>OY728121.1:635351114-640351114 GCA_963277665.1 Viscum album
TCATGAAGAAAAACAACAGATTCTTGAAAAGAAGATGACCGAACCATAGGGCATGAACCTAAGGTCAAAACTAAGGATTCCCAAATGCTATAAGGTAAGAAAACCAACCATAATAATTCAATATTCAAAACAAACACAAGAATTTGAAAATAAACTCCATTTGGTTTAAATTAACAACCACTTGAATGTCACCTTTTGGGGCCCTAAACCCATTTTAAAATTTCACAACATGACCTAATCTAGGTTGAAATGTTTTGAAATATCACATCTTTTAATAACCTAAGAAAAAATTTCATAATTTGAAAAAAACACTTTCCATTTAATTTGATGACCCCAAACAAGCTCAAAACTCATTTGAAATTCCATATAAAATTAAAAATCAAACTTTAAAATTCAAAACTGCTTGTCATTAAAAGTATCATAAGAAATGATATGTGGATAAAATCTTTTAGGAAGAACAAATAAATTCACCTTGAACACATTTTGAAAACCCAAACATTCCAACATGTAAAGGTTAAACCTTATAACAATGGAATATTAAAACTGTATATCACTCAAGGAATGAAATATATAAAAAGGAGTTTTAAATCCTAGAAACAAAACCATCAAAAAATAACCCATATAAAAAAAAAACTCTCTCTTCTATCAATAATTTTCTTTTAAGAACTTAGAAAACATCACTAGACATGAGCCCAACCACCCCTGATCCTCAAATAAATTAAGTAGTCCCATAACCAAGGGAATCAAACAAAACACCATTTCAAAACATCATTTGAAAAAAATGAAAATATCATTTGAATTCTTAACCCTTTACACCAATTTTTCTCAAACTTTAACCCATTACTGAGACCCACCAATCTTCTAAATTCATTTAAACCAAAGTTTTAACCCACTTATTTTTAAAAATAATCACATAAATTTTCATAAAAATGGAAATCTCTTGCTTCTTCAAAAATAATTTAAAAACCCCTCTTTGAAATAGTCCATCTCAAGTAAAACACTTAAAAAAATCATTTCTTAAAACATAAACTTTATGAATTAAAATATTTCAAAAAATTAAACATTTTGGGTTAAGATTATTTTCAACTCAAAATGTTTTCGTTACCCAGTTTCAAAAGAAAACAGATATGGTTTTCAAACCACCCTTAAATGGTTTTTAAAAATAACTCACTTAACTTTCATTTTGAAAACCAAATTTTATCTCTCTAAAAAATTCCTGAAGGGAAAAAACAAAGTACACAAGACCAAATCTCAAAACAAACCACATTCAGCACACCACATGCCACAAAATACCAATTAAAAATCCCCTATAGGATACTATGCCAATGTAATACTTCATTAGAGTCAATATTAAAAGAAAGGGGAGGAAAAACAACAATTTTGGAGGGGAAAATGCACTATGCATTATTTGGAAACACGAGATGGTAAAATGTATGCCAAGTGAGAAAAAGAAACTATAATGGTTTTCAGAACCATGTTACATATGCATTACACTGTTTACAAGTCCATGCATGCTAATCATATAACCCTAGAACATTGACCATTTTCACTTTTAAAACTCAAAATGACCCCTGAAATCATTGGTACAATGAACAAGGATCAAATAATCCTCACAACATATCAATAATACATATAAACATCCACATATGAACTCATTATCGAGTCTCAAGTTCGTTACTCACATGGAAACTCAAGATTCTATGTTATAAAGAGAAATTACTGCCCTTTCTTGCACACTCCCCTAAGACCTAACAACAATAATAGTATCTATACTACCCTTACACACCACAAATAACAAATAACCTCCACCTGATACCATTTTTAATGAACTAACCTAGGAAATCTAACCATTAGATTCCTAATCCAATCTGCCACATACCTAATGAGTGTCCCCGATCCCCCAGGCTGATGACAAGAATCAGGGGTATCATACATAATCATTGGGTATGGTTTCATCCTCAAGGAACAAAATAAAAACATCCAAATTAGGAATAATGGTAAATGGGCAAGATACATGACAAGTGAAATTTCATATAAATAAAAAACCAATCAAAGATACAAAAATATAATAAAATTTGATACAAAATAAATACCAATAAAGCCAATATAAATCTTGAGACTACTAATTCCATGAAACCAAAGGCCCAATCACACACTCCACGTGACTCTCTACTCACCACCATCATTTGTAAAACACATGCTTCCCTAGGAAGATAAAACTAGATCAAAACTAAAATATGAATCCTAGATAAAGTTTCATAAGATATTAAGACTACATACCCTTAAATATGAGTATGTAGGGTGTGATTTGTATATAGTAGGATAACACCATGAGTTAAATTTATTCCTTTTATAAGAGAAACCAAGCTCACAATTTTATAAATTAACGAAAAAATGGATTTTCATTTTCCTTTACATGGTAAAGGTATAAAAAATCATGGGACAAGAACATTATCAAAGAAAAATTTTCATAAATAATTCTATAATTAGGTTTTAATAAAAAACATGCTAATTCAAAGTGATAAAAATTTCTCATAAAAAACCACAGTTTTGATTAATAAACCCAAATATGGTTTAAAATATTTCAATATAATTCCAAAAAATAATGAAAATCTGAAAAACCATTTCACCCATTTTTCCTTTAAAATATTTTTCACACCAAACATAATGGTAACATGGAAACAAGGGATATAACGAGGAAACCCAACCCCAATAAGTTACAAATAAAGATAATAAATGTATGGAATAAAAATAGTTAAAAACATGAATAAACCACTTAGGGATCAAAGTTCAAAAAATTACATCCAAGTAATAACCATAACACATACCAATATATATAAAAAGTTCATAATATAGATATATAACTTGAGGAAATACCAAAAGTACTAATGGGATAACACAAGACATGAAATAGGGGACCTAACTTCTTTTTAGCTAATATTAACACATATTTCCACCAAATATCTCTATATAGACTCCTCAGTGATAAACCCCCAATATAAGAATATTTAAAAATAGGGGGACTAGTCAGTCCTAAACCTCAACTAGCATAGAAATTTCCCACTACTTCTTACTTAGAAACCTTTGTCTCATCATGGAATAATAACATAGGTGGGCTATGAACAATATCTTTATCACATGAAAATAAGAATCCCCTAGCGATAAAAACACAAAAAAATCCTTCCCACCTCTCTCCATACCCTTAAAATGATCTCCAAAACATAATAACCACATGAATCACATCAAAAAGAATCCATCACTTGGGTAAGCATACAGATCAATAATAACCAAGGGGGATAAAAAAGAGTAAAATCAACATCACATCACAAAGTTACAACTGATCCATAAATTATCATATATAACACACATAATTTTTGAAATCCCTTTTTTAATCACTTTTTAAATCATACACAATTTTAAAATAAATAATAAACACTTCAAAGAACAACTAAATCAAATCAAGGGAAACTCCATTTTCACTTTATAAAACCAAACCACCCATTACGAAAAGGAATCCCTTTAAACACAAAAGGTATCCTATTTTGAAAACCTAATTTGTTCGGAATCCCAAAAGACAAGTGAATTTCACAAAGAAAAATCTCTTTTTAATTTTATTAAACAAGAAGAGTACATAAAACACCATCTCAAAACCAAATTTCATTTCACTAAGAAAATGACCCACTTTTTCCAAAGGAAAACCCAACCAAGAATATGGAACCTTTGAGAAATCCAAACTATCTATCATATACATCATTAATTTAAATCCAAAACACATTTAAATCATAAAAAAATCATTTAATTCTTAAAATAATACAATGAATCCGAAACACCAACATCAAGTCGTGAAACCTTGCCATCATTGATGAAATCCACTGGAAAGGTATGAAAGGATGGCTCAAAACCCATAGAAAGAAAAAAATCCAATTTTTAACTACCTTAGGAATGAAAATATTCTAGACATATCCACTAGAGTTTTGGGATAATGGGAAAAATGGAAGAAAACTCAAGAGGAAGGATAAAAAAGATTTATCCTTTTGAATCAGGTGAAGAATAACCAAGAAACCACCTTGAAATCGACATAGAGGATATTTGATTTTAGGGGAAAAGATCCATGTAAGGTTCCAAATTATTGTAAAATTATTTGGGAATTACAAGGCAATAAACCTTTCTTAAAAAGAAGAAGAAATGACAAAAATAACCCTCTTTGGTTGTGTTTGTACGATTTACTCACACGATTAAAAAACCATGAACAATCCATAAATATACCCACTATTTTTAGTTGCACAGGCTATAAACTTAAGTTTCATGGTTAGTTTAACCATGTTACAACTATACAACCTAGATAAACCATCGTAAGTGGCTTTATAATTAGGATTCTTTTGTAAATTAACAGCGTGCCTTAACCATGTGTCCTAGACAAATTTGTAAAACTTCATCCTTTTCAACCCAAAACACCAAAAAATCAGGAAGCTAAACCATCCAACAAATATCCCCACATAAAATTAACATAAAGGATGTCATAATTGGGGATTGAACTCAATGTATTGAGTAACTGTATGCTAATAATTGGAAATAACACCTACCTAAATACCTTCAAGTAATTGACTAGACCCTATTCTAGGTAATAAGAATGGAAATATGGATGATTTACACTAAAAATTCCACATAATAGATAATTCTAATACCAATGGTGAAATATATGGATACATGATAATTTAATGGGATTATAATAAGTTAATTCAAATGATATCATCTCATATATTTTGATATTCAAGGTAATGTGCTAAATATGACATTATTTCTCGTAAGAAATTTAAATTTCATTGATATCCCTATGATATATATTATATAAAAAACCTACTAATCGATAGTATATTCAAATAGTTCTATAGGATCTTCAAAATTATACTGATCCATGAATTGAATCTTTACATACTAGAGTCCCCTATTCCTGATCCACCAACTAAGGATATGAGTGAAGAAGAACTCCCTATATACTTAAAACACTTGGATAATGTTCTATATATATAGTGTTTTATAGTTTCATCCATACTTGATGAACAACATAAGTCTAATGAAAACATATAAATATATTGAATACTTGAATAACTCCATTATATTTATCTGGTGAGGGATGGATTACTATGGTTTGAGATATCCAAGTCACTCTGTACATGAAAACTTGTAGATGGAGTAACAAATAGACCACATGTGGTGAAGAATATTTTTTATATTGAGAATCTATACATTCTAGGATTTGAGATTCCCAATGGACTATGCATTAATCTCATATTTGATTAACTCCCTCAGATATTCTCTATCTTTATTGTGAATTTTAATATGAAAAACATTGAAAAATATATCATATATCTGCTTAATATACTTCTCGAGGTAGATAATATCATAATTAATGAGAATCCAACCATACTTATGGAAAAACAGGAAATAAATAATGATAGTACCTAATATTAACTCTAAGTCTAAGGCCTCCTTAAAACACCCATCCAAGAGGGAGAAGATCAAGAGGCTAAAAATTGAACAAGATGTTCTCTATTTTTCATATATTAGGAAGGTACATTGGAAGAAGAATTTAATAAGGGTAAATAAGCTAGGAGAAGCTTCAAATGTGTTCATTACTGTGTGAAATCTATATGTTTCTATAAATTGGGTATTATCTACAACTTTTGGTTCTAACATTTGTATCCAATTATAAGAACAAAGTAGATTTATAATTCTTGTACAAGGTAAGGAAGATCTAAGTGATATTAGAACAGAAAGAATATCTATAGTGGCTATTGGAGACCACTGCCTCACACTACCAACAATATGGATCTTAGTTTTAAAAACAATTATTATCTGCCACGTATTAACAAAAACATTATTTCTATAACCATTCTTGATATAATTTTTTTTATTCTCAAATTTTGGAATAAAAGATACTAATGCTACAAAGATAACAAGTTTTATGATATATAACATCTTAATAATGGTCTTTATGATTTTTAATATTAAAACCAAGTACTTTAAATCGATAAATAATCTAGATTCTATGAATTATATCACACCCAACTATGGAATCACTGACTTGGTCATATAAATGAAAAGTGACTGAAAAAATTGCATGGGGTACATGAATGAAGTTGAGAGTCAACATGGTAAGAAGATAAAACAATTCACTCAGACTAGGGTGAATAATATCTTAAATAAGTGTTTATTGATTATCTATTAGATTTAGGGAAACTATTCCTACTCACTCCTCCTTTTAAACCACGATGGAATAGTGAAATTGAAAGTATGAACCACACCTTGTTAGACATGGTGAGATCAATGATTATTCATTCAATTCTTCCATTATCCATTTGGAGGTATGCATTATAGAAAATATCATACACACTAAACCAAGTTCCAAATAAATAGACAAATATTATTCCATAAAAAATATGGTGTGGAAGGAAATCTATGTTGTCAAACATATGTGTATGGGGATGTGAAGAATTTGTTATGGTCTCTTTAGGAAATTTTTTTTCCCCCAAGTAACAAAGTTTATCTTTATAAGATATCCGAAGGAAAGAAGTGGATAATATCTATATGAACCCTCAAATAAAAAGGTAATTGTGATAATACAAACCATGTTTCTTGAGAAGGATCACATCTTAAAAATAGCTAGTGGGAGGGGGATATAGTTTGAAGAATTCATGGATTAGGATACACAAGTGATAACACACGACTAGATCCCACATAACCCCATGTAAAAGGATTTTATTGAGACACAAGATATATATAGAAGCACCAAAGATATTATAGAACCATAAATAGATGTTTTTATTTTAAAAATGAGTATCTACTCATTATTAGTTGATAATAATTAATTTGTGACATATAAGTAAGTAGTAAATGGATCATAAGTTTCCAAATGGAAAAAATCAATGAATTCTTAATTTGATTCCATGTACCAAAAACAAGGATGGATTTTCGTAGATCCTCTACTTGATGTAAATATCATTGGTTATAAATGGTTATTCAAGAATAAAATATACATGAAAGGTATTTTCAAAACCTATAATGATAGACTAGTTTTAAAATGGGTTTGAAAATCATTAAGGAATTGACTGTGATGAAAAATTTTCAAAAATTTCTATTCTGAAATCTATCATAATTCTAATTTCCATAACAACTTATTATGATTATGTGATTTTAGAAATGTATTTCAAAACATCCTTATTTAATGGGAACCTCATGAAATAAGCTTATATAGAAAAATGAGAAGGGTTTATGACTCTAAGAGATTCCAACAAGGTAAAATAGCGGTATACATCCATTTATGGATTAAAGAAAGCATCCATGTTATGAAAAACTTTCCTTGATAAATCTATAAAGTAATTTGGTTTCATAATTAATGAATGTGAGCCTTATGTATTTAAGTGGTTTAGTGGGAGTATGGTCATTTTCCTAGTAGTATATATTGATGGTAAATTAATAATAGTAAATCATAAACCATTCTTATAGTCTGTTAAGACATTGTTGAATACATGCTTCTCTATATAATAATTTGGTGTACTTTCATACAATCTTAGCATCAAAGTTCTTAATAATAGATCTAAGAGGATTCTTGGACTATGTCAAGGTACATATATTGATAAGGTACTCATGATATTTACATTCAAATAAACTAATAGGAGTTTTTTCAATGTCACGTGGCATTTATCTCTCCAAGAAATTGTATCCTCAAACACAAGATAAGAGATAGAGGATAATCAATATTCCATACATGTAAAAAATTTGTTTAGTCATTTATGTAATTCTATATACTAGTATTTACCTGGACCATGGTAGGTGGATATTAAGAAGACCTAATAAACTGTTATTGAATGAAAATCAAGACTATCCTAAAGTATCTGAGGTATACTACAGATATATTCCTTTTTTATGGAGGATATGAGGATCTAGTCATCCATGTATATTAAAATTATAGTTTCTAAATATATTTGTGTGATTTGAAACTACAATTGGGATGTGTATTTATCCTAAATAGAGGACCTGTGAGATAGAAAAACACAAAGAAGTGGATTTTGATTAAACTGTAGAGTTTGAGTATATTGTAGATTTTGATGCCACCAAGAAAGTAGTGTTGATATTTTAATTCATCCTGGAAATTGATGTGGTTCCTAGAACTAAAGATACCATCACACTATACTATGATAATATTGTATTGGTGGATCTTGCAATGGGGACAAGGTCTAATCCACATATATATCATGTACAATGAAAGTATAATATCTTTAGGGTTCTTTCTTAGATAGGTGAAGTCATAGTTAGAATAGTTTATATAGAGGCTAACATGGTAGAACCATTTACTAAATCCCCATCTCATTAGAAGCATGGATATCATGAGACTGATAGCAGACTAAAATTCCTTATCGATTGGATTTAGTTTAAGTGAGTGTTTTTCGGGGTTGGTTTCATAGATCCAAATACTTTGTACTTTATATTTCCTATATATTAAAATAATTTAATATTAATAAATGACTTATTACATATTTATTATTATTTTCTGTAATATTAATGTTATTATATCCTAATAGTATTTATTACATTTAAAAGTCATAACAGTTCAATGCTGTGATGAAAAACTTGAAGTACAATGGAAATATTATATAATATATGAGTCCTATATTTGAGTGATATAATATAATGGGTACATATGATATAAACTATCATGTGTTTTATTTCTATAAGTAGAAGATTCTTCATAACATGATGTTCATAATTGGTAATCTCTAATATGAGAGATTATAAGGATAAAAATACTAGTTAGAATTTGACATGTTTGTGTGTCATTGGGTATTTCTATACATTTAGATGTTTAATGGTCCTTATACTTGATTAAAATATTAAGTAATATCACAAGTCACATAATTTGATGTATTGATGAAAATTATAACATCATATTTTCACGGTGAAGTGGGGTATGTTCTGTGCGTCATAAGTGATATGGAATTAATTAATATGTCAATAAACGATTGGTCCCTTCTAAGACCAAAATATGATATCTCAATCACTTGATTAAAATGGAACCATTGAATTAAATTTTATGGTCATGGTGATTGATGGGTTCATTTCAGGATTTTAAAGAAACATATATCGAGCACATGGGTTGATTAAATAACTATGAAACCATTTTTATGTGACATCAAAACAAAGGGATAATATTAGACATTGATCATTCATATTTTTTTATTTTCATTATGATAATAACTTCTTGCACTATATATTCCTTTACATATTGTTGGACACTGATATTGGACTTTAAGAAGGCCTACATAATGCCAGTACAAAAGAGGCCCAAAGGATCACATACATAGGGTTTTCATTGATCTGTGTTGAATTTTATTTGAATTTAACAACTTGAATAAATGTTATTATCAATCTAAAAAATAATATTTATTCTGGATTTATTGATAAAAATTATTCAATCATCATATTTATTTGAGTTGAATATTAAATAAATATTCATTCACAATATCATGAATATAATATTTATTTATTCATCAAATGTATAATATTTTTAAGATCCTACATTCATATGAGTTGAAAATCATAGAAGGAATTGGAGTTTTCATTTACTAGATGGGTAAAATTCTAGAACAATAATCAGAATGGAATTTAAAGAGTTATAATTCTTAAAAGTGTTGTTTTGAGATGAGGAATGATTCTTGAGAGGTATATTGGTGTTCAGATGAGCCTTGGAGGATTTTAGTAATTTTTATAAGCTTTGGAATAGTCTAACTAGGTTTCAGGGTTTAGTGTGCATGATTTAGAAGAAACCATGTAACAAATTGATGCTTAGAGGGTTTTCAGTTCATTTTTAACTGAGAATGGTTACATTTCATGGTTCAAGAATAGTTCGGGGTAAACTATTTGACACAAATGGGAAACTATGTGGGGTGGTGGAGAGAAAGAGGCTTTGTACCTGGAAATCACATTACATTAGACAAACCCTACACCTTTCCATAAAATGGAGGACTTGAAGAGAGCATGATTGGCACAAAATTTGTATAACAGTGTGGAGAATTTGTGATGGATAGTGGAGGGTTCATGGTTTGGAAAACCATGCGGACATACCGTGTGTCTTACTGGATCATCCTTAAAAGGGAAATTGTACCAAAATCCCACCTTAATATTTTTATCAATTCCAAACCCTTTCTTTTGGCATTTGATGTCCACAAACTAGGGGGATCCCAACCCTCTTCCTCCTTCTACAAACCATTTATTTTGGGTGTGTTCATGGTGATTCCTTGGAATTTTAGGTGATTTATTCTCCTTCAGTATTCTTATTTTTGATCCTCTAAAATTTCAGATTTCTCGAGTTCATGTTTTTGGATTATTCCTATAAAGAATGGTGTAATTATCCCTTTCTTAAAGTAATTTTGGTTGAATTTTATAGAGAAGATACCAAGATTATTTTCACATGTTGTTTCATGATGTATTGTTTTGGTATGAAACCATAAATAATTTTCTTAGTTTTTTCTCAGTGGTTTAATTTATTTAATTATTGTAATGGTATCACCTATTAGGTACATTCTTGGGAATGGTTTTTGGAGTCCTTTTTAGACCACCCATGGTAGTTTCACAGATTTTTGATAAGAGGTTAGCAACTGGTGAGTTCACCGTCATTATTCCAAGTTGGTTTTGGCTAATTAATAAATTGTATTAGTTATAATTAATTAATTTATGTTATTTGGTGTGAGTTTATATCCTATGTGTTTGAGATGAGATCATTTGGATGTCAATAAGTTTGGATGAGACTTAGAAAAAACTTGTAAAGGCTTCTCTACTTGGAAATGTTTTGGAAGGATTTCTTGATGAGGTAGGTGGTCTAAAATCTTTACCCGTTTTCTTGTAAGATTATTTACATGTGTATATGGTATGTTCCTTAAAGTCATTTTTTGGTTTTTTTGCTTTCTTGGTGTATGAAAATGGTTTTGGGGTTTAAATTGGAACTATATACCTTCCACGTATCCCATCATATCTGTTGGTATTTATAAGATAGAACCAATGAACTCCCATGGGGTGCATCATTACTTGAAAATGGTATGTTGGGTTTTTAAGGGTAAATTAGGTAGTTTATGATCTTAACCCATTTAAAATCACTGGTTGGCCAAATTAAGTGATTAAAGAGCTAATGGCTAGAATATGGTCATAAATGGTTATGAATTGTAAAGTGATAATTGTTTTGTTTTAATGTGTTATGTTTTTTTGAAATGCCTATGAGGCACTTGAAATGGTTTTAACCATGTGAATCGGTTTTGAACCAATTTTTGGTATCAATGGGAAAACTTTATGATTAGAAATGGTAGTTATTTTTAAAATAGGTGCTAAAATCCAAGTGGTTTTATAAAAGGGGTTTATAAATAGATTTCAAATGTGATTTTAAATAGGTGTGTGATTAAACATTTGGAGAAATTCCTCGATGTTTTTTTATAAAATATTTAACAGAATGAGGGGGTTGAACTTGTTTTAGTGTTAAAGGACTATTGTGACCTTGGTAAATGATAATTTTTTGAAAATGTTTTTTTGTGACTTTTTGAATGTTGTATAGTTAAAATGTTGAACCTTAGTATTTAAGAAATGATGGAACAATTTAGATTCTAGGATGATTCTCCATGAACAAGTTTCATAATGTACAGACTAGGTGTTAAGGATCTAGGAACTAATAGTATGATCTATGGTTTATGTTCTGTCTGATGCTTTATGCATACTGGTATACTAGACTGAAATGGTTTGTGGACCGATTCTCTACATCCATGGTTCAAGATGCTAGAATGATGCTACAAGCACTATTGTTGAATGTATGAGTAGGTACTATATGAATGATATAGGAAATATTTTAATGATGTATGATTAGGATAACATACTTGATGCTCCATATCGGTACTGATAGTTTTGGGTATGTTTTGGGTGTGGGGATGAGGTTCCAGGAATGGTTAACATTGAAGTTTATGCTTCCATGAGATAAGTGTTAAATAAAAAGACACTTTTTGTTTTCACATTATGTTTCACCATATTGTTTTGGTTTAGATGACCTACTTAGGTCGATGTAGGTCTAGTTGGCTCGAGTGTCACTTTAGAACCTGATGTCCAGTAGATATTAGATGAGTTTTTATTTTCCTTAGAATGTATCTTCCTTTATGTATGATTTATTATTCAACTTTTTATCTGTATACATTGATGATTTGATTGGTATTTTATTATACACTATTGGTGGTGGCTTACTAAGCTTTACTCACACCCTACTCAGATCAACATTACACATGGGGACCTGAGAAGCTCCCATATGTTTGTTGTAGGCATAGGTTTGGGATGAGGCCCATGTTGAGTGTTTCTTGATTAGAAAGTATATCTTGGATGGTATTACGAAACTCGATACCAGGTATATAACATGGATCATATTCTACATTAGTTTCTGATTTATTTATTTTTCAGTTTTTATTTTGTATCTATGATCAGTATGGTTGTTGATCAATGATTTCTATATGACATGGTTATTTTGGACTTTATTGTATTACATATTATTACATCATGCTTTTATTTTATTTTGTTCATTCTTTATGTACACTATGATGTGTATGAGTATTAGTTATTTACTCCTGGTCATGTACTCTGATACAGAGGTATAGTCTCCTCACAGTTCTACCTTAGAACCCCACTTCCTGTAGACAAATTTTGGTCAATGAGGAGGTGCACTTGAGGTAATGTGCTGAACTGGATTAGGGATGCAATTTAGTAGCTTCCGGGATGGGACATTACAAAGTGGTATCAAAAGAGTTACTTCCATATTTCTTTACTATTTAAAATTTGGGAGACTGGTGAAATAAAAAGGTGTTGGATATGGGTTAGTGCATCATGAAAACATTTTTTGGTAGGAAGTCTAGTTTACAAGGGTTTTGATTGATGTTCTTGGTTTGCGATGTTATGATTTTATATGATTTTTTCCTTGGCTGATGTACTTGTTGTTTGGATGTTTTGGTTTATGATGGATTTATGGATCTTGGACTATTGGAAAGAGGCTTATGATTTTGTTTTAAATGTTGGAATATAGTGGCTATAGTAATCTCATGCATAATTTTATGCACACAGGATCCACATGTTATAGTCTTTATAATGTGTGATTTTATGGGATTCCTTCATATGGTAGGATATGTTGATCTACAAAAATACGTTCGATGATGAGGATGCTGGTGCGATCCTCATGCATATTTGTTACAATGATCATGGTGGGTTAGTATAGTATAAGTATACAAATGTTAAATGCCTTTTTGGTGATTTTTTCACAAGATTGGTTGCATGGTATGGTCTTCAAGGGAGCTGTCTGATGTGAAGATTCCTAGAGTGGACAGGTACTTTAGTAGTGGGTGGTTGTTTTGACAGGTGAAGTATTTTATATATGAGCCCCTAGGGATTGGGTGTTTTGACATGTGGATATCATGTGATATTGGGATGGGAGTGTGTTTTATTCCCCATGATTTATGGCCTTCTATTATTTGGCATAGACATAGGTGGTTGGACCAAGTGAATTTTTGGGATACCTTACCAGTGGTGCTAGGTGGGAGATCCCAGTTACCTTCTTTACATGAATCCAATTTAGGGAGTTACTTCCATATGGATTTATATGGTGAACCATGAGAGGGTTTGGCCAAGTTTTAAGTGAATTTGGGTGTGTGAGGAATGAGTGTATGTTTTGGGAGTTTTGAAAGTGGTGCACGATGGGTGCGACCTAGTATTAGGTTTAGGTTTATTGGATGCCTTTTGTTTTTGAGAAGGATCAATTGTGTGTTGTTGTTTTAGCTACATTGTTGGTTTCACTAAAGGATGAATTATTTTTATTCTTAGAACAAGTGATGGTTGTCAAGGTGCAATGTACCTGATGGTTATAAATTGGAATCAAAATAATAAGAGGTGCTCAGGGGTATGATGTTTTTGACATGCAAGTTTATATTGATTATAAATTGTATAGGTGAGATATAACTAGTATTTCAATAGTTAGAGGCATGTCTATTTTTGTTTTCATTGAGATAAAAATAACTTGTGGTGTTGATTCTTCAATGGATTGAGTACTTTCTGAGGGTATGACTGGTTAAGTGCATTACCCAATTATCTCTAGATGCATCCCTAGGGATGTGGTGAGAGAGTAAATGAAACTAGTGGTACTTTTGAATGAATCATGATACATAAGTGGTCATTCAAGTGGTATTGACTTAGTGAGATGACTTTATTTTTGGGGCGCACTATGGGTGCTCTGTGTTTGGTAAGATGACATGCCGGGAAGGCATGACTAGCGGCTGGGGCTTGTGAGATGATTTTTTATGAGATGCAACTCATTAGAGTCGTAAACAAATTCTGTGGTTGTGTTACATAATAGTGTTATATGGTTAGGTTCTAATGGGATCTTGGAGGCACAAGAGGGTTGTGACACATTGTGTCATTTGGATTGTGGATCAGATGTTATGGGTGAGTATACCCTATGTTCCTGAGTTATACAGAAATCTATGAGTATGATGGGAAATGATGTGGGTGTTATGAGATTCTTGCGAGTAGGGAGGATTGGGGCCTTTTAATGGGTTTGAAATGTTCCTAAAGATAGAGGTGAAATTAGAAATAGATAATATTTGGTTCTGTTCATCAATGACATCTTAGCGTACTCTTAGCCTGAAGATGATCATTCCCAATATGTTAACATCATCTAGAGTATTATGAGAGAGAATCAGCTATATAACTGGCTATCTGAATTCATTTTATAGTTTAAGGATGGATTTACCTTGGGTTACTCTTTTGGAGTTGTGTAGGTAAAGCTATATAGTGGGACGTGCACCATCATCTGTTGTGAGTAAGGTCCTTATGATGGTCTAGATGTTGGCGGAGGCCATGAGTACCACTCTTAGAATTCAAAAAAAGGGGATTTTTAATGTTACTTTTTATCACTAAGGTGAGAAAAAGACGGTATGGACAATTATTGGGAGTATTTATTGGATAATTTTCCATTTTTTAGGCTTATTGGGTGGATGGTGAAAATGAAACTTCTATTGTGGGGAGTTATGTGTTAGATTTAGAGGTTTGAACCACATGATGTAAGGGTCATAGTTGTATATAACTGATAGTGGATCAGTCATGGTGGCATTCTACGTATATTGAGGATATGAAGAGGTACTTGTTTAAATTCTATAGTAAATGATAATGGTAAATTAGTTGTAGTGGATGATCGAGTTGATATTGGCCTTAGGCTTAGGGTGGTTCTGAAAAGTAACCATAGGTGCTTGTGCCAGAGGTGCATTAATGTGTGTGGTAGGGCATCATAATGGTTTTGGTTTAGTGGAGGAACTATCCATGGAATCTCAATGGGATTCATTTATGGATTCTAGTGAGAATTTTTAGTTGGTTATGGAATACCTTTGGGTTGTAAATGAATCATGATCAATTTAGGTGGAGACTTTATGGTAGTGGGAGCCAAAATTTTACGGGATGAGTCAGATGAGGATAATATAACATGGGTTAGATTATGAAGTGGGTGGAAAAATTTATAAATCACATATGATGTGACCTTTTGGATAAGGTAAATATGTTTTTGAAGTTGAGTTGTACTTTTGAGGAAAAACAAGTTCATTACTAGTTTTTTATTGAATAGAAGATATGAATTTTCTTCTCTATTTAGATTTCAATAATGATGATAGGTGTCAATGTTATTGGGAGTTCTCATGGGTGTAGGGGTGTGGTATGTTGGAAAATGTGTTGGTTGGGTTGTTGGAGTGTGTGTTTTAGGTTAGGTCAGGACTTTTCGATGGTTGAAGTTCCATGAATTTGAATTTAGTGGTTATAAGATGAAGCCTATGGTGGGGAGAACCATATATTTAATGAGTGATCAACCAATGAAAAAAATCAGTTTTTAGTTAGATGGGATTGGTTAAGCACTGTATTCATTTCCGAGTTTTAATAATTGGAGTTGGATCAGGTTTTGGCCAATTTATTTCCTTGAGATGGAGGTTGGGATTTGGTTGTGTTTCAAGCATTCAGAAACTGAATGAGGTCATTGATGAAAACTATTTTCTGGAGTAGGTCAGGTGTTGAGGATGGATGGACACTATGAATTCTTTGAGATGATAAGTATTATGGTAAGGAGGTTGTATGCTCCCAAATCTATATGGGTTGAAAATTTTAGAAGGAATTTGAGTCTTCATTTACTTGATGGGTTAAATTATGGAACAAGACTCAGAATTGAATTTCAAGGGTTGGAATGCTTCAAAATGTTTTTTTAAGACAAGGAATGATTATCAAGAGATAAACCATGTGTTTAGATGATACTTGGAGAAATCAAGTTATGTTTTAAGAGTTTTAGTGTTGCCTAGAAGGAGTGAACTATTTGGTGTGCACATTTTAGGATAAACCATGTGACACCTTAATGATAAAAGGAGTGTCAGTTAATTTTTAATTGAGCATGGTTGAGTTTCATGGTTTGAGCATGGTTTGAGGTAAACCATGTGAGCCAAAAAGGGAAATTTTTTGTGTTAGTGGAGAGAATAAGGCATGAAACACGAACTGTGTCTTGTTTTAGAGAAATCATGTGCATTACTATATAAGAGAGGTATCACATACCTCAAAGTTTGTACACAATTTTTCTAACCATGTGAGGCATTTGTGATGGATTTTGGAGGGTTCCTAGTAGGCACACAATTTGGTAAATTGTTTGGATTCCTATATCTTCATTAAAATGTGTATTTTTAAAAAATACCCCCTTTGGGTTGCTTATCCACTACACCCCCTTTCTCCCCCATTCAGTGAACACAAACCAAAGGGATCCCTACCTTCTTACTCCTTCACCAGTCCTTTTATTTTGGTTATGTTCATGATGATTCCATGGAATTTTAGGTTATTTTTCTCCTCTGATGGATTCCATTTTTCTTATTCTTTCCCCTAAAATTTTGGAGTTCCCTAATTTATTTTTTTCTAATGATTCCGTTGGTGCATGGTGGAATAATCCATTTCTCAAAGGGATTTGGGTTATCTTGTGTAGAGGAGATCCCAATATGATTTTCGCATATTGTTTCATGATGTTTCTTTAAGGTATGAGACATTGGTGAAATTTATTAGGTTTTTTTCTAATGTATTAATTCAATTAATTTGTGTAATTGCATTACCTCTTATGTATTTTCCTATAAATTTTTTAGGAGTCCATTGGGGACCACCCGTGGTGGTTTTATAAAGTTTTGATAATAGGTGAGAGACCAATGAGTTCTATAACATTATACCAAGTTTTGTTTTGGTTAATTAATTAATTATATTAGTTATAATTAATTAATTTATGTTACATGGTGTGAAGTTAGATATTGGGTGGTTGAGATGAGCTCATTTGGATTTGGTGTAGTTTAGAGGAGACTTGGATGAACCTTAGCAAGGCTGTCGTGCTTGGAAATGTTTTAGAAAGATTCATTAATGAGGTAGGTGGTCCAAGATATTTACCCATAGTGTTTTTAGATTTTTTAAATGACTATGCAATATGTTACATAAATCCATTGTGTTTTGTTTTTTCTTCATCATTGTATGTAAATGGGTTTTGATATAAATTGGTACCTTTGAACTTCCATGCATCCATTCAGATCCAATGGTATTTATAAGACCAAACCTATCCTCACCCATGGGTTTTACCATTCCTTAAAAAATGGTAAGTTGAGTTTCGAAGGGTAAAGTAGGGGGGTTATGAGATTAACCCAGTAAAGCTCATTGGGTAACCTTATTAAATGGTTAATGATATAATGGGTATAACTTGATAATAAATGGTTATGACTTGTAAGAGGATAATATGTGTCATTATAATGTGTTAATATTTTGTGAAATTCCTATGAGGACATTGAAATGGTTTTAACCATGTGTGTGGGTTTTTACCTAGTGTTGGGAATCTAAGGGAAAAAGTTAGTATTTGAAATGGTTCTTATTTTTAATAGAGGCATTGACCTCCAAGTGGTTTTAAGAAAAGATAGTTTGTAAATGTTTTTCAAATGTGATTTGAAATAATTACATGGTTAACCCTTTAGAGAAATTAGTTGATGGATTGTTTTAAAATGTTCAAGGAAAATAGGGGTTTTGACATTGTTTTAGTGTTAATGTTCTGAAGGGACCTTAGTGAATGATAAAATTTTGAAAAGGGGTTGTTCGAGAATTTCAGAATTTTGTAAGGTCAGAATGTTGAACCGTAGTATTTGAGAAATGATTGAATGAGTTAGATGTTGGGATGATTCTCCATTAAGATGTAGCATACTATACAGACTAGGTGTCAGACAAAGTCTCTAGGAACTAATAATATGCTCTATGGTTTATGTGCAAGACTTATGCTATGGGAATACCAGTATACCTGATGAAAATGGATTATAAATTGATTATTCGCATCCATGGGTTAAGATGAGGGATTGATGATATGAGAACTATTGCTGAATTTATATGTAGGTGTTGGAATAATTCTATGGGAATTATTTTTATGATGTATGATTAGGATGACAAAACTAATGCTTCGTATTGATACCAATCAATTCAGGTATGGTTTGGGTGTGTCACTGAGGCTCCAGGAACAATTTAAATTAATATTTATGCTTCCCTAAGATAAGTGGTAAATAAAAAAACCCTTTTTATTATTCATAGTATCTATAAACCTATTTTTTGTGTCTTATAAGACTATCTTGGGTCGATGTAGGTTTGGTTATCTTGAGTATTGCCTCAAAACCTAAGGGACAACAGGTACTAGATGATTTTTTATTTTCCCGGGCACGTATCTTCTTTTCTGTACTCTTTATTTTTCCACTATTTATCTACATACACTAATGATCTAACTGATATTTTCATAGACACCGTTGTTCGTGGAATACTGAGTTTTACTCACACCCTTCTTAGGAAACCACTACATATGGCTACCCAAGAAGCTCTCATATGATTTTTAGAGGCATATGTTTAGGATGAGTCCCATGTTGAGTGTTTTATGATCGAGTAGGATAGCTCATATTGTATTAAAATACTAGAGACCGAGTATATGATGTGGCTCAGATTCAGTAGTAGAGACTAAAATATTTATATTTAAGTTATCATTTTTATGTATGATCAACCCATTGGGTAATTGATTTTTTATGTATGGAATTCCTATTTGTGCCTTAAAAGTATTAAATGTTATTACAGAATGCTTCTATTTTAGTTTTTACATTCATTCCACATACTTTGATGTGTATAATGTTTGGTTATTTACTGTTGGTCATGCACTCTGATATGGAGGTATAGTCACCTCCTAGTTCCACCTTTGACCCATGTTGGTAGTTAGTAACCTCTAGCATACGAGGAGGTGTCCATGAAGTCATGTGGTGAATTGGATCGGGGTACTAGTTTAGTGCTTTCTGGGCCAGAATATTATAATATTTTTATTCAAGGTTTAGAGAATGTTAAGGAAGGTGGGATGGCTGAGTTAAGTGCTCAGTGATGAAAACTATTCTTAAATATAATTTTGATAACTATGGAATTATTAGTTTAATTAAAATGATATTTCATTAGATCAATTTGGTGAATTCTATGATATAACAATAATAATAAATTAATAATAATAATAATAATGATAATAATATTCTTATTATTATGTGGAATATATTTAGTTTATTATTTTATTAAGCTCCTTTGTGTGATTATCAATATTAAAATCTATCTCTATATATTCCCACTTATTGTTGGTTCATATGAGCGCATGATAAAAGCATGAAAAGTGGGGAAAATTAAAATTTTCATAATGGAATTGAATTCATGACAACATATCCAGTGATGAGCCACCCGGTATGAAACATGAAGGCCCCATGTGATTTAATTTTTCAAGAAAAATTAAATAGAAACTATACCTCATTCAATTTTGATTGAATGTGTGTCAGATCACTGTCAAAGATCCTTGATCAAAGGAACTAATACTGGATCCATATAGATCTTCCAAAAATTATTGAGAAACATGTAGTAACATAAATAATCCATTTTCCTATTTTATAATGGAAAATCAACATTCCTTTCATCATATACTCAATTGTTAGAGAATAATTGTTATGATTCAGGAGAAATATCTTGGATCAGGGTACTCATATTGTTTACATCTTTATATAAAAAGAAAGAGTGGGGGAGAAGTAGGATTTCTAACTCAAGGTATGAATAGTGATACTAATTAGAGTTCCCTTTGGTGTAAATAGGTTAGTTAATAACCCATGGAAATTGTACAAAGGCCCTTAGATAAGTGTAACATGCTAAATATGCCTAAACACTTCACTAATAACACTTAATGACCTTTCATAAAGGTGAGTATTATTTAATTACTTACTTGTAACATACAAATGTGTTATGTGATAAAATACAAGTCAATAAATCAAATCTTTTATCCCATTAATATATTAATAACCCCTGAAAAAATAACAATCCGTTTGAAAAATATATTTTTACCCTTACTGTATTCACTTAAAACTTGAGAATACCTTGACTATATAAATTCAATCTTTATTATTCTACACTGAAATAATATTTAATTTATTTTTTTCTTGAGATCTTTCAAAATCAGACATATCCCAACCTCACTATGGGGACCACCATGTCCTAAACTATAATTACGTAGAATTATCCAACATTCTAAATAAGTTTTGTGTGTGACCTTGTAGGTCCCTATCTAGATAGTAGTGAGTGACATCCACATAACAACAATTGTATCTAGAAACCCAACATGGAAACTAATGAGATAAGGTTTAGTCATAAAAATTAACACCTCATACAAAAAACACAATGTGTAATATAATATCATTGTCTCATGATATCTCATAAAGTAGGACACACACTTCCTTTCACCATCCTTTCTTGATTTACTATTCATGACATTACTAGATAGACTTACCTTCTCCTACCATGGTTATTGTTTTTGAAAAGGTACAACTATAACATCTTGATATTTTATGAAATATATTATTTAAAATTAATTTAAATTATTTGATAGCTTGAGTTACATTCAATGAAAAATTTAGATTTCATTATACACAACACCATGTTTATCTTTCATTTCACATAACATCTATTTTCCTCTATAACTTGTGTTATACATAAGGTCAAGTTTTACAGGACAACAATATACTATTAATATTATTATTAAACATGATATTTATAACAAAGAAATTGGAATTTCACGAATTAATAGGATTGAATGAATAGTAAAAATATTGTTTAAAAAAGTATATATAATTAATTCATCAGTTACTAATTATTTATAAATGAAAATAAAAACTAATTGAATATAAAAGAAAATGTTAAAAAAAACTATTTGTATGCCCATAAAGGTGCTTCATTTTAATAAATTACATTAATCCCCAATATTGAGAGATATTAATAAAACTTATATATTATATATTCAATGAAGCATTTTACATTAATCCAATAAGTTTGGTACGCTCAAGATTAGAATAAATTCAGTTTTAAGCAAAAAAACTGTATTTTTCTAAAAGGTAGTTTTGCTGCCTTTTTAACGGTGCGGTTATTTAAAAAATTAATTTTTAAAATTTTATATATCTTATTTTAAAAAATAAACTTCATTTTTTTAAATAATAATATCCAAATTTAATTTGGGTAAATATTTAGTATTCTTCTGAGAAGTTTCATTTTTTGATGAATAATGATAAATATTGAATTTTAATTGAAAATACCCATTTTATTTATATAATTTATATGGTTAAATTATATTCTTAATTTGTTTTAAAGTTAAATTAGATAAATTATATATATACATATATATATATATATGAATCCAATTTAGGTCACTAGAATCAATTTTATATTAGTTTTAGATATAAAAACATAGCAAACTTTTGAAGGTTTTCACTTTAAAAATCAGCTTTGTCTCCCTGTCTGTGAGATTAATTTTAAATTAAATTATACCACTTATGTAAATGGAATTCAGAAAAATGGATTTAAAATTTTGAATAAATATAATTTATAATTTATATTCAGTTAAAAATAGTTTTATTACCAAAAATATCAGTGAAAGAAATTAAAATTTATTAGAGTGATTAAAAAAATTGAATTTACTTAGTGGTTGAGCTTTATTCTTAAGGTAAAAAATGACCTATAAACTTTTAAAAAACCCATTTTATGGGAATATTTAGAACATATAACCTATTTTATATAAAATAGTTCATTATTTGAGGCACATGATGTAAGGGAGACCTCCCAGTAGTGTTTACCTTTTTGTATTTACAAGGATGCCACTCCTCAACTACAAAAGGGAACTCACCCCTCACTTATTAACACCTGTAAAAATATTTGGGTCATCAAAAACCTACCAAAATAAAATCCCAAAGTACATACTATAATCTTATAAGTCTCACTTTGTGATTAAGGAAAACCAATGATGTTTTGTGGTGCAAACTAAAAGGAGTTACCCGAAGAAGAGATAACGTTCTTCAACGAGCACTTTTGCTTTATTTCTCTCTCCACCCCTTAAATTATTATTATAAAATTATTTTATAATAACCTAATTAAATATAATATACTATTATTTTTTTATGTTAAGGGTATTAACAACAACATCACACACTTACATTAAATGGGATATGAAATAATCATTTGTGTGTACGGTGGGCAACCCCCTCGCGAACCGATGTCATTTGTTATTCCATTACCACCTCTCAAGGTTTGGAATAATGATGTATTGAAATTTTATACATGATATTTTATAACATAATAAAACCAATTTAGTTATTATAAAATATAGTTTTTTATATTTCATACCATAGTTGATACGATAACATTGCTCGTGCGTACGACGGACTACGACCTCCTGAAGCGATGTGAAGAGTTTTTCACAAACGTGTTAAATGGAAGGTAATAAGAGTAACTATAATAAATATATAAGATACTAATGAAATAATTTTGATATTTATGAAACAATTAACCTTATATAAATATAATATATCATTTTATTTATTACCTTTTCACACACTGGAAAAGTTATAACGTCTTCACGGATGTGTAGACTAGTGCCTCCTCAAAGCGATTTGATTCATTTTACATCAAAATAATTATATATATAATTATATATTATTAAATAATATATTATTTATGATATAATTATCATTATATAATGATAAATTTTACTTAAATTCTTTCTATAAAAATCACTAAAAAATGGTACGTTACTCATGCATATGTATGACCTACCATCTCCATGATTATAATGTTGGTTCATTTTTCATAACCATATTTAATGATTGGTATTAAAATTATAATTTATATATAAATTTTATATTTTTTTCATGATTATTATTCTACATATGTTTAAATAATTACCTTTTCAACCATATTCAACCTACCTATGTAGTTTTTTGACACGTAAGGCGAATATAGTCAAAACACCCGACTTAAAATTAACTGATTAAGTAATTATATATAACTTGTTTATAAGTGTAATAAAATGTAAAAATAAACTTGGAAAAATGTTCTCAAGAAATTAAATAACTAAAATAACTTTATTATTAAGGAATTTAAAGAACAATCTTGATGAATTAGACTCAATTTAAGGGGATTTCTAGTCTCACTTTTATTTCTGTGAGACTTGTGCCATATTCAACAATTGTTTATTTTTTAGGGTATATAATTATCTATTACTTGTTATATAATTAATTTAATTTAATTCATGTTATTAAAAGTCTCAATTTATTTTATTTTTTCAAGGATCTCATGATTCAAAAGTTACTTAAGATGTAAGGTTTTTTCTTCTCTCACTTTTATTTCTGTGAGATACATGCCATATCCAAAACTTATTTTTATTGTGTGATGTATATAATAACAATGAATATATAGTATGATTATTATACTTACATTTATTGTTATTTACATATAAATTTGAGGATATATATTCAATTGGGTTTACGATTTTCAAATTTACCATAACGGTAATGGATTTTTTTTCACAATTTTTCTTCTTTGTGAAGTTTGTTATGTTATACAAATATTTAATTTATAAGGTGTATATACTTACCTTTGACTAGTTATATCATGATTATACTTATTTTCATTATATTCTATGTTTCATTTAATTCAATCCTTTCATGGGGTATATGATTCAAAGTTACCAAAATGGTATGAGTTTGATATTATAATCTCTTCAACTATAGGGATTGTTTTTGATTTAGTCTACAATGTTGAAAAATTATGGCCAAAATGTAAATAATTCTTAAGAATTTTATTCTCCTCTAGTTGTGTCATGAGAAAACATGTTTAACCTTCATTTTATTAGTATTATGTACTCAAGAGTTCACAATAATTTTTTAATGAAAAATCATCTATTCTGCAATGTCCCGACCCGGGGTCCACTTAACTTGTGCCCTAATTCAACGGGTCACATGGCCTAAAGTTTGCCTCTCGATATGCTGAAAACTTCCGAATAGTATCAGAATGTGACGATGGTATAGTTGGGAGACTATAACCTTTTATTAGAGAGACACAACATATAAAAAACAATCATACACCAACAGAAGCATAAATATAATCAAATAGAATAATAAGATGGTGGAAGAAAAAAATGAAAGAACAACTAAAAAATAACCAAAACCCACTAGGTTGTTTCATATAAATGGATGCATGTCATGATAATATACAAAAGGGGAGCATGGGACATGCATTAAAAAATCCTATACAGAAATTTAAAAAGGAAAAAAGATACTCCACTAGCATCTCAAGCACATGATCAGTCCTCTACTCCTAAGATCAAACTATAGGTAAGCATATCAGTAACTTAAAGTAGGGACCTTCACCTTATATGAAGTAGAAGTAATATAATATTCATGGGTACCAAGGGTAGCCCAAATATGGTGTGATATATAATATCATTAGGCCACCATAAATGGTGTCTAGAAGTAATCCGAGTAGTGCTCGTAACTAAACCGTGTGCATGTATAAATAAATAAATAAAAAATGAATAAATAAATAACCGCCCAATTAGGTTCCTAAAGGACACCCGACGACTCTACTTACTTTGGCTCATTGATAGAATGGATGTTTGATCAGTAACTATATATATATATATTAATAATATATATATTTTAGTTATATATTTCATCCACTTATATGAACCAAGTACGCGTGGACGTAAGTGCCCATATACCAGGAATACTAGTTTCTGGATGGACTAAGGCATAGCACAGTCATCCATAACAAGTCTAAAAGAGCCTATAATCTCATGAAATAGGGTAAAATCTATAAATATCATAATTAATGGGATACTTCATGCTCATCACTCAATATGGTGAGTGTTCCATCATGTAAACACTCTAAAAAGGGATATGGTGCATAAAGACTACCATCCAATGAGTGTCAATGGTGTGAGACATCATGCTCAACACCCAATGAGTGGGAGTGTGATACTGTCATGGTCAATAGGTCCCTTACCATTTTATCACATCCCATATAAAGGCATTAATCCATTTATAATACAATACATGATGCATTTCCTATCATGTGTCAAGTTTACTAATCCATATATATAAATAGCCATAATAGTTCAATTTAGCATTAAATGAAGCATAACAAATAAGAGTAGCCTTACCACCTTTTATAAACTATTTAATTTCACCCATTCAAATCCTTTAAGGAAATGAAATAAATCATTAATGAGACATTCCATTTAATTACTCTATTCAATTCCTTATAACAAATAAATTCAACTAATAAGTCTCAAAGAGCCATTAATAAAGTAACATGGTCATTTTGGAAATCAACTACATGGGAACACCCATTCTCAGAGATCCAAGCACTTAATAGGGTACTTGGTTTATTAAATGTTTATATCTCATGGTAAAATCCATTTAAAACCCCTATCCAATAGCTAATTATGAGCTTCAAGAATTTGTAACAATTCTCTATAAGGGGAAATTGAACTTGGAACACCAAAGGGGTATCCATAAAGGAGGTAGACATCCTCTAAAATACTAATCACGGATCAATTAGCGTGTATCTAGGTTATCTGATCAATTTGATATGAATAACTAAATTAAAAGTGGATTCTCGATAAAATCCAATGTGTAGCACAACGACATATCTACGAGACATAAAAACTCATGGAGAAAATGACAAGACCACCTACCTCAAGGATGTAGATGAATCTTTGATTGATATCGGCCTGAGATTCTAATTAGCTTTGAAGAGATCTAAGAAATATTCCAACACCCTAAAAATAGGGCAAATGAGCTTACACCTAAATAGCATGATGGATTCAAAAATAAACTTAGAAAGAAGGTAAATGATAAATATATCTCACCTTAAAAAGTCAAACACCATCGAATGATCTTGAATTGGATGAAGTATGGAATATTTATAGGAGAACCTAGGTTAGAGGATGATTTGAGACACAATATAAGAACATGGATTCTCACTGATAGAATGAGAAATATGGAAGAATAAAAATATTTTTAACAATTTAATGTGGGGAGAAAATTTAATTTCACCTCAAAACCCAAGTATGCACTCTTTGTCTGCATAGTTATCCAAACCATGCACTAACCATGCACCAAGACACTACAATAAGTGGGAACCTCACGTGGTTCAACACATGGTTTTCCAAGCTGTGTTTAGACCATGCGAATGGGATCTATCACATACCTGTAGCTGACCGCACATGTGTGTGCTTGGGGTTGCAAAGTTGAAAACAAAAAGCACGACCCATACTACCCAACTGTCTGCAACCACACATTTTGGAAAAATTTTGAAGGTTGGGCATCACAGTTTCTCCTAACCGTGTAGCCTAGTATTTTCTTCAAATTTTAGGGTTGTAACCTCCAAATAATACCCAAAAACACATAAGACCTCCTTTTCTTGACTAATAATAATTATTTTGATGATTTAAAATAAATTTAACCAAAACAAGATGATCTATAACTTTGGAAAATATGGGTCATTACAACCTACCCTCATTAAATTAAATCACCCTTGAGTTATAATTCTGACAGTAAAGAGGTGTCATCTTTGAAGAGTTCCATCCACTGAGATCATACATCATATTACTGTTCCTAGGTCACATCCTCTACCTGATTGTGCTTCCATATCCCCAATAATAAAAAAACTAAACTTCCTCAGAGTGTCTTCACACTCTAATCCATAATACGAATGAGGTAATCCTTGAAGGAATCATCTACATCCAGTTCAACCTTATATGATTGAAAGACATGTGACAAGTTTGGATTGTATTGAATATGTTGAGATACATAAAATAAATCATACATAGACCAGTATCTCTGAGGAAGTTCCAACTAGTAATCCATTGGTCCTATCTGTTTCATAAACTCGAAGGGTCCAAAAAACCTCAATGATATCTTACCATAATCATAAATACATCTATGAACCAACCTAGGAAAGAATCATGATAAAACCTAGTTTCTGACCTCGCACTCAAGAGGTGCCTAATGTTTTTTGGCATATGAATGCTTTCTAAATTGAGCTATCATCATTCGCTTTTTGAACAGTTAGACCTACTCTATAGTATTCTGCACAAGACATGGTCCTAGTATAACTACCTCCCATGCGTCAAGCCAACATATTAGTGAATAGAAAGTCCTACCATATAAGGATTTATATGGAGTTGTCTCTATGGTATCCTAAAATCTATTATTATAATAGAACATGATGAGGGGAGTGTGTTTCTCTCAAGAATCCCTAATGTCAAGGACACATGCAATAAGAATGTGCTCTAGAACCTAAATATAATTCTCTGTCTGTCCATTAGTTTGTGGGTGATAGGCTATTCTCAGAGGAACCTATATGACCATGTACTTCTACAACCCATACCTGAATTGTGATGTAAAGAGATAATGTCTATTAGAAATGATAAATCGAGGAGATCCATGATGACCTATAACCTCCCATAGCTCGCCTACCATTAAAGTATATTTTATAGGTAATAAGTGTGTAACCTTCATCAAAAGATCAATGAAAACCCACACTATATCATTTCCATGAGGAGATATGGGTAGAACGTTCCTGAAATCCATTAAAACATCCCCCCATTTCCACCAGGGAATGGAAAACATCTATAAAATCCATAATGGTGGCTGATATTCCTCCTTCACCTACTGATAGGTGGAACACTGAGTGATGAATCCATCAATGTCATGTTTTATACCAGACCACAAATACTAGCACCATAGATCCCAATACAATTTGGTGACACCAGGGTGAACTACCCATGATGAGGTGTGGAATTCCAACATCACCTCCTCTCTAATGTCTACTGGGACCCATACACACCCATGGAACTGTAAGGTATCATCCCCAGCCACGTTCCAACCAGATGATTTATCTTTATCTAATATTCTTTCACTTAGGATAAGGACCTCATGATTAGATAATTTCCTCAATTGTACTCATTCCAGAAGAGTAGTAGTCACTGCTAAGTCTAAGAGTGCAGTCCAACCATGGTCCACCTGAACCTCAATATATATATATATATATATATATATATGAGAACAAGTCCAAGAGATACCATTCTCTATTGGATTCTTGAAAATCCCGTGTCTATGTCTTCTGTCTTAGAGCATTGGAAAACCATTTATTTTACTAGGTACGTAGCCATGCTTGAAATCAAACGATTGTAGGCACTCAACCAACCTACCCTTAATGAGATTTATATCTCACTTTGTAAAGTTGTAATTGATGATTTTGTGATATATGAATACCAAAAAATGTTCTCCATGTAGATAGTGTCTCCAACAACATAAGGAATGCACAAATACATCATGATCGAGGTCATGCATCATATAATTCTTCTCACTGGGCCTCAACTGATGAGACCCATACATAATGACTCACTCATCTTTCATTAGAACAACACCAAGAATGTTATGTTATGCATCATAATAGAGTATATATTTCCTTCTCGGCTTCATTAGAATTCATATTGGCACTAAAATCAAATGAACCTTAAACTCTTGAAAGGATGTTTCAAAAGCTTCTGAACAAACAAATTTCACACCATTATTTATCAATACTATAAGCAATGCTACAAGACATGAGAAATTATGAATGAAGCATCTATAATATCCAGATATCAACAAGAAACTCTAGATGCCAAAAATTTTCTTAGGATTCTCATAAGAAATTGCAGCACTCACTTTATCTAGGTACACTAAAACTTCGAAATCTGAGATAATGTGACACAGGAAGTGGACTTTATAGATCCAAAGGTTTCATTTACCGAGTTTGGCATAGTGTTGATGCTCTCACAGTTTATTTATCCCAATATCAATATGGTTAGTATGGTTATGTCTATGGCATGAATACACCAAGATATCATAAAAAAATACTACCATGATTGAATCTAGATATGGATGGAAATCCCAATTCATAAGATCCATGAAGGATGTGGGTGTCTTCATGGGTCCGAACAAAATGACTAGGTACTCGTATAGAAAATACCTGCTCATGAAAGATATAAGAGGTATGTATAATGACCCAAAGTGCACTTGGTGATAGCCCAACCTCAAGTATATCTTTTAAAATAATCTTTATCCTTAGAGCTTATCAAATATGTCCTCAATTCTTAGGAGTAGATACCGATTCTTTAATGTGAGCTGGTTTAGTTGACGATAATAAAAAAGAAGACTAAGGGTATTGTCTAACTTCTTGGAAAAAATAATTGGTGAAACCAAATGAGAAGCGATGGTGTGTATAAATACTTTAGCCTTCAGATCCTCCAACTATCACTTGAGATCCATTTTCTCCTTAGGTTCCATCCTGTAAGAAGGAATGGTCACTAGTGCTGCTCCTATCACAAGCTCAATTGAAAACTCTACCTATCGAATAAGAAGTAGACCAAATAATTATTCAGGAAATACATCCCTAAAATTATTTAATATAGGAGAAAAAATAGCGGGTCAAAACCCCCAGTCATGCAGAAAATGACTTCTGATTTCAGTTGTCATGCTACCCAATCTCTACTTCTCGGGTCCTGATCACGTAGCTTGCACATCCCATTCTCCCTTATGCACAATCCTACTATCCTCTAGTGATATAAATATCACCCTCTAATGATAGTAGTCAATTTGGGATTGACAGGTAACTGGTCAGTCCATCCCAACAATTACATCAATGCCTCTTATGTCAAGAATGAAAATATTCCATACAAAAAGGTATATGACTATCTCAATGGGATGGTCCTTATAACGTAGAACACACTATGATCAGATGCACAACATGATATCTAGTGTCATAATACTATGAAAGTGTTCAATATTAGGGACTAGAATATCCTTAATAGTATCAAATATAAACAAATGAGACACGCATGTGTCAAATAATGTAGACACTAAAGTGGAGGATACTATAATAATAAATCATATAGTATAACATCTGACACTCTTCCCCTCAGGTGTAGAGTGAAATGCATGTAGTTGGCCCATACCATGGAACCGAGTCACTACCTAACTGTTTTGATCAAGCCCACTCTACTGGAATTGATAATAATAAGGCTGACCGCCTATGCCTTTATCGCCACCTCATCCTGATTGATCATTGTTTTTCCAGCTACTTACCTAACGTGTTCATACTGGCCCTACTCCTAATATTGGAGTAGGAGTAGATGTACGTTCACTAGGAACTAAAGGGAAATTCCTACAAAAGTGCTAGATATTCCCCATCCCATCACAACATCTATGTTCAGCTAGATCATGCAATCATTAAGGCTTCATATGGATCAGATTCTCACACTGATGATATATCATAAAGTTATCAACATGAGGAGATTGAATTCTTGTACCTACATGAGTATCCTAAAAATTCCACTTTCATCCAGAAGTCTAACCACTAGTATCTCTAGGTTTAAAACCTTCATAACTCTCAACACTATCCTCTCTCAAGTTTCATTATGTAATTAGGGCCTGGTTGAAGATTTTATAAATGGTAGTCAACCTGAACACATCGAATTGTGATCAGATGGCATATACCATCCCATATTTGAATCCTCTAGGGATCATATGGTCATAAATCACAAGAGTAAGATTGAACCAATGCATCTCAATAAAATGGGTAGATTACTCAATAACTAACATGCTACCCTGCAGAAGGTTCATGAATTCTATATCTCTATCAAAACTTAGAGTTTGGGCAATGAAGTAGTCATAAAAGATGATTAGAAAATCTGCACAAACCATATCTCTCTACCGATATTCTTGGGTTATAACATCCCACCACCTCTTCTTAGAATCACATATCATATATGAATATAGCTTGAACCTTATCTCTAGAGGCATCATCAGATGCTCAAATATAGATACGATGGATTCAAGCCATGACTCAACAACGTATGGTCCACTACCCCCCAAAAGGTGGGATGATCCTACTGCTGGAATTCCCTATTTAACATTTCCACGGTTGGGGCATGTCGAATGATACCTTGAATATTCTTTATAATATGAAAGAAATCCTCAAAGAACTGGGTGTAAGTTCCCATATCAGGAACACGAAGAGGCTCCATAGGTGGCACTACTGGAGGAATCACTAGTGACTCAAGACCCGCCACCTTAGGTACATGGTCTTCACCACCTTAGGGGAATGAGATCAGAGAATTTCATGGTGGAATAATGCTACAATACCAAAACAACTTCTCAAAATAAATTTAAGAAATTAAAAATGTTCCAGATAGAAAACTAGGACAAGTAGATATCCTTCCTATGAAAATGATCAAACATATCTATGTGCTCAAAAATCCCAATCTAAGTAGTAAAAGATACCGTAACAGGCCACACAAACATAAGTGATACCCCACTACCCACTACTATGGTCAAGTTTTGGTCTAAGTCTATGTTTTAGTATGTATAGGATATCTACTTTTACTTTAAAAGTCATACTCATTTTAAAATTGTGTTTTTTGAAATATTTAATCCACATTAAATGGTTGAATATGGTGGATTACCATTTCTAATCCATAAGGGCCCATATTCCTTATAAAAAAAATATGTAATCCTATTAATCTACACCATAACACTTTCTAGCCCATGTGACCAAATAGTCCATGGTTCAACATGCCATCATTGACCGCTTGAGGTGTCTGATTTAACCTATTAAGGAAAACACTATTTGGTTAAGGTAGGCACTTTACTTATGAATTATATTTCCAATCCCTACAAGAAGTGTCACTGCAACTCTATACATATCAAATCACTATCACTATGAATTAGGAAATCATAAACTAAAAACAGATGTGACCTGGAAAACTTCATGGAATATTAATCCTATTAACCCTATGATGATGCATGAACTAATGAAAATCCCTCATTTCATTAGTCCTAGGTGAAGAAATTTTTATTTCAATAATAAAAATATCAATAACATCATAAGGCATGTGAATCTTCTAATGGGGAAGTCATATCACCTATTACTAAAATAATCAACAATACCAATTTTCTCATACTAGGTAATTATTGTTTCCCCAGTACATGGGTTTACTATATCCAAACAAAGGGTCATTTCCAAATCCATTCAACTCCTAGTCTCATGTATAATACCCAAACATAAAAAAGGGAAAGAACATTTTATACCCCTTTATAACATCCTGACCTGGGTTCCACTTTACCCATGCCCCGAGCTGGTGGGTCACATGGACTCTAGAATGCCTCCCTGTATACTAGAAAATACCGACTAGTAGCAAGGGTGTGATAGTGGTACAATTCAGAGACTATTCCCTCTTATTATAGTGGAAAAATATATATAAACATCAAAATTACCACTATAAAAGCATGCATATAATTAGAAAGAATAATAAGGTAATAGAAGAACAAATGGCAGAACAACTAAACAATATCCAAAATCCACTAGGCAGTTTCATATACATGGATGCATGGAATGATGATATACAAAAGGGGATAAGGGGACAAGCATACAAAAATGATATAAAAAAATTTAAAAAAGAACAAAAGATGATCCCCAAGCATCTCAAGCGTATGATTGGTCCTCTCCTATTAATCTCCAACTTTACGTAAGTATATCTACATTTGGAAGCAAGCCCCCGACCCTTTTCCAAAATAGCAGTCATATAATCTTTTTGGGAACCAAGGGAAGATTGAGTGGGGTGTGAAATAAAATCTCAGTAGGCCTCCACCAATGGTATCTAGAAGTAATCCAAGAACTTCTTGTAACTAAAAAATGTGAATACATAAATAATTTATTAAACAATACTAAATAAATAAATAATAACTTGCTTAGGTTCCTAAAGGATACCTGGTATCTCTACCTACTTTGGCACTTGGTTGGAGTGGAATTTTGGTCATTTACTATATATATAGTAATAATATATATAATTTCGTTATATATTTCATCTAAATTTTTGAACTATGTATGTGAATACATAAGTGTCCATATACCTAAAATACTAGTTACTAGATGGACCGATGTGTAACTAAGTCATCTATAACCAGTATAAATGAGCCTATAATCTCATGTAGTATTTTACATTACCTACATCTGATAATGAGTTGGATAAGTTATGCTCTTCACTCGATATGGTGATTGTTCCATCCTATCAACACTCTAACAAGGGAAGTGGTGTATAAATCCCACCATCCAACTAGTTTCAATGGCATGAGATGTCATTATCAACCCTCGAAGTAAAGAAGCATGATACAATCATTCTCAACAGGTCCCCTACCATCATATCACAACCCATATCAAGGAATTAATCCATTTATAATACAATACATGTGGAATCACTTCTCATGTGTCAAGTTCAATAGACCATATTTATAAATTGGAATTACAATTCAATTTAGCATTAAATAAAGAATAAAAAATATGCATGGCCTTACCAAACTTTATAAACCATTTCATTTAACCCATTTAATTAATTTATAGAATATAAATACATAATTAATGAGACAATCTATTTAGTTAATCCATTCTATTCCTCATAACATGGAAATTAAATTTATAAGTCTCAAAGATTGAATTAAAAAATGACATAGTCATTATGGCCATTTCCTACATGTAAAAATCCAATTCTAGGAGAATCAAGCACATAAGAGGCTCCTTGGTTTATTAAACATTCATATATCAATGGAAAATCTACTAAAAACCCCTAGATGATATCTAATTAGGAGTTCCATGAATTTGTAAAAATTCACCACAGGGGGAAATTCAAGTTGGCACACCCAAGGTGTGTCCATAAAAGAGATATACATCCTCTAAATTACTAAAAATGATCAAAGTGAGTGTATCTTGTTATGATGTTCAATTTTATATGAATAACTTAATTAAAGGGTATTCATAGAAAAATCCAGTGTGTGGCACAATTACATAACAATGAGATATCAAAACTCATGGAAAAAATGATGATACCACCTACCTCAAGGCTATAGAAAACTCCTCGACTGAAATCAACCTTAGATTTAGAGTAGTTTGGAAGAGATCTAAGAATCTTCCCAACACCCTAAAAATAGAGAAAGTGAGATTTCTCCTTAATTACCCAATGGATTATAAAATAAACTTAGATTAAAGGCAATAGGAAAAAAGAGACCGCCTTAAGGAGTACAACTACTTTAATAGATCTTGAATTAGACGATAGATGAAAGAGTTATAGGATAACCTAGGTTAGATGAGGATTTTATCCATGAAAGAAGAAATAGGCTACCCCCCACTAGAATGAGAAAGTGGGAATAAGGAAAATAGTTTGAAATATTTAATGAGAGGAAAATTTAATTTCACCTCAAAACACAAGGACACACAATTTAGCATCATGGTTGTCCTAACTGTGCATCAAAAATGTGCCAGGACACTACTATAAGGGCGTAACTTTCATGGTAAGGTGCATGATTTTACTAACCTTGCACAGTCCATGTGAATGGGCTCTATCCCATACCTACAACTGGTCATATGGGCATGCAACTAGGGCCTCACGGTTGTAGGAAAGTTGTGCGGCCCTTACTTCCCCATTATCTGCAACTGTACAGTTTAGGGAAATAGTGAGGGATGGGTTACACTATTTCTCCTCACCATGAGACCCATAGTCTTTTATTCCCATTTTGAGACTATGAGCTCCCAATGAGCCCTAGACACACCCAAGACCTCCTTTTCTTGACTAATAATAATTATTTTGGTTATTTAAAGTAAATTTAACCAAAACAAAATGATCCATACCTTATGAAAAGGCGGTTTGCAACATTTTTGATAGAAAACACTTTTTATCCAAAAACCATATTTCCAAAAAATGTATTAAAAAAGTGTCTTTAAAAGACAAAAAGATATTTTCCTAAATAATTTTTTTAAAATATTTTAAAAGATTCCTTTTTAAGATTTCATGGATACTTTCAATGATTTTTTTCAAAATGTTTTATGTTTTAAATGTAATTTTCAAAATGAAAAGGGTATTTTAATCAGACAAAATTTAATGAAATTTTATTGGAATTTACTTAAGTCAATGTCAAAAACCCTTGTTGTTACATATCCTCCACTAGGGATATTTAGAACTGATACCATCACCTTTCTTTATATGGATGGATTATGTTTGTTTCAAAGAGATTGTTATGAAAACCATTTATTTTCCATGGGTTGATCTTGATTTAAATATATTATTATGGAACCCATTTCTTTTCACGTGTTAACCATGTTTCAATGATATTTTTGTGGAACCCATTTACCTTTTATGGGTTAATTATGTTCTGATAAGAATAAATGTTTTTAATGAGTTATAATGATATCAATTCTCTATGTTCTTTATTATTTATTCAGTTCTTGGACATTATAAATGATTGGAGGAACCAAATAATATTGGGTGATCCTGTTATATATTATACAAATGGTGCACCCATATAACACTCCCATGCATTGGGTAGTGATTATGTTCTCCAAAGATTCATATTGAAATTCATCCATATGGTTATTCCAAATGTAAGAATTTCTTAAGGGTTCTATAAGGGTTCTTTAAGGGTTCAATGAGATGATGTTCCAAGATACCAATATGTTTTACCTATGATTACTGTGGGTTTATGATGTTTCATTTGATCAAGAATGATATCACATGACTCATGATTATTCATTCTTATGAATTTTTCATTTTTTATTTCATTATTCCACATTGTCATGTTTATTGATCTTGGTATTTATGGGTATGAATATTCATATTCTATACTCATACACCTTTTTTATGTCATCATACCCTTATTCTCTTCTTATGAACACTGATGGAATTCAATTGTTAATTCTTATATTTACCTTTACTGAGAATTTGAGCTCACCCTTATTATGTTTCATTTTTCTCTGGGTTATAAAGAATGAGGTTGAATAATTTTTGTATATAAATCTTTTCATAAGAAATATTTTTATGGAATAATGTTAAATAATAAAATCTATGTTAAATGAGAATAATGATCTTTTAAAATCATGTTAATTGTTTATGTAGGATCATTTCCAAATTCTATAAAACTCTAAACCAAAATGGCCCTCCAAAATTTAAGTTATACTATTTTTTTTATTTTTTATGTTGTAAGCTTTTGATAGAAAACATTGGGTCACAATTATCTACTTCACAGTTAGAAATGTAAAGTTATGGATTTTAGCATAAGAATTGGGAGTATGGATCCTGGACCATTATAGTTAGTATCAAAGGTCTGTTTAGATAACTTTGTATATTAAGATGTTTTCATGTGATTTTATTTTAATAGTTATGGAAACCATCATAGGTATATAATATTGTGGATGATCATATGTTCAAATTCTTAGACACCCCTTTGAGTTTTTAAGAAATGAGATATTAAAGTGATTATTTATATTTTTGGAGATATTTTTCAGGGTTGATGTATTAGTAACCCATATGATTGACATGAATATTTTTTAGGAAGGATTTATTTTCTAGGATTATAGAAAAAATGGGGGACAACCCATATGTTGGGCGATACTAAGTATCATCCGGATAGGTGTAGGGCCTTAAACCTACAACCGAATGACAATAAGGGTTTAATGCACTACCATTAGCCTACATGATGTCCATTCCAGAATGAATTTTTTTATAAGTAAATATTATGTTTATTTAAGAAACATATGGGATTTTATTTAAGGAAGAACCATTTATTTATATTTTAGGAATATATGATAAAATACTTATAAATATATTTTTTCAAACATAGTCTGAAAATCATTGAAGAATTTTAATAATAGTGATTTATGGAATAATTTATTTTGAACTTTGGGTATTATAATTGAATTTCGATGATTATTGTATCACATGAAGGTTTATTCATTTTTATAATTATCTTACCATGTACATACCATTTTGGTTTCAGTTAATGTTTAAAGATAGGTGGAATAATTTGTTATCCCTTTTATGGTTATGTGGTCTTAAAAAGTTTATTTTAATGATTTAGTCATTAAAAATCCATCCTAAATACTCATCATATAGAGAAAAATGAGATCATGGTCTAATTTTATTAAAGGTTGAAATTCTACTCATTAAGTAAGTATATTTCTATTATCTCTTAGTGTAGATGGTGAAAGAATCCTTCAAAATTAGGTTAAAGATCTTAAAATAAAATTTTCCATATTACTATCTTATCTAATGATATCAACGAACTTTTCCAAACTTATTTGGTTTGGGTTTTTTTGGTCACTGAGTTCCTTTGACTATGTTATCTATCACTCTCAATTAATTCATGGGAATTACTTTTCCCTTCCCAATCCACCTTTTAATTTCCCACCAATTTTCTCCCTATTGTGGAATCCATGTTATGCATAAATTCAGGCGAACTTTATGTTTCCAAAATTCTATTTTTAAAGTATCTTTTCTTTATTTCATTTTTATGATGTGGGTTTCAATAAATTAATTCCAAAAATATTAAACCTTTGATAACGAAGTGGAATTTCGATGAAAAAATTCATTTTAAGGGGGTATGACGTAACATTCTAATATGTTATGAAATATATTCATTAAAATTAATTTAAATTAATTGGTAGACATATTTAAATGAAATTCATTGTTAAAATTTTATTATAAGAAACACCACGTTTATTTGAGTAGTATGTAACATTGAGACTCCTCTATAACTTGTGTTGCACGCAAGACCGTGTCTTACCGAACAACAATATAGTATTAATATTATTATTTGTCATAATAGTTATCACATAACTGTTGGAATAGTGGGAATGAATAGTATTAACTAAATTTTAAAAATATGATTCAAAAATTTATATATAATTAATTCATTGGTTATCAATTAATTAGATATGAAATTAAAAACCAAATGAATATAAATAAAATGTTTTTACAAAAAATAATTTTTATGTCTACAAAGGTGTTTTATCTTAATAAATTAAATTGATCTCTATTAGTGAGAGATATTAATGAAACATACATATTATATATTGAACCAAATATTTTTACATTAATACAATAAGTTATATATCTTTAACATAATAATAAATCCAATTTTAATAATAAAAGCTATATTTTTTAAAAGGCATTTTTACAGACTTTTAATGGTGCAGCTGTTTTAAAACAAAATTTTAACATTTTTATAATTTTTATTTGAAAAAATATAATTAATTATTTAATGTTTAATATTGAAATATTATTTGGGTAAAATTTTGGTGTTTTTCTGAGAAGTTTCATATTTTTATGAACATTGAAAAATATTTAATTTTAATTGAAAAATAATTTTCATTTAAATACTTAATAAGGTTAAATTATATTTTTAATTGGTTTTAAAGATAAATTAAATAAATTATATACCAATTAATCCAATTTAGGTCATTGGAAACATTTTTATATTAAATTTAGATATAAAAAATTAGAAATCATTTGAACAATTTCATTTTAAAAACTCGCTTTATCGTTCCATCTATGTGATTAATTTAAAATTAAATTACATCACATATGTGGATTTAATTTGGAAAAATGTATTCCATATTTTTAATAATAAAAATTAATATTTTCTATTAATCTCAATTAAGTTTGTTTAACAAAAATATAAGTGAAAGAAATTGAAATTAATTACAACAAATAATGTAAAAAGGAATTTACTTAGTGGTTAAACATTATTCTTATGATTCAGAATGACCTATAAAATTAAACCAAACCACTTTTAGGGAAATAGTTATACCATATTATATCTTTTATCAAAAAAAAATTCATTATTTTAGGCACATTATGTAAGTTATACCTCTGAATAGTGATTATCTTTTTAATGTTTACAATAATGCCACTCCTCCGCCACTATAAAAGAGCACTCACCCCCCAAAATTATGCACACCTATAAAGACTTTTAGATCATCAAAACACTAAAAAAATAAACTACCAAAATCAATAATATAATCCTAGAAAACATAATGTCTTTATAAAGAATACCAAGAAAGACTTTTCATGTAAACCAAAATGAGTTACCTAAAGATGAGGTAACATTCTTCAATGATCACTTTTGATTTATTTATTTTCCCACCCCTTGAATTATTATTATTAAATTATGATATAATAAAATAAGTATATTAAATATTATGACATTTTTATAAGTTAATGGTACAACCTAAAAATTCACAGTCTTCCATAAATGGGATACACAATCGTCGTTCATGTGTACGACAAACTACCACCTCTCGAACTGATATCGTTTGTTCATCCATTACCACTTCTAGAGGTTGAGAATAATGGTTGATTTATAGTTTATAAATGATAACTGTTATATTTTTAAAATGATACTACCTATTTAGTCATTATACCTTATACACCATTTTTATATTTCATACTATAGGGGATACAATAACATCGCTCGTGTTTAAGGCAGGCTGCTGCCTCAAGAAGCGATGTGAAGCGTTTTTCACTAACAAGTTATATGGAAGGTAATAATGGTAACTACAAAAAATATATATTATATAAGTGAAATAATTTTGATATTAATTACATAATTACATTTTTTTAATATAATATGTAATTTCTTTATTATCTTTTCACACATTGAAAAAGTGATAACGTTGTTCATGGATGTGTGGACTACCGCTATCTCAATGAGATGTGATTCCATTAACATCAAACTAATTATATATATAATTATATATTATTAAATAATATAGTATTTGTGATATAATTTTCATCCATTAATGATAAATTTTGCTTACCATGTTTCCATAATGATCCTTGAAAAATTGGAATGTTAATCATGCGTATGTATGACCTACTGTCTCTATGATTGTAATGTTGGTCCATTTTTCATAACCATATTTAATGATTGGTTTAAAAAGTATAATTTTGGTAAAAATATGATAATTATTTAATTATTATTATGAATATGTTTAAATAATTAAATTAATGACCGCATTAAACAAACCTATGTAGTTTTTGACACACAAGATGAATATGGTCAAAACATCCAACACAAACTTAATTGATAAAATAATTATATATATCTTGTATATAAGTTAAATAAAAATGAATAATAAACTTTTAAAAGTTTATCATGAAAGTAAATAAATAACATAACCTTATTATTCAAGAAGATAAATAACAATAATGATAAATCAGACTCTAGGGAAGAATATTTATAGTCTTACTTTTATTTCTATGAGACTTATGCAATATTCACCACTCATTTATTTTGTATGGTGTATATATTGAACTTTGATAGTTTATATCAATAATTTAATTTATATCATGAATTTAATTTATTTAATTATATTAAAAGTTTCAATTGATTTTATTATTTCACAGATATAATGTTTTAAAAGTTACTCCAATTGTAAGGGTTTTCTCATCTTACTTTTATTTTTGTGAGATACATGCCATATTCACTAATTATTTTTGTTTTGTGGTGTATATACTTACCATGAACGTGTTTTATAATTCATATAATTATATTTATTATTATTTACATATCAATTTTATGATATCTATTTCATGGGTTTTTAGTTTTAAAATTTATTAATGCGATACTGTATTTTTGTCACAATTTTCTTCTTTGAGACTTTTGTTATGTTATACACATATTTGATTTATATAGTGTATAAACTGCTTCATTTCCATGTTATGTAATTATAATACTTATTTTCAAGATATTATAAGTTTCATTGAAAGTTATCCTTTCATGGGGCTTACAATTCAAATTTACCAATGTGGTAAGAGTTTGATATGACAATCTCATCGATTATGAGGATTGTTTGTGAATAAGCCTCCGAAGTTGAAATATTATGATCTACATCTAAATAGTTATTGTGAATTTACATATCCTGTGGTTGTGTCTTTTGAATACATTTTAACTTAATTTTCCACTATTTATATACTCAAGAGTTCAAAATAATGTTTTTATTATAATAATAGTTTTGATTGAAAACTATTTTTCTTGAAAAACCATGTATTTTAAAAATGATTTAAAAATTGTTTTTCAAATATTAAATGTTATTTTACTCAAGAAATGGTTTAACTGATTTTTAAAATCTCCCTTTATAATATTTTAAGGTTATTTTCAAATAAAATTATTTTCAAAATGCTTTATGTTTTAAAAGTGATTTTCAAAATGATAATGGTATTTTCCTCAAAATGTTTTTAATGATATTTTAGTGGAATTTTCATTCATCATTGTTAACAAATGCAATTTTTACATATCCTAAAATAGGTATATTTTGTATTTATACCACTATATTTTTTTTTATGTATGGACTATGTTTGTTTCAAAGAGATTGTTATTAAAACCATTTCTTTTACATGAGTAAATAATGTTTCAAAGTGATTATTATAGAACCCATTTGTTTTCAATGGGATAAAAATGTTTCATAGATATTTTTTTGGAAATTGTTTCCTTTCCATGGGTTTCTAATTTTATAAAAAGAATAAATATTGTTTCAATGAGTTAAAATGAAATGAATTATATATGTTATTTATTCATTATTCATTTCTTGGACATTATAAATGATGGTTTCACCCAGATAGCACTGGTTGAGCCCATTATAGCGTATACTATGGGTGAAACTAGATAGTGCTATAATAAATTGGGTAATGATTATGTTCTGAAGATAATTATATTGGATGTTATTCATATGGTTGTTAAATTTTTAAGGGTTCTACATGGGTTTTGAAAGTGTTATGTAAGGTTTCAATGCGATGATGTTCCAAGATACCACTATGTTTTACCTATGCTTACTATGTGGTTAGGATATTTAATTTGATCATGATTGACATCACATGGAATAATATTTTTTATTCTTATGAATTTTTCCTTTTTTTAATTACTCATGACATGTTTTCATGTTTGATGATCGAGGTATTGATGGTAGTGAATATTCATATGTTATACTCATGCACTTTGATTATGTTATCATACCCTTACAATCTTCTTATAATCACTGATGAAATTAAACTGTGGATGATTATGTTTACCCTTACTGATCATTTTAGATCACCGTCCTTATTTTTTATTTTCCCTAGGTTATAAATAAAGGGCTTTAATGCTTTATTTATATAAAGGTTTTCATAAGTGATGTTGATGACCTAATGTAAAATAATAAAAGCTAGGTTAAATAGAGGAAACTCTATTTTAAAGTTATGTGAATTTTTTATGTAGACGTTTTTCCTAATTTTATAAAACTCTAAAACAAAAAGAACCTCTATAATGTAAGTTATTAAAGTATTCATTTTGTTTTTGTAAGTTTTTGATGGAAAAAATTGGGTCACAATTATCAACATCATCGCCATAAATGTATAGTTATGGATTTCAACACATGATCTGGGAGTATGATTCATGGGATATTATAACTACAATAATTGTTAATTGGGACCAATATATATATATTACATTAAAAATAAAAAAATAATGTATTGATCATTCAATCATTGTTATACATCTAATTATGAATCCAATTCCAACTACCACACTAAAAACAAAAATGTAACGGTTTTCATCAATCATTAAAGTAAACGATCAAATTGAAAACACTAGTAATGATCTCAATTATTTAGACTAACAAAAATATTATTATATAAGAATAAATAATGACACCAAGAAGTGTAGTGCTTTTATTGTTGGGTCAATCCTACCTGATATCATTCAATTGAGATCACCTAGTGCATATTTAATGAGGATAAGTATCAATGTTTATCAGCCTATAACACTGATAGTCAGATATCATCTTTGTCTCATTATTATGATGAACCTAGACCATATTACATATGATCAATATTACTTTTGTGGTATCTTGAGTTAATCATTATAGAATAAAACCATTATAAACTTTTTGTACAACATATATAGTAGATGAAGAAGTATATACACTATTTTGGGAAGAATAAATCATGCATAAATAATATCATACATGATATGGTAAAAAAAATTATTGATCAAGTTGTGTCTAAGGAACCAACTATCATGAAAATATCACTTTCACTAGAGGCATCTTGTTAAAAATCAGCCTCTTAGTTATCACCTGATAAGATCATTATTTTATTAAGATATGGCTTTAGTCACAGAGCATGAAAACATTCTCTACATGGACTCTATCATATCCATGAATTCATAACCTTAAGTAAAATCCCTTAACAAATTATATCCTTGAGTGTATATTATTTTATCCTCAATACTTTTAGATATGGCTACCACTAGCTTTAATGAGATTATATTGATCATTTCATTAGACTAACTATGATATTATACCAATAATATCCATTGGAAGACATTTTTACCCCTTTCTAATACATTATACTTACTCTCTAAGTACTAGGTACACAACCCTTATACCTTTTCAAGTACTGTTGTATAACTATGAATACTTCCTTCGTAGTCCTCTTAAATTTATCTAATATTCACTACCATAATATAGGTGCAAGAAATTTTATATCTAGTATATAATAAGACATATTATAAAACCTTTCATTGAAGCGTATGGAATTATACTCACCATTTTAATCTCCTAACATGTCTCATACTTGTATTGTTGGAGGGATTTATGCAATGTTACATTAGTAAACTTTTTATCATGAAATGTTCCAAAACATTATTAGTATATATACTTAGACTTGGTCCAAGTAAACCATTTTTTCTACCCCAATATATTTTCATCCTAAAAACATGGTTTACTTATTTAAGATAATATTTATTGAGTTAATTTCAATGCAGTCTTAAATAACTATAAGAATAATAACTTATTTTGATTTGTTTTGAATATATTTCACTTAGAAAACTATAGAGATTCCACTGAACACATATAGAAACTTGGAATACTTTCATCCCAAAAAAATATTGTATGAAAACTATTCTTGTGTAAATCCTTAAATGGATATCTAAAAATTACATTACTCATCAGAATTATTTGGTGTCACCAATATTTTTTGGTTGTTTTATATAGGTTCCTACCAATAATGGTGGCCTTGAAATCCGATTCTTAATATTCTTATCATAGAATGTTTCTATGTTAAGTGTAATTATAATGGATTTAATCATGATGAGTTTTTATAACTAAACAAGACTTGTTGGTACCAAGATTGTACCACCCATGCATAGTTTTTGTTGAATACCCACAATGAATCTACAACAATTAGGGAAACTACCAAAATACAAAATTTAATAATGGTACATGGAATCAATTTTCTTGAATTCATATTCACATATAATTTTAGAATATTTCAATTTACTACATTATTACTAGATAAATATTTATTATTCATAATGAATTATGCATCACCTAGACTTAGTGATAATAAAATCATATATCGTTGTTTTAACTTTCATATATAGTATGTGTCACTGGAACATTCCTTTTTTTAAGAGCTATTGTGGAACTATTTCCCATTACAATTACTTGTGCATCTCAAACATTAAATTTATCCATGTCAATATTTCTCCTACTATCTAAAATAGAGATGTGAAACCTTTTATAAAATTATAGTCTTTCAGTTGACTAAAACTATTCTATCCAAGGGATTTATGTAATATTTTCAGAAACCTTTATTATAGTTATAAAAGATTCACTTTGTGTTTCTCCATATAAATGTTTTTATTAACTTATCCCAAACAAACTATTTGTATCTGAACATATAGATTAGGTAAATAATTGATTACATTCATACTAAAAATTATATGACATCCATTTTTCATTCTAGTTGAAATATGGTTAATGGTTAACATTCAATTTTCGAATCATATCTTGAAGAGATAATGAAAGACTTTTCAAAACAAATAAGACTCATCATTGATCCTCTAATACCAATATGGTGCAAATTTTTATAAGGAAATATGAGTTTAGGAATAATTAAACTCTATATTATAATGATAAATGAGTTCACATAGGACTCATCATTGATCATTCCTTTACTAACATCATAGATATGGTGTCTATATGGAAATATGAGTTTAAGAATAGCTCCACTCTACATTTTAATGATAAATGGATTATTTGTTAAGGTATTATTTGAATAAACATACCAAATAATTTCTTATGTCTTATTACCAAACACATTCCTCACTTAACTTTTATATTCCTTAAATCTCAAGAAGTAATTTAATTAAGTATATGAATTTTTCTATATATTCTTTGAAATAATTCTTACATAAAATTTTGAATTTATTTCATAACCATTTTGGATTGCCTTTACATTCAAAGGTTTCTTTTTTGAAAACTTCATAAGTATTTTATTATGATAACTATGGTTTTTAGCTCCAGAAATTATAAAAATTATATTAGGTATATCCTTGACAACTAATTCTCCTTTTACTTAAAAATAATTGCCTTTCTATAACTGGGTATGATTCTTTAAATTTATATTCATAATTTATTGAAAATGATTCAAGATTTACTAAACTATCAATTGAGTATCAGTCACCAAAAACCAAATTCAGTACATAATGGAATAATTTCTCATTTTGTTCAATGGAAACAAGTTATTATTGTTTTTTAACACTTAATAAAAAATAAAAATTTAGCAAAAAAATTCCAACTTGGAAATTAGAAGTTGTGTGCTTCTCACCACTAACATAAAAATCACCCTTTCCCAACCTATTGAAAAATTAATCTAACTTATTGTAAAGTTTTTTTTAACTTACATGGTTAATATATTTGGATAAAAATGTGTTACACACATATAATATCTAATACTTTTGAATTATAACTAGAAATATTACATGTAATGATGAGTATTCCTAAACTAAAACCATCTACTTTCTTAATTTTCAATTTATTTAAATTTATTTTCTAGTGAAATTTATTTCCATATATAAAGAAAATATCCTCATGTTTGATGCTCTTCCTCTTTATCTTTGGTTCATTTAAAGTTTGTTTTAAAGGTTTTTTTTGCATCACAATTTCCATTACCCTTTTCAATTTTTCTTTCAACTTGTTCGCTATAATGGTTTTAGAATAGAGTGCCCCGCATCACTTAGATAAATAGTGAATTCTAGTCAATGATTTCATGAGATTTTCCTCCATAGTTGTCATCTAAAAACACTTAATGAATTTGTATAACCTGTAAGGTAGGATGATAATATAAGATTAATGGATGATTTTTTATCCACATGGACGGAAAACATCACTAACTGATTATTGTACTTAAATACACTGAAGGCAATATAACTAGATATGTATACATCTTCTAGTTCACATTGCTATAGTGTAGTGATAATATCATTTATCTAAAGTCCAAATTGATCCTTCTGAAGAGATATGAGATGAGGTACCATGGTATAACCATCCATATCCTTATATAACATCATCAATTCTCTAGAAAAAACTAATATACTAATGCAACAGACAATATGAGCATCTCATGTACCTCATATAGGGATCCTTACCTTCACTCACGTGACAACATGACTAATCATGTAGTGTGGACTCCAACACATCTAATTTCCCTGTATCAAGTAATATAATGTGTAAGCACCTATAATAGTATTGTAAATTAGTATCGGTAGATACATGTTCGTTGTCCAATATTTATCACAGTGAACTTGCGGTATTATATGCCACTTATTTCATATAAAGTAACACTTTACTATATTTGTAACTTTTTATTGATTACTAGTTATAAGGAATTATAGATTTTTAATGATAAATGTGACCCACTATTTTATCAAATCCTAGTGGTCAAAAACTACAAGATTTGAAATACTATGATTATTATATATTTTATTGGAAATGATCCTTAAAAACACTCATCATATTCCATACTATGGATATGTGACTACTTATAGAGTTTCAAGGTAGGATTTTGGATGGCCAAAAACAATAACTTATAGCTCCTTTATCTGTTGAGTAGAGTCCCACATCCTTTAAAGTATAACTTTGTATTATGCAACTCATTACCTACGGAATTTCACCAATCTATCTATGGATTTTTATTTGATGATAATTTTAGTTATGCCGACCCAACACTCTTATCAAAATTACCCAATAGGGGGAGGTACCCACAACTAGGTTTAGTGATAACCCCTTACTACAATTTTTCTCAAACAAAAGTGTTGGAAGTTATTTCAGGAAGTGATATTTACTTTTAGGGATTTTAATAGTTTTTAATCATGGAAAATGAAATCATTTTCTATTTAACATGTTTTTATTATGTGATATCACTCAAAACTGAACCGTGATTAAATATTAAACATTCACCATGCATGTTCATTCTATAAATGCTTGCTTGTTTATTGTTCTATGTTATTGTGAAAACATAACACCTCTAGAAAATAATATACCATGTATAAATAAAAAAATAAATTTAAATGATTTGATCATGATATTTTATACTTGTTGATTTATTGAGTTGTAATGGATTAACCTAGATCATAGGGGTAACTCTTTGAGCCATACACCAAATCGAGTTGCAGCGCCTACTATGTCCATCATATCCATTCCCCTTCTGGTACTTTACCAAGTCTTAGTGTGTATTATATTATCTTTCAACCTCATAATTACAAATAAATACTCTCACATAGTGGATGGGAACTCAGGAATGAGAAATAAACACATTGAATAACTCTTTTGTACATATGGAACCTTAAAAAAATAACGAGCGGAGCGGCGATGCAAAGACTATCATTAATTAATTAATTTTTACAATCATCACATACACTAAAATAAATAATAAAACAAATAAATCTTTCAGAGACAAAAATTGGTTATTCTATGCTAATGATCAAACGACAGGCATTAAACATATATAAATAAATTAATATTGAAAATAATTTCACTTGAGGGTATTAAAATGACTTAAAATAAATTAAACTCATTTTAATTCAAAATAAAATTGTTTCATAGCACTAAAAATAATTTTTTTTCTGATTCTAGACATTTTAAAAATTTTAAGATATGTTAAAAATTTTAAGATATTTTTCTTTTGATTTTTGGCTTTCCATGTATTTTCTAAAATCCCATCGGGGGGGTTCTAGGCCCTAAGTGTCCCCATACATGCTAGGTGATGTTTTTCAATTCTATTGGGAAGCCATGACATTTATATGGAATAGATAGAATGTGAGGTTCATGGGTAAGGGAATTTTTAAATATTAAATATTTATATAGGTATTATTCATTCTTTTGAAAAGTAATTGTGACACTATTCACCTAGGTACTATTCAAACTAATTTAAAAAAAATTGAATTTTATTAGCTATGTCTTGTATGACCAATTATTTGAAGTGTATCCATTGAATTATTTGAGTGTGGTAACATTCATATGAATATTTCTGAAAGTACTATTCACATGAATAATTCTATTCAATAAATGTATAATACATTCAATTATTAATTTTTAACACAAAGTCCAATTATTTGATATTTGTATGACCTTAACTTGATCTTTTGATCTCAAATCAATGTGTCTCCAGTGGTGTTGGGGCCATATTAAATATCTCCAATTCCTAAAAATTTAATTTTAATTCAATATTTTTAATCCCCAGATCACTCCAATAACAATTGTTGGGTTTTTTAGGCGTGCAATGGTAGTGTGTGAAGTGTGTAAAATTAAATATTTCATACCAGGATCAACTTTTTGAAATAATATTTTGTGTTTGACCACATTGTATAAAAAATAAGGATCCAATGTGAATTAATTAAGCATATAAAATTAAATCTGAACCATACCTTATTCAATTTTGATCAAACACATGTTTTCTTGGTTCAAGATATCATAGCTCAAAGGAAACGAAACTAGAAACCTCTAAATCAACCACATATTCTCTAGAATCCAGCATGCATATCAGTTGTATATTTCTATGTTCTTAAGTAAATAATATTTGATCCTTTCGATATCCACTCGATCATAAGAGAGCCATCACTATGATCCGGTAGGAATATCCAGTATTGGGGTAATCAAATCACTTTATTCTCTCTATAAGAAGTGAGAGGGAGGAGAGAGAAGATATCCAATTCATGGTATGAATAGTGATGCTAATTATAACTCCCTCCAACTTAAATAGGTCCATTAATAAATCATGAAAATTTCACATTTTCCCTATGAAGAGTTTAACCTACTAAATAATCATATACTCATCACCAATGATACTTAAAGACTTGTTTTAAATGTGGTGATTATTTTATCAATTAATTTTAACATACAAGTACATTATTTTATAATAAAAGATTCATAAATTCTACTCATGTATCCCATAAATATATTAACAGACCTTTAATAGAAATTATTCATTTGTAAATTATATTTTAGCCCTTATCCTAATCACTTAAAAATTGTGAATACCTTGAGTATATAAATTCAAAAAAAAATATATTCTAAACTGGAATAAAATTGATTTTTTTATTTGTTGTGATATTTCAAACTTGGAAAATATCACATCCCCACAATGGTTCTCATCAAGTCCTAAACTCAAATTATTTAGAATTATCCAAGCTTCTGAATATGATTTTTGTGTGTAACCATCTTGGAAATCATATCCATAGGAGTGAGTCACACCTGCAGATTAAGATTTGTATCTAAGAAAACATCATAGAACCTTAGGAGATAAGGTTTAGTAACAGAAAATAATGCATCTTATAAACACACACTATGAAATATAATATCTTTATCTCACGAAATCTCATGAAGTAGAACACAAAATTCATATCATCATCCTTTTTTATTATTTGTGACCTTACTTGATAAACATACTTATGTGTACCATAGAAATGGATTTAGTAAAGTTACTACCATCTTGGTCAACAAGGTCCGATATATATATTTCTATCAGAAGATTTTTTTTACCTTGATCATTTAAATAATTTCAGACCACCAATAATGAACCCAACACATGCTACATCACCAAATACATAAATACATTGGTTTTAATCTTGTATCAAGGTACTTGATCAAATATAACACACTAATAATGATCTCATTTTGTGAGACCAATACACATGTTTATAGATAGGAAAAATCAATGAAACCTAGATTTATAGTGTCACTATTGATAGGTCATTCCTCAAGATCTCCATTACTTGAGATCACCAAGTGTGAATTCATGAGAATAAGTATCAATTCTTATGATCCACTAAACTGATAGTCAGATAATATCTATATCCCATCAGTATGACATATCTGTACCACATGTTATATGTTTAATATTACTATCATAGTATCATGATGTTCTCATTATAGCTAGAAACTGCTACAAACTTTTTATAAAAAATATAATATAAGGACATTACCATGGAAATAGTGGATGCATAAGAATCAATAATATTATGATAATAATACATCATGCACAACTCATAGTATAAATTTTAGGGTAATCAAAATATACTATTTGAGTTGGGTTTAGGGATCCCACTATTCCAAAACACTTATCATTTTAGAGGGTGTTAAAAACATTTATTTTGTGCACAATGAATCCTCTCCCTATAGAATTACCTCAACGAATAAAATATCTATGTTTCCTCTAAAGACCAAGAGAATAACCAAACCTCATTATTCCCTATCAAGATAGAGATAAAAAATTTGATAATACTCTAACCCAAAGTATTGTGTTGCAATAAAAGGAAGGTGATACATAATGATTAGTACCTCCACACTAGCACTAAGAGTTCCATCAATGATGTTTTTAGATTATAGATCACAAGAAGATAATTGCTATAGATACTACACTTTGGATCCTATTCGAAAAGTTATAGTACAACTTTAATGGTATTTGAATGATCCACATCTTCATTAAAGAAATAATCTCAAGTCAAAAGAAATTTTTATTCTAAAATTAGTTTTAAATTTAACATTTAAAGATCATCACTATGTTCTGGGATTCCAATCATCTAGTTTTATTAGTAATATTCATTAGACATGATGATTATTAATCATTTTATTTTTTATTTTTTGTTAGATAAATTAAAAACCATAATTGGGCATTGGCCATGATGACTTTTTATTATGTATACTAATTTATTAATTTGGTTATTAAGAATATAAAAATAATAATATAATAGAAACAAACATAAACACTCAATATGTTTGGAGTTTCATAAATTTAAATATAGTGGAATCATTACACACATATGGGTTACCCACCAAAAGCATAATGAGAATTTATAAGTAGATTCTAAGAAACATAGATTTCTGTGAATTTTAACTCCTCATATATTATTCAAATTGGAATAACATTCTCATTTATTAGAAGAATTTTTCATTTAATAGCAAAAGAAATAATGTATGAATATATGATTAAAATAAATAATATTACTTAATATGTTAATATTAAAATAATTTTAATGTGTGTTACTTTAAGATGTTATTCTATTTTTGAATGCATTATGTTATTTCATATAAATGGATTCTAAGAAAAATAGTATATAAAAGAAAATATTTGAATTGGATATCATGGAATCAATTAATTACACTAGTTCTCTGTTAATTCCATAGATGTATGAAATAGTCCCCGAAGGGGTTCCTTGGAAAAAATTGAATACATTTATTGATAATCATAATACCAAATTTTATAAAACAATTTGTTTGATATTTTAGTAGATTAACATCCCCATATTAATAAAATCTTAACATTTAATTAATATTTTTTAGGAATTTTGTCTGAATTTTTTTTCTTGTCAAGATAAATAAATAATTATCCACATATATTGGTTGAATAATTAATATATGAAGTGATTTATCATTGTACCATTTTATGTCTTATTATACATATATATAGACCATAATTAATTTAGTTTTTATTATATAATTATTTGATATAAGTTTAAGAGATAGGTCATCAAATTAAAGAGGTAGGCCATACACACTATGTTTTTCAAAGACATACTAACTAATATTTAAAAATCAAATAAAGCATACATTGTTTCAAAATCATTCTTATGGTAATCTAATTTTGTGTAGTTTTAATATTTTTATTTCATACAATATTATATGATTTTTGTTAATAAATATATTAATTTTTAAAATAAATATTAATGATAATAAACACAATCCATTTTTTTATTATTAAAAACCACTTTATATGTAAGTTAGAACCTTACATAAAGTTAACATTTTCCCAAGAAAATACCCCTTAAATACATCCAAAGATAATATACCAAAACCAAACATCAACAACCAAAATAAAACATCAACAACCAAAATAAAACATCAACAACCAACATCAAACTTCATAGGAAATATGAGACCATCACCAAGTGCCCCAACCTAAGAGGGTATACCTTTCCACATTTTCTCCATAACAAAACCAATTTAAAATTTGAAATTCAGAAGAGGAAACCATAATACTACCATAGGAAGAAACCGAAACTAATTACTTGCCAGATCCATCGACACATCAACATCCTAATCACCTCAAAAAATTCACTGCCATCATCAAAATCCTACCACCTACATCACCTCTATCAATGAACGTCACCAAACATCATTGAAGAGACTCACCATAAACCATAAACATCGAAAGGGGACTGTTGTCATTGCCGTTGAGTCACTCTCATAATCTTCGAAGAGTTTCTTCCACCATTCCATCGAGATGATGGAAATCAGAAACCCAAAAAATGAACCTCCCCAGGAAGCTCAACAAAAAGTGTGAAACACCTTAGGACCAATCCAAAAAACCACCAGCGACATCCGAAATCCACCGGAACCTACCAAAAATGTGATATTACACAAATAGCTATCCACCCAATAAACGTCACAACATGCACCGACAACCGACCACTGAAACCACTAGGAAGAAATCGACATAAACACCAAAGAGAAGAACAACGTAGACCAATAAGGGAAATAATGAACTAGAGGAATAAAACCCAAAGGAACCATGGGAAGAAACCCAAAATTGGATTCAAAATATTTGATAAAGGATCAGCACAATATATTTATATATACAGGTAATGGTATTATTCATTGATTCTTACAATGAAAAGTTTTTATTTTTATCCATGAAACCCCAATGGCCAAGGAGATCTTGGAGAAAAAATGGGTGATTTGCTATTGGATTTTTGATTGAGTGAACTCAGTAAAAACACTATGAAGACTATAATCTTCATGTGGTGATAGTTTTGATTCAAATGAGTTACAAAAACTGAATTTTGATGTGCTAAATCTATGCTATTAATATTATTTTTCAACTTCTTTGATCATGAACAAGATTCAACATTTGTTTTTTCTAAAGTCATTGAAGTTATATCAATCTGTATCATTTTCAACATTATAATCTTCCTTTTATTATGGGTTTTCACATTATTTATTTATTTTTTCTATTTAGTATACAAATTGACATTATAAGATTTTATCAATAAAAATAATGTATTTGTGTTAGTTATACCTCCAAAAAAATTTATATCTATGGGATGCGACTCTTGAGAAAATGTTAGGATTCCATGGTTTTTATTTGGTCTATAGAAATAATGGTAAAGGATAGGTTTTACCTTTAGGTAGTAAAATGGTTTTCCTAAAAAATATTAGCACACCTTTCAATGGTGAGGTTATTTTAGTGAGTAACATTCCTATTATTGAGTAAGAGGGTAGTAAGGAGGACATATAAGATCATTGGTATCTGAACCATTATAATAATCTTGTCTTCAAATATTTTAATTTTCCATTACATTTTATTTTCAAAAACTACACTCAACTATTATTCTTGTTCATGTATATTTAGTTGTAATTTATTTAAATGGTATGATATGATATAGTAGTTATTTTAAATGTTTAAATGTTATATTAACCCCCATATAGAACACATTTTTCATTATAACTTGGACATAAATTTGTATCATATCATAAAACTTTTGGATAGAGGCTCTTTTTCTTATAGTGTTTTTAACATGTTACCCTTTTCCTTGATCTAAATGTATACTAAAAATGATTTTTTTAAGATGGTGGTAATGAACATAAATGAAGGTTGGATTCCTGAAAAACCACTAAATTTTGGTGGGAATGGTTATGGTTATTGACAGATTCAAATAGTGGAATGTATTAAAAATACGAGTATTGCTTAGTAGATAAAAACTATGAAGCCTCATAAGTAACTAGATGCTGATCTAAATACACTTGTAGGTAAAGATGTGGTAAAGTATGAATTTAATTATTAACTAATTAATATATTATATTGTACTATTATTCAAAAAAAATTTATCCATGTCTTAGAATGTAAGAAAGATCAAGACATTTGGAGGATTCTTTAAGTAACTCATTATAGTTTAGTTAAGATTAAACATGCAAAACTAGGAGTAAAATGTTTGAAGCACAAATAATTTTAAATAGAAAAAGATGATTTTATGAACCAAATGTTCCATGGATTCACAAGTTTCATATATGGAATTAGTGAACTAAGAGAGATAACCGAAAATATTTTATTGGTTAAAAGGGTGTTGCGGTCACTATAAAAAAAGTGGAACACAAATAAAGTGACAATAATAAGAGTAATAATTTTAAGTATTATAATTTTTTTGAAATCATTAGTTCACAAATTTATTATGGTTTGAGGTTAAATAATATCATGGAGGAAGAAATATCATGTAAGAATGGTATTTTATTAAAATATAATATAATTTTTTATAATAAATCTTCAAATTCTAAGCTACATCAAAGTGAGGAAGATGAAATAACTAAATTTACTAAATGTGATTATAAATATATGAAAATAAATAATGATTCTAAGAAGTAATCTAGAAGATATTATTAGAAGGTTGACTGAATGGGATTAAAAAAAATGTAATGGTAGTTTATAGAAAAATTTATTATAATGAAGATGTTATTAGTATAGAAAGAAGGTAAAATGAAGTCATATTTTCAAAATTAAATCAAGAAGGAAAATAAAAGAAATTAAGAAGAAATAAAATACAAAATTTTATGCTTTATTGAGTTTCATTGAAGAACCATACAAAAGAAGTGTTTATTTTTAAAGTGAGAGAAGATCACATATTCTATACTTAATGGAAACAATTATGAATGAGGTCAATATAGATTTTGATTTTATATGAAGTTATGAATTTGATTCTAAAACCAATGTTAAAGATTTTACTAAAGAAAATGAATTTTTTTGAAAGGGTTTCTAAAAATGGATGAATTACATGGAGAGTTATAAAAGGAAAATAATAATATTATTAAAAAAATTAATAAGTTTACTCATGAAAATGAAAAAATTAAGATCACAACATATAATAAAAAAGTTTGCTCTGATTAAAAAAATATGAATTTTAAAACAGAAATTATTACATATAAAGATGAAAATTATAGGCTAAATGTTTTCCTTATATAAATAAATAAGTGAAAGAAAGGAAATTTGAAAAGTTACTAAATAATATGACATAAATTGAAAAATAATGTAAGAATATCAAACATGAAAATAAAAAACTATGAAATATAGATTTATGTTCGAATCAAAATGCATGTTATGACTTAGAATCTACTCAAAATGTGAATTATAATTTGATAACTAAAATTTTTAGTTTTAGAAAAAATTATCTATTTTTTTAGGGAAAGGAGAAATATGATAAGATGATGTCAACAATGAAACCAAAAAAATATAACTGGTTTTGGTTACAAAAGCTAATTACAAAGGATGAATGATACATTGGTTGTTGGAATTTAAAATCCAAGTGCAATAAGTGTAACATATTTTAAGTGAAGAATGAATGAGAATTATGACAATAAATGACCATTAATATTTACTAAATATTTTGATCTTGATAAAGATTTTATTTTTAGAAATTTATCTTCTAGATAAACTATGAATAATTGTTTGAAGTATATTTTGGAGCCTTTCAATTATAATACTAATCCTAGTTGATACAAGATAAGATGTTTAATACCACAATTTTCTACTTGATTATTCTTAAGAAATCTACCTTAGGATTTTCAAGGAATAATGGAATATGGAAAATGTTTGTTTTAGACACATGATAATTGATTATTGAAATTTTTTATCTTGTAATTCATGTGATAGAGTCTCTTTTACTTTCAGTGATAACTCCAATGAAAATATTGAAAGCTCTGGTGATGTATGATTTTATAAAACCATTATCATTTTAAAGGATCTATACGTTAAGGTTTAAACATGATTCAATTAGTATATAATTATTTTTGATGATAGAATGAATGTAAAATTTTAAAATGATAAATTTTTAAATTTTTAGAATGGTTTTTGTTTTATTTTATGAAAATATAAAAGAAAACATATATTTAATTAATTTCTACAAGATAACCAAACACAATTTAACATTTTAAATTCTGTAAAAATAAATAATATTTTAGCGTATGGAAGTCTTGGACATGAAAACATTAAAATACTTCATAAATTATCGATGTGTGGAAAGGTTTTTGATCCACCCAAACTGAATTTGTTAAATTTTTAATTTGCAATTAATATTTAAATGGTAAGAAAAAGAAAGAAACATTTTTATCTCTTAATAATGTTAATACAATTACGTATTTTGAACTATTACATCTTGATTTATTTTTCCACATGAAAATTTACAGTTTAGTTGGTAATAAGTATTTAATTTTATTTTTTCCTAATATCAATAGTTTTACTAGGCATTATTTTTTAACTAATAAAAGTGAAACATTTACTATGTTTATTACTTTTAGTAAACTGGTTGAAAATAAAAAGGTTCACTTAATAATTTCTTTAATAATTAATAAATGAGGTTATTTTTCTAATTTATAATTTGAAACAAATGAAGATACTGGATATTTTTGTAATTTTTTTCTCCTAGAATACCCTAGGAAAATAATATTATATAAATGAAAAATAGGACTAGTTTGGAAACAGATAGTGTAATGATTAATGAATTTAATCCACAAAAATTATTTTTGAAAAAATGATTTAATTATTATTGTTATATTTTAAATACAATTGGTACTATAATTTTTTAATGAAAATTTATTATTAATTATTTGATGTAACAAACCCATATTTTGTTATTTTAGAGTTTTTAAGTACAGAGTATTCATTTTAAATTCCAAAGATAATTTATAAAAATTTAATGTTAAGAGTGTTGATGGTATTTTTATAAGATATTCTAAAAATATAAAATCTTATCGAGTATATAATAATAGAACTATACGATTCTATGAATAAATACATATAAAATTCATTGAAAATAATAAGGTAAAATTGAATTCAGGTCTAAATAATCTTATGGAATAATTTATGGACTTTAAGTTTGGTAAAGATTAAACTAAAAATGATAATGAATTATTTGCGGGGGAGCATATATCTTCTCAATATAATCCCAAAAATTTGATAAATTCTAAACATTATACTCTTGAGAATTAATTTGAAACTTTGAATATATAACTCAAATAAGAAAATATATTTTGAACTTTTGTGTTAATTTTTTTCACTAATTTTGTTCCTAATGATGTTGATGAATATTTAATTGATTCAAATTGTATTAATATTATACATGATATAATTAATCAATTTTAAATAAATAATTTTTGGAATCTAGTTGAAATTCCAAAAAGATAAAAAAAGTATAGAAACTAAATAGTTTTTAGAAACAAATAGGTTGAATATGTAAATATAGTTAAAAAAGGCTATATTAGTTGTCCAAGGATATTATCCAAAAGAAGGAATTGATTTTGAAAAATATTTTACACTTGTTTGTAAGATAAAATATATTAGGATTTTAATGTATTTTTTTTCTTTTAACATTTTTAATTGTATCAAATAGATTTTAATAGTGAATTTTAAATGTTTTAATTTCTAAAGAGGTGTATATAGATCAACCACCTATATTAGAAAATGAAAAATTTAATAATGATATTTTCAAATTTTAAAAATAATTTTATAGTATAAAGTAAGAACTAAGATATTGGTATCATAGAAAATATTTTCTATTTAATAATGGTTTTAATAAAGGAAAATTTGATCCAAATATTTTTATCAACAGTGTTTGAAAAGATATTTTAATTATTAAAATATATATTAATGATGCTGTGTTTGGTTCTTCAAGTGAGTTATTTTGTAATTAATTTAATAAGTTGATGAATTTTGAATTTGATATTAGTTTAATGAGAGAATTAATTGTTTTTACTTGGTCTTAAAATTTATCAAATAAGAGAGGGTATATTTATAAATCAAAGTTAGTATACCAGATAGATAATTAAAAGATTAAATTTTTATCATTTTAAAATTGAGAGAACCCCAATTATTAATAACTCTAATTTATATTTAGATGAATCTGGAAAATCTGTAGGTAGTAAACTGTTTAGGGGTATGCTAGGATGTTTATTATATTTAATAGATTTTGAACCTAATATATTATTTTAAGTTTATATATATGAAACATTTTAATCTAAAAATAAGGAAATTAAATTTAATATTTTTATAATAAATATTAAATATGTTAGTGGAATTAATAATATTTGTTTTATTATAATCAAAACTGTTTTGATTTGAAGTATTTTTCAAATTCTAATTTTCCTGAATATAATATTGATAGAATATTACATCTGGTATGTTTCATTTACTTATTAAAATTTGAATTTCATTTATTTCTAAAAAGAATTTATGAATTTCATTATACACAGCTGAGGTTGAGTATATTATTTCTACTAGTTATCTAGTTTAATATTTTCCTCATTTGGACTTGTTGGAGCTACTTAAACTTTTTTTATTTTGTTTCTTTAAAAAAAAATTCCCCTGTTTGTAATGGCTTATATCTTTCCTAGTTATAAAGAGGTTATCTCTTTTTATATTTCAAGAAATAATTATAATAAGAGATCATGTGTAAAAAATGGATATTGTTTTTAATTTATTTTAATTGAAAATCAACTTGATGATATATTTACTAAACTTTTAGATTATGTTATGTTCGAGAATATAAAAATTTAACTTGGTATGATAGAGATTTATATTGAGTTGTTATGTTTTTTAAATGTTTATCATGGTTTTTTTCTAATATATATACTATATAGATTTTTTTTGAATCAATTTTTCTAAATAGATTTTATATATTAATATTCACTACTCTAATTTCTAGAAAATTAATATTTTGGTATAATTATTACACTCATGTTTATATGTATGATTTTTTAAAGTTTAATTTTAATTATCACTATACTGTATATTTTTCAGCAGTCTATATATATAAACATATCGAGCAACAATTTATAGATTATTGGTTTTTTATTTACTAAAAATAACTTTTTAAATTTTCATTTAATAAGGGGAGCTTAAATAATTCTATGATTAAAATAGCCAGTGTTTTTACTATCTTTATGGTTTTAATCATTGTTAAAGAATGAATGTGTTTTTTAACCATTAACCATTTTCCATCACACTATTTTTTTTTATTTATATATTTATTTATTTTTGTTAACTTTTTGATAAATTTCATTAAGGGGGAGAATATTTGTTAAATATTTGTTCTTATATTGGGTTCTTAAGTTTTATAATTTCAAAAAAGAGGAAGATTGTTAACTATTAGAATAATTTTTAGTGATGGGGATATTATTAGAAGGGTGTTTTTTGTTTTGATTATTACAAAGTCATGTGTATTCCGATAATTCTTATGGAACACATTTTTAGTGTCTTACAAACTGAACTGCTTATAAATGTTTTAAGCCTCATGGAATGTAAAGTCAAAAAATTAGTGTTTCTAAAAGGCATTAAAATTGAGATTAAAAATTCATACAAAAACTACTTTGTTTCAAAAATAATTATTATGATAATATTATATTCCTTAGTTGTAATATTTTGATTTATTTCAAGTTTATATGATTTATTTTAACTATTATATTATTTTTAATGCAAAAAATTATTTCTAATGATTTTATTTAAATTGGATTAAATATATTTGATGAAGTATTATCATGGTATATTTCTATAAAATTATAATGATATTATTATGATATTATATATTTCTAATCATGGAAAATGTGATTTTACTTCAAGAAACCCACATGGGAAAGAGGATTTGTGATTATTAAAGAAGTAATTTTCGATTGTATTTTAGATCAAGGGAAATCGATAAAAACACAATGATGAATATGATCTTCATATGGTGATAGAAATGATTCAAATGAATTGAATGAATTAAATTGTGAATTGTTGAATCTCTAATACTCTAACTATGATTCCATTACTGTGATCATAAAGGAACTTGAACATTTGTTATTTTTTCTCAAGTTATCAAAACAACGTCGTGCTACATCATCTTTGACATTATGATTATCATTTTATTCTAATTTTCAATTTTGTATAATTATTTTAGCTATTTGGTCTGTAAATCCTTTTTTTATTTTATTCTTAATCAAAATCATGTCTGTGTGTTGGTTATACCTCCTAAAAAATATACATCTATTGGTTGTCACTCGTGAACAAAATAAACGATTTGTTGGTTGTGCCTTTGTACATAAAAGGCAAGTGTTGTTTGGTTTGTACCTATTGGTGAGAAAATGTTAGATCTATAAAAGGTTATCAAACATTTAATATCTAGAGATTTTAAAATAAGATTATGTTTTATAGCGTATAGGATACACATCCCTGAGTTTAAGAGAACTGTGATATACTATTAAAATATTATTATTTAATAAAACAGTTATCGCCAAACCGTTGAATTGAAAGTTGTGAATAGTTTTAATAAAAATATAAATTATATAAAATAAATACTCACTAAAAATTCTTTGATTAATTAATAATAAATAATTACTCAATTTTCAATAAAATTATTCTAGGATTCAGAAATGTGTTTTCATCAAAAATGATTGTTTTAATTTTGTGAGTAGATATTATAATTAATTTTAAAAACTTTTAAAAATTTTATTTTATAAAATTAATATAATATTTAAAATCATCATACCATAAATTATATTACGGTGAAATTTTCAATTTTTTCTAAAATGATTGATTTTCTAATGAATAACGGAAAATATTGAATTTTATTGAAAACTACATTTTTGTTTCAAGAATTTAGAAACATCCGTTTTGTTTTAAAACGATCTATAACTAAAAATATTTTTATTATACTATTATTAATATAATTAATTTCATTTTAATTTACTTTTTGATTGGATTTTTTATAAAAACATTATTATAAATAAAAATAAATTCTTCAAAAAAACTATTTTTCATTGCATTTTTCATTTTGATTTTTAATTAATTATATCCAATTATATAAATCGAATCTTGAAAATTTTATTCCTCATTTCTAATTAGAAGGTCCAAATTTTATAAACGGGCTCCTTTTATTTTTGTTCATTAAGAATAATGACCATAGTAAAAAATCATCACAATTGTAAGGGTATGTAAGGTGATTAAGGATTAAAATAATATTATAATGAAATGAAAATGACCGTAACATAAGACTTAAATTAATTATATGATCCTATTTCATTCATACTCTACCAATATTTAAATATATGAGATTTTGCTCCATTTGAATATGAATTTTAACATTATATTATATTATTTAAAGAAAATTAAAAAATATATTTCCCTTTTTTTATTATCATTAAAATTTTTACATATGATAAATAGAGGATATGTAACACCTCGAAATTATAGATTATGAATATTTTATTCAATAGCGTGTATGACATGCAACAACAAGGGCATCAAGTAATATAACATATCCGTTAAATTAGTAGTTATTAAAAGTGTTGACTAACTCATGAATTTATATTTTTTTACACAAGTATAAAATCATTTCATTGTGAAAATTTGATTGGAAATTAATATGAAAATTGATTGATTATAAAGGAAAATATTAGTACTTTTTTATGCTCACAAAGCAGTTTTACCCAAATAAATTTAATTAATTACAATTAGTGAGTGATATTAATGTAATATATATATATATATATTATATTTAATCAAATATTTTTTATATTCATATAATATATTTTAATGGATTAATATAAAAAGAAACATAATTTTATGCATAGAATATAATATTTTTATTAATGTATTTTTGCCGGATTTTAATGGTGAACCTATTTTAAATCCCATGTTCGGAATATTTATGGATTACATATGTCAAAATAATCTCCATATTCAAATTATAAACATAAAAAATAGGTTACGATAAATTTTGGGTATTTTTATGTGAAGTTTCCTTATTTTAATGAATAGTGAAAAATACTAATTTTAATTCAAAACTGTTTTTTCATCTAATTTATTTATATCATTAAATTATATTTTATGTTGGTTTTAATGTTTAATTAGATAATATTTTTATTAATTAATCTTATTTTTTTCATTGGAATCAATTTCACATTGAAATTGACTATAAAAGCATAGAAAACTTTTAGACGTTTTTACATTAAAAAACCACATTACTGTCCTATATGTGAGATTAAATTTAAATTAATTTCAGACAATTATGTTATTGTAATTTAAAATATGTATTCTATATTTTTAATAAAAATAATATATAATCTTTTATAAGCCTAACTTTGTTTTTGACCAAAAATATTAGTGAAAATGATTAAAATTAATTACAATGATTAAGGTAAAATTATGCTTAATAAGGGACTAAACCTTAACCATAAGGACCAAAACGACCTAAAAAGTTGTCAAAAATCTATTTTATTAATATGTTTAGACCCTATAATCTCTTGAATCAATATTTAGCTATTATTGGATCAACTTTCAATATGAAAAATGTGTATGTAATTCCTTTTTCAAAATATTACAAGTGTGCCACTCCTCCTCCACTATAAAAGGTCTCCTCTCCTCCCACTTCCTAAAAACTCTAAAGTAGCTTTTGATCAACTAAGATCTTCCAAATTATCTCCTAAAAATCCTTCACATCATCTTATAATGCTCACTTTGGGCAGAAATCCATCCATGGAAGCAGTTTGGTACAAACAAAAAGAAGTTACCTGATTGAGATATAAGCCTTCTCTCAAGCTCCCTAGTTTCATTTCTATTATCCACTCCCTATAATATTATTTTTCCATGATTAAATAAAAACAACAATATTAACAATATACACTTATGATGTTATGTTATTACTTCTACCAATACTTACACACACCTCCATCAAATGGGTAATGAAAATACTCTTTCTGTGTATGGTGAACTACTACCTCATGAAATGATGATTGGTAATTTTTACTTTAACACCTATCATGGAGGCCATTATGATGAAGAATATATTTATATATGATATATATTATATATATAATTTATTTATGCTTCTGTAATTTTTATTTATAACATAACTTTAGTCTTTCGATCTTGTGTAAATATGATAATTTCATTTGAGGAAGTGTGGACTACCACCCCCTCAAATAGATATGAATCATTCATTCCATAAATGGAACATATAAAGGATGGTTTTGATAAAACTATATAACATATATAACATAAATATTATAGTTTAATTAAAATATACTAATGTATCACTTATTTTTTATTCTTTTAAAACAACAAATAAATGAAAGTAGCGTTCATGCGTACGTATGAACCACCGTCTACATGAACGATGTACTTTATTTCTAATATCCAAATATAATAGACTAATATAAACAAATATATACTAAATTAACATGATAATTAATTCATGATTTAAATTATTTTTATGATTAAATAATGATCTAATTAATAGGATCAACAAATCCCAAGTCAAAACATACTGGAGAAAACTACGCAATTAACACCCAAAATAGTTAAAATAATGAAAGAGTGTTAAAAAATGGGTAATAAAATATTATAAGGAATTAATATATGATATTATAAACATGATTATGGTTTTGGTACATGTTACTAAAATATTTTAAACCACTATAAAGGAGTATAAATACCACAAAAAAGATGGTTACGGTAAGGGAATTTTGTCTCAATTTACATTCCATTGAGACTTAATTGTTATTATGCAGCAATTAAATTTTATTTAGTGCATATACTTCCTTTTTGATGTTTTATTATGAAAAAACTTATTCTCATGATATTATTAATTTCATTTAATTCCATAACATTATAGATATTATTATTCAAATTTTCAATGTGGTATGGGAGACATTGGAATGTTAAAAGAGTATTCTCCTCAATAATGTTTTTAATGATTATCTTTGAAATCTCACCTTATTTTGTGATCTTTAACATTATCGTGAAAGAAAAAATTATTCTAATAAAATTTCATTGGAAATTACATTGAATATCCATATTCTCACACTATAGATATTATTATTTACTAAACTGTAAATCATTTTACATATGGTGTTCAATTTCAAAGTTATTTGATTAACTGGGGAATTATTGGTAAATTCATATTATTTTTTCAATAAAGACATTTTATAGGGATTTTTTTTTTAATTTATATGAGGAATTACTTAGACTAGTAATGATTGGTGGGGCTCTAAATTTATAAATCACCTTTATGCATTGATATATTCTCATGAGATGATTAAATTATCCAAATTAAATGGGGTTTTATCTGTAGTTTTGACCGTATTGTGAATGGTCTTGATGTTATTGGTTTTCATGTACCATAGACATGAATCTAAAAAATTAAGCATTTCCTTCATAGATATTTCATTTATTATTTGTCCATGATATTTTTTGTCGATATATCTACATTTGTATTCTATAATTAGTTTATTGATTAAGTGGAATGTGTTTCAAATTTTTACCTTGCCATATTGATTTATCCTTATTTAGTTATTTGAATGGCATGTGTTATCATTTATTTACCTTTCCATGTTAATTTATTTCTATTGATTCATTTTTGATTATGCTTTACTTACCCTTACTCGGAATTTTAGCTCACCCTTATTATGTTTCCTTTCCCCAAGTTATAAAGATGAAATATTTGAATAAGATTTCAAGGATGCAATTTATTTCATTTCATTATTGATTATGCTTTATTTCCCCATGTGTTATGGGTATCACGTATTTAACATAGCTTTACAAGACTACTAAACTATTCGGTCCTTCAGGATTTGATTCCTTGTAGTCATGCCAATGTAATAAAAGAATGCACCGGCTCCGACTACGGGGTGAGGATAAGTATAGAAGAACATCCTAGAATTTTTGTAAGATAGAAATTGTGTGGGTATTCCTAGAAATACATCCCTATCTAGATACTAAAAGTTGACGTGGTTTTGGAAGACATGTACGTAGGAGTAAAAAATTCAATGAGGTGTTCTGGGTCTGACTTTGGGTAACCTAGTACATGAAAATGGTCCATACTGTGCACCTGGTTTGACAATCCTAGGGGATACACTTAGGTTTGTTCACATTTTCTATACCAACCATTGTGAATTATTTAAAAATTAAATACTTCCACAAAGTTACCAAATTTTATTTTTATAGGATTTATGATGCCTAAATTTATGTTATTTTCTATAAAATATATACAGTTAAATGAAGTTCATAATAGTACAAGATAATCCAGTATATTCTATTGTTTATAAATTGTTCATGGAAGGAAGAATGTTATCGATACTCATGAAAAATGTTGAAATTTACCTACCAAGGAGACAAATATAGCTGGTATTGGAACCGAGGAAGTTGAGGATATATTAGGGAATCTTAGTCATGTTATGACAAATAGCCTCACCCAATTGGAGAAACGTATTCCATAGAGAGAATCTCATTTGATGGATCACTTTATGTGGCAGAAACCCCCCTAATTTAGTGGGACTACCAATGTAATTATAGCTGAGAAATAGATTAAGTCTCTAGAGAAAATATTTACATCCTCGGAATGTAGTGAGAAGTAAAAGGTTACAATTTTGGTCTATTTTCTCTAAGGTGATGCTGATTAGTGGTGGTCTCTAATCTAGAAGAAAAGGGAGGAAGAAAAAATTGAAATGATGGAATGGATAAATTTTAAGGATACATTCTTCAATAAATAATTCCCTTGGGATAAAAAAATTAAGATTAAGAGAAAGTTTCTTAGCATAAATAAGATGGAATAAGAGAGTGTTGAAGGTTATGAAGTTACCTTTACATGGTTAGAAAGGTATGCTACATATTTTATACACAACACAAAGTTCATGATTGACCACTTATTTGAAGGTCTTATGCCAAATATTCAAAGGGAACTAATCTCCCGGTATTTTTCATCATGTTATGAAATAGTTTTAAGTGCCATAAAAATAGGGAATGAATTTTATAGAATAAATATATTCAAGGAAAACTAAGATAATAAGAGGCCATTTGTGCACCACAAAAAGGGAATGATTAAAAGAAGACGGGAAAGAAGGATTTTCCAACATGTGATAACTCTGGAAAGAATCACCCTGGTAAATTCTTGAAAGGATTGGGATTTTTTTATAAGTGCTGAGAAAATGGTCACCAGGAAAAACAATGCAAAGGAAAGAAGGAAAACATTGCTATTCAATGTTATAATTGCAATGATATGGGGTACTACGCAAATGAATTCCCCAAGATTCAAGGGAATATACCTTCGAAGAAGATAATAGATCAAGGTCAAGTATATGTTATTGAAATGACTAAAGTGCAATGATTAATTTAAGTCTATATTTAGATATAAGAAATATGTTGTAAAATTATTTCATTAATGATGTTCTCATCATGTGAATTATGAAACATATAAGTATTGTACTACAATAATTTTGCAATAAATATTTGGGGTCATATGCTGAATGATAGTAAGAAAATTTATTCAGTAGAAATTTAAACTTTCTAAAAATAAAAAAATGATTGAGGGAAATACAAAACAATATATGTTTCTGATGTTAAGATAATGGTGATGAAATTACTAACTTGGAAAAGTATTGACTGACTTGGAACTGATTAATGACTTGTGGATAATTTTTCCATACTATCATAGATAGAGTTTACAATAATTTTGGATTTAAGGAATATATCCAATAACATGCGTCTTAAATAAGGAATATATAAGAATGTGTGTTTCCAATAAGGTTTTGTGGCAATTTTTGTTATTATCATATTTTTAGAGGACACATGATGAATTTATTCACTTGTTTAGAATGTGAAAATTTAGAGATAATTTATATTTATTGAAGGATAATGATAGGTTAATTTTTGGAAACCTAGTGACCTTCATTCCTATGTGCTGGATCACACTCTTTTGGAAAAGTTAACCATTTATGAAATGGTTTAAGTTGATCTTTGGACAATGTTTTAGAGATTGATATATTATCTCACTATATAATGAATCACGTTCTAAGAGATGAAGTAGAAATAATTCAAGGCATGAACAGAGGATAAGATTATAGAAATGTACCAAGTAAGTATATTTACTTATATTTATATAGAGTGAAATAATTCCTAGACTCTAGTAAAAATTATATTGACACAAAAAATGTCTTCTTAGTACCTTCATTTCCAACGAATCAAATAGCCCTGTAGATCATCAAGGATTTAGGGATTTTGATTGTTAGCTTTCTCTTAACCATTTTCTCTAGAACTCTCTATCATAAATTGAATGTTAATTTTTTATCTATATCCATGTTTCCATTTCCCACCTATGTTCTCCTATGTGGGAACCTAGTTATGTGACTGTTGTACTTTCCTTTCTCTTTTATTAAGTAGATGTGTTATTAACCCTATTTGCAATGTGGGTTTTTCAGAAAATAGTTTATTTTCAAATATAAATCCCTATATTACTGATATCGAGTTTAAATTTTGTGGACATAATTTAATTAATGTGGGGATAATGTAACCCCTGAAATTATAGAGTTAGAATATTGTATTCAATAGCATGTATGACACACAACACCAATGGTGTAGAGGAATATAATATCCTGGTAATTTTTAATATATTTACTATTTTAAAAAAATTCAAAATATTTTATAGCTTTAAATTTATTCAACAATTAGTTAGAATATGTTACACACAACAAAAATTTTCTTTAAAAGGATTGCGTTACATACTAGATCGAGTTTAACCGAATGATGATATATTATTAAAATATTATTTAATATAATAATATATAAACTAGACATTAAATTAGTAGTAATTAATAGGGTTAAGTATCTTATGAAAATATATGTTTCAAAAAAGTATAAAATGATTTATTTAGTTAAAAATTAATTATAAATGAAAATGAAAACTGATTGAATATAATGGAAAATATTATTACTTTTCTACGCACACAAAGTTGTTTTACCCTAATAAATTAAATTAATTACAATTAGTGAGTGATATTAATGATATATATATATATTATATATTAAATAAAATATTTTTTTATATTCTTCAAATATATTTGATAGGCTTAAGATAAAAACAAACCCAATTTTATGTATAAAATACTATATTTTTATTAAGGTATTTTTACCGCCTTTTAATGGATAAACTATTTTAAATCCAATTTTTGGAAATTTTATAGATCATATTTGTCCAAATAAACTCTATATTTTAAATATAAACATATAAATTAGGTTAGCACAAGTTTTTGGTATCTTTCTATAGAAGTTTGATTTTTTAGTGAATAGGGAAAAATAATGAAATTTAATTCAAAAATGCCTTTTCATATATTTTATTTATACGGATATATTATTTTTTATATTGGTTTTAAAGTATAATTATATTATATTTTTATCAATAATTCCAATTTAGGTCATTGGGATCAATTTCACTTTGAAATTGATTATAAAAACATAGCCAACTTTTGGACATTTTTACTTTAAAAACCCGCATTGTCATCCCGTATGCGGGATTAAATTTAAATTAATTTCTACCACTTTTGTGATTGGAATTTTGAGAAATGAATTAAATTTCTTGAATAGAATAATTTATAATAATATAAACTATGTTTTTGTTATAAAAAATTTATACTGAAAGTGATTGAAATTAGTTACAACATTTAAGGTTAAATTAATCCTAATAAGTCTATAAACCTTAACCTTAAGGCCAAAAAGACCTATAAAATTGTCCAAAATATTTTTTATAGACATTTTTATACCATATATTATCTTCTATAGAAATATTACCATTATTGGATATAATTTTAGCATGTAAAACATGCATATAATTCCTTTGTCAAAATATTACAAGAGTGACACTTCTCCTCCACTATAAAAGGCCTCCTCTCCTCCCACTTCCTCACACCTAAAAAAAAACTTTAGATTGTCCAATATCTGCCCAAATAGATTCTAAAAATACCTCCCCTCATCCTATAATACTCATAATTTGTATAAATTCATCCAAGGAAGTCATTTCTAGAAACCAAAAGAAGTTACCCGATTAAGAGGTAAGGTCTTCTCTGAAGCTCTCTAGTTTCATTTCCATTATCCACTATCTATACTATTATTATTACATGAATAAATAAAAAAATTATCCTAGATATATTATGATATTTTTATTTTATTAATTCTACCTACACTTATACAAACCTCCATCTAATGGGTAACAAACATAATGTTTCTGTGTACAATTAACTATGGCCTCACGAAACGATAATTGTTCATTTTTACTTTTCCACCTCTCATGGTGGAAATTAAAATGGAAAATCTATTTATATATGATATATATTATATTTATAATGTATTTATGATTTTTTAAGTTTTATTTAGATCATACCTTTATTTTTTCCATCTTGTTTAAATATGACAATTTCGTTTGGGAAAGTGTGGACTACTACTACCTCAAAGCGATATGACTCAATAATTCTATACATGGAACGTATAAAGGACGATTTTAATAAAATAATTTAACATATATAACATATATATGATACTGTAATTGTAATATACATATTTATATTTTTTTTCATTCTTTTATAACAGCAAATAAATGAATGTAACGTTCACACATACGTACGACCAACCGTCTTCATGAACGGTGCACTTTATTTATAATCTCCAAATAAAATGAACTAAAATAAATACATACAAACTAAATATATATTATAATTAATTAATGGTTTTAATTATTGATATGATGAAATATTGATCTAATTAATAGGAAAAACAAATCACAAGTTAAACATACATGAGAAAACTAGGGATTTAACACCTGAAATAGTTAAAATAATGAAAGAGTGTTAACAAACAGGAAATAAAATTTTATAAGGAAATAATATATGATATTTTAAACCAGAGTATGGTTTTGTTATAATTTAGTGAGATATTTTAAACCAATATTCATGTGGATAAGAACAGTACAACAAAAATAAGGTTAAGGTAAGGTAATTTTGTCTCAATATACATTCTATTGAGGATTATTTGTTATTATAAAACAATTCCCTTTTATTTTTTATATACTGAGTTTTTAATGTTATATCATGAATAACCTTATTCTAATGATATTATGGGTTTCATTTAATTCAATACCAGTCTATAGATTATGATTAAAATGTTTCAAAGTGGTACGAGACACTGGGTAATGTTTAAATATTGTTCTCCCTAAGAATGTTCTTAATGATAATCACTGTAATCTAAATTAATTTTGTTATTGTTAACTTTATCATCAAAAAATCACTTTATTATAAAAATTTTTAATTATAAATTACCTTGAATATCCATATTCTCACACAATGGATATTATTATTTCCTAAACTATGTATCATTTTACATACAATGTTCACTTTGATTTCTATTTTATTAACTTGGGAATTATTGATAAATCCAAATTCTTTATTAAATATTGATAATTGATAATGCATATAATTTATTTTGATTAATTTATATGAGTAATTATTTGGAATGGTAAGGAGGGGTGGGGTCCGATGTATCGATAGGTTCTCATGAGAAGAATAATTTGTCCAAATTAAATGGGTTTCTATCGGTAGTTTTAACCGTTTTATGAATGATATTGATGATATAGGTTTTAACTTGACATAGACATGAATTCCAATAATTAATCATTTCCTTCGTAGATATTTTTATTATTATTTATCCTTGATATATTTCTTTAACATATCTGTAGATGTATTCTATTATCAGTTTATTAATTAAGTGGCATGTGCTTTTGATTCGCACCTTATCATATTTATTTTTACTTATCTATTTATATGAATTGAATGTGTTATATTTAATTTATCTTTACATGTTAATTTATTCCTATTGATGCATTATTTTATCCACTTTGCTTACCCATACTGAGTATTTGAGCTCCCCTTATTAGGTTTCCTTTCCCAAGGTTTTGAAGAATAAGACTTTGAATAATCTTTCAATGAAATTTTATATTTCATTTTATTATGTGTCATGTTTTTATTTTATTTTTCCCAATGTATTATGGGTATCATGTTTTCAATTTGGAATTTTAAGACTGACAAACTGATCAGTTTTTTCGGATTTGATTCATTATAATCATTTCAATGTAATAAAATAATGCACTGAATCCCAACTTCTGGGTTTGGGGAATTACAAAATGTATTTTGTTTTAAATATTCATTTGAAATATATATAATTTTATTTTATCATTGTTATTTATTCTAATTTTTAGTGAAGAAATAATTACATTAAATTATAACGCAACACTGACACAGTATTTATTCAATTAATAGAAAAATAAATAAAAAATATTAAAATATTAAAAGTGATTCAATTTTAATGAATTTATGTTTCCCATGAGTTTTTAGAGATCTATATGATATGTTATTATAGTTTTAAAGGATTATATTCAAATTATACACTTTTATTTATGTATTTAAATTCATATTAAATGAATTGTTTCAAAAATTACATTAATAATATGTTATTATAAATAATATTTTTTAAAAGATTTAAAATTCATAAAAATTTGAAATTTGGAAAGATGAATTGTATATGATTTAAAAAATCAACCATATTCAATTTGTGGGAATAATTTCCTTTTATGGTAGAATTCTTGACCCTTAAAGTGTAATTGTTTTTAATGTTACAAAAATTGTCAAAAGGTTTAAAGATAATTAAAACTAAATGATAAGGGTGAAAACATTAAAAAAATTGTTAAAAATTTATTTCATGTAATTATTTTGACTAATAATTATCTTATATTTTAATGATATCAATTTGGATCCATTTGGACATCATAAATAATTTATATAAATTTAATACTTTAATAAATTCCAAGAATAACCCGCCTGTGACTTATAAAAGGATACCTATTACCTCCCTTCTTTAAAAAACTATGGGAAACATAGATAGACCAATACCTTACCATTTATATTCTAAAAATAATTATACATGTTCTTGAAGTGTTGGTATCTTAACAAATCCAACCCTTGGTTCCTTAAGATATTATATAAAGGATTCTCTCAAAGAAGAGGTAACCAACTTAATCGACCTCTTTCAATTTGTTTGTTGTTTTACTTCCTCTATAACTATGGTGTTTTTCATAAAACAATATATTCATTATCCTTAATATAATAATTTTTTATGATAATTAAACCACAAATATACACCCTCTTATCTATCAAATGGAAAGTGAAAGTATCACTCATGCATACGTATGACCTACCATCTCGACGTTGAGATATAATTCAATTATCATCAATATAATTTATATATAGGTATTATGAAGAGTTTAATATTTTTATATAATTTACATGAAATAATAATTAATTTTGTATTATAATTTCATAACTACCTTCTTACTTTCCAATCCATTGGAAAATGTTAACGTCACTCGTGCATACGTGTTGACTGTCACCTCCACAAAGTGATTTGACTAGTTTTTCATTTTTGTTTTGTGTGGATAGTGATAATGATATATTTAATTAATATATTTTATTTATATGATAAAATAATTACTCTATAAATTATTATTATTGACCTTTCTATTGTTCCATCCGTCGAAGAGTGAAAGCGACACAAAAACATACGTACTGCCTACCGTCTCCATGAGCGGTGTAATTAATTTTATAACTCTATATTTTATGGATTAATATAAATAAATATATAATGAATATATATTCTATTTATATAATTTTTAACATTCCTATTATTTTTGGAAAATGATAAAAGTAAAAGGGAAAAAACTACAAAACCAAAACATACATGTAAAATGAAGTAGTTATCACTCGGAACCGTGATTTTAAGAAAGAATTATAAATAAATGGGAGATAAAATATTATAATTAAATCATATATGGTATTATATATTTGATTATTATTCCATAATATATTTATAATAAATCTATCTTTGTAACACCCCAAGCATCCACGATACACTTCTCTTTCAATAATGCAATAGCTTGCATTGTACGCAAGTTCGAGATTCTAACACACCGCGACCAATCAAAGTAGCCATTATGAATAGTAATACCCAATTTTTGAAATTATATAAATTTTATATTTAAAAATTGACTTCATTTTTGGATTTGGAATATCGAAATTAGCCTATGCTGAATTTTTGGTATTTTTCTGAGAACTTCCAATTTTCGACGAATAGTGAAAAATACTTAAAAACAACTTTTTTAATAAAAATAATTTATAGTGATAAATTATAATATTGGGTGGTTTTAAATTATAATTAGAATATATTTTTTCCATTTTATCCAATGGTGGTCATTAAAATTAATTTCACTTTGAAATTGGACATAAACAAGTGTCAATCTTTTGATTGATATTCTTTCGTAAAAACACGCTCTTTGTTTTGACAACGAGAATTAATTATAAAATTAATTAATGAAACTTATATGTTTTGAATTTGGTAAAATAGACATCATATTTTAATTTGTAATATCAAATGTAGATTAGGGTGATTTTTTGGTATTTTTCTGAAAAACTTCAATTTTTTTTGAATAGTGAAACCACTAAGTGGTAGTCTAAAAACTAATTTTTCGTTTAAATGAAATTTTACCGCTTCTATGAATTTAATTTCAAAAATCCAACATACATGGTTATAATTAGTATGTAAAATTTGGTTCAATGGGATGAAAATAATTTTTGGTGAATAGTAACTTTTGAGTTTTATTAACCGCGATTAGAGGTAATTAGAGTAATTTAGGGTAAAAATAATGTTATAATAATATTAAATTAGATTGAAACATGTCTTATGCTTATTTTATGACTCATGGACGACCAATAATATACATGAGTCAATTTTTTGGACCCCATGGATTCACTTGGGTAAGATAATGACATTAATACATTTTATTTAAAGTAAAAATAAAAATGTCACAAACATGTATTGTTTTACTAAAACAATTTTTACAAGGGGTTATACAAGTTATATGTTCGACTATAAATATCCATTGGTAAGATAAAACAATTTCCTACATCATGGTAATTTTTTTATAATTTTTATGCATTAAATAAATAAATTTATTTATGACACCATGATGATGCAACGATTAACTCATTAATGAACGATTTAAATAAAATGAAACGATAAGGTAAAATATAAGAGTTAAAATTGTATGAAGCCTATTGGATGGGTGGATTTAGAACCCTTATCACCTTATCCTAGAAATATTTCAATTTGGGACCTTTAAAATCCGAAAATCATTTCATAATAATGTAACATTTCATGACTTTCCAAGAGTGCCCCTTCTCTCCTCTTATAAAAGGCCCCCACCTCTACCACCTTATTCACACCTCTCAAGCCATTGGCTCAAAAAAACTCTGCTAATTTTATCTCTACACATCCCTATCTTCCTCATAGAAGCCTTACCTTAGGCAAAAATCTCTTCAAGAAACCCTTTTGGTTCAAACCAAGAGGAGTTACCCGATTTGAAGGTAATGTCTTCACTTGTGTTCTTTTGTTTTATTTTGCTTCTCCAACCCCCTAAACTCTTTTTATTCCTATATTTTGTAACAAAAAAAGTATATTAAATATAATAGTATGTTTTTATGAGATATATTTGATTTACACTTACACACACCTTCTTCTAATGGTGAAAGAACATACTGTTTCTGTGGGTGGCGAATTACTGCCTCACGAAATGATGATTATTCAATATTCTTTTAACACCTCTCATGGTAGCCATTATGATGACACTATTTCTATATTTGATATATATTATGTTCATGTTTTCTTTATTCTTCTGTATTTTTCATTTATGGAATACCTTTATGATTTCCATTATGGGTAAATGTGATAATTTCATTTTAGGATGTGCGGACTACCGCCCCCTCAAAGTGGTTCGAATCATTAATGTCATATGTGGGACGTATAAAGGATGGTCTAAATGATATTATATATGCAATTATACTGGAATTACAATATAACTTTATATCATTATGATTTCATTCCATTAAATACGAAATATAAATGAAATTAACGTTCATTCTTACGTACGGCTTACAGTCTCCCTGAATGGTGCATTTCATTTCTTACCTCTAAACGTTATGTAATATTATAAATGCATTTATCTAAAGGATATATATTTGATATATACGATATCTACATCATGAATATAATTCTGGAGATAATGGATATTATACCAGATAAACAACTTGTAATATAAGAAGTTTATTGTTGACTTAAGTACCAAAGATAGAAAAAACGACCGTTATTAACTTAAATGACTACTAATTTTCATAACATGGTAATAAGTGATATAAAAGGTATAATGAACTTGAAAAAGGTTCTTAATCATGTATAGATTAACTCTAGTTTATTATTCAAGAGATTAAAGAATGACCGAGTCAAGTCAGACGCGAGTTAAGGGACTTCGTCTCAATCTCCTTTCATTGAGGCATATTTTGTTTTATATCCAACTTTCATTTATACGGTGTATAAACCCCTTTTAATTTTACATTTATTCAAAAGAAATCTTTTTATATGAATATTTTTACTAAATGACAAAAGGGAATGTTTTTTATCATACGTATGTGGTGACAACGACTTCTCTGCCGCCGTGACCATTATTTGAGTTTCAGCTTCCTCTACAAGCCATAACTTTTTTTTAAAATGAAAAATAAATACCATGTTTTAATTTTCTTTTATTTTGGTATTGAAAATGGTTTTGAAAATGTTTTTATTATATCAACGTGTTGTATTGATATATTTTGATTGAAATGTGGAAATGTTATGATTCCTTTATGCATGTTTTATGTGATACGATTATGTTATGGTTTATGATATGTTTAAACATTTTCATATAAGGAATGAATTGGACTTAATAAGTGACCAGTGGAGCCCGCTATAGCTACTCAATGCATCGGTAGGTCTCATGAGATAAACTAGTGTCTTGGCATGAGGCCTTGACAAAATATTATTTGTAGTCTTGGCATGAGGCCTTGGCTACGTGGTTATGATAGTCTAGCATTACTCATTCCATCATTATGAAAGTGGTTATTGATATTTCATGTGATTATTCGACTAGTAGAATATCCATGTGAATAAGTAAATGACATTATTCCATTTTACTTTTTCCATATTATGCTGAAGTTCAAGTTTAAAAGGTTTTTGTTTTAGTTATACATTAACTTAAATGTTTATGTTTATTTATGAAAGTTTCTTCTATATTGTTATCCTTACTGAGCATCTGAGCTCAGCCCTTTCAATGTTTTAATTTTTCCAGGATGTGAAGAAATATTTTATGACTGACCTGTAGAGATAGTTTGAAGGGGATATGGGTGTGGACTATGAAGACTATGTTATTGTAGTTTTTCACTTTATGATGTAATGTAACATTTATGAATGTATCTATTGTTTCCAAGGAAACTAAACTAATCGGTCTTTGGAGACTTGATCTTTTGTAATCATTCCAATGTTACGTAATAATGCACAGACTTTGGGTAACTGGGGTCAGGGCGTTAAAATCTTTATTATTCATGAGTTTCAGACACATATGATTGAAGTCAAACCTGATGTAAGGGTATATTTCCCAATCTCATCATTATTTGGGATTATTTATATTTATGTCTCCAATGGAGAAATTATTTTATCTTTATTTAATAAAAATAATATATTTTACTATTTTATGTTTATTTATATAATTTTCATGTTTTATATTCATTTATTTCTCTTTAGATACACAAGAAACAAAAATAATTTTTTTAGGAAAACCGACCTTGTTTTTCTACTCCGTTGAAAATCATTATCTTCTCTGTGAATATTTTCCTTAAAACGTCTAATAAATGTTTTTCAAATTATTCAATGATTTATTAAAGGTATTTTAGAACTTATTTATTTTTTTAAAAAAATGTTTTAAAATGGATCTTCTTGTTATTTTCCAAATGAGGTACTTTTTGACCTTCTAACAAAAGTGGGAAATGAATGCTTTCTTAACTTGTATAGAATGAATGTAATTTCACTCCATCATGAAAAATAATAAATTCTAATATTCATTTAAAATTTTACAATGTTATTTTCAAATTAAATTCTTCCCTAAATGTTTGGTAAATTTTTATATTTTAAATAAGTGTTTTCAAATTGAATAGTGAATTTTCTTTAAGAAAATTTCTAGTGAGATTTTGAAAGTATTTTTATCTATGTAAAAATCATTTTTTAAATATTTTATTTTAATGAGGTTATAATGTTATGATATTACCCACTCTATTTATCTGGATGGTTTATGATTAACTTAGTTGTGGTAATTATTGATATTTCATATGCTAGTTCTTCAAATATGAATAATTATTTATATTTAAGTTATGCTAATAAAGCTATGTTATTTATTCATATGATGAATTTATTATAATTATTAAGTGATGGGTGGGGACCAAAATTACATATCTATTCATTGCATCAGCAAGAATCATGAGATAGTATATATGGGGTATTTATCTATGGACATACACATTTATGTATATGACTTAGTTTGAGGCGTTGATAATATTTTTAGATGTCTTGTAACAAGATCATAATAGTATGTTTTAGAAGTCAAACTTTTTTTATTCCATAATTATGAAATAAGTTATTGATGTTCATTTGAATATTTTAATAGCTAAGATATACATGGATAAGTTCAAAGATCATGTTATTATTTATATAGAATTATTCGATAATAATTTATTCTTTCCTATTCATGTATTATGTATCTTTAATTGTATGAATTCCCTTACTAAGCATATAATATCAGCCTTTCTAACATTTCTTATCTCCAGGATACTAGGAAATGTTTTATGATTGATATATAGTGTAATGTCTTGATTTTTTCATGTATTATTTTGGGATATTATATGGATTTATATCAAGACTAGGTGTTTAGACAATGTGTGATTTCAAGGCCCGGTGTTTCCAGAATAAATGTTTGAAAAATATTAAAATTTTAGTAGCATGCGCACATGGTTTACCTAAAGAAGTGGAATAAATCTTAAATTGGTGCCCAAACAAAAAATCATAGGGAACCTCTGATCTCATAATGACGAATTTAACCTAGGAGTGATGTAACTTTAGTTTGTGTAGGCTATCTATGAAAAATATATCATAGGACATAACAAGAATAAAATAATTCCCTAAAAATTATTTTGTTAATGCAATAGATGAAAATATTTAAAAATATTATTGTGGAGAATTTCTAGGTTCTTCTATATAACCCTATAATCCTTAGGGAACCATTGGAGAGAGAATTTGAATAAATCTCTTGAAAAAATGGTGACGGATCGTGGATCGACAATCAAAACACTACCGATTTGAAAGAACCTCACCAATGACGACGACAAAATGATCCTTCTTCAATAGTGAAGGTTCCCAATCAAGCTAGGATGTGTCATTTTTGATCTTCTTCCTAATTATTTAATCCCACCACAAACATGGACCAATCAATGAATAGATAGACCTACAGTTTGGTCGTCTTTTTGAGATGATAATATATTCATGATTATCAGGAGTGATTTGTTTTGGGTTTCTAACCTGAACTCCCTGATCTTGATCGTTGGACAAGAATGCTTTTCCAGCAATGTTAAAATATTATTTATTGTTATTTTCTCTATATGTTCTTTGCATTGTTCACAGTTGGAACCTTGCGGTTCCCAAATCGACATTTCTGGGTGGTTTCGAACACGACCGGACCCCCCGAATTTGAGATAAATTGACAAACGAGGATAGATTTGGGTATATCGGGAACCATGGAGCTCATATCCATGAACATTTGATTTTTCTAGCATTGGGGGATGACTGGTGGTCCATGGAAGGGACCACCGACCAGGCACTAGAAACATGCGGCCAGTGGCAGTGAAGCCATGTGTGGTAGGTGGGTCCAGTGGTGGCGACAACATGAGACGATAGCAACACCAAAGACGTGGAGGTGGGGGCGGCATAGGATCAATGACGACAGATGCATTGGTGATCTATGTGGGATATTGGCTAAGTAGAGAATACCACTACCAAAAAAATAATATATATCCGTAGATCAATAGTCTTAGTTTAATTTGTCCGTGGATAAAGGTAAGATAAAGCAACGAAGAGATTCTCCCCTGTGGCAACAACTCCCTCTAATTTTCCTCTCCAACCCTCATTCTCGGGTTTCCTCTCCCACTATCATGATCGCGATTTCCTCTCCCACACTCGCACTTGGGATTCCTCTCACCTCTCCCACCCTCGTGCTTGAGTTTCCTCTCCCACCCTCATGCTTGATATTTTATCCCCAAAAAACCTTATTCTCAGCAGATATTCATCTGATCGATTGTCCCTCATTAGATCCTCACCGAGTTCTCCTTTGTGGTTCCTCCATCCCTCATCAACTTCTCCATTCTCAGTTCCTCTATCCCTCACAGATTCCTTTCCTCCTCCATACCCTTCTTCGGGCGTTCCTCCTACTTTGGGTCCGTCGACCAGTGCTTCCCCTCTTCACGATCGATATCCCCATCCTCCGCACGATCAAATTTCCCCTCTTCACGATTTAGCTCCCCTATTTTAGAGTTCATCGTTTCACATGAGGTATGTTTCCTTATGTATTTTTTAGTGTTTCTAGAAATTTTGGGTGAAATTTTTAGTCTATTTCAGTTCATTGGTTTGGGTTTATTTATGAATGGATGAGTGGGAAGTGATGAGTGGTCAGATTTCACAGGTTGTGTTATCGGAGTTGTTTTGGTTCCGTTTCTCTGTCTATTTTCATTTTGGATTATTGTATCAGCCTTTTTTATCCTATTATATTTATTAATATTCTCCCACATTATTTTATTTTAGTTTCAATCTATACAATTTTATGGATATTTTCATATACTTTTACGGATTTTTAATTATTTTTTGCATTGTTTATTATTACATTAATATTCAAGGGAGAAATCATTCCGAAAAGTGTTTTCTCAATACCCATGTACAAGTTTCTATATTGGGTCTATCAGGAACCCCCTTTGGGCAAGTGGTGGGTTACATTATGCATATATTAATATGGTATCTCCATGACAGTTCATTTTAAATGGTATTAAATCCTAGGAATTAGTATAGGGACCTTGGTTCTCCAATCTATCTCTTTCTATTTAGGGAAATTAGGAATGATTTATTTGGGATTGTCAGCAGGACTTTAGTGGTTGGTCATGAGTTGGTTCTTAGTCACCACCATTCATAATGACACATGAGTTTCCACGTTTAGTTGGGTTTGAGTTATGAATTTGGAATTTCACTTGATTTTTTATGATGACGTGAAAGTCCTCATTTGTATTGTGTGAGTTACCTTGTGGATCAGATTAAATTTTTTTATGGGAAAAAATGTGGGATGGAATTAAATTAGTTTACGCGGTCGGATAAACAGGTCAGTGCACAAATACTCAACCTTAACGACGTTATAAGGAATGTTAGATAAATGGACCCCAACCTATCTAAAAACATGGCCCAGTAATGTATGGCTTTGTATCCCATTTCACTAGATGTTTAGACTACCCTTTAGAAATTTAATTCACAAATAGTTCAGTCAAGGTGGGTATTATTTTATTTTGACTATTTAAATTGGGTTTTACATGGATTTGTTTTGTTCCCCCATTTTCTTCTGATTATTCAAACCATTTTTAGTAAAATGTGAGTTTTTATTGAATGTTATTTTGGTTTGAAATGAAGAATTTAATCTTGTATACAAAATGGAATTTCTTTTCCCAGTTTTTATATCTTTTTTTATATTGGTTGATTTGGTTAAGGAATCTGGAAAATGTTTTAGTTATAAAAATAATTGGCTATACAATTGTATAATAATTTTATATCCCTTTGGATTTGTTCTAATTTTTTTTTGTTTTCATTGGATGATGATGATGTAGTTAATATTTAAAACAAAAATAAATTGTAGGTGAATTTTTTGGAAAGTAGTTTGGAGAATGGTATTTGATCATTCAAGTTGATTCCCTATTTTGTAAGGGAAACAATGGTTTTTAAAATTGAGATAATTTTTTTGGAACACCCTAATAAATGTTGAACTTTAAAAGAAATAAATTATTTTCCAAATGGTTTTTTGCTTCTAAAAATATTTGAGTTATCAGAAAATGGATTTTTTTTATTTGTTAATGTAGTGTTTTTTAAATAAATGTGATTTTTGGAATATGGGTTTCCTTGTTTTATTGTGATTTATGGGTTTTGTCCAATCCTGCAGGTTGGGACCATTTGATGTTATTTCAGAAACATGAAAACGTGTGGTATATGTTTTAATTTGATTAAACCATGCCTCCGTGAAAGGTATTGTGTTAAAGGGGAGTGCTTATCTTCAAGGGTAGTCATTTCCTTATTCATGGATCTTGCAAATTTTCAAAGAGGAGAGTAAATTGTTTACCATTTTTAGATGATTGAAAGTAAATTTTTTGAACCGTTCTAGTGAGGACCAATATTCTTATGTTTTTAAGTGTTGGTCATTTTTGGGGATTAGTGCATGATTTTAGATCCTTGTATCTTTGAGTTAGCTTCCAATTGGTATGACCCTTTGGGTGTTCATTAGGTTTCAATTAATTTGGTTTCACTGTTCTGAGATGCTCACTTCATAATGTTCATATTTCCATGTGTATATTCATGGGATATATAGGGCTTGTGGTGAATAAAAAATGAATATGGTGTGGTTGGAAACCCCTAATTAGTTATGAGAAAGGGGATGTGAGTCCATAATCATAAAATTCCCTTACATTAAAGTGGTGAGGTAAATAAAGATAAACAGTGATGCATACAAAGAAGTGGTGGTTAAAAAATTATCTTATATGTTCATTAAAGGCATATAAAACAGACAAAAAATAAAAAAAAGTGTAAAGAAATACATATCTAACACAAGTTAAGTTCAAAATAGATAATAATTGGGGAGTAGGAAGATCCTAAGACTCTAGGTTCACATCTGCATGCTCCCGTCTAGTGTCTTTCATATGAGTGTCCTTATCATTGGGGGAGGGCTACTTAAGATGGTTGGTATTATCAATAGACTGAATAGTTACCTATTATGGACAATGTGAAACCAAGGTGGGAACTAGCTACCCATCCAGAATGGGTTGGTCCAAAATACGAGGAGTCTAATCTGGGGTACTGGGTGTAGCCTACTCATATACTACTAGGGAACTCTAAATTGTAGTCATGGTCTATGTCAGAGTTTATATTGAGGGATACTCATTAAGTACCTTTATAATTTAAAAATATGTTCTAGTTTGGATATTATGGTTAAAAAAGTAGTTCTCTTCACCTTTTTTTTGGTGGAATTTCCCTTTCCCTTGCTTTGGAAATCCAACAAATACTCTTGTTTGGCAGTCGGGCTGCTGATATCAATAGGAATTTGAATATAGTGTCGGCTTGTCGAGCCACTAATTTTAGTCAGAATAGTGATAAGGGTTGACAAGTCAATGGAAGAGGAAGGCTACAAGGCCAGGGAGGTCTTGGGGAGATAAAATGGGTGGACCAGTGGCTCGGTGAACAAAATCACACAACCCTAAAATAGAATATGAAGTTGATCAATATAAAACTAGATAGAGCCATCAAAGCAATTTAACCACACATCCCAAGTGAGGGTGGGTGAATATGGATTGGCCTGGGAAATAGATACCCCCCTTTTAGTCTCTTTCTGGGTGATCCTATATCCTGATGTTCTAGGATATTGATCCTCACTCTAAATAATAGCGTACTCGGGTTCCCACTCATATTATTTCTCGATCAATATAAATAGGTCCAACATAAGTAGAAGATAAAAGTCAATAAAATATAATTGGAACATGTATGATAGTGTAATTTAGGCCTCAAATATGATGAGGTTATCTTCCATATGTGTCATAAAGATTCCTCCCACCAGTGTAACATCATACCTATTACCTATTGAATTTGGAATGGGAAGAGGTGTTATTAACCTTTGGTGGAATCCCCAAAACATCAAATTATATAAATATGTTCCAGGGGAATACTAGATCATTGGGGAATTATTTTCCTAGAGACGAGAATAACCTACTGAATATGAAACAAAGAAAACTAGTTCTATATTATGCATTTAATGAAATACAATACAACATAAACTAGATGTAATATCAGAGTAGCAGATGGAATAAAATAAATGATAATACATAGACATGAAACTGAGTAGGTAATCCCCAAATAAATTACAACATATACCACTAGGAAAAAGAAAAAGTTATCTCACATTTATATTTATAGCATAATATAAGTAGAGGGAATTTTAGGGGGGGGGGGGGTTGGGGGGCTGGTGCGGGCTAGGGGGTTGGGGGCTAGTGTATGGAGGAGGGGATTGGTTTGGGGGGATGCTAGTATAGGGGAAGGGGTGGGGGTGCGGGGGGGGGGGGGGGGAGGGGTTAGGAGCATTAGTGTAGGGGTGTGGGGGATGGTGCGGGTTAAGGGGTTGGGGGGATGGTGCAGGCTGTGGGATAGGGGGTGGTGTGTGTGGGGGGGGGTGGGGGGGGGGGGGTTTGGGAGGGGTGGGGAGGGGACTGGGTTTGGGGGGAGGGGACTGGTTTGGGGGGGAGTCCAGTACATGGGAAGGGGTGGGGGCGGTGTAGGGGAAGGGGTGGGGGTGGTGCAGGGGTTTGGGGGATGGTGTAGGCTAGGGGGTTTGGGTGATGGTTCATGCTAGGGGAAGGTGTGGGGGTGGTGTGTGTGTGTGTGTGTGTGGGGGGGGGGGGGGGGGTTGTTAGAGGATGGTTGTGGGGGAGGGGACTAGTTTTGGGGGGAGTCTAGTGTAGGGGGAGGTGGGGGGTGCGGGGTGGGGGGGGGGGTGCGTGGGGGGGGAGGGGTTAATGGGTTTGAGTAAGAATAAAAGAAGGAACATTATCTACTTTATAAAATTGAAAAACCTATATAAACTAAGAATAAAGGTGGATTCTAGAAGAACAAGATAAACAATGAGGGTTCAATCTAGAAAATCAAAAAGGATATAGGCATGAAGAGTTTTATGTATTTTATACATTCAATGAATGGATTTTCTAGGTCAAGAATGATGTCTAATCCCTATTTTTCACATTTAAGTGCTTATGGAAGTTTACTTTATTTCCATATTTTGGGGATTTTTGATTTTTGAATAGGCAATTAAAGGTGATGTTTGAAAAATAGAGGTTAATCAATGATCATGTTGTTTAGTATTGGGATGTTCATATCAATTTCAATATTATTTGTTCATTTTTGGTTATGGATTCATGTATCATTTATCATGTATAGTTAACACACTGATCACATATATATAATAAGTCATTATATCTCATTTTCCCACTATTTTCTTATAGGTGGTCTCTTATGATGAGGCCGTTTCTGTCCACCACCATCGATGATATTGAGTTCAACATTGTATTTGGGTAAGGTTTATTCCATTTTTATTCTTTGGCCGAATTTTAATTAGGGCATTTGTGATTTTTGGGTTCCTTATATTTTTGCTGTGCATTTTGGATTTCGTTGACGTGGATTCGACTCACCATTGACAAAGGCTTACATGTGTATTCATAGGTAGGAATATACATATATAATTTCCCTCCTTTATATATATTCACTCATGGTAGTATGAATATATATACTGGGACTAGATGTTCTTATATATAGATATGAAAATGAATACATGTGTAAGTGTAAAGGGGTATATGAAAGTATAAACATATATCTAAGGACCCCCTTGTGCATATTTGGCCATGCAAATATGTACATAGGGGCTAGGTGTCCTTATATATATGTGAAGTTACATATACGTGCAAGCGGAAAAAAAGAAGATTCGAGTTGTCGTCTTCAAAAGCAATGTGCCATGAGGTTGTGGTAGGTTCCCTCTACCTAAACCTTTAATTTGAATTCTATAATTACCTGATTGTTTTAAAAACATGTTTCCATAATTTCTTTATTGTTTTCAAAAATAATTTTCTAACAAACACTAGCTTTGTCAAGGGAGAATATGAATATAGCCCTTGAACTTATTTATAGACCTTGTTCAAAGAGGTTAAAAAATGCTAGTAGTTTCTAGATACTAGAACAAGAGATCTAAAAACCATACATTTATATTAATTAGAGACATTCATGATCTCATTCAACTTCCCATCACGTTCATCATAAAGACCACTACTTAATTTTACAAATCTATTAGTTCTAATACCAAGCTTCCTCAAAATTTCTCTGGTATCATGGAACTCACCCATAATATTCCTCTTGAAATCTTGCATAAGGAATGGTGTGAAAATATCACACTATAAGTATTGAATCTGTAAGGATACATAATTCAATTTTTAGAGAAATTGATCAACTCCACTCTAAAATACTGGAACAACTGAAGATTCTAAGGTGGAAGTTATATAGGGTTGAAACCATTTGATTAACTAAAACTAGCTTAATACAACACTTTATAAAGTGTGAAATATTCCCTTTATTTCAGTCCTAAAATACTTAACCTCATCAAGAACACCTTGAGACATGTCTAATTGCGCCATTGAAAGATTTTGGAACATGTAAATTTGAGATACAAACATAACACCAAGATCATTGAACTCAAACGTGGTAGTATAGAAATCCTTAAAATATCTAACTAGACAATTCACATCCTTATGCTCTTTGAAAATTACTTTAGAAACTACTTTTTGAATAGGAGGGAATGATTGGAGACTCCTAATCAACTTTTTTGGGAAGTCATTAACCCAACTAACTTGTCAAAATAAACCTTGGGAATAGAGGACTTATTATGTTCTCTAATTTCATAATTATTATATTTTAACTACTTTTTCAGCTCATTATAATCTCCTCAAATATTATCAAACTCATTTATAATATCAGAGGAAAAAGATTAAATTTTATAACTTTATGATATCTTACTAATAGAGGGTGATTCCTCATGCACAATAGGAGGTGGTGATGGTATATGTGGTGCATGAGAATGTTCAACAATTTCCATAACCACATCATCAGTTCGATCTCTATCAGCAAGTTATCCAAGGATAATTTGATCCATTGAGTGATGCTCCACCTCTGGTATAACTCTTCCTTCTGCAATTTAAATACTAGGAATAGTCACAATTGGAATTTTTTGAGGAATAAGAACTCTTGTCTCAACCATTTTTTCTTCATGTTGAACTACTTCAGGGGGTGCGTGGGGTGGGCAGGGGGGTGGGTGTGCAGAGGGGGGGGGGGGGTGGGGAGGGGCAGGGGGGTGTGCTGGGGGAAGGTGGGGGGGGGGGGTGTGCCGGTGGGGGGGGGGGGGGCAGGGGGGTGTGCAGGTGTGGGGGGGGGGGAGGGGGTTGTGCTGGGTGTGTGGGGAGGGGGGTGTGCAGGTGGGGGGAAGGGGGTTGTGTTGGGGGAGTGGGTGTGTAGGTGGGGGGAAGGGTGTGTGCTGGGGGAAGGGGGATGAGTTGGGTGTTCCACCCTGATACTTCCTCTCATTTTTGAAGGAACTTTGTTTTTTTTGGCCGGATAGGATTTGAATATGCAGGAGAACTATTTTTTTGGAATGCACAGGCTATTATAGGGGGGTGTCTAAGAGGGAGGGGTCAGTGCAAGGTGGGAGAGGGGGGGGGTGCATGGGGGAAGGGGGGGTGTGGTGGTCCGGGAGGGAGGGGGTGTCCAGGGGGGAGGGGTGTCCAGGGGAAGGGGGGTTATGTAGGGTGGAAGGTGTCCAATGTCTAGGAGGGAGGGGGGAGGGGTGTCCAGGAGGGAGGGGTCTACAGGAGGGGGGGGGGGTTGTCCAAGAGGGGGGCTTTGCACAGGGGGGGGGGGCTATCCAGGGGAGGGGGAGGGGGACTTATGTAGGGTGGGGGTGTAACACCCTGAGATTTTATGAGAAAAATTATTATTTTTAATTTCTTTGTTGTCTTGTGTTGTACGCTACACCAAGATTAGCTTCTACTATACACAACACTGTATTAGCGTGAAGTATACACAACACTATTCTTGGCTTGCATTACACGAAATCACGACCTTCCTCGATAACGTGTGCAGTACGCAATACCGGGTTTCACTGAACAACAATATATGGTTATAATATTATTATGAACTAGCCGTTATGAATAGTACTAACTACATTTTTATTTTTATAACATTATTATACATCGTACACATTTTCTAGAACATGGTATGAGAACAAAATAATTTTTTTGGGTAAAATAAGTATTTTTCAAAAAATGCAATTATGCTGCCTTTTGATGGCACACCCACTTGAAATATAGTTTTTGACATGTTTATAAGTTCAATTTGACAAAATAAAATTCTTATTTGGAATGAGGATATAAAAAATTACTTTGGATAAAATTTTCATATTATTCTGATAACTTTCATATTTTAATGAATAGTAAAAACACGCTATATTTTAATTAAACGCAACTTTTATCATCATAATAATTTATACGGTTAAATTATAATATTTAATATTTTTAATGTATAAATAAAATATATTTTTACCATTTAATATAACTTATGTCATTAGCATTTATTTTACATTGAATTCATAGGTAAAACCATTTTAATCTTTTGCAATGTTTTAACTTTTAAAACTCGTTTTCTTAACAACGAGATTAATTTAAAATTAATTTCTGAAACTTTTTTGATTTGAATTAGGAAAAATGGATTCCATATTTGGAATCAGTAGATCCAAATTATGTTAATAGCATACTTTTTATTTTTGGGCACTATGTATAGTAACTATGGTAAATTTTATTTACCATAGTTAAAGGTAAATCAGGTAATTGAAGGTAAATATAATATTATAAAATTACCCTAACACTTTTCTGAATATAATTGTATGATTATATTTTGTCCTATAGAATATTTTGGTCGAAATGGAATCCATTGGAACCCACTTGAATGTGATTAAGACCTTTAATTTATTTTATTTAAAAGAAAGGGAAATATGTCTCACTCAAACTTTAATAATTAAACTATTTTTAATATAAGGTTATACAGAATATATATTCGGTAATAAATACTCATTTTAAAGCTAATTTTTTTCTTTATCATGTTAATTTATTTGTAATTTTTAAGAATTATTTATTTACCTTATTAGCTTATACATTAATGATGCAGAAATTATTTATTTAGTGAAAAATCAATAATATAGTTTTTATTGAAATAATCATACACATCAAAAGGCCCCAAAACTAAACCAAAACTTATTGGTAGTGTATATATAAACCCTAAGCATCCAATTCCCGAATTGGTGACCATTTGGATCCTTATAAATAATATTATGACACTAATATTATTTTATTTTAAATGATTCCAAAGTTGTCACCTTCATAATTAAATAAATATAACAATTTACATGTTGTGATTTTAAAATGATAAATTCGAGTAAAAGTATTATTATAAAATATATGAGATTTATCTTCATCATAGGATTTTATTTTTAATTTTTATTAAACAACTAAGTATATTAAATAATTATACACAAATTTTGTACTAATTCTTTTATTAAGAGATATACTAAATAAATGGATTTACAAATATTAAAATAAATATTATATGAACTATTTAATGTTCTACACGAATATTCTAGACAAATTTGACATGTTAGGAATCTATTAAATATTTTTTTAGAATATATCCTCTGTGTGGATTTTATGTAAATTAAACTAAATGAATAATGTCAAAATTGACACTATTGTTATTTTATAAAAATAACATATTATAAAATTGTTTAAAAATCAAAAAAATATTTAAAAATTATACATTGGAATTTATATGGTCTACAATGTCATAAATTATAAAATTATGGACAATTGACAACACATAAGTAATTAATTATAACAATTTAAAAATTAGAATCTTATTACCACAAATAAAATTAAATAGATTAAATAAGGATAAATCAAGTTGATAATGTTTAAAATAAATTCCCAACATCTCTAAAATTTATTGGATGACGAGATTACAACCCTATATCATGTAATATTCGAATTTGAGTCATTTTTGGGGATTGTTAAGTGAGGTTGAATTTATTATAAATTAATATTTCTTATGTTACAAATGGTGCCCTTCTCCTCCCTTATAAAAAGGTCACCCCTTCCCTCGTCTCTTCACACCATTTTGAGCATTGAATATTGGACAAACCCTGCCTATTACTCTTCTAAACCTCTCTAGTTATATAATAGAGGTTCTATTATTCTCAAAAGACCAACTCTAGTGCCCTAAGAAGAAGCTTAAAAGAGGTGCGTCGAAGAAGAGGTAATCTCTTCTACCGATTCTTTCAAGTTTTCTTTCTTCTTCAACTTATTATTATTTAGTTGTTTCATTATAAAGTAATAACATCAGTATCAATAATATACTGATATGTTATTATAAATATGAAACAACCCCATTTCACCTTCTATCCATCCTACAGAAAACGAAATCACCGCGCGTGCGTACGTACGGAATACCGTCTCCACGCCGTGGTGTAATATGTTTTTCCACCACCACCTTACTTGGATGGGTATAATGGTGTAAATAATAAGTATATATAGTTATTATAACATCATACATATTCTGAGATATTATATAATCAACTCCAATTCTATTCAATAATTATGGGAACGATATCATCGCTCGTGTGTACGTATGGACTACCATCTCCACGAACGCGATGAGATTCATTTTCCATGATTAACAATTCAAGTCTGATTATATAGTATATATATAATAAATAATCATGAAATATATTAAATAATAATGGTATTGGATTTATGTATATATATGTTTCATTTACTTAATTCCATTCAATTCAATAGGGAAACGAAAACAACGTTCATGCGTACGTACGACCTACCATCTCCATGAACGGTGTATTTCATTCCATTTATCGATATATCATATATATTTATATACTGAATATATATTATATTTAAATCATGGTTTACATTATGGAATTATGTAAATCATGAAATGGGTAATAATATCAAGAACAACAAATCGAAACACGTACGATAAATGAAACTATTTTACCCAAAACACTGCTTTAACATGGAATTTACAAAAGAATGGGTAATATAAAGAAATAAGTGAACCATATATGATATCATAACAATGAATATGATTCTGTAATAAATCAATGAGAATATTTAAATCATTATACAGGAGGTTCGAATACGTACGAAGCATATCAGACCTAAGGTAAGGGATAACTTTTCCAATCTCGTTATTATCCGAGATTGTTTATTCGTAAGTATTTAATGGGGTTATAATTTTCATCCATGTCCATAAAAATGTTTTTCATAAAGTGTTTAATATTCTCCCATGTATTTTTAAAGTCATGTTCACCCCTCTTTGACTTTTACATTGTGTTATGGAAGGAATCTTTCTTTTGTTTACCATATGATGAACTTTTTGACTTTTTCAGAAAAAGTACGAGAAGAATGTATTTTTAACTCATACGGCATGAACATATTTTTACGGTTTCATAACGCCTTATTTTCATGAAGCTTAATCTAAAATATTTAATGACTATTTTCAACAAAATCCTTTTCTTTTAAAATTTCATGGCATTTTGTGAAAACAAAATGATTTTGAAGAAGAAAGGATATTTTATTCAAGAATGAATTTCAAGTGTTTTATCAAAACCATTTTCCATATAAGATGGAATTATTTCATATGTGTATGTTTCAAGTATAATGTCGCTATGATTTACATGGTTTCACTTTTTTTATGATGAAATTATATCCATTTTTTTGTATGGATTATGTTATGATGGGATGATGTTTATGAAACCCATTTTATACTTTGGGTAATGATGAATGATTTATTTTCATGTTGTGGCACAAGTAAGAATGATTTAATTATGAGATGGGTGGGACCTATATCTCCCTACAATTAATTGGGAAAATATTTATATCTCATGAGATAGACATGGCTGGAATGGTAAGTTAATCCGGTTCAGTGTTATAGGACTGGAACGAGGAGTGAACTCGATTCAGAAAGGGAGTTTGTCCAATAAGATGTTGTTGGAAGAAATGCCTTAGATACTATGTAAATCATATCATTTTCTTAATGGTTTTCCACAATTACATGATTTATTCCCATTCTATTTTATAATGATTGATGTTCCATTATGATCTATGCCTTATGTACTGTCATGTTTTATGTCATTGCTCCAGATTTTGATGTTTAAACATCATGTTTATGTTTTTAAGTTCAAATGTATATGGTTTGTTTTATTTTCTCCATGGTTACCCTTACTGAGCATTTGAGCTCACCCTTTAGATGTTTTCTTTTCCCTAGTATATAAAGAAAGGTTTTAGGTAAGAAAAAAAGGGGAAGATATTTATGGGAATGTTGAAGATCTTTCACCATGATTAGAAGATTATGTTCCGAGTTTCCAAAGACACTAAACTATTACAGTCCTTAAGTGTTGGTTTTTTTATGTATTAAGTATTCTGAAAAAGTAATGTAACTAACATGTACATCAATTTTGGGGTCTCTACAGTTGGTATCAGATGAAAGGTTTAGTCAACATTTGGAAACTAGGATGCAAAATCTTTAGCGAGATCCCTAGAGATATTTCGAAGGTATGTCTAGGGATGTCCCTAAGGTTAAATAAAAGTGTAGGTTATAGTCCTAGAATTATGGTAATGATCATAGAATTAAACCTAAGATGCTATAGATTTAAAGCAATCCCCCTTGATTAAGATTTTTTACTCTCACACTATTTTTTTGGTTTTTGGAAAATGGCTGGAAACAGGAAGATTCACGATAATGGGGGATATGATGGACAATGAAATGATATTTTTCTTGAGAAACCAAATGAAATTGGATATGAAGGTCCACATATTGTTATTATTCCTAATAAGAAATCCCATAATATGATCAATAATCTCAACTTTGGTAAGCTTCCCGACTCAGCTAATAAGAGAAAGATGGAGTTTCATGATGATCATAGAGGAAAGAAAGTTCAATTTTCCTCATGTTAATCACGTGGGAAGAGGCATCATGGAGAATGTTTCAAAAGAACTGGAATATGCTTTGGGTGTGGAAAAGAAGGACACAAATCCAGTAAATGCAAAGGAAAAGGTTCAGTTAACTGCATGGACAAGGATAATGGTATTTCTAAGACATCAATAATGGTTAAATGTTTTAAATGTGGAATGTATGGGAATTATGCAAACCAATGCCCTAAGGGAAAGTCTCATGAAGATAATCAGCATGGTCGTATGGGTAGTATTTATGTTTATTATGATGAAGAGACTACAAATGATGTATGAGATGAAAGAAGTGTTGAGTAATAAAATGATGAAGCTTGATCAATGGTTTAAGAAGGTAGCAGAATGATTGTATGTTTATCAAGAGTTATGTTGTATAGGTAATTTAATTGTATTATGGAATAATGAAATATCTAAGGATTGTTACACTATTGTTTTTACTAAATTAATTTAAAGTATATGTTGAATGGTACCAGTAACCATGAAAGTTTATTCAGATATTTTTGGAAAGAAGATGATATGCTCATAATGAAGGGATAAAGAGAAAATGAAATGAGATCATGACTGATATAAGGACAAAGTTATATCATGGTCTGAGTATATAGAAATTTTGGGATTTTGATATGTGGAAGGAGTTAACTTTTGACAACATTAATGTTTTCACTAAGGTTCAATGGGTATTAATTTTTCAAGAGAATACATGATTAAGGTATTTACATGATTGGAATGTGACCAACAAGATATATCGGGGATAAATGATGGTATTCACAAGCTCGACAGATGAAATTTCTAATAATTTTTTTCTTTATACTATGAGCTTGGACAGAAGTATTTTGGATAAGCCTAAATATTTGAAATGGATTATGTTGGACATAAGTTAGTATTGTTTAAGGATAGAACTTTTTTTTGATATTATTTCTGGAATGTTATAAAAGTGTAGTTTTAGAAAAAGGACAACCTGCAGTACGGGCGACAACCCGTCATGCCGGACAAGGCTGCGAGAATCGAACCCACAACCAAAGTGCGACAGGCCATTTTCGCCTACCACTGGCCTACAGGAAGTCCCTGGTTAGTAGAAACTAGTTTTATTTTATTAAGTAGGATGATAGATAAAGTATAAGTCCAATTTTGGAACCATATCCGATTAATCTCACCATAGATGGACTTATGTATATAACTTTTGCTAACATATGTTTGAGACAGATGGAATGACCTATCATTCTATCGCATGATCCGTTAACACTTCATGGAAGACAAATTCAACTTCATTTCTTTAAGAGATGAAGTGGAAATTGTTCAAGGCATGAACAACAGTGAGGTTGTACCAACATCAAGTAAGTATTTCTTTTAATTCAAAAATTATTCAACATTATGGAAATGATCTTGAAAACCAAAAATGTTATCCTAGTGCTCTCATATCTGATGAATAATATGGCACCTTAGATCATCAAAAATTTATGGCTTTTTTATTGTTGGTTTTTTCATAGCCATGTTATCTACCACTCTCCATCAGAACATGATGGTTAGATTTCTCTTTCATATCCATATTTTCACCTATGTTCTCCTATGTGGAAACCCAATGATGAGTTAATTTGGGTAACCATTATGTTTCATACTCCACTTTTTAAAATTAAGTTTCAATATTCCTTTTTACGATGTGGGGTTCTATGAAAGAAACTTTCATGTAGTAAACCATTTATAACATCGACTAATTTCGAGGGTGAAATTCATTTTAAGGGTGGGTAGAATGTAACACCCTGAGATATTATGAGAAAAATTATTTTTTTAATTTCTTTGATGTTGTGTGTTGTGCACTACACCAAGATTATATTGTACAATACACAACACTGTATTATCTTGAATCATAAACAACACTATTCTTGGCTTGCATTACACGCAATCCCAACCATTCTCGATAACGTGTGTAGTACGCAATACCAGGTTTTACTAAACAAAGAATATGGTAATAATATTATTATGAACTAGCCGTTATGAATAGTATTAACTAAATTATTAATTTTATAACATTATTATTCATCTTACACATTTTCTAGAACATGGTATGAGAACAAAATAATTTTTTTGGGTAAAATATGTATTTTTCAAAAAATTCAGTTTTGCCACCATTTGATGGCGCACCCACTTTGAATTCAGTTTTAGATATGTTTATAAGTTAAATTTGACAAAATAAAATTATTCTTTGGAATCAGGATATAAAAATTTACTTTGGATACATTTTTTATATTATTCTGATAACTTTCATATTTTAATGAATAGTAAAAACACGATATATTTTAATTAAAAACAACTTTTTTCATCACAATAATTTATGTGGTTAAGTTATAATATTGAATGGTTTTAAAGTATAAATAGAATATATTTTTACCATTTAATATAACTTATGTCATTATCATTGATTTTACATTGAATTTATAGGTAAAATCATTTCAATCTTTTGCAATGTTTTAACTTTTAAAACTCGTTTTCTTAACAACATGATTAATTTTAAATTAATTTCTGAAACTTCTGTGATTTCAATTAGGAAAAATGGATTCCATATTTGGAATCATTAGGTCCAAATTATGTTTATAGGATACTTTTTATTTTTGGGCACTATGATTAGTAACTATGGTAAATTTTATTTACCATAGTTAAAGGTAAATCGGGTAATTGAGGGTAAATATAATATTATAAAATCACCCTAACAGTTATATTAATATAATTGGATGATTATATTTATTCCTATGGAATATTTTGGTTTAAATGGAATCCATTGGAACCCACTTTAATGTGATTAAGACCTTTAATTTATTTTATTTAAAAGAAAGTGAAATATGTCTCACTCAAACTTTAATAATTAAAATATTTTTAATATAAGGTTATACAGAATACAAATTAGGTTAGAAATTATTCTTTTAAAGATAAAATTATTTTATTTATCATGGTAATTTATTTTTAATATTTAATAATTATTTATTTACCTTATTATCTTATACATTAATGATGCAGAAATGTTTTATTTAGTGAAAAATCAATAATATAGTTTTTATTGAAATAATAATACACATCAAAAGGCCCCATAATCTGACCAAGACTTATTGGTAGTGTATATATAAATCCTAAGCATCAAATGGCCGAATTGGTGACCATTTGGATCCTTATAAAGTAGATTATGACACTTATATTATTTTATTTTAAATTATTCCAAAGTTGTCACCTTCATAATTTAATAAATATAACAATTTACATGTTGTTATTTTAAGATGATAAATTAAAGTAAAAGTATTATTATAAAATCTATGAGATTTATCTTCATCATAGAATTTTATTTTTAATTTTTATGCAAAAATTAGTATATTAAATAATTATACAAAAATGTTGTACCAATTATTTTATTAAGAGATATACCAAATAAATGGTTTTAAAAATATTAAAATTAATATTATATGAACTATTTAACGTGCTCCACTAATTTTCTAGAAACATTTGACATGTTATGAATCTATTAATTTTTTTGGTTAGAATATATCCTCTGTGTGGATTTTATTTAAATTAAAATAAATGAATAATGTCAAAATTGACACTATTGTTATTTTATAAACATAACATATAATAAAATTGTTTAAAAATAAAAAAAATATTTAAAAATTATAAATTGAAATTTATATGGTCGAAAATTTCATAAAATATCTAATTATGGACAATTTAAAATAGATAAGTAATTATTTATAACAATTTAAAAATTAGAATATTATTACCAAAAATAAAATTAAATAGATTAAATAAGGATAAATCAAGTTGATAATGTTTAAAATAAATTCCCAACATGTCTAAATTTTATTGGTTGATGAGATTAAAATCCTATCTCATCTAATCTTATTATTTGAGTCATTTTTGGAGGTTTTTAAGTGAGGTTGAATTTATTATAATTTAATATTTCTTATGTTACCAAAGGTGCCCCTCTCATCCCTTATAAAAAGGGCACCACTTCCCTCTTCTCTTCACACCCTATTTAGCCTTGAAGCTCGGCCAAACCCTGCCAATTACTCTTCTAAAACTCTCTAGTTATATCATAGAGGTTCTGGTATTCTCAAAAGACCAAATCTAGTGCCCTAAGAATAAGCTTAAAAGAGGTGCGTCGAAGAAGAGGTAATCTCTTCTACCGATTCTTTCAAGTTTTCTTTATTCTTAAACTTATTATTCATTAGTTGTTTCATTATAAAGTAATAGCATCAGTATCAATAATATACTGATATGTTATTATAAATATTAAAGAACCCCATTTCACCTTCTATCCATCCTATGGAAAATTAAATCACTGCGCGTGCGTACGTACGGAATACCGTCTCCACGCCGTGGTGTAATGTTTTTTTCCACCACCACCTTACTTGGATGTGTATAATGGAGTAATGAATAAACATATATAGTTATTATAAAATCATACTGATTCTAATATATTATATTATCCACTACAATTCTATTCAATAATTATGGGAACAATATCACCGCTCGTGCGTACGTACGGACTACCGTCTCCACGAACGCGATGAGATTCATTTTCCATGATTAATCATTAAAGTATGATTATAAAGTATATATATAATAAATAATCATGAAATATATTACATAATAATTATACTGGATTTATGTACATATATGATTCATTTATATAATTCAATTCAATTCAATAAGGAAACGAAAACAGCGTTCATGCGTACGTACGACCTACCGTCTGCATGAACGGTGTATTTCATTTCATTTATCGATCTATCATATATATTTATAGACTTAATATATATTATATTTAAATCACGTTTTACATTCTGGAATTAATTAAATCATGATATGAGTAATAATATCAAGAACAACATATCGAAACACGTACGATAAATGAAACGATTTTACCCAAAACGCTGCTTTAACTTGGAATTTACAAAAGAACGGGTAATATAAAGTAATAAGTGAACCATATATGATATCATAACAATGAATATGATTCTGTAATAAGTCAATGACATTATTTATATCATTATATAGGATGATCAGATATGTACGAAGCATATCAGACCTAAGGTAGGGGATAACTTTTCCAATCTCGTTTTTATCCGATATTGTTTATTCGTAAGTATTTACTGTGGTTATATTTTTCATCCATGTCCATAAAAATGTTTTTCATAAAGTGTTTAATATTCTTCCATTTATTTTTTACATCATGTTTACCCCACTTTGACTTTTACATTGTGTTATGGGAGGAATCTTTCTTTTGTTTACCATACAATGAACTTTTTGACTTTTTCAAAAAAAGTATGAGAAGAATGTTTTTTAACTCATATGGGATGAACGTATTTTTAAAGTTTCATAAGGCCTTATTTTCAGGAATATTACTATACAATATTTAATGACTATTTTCAACAAAATTGTTTTCTTTTAAAATTGCATGGTATTTTTTGAAAAGAAAATGATTTTGAAGAAGAAAGGATATTTTCCTCATGAATTCATTTCAAGTGTTTTATCAAAACCATTTCCCATATATGATGGTATTATTTCATATGTGTATGTTTCAAGTATAATGTCTCTATAATTTTCAGGGTTTCACTTTTCTTATGATGAAATGATATCCATTTTTTTGGTATGGATTATGTTATGATGGGATGATGTTTATGAAACCCATTTTATACTTTGGGTAATGATGAATGATTTATATTCATGTTGTGGCACAAGTAAGAATTATTTCATTATGAGATGGGTGGGACCTATATCTCCCTCCAATTCATTGGGAAAAGTATTATATCTCCTGATATTGACATGGGTCAAATGGTAAGATAATCCAGTTCAGTGTTACAGGACTGGAACGAGGAGTGAACTCGATTCAGAAAGGTACTTTGTCCACTATGATGGTCTTGGCAGTAGTGCCTTTGCTACTATGGAAATCATATCATGTGCTTAATGGTTTTCCACAACTACATGATTTTTCCCATTCTATTTTACGATGATTGATGTTCCATTATGATCTATGCCTTACGTACTGCCATGTTTTATGTCATTTCTCAAGATTTTGATGTTTAAACATTATGTTCATGTTTTTAAGATCAAATGTATATGGTTTTTTTTATTTTCTCCATGCCTACCCTTACTGATCATTTGATATCACCCTTTATATGTTTTATTTTCCCCAGGATATAAAGAAAGATTTTATGTAAGAAAAAAAGGGTAAGATCTTTATGGGAGATGTTGAAGATCTTTCACCCTGATTAGAATATTATGTTCCAAATTTACAAAGACACTAAACCATTACGGTCCTTGAGTGTTGGTTTTTGTTATGTATTAAGTATTCCGTAAAAGTAATGTAATGACCAATTACTTCAAGTTTGGGGTCTCTACAGGGGGTGTATAGTGTCTAGGAGGGAGGGGTCTACAAGGGGGTGCAGGAGGGTGGGGGGGTTGTCCAAGAGGGGGGATTTTATAGGGGAAGGGGGGCAGTCTATTGGAGGGGGGGGGGGGGCTGTAGAGTGGGGGTGTCCAGTGTCTTGGAGGGAGGGATTTGTAGGGGGGTGTCTAGGTGGGGGGTGGGGGATGGGGGGATTATGTAGGGTGGGGGTGTCCAAGAGGGAGGGTTCTGCAGGAGGGTGGTAGGGTTGTCCAGGTGGGAGAGGTCTGCAGGGGGAGGGGGGATGTCCAGGTGAGGGGGTGTCCAGTAGGGAGGGGTCTGCAAGAGGGGGGTTTTCCAGGAAGGAGGGGTCTATAGGGGGGGATTTGTGGGGGGGGGGGAGTTGTTCGGGAGGGTGTTTTGGTGGGGGGAAAGGAGGTTGTAGGGGGGAGGGGGGCTGTCAAGGGGAGAGGGTGTCCAGTTTCCAGGAGGGGTGGGGGTGTCCAGAAGGGAGGGGTCTACAGGGGGAGGGGCGTGTCCATGAGGGAGGGATCTCTAGGGGTGGTGTCCATGGGGGATTTGGAGGGGGGAGGGGGGATATCCAGGGGGTGCATAGTGGGGTAGGCAAGGGGGGATGTCCAAGGGAGGGGGGTGCGTAGAGGGGTGGGGGGGGAGCTATTTTTATGGTTTTTCAAAACCTATAGCCACGGTTTCTGACCATGGATATAGGTCTATTTCCCCAGTTTGAAACCGTGGATATAGATCTAATTCCATGGTTTCTAACCATTGAAATAAACTCTGTCCATCCTCTAGTATAGCAACAGTTCTAAACTGCAGAAATATTGATATTACCACAGTTTGAACTGTGGATATAAGTCTAGGCCTATAGCCATGCCAAACTTATCCACGGTTTCTCAAACCATGGCTATTACATATAGCCACCGTTTTAGGACCAATATCCTTGATTTTAAACTATGGATATAGCCCAAATTTTCAGTAGTGTGCTAAGTGGAGAGGGACTAAGTAGAGTGGGATGAGTTGAGTGGTACCAGGAGGAGTAGGTCAGGATAGGTGGGCTAGGACAAGAACGAAGTCAGAAATGGGGTCACCGAGATGAAGGTGGCCATGATCGACCATGAGCTGTGACAACTTGAGCTGTCGTGCGACGCAGTGACCACGATGGTCGATTGTGAAGGACAAATGTGGGCACAACGACTATGTGGCCGATCTGCACGGTCAGTCTACCAAACATTGTAGTGGACTATGGTGGTGGAATACAATGGTAGTTTGGACATACCACAACTGTATATCCATAGGCCCTGGTAGGCCTGTGGTTGGTTTATCTCAAACAATGATATCTCCAAAACAGAGAGTCCAATCGATGATCCGTTTGTGGAGTTGAGACTCTAACATTGAGATAATCATTTTTGTAATAAGTGGTGTGTTTTTAGTTTTTACCAGTATATTTTTAGATCATTACATTGGTCTTTTCCTTGGGGATTCAGTATGAAATTACGTCCACATCTCAGTATTGTAAAACCCTCCAGAGGCTGAGTCTCATATAGAGTATGGTATCCCTCTCTAAGAATAATATGAAATATCTATCACCCCAAATGGAGTATGTGGAATCACGTAACCTCATTGAGAGGGGTTCTAATTCTCTATCTAGTGGGATGTATTTGTAGGGTCAGTGGTATCCCCTAGTGTGTCTAGGGCTGATCCCCTACATAGTGGGTTAATCTAGAATGAGTACATGGTATCCCCTAGTGAGTCTGGGTGCGATCCTTGGTGTCTACTAATAAGTTATGGGCATGACCCTATCTCTGTGTATCATAGTATTCATTGACCAATACATATTCTTTGGGTAGGACCCAAATGAGTTGTACCTCTTTTTTGAGTTTCTCCAATGATATCATGACTCAAGGAGTGAGTTATCCTGGAACATGCGTGATTCGAGCATAATACTCTAGTTGGAAGTTGGTGATGACCTCCTGATGGCATGGTGTCTCTCTTGAATATATGTGTACTTTCTGGATATATGTGCTATAGACATATACCTATGTAGAACTTTCTGTACTTTACTTTGTGGTATTACATTTTGGTATTCCTTTACTGTATTTCTTTATGGTTTTGGGGTACCCTACTGAGTATTGTTATACTCACTCCTACATGGGCTTTTCTTGCACATGTCATTTCCTGTGTATACAATAAAAACATTTATGGATTCCTAGGAAAACAAGGACCAGATAGTTCTTAGTGAGAGCAGGCAGACCAAGGTGTGTTCCTACAACTTTCAGATAACAATTATCATACTTTTACATTCAGGATAGACTTAGGTTACAAACTTTTTCTGGTGGGTTTGTATATGTCATAGTTTACTTTCCAATACTTTTACTATCATACTATATTTTGATATCCTAGTGGTATGCATGAATTTTTTAATTAGTGGTTTTTTACATTTCAGAATTTTTTTCATGGATATGTCTTCAAGTGTACATGTACTTAGGCTAATGCCTCCCATTTGTGGGATATTCCTACTTGATGCTAGTCACCAGCCCTTGACCTATTAGTGGTGGTCTTGGGGCAGTCACAACATAGGACCCTCTGGGATGGGTAGTGATAGATTGTTATAAAAGGGGGTCCATTCTAATTTTGAGCCGAGAGTCTATAAGGTTGGTTTGGGGAACAATGTTAAGTGTTTTGGGTTTAGATTTCAGGACAAGGACCCTAGTGTTGGTGCGGTGGCTGATGTATCCATTCACTAGGACTCTGATTACCTACTTTTCAAATTAGTATATGAATACAATGGTTGTAGAAAAAATAATGGTAGATGCATCATATAGGAATGGTTGTGTTTTCCATGTCCTTCTTGAGTCAGCTCTCTAGATATACTCTATTGACCATGTTAAATATTATTTCATTTCAATATTACTCCATGTAGATATCCAACTAGGATTCCATTGCAAGATCATAAGGATGATATGCCTTATGATGAGGCATTGGTACATGGGTTTTTACTAGAGATAACACCTCTAGGTGGTTTACCAGCTATACCACCACCTATCGAGCAGTAGATATTACAAAAAAACTATTAGATAGGGAAGAACGTAGGCTGAGTGTGTTGCAAAAGTTTCATAGGCAGTGACCTCCCATGATTTGGGGTGATCCAGACCCCCAATTGGCTAGATGATTTCACCCATGTTTTCCACCTTATTTGGACTTCTACTGATCAGATGGAATTTCTTACCACGAGTCTCCTTCAGGGCTCTATGGGGTGATGGTGGACCTTGGTGACTCATTCACATGATAGGTAAAATATATCCTATCCAGACTTCGAGCATATCTTTAGAGAGGAGTTATATACAACCACATTACGATCGGTACACATATAGGAGATTCTACATCTGCAGCAGGACAATATGACTACGGTGGAGTATTCATAGTAGTTTACAGACATTTCACACTACTCCATGGAAATGGTAGAAGACTGGTTCTTCAGGGATAAAACCTTTGAGCAGGGATAATGTTGGGACATTAGTGCATCAGTGGTATCCCTTAGTATTTCAACCTATTTTGGGGTACTTTAGCTATCCCTGTTTGTGGAGAGCTTTCTAATATAGCAGACATTAGCAGTGGGAGCTAGCAATGGGCACAAGGTTTCTGAGACCATGGAAGTAGGAAAACGATGATAGTCACGGGGATCCAAGTGGGTTAAAATCATTAGGTGATGCCCCAAGGGATCAGGGTCAGTGGTGAAGGGATCCCAGTGTGGTTCGAGTTAGCCGAGGGAATATAGTGTTACATATACAGCGATTGGAGACATCTAGAATGATATTTCCCAACCTGTCATACATCAGATATAGATATGGTCAGGGGACCCTCGAGGTAGAGACATAAATATTATTAGGGTGATCCGTAGGGAGGTGGATGTGGAAGAGGGGCTAGAAGGGCGATATGAGGTGGTTAGAGGTCTGACTTATTACCACAACCACACCTAGGTGGTCCCCTCCTGGCTCAGGGAGCTAGTGGATAGGTATGAGGCCAGCTATAGGAAATAGAGGATTATGACCCCGAGGCTCAAGGAATGATATGAGGTACGATCTATGTCTTTTCTACCCTAAATATACTTTTTATAGACATAGGTTCTATTCATTCTTTTCATTCCACAAACCTTGTTTGAGACTTAGAGATTCTGGTTGAATTTTTGAATCAACTTTTACACTTAGAGACTTATATTTGAGGAGACTCGATGATCACACACTACTTCTTGTAGTGTGACCTAACTCTTAGAGGAGATAATTTTGGTTGGTACCTCTTGGTAGTGGTGTTAAATCCCTAAGATGTCATTCTTGGTATGGGCTAGTTATCCACAGTTCATGCTTATATTGTTTATTTTAGGTGTGGAGTGTGGTGTGTCCGCAGTGATGGAAAAAATATATCCTTTGTTGGTAAAAAGGAATCATAGATAGCACAAGATATACTCACACATAGGAGGGTGCATCTGATTACTCCTTAGTTGGACAGACTCACCCTCCATGTAGTGGATGATATGAGTCATCAGTTTCCTAGAGTGGTGGAAGAGTATGACGATGTCTTTCCTAAAGATGTTCCAGGTTTACATCCCTACAGGGATATGAATATATTCATTGATCAACAACTCAGGATGGCCCTGATATCTACACATGCATATCAGATGGCTCCCACAGAGTTTCTTGAGATGAGGATATAGTTGTAGGACTTTCAGATTTAGGTCTTTGTGAGATCCAATGTTTCACCCTAGGTAGCCCCAATTTTTTTCCAAGAACGAAGATGGTAACCTAAGGTAATATGCTGATTACAGACACTTAAAACAGGTTAACATAAGTAAAAATTATCTACAAACGAGGAAGAAAAATCTCTCTGATTAGTTGAAAGGGATGTGATGGTTCTTAAAGATTTACCTCAAATCAATCTATCACCAACTACGAGTATCAGATGAGGATATACCGAAGACGTCCTTCAGATATCATTACAATCACTATAAGTACTTGGTGATGATGTTTGGTATGAAAAACTCCTAATATGTGTTTATGTGACTCATGAATAGTATCTTTTAGTCTTACTTAGACTGGTTCATGGTGGTCTTTATTGACGACATCCTAGTGTACTTGGTGTTTGAGAACGAGAACACAAGACACTTGAGGATGGTTCTAAACACACTCTGAGAGCACCAAATTTACTAGAAGATCTCAAAGTTTCAGTTTTGGATTCGAGAGGTCTATTTTCTAGGTCATGGTATATTATATGATAGAGTTTCAGTGGATCCAATGAAGGTTGAGGAAGTGCTTTCTTGGGAGCCACCCAAGAGTGTTACTAAGGTGAAGAGTTTCCTTATATTAGTTGGGTACTATTAGGGTCACGCCCCGACCCCAAAATCCCGGAGCCGATGCATTATTTTAATACATTGGAATTATTACAAGGAATCAAGTCCCAAAGGACCGATTTTTTTAGTAGTATTGGAAACAAGATACATAAATAAGTTCAACATTATAACTTGAAAAGAAAAACAACACTAAATCATTCCATTAGAAACATCCATTCTTCCTAGATTATGCCTGCAAGTCACTCATAACTAACTTCTTCATTTCCTGTGAAAATGAAACATAAGAAAGGGGTGAGCTCAAATGCTCAGTAAGATTAAGCAATACAGTAGAATATATCATAAACATTAGTCGTGGCGAGTAATTGAAAACACATTCCTTTATAAATAATTAACACGAACAATTTATGGAAGGAATATGAGATGAGTAAATAATTCCATAATAAAACATAGTCATGGGTATTCTATTAGTCAAATAAACAGATGAAATATCAATAGATAAACTCATAATGATGGAATGCATAATTCCAGACATCATAACCACATAGTCAAGGTCTCGTGCCAAGACTATAAATAAGATTTTGTCAAGGCCTTGTTCCAAGACACTAGTTTGTCTCATGAGACCTACCGATGCATCGAGGAGCTATTGTGGGCTCCACCCATCACTTACTAAGTCCAATGAATTCCTCATATGAAATGGTTTAAACATAACATAAAAATTCATATTAAATCTAGCATACGAAATGTCAATACTTTATCCATAAAACATGAATGGTATAAAAATAACACATCTATAGTCAAACATATCACAAAACCTTTAATACGGTATGGAAGATTTGTTTCATAATAAATCAACCTCGATCAATAATAATATCTCATAAAGGATTTTGAAATAGTTGAAAATGATCAGTAAAAATCTTTGAGAGAAATATCACTTTTTATAAAAACATTTAAAAGTCTCACTATTTATCAAGAAGTTGTTTAAATTAGATTTTTGAATCAAAGTGTCCCATACCTCTTTGAATCTTTTAAAAGTAATTTAAATTTTAAAACATTAATGTCCATATAAATAAAAACTTAGAACCTTTTTTAAAAAATTGGAATTAATGAGAAAGAATTAGAAGAATAAAATTTTAAAAAATTCACAATGGTTTTTAAGTTAGAGTTCCTAACCAAATGAGAGATGTTTGATTACAAATAATTGAGGTAATAAAAACTTTATAATATCTTGAGAATAAATGTATTCATGATATACTATGTCAATGTACATTATATACACCAAAAAAATGTGATTAGGCTCACAATAACTAAGAAGACTCAATGGAATGTAAGTTGAAATGAAATACCTTATAAAGACCGTATCCTTAGGTAAAGGATAAATCGATGACATAATTATGTGTGAAAAATATAAATGCAAATCAATATGATTGGATATTTAGTGTAAATCAATCAGAGTACATTCAAACATATTCTTGTAAAAACAACACAAATGAATTGGATGTTAAACTCAATGAATGGAGATTGAGTTGAAATTACTCTTATCAAGTTCATATCGATGACTTGAGAATTTATCAATGGAGTGATTATGTGTATCAAAAGTATATCCATTGAAATGGGAATGTAAATTACTATAATATTAATAAATAGTGATTCCACACATAATCATGGTGTAAAATAATCAATGAAGTATGCGTAAAGCCCAATGAGTAGAAATTGAAATTTGAAATTCCGTTACCGATTTGGTAACTTACGAAACATACACCCCATGAAATAAGTATCATAAAATGAAGATTTAAATACCCATAAATTAAAGTATATTACACAAATAATACAATCAGGGGTAGTACATACAACACAAAAAAGGAAATAGTGGCAATATAGCATGAATCTCACAGGAATAAGAAGTGAGATGAAAACCCCTCACCATGTTGTAATCAATCGAGTGATATGACCAAAAGTTAATAACAACCAAATGAATCAAATAATACCATGAATATAAAGAGAATCATGATAATATATATCAAATAGAATTACAAAATACACCACTTGCAATAAATAAGAGGCGAACAATGGAAATCTCATAGAATTTAAAGTGAGATAAGACACCCCTTACCTCAAGTCTGACTTGTCTTGTATGTTCCTTGTTATTCCAAAAAAATAAACATAAGATAATTTCTAATTGATTATAAAATTTTTCATGTTTATTATTCCTTTTATATAACTTATTACCTTTCTATAACAATTAGTTAATTATTTGAGTTCATATTGGATATTTTACCAATATTCAGAACTTGAGTAAAAAATGAACTTGTTATAATTACAATTTGTCCTTGTGGTCAAAAGTCCATTATCTCCAGAATGATATAAATGATTTAGATATCATATATATATATATATATTATATTATATATCTAGTATATATATGTATTTATAATAGTACATAATGGAAGTTTTCCAATATTCCCTTGGTGAACATAATATCTTTCAAATATCCTTCCTTAAAAGTATACAAGGATCTAGGGACCTATTTCTACACAAAGAGAGACTTATTTATTATTAAAAACCTTATTCCATTACTATTAAGAATAAATCCATTATAATGTTCAAGATAAAAGTTTTATTATATACCTCCATTCAAGAATATATATTTAAAATATTTGAGGTATATTTTACACTACCTATGATAAACAACTTCAAGGAATTTTTTTGATAGCCTACTATATTTTAAGTGGTGTAAATTACTCTTCAAAATAAACTTATTTAACATATGAATAATCCATGAATATAGGTATGAAACTATTCTTTAAGAATTTACATTTATCATTAAAATTATCTTTGAATACCAACTTAGTCTCGAATAAATTTTTTGTCTGCCAATATAGAGACAAGATCCCATGTTGAATTTCTCTTAATATTATCCCATTTACCATTTCTATAATTAATCCATTATTTATGTTTAACATCCTTAATAACTGAATTTGGAATAATATTTGAGATAAGTTTCATTTTATTGTTAATCCTAAATCGAATCTTGGCCTAAAATGGGGAATTATGATCTCCCATTATATTCTTAGCATATAAATATTTATTCAGATTCCAATACTTCTGTTTTTCAATTTTAGCAACCTTTTAATCTTCTCTGATCCGATCAAAGTCATTTTTAGTAAGATATGGGTCATTCCCAGCTTATTCCTCACTAACTGTATCAAAAAGATACTCACTATCTTTATCATAATATTTATAAACTATTTTGTCTAGAAAATTAATGGTGAACATATTTTATATAACCTTAACATAATAACTCTCAAATACCTTAGGAACTTTTTCCCCACATTTATAGACATTTACATTAGAAATGAATCCCATAAAGATAGGTTACTCAATATTAACATCTAACATTCCCAAATTATTTTTTAAATTTTTTTCAAATAGGGATTTAAAAATAATACAATGTAATTAAAAATTGGTTTTATTTTGTACCAAATTTTATAATAATTCATGTTGGAATGAGATCTCATCAAATACTTATTTTTAATATGCACAGATGTACACAAAACCTCTCTTAATATTTTTTACATATTTAACATTAGGATAATTGTTCTTCCAATTTCCACAAGAGGTTTATTAATTTTCTCAACAAAACCATTCCACTTGGGAGTGAAAAGATTACTTTATTTATTATTGATTTGATGTTTAAAAATATAGGATTAAAAAAATTCCTAGTAATATTTCTCACATTTTATATCCTTAATTTTTAAATAAGAACTCAAATTGTTGCTCCAATTTCCTTATGAAAACATTAAGTTTCACCACTGGATCTGAATTATGTTTCATAAACAACAAATTTTTCATTATAGGAAAATCTTAAATAAATGAGACACATAATATGTAACTTCTAATAGATTGACATCTCATTGATCCACATAAATCTGATCAGATTAATTCAAGTGACATGGTTGATTTTATTTATAGTATTTTATATATCCCATGAACATTTTTACACTTTTAACATGATTCATACACGACATATCTATCTCTAGAAAATTGGTGTGGGCCTATTACAACATTTTATTTTGATATTTTTGTGAAAGTGTTATGAACAACATAGAAAAGTATTTTTATAAGAGATTTTTTCTTCTTTTTCACTAAGGTAGCAGGAATTTCATAGACCATTATTCTAAAATATATTCAAACTTATCATTTCATATTTCATAATTATTATTTAATATTTTATTCTCATGATTTGTTATTTTTTTTACAATAACTTTGTTACCTATATCATAGATCTCACTCACACTCATAAAGTTGTGCTTGATTACATCAACAAACAATAAACCATCTTATTTTAACTTTGGTGGTTCTATTTCAATTGAACCAATTCATTTGATATTTAAGGAGTTTTCCTTTCCAAAAGTGACATCTTACCCATTATGTTCTTTAATGTTATTTTAGATCATTAAATCTACAATCATATGTGTGGTGTAGTCACTATAAATAATCCACGTCTTTCTCCTATTGTTGGATTTTAAATCCACTTAAAATGAAGTGATTTTCTATCTTGTTTATTTTCTAAACCTTCTTATCACAAATAAATTATTTATTTTGTCTAGGAAGCATGGTTATACATTTTTCAACATAGGGATATTTTTAATAAATCCTTCCATAGATCTCATAAAAACATTCAAATCTATTTTGGATGGTTAACTTTAACAAATTTCTATTCACTACTTACTTCCCCTCAGACCTAATATATCCATTCAGTCTATATATCCACTTAATTCACAAAACATATAATTACATAGGATTGATATTTTTTACTGGAAAATATATGATTTATTGTTAAAAAATCCATATAACCAAATATACAACATTAAACTATTTCATCCATGAAACAATTGAGTCTATCTGTAATATTCATCTTGCCATCATATTATGGCTTTGGGAATTATTTTCCTTTTCTTTTTTAAATATTTTATTATCATTTTGTTTTAAAATTTATTTGATATATAAGTAACCTTTTTATAGTTCTTACTAACCTATGATTTCCCAAATTAGATTTTAGAACATGGAATATTAAATGAAATAGATTTAACAATATTTTGAGAAACATGTTTCATCTTTTCTTGATATTGTACATCACACTTATATGAACTTTTTGACGACTATACCTTTACTTAAATAGACTTATTATAGTTATATTTATGTTTTCAAGAGTTTATTATAACTTATGATACCTAAAAAATGTCATGATCAATTCTTCTTCTTTAACAGTAACCTTATTCTCAAAATCCTATAATATTAAATATTTCTAATAATGTTTTATCTTATCAAGATTGATTTTAATAACATAATATTTATCTTTGTTTTGAAATTCATCTTTCTCTTTCTTAAAATTAACGACCACTTTATTGAGAGATTTAATTTCCATATTATGTTGTGTGTTTCTATCAAGACATGCATTATGATTATATTTCATCATGTATTCGATTTTTTTTCTTATCATTATTCCTAACTTCATGAGATATCTTATTTTATTTCAATATATTCCATGAAGTTAACAACATTTCTAACACACTCTTATTTAGAATGGTTAATTGAGGTAGAGTATCTATCCTCTTCCTTACTCAGAATACTTATCCTTTTTCTCTTCCATTTTTTTCTACTCTCACCAGAATTATTATTTTTTCTATAGAATTTATTTCCCATTTACCTCTCAAGGTAATTTACATTTACCTATATATTTATCTTATCTTCATATTTCATGGGATGATCTATTGAAATGGGAACAAACCCACATTAAAACATCACGTACATCAAGTCCTTGTGATGAAATATAAGAAGAAATCTATTCTTCCATCCCTGAAATTTATTAATTTCAAAGATAAAACACCCATTATGTTGATATAATTCATATTTTCTATTAGATTCTATTTTTTTCATAGAAAACATGGCTATGATAATGTTTGAAGTACCCAGGTCATCCAAAGTACCACTAAGAGGTGGGAGGTTAATCCGTGGATTATATTTTTATAAGTTCTATTATAAATAAACCTCTGTTACTTGTTAAGGTCATGATCCTCACTTTTTAATCAATATCTCACCTGATATGAAAAAAATAATTAAAATATGCACAAAGCTTAGGGAATTCCTAAAAGGTTCAACTCCAATGAGTTAACATACTCATTTTTGTGTTCAGGTTTTTCTATGAAATAGATTATAACAATATTTCAATTTTTTCACTAATTACAGGTTAATTAAAATCCCATAAAATTGTTGGGAAGGTATTATTAAATTCCTAGGGAAGGTATCATACACTTCCCAAATCAAAAGGGAACTATTTATGCTGGTACCACAAAACATCTAGATGTTCTTCTACTCTAATGTGTAAATAGGATCTTTAACATATATCAGGATGTATTTGTACTAATGAATATGATATTTTTTTTCTCACACACAGTATTAAAATTCTAGATATGTATCAATAGAATAACATAAACATTATCATTTCCTGTAAATATTTTAGAATTATCAAAGTGTGTATGAGAGTGACTAAAAACCATAATATTCATTCTTTTCCCAATAATGAAATTGAAAAATGAAAAACATATCTTCTTGAATTGATACAAATGATGGTTGTAGTAACAAAACTTTTCAATCGTCAGTTCTTCCTCACCCATGAATACAATAATTGTCTATATTCTCATATTAACTCATTATACATTCTTCATTGTCTTTTTTCATATTCGTTGAACTATGTGGATAATATTTCTATAATTATTTATGGAAAATCATCCTTGATTTATACTAATTTAGTTATAATCAATCAATAACACTCTATAATTTATCCAATTTAACTAGGGTAATGGATTTAAAAAATTAGAATTTTAAAATTTACATTATTATCAATCCATGATGCTCTCTTTTAATTCTCTAAAATGTTAATATTGAACCATGGATTGACAAAAAAACCTATTATATTTCAATATTTTAAGCCTAGATAATTATCATCAATATTTATTTGGGGTGTCATCAGTATTTTACTAATTGATGAAAATTTAAAAGGATTAAACTAACTCTTATGATATTTGTCTATGAATCCTTAAATTTTCCAACTTTTCAATTTAGTTGGAATTTCATTGGAGTAAGTCATTCTTATGGATTTCCAAAAATGGCTCTTATGATTTTCAAGATCATACTTATTGAATTAAAATAAATCTTATGACACTTTAGTTACCATTATGGAATGGTCCAAATGATACTTACACAATCCCAATAACTCTTAATAATCCATAAACCATCCACAAAAAATTAAAATGAATCTTAAAATATTTGAATGAATCATATAGAATTGCAATGTATTTTATACTTGATCATTAAAAAGTAGAAATGAAACTAATGGTAATTCCAAATACACTTTAAGGAAATGTAATTTACTAATTTCCTTCATAATTTTTCAACTTATAATAAAATTAAAACTTCCTAAAAAATGTTCAAATCAACTCAATAAAATTCAATCCAACTAAAAAATATTCTTAATAAATATCCAAATTTTCTTACTCATGGTTTAAAATAAGTCCAACATTATTTAGTAATTACATTGGTCTATCTACTTTTCACAAAGATACTGTAAACTGTTCATTACTTTCATAAACCATTGATGCATTTAAGAAATTGATTCGATAGGTAGAAATTAAAATGGATGATAATTTTCACATGAAATATCTCTTCTTATCTCTAAAACTATCGAAGTTCTCGAATGATTAATTTTATATTTCATTTATATTCTATTATAAGTATCAAAATATGAGATCTAACTATATATGTTATGAGCTATAGAACACAAAAGTTTATTTCAAACATTATAATTAACTTGATATTCACCCTTATAATCTCTAGCAATGTTTATAATTTCCCTCTATATAATCTTATAATTTTTAACCATTATTTAGAACAATAATATTAATCACAATATTATTTATTATATCTCTCCAATACTCGTAATCGACTCTATAAAAAATGGGTGTTTGAATAGGAATTTTTTTTTCCAAAGCCTCCATGGGTAATCCATTCATAGGAAAAAAATCTTTAATGTTATATATATTATAATAAGTAAAAATATACTTTCACTATTAAAAAATGTTTTCCATGTATGGTAGCTTCATTATAGAGGTGAATTGAATCTTTTACAAACCAATAACATTCTCCCCACTTAAAAAAATGATGTTATGAAGATTTATGTTTTAAAAAATACAAGTAAAAAAAACTAAGAAATGAAATATATTATAAATTTATTAATGTTTGAACTATTAAATATTAACAAACTAATTGAAAAAATAGAATTAAATTAAGTAAACATAAGATAATTTTTTTTAGGTTTCAGATGAATATCAGAATACCCTTAAACAATATTATAAAAATATATAAGAATTCATATTCCTAAAACATTTCTATTTAGATCAAAATAGGTCGAAGGATCAATACCTAGATCTAAAGGATACATGATATGAAACACGCTAAAATATTTAATCAAAGGATTATAAGAACAAGATCATACCCTATAGATTATCTAACAGAGTTGAAAATAATGAATATCCATAGAATCCTTAAAACATAGTTTTTATGTATGTCACTATTGATGTAGAGCTCCTCTTTGACCAGAATATAAAAATAAATCAAGTCCCTATCCATAGGAATTATTTGAGAACATAAAATAATAATTGAAATTTATTATCCTTGTAAATATTTGATCAAAATATGATCAGAATAAAATTATTAGAATAGGAAACAAAGAGATTTTATATTCAAACCATTCACAATATGAATCTCAAGGATCATATTAAAAAGAAAAAAAATTGGAATCACTAAAACACTGTGTTTTTGTACATATATGGAATTACGGTGTTCTATAAAATAATTCTGCATATGTTCCTAGAATATTTAGTAACCTATTTATTGATGATTGATGTAAAAAATCTCTATAATATTTGGATCACAAGTTATCACAAGTTTTAATTTTAACTAATTCATAGAAAAAATAAATCATTTTGTTTACTAAAAGTGATTAAGTGACTTTAATATGATTGTGTAGAATTTTATTATTTGGAATCAATTAGTATGAAACATTTTATTTATAAGAATGAACCACATAAAAAACTAAAACAAAACTCGAGTTAAATTTAGTAAAGTCAAGAGTGTATAATGATTTTAAAAATAAATTTTTAGAAGCAGAGTCATTTATGAAAATGACTCAATATTTTAAGTCATCACCTTTTAAACTAAATTGTTAAGAAGTGTCATAGTTAAAAAATATCCTTACTTTTAGTCACCTTTTAATATATTAATCTATTATTGAAGAAACCAAACTGTTGAAAAATATTAGAATCATTAAATTTTTATGAGATTTCATTGATAAAATTGAGACCATAATATTTTTTTTGATTATATACATATCTATAATGATTTTATATAATCATTTTAAAACCATTTAGTGTCAATCCATAAAAATATACATATAAAGTTAATATTTTCTATATTCACACTTGTATACTAACCATATAATTATACATCATTTCTTATACTTACATGATTTAGTTGAAGGTAGTGTTTTTTAACATTGAACATGCACATCATGATCTATCTCGAGTATAAAGACTATAATATATATTGGATGTGTGTTTGGGAGTCACATAATAACTTTTTTAGATTATGATATGTACACTCACATCACAAGGGCTGATTAATGGGTTATATCAAGGCATATTAGACCTTGTTTTATTTGATTAGGCTTAATATAGCTAGGTAAATTTAGGATAATATTTAATTAAGAAAAAAAAATGAGTTCAAACTAGTCCGTGAGCTAGATCATGTTTCCAATTAAGATTAAAAATGGGTTTTAAAAATAAATAACACTCACTATTAAAGTATATAGAATATTAAACACATAATAATTATAATATAATTTTTAATTATATATATGTTCATCATGAACTTAAAAAATATATATTTTACTTAAAAAATAATGTAAATTATAATAAACTTTAAAGAAAAAAGGGGAAAAAATTATTCTAGATTCATATATATCTAATTTCATCTACTTAATCCTCTATAATTTTTTTCAGACTAATTAATACGATTTAAAATGTAGGGATTTTTGTTGGTACAATTTCTCCTATAAATATGTACTGACCTGTGTGTTCTATAGGATTGTGGACCATTAACCACCCTTACATTTGACTTCATCTATGACATTTTTGGGGATGTGATGTATGCTTCTGATAACTAGATGTTATAGATCTATGAAATAATAAATATGTGAAACTCAAGTACCAGTAATAGAATGTTTCCATTAGATGGTAGGGAAATTAGGGCATGATATCACCTAATGGATTCATTCTTGGGTTATGGTCTGAATGATTGATGAGTTGGAGTTACTGAGGGAATGTTTAAATTTGACTATTAACTAGGACAATCAGTCATGGTTCATATTGCTACTATAGATTACTGATCACCATTATAAATAGAGGTCCCTCTATGAATATAGGTGGTCAGTGATATCCATTTTACTGGTTGGATACTTCCATAAAATAAAATTGGGGACCTCATACATAGTGACTTTAATAGTGATTTAGATATAAATTTTATATGATAATTATAGAGTTGTTAAACTCTATATTAATCCATAAAAACTTTTTATATTAGTTGAAGTGTAATTCTTTAAACATTTAATTATAATGGGAAGAGGATCAGCGTTTCTTTGGTGGATGTAAGACCCATTTTCTTGTTCCATTTCCTTAATCATTTTTTCCTTAGATTCATGTGAAGTGATGGTTCTCTTGAGTGTGTGCGATCAACATGATGTGGTGAGTAGGGTGTGAGGATTTCTATCTTCTATTACACTATGACGAGGATGTCATTCCATAAAACCTAGTTTCTTCTACTTATCATTTGGAGGTTTGATGCCTGGTGATTGGACACTGGGTTCTTATTTTTGGATATGTGCTAAAAATATATTTATATAACATATATGAATTAAGTATTTATTGGTACCAACAAATTCTTATTCTCAAGTCTAAGATAACATTTCAACTAATGTAATGAAGGATATGTGAATAAATCATCCACCCCCTTCCCATGAGGTTTATTTCATTTACTAATATATTAATATTACATTAATTATCACTTGTAACATAAAGGATCTAGAATCCCACCCAGTGTACAAGAATTCTCTGGTTGCGAAATAGGATAAAAAGGATGGTGGATTACATACAGAGTTAGGAAGCCTATATTTCACACTCGTATGATATTTATTAAGAAAACTCCATTTAGATATAGGCTACCACGTCATTTATATAGGTTTATCTTTCATTCATTATTAATTTCTTATTGATATAATCATGGATAGATCTGGTGCGAAGGTGGGGTTTTGTTCACTTCTATGTTTATATGTGGAAGCCCGAAACCCCATTTGTGTTATTAGAGACATGTTCTTTTACATAGAAGAATGTTTCATTAATTATTTTAAATAAACATCATGTTTATGAAACATGACATATACCAAACTAGGACATCCATCCATTTTACACACGAACTGAACTACAACATACCCTAGATTCATTCTCATTCTCACTGGGAAAGTAACTAGTTATAGGGTCTTGAAACATAACCATTGGAAATGATTTAACCCTTGATGTAAAAGAGACTCAACCAAAATAAATCAAACAATTAGAGTAAGATGTAAAATAAATATGTAGAAAATAAAAGAACAGGATAGAAAATAAATAAATGAAACATATCTTATATAACTAAATAATTAATAATTAATCAGCATGAAACAAGAAAAGTGGTATATAAATGAATAAACATCAATACATTAACATATAAAGATTTTAAGGATAAGGGAAGTTATATATAAATCCCAATATAACAAATGGAAACTAAACTAAACAACTAACAAGATCTACTTGTGACCCTTGGTCACTCTCCTCATCCCAATTTAACTGATATATAAAATGGATATCAAACTTCCCAAACTAAAATTCCAAATCCATGGAACCTAAATTAAGATCATAAGGGCTATAAACACTAACTAGTTTATGCCAGGTGTAAGTGAAACCGAGCTGAGTAGGTAAACAACACAGAGTTCATGCAATTTCTTTAAAAATTAAATTCCATTTTTTCTTATTTGGAATATAATAAGGAAGTAGTTTTTAAATTTTATATATAGGTACATATAAATATAATATATCAAAAAATTATTTTTTCCCCTTTTAAAGGAAAAAAATCACTTGGAAAACCATTTCTTGGGATTTGAACATTTTTTAAGTGAAAACCAAAAATTTAAAATTTAATCTCAAATAAAACTTTATAAACAACATTTTTAAAGATCCATTAAATAAATTTAAAGAAAAAATGACAAAAAAACACTAAAAAATGGGGCCATATCACTAATGAATAAAAAAACACCACACACACACACTCACTATGGTACCACTGGATTCAATCGATGTGGAGGATATAAACAATACAAGAAACAATTCCATACACAACACTTAGTATCTTGGATTATTACCCTAAGTGTAACTATGGATAGTCTTCTTAGACATATATTTCACTATTTCAGTGTATTCTGGTTTATTATAATGTCTCTAGACAGAGGGGGTTTTATATCCACTTCTGTAACATTCTAGATAAAAACCAATTCCCTTTTTCATGTTTAATATATTTTTTTGCAGGTTCGGATGTTTTTAAAGATGTTTTTGGATTTTTTATCAGGGAATAATCTAGGGGGTACATGTTAATGGAACATATTTTTTAAAACAATAATTTATGATTTAAATTATTCATTAGTAATAATCCATGATAAATGTTCAGGGAGTAAAATATTTTTACACTGTAAACCTGTTTTTACATATTCAATTTTTCGCTCGATATTTTTTTTAACCCAATGTGATGTGTATTTAAGAATATGTAAATTATAGGGTTATTAAGCCATAAAACATGAATTTATGATTTAAAAAACACGTTCTTAGTGGGTTTATCACATTGTATTCATGACTCTCCTCTCATTCAGTTTGTTATTCTATCCTTCGAACCCTAGGTACCCTACCAAGAAATTTTGGGTGTATCATCCTATTTCGAGTTCTTCGGTTCAATGTTAGATCTCCCGTTTGGTTTCATTTATCTCTCAAGATAAGTGATATTTTTTAGTTCTTCATTTCTATTTTTGGGGAAGTGGAATTGTGCTATGTTTTTGTTTTTGGGATCATGTGATGATTTTTATTCTTAATTCCATACAGATTGATTGTGTGACCTTCTTTAGAGGAATATCCCTCATGATGGTTGTGGTGAAGTTCATGCGTTATTTAAGTTAAGTATTAATCTATCTCCCTTTACCCACTATTTCATTTATGTGATTCAATTTTAAGACATGGGAATCAATGCTAAGGCCTCTATTGGTTATTCTCTACTTCTTCCAGTTTGTGTGGATTCAATTGCGGGTGATGTGTGGCTAAATATTGAGGTATTAGGGTCAATGTCTAGCCTAAAAAATATGAATCATTGATATATATTATTTTTTAAATGGGTTTTTAAATAATTTTCATTATTTTTGAAATGGTTTATTGGTGTCTGTGTAAATGGGTTTTGAGAAAAGATGGTTTCCCCTTATTTTGGTAAATAAAAGTTGTTTTTCAAAGAGTTGTGAAATGGGTTTCCAAATAATATTTTGAAGGAGAGAAGAGTGTTTCGAATAGTATTGTGAAATGCGTAAACCCTTTTAAAATGCAACAGAAGTTATCCTTGAGTAATAAGTGGAAGGTTTAGTATTAGGCGTTATATTTTGATACTATAAGGGAGTTTTACTTTTGGGATGATCATATGTTTCAAGATCTATATGATTTTGGATAATGGAATATCTTGGAATAGTAGGATAATTTACTCTCTAGGTTGATCCTATGTTATCTAGATCTTGATGTATGGGTTCTCGGGACTTTTAGTTCATAGTAGTCATATTGATGTATGAGTGACCTAACTAGCTTAATCGTGAGTGATCCAAGAATATGTTTACCATTGTGCCTTGGTTTTTTACTTTTTTGGATTTTATATAAATTATTTGGATTTTTATTATTGAAATTATGATCTAAAACTATTTTACAGGGTGTATTTTAGAATTGTTGAAAAAGGGATATATTTACCATGATTTTGAATTAAAACTTATTTACTAATTATCATGCCTTGTTTTATTAAAATTTATCATATTGGGATTGTTATATAATGACTTGATATGGAACACCTGTGTGGGATCCTACTAAGCCTATTTAGCTCACATCCTGCACACCACTTCAATAGTGTATAGACCACGTATTATCATTTGATGTTGGAAAGGGGAATATTCCATAGTGATTTGATGAGGTTTATGACATCTGAGTATGGATAGATGGTGGTGAGATAGTGGGATTCTTCCTATATATCACATGGAGTAGTGGGGTTTTGTTGGTTTTAGTTGTCCATTCTGGTTTTGTAGGACATGTACCTTTCAGTTTTTTTTGCTATTTTCTAGTTCTATCACTACCGTTGGTTTCTTTTTTTAAAGGCATATAACATCATTATTTACACTGTTATTTTTTATATATATATATATATTACATGTATCTTGTTTTTGGTTAGGTGAAATAGTTCCCTCTTGTTTGTGTTGGATGCCCACATGGTAGGGACTAACCTGTTGGGATAGGGAACACACTTCAGGTATGTGGATGATCAGTTTGGGAACTAGTGTTAGAGGAAAAAGTGGGTTGGTTTTTTTTCAGATTGGTATTATAGGAATGTATTTCATAGCCTTAGGAAGTTGGTAGAGGAGAGAAAATATTGTTTGGAATTGAGTGGTAGGTTACAGTGCCTTCCTGGCCAACTCTTTCAATGAAAAGCCTCATGTTACCTTTGGATGTTATGATGTGTGTCTCTTGTGTTGTAATTTTTGATCATGATATCATTTTTTACTTTTGTTTATTAGTTTAAACTGAGATTATGCTAATGTTTGATCATTTACTTTTCTTATGGTGTGTAGAAACATGCAACCAAGGCATCTTCCAAGGGTTCTATATGAGGGTTTAGTGATAGATTCTCCCAATGGGAATCCTCAATTAGGTCAAAATATTATCAAGGGTATCATTTGAGAAGTTCATGCTATGAATAAAATGTACTTTGATTTCAGATCCCAACAATAGAGATGCATCCAGGAGCTGAGGAAGACACATATCGGGCTTCAGAGTTCCAACATGATAAGATCCCACACCTTAGAGGTATGAGTGAACCTAAAGTGGCAGAGGACTGGTTGAAAAATATTGACTAGGTATTCATCTTCTTCGACTCAGCTAATGCTATGTAGGTGAAGTGAGTGACATTTTGGCTCAATGGTCCCAGTAAGTAGTGTTGGTATTCCACGGTACATGAAGTTCAACATGTGAGACTTGATTGGAGGGATTTCAAGACACTATTATTGAAGTAATTTTTCTTACATTATTTGGTGAAGAAACATTATTTATATTTCCTCTCGTTGTAGAAGAGAGATCATTTAGTGTTAGATCACACATACCAATTTTTTGGAGCTAGTTCATTTTAATTCCGAGGTGGTGATGATTGATTAGTTGAGAGATGAGAAATATGTACAGGGTTTGAGACCAGATATCATATTGTAGGTTTATATGCTAAATATTACCATTTATTATTAGATAATAAATTGTTCAATGATATCAAAGATGAATATGGTGCAAAAAATTAGATCTTATTGGTACCTATCTTCTTCCCCTCAGTAGTTTTAGGGGTGCAAAGGGAAAGACGAGAATGTGTCACAATAATCACAATAGTGGTGGTGGTGGTTATTAGTGTTCATTCCCATAAAAATCATTAACAATTTCCAATAGTGTGCATCTAATATGAAATCCTTGTGAAAATTATGGAAACACTAGGTGTACTTGTCCCTTACCCCAGAAGATATGTAGTGCTTCTAGCTGCCGAGTCCATCTATATAGGTTCTTCCATACCATGTATAACCCTCATTATGGTTAGAGATATTAATCTTCAAATGTCAATATCATTTAGTATGATGCTTCAATGTTCACATGGATCTAACCCTAGGCATCAGGAGTGAAAAAACATCACACAGTGGAGGGGTTTTCAATGGAAGCTGATGTAGGCCCAATGACAACAAGATGTACCATATTTGTTGTAGAATCTATAGAAACTTAATTCCAAAAAATAATTTTAATCTTCCCATTTTTTATTGTGATAAAAAATCCAATGGATATAATTTCATTTATTATAGATTTGAAGACACCTCATGGGAATAGGAAATAGTAGGGGATTCAATATCCATTTTATTCTCTAATGATAGCTGAGATGGATTTGGTTTGGGATTTCATGGATCACTATCTGGATCTAGTCAACATCATCAGCATGATGAATTGGATAATTTCTCATAATGATTAGATTTATTTTTATCATTTGAATCTTTCATTCTTTTCCATTTAAATGATATATTAGGGTTTTCAAGGATATTGGGATCTGAGGTATATCATACAAGACCTTACCACCCGGAGCTCAGGAGATTTTTTGTCTACCGCTACAGTCGGGCCCAATGAAGTTTTCTCTTTTGGTAATGTTTACACAATTTTTGAGACATTACGAATGTTTTCCCAATATTTATTTGTTTTGGGTAATGCATATGTTCTTTATACCCTCTTATCACATGTCACATGTTGACTTGAAGGATTTCAAGATTCAGTTAGATGATCTTCTTGAGAAAAGATTCATTTATTGAATTATATTTCCCTGGGAAGCCGCCATTATATTTTCCAAGAAGGATAATAATTCACTTAGATTATGTGTGGACAATTAGAAGGTGAAATGATTAACTATTAAGAATCAACACCCTTTTCCCCATGTATATGACATGTTTGACCAGTTAAAGGGGGTGAGTTGTTTTTTGAAAATCAATCTTCGATTGGGGTCTCATCAGATTAGGGTTTGGGAGTATGATATTTCGACAACCACATACAATAGGAGGTATATAAATTTTTAATATCTGGTGATTAATTTTATTTTAAGTAATCCTCATATAGTTTTCAGGGTTTTTTATGAACCGAATATTTTTTCAGTTTCTCAAGACAATTGTTTTTGTGTTCATTATGGATATCATCTTTTATTTTAGATCTGAGCATTATCATAAACCACATATGAATTTGGTTTTAAGAATATTGAGGAGCCACTAACTTAATGTAAATCATTCAGAATTCTATTTCATAATTCAAGAAATGAAGTTATTGGGGCATGTGATTTTGGAACATGGACTTTCAGTCGGTCCAGAAATGATGAAAACCATCTTTTCATGTGATGAACCATAAAATGTATTCAATATATGGAGCTTATGTAGTCTTTATGAATACTATAATAAATTTCTAAAATATTTCTCATGGTTTTCTTCATCAATGGATACTCTTAAAAATAAAGGGGTGAAGTTCACATGATATTCAAAATGTCAGGATTCTTTCAATGAGTTGAAATAGCTTCTGACAATGGCACCTAGTCTGATCTTACCTGAGCCTAATAAGGGGTATGTGGGGTATTTTGATACTTCTGGTGATGTTATAGTATGTGTTATTATTAAAAATGATCACATTGGGTCATATGGATTTCATAATCTTTGGACGCATGAGGAGAATTACCGCACTCATGATTTAAAGCATTTCACCATAAAAAATGTGCTTAATTTTTGTTATCACTATATTTTTGGGGAGATGTTCACAATATTATATGACTATAAGATTTTAATATATATATTTTATCATAAGGGATTGAATATTAGATAGTGATAGTGGTTATAATACTTCTATACATTTGACTTCGACATCGACTATACCCTGAGGAAGGGGAATGTCGTTATTGATTATGTAAATTGAAAAGTTCCACCACATACTATATTTTTGTTGAAGGAATAGTGGATATTTATTAGAATATTCACTAAAATTCATATGTATGTCTAGGGGGTGATTCAGGTATGGTTTTGACTTGTGTTTAGTTATCCTTATCACTTCTTAGGTATATTCTAAAGGGTCAGATGTTGGATGGTGAGATTAGTGGAATCTGGGAAACCTTATAATATGTTTTGATAGTTTCTAGTTGGACTTTCCATTTTTATGGTGTTTTATACTTTAAGGATCAGATTTACTTACCATATTCTATGACTTATTAAGTATTTTATGATTTTAATAATATTTTTGGGTTGTTCACCCCAGAACTAGGAATATGTATTACAACATGAGACAACATTTTTGGTTTCTGGGTATAAATCACCACATCATTAATTATATGTCCCACTATTAAACTTTCCTAAAGATAAAGTTAGAGCACCTAAATTATTCCACTATACTCCAAAATCTTTTGTTGTCAGTTTTGAAATGGTATGAGGTGTCCATGGACTTTGTTTTTGGACTACCATGGACTCCCAAATGAAATAATTTTATCTAGGTGGTGAATGATTATTTGATAAAATCTGCTCATTTCATTTTGATCAAGGAAACCAAAATCATCAAATGTTTGGGTAAGTCATATTTTCAGTAGATCATGATTTTATATGTAGTTTACTCATCCAATGTCTTATATAGGGATCCTAGGTTTATATCTAGATTTTGGGAGAGTCACTAGGAGGATATGGTGACTGAGGTTAGGTTGAGTAAAACTTATCATCCATAAATAGATCTCCATAAAGAGCACACAATTCAAATCCTAAAAGATATTATCTATTCAATCATCTTGGATTTTTTTGGATCATGGGATAGTGATGTGGGATTGGTTGATTTTGCATATAACAATAATTAACAAGCATCGATTAAAATAGAACCCTTCGAGGCCCTGCATAGTCACTTGTGTAGATAAATTATTTATTGGGAATATTTTGGTTAAGGCCAATCCTGTGGGGATAAGTAACTTTATGAGATATTGGTGATTATTCAAGATATTCATCAACACTTGGTTTTACCTTAGAGTCGGAAGAAATCATACATGGATCATCGATGTCGTCCTTTTGTGTTTTCTATCAATGATTGATTTTTGTAATGTCCCGGACCCGGATTCCACTCAATAGTACCCCGAACCCAATTGGCCACATGGCCCCATGCGCCTCTCCCCAAACTCTAGAGGATTCCAAATAATAGTGCGGGCATTGGTGTGTTAATGGGGAGACCATTCCCACATCACCAGAGTGTATAAAAGTGGAAAGATAATAACATACAAGTAGCGGAAGAAGTATCAACAATCAGACAATAGATAATCATCAGGAATAGAGGAAAATTTAAAAATAAAGCACATATAAAATGATGATGATGATAATTGTCATATATCTCTACAAAAACTCCAAAAGAAGTACACACCAATAAAATACAATACATGTATCAAAATTACAAAATGTCAAAAGTATCCCAGCTAGAATCGTAAGTCTCAGCTCTGTCCCATACCCCCTACACCTAAGTAGTTATCAAAAACCTGTATTAGGGTGCTTTCTCATATCCATACCTAAAGTCATATAATATTCTTACATGAACAAGGTGTATTGAATAGGGAATGAGACTAAATCCCAGTAGGCAACCACCCATGATCTAGTGGCATCCAGTCGATGAGTACATAACAATCATAATGTGTTGGAAGTAATATAATATGTAAATGATGTACTAAATGGAACATCCATGATTTGGGTTCAAGGTATTATTTTGTTTTTCATTTCTCTTGATTTTATCCCTTGGGTTCCCTATGTGTTTTTAGTGAAAAATGGTGACTTTTTTCTTGACAGTAGGTGTCTCATGGTTGACTCATGGTTAGCATAAACTATTCCCCCTTACCTAGGCAAGTGTGCAGACAAATGTCATTTTGGATAGTGAGAGATGCATTATTTCCACACAGTTTGGAAAACTGTGTGGTAAATACATCTGGTAGAATAGTGTGACAAGTACGGGTCATTAAAAATGAAAAAATTTCATTTATTCCCTATTTGGATTTAAACATAATTCCTACCATTTCCCCTCCCATTAGGGATTCTCTATCCTAGGAGATTCACCCCCTCTTCTTTCTTCTTAGATATTCAATTTTGGGTTGGATCTGGTGATTTTTCTTCCAGAATATCCAAGTGATTTCCTCCTCTTAATTTCCCCATCTTTCTTGGGCTATTATACCCTCTTCCTTGAGTTCTTATTTTCCAGTGGGTTTAATGATATAATGGTGGTCCAATATTGTGATGCGGGGTAGAATCCTGATGATTAACGTTCAATATTTCCCTTATAGGGTATTGTGGTGATGTGGTTGTTATTTCACACCTATTTTCAAATGTTTCCAAGTGTTAGGTAGGCACTTCCATGATTTTACATTATTATATGATTTTGATTTTCTTTCTTGGTTTCGGAAATATGTCATATGTATTATTTTTGTGGTGTAAAACATGTTTCGGAAATGGTTTGGAATGCATATGTGGTGGAAGTTTTTTTTGAAAATAAATTGGTTTTATTTAATTTGTGCTTCATTGTGGTGTTTCTCGAACATTTTATAGGACTTATGTGAAATGTGTGAGATATTTTTTGAAAGATATTTAATGGGGAAAATGTGGTGAAAGTGAATTTTCCATGTGAAATTGGTTTTTTCATGTTAGTTTATTTGTGCTGGACCATATATGTGTCTTTAATTGTGAAGCATGATATAAAAATGGGTTTGTTATGAAAATGATTTTGAAAGGGATTTTACCATGTAAATGGGTGGGTTCTATATGGGTTCTTCTTTTTATATTTCCAAATAGGTTTCATAAATTGTGAAAGTGATGTGAAATGTATTTCTAAATGGTTATGGTGTGCACGTTAAATGGAAAGTATTGGTTTCTATGTGGATTTTAATTATTAGATCAATGTAAAATGTGGAAGTGGTAATTTACTTGTGGTTATAGTGAATCTTGGCATGTGTATATGCAATTTTGATTAGTGTATATGTGTAATTTAATTTTATCACAAAGGTAATCTTGGGTATTCTCGGTGGGCGAACTAAAACTAGTACTCTAGTTGATTCTGAAGTGGATAAGGCCCAGATTCAAATAGAAGAATTGATGATTTCAACACTAATTAAACATGATATATGATCAGAGACCACTAGAACTTGGGATGCGTTTCCCCCTAGTGGTTCATTTATGAGAAAACTGTTGGTATTGTCTTATGATTTGGAGACCACTGGACCTCGGGATACATTCCCCTTTAGTGTCTCATCCAGGAGGATGTTTTAGGTAGTTTAGTGGAGTATTTTGTTCTCCAAGGTATGAGGTTATTAGTGTTCCAATAGTGCTAGTTACCTTAGGGATTTACCCATGGATATCTCTTATGAAATGATGCTTTTGTGATGTGTCTTTAACCATCAGTATAAACTAGTTCTTGTGTACATTTTTATTTCCAGAAATATTTTTAGAGAAATGGTTTTCCATAAAATGTTTTATTAAAAATGTTTCAACTATTTTTATGAAAATGTTCATGGTAATTTGTATTAAAATGTTATAGAATGAAATATTTTCATTGGGTGGAATCCTACTGGGATTTGTATCACACCATACATACACTATTGGGTGTATGTAGAATTTTTTATACATGACCCTGGTAAAGGAATGATGTATCATGATGGTGGATCTAGTTGCTAGTGTTCCACTTCTTACTGGTGTTGGTGGTTGTGTCTTGAGGGTGATTACTATTTTGTTGTATGGGGGGTTTTTTAGATATTTTGTTATTCCCATTCAATTCTAGTACATATGGTTTTTGGTTAAAGTTCTAATGTTTGAATCTAAAAATTGATTCACCTCATTTGGTTATGTTTATTAGTTATTGTGATGTTTATCATCACTGGTTTATCATGTTTATATAAATGTGTGAAATTGTTTTCAAATCATATTTTTGTTACCAATGCACTAGTTTATAGCCCATGGGGATTTGGAATTTCCTTCGGTCCATGCCACAGATCGAGTCGAGTGTCAGGTTGGATTACACTCCCATTTCGATCATGAACTAATGGTTTCATAACAGGTTATGATATTTTTGGGTAAGGTTATTTGGTATGAGTTTGGATAGACCAGAGTTAGGATTGTCGGGGCGTGAGGTTTTGGTTGCAAGTGGGGTGTCTGGCCAACACACCTCATGACATGACTCGAGTCACCATGGGATGTTGGGACATTTGTATCGACTTATGCTATAGGTGATACATACAAGTCGGAGTATGTCTATGGACACTGTGTGGGGGTGGAGTGGTTGGATTTTCCTTATTATTGTGGTGGATTTTCTTATGCTATAACTTAGGGAAGTGTTTTAGATTTTTTATTGTTGCTAGAAATTTTCATAATGTTGCGAAGATGGAGTTTTCCGTGTTTTCATTACTTGAGGATATAAGATCCCGCCCCCGAGACCTCATGTACAGCCACGAGAAGTGGATTAAGAGATTTTTCCCTCATAAATTGATCATACGTTAGTGGAAGATATGGTTTAGGATGTCCAATCCTTGGGACAATTAGAGGTATTTGGTCCTGCTCAGGATAGGGAATCCAAACTAGGTCTTTGAATGGATAAATCTCCATAATTCATAATGAAAAAGTGTCCTTCTTTTCGAGGTAGCATAGAGCCTCAGGAAGAAGAGGAGTGGATTCAATAGATAGAAACGATGTTCAAATTTATTGATACTCCAAAGTAATTTTGATTGAAATTCACTTCATTCATGTTGGAAGGTCCCAATCTGAATTTGTGGGGCTCAATGGTGCAAGCAAGAAAGCATGAGAAGATGGGTTGGAAGGACATCAAGGTCATTTTCAGCTAAAAGTATTTTCCAAGACGTTTTCCTTTTCTAGGTCCTAGGTTTTTTAGAATTAATTGGAAGATCGGTCAATGATAGAGTATGCCAAATACATTTCATAGTTAGTTCAGTACGTACCTGATATCATTTATAATGAGAAGATGATGGACCAGAAGATCAAGATGGGGTTGTGACCAGAAATCTAATCCATGTGTTCTTTTCTAAGTTGAAGTATTATGATGAGGTGGTCAATCATACCATGATGGTAGGAATTAATCATGAAATCATGTCTAGTTTCCCTGGATCAGTATCAGAAGTGGGCTATGGTAGTGGCAGTTCATATGAGAATAATAGGATGCAAAATGAGAAGGGGAAGAAGGGAGGTGGTAGTTTAGGCCATCCTTCTTTTCTATCTTCATCTATGACCTCTAATTATAGGTCAATTTTGTGCCATCAGTGTGGAAAAGTAGGGATCCTATGACCAATGTGTACATCTACAACAAGGCCTTGTCACCGGAGCAAAGTTATGCGACACTTGTAGTGATTTTGAATAGTGGTGTGCCCATATCAGAGAGTTGCAGGATATGTTGCTTCCAATGGGATGTTATCTTGATCACAACCATCAAGAATAGTGGGTTCTTATTTTAGAAGTTATGGTAGCCTGGATTGATAATCTTTTAAGTATTTTCAATTCAAGAAAGATCTGCATGCTAGTGCCCATTCTCAGGCTCATGCTAAGATTAGAAAAAATCATTTGGTATATCCAGCACCGATGGAATCAGATGTAGGGCCTGGAAATGCTCAAGGAACTATTATTATTGCATCATCTTTAAAAATTTCTCTATTTGATACTATTGATTTAGTTTCCTTTATTTATACCATCCTTTTAGATGTGATAAAGTTACTAACTGATATTATTCCGTATATGATGGAGTTTGTAACACTGCTCGATAAGAAGAGAGATTAGGGGATCAGGTGTCTATCTTGTGCACTCACCATGTCATGGGTCGAGTTGGAATGTGACTTTCATGTTTTTGTTATGGACCACTTTGATGTGATATGTGGTATGGATTGAATGGTACGTTTTCATGAGCACATCGATTGAAATAGGCTGTGAGTGGGATTGTGGAACCTGATGAAAGTACCAAAGGTTTTCAAGGTGAATTGATCCTCGGTCAGGATGTGATAGACCTCAACTTGTGAAATTGGGTAACCTCATTTTTCAGATCTATTCACTAAAATTGGAGGATAGTGATGGTGTTCTTGAGGGCGGGTAACCTACTATGTTGGATGAGTATCTAGAGGTTTTTTTATAGAATATTTCTTAGGTTTTTCTCTGGAGAGGGATGTGGAGTTCACCATCAACTTGGTACTGGGAACACATCTAATATATCTTCCATCATACCATATGGAACCCACCATGTTGAGGGAATTAAAGGTACAATTGGATGATTTGGAATCCAAAGAATTCATTTACTAGAGAATCTCACCTTAGGCCACCCATGTTCTGTTTGCAAAGAAGGTCAATGGATCTCTCAATTTGTGCATATTTTACTGGAAGATAAACAAGGTAATGATTAAGAAAAAATATCCCTTTCCCTGAATTGATGAACTTTTTTATTAGCTTAAGGGGGAAAGGAGGTTCTCCAATATTGATTTACATTTTTGGTATCACGAAGTAAGAGTTAAAGAAGATGATGTTTTGAAAATAGCCTTTTGAAGTAGGTATGGACATTTTGAGTACTTGTTCATGCATTTTGGGTTGAGAAATGCTCTAGTAGTCTTTATGGATCTTATGAACAGTGTGTCACACTAGTATCTCTATTACTTTGTTGAGGTATTTTTGGATGACATCATGGTGTATTCAGGGATAAGGAGGATATTGAGAAATATTTTAGATTTTTTTAGGAACTATTCAGAGTCATTGTATCTATAAAATGTTTTCTAAATGATCCTTCTTGGTTAGGTAGGTGAATTATCTCGACCATGTGATCTCAAAACAAGGGGTTTATATAGACTCTTAGAAGATTAGTGTAGTGATTTCATGGGAACAGTCGAATAATGTGTTGGAAATTGGAATATTTTTTGTCCTAGAATGGTATTACAAGAGGTTCATTAAATATTTTTCTCCACTTTCTTCATATATGATGATGCTCACTTAGAAGGGTGTGAAGTTGGAATAGAGCCCTGAGTGTTAGGAGCCCCTTGAGGATCTGAAGTGGTGGTTAGCCATAGATCATGTTTTGATCTCTCTGGTGTCTGGAAAGTGATTTGTGGTTTATTGTGATGGCTTAGGTATGGGTCTTGGGTGTGGGTTGATGCAGGATGGTCTTGTGATGTGTAACACCCCAACCCCAGAATCCCATATCTGGTAAAACATTGGCACGATTATATGGAATCAAGTCCCAAAGGATTGATCAATTTAGTAGTCTTGGAAAATAGATTACATTCAAGAACATAAAATTACAATTTCTAACATAAAATACAACATATATAATCCTGTAAGAATAGAATTATTCCCCTAGATTAACCCCTAATATCAATCATCATATGATACTTGGCATCTTGGGAAAATAAAACATAAGAAAGGGGGAGCTTAGATGCTCAGTAAGGGTAAACAATATAATATAAGTTATCATAAATAATCATAAAAGTTTATGGAAAGGTATAAAATTGAAACACAAGCCCTTAAAACATAAACTTCATCATAATATGGCAAAGATAAAATACATAGTTCCATTTATTTTTTCACATGAATATTTTACAAGTTGAATAATCACATGTAACGTCAATAACTAATCTCATAGTGATGGAATGAAAAATGACGGACATCTTAACCACGAAGTCAAGGACTTGTACCAAGACTGTAAATATAAATTTTGTCAAGGCCTTATGCCAAGAAACTAGTTTGTCTCACGAGATCTACAGATTCACTGAGGGGCTATAACCATCCCCACCCATCACTTACTATTCCAATGCATTACTCATATGAAAATGGTGAAACATAACTAAGACATTAGTATTAAAACTAGATTACGAAATGCTTATACTTTAACCATAAACCATGAATGGAATAAAAATAGAACATCAATAGTCAAACATACCATAACTCATTCACACAATATGGAAGATTTTTTTATAAAAAATCAACCTCAATATAGAATAATATAAAATAAAGGATGTTGACATAGATGAAAATAATTAGTAAAAGTCATTGAGAGAAATATACCTTTTTCTTGAAATCATTTAAAAGTCGCACAATTTATAAATGAATTAATTTAAAAGAGATTTTGGAATAAATGTGTTCCATACCACTTTGAAACTTCTAAAAGGAATTAAAATTTTAAAATAATAATGTTTATATAAATAATTCCTTAAAATCATTTTGAAAACATGGACATTAATTAAGAAGAATTGGGAAAATTAATCTTTAAAACATTTAAAATGATGATATTGTTAAAAAGTACCTTCCATAAAACCATGAAAGATTCATTTTGAATAAATTTTTATGAAAAAAGGACATGGATGATAAATATGTCCCATTAAATACCTACACATAAACAATCTCGGTTAATAATGAGATTGAGGAATTATCCCTTACCTTAGATATGATAGTATCCGTAGGTGTCCAAAACATATGTATAATGTTCTTAAACATATTATTAACATATATCAGAATAAAAATAATATTTATGATATCATATATTATTCTTTTATGACATTATATTACTAATTTATTAACAATTTCAAGTTAGAGCAACATTTCAGGTAATAATCACTTTGTTTGTCTTATGTGTTTTGACTTTGTTATTCTTAATAATATTACTTAGATCATGATTTAATTAATTACAGAATATATAAAATGATTTACATATCATATATTTTCATAATATAAATATATATAATATATATATATATAAATCTAAAACACCATTCATGGAGACGATAGGTCATACGTACACAAGAATGTTGTTTCTTTTTTTCTTATCATATTGAATAGAAGTAAGTGAATAAAATATATGTACATAGACACACACACACACACACATATATATATCATTATATTAGAATTATTAAGTAATATATATACTAATTATGAATAATATATACTTTTTATAATCATTCTTAGATTGTTAATATAGATAATGAATCTCATCACATTGTGGATACGGTCAGCCGTACGTTTGCACGAGCGAAAGTATCATTTCCTTAATGGTAAAATGGTATGAAATTGGATAGAATATGAATTTTATAGAAGGAATATAATGTTATTTTTATTATTTAAATCAATTATATTCCTTGTTATTCCCATATAAATAAAGTGCACATGAAAAAAATTTACACCACGGCATGGAGACGTAAGTCATAAGTACGCACACATGGTGGTATTGTTTTTCAAAGGATGGGTAAAAAGAGAAATATGGGTGTCCCATAATCTTAACAAGACCTCATATTATAGTAGATGCTATATTTATTATTTTATTATGGTAGCATCTTAGTAAGGAGAATTACAAGAATAAATGAACTTTGAAAGAAGGGATAAAATGATTATCTCCTCTTAGAATGTCTTATTTTGATTTTCAAAAAAGAACTCATTAAGTTGGATTTGTGACCAAATGTTTTCCTCTAGGTTAAATTGAGGGATGTTCGGAGGATATTTTGGAAGGTTTTTTCCGAGACATAGGGCTTGGCATGTGTGAATTAAAGAGAAAGGGAGGTGCTCTTTTATAAGAAAGGTGAGAGGCACTTTAGGAAAATCTTGAAATATTAATTTATTATAAAATAATATTAGTTTTCTAATAGTTGAAAATTGATTTATTTCGAGGCTAAGATGAGGAGGGGTATAAATACTCTCAACCAATAGGTTTTAGTAATGTTTAAGTCATAAAATCATCCTTATATTTTTTGGAATAACCCTCAGTTAAATAGTTTAACTCTTACCCGGTCTTCTTGTATTTTTATACTAGAGGATTAATTTAGTTATTGTAAAATTCCAAGGGAACCTCAGGAGGATCATTAATGACTTTTTTATCATTATATAATTCATTTGGATTACCCTTAGATTTTTATGATTTTTATATCATTTAATAAAATAGTATTTGTTGTAAAAACTCATTTATGTCAATTTTGACACTATTTAGTAATTGATTTTTGTAAAAGTCATACCAACATGATTCTTTCACAAAAATACATTTAATAAACTATAAAATGAAATATTTACCTATAAAATCCGTGGATGGAAGAAAATTTCAATTTACATTTATTTTAATATTTTTAACATCATTTACTTTAATCTTTCATTAATAAGGTAATTACTACATCATTATTGTGTCATAAAAAAATTAATTTTCTAATGTATAAATATTATAAATAAAATACCCTAATTTAGGAAATATTTTTATATTTATAATTAATATTTATAGTTGAATTTATCTTATGTATAACATTATATTAAAAATGGTTTAGTTATTAAAATTTGAATTTAACACTTTAGACTCTTCTTTAAATAAAATATAATAAATGTCATAATCTAAACCAAGTAGATAAAAAAGTATCATATTTTTTTACTATGGTTGATTTTGGTTAAAAAAACTTATTAGAGAGAATTATGACATGTGTTGGGGTATGTTTATATTTTAATATTTTTATAATATTATTTTTACCTTTAATTTCTCTATTTACTTTTAACCGTGGTAAATAAAATTCAAAAGTTATTGTTCACCAAATATTGTGTCCATCCTATTGAACCACATTTTATTTACTAATGAGAACCTCTTCTATCAGGTTTTTGAAATTCAATTATCAGAAGTGGTAAAATTATGTTTTATGCAAACTTGCAAATGTGCCTAGAAGGTAGGTAAAAGACGTTAAAAATTAATATAAAATTTTATATTTCTAATATTATTATAAAATGACTCCAATAAATGAAATTGGAATAATTTAAGTATTATGTATCTCTTTTTACTTTAAAATAAATTTAAATTAAAAATTATTATATAAATAAAAATCTGGTTTTAAACAATAACACAGTGTTTTTCACTATTCATCAAAAATTGAATTTTTTCAGAAAAATACAAAAAATTCACCATAATATTATTTTGATATTCCAAATCAAAAAATGAAGTCCATTTTTAAAAATAAAATTAATAAAATTTCAAAAATTATGCATTACTATTCATAAATACTTTTTAAACGGCTCGTTTGATAGGTTGTGGTGCGCTTGAACTCGGTGTTCCGTACGTTACATGCTATTGAATTATTTAAAAAAATAACTGTACCATGGATGCTTGGGGTGTTACATTATCCCCTACTTAAATAAATTTCTTTCTCAAAATTTAAATTCGAGAATAAAAACTGGGGTTTGACTTTTTTAAAATATCTTAATTGAAATCCCACATCGTAAAATTGATTAATGAGACCTCTATTTTAAAATAAAGAAAGGTATGTATGAAGGTTATCCGAAATAAAAATTACTAGGGTTCCATATAGGAAAACATGGACATGAATATAAAACTAACCATCATGTTCTGCTGGATAGTGATAGAGAATATTATTAGGAGAAAGTTAAGAACCTGAAAGCTATAAATATACGATGATCTAAAGAACCATTTGATTCATCACAAAATAAAGTACTAGGATTTTTTTTGGTTTTATAATTCTTTTCCTAGTGTTTTATAATTAATTTAATTCATAGACTAAGAACACAAGGAATCAAACTTAATTGACATGTAGAGTTTCATTCATCAACAAATTCTTACAACAAACTCATCTTTCTTTCCCAAAGATAATAAAATTCAAATATATTCTATTTAAATTAATAGTATATGGTTATAAATATAAAAATATTCCATTTACATGAATAAAACTATGTTATAATAATTAGATACTTCCTCTAGGCTAGTGGTAAGCAATAAAGCTTTATCACACTTCATTTGTGGGTTCGATTCCTACAGCTTTTTACGATGCGACGGGTTATCACATGACATGTAGGTTTTCCTTTTTCTAAAACTATAGTATTATAATATTTCAATAATAATCTTAATAAATTTTTTAACCATACACAATAATATCCAAAGTTCAATTTAATCTATTCCATACATTATAGTTATCCAAAATACTTTAATCCAATCTCTGTCTAAAAGGTTTCTAAATTTCCAAAATCAAATGTAACATCAGATTACCCAAAAAATGTAATGTAGCTCTTATTATCACATAATGAATATATGATTACCTTCCTCATATTAAAACCTTAATGAAAACAAAATGTACAGTAGTAAAATCCTTATATATATCACATTTTTATTATAACCAAGATATAATTATTGAATTCAAAAACACAAATACATTAATTATTCCACTTTGATTGTAGCAATAACATATGCTGGACCTTGATCAATTTTCTTTTTCTGAGCTATATTTCCTTGTCTCTTTGAAAATCGTTCTCATAATGTCCCATATCATTACAATTATAACATTGCATAGATTTTTTCATTCCCTTACAATCACAATCTTGGTGACCTTTTTCTCCACATTTGTAACAAAATACCGTTCCTTTAAGGAATGTACTAGGTTTTTTCATCCCACAATTGTCACATAAGGGAAAATACTTCTTTCTGTTTTCCATTTATCTGTCTCTTACTCCACTGTTCTCTTCTTCTCTTTCTTTACGTTAATTTCATAAGACTTAGAGAATTTCTTTTCTATCTTGATAGCACATATCTTCGTACGATGAGAAAGATTGTGAGAAAAAATCCCATCAGAGGAAAGGTTTTAAACCATCAAAGAATTGATCAATATTACTTCTTGGGTTACATATGTAGTATATATAATGCCTTACTGATATTTGAATTTAGCATCATATTTATAACATTCTCTTCCTCATTTTTCCTCAGGCTCAAAAAATTTCTTTCAATATCAGCTCGGTGTTCATGAGGAAAGTATTTCTCTAGAAAAAGTTCTTTAAACCCCCTCCATTCCATATTTCACACTTCATAATTTTCTTTTGTTTTTTTAATTAATGACCACCATTTATCCACATCTCCTGAGAGATGATAAAGTTCCATGACAACCTTTTCCCTTTCGTTACTTCCCAAAACAAGAAATATTTTCTCTAAGGGACTTATCCAATGCTCAAATACAAAAGGATTTTTAGTTCCATTGAATGTTGGAGGTTGTTGTCTCATGAATTGGTCTAAAATTGATCCTTCGCATTGTTGATTAGGATGATCCATACAGGTAAGGTTATTTTTATTACATGAGTTAGCTGTCCCAATATTGTAATAAGCAGTTTAGTACCAGTTGTGTCACTAGCTCCACTATCATCATCTTTCATAAGAGGTAAATCCCTACATGGATTACGTGTATTGATATGATTACCATTTCTTCAACTAGGTTCCATTTCTAAACAATGGAATACATTAGATTAGGTTATGAATCATAATTCACAATTCCAAACTAGTAAAATATTTTTCATAAATTGAAAAATCTATGCACATATAATCCATAATCATAAACATGGTTCATTTAAGGACTTATTTACTCAAATATCCTTAATAATGGTTTGTAAATAAAATATGAATTATCCTAATAATATCCCCTGGAAGTGTCAAACTAGGTCCACAGTAAGGCCCATTATCATGAACCAGTATACCTGCGTATCAAGCCTATAACACATTGCCAAAGTTTTCTCCCCATGGTACATCAGTTCCACAACCACGTAAAAATGTAGTATCTACACAGGGATGTACTTCTTGGAATATTCACCTAATCCATAATTTACCAAAATTCTAGGGGGTTCATCTATACTTATCATCAAAGTCTATATTAGGGTTATGATACATAATCTATGTTTTCTAAATCTATTTTCCTGGTTGTTTCTTAACATCCTATGACACCAACTGTAATTCCCTGACCTTAGAAGCCCGAATATAGTGCATTATATTAATACATTGGTATTATTATAATAAATAAAGACCCAAAGGACCGATCTATTTATCAGTCTTAGAAAATATATTACATACACAAACTTAACATTACTATTTATAACATAAAAATAGCATAAAAAATCCTTTGATAAATCCATTATTACTATATATTGACCCAAAATATCAATCATAATACACTTCTTGGCATCCTAAGAAAATAGAACATAAGAAAGGGGTGAGATCAAATGCTCGGTAAGCGTAAACAATATAGAAAAAGCTATAAAAATAATTGTAAAAGTTTATGGAATGGTATAAAATTGATATACAAGACCATTAAACATAAAATTCTACATAATATGGAAAAGTGAAATCAAATATTTCCATTTACATACTCACCTGGATATTCTACTAATAGAATAATCACATGTAAAATCAATAACTAATATTATAATGATGGAATGCATAATGTCGGACATCTTAACCACAATGTCATGGCCTCGTGCCAAGACCCTAAATATAAATTTTGTCAAGTACTTGTTCCAAGACACTAGTTTGTCTCATGATACCTACTGATGCATCAAGGGACTATAGTGGGCCTCGCCCATTAATTAATATGTCAAACACAACCCTAGTATGAAAAGGGTGAAATATAACATAGACATTCGTATTAAAACTAGCATATGAAATACTAATAATTTAACCATAAACGATGAATGGTATAAAAATAGCACATCCAAAATAAAACATATCATAACTCATTCAAAAAAATATGTAAGATTGTTTTATAATAAATCAACCTCAATCAAGAATAATATCCATAAAGGATGTTGACATAGATGAAAATAATAAGTAAAACTCATCGAGAGAAATATACATTTTTCTTGAAATCATTTAAAAGTCACACAATTTATAAATGAATTAATTTAAAAGAGTTTTTTGAATCATTGTGTCCCATACCACTTTGAAACTCTTGAAACAAATTAACATTTTAAAACAATCATGTCCATATAATTAAATACTTAAAATCATTTTGAAAACATGGACATTAATTAAAAATATTTTGGAAAATAAATCATTAAGACATTTAAAATGATGATCTAGTTAAAGAGTAACTTCCATAAAACTATAAAATATTCCATTTTAAGAAATTTTTATGAATAATAGATATTGATGACAAATATTTCTCCGTAAATACTTACACATAAACAATCTTGGATAGTAATGAGATTGAGAAATTAAACCTTACCTTAGATCTGATACTCTTCGTACGTGTCCAAAAATCTTGTATATTTTTTAAACATATTATAAAATTATGTTAGAATCATAATAATATTTATGATATCATATATTATTGTTTTATGACTTTATATTAACCGTTTATTAACAATTCCAAGTTAAAGAAACGTTTCAGGAAATAATCGTTTTGTTTATCGTACGTGTTTTGAATTGTTATTCTTAAACATATTAGTTAGATCATGATTTAATTACTTAAATAATGTATAATATGATTTATATATCATATATATTAATTATATAAATATATATAATAGATATATTTATAAAATGGAAAACACCGTTCATGGATATGGTAAGACGTACGTACGCATGAACGCTATTTCCGTTTTCTTATCACATTGAACGGAAGTAAGTGAATGAACTATATGTACATACATACATACATATATATCATTAAATTATAATTATTAATTCATATATTTCATAATTAATAATAATATATATTTTTTATAATCATTCCAGGATGGTTAAAGTGGAGAATGAATCTCATCGCGTCGTAGATACGGAAAGCCACACATATGCACGAATAAAAGTATCATTTTCTTAATGGTAAAACTGTATGGTATTGGATGGAATAAGAATTTTAAAGAAGAAATATGATTTTATATGTATTATTTACATCCATTATATTCATCTTTATTCCCATATAAATAGTGTACATGAATAGCAATTTACACCACGGCGTGGAGACGCTAAACCGTACGTACGCACACATGGTGGTATTATTTTTAATAGGATGGGTAAAAAGAAGAATCCGGTTGTCCAATAATCTTAAAGGAATATAATAATATATTATATTATAGAATAATTATTTTATTATGGTAAAAAATTAGTAAGAGGAAGTACAAGAAGAAATGAACTTCGAAAGAAGGGATAAAACGATTACCTCTTCTTCAGGTGTCTCATATTGATTAGTACAAAAAGACTCATTAAGTTGGATTTATGAAAGACGTTTTTCATATAGGATGAATTGAGGGATGTTGGAAGGATGTTTGGGTATGGGTTGGCCTAGCCAAAGGGATTTGGAGGGGTGAATTAAAGAGAAAGTGAGGTTCCCTTTTATAAGAGAGGTGAGCGACACTTTAGGAAAATCTTGAAATATTAATTTATTATAAAATTATATTCGGATTATAATAGCTCTAAATTGATTTATTTATATTATAAGACGAGGACGGGTCTATATCATCTCAAAAAATATTTTGTAGACATGTTTAGCTCATAAAATTATCCTTATCTTTTGGGATTAACCCTTAGTTAGACAGTTTAACTCTTACCATGTCTTCTTGTATTTTTTATAATATAAGATTAATTTAGTTACTATAAGATTACAAGGAAACATAAATTGGATCATTAATGAAATTCATATCATTACCTTTGTCATTTTTCTGAATCATATATATTTAGGATTTTCATATCATTTGATAAAGTAGTATTTGTTTTAAAAACTCATTTATGTCAATTTTGACACTATTTAGTAATTGATTTTTTAGTCATAAAAACTTGATTCCTTTGAGAGAAATAAATCTAATCAAACGTAAAATGTCATATTCACCTATAAAATTCCTAAATTTAATCAAAAGTTTCAATTTACATTTGTTTTAATATTTATAATACCATTTATTTTATCTTTCATTAATAAGGTAATTACTGCATCACCATTGTGTCATAAATAAATTTAATTATTTAATGTGTAAAAATTATATATATAATATAGGAAATATTTTTAGATTAACAATGAATATTTATCGTCGAATTTATCTTATGTATAATCAGATATTAAAAATTATTTAGTTATTAAAATTTGAATTTAACACTTTCAACTCTTATTTAAATAAAACATAATTAATGTCCTAATCTTACTCAAGTGGATAAAAAAGGATCATATTTTTGTACTAAGTTTTATTTTGGTCGAAATACACTTATCAAATATAATTAGTGCATGTTTTGGGGTAATTTTATATTTTTATAATACTATTTTTACATTTAATTACCCTATTTTCTTTTAACCTTGGTAAATAAAATCCAAAAGTTACTACTCAACAAAAATTATTTTCATCCTTTTGAACCACATTTTACTTACTGAGGAAAACCGTGTCTATTGGTTTTTTGAAATTTAATTTACAGAATCATTAAAATTACGTTTTATGCAAATTTGAAAATATGCCAAGAAGGTGTGTAAAAGATGTTAAAAAGTTCAATAAAATTTTATATATCTAATACTATTATAAGATGTCTCAAATGAATTACATTGAACTAATATAGGTATTATATATCTTTTTTTACTTTAAAATAAATTTAAATTAAAAATAATTTTTTAAATAAAAATTTGGTTTTAAACAATAACGTAGTGTTTTAACTATTGATCAAAAATTGAATGTTTTTAGAAAAATGCCAAAAATTTACCCTAACCTAATTTTGATATTAAGAATCCTAAAAATAAGTACATTTTGAAAAATAAAATTTATAAAATTTAAAAAAGTAAGTATTACTATTCATAAATGCTTTTTAAATGGCTCGTTCGATAGGTCGTGGTGCGCTTGAACTCGGTGTGGCGTGCATCATACACCATTGAAATATTTTTAAAAAAAGAAGCATACCGTGGAAGATTAGGGTGTTACATTATCCCCTCTTTCAATAAATTGGATCCTCACAATTTAAACCCAGGATTAAAACTAGGGGTTTGACATTTTGAAATATCTTAGTTGAAATTTGAGATCATAAAATGGATAAATGAGACCTTCATTTTAAAATAAAGAATGGAATGTATGATGGTTATCGGAAATTAAACTTAATAGGGTTCTATGTAAGAATATATTTATATGGAAGTGAAAACTAACCATCATGTTCTGATGGAGAGTGATAGAGAATATTATTTGGAGAATGTTAACAACCGGAATGCTATAAATCTGGGATGATCTAAGGTTCCATTTGATTCATCACAAAATAAAGTACTATGAAAGAATTTTTGGTTTCATGATCCTTTTCCTAGTGTTTTAGAACTATTTTAATTCATATACTAAGAACACAAGAAATCATATTTAATTGACATGTAGAGTTTCATCCATTAACTGATTCCTACCACAAACTTCTCTTTATTTCCAAAGGGTAATAAAATTCAAAAATATTCTATTTAAATTAATAGTATAAGGTTCTAAATATAAACATATAACATTTAAATGAAGAAAAATATGTTATAATAACCAGGAACTTCTTGTAGGCTAGTGGTAGGAGATAAAGCCCTATCACACGTTGGTTGTGGGTTCGATTCCCGCAGCTTTGTCTGGCGTGACATGTTATTTCCCGACCTGAAACTTGTCCTTTTTATAAAACTATTGTATTATAATATTCCAAATTTAATCGTAAGAAATGTTTTATCGTTAAACAATACAATCCATAGTTCCACTTAATCCATTTTATCCTCTATAGTTATCCAAAAAAAATCTGCCAAATCTCTGTCTAAAAGGTCTCTAAATTTTCAAAATTAATTATAAAATCAGATTCCCCAAACTACAAAATGTAGCTCTTATTATCACAAAATGAATATATGATTACCTAAATCATATTAAAAACTTAATTAAAACAAAAAGTACTGTAGTAAAATCCATATATATATCACATTCTTCTTACAACCAGAATATAATTTTTGAATTCAAAAACAAAAATATATTAATTATTACACTTAGACTATAGTAACAACATAAGCTTGACCTTGATCAATTTTCTTTTTCTAAGAAATATTTCCTTGACATTTGTACAATAATTTTCCTAATTTCCCATATCTTTACAATTATAATATTTCACAAATTCTTTCTTTCCCTTACAATCATGAGTCTGGTGACCATTTTCTCCACATTTGAAACAAATCACCATTCCTTTTAGGAAAGTACTGGGGTGTTTCTTCCCATAATTATCACATTAGGGAAAATCCATCATTACCTTTTTCCCTTTATATGTATCTTGATACACTGTTATTCTTCTCTTTCTATACTTTAATGTCATAAGACTTAGAGAATTCCTTTTCTATCTTGACAGCATACGATACTAGATCTTCATACAATGAGAAAGATTGTGAGACCAAATCCCATCAGAGGAAAGGTTTTAACACATCAAATAATCGACCAATATTACTTATTGGGTTACATATGTTTTCTATAGCATGACATGATAACCTTGTGAAGTTATCCTCATACTTTGAAACATTCTCTTTAACATTTTTCCTTAGGCTTAGAAATTTTAATTCCATATCAGCTAGCTGTTCATGAGGAAATTATTTCTCTAGGAATTGTTCTTTAAACTACATATATTCCATATTTTCCACTTCTTCATCTTCATTTTTTTGAATTAATGACCACTATTGATCCGCATCTCTTAAGAGATGATAAACTGCCTTGAAAACCTTTTCCTTTTGTTACTTACCAAAGCAATAAATATTTTCTGTAAGGAACTTATCCACTGCTCAGCTACAAAAGGATTTTTAGTCCCATTGAATGTTGGAGGTTATTGTCTCATGAAGCGGAGTAACATTGATCCTCCAAATTGTGGATCAGGATGCTCTATTCGGGTAAGGTTATTATTCATAACCTGAGTTAACTATCCCAATATAATTATAAGCTATTCAACACCAGTTGTCTCACCAGCTCCACTATCATTATCTTATATAGGAGGTAAATCCATACATAGATTACGTGAATTGATATGATTTACATTTCTTCCACTAGGATCCATTTATAAACAATGGCATACACTATATTAGGTTATGAATCCTAATATATAATTCCAAACTAGTTAAATAATTAACATAAATTGATTTTTTTTCATATGTAATCCGTAATAATAGATATGGATCCTTTGAGGACATATTTACTCATAAATCTTGAATAATTGTTTGTAAAGAAAATATAAATTATCCTAAGAATATCCCCCAGGTGTGCCAAACCAGGTGCACAGTAAGGCTAGTTATTCTGTACCAGGATACCCCGAGTCAATCCCAGAACACCATGTCGGAGTTTTCACCCCATGGTACATCTGTTCCATAACCACGTCCACATGTAGTATCTAGAAATAGATGTATTGATTAGAATATCCACATAATCCCTACTTTACAAAAATTATAGGGGGTTCTTCCATAATTATCCTCAAAGTCTATATTTAGGTTATGATCCATAATGTATGTTTTCTAAATCTATTTATAAGGTTGCTGCTAAACATCCTATGATACCAACTATAATGCCTCGACCCCAGAAGCCCAGAGCCGATGCATTATTTTAATACACTGGTATGATTACAAGGAATCAATTCTCGAAGGACTGATAAGTTTAACAGTCTTGGAAAATATAATACATATAAGAAATTAACATTACAATCTCTAATATAAAATACAACATAGATATTCCATTTATAACGCCATTATTTCCCTAGATTAACCCTTCATATTAATCATAATAAACTTTTTGGAATTTTGGGATAATAAAACCTAAGAAAGGGGTGAGATCAGATGCTTAGTAAGGGTAAAATATATAGTAGAAACTATTATAAATAATAATAAAATTTTATGACATTGTATAAAATTGAAACACAAGACCTTTAAATACAAACTTATTCATAATATAGAAAAGATAAATCAAATAATACCATTTACTTATTCACATGGATATTCTACTAGTCGAATAATCACATGTAACATCAATAGCTAATCTCATAATGATGTAATGCATAATGTAGGACATCTTAACCATAAAGTCAAGGCCTCGTTCCAAGATCCTAAAAATAAAAATTTTCAAGGCCTTGTGCAAAGACACTATTTTGTCTTATGAGACCTACCGATGAATTGAGGGGCTATAACCGGACCCTCTCATGACTTACTATGTTTAATACATTCCTCATATAAAAAGGGTAAAATATAACATAGACAATTATATTAAAACTAGCTTATGAAATGATAATACTTTAACCATAAACCATGACTGGAATAAAAATATCACATCCATAGTCAAACATATCATAACTGCTTCAAAACAATATGTATGATTTTTTTATAATAAAACAACATCAATCAATCATAATATCCAATAAATTATGTTGACATAGATGAAAATAATGAGTAAAACTCTTTGAGATAAACATCTTTTTTTCTTGAAATAATTTAAAAGTCACACAATTTATAAGTAAATTCATTTAAAATATATTTTTGAATCAAAGTGTCCCATACAACTTTTAATATTTTTAAAGTATTTAACATTCTAAAAAAATAATGTCTATATAAATAAATCCTTGAAATAATTTTTAAAACAGGGACATTAAATTAAAATATTTAGCAAAATAAATCTTTAAATCATTTAAAATGATGATCTAGTTAAATATTCCTTTCCCTAAAACCATAAATGATTCCTTTTGAATAATTTTTTATCAAAAATTGAAATGGATGATAAATATGTCCAATAAATACTTACACATACACAATCTCGGATAATAATGAGATTGAGGAATTAACCCTTAACATAGACCTGATACTCTCCGTACCTGTCTGAAACTCCTGAATAATGTTTTTGAACATATTATTAACATAAATAAGAATCCCAATAATATTTATGATATCATATATGATTATTTTGAGACTTTATATTTCCCATTTTTTAATAATTCCAAGTTAATGAAACATTTCATGTAATAATCGATGTGTTTATCGTACGTGTTTTGACTTGTTATTCTTAATCATATTACTTAGATATATATTTACTTAATTAAATAATGTATAATATTATTTATATATCATATATATCCATAATATACATATACATAATAGACAGATAAATAAAATTGAAAACACCGTTCATAGAGATAGTAGGCCGTATGTATGCATGAACGTTGTTTCCGTTTTCTTATCATATTGAATGGAAGTAAGTGAATTAAATATATGTAAATATATATATATATATATCATTCCAGTAGAATTTATATCATATATTTCATAATTAGGAATAATATATATTTCTTTATAATCTTTATTGGATGGGTAAACTAGAGAATGAATCTCAACGCATCGTGGATACGATAAGCAGTATGTACGCATGACCAAAGTATCATTTCCTTAATAGTAAAATTTTATGGAATTGGATGTAATATAAATTTTAAAGAAGAAATATCAGGTTATATTAATTATTTACATCCATTATATTCAATGTTATTCCCATATAAACAAAGTGTAAATGAAAAACAATTTACACCATGACGTGGAGACGGTAAGCCGTACGTACGCACACATAGTGGTGTTTTTTTCATAGGATGGGTAAAAAGAGAAATATGGTTGTCCAAAAATCTTAAAAACATTTCAGTATATAATAGATTCTAGATTTATTATTTTATTATGGAAACAACTTAGTGATAGGAAGTACAATATGAAATGAACTTTGAAAGAAGGGATAAAACAATTACCTCTTCTTAGAGTGTCTCCTTTTCATTTGCAAAAAAGGACTCCATAAGTTGGTTTTCTGAATTTTTTTCCTCTAGGATGAAATGAGGGAATTTGGGAGGAGATTTGGGTAGAGGTTTTCCGAGAAAAAGGGTTTTGGAGTTGTAAATTAAAGATAAAGGGAGGTTCCCTTCTATAAGAGTGGTGAGGGTCACTTTATGAAAAGCTTGAAATATTAATTTATTATAAAATGATATTCGGTTTCTAATAGCTCCAAATTTATTTATTTCTATGATAATAAGATTATAGGTGTAAATAACCTCAACCAATATGTTTTATACAAGTTTAGGTCATAAAATAATCCTTATCTTTTTGGATTAACCGTTAGTTAAATAGTTTAACTCTTACCATGTCTTCATATATTTTTATACTATTGGAATAATTTAGTTGCTCTAAAATTCCAAAAGAACTTTAAGTGTATAATTAATGAAAATTTTGTCATTATATAATTCATTTGGATGAATCTTAGATTTTTATTTTTTTATATCATTAAATAAATTAGTATTTGTTTTAAAAACTCATTAATATCGATTTTGACACTATTTTGTAATTGATTTTTGTTAAAATCATAACCACCTGATTACTTTGAAAAAAATACATTTAATCAACCCTAACATATTTTATTCACCTATAAAATTCGTGGATGGAACCAAATGGTTAAATTTACATTTATTTTTATATTTATAATATCATTTACTTTTATCTTCCATTAATCAGGTAATTACTGCATCATCATTGTGTCATAGATAAATATAACTATTTAATTTCTAAAAATTATAAATAAAATACAATGATGTAGGAAATCCTTTTATATTTCTAATGAATATTTATATTCTAATTTATATTATGTATAACCCTATATTAAAAATGGTTAACTATTAAAATTTGAATTTAACCCTTTAAACTATTTTTTAAATAAAATATAATAAATGTCCCAATCTAACCCAAGTGGATAAAAATGACCATATTATTTTAATAAGATTTATTTTTGTCTAAAACACCTATCTAATATAATTATAACATGTGTTGGGGGTAATTTTATATTTTTATAATTCTATTTTTACCTTTAATTACCCTATTTACTTTTAACCATGGAAAATAAAATTTAAAAGTTACTATTCACTAAATATTATTTTTTTGCAATTGAACTAAATTTTACTTCTTTATGACAATAGAATCTATCAGATTTTTGAAATTCAATTCACAGAAGCAGTAAAATTACGTTTATGCCAATTTTTAAATGTGCCTAGAAGGATGGTAAAAGACGTTAAAAAGATCAATAAAATTTTATATATCTAACCTTTTTATTAAATTTAACCAATGAATTACATTGGAATAATATAGGTATTATATATATATTCTGAATTTAAATTAAATTTATATTAAAAAATAATTATTTCTATAAAAAATTGGTTTTAAACAATAACACAGTGTTTTAACTATTCATCAAACATTGTATGATTTTAAAAAAATACCAAAAATTCACCCTAAGATAATTTTGATGTTATAAATCCAAAAATAAAGTCCATTTCAAAAAATAAAATTTATTAAATTTTAAAAATTAGGTATTACTATTCATAACTACTTTTTAAACGACGAGTTTAATAGATTATAGTGCGCTTGAACTCGATGTTGTGTACATTTCATACTATTGAATTATTTAAAAAGAAGAAGTGTACTATGAAAGATTGGGGTGTTACAAGTTGAATTATGGATATCTCTATCCTGGAAAACATGAAAGGAATTACCTAACCCATGACCTGGAATTTGTGGCCAGGATGCATGCCCCGAAGACATGGAACCATTATATTTTTGGGGGGAAGTTTTTAGTTTATTAAAATTATAAAGTTTATAATAAATCTCCTATAAATATTTAAATTTAAGGTATCTTCGTTGGGTTAAGTGCCTTCAGGGGTTCAATTTTGATATATTCAATACCCCTAGCAAGGGAAGTGTAGCAACAAATGCTTTGAAAAGGAAAGTGCCAGTGCAAGCATTGAAAAAGTCCAATGATGAGTGGATGTTGATGGGTCTTTTCACACAGATGCATCTCAAGAAAAAGGAACGTAGTTTAGGAGCATTATTGGCTTGTGTTCATTTGAAACCTTCCCTTATGTAATTGATTCAGCAGGATCAACATGGAGATGAATTGTTCCAATAGTCTAATTAGTTTCTAATTAGTGTGGAGGTTCCTTGTGATTGATCATTTTCCCTTGAAGGAGTTTTGTGCTTTAAGGGTGGATTCATGGTGCCATTTTCATTTAGAAAGCTGGTTATGCAATATAGACACCATCCTTATTGGTTTTTTCATCCTAGTGGTACCAAGATGTAATATGATGTGCATCAATAGTTTTGGTGGCTAGGAATGAGGTGAGACATAACTGAATTTGTATCATGGTGTTATACATGAGATCAAGATAATGTAGAGCACTAGAGGCCTTCCAATTTTCTTCATCCACTACCTTTTCCTACCATGAAGTGGGACAATATCACCATGGAATTTTTTGTTGGATTACCTTATAAACCTCGTGGGAAGAATTCCATTTGTTTAGTGATTTATTTTCAAACCCAATCATCCCATTTCATTCCAATCGGGGATTCATCAAATGTGGATGAGTTGGGTTAGTTTTGCATTTAGTATGTTTTTTAGGTTCATGGTGAACCTTTTACAATTGTTTATGATAGGGACCCCAATTTTCCCTTTTAGTATTGGGTAGGACTTCAAGAGTAGATGGGGTCGTAGGTCATGTTTATCTTGACATACCATCCTCAACTGAATGGTCATATAGATCAGGCTAATCAGATCTTAGAAGACACGATCTGGGAATGTGTGTTTGATTTGGGAAGTTTGTGAAATAGATATTTGGGATTGGTTGAGTTCATATATAACATAGTTAATAATCATCTATTTGAATGCATCCTTTTGAGGTTCTCTATAGTTGGTTGTACTGGTCACCTTTGTGTTGGGATGATCTAGGTGAGACCTCATTGTTGGGGATGAGAATTGCGCATGAGATGTTTGAGAAAGTCATGTTAATCAAAAAGAGGTTATTGATAACTCCGAGTAGATATAAATATTATACCGATCAAAGGCATTGATATTTGTAGTTTTATAAGGGTGACAGGGTGTTCCTGAATGTGACACCTTTCTCGGGTCATTGTTTTTTGGGTAATCAAGGGAATCTAATGCCGAGATATGTCATACCTTTTGAGATTACCAACTGGATTGGTAAGGTGGAATACAACTTATATATTCCTTCTCTGTTGACATCAATCCACGATATGTTCCATGTATCCTAGGTAAAAAAGTATAATCCTATTTTGTCACATATGTTGAATTGGGAGGAGTTGGAGTTAGAGACAAAATTTTTAGTGTTTGAGAGGCCAGTTCAGATTGTGGATTCCCCAGAGAAAGATATTCATGGGATGTCCATTTTGTTGGTCTGAGTTCTTTGGAACACGAAATTGATGTTCATGATATATATGAGTCGAAGTATTTGGGTGAGGAAGAGTATCCATTTTTCTTCTCTGATCAAGATCCAAGTTGACCTTTTGGAGACAAAAAAGATTTAATGGTTGGGATAATTATCACACCTATGATTTTTAATTGAGGAATTATTTTTTTATTTGTTCTTGATTATACTCCGTGGGTTCTCCATGTGTATTTGGAAAAAATTGTGATTTTGGGATTGATAGTAGGTCGCAAATGGCTGGACGATGGTTAGGAGAAACCGTGCACCGTTCCCCAGATAAGCGTGTCGCCAAATGTCATTTTGGATAGTGGGGACTACATGGTTTGAGAACTATTTTTAAATCTATGTGTGATAACTATGGGAGTTGTTCATCTTAGATTTTGAGGGACACACAGTTTTCATAAACACTGGAAAAATGTGTGGTAAAACTATGTGAGCAGTCCAGGTAATTAAAAATTATAAATTAACCTTTAGGACCTCTTTATATTTAACACTAATTCATCCAATTTCCCCTCCCATTCGGGATTCTTCATCCTCAGAACCTCTCCCTCCTCTCCTTGAACACATGGATATTATATTTTGTGGTGTATTTGGTGAGGTTTATTCAAGAATCTCCAAGTTCCCACCTCTTGATTTCTCCATCTTTATACAGTTCTTATCCCCTATCATTTTATTACCTATTTTCTAGTAGTATTAATAACCTAATGGTGGTCCGATCTTGTGATATGAGGTGGAATATTGATGATTAATTTTCAATAATTCATTTATAGGATCTTTTGGGGGTGCAGTTATGGTTTCACACTAATTTATAGTTGTTTCCAATTTTAAGGTAGTTGGTTCAATGATTCTGCATTAGTAGATGATATTGATATGATTTCATGGTTTTCTAAACGTGTTCTATGGATTTTTGGTGTGGCGAGAAAGATGTTTTTAAAATGGTTTGGCATGTATATATGGTAGAAGTTGGTTTTTAAAAATAATTTTTTCTATTTCATGTGTGATTCATTTTTTTGTTTCTTAAACATGTTATATGCCTCATTTTAATGCTATAATATGTGTTTTAAAAAATATTTATAGGTAAAAATGTCATGAAAGTGTATTTTTCAAGTGACATTATTTTTTTCTTGTAGATTTATTTTTGGGGCACATTAAATGTGTCTTTGAATTGTGAAGAATTATATAAAAATTGGTTTTTTATAAAAATGATTTTGAAGGGGCTCTACCCATGCAAATGGTTGGTTTCTATATATGTTCTTCTTGTTATATTTTCAAATGGGTTTTATAAATTGTGAAAGTGATGTAAAATGTATTTCCAAATTGTTTTGGTGTGCATGTGAAATGGAAAGTGGTTTAGTTTATGTAATTTAGTGGGTTCTATAGGGATTTTGATCATTAGATTATTGTAAAATGTGAAAGTGGTAATTTCCTTGTGATTCTAGTGATGCTTGGAACGTGTATGTGAAAGTATTGATTTATATGAAATGTGAAATGGAATTTGATCATAAAGGGACTCATGATAATTCTAGGAGGAAAAAATAGAACTAGTATTATTGTTGATTCATAAGAGGCTGAGGCTTAGATTCATCTTGAAGGATTAAAGACTGCAACACTAAATAAAAATGGGACATGTTTTGACACCACTAAACCATGGTATATGTTCCCCTATAGTAGATCATGCATGGGAATTCTGTTGGTGTGGGCTTCTGATTTAGAGACCATTGGAACGTGGGATGCATTCCCGTCTAGTAGATTGTGAACTAGGGCATTGTTGGTAGTTTAGTAGAGGATATTGATCACAGAGGTATGAGGTCCTTAGAGTTCCATTAGTTCTAGTTACCCATTGGTATTTAACAATTGTCCTCTCTTGTGACATGATGATCTTGTGACATGGATCTTGAAATCGGTATAGGATAGTCGTTTTGTACATTTTTATTTCAAGAAAGCTTATTTGAGGAATTGTTTTCTATAAAATGTTTTATTAAAAATGATATAAATGTTCTTAAGAAAATTTTCATGTTAATTTTTCTCAAATGTTATAGAATGGAATCTTTTTTTGGGTGGCATAATACTGGGATTTGGATCAAATTCTACATACACCTTTGGGTGTATGTAGAATTTGTTATGTATGACCCAGTTAATGGAATGATGTATCATGTTGCTGATGGTGGATAAGGTTGATAGTGTTCCACTTCTTTCAGGTGTTGGTGTTGGTGTCTTAATGGTGATGACACTCTTTTCACATGGGGGTGTTTGGGACAGTTTTTTTCCCATTCCATTGTATTAATTTTTGTTTTTGGTTAAAGTTATAAACATTGAATCTAAAAACTGTTGCACCTCATTTGGTTTTGTTTATCCGTTATTGTGTAGTTTATCACATTGGTTTTTTAGGTTTATATAAATGTGTGAAATCATTCCCAAATCCTATTTTTGATACCCAAGTAGTAGTTTTCAGCCTGTGGGAATTTGGAACACCCTTCATGCCATGAAATAGATTGAGTTGGGTGTTAGGTTGGATGGCACTCCATCTTCGTTCATGACATTGAAATTAAACATCCTATAAAGTCCATATTCTAATTTACAATAAAATTAATTTAATAATTCAACATTATTTAAGTAAGTCTTGATACCTAGAATAATTCCCAACAACCCCCATGAAAACATGATCCAAGGAATCCTAAATAGACCATCCACATAATGTAAGACAAAGACTGAATACAAGATTTTTCTTTGACTTTAGAGAAGTTTCATATAACTCATTTCATTCATTATTATTTTATAAAAAAAACCTAATCCCAATAATTCCTAATTTGGAATCCACGTATCAGTCTAAGTATAATATAAACCAACACCCTAAAATTCCATCCATGGTGATCCTCACAAGAACCCAGGTATCACTCTAGGTGTGGTATAATATCTCTTCAATTCGAGTCTTTCCTTGGCAATCCACTAAGGGAGACCCAGTATATCCCATGGAATAAAGATCAAATTACCTTTGAGTCCATCCTTTTAAATCAATATGGAGTCCAAGTATCAATCAACATATAAGAGAAATCCCCAAAGAATCCAACTTTGGAAATCCACTAGGGAGTCCAAGTGTGTCTCAGGCATAAGCAAGGTAGAAGCCAATGATTCTATCCATGGAATTATTATATGAATACACATGTCACCCAAGTCATATAAATCATAATTTAATAACATTTAATCAACATCATTTAATCATTTTCATTTAAACATGTTAAATCCACCACCATGAATATTCCATTTCAATCTCACCTCAGAAGGTGACTCAAATCATGGGATAATATTAGAAGGATCACCTCTAAATTGCTAACATGGGAAATTCATTATTTCAAGCATATCATGCCTAAAAGAGATATTACATAACCAAGGACAATGTAATTTTTATATATACCTTCCTATTAATCAATTCAATTACAATTCAAACTAAAATTCAAATTATAATTCAATTCACATTTGACATCCCAAAGTGAGTCCGATGATTCATTTATCTATAAAAACTTCTTCAAAAACCAATGTAATTTCTCAAGAATTCTGTGACCGATATTTTGATTATGATTTTGATTCTGATAAAAAACTTTTATAATATGATGTTATTTATTATTCTTTGACAAAAAATACAATAGTTTTTTGACAAACGTTTTCCGGATTCAAAAAATAACTTCTCTCAAACACTGTACCTACAATATACCCCTTCAGATCTTGGTTTCACTAAAGTTTCATAAACCACTAAACATATAATCTCAATAAATGTCTTACATAAAATCAATTAGAATCCAAAGTGAGCTAAATCACTTTAGGAAACTAGAATTATTGATAGTGAAACCATGTTGTAAAAAATTACTAACTTACAAAACATTGTATTAAACCATTCAATATTTCCCCTTTGAGAACTTATTTCTTTCACATGTATATAAAAAACATGTTTCCTAAAAACACTCCAACAAACTGTTAGAATAGTTCACACACTTACATGTGGATTTCAAAAATTACCCATAATTGTCCCAAAATACATGCTTCCTTAAAAGGTTTGGCACATTTTAATGTATATATTTGGGAAAAAATTATTCCCCTTGAAAACAATATCCATAGAAAATATGAGTAAGGGGAAATAAATACACCCCTTAACCATAGTGAGAAAGAGAGTAGATTCCCATGTTCATCCTTAAATTGAAAAATGATTCCTTTAGTAATGGTTTTGAGAAAATGTAAGCAACTTATTATGATATAAGAACATACTCTAGCTTGAATTCATTATTCTTCACATTCATTTTGATGAAATGATATTTGATATCAATATTTTTAAACAAGAATATTGTACCAAATTACTTTTAAGGTTTATTTCACTTTGATTATCACAACCCAAGATAAAGGGTAACTTTACATAAACAAGTATGTCTTACAATTGAGAAATTCTTCACCTAAGTTGGGTAAAAGGTTGACTTGGAATGACATACTCGGATTCAAAAATTCTAAGAGTTTCTGAATTTTTTTTCTTATAATTTATTCTATCAAAAGCTTTCCCTTGAAGGAAAACTCAACAAAATGTGAATATTCTATTATCAACATTTAATTCTCAATCGGCATCTAAATACCCAAATAATTCAATAATTTTGAGATAAAGAACATGATTTCGAAATTTATTTCATCTTTGATATATCTAATAATTTATTTTTCTATATAATAGATGTTATTCTTTTGGAGGACTATAAAATTATTCAGATAAGTTAACAACATAAAAAAATTCTTTCTTTGAGGTAGTAAAATAAAAAAAATATTCCAATCAAATTTCAAAACTCTTTAGAGGCATCTCCATTTCCTTATCTATCTTTAGTTAACTTGATTCCCCCAAAAATTGGCATGGGGATTAATTTCTAATTTTCTATCCCAAAATTCACTAGAAGTTCCTTACCTAATTTTCATATGAAAGAAATATGTGTTTCTTGTTTTGAGATATTTTTAAATGGAGAAAGTAATTCATTTAACCCAGCATGGACATCTAGAACAATTTTTTCATCTCTTCAACAAATGTTTCACAAGTTCGTTCATCATTCCCACAATAGATAAATATCATTAACATAAAAAATTACAATGAGGGAAAATTCCTAACATTCTTTGATGTATAGATTATTGTTAACCCTTACTTTATTAAGACACATATTTATTAAACATGTATCCAATTTGGAATACCAAGCCACCATATAATTATTTATCCCATACAAGGCATTCTTCACCTTAAACATATAAATTTCATCATTCCCAACAAGGATGCCACATTTTTTTAAATATATAATTATTTATAAAATACCCATTATGAATCTTTCTAGTGGGACCATAGATGGTATGGGCTACCACAGAGAAGGTGAAAATCATCCAGGAGCGGATGAAGACTGCACAGAGTAGGAATAAGTCCTATGCTGACAGGAGATGGAGGCCTCTCGAGTTTGAGGATGGTGACCACCTCTTTCTATGGGTCTCACCTCGACGAGGTCTATAGAGATTTGGCCGAGGCGGTAAGCTATCTCCGAAATTAATTGGAACTTTCTAGGTTCTTAGCAGAGTAGGCGAGTTGGATTACCGCATATCTCTACCACCTCAGTTGCACTGGGTGCACGATGTCTTCCATGTATCTCAGATGAGGAGATACGTGCATGACCCATCCCATATCATCAACCATGGAGAGTTGGACATCGATGATGGGGCGTCTTTCACAAAGGTTCCAGTAGAGATTGAGGATCGATAGGATCGAGTCCTACATGGATGGTCTATACCTCTGGTGCGCGTTCACTGGCAGCACCGGAACCTTCGGGAGAGCACATGGGAGCAAGAGTCTCAGATGCGTGCTCAGTACCCCCATTTTTCCCTTAGTTCAAGTTGTATCTTATGGGGATGTAAAGACCTAAGGTGGGGAGAATGTAAAGACCCCAAAATTCCTCTATTTTTTTTTCTTAAATTCATGGAATTTTTATGAGTCCGCGAAAATTTACTGCGCTTGATTCTAAGGCCCGGTGTGCCCAGAATCAATTTCTGAAGTTTTTTTCGGGTACGTTCAGTAATCATAGGATTAGGATTCTTATAACTTTTGAACCGGTGCTCGGAATTGAAATTCGAGGGCACCGTTGATCTCGCAGCGTCAATGATTGTTTAGTGAGACCTTCAACGCAGTTGCGTTCTTACGAGAATGGAATTTAGATTTTGGGTTTTTAATAAATTAAATAAAAAAAGGTGATAACTTATTTTTATTTTGTGGAGGTTAAAATCTTCAAGAAAATGTTATAGGTGGGGCCACCACACCATAACCTCCCATGCGAGGTTATGGTGGTGGGGCCCACCCGTGCATAACCACCCTTGGGAGGATATCCTGGGTGGGGACCATACGGACATTAAACCCCCTTTAACCCCCTTTTATGAGGGATAAAACTCTTCACCTTCCCCACCATTTAATTGTTCCATCCCATCTCATTTATTTGGTTATGTTTCTCAATTTAATTAAACTCCTTTTGAATCCATTTGAATTATTTCCAACCATTAAAATAATAGTTAGTCTATTATTTTTGGTTGGTAATTCATTTGGTGGAGCTTGAGAGAGAACATGGAGAACCCTTGGAGAAATATCTTCCAACGAAGAACGATGAACTCCTTCATCGATCTTCAACCATGCAAAAAAGAGAAGGAGCCGACCGCAAAGAACACCGACGACACTTCTTCCTCTATCTCCTACCCTGGATACTACCTAATGTCAACCAATGGATATACACCATTCCTCTCCTTCCACCGTCAACGATCAACAAGAGAGGTAGGGGATTTGAATTGTTTTTATTCCCGTTCTTCATCGTTCAGTTTATGGTTTGAGAATTGCTGATTAATACCACCATAAGGAGGAGGGGTCAGACCGCATGAACACGGCCCAAACCTCACCCTTTGTTGTTCTCGTTTGTTGACGACCGCGATGCGAAGTAGTGGCGGCCAACGTCGGGCCGGCCGTGAAGGAAACCAACGGTGCAAGGCCGCTGGGTCACCGGAAGGGTGCAACACCATTTTGCTGTGTTGATGAAAGGGAGCCTCTGCCGGGACGGGCCGTGACAGAGGTTGCGTGGCGCCGTCGCGCCGCACAGAGGGCGGCAAAGCCACAGCTAGGCTGGGATGTGACAGAGGGGCGCAGCACCGTCACGCCGCGAGGTGTTGCAGATCCGCGGCTAGGGTGGGTCGCGATGGAGGGGTGTAGTGCCTTCGCTCCATGCCTGTGGTGTGGAACGACTGGCAGCTCAGCCATCCGGGAGGAGCAGGTTCCCGCCAGGTCCCACGTGTACTGGACCAACACCACCTAGAACCAGTTTAAATTCTACTCTAACGGTTCAACCGTTTGAGAGCCAGAGGGTGTGTGCCTTCCCCCTAGGCGTAGCTAGGGTAGGACGCCGGGCTGCCAGGCTGCCATTCCGCCAAGACGCCAGGCCGGGCCGCCCTCAGGTCGGGCTGACCACCCGGGCCGGACCGCCCACCTGGGCCGGGCTGCCCAACCGAGCCGGGCTTCCATCGGGTTGAGCCGCCCCATCGGGCCGGACCGCCCCATCGGACCGAGCTACCCTCGGGTCGGGCCACCCTTAGGACGGGCCACGCCCTTGGGCCGGGCTTCTCCCTCGGAAAGGGTTGGACCCGCAGACCGGGTCAGGCTGGGTTGGTCCGACTGGGTCGAACCGGACTCGGACCCATTTTGTCAGTTTACACCTTTTCACCCATATCTTAGGCTACGTGTGTCCGACCGACGAACCATCTACAACAATAGAAAGCTTAAAGCGAGACAGATCTTTTGGAATAACTCACTTTAGGTTTGGAAACATTTTGGACACAGTGGGGTTGGTTTGAACCTAAAAACCAACCGGGCCCCTGGAACAGAGATGCCAATGACTCACAGACCGGGCGTCCGATTGACGCGCCATCTATTGCGTTGAGACCCCTATGACGAGGTGGACCTTTGAGATACTTCTAATTGGGAATTATTGACAGTTGGAGTATCGACAGGTAGCTTGTGGAGCGTATCCTCCTAGAGACGAGTGTGCGGATTACAGAGACCTAGTATCTGGCTGAGACCTGACAACTGCTGACCTTTCGACTCAGAGTGTTTTGAATAGCCCAGTGGGAAGTACCTCTGTGTGACACGACAGACCCATAGTGGGGAGAACCTCTGTGTGATGCGATAGACCCATGGTACTTGACAGGAGGAGTACCTCAGTATGCTACATGGGGGAGCACCTCTGTGTGATGCGGCATACCCATAGTGGGGAGCGCCTCAGTGTGACGTGACAGACCCACGATACTCAACAGGAGGAGTACCACATCAGTCCAGGATAGTGGGAAGTGCCTTTGTGTGACGTGGCAGGCCCACAACACTCTATAAAGGAGGAGTACACCAATAGCCGAGGTTTCAAAAGTTTGACTGGGAGTGTTACATGTTACCACCCTAGAATAAAATCCTTGTTTTGGGTTGATTCAATGACATTAGTGTTTTCCTCATGATTGAGATGGGTTACTAGATAACTTAGGTAAATATATGGGAATTAAACTAAGTGATGGGTATCTATTGATTTAATACTTTTGGTTTATAGTTTTTGGATTTAGTGATACCTTGAGGGTCTCGGGGTCCCTACTAAGTATCATTATACTCACCCCTGCATGGGCTATGCCCGCACCTTGTTGTGTTGGTTGCAGATGACAGACATCGCTGACTGAGAGAGAGTAGCAGGACTGGACGGTACCTAGAGGAGGACCACTTAGAGTGATGGTACACGGTGTGAACGGACAGACGTGGAGTACTAAGGAGGCCATCTATACCTACCCTTCTGGTAGGGACCCCGGTGGATGAACCAGTTTATGTTTTACTTCTTCTTTTAGTTGTACTTGTAATTTTACGTTTCCTTGTACTTTACTGTTGGGCTTGTATTTCCATCCCCCTTTACCTTCAAAACTCTCTTTTTTATATAGTTTTACTTGGTGTTTTACTTCAAGTGGCGTACTATGTTGGGTGTGTTCTGTTTATGAAGGCAATGCCTTCCCAGATTAGGGATTTAAGCCTTTGGTGCTAGTGGCCAGCACCTGGCCTATGGAAGGCGGGCTTGGGGTAGTCACGATACGGGCCCCGGGGGATGGGTCATGACAAAATAGGGTCAAATAATTATCAAATTATGAATTAAAAAAAATATCATTGAACATTTTATTAATACTTTTTATTTCAAGGGACACCTGTAATTCTATGTAAAACCATTATTTCAAAAGCGAGTCTACTGGAAAATGATTATAAAAACTTATTGAAAATATAATATTTTTTTTTTTAATTTAATAAATAAATCATTTTAAAACACTAAGAATAAAATAGAATCACTGTTTATGGAAAATTATTAAAAAACCTACCTCGATTCGGCGTTAAATAAGATAAAGGTCTCCACTAATGATGAATAATTCTCTAGAATCCTTAGGGATTCCTCTATATGCCTAGGAAACCAAAACCTATCATAATAAATCTCCCAAAACCTCATATTTAAACACAAAATAACTCCAATATTTTAGGTGAAAGATAAATCTTTTGTACTAGAGAGAAAGTGGGATTGAGATGGAAGGCAATGAGCGATTTGGGGGGTGGGATGCTTGGAGAAATCTACATAAAATAAGGGTGGGGGAGGTTTGAATCACAGAAGGAGGGGGTGCTAGAGACACCCCCATACATTCATAGATTGTATAAATGATAGAACAATAAGGATAATGCCTTAGGTTTATAAAAATAAAGGGGAGTAAAATAATATAATGCCCTTCAAGTGATTCTAGGCTGTTCGTAAGAATAATCTTCATGGTTTTGGTAATCATGAACAGATATCATAGTAGGGATTTCCTAAGAATAAATTGTTGGAACCAAGGATATTAATTATTGGAAATGCACTATGGTTTGTGTTTGTTGTAAATCATACACATGGAAGATCGAGGAGTACATGGAAGATCAAAGAGTTTGAAATAAAAGGGATATTGAAGTTCAAGATGACAACAGTATTGAAGATGGTGTTGTTTCCCAGTGTTTGCCTAATGTTTGGGTCAAAAATTATAGAGGAATATTATATCATACTGAACGGGTTTTTTTTTGGAATAATAAATTCATAAAAATGGTAATTTCATGCATTTATAAAATACGAGGTTAAGGATCACAAAGATATAGAGAATTATGAAAGGATACAGTGTTCTTTGCGAATATGAGAATATGAGTTTCATGCCTATGTGATGTGTTGACGGTGAGCTCTGCGACTACATCAAATTTTGGTGGAGGATTGTGAAGGGAGGAGATCCACTAAGATATTTTTGGTAGATTGAGAAATCATGCTGGAGGTAGTGGGGCATCGTTAATTTCGGGCCTATAAATATAAGGCTACCCCTCTTAACTTCTCAGGCTGTTTTCAAGGAAAATGTGGAATCTCTTTGATTTAATGAGGCTAGGGGAGCTACATGAATATGGGATTCTAAGCATGCTTAAGCATTGCAAAAAAGCTTGTTTAGTATTTACTGATCCTAATGATTATGAGTATAGTGAGCTTTGTGATGATGGGTTTTACGAAATTGAATCAGTTAGCTTCCTAAAGGCTGTTTGTTCCCTAATGGTACGGGTGCTTTGTGAAAGAGTGTGCTTCTCAAAGGAGCCTTATGAATGGTAGTTTTTCATATCATTTTTCAGTGAACATGGATTTTAATGTGCATGAAATCAAGTATACTATGAAATAAGAGTCACTTTCTATATGGGGATAAACTATTTAATTCCAATCCATTAAAGTGAACTTCAAGTAGATAAACTGAGTAAGACTTCTCTCAAAGCAGTGAGCTCAGGGGAGTCAACGGATGTATTTCAAGGGACGCAATGAGATTTCCATAAAATATTATAAGGATGTTTTCCTAGAATAGAGTGACTATAATCAAACTTTTTTATTTCAAAACTAGTGAAGATTAGTAGATTTAGGTATGACCGACACACTATTAGCGTACGCTCCTTAGAATATTCCTTAGTGGTGAACCATGTAAAACTGTTTTGTTCTCTCTTTTCACTTGATTTTTTTGTTAGTTCACTAATTCAATAGATAGTTTTAACACATTCCTACCAACATGGGAACATGATCCATTAATTTAGAAGAAATATTTGATACCCTGATTCACCCCTCTCCTCTCACGGTGCTTTGAGGCCCTAGTGAAATTATTCAAATAAATCATAATAGGAGAACCATAATGGTTTTCCTAACATAATATGATTTATTCAATAGAAAAAACTCATGGAATGGTAATCCGTATGGTTTCTACAAAGATTCACCCTACTTTTGTACTACCTATGGAGTTCAAATCATTCATTTTTAAAATATAATTCATATAAGGGTAAATAAAGGGTCACTTAAGGGCCATGCCACAATTTTCACTAAAACTTGAAAATCAGGCTGTGCACCAATGGATCTCTTTATAAGGGATTGAAACACAGTTACTACAAAACATTTTGTGATCATTTGAGAACCATTTATAGAATAAGATTTTACAAGAACAAAAAAAATCAATAAAAAAATATATTAAAAAATTTAAAAGGAATAAATTAAATTATAATAAATTTAATGAAATAAAATATATATTTTCATGGAGATTTGCAAATAATAACCATAATTATCCCACCTAACATAACATTGAGTGTCAATGTAATGTTAATTTATCAACATAAGGTAATTTTCTATGAAAACATAACCCAAGACACTCACTTTTGAGACTATATAGGGTGTTAACAGAATCTCTAGAAGAAATTGTGGATAAATTTGTGTGGAAATGTATTTTTAACAAGTTCATGACATTATGTTGTTAATATAATGAAATTTTCATTGTGAACTTGACATTAATTTAAAATTTTAAGGAAATTTATAGTCTAGGCACAACATACATTAAGGGTTAACATAACATGCGTCCACACAATGAGGAAAATAGTTTCATTTTTAGGATACTTAATGATAAGTTGAGTGTCAAAATGTTGGGGGGATTATTGATAATGTTATGTTGTGTGTCGATGTAACATAAATTTAAGTTGTCTTATATAACACTATATTGTGTGGAAACATAGAACATAGAGATACTATGATACAAAATTGTTAGAAAACATAGTGTAAGGCAATAACTTGACAAAATATTTTTCTGATGTAATGTAAGTATCTATAAAAATGTTAATTTTTAAATTTAATTTGTTTTTATAATAATTTATAAACTTTTAATAAATGTTAAGTTAAAATCTTTATAAATTAAGTTTTAGAATACTAAATTAAATCTGAAAAATTCATATTTTTTTCTCATGTTAAATAAAGTGTTTATTTAATTGTTTATTCATATGTATTATTCATATTTATAGTTTTTTATTGAATATGAGTAAGGTGTATTCATTTATTTGTGTGATAAATTTCTCCTAGGAGACATATCTTTATTTTTCATTCTATGTACAATATCATAATATTTTATTTTTCAAATACCTAGGCCTTCATTTTTTAGATTAATAAAATTCAAAATAGTTATTGAATATAGGATTTTAATATTATGTTTTAGATATACCACAAATTTACTTCTTTCTTGAGTGAAGTATCCCTTGGGAGAGGGACTTGGGATCAGACCACCCACCATCCTATAGGCTTATACTATGTTCTAGAAATTTTAGTGGTTAGTTATCTATCCCTCAGAGATTACTCTTGTAGAGATTACAAATATTATATAACATTATAAATTTACATGAAAAGTTCATGTACCTTATTACTAAGATTTATTCAAACATGTATTAATATAATAAAATATATATTGTGGGTGAATAAAAAAACTTGGGGCTATGTATAGAGTTATACATTAATGTGTTGTGAACACATTAAATTGGTGGATAGAATAGGGATTCAAAAAAGAAATCATCAGAAGCATATATTCAAAAAGAAATTAAATGTGTGAAAATAAGAATTTCATAAGATTTAATGTTTGTAAATATAATATTTTTATTATTTATTTTAAATTGGATAGAAGTTAAAGAAAACTCTTCAAATACTAAATGTGATATTCCTTCCAAAGAGGCACCTGGAAAGACCTAGATCATCCAAATGGGTAGTTTTATGTCAAATATGGGTTCCCATTAATTATCATGTATATGGGAATTAAGTAATAGTTTTATACTAAATTTAGGGCCTCATTATTGATATTTTATTTGGGTACACAAGCTAGTAACCATAATGGTTAAGATACCATATGAATAGTGTTTAGAATAAATCCATAAGATCAATTTAGAAAAATATTTTCCTACTAAAATATATAAGAATACCTACTCTTTTGATTGGTATGATTCCCTACATAAATAAATAATTAATGATTTACAAAACCTATTAGACTAATTAAATAGTTTAATATAGATAATTAATTACTAAATAGTTATGATGTTTGAGGTTATCAATTTTAATGGGAAAATGTTTATTGAAATTATAAGTTGAAAAAATATAAAACAAGATAATCCCCCATTGATATGTTTTTTTGTAGATTATGGTATGGTTAACTATCATAATATTGATATTAATTATAGATGTGAGATATAAAATAGTTATAGATTTTAATTTTGGGTTGAGAAAAGTTCTCAATTAGATGAATTATAAGTATCTAAATGTGAATATTATAAAGGTCAATTTACCTAACATTGATTAATGTGTATTATATACTGGGTTTTTGAAACACATTGGTGTTGAAAAACATAGAATCAATGATAGAAGGGAATTCATAAAGGGTGAAGTATATATTTGTATTAGTAATGGAGTGATAGTTACTATATTATAGGTTGAAACTAATGACTTGACTTTACCAAGTGGATTAATCATTGAATTAGAAAAAAATTATTATGTTCCTCCAATAAAAATAATTTAATTTTTGTATCTTGTTTGGAAAATAGGGGATTTCCATTCCCTATTAAGAACTAGGGTTGTTGTATATATAAGTATGAAATGTTTCATGGAATCTGGAATTTGATAAATGGGTTTTCAATTCTTGATATAGATAATCATTTTTATAACATTCAAAATAAGATGTTCATGGTTGATTATAATCCCAACATATTATGTAATTATCACCTGAGATGTATAAAATATAAAATAACTCAGAGAGTCTAAAAATATGAACATTTAGACTCATTCAGTTATAAATCATTTGATACCGAAAAATACTGTTTATTAAGAAAGATGACCATGGATCCTTTTAGGGGAAAAGGAGAATGGACTAATGGATTGTTAGAACTAATACATAGTGATGTATATGCACAAATGATAATACAATAAAGTGGTGGTTTTAGATAATTCACTACCATTTCCGGTGAATTTTGTCAGTATGGTTTTGTTTATATGATAAAACATAATTATAGAGCTTTTGAAATGTTTAAAGAGTTTCAGATTCATGTACATAAACAACTTGGAAAAAGTATTAAAAATATCTGATCATATTGGGGTAGTGAATACATAATCTTGGAATTCATTGATCATATGAGACATTATATAATTTTATCACAACTCACACTTCTAAGAAAACCATCATCGAATGATGTGTCTAAGAGGTGGAATCGTACCTTGTTTGATATGGTTCGATAATTGATAAGTCTGTGTTACTTTCCTATTACATTATGGGGTTATGATATTGATACCAATGAATTCCTAAATAACCATGTTCTATATAATGTGTCCATAAAGTCACCATATGTGATATGGTATGGGAAACATTATAGTTTGTCTGTTATTAATATTTGGTGTTGTGAATAACTAATATGTTGATCAAATTATAATAAACATGTCCTTAAATATAAAAAATATATTATTTTGTGGTTATGCCAAGGAACAATTTGGATACTATTTACTTAAACCAACTAAAAAAGTGTTTCTGGCCTGACATGATGCTTTCCTTGAGAATAAACGTACAAGTTGGGGTGCTTTAGGAGAAATGTTGAACATGGAGATGTTCATGAACAATAAGTAGAAAGTGTTTATTATGTGGAGGTTGAATTATTTTTGAAAATATAAATATAAGAACAAAAAACTCAAGATAAAAGGAAACTAAAAGGTCTCATAAGATTCACCAGGAAACTTATAGATATGGATTTGTTTTTTGAGAATGATGATAAAAAAAAATTCATAGGAGATGAATATAATTCTTACCATGAATCCATTGAGAGTTCGGATTACGGTAAATAGCTAAAAATCAAGGGAATATTAAAATTTACTCCATGTAAACTATCCATATTTTGAATGTTGTGGATTTTACTAAAGGGGTCAGACACATTGGGTTAAATAAGGGTATCCATAAGAAAACTAACATTGATGGTAGAGTTTCTATATATAAATATCACATAGTGGAAACCATTTATAAAAACATTCATTGTATTTACTAATAAGATACATTTTCACTTTTTGATATATGTTAAATGTATATCACAACATCTTTCCTTAATGGAAATTTAATTTAGGATATTTATATGATGTAACATTAAGGTTTTATGCTCCAAAATAGTCTATTATGGTATGTAAAATTCAATGGTAATTTATGGATTGAAGTAATATTATAAGAGTTTGAATATATGGTTTTATGATTTAATAAAAGAGTTTTATTTCATCAAGAATGTTTATAATTCCTTGATATATAAACGAATTAGCATAAGTATGACAATGATCCCAAAATTTTTTTAGATGACATACTAATAATAAAAAATGAAATCCAAACACTTTTCTGCATGAATATGTGGATGAGTAATTTTTTTTAATGATAGAAATGGGTAATGATTCCAAAATAGTTGATATGAAGAACTTTAGAGATAGATATAAGAGATTTCTTCGACTTAGTCTGGATACATACCACGGTAAGGTGCTAAAGTGGTTTATCATGGAGAACTATAAAAAGGGGTCTTTAATAATGCTAAATAGGAAAAATTATAGGAACATTTAACATAATTATAAGGATTTAGCATGTTTGGTTTGAATTAACAATGCATAATCCATATGATATACCATACATGTCTTAATGTGTACTCAGTTTGATGTTTTCTATGCTCTATGAATAACTAGTTGAAACTAATTCAATCCCCATGAGAGTCACTGTATTATTGTGAACAAAATTATTCATTAATTGAGAAGGAATAATGATATATTATTGATTTTTGGAGGAGAGAGTGAAATCTATAAAAATGGTTACATGGATGATAGTTTCCAATATTATAGAGATGATATGATAAATCAATCTGGTTTTATGTTTTTCTTAAAAGTGAAACTATTAGTTATAATATATGAAAAAAATACACTATATAGGACTCAAAAATAAAGTGAAATTACATAACTATATAAGATTTGATAAATTAATCTATTTGGATCCTGAAGTTTATTTCTGAATTAGGAGTGGTTCTTTGTTGAAATTCATTTCAAGTTGATCAGATTGAGTGTATTAGAAAGATCCCACCAACTTGAGTTCATTAGAATAAAACTGATGGCTTGATGTGATTATTGTGAGACTCTACATTGAAATCTTATCCAAATTCATTCTTGAGTGCATCTTAAAAATTGTTTGGTGAAATTGAAATATGATGATTTTTTTATTTTAATTACCAAAATAATGAATAATGAATTTCTTTATGATCTAAAATTATGTACAAAGGAGAGGCTGAGGTGAGATTATATGTACATTGTGAAACAAAGTTATGGAGTTTTACTAGTCTATTTTTTTGGTGAAAGGAATGGTTAAACAGAGTTGAAATATGAAGGTTAAAACGTTTCGTTTTTAAAGTTTTATGGTTATGAAGATATGATTTTATGGTTGTATAATGTTTCATCAGACATCCGCTTTGAACCTTACTAGTTAGAGTATGTTTATAGAAGTTACAGATAACGGTCACTTAAAAATGACATCGAATGATGTTTATCGACTGAATCCCTAAAATTTCTCTGGTTAAAGTTCTTTGGATAGAGGAAAATTTGCATGTATTATATAATAATATTTAAAAATTCATTTTATGAATTATTTGGAATAAATTTAGTCGTATTTAATGTTATTTTCTTTTTTATGATGTCTATCATCCGACCTTTTACAAATTTATGTTATGAAGCAAAAAATTATTGGAGGAATTGTAAAGAATGCTGTATTGGATGTGATTGAAAAGAGTTTCATCTATTAGAGGATTCTATATGAATTCAATTGTTTAAGGTTTTTGATGTAACCCATCAGATGGATTATGTGTATAGAAAAATTCATAATAGAGGTTCATAATTTTTTTTTCAAGAACAGCAGATTAAGTTTCATTTTCTAGGATATGTCATAAAGTTGAACTGGATGGAAGGTTTGATAGAATTTAATAAGTTATCATATAGATGTTGAATGTGATGATGGAAAGTTAATCATTTGATATCCCAAATTTATAGTAGTATGGATCTATTAATCTCATTAAGGAATAAATATGTTTAATGAATATTGTTGATTCTAGGTCTTAAGGAAACAACTACTTTTTAGGAGGTTTAAATGTGGTCAATATGTGGAGGTTTCTGAGAGAGTGTCACAATTTTTTGGAGGGGGTGGTTTGAATTTTATATCCATGACTGATTATTAATTATTGATAGAAAAATCCTATATAATGGAGTAAATATATAGTGAATTATAATTAAGATTTTTGAAGTTACATGAAGTTTTCCGAAGTGAAGAGTCAAACAGACATACATTGTGAAGAAATAACAGTTAGACGAATATTGTAAGAAGTATTTATATCAAGTGGAATTAGATGAATGGTGTGGAAAGTACATCAAAATAATAAGGGTTTATTTGGTATCAAAGGAACAATCTACCAAGGTAGTTATTTGATTATATTTATGTAACAATAGTCACATGAATACTGGAGGGAGTCTTCTCATCAGTTGGAATTTGATAGACATGGTGTAAATGTGATTGGATGAATAGGTTGAAGAGGTAGTGAAAAAATTAGTAGGAAGAGGGGGTTATATAAATAGTGGTGATTCTATAGATGGATGTTTAAAAAAAAACAGGTTACCATACCATGTTTCATAAAAAAATTTGTACCATAAGAAAAAAAGACAAGATGAGTAGTTTCCTATAAAATTTTAGGAAGAGATTCTTGTTCGATGCTGTATAAGAAAGTAAAGAAGAAATTTTAAGAATTGAAAGTTTGGATAATGTTTAAGTTGAAAAATGATGAAATATTGAATACTATTGGTGATGGTTCTTAATTTTATTACATAAAATTGTTATACCTTTTTTTCTATGTAAGGATCACATGAATTATTGATTTATTATTGTGTCTAAAAGGTGAAAGGTTATTCTTTGGCATTTTAACCACCCAAAATATTATTTTTTAGTTATTTTTGTGGTATTAGATTACTTCCTAACCACTACAAGAACTAGATATTCATATTGAGTGTTGAACCATGTAATTACCTATATTCATGTGGTCATTTTTTTCTCTTTTACTAAAAGATTTGTATATCTCTAGTAGGAGGAAAATTTTGTTTCTTAAGTAAGAAAACATAAAAAGGGAATATCATTGATTCACTCCCTTCCTCTCTCAGAGATCACATAGATCCTAATTGGCTATATCATGTAGTATTAAATGGAAGGTTTCCTTTATTGACTTCTTTCAAAAGTGGGGAGAAAAAGAATGTTATTAGAGTTATTTAGAACGTTGTTAATAGTAAGGGTATTACTATTTTAAATTGAAATAAGTATAATATCTAGAAAGATAAAATATTTCATTATCTTTTCTCCCTTGAATTTTAAGTTATTTAGTCTAATACCAACGGTTTCCATATTTATTTAGGGGATTCTTCCCTAACAGTTATTGATAACAATAATTTGGAAAATTATTTTCTAACCCGATATTATATACTTTCCACACTCTCTAAAAGAGAGTTTCCCATATTTAATAAAATTAGAATGGATAATGGAATTTGGGAAAAGTTGAAGAAAATATATTAGGGAAATAAAAATGTAATGAAAATAATGTTATGGATATGGTGATTGATATATGAAGATAAGAAAATTAGTGAAGATGAATCTATTGGTGACTTATTGAAAATAATTAATTACATTATAAAAACCATAATATGTTTTGGTTAGAAGTAGAAAGATTATACTATTTTTTAAAATATATTTATTATTTTTAATGTTGAATTTCATTTTAATGTATCATCATTTGAATAAAAGATCTTAACAATCTATATCTGGATGTATTATATATCATTCTCATAACATATTAATGGGAATAAAAATGGTTATGAAGAATAAAGATAAAAAGGATCACAAAATTTCTTTTAGATCTACCAATCTAGGAAATTATAGAAATATTATGAAGAAAAAATATAGTGATATTGGAATGATATATAAGTTTCATAAAAGATATGATGAATTTATCTCTTTGTTGTCTAAAAATGTAAAAAGGATCATGAAAGTAAAAAAGGAATGATTCCCCAAAAGTGATTTGGCTGTGGAAAAATTATTTTGTTTATTAAAAAATGTCTATAACATAAGGAAGAAAATGACAGTGATGAATAATATTGGAAGATAGGAAGATCTATGAAAAACAATTTATGAAAATAGAATCTCCATATAAAAGGAAAATATAATAAGTTCTATAAATAAAAGAGGAGAAACATTTTTTATAAGTATGAATACGATGATAGTGAAGACAAAGTTCAAAAATCTGTTAATGATGATGTTAAAAAATTGGTTATTAGTAAAAGGAGTGATGAACATTTCACCTGTGAAGAAATATTTATCTTTTTAGAAGAAGAATAAGAATATAATTTATTTGAGTTTATAATAAATTGTTAATTTAAAGAATTAATTTCTAATATTATTAGATATGAAAAGGAAAATAAAAATATGAAGGAAGAATATATTTTGACAACTAGATTGGAATATTTTCTTAAAGATAAATCCATATTTATAAATGATATATATTATTTTAAGAATCCACTTAATTAAGGAAAAAAATTCAATATCTATATTGAAGAAAATATGAAGACGAAGTAGAAAGAATTATGTCTTATTCAATAAAATTTTTTTGAAGCAGGTCGAGGAACAAAAAATATCCAAAACTCAGTTTTAGATGTTGGTGAGATTTATTAGAAGATTAAACCTTAGATATATAAAAAAATAATCTTTAATGGTTTATATTAAGGTTGAATATGGTTAGAATGATTAATAATTAAATAAAACAATGGATGCTGCAAAAATAAAGGAAGATGAAAATCTTAAAATTTTTAAGTTTTGAAATTCTGAAAAAATAGATTCTACTACTGGAGATCTTGATAAGGTTGATAATAAATATAAAAAATAATAATATGTTAGGATGTTATCAAAACATTATTACACAATAATTTGATAAGTTGGATGGTCAAAAAATTGATGGAAAGCAGGTACATAATTATGGGGATCATTTCGGTTAGAGATGAAAATATACATTATATGGACATTATTGGAACTTTTATGGTTTTAGACACATAGATAATATGTGTTAGTTTAATAATGAATTCTATATTTAATCCAAGAGAATATGGGGGAAGAGTTTCACGGGTAGTCAAGCAACTCAAATAAGCCAACATGAGAATTTCAGTTTAAAGATTGAAAATAGATTCCAACCCTTAGAAACTATTTGTGAATGATGTGATCAGCCTAGAAATATTTTAAAAGGATATATTTTCATGATCAAAAAATATAAAATTATATTGAATATTTCTAAAAAATCCACATGATAAGGTATAAAAAGACAATGAAAAAGTCTTAGTTGTTGAAACTGTCCTCAAATATTGAAAAGGGAAACGACCTCAGATGTTAGAGAGTAGATGTTATCCACTATTTATTAAATATTTAATGTCTCTGAACTTTGTGTATGATTAAAAATATAGAACAATGGATTTTTTAAATAGTTATTCCCTCAAAATCAATGGATTGGGATTTCTATCATCATGAAAAAAAGTTAAAATCCAAAAGATCCATGTTTATTGATTGGTTGAAAAAAAATTCTTTAGATGTATCAATTTTTTGATGAAGTTAATGAATTTATTTTTATAAGAAATGTTTTTAAATATATTGAATATGGAAATGTTATTTCTAGAGGGAAATTAAATAATAGAAACTTATTTTAAGTTGGTGATGCACCGATTTTATGCTATCTATGCATGCTAGAAAAAATTAGCTATATGGTAAATTGTGGGGTTATATGTGTCAGAGGAATATGAGAAAGCTAAAAAAGAAAAAAATTATTTGTTATATTCATTACATGAAAATAATAAGAGATTCATTTTTTTTTCTATACTCTAGAAAGGGAAGATTAAAAATTCAATACATAAGAAGGTTGAGATTTATTCAACTCATCTCTTAGAGTTGATACACCATGGCATTGATATTCAATGATAAATAAATCAATGAATAGAGATATTAAATTTACATTATTTCATTTTATTATTTCACTTACATTAAATGTAATATTTGGTTTAAAACAAATGTAATAGGGTCTTAAAATGTTTAAGAGTTTCAGGAGAAGTTATGGAAAAGAATGTGGATATTAGATAAATAATATTCAAAATAATAATGTTGTTTAATAAAAAAATAGAATTATTAGATATTATCTTGAATATCTTCATGTTTTTAAGGATTTTAGTGCACCGTACACACCATAACAGAATGATGTCTCTCAAAGAAAAAATAAATGTTTGTTTTACATTCCACAAACTATATCAATTGAACACAATACGTTTCAAAACTTTTTGAGGAAGGATACCGGGGAATTGGTTTATATAAAGAATAAATGTTTGTATAGGAAAAAATATGATATGACTCTCTATGTGATATATTACAAGAAGACGCAATATTTTATGCACCAAAGGGTACTTGGTAGTCCATGCATTTTCTAGGATAAAGGTGAAAATATTGGAAAGTTTGATTTGTGTTGTGTTGATTAAATCATTCATGGTTATCCTAATGACAGTAGATGATACATATACTACAAAAAATAAATATGAAATATCTTAAACTATTTATATGTGACAATTCATGAACATTCTAATATGGAAGTGTTACAATAATGTCTGGATATGATATTAAGAGAAAATAAAGTGGTTATAGTGGAAAAACATAAAAAAGTTCATAAAAATAGTAATAATGTTAAATCTTTTAAAGATGAATATTCTATCCTAGCTGTCTAAAGTTATGAGGGAAAAGTATATTAATTATATCCTAGGCTGAGGAAGCAAATGTAATTCCAAAAAATCATTGGAGATCAATGAAATTTTTTTCAAACCATAAGAACATTAATGTTAGTTTCACATAATTATTTATATTCATAGGTTGAAGAAAAATATATGGAAGTATCTTTAATGAATCAAGAGTAGATTTATTATATAAATGATGAGACATATCATATTGAGAAGAATAAAACTTGGGTACATATACCCAAAATAATAATAATAATTCCATGGGTACAAAATGGGTGTTCCAACATATGGTATAGGAAAAAGGTGAAATGATAATAAAAAAGGTACTACTGGTTTGTAAATGTTATTATAAAATTTAAAATATTTATTTTTAGGAGATAATTTCCCTAGTAGAAAGTCTAAAAATTATTATAATCCTTCTTGGTATTGTTTCATTATTAAAATATAAGATATTCAATATATATATGACCTGATATATTATCTTAATGGAAATCCTAATAAAGAAGTTTATATTAAATAACCATGTGGATTCGAGCTCGAAAAAGATTAAATATATATATTAATGTTGAAGATGGATTTTTATGGGTTTAAGTAAGTACATAAATCTTAGTACCCTAAATTAGATACTTGTTTAAGGAAGCAGATCATAAGGAATGGAAGTGTTGAAAATAAACTCTACATAAACTAATATCACATGTTTTCCCTCATTTTAATTTTTTATGTTGAAAATATCATATTTTTAAGGAATGATAATAAGATATGTGAAAAAGTTTCCAAAGAGATAAAGGAGTTATTTAATGTTTATATGTTTAGAGAAAAGTAATAAATTGTTATCTTATAAATTTCTCAAAATTTGAAATATATTTTCCTATAACAAGATAATTATACTAAGGAACTTATAAATAGATTTGGAATGTAATATTAAAATCCATTTTTCATTCCTATTTCGGTGGGAACTATTTTTTTAAGAACATGAAAAAGTTAAGGAGGTCGATCCTAAAGAGTTTATAAATATTACTGGATGCTTTTTGTATTTAACAGCTTCTAGTCTATATATATTTTCGGTTGTTAAATTGTGTACTAGGTATAAATATTCTCCAAAGTAATCTCATATTATGGATAGAAAAATAATTCTCAGATATATCAATTTTATAACCAATTCTATAATAAAATTTGATAGCTCATAAAATATTGATTTGTTTGGATATAAAGATATACACTAGGAAGGATGTGTTAATAAAAAATATTAGTATCTAGTTGTGTTTTATTTTAGAAATATATGACAGTGGTAATTGAAAGAAGTAAAATTATATAACAATTAGATCTATATAATCTATGTTTGTTTCACCCACAAAATCGAAAAAAAATTATATGGATGAGGATATAGTTGGAAGAATTGTTTGTTAATGTGATGTTTCCCCTTTTCATAGGTTATGATAATAAAATGTCTATAAATATCACAATTAATCCAATGAAACATTTTTTTAATAACAATGGTATTAAATTTCACATCATTTAATATCATGTGGAAATAAAGGAACAAAATAAAGATTTTATTCCTATAAGAGTGAAAGTTACTGATATCTTCACTAAACTATTTAGGAAGGAAACATTTCATAAGCTAAAGTTAATAATTGGTATTTAGTCTCACTCTCATCAAATAATAAATATCTTATATCCATTAACTATCTCAAAATTTCATCAGATAGTGATATCAAATGGGGAATAAATTTGTATCATAAATATATCCATTGGTATTTGTGTGACCTTATTATGGAAGATCTTATATTTATACATGATTTTGTAAAAGGGGTAAGATGAAATTTTGTCATCTATGGACTATTAAAATAGTTTAATTATGTGGATGCATGGAGAGTTATTCTTCAAGGTTGATGTTGTTTTTGTGATAAATGTTCAAAATGAAATGGAAAGTTTGAGATATTTCTAAGAAAAGATTATTAAGAGGTGCATGAAATGTTTCATAGGTTATAATATTTAGAAAATATGATATTATTGTTCATTGATTATTTTTTCCCACCACAAATTTAACTCATTTAAGAATAGAGTAATTGGAAAAGTAGTCCACTACTTGATTATCAGAGTTTTAGTGATTTATGTTCAATGGTTAACAAAAAAATAAAATGGGAAGACTGTTGGGACTGCAATGTTTGGATAAGTTTTATGAAGAAGTTGATGAAATAAGTGTTTCTCAAAGTGTTTTATTTTTTGACATACCTAAAAAACCTTAATTTATTACACTTACATCAAAGGTGATTAGATAAACAGTGTTATCTTGAGTGTATTATAAGGAATCTATATACTTGAGTTCATCATAAATGCATTATTGGTATAATGTGATTGACTAGGGTCCTTGCATTTAATTATTATCTTGGTTTCTTGTCAAGTGGATTAGATAGAGTTTTTCGTGATCTTAAAATATATTGATTCTTATTGTTGTTACAATTCCAAACATCAAGACTATTAGACGTTTTCATGATATAATTTTATTTTCAAATATGTGTTTGATTTATAACTGTATGAAGATTATGTGTGGATGTTGTGAAATTTTAACTGACTAATTTTATCTGTCAATGGTGTAGATGTAAAAATGTCAAATCTTATTGTTATAATGTCTCACATTTACTAGTTTTAGGGATATAATGTTTTACAATGATAGGAAATTCAAAGAAGTACCTGGAATGGGTCACATGAAAAATAAATTTGACGAATTCAATCTACTTAATCTTGATATAGTAGTAGGATAAAGTTATTTGGATAGTGGAAAAGTAGTATGTACTACGGATTATTGTTTAAAAATTTATCAAAGAGATGATTTAGAAGAATTTAAAATTTAAATGAAGATTTTTTACTTTGAGTGATGTTTATTGGAAGTACATATAGAAATTTTATGTTGTAAAGTGAAAACTTATCCTAGGAATCAGATAGAAAGAAACATTGGATGTTACTAGAAAGAGGTTTGTTGGTCTGAGGTTTCCCAAAAATGAATATGGTATGTGGTTTCTAATTCTAGTCATTATATTTATGATTTTTTTAAAAAAAATATTCCAAGAGGTTCCTATGAATTAATGTTCGAACAATAGTCAATGTTTCATAAGTTAGGATATATTATAATGATACATAATATGGAAGGTTCAAAGGACATTAGGAATTATTCATAAAGATGCTAAATGTGAAAACGAGGATCTAATTGTCCACCATAAAAATATCATATAGGAAATAATCATGATTCACTCAGAATCATAAAGAATTTTTATGAATATTAATGATTTTAGGTTTTAAAAAAACTTCTACATTTTAAGCAGGTTTTAATACTATAAATAAAAGGATGCTGTTTTGGAAAGTCGCAAAAAGTATTGATTGACATATTTTAATTTAATATTTCTACCTATTCTTTAATTCTTGGCGGAATTATTTGTATATAAAGGAGTGAAGCTACAATAAATTTCATGTAGATTTCTGAAAGCCGGGCGAATCACTATAGAAGGGTATAGTTGATCAAACATTCATTGTGAAGAAACTTTGGTTAGAAAGATACTGGAAAATTCATTTCTATTAAGTTATATTGGATGAATGATGTGAAAAGCTGACCAAGATACCACAAGATTAGTTGGAATAAAAAGAGAAATGTACTATGGAGATTTTTCAAATAGATTAAAGTGACATCAGTCTAATAAATTCCAAACATTGTATCCCCATCGGTTATTATAGAATGAACAATATGTCGAAGTAATTGAGTGATCTTGATGAAGAGGAATCAAATAAATAGTAGGAATATGTTGTCATGAAATCAGTTGTGGTTGTGTAGATGGATGTAACTGGATGAACATGGTACTAAATTGAGTTTCATCAGATGATGTATAATAAATTCTAAGATAAAATTGGATGAACAATTTCTTATAAAAGTTTAGAAATAGGTTCTTGCATGAAATTATGAAATAAATTAATGAAAATATTACAATAAGATAAACTATTGAGAATGTACAAGAATCTTAGGGACATAATACAAAATCATATAAGTTAATGTTCATACTATTGTTACAATAATTATTATACCATTTATCTGTTCAAGTAGAACATGAACTGTCTATTAATGATAGTGTTATGAAAGTGAAAGTATATTACCTTTTTGATGTAAAAACCTAAAGGATTAATTTATAGTGTTTTATGTTATCTTGAATTACTTCCAAACCATTCCAAGGACGTGCTATTATTGTTCATTAGTAAACCTTGTAAATACATGTTTTTCTATTGTTGCACTTATGTTTTTGTTTTTTAGTAGATTCATATCTCTCTTACAAGAGGTGAGTGTTTTTTCTTAGGTAAGGAAACATAAAAAAGTGGAGATCACTTATTCACCCCTCACCCTATATGTTATCACATATATCTAAATTGGTCCTCTTATATAGATCCATTTGTTTGGATAGGGAACCCTGGTCCCACCGTTGGACAAAGAACATCCTTCAAAAATACCATAAAATATGAGGGATCATTGAGAGGGGTGATGTAAAGATCATCTGGGTGTGTACAGATGAAATATTTTTGGATCAATTGATGATTGTATTATCACAGAAGAAGTATGATATTAATGGTGATTCCCATAGTTTAAGATAAATTTGAGTTTTATGTAATAATTTTATAATGTATCATATTATTGAATTAAAGTCAATAGCCATTTATCATTCATTCATGGGTTTTTCAATTCATTTTATATAAATAATAGGATGATATTTTCCCCTTTAAGTATGAATTTATGTTGTCTTTAATAAATGATCATCACATAGTAATATGGGATGTGGTGATATGTTAACACTAGCATATATAAAATCTTATAATCATTACAAAGGGTTGTATATATAATAAAATTAATAGATTCTGTAGGTAATAAGTAGATATTGACTACTTGGATTTACATGATAATGTATATCAAATGCAATGTCATAAATACATTGATGTAATTAGGGGTGTATGATTACAATAAATACTTCTTCCTATAGGATGATTAGATACCTATCATGATAACGTTTGTAATTTGATTCATTAATAAGGTAATTCAAAAGAAAACAAGATAGTCAAGGGGTGGTTGGGTATGTTTATAATAGTTTCATCGGTTGGAGTGTAACCAAAATGGAATTATTATTCTTATATGATGAGTAAATACATATATCCTTTGATAGAGTTAGAGTGAGTAAATTAAATGATGTTATTAGTTGAGTTACATATTAGGTGTTCAACTACTTGGATGAGGGATGTGTTATGTACTCATCTATTATATGAATAACATGTGATGCATTCTTAGGCTTGGTTATTCAATTTTAGAGAATCAAAAATAGATTAGTAAACCTATACTAGATTTACATGTTCCATGACTAGTGGTTACATAGTTTCATAGATAAAGGGATTTTATATGTATACATATGATTCATAGGATACATCTTGTGGTTTCAATGTTTGAATATGGATATGGGCAAGTTTGATGGATATCACACCATACCCTATAGTAGTTTGAGTGGAATTGATGATTTTAACTGAATAATATTTACTTACAAATATTTAATTGATATTTCAGATTTATTTTCAATGAAACTAAAGAATTCAGGGTCACAAAGTTAAGCCTCTGAATATGTATTATGTTTTGAACAAATATTTTGTTTGAAAATGATGATAGTTTGATAAAACCGTATCAAAAATAATTTGAATGAATTCATAATGTTATAGTGTTTGAGATAGAGTACTTATATATTTTAGTGAAATTGGTAGTTTATTGGTTATACACTAAAAACACACAAACACACACAGATATATATATACAATACATTTTAATTAATGATATATTTGTGCCAATGTATCCTTAATCCAATGCCTATGATCACAATTCACCCAACATAATTCATGTTGGGCGAATTCATCTACAACCTCCTTCCCATATAGTTTAATTTTATTTCTAAAACATTATAAATGTATTACTTATTGTTTTCATTTCCATTAAATCGGTTCAATGGATTAATCCAATGGAAAGTGACCTACACACATGATACACTAAAAGCCGAAGATACATTTCATTAAATGGTGATCTTCCAGGCTGTAGACATAAAGGGGTGTGATTTCTCTTAGTGTGTGATAAAAATCATCATCAATTTTTTGCAAATATTTATGAATCTATCATCCCTCCCATAGTATTTTTCTTCTTGTACTGTGAAGGCTTTAGTTTCTTATTCACTGTAGGAGTAATATGGATCCAAATTCTCTTATAGAGACATGAAGACTATGTTTCTGCTCCTGTGATCTTTATCTAAAAAATTACATTAATATGTTTACTACTGTATAAGTTATATAGTTAAGTTTTTCATTCATTATTATTTTTTTATTGATATCATCAAGGATATATTTGGAAAATAGATGGGTTTTTTCTACTTCTATGTTCATAAAATGATCCCTAAAATACCATCATGGATTCCTAAAAAGTGGTATCAAGTCATGTGGTTTATTTACCCCACATGAAGTACACTATAAGTAATACTAGGTAATTCTCCCACTTTTTTTGGATTTTATATAACATTCAATTGATGTTTACTATTATCATTCGGTATTCCATCACATAAAGTTAAGGTATAGATCGATATGTTTGAGCCAATATATTTTTGATTTTAGAGAATACAGATGAAGAAACATATAATTGAAAAGAAATTGGATGTTCCATTTTATGGGATTCATCTAAATAAAATGTAAAAATGTAAAATGGGAACCATTTTATTGGAAGGCACTTTGTTTAGTAAAAAACTCATTATGATGTAATGTTTCATTTATTATATAGGAATTGATGACTATTTTAGAGATTATGGAAAATAAAAAATATATTTGAAAGAATCCTATAAAACATAAGAAAGTGTTCATGATGTATAGGTTATTTATTATGAGGTTATTGGAAGGAATACTAGAGGAAAATATTGAGAATTATTTCAATATGATTTGAGGGAATCTTGAATCCCTGAAGTTGATATAGATAGATAATGTATGAGAAATTATACTGATGTAATCATTGTTAGAGTCATGGAATTTAATAGTAATGAAAGTGTGTAGTTTCAAAAAAATAAATAGTTTTATAAGATGTCAGGAACTTATTTTTAAATGAATAACGCCAGATAAAGTAATTCCATGAACCATATAGTAGTTTACTAGATACTGATTTACAGGGATAGGCATCCTAGATAATAAATCAGAAGATAAAATCAGATAATAATATATGAGATAGAAATTAAGGAAATGTGAATGGTCTATGACCTATATGAAGGAGTAGTGGGAAGAAATCATATCTGATAAAGTATTTTCGAATTCACATGTAGACATCCTGATGATCAAATTATTATTGTTCAATTTCTATAATCACAATTGATGAAGGAAATAAATTGTTTCTTAGTGTCACCATTTTTGTGGAGTCATTTGTAATTTTTTTGAGATCGTCCTTCGAATAAATTGAAATGTAAGGATACATGGTGAATTATTTTTCTAGATGGACTGATAATGTTTATTTAATGACTGATGAAGCTCTACATATCATATGGAAAATAAATGTTAATTCTTTGATAAATAATGAATGAATCATGAAACTAAAGGATATAAGACATGTTCTGAGGCAATGAAAGAGATTAATTTCCATAAGAAAGATATATTAGGTTGTATATAGTTATAAATATTTGGATGGAGATCAAAAGGTGAATTGATGTTCTATAGTGGTTGCATAAAGAGTAAATAATGGGACACAATATCTGATTGGATCATCAGATAGAGTGGTACTTTCTAGGAAAAAATGTCTAATATTCCAATATCATGGAATTTACAACTCCTAACTCTCCGTGAGAAGAATATGAATGGTTTAATGGAAAAAGTAATGTTGAATCATGATCACACTAAAATCAAGATGTTGTGACTTTTTATTGGTGGTAAAAGAAAAAAAAATGATATTTTCAACTTGAACAGATAAAATCGTAGTGCGTAGAGGTTATAACTAGATCACATGAATCTTTGGAGTCCTTCCCACTTCTGTATCATCTTCTTTCTAGATCATTGACAAGAAAAATCCAATCTTCACCTCTATGCTCAAACTTTCCATGGTTTTCACCATTATACTTTTTGATATACATACTTTTAAAAACTATTAAGTGTTTTAAACATGGAGTTTTTTCCTAAATAATTTCACATGGATTCATATATGCACTTGGCCTATAGGAAAATCAGTTTTGAATATAAACAATAGTGATCATTGATTTCCTTGAAAATTAATAAGGGAGACCATGTTCAAGTAACATAGTTCACCCCATGTCAACTAGACATTTATTTTTCCTTTTAACAGAACCATTTTGTTTAGGAGTTTAAAGTGTACTAATCTCATGCTAAACTCTATGCTTCAAAAGATATATTTTAATCTCATTATTTTTTTATTGATCACCACTATGTTATCTTAACTTATTTACTCGCATTCCTTCTCAGATTTCCTCCTAAAACTTTTAAACATTTTCAGAGAAACTAAATTGTCTTTCATATAAATAACACAAGTAATATGAGTAAAGTCATCGAAGAAAGTAATGAATTACTTATCTCCTTGAGATTATTGTTTTATCATGGGACCATATATATCATAATGAATAAGTTCCACAAGTCAGTTTGACAAAATTTAAACTTTATTATATAAAGAACTTGTAATTTTTTTTTGAAAAGTTGTGTAACACAAATATCTTCTTCCTGACATATTAAAAATTCAACGGACACCGTATCACTTTGATAACATGATCATATTTCTATAACTCATTTATCCAACCATTTTAAGCCAAAAATAATTCTCTTTTATCATACACATATAACAAGAGTTTTTAAACTCACCAACTTGGAACATGTTTCCATTTTTTACATTGTCCAATTGTAACTATCGTTGAATATTCTTCTCTATTAAAAATAGGTCAATATTTTCTTGAAAATAACTTTATATCCTTCATCTCAATGTTTTGAATCACTTATTAAGTTGTGTTTCATTCCATCAACTAATAATTATTTCTTGGAATTTAATTTTTATTCCACAATAACAACGCATCTAACACCTCTGATATTGAGGTCTTCATCATTTCCAAATGTCACTATTAATTCTTTGAAGTATTTCAAATTATTCAACAATGTTAATTATCCTCTCATATGAGAAGAAAGAATATTATCTATGATCCGATGTCATTCTAAATTAATAGATTTTTGATTTGTTTCGACAATAAGAGATATTTATTTCCCTCTTTCTTGTTTCACCTATCGCTTCTAAGGATTTCAAAAAATATTTTGTTATGATGGTAACAAAAAATACATAATTTTTCAATATATCTAGGTTGTTCACATGTTTCAAAAATAGTATCCAAGGTTAGAACCTATTTTAAATTTTTAAACCAACCTTCTATTGTGTATTCAAAATATCCATCCCATAATTATTCTTTTGAGAGGATTGAACCCCCTAAAACATATCCTTATATAATTTTTGGAATAATTGTAATGTTTTTTATTAAACTAACACATATTTTACATTGGTATGAATCCACCACAATACCAATAGTATCCAAAGAAATAATATTTTCATAAGTAACTTTCATACTTTCTCGATTTCTGAGCATGTTTCTCAAAAACCTTCTTATCTTTCTTATCCGAACTTTGTTGAACAACAAACTTTCTTTTATCAACCATAATCTTCTTTTTCAGATCCATTATCATTTAAAACATATTAGAAGTAGAATTTATAGGAAATATTTGGGAATAATAATTTTTTGAATCTTCTGACATCTACACATTTTTGGTTTTAACCACACACCTAACTTCCCCATATTTATTCTTCTTAGAATTATTTTAACATTATTCTCAACATTTGATGGAAACTTCTAATTCTTCCTAGGTTTACCCTTTCCAAATATTTCATCGTCTTCAGACATAGTATTCTTGAAACATGTAAACCTCTTATCAGATTTAGAATATTTTTATTGCAAAGTTCCAACTCTACTTCTTTTTCCTTCAAAAATACTTCTAGGTGTTCATTATAATTATTTTCTATCTCATTGGATTTCATCAAATAATCATCCTATTATAGAAGATTAAATTTAACATCAGGAAAAAATTATTGATTGTTTTTTGAGGAACATTCATTTTTAAATTTCTTGATCCCCTTATCAGGTCTACCAATCATTCTCAGATATTCTTTGAATTTTTTTAGATGAAATTCTAACCATGTTTCTTATTCTTCAGAGCTACTGCTTTCAAACTCTTCATTGTTATCTATCAAAATGAAAGTGTTTTCTCAATCTTCCTCAGTATAATTTTTGGATTCATCTTAAATGCCTTATTATTCATCATATTTAGACAAGAAACATCAGTTTTTTTATTTGGATAAATTTTTATCTTTCACTTTGAAATAATATTTATCTTTATGACCATGTTTCTACTTTTATTATCTTGGACTTATTTCAGCTTCATCACAAACCACTTATTAATTTATTTGAAGAAAACATTTCTTAAATTTCCCAATGAATCCACATTCAAAACATTTCAAGGGAGTTTCCCCCCTATTTACATGTATTGTATTTCAAATTTTTTGAAAATAAGAAAAAAAATTCATCATGATTTTTATATATCTCATTTTTAAAATTAGAGTCTCCATATTCTTATATAAGTATCTTATTCGGATTTTTTTCTTTGTACCCTTGAAAGAAATTTCATGGGAAACTTTTATATTTCCCTTCATTACTTTCTCCCATATCATTTTACGAGAAATGAATGTACTATGAAAACCAATCATTGATATTGTTTCAGGATCTCTCTCTTCCAATGAGAAAACTTTAACATCAAACATATTAGGAAGAAATATTATGATACTTTTAGAAATATTATAATTTTACAACTTCTCACCAAGTCACATAATAGTGTTAATAATTTCATTCACCCTTGTAAAGAAGTCCCTAGTTGATTTATAATCAACCATCTTGTGATATTCATACTTCAGCCACCAGATTTGTTGATTACCATTCTTCACTTTTGTATTTCTTTTGTAAATGTTATTTAAATTTTTCTATATAACATTTGTGGTGGAAACACCATTTACTCTTAAACAATCACTTTTAGAAAGTGATGATGGTAAAAATTTCTTATCTCATCCATCATTCTCAATATTCTTCATGTCAGTATATGTAAGAGGAAATTTTTCATCAATACGAGAAAATAAATATGCTTTAGATTTAAAAACATTAAAAAAAAGAGATATAAGATAAAGAAACATTCTATCATTCCAGATATGATAGTTCATACCATCAAAGATAATAATACCTTTATATTTCAAATAATTTAGATTCTCCATCACAAATTCTCTTAAAAAACCACCACATAGAGTAAATGAAGGGAACCTTGCATTTGATTCCTCCAAAATGTTTTTTTTGTTTTTTTTCAGAATAAAAAACTTTGAAGGGGTTAAGTGGGAACCACATTCCTAAAAACCAAATGTTGATTATGTTAAGAGACCCAACAAGATAGATTCAAAATTCAGACATTCAAAATTCAAATCCAAAAGGTGTGACATTCTAAAGATTAAATGAATCGAGAACAATGAAACCATTGGTGTTGATGCCTCAGTATATTCACATGACCTCCCATCACCACTATCACAAAAACGAAAAAATATCTTTATAATCACTTCAAAATAGTCATCACCAGTGAAAACACTCTAATGAGATTAAAACCATTGTCAACACTAGGACATCATATTATATCATAAAAATGTAACAACTTCAACCATTATTAAAATAACTAAAACCAAACTATTAAACCCAAAATCCCATGATATTCATGATAAAATACCAACACTAAGTCATTAAGATGAAACACTAACACTGAATACTGTCGTTTCCTTTGAGGATAGAATACCAAAAAACTAGAAAACCAAAATATCATGAAAAAAATAACATACAATGAAAAAAAAGTGAAATCAACAACAGATATGAATTCTCATGAGGCCAAATTCCATTCAAGACTGAACCAAACAATCATGATTATAGGGACACCATAAAACATAAAAGACCTAAAACACCACCAATGAAAGAACATTTAAATAAAAAGGAAGAATAGAAACCAACAAGTGTCAAAACTCATGAAACACATGTGAACTTCAAAAATAATCCAAAAAACAACCAAAAAACAACTTCTTTTTACTAAAATGGAGTCTGGTGGAATAGATATGGATACAAGAGAACAGGTTTATCCGAACAAGGCCTTGAGATGGAGCAGTGATGGTAGAGATGAAACTAATGCACCTAAAGAAAATAATGAAACAAACATAAAAAATAGAAAATTGACCAAGACTGAAAACATATCCCAAACCACCATGAAGAATTATAGACATGATAAAAAGTGGGTTCATGCATGATAGATCCATTATAAAGGGCAGTCGTAGTTAGCAATAAAATTCCCAATATATGGAGACAAATTCCTTGAGGAGGAGGGGAAATGATAGGGAAATACAGAATAGAGATGAGAAAATTACCTAGAAACAATGCCAGGATTCTAGAGAATTAGGAGCACTCTACATCGAAGAATCACACCAGAAACCCTAAGAGAGGGTGATACTGAGAGTGAGAGAGTGACTGGGGTTGTAGGGCATCATTATGAAACTTCCCTTTGATACTAATTAATATTTACCAGCCATGATCAATGTATCAATGAGAGGGGGAGGGGGTTAATCAGTCATAATATTTTCATTTTATAATTCATTAATCTTGAAATAATCTTAAAATCCTATTAAAGAGTTATCCCATTATTGAAAAATGCAATCACACATCCCTAGGAAAAAAATATTTACAAGGTTTTCAACTCAAAAAGAATAGCTATGTTCTTGTTATGGTTTGGAAATATTCCGACACCACAAAATCAACTATAAAACTATCTTTTTGTGTGTATATAGTAAAGTAGGATATAAGATTAAAATTTTAGTGAATTATGATCAATATAATAGTGATTGTGCTTCAAGTAGCATGAATTGATGTAATACAAGATTGTGTGACAACTGAAGATACTTAGACCAATTTATTCAAAACATGTTACTGTGAAGCCTTATCAATATTCAGTTTTGATAAAAATGAAAATAGTGCTTCTATTTTCTACCTCAGCAGTAGGTAATAAGTTCTATAGACTTCGTAATGATGCTCAGTCCCATATACATGCCCGATTCCTTAGTTTTATTTCTTCGTTCTAAAAAATAAGTGTACCTACAGACTACTAAAACAATTATAAACTGGTTTTGCCTCAGTCCAAAATTCACAGTCTAATTTTTTGGTTTGATGATGCAGTCGGATCTGATATTCAACTAATATTATCTTCCTTCTTATTCTTCTATCTGGGAAACTTCCTCAAGAATTCACTATCTAGAAAACTCGTTTCTCTAAAAATATTTGAGAACATCTCCCTATAACTCCAAATGTGAATGATGTTCTGATCCATTAGAAATTACAATGCACTGTCCTCCTTTCATAGGTACTAAAAATGGTTTAGGCAGGAATCTGAAAATTTGTCCCGCTTAAAAAAATTTCCCAAAACATCAATTCCCCCTTTATCTTCTGTCCATTTTGACTTCTTTAATGCTTCTCTAATCTTCTCGATTTTCTTGATACTTCTTGAATCTTCTCACAACATGAGTTGTCTTTAATCTTTATAACCACTATTTATTATGATTTTGATTATTATTACAATTTATTAAATATAATTAAGATTTATGTACAACATCATATTCTTTATTATAATTCTCTATACCAACTAATCATATGAAAACTAAATGTATTCTCATTACAATGATCAGTACAAACTGAAATACAAACTACAGTTGAAACTTTTATATAAAAATGTTCTTGATACTCTGTTAGACTTTAGTTTCCTTTCATTTTCTATAAAAATAGTCACAACATAAAAATATGTTAGCACCCCGTAGAAACACTTCATCACCAGCTTCTAAATAGTTCTCCTTTTCTTCCTTTCTATATATCAATGACCCTACATCTGATTAAGTCTAGCGTCTGATGAATTTTATCAGTGTTAGCATACGCCACATGGATTAGTACCTATCTCTCTATGATGAATTAGTGTCACTTATATTTCGATAGTGGAGACCACATATGTACGATGAATCTTAACCCATTTGATGAAAAAAACGATAATTCGACTTTATCTATTAACCCAATTGAAACAAAAAAATAATCCTGATAAAAAATGGTTGTCTATATTGTTTATCATTACCCAGTTGACCGGTCTTAAAAAACTAAAATTTTATTTTCACTATGATGAAAATTATTCATGCTTAAACAAATTTCCAAAATTTCCTAATGAAGGAAGTGTTTTCATATACTTATTTAATTTTCTGATTATTGTATATGGAAACTTATTTCTCCAAATATTTTTATCATGGGGATTATTGGTTTGACGGAAAACCAACATATTCTTTTTCTCACATCCCAAATAAAACTTCTTTTCCTATAAACAAGTATACATTTGGTGATCTCATGAAGATGAACTGAGACAAACAAACAGTGACATTATTTTTCCAAAAAATCTTGCTTGTATCATGAATTCTTCATGACATTTTGGTACATTAGTTTAGAATAGTTTTATCTGACTACATTGGAAATTATTATAACATTCCATTCTTTCAAAACTTCCTTCTTTCCAAACAAACCTCAAACAGATTTGAATCACTTTTTCTACCTCTTTTATTCATAAGGATAGCATCATGATTTTCCCAAAAAACATTATGATTTATGACAACTCGAAGATCATAAAACAATCCCCAAATTTATATTGGATTCATTCAAACTTCTATATACGTTCTCATTCTGATTCAACATTCATATCATAACCAAAGTGAGTTTGATTAACCTTTGTCTAGAAAACCTTCTTGACAAATTGAAGGAATTTCTTAAGGATTTTATGTCCAGTTCTTTTATTATGCTTTTTAGTTTGATCACCAACATTTAAAAAGTAAAGTGATATCTTTTTCTTTGAAAACAAAATATATTACCCACTTCAAAAACATCTTACATCTTAAAAAAATCCCTCCCAACTTTGTCCCAACATAAAAAAGCAACACATTTTTGATTAAAAATTGACAAGATATCAAGAAAAAACATTAAAATTTCATTAATGTCCAAATAGAGTCAAATATTTAATAAATTATGAATTTTAACCAAAATATATCATTAAAAAATTTATTAATACTTTTAATTTCATGGGACACCTATTATTCAATGTAAAAAAATTATTTCAAGAGTGATTCTCCATGAAAATGATTATAAAAACTCATTTAAAATATAAGAAGTTGTTTTAATTTAATAGATAAATCATTTTAAATCACTTCGAACAAAATGAAATCCCAATTTTGGGAAATTCATTAAAACACCTACCTCAATTAAATGTTAAACAATCTAAAAGTATCCACTAATGACAAAACATTCTCTAAAACCCTCATGTAGTCCTCTATATTTCAAGGAAATCAAAACCCCTCATAATAAATCTCCCAAAAAAACAAATTTGATCACTAAATACTTCCAATATTTTAGGAGGAAGGTAAATCTAGTGTAATTTAGAGAAAGAGGGTTTGAGATGCTAGATAATGAGGGAATTGGGGTGGGGGAATGCTTGGAGAAATCAATATGAAACATGAGTTGAGGTGGTTTGAATCATCGAAGGGGGGGGGGGGTGGTAGAGACACCCCATACATTCCTAGATTGAACGACTGATAGTGTAGAGATGGATAAAGCCTTAGGGTTATAAAAATAAAGGTTAGTAAAACAATATAATCACCTTTAAGCGAATCTAGGCTATTTGTAAGGTTAATCATCATGGTTTTGGTAATGAAGAACAGATATCGTAGTAGGCTTTTCATAAGAAATATTTATTGGAACCAAGGATATTAATTGTTGTAAATGGAGTACGGTTTTTTTTATAAATCCTACATATAGAAGATCAGGTAGTACATGAAATATCAAGAAGTTTTAAATAAAATGGATCTTAAAGTTAATGCTAACAATGGTATTGAAGATGGTGTTGTTTCCCACTGTTTTCCTAATGTTTGGGTCAAAAATTTAGAGGCTGATAATATCATACCTAATGGATCTTTTTTGGAATAACAACTTCATGAAAATGGTAAAGTCATGTATTTCTCAAATACTTGTTTTAGGATCACAATGATGTGGATCATCGTGAATGGAGATAGTGATCTTTGCGAATATGAGAATATGAGCTTCATGACTACACGATGAGTTTACGGTGAGCTCCGTGACTATGTAAAATTTTTGTGGAGCATTATATAGGGAGGATCTACACTAAGATATTTTGGGTAGATCCAAAAATCAAACTGAAGGTGGTAGAGCATCGTGAACGCCAGGCCTATAAATATAAGGCTACCCCTCTTAACTTCTCACGAAGTTTTCAAGGAAAACATGGAATATCTTTGATTTCATGAGGCTAGGGGAGCTCCGAGAATCTGGGTTTCTAAAAAAACCTGAGCATTGGAAAAATTATTTTTTAGTCTTGAATTATGCTAATTATTATGATTAAAGTGATCCTCTCAGTGATGTGGTATACCCTATTGACACAATGAGATTCTCGAAGGCCGTTTGTTCCCTGAAGGCAGGGATTCTTCATGGAGGAGTGTGCTTTGCAAAGGAGCTTCATGAAAGGTAGTTTTTCATATCAGTTTTTAGTGAAAAAGGATTTCAATGTGCACCAAATCATGTCTATGATGTAAGCAGAGTCTCTTTATATATAGGTATAAACTCTTTAATTCCAATCCATTAAATTTAACTTCATGTAGATAAACTGAGTAAGACTTCTCTCAAATTAGTTAGCTAGGGGGAGTCAATGGAAGTGTTCCAAGGGATGCAATTGCAAATACCTAAAAAATTTTAAGAAAGTTTTCATAGAACATAGTGACTATAATGAAACATCTGTATTCCACAACTAGTGAATATTAGTGGATTTAAGTACGACCATCACATTGTTGGCGAATGCTCCTTGGACTATCCCTTAGTGGTGAACCTAGTAAAACTATTTTTTTCACTCTTTTCATGTGAATGTTTTTTACTACACTACTCCAGTAAATAGGTTTAACAACTTCCTACTAGAATTAAAACATGATCCATTACTTTAGAAGAAATATTTGACACCCTAATTCATCCCTCCCCTCTCACGGTGCTCTGGGGTCTAACACCAATTATTAAATCAAATCATAATAGGAGACCCATCATGGGTTCCCTAACATTGTATGATTTATTTAGTAGAAACAACTCATAGAAGGGTAAGTCTTATGGTTTGTACTAAGAGTGAACCTACCTTATCACTACTTATGGAGTTTAAAACGTTTATTTTCAAAATAAATTTCATATATGTGTAAAGGAAGGGTCAATTTAGGGTCATCACACAATGTTCACTAAAACATGAACTTCATGTTGTGCCCATATAGAGCTCTTGATAAGGTATAGAAACATATTTAATATAAAACATTCAATGATCATGTGAACTCCATGCATAGAAATTTTTTTACAATAACTAAAAAACTCAACAAAAAAGATATTAAAAAATTTAAAAGGAACAAATTAAATTATAAAAAATTTAAAGAAAACAAATATACAATAAAATGGTGATTTTCAAATAATAACCCCAATTATCCCACATAACACAACATTGAGTGGAAATTTAACGTTAATTTATCCACCTAAGGTAACTTTATATGAAAAAATAATCCGAGGCACCCCCTTTTGAGACTATATTGATGTTAACAAAATCTCAAGAAGAAATTGAGGATACAATTGTGTGAAAATGTATTTTTATCTTGTGCATGGCATTATGTTTTCTATATAATGCAATTTTTATTGTGAACATGACTATACATTAAATTGTTTATGCAATGTGGAGTCTAGTCATAACATACATTAATGGTTAACATATCATGTGTCCACACAATGAAAAATAGAGTTTCATTTTTAGTATACTTAATGATAGGTTTAGTGTCAAAATTTTGTGGGGATTATTCATAATATTATGTTGAGTGTAAATGTAACATAAATCTAGACAGTCTTATATAACACTAAGTTGTGTTGAAACAAAGTATGAGGAGATAATACGACACTACATTGTGAGAAAACATAGTGTAAGAAAATAAGTTGATTTTTTTTTTCCTATGTTAAGTAAGTTTCTAAAAAAATAATATTTTATATATTTAATTAGTTTTTATAAAAATTTATAAAAATTTTATAAATGGTAAGTGATTGTATTTTTAAATTATGTTTTACAAGACTAAATTAAATATGAAAAATTCATATTTTTTCTCATGTTAAATAATGTGTTTATTTAATTGTTTATTCTTTTTTATTATTAATATTTATAATTTTTTTTACAGAATGTGAATAAGGATTATTCAATTATTTGTGTGATAAATTTCTCCTAGGGTATAGATCTTTATTTTTCATTCTATGTACAATATCATAAGTTTTATTTTTTATATACCTTGGCCTTAATTTTTTGAGAGTTATAATATTCAGAATATTTATTGAATACAATATGTATATATTGTGTTTTAGATATATCATGAATTGACTTCTATCTTGAGTAAAGTATCCTTGGGGAGAGGGACTTGGGATCAGACCACCCCATCCTATAGGCTTATACAATGTTCTAAAAATTTGAGTTGTTGGTTATCTATCACTTTGAGATTATTCATCTCAAGATTACAAATCTTATATTACATTATGAATTCACATGAAAAGTTCAGGTACCTTATTCCTAAGATGCATTCAAACATGTATGAATATAATAACATATATTTTTTGGCGAATAAAAAAACATGGGTGATATGTATAGATATTCACATTAATGTGGTGTGAACACATTAAGTTGGTGGATGAAATGGGGATTCAAAAAATAAATCATATGATGCATATATTTAAAAAGAAATAAAATGTGTGAAAATATTAATTTCATAATATTGAATGGCTATAAATATAATAATTATTTTATTTATATTAAATTGGTGGGACTTTAAAGAAAACCATTCAAATACTAAATATGACATTTTTTCCAAAAAGGCACATGACAAGACCTAGATCATCCGAATGGATAGTTTTATGTCGAATATAGGTTCCCCTAAATTATTATATATATGAAAATTATGTAATGGTGATATAATAAATTTTTGGGCCTCATTATTGATATTTTATTTGGGTTTCACAAGCTAGTAACCTTAATGGTTAGGATACCATAAAAATAGTGTTTAGAATAAATCTAGAAGATTGATTTGGAAAACTATTTTCCAAAGAAACTATCTAATAATCCCATCTATTTTGATTGGGATGATTCCCTACATAAATAAATAATTAATGATTCTGAAAACCAATCAAACTCTTTAACTAGTAAAATATGGATAATGAATCACTAAATATTTATGATTTTTGAGGTATTCAATTTTAATGGGGAAATTTTAATGAAATTATAAGATAAAAAAATATAAAACATGATAATACCCCATTAATATGTATTTTTTGCAGATTATGGTATACTTAATTATTATCAAATTGAGATTAATTATAGTTGTGAGATATAAAATAGTTATAGATTTTTATTTTGGGTTGAGAAATTATCTCAATTAGATGAATTATAAGTAGATAAATGTGAATGTAATAGAGTTCAATTTTCCTTAAGTTGGTTAATGTGTACTATATACTGGGTTTGTGACACAAATTGGTGTTAAAAAATAGAGACTAAATGATAGAAGGGAATTCATAAAGGGTGAATTATATATTTGTATTGTTAATGGAGTGAAAGGCACTAAATTAAATATTGATAGTAATCACTTGATTTTACCAATTGGATTATTGATTGAAATTGAAAAAAATTATTATGTTCTCCCCATAAAAATATTTTAATTTTTGTATCTTGTTTTGACAAGTGGGGAGGTTAATCACCTCTAAAGAACTAGACTTTTTCTATATATTAGAATGAAATGTTTTGTGGAATCAGGAATATGATAAATGGGTTTTAAATTCTTGATATAGATAATCATTTTTATAATAATCAAAATAAGATGTTCCTGGTTGATTATAATCCCACCAACTTATAGAATTATCAGATCAGATATATAAAAGATAAAAAGGATTTAGAGAGTCTATAAATATGAACATTTAGACACATTCAGTTATAAATCATTTGATACATGCAAATATTGTTTTTAAAAAAATATGACCATGGAACCTTTTAGGTGAAAAGGTAAATGCACTAATAGATTTTTGGATCTCATACATGGTGATGTATATACACCAACGATCATAAAATAAAGTCGTGGTTTTAAATACTTCACTACCTTTTCTGATGACTTTAGTCAGTATGGCTTTGTGTATATGATAAAACACAAGTTTGATACTTTTGAAATGTTTAAAGAGTTTCAAATTGATGTACAAAATAAACCTTAAAAAAGTATAAATAATCACTGATCATATTGGGGTAGTGAATACTTAATCATGGAATTAATTAATCATATAAGAGATTATAGAATTCAATCACAACTCACACCTCCTAGAACACAATCATGGAATGATGTGTATGAGAGGTGTAATTTTACCCTGTTAGACATGGTTCAGTCATTGATGAGTTTGTGTTACTTTCCTGTTACATTATGGGGTTATGATCCAGATACCACTAAATTCCTACATAACCATGTTCTTTATAAAGTTTTCATAATGTCACCATATGTGATATGGTATGGGAAACATTATATTTTTTCTATTATTAATATTTGGTGTTGTGAATCACTAATACATTAATTAAATTATAATAAACATGTCCTTAAATATATAAAAATTATTTTATTTGTGGTTATACCAAGGAAATATTTTGATTCTATATATATAAACCTTAAGAAAAGTGTTACTATCCCGAAATGATGCATTCCTTGAGAATAAACATATAAGTTGGGGTGCTATGGGAGAAATGATGAACATGGAGAAGTTCAAGACCAATAAGTAGAAAGTGTTCATATAGTGGAGGTTGAGACATTTATGAAAATATTTATGTACTAATAACAAACACAATATAAAAGGAACTAAAAGGTCTTATAGTATTCTCTAGGAAACTTATAGATATGTATTTTTTTAGATAATGATGATGAAGAAACATTCATAGAATATGAATATAATTCCAACCATGAATCCATTGAGAGTTATGATTTTTAGAAATAGCTAAAATAAATGGAATCTTAAATTTACTCCATGTAAACAAGATATATTTGGAAACTATAAGATTTAATTAAAGGGATGATACACATGAGGGGAAATAAGGTTATCCATAAGAAAACTAACATAGATGGTAGATTTTCTATCTATAAATATTACCTAGTGGAAACAATTTATAAAAAAATTCATGGTCGTTACTATTAAGAAACATTTTCACTTTATGATATATGTAAAATGTATATGACAACATATTTACTTAATGGAAATTTAATTTAGGATGTGTATATGATATATCTTTAAGGTTTTGAGGTTCCAAAATATTCTGTTATGGTATGTATGATGCAATGGTAATATATGGATTGAATTAATATTCTAAGAGGTTTAATATATGGTTTTATGATAAAATAAAAGAGTTTGATTTCATCAAGAATGTGTATAATTCCTTTTTATATAAATGAATTAGCAAAAGTATAAAAATTATTCCAATATTTTTTTTAGATGACATACTAATAATAAAAAATGGCATCCCAACACTTTTCTTTGTGAATATGCGGCTTAGTAAATTTTTAGTACTAATAGACATGGGTAAAGATTCCAAAATAGTTTATATGATGATCTGTAGAGATATATCTAAGAGGTTTCTTGGAATCAGTATGGATACATATGATGGTATGGTGATAAAGTGTTTTAGCATGGAGAACATTAAAATTAGGTCTTTAATAACTCTAAATGGAAAAAATAATAGGAACATTTAACATCATTATAAAGATTTATCATGTTTGGTTTGAATTACCTATGTATCCTCCATATGATCTACCCTGTATCTCTTAGTGTGTACTCGATTTTATTTTTTATATGCTCCATGAATAACTTGTTAATACCAATTCAATCCCCATGATAGTAATTGGATTGTTGTGAAGAAAATTATTCATTACTTGGGAAAGACTAAGGATATATTCTTGATTTTCAGAGGAGAGAGTGTGCTCTATAAAAACGGTTACATGGATGATAGTTTCTAATCTTAGAGAGATGATATAAAAAATCAATAAGTTTTCATGTTTTTCTTAAAAGTGGAACTATTGGTTATAATATATCCAAAAATATCCACTATAGAGGACTGAAAAATAAAGGGAAATTTCATAAATATATAAGATTCAACAAAAGAATCTATTTGGATCCAAAAGTTTATTTCTGAACTAGGTGTGGTTCTTAGTATTGTGGGATCAACTGTGATTTATTAAGACAAAAATGTTTTTAAGACCAAGAAGTTTAGATATGTTTAAAGTAAACGTCGATGGAAGAATGTTTACTCAATGTTTTTTATTTTTTTACCTAACATAAATCATCATATTTTGTTGAAATTCATTTTGAGTTGATCAGATTGAGTTTATTAGAAAGATCCCACCATCTTGAGTTCATCAGAATAAAAATAAAGGTTTGATGTGATCAGTGATAAAATCTATGTTGAAATCTTATCAAAATTCATTCTTGAGTGCGTCAGATAGAGGGTTTTGTTAAATTGAAATATGATGATTGTTTTCTTTTATTTACAAAAATAATGAATACTGAAAGTTTTCAGTATCTACTTTTATGTACAAATGAGAGGTTCAGGTGAGATTATATATACATTGTGAAACAATGTTATAGAGTTTGAGTAGACTAATTTTTGTTGTCAATGGTAAGGTCACACAGAGTAAAAATATTAAGGTGGAAAAGTTTCTTGTTTCCATTTTTTATGGTTATGAAGAGATGATGTTGTGGTGGTATAATGTATCAGCAGACACACCCTTTGAACCTTACTAGTTAGAGGAAGTTCATAGAAGTACCAAGTAGGGGTCACTTGAAAATGACATCAGATGAATTTTATTGGCCGAATCTGAAACATATCACTGGTTGAAGTTCTTTGGATAGAGGAAACTTTGCATATATGATAAATGAATATTTATAAAATCATTTTATGAATTATTTGGAATAAATATATTTGGATTTAAAGTTATTTTCTTTTTTATGAAGTCTATCATCCGACCTTTTATAAATATATGTTCTGATGTGAAAATTTTCCGAGTAATTGTAAAGAATGCTGTATTGGATGTGATTGAAAAAATTATCATCAGTGAGAGGTTTCTATATGAATTAAATAGTTTATGGTTTCTAATGTAACCCATTAGATGGATGATGTGTCTATAAAAATTCATGATAGAGGTCCATATAATTTTTCTCAAGAACACCAGTTTATGTTTTATTAGCTAGGAGATGTCATAAAGTTATACTAGATGAATGGTTTGAAATAATTTATGAAGTTATCATATAGATGTCTAATGTGATTATGAAAAGTTAATCATTTGACATCCCAAAAATCTAGAAGTAAGGATCTATTAATCTCATCGTGGAATAAATATGTTTAATTAATATTTTTTATTCAAGGTCTTAAGGAAACTACTACTTTTTAAGAGGTTTAAATGTGGTCAATAGAAGGAAGTTTTTGAAAGAGTGTCACAAATTTTTGGAGTGGGAGGTTGGAATTTTATAACCATGACTAATTATTAATTATTGATGAAATACATACTCTCTAAATGATTAAATATTGAGTGAATTTTAATTTGGATTTTGGAAGCTAGATGACGTTTTCCAAAGTGAAGAGTCGATCAGACATTCATTGTGAAGAAACATCAGTCATACAAATACTGTAAGAAGTATTTCTATCAAGTGGCATCTGATGAATGGTGTGGAAAGTACATCAGAATAATAATGGATTAGTTGGTATCAAAGGAACAATGTACCAAAGTGGTTAGTTTAATATATTTTTGTTACAACAGTCACATGAATACCAGACAAAGTCTTCCAATCAGTTGGAATTCGTTAGAAATGGTGTAAAATTGATTAGATGAAAAGGTTGAATAGGTAGTGAAAAAATAGTTGGAAGAGGTGGTCATATAAATAGTGGTGGTCCTTTAAATGGATGTTTCAAAAAAGAGGTTACCATACCAAGTTTCATAATAGTGGATACTAAAAAAAGAAAATATCAAACTAGTAGTTTCCTATAAAATTTTAGGAATAAGTTCTTGTTTAATGATGTAAGAGAAAGTAAAGGAGAAATTTTAATAATTGAAAGTGTGGGGAATTTTTAATTTGAAAAATTATTAAATATTTAAGACTATTGGTGATGGTTATTAATTTTATTACATAAAATCATTATACCTTTTTTCTATGTGAGGATCACATGAATTATTGATTGACTATTTTTTCTCAAAAGTGAAAGGTTATTCATTGAATATTGCAAGCAACCAACATATTATTTTTAGTGATTTTTGCAGGTATTAGATTACATCCCAACCATTAAAGAAACTATAAATTCATATTGAGTATGGACCCATGTAATTACTTATATTTATTTGGTCAGATTACTTACTAACCATAACAAGGACTAGATATTCATATTGAGTATTGACACATGTAATTACTTATATTCATGTGGTCTTTTTTCTTCTTTTTTACTAATTGATTCATATATATCTAGTAGGAGGAAAATTTTATTTCTTGTGTAAGAATACATTAAAAGGGAAAATAATTGATTCACTCCCTTCCTTTCTCAATGACCACATAGATCCTAATTGGCCCTTTCAAGTGGTATTAGACGAAAGGTTTCCTTTGTTGACTTCTTTCAAAAGTTGGGAGAAATGGAATGCTATTAGGGGTTTTTAGAACATTGGTAACATTAAGGGAATTACTATTTTAAATATAAATAAGTATCACATACGGAAAGATAAAATGTTTCCTTCTCTTTTCTCCCATGGATTTTAAGTTATTGAGTCTGATACCAATGGTTTACCTACTTGTTTTGAGGATGCATCCGTTACGTTATTGATAAGAAGAATTTCGGAACTGATTTGCTACCCAGAAATTATATACTTGCCTCACTCTCTAAAAGAGAGTATCTTAGATTTAATGGAATTGGAATGAATAATGGAATTTTGGAAAAGTTGAAGAAAATATATGATGGAAATAAAAAAGCAATGAAAGGAATGTTAAGGACATTGTGATTATAGTATGAAGATCGAAAAATTGGTAAAGATAAATCTTTTGGTGACTTCTTGAAAAGAAATAATTACATTATAAAAACCATAATATGTTTTGTTTAGATGAACAAAGACTCTACTATGGTTTAATTTTTTTTATAAAATTTAAAGATGAATTTGATTCCAAGGTATCATCATTTAAATAATATATCCTAAAAATCTATATCTGGATGACTTATAGAGAATTATCATCACATATTAATGGGAATAGAAATGGTTATGAAGAATGAATATTAAAAGGACAAAAAAATTTCTTTCAAATATATCAATATAGGAAATTATAAGAATATTATAAAGGAAGAATATATTGACATTGAGATGATATATAGGGTTTGTAAAAGATATAATGAATTCATCTCTATGTTTTTGAAAAAGGTAAAAAAGGAACACGAATGTAAAAAGGAACATTTCCTAAAATGCTATTTGGTTATGGAGCAATTAGTCAATTTGTTACAAATTGTCTATGACACAAGGAAGACAAAGATAATGATGAATAAGATAGAGAGTTAATAATATCTATGGAAAAAGGTACATAAATACAAGTCCTATATAAAGGAAAATTATAATAAGTTCTCTAAATTCAAAAAGAGATTATTTTTCTAAGTATGAGGAATACAATGATAGTAAAGACCAATTTTAAAACTCTATTAATGATGATGTTGAAAAATTGGTTATTGCTAAAATGAATGATGAAAATTTCACCTGTAAAGAAATAAATAGATCTCTAGAAGAAGAATAAGAATATAATTTGTTTGAGTTTATAATAAAAAGTAAATTTAAATAATGCAATTCAAATATTATTAGACTTGAAAAGGAGAATAAGAAGATAAAGAAAGAAGATATGTTGAAAACAAAATTGTAATCTTTTCTTAAATATAAATCATTATTTATAAAATTGATATATTATTTTAAGTATCCACTTGATTGAGTGATAAACCTCAATATCTATAATGATGAAAATATTAAGTTGAAGTTGAAATAATTATATATTATTCAATATATATTTTTTGAAGCTGATCGAGGAACCAAAAACATCCAAAACTTAGTTTTAGTGGTCGGTAAAACTTATGAGAATATTAAACCTTATATATATCAACAAAAATAATCTTCAATGGTTAATATTAAGGTTTAATATGGTTATAATGATGAATAATTTAATAAACCATGGATGTAACAAAAATAAATGAAGATGAAAATCTTGAAATTATTATGTTTTTCAAGTTTGAACAGATATATTCTACTACTTGAGATATTGAAAAGGTTGATAAGAAATATTAAAAACTAAAAATATGTTAGGATGTTACCATAATATTAGTACAAAATAATGTGATAAGTTGGATGGTCAGAAAATGTTTGAAAGCAGGTAGATAATTTTGGAGATCTTTTTAGTTATAGATGAAAATACAATTTATATGGATATTATTGGCACTTTGTTTGTTTCCGACATATAGAAAATATGATTTAGTTTAATAATGAATTATATAGTGAATCCAAAAGAATATGGAGGCATAGTTTCTGGGGTAGTCAACCCACTCAATGAAGAAAACATGATAAAGTAAATTTAATGATTTAAAATAGATTCCAAACCTTGTAAACTATTTGTGAATGACGTGATCATCCTAGAAATATTTTAAAAGAATGTATTTTCATGATAAATAAATATAAAATGATATTCAATATTTTTTTATAATCCACATGATATGGTATAAAGAGGCAATGAAAAAGTCTTAGTTGTTGAAACTACCCTCAAATATTCAAAAAGAAAATGACCTTGGATATTAAAGAGTTGGTGTTATTCACTATTTATTGGATATTGAATTTCTCTTAAAATTGAGGTTGATTAAAAATAGGTAAAATGGATTTTTTAAATAATAACTCCCTCAAAATCAATGGATTTTTATTTTTATCATCAGGAAAGAAAAGTTTAAATCCAAATGATTCTTGTTTGTTGATTGGTTGAAACAAAATTTTTTGAGTGTATTTCTTTTGAGGAAGGTAATGAATTTATTTTTAGAAAATATGTTTTTTAAATATATTGAAGATGAGAATGTTATTCTAAGAGGTAAATGAACCATTGGAAACCTATTTCAAGTTGGTGATTCCCAAATTTTCTGCTATCTATACTTGATGGAAAAAATTATCTATGATGTAAATGGTTGGGGTATATGTGTCATAGGATTATGAGAAAGCTAAAAAAGAGAAAAATTATTTTTGATATTCCTTAAATTAAAATAATAAGAGATTATTTTTTGTTCTATATTCTGGAAAGGCAAGATTATAAATTCAATACATAAGAAGGTTGAGATTCATTCGACTCATCTCTTAGAGCTGATACACTGTGGCATATGTTGGTCAATGAGAAATAAATCAATGAATAAATATAATTACATTATTTTACTTTATTTTATTATTTTACATATATTAAAAGTACAATTTTTTTAAAACAAAAGTTATAGGATCTCAAAATGTATAAGAGTTTTAAGAGAAGTCTTGGAAAAGAATGTGGATATTCTATGAAGAATATTCAAAATAATAATGTTGTTTAATAAAAAAAAGAATGCTTAGAGATTATATTGGATATAATAATGTTTTTCATGTGTTTAGTGAACCTTACAACCCATAACAGAATGATGTTTCTGATAGAAGAAATAAAATTTTGGTTTACAAGGCACATACTATATCAATTGAACATAATACTTATCAAAACTATTTGAGGAAAGATATTGGAGAATTGGTTTATATTAAGAATCAATGTTTCTATAGGACAAACTATGATATGACACCTTATTTAGTCTATTACAAAGAAACACCAAATTTGAATTACATAAGTGTATTTGGTAGTCCTTGAATTATCAAGGATAAAGGTGAAAATATTGGGAAGTTTGATTAGTGTGGTGTTGATTAAATCTTTCTTGTCTATCATTGTAATGGTAGATGATATATATACTATAATAAATAAATATGAAATATCTCAAACTATGAATATTTGAAAATTCATGTACATTCTAATATACAAGTGTAAAATAATATCTGGATATGATATTAAGAGAAAATCAAGTTATTATAGTTGAAAAACATAAACAATTTCATAAAAATAGAAATAATTTTAAAGCTTCTCAAGATGAATATTCTATCCTACCTATCTCATGTGATGAGGGAAAATTATATTAATAATATCCTAGGATAAGGTAGAAAGTGGAAGTCCAAAACATCATTGGAGATGAATGAAAACATGTTCAAAGACTAAGAACATTAAGGTTAGTTTCACATAATTATTTATATTCATAGGTTGAAGAAAAATCTGTGGAAGTATCTTTTATGAATAAAGAGTGGATTGATTCTATAAAAGACGAGACATATCATATTGAGAAGATTGAAACTTGGGTACTTATACCTGACGAAAATAATAATAATAATGCAATTAGTATAAAATTGGTGTTCCAAAATAAGGTATAGGGAAAATGTGAAATGATAACAAAAAAGGTACTACTTGTTTGTAAATTTTACGAAAAAACTTAATGAATTTGTTTTGGTTATATAATTTCCCTCATAGAAAGTCTAAAATTAGATACTTGTTGAAGGATAATGATCTTAAAAAATTAAAGAGTTCAAAATAACCTCTTGATAAAATAAAAAAAATGTGGTTTCCCACATTTAATTTTTTTATTAAAAATATCATATTTTTAAGGAATGATAAAGAGATATGAGAAAATGTTTCCAAGGAGATAAAGGAGTTATTTTATGTTTATATGTTAGGAGAAAAAAATAACTTAATATCTTATAAATTTCTCTAAATTAGAAATATATTTTCCTTTATCAATAAAATTATACTAAGGAACTTCAAAATAAGTTTGGAATGGAATATTAAAATCCATTTTCCATACCTATTTTAGTGGGAACAATTTTATCAAAACATGGAAAAAGTAAAAAGGTTGATACTAAAGAGTTTATAAATATTACTGGACACTTTTTGTATTTAACAGCTTCCAGACCATATATATTTTAGGTTGTTACATTTTATTCAATGTGTCAATTTGCTCTAAAGTAATCTCATATTATGGATAGAAAATCAATTCTCAGATATATCATTGATACAACTAATTTCATAATAAATTTTTATAGCACAAAAAATATTGATTTGTTTGGATATAAAGATATATATTGAGAAGGATGTGTTGATGAAAAATTATCAACATCTAGTTGAGTTTTTTTTGTAGAGTGATGTGAGAGTTGTCATTCAAAGATTTAAAATACTACAAAAATCAGAAATATAGAATCTAAGTATGTATCTACCACTAAAACATCTAAAATAATTATATAGATGGATATGTATTTGGAAGAATTATTTCTTAATGTGATGTTTCCCCTTTTCTTATGTTATGATAATCAAAGTGCTTTAAATATCAATAGGAATCCAATGAAACATTTTTTATTAATACTATTGGTATTAAATCTCACTTCATTAAATATCACGTGGAATGAAATGAAAAAAAAATATAGAGTTTATTCCTATAAGAGTGAAAGTTACTGATATCTGCACTAAACCATTTACAATGGAATCATTTCATAAACTGATGTTAATAATTGGTATTTAGCCTCCCTCTCATCAGATAATAGATATATGATATCCATCGACTATCACCAAATTTTAATGGATAGTGATATCAAATGTGAATAAATTTGTAACATAAATCTATCCATTTAAGTTCTTTTAACCTTTTTATGGAAGATTTTATATTTATGGGGGATTTTTTAAAATAGGTAAGATGTGATTTTAGCATATATGAACTATTTCAATATATTATTTATATGGATACATGGAGAGTTATTCTTGTAGGTTGATGTTGTTTTTGGGATGAATGTTCAAAGTTAAAGGAAATGTTTGAGATATTTCCATGAAAAGTTTCTAAAGAGGTGCATGAAAAGTTTCTTAGATTATAATATATAGACAAGATGATATAATTGTTCAATGATTATTTTTTACAACACTATTTTTACTCATGTAGGCTTAGAGTAATTGGAAAATTAGTCCACTTATTGATTATCCGAGTTTTAGAGATTTAAGTTCAATTGTTAACAACAAAATCAAATGGGTAGAATATTGGGACTGCAAATCTTGGATAAGTTTTAAGAAGAAGCTAATGAAGGAAGGGTTTATCAAAGTGATTTATTTTTTGACTTATATAGAAAACCATAAATTGGTACACTTCCTTAAAAGGTGATTAGATAAAAGGTATTATCTTGAGTGCATTATAAGGACTCCATCAACTTGATTTCATCATATAGAAATTATTGATATGATGTGATCATCTATGGTCCTTGTGTTTAATTATTATCTGGGTTTCATCTCAAGTGGATCAGATACAGTGTTTGGTGACCTTAAAATATATTGATTCTTATTATTGTTACAATTAAAAACATCAAGACTGTTAGAAATTTTAATGATATAATCTTATGTAAAAGGTGTGTTTGATTTATAACTGTATGAAGATTATGTGATGATGTTGTGAAGTTTTACCAGTCGAATTTTATTGATCAATGGTTAAGATTTAAAAATGTCAAATATTACTGTTATAAAGTCCCACATTTACTAGTTTTTGGGTTTTGAAGAATTATAATTAGATGAAATTCATAGAAGTACATGGAATGGGTCACCTGAAAATGAAATTTGATGAAGTCAATCTACTTAATCCTAACATAGTAATTGGATGGAGTTATTTGGATAGAAGAAAAGTTGCATGTAGTACGAATTATTTTTTAATAATTTATCAAATAGTTGATTTAGAATAATTTCAAAAGGACATGAAGATTGGATTACTTTGAGTGATGTTTATTAGAAGTACATATAGAAATTCGATGTTGTAAATTGAAAAATTAACCTAGGAATCAGATAGAAAGATATTGTGGATGTGACTAGAATGAGTTTCATTAGTATGAAGTTTCATAGAAAATAAAATGGTATGAGGTTTCAAGTTCTTGTTATTAGATATATGAAGTTTTTAGAAAAATATATGACCAGAGGTTTATAGGAATATTTTTTGGATGAACAATAGATGTTTTAAAAGATATGATATGTTATAAAGATACATCAGATGGAAGGTTCAATAGCTATTAGAAATTTTTCATAATGATTCTAAATTTAACATTGAGAATCTGATTTTCTACCATACAAAATATCATAGAGGAAATATTCCTGATTCCCTTAGAATCATAATGATTTTTTTTGAATATTTATGATGTTAGGTTCTAAAAAAACATCTTCATTTTTAGTGATTTTTAATACTATAAATAGAAGTGTGTTTTTTTATAAAGTATCACAAATTATTGATCAATATATCTTAATTTAATATTTCTGCCTCATCCTTAATTCTTAGAGTAATTATTTCATTAAAACGGAGTGAAGCTAAAATGAATTGAATGTAGATTTCTGAAAGCTGGGAAAATAACTACAGAAGTGAATAGTTAATCAAATATTAATTGTGAAGAAACATTGGTTAGAAAGATACAAGAAAATGTTTTTCTATTAAGATCTATTTGATGAGTGGTGTAAAAAGGTGATTAGGAGACCACATGATTTTTTAGAATCAAAGGAAAAATGTACTGGGGAGATTGGCCGAATAGGTTAAAGTGACATCAGTCGAATAAATACCAAACATAGTATCACCATTTGGTTAGTATAGAATGAGTAATATGTAGAAGTAATCGGGTGATCATGATGAAGATGCATCAAATAGATAGAAATATGAGGTGGTGATCCAAACAGTTGTGGTCATCTAGATGGATGTAACTGGATGAACATGGTAAAAAATTGAGTTTCATCAGACCCTGTATACTAGAGACTAAGATAAAAGTGGATAGACAATTTCCTATAAAAGTTAAGAAAGAGGTTCTTACATGGTATTGTGAAAGATATGAAGGAAAAATTTACAATAAAAGAAACTATTGAGAATGTGCAAGAATCTTCTGGACATAATACTAAATAATTTCAGTTATTAGTCATACTATTGTTTAAAAATTATTATACCATTTATCTGTGCAAGTAGAACCAGAACTGTTGATTAATGACAGTTTTATAAAAGTGAAAGGATATTCTATTTTTGATGTAACCACCTAAAGGATTATTTTATAACATTTTTTGTTGTCTTGGACTACTTCCAAACCATTTCAAAAACTTTCTACTATTATTTAGTAGTAAACCTGGTAAATACTTATTTTCATATTGTTATACTTATGTTTTTAGCAGATTCATATCTCTCTTACAAGAGGTGAGAGTGTTTTATTAGGCAAGGAAACATAAAGAAGTGGAGATCACTTACTCACCCCTCACCCTATATATTATCACATATTTCCTAATTGGTCCTCTTATATAGATCTATTTTTAGGACAGGGAATCCTATTCCCACCGTAGGACAAATCACATACTTCAGAAATACCATCAAATTTGATGGATTATTGAGAGGGGTGATGTAAAGATTAGATGGGTGTCTAAAGATGAAAATTTGGGGGATCCATTGATGAAATTATCATCATAGAAGAAGTATTAGATTAATATCAATTCCCTTAGTGTAAGAGAAAGGGGAGTTTTATGTAATAAGTTCACAATGTATCATATTATTAAATTAAATTAAATCTCTATTTTTCATTCATTGATGGGTGTTGCAATTAATTTTATATGAATATTCAGATGATAATTTCCCCTTAAAGTATGAATTTAATCTATCCTTAATAAATTATCATCACATTGTAATATGGGATATGGTGATATGTTAATACTAGAATGTATAAAATCATAAAATCATTACAAAAGGTTGTACATGTAATACAATTAAAATATTCATGAGGTAATAAGTAGATCATGATTGCATGGATTTACCTTCTAATGTATATCACATGCAATGTCATAATGTCATTGATATAATTAGGGGTGTATGACTACGATAAATACTTCTTACTTTAGGATGATAAGATAACTATCATGAGAACCTTCATAATTTGATTCATTTTTTAGGTAATTCAAAATAAACCAAGATAGTCAAGGGGTGGTTGGGTATGTTTCTAATCAATTAATCCATTGGAGTGTAACCAAGATGGAATTTTTATGCTTCTATGACAAGTAAATACATGTAGCCCTTAATATAATTATTTTGAGTAAATCAAATGGAATTATTAGTTGATTTACATATGATGCGTTCAACTACTTAGATGAGGGATGTGTTATGTACTTATCTATTATATGAATAAAATGTGATTATTTTATTGACTTGGTTAGTCGATTTTAGAGAATCAAGAATAGATGAGTTAAACTATACTAGATTAACATGTTCCCTGACTAATGGTTACATAGTTTCATAGATAATGTGATTTTATAGGTATACATATAATGCATATGATACATCTTGTGGTGGAAATGTTTGTACATGGATATGATTACGTTTGATGGATATCACACCATACCTTGTAGTAGTTTTTGTGGAATTAATGATTTTAAATAGGTTTATATTTACTTATATATATTAAAATTATATTTCATATTTATTTTCAATGAAACTAAGGCCTTAAGGGTCACACAATTAATCCTCTCGATAAATATTTTGTTTTGAAAAAGTATTTTGTTTGAATATTAATGGAGTTTGATAAAACTGTATAAAAAAGAATTTGGATGAATTCAAATAGTTAAAGAGTTTGAGATGGAGTCATTATAGATTTTTGTAAAATTGGTATTTTATTGGTTATGAACTAAAAACACACAAACACATAAACACACAAACACACAAACACACGTACACAGATATAAAATACATATGAATTTTGGTTTTTTTATTTCCAATGTATCCTTAATCCCAAGCCTAGGATCACAATGCACCCAAAATAATTCATGTTGGGTGAATTCATCTACAACCTCTTTCCCGTGTGGTTTTATTATGTTAAAAAAACCTTATGAATGTATTAGTTATTGTTTTCATATCCATTTAATGTGTTCAATAGATTACTCCAATTGGAAGTGACATACACACTCAATACAATACAAGTGGTTGATTGATTTCATTAAATGTTGAGCATCCATGTCGTATATATAAAGGGATGTGATTTCTCTTATTGTGTGATAAAAATTCTCATCTATTTTGTGCAAATATTTATGAATATATATTCCCTCCATTAGTATTTTTCTTCTTATACTATGAATGTTCTAGTTTTACATTCGTTGTATTAGAATTCTGGATCCAAATGCTTCTATTGAGACATGAAGACTATGTTTACTGCTCCTATGATCTTTATCTGTAAAATTACATTAAGATGAATACTACTGTATAATTTATATAGTTAGATTTTTCATACATTATTAATTTAATATTGATATAATCGTGGATATATTGGAAAAAAATTTGGGTTTTCTTCTGCTACTATGTTCATATAATGATCCCTAAAATACGATCACATATTCCCAAAAAGTAGTATCATGTCCTATGGTTTATTTACCCCACATTTAGTACACTATAAGCAATACTGTGTAATTCTCCCACTTTTTTGTTTATTTTATTTCACATTCAATTATAGTTTACTATTATAATTCATTATGACATTAGATAAAGGTAAGGTATGTATCAATAAGTTTGGTTCAATATATTTTTGATTTTAATGAATATAAATGGAGAAATATATAATTGAAAAGCAATTGGATTTTCAATTTTATGGGATTCATCCAAAGAAAATGAAAAAATGTAAAATGGGAATATTTTTATAGGAAGGCACTTTGTTTAGTAAAAAACTCATTGTCATGTAATGTTTCTTTTAACATATATGAATTGATTACAATTGTTGAGATCATGGAAAACTTAAAATATATGTGAGAGAATTCTATGAAACCTAAGAAAGTGTTCATGGTGTATAGGTTATTAACTATGATGTTATTGGAAGGAATACTAGAGGAAAATAATGTGAATGATTTCATCATGATTTGAGGGATGCTTGAATCCTTGAAGTTGAAATGGATAAACAATGTATGAAAAATTCTACTAATATCATCATTGTTAGAGTCATGGAATATGATATTAATGAAAGTGTGTAATTAAAAAAATATTTATTTTTTTAGGATGTTAGGAACTTATTTATAAATGATGAACTGAACATAAAAGAAATAAAAGAACTATATGGTAGTTCAATAAATACAGATGGACACGGATTGACACCCTACAGAAAAAATCAGAAGAAAATATTAGACGATAATATGTGAGAGAGATGGTAAGGAAATGTTGATGGTCTATGAACTATATGGTAGAGTAGTGGGAAGAAAGGATATCTCATTAAGAATCATAGAATTCACAAGTAGACATCCAAATGATCAAATTATTTTTGTTCAATTTCTGTAAGCACAATTGATGAAGGAAATAACATTTTTATTAGTGTCACCATTTTGTGGAGTCATTTTTAAATGATTTTACATCATCATTTGAATCAATAGAAATGTAAGGATACATGGTGAATTATTTTTCAAGATGGTCTGATAAGGATTATTTAATGGATGATGAAGCGTTACAAATCATTGGGATAATAAATGTTAATTTTTTGATACATAATGAATGAATCCTAAAAGTAAACGATATAAGACATTTTCAGGGGATATAAAATAGTTTTATTTCTATAAGAAAGATATATTAGTTGTTATATGGTTATATATTTGTGGATGGAGGTCAAAAAGTGATTTTAGCTTCCATTGTGGTTGCACAAAGAGTAAATAATGGGACCCTATATCTGATTGGATCGTCATATAGAGTGGTATTTTCTAGGAAAAAAATGTATAGTAGTCCAATGTTGTGCTAATTCCAACTCATAAATCTCAGTGAGAAGAATATGAATGTTTTAATTAAAATTTTTATGTGGAATCAGGATCATACTAAAATCAGGATTTTGTGACATTATACTAGTGGTAAAAGAAAAAAAATGATATTTTCAACATGAATGGACAAAGTCCTAGATCGTAAAGGTTATAACAAGATCACAAGAATGTTTGGAGTCCTTCACCCATCTAATATCATAGTGAGTTGCTTAACATTTTGAAATTTACTGATAATTCTATAGGGAAATTATTGGTTTGCTTCATGAAGCATAAATCTAATTTATTTTCTGCATTCTTCTAATGAAATTCCTCGATTGAGAAGAGAACTAGCTAGAAAAAATACTTATCACATGATAATAGTGGTAAATACTATATAATGAGATTTCAAAAAATCTTTAATAAGAAAGAGACTAGGTCAAAGATAAATGTTCCCAAACCATCGCAATATAATGGTATGGATGAAATTATGGGAAAAAATATACATAAAAGGAAATGATTATGAAAGTACACAGAGGAATTCCCAAAAAGCATTTTGGATTTTAGTAATCATGATAATATAAATTTCTAATAAGGGTCTCTCCCCACCATTAGGACATGAATTTCTTGAAAACCATGTTTCAAAATAAAAGTAGATCTTTTCCACCTTAAAATTTATAGTTGCCTTGAATACACTCATTTTGATTATGAAGATTGAGATAAGTTTAATGAAAATTATAAGGCATGTTTTTTTATTAGATATGAAGATTAAAATTTTAGATTATTACTTTTGTATGATGAGGAGTAATAGGTCATCATGATTTAGGATGTTTTAACCATTGATAAGTTTATATTGAAGGACTAGAACATTTATGGAAAAGCATTTGAAGGTATGAAATCAGCTAAACCAGTATATGATGATATATCAAGGATACTATAAGGATACATATTCTAGAAAATTCATATAGAAGCATTATAAGTCTACATGTTCCAAAAATGTATGAAATTATAGATCGATCAAGGATTTATGAGGCTAGAGTGGAAGTACCAGTTTTTAGGGATCTATAAAACAAAATAATAGTAAAAGAATCACCAATAAAAACTAAGTCACATTTTAAATTATATATATCTACCAAATACATAAAATTTTTTCAAAGGATTTGAGTTAACATGAACTTATTTTTTTACAAATAGCAGGGAACCAAAAATATTGGATGACTTGGCCCCTCTCAATGTATTTGGATTTTGGGAGACGGTGAGGAATAATGAAAATTTCTTATTGGAATTAAAGAGAACATTATCATTTAGTGAGTTACTATAATAAAAATGAGTTTTGGAGAATAATTGACCTTTCTATTTAAAAAAAATATGTTGATTGAAGGAGAAGGTACAATAGATGGCTGGTAATGAATGGATTTAAACAGAAGGCGTGAATTAAAATCTTAGATATTTTATCACTTGTCTTTAAGCAAGCTACCATTAGAATGAAACTAATTATGATTTCTACAAATGATTTGTACATATAACTTGTGTATATAGAGATGAATTTATTTCATAGTGACTTGGAAGAAGATATTTACATGATATAATCTATGGGTTTCAATGATGATTTAAATCAAAACATGTTGAATAAGATGAATAAAAGTCCCTAAAACTTGAAATTAGTGCTAAAGTAGTGAAGTATGAAATTTTTTACTTCAATGGAAGATGAAGTTTTCATTTGATAAAGCGAAGACCTTTGTTTATATAATCATTTTTTGGATAATTGAAGTTTCAACATATTTATTATACATATAGATGACTTATTTATAACTAGAAATGATTATAATAGGATTTTGAAGCTATATCTGGACCATTCTAGAAATATTTAGATAATGAACCTCAAACAAACCAAGAATATATTTGGATTAAAGATCAGGAAATATAGGGATATCATGGATTTGGTTTTATCTCAAAGGGACTAACTCTATAAGGTTACTAAAACAATTGGGATAACCATATGAAATCAATTCATAACTCTACTGCCTGGAATATTGAAAGTTTCCTAGGATAATGTGCCTAAAATGAAAGAAAAACTTGTTAACATAGAAGTTTCTCTATTTTCATTAGTGGTACAATGTATCATGTACTCGGTGATGTGTGATTTACTAGAAATTGAATTCAATGTGAGAGTTTTAATCTAATTCATGTTGAATTAAAGAAGGGAAACCTAAAAGGATGTGAAATATATTATCAAATACATAAAAGGATCAGAATACACAACCATGTGCATTGGGATGGATGATCCATAGTTATGTTTAATTGATAATTATTTCAATGGGTATTTTGAAACATATAATAGAAAAAAAAATATTTTTTAATGTTATATTGTAATTTAATCTATTTGGATGTTATAGTTATAGTGAATTTTTGTTTTACCCACAACAAAAGTTGGGTATGTGGTTGCAATGAATGCTGGGAAGTAGTTTATTTGGTTTATTCAATTTCTAAAGGAGCTTTAATGGAGTTAGTATGGTAGATCCTTATTCCTTGAAAACTAGATTGTTATTCAATTGGATCATAATTTCCTATTTCAGGCATGAATGAAAACTATTAATCTAAAAAATAATTTCATTTAGAAAACTCTAGTGGACTATATTTTTAGTTTCCAAAGATAACATGGAAGCAAAATCTGGTAGACAAGTTTACATAGGTATTGATCCAAAAAAGTCTGAGGAAACTCCATTACATAGTGGGATTTTGGTGAAAAAATATTTAATGGATAAAAATTCTAGATATATAATTGGAAGGATGTTGTATTTTTCTCCAAAGTGTTGGAGACATGATAATTTTTCCCCGTAGAAGTCTTCATGTGGGAGATTATTGGGATTTTAAGTGAAAATCATACATATAAATGATATTGAGTGAGATGTGAAAACATATGTGAGACTCATGTAGTAGCAGTATAATCTAGTGGACGATATGAAAATCGGATGATGAAAGCATATGATGGATCCATCCATGGGTGATGGTTTAGATAATGGATAAGTAAGTATTAATGGGGGAAATTATAAACATGAATATTTACCAAGAAAAGTAGTCATGGTTCAAAATTCTTCCAATATGCACTCATTATTATATATGGAGTCACATCCATGAATATGGGAGTTCAGTTCTACCTATTTGGCTGATTTAATTCTTCCATAAAAGGGATGTGGTGAAATCATGCACAACAACTTCCACTGTGATTTAGATATGACTATGATATGAGAATTATAGAGGGGATAATCTCTATATTTATTCATACATTATTGGTTTGTAAGTAAAAGAATAATTCTTATAAATTCTAGTTGTAATTTAAGTGAGGTATTTTTGCTTCTAGGGATATAAGATAAATTATAAAGATAATATTAAATTTTATTCCCTTTCCATTATCATATTTTTTTAATTAAATGCTTTTGGAGTATGGGTTCACTTGAGAATGTGTTTGGATCAATTGGGTGCATTGAGTATGGTTCAAGGCTCTCTATATTTTGGCATTCTAATATGAGGGAGTCATTTCAGATGACTTGGTTTCTTCTAAATAATATTTTTTTGTTTGAAGAATGGCCATTAAACATTGGGTTCAAATTATAAAAAATATTTTTGTACAATTTTTCATATATCATGTTGGATTTTTTAATATCCTACCCCTTCTCATTGGATTAAGAATATGGTAGGATATTATTAGGCCTTATGTGACATCCCCAGGATTCCAAAGGAAAAAAATTAATTCCAAGGGCTTCATTAAAAAGTGAAGGATTATTTTCCATTTGAATGAAAAGAACCAACCAAACACACATTAACATAACTACAACATGATGAATGATAATAAATGTAAAACAAGTCATGGTAAAAAAATTTATATTAATACCAACTATGAAGAGTACTAAAGTATAAGTCTACCAAACATCATGGTAAATCACAGAATACATAAACAACAATACCAAAAGACTACACCAAGTCTCCAAAGATCCATGCTCCACAAACATTCCTTAGTATCACCAAAAAACCTTAAATAAATGTCATACATTACCTATTCCCATATCTCAATGAATAATATTTGAAAAATAACCAATGTTCCAAAGAACGAGTGAGTACTAAACCTCTGTATATTTTCCCCATTTAATTCCCTAATTTTGAAAATAGTATTGAACAAGTTATCACATTTATGTAAAACAGATTATATAAAACAATTTGTAAAATAGTTTATATAGATATATAAGCAAGTTCCAATAAAGCCATTTTTTCAAGATAACATCATGTTCCAAGGAAGGAAACCAAAAAATGTTCTAAAAACATTTCAGAAAATCCATTTTGGCTTAACCATTCCATTTCACATATCCACACATCCAACAATGCCTCGAAACTTGGACCTCCCTATACTCTTGATTGGTGGGTCATCCTTTAACTAAGTCACCACTTAGTGAAGCATTTTGATAGGGGAGATCCCCGACACATATCCATCCCACTAATTATGGGGCAGACTTTTTATCCTTTTCCGTACTAAATCACATGAACACACACATCCATTATGCCAAAAACCAATGCCAAAACAACCATTTCAATAAAAATGTTCCTTTATTGAAAACTTTCCAATCCAACTATTTCAAAATCAACCATACCAATTAATTTCAATGAAACCATAATTTTATTTAAATAATTTCTATTAAACCATCTACTAATATTCTAGAAAAATAAACATTTTCAAATAAACATTTTAAAAGAAACAATATTTTTTATAAAACACCCAATTTTAATGATTCCACAGACCGTAAAAATTCATAATCTATTTCAAGAAAAATAACCAATTTGAAATCGAGAATTCATAATATAAATAGAGGATTATATAGTGAATCCACTGGCCATAGGATTTATGAATGAAAAATAATGGAACTCAAAAGCCAATGAAACCGGGTTGAATATCGAAAAACCCGCCTTAGATCTCTTCCAAAATCATCAATAAGGGAAAAAATCATATTTAGAATCAAATATCTTATATCTATCTCTATTGGAAATAAATCTAGGAATTGAGAGAGATAGTGAAGTAGATCTAAGAATAAATACAAATAAGAACAAATAAATACGACTTACAATGAGAATTGATCTTCAACACACCATGGAATGCCTCAGAGTTGCTTCAAAATCAATAGGAAGAGGTTCTAAAATCTTTGGGAAGGAAAAACATGAGTCATGGCCGTTTTGGGGGAAAATGAGTCATTAAAACATATAACCAACCAAGATCCAAAATTTAAAGATCTAGTTGTTTTATCGTGCATGGTTAATCACATGGTTAGGAAAATCATGCACTAACTATGCTCTAACTTCAATCTCAAGCAGGAAACTCACACAATTGGATCACACAGTTTTTTCCGTGTGCCAATCATGGTAAATCCCATTTTTTCATGTTTAATGGGTTTTCTCAGGATTTCATATTGGTTAGACTAATCGTGCGCAACCCTTACACCTTCTCTTTATCCCTTATATCATAGTTCATAGTTTCCTGGATGTGTTTCATGGTTTCGACAAACCATTATCTAACCGTGCACCCTTATAAAATCTCAAAAACACTCCAAAAGTTCTCCAAACTCTCCATAACTTTACACATATACTTTACATACTTAAAAATAATAAATAATGGGATACTTAAATAAAATCAAGGGTTCTAAATTATCCCCAACACTTACCATTCCATGCTAAATAACTAGAAATCCATCAACTTGCTGAAATAATTCTAGAAATTTCTCAATCATTTCATTATTGAATTCCCAAATCTCTTCTAGAATCTGACCATTTTTCCAGAAAACCCGTACTTGGCTGATGCTTTTTCGAGGAAAGACTTTTTATTTTGTATCCATAATCCACACTAGAATGTACACCAACAAAGTATCCAAATATAGGTCAATGTGATCCTATTTAATCACATGGTCAAGATTTGGCTGATACCTTTTCAACTAAGTTACATGAAACACATTGTGCACAACACTAAACCATGGGGGAAATGCTTACTGATATGCCACCTCACCAACCAATTCATATATCTCAAAAGGGCCTATGTATCGAGGATATAACTTTCCCTGATTCACAAAATGTTGATTTCCATGACTTTGAGAGAATACCAAGAACACATGATAACTCAATTCAAATGCCAACAATCATTGATGACAATATGCATATTATTTCTAACAACTTTGAGCTGTCTCCATCAATTTTTTCTTCAACTTAATCTTATCCATAGTTTCTTGGACAAGGCTGATCCCAACTAGTAAAGTCTCACATATTTCCCCTAATAAAGTGGAGAATGATAAGGATACCAATATAATGCTTACAATGGAGCCATTTGTATCGAGTCCTGATAACTATAGTCATATGATATCTCCAATAACGACATGTGTTATTCCCATGAGCCACTAAAATCCATTACACAAGCCCAGAACATTTCTTCCAATGTATGTATTTTCCATTTGGATTATCTGTCCATCTGAGGACGATACACCGTACTCATAGTCAATTCAGTTCTAAGGGACTGTATAAGGATTTCTAGAAATGAGATATAAACCTCATATCTATGTCTGAAACTATCGATAATGGTATTCTATGACTCCTTCCCACATCACAAATATATACTTTGACAAGTCCCCATCAATTGTGATTGATGAATAGGAATGAAAAGAGCCGACTTTGTGATATGATCTACTAGAACCCATATGTCATCGTGTTTCCAAACCATTCTTGGGAGGCATGTTAGAAAATACATAGATATCTTCTACCATTATAAAACTAGAGTAGGTAATGATTGCAACATACCATCTCACCACTTATTCTTTTACTTAACTTTCTAAGAAGTTAAGCATCATGATACCAATAGAACCACCTTTATTTTTATATCTTTCCACTAGAACTGTGCTTTCAAGGCCTTATACATCCTTATATTCCATGAGGAAAAATGAATAAAAAACGTATGTAAAAATAAATAATTTATTCCTGACAATACATTGGTTTGAAAATCATATTTATGAACCACAATAGTAAACTACTATCTATATTACATCTCTCAATGGTCTCCTCACCATTGAGTCTTTATCTCATATCCCCACATTAAAAATTGAATATATGTACCTCTTTTACTATATTTAATAATTCAAGAACCTATGGAATTGGAAATAAAACTATAAATTCCACTTAGTCTTTGTATTCCAAGTGCATGCCAGCAAGGAACAATATAAACTTACACTCATCAAAAGCCTCCTTTTCCAACCGAGAATAAGACTTTTTTACTTAATGCATATTCCACAAAATTTCCATTTCCCAGTGTATACATAATGTCAAATTCAATTATTTGAAGGTTCAACATTCATTTTCTTGTTCTTAGGATTAAATTTTGTTGTGATAAAATGTGTTTTAAGATCTTATGATCTGTGAACATAGTGAATTTTTCACCAAATATATGATAATGCAAATACTACAAATCATTGACTATGGAAGCTAAATCGAAATATTCTATTGGGTATTTCTTATCATTAACTCATAATTTACTTGAGCCAAAAGAAAAAACATGGTATCCTTATATGAGAACACACACCAACCCAGATCCGGAAGCATCACAATACACCACGTACCATTGTCCTGATTTTGAAAAAATAAAAATTGGTGCTGATGTAAGAACAAATTTATGCTATAGAGAAGATTTCTTACATTATTCATTCCATTGGAATGGAATATTATTCTTTTTAAAATCTATCATAGGTGTAGCTAGACATAAAAAATAATGCACAAATCATTAATAATAACCATCTAGATCAATGAAGTTCCATATTTAGAAGACATTATTTTGCAATTACCAAGAGATAACAACTTCTATCATTTCTCGATCCACATAAACACCTTTTTACCTGGAAAATAAAGAGTAACTCATGTATCCAAAAATCACACTTTGATAATTTGGAATATAGACGATGATCCCCCAAGATTCCCAATACTACCGTCAAGTGTTTCTCATGCTCATCCCTCATCATTGAATACACTAATATATCATCCAAATAAATATAGATATTTCTGAAATATATGATTCATCAATTCCATAAAAACTACTGGTTAATTCATATGACTGAAATGCATTACCACATACTCATAAAGGACATATCTTCTTTTGAAAGGTGTTTTCCGAATATCCTCCTTTCAAACTTAGATTTGGTGACATCCTGATCGCATTTCTATTTTAGGGAACCACTAATATCACCTCAATTGATCAAATAGATCATAAATTCCTCGAATTGGATCCATTTTATTTATTATAGTTTAGTTGATCTTACAATAATCTACACACAACCTTAGAGTTCCATCCAACTTTTTCAAAAACAAGACCAGTACTACACATAGATATGTGCCTGGGTGAATGAACACTTTTATTTGAAGCTCTTCCAACTACACTCTTAGTTCCCTTAATTATATTTGTGTGATTCTATAAGACGTAAGGGAAATAATAATAGTCCCCGATAGAAGATCAATCGTAAAATCCACTTCTCCCATAGATGGTAACAATGAGAATTTAATGGGAAACACATCTTGAAATTGATCTACCACTGCTGTAAATATGTTCTTATAAATATCATCGATCAATGAAAAATACAATTCTACCAACTGGTATGATATTGATCCAATTGTTAGTGCTAACAATCTAGTTGCATTAGCCTTTAGATTCTGGTCTCCTCAAAAGAGATGCTTGACACCATCATAAGTTGTAAAACTGAAATTTCTAGTGTAAAAATAAATGTGAGACTTATAAGTTATAAATTGATCCATACCCAATATTATCTCCAAAATATCTATCTCAAGCATAGAGAAAACCCATTCCAGCTTAGTTCTACGAACAGTTTTAGAACCATCTCCAGAAACAATGTCTCGACATTCTCTTTTTTCCAGAGGAGGTTGAAGTTTTATCAGAGAAGGAATCATAAAAAATTTTAAACATAGAATGTCAATAGAATGAGAAGAAATAATGGGATGGTATGAACCCATATCAAACAAAACATGCATATGGGTAGACTAAAAATGAATTGTACCTCTCATAGATGATGGTCCAGACTGATCATCCACCATAACACTACTGGAAAATGGGTCTATACCCACGGTTCTACATAAAACCGTGGGTATAGGCCCCCCTATACCTACGGTTTTGGGAACCGTGGGTATAGGGATAGTATTGGGACCTATACCCACGGTTCTCCAAAACCGTGGGTATAGGTCCCCTTTACCCACGGTTCTTGGAAAAACCGTGGGTATATGTTTTTTTTTGAAGACCTATACCCACGGTTTTGACAAACCGTGGGTATAGGTGTTGTTTTACGAACCTATACCCATGGTTTGTGAAAACCGTGTGTATAGGTGGTATATTTTTCAAAGACCTATATCCACGGTTTGTCAAAACCGTGGGTATATCTTTCCCGCGTTATGGCGGGAATGAAAAATTACGCGGGACCAAATTTTTTCTTGGGTGAAAAGACGATATGAAATAATATAAATATATGGATATCAAATATTAAATCGTATAAAATATTTATGTCAGTTGGTCACTCCCTCAAATCCCTCAGCACAGGTCACAGGTTCGAAATCTGGCATATTGTTATTTTTCGATTTTAGTAGATATATTATTATAAGAAAACAAAATTATATCCATATATCAATTGGGACGCCAGCTTGGTTGGTCGCAGTTACTGTGCAGCGAATGTGGAGCGCGGTTTCAAAACCCGGAAGTCTTTTCTTTTCCATTATAACTATTATATTAATATATTAAAATAAAATTATCAATATATACCAATAACGGCGATAGACTGGTTGGTCGCTTGGTTTTGAATTCAAATACCCAACGGTTTGAAACCGCGGGGTCTGTGTGTGCCACGCGGGCACAACATTGTTGCAAACATTGACCCCCCTATACCCACGGTTCTCCAAAACTGTGGGTATAGGTTGTGACCCCTATACCGACGCCGTTCCAGCCCACGGTTCCCAAAACTGTGGGTATAGCCTATACCCACGGTTTTGGGGGCTATCCCCACGGTTTTGAACCGTGGGTATAGGTCATTTTTCCAGTAGTTTAACCTATTCATCTCTATATAACTTCTTCATCATTACAATTTTCTCCTTATTTAATTGTTAATATTTTCCTTGGTGAGGAGTTATGGTATTACTAGAATCAGAAGAGATAACTATGTTCTACTGATGAGACTGATTTTGATGACCTCGTGATGTTGAAGCATATGATTCATGTGACACCGTAGAAGTTTTTAGAATACCCGACCTTATAGCTCTATGACAACAAGGCTGAATATTCCCCATCTGATTACAATTATGACATGATCTTGGAGGTGTTTTACACTATCCCTTGATGTGGTCGAACAAACCACACAGTAGACATCCATGTTGGCGTTTTTTTCATGGAAGAAGATTCCCTGATCCAACTATTTTATTTTCATTTATTTTCACACCTTGTAAATAGGTGTTCCTCTTCCACTTGATCTCATATTTGAAGTTCCCACCATTCCCCATTGAAATCAAAATACTTCCTCTGCCCATAGACCCTAATATGTCCTTTTCTTCCACTAATGCTCTATTGACCATATTTATATAGTCTGTAATAAATATCACTTAAATATTCAAGTGAATATCCTCACTCATCCCCGATTCAATTATGTGTGCCCTCAAGTAAAAACTAACAACAAAATCAAGTGAAAAGAAAACTAAATTAATGAATTTATCCACATAATCCATGATAGAAATATTTTCCTACTTCAAGATAAAGAGTCCATTTTTCATTGAATTATGAATGGGTGAGGATATAATTGTTTGTTAAACCATTCTGAAAAATCCTCCAATGTTTGTCCTTTGTCCAATTTATCCCAATATATTAAATCCCACCACTGGAATGCAATTTCCACCAACATATACATTAGTAGCTTGGATTTGAGTGTCATGATCCATCCCCTGGGGCCCATTCCATGACTCCTCCAAGCCCGCCTCTTGAAGTCCATGGGTTGGAGACTAACGCTAAAGTGTTAGCCTGTAAGTGGGAGGAATTTTACTGAGTACCTGTTCACATGAACATACAACCACATCCCAAGAAAACTGGAAAAGAGAACATTCATGCTACTAAACAACCACTGAGTGTAAAGGTACAACTAAACGTAAATGGGCAAGAATATAGACCCAGAAAAGACTACTGCAACAACAGCAAGTGAATGATCAATGGAAATCTGTCCACTGAAAACTCCATCTAATGGGTAAGTATAGAGTAGCTGTTGGAAGCCATAGAGGCACGTCCTGCCTGCCTGATCTCACTGGGCACCACCTTTTCTTGGGCCATAAAGTCCTCCACCAAGTCGTCATTCATCTACATCAGAGACAACATATGAGGGTGAAACCCATGCGGGGGTGAGTAAAAAAAAAACTTATTAGGGGCCCTAAACCAACAAGGAATGACCACAAAGAAATCCATGAAGAAAAAAACAAAGAGTGATCATGAAACAAGATAGATCATATGAGGTATAATTTAAAGTTCATAGAGAAATACTATTAGTCCTAACACTGAACACCTTGGACTGTTGAGGTACTCATTCTTGATGAGTACCATGGATCTGCTGGGTGACACAGTGCCACCAGGAACTAGTCCAAATAGGGTTTCTTGGAGATGATTCACATAGGTTCTTCTAGGAGATGATACAAATAGAGTCTCTAGGAGCTGATCCACACTAGGTTGCTAGGAGGTGATCCACACATGGTCTCTAGGAGCTGATCCACCAAGGGTTTCTAGTATTTGGGTCTCATCTATCTGTAGGATTCCCACATAAATCTCACTTTATTTCTGGAGAATATAATCTTCAATACAATATTTATATTTCAACTTCCATTAATTTCTACTCAAATCATTCCAAAAGAACCTCATCACCACAAGGGTTCGACACTGCAAACAACTTGCCAATCAGACACTCAGTTTGAATTTTATTGGCGTTTTAGTAAACATGGGTTAGTTGCATTCAATCCTGGTCCGATGGTCCATTCATCGCGCTATCTAGGCCTTCGAACTCATTGGGATACTTACATCATAGAAAAGGACTTTATATTTCTCCACTTTCAACTTGGTGTTTTGGACATGAATAACACATATGGCAGAGGGGATCTGGCCTTGTTCGTGTAGGACCACACCCTCTATGTTAGAGTTTAAATCAAGATGAGGTTTATAATTAATGTTATACTAAAAAAAATAATTAATCCTGGTGCCAACATATAATGAAATGGGAACCCTCCCTCAAGAAGGAGCGATATGAGGATCAACCTATTCATGGGTTTATCCACATTCGTCATTTTATAATGAAGAATGAGGAATAAGGAACACGTTAATCATTTGAGAATGAAGAATGAGGAAGAAGGAAATAAATTCAAGTAATCCATACCTTAGTAAATAATTTTTTGGTGATGATCCATTTGAAGGGGGAAGAAGAATGATTCTTCCATTCATCGCTCTATGATTCGTTGTTTTGTTGTCATTGACATTCATCATCGCCACCCACCAGAGCTTTTGAGAAGAACCAAGATTATGCCAACAATCCTGTGTTGTTTTCTAGACCATTAAAGGATGAAATGTGAAACATATTTTTAGTTATGTTCTTTTACGAAGACATTACACTGTTTCATTTATGAAATAGTAGTTTTAGTTTCATTCTTTTATATGTCATTTCGCTACAACAATTTGAAAATTCAGAAAAATAAAATAAAGCATGTTTATTTTATTTTTAACTTTTTCTTTAAAAATTCTGAAAAATAACTTCTTTACCTCAACTTGAACTGGTCAAGTTTATGTACACTCATGGAGAATCCCTCCGTTTTGAGTTCAACTGTGCCCTCCGATTTTTTATCAATGCAACAGTTTAAAAGTAGGAAAAACCCAGCTCTCACGTTTATTTAAATGATCTAAAAAATGTTCAAAATTATATTCCAGGCTCAATGGGCCATATAATCATGTGCCTTTAGATAATATGGTTTCAAAATAATTCCATATAATTTAATAAAAAATTGCAAAAAATTTCAGAAACATTACATTCTACCCATCTTTGGGCTTTACGTCCTCAAAAGCCAAAACAAAGAGTAAACAAACATATGGGGGTTTTGAACATGAATCCAATCCTCCCACTCCCATGTTCTCTCCTAGAGATTCCTGTGCTTCCACCGAATGCACACCATAGGAATCAACCACCCACGAAGGACCCAGTCCTATCAATCCTCAATCTTTATGGGGAACATCGCAAATATCACCTCATCATTAAGTCCAGCCTACCCCAATTGATGACGTGCGATGGATCATGCACGTTACTAATCATTTGTGACATGATAAAAACATTTTTCACTCAATGCATCTGTGGGGGAAGAGCTTGGGGATATGCCACCTCTCCAACTCTACTTAGAATTTGTAAAGGTTTGATTAAACTCAAAGATAACTTTCTACACCGACCAAAGCTCCTAAATCCCTGTAGGGGTTAGTCCTGAAGAAACATATGGTCCCCCTCCACAAAATCTAAGGGCCTCCATCTTCTATCATCATAAGATTTATTCCTACTATGTGTAGTCATCATTCGTTCCTGGATGATCTTCACCTTCTCAGTGGTAGCCCGTACCAACTCTGGACTCATGAGTGCTGATTCCCCTCGGTCTATCTAGTATAGAGACGATCTGCAAGGACGCCCATACAAAGCCTCAAACGGTTCCATTCCAATTGTGGAGTGATAATATTTTATGCTTGAAAAATCCCCCAATGGAAGGTGGTCCTCCCAATGATGACCAAAATCAAGAACAAAATCAAAGAGAAAGTCCACCAAGGTTTGTATGGTCCACTACATTTGACCATCAAATTTCAGGTGAAAAGATATGATTAAGCGCAACTCAGTCCAGAACTCCTCTTTTAATCCTTTCCATAGTTGGTATGTGAAGTGAGCATCACAATCCGATATGATCATTGAGGGAACCCTATGAATCCTCACTATCTACTAGAAATATAGGCATCCCAATCCCTCTACCTATCCCTTCTCTTGGATGGGTAGGAAATGAGACGATTTGGGGTGTTAGTAAAAAATCATCAAGATATATTCGTGGCACTTGGATGTGTGTGGTAATACCATCACGAAGTCCATCGAGATACCATCCCACTTCCATTATGGTTCCTCAAGTGGCTAGGCTGAGCTTGCTAGAACCTGATGCTCAGCCTTCACTTAGTGATAAGTGAGGCACTATTAATTGAACTCAACCATCGCTTTCTTCATCCCTATCCACCAATACTGACGTTAGAGATCCTAGTACATATTCACCACTCCACTATGTACCTCCAAGGGCGAGGTACTTAACTGCCTCAAATTATCCTATCGTAACTCCACTAGTACTACTGTGCATCCTTTTAAAAGGATGACGTGCTACCCACCTATAAAAAATCCATCAATATTCTGTCCTGAGGATAAATGATCACGTTGGGCCTCAAATACAACATCCAAAAGTTGTGCCTCCCTAAAACACAGTAAGAGTGGGGGATTGAAAATTATGGAATGAAGGTAATTTGGTCCATGATCATCCATGAAGGATATATGCATCGCGTCAAGCTGCTCCTTCGCCTCACTCAGCAGCTCCAAACTGAATCTCTTGCTGAGCGCATCTGCCACCATGTTCCCCTTGCCCAAAGTATAGTCTATCTAAAAGTCATAGTCTTGTAGGAATTTAACCCATCGCCATTATCTCATGTTCAGTTTCTTCTGGGAGATGATATACCGGAGACTTTTGTGGTTAGATTAGATGGAAAACCATGCACCAATCAAGTAGTGCCACCACATATTAAGAGAAAAGACCACTACTTCTAACATCAAGTCATGGGTTTCATAGTGATACTCATTTTCCCTCAATTTTCATGAGTTGTAGATGATCAATTCTCACTCTTACAGTAGCAAAACAACCCAGTCTAGTTCCTGATGGGTCGAAGAAGACTACATACCCAACACCCTCTTCTGGTAGTCTCAAGATGGGGGCGCTCGTCAGTCTCTACCTCAGCACGTGGAAACACTTCTAACACTTCTCAATCTAGACAGAAGGATTTCCCTTAATTTTCAAATTCAATGTGGGTGATGATACTCAGGAAAAGTCTTGAAAGAACCTCTAGTTGTGTCTACCCATCCCCATGAAACTCTGCACATCAGTCACACTCCTCGGTGGATCCCAAGAAAGAATTGCCTCTATCTTTGTTGGATCCACTCCAACTCCAGCCTCTGAGATGACGTGCCCCAGAAAGTGGACCTCCCAAATCCATAACTGGAATGTAGGGATCTTCCCATAAAGCTGGTGATCTCTGAGTGTATCTAGGACTGTCTACGGGTGTGTGGTGTGCTCCTCCTTTGACACTGAGTTCACTAATATTTCATTAATGAAGACCACCATGAAGTGATTGAGGAAAGGCTAGAAGATCTAGTTCATGGACCCATGAAAACTAAGGGGGAATTTTTCATGTCGAAGGGCATCACAAAGAACTCGTAGGGGTCATACCAGCATCATAAGGATTTTTTAGTACATCATCATCCCGTACCCAAAGCTGGTGATAACATGATCTGAGGTCTATCTTTGTGAACCACCTCGCTCCCTCCATCTGGTTGAAGAGGTCATCAATTCTTGGAAGTGGATATTTGTTCTTCATGGTCACCTGATTTAGGCATAGGAATTCCACACATTGCCTCAAGATTCTGTCTTCCTTCTTGGAAAACAATACTGGGGCTACCCATGGTGAAACACTGGGCCTCACGAATCCCTTCTCCTATAAGTCCCCCAGATGTTTCCTCAACTATAGAAGCTATGAAGGGGCCATCGGTTATGGTGGTGTGGATATGAGTACCATCCTGGGGTATAGGTTGAAGAAGAAGTCTACCTCCCTACGAGGAGGTAGTCCCATGACATCTTCAGAAAAGACGTCCTTGTACTCGTCCACCACTACAAGAAACTACGACTCCCCTCATCCACCACTATGAAGGTGATTCTAGACAAATGATGTGTGATAGGCTACACCATCCTTCAAAAAGGCTTGTCCTGTGGTGAAAAAGTTCCCTTCTCATTGGTAAAGGAAAAACTGGTACCATTCTCGTGTACACACTGCACTTTTCACCTAATACAGTCGATCTGAGTATGGACTATAGATAACCAGTCCATACACAAGATGACATCGTAAGGCCAATAAGACATTAATAGGAGGTCTCAACCAAAGATATGTCCCCCTAAACTAACATCAAACTACTGGAACGAGTATGTAATCATTGAATCTCAATTTGTATGGGTCACTGTTAGTAAGGACCAATCCAACGGATCCACCAGAATATATGAGCTCTGAACACGGTTTGTGGCAAGAAAGAGTGACATGACCCGTGTCTATAAGAACTGAAACCAAGGGGTAAAAGAAATAGATCATTCCTATAATCATATCCAGAGCACTATTATCATAGGCCTCCATTGCCTGGAGCTGGCCTCACCTCTATCCTCCAGCTCCCTGAGCCCATGGTGGACCACCTGGGGGTGGTGGTGGTAGCACCTCAAACGATTGTCCACCATCTGCCACTTGGCCCTCTCCCCTTCCATGTTCTCCACCCTACGGACCACCCCATTCAAACCTCCACCACTACCTTGATGTCCCTTAGATGTCTTTTTGATCATATATGAAGTGTATTTGGCAGTCACGAGCCATGCATCCCTGGCCGCCGTACAAGTAGCACACCCAAATCCTCTACTAACCCCTACCACCATGGTGGTCACGCACCATTGATCCAGGGTCCTGGGGTCTCATTTGGGATGGTATAGCCCACTTGGACCTCTACGTCATCAGTCAGATGACCTCCATGAATGACATTACCACCCGTCTCCTAGTGGTAGCTCCAACCACCGGTTCCTACTCTATGAGGAAGCTCTCTACTATTAGAGCTCTCTCTAGCACTCTAGCCTGATTGGGGATGCTGAGGTAAATCATCAATGCCCTGATTTATGACCCGAGTCCCTAGTCAAAGGTCCCAACCCCAATGAAAGGGTCCCCTACCATATCTGTAGAGTAGTGAGAGAGTTATGTTAACCTTATAGAGTACTCGTCCACTAAAATGATTCCCTACTAAAGATGAATCATCTCATGTATGTGCACTGAGTGCAAGTTCGTGGGAAACCCCCCCCCCCCCAAAAGCCCCTCAAAGTCATCCCAAGAGAGGGTCACCTCATTGTGAGTCTAAATTGTCAAACTCAACAATCTCTCTGCTGATATCTAAAGAAGGTTCGTAGATAAGATCACCATCTGGTCAAGTGACATCCTCACAATGAGGAAGGGTCATCTCACTGCCTCCAACCAGTCCTCAGTGGTTTGAGGATCTGTCTCTCCCCTGAACCTGGGAGGTCTCTATCTCTGGAACTCAGACAAGGCATTGAGCCTGCATGCATCCTTTACTGGTAACAACGATAGTAGCTACTGATCAATGGGTGGTGGCCACACTAGAGCACCACCCGGCGGGTCCATATCTAGCACTTTTCCCTAAACCGACAAATCATTTCTATGAGGGTTGTCCCCATGGTTACACATCGGAATCATAGCTAGCTATATATGTGGAGGAATCCTGAAACAGATCAAGATGCACCATGAGAAAAAGATTATACCTGGTGAGATGACTCTAATTCTATAAAAAGATGAGAAAAAAACAATTCCTTTATGATGAATTCATACAGTGTTTTTATGTATAGAGACGAAAAGAAAAAATTAAGGTCTTAGTGTAGGGATACATCATCCGCTACACCAACACTGGACTCCCCAAACCTAAAATTCAGACTTGAAACATTTAACAGTATTTCCCAAAAGCAAAAAAACAGACTCCTAGACTTTGAGGAAGAATCGACCACCTTTGATACTACTTTTCCATGACCCGTCCCATGGGGTTCATGCCATGAATACCCCAAGACCACCTCTTGATGTCCAAGGGTTAGAGACTAGTGCAAAGGGAATTTACTAACAAGTTGGAGGTGGTTTCTTGAGTACCTATACAAACACACATACAACCATGTCACATGAAAATTGGAAAAGAGAACATGCATGCAACGAAACAACCACTAAGTGTAAAGGTACAACTGAACATAAATGGGCTTGAATACAAACCAAACGAAATAAAACTACAACATGAGCAAGTAAAAGAACGATGGAAAACCATCCATTGAAAGACCCACCGTATGGGTAGGTATAGAGTTGCTGTTGAAAGTTGTAGCAGCAAATCCTACCTACCTGATCTCACTTGGTACTGCCTGGTCATGTGCCACCAAGTGCTCAACCAATTCATTAGTCATATGCACCTGACACAACACGTGTAGGAAAATCTCGTGTAGGGGTGAGTAACAAAATTCTTAGTAGCGACACCAAACCAAAATGGAAAGATCGTAAATAAAACCACGAATCGAACCAAGAAGCATGATAACAAAGAAAGTCAACACACACCAGGTATAATATGAAGTACAGAAATCAAGATTATCAATAATAACACTTAACACCATGTACTATTGAGGTACTCATCCCAGATTATTACTGTGGGTCTGTTGGGTCACACATAACCACTTGTAGTTGATCCACACATGGTCGCTTGGAGCTGATCTACAAAGGGTCGCTATGAGGGGATCAACACAGGGTCTCTAAGAGCTGATACATATAGGGTCTTGAGGAGATGATCCCCAGAGGTTCTCTAGGAGCTAATCCACAGAGGGTCATTAGGATTTGATCCACACATGGTCACTAGTCTTCGGGTCTAAGCCAACCATAGGATTCTCACATAAAGAACACTTGATTCTGGGATAATATAATTCTCAATAAAATTATCATATTTCAAATAAAATTAATTTAGTTTTGGAGTTTTCCAAAATATCCTCATTGTATCAAGGGTTCCAAAGCTGCAAATTTCTGGTCTATAGGACACACAATTTGAATGTTATTGGCATTTTAGTAAATAGGGTCTGGTTGCGTCTGGGTCCAGTCCGACCTGACCAACCCACCCCAAGGGCCCCATCGACCTGACTCGGGTCTGGATCTGACCCAAAACATTGGGTAGGTATGGCCCACCCTCTTCCCGACCCACTGTGCATGCCATATCTCTCCCACCCAGACACCCTGGATGGCATACAACTTGTGTGCCACACAACCAACTGATTCCAACCACACCTTCCACCTGCAGATGGTCGAGGGACTATGTGACAACACCCTGCGTCGTGGCTCTAGCCGCAGCGTGGTCCTCTGACATAGATCCAGCCATGGTGTGCTCCACTGATGTGGCCGAGGGATGCGTCCCCTATCTGCCAGTTTCCAACCCACTATTGGTGGATCCTTACACACCACCGTAGTCTGTGCGTGCTATGGTGCTCCCTCCAATGCACCGTCGTGGTGTGCCGTTGTGACGCACTAGTGCGTACCCTCGGCTGCCACCGCATGCCACTGATGGTGGTCACCGACACCACCGAGTTCTTCCGCAGACTACTAGGTCCGCTACGATGGTATGTTCTTCGCGCCGTCAGTTTCTCCAACCTCTATGGGGTACCTCCTTCCCTATTAAGGCCTTAAAATCACTCTGACATCAAATTGGGGGTTTGGACATGAAGAAAGCATTTGGCGGAGGGGCTCGAGCCATGTTTGTGTTGTCTAGTTCCCTCCCTGTAATAGTTTAAATCAAGGGGAGGTTTACGATTAATGTTCTACTAAAAAAATAATTAATCCCGATGAAAAAATCCCAAGAACATAGAACCCTCCTACAATAATGAGTGATCTAACAATGAACCTATTCATGGTTTGATCCGTGTTCATCGTTTGAGAATAAAGAACGGGAAAAAAGAAAATAAATTCAAGAAATACCTGACTAAGTAACTAATTAGTTGGAAATGATCCGTTCGAAGGGGGGAAGAAGAACATGTATGTTGTTCTTCTCCCTATGATCCGTTGTTTAGATGTCATTGGTATTCTTCATCGTCACCCACCAGAGCTTCTGAGTGAACCAGGATTGTGCCAACAATCCTATATTGTTTGTTTGGTCATTAAAGGGTGAATCACGAAACAAAATTTCAGTTATGTTATGTTATGAAGTCATTATACTGTTTCATTTATGAAATATCATTTTCAATTTAATTATGTTATATTTCGTTTCACTGCAACAGTTCAAAAATTAAGAAAAATAATATAAAAAATTTTATTTTATTTTTAACTTTTCCTTTAAAAAGTTCAAAAAATAACATTTTCACTCAACCCGCACCTGTTGAGGTTAGGACCATTATAAGATAATCCTTCCATTCTAAGTTCAATGATGCCCTCATATTTTTGATCCGAGCACTAGTTTAAAAATTATAAAAACCCATTCGCATGTTTATTTAAATGAACTAAAAAAGGTTCAAAACTCAATCATAGGCTCACAAGGCCTCAGAATTTGGTGCTGTCAGAGCATCTGGTCTTGAAATAATTCCATATAATTTATAAATAAATTAAACAAAATTTCTGGGACATTACATTGAGCTATACTGGTGTGCCGATGAAATTAAAGATTTAATTCATCTTGTTCAGCCACATCCCTATTTTCATTGGTTCTGAATCACCCCAAGAAATGGGTGAATTCTTCTATTATAATTTGGAAGAATAGTCCACTTTCCTTAGCACAACCATCATGTTCTCCGAATCCATAACTAGAAAATTTTAAAATATACTCTGAACTAGCCGTGGGTTCACCTTTGGATCTAGTGAAAACACATTCTCAGATGTTTCTTTCGGCTGGAATCTATGATATCTATGGGGTTCAAATGTAAAGAAACATAACAACATCATAATTCTCACTCTCTATAAACTAAAGGATGAAAACCTTTCTTATTCTACCACATCATTCTATCCAAATAGGTTTTTACAAAATTCAACATTTTCTACATTCAACCATTTTTTAAAATTTGACCATTATTTTGAAAATAAACACATTTTAAAAATTCCGCATTCATTCTATTTTTCAAAATATAACATTGAAAACAAATTTAACCATTTTAAAAAATTAACAATTTTTCCAAAATTCAAAGATCAATACTCAAAATGAAATTTTTATTCCTAGTGGGGAGTCCTTTCAACAATGAATGTCCTGCTTGTCTCTTTTCCTAAACACATGACAATGAGATTCCAAATCCTATAGGCATATCCAAAATACTTATGTACCCAACTCGCTGGTAAATTTAAGTTGAATATAAAAATGTTAGCTAAATTTTTTTATATACTACATTTCAAGTCTAAATAATAATACTCCTTTCTACCAATGTAACATAAGGAATAGACCAAAATGTATTTCAAATCCAAGACAAAGATAACTGAAGGCCAATTTCTTGGAAAGGACTGATCATGCTCATACAACTTGTAAAATCCCACCCCTCCTCAATCTCTTGAGAATGTGGTAGGATATTAATCGGCATTAAAATACATCCCTATGATGCCAAAGGTTTGAAATAAGTTCCAAGGGAATTATTATCAAGAGGGGGAAGGTTTTCTCTATGATATAAAACAACCAACCAAACACACCTTAACAAAACTACTACATGATGAATGATAAAAAATATAAACCAACAGAAGGTAAAACCATTTATATAAATACCAAATATCTATATTACCATAGAAAAAGTATACAAAACCTAAAGGTATATACCACAATACATAGCTTACAAGACCCAAATACTCAAACGAGGCTCCAAATCAAAAACAAGTTCTATGATCCACAAAATTTACCATGTATTATCAAACATCACTATAGAAGTGTGATACTTTACATTCTCCCATATCTTGATGAAAAATATCTACAAAAGAACTAAAGTTCCAAAGAAGGTGTCAGTAATAATACACAATAGATTTTCCACAATGAATTCCCTACTCATTCCATGAGAATAGAAAAAGTTATCACATTTATATAAAAGATATTATATAAAAGAAATTATGAAATAGTTTATATTAATATATTAACAAGAGGAAATAAATATTTTTCTCAAGATAACATCATTTTACAAGGAAATAAACCAAAAAATGTTCTAAAACCATTTCAAAAAATCTATTTTGGAATAACCATTTCATTTCTCTTATCCAGACATCTAAACATTCATGAAATCTTGGACCTCCCTATACTTGCGAGTGGTGAGTCATCCTTTCACTAATCTGTCACATAGTGAACCATTTTATGGGGGAGATCCCTAACCCGTATCTATCCCACTAAGTATGGGGGAGACTCCATACCCACATATATCCCAAATTATCATGAACACACACAACCATTATTCCAAAAACTGATTCCAAAATAAAAATTTCATCAATTTAAATGAAAAAAATTATTTTTTTAAAACTTTACAAACCCACTATTTCAAATCAAACATTCCAATTAATTTTAAAAAAACCATCATTTTGTTGTAAAATTTTCAATAATTTTTTTCCACAATTCCATAACAATCCATATTTTAAAATCAAAATTTTAAAATAAACATTTTGAAAGCAAAATTTTAAAATCAAGAAAACAATGCAATTTCTACAAATCAAAAAATTTCAATGTTTCCACAAACAATCACTCAAGATAGTGTTCATCAGTCATTGCACAGAAAATTCATAATAAAATTCTTGTTAAATAACCCATTTGAAATCAACCCTTCATATTCTATATAGATGAGTCCATATTGGAGACACCCACCTCATGTTTTATGTTGAATATGATGAATGACACTCAATAGCCAATGAAAACATGTTGAATATCTAAAAACACACCTTAGAGATATTCCCTTATCATCAAAAGGACAAATATAAGAATACATGACATCAAATATCTTTGATATATCCATAATAGAGGTAGATATATTAACCAGGAGATATAAATAAGTATATCTAATAAAAACTACCAAGAACAACCAATAAATTTGACTTTCCACAATAATCAAGCTTCAACGCACCATGGAACGCCTCGAGATCACTTCTAATTCTATGGGGAGATCTTATAAAACCATTGAGAGGGAAAAATATAGAGTTATATTCGTTTTGGGGGAAAATATGTGGTATTAAAACATAAAACCAACAAAGATCCACAATTTTACAATATAGTTTCTTATAGTGCATGATTAGTTTTACGGTTAGGCCAACCGTGGGTAGACTATGCGCCGGATTATATCTCAATTAGGAACCTTTCATGGTTGGCTCACACAGGTTATAAACCATTCACCAATTGTGTAAAATCCCATTATCATATGATTCATTATTTTTTGAGGCTTTGGATTAGTTTAGACCAACCGTGTGCAACATGTGCACCTTCCTTTCATCCCATGTCTCATTGTTAAAAGTTTTCTATTGGTCTTGCACAGTTTCAACAAACCATGCACCAATTGTGAACCATTATACAAAATCCAAAACACTCCAAAAGTTTTCTAAACTCTCCAAAACAACACACACATACCTTACATACATAAAATGCACAAAGAAAGGGTTACTAATTTTAAAATATGGGTGTTAAATCTTTTTTTCATGAAAATTAACCTAATATTATTATCAAATGTGGTTTATGTTAATCTTTAGTTTAATTAATAAATATATTAATGTCTTGCATGAAATATATTTTATACCTATGATACTAGTTTTTATCATGTGGCTCGTTAAATGTGGGTTTTGAGGGCTCTATACATCCTATGAATTCTCATGTTTCATGATTTATTTAGTTTTCAATAAATTATTTAATTTACATGATTAAGTTCTATGTATTTTGTTTACATAATTTCTGATTAAAAGGATCTATACATATGTTATTTTTTTATCCAATATACTGTTATTTTTTTAATTCTCAATGTTGTTGGTTTTCCAAATTTTATTCACCAAGAATACTGATCTAAAATTATGTATAGGGGATTCTTAGGACCATCTAACATTTTTATCCAATTGATCATTCATTCCCCTTTTATGTTTCCTCAGTGTAATTCATCATTCTACCATATGCATTCTTATCTTATCTCATGGTGTTTCCAATATAATTCCACCACATAACCTTTATAAAATATCATTATCGAACAATTCATTTAATTATCATGGTCCACATATATTACATAATTTTTTTTCTACCTATAATATTGAAGAATGGACTATTTTGATGACACATCAGGTTCACATGGGTTTTCAGAGATTATAATTCAATTATGTGCATCACCCTACATGGGAGAGAGAAAACGTCTAGAGAGGAACCAAGTTCCATAGAATATGTGAGAGACTCAAAGTAGTTCTTGTTGGAGACACTATTTGAGTGTATCTTAGTTCACTGAAGATTTAGACCTTCTTTTCTATTATCATTGTATTAGGATTATATAGAGTAATTTAGATCATTAATGTTCATTATGAGATGGACTTGTGTGGAGGTAACAATGAAATCCGAAGCACTATTCCAGCTTCATTACAGGATCTGGTTTAGGAACCGAGGGAAATAATAAGTTTACTCACCTTTATTTGGTTTCTTCTTCTAGAAATTTTTTATCCTCTTATGAATGTGTGTATTGTGAGTTTATCTAATAAGGTGAGATCTTTTCTCCATGTAACATGATTTATTACTACTGGATGGTCTAATTGGGGATACTCTTAGGATAGTTTCCCTGGTCCATTTACAACTGTCATAATCATTTAATCATGATACTATTTTTCATTAGTAATAAATATCTAGGGTGGTGTTCTTTCTATTCATGTAGTTCTATAGTGGAATAAATCATGATACATCTCTGTGTTTCAGGTTTTTTTACATCGCATTAGACTTGAATCTTTTGTTTCATTTCTATTTTAATGTTTATAGATTTACCTTTAAAAATAGTAAAACACACATCTACATTATTGGATCATGTATGATTACATAGGGACCACCCTCACATCACAACCCATAAAAATTGGTGTGCTAACTATATAATAGTAAGCAATGGGATATATGAAGTTGGAAATACATAAATTTGATGGTGATAACAATTTGAATTTATGGAGGATTAATATTACTATGTTACCCAATTATAATGAAGTCCAAATTTGCCTCTCTAGTTCCAAGAAAAAATTTGTTACAATGCCAACTGATGGAAAAGATTCCACCGGTAAGGTGGTCATCCACGTTAACGTCCTTAGAAAATCCTGTAGTTTAATAATATTTTATTTTGGGAAAAAAGTTCATTTTAAAGAATATTATTAGTCCACTAAAACCCCAATATTGTCTATATATCAATACTTGTATATGAAATGAATATTAATATCCTGAAAATAAAATAAAGTGTAGTTATATAATTTTCATATTCACTACAGAATAATATTTAGGATGTATATTAATGAATTTAATAAAGTCATGTTGGTCAATTCTAATATTGGATTTATTTTATAGGATTAATATTTAGATATAATATTTTTGACATCCTTTGATGACTCTTATAGTTCAATTAAGGACTACATGATGTTATGGTAAGGAAAATTTTCTATTTATGATCTAAAATTCTCCTTACGGACTAATGGTTTTTAGGAAAAGGGTTCCTTTATATAGGAGTATTAAGGATTTAATGTGAGGGGGAATACTCAAATGTTAGGAATTGAGTAGAGGAAAGAGTAAGTCAAAGAGTCAAACAGGGTCTAGGGATAATAAAATGATGTTTTTCTCCTATAAAATATAAGTATATATTAAAAGGAATTATCTCAACATTGATAATTGGAATAATAATAATAACAACCATTAAATATTAGTTAAACAATACCTATATACTGCTAATGTTTTGAATGTTTTTATTAATTCCATGAATGAATAATGGGTTCAGTATTTCGGATTTTCATTTCACGTGTGTCCTAGACCATTGAACAGTAATTAATTAAGAATAGTGAAGAGTGGTGAGGTTTACATATAAAAAGTAAACAATATTGAATAATATGAAGATGTTAAATTTCCCTTTATTTACATTATGGGTTAGTGATAAAATGATAAGATGTTTTATGGGTATGGAAACTAAAAAGGAACATCATTTTCCTTAGTTAATTAGACTAAATGGCTATAGTTTTAGGTCTGGTTCTAGGAGTGTTAGAATATCTAAATCATCCTTGACTATTATGATGAGAATAATTATCAATGGATTTTATGTATTAGATGAAAAGACACACATGAAAAAGACAATGAAAACCATACACTTATATTTAAAATCACTATGTTTTGGAATAGATGATTTGGGAATGTATGTTCCAAAGGAATGAATAAGTTTACGAAACTAGCATTGTTTAAATATATAACCCGTATCAGTCTTCCTTTTAATGAGGATTATGGGTTTTGTATGTCAGTGTGCTAGTTTTAATAGATCTATATAAAAATAAAAGACACTCCTAGAATATATCCATTCTGAATTATTGGGGCCCTTTTATGAATACCTACCATTTTGGAGGGAATTATTTCATAACTTTCAATGATGAAAACTCATAAAAAGTATGGATTTATGTACTAAATCATAAATTTTAAAAATTTAAAACCATTAAGATTTGGAATTCCAGTTCTAAGAGTGAGTCTAAGAGTAATCTAAAATACCTTAGAACTGAAAATGTCCTGGATTATTTTTTTAATGACTTAATCTACTACAATAATTCTAAAGTAATCCTTATACGTCGAACTATTGTGGGGACTCTACAATATAATGTCTTAGTGGAGAGGATGAATAAGAAACTTTTAGAGAAAGTGAGATATGTGATCTTAAAATATGGTCTTACTAAATTATTCTATGCATAATCCACTGATACATTAGTGTATCTAATCAATATATTCACCTTTAGTGCCATTTATTTTAAAACACCTAATAAAAAGTGGACATGCTTTCCCCCATTTCAAGGACATCTTTTTTTATTGGTTATTCTCAGAGGAATATGTAATATTAAATCAAAGTCTATGAAATGTGTCTTTATAGGAAACCCATAAGGAGTTAAGGGATATTGGATTAGTGTGGATAAGACTTTTTTTCATAAATTTATCACTAATCATGATGTTGTCATTCAGGAATCTAATGCTTCTAAGAAGAATACCTCTGATCATATTGGTATTGGTCAACCTAAATAAATTTTTATCAAGGTTAGAATTAAAACTAAAATACAACTAAAGCACTCTTATTACTCCATAAGCCCCAATATAAGGTTTCAATATCCAGATATCTTAAAATAACATTAGGTTTTCTACTATATACAACACGTAACGACAACCTTAAATGAACAACAAAATATTATTATTTAAATATTATAGTTATGACCAAGAAATTTAATTGATGTGTATAAATATCAGTAAATATTTTTAAAATATATATTAAGGTCAAACATAATAAAAATATATTTATTAATGATAAGGAAATAAGCACTCAATTTTACAAGAAAGTCATTTTATGGTTCAAAAATATATTTTCATCTAAATAGTTTTTATTGTTTATTATGAATGTATATTAATATTAGTTTATAGAACCTATGGAAATTTTCTTCATAAAAAATATTATCATCTTTCAATTCATCATGAAAAAAATAATCTTAGGTTAAATTTTTCTAAACTTTCTGAAAAGTTTGATTTTTCAATGAATAGTGAAAAATGATGATTTTATTGGAAACAATATTTTTTTCAAGTATTTTGAAAGTAAAATTATATTATTTATTAATTAGTAAATTTAATTGGTTTATTTTTATTAAATAAAATCCAATTATCAAAGTTGGAATGAATATTATTCAGGAATTTGGTAAAAAAATATTTTTATACTTAATATGCATTTTTCTGAAAAACAATTTTCATCATGATTTGTGGGTATAATTTTAAATTAAATTATCCCACTTTATCAAATTTAATAACGAAAATAGGTTCTATATTTGGAATTGTTATGTAAAAATTTGGTAAATAAGAGCCATTTATTTTAGGTCATTATGAATAGTAACAATTGTAAATTTTTGTTAACATGGTAATGGTAAAATGAGTTAATTAGGGTTGAATATAATGTTATAATACATAAAATTAATTAAAAAACATGTATTTATTTCATTTTATGAGTCTATTTCATCCATAATCATCCAAACATAAAAAATATGACCATTCCCTCTATTTAGATTTTATTTTCACCTTTATAATATTTATTTAATGGATAAGGTAAAAAATGTCACTATCTTACTTTAAATATCTATAATATTTTGTGATAGGGAATATAAAATAATTTTTTATTTTAAAATGTTTATTTATATTATAAATTAATTTTTTATTGGTAATTTATTTTTAATTATTAGTGATGAAATATCTTCTATAAACATATATACAACCCTAACCCAATGCCTACGAATAAGGTAAAAAAATCATTTAAATGTTTTTAAAAAATCTAAATCAATATTTTTTGGGTATGTTATAGTGTTACATGAGTTTTATAAATAAAAAACCTATTAGGATTGTGTGAATTAATTATATTCAAATTCCATTTTTTTCATGTTGTTTTTAGAATGAAATTAAATGATTAGTTCTAAAATGACATTAATGATATTTTATAGTAAACAATGTTTTTAATTGATTTAGAATTTCTTGAAATATTATATTTGAGAAATTTAATGTAATATATGGGAAAATATAATGAATGTTACTTTTATTATTAACTTTTTCAATTAATGTAACTTTATTTACCCCTAAAGTGAGAAACTCATTGATATTGACATAATTTACAAAAGGGTTAATGGTGGTGGTGGTGGAAGGGGGGGGGGGTTAAAATAAATATATAATGGTATAAACATAACCTATAATTTTCCAAACTTTATTTTATGACATAATTTAGACCCATACTCATTCTATATTATAATTATATCAATTTGGATCAACTTTAACTAGAAAATTAATTTATATTAATTTAATAATTTAATAAATTCTAATAATACCCCTTCCCTCACTTATAAAAGGGAGACTCCAATCCAAATTTCTTAAAATAATTTTTTCTCCATATCTTATCCAATAAAAGTAGAAACAACTTTCCAAAATATGATCCCATGGTATAATGGCCTTATTTTTTGTAGAATTACATCTTTAAAGGGCTTCAAGTGTGAAACAATGGTGGTTGCACAAAGAAGAGGTATAAATTTAAACCAAATGTTTTAATTTTATTTTTTATAACACCTTCTTAAAATATTATTAAAAGAGGATGAAATATTAATAAAATTATATTATATATAATTATATAGTGTTATGATAATTTTATAACCTATATCTGTCTACTCTTCCATCAAATGGAAAAAAACCATCGTTCGTGTGTACAACAGACTACCACCTCACACACCGATGTAATTCATTTTCCTTTATTTCATATCACAGATGGTTATAATGATGGATTTAATTTATATGTATAGATTATATTCATTAAATATTTTCCATTATTATAATATAATATACCATATACTTTCTTACCTTCTCATCAATAGAAAAAAGATAAAGTTGTTTGTTCATATGTGTTGATTACTTCCCCCACGAAGAGGCATGATTAGTTTTTCATGACCACATCACATTGATACTATATATAAGTCCATATAAAAAATTTTCATGATATTTATTATAAAATTATCAATATATAATGATTAAATGATACTTACACTCTTTCCATTGTGTTCTTTGAAAAATGGAAACATTAATTAGGCATACATATGACCTACCATTTCCATGATTGTAAAGTAATTAATTTTTCATAATCATCATCAAATTTTGGGTTAAAAATTATAATCAATTTATAAAATTTAAAATTATAGAATGATTATTATTCTATACATGACGTAATAATGTCCTATTGGACCACATTCATCTTACGAAAGTAATTTTGTATGTATGATACAAATATCATCAAAACATATGATGTGAACTTATTGTTATTAAGTAATTATATATAACATGGTAAAAAATAAAATATATGGAATAATAAAATTGAAATACGTTCTCAAATTGTTAAAAAGTTGAAATAATTTTTTTATTAAGGAATGTAATGAACACACGTGATAAGTCAGACTGTAGGCAAGGGGCACTTTTCTTTAAAAAACTTGTTTTAAATGTTTTATAGATTTATTTTCTAAATATTTTTCTCTAATGTGAATAATTTTAAATATAATTTTATTATACATTTATATGGAACTAATTTAATTTTATAAGGAAATTTTTGGTTCATTTGAACTTTATTTCAAATTTTTTAGAAAATAATATTTTTAAGAATTTTAGATGGAATGTTTGATTGTATTTTCAATATAAATAATCAATATTCTATTTTAATTTATATGGTAATAATGAATTTTCCGGCCACCACATCCATTATTTTAAATTCCAAGCCTAAAACCTTGTAGGCATACAAGTAATTTTATATAATTATCCAAGTAACCATTCACTATACTAGGGAAATTCAATTTAAAATCCAAGTCTATAGCCTTGTAGCCATCCTATAAATTTTATTCAATTTTCCATAAAGGGGTAATTTCATTTAGCACACCCATGGGTTGTCTATAATCATGGTATACATCATCTAACTCACTAATAAAGGGTAAATAGATTTATATCAAGGTGGAATTATAATATTGAAATGAAGAACTAAATATACAAATAATGATTGACATACGACAACATGGGACCCCAAGAAATAATTAAGAAACATCAAAAATCAAAGGGAAATAATAGTACTACCTACCTCAAACTCGTATATAATTCCACACTCGATATCATACTCATATTTTAAGTATGTTAGGAGGGATATGATTAATGATCAAAGAACTGAAAAATAGGGAAAATGTGCGTGCACCTATATAGAATGATGGATTTAATGGAAAACTGAAATAAGATAGGAGAGTATGGAATAATGTAATGAGACATATTCAATAATTTCGACAGATCAATAATCAAACACTAGATCATAATGTTTTATCAAAGACTAGCTTGAGGAAATTTAGAGCTCACAAGTGATGAAAAACCAACAGAACCACTGGAGGAAGAAAATGAAAATGAAAATAGGGTTTAAGAAAAAATGAGGGTCATTTTGGAATTTTCACCCAAAATAAGGGGGTGCATGGTTAGGTGCATAGTTTTCACACTGTGTGAAAATTGTGTGAAAACCCACTAAAAAAAATAGTTATTTTATGGTTGTGCACCTCTGGTCACATGGTTTTAGAAAAACCATGTGGCCTATAGGTTCCCACTTTCTACCATGCAACCAGGGTTTTATAGTTTATATAAACTATGGAACCAAGTTTTTTAGCTGTGTTTCCAAGTATATAGGCTTTAAACAATCCCTATACAATCCTAGTACATTATTTAGGTCATTGTACACCTTTACCATGATTAAGAAAGGATTAAAATTGAAAAAAATGATATAAAACTTCATGAAAATACATATAGTTAAAAAATAGGAGGTTGAAGGTTGGATACCTACCAAATACACAATGTATATTTTGAATACAAGGTATGTACCAAATACATGACATGTATTGGTCTGTCCAGAATATTTCATGATGTGTAATTGTATTTCATTGGAGGGGTAAGACTAAAACATTACAAGTAATGAAAATACTATTTTCTATGTAATCTCATTGAGATAGTTTTTATTAAATATATTGGGCCCCTTATTTAGGCTGAAGCCATGACCCCTATTCATCATACACACGAGGACTACCTAAGGAGATCCTTTGAAGCCAATCCAAAGATTTTCCACAACTTCATGATTCAGTATATGATTCTTCCATCATCATTCTCATTAGATTCACACCGGTGAGTTCTCCATTCCTCTTTCTCATTTCAGCACTATTATTTCTTCCAATGATAATATTTATGTGAAAGTTATATTCACTTTTTTTAGGGTGTTCATCTATTCTTATGTTTCCTCCCAATTCAGGTCAAGTTAGGAGGTGATATTGGATGAGTGTTCTACCCCGAGCATAAGTTAGGAGTTCAATACCTTTTACAAAATTTTCTAGTTTTTATACCTTTTTCTATTGTGATGCATGCCAGACCTTTCATCATTTCTTCTAAAATAATTAAATTCCTTGATTAAATTATTGGAACATTGATAGGTTTCCCACATAGTACCCTGATATGGTTGCTGGTTTCCAACCTCAACCAATGGGGTGTGTTTATATATCTTCCCCATGATTTACCATCCTATTGGGTGTGTTTGAGATTTCCATCTTAGTGGGAGCCTTAATGAATTGATAGAGATATTAGTATAGAGATCATGCCTCCTTTTACATGTGATTACATGTAATTAAAATTATTAAATGGTTTAAATAGAAATTTTTTTATGAGTTATATGAACTGATGGTATGTAAATGATTATGAAATGGGTTAATGAAATGTTATTGATTACATTGGATTCCATGTACATTACAAATCCTTGGATCTGACCCTTCTGGTTTGGACATTTGATTACATTAGATGCCATTGACATTATTTATACTTGGATACGACCCTTAAAATTATGAATATTGATTACATTGGAGGCTATGGACATTTCTACTCCATGGATACAGTTTAATTTTGATGTGGAAGAAATTTCAACTCTTGGGATCAGGCTTGCTTGGACCACCTTGTACATGATACGTGTACATGTTCCTTGGGCTCCAACAAAGTATTTACCAATATTGTAGTGGAGGTTATCCATGGGCTCAATGAGGATGCCTTATTAATTTTATCCTATCTATTTGGACTATTTATGTCTAACATAGGATTACTCAGAATATGATGTAGTGTACGTTCTATCAGGTTTTATGGATAGCCCTTGTTTATGATTTTCTCTTTACAGTGATCCTTGGTCAATTGAACAATATCAGATTTGAATGTGTCTCACCTACTTATTCATTTATATTTCTATTATATATTTCACATTTCTTAGATTATTTATACATATTATATTTTTATAGACACCATTGGGACAATACTTTACACCTTGATTGGGCCACCGTTTGGTACCTAGACAGACTTCATGGATATAAGTAGAGACGAAGGAAAACACCCTCTATACGATTCTTGGTTGATTAAGATTTGGAGTAGGGGGAACATGATTGAGCTGTGATACTGATGTTACCTAGAGATTTATCTTTTTGGTATTTATTTATTTTTGATAAAAGTATTATACTAGATTTAGGTTTCTAGGTATTTCATTCCATGTTGTAAATATATAGGACAACCACATCATGAATATGATATTTCCTCATGTTGTTTATTGATATTATCATATTGATATTATTATTATTATTTTTGGTTATTTGATATGGTTCTACTATTGATAAATTTGATTTCATCACTATTCTATACTATTATTATGAGTGTATAGTCTCCCCACTCTACCACCTTAGGCCCCACTGATAGTCGGAAGCCTCTGGCATATGGAAAGGCTCATTTGAGGCCATGTGACCCACCAACATGGAGCATCATTTAGTGGAACCCAAGTCAAGATGTTATAAAGTGGTATCAAAGTGATTTTTTCCTCTTTTTTCATAATATTTTGGAATATTAGATAGGAGATTAGGAATGTGACTGAATTTTGTTTTGAGTTGTGCCTGGGAGTTGCTAACCCACATATAGGAAAAATGCATATTTCATGGGATGGGATGTTATATTCTAGATTTTGATTATTACAGTTTATTTGATTCCCCCATTGAGTAATGAACATGATATATGATGTAATTATTTCTATGATTGAGAAATTAAATTTTATCCTTGTCCTGATATATCACGAAATAATTGATCATGCATCATGATAGCCACCTTACAAGATTAACATACCATGCATATTCCATGCCATATTGGATGAATTTCTTAATTTTATTAAATTTATTATATGGGAATTTTGTACATAATATCTATCAAATAATTATTATTGTCGGAGATTGAGAAACATTATTGGTATATAAAGTTCTAGAATTAACCTAAATAGGTTTTCCTGCATATCATAAAGTAGACACCTTAAGCAGTCAATTGTGGAAAATTGAGTCACAGACCATTAGAAACATGGTCTATAACATATTATGGTTGGAATAAAATGGACACCACAATTCAATTTATAATGTGTATTGGTCCATATAAATTAAAAAATTTAATCCATATAATTCAACCATTTAAAGATAATTTTAATATAAATACAAATTTAAATGAATCTAAATTATTAAATGGAATGGTCACCATTAAATAGAGTTTCCAATGGAAACATTAATGGTTTATCCTCTATAAATTTAAATTTATAGTCCATATACTAGGGTTCATGCTATGAAGCAAAGATATTGACCAAGAACTAAATTTAACAAGGGACAGTAGGAAGTTTCTCTTGTTTTCATTGTAATTATTCATATAAAACAGTCCAAGATTTAGGAGTAAAGAGAGGGGTGAGACTTGTTTATAGGAAGCATTGTACCTATCATATGTCTATATCTATGATATGGTTGTCACTGAATCTTTTTTAAGAAATTTTATTGTCATTTATAGAGATATGAAACTCCTATAACCTCCATTCATGCACTAGGAGGGTGGTTACCACCATGATATTGAGGTGGTGGTCCCTGATCTTCCAGCTAAACCTATAGAAGTTGCATTTAAGGAATGACCCATTTTCTCAGATATGGTTAATTATAACTATTTTTAGAGGGTTTTTATGCTTTATGTATAACAATTAGGGAGACCCCAAGCCTATCATGACTATGGAATAGATTTCATGTGTGTTCAAGAAGCAGAATCCTTCAATGTTTTTTGGGGATGCTGGTCCAAATGCTACTGATCTACGGTTTGAGATTGTTTTTTTTATCTTAGATAACTTGGATACTCCTCCATAGAGGATATTAATACTCATAACATTTATGTTTCACAGAGATTCTATGGTCTGGTGATGTATTATAAACCAGGATAATAGAGTTCAGGGTATGATATGGAGGGATTTTATATATTTGTTTTATGACTAATTATTTCATAACACTGTGATATTTGAAAAGTAAAGTTAGTTTATGCATAGGGATCTGGGTGTGATGACCATGATTGAGTATTATAATCAATTTAGAAAGCATCTATGTAATATTTCAATCCATCTTTCAGATGAGTTGTCTAGGGTGAGACACTTTGAGTAAGGTCTCATTCCTTTCATTTGATCATAGTTGAAAATGTTTTGGTTTAAAATTATAACTAAGATAGTAAATAAGGTGCTTATTATTGAAATTAACCTAAGGGCCACTAGGGGAACATAGTAGGGTAGTTCACCTTCTCAACATAGTGGTTTAGTTTCAGGTTCTAAGAAGTGATGTTTTGAGAGTTATCATTAAGGGAATACCAACCAAGCACTGAGTGATGATAGTTCTATCTTCTTTAATAATTATGGAAGGTGTGGACACATGAGAAGCTTGTGTGATATAGACCTAGTCGAGATCTTGGCCTGTGGTCGGATGATCAGTCTACAACATTTTTTAGGACATTCCCTCCAGCTTCCCATGAGAGGGGTTCATCACCGAATCTAGAATCCAGAGTAGGATTCATAGTTGCACATCGGGTTGGGATATGGAGTAGTAACGATTGATTAGGATGGGGAGGTGTTCATTTCTAGGGTATCCAGATACTAGTTTCACCTTGATAATAAAGTGGGAATATTCTGTGTATTTAGGATATATCTCAAGGCTTTAGTTCAAGAAAGATGTATAAAATACAACCGATACTTGAGGAGAGAAGTGACATGAGAACTATAGTAAGAGGTATAATCTTAGTAGCTTCTACACTATTATATTCCCACTTTAACAAAGTTTATTCACATTATTTCACATTTGTACTTATTGTGAATATTATTATGCTTGATATGAAGTTTTACAATGGATTTATGACAATCGATACTAAATTTGGAATTTTATTGATGAATATATGATAGTGTAGGGAATTTCCCCTTGATATTGGTGGGTATCACTTTTTGTGGAATCAATTTAATATTGAGATTATGGGCTTTGATGACATACTCCAAATGGATTGGTTGGTCCCTTACCATACCCATGTTAATTGATATATCAAGAAACTCTCCTTCACATCACTAAATGGATGTAGGTATATCCAAAGGGGTGAGTTGTATGTCTTGGTAGATAGAGATAGACAAAAGCATAATGGGCTATGTGGAGTGACAGACCCAATTGATATCCTTTATCTAGAGGATTAGGAAGTTTGACAAGATGAGTTTCCTTTAGTGGTATAACATTTTAGGGATTTATTCATGGATGGATTTAATAGTTTAAATATTGATTGGGAGGTCGATTTATCTATTGCGGTGGTTCTAGGAGCTACACTAGTATAACTTCCTCCTAATATTATGGCCACTACTTAGTTAAAAAATCTTAAGAGACTACTAGAGGACTTAAAATTAAAGGGGTTTATATAGCCCATTAATTATCAGTTGGTTCTACGAGTCATTTTCTCTATGAATATGGAAGGAACCCTAATGATATATGTGGATTAATGAATGTTATAACAACTATTGTTTTAGAATCAATATCCTTTACCTTGAATCAGACACATCTTTTATCAGTTATGATGTTTTTAGATTTTTTAAAAAAAAATTGAGGAAAGTTTATCACCAGATATATGTCAATCCAATAGATATACCTCATAAAATGTTTTGTTGTGGGTTTGGCCTTCATGAGTATTTGGATATACCGTCCGGTCTGACAAACACACCAACTTATTTCATGGATTTGGTGAATCCGTTTTCCACCTATATTTGGAATATTTCATGGTAGTCTTTTGGAAGACATCTTGGTGTATTCTAAGACTCAACAAAATCATTCCAAACACCTTAATATCATCTTTATTACACTAAGAGAGCATAGGATGTATGCCGAGATCATAAAATGTAAATTCTATAAGGATAAAGTTCACTTACAAGGTGACATCATATTAATGAAAGGAGTATCTATAAACCTAGAGAAGGTGAGAGATATAGTTTTATAGGAGAATACCAAGAATATATTTGATATTAACACATTCATGGGGATAAATGGTTATAACATGTACTTAATCTAAGGATTTTTTATGTCTATACATATCTCTCCTAAGATTGACCAAGAAAGAGGGGATATTTTCATGGTCTAAATTGTGTGAAATGGATTTTAGAGATCTTATGGGAAGGTTGAATTAAGTGTCAATCATGATTCTTCTAGAGACTGGAAGAAAATATACAGTTTACAGTGATGCAAAAGACAGTTTTCTTGGAGATGTCCTGATGAATGGGGATTGATTCATGGAATACATGTCTCTCTACTTGAGACATCATGAGTGTAATTAACGAACACATGATCTCATGTTGGAAGATGTTTTTCATACCTTTCATTTTTGGAGACACTATTTACTGGGAGAGTATTTTATTGTGCAAAATGACCAAAGAATCCTCATGTAAATATTCACATAGCTTGAATTGAACCATTGAAATAGAAGGAGGGTTGAGTATTTCATGTCATTTAATTTTGAGATAACTAATATTTATTGGGAAAGGAAATGTAGTGTGGATTATTTAACTAGGAATACTCAAATATAGACAGTTTTGGAGGCCAGTAATGTTTATAATTTGATGGCCTTATTCTTTTGAGATGCACTTGGAGGTGCAAGATAGTCATTGGAAGACTTTATTCCCATATTTGGAAGAGACCTTCACTCTTATGGATATGGTGAGGATGAGATAGTTGTTAGATTATGAGGGTTTATCACTAAGGGAGAGTGTGGAAGATGTAGACCTTCCTCCTTGTTGGATTGCTGGATTAGATGTAATTAAATGAATTCATGGACGTTTTGTGTTTCAATAGACATCCAAGAGGAGATGATTTGGGAATTTCATGCCTCATCATGGGAATTATGTCCTAGAATTTCTAATATGTATCAGGATTTACACTGTTAGTAAAGGCGTCCTGGTATGAAATGGGAAACAAAAGGTTTTGTTATTAGGTGCTCCACCTATTAGCAGGTGAATGTGTAACACAAGTGGCCATATGGAATATTAAACTAGATACTAATTATTGAGTGGAAAATGGATGATTTTGGGATGAATTTTCTGACTAGGTTACTAGGTCACCTCGAGGTAGTGCTATTGTATGGGTTGTTGTGGAAAGACTTATGAAGGTTTCCTTTTTCTGGCCTATCTGGGAGACCTTCTCGATAAATGAGACTGGGAGAAACTATATTATTAACATTATGCACCTTCTTGAGGAACCTCATAACATGGTATTTGATATTATTACTAGTTTACATCCCATTTTTGGTAAATATTATATATAATTTTGTGTACATAGGTTATTTTGATCACAACAAACCTCCTTTATACTGAAAAAAATTCAGATAGAACAATAGAGGTTCTAGATGGAATTCTTGGAGAATATTTCCTAAATTTTGGGGGCCCTTGTGAGAGGCATATACAAATGGTTTAATTGACCTAAAATAATAGCTATCAGGAAACTATATGTATGTAAACTTATGAGGCTTCATACGGTATGCAATTTTGATCACCTCTATGATGGTTAGAGGCAAGAGAGGCAATACTACTTGGAGAACAACTCATGTAGGAGTCTTCAAAGAAGGACTAATTGGTCAGAAAGCATATAAATATTGAAAAATCTAGACATAAATCTTATGATGGCTGCATATAATGACTACTAGAGTTTGAGGTTTAGGATCAAGTATTTTTAAATATCTCACTAAGGCGGGGAATAGATGAATTCAAAGACATGGTATGCTTTTTCCACAATATGTTAGGCCTTTTGAGATTTTGGAGAGATTCAGGACAATATCATATCTATTACAATTTCCTCAAACATACTGAGCCATGCATGATGTATTCCATGTATCAATGAAGTATCATTATCACTCATATCTATATCATAATCTTCTTCCAGATGAGGGGATTTTATAGATAGATGCCTCCATCAAGGAGAATCCTATAGATATCATTGATCAGAGACCAAAATATATCTTAGGTAGTTAAATTATTCTAGTTCGTGTGCTATGGAAACTTGGACATGTGTATGACATGATTTGGGAGATAGAGATTGATGTACATGATCAGTGACTAGTACTATTTTTAGATTCTTCACAACCCTTGGATGAGAAACAGGGAGATGAATTGTCTAAGGAGGTGGAGATTGTAGGATCCTAGGTTTTCATATGAGGTTCATATCTTTTTAGTTTCTAGTTATGCTCTATTTTAAGTTTTTTTTTCGGATTTAACCTCAATGATAGGACTATGGGTTGGTTGGGTTGTCTTGGAAAGAAGAAATTAGGGGGATGAATGTTTGATGTTTTTCAAATACACAAAGTGTATTTAGAATACACAAGGTGTATAGAATACATAACATGAATTGGTCTAGCCAAAATCTTTCCTAATGTGTAATGATTTTTCCCAAGAGTAGAAAGACTCAAACATTACATGGAATATAAATCATACATTCCATGTAATATCTCTAGGATAGTTTTTTTAAAACATTTATAGCCTATTATTTTTGAATAAGGCATCTCCCCTCTTCCCTCACACATAAGAGGACTTTTGGAGGATCTCATTTGAAGCATAACCTATGGTTTTCTATAACTTCCAGATCCAGAATTTGATTCTTCCGCCATCGGTTTGGTTGGACGCTTACTGATGATTTATATTTTCCTCTAGTTCCTTTCACCATTCTTCTTTCCCCCAACTATTCTATTTTGATACAATATAATATGCCATATTTGTTTTTGGGAATTCGTATATTCATCTATTTTCTTCTAATATGAGTAGATTTTTGGAGGCAATACCAGATGAGTACTCTACCATAGAAATAAGGCAGTGTTCTATACCTTTTTCAATAATGTATTTTTGTTTAATAACCTATTTCTGTTTTACCCAATGTCAAACCATCTAGTAATTATACTAAATTAATTGAATTTATTAATTTAATTATTTGTAACATTGATAGTTTTACAACTTAGTAACATGATATGGTTGGAGGTTATAAACCTCAACACAGGCCATCTGTGAGGCGTGTTTATGTATCTTCCCCATGATTTACCAACCCATTGATTTTCTATGAGATTTCCATATTAGTGGGAGCCTTGATTTATTGAATGAGATATTAGGAGAGGGATTACACCCCCTTTTCTATGTGATTAAATGTTATTAAAATTATTAAATGGGTTAAATGTATAATATTGAATGAGTTGTATGAAATCATGGATTTTGAAAGATTATGAAATGGGTTATTCAAATGGGTTGGATTACATTATTTTCCATGGAAATTTCTATTCTTGGGATATTACCCTTGAGGGAATGATATTTGATTACATTGGTTTCCATTGACATTAAAACTCTTTTGATCTATCCCTTGAGGTTCAAAATTTTGATTATATTGTATACCATAGACATTTATACTCCATGTGTTCAGACTATTTTGGATGCATAGGACATTTCAACTCCTCTAATCTGACTCTCTTGGAAAACCTTGGACATGCTCCATAGGCATGCTACTTGGGTCCCTCCTAATTCCTTATCAAGTTTTCAGTAGAGGTGCTCTATGAACTCAATGTGGAGGCCTTGTAAATTTTATACCTTAGATCTGGCTCACATAGTCCAAACAATGGATTACTCAGCACATGCCACATTGGAAGTTTTATCATGTTTTATTGATGTACCTTGATAAGGATTTCCTATTTACTGTGAGACTTGGTAGTCTATAAAATATCACAATTAAATTTCTGTCTCCTTCTTATTATTTTATATTACTATTCTATGTTGCACACTTATTTCCTTATATACACAGACAATATCTGTTAAAGAAAACATTGGTGTTGGGATATAGAGTGTTATCTCAAACCTTGTTTGGGAAACCATTGGGTACCTATACAGACTTGATGGATGCGGGTAAGAACCAAGGAAAGTGCTTCATTTATGATGCTTGATTGATTATGAATATGTTTTAGAGAGAAAATTATTGATCTATGCTCATGATTCTATATAGCCCGAATGGCCCGAATGTCTTCTTTTTTATTTTATTATAGATAATCCCCCTTTTAACGGTTGAAGGGGAACCCGTACATGACCCGCAGTCCCAAGGAACAAGGCCCGACATACCCGCAATCCATGACCCGAAGCCCTGAGGAATACCATGCCCAATAAATGACCCGTAGGCCCAGCCCACTTGAAATGCCCCTCCCCAGCGTCCTGCGTCATTAATCACCTAGCTCCCCACCTTGCATTGCTGATCAGCTAGCATTGCCCCGTACAAAGCTGCATGGTTCTTGGTCCTGATGGCTGCTACCATACCCTCTCATTCTTCCAATCTGGTCAGCTCTGCATCTGGTGGCTGCTACTCCTGTTGCTCTAATCATCTTCTGGGGACTGTTTTATGTGAACTGGGTAATCTATGGTCTATGTGACCCGAAGACCCTGTGGCCTGAAGGCCTTTGATGACCCGAAGGCCCTGGAAACCCGTAGGCCCAAACTGGTGGCCCAAAGGACCAAATTGGGTGAATAGTTCCGGCTGCTACAGTACCGAACAGTAACTGCTATAGTACTACTACAATACTGCTATAGTACCAGAAATTCGCCTCCACCTGGTTTTGAACTCGGGTCTCTTGGATGCCAAGTAGGAGCCCTTACCACTCGGGTACGAGCTCGTTGGCCTCATGATTCTATATAGAGATAGATTTTTTATTCTTTCGATATATGTATTATACTGGGTTAATATTGAATTGTATTACATTCCATTTAGTACAGAGACATGAAATAGTCCTCTTGTATATGATATTTCCTTATCTTGTCAATTAATACTATCATATGGATATTATTCTACTATTATTTTGTTATTTTATATGTTTCCTCGATTTATAGATGTGATTACACTAATATTATGCACTCTGATTATGAGGGTATAGTCTCCCCACTATACATCCTCTAGCCCTCATTTCTAGTTATGTTTCTCTAGCAAATGGGGTGGTGTGATTTAGGACATTTGACCCACTAGATCAGAGCACCATTGAGTGGAAACCAACTCAGGATGTTACACTTTTATGGAAAATAAGTATGTTTTTAGGAATTATTTTTCATGGTTTCACATGTTTTTGTTAAAAAACATCAGGAATATTATTATACCATTATGTTCTCTCAAAAAGTGTTTTATAAAAAACTTTAGATATTAGAGAATAATTAATGTGTAACTAAATAATTATTTTAGCACAAGGATTAAAACAGTAATGGAAAACCCTCTTTTATGAACTCATGGATTTAAAAATAATTATCTAGGATGTTTATTTATTTTTATATATCCCTTACTAAGTTTTTTGTTCACATCATATGTTTTTAAATGTTTAATAGGGTTTATAGATTATTTGGCACAAATAAGAAATTAATTTGATAATCATAACTATTTTTAACGAATTGAAAATGTGACTTACTTTAAAAATTCATGTATTACTGGGAAATTGGATACTTATTGGAAGTTTCTAATTTCTAATGTATGGGTTTTTATGTAAGAGTTGTGAACTAATTATCTAAATATCTAAACCTAAAAATATATTTGGGAATATAATAAAATGAAATATTGTATAAGGATTCATTTTTTTTAAGCTTATGTCATTATAGTTTCCATTATTGGAAGGGTTTAGATAACTTAATAGGATAGGATGATTCAGATGGGGATTATTTAGATTTATAGATACTATTATGGATTAATATGTCAATAAATATGAGAATATCTTAATTATTGGAAAAAATTGTGTGATTTTAATATCAATTACATCCCTGTATAGGTACGAGAAAGTGGATTATATACTTCGGCTGAAACTCCCAAGAGATATTATTTTGAAACAAAAAAATTTAGGTATTAACTTGATCCTCACTTGGTGCACAATGAGTGGGCCTATGATTATATACTTCGGATGACACTCCCAAGAGATATTATTTTGTTAATTTTCATGATTTATATACAAAATTGTTAATTATTTGTAAATAAGGTTATAGAATTGAATGATGACCATGGGTAGTGTTGTTTAATCCTATGGGTTTATATATTTAAAGTGTTCACTAGAGAAAGAAACTCAAAATATATTGATATTTTTACTCTAATTTTCATAATTATATTATAGGTTATTGAACAAAAAATTTGTTTCTTTAGGGTAAAATATATTCTACACAATTGTAGGATGGAATCCGAATGAAAACGTTTTTTCTCTACTAGAGGATTCACTTGTAATGTTAATTGGAAATTCTTGCCCAGGAAAATTGATAGCATTTTCTCGAATTAAAATTACAAGAAAAACACTTTATAATATATCCCAATCCACCTATATTATTCAATGTCATGATGGAACTTGGGATATATTTGAATATTTAATTAGAAATCAACTTCCCATATTACACATTCTAGGAAGTATCATTTGGAGGGTGTTTCAAAACATTATATTCAAAACATAATATAGTTTAAAATTTTTGATCTCTATCAATATCCATTTCAAAAAATATTTTAAAAAATTTAGGGATAAAATAAGAATAGGAATTTAAAATTTATTGAGGTATTATGATGACATAGGGACTCCACCAGAAATATCATAAGGCCTTAGACATTGAAATTCAGACTAAAATGAATGGTGATTAATTTTTCAAAGGTATGAAGTATTTCAAAATCATTCTATGAAATTAATTTTGAATTAGGTACAAATTGATATTATTTAATGTTATTTAATAAATCAAATTTTAGATTATTGACAGGAATGATTATGGTAAACGATTACAAATCATGGTAAAAGGTTTTATAATGAAGTTGGATAAAGGATGTGATTATGTAAAGAGTTTTTCGAATTATGTTAAAGGGGTATTTTATAAATGTTATTATGGTATATTCTAAATTTTACATAGATAAAAAATAACCAATGTATATTATTTTATATGTTTTTCTTCAAAAATTAGAAACATATAATAAATGTAGTCAATAACTTTGATTTTTTTTGTATAATGGTGATTTTTTTGGGAACATTAATTTAAGAAAATATTGTTGAGGGTTAAATAAACCGTTGTGTTAATATGTTATTGATTTTATAGAAGTAAGAGTAACTTAATATTATTTTATTTTATGAAAACAATAATTTGTATAGAAAATTTTGTAGATTAAAAATCAAGTTGATGATTAATGTTATTTTTTAGGTTGTTCATCATATTTTTTGTAACATTATACAATCAAGGTGAATTATTAATATGGTTATCACATAATTTATTAAAATTATAGTTGAAATATATTAATATAATTTTATAGAAATTATTATCCATTGGATGGGAGATAACTCATCACATCCGACAAGGCAATGAGTCTTAAACCTGCAACTGAAGGACGAAAATGATGAAACACTTACCACATGTGCACGTGATGTCTTTGTTAACCTCATTCTTCTTGATTAAATGATTTTATAGATAATGATTAAATATATTTTGGGAATCATATAATGCGATCAATTATTTTTTAATTTTTATAGATTTAGAAAAGATTAATTATACTTTTAGAAAAATTTATTGAGATTTGATAGATTTTGAGGTATATGTAACCCTTAAGATTAACATTTAAACAAATTTATTTAAGGAAGAATTAATTTATTATTTGTGTAAATAATTTTAATTTTTCTATAACATTTATGGTTTATATGATCCTTGGTATTATGGTAATTATGTAGTATTGAAATTTGGGAATATATGTTTTATCATATATATTACCATGGGAGTAAAACTCAATTTGGGGATTAAGTAATTAATGTTTTTAAAAAAAGACCAATATATTTTTGGGTAACATTATATGAATAAAGTAAATAAAATATTATTATAAAATATGGGATTTTATATATGTAATAAATGATGAATTATCTTTTGAAACTATATATGATTTTAATATGGATTTATGGTTATTAAAGTTATTTATGGAAGTGATTATGATATTTTGGTCAATTTAATTTTTTAATATGACATTATTAGTGAATAATGATGAATACAGATAAATGTTAAATTAATATTAGAAGAATATGTGACCAAATATTTTTGATTTTTGGGTTTATAAAATAGTTGAGAATATTTTGATGACTATTTTGGTTATTTATTTGTTTAATGATCTAAATTGATATTTCAATATTATAATTTTGGGATTTGGAGATAAAGGTTGTATTTTATTATATAAAGGTTTATTAATTTGGAAATTATCTTTTTTGTTATATTTTGTTTTTTTAACATTAAAAAAAGGAATAAATTATTATATATTTTTGGATTTGGTGATATGTTAGAAGTTTATTTTAGTGCTTCATGCATGAAAAATGCATAGGGAATAATCATACATTGGATAAGCAGATGAGATTTTAGTGGAAATAATTTAAAGGATGAAATACTACTTTCCATGTGTATATATTTCATTATATTCATATTCTAGATATTGATGTAAATCCTAATCTTTTGGAATTATACATTATGATAAAAGTTTTATCATATTACCATAATTTTTGATGAATTAATGGTCATTTTCAGAACTCATTCATTTTTGATTTTGTGGTCGTTAAATTTCTCATGATCATTCAAATACTTGTGATGAATGTTCTCTACCATTTTATATCATTATTTGGACATTAATTTTTCCTCCATGTCCATATTTTATTTCTCCACTAGTTTTAACATATTTGAATACCTAGTATATGTCATTCAAGATAACCTTCATATTTTCTATTCCCTCTTTTCAAATTAAAGTATAATTGACTATTATTATAATATGGGATTTCAAAAAAGTTATTTTTAAATCAATAACACTTGATTATTGATACCATATTAAAATTTAGGGGATGAAATTTATTAAATTTGGAAGAATTTAAAATTCACATATTTTAAAACTACACAATGTTCAATATGGTATACCACACACAACACCATGTTTAAAAAGACTATGAAATATTATTATTTAAATGATATAACTATAACCTTGATGTTATATTGGTATTAATGAATGTAATTTATTTTATTATTATATATATATATATATATTTACTTTTTAATAAAAAGAATTTATTAATTCATAGCAAATAAGAACTCAATTTTTTAATAGTCATTTTATGTATGAAAAATATGTTTTCATCAATTTTCTTATATTTGTTAATAAACATTATAATTAATATATAGAACATTTATAAATATTATTTCATAAAAATGATATCATTATTTAGAATTTCATGAGAAAATTATCTTAGGAATATGTTTTTAAAAGTTTTTTTGAATAGTTTTATATTTCAGTGAATTGTGAAAAATACATATTTTTACTAGATTACGAGTTTTCATTTCATGTATTTATATATTAAAATTCAATTTTCTAATAATTTTATAATTTTATTAGTTTCTTTTTTTTTAAAATAAAATTATGATCGTTTTAATGATATTTTTTAGAATTTTTTATAAAAATTTTTTTATATATAAATGGTTTTTTTTGGAAAAATGGTTTTCATCATGTTTTGTCAGTGGAATTTAAAAAAATTCCATGGCACATTAATATTGAATCTTGTAATTTGGATTCAATAGATATATTTTTATGGTCAAAATATGGTAAATAATACCCTTTTATTTTTGGTCATTATGAATATTAACCATAGTAAATTTTTATTACCATGGTAAATGTAAAACAAGGTAATTATGGTTAAAACTAATTTGATAAAGCTTCAAATTCATTAAAACACTTGTAATTATTTCATTTTATGAGATAATTTTGAGAATAATCATCCAAATTTTAAAATATAATCTTTTGTGGCCATTTATCATTAATTTTTCCTTTATAACTTTTAAGTTTAATATCTATAATATTTTGTGACATGGATAAAACAAATTTTATTCAATTATATACAGTTATTTGAAATATTGAAAAAAATTTATCATTGTAATTTATTTTTCATTTTTAGTGTTGAAATAATTACCTTTAACTCTTATACAATGATGAGTAAGTTAATGTTGATGCATTAGAAAAATTACGTAAATGAATTTAAAAAATATAAATGTACATATTTTTTGTTGATTTATAGATTCCCATGAGTTTTATTGCCAAAAATAACATATTGGGACTGCATAAATATATTATATAAAAAAAATTATTTTGAAGTTGGTTTAAAATTAAAATTAAAATAATAGTTCAAAAAACTGAAATTAATGATATTTTATAGAAAATAATATTTTTTAAAATATTTGACATTACTAAAAATCCTATATTTATTAAAATTAATCTTAAATTGTATATAATATAAAACATATCCCATTTATTAGTCATTTATACTTTTATTGTAAATTCATTTTCATAAAACGAGTAAAAAAATTTATATCGCCGTAATTGACAAAAGGTTTAATAGTGGTCAAAACAATATATAAGGGTCAAAACGTATTATAAACTTGTCAAAAAAACTGTATGATAGTATTTTTACCCACAATCACTATTTATTGAGTTTTTTTTTTCAATTTTATCCACATGAACTTGAAAATTAATTTTTTATTTTTTAATACTTTAAGAAAATCCAAGAATACCCTTCCACTCACTTATAAAATGTAACGTCCTTTCATATCATCTTTACACCATTTTAGCACTCTAGATAATTCCATACTTACCAAAATAAATTATTAACATCCCTTAAAACATAGAAGAGGTTTTTTGGGTTCATTTCCAACTATATAGGGATTAAGGTGTAAAGAAAAGGTGGTTGTTTGAAAAAGCGTTATAGATTTTAAACAAAATTTACAGCTTTATTTAATATTCTAAATGATTAAAATAATATTAAATCATAATGAGATAATAAAAAATATCCAATACACTTATATGTTAGCATGATAATGTAATAAAATATATCTATCTGAAATTCCATCAATAGTGAAATGAAACCGTCATTCATCTATACAGAGGATTACCACCACATGAACTGTTGAAATTTGGGTTCCATCATCGCCTTATAGGGATGGTTATAATGAATGTGTAAGAACACAGATCTACTTTTTCAGGTATGTTTTCCTTTTGTGGTCATTTTGAGAAAAGGGGAATTTATAGAAATTTTCGAAGTGTATGCCATTTACTTTCTGACTACACACCGTGTACTCGGTTACCACGGTTAGCCATGTGCCGGCCGTGTAGTAGCCATGCACACAACCATGTGGGGCTGACTTGGAGGACGCCTAATGTGGGCTACAAAAATGGAAAGTACACACCGTGTACTTCGAAAGTACAGGCCATGTATTTTCTTTTTTTTCTTAAACACACTGGGGTCGCGTCCAATCGCTAGAAAGGGATTCTTCTAGGTTTGGTTCAACTGAGAGCTCCCATACGACCAAAATCTTCGATCGAGCCCCCGAATGAGCATCTGATCTCCGATTCAACCGCCTTCGATTGTGTTTGGATCGCCTCATTAATCTCTCTCTTCTTCTTGAGATTCATTTCATGATTCCTATTATTTCTGAAGTTATCCTCTGTTGAAAATTTTAGATGATTTTGTTGATCTTCAGCGTTCTAAGGTGATTCATGCCCTATCAATCATTTATATTGATTACCCAATGCCGAGGTAGGTGGTGTGTGCCTTTCTATTGAAATTCTTTGAGTTATATGTGCAAAAACCACCAATTCCAAAGAACAGGGTATTGCACATTTACCTTTTTAGCCCTATTGTTTGCCTGCAATGATTGTATGCTTGAGTTGATGATAATTTAATGTGAATAGGTTTAATTTCTATGCTTTGTAAGTTTTTTCCCATGCATGATTGCCTGTTTTGACCATTGGGTCTAGTTTGCTTGTTAGGCTACTATTACTATCCCTTGCCTAGTTGTAGGATGATGAGATTGTTCTGATTTATTGTTATGCTATAGACTGCTAACCAAGTAGTTCTTGAGGTTTCCTTTGGCTGATATGTACTTCTATACTTTCTTTACTTACATAGGGCCGTGAGAACCTGGAGTATATACTATACAGAGAATGGACGTAAGGGCTTCTTTAGAGTGTCTGTTTTTCTTACGATGCGGGACCATATAAGGAATTGACGTAAGTGCTTCCTCAGAGTGTCTGTAGATCCTTGACACGGGCCACAAGGGGAATAGATGTTGAGTGTTTCCCGAGAGCACCTTTAGTTACCAATACGAGACTATAAGAGGAATTGACGGTGAGTTCTTCCTTAGAGAGTCTATGCTTAAGATGAACTAGAGGGGTTAAACTGAGTGTACTACCTAGAGGGTTGCTTGTGTTTCTAGGTAGGACTAGAGGGGATAGTCTGTGAGTACTTCCTAGAGGGTTACCTTGTTTTTTTAGCTATTGCTTGATATATGATATAGAATTCATTGAAACTGTGAATTGTTTACCTTGGATACTACCTTTTTTACTGCATTTATTTGTTTGCTTCCTGCCATATATTCACTGACTATTAGGCATATATCTCATGGTGGTTGCCTACTAGGATTTAATCTCACACTCTATTTGTGACATGATTTTGGTCCCAAACAGATTATATTTTTGCGGGTATAGATAAGGGAAAGTGCCCTTCTACTTCAGGGACTTGATTTGATGTGGAGCTGGAGAGCATGGGACAAAGCTATGGCTTGCGATGATATGGAGTTGTTACTTTCTTTCTTTTTCACTTGGGTTTAGTACTATTGTATTCCATCATTGTGATTTTTTTGGATACTTTCCTCGACATACGTATAATGCATCATTCATATATATATGTGTGATCTAGTTTAATATTTTCCAGTCTTCTTCTGTTTACTTTTGTATGGATTATTCCAACTTCTGCTTCTACAGTTTGTTTTACATCCATTGTGTTACTCTTCCAATGAGGGCATAGTTTATCCACTATCACACCCAAGGCCCTCGCTGCTAGTCGGCAACCTCTGGTGTTTGGGGAAATGCGCTTTATTCTATGTGACCAACCGGGCACGGGGTGCCTCTGTGTGGCTTCGGGAACCAGGAATTTAAAAATTGGTATCAAAGGCACTACATTCACTTGAAAAAATGTTTAGATCCTATAGTGAGGGATAAGATAAAATAGGTACTTGGTAATAAGCTGTGCTTTGGAGTAGCTAACCCGTGTACAAGGAAAATCCAATCTACCACATTAATTGCAATTTTTCTAGTTTTGAAAGTTTAGGGTTGATTTTATTTTCACCGTTGGGTGACTCACAAGTATCGTGCTCTTATTGTTGATGTTATTCAGGTTCTATTTCTATTACTACCCAATGAGATGAGGGTATTCCATCTCATGCATTATTTAGAAACATTCTATAAATCACATGTCATGCATTCTTACAATGCCATATTGGGTGGATTAGTGATTTCCTATTGTTGTGATAAATGTTTTTCTAGAGATGCGTTCCTTTGTGATAGTTGCGTAGATAAAATACATGTTGTTTGATAGGTTATCGTTTGTTTATGGTTTTGTTTTAATTAACGCCAAACTTTGGTTCTTGAGGTGTTATGGGCCCTCATTGACCAAAATTTGGTGGATCATTGACCCGTTTACCTTGTTTATAACATGTGTAAGATGCCACGATTTTATTCGCAGGGAGTATGGGCCCTCACAGATCAGAATTTGGCACTTAAGGGGCTGTTTCAGTGTTTTTTAGTGCTGCATAGTAGTTTCTGAGGCTTACTATCCAGAAAAACCCAGAATATACTCTGTGTAGTTTTGACTTCACACCATGTGTTCTTCTATTCAGGAAGAAACTATTTTTCGTAAGTACACACTGTGTGCGATATGTACACGCTGTGTAGTATCTAACCGTTTCATAGGTCGTGTGGGCAGAGACACGGGATAGGGAATCATTTGGACGAACACACTGTGTACCGTCTATACAAGTGGGGTTTTTTTGATCCTATGTCTGCCTGTGTAACTAACAACAAGGGTCGGTGTGATCCTTTCTAGTACACGCCGAGTCTATCCAGAATATTCTGTGTAGTGTCAGCTGAGTATCTGGCTGTGTCAGTAACAACACGGGTCAATGTTATCTTTCTAACACACACCATGTCCATCTGGGAGCATGTCTTGTAGTCTTGTTCTATGGAGAACCGTGTGGCTTAGCCATGTAGAAGGACTCGGGTAGGGGAATAGGATTCAAGTACATGTCGTGTGTTAGGTGAACACTCCGTGTGTATGGGGTGTTACATAACCAGTTCTGGCAGGATTAAACGCCCATGTGAATGGCTGAAGGGAACACACCGTGTAGGGGTTATACACACACCGTGTAGTCATGTTTTGAAAAACTTGAATGCCTTCCTTCTCATGTTCCCTTCTAACATTTTCTATTTTTGGTCCTTTTTAATCTTGATCTAAGGTGTGCGATTGAACATGTAGAGTCATTCCACTGAGACGTCCTCCGGCTGTACACGAGTTGGAGGGTAGTGATTGGACATCAGATATGGCAGATCATGGACTACTTGTAGATCCTCCTATTGTTCCAATGAGGGCACCAGCCGTTATATCGGACACAGGTGCTGATGCAAAGTTTTGGGAAGTCTTTATGAGGATGATGCAGACCATTCAGTGAGCATTGCCTCCTACCCTGTTGATGGAAGATTTGACGTGGGTCTTTCGGCTGCAACATCCTCCCACTTTCTCAGGGGTTGGAGGACCCCATGCTGCAGAGTCATGGCTAGAAGCCATTATGACAATATTTGAGCATCTGGAGACTTCTTCAGAGAGGCGGGTCAATCTCACTACTGGAAATTCAGGCTATAGCCATGGTTTAAAATCGTGGCTATAGGTCCTCAAACCATGGGTATAGGTAATAGCCATGGTTTGAGAAATCATGGCTATGTTTGGAGTAGCTATAGGCATAGACTTATAGCCACGGTTCCAAACCGTGGCTATAGGTCTACAGCCACAGTTCAAACTGTGGATATAGGTATAAAACCACAGTTCAAACCGTGGTAATATCTCTATAGCCATGGTTTAGAACCGTGACTATACTAGAGGAGGGATACAATTTATTGACATGGTTAGAAACTGTGGAATTAGACCTTTAGCTACAGTTTGTAACTATAGAAATAGAACTATAGACATGCTCAAAAACCATGGCTATAGAGTCTGGAAAACCATAAAAAATATCCCCCATCCCCCTGCACACCCTCCCCTACAGTAGCCCACCCCAGGCAGACCCCTCCCTCCTAGACACTGGACACCCCCAGACAAACCCTGGACACCCCCCGGACAGACCCTGAACACCCCCCCGAGACACACCATGGACACCCCCCGGACACACCCTGGACACCCCCAGGACATACCCTGGACACCCCCCAGAGAGACCCAGGACACCCCCCGAACCCTGGACACCCCCCAAACAGACCCTGGACACCCCCCGGATAGACCCTGGACACCACCAAACAGACCCTGGACACCCTCCAAATAGACCAAGGACACCCCCTAGACCCTGGACACCCCTCAGACCCTGTACATATCCCCTGGACAACCCAAACCTCCACTCCCTGGGATAGCCACACCCCACCCTCCTGGACAGACCCTGGACCCCCCAGAACCTGGACACCCCCAGACCCCCCACTCCCCTGGACAGACCCCCCCTCCCACCCTCCTGGACACACCCTGAACCCCCCCCCCCCCCCAAACCTACACACCCCAAGACCCTGGACATATCCCCCTGGCCACCCCCCAGAACCTGGATACCCCACTCCATTCACCCCTATCAGTTACCCCCCTCCCGCTGCCAGTCCCCCTACTAGTCCCCTCCCCACTGCTAATTCCCCCCTCCCCCTGCCAGTTCCCCCCTCCCCCCTGCCAGTGCTTCCCCCCAAGAACCTGGACACCCCACCCCTTATACCCCACTGCCAGTTACCCCCCTCCACCCTACCAGTCCCCTCCCCCCATGCTAGTTTCTCCCCACCCCCTACTAGTTCCCCCTTCCAGTCCTGCCCCCCCCCACCCCCCAAAAAATCCTAGACACCCCCACAGACCCCTTGGATAAACCCCCCAAATAGACCCTGGACAAACCCCCCCAACCATGGACACCCCCCAGAACCTGGACACCCCACCCCATGAACCCCCCTGCTAGTTACCCCCTCCCCCTGCCAGTCCCCCCCTACCAGTCCCCTCCCCCTGCTAATTCCCCCCCTCCCCTGCTAGTAAAGGTGTTGATTCTCCTTCCAGGCAGTTGGAGAATAAGAAGAAAAGGAAACTAGGTGATGATGCAAGCCAGAATCTATTTGATGACATAGCTGTTGACATGTACTAGTCCTCATGTGGTGAGAAGTATGGTTGTTTAACGGGCTGGGCGAAACCTGACATGGACTGGGCCTGGGATAAAAAAATTGTTCCTAGTCTGGTTTGCATGTGGATCAGCCTAGCCGACTGGTCCACTTACCCTGCATGATTTTTTGGGTTTTTCTTTTCTTTCTCATCTAGAAATCAGATTTTTTATAATCCTAACAAATTATGTTAATGTTGGCCCACACTACTGCCAATTATTGGATCCACATGTATTCTTACATGGTCTTTTACTTGTCTACTGAACTGTTTATATACTTATTGTGTTGACAAGAAGGGTAATGCCATGGGCCTGTTGCCGATTAGAAATGCATCCTTAGCATGACTGATTGGGAGAAGTTGAATTAGTGTTGGTTATAGTCTTATTAATTGAAAACAATCATGTACAAAATGAATCAATTTTCAGTTGTAATTTTTTCCTAGCTTTGTGGGGCCTAGTTTAGTGATTGGGTGGTGATTTTGGTTCTTGTGTTGTGCTAGGGTTGCTGTTATGGTGTATATTGTTTCTCTGATCTGTTCATTTTATAGCTGTTTGTACTTCTGATATAAATGCATCAATATGTGTCAGGTTTTTTAAACTTTGATTTTTTTAGTGTAGCTAAAAAACCATTGAAAGAGAATACAACCTGGAATTCCATTAATAGATTCTGGTTGTGGGAAATTTTGTACTTGCATCTTTACTTGTCCATCCAAGTAGGTACCCAACTCTAAACTCACCAAAAATGCTGAACCCACACTGGGTAGGAGGGATACATTATCTTTACCTGTCCACATAAAAGGCAACGATTATAGCTTAATCACTGCAACTAAGAACAATGTTGATCATTTTCTACAAGATGTGTTTGGACCCATCTACTCAGATATGATTTCTGGAGAGAACCAAAAACCCTCCCTACTGACTTCTACTGCTACTCAAGAGATAATAAATGGGACCATCAATCAGACAAATGGCTTAGGTTCCCTTCCCTCCGTTCAAACAATGACACAATCATATATCGCCAAGGTTAATTCTGGTACTAAAGCCTTAGAATCATTTAAATCTGTATACGAGAACACACCTTCGGTGCAAGTTCCTCTACAAATACATGATATAAGTGACTCTAGTGATCAGAAATAGTGTCCCACATATGCTTTGGACACTGTCCAGGCACCCTATGTAACAGCTTCTTCTGCTGTGTAAGTTATTCCAGGTACACTGCTTCCCAATTTTCCCCATTCAGCTACTCAAGATGTAGGAAAATACTGTACTGATCCCTTGATTCCATGTAATTTTACTTCTACGAAATCAACTCTATATAATTCTCACCCTAATCACATTAAATCTGTCAGCAGTCCAAATAAGATGGAGACCAATGGTGGTCCTATAAATTCAGTGAGTCCTAATATTAGTCCAAAGTCTGTTCAGGCTAAGACACAAACCAAACATACTAACACTGATAAACAAGATTCCATAACACCAGAACCCGTAAAACATACAAAATCACTCCCTTGGTACAGGTCCCCTTGCTTATGCAGGCACTTCCTGAATCCACCGGGTAGAGGCACCTTACATCATTTCTGGACGATGTCAAACATCAGGATATATATGCTTCAAAGGACCCAGGTACTCCTACTCCTCATTCTATTAATTTAACTATTGATGGTTTTCAATATGTAGATAATAAGAACTATTATGAACAACCTGGTATTATATTAAATAAACAAAACACCACTTCTTTGATGCTATGTAATACAAACAGAACAGACTCAATTATGAATGCTTCAAGAAATGAAACTACAAAAAATAACCCTGTCACTACAAACAACGAATAGGAACAGACCACTAAAAATAATAATTCTCAAAACATTAGAAGTTATTCTATAAATGAAGGATCTGGAAGGAAGAAAAAAGGGAGTTCTAGCTCGAAAAACCGGTTTAAATAAAGATTATTTTTTGTAATTGTTAGGGTATTTCCAACTCTGATACATTCAATGTTCTAAAAAGAATTGTTAACACTCACCATCCCATGTTATGTGCTATTGCTGAACCAAAAATTGATTTTTCTACTAAATACTCTCACTTGTGTCAACACAATTATATGTTTACTGGCGCAATCTCAAATACCTAGAATACTAAATCTATAAGAATTTTTTCACACTCTTACAAAATGTTAACACCTTTAATGTCTCTGATCAAATATTTACTTTCAATTTTATTAATCATTGAGGGAAAACATTTGAAAAATACTGAAACATTAAAGTTAACCTGAATACTAGTGATCAATCTTAAAAGAAGTGATTTCAAAATTGATGCATGTCGAACCCTGGGAAAAAAGATATAGAAGAAGAAGGTAAATGAGACTTCATGGTACCGAATAATAGATAATGCATAGGAATACCTAGAATAATACCCCATGGGATCTAGAAAATCACAGGTTACATAATATGTAATCTGTCATTACTGGTACTGTGTGACTCCTGGGCTGTGGAACTGGGCTTTTGGTTGGATTTAAATATCACATGCCATGTGACATGGTCACACAACATGGGACCCATCATAAAATTCTAACGACACTTAACAAGTGTCTTGGTTCAAACAACCGTTTTAATAAAAAGAGGGAAACCCCCTATAGGGATATAAAAAGGGTCAAGTATGATGTGTGCTTTATGACTAACAATGACATCATGTATAAGGAAAAAATCAATGCAATAATATTAAGCAAGGTATACCATTGTGAGTTTTCGTAGATAGCGTACCTCCGTTGGAGGGGTTTTATTACTAAACCATGACTTATTTATCAAATGAAATAACTATATTAACTAACACTTATTCAAAAATTTAAATTTAATATAAAAATGAAGAATTAAGAAGGCAACTAAATTCAATTTAAAACATTCTTGAATTAAAGAGGCCAGGAGAGGGACCCTTCCACAACCTCAAGGCGCGTTTTCTTTTGATGACAAAAACTCTAATCTTCCTTTTTTCTTCTTGCACGCATATGAAACTTCACATATATATAAGTAAACCTAACCCCTATGTACATATTTTCATGGCCAAATACACACTAGGGGGTCCTTAGATATATATTTATACTTGCATATATCCCTTTACACTTACACATGTTGCATTTTTCATATCCATATATAAGCACACCTAGACCCAATATATATTCATACTACCTTGAGTGAATATATATAATGGAGGAACTTATATATGTATATGCCTACCTATGCATACACATGTAAGTCTTTGTCAACAACGACTCGAATCCACCTCAACGAAATCCAAAATGCACGGCAAAAATATAAGGAACCCAAAAATCACAAATGCCCTAATTAAAATTGGGCCAAAGAATAAAAATAGAATAAACCTTATCCAAATCCGATGTTGAAGTCATTGTCATCGATGGTGGTGGATAGAACCGACCTCATCATAAGAAACCACCTATAAGAAAATAGTGGAAAAAAATGAGATATAACGACTTCTTATATATATGCGATCAATGTGTCAACTGTGCATGATAAATGAAACATGAATCCATAACCAACAACGAACAAATAATATTCAGATTGATATGTACATCCCAATAATAAATAACATGATCATTAATAAACCTCTTTATTTTTCAAACATAACCTTTAATTGCCTATTCAAAAATCAAAAAACACCAAAATATGGGAATAAAGCAAACTTCCATTAGCACTGAAATGCGAAAAATAGAGATTAGACATTGTTCTTAACCTAGAAAATCCTTTCCTTGAACAAGAGTTCGCTGTTTTTCTTTTCAACATTAATACAATAAACCTTTTTTATATTTTTTTCAAAATATCATTGTTACAAAAGAACGTCAATAAAAAGGTAGTTTAAAATACTTGTATATTTATGGATATTATAATCCCCTAGAGTGATAGTATTGGGAAATGAGAAACATGTTAATCCTCTGGTGATAACAGCAGAATGATTCAATTATTTAACTCCAAATTTTTTAAAAATAAAAATCCGGTCTCCTGTTTTCATCAAAATCCCTTGCCGTTACAACGACCTATAACTGACACAAAATACACGCTCTCATAAATACTTGGCCAACCAAGGAAGCTCCTTGCATTCACCAGGCTTACATCTGCACCAATCACCCATTTTAATACTTTTTTAGAAAATAATTTCAATATAAAATTAAAAATACAATTACTCACCCAATTCTCAAGGGTGCATCCCACCCCAAAAATGCTTCTCCATTGCCTGCACACATGCTTGAGACACTTACCACTAACTGCATTAAATTAACCAAAATCACAACATTCTTGTTAGTGAGACTTTTTAATAAAAAAAAAATTGTCCAAAATTCATATCATAATTCATTAGGTAAACATTTCTCAACCGAACTTGTCAAGTTCAATAACTTCACCTTTTTGAATACAGTCTCCCCTATTCCTATTTTGTAAATCTCACACACCATTTCCATCAAAAATATTCTACTGAATTGGCAGCAGTTTTTCATTACCTAAATTAAAATCAAAACGACCAACAAGCAATTTGGAAAACTTATAATGGACCATTATCATAAAAAAAATTGAAACAAATTTAGAAATACGAACCTGGATGTTTGTTTATGCTTCCAACAATAGTATGATTCGATCTTCAATAGGTGCATGAGGTGATGTCCAGCTTTTGTCGTGCCCAGAAAAGACAAGAAAATGCTATTAAATAGTAAAATAACTAAAGGAAATAAAATAAAAGAAAAGGGAAGAGAATTTTGAGGTTTCAAACCCCGAAAAGGGGCTGTTGTTAACCTGTCCACAGTTTCACCCTCCACCCTGCCCCCTGCCCCTGCCCCCTGCCCCCCTCCACCCTGCCCCCTGCGTCCCTCCATCCTGCACCCTGCCCCCTGCCCCCATCCACCCAGCCCCCTAGCCTGCACAGCCCCCTGCACCCCCCCTGCACCCCCCTGCACCCCCCTGCACCCCCTACACCCCCTGCCCCCTATCCCCTCCACCCTACCCCCTGACCCCCTGCTCCCCTACACCCTGCACCCTGCCCCTACCCCCTGCCCCTTCCCCCTACACCCAGCCCCTAGCCTGCACAGCCCCCCTGAACCCCCCAATACCCTGAACCCTGCCCTCTACCCCTGCCCCCCTACCCACCTCTACCCTACCCCCTCCACCCAGCCCCTAGCACCCTAGCCTGCACAGCCCCCTAGTACCCCCTCCATCCATTCCCAGTTTCTAAATAATGTTTTTGTATTATGTACTAGAGTTTTACGAACCTAATTTTCCTATGATACTAAATATTTAGGTCCTTGAATGTATTATTAGGTTATTTATCTTAAAAATTCTGTAATAGACATGTACAAATAGGTTGGTTTTCTATATAATGACATCCCAATGTCCCTTTACATGCTTTTACATGCTTTTACATGAATATGATAACAAATAACACTATAAGAACAATACATTATTGAGTAAATATCATTGTATAAATTAAAATTCCAACACCTGAGGAATATGGATCTTTCTCCATTTATTGGCACTCTTCTTCCATTGGGAGTTCTTATGCCTTGGTCAAGTTGAAGTGGCATGAAAGATGGGTAGTCACTGTTTCTCATATATTCATGCACATCCTTTTGAAGATCTTATTGATATGCTCCTTCTAGGTTATTAATAAATCTACGTTCTTATTATCTATTTCAATACTCATCCACAACTCTCTTCTGGTTCCCTTCATCGGATGATCGTGCTACCGAGGTTTATTTGCATCAGACGCCTCATGTTCAAAAACGGCACACTCGACCACAACTCGTTAGATGGGGTGCGCACCCCCAGGTGGATGCCCTAATTTTTTTTTAGGAAGGACAAAAAAATAGAGTGAGTGTGGAGCTCGATATTTCCATTGAAAAAACAAGGGGAGATAAACAGGGTATTCCGAGTTTTTGTTTTGGAGGAGAGTATTGCTCTCACGGGATGATGACGATATCGAGAGTTGAGGTGCTCCAGAAACTCAAGAAGCTTCAAGCGAATCTCATCTCGATCCAACCATGCCAGCTAGACCACGAACTTGTGATGACTTCCGGAACGATAGTTCGAGAATTCTTCGAAGCTATAGGACGTCACCGAGAGCTGATGCCGTAACTCGAGACAAATGTCTGGGAAAAGATCTTGGACCATCAATTTTCTTCTGGGCTACAAGTGCAACCCAATGATCGCCTAGAGCCTCCTCCACTGCCTCACTCCATCGCACTACCTGTAGTACATCCCGGGATGTCTAGTGATTTAGAGGTGTAGAAGCGTGTTGCAGTGACACTGTCTTATTTGGTGAAAATGGTGGATTCAATTACGCGAGATACGATAGTTCAGTCCTGGGTTGATGACTAAGATGCACTACTCACGAATTTAGGAATTTTGGGATAAAGGAGGGATTTGGGTTCTAGCTCTATAGAGAAGTACCACATCGTATTTGCGAGCATGAAGGACAACAAATATGGGATATTTCTTGGCACCAAGTGCGTGCAAGATGTTTTTTCAAGGACTTCAACAATTGAGTCCTCCATTAGCAGTGCTAGGCATCTAGATGAGGTTTGGTACTTCTCAACACTTATGCCTACGGAGAAGAATTTGGAAGAACTCCTGACTCGTTTTCATAGAGGAAACCTTTCCCCAGTATTGAGGACAAGACTACATTTCAAGGTGGTGCGAGTGATAAACACTTGACTATAGGAGAGATATGGTAAAAATGTCATTATAGTTGGGGAATATTATTTGTTAGAATGTGGTTAGTATTTTTCTAGGATGGGACCACGTGAAGGTAGGGGGAGCTATTATAAATATGTAGCAAGGGGGTGAGAGGAGGTAGGGAGAATTAACCCGGAATCAGCTTCGACTTGGATCGACTTTCTGGCTGGGGTGAGAAGCACTTGCCCTCTCGTAGGGCCCTCTTCGTTCTTCTTCCACTCCACTATAGTTATCTGATTCTATTCACAGATATATATACAAGCATTCTTCTACTCTTATCACACTCTTTCACTTTTTTTTTCAGTATTTGCTTTCCATGTTTTAGTAGTTTAGGTTTAAAATAATCCCTTAGACTCTTATCTATATTCCCTGTGGTTCAACCCTAATTTCCACTATCTGTTAAGTGCATGTTATATAAATTGTATTTGATAGTACAAATGAAAAGCTATCAAAAATCTGGCATCATTTTTGGGGAAGGTTTGGTGCTGAGTATCTAGGGTAAAAAAACAAATAAAAAAACGCTGCTGTTTTTGGGCCTGAAATTCTTAAAATTGCCTTTAAAAATTGTTTCTATCTACTGCATTTGCATTTACATATGTTTTTCTGTGTGAATTTTCTATTGTAGAATCTATTTTCATTTAAATAACAGATTTTAAATTTTTCAAAAATGCATAGAATAACTAGTCAGAGACATAGTCACCATAGGATATTTATCACCAATTTCATTAAATGGCAGCAAGGAGAGCATTAATGATGCATGAGATAGAAGTGGAAAAGGATTTTAAGAGGCTCAGATAAGTGATCTTTCTTTGGAAGAGAAACCCACCTCCAAAATCTAAAAATGAAGTAGATAATAAAATGTTTGTGGAGTTTGTCTTAATGTAAGATTAAATGGAACCCTTCAGTCATTTCTCAATAAAAAACATTATATTTCCCACTGATTTGGGAACCAGGTTAGCTGAATTTGTTTTTGTAGATGTGATAAAAGTGGAAAAGGATTTTAAATTCATTTTAAATGCCCATAAATCTTTTCAAACTAAACATGAAAACCCTCTTCTGGGATGGTTTTTTCAAAACTAAGCCACATTCACATTTGTTATTGAAAACTCAGAGGTGAAAAATGTGGAAGCTTCAAGAGGGTATAGAAATCACCAGTTATTGAAAAATTCCAGAACTGGACAACATGCTTTCCAGCATCGTTAAAGGGTACATTCAGGGGTATTTTGCAGCTATTAAGGGATTTAGTTTTATCCCTAAATAGCATGAAGCAGAAATAAATAAAATCTCACCTAAAAATGAATGGACCAAACATATATGGTGGTTTATAGATAAAAAACTACACCCCCAAGTGACTATGGATAGATTTTGAGCGGTGTCCAATTGGGGACTTTAAACCTATCATTGCATGAGAGGAAAATCATAGTTTATTATTATTATTTTGTTTGTTTCATTTCTTTCAAGTAAAAATCCCTCCCTATTTTATTGATTTTCTCTCCATGCTCTCCCATTTTATTCATCAATGACTTGGATTCATTTCTATATCTTCTCACCTTTTAACTTGGATTTATTTTTTTGACTTTCATAGGTTGGATTAAAATTTTAATCTTTTTCACCCTTGTTAATGGATAGGCCAAGAAGAGAATTTTTCAGGAGAGTTTCTAACATGGCTATTTTAAAGAAATGAACCAACTACAAAGGGAGTATTCTTGATCATTTATACTGAATTTCAACTATTTAAATTAATGCACAATGCCTTGAATATGATTACTTGAATTCCAAATAATGTGTCCCCATGTAGAAAAATCCATCTATTCAAAAACATGGTTATAAACCCCTCTAGCGGAAGGCTTGGGGATACCTCTAGTCTCAGTCATTGTACTGATGTGGTATACTCTCTAGCTTCAAGGATGGCCTAATAAAATCTTGTTCTATCGTGAACCTATTAGGAAGAGCATCGATGAAGTTGTATGGTAGTTGGTCGAGACCTTTTGTGGTAGAGAAATATATTAATCCAATCCTTAAAAGAAACAAGTGACTGTAGGTTCAGATCCTTCCTTAACTTATCCTTAACAATGGTGAGAACATCCCATTCCAATATCAATTCTCATGCGGTGTCATCCCAAACATCTTTAACTGGAATATTTTCTTCATACATCTCCCAAAGAGGAGGTATTCCACCCAATCAATAAAAATGCCAAACATCAATCCCTACTTTTCCATGGGATAAAAGGAAGGAATTAGTTCTAGGAAACCAATGGATAATTAGATATTTACATTTTGATTGATGATACATGATGAAATTATAAGTCCATACTACCTCATAAAGATAGATATCGAGTAACTGGTCAGAGAATTATGATAATCTATTCCTAACCTAAAAATATCATGCACATTCATCGGAGAAGTTACCTCAAGGTCATAAGTCCCACTTAGAGATCCAACCACTTGTAAGATAATTCAAGGAGGATATGAGTGTGCTCAAATAAATTTGATCAATTGGTTGGTGGAAAATATATAAACCTTCTAGATCTCGAGGGGAGTTAACCAACATGTAGGATAACCCGTGGAGGAGTGGTACAAAAAATTGAGTGTCTTTAGAAATAATTATATTAATAAAATCAATAGGATATGACAGTCAGTAAGATGAAAGATTATAACCATGTGAAGGAGTGAAAACATCTTCCAGTACAACGAATCCATTCAAATAAATTCAATGTAATAGGGATATCTCTTATTTTCATGAGGTTTAATCCATTTAAAATCCCTGTTGGAAGAGAACACATCATAATGAGGGTTGAAATTTGATTCCCAGTAATCATATTACTATGTATGGTTACGTTGGAAGATTTATATGAACTGGAATCCATCTATATGAACACAAGAAACACATATATTTTATTATCAATAATTCTTATATCACCATCATTGTGTATGGTTCCCTTATATGTTCAACATCATCACACCTATATTCCTTCAATTTCATCTCATACTCTACCCATGCCTTTTATAAATACAAGAGGAAGGGAGATCTAAATAACCATCACCTGAAATTCAAATCACATTATAACCTTAAAATCAAAACCATGATGAAATAGTATGGTATAAAATACCTGTGTGGATTGGAAGCCAGCAGGAGGGCACCGCGGTGAGAGAGGTATCCGGGGAGGAGGGTGCCGCTTTGGGAGAGGTCGTCGAGAAGAGGGAGCCACGGTGAGAGAGTTCGTCAGAGAGGAGGGCGCCTCGGTGAGGAGAGGACGGGGAGGAGAGGTCGGGGAGGAGAAGTCGTTGGGGAGGAGGGAGCCACTGTGAGGAGAAAACATCGGTGAGGAGAAGTCATCGGGGGAGTAGGGCACCGCGGTCAGGCGAGGTTAGGGAGGAGATGAAGCTGGGGGGAGAAAGAAGTCGAGAGGAGCGCGAGAGTAGAGAATCGGGGACCCTGATATCAAATTGGAAAACACGCTGTATAGCCACGATTATTAAATTAAACCATGGCAATTAGGAAGATATAGACACAAAACAGAAAACCATGGCTATAGGTCTGTGGCTATAGCTTTAATTTGTAGTAGTGTCTTCCTACATATATGATTTGGGATTCCATGTAGAGGTGGTGGGATGTGATCTCACCGATGGGACGCTAGGAAGTCATGAATTTAGAGTAGTTCCTGTGTATCTTCTATGACGACTTCTATCTAGAGACCTTGAGGGCCGATCGATCCAGAGAGTTTATGAGTATGGAGTAGGGTACTCTTTCTGTTATGGAGTATTCCTCTTGTTTTACCGAGATGAATCATTTCAGGCCTATTTTAGGAGGTGATCAGTTATTCCTGGAATGGATGTTTGAGGATGGTCTGAGGCACAACATCTGATCGCAGGTAAAAATCTTTTGGTTTACCTCTATCACTTCTGTCATCAACCATGCGGTGATCACGAAGTGAAATATGAGGGATTTTGGAATTGTGAGCCAGGGAGGCTCGACATCTGGAGTTAGTATTCCTCCCACTGACAGTAGGAAGCGCCATAGGGAGTCTACGAACAAATATCCAAGGTGGCAAGATACTTCATCTGATAGTCCGGTGGTGTGCTACCAGTGTGGGAAGAGTGGGAATATGAGGCGACACTGCCCCAGAGACCCAGTGGAGTGCCGATATTGCATTAGGATGGGTCACCTTCAGTGTTTCTGTCAGATATTCTCACCAGAAGTTGGTGACAAGGGTTCTTCTATGACTCCTCATTCAGAAGCAGAACCACCAGTTTCTCACCAGTCTGGGAACTGGAGTTCTTCCGGCAACTCAGGATGAGGTGAAGGTCATGTACATGGTATCCAATCATCCAGTTTTCGGCAACAAGAGGGTGGATCAACTTAGGGTGGCCAAATAGGGTCACATGGCCGTGGTGCAGGTCAGAATTTTGCAGTGGAGCAGACCCAACAGGAGAAGTATCACAGAACCTCTACAGTTCGAGGTACAATCTTAGTTGCCTAAGTTTTAGCTTCTGCTATTTTTGATACAGGGGCTTCCCATAGATTTATATCTATTACTGTTGTGGAGCGACTTGGGCTCTGCATATTTTCTTCTGATGATATCTTGATGACAGACACTCCGTTTGGGACTATAATGATGAGTGTACATTAGTGCAAGGAGTTCCCTCTAGAGGTTGGTGGGTGTAACTTTTTATGGGACCTCTATGTCCTAGAGATGACAAGTTATGATGTTATTCTCTGAATGGACTAGTTAGTTCCCTTCCATGTAGTTATTGACTATTATCGCTGTAGGGTGAGTTTCATATCACCAGAGGGTGAATCTTTTTTTCATAAGGGTGAATGGGATGTCCAGGCGAGTAGAGCATGACCCGAGCATCATTGGTTAGGAGGAGTTACAGCTGAGATTACTAGTCTATATCTGGATGACCAGGGGTCTTCCCAGATGGACTTTCCCCTAGTGGTGGATCGTTTCAGATATGTCTTTCCAGAGGAATTTTCATGTTTTCCTCTAGAGTGTGTGGTAGACTTTTCTATTGATCTTGTGCCAGGAGCGGCACCAGTGTCCATTCCTCCTTATAGGATGGCTACACTATAGTTACGGGATCTCAAGAAGAAGTTGGAGGGGATGCAGTCAAAAGGTTTCATCCAACCCATTACTTCTCCATGGGGTTAGTCTGTAATTTTTGCAAGGAAGGCAAACGGTACCCTCTGGATTTGAATGGATTATCGGTAGTTGAACCAGTTAACAGTCAAGAACCGATATCCCTTTCCAAGGATTTATGATCTCTTAGATCTGCATCGTGCAGGCCGGGTGTTATCGAATATTGACTTATTGTTCGGTTATCATCAGTTTCACGTTAGACCATCTGATATATCTCTCGTAGCCTTCTGGAGTAGGTATGGTTTGTATGAGTATATTAGTATTCCATTCGGTCTCACGAATGCGCCTATAGTTTTCATGGAACTAATGAACCAAGTGTTCCATTCATACTTGGATTCCTTCGGGGTGGTTTTCATGGTTGATATCTTGGTGTACTCTCACAGTCGACACGAACATGCCACAAATCTTGATATCATTTTGAGTACATTGAGAGAGCATAAGTTATATGCTATTCTCTCAAAATTCCACTTTTGGATGGATCATATTCACTTATTGGGTCATGTTATCTCAGAGACAAGAGTATCAGTGGACCTAGAGAAAGTGAGAGCAGTAGTTTTCTAGGAGCATCTAATGAACGTATTTGAGGCAAGAAGTTTTCTAGGGCTGGCTGGATACTAAAAACGTTTAATTTAGGACTTTTCATTCCTAGCAGAACCACTGACGGGTCTGACTAAGATGGGTGCGAAGTTCTTGTGGTTAGATTCTTGTGAGTTAGCCTTTCAGGAGCTGAAAGGGAGGTTGAATTCAGCACCGATACTAGTTTTTCCAGAGCTAGGAAAGAGCTATATTGTGTACTGTGATGGTTCATGTATCAGGCAGGGAGCTGTACTTATTTAGGGAGAAAGAGTTGTTGGGTATGGGTCTCGACAATTGAGACCACCTTAGAGGAATTACCCGATGCATGAACTCGAGTTGGCTGTAGTTGTTCATGCCTTACGCTATTGGAGACATTACCTTATGGGAGAGAATTTTGTGGTTATCACCGAACACAAGAGTCTCAAGTACATCTTCACTTACCGTAATCTGAATTTGAGACATCGAAGGTGGGTTGAGTACCTTCAGTCATTTTAATTTGAGCTTGACTATACACCTGGGAAAGGAAACACAGTGGCTGATGCGTTGAGCAGGAGGACTCAGATACAGGAATTTCAGGAGGCCAGTAGTGAGTGGTATCTTATGGATATGTTCTCTGAGATGCATTTGGAGGTGCCCGACATATAGGGGTATACATTTCTTTCTTCTATGGCTGTTACCTCAACTCTTCTTGATCGAGTGTGAATGAGGCAGCTATCAGATTCTGAAGGCATAGTCTTACGGGAGAGCGTGTCAGGAGAGGACCCTATTCCGGGATGGACCATATGCGAGGATGAGATCTTTCATTTCTAGGGGTGTGTATGGGTTCCAGCAGAAAAAATAAAGGAGATGATGTAGGACATTCATTCCTCAGTTTGGGAAGTTCATCCTGGTGTCACCAAGATGTATCATGATCTAAACTATCAGTATTGGTGTCTAGGTATGAAGGGGGATGTTGCTGGTTTCATCATGAGGTGTTCCAATTGTTAACAGGTGTAGGTGGAGCATCAGCGACCAGTAGGGATTTTACAATAGTTACCCATTACCGAGTAGAAGTGGAAAGTTGTCGCGATAGATTTTGTGACAGGTTTAAGGAGGTCGCCTCGAGGGAATGATGCATTTTGGGTTTTCATTGAATGACTCATGAAGGATCCTCATTTCTTGTCGATCAAGGAGACCCTCAGTGTCAATGAGCTATGATGGTTGTACATCTATTAGATTGTGCGCTTACATGGAGTTCCACACTCTATTCTTTCAGACAGAGTTGCACGTTTTACTTCTCAGGTTTGGCATGGGCTTTAGAAGGCTTTAGGTACACAAGTATTTTTGAGTATAACTTACCACCCCCAGACAGATGGCTAGTTTGAGTGTATAATTTAGGTTCTTGAGGAAATTCGTTGAGCATATATTATAGATTTTGGAGGTTCTTAAGAGACGCACATACCTTTTGTGGAGTTTTCCTACAAAAATAGTTTTCAAGAAACTATTCAGATGGCACCTTAAGAGGATTTGTACGATAGGACATGCTGATCACCCTTATATTGGCTGGAGGCAGGAGAGGCAGCTATGATGGGACCTTATCTTTTTCAAGAGACCTCAGTGAAAATTGAGTGGATTCGGAAGAGGATGGCTACTGCACAGTCTGGACCGAATTCTTATGAAGATCCATAGAGATGACCTCTAGAGTTTGAGGTCAGGGATCAGGTTTTTCTACCTGTCACACTGAGGTTGGGACACAAGATGATTAAGATACATGGTAATCTTTCGCTGAGGTACATCAGGCCTTTGAGGTGTTGGAGAGAGTTGGGACGGTTATCTATCAGTTGCAGTTATCTCAGAGGTATCAGGCTATGCATGACGTCTTCCACATTTCTCAGCTTCGATGATACTTCTCAGACCCATATCTTGTCTTCCAATCTAAGTAGTTTGAGTTGGAAATGGATACATTGTTCAAGGAGCATCTTATCTGGATTTTCGATCATAGTACACGGGTTCTCTATAGCCGGTTTGTTCCTCTAGTACGAGTGCTATGGCAGCATGGGCAAGTACATGATGAGAGTTGGGAGAGGGAGGTAGACGTATGGTCATAGTGGCCGGAGCTATTTGGGGTTTCTTCCTCTAGGCCACATTGCTAGAGAAATTTTGGGGACAAATTTCATTAAGGGGGGAAGTTTGTAAGAACATGGATCTTCTTTTTCAGGTATTTTTTCCTTTTCTAGTCGTTTTTGAGAAAAGGTATATTTATGGAAATTTTCAAAGTACACGCCATATACTTTCTGAGTACACACCATGTACTCGGTTACCGTTGGTATCCATGTGCTGGCTGTGCAGCATCCAAGCACATGGCCCTGTGGGGGTGACATGAAGGCTTCCTAATATGGGGTAAGGAAAGAGATAGTACACGCTATGTACTTCCAAAGTACACACATGGTATTTTTTTTCATTAAACACACCGGGGTCACGTCTAATTACCAGAAAGTGCTTCTTCTTGGATTTGTTCGGTCAAGATATCTTGTAAGACTGTGATGGTCCTCCAAGCCCCCAACCCAGCATCCAATCTCTGATTCAACCGCCATCAATTGAATTGGGATCTCCTCGGTAATCTCTCTATTTTTCTTGAGCTTCGTTTCATTATTCCTCTTCTTTCTCAAGTTATCCTATGTGGAAGGTTTTAGACATATTTGTAGATCTTCAGAATTATAAGGGGATTGAAGCCCTAAGACTCAATTATATTGATCTCCCAAATCTGAGGTAGGTGGTTTGTTACTTTCTGTTGAATATCTTTGAGTTATATGTGAAAAAACTTCCAATACCCATGAATGAGGTATTGTACGTTTATCATTTTAGCCTTATTGTTCTCCTACTATTCTTATATGCTTTATTTGATGATAATTGAATGTGAATAGGGTTAATTTATATGATTTGGAAGTTTTTTCCCATATATGATGGCCTTTTTTGACCGTTGGGTCTAGTTTTTTTGTTAGGCTGTTGTCACTATCCCATGCCAATTTGTTGGATGGTGTGATTGTTGTGATTAGCTGTTATGATGTCGACTTCTAGACAAGAAGTTCTTAAAGTTTACTTTGGCCAATATTAACTACTATACTTGCTTGAATTACACAGGGATGTGAGAACCTGGTGTATAGACCACTGAGAGAATGGACCTAAGGGCTTCTCCAAAGTGTCTGTTTTACTTACAACGCGAGAAAATAGGGGGAATTGATGTAAGTGCTTCCTTAGAGTGTCTGTAGATCCTCGATGCGGGCCACCAGGGATTAGACATTGCCTGCTTCCCCAGAGTGCCTTCAGTTACTGATACGAGACTATAGGAGGAATTGACAATGAGTGTTTCCTTAGAGAGTCTAGGCTTAAGCTGAACGGGAGGGGTTATACTGAGTGTACTGCCCAGAGGGTTGCTTGTGTTGCTAGTTAGGACCAGAGGGGATAGGCTGTGAGTACTTCCTAGAGGGTTACCTATTTGTGGTTACCTTCATTGTTAACTATTCCTTGATATATGATAGTGAATTCATTGAAACTGTGAGTTTTTCTCCTTGTGTACTTCCTTGTTTACTGAATTAATTTTCTTGTTGCCGGCCATATATTCACTAACTATTAGGCATATATCTCGTGGTGGTTGCCTATTGGGATTTAGTCTCACACCCTATTTGGTCCAGGATTTTGGCCCAAAACAGATTATATTGCTGTAGGTATAGATAAGGGAAATCTCCCTTCTACTTGAGCTACTTGATTTTCTGTAGAGAAGTAGACCATGGGACCAAGCTATGGCTTGCGATGCTGAGGAGTAGTTACATGCTTTATTTTGTTCTTGGGTTTAGTAATGTTGTATTCCAAAAATGTGATTTATTTTTCTTTTTTCCTAGACATATGTATCATGCATCATTCAAATATATATATATATATATGTGTGTGTGTGTGCCCTGGTTTACTATTTTCATGTCTTCTGTTGTTTACTTTTGTATAGATTATTCATGATTCCGCTTCTGCTATTTTTTTTACTTCCATTGTGTTTCTCTATGAATGAGGGAATAGTTTCCCCACTATCCCACCCAAGGCTGTAACACCCCAAGATTTTATGAAAAATATTATTTTAATTTCATTAATGTCTTATGTTGTATTCTATACCAAGATTACCTTGCGCTATACGCAACACCGTATTAGCTTGCAGTATACGCAACACTATTCTTGGACCGTGTTACACATAAATTTGATAATAGTTATTCTACGCAACATTGAGTATATATATATATATATGTTAAATGTATAAATGAAATATGGTTGGATTCTGTTATACGAAACAAGGAAGGATTCTTTCAAAACACGCAACCCTGACTTGGCTTGCATTACACGCAATCGCGACCTTCCTCGATAGCGTGTGTTGTACGCAATACCGGGTTTTCATAAACAATGTTATATTATTATAATATTGTCATGAACTAGACGTTATGAATAGTATTTACTAAATTTTTAATTTTATAACATTATTATTCATCTTACACATTTCTAGAACATGGTATAAGAACAAAATAAATTTTTCGGGTAAAATAAGTATTTTTCAAAAAATGCAGTTTTACCGCCTTTTGATGGCACACCCAATTTAAATATAGTTTTTGACATGTTTATATGTTCAATTTGACAAAATAATATTCTTCTTTTGAATCAGGATATAAAAATTTACATTAGATAAAGTTTTGATATTTTTCCGATAACTTTCATATTTTAATGAATAGTAAAAGCACGCTATATTTTAATTAAAAACAACTTTTTTCATCGTAATATCTTATCTGGTTAAATTATAATATTGAACGGTTTTAAAGTATAAACAGAATATATTTTTACCATTTAATATAATGTATGTCATTATCATTGATTTTACCTTGAATTCGTATGTTAAATCAATTCAATCTTTTGCAATGTTTTAAAGAAACACCCGTTTTCTTTCGACAACGGGATTAATTTTAATTTAATTTCTGCATCTTTTGTGTATTGAATTTGGAAAAATGGATTCCATATTTGGAATCAGTGGGTCCAAATTATGTTAATAAGCTACTTTTTATTTTTGGGAATTATGAATAGTAACTACAGTAAATTTTATTTACCATAGTTAAAGGTAAATCAGGTAATTAAGGGTAAATATAATATTTTAAAATTACCTTAAAAAATGTAAAAATTCTATTGGATGACTAAAAAACGAACCATATCACCTAAGGGTCGGATTAGAATCATTTAATGGACATTTTTCCATGAAAATAACTTAATTATTATTAAAACCAAAGAAAGTGACAACATGTCACTCTCTTAAATCTTATAAGTATATTAATTTTAATTTAGTGATAAACATCATGAAACTTCAAACATGAATAGTCTCCAGAAATATAATGAAATTATCTACATCATAGGAATTTATTTAGAATTTTTAGGGATTAAATAATTATCATTTATTATGACAGAAAGATGATGCAGTAATTGTCTTATTAATGAAATATTGACAGAATTGATGTTATAAATGCCCAAATAAATGTAATTTGAGACTTTTTATGAATTACATTAATTTTCTAGGTTACTATGATATATTAGTATTGATTTAATCAACTTGTTTCGAACATATAATTCTGTTATGACTTTCACAAAAATCATATATCAAATAGTGTCAAAATTGACACAAAATTGTTTTTAAATATAATATTATATTATTAATTGTTATTTTATTCCTAAAAATCTAAGGTTCACCCAAATTACTTAGATAAGGATATATATATTCATAATAAACAATTTGGGGTTCGTTTGTCATGTTATAGTAAGTGTATTAACCATATGGTGTAAGAAAACAAAAAGACACGGTAAAAGTTAAATTATTTAACTTAGAGTTAAATCTAACTGATAAGGTTAAAATAATAACCTAAACTTGTCTAAATCCTATTGGTTGATAGGCTTTCGACCCATCCTCACTTTATCTTCGAAATAAGACCCTTTGGAACCATTATTAACCGATTTTGACATTAATATAAAATAATATTTTGAGGTATTCCTAAGGTGCCCCTCTCCTCCCTTATAAAAGGACACCTCCTCCCCCTCCTCCTCACACCAATTTGAGCACTCAAGCTCGGCCAAACCCTGCCAAAATATCTTCTCCACTTCCCTAGAAACAGCATAGAGGTTCTGGTCTTCCTCAAAGACCAATTTTAGTGCCCTAAGAGGAGGTCTCAAAGAGGCGCTTCAAAGAAGAGGTAATTACCGTTACCAATTCTTTCATCTTTATTTCTTCTTCCACTTCTTCTTCTTAGGTTGTTTCATTATAAAGTAATAACATCAGTATCACTCATATACTGATATGTTATTATAAGTATGAAACAACCCTATTTCACCATCTATCCATCCTACGGAAAAAGAAATCACCGCGCGTGCGTACGTACGGAATACCGTCTCCACGCCGTGGTGTAATCTATTTTCCACCACCACCTTACATGGATGGGTATAATGGTGTAAAGAATAACTATACATAGTTATTACAACATCATATTGATTCTGATATATTGTATAATCCACTCCAATTCAATTCAATATTTATGGAAATGATATCATCGCTCGTGCGTACGTACGGACTACCGTCTCCACGACGCGACGAGATTCATTCTCCATGTTAACCATTTAAGAATGATTATAAAGTATATATAATAAATAATAATGAAATATATGACATTGTAAAGCTACTGGATTTATGTATATATATATAAGTATGTCATCTACTTACTTCCATTTCAAGACAATAAGGAAAGGAAAACAGCGTTCATGCGTACGTACGGATTACCGTCTCCATGAACGGTGTTTTTCATTTTATTTATCTGTCTATTATATATATATATATAATGAATATATATGATATATAAATCATATTTTATATTCTGGAAGTAATTAAATCATGATATAAGTAATAATGATGTCAATAACAACAAGTCAAAACACCTACGATAAATGAAACGATTTTACCCAAAACGCTTCTTTAACATGAAATTTACAAAAGAACGGGTAATATAAAGTCATAAGTGAACCATATATGATATCATAACAATTAATATGATTTTTTAATAAGTCAATGACATTATTTAAATCATTATATAGGAGGTTCGGACACATACGAAGCAAATCGGACCTAAGGTAAGAGAAATATCACAATCTCATTTTTATCCGAGATTGTTTATACATTGGTATCTACTGGGGTGTATTTTATCATCCACATCTATGTTTCCTCAATATGTAATGTTATTTCCATCCACCTAAAATTGTTTAAATCCAATTTTACCCTTTGGTGAGTTTTTAGTAAAAGACATGAAAGGAATCTTTTGTCGTTTTTCATACGAGGTACTTTTTGACTTTTTCGACAAAAGTACGAAGAATGTTTTTTTAACTTATACGGCGTGAATGGATTCTTACGGTTTCATAATGCCACATTTTCAAGAACCTTCCTCTACAAGATTGCATGATTATTTTCAACAAAAACCGTTATCTTTTAAAATTGCATTGAATTTTGTGAAAGGAAAATGATTTTAAAGAAGAAAGGATATTTTCCTCAAGAATTCATTTCAAGTGTTTTGTCAAAACTATTTTTCATCTAAGATGACATTATTTCATATGTGTATGTTTCAAGTAAAATGCCTCTATGATTTAAATGGTTTCAATTTTCTTATGATGAAATGATATCAGTTGTTTATGGATTATGTTATGATGGCCTGATGTTTAAGAATCCCATTTTATTTCATGGGTTATGCTATGATGTATGGTTTATGATTTTGTGGCACACATTAGAATGGTATCATTATGAGATGGGTGGCACCTATATCTCCCTCCAATGCATTGGGTAAAGATTTTATATCTCATGAGATAGACATGGCTGAAATGGTAGGTTATACCGGTTCAGTGAAACAGGACTGAAACGAGGGTTACTCGATTCAGAAATGGACTTTGTCCACTAAGATAGTCTTGGCAATGAGTCTTGACTAACAAGAAATGATTCTCTATGATTATGTGTGTATGCCACAAAGTTTCAGGTTTTAAGTTATGATTATTGGGATTTCATTTCACTACTATGATTTATCCCATGTTATGAAATTATGCTCTCTTTTGCAGGTTAAGATTTCCAAAAGTTATGTTCTTATGAATATGATGTGATTGATTTTTCTTTTGTTTACCCTTAATAAGCATTTGATCTCAACCTTTTATGTTTTCTTTTCCCCAGGATATAAAGAAAGGTTTTAGGTAAAAAAGAAGAAGATCTTTATGGGAGATGTTGAAGATCTTTCACCACGATTAGAAGATTTTATTCCGAGTTTCCAAAGACACTAAACTATTACGATCCTTGTGTGTGTGTTTTTGTTATGTACTAAGTATTCCGCAAAAGTAATGTAAAGTCCGTGTAAGTCAGGCTTCGGGTCTCTACAGTTGGTATCAGTGGAAAGGTTTAGTCAACCTTTGGAAACTAGGATGCAAAAACGTTAGTGAGATCCCTAGAGATATTTCTAAGGTATGTCTAGGGATGTCTCTAAGGATAAGTATATGTATAGGTTATAGTCCTAGAATTGCGCTAACGATCTTAGAATTTAACCTAAGATGTTAGATATTGAGGGTAATCCCCCTTTATAATGTTTTTTTCCCTAGCATGATTTTTGCCTCTCACCGAATTCTTTTTGTGTTTTAGTTAATGGAGGAAACCAGAAGGAATTTGGTTAATATTGAATCCAATGGACAAATTGGTGACTATGAGCAACAAAATTGGGTAATTCCTAGAGAGAATATATATTGTGATTATGCCGAATCAGTCATCGCGATATATGATTAACAAGGTGAAATTTAGTGGTATGGCTAATTCATCGAAGAAGAGGAAGATAAACTATTATGCATGTTCGCATGTTGAGGAGAATAAAGAAAGGAAGATTGAGATTTCTAAAGAAGGGAAGAAGAACCTTGAGGAATACCTCAAATGGAGGGACCGATGTTATCTGTGTGGAGAAAAAGGTTCATAGAGTGATAGATTGTTATGGAGTTCAATGTCTTATTTGTGGAGAACATGGGCATTACCCAACTCAATGCCCTAACCTAAAAAGTTACTTCTAAATCAAGGAAGGAATTATTCCAGGACAATCATTGAAGTGGATGGACTAAAGTGTTTATGTATTGGTATTCAAGAATAATGTTGTTGAGGTACTTTTATGGTGTACTGAAATATTTATGTATTGGTCTATTGTGGTATTCAAAGTGATTGAGATATTTTTTGGAAATAAGATGATATGCGCATAATGAAGGGAAAACGAGAAAATGAAATGTTTAATAGTATTCATGAGCTCATGATTGATATAAGGACTAAGTGATATCATGGTTTGAGTATATAGAATTTTGAGGATTTTGGTATGTGGAAAGTGTTAACTTTAAACTGCATTCATGTTTTCACTAAGGTATTCAAGAGAATACATGATTAAGGACTTTGAATGTTTGGAATGTGACCAACAAAACATATATTATGATATATGGGGATCAACGATGGTATTAAATCTCTGGTAATCATTTTCACTATATTATGAGAGTGGACTACAGTATTATGGATAAGCCTAAAGATTGAAATGGATTATGTTGGACATAAGTGAGTATTGTTTAAGGATAAAAGTTTTTTTTCGATATTATCGATGGGATGTTATAGTAATGTAGTTTTAGAAAAAGGACAACCCGCAGGACGGACGACAACCCATCGCTTCGGACAAGGCTGTGGGAATCGAACCCACAACCGAAGTGCGACTGGCCTTTATCGCCTACCACTGGCCTACAAGAAGTCCCTGTTTAGTAGAAACTAGCTTTATTATAGTAAGTAGTATGATATATAAAGTATAGGTCCATTTTAGGAACCATATATGATTACTATCACTATAGATCGACTTATGTATATAAATTTTGCTAACCTTTTGAGACAGATGGAATGACCCGTCATTCTATCACATGATCTGCTAACACTTCACAAATAACAAATTCAACTTGATTTATTTAAGAGATGAAGTGGAAATTGTTAAAGGCACGAACAACAGTGAGGTTGTACCAACATAAAGTAAGTATTTATTCTAATTCAAATTCTTTAACTTTAGGGAAACGATATTGAAAACCAAAAATGTTGTCCTAGTGATCTTATATCCGATGAATTAGATGGTACCCTAGATCATCACAAATTTATGGCTTTGTGATTGCTAGCTTTTCCATAGCCATGTTCTCTACCACTCTCCATCAGAACATGATGGTTAGATTTATCTTCCATATCCATATTTTTACCTATGTGGAAACCCAGCAATTAGTTTATTTGGGTAACCGTTACGTTTCATACTTTTGTTTTTAAAGATTGGTTTTGGAATTCCTTTTTACGATGTGGGTTTCTATCAAAGAAACTTTCAAATAGTAAACCATTTATAACCTCGACGAATTTCGAGGGCGAAATTCATTTTAAGGGGGGTAGAATGTAACACCCCGAGATTTTATGAAAAATATTATTTTAATTTCATTAATGTCTTATGTTGTATTCTATACCAAGATTACCTTGCGCTATACGCAACACCGTATTAGCTTGCAGTATATGCAACACTATTCTTGGACCGTGTTACACATAAATTTGATAATAGTTATTCTACGCAACATTGAGTATATATATATATATATATGTAAAATGTATAAATTAAATATGGTTGGATTCTGTTATACGAAACAACGAAGGATTCTTTCAAAACACGCAACCCTGACTTGGCTTGCATTACACGCAATCGCGACCTTCCTCGATAGCGTGTGTTGTACGCAATACCGGGTTTTAATAAACAATGTTATATTATTATAATATTGTCATGAACTAGACGTTATGAATAGTATTAACTAAATTTTGAATTTTATAACATTATTATTCATCTTACACATTTCTAGAACATGGTATAAGAACAAAATAATTTTTTCGGGTAAAATAAGTATTTTTCAAAAAATGCAGTTTTACCGCCTTTTGATGGCGCACCCAATTTAAATATAGTTTTTGACATGTTTATATGTTCAATTTGAAAAAATAATATTCTTCTTTTGAATCAGGATATAAAAATTTACATTAGATAAAGTTTTGATATTTTTCCGATAACTTTCATATTTTAATGAATAGTAAAAGCACGCTATATTTTAATTAAAAACAACTTTTTTCATCGTAATATCTTATCTGGTTAAATTATAATATTGAATGGTTTTAAAGTATAAACAGAATATATTTTTACCATTTAATATAATGTATGTCATTAGCATTGATTTTACCTTGAATTCGTAGGTTAAATCAATTCAATCTTTTGCAATGTTTTAAAGAAAAACCCGTTTTCTTTCGACAACGAGATTAATTTTAATTTAATTTCTGCATATTTTGTGTATTGAATTTGGAAAAATGGATTCCATATTTGGAATCAGTGGGTCCAAATTATGTTAATAAGCTACTTTTTATTTTTGGGAATTATGAATAGTAACTACGGTAAATTTTATTTACCATAGTTAAAGGTAAATCGGGTAATTAAGGGTAAATATAATATTTTAAAATTACCTTAACAAATGTAAAAATTCTATTGGATGACTAAAAAACGAACCATATCACCTAAGGGTCGGATTAGAATCATTTAATGGACATTTTTCCATGAAAATAACTTAATTATTATTAAAACCAAAGAAAGTGACAACATGTCACTCTCTTAAATCTTATAAGTATATTAATTTTAATTTAGTGATAAACTTCATGAAACTTCAAACATTAATAGTCTCCAGAAATCTAATGAAATTATCTACATTATAGGAATTTATTTAGAATTTTTAGGGATTGAATAATTATCATTTATTATGATAGAAAGATGATGCAGTAATTGTCTTATTAATGAAATATTGACAGAATTGATGTTATAAATGCCCAAATAAATGTAATTTGAGACTTTTTATGAATTAAACTAATTTTCTAGGTTACTATGATATATTAGTATTGATTTAATCAACTTGTTTCGAACATATAATTCTGTTATGACTTTCAAAAAAATCATATATCAAATAGTGTAAAAATTGACACAAAATAGTTTTTAAATCTAATATTATATTATTAATTGTTATTTTATTCCTAAAAATCTAAGGTTCACCCATATTACTTAGATAAGGATATATATATTCATAATAAACAATTTGGGGTTCGTTTGGCATGTTATAGTAAGTGTATTAACCATATGGTGTAAGAAAAAAAAAAGACACGGTAAAAGTTAAATTATTTAACTTAGAGTTAAATCTAATTGATAAGGTTAAAATAATAACCTAAACTTGTCTAAATCCTATTGGTTGATAGGCTTTCGACCCATACCCACTTTATCTTCGAAATAAGACCCTTTGGAACCATTATTAACCTATTTTGACATTAATATAAAATAATATTTTGAGGTATTCCTAAGGTGCCCCTCTCCTCCCTTATAAAAGGACACCTCCTCCCCCTCCTCCTCACACCAATTTGAGCACTAAAGCTCGGCCAACCCCTGCCAAAATATCTTCTCCACTTCCCTAGAAACATCCTAGAGGTTCTGGTCTTCCTCAAAGACCAATTTTAGTGCCCTAAGAGGAGGTCTCAAAGAGGCGCTTCAAAGAAGAGGTAATTACCGTTACCAATTCTTTCATCTTTATTTCTTCTTCCACTTCTTCTTCTTAGGTTGTTTCATTATAAAGTAATAAAACCAGTATCACTCATATACTGATATTTTATTATAAGTATGAAACAACCCTATTTCACCATCTATCCATCCTACGGAAAAAGAAATCACCGCGCGTGCGTACGTACGGAATACCGTCTCCACGCCGTGGTGTAATCTATTTTCCACCACCACCTTACATGGATGGGTATAATGGTGTAAAGAATAACTATACATAGTTATTACAACATCATATTGATTCTGATATATTGTATAATCCACTCCAATTCAATTCAATATTTATGGAAATGATATCATCGCTCGTGCGTACGTACGGACTACCGTCTCCACGACGCGACGAGATTCATTCTCCATGTTAACCATTTAAGAATGATTATAAAGTATATATAATAAATAATAATGAAATATATGAAATTGTAAAGCTACTGGATTTATGTATATATATATATATGTATGTCATCTACTTACTTCCATTTCAAGACAATAAGGAAAGGAAAACAGCGTTCATGCGTACGTACGGATTACCGTCTCCATGAACGGTGTTTTTCATTTTATTTATCTGTCTATTATATATATATATATATAATGAATATATATGATATATAAATCATATTTTATATTCTGGAAGTAATTAAATCATGATATAAGTAATAATGATGTCAATAACAACAAGTCAAAACACCTACGATAAATGAAACGATTTTACCCAAAACGCTTCTTTAACATGAAATTTACAAAAGAACGGGTAATATAAAGTCATAATTGAACCATATATGATATCATAACAATGAATATGATTTTTTAATAAGTCAATGACATTATTTAAATCATTATATAGGAGTTTCGGACACATACGAAGTAAATCGGACCTAAGGTAAGAGAAATATCACAATCTCATTTTTATCCGAGATTGTTTATACATTGGTATCTACTGGGGTGTATTTTATCATCCACATCTATGTTTCCTCAATATGTAATGTTATTTCCATCCACCTAAAATTTTTTAAATCCAATTTTACCCTTTGGTGAGTTTTTAGTAAAAGATATGAAAGGAATCTTTTGTCGTTTTTCATACGAGGTACTTTTTGACTTTTTCGACAAAAGTACGAAGAATGTTTTTTTAACTTATACGGCGTCAACGGATTTTTACGGTTTCATAATGACTCATTTTCAAGAAGCTTCCTCTACAATATTGCATGATTATTTTCAACAAAAACCCTTATCTTTTAAAATTTCATTGAATTTTGTGAAAAGAAAATGATTTTAAAGAAGAAAGGATATTTTCCTCAAGAATTCATTTCAAGTGTTTTGTCAAAACTATTTTTCATCTAAGATGACATTATTTCATATGTGTATGTTTCAAGTAAAATGCCTCTATGATTTAAATGGTTTCAATTTTCTTATGATGAAATGATATCAGTTGTTTATGGATTATGTTATGATGGCATGATGTTTAAGAATCCCATTTTATTTCATGGGTTATGCTATGATATATGGTTTATGATTTTGTGGCACACATAAGAATGGTATCATTATGAGATGGGTGGGGCATATATCTCCCTCCAATGCATTGGGTAAATATTTTATATCTCATGAGATAGACAAGGCTGAAATGGTAGGTTATACCGGTTCAGTGAAACAGGACTGAAACGAGGGTTACTCGATTCAGAAATGGACTTTGTCCACTAAGATAGTCTTGGAAATGAGTCTTGACTAACAAGAAATGATTCTCTATGATTATGTGTGTATTCCACAAAGTTTCATGTTTTAATTTATGATTATTGGGATTTCATTTCACTACTATGATTTATCCCATGTTATGAAATTATGCACTCTTTTGCAGGTTAAGATTTCCAAAAGTTATGTTCTTATGAATATGATGTGATTGATTTTTCTTTTGTTTACCCTTACTGAGCATTTGATCTCAACCTTTTATGTTTTCTTTTCCCCAGGATATAAAGAAATGTTTTAGGTAAAAAAGAAGAAGATCTTTATGGGAGATGTTGAAGATCTTTCACCACGATTAGAAGATTTTATTCCGAGTTTCCAAAGACACTAAACTATTACGATCCTTGTGTGTGTGTTTTTGTTATGTACTAAGTATTCCGCAAAAGTAATGTAAAGTCCGTGTAATTCAGGCTTCGGGTCGCTACAAAGGCCCTCACTACTAGTCAGCATCCTCTGGTGTTTAGGGAAATGCGCTTGAGGCCATGTGACCAACCGCGTACGGGGCGCCTCTGGGTTGCTTCTAGAACCAGGATGTTACAGAATGGTTTAGTGCATATATATGATATCCATGATATATTTACAATTATTTAGTTATAATAAATAATCTAATTTCATCCCTTTCCATCCATTGAAAGATGATAATAACACTCGTGAGTATGTTTGGATCACCACCATTACGATGTGATGTGAGTAATTTTTCATGACCAAATAATATGGGTAGTTTATATATATATATATATATATATATATTTAACTGAATAATGTTATGTTCATGATATAACCATAATTAAATAAAGAAAAAATGAAACTTATTTATTTTTCTTCTTGTTACATGAAAAGTGGAAACGTCACTCATGCGAACATACGGCTTATTATCTCCATGATTATAGTGTAATTAATTTTTAATAACCACCATTCATGGTTGGTTTTAAAAATATAATTAATATATGAAAATTATAATTATATTGGTATTATTATTCTATATATTATGGAATTATGAGTATATTGATCATAGTCAACTTACCAATATCATTTTGTATATATGTGCTGAATATCGTGAAAAAATCGGACGTAAAGATAATTGATTATGTAATTGTATATAACAAGGTAATAACTATAATTAATGGAATAATAATATTTAATAGTTTCATAAGATAGTAAATTTATTATATACATTTTTTATTCAGGATGATAAATAACACACATATCGATTCATACTCGGGGAATGTGACACTTTAATTTTAAAACCACATTTTAAATGTTTTAACAAAATATTTTCAAAATATTTTTCTTCCATGTACTTATTTTGAAAAATTAATTTTAAATGTATTTATTTGGAAATAAATTAATTATAATAGATATTTTATTTCTTTTTTTTAATTTCTTTAAATTGTTTTCAAAAGGAATCTTTTTACAAATTTTATATGGAGCATTTTGAATTTCTTTACAAAATGAAAAATGAATGTTCTATATTAACAAATATAGAGTCAACATATTTTCACTCCCCTATAAAAATTATTTATTATTTTAATTCCTTTATAAGAATGTTTGATTTCTTCATGAATAAATCCACTTCCCTTTGCTTTGGGTATTTTAGTTTTGAAAATGGGGTTTTAAAAGAAATGAGTATTTTAATATCCAAAAGTGTTTTATTTATGGGTTCAAATCAGTTTTTGAAAGGATTTATGATGAAATGGTGAAATTTTTTTTTATTCATAATATTATCCATGGAAATTTATTATAGTTGGTATATCTGGGTATATCTCTCCCATGCATTGGGTATTGAATATGTTCTCTAGAGAATTATGTTTGAAGTCGATTATAATGGTTGTTATAATAGTGAGGTTTCTTATAAGGGTTACATGAATATTATATCCCAAGGAACCTTCATGAATTTTTTATATTTACTAAAGAGTTTTCATGTAAATCATTTGATTTTATATTTTAAGCAATTAGTTGTTTTTTAAAGGAATTACTATTGCATTTTCGGATAGAAATGTTTTCTTTTATAAAAAATGGGTTTCATGGGTTTCATGGGTTCTCATGTTTTTAATAAAATCTCATGAATATGAGTTGTCCTTTATACCTTCTCATGTTTTTTTTAACAAATATTGGGTCAATAAAGACTATTTCATGAGTATATAAAAGATTATACGAGAGCATGGTTTATTATGTTTAAGGAAACTTCTCTTTTATGAACTCCTCCTATGAAAAAGATCTAATCGGTATCTTAAATTATTTTTATATTCCCCTTTGTGATATTTTTGTTCTCATCCAAATTTTTTAATTTTTTATAGGGTTTAAGGATGAGTAAGCATGGAGAAGAAGTCATGTTGAAAACCCTATATATTTTTTCATGAAAATAAAGAACTTTTATTTTTAAAATTCATGTAATTTGAGAAAAATTGATACTAAGAGGATGTTTTTAACTTGTAATATTTGATTTTGTTATGTAATAGTTTTTAACTAATTCTTTAAAACTATAAACCTAAAAGAATCTTTGTTAATTTATGAAAATGAATTATTGTATGAGGATTCAATTTATGGTTTGTTTAAGGCTAGGTCCTTATACTAATTATATTGAACCCCAACGTGAATATGTGTTTGAGTCTGAGTATGAGGATTAAGGGAGATGGTGGTTGATAAATTATCAGCCGATGTGTGTTAGGGTTATAAAAACAATTATTCCTCCTTTCCATTTTAGTTACATGGATATGGCTATTTTTCCTGTAATATTGGGCTTGATATTAGTTTTAACAAACCAAAAACCTTAACAAGGCCATAAAATCTGATAAATCAATGTAGTTCTTTGCTATCATGAGAGATGAGATGGAATCAATCCTTAAAAATAAAATCAATTTCATTGTTAAAAAACCCATAAGGGATAGTATTATTTTTTGAATATTGATATATAAGAAAAACTATGATAACACTAGTGAAAATAATTTTAAATATAAATATATACTTGTTTCAAAAGGATAACATTAACATGGAATGAATTATTACTCTGAGATCAATTTCACTCATTATTAATAATTATTCCATCAGATTTTTACCAGCCTTTTCGAGAAAAAATTAATTTAATATTGAGAAATTAGATGTTAAAATAACTTTCTTACATGGTATATTAGAAAAAAGGACTCATACGAAACATCCTGATGAATTAGGAAAATATATTAAATTTGATAATGGTTTCCATTTAATAAAATTAATATATGGCCTTATGAAATCCTCTAGACAATGGTGCAAGAAATTTAATTCTTTCATACTAAAAAATAGTTTTGATGGTAGAAAATAGGATTTTTTTTGTTTACTTTAATTATATTAAGAATGATTTTATTTACTTATATATATTGATGATATGATTATTATTTGAAAATATATGAGGTTAATAAATCTCATAAAAGCTGAATTGAACTCTACAATTGAAATGACATATTTCAGATAGGCTATGAAAGTTATAGGCCTAAAAAATATAGGGGATATAAGCTATAGAGTGTAATATCTATCCCAAAATAATTATCATCAACAAGACATGAATAATACATGTTAGATAACATAAATCCTATTAATTTAAATTTCAAATAGTATTTTAAATATTCCCTATCACATTCCTCTTGTAATGATTCATATGCTATCATTAATAATAAAATTTGGCATTCTAGAAATATTGGTAAACTTACACATTCCTTGATATGATATATTATAGATATAGACATTGAATTTTGTAAATTGAGTTGGTTTATGAGAAACTCAGTGAATCCCAGTTGTCATAATCTGAAATGGTTATTTATTTTTATATCATCAAATCTATGTCTCTATTTTGAAAATAATTGTTTTTATCCTCAATATATTGTTAATTTTTTTATTTTTATTTCACTGAAAAATTTTAAAACCAGAGGTCTTTCAATGATTATTTTTTCTTAGCTTATAGTGTCCTTATTTCATTAAAATCCAATATTTAGTCTATTCCATAATTTTACATCACTAATGATTTGTATGTGGCCTTGACAAAGGCCAACAAAGAAGCAATTTTACTTACATTCATGGTGATTCAATTGCCTCTTTCATTCAGTAATGTAGAGGTATTTTGTAAAAAACAATTTTCATTACATTTATCTAAGAATCATGTTTTCCTTCGTTGATTTAAACACATAGATATAAGAATTCATTTTTTAGATATTTCATTGAAAAAATGATGGTTCATGTCAACAAGATAGAAAATTCGGATAAGTCAACAAATAGATCAACTAAGGTAGTTCATTTTCCATGAATTTTTAATTTTTTAGAACTTATTAATATTTCTATAGTTTCTTTACCTAGGTTGTGATAACATCATTATTTTTTATCAAACCATTTTTTTGAAAAGGTGGAGATTTTTGAATTTTCATGATTTATATTACTTTTAGTTTTCAATTAAATTTAGTAATTAAATTAATGATATTATAGGAATCTAGTTTACATTATTGTTCTTTTCATGGATCTATACATGGGGTATTGTTGGTCATGTAGTATTCTATGATTTTCTCCATTTAAGATAATATTTGTTTTTCGGGTTTTCCCTTCACGATAGATTGATCTATACTTATTTCTAGGGTATTCTTAGGACCATTGATGATTTTGATCTAATTGGTCCCAAATGACCTTATTGTGCTTCCCTAATGTGCTTATTCTAAACCACATGTGCAGGAGAATCCACGTTACACAGATTTGACCAATTTTGTATTGTCACACATCATTTTATGAAATATTATTATTTGAATGATAAATTTGATCTATAACTTCGATATCTATTTCATCCCATGTTTTTTCCAATACTACTATTGAGTATACTATTTTGATGAGACCATAGGGTCACTTGTGTTTTTAGTGGTTAGAATTCATTCCAATGATTCACTTTTTGAGATAGAAAAATGTTGGAGCATCACCTAGTTCTTGGGACGTTATGAGATATTAAAAATAGTATTTGGTAGAGATCTTGTAAAACTATATCCAATAGTTATCTAAATAATTCATCCCATGTTGATTCTATTCCTGGTGTTGGGTTTCTATGGTGAGTGGTAGAGATATTTGATAATTATAGTGGAAATTTTTTTAAAGGATGTATCAGCAGCATCACAAGCATAATCAAGATTTATTCCTTGTTCTGAATTAAGAACATGGAACTGTAAGAAGATTAATCTACTTTATTTTGTTTGTTCTTCCATTAATGTTGATGTATCCTATTAAGCATGTGCATAGTGTGAGGATTTCTAAAAATGATATACTTTAGCTCCTCATGATTAACATCATCATTTCCACTTGTTCTATAAGAGCTTGTTCTTCTGATAGTTTCATTAGACCATTTAATTATTTTGAAATATTTTAATATTGTTGTTATTATTGTTTAGATATAAAAAAAATAAGTCATTTTATCTACATGCATGTAGGTCCACAGTGGACTAAAGCATGTTACATCTTTTTGTTTCTTGTTTTCATTATATATCACATTCAATGGGTATCCAATAAATATTTCAATTTTAATCAATTTATCAAAACAAAATGTAAGACATACATCAATATTATTGGATCTTTATAGTTTACATAGGGAGTGTCTTGATATCCCAGGCTATAAAAATTTTGTTGTTGGCTAGTAGCATTCTGTGATAGGGCTGTGTGTATTATTTCTTTATCAACATTTTCATAGTGTTGATAAAATATCACTATAAAAAATGTTGTCTTGGTGGTTGTTTTATTAACACCACAAATAGATCTCTAAAAAAATCACAAAATAAATATTTTATATGAAATAAAATATATGATATTATATATATATAAGTTCATATTTAATATATCTATGTGATATAGGTATTGTTATGAAATTATTAACTATACATGAAATAACAAATATATCAATGATATGTAGTTATTTATCTAGAATGGCTTTATTATTAGTTACAAACCATTATGAATGTTTTAATGGATTTATATTAATTCATTTAAAATGTTCAATAAATTAACCCAATAGTAAGATATATATGTGATTTTTTGTGCCTCAGACTCTATGTATATAAAAAGATGATGTATTATTTTTTGATGTGGAAAATTCTATCTTCCTCTCATATTTCTTTTCATCATATAAGGAGAAGGCACTTGCACCCCTTTGACATTTAGGTATCCTCACGATATGATCATGGATACATTGGTCAATGTTCCCCCATTAGAGGAAAAGTGTTTTAATTTATTTCTTTTGGATCATTATCAGTCAATCTCTCTCACTATTGAAGAAGTCTACTACTATTGGTGTTTTCCAGGTAATATGTTTTACAGTTTTATTTATGTGTTGATTCTTCAAGATAGTCTTGCCGATGTTTAGGTAGAGTTTTGTAACATATGGTTATATGATGATCATACAAAACCCATCAGTGATATCATACATGTATGTTTTTTTGATAAATCATTATGTTTATTATTTTATGAATAAAAAGATTTAAAAATTGCAAAATTTTATTTTCCAAGCATTTAGAAGAATATGAAAAGTTCATATTTATCAATCATGTTTAATAAAATAAATAAGTTATTTATTTTATTCAATAGAATTCAATTAATAATTCAATTATATTATTTATAAGTTTTTTATAAATAATGAAAATGATATTTTTAAGTATTTATAAAAATTTATAACAGTGTTTTATAAATTAATTAAAAATAAAATGTTTATGGTTAATTGATAAATATTTATAAAATATATATATTTTGTAAATTCTTATAAATCATATAAAAAAATATTATTTTATTAATAATTAAATTTATAAATGGGTTTTAAATTAATTTATTATAAATTGTTTATAATTAATTATATAAATGTTTATGAATAATTTATTAAAAAATATTCCATACACTAAATGTTAATATTTAAAATATGTTTTGGAAAATTAAATGGAACGATTTATTAAATAGAAATAAAAGGTTCATTTTGGATATATAAACATGATATTCATGTATTTTATAAATTATATAATATAAAATATTCAGTGTAACGTCCCGGATCTAGGTGCCACTCAACGGGTGCCCCGAACTCAGTTGGTCACATGACCTCAAGCGCATTTCCCCAAATGCCAGAGGCTGTCGACTTGCAGCGAGGGACCAGGTCTGATAGTGGGGAAACAATGCCCTCATTTGTCAAAGTATAGTGCAGCGGAATAAAATATACAACATACAACAACAACGGAAGTGGTAAACCATACACATTTAAAATAAAAAACAACAGTAAAAGGTAACCAATAGTTATATAGATAATGATGCAACATGTATCAAGTTCTATAAAAATAGTCAAAACATGTTACACAACAATACAACACGGTATAATAGAGAGTAAAGGTATAACATAACAAAATAAAAAATATAGCAGCATCGCATGCCTAAGCTCAGTCCCATGCTCCCCTACTCCTCAGCAATAATCATGTACCTGTATAGGGACCCTTTCCCTTATCCACTCCTGCAGCAACATAGTCTATTTGAGCTGAAGACATGACCAAAACAGGGTGTGAGAAAAAAATCTCAGTAGGTACACACCAAAGGCCCGTACCCAACTATGTGATAAATATGCAACAAAAGTGTGCAGTAGTAAAATGCAATAAACTAAGCATTAATCAAAAGTAACTAAATTTACCAGTTATATTTCCATTTTATTATTCATTTTAACCATTTAATTTAATAACCTTCTTTGCTCAATGGAACCAAGCCCTGAGGCCAACCAAAATCTTTCCCTCAGGCTAATATAGTAAAACTGCACCCTCAGGCTTGCCCTTAGGCTATATAGTACCTTTCCCTTAAGAATTTCCCTCAGGTGAAATAGAATCTTTCCCTCAAGCCAAACTGAAACGAAACCCTCAGGTAATCAGAATCTTGCCCTCAAGCATTACCCTCAGGCTAATAGAACTACGCCCTCAGGCTAATCAACAATGCCGTCAGGATAATATATCACATCCCTCAGGTTAAAAAAGTAACCGGGCCATGCCCAACATATAAACATGCAATTTTTATACAATTCCTCTCAAGGAAAAATTAATTCATAATATAAACATGGCATACCCTCGAGTATCCTGGCCTAAGGGCTAAACAGACGAACACACCCCCGGGGTGGTCCTGGATCCATGCAGCGATCCCATACAGTAGTTTATTATCACATTTAATTACCTATACAATTATAGGTATTTAAACAGCCAATGCCTCAGCCACACAACACCCCAACATGGCTTCGTAGCACAACAATACACAAAAACTCACAATAGTTGGAATTTAAACACCCAGCCACCTACCTTAAACGCCCCTGAACAGTATACGTGAACGTCACTTCCAGAAATTCCCAAAGACAAAATAGATATAGGGTAGAATAAAACCCGTTCAAATATAAATAACTTTCCCTTGGGAAAGAATTGGTAAGAACAACTTAAGGAGAAGGAGAGGCTTACCCGTAGAGTTCCAACGAGATCGATAGAAGTGGAAATGAATTCCCGACATGTGATCTGGAGCTCCTCGAAGGTTCGGCCCTCTCTCCCGACTCCTCCTCCTCTTCTAAGCCTTCCCTGTGAATATGGGAGGCTACTACCCATTTTAATCAAAAAAAACATACTATACGGCGTGTACTATTGGGTACATGACTTGTAGTTTTCATTTTTTTAACTGTTCCTTCAGTGACTTCTCACCAGCGTGGAACTATTCATATGTCGACCTGAGTACACGGAGTGTGAAACCTGAGTACACAGTGGGTACTGCCGCTCAGCTGGCAGCTGCTTCCACCACCTTACTATTTGCCTACCAACTGACTACATGGCATGTAAATACGTACTACACGGTGTGTAGTCGGTTTCTACACCTTTCGTCACTGGCATGGCTACACACCTTGTGTACTCATCCCACATAACCAAAGTAAATGGAGTGTGGAAAATTACATGACGTGTAGTCCCAATATTTGAGATTTTTTCCCATTGTCCTTATTTTCTCAAAAACACTTAAGGAAAAGAGAAAAGAAGAAACCCGTACCTCAAAAATAAGAACCGGGTTCTTACTTTTAGATTGTATAAAAATAAATAAAATAAGTAAATAAATAAAACAAATTCAATTATATCTCACATTTTTTTAAAATAAGTAAATAAATAAATTTTTTATTATACTACAATTATATTCATGTTTATTTTATTGTTTTAGATGGATATTTTTTAATGACCATTTATATGATAGATTACATATAGAATAGATCATTGCATATCCTACTTGTTTTAATATCATTAAATTTAGTTTTCATCTACCTTAAACTTGATATGGAATTAGAGATAAGTTATTGAGAATATTAGCTGGGAATAGCTTATACATATTAGGTTTTAGAGCTTTCATGATTTATATCTTTATTAATGTATCCTTGGGTAGAGGGACTTGGGGTAAGACCACCAATATTTATCGATTCTTATCATATCATATAAAATTAAAATTGTTGGCTATTTTTTTCTCCAAGCTTACTCATATAGTGTTTGTTAATCTAATATAACCCCATACCTTTATACAAAAATATAATTTACCTTATGCATAAGATTAATTAGGATATTTATAAGTATAATTTAGTTTTTTTGGTCATTAACAAAGACTTGTGGATGTTTTTAGAGAGTTATATTTTTTAGAGAGTTACAAATTGATGTGGTGTAAACACATTAATTTAATTATTGAATAGGGATTTCCAAAAAAAGAATAGTTAAAAGAATGAATACAAAAAATGTAATAAAAAATGAAAAGGTAATGATTACATATGATGTTATAGGTATGAATTTATTATTCATATGATGTATATTAAATTGAAGAAACTAAATCCCCTCAAATATGAAGTTTGATATTCTTTCTAAAGAAACTCATGCCAAAACCTCAATCATCCCCTCAGGTAGTTCCACACCAACATCAGGTCCCCCTGGGTTGTCCTGTCTATGTAAATCAAGTACTGATGGAGTCAGAATTGTGTTTTTGTGTATTTTAATTCTTATACTGAGTGATCTATTATTTTCATTTGTTAACTTATTTTATTAACTTTATTTAGGTTATACTCACTTAGAATCCATAATAATTTGGATATGAAAGGAATAGAGTTACCTGTATCCCCATAAGGTATTTGGATAAGTGGTTATCCACTCAACTATCCTAGATTCACAACTATTGTGATTAGGATGGTTGACTACATAAATAACTAAGTATCAATATGAACACACATGTAGACTCATTTCTTAGTGAAATAAATATCTTGGATTACTAAATAGAAATGTTGTATTGGGAAAAGAATTATTGTGGGAGAGAAACTACTAAATTTCCGTTCTGAATAGATATAAGACATGATTTACTTCTGATAAAAAATATTTTTTTATAGAAAAATGAATTATCATTATCAAAATAAACATTATTTTAATCTTTTAAATGAGACATGTAATGTAATTAACTCATAAAACTAGTACCTTATGAAGTGTTCTTGAGATAGTTAAATCTTATAGTTTTTATTATAGCTCATTCATGAGTAACTAAGTGTTGATGTTTTTTAATAAGATAATAAAAAATATTATACAATCATGGAATGGTTTATATAAGGTTTGAAAACAATTGATGTTAATTTATTGAAGGAATTATAGTATAATATAATAAATCATCTTGGGAATTTTTTTGATATTCCATATGTTTCAATATAGTTAGAGAGATTGAAAATTTTGAATAAGGATTATTCTTGTTATGGGATTCATACTGTTTTTATTTCTGAAACTATTCTGACAAAGTAAATTATTTCTAGAAATGTTTACCAAATGTTATAAAAGTTTTGAGAATAGATGAACTGGCCACATAATGTATACATTCTAGTACTGTGAGGACAATACATGTGCGTAAAAGATCAAATCATAAGAAGAATAGATCATGGAAAGAGTTAAAATATTTTTTTTAAAATCCAGTCAAGGTCATTGAATATAGCTCCCCAAGCTTTCACGGTATGCTTCTCTTTGAATAATACAATAGCATGTTTTACACGCAACTTCGAGTTTTAACACACCACAACCAATCAAACTAGCCATTAAGAATAGTAATACCCACTTTTTGAAATTTTATACATTTTATCATTCAAAATGTACTTCATTTTGGGATTCAGAATATTGAAATTATCTTATGGATAATTTTTGGTACTTTTCTGATAACTTTCATATTTTGATGAATAGTGAAAATTACTAAATTTTAATTAAAAACAAATTTTTTAATCAAAATAATTAATAGTGATAAATTATTAATTTGAGTGATTTTAACGTATAATTATATTATATTTTTACCATTTAATCAAACATTGTTCATTGGATATAATTTGACATTTAAACTGGACATAAGCAAGTGACAATCTTTTGATAGTTATTATTTCATAAAAACACGCTATTTGTTTTGACAACGGGAATTAATTTTTAAATTAATTAATGAAACTCATATGTTTATAATTTGGTAAAATAGACATCATTTTTCAATTCATAATATCAAATATAGCTTAGGCCAAATTTTTGGTATTATTCTGAGAAACATCAATTTTTGATGAATACTGAAAAACACTGAGTTATTTGTTAATTTTTTTCTATTTAAATAATTATTATTTTTATTTAAATTAATTTATGTCAAAATAGATACATAATACTTATATTAGTTCATTTTAAATCATTGGAGTTAGTTTATAATAATATTAGATATATAAAAATTTTATTGAACTTTTCACCGTCTTTTACCCACCTCCTAGGAGAATTTAAAAATTCACATAAAACATAATTTTACCGTTTAAGTGAGTTGAATTTAAAAAATATTAGAGACACGGTTAATATCAAGGAGTAAAATTTTGTTTAATAAGATAATTTTTTTAGTGAATAGTAACTTTTTACATTTATTTACCGCGGTTAAAGGTAAATAGGGTAATTTAAGGCAAAAAATTGTAATAATTCAAAATTACCTTAAAACATTTTCTAACCTTGTTGGATGAGTAATGGCCGACCATGGGAATATTTGGGTCGATTTTGGGACCCCATGGAGCCACTTATGAATGATAATGACATTTTAGATTAATTAATTAAATGTAAAGGCAAAATTGACATAAACAAAAACCTTTCAGTAATTAATTTTTATATGGTGTTATATATGTAATATTTTTGACTATAAATATTCATTAGAAAGATAAAAATATTTCCTACATAATGGTATTTTATTTATAGTTTTTCGACATTAAATAATTTAAAATATTTATGACACAATGATGATGTAGTAATTACCATATTAATGAAAGATTAAGATATTTGATATTATAAATACCCAAATAAATGTAATTTGAGACTTTTTATGAATTAAAATAATTTTATAAGTTAATATGACATATTAGGATTGGATATATGAATTATTTCGATGTAATAACGCTGTTATAAATTTATCAAAAACAAAATACCCAATAGTGCCAAAATTGACATAAAAGAGTTTTCAAAAAAAATATTATATTATTAATTGATATTATATTCTTAAAAATCATGGGAATCGACCAAAGGACTTATATAATGATTTTTGTATCATTAATGTACCACTTGGGGGTCTATTGGATGTTGATAGTTTGTTTATTAACCATATAATATAAAAATACAAAGAGACATGGTAAATTTCAAACTAATTAACTAAGAGTTAAAACTAAAATATAAGGTTAATAAAATGACCCAACCCTATCTAAAAACTATTGGTTGAGTGGATTTAGACCTATCCACACCTTAGAAATTAAATAATCTACTTTTGAGCCATTAGAAAATGAATATAATTTTATTATAAAATAATATTTCAAGATTTTCCTAAGGTGCCCCTCCCCCCTCTTATAAAAGGGCACTCCCCTTTCTCTCAAATTAATACCCTCAAATCCTTTTGGTTCAGAAAAACCCTGACCAAATACCATCTAAAATATCCTCCCATAAAACTATAGGCATTATTTTGATTAGAAAGCCATCCTACAGAGCCCTTTTGATCAAATAAAAAGGAAGAACCTGAAGAAGATGTAATGATTTCACCACCCTCTTTCAAGTTCCTTTCTTCTTCCACTTCCTTTTTTATTGTTTACATTATAAAATAATAAATCCAGTATCTTCTATATACTGTTATGTTATTATAATTATGTTACAACCAAATTAATTATTCTATCCACCCTTTGATTGACATGTCACCATACGTGCATACATACGACTTACCGTCTCCACGCCGTGGTGTAATTGTTATTCAATACATTATTATTTAGATAGGTATAATAATGATGTGTATTTGATTTAAATAATAAATATAACATGATAAGGGTTATTTATATATTATATAACATCAAATTATATATTATTATAATATCAAAAGAATGATATTTTCGCTCGTGTGTACGTACGAATTACCGTCGCCACGACGCGATGAGATTCATTTCCATGTTCACCATTCATCGACGATTATAAAAATATATATTACTAATAATTATGTAATATATGACATAATAATGCTACAGGATATATATATATATCTGTATTTATGTACTTACATATATATTATTCCCTTACTTCTGTTCAATACTATATGAAAACAGAAACATCGTTTATGCGTACGTACGGACTACCGTCTCCATAAACGGCATTTTCCATTTCATATATATGTCTATTATACATATTTATATTCTAAATATTTATGATATATAAATCATTTTTTATATTCTGGAATTATTTTAATCATGATCTATGTGATACAATCAAGAGTAACAAGTTAAAACACATACGATAGAGAAAGCGATTATTACCCGAAATGTTAATATAACATGGAAACTATTATTAATTGGGTAGTATAAGGTCATAAATGAATAATTTATGATGTAATAAATATTAATATTGTTCTGGTATAATTTAAAACATACTATAGTCTTCATACAGAAGGTTAAACGTACCCTCGACTAAAGGAAAGTGGAAGGTAAGGGGTTATCATCTCACTCCTTATTCCTCTGAGATTCATGCCGTATTTCCATTATTAACTTTTTTGTGGTGTATTTACTGCACATAATTTTATTCATTGTGTAATAAACTTTAATTTATGTGTATTTACATATTCATTGTACGATTATCTTTTCATGGGGTGTATTTTTCGTAAGTTACCAAATTGGTATGGGCTAATTCCTCAATCTCATTTTTATCCAAGATTGTTTATGTGTAATTATTTATTGGGACATTTTTATCATCCATGTTTATTTTTCATAAAAATTATTTCAAAATGATTATTTTAAGGATTTGGGAATGGTACACTTTATCGAGATCATAATTTTAAATGTTTTAAATATTTATCTTTCTAAATCATTTTAATTAATGTCCATGTTTTAAAAATGATTTTAAGGATTTATTTATATGGACATGATTGTTTTGAAATGATAATTCTTTTCAAAAGTTTCCAAGTTGTATCGGACACTTTGATTCAAAAATCTCTTTTAAATTACATCCTTTATAATGTGTGACTTTTAAATGATTTTACAAAAAGGATATTTCTCTCAAAAAAATTTACTCATCGTTTTCAACTATGCCAGTATCCTTTAATGGATATTATTTTTGATTGAGGTTGAGGTTGATTTATTATAATACAATATTCCATATAGTATTGAATTAGTTATGATATGTTCGACCGTTGATGTTCTATTTTTATACCATTCATGGTTTATGGTTAATGTATTGACATTTCGTATGCTAGTTTTAATACGAATGTTTATGATATGTTTAAACCTTTTCATATGAGAATGTATTGGAATTAGTAAGTGACGAGTGGAGACCACTATAACTCATCGATGCATCAGTTGGTCTAATGAGACAACTAGACATGGAATTGGCCGAGGCCCTTTCCCAATTTGATTTATGGTTTAGGCTGAGGCCTTAATCATTTTGTGACGTCTTGGCCGAGTCCTTGAAAAAATGTTTCAGAATCTCCGCCATTATTGATTCCCTCATTATGTAAATAATATTGATGGTTCATGTTGTCATTCGAATAGTAGAATACCAATTATTATGTTTTGTTTTGGAATTATTACTCAACTCATATTCCTGCCATAAAATTATTAATGTTTCTTATTGGTAAAGGCATGTGGTATCAATTATTCGCCATGCTTAATATTTATTTTATTTTCCGCTGTATTGCATACCCTTACTAAGCATTTGAGCTCACACTTTTCTATGTTTTATTTTTCCCAGGATTCCAAGAAGTGTATTGTGATTGATATGCAGGGTTAAGAAAAGGAATAATGGCATTCATAAAGGATTATTTATGTTGTTTTGTAAGTTATAAAGTGTAATGTAACATTCATGTATGTAATCTATTTTCCAATACGGCTAAACTGGTCGGTCCTTCGGGGCTTTAATCCATGTAATCATGCTAATGTATTAAAATAATGCACCGACTTTGGGTAATTGGGTTCGGGGCGCTACCATTGGTATTAGAGGAAGTTTAGAAATAACATTGGAAACTAGATTTAGATAAACTCTGATTAGAGCACATGGCCCTAAGATAGACTTTGAGGATTAGTATAGAAGAACTTCCCAGAATTTTCTTATTGTAGATATTTTTTGAGTTTTCCAAGAAATACATCCCTGTCTGGATACGAGCAGGTAGAGGTGGATCTGGCACGAATGTATCTAGGGTTAAAACCTGAAAACACCACTTTGGGCTAGACTCGAACGAGAACTGGTGCACGACAATGGGCCTTGCTGCACTTTTGGTTATGACACTTCCGGGGGATATGCTTAGGATAATTCTCATTTTCATTACAAACCATTATGAATGGATTATGAGTATATACTTACTCAAAGAAAAAATTTTATGATTAAGGATTATATCCATAAACTGTTCAATTTACGTTAGGTATTTTACAATTTTGGAATTATTCATTGCAATTCATAAACTGACATAGTGTATGCCATTGTATAGAAATGGCACCCAGTAGAAGGAATGTGAACTCCAACAATACATATGATCCAAAGAGTAAGAAGGATCATATATTCAATGGTATTAATCCAACATTTAAAAGGGAAATAGTCTCTCATGTTTTCTCAATATATGAAGAAATAGTATCATGTTTTAATAAGATAAGTACAGAATTCTATGAGTCCTATGGCTTTAATGGGAAGCAAGAGAAGAAAATTATGGAAGAGAGAAAGATGGATAAAGGGAATAGGGAAAAGAAGAATTTTCCCATATGTGATAACTGTGGGAAGAAACACCTTGGAACACGACTGAAGGGAATGAGAGTTTGTCATATTTGTGGAGAAAAAGGACACCAAGTATGTGACTGCAAGGGTAAGAAAATAGTTTCAAATGTACAATGCTTCATCTGTAAGAAGTTGGGAGACTACACGAACCAATTTCCAAATCATCATAGTATGCCCCAAATGATGCTATTGGATAAGAATAAAGTTATGATACTATCTCGAATGAAGAAGAATGACTAGTGTTCTAATGTTTTTATTATAGGATTATTTCATTTGAGTGTTATATCAACAATATTCTGGATATATGAATTATGGAGATAAATAAGGATTTTAATGTAGTACTATTTTATTGAGGATTTGAGATTATATGGTTCTAAGAAAAGTGACATAATAGTAAGGTACACTTTTTGGAAAATACATGGTTGAAGGAAATGTAATACTCAATATGGTCCTGATAACGAGGTAGTGATTTTGAAATAAGAGATGGTTGATTTGAATAATTATATTGGATATTCTTGACTACCTTGAACTGATTAATGATTTTTCATCGTTGGAGTTTACAACATTTTTGGACAAGGAGTATATCCAGTATTCTATAAAGAATTAGAAGGCATAAATGTAATCAATAAGGTTTTATGGTAATTCATGTTGTTACCATGTTTTAAAATAATACATGATGAAGGTGTTCACAAGTTATTACATGGAAATAAGGATCTTAATTGTGTTTAACATCCTTATAAATTTTGGACTGTGATTTTGGATAGTAGTATTTTGGATAAGTCTAATGGTTGGAATGGATTATGTTTGAAATGTTATTTTTGGATTTTTATAAAAGGACAACACACAGACCGTGTGACAACCTATTGCGTCAGACAAAGATGCGAGAATCGAACACACAACCATAGTGCGATTGAGATTTATCACCTACTACTGGACTACATGAAGTCCCTAGATTTTATAATTTAGTTTCTTTTTTTAATGTGTCTGATATGTGAATTATAAAGTCATTATATTTGGAACCCTATACGATTAGGATAAATAGAGTATTTTTTAGTTGTATTATGTTTTGGTGTGAAAGATGAGTTTGTGCTAGAAATTTATTAATGGATACAACTCTAATTATAAAGTAAATATATCTCCTTGTGATCTTAGCCAATCTCACAAATTAATTCCTCAACATTATGAAAATGAACTTAGAACAAAAACGTTGTCTTAGATGGTACCTTAGATCATCACAAATTTATGGCTTTGTGATTGTTGGTCTTTTCATAGCCACGTTCTCTACCTCTATCCATCAGATATTGATGGTTATATTTCTCTTCCATATCCATTTTTTCATACATGGAACCCTAGTATGTGTTATTTTCAGTAACCTTCATACTTACCACTCTTTATTTTAAATAGAGGACTCATTAATCCATTTTTCGATGTGGGATTTCAACTATGATATTTTGAAATGTCAACCCCAGGTTTCCAATACCGAGAATTAATTTCAAGGATGAAATTTATTGAAGGAGGGGAGAATGTAACACCCCAATCTTTCATGGTACACTTCTCTTTGAATAATACAATAGCATGTGTTATACGCAACTTCGAGTTCTTACACACCACAACCAATCAAACTAGCCGTTAAGAATAGTAATAGCTACTTTTTGAAATTTGATACATTTTATCTTCAAAAATGAACTTCATTTTTGGATTTTTAATATCAAAATTAGCTTAGGGTGAATATTTGGTACTTTTTTGATAACTTTCATATTTTGATGAATAGTGAAAATTACTAAATTTTAATTAAAAACAACTTTTTTAATCGAAATAAATAATAGTGATAAATTATGAATTTCAGTCATTTTAAAGTATAATTAGATTATATTTTTAACATTTAATCCAATGTTGGTCATTGGGAAAAATTTCACATTTTAACTGGAAATAAGAAAGTGTCAATCTTTTGGTAGTTATTATTTCTTAAAAACACGCTATTTGTTTTGACAATGAGAATTAATTTTTAAATTAATTAATGAAATGTATATGTTTTCAATTTGGTGAAATAGACATAATTTTTGAATTCATAATATCAAATATAGCTTAGGCCCAATATTTGGTATTTTTCTGAGAAACATCAATTTTTGATGAATTGTGAAAAACACTGAGTTATTGGATAAAACCGATTTTTTATTTAAATAATTATTTATTTCATTTAAATTAATTTTTGTCAAAATATATACATTATACTTATATAAGTTCATTTTAATTCATTGGAGTCATTTTATAATAATTTTAGATATATAAAAATTTTATTTAATTTTTCACCGTCTTTTACCCACCTCCTAAGAGAATTTGAAAATTCACATATAACATAATTTTACCGCTTCTGAGAGTTGTATTTGGAAAATCCAAGAGACACGTTTAATATAATGGAGTAAAATGTGGTTCAATAAGATAAATATAATTTTTGGTGAATAGTAACTTTTTACTTTTATTTACCGCGGTTAAAGGTAAATAGGGAAATTCAAGGTAAAAGAAATATTGTAATAAATCAAAATTATCTTAACACATTTCCTAAACTTACTGGATGAGTAATGGCCGACCATGGAAATATTTGGGTCGATTTTGGGAAACCATGGAGCCACTTATTAATGATAATGACATTTTAGATTAATTAATTTAATGTAAAGGCAAAGTTGACATAAACAAAAACCTTTTAGTAATTAATTTTTATATGGTGTTATATAAGTAATATTTTTGACTAAAAATATTCATTAGATAGCTCAAAGAATTTCATACATAATGGTGTTTTATTTATAATTTTTATACATTAAATAATTTAATTTATTTATGACACAATGATGATGCAGTAATTACCTTATTAATGAAAGATTAAGATAATTGATATTATAAATACCCAAATAATTGTAATTTGAGATATTTTATGAATTAAAATAATTTTATAGTTTAATGTAACATATTAGGATTGGTTATATGAATTGTTTTAGAAGTAATAATTCTGTTATGAATTTATCAAAAACAAAATACCCAATAGTTCCCAAATTGACCTAAAAGAGTTTTCAAAAAAAATATATTATATTATTAATTTATATTCTATTCCTAAAAATATATGGTTCGGGAGAAGGACTTTTATCAGGATAGGTGTATTATTAATGGACCACTTGGGGGTATATTGTAATTTTATAGTAAGTTTACTAACCATATAATATAAAAATACAGAGAGACATGGAAAATGTCAAACTAATTAACTAAGAGTTAAAACTAAAAGATAAGGTTAATAAAATTACCCAAAACTATCTAAAACCTATTGGTTGAGTGGATTTAGACCTATAACCACCTTATACTTTACATAATCTACTTTAGAGCCATTATAAACCGAAAATAATTTTATTATAAAATAATATTTCTAGCTTTTCCTAAGGTGCCTCTCACCCCTCTTATTAAAGGGAACTCCCCCTTCCCTCAAATTCATACCCTCAAAGCCTTTTGGTTCGGACAAACCCTTCCCAAATACCATCTAAACTATCCTCCCTTAAACCTAGAGACCTTATATTGATCATAAATCCATCCTATAGAGCCCTTTTGATCAAATCAAAAGGAAGAACCCCGAAGAAGAGGTAATGATTCCACCACCCTTTTTCAAGTTCCTTTCTTCTTCCACTTCCTTTTTCTTTGTTGTTTCCATTCTAAAATAATATCTCTAGTATCGTATATATAATGTGATGTTATTATAATTATGGTAAAAACAATTTCATTGTTCTATCCACCCTTTGAATGACATGTCACCATACGTGCGTACGTACGGCTTACCGTCTCCACGTCATGGTGTAATTGTTATTCAATACATTATTATTTGGATGGGTATAATAATGATGTGTATTTTATGTAAATAATAAATATAACAAGATAAGGATTCTGTATATATAATATAAAATCAAATTATATATTATTATATTATAAAAAGAATTATATTTTCGCTCGTGTGTATGTACAGATTACCTTCTCCACGATGCAATGAGATTCATTTCCAAGTTCACCATTCATCGATGATTATAAATATATATATATTACTAATAAGTATGTAATATATGAAATAATAATGATACTGGAGATATATATATTTATATATATAAGTATTTATGCACTTACATATATGTTATTAACTTACTTCCGTTAAATACTATATGAAAACAGAAACATCGTTTATGCCTACGTACGGACTACCATCTCCATAAACTGTGTTTTCCATTTCATATATATGTCTATTATACATATTTATATTATAAATATATATGATATATAAATCATTTATTATATTCTGTATGTAATTAAATCATGATCTATGTGATACAATCAAGAGTAACAAGTTAAAACACGTACGATAAAGAAAGCAATTATTACCTGAAATACTAATATAACATGAAAATTATTATTAATTCGGTAGTATAAAGTCATAAATGAATAATGTATGATATAATAAATATTAATATGGTTCTGTTATAATTTAATAACATACTATAGTATTTATACATGACATTAAACATACCCTCAACTAAAGGAAAGTGGAAGGTAAGGGGTTTTCATCTCACTCCTTATTCATGTGAGATTCATGCCATATTGCCACTATTACATTTTGTGTGGTGTATGTACTAACCATAATTGTATTTATTGTGTAATACACTTTAATTTATGTGTATTTACATATTCATTGTATGATACTCCTGTCATGGGGTGTATGTTTCGTAATATACCAAATTGGTAAGGGTTAATTCCTCAATCTCATTATTATCCGAGATTGATTAAGTGTAAGTATTTATTGGGACATTTTTATCATACCTGTCTATTTTTCATAAAAATTATTGCAAAATGAATATTTTAAGGATTTGTTAAAGTTTCTCTTTATCAAGATCAAAATTTTAAATGTTTTATTGATTTATCATTCTAAATAATTTTAATTAATGTCCTTGTTTTCAAAATGATTTTAAGGATTAATTTATATGGGCATGAATGTTTTGAAATGATAATTATTTTCAAAAGTATCAAAGTGGTATGGGACGCTTTGATACAAAAATATCTTTTAAATTACTTCCTTTATAATGTGGGACTTTAAAATGATTTTACAAAAAGGATATTTCTCTCAATAAGTTTTACTCATCGTTTTCAACTATGTCAGCATCCTTTAATGGATATTATTTTTGATTGAGGTTGAGGTTGATTTATTATAATACAATCTTACATATTGTATTGAATGAGTTATGATATGTTTGACTATGGATGTTCTAAATTTATACCATTCATGATTTATGGTTAATGTATAGAAATTTCGTATGCTAGTTTTAATATGAATGTTTATGATATGTTTAAAACTTTTCATATGAGGAATGTATTGGACTTAGTAAGTGACAGATGGAGACCGCTATAGCTTCTCGATGCATCGGTAGGTCTCATGAGACAACTATATGTGGAATTGGATGAGGCACATTCCCAATTTGATATATGGTTTTGGTTGAGGCCTTAATCATTTTTAGACGTCTTGGATGAGGCCTTGAAAAAATGTTTCAGAATGTCCGACATTATACATTCCATCATTATGGAAATAATATTGATGGTTCTTGTGGTCATTCAACTAGTAGAATACCAATTATTATGTTTTATTATGTCATTATTTACTCAGATCATATTATTTCCATAAAATTATTCATGCTTATTATTGGTAAAGTCATGTGGTATCAATTATTCACCATGCTTAATATTTATGTCATTTTATGCTGTATTTCTTACCCTTAATGAGCGTTTGAGCTCACCGCTTTCTATGTTTTATTTTTCCCAGGATTCCAATAAGTGTATTGTGATTGATATGGAGGTATAATCCAAGCGAATAATATCATTCATAAAGTATTATTTACGTTGTTTTGTATGTTATAAAGTGTAATGTAACTTTTATGTATGTAATATATCTTCCAAGACTACTAAACTGATTGGTCCTTCGGGACTTGATTCCTTGTAATCATGCCAATGTATTAAAATAATGCACTGACCTTGTGAAATTGGGGATGAGGTGTTACATTGAAACCTAGGGTTGTTAAAAAAGAATAATAATAATTCATTATGATTGGATTATCCCAGATATACCAAAATACGTTTGGGAACTCCATTGAATTTAAAAGATATGTATGAATTTTATTAAAATTAATTCTTTGATTTTAAAGGGTATATGATATCAAGTGTATGTTTTAAAAGTGATTTAACTTTGTAGGAGTTAAAAATTAATTGAATAATTGATTTATACTATAGTATTCATTCAATGTTAGAAGTAAAAAACTACAATCTGAATGAATTTAATCTAAAGGTTTTTATAATGATTAAATGAATCTATGTAAAAGATGTGTACTTTAATATCACTTCTCTTATTTTATAAGAGAGGATATTAAAAAACAATGGGTTATTATTAGTTGATTAAATGTATATGCATGGTTTACGATTCATTGGATTTCTATATCATGTTTTGGGAGGAATATTTGGATAAAAGTGTTTATCTAGGATAATGGTTTTCATCTAGTATTTTTTAAATAATGAGGGAATGTGTTCCTTCCATCCATTGATGAGATATTTTAATAAATTATTCATTATAGAAGAATGGTTTATAATCAATAAAATACCATTTAAGATGTGGAATCAAAGATTTATTCATTAGATATTCCATATAAAAGGAAATAAATGAAATTTTCTCAAAACAGAATGTAGTTTGTACCCAGTCATAAGAAAATTTTATGAATGGAATATGATGTCTAAGAAGCTTGTGGGAGTACCTTTGAACTTATAGAAGTTCTAAGTTAACAAGTAAAATATTTTTAAAATCTTTATTTGAGTTATTGTTCCCATATTATCATTTAGAGTTAGGATATGATACAATAATGAAAAATATAAATTGTTAAATTTAGTTAATGTGTGAAATTTAAAGAGTTACATTAGTTACAATAACTATGTGGATATCAATTTATCCTAAAAGAGTTTAGGATGTGATGGTAATGTGATAGTGTGAATAGTTATATTATTTAAGAGATATTTCAATGAATAAGATTGACTGATAGGGTCCCAAGGATGATGATGATGTACATAGGAAGAGTTTTTAGTAGAAAATAAGAAAACATTACAACATTTGATGTTTTTATGATAAGGGGTAGGATATAAATTCAAAGATTTGAACTTACTTAATATGATTATGATAAATATCTATTATTCAAACATTCATTCTACTTATATTTTACACCCTAATAGGTAAGTGGGACTATTTTCTCTGATGGGAACATAAGGATGTTATAGAAATTACATATGAATATAATATATATAATTCCATTAATGCTAGAACTCCATGAAGATTATGATATATATCTACATGTTTAGAAAATAATTGATTGTTTTAATGGTTGTAAAAAAATTATGTATTTATAAAAAATAAAATATGGCTTTATTATTACTTCATGTATGTTGAAATGAACATAACCTGAATGGTTGAATGATAAATAGTCCCTAAAAAATAATTTTTATTTGTTGTCCCTACATAATTATTGTCATGATGTATAATGGATGTGGAAAATATTTAAAGGTTAGTTTTAGTAGATTATTATATCCGTTATAAAGGGTTTTATATGAAATTTTTAATTTTAGATTCTAGATTTTATAAGAAGAGACTTTTCAATTAGATAGACCCACTAAAGAGTATCTCATGTAATTTCATATAGTCATAAATATTCATAGGGTTGTTTTCTTATTATTATATATTTATTACCTAAGGTTGGAAAGATAATTAAAATTATAACCTTCTTAATTTGATACCCTACTTATTAAAGTCAACATACAAATTCAATAATTGAGGGGTGGTCGGGTTTGTTTTGGATCATGTCATTTGTTGGAGTGTTTCCTAGATAAGATTTTTTTCCACTAGTATAATACGAAAAGACATCCGAACCATGCTTGAATTAGATAGATTAAATTCATGGCCAAGGTTAGTTATTTATCATATATTGTTTTCAATTACTTGGATAAGTGAAATGTGATTTTATTATTAGATATATGAATTAAATGTTATGTATTTATCAACTTTGTAGACTTGTTATAATAATCATGAAATTTATTAAAGGCCAACATTATATTGAAATGTTCCATGTCTAGTGGTCACTCGATTTTTTGGGAAAAGGGATTATATAATATACATACAATTTTTATCATACAAATTGTCATGGAAATTTTTATATAGAGATATAAATATTCTTGATGTATATCACATATACCCCTTAGTATCTTGAGTAGAACTAATTTTTTTCTAGATATCGATCTTTGTTTACATCTATGAAATATAGATTTAGTAGATTTTTTCAATGTTACCAAGAAATATAGGGTTAGATAGATAGGACTTTTGATAAGGATAAAATATTGAGTAATGTTTTGTTCAAAATGAATACAGTTTTATTTAAAACAATATCCAAAAGGGTTTTGATTAATTCACAAATAGTTGTGATGTTATTTATAATGTCTTTATGGGATTTTAGTGAAAGTGGGAGATTATTTGATATGCACTAAAAACAATATACAATAATATATATATATATAGTTAATATTCTATTTTTATGAAGGAATTTTTATTCATGTCTTAAATATAAATGCCAAAATAAATAAATAAATAAATATATGTGATATATATATATATTCTTCCTAAATGGTTTTCTTATCAGTTACAAACTATTATAAATGTTTCAATCGTTTTATATGAACTCATTAAATATTTTTAATGAATTAAAATGAACCATAAAAAAAAATATGATGCAATGAGACTTAATATATATTTATATAAGAGGATGGTGACCTATTATGTCGGGTGTGATAAATTATATCTTTCTCATATACAATTGTTCAACTTCAGAGACAAAGGTTCTAACAACCCTGTAGAATTCAGGTATCCTCATGACATGATCACATGTCTATTTTACGATGTCCCCCTATGATGTAGGGTGATTTTCTTATTTCTTAGTGATCTTTATCAATAATTTAGGTTCACTAAAGAAAAATAAGTCATCCTCTATTTGAATTATCTAGGTACTACGTTTTACATTTTTATTTATGCATTGATTCACCAAGATTGATATGCCCATGTTTGGGTTGCATTATATTTTATAAATTCATATTATGATCATATAAAACACATAAAAAAACTCCCACCCCCTTTGACTTTAACCCCTATTTCCCCTTCTCCCGTCAATGTTCATCCCTGATGATAGTGACCCCTCGACGCCAACCCTTCTCACTACGACCATGACTCAAAATGATGACCCCTATTCACAATACCTTAGTAATATGCATCTTACTTTTTTATGACAAAAACTCTAGACCCAAACACTTCCCTTTTCCCCCTTCTTCCAACCACCTTGACCCTATATACTCACAATTTCCCTTATGCCTCTGCTCGAATCGCTAACCATATGCCCTCTAGTGAGTTGGACATCATCAGCCTCAACATCCCAATCTCCACAGAAGTCATTTCCTTCTCACTAAAATCCTTTAATACCTCACCTTATTGGATTTTCCATGAAATATAACCAGCTTGATTACGGAAATTAATATTTTTTCCATTTATGTTCCTTCTTTACAATGTATGTTCAATGGTGGTTTGGTTCAATTTTTTTTCATGCTATATGTTTATGTATTTCTTGTGGGATCAATTTGTTTTCACACATAAGGATATTATTATCCTCTAATAAAGACATGAAATTATATTAAATAATAATATAAGATCTTAATCTTATATTATAATGGGATTAAACCTTCAATAAATCTTTATTAGCATGAATTTTTTATAATTAATTATTTAATATTAATATATATTTATTTATATAGTTATGTTTTAAATCAATTTCAATTATATTTATAAATTATTGAATAGATATTTAGTTTTAATACTAATTTTGTGATGGTATTTATTTTCATTATTTTTAAGATGAATACCGAGTTTCTTAATTCTTCAGTAATATTTTTTTATTAAAATTGTTTTTTGTATTCTAAAAATTTCATAGTATGTAACTAATAATTTAAATTAATTTTTGATATTTTAGTTTAACATATGATTTACTATCAAAATTATTTTGTTAAATAATGTTTTTTACATTATGATGTTAATTGTTAATTTTAATTGTTTTAATACAAATTTATATCATTATTTTTGAATGTATAGGTAGAATAACCATAATCCAATACATATGGATACACAATGGATTAATTTACTCTAAAACACACCACATTATAATATGACATTGGTATAATATATAGATTCTTCAATTGCAAATTGATCACTAAATATTGATAAAAAATGTTTTCATCCGGATTATAAATTAAAATTATGGTTGAATATAAATTAAATATATGAACACATTATTTTTAAATATAATTTGGTATGATATATATTTTGTATTTGGTATGGTGGACCCAATGTCCAGTATATCTACCCAAACATAAATGCAACGAATGATTGGCGTATGGTGATGTAGATGAGGGTATATGATTTCTTGATGCATTTAGTGACCTAAACCCAGTGAACGACTGATTTATAGGACAATTGTAACACTCTTAGATTTGGTGAATTATTATTTTTGAAATAAGTTTACCTTAGTGATATTTTTTATTTCACATAACACTGAAAATAGTGTATTTTATTTTAAATCACTATGTTTGTCTTATGTTATATGAAAAACCATGTATATCATGAACTATAGACAACACAAATTTTTGATTAATCAATATATAACATTGAGGTTAGCTTGTGTTACCGACAATAATGACTTTCCTTGATGTCTTTCATGACACGCCTGACCGAGTTTTACCATACAATAATATATTAGTAAATTATTATTATTTAATATAATAAGATATAACCTAGTACATAAATTAGTTGATATGAACTATATTAAATAATTTATGAAAATATATGGTTTACCAAAATATAAGAAGAATCCAAAGGTTATCAATTAATTTGGAATGAATATGAAAACTGATTGAATATAAGGGAAAATATTAATATTTTATAGTCACAAATCTATCTTACCCTAATAAGTAAAATTAATTTCAATTAGTGAGTGATATTAATGTAATATATATTTTACATATTCAATAAGTTATTTTTTCAATTAATCCCATAAAATGGATATACATAACATAAGAACAAACCAAATTTTATGCATACAGACATTTATTTTTTTATAAAGGTAGTTTTAATGCCTTTTAATGGAAAACCCATTTTAAAACCAAGTTTTCAACCTTTTATAGATTGAAAATGTCAAATTAAACCTTATATTTGGAATAAATACATGAAAGATTGTATAGAATAATTTTTTAGTATTTTTACCTACGTTTGTATTTTTTTATGAATAGTTAAAAATACAAGATTTTAATTTAAAATGGCCTTTTCTTCTTATTTATTTATTAGGATGTATTATTTTTTAAATTAGATTAAATGTTTAATTAGATAATATTTTTATCAATTAATCCAATGGTGGTATTTTGAATAAAATTCACATTGGAATTGGATATAAAAATATAGTAAACATTTGATCATTTTTACATTAAAATCCCGCATTATAGATCTGATCATGGGATTTATTTTAAATAAATTCCTGCCACTTCTATGATTGGAAATTGGAAAAATGGAATCCATATTCAGAATCGGAATAATTTATAATGTCTAATATATTCAACATTGTCTTTTTAAAAAAATTACTAGTGAATGTAATTAAAATTAATTACATCGATTATGGTAAAATTAATCTTAATTGAGGACTTAACATTAAAATTAAGACGTAAAATGACTAATAAACATATAAAAAATCTATTGGATGGACATTTTAGACCTTGTAATCAATTTTCATTACTTTCTATTATTATTTTATCCAATTGGAATCTGAAAATCATGGGTATAAATCTCTCTTCAAATATTTATAAGAGTGCCACTCCTCTTTCCCTATAAAAGGCCACCAACTCTCCCTCTTCATCACACCTCTCAAAAAATATAGGCTTGGAATAGAACAACCCAATAAAATTCATAAAATACATAAATTTCTCTTATAATCCTCACTTTGGAAAAAATTCTTCCAGGTAAACCTTTAGGCACAAACCAAAAGGAGTTACCCAATTAAGAGGTAAAGCCTTCTCTGAAGCCCCTTTGTTTAATTTTCCTTCTCTACCCTCTAAAATTTATTTATTAAATGATTGTATTAAAAAAAATGTTTCCTAGATATACTAAAATGTTTTTATGTTGACGTTTGGACATCAACTTGCACACACCTCTATCTAAGTGGTTACAAACACACTGTTTATGTGTACAAAGAAATTTTGCCTAACGAAACACTGATGATTCAAGTTTCCGTACAACCTATCATGGGGAATTTATGATTGAAAATTTATTTATACATATTAGATATTATGTTTTCAATCTATTTATGCTTCTTAATTCCTTTTTACCATGCATATCTATTTACTTTTAATTTTTCGTAAATACGATAATTTTGTTTGAGGATGTGTGGACTACCGTCCCCACAATGCGATGTGATTCTTTCACACAATAAAAGAAATGCATTAGGGATGGTTTTAGTTGAATTATATGATATATATATAATTAAAATTATAATAAAATGATAGTATATAAATATATTCATATATTTCATTTTCTTTCTTTCTCTTGATATGACAGCAAAATTGGAAACAACTCTAAAGCATACGTACAACTTACCGTCTCCGCGAACAGTGTATTCCATTTCATAAATCTATATTCTATAGATTATTATAATAAAAATATGATATATATAAATGATATTTATATTATGGTTTACATTCTATAATCATGATATAATTATAATTATAAATGATATAACCAATTAAGACACATGCGAAGAGCAAAGAGAATATTATCCGAAGTGAAACCTTAACATAGTATGGTTAAAAAGTTGACAATATAAGGTCATAATAAAAAAATATATGGTATTAGATATAATAATATGGTTATTTAAAATATTTATAATAAATTTATATATATTATATAGTGTGTGTGAAAGAGTATGATGAATTTCAAGACATAAGGTTAGGGGATGTAATCTCACTTTTTTATTTCTATGAGATATGTTCCCAGATTCACCACTCTTTTCTTTCATTTGGTGTATGTACCAAAAATGATTGAATTCTATGTATCTTATTCGTAAATTTATTAGTATCCACATATCAATTTTTTAATCTTTACTTCATTGGTAATAACTTTCAAAAGTTACCAAATCAGTAAAATAGTTTAGTCTCAATTTTCCATCAATGGGACTCATGTTTTGTTATGCCCCAATATCCTATTTTAGGGTTTATATACATCTAGTATATATGTTTAATAGTGAATATATTAATTTTCATGGTATTTTAAGGTTAATTTAATTTCATTTTCTAACATGGAGTGTATGATTCCAAGTTATCAAGTTATAACATTTCATTGATACAATCTCATCTTTTTTCAAGATGGTTTTTGTTTATGCTTCCTTTAGTGAAATAATATGATCCATATCTCTATAAAATTCTTTAATTTTATTCTGTTATGGTTATTAATTATTTATTAAAATATTATAACATTTTATTAAACTCTTCGGTGCATAATATATTAAATAACGTGTTTTTAAAAATGCCCAACATTACCATCTCTTTAGTCTGAAGTCTATGTTCCTCTAAAACCATGTTTTCTAAAAAGGGTATCCAAGAATATTGTACCATTAAAATATTATATTTAAAATAATTTTTTACCATTATGGTCTTTTACAAAACTTTTCAAATTATTCTAATTTCCTCTTTCCAAACAATGTGTTTTTATAACCTTATTACAGTTTAAAAGGAATACTCATGATACCTTTTAAATCATGTATAGATATAGCCACCCTCAATTGTTTGAATATTCCATTTCATTTTTTAATTTTAATTGTTAAGAAAATCTTTTAAAAAGCCATTTTCATGGAATTTTTTTTCAAAATGTTTTTATATTCTTTTATAATTTTTTAAGGGAAATCATCTTCAAAATATTTTCAGGCCTTATTTAAATGATTTCAAAGTTTTTAAAAATAAATGGGTTTGAAAACATTTTTAGCATATTTGATTTTTTTTCACGTAGAAATAGGTTTCAAAACATTTTCAATATTTATTTATATGTTTTCAAATTTTTTTCAATGAAATGGGTTCGAAAACATTTTCAATATTTCTTGATATGTTTTCAAAGTGTTTTCAAAGAAAAAGGTTCTTAAAATATATTGATGATTATTATATATGTTCTAAAGGAAAATGGTTTTAAAAATGATTTCAAGTCTTCTTTATAAGTTTTCATGGTATTTTTTTAAGAAAGTTATTTTCAACTATTTTTACGTAATGAAAATCCCTTTACAAAGAAGAAAGGGTATTTTCCTCGAGAAACATTTTTTAAAGATATTTAAAAATTAGTTACCTTATAAGATGAAATTTGTTGATGTTACTCATTAACATCTAGGAAATGATCTAAGTGATCCATTCATATTCATTCTATGAATTTGTTATTCTTAATGTTAAGGTCTTTTTGAAACCCATTTTGATTTCATAGGTTATATATTTATCGAATCCAATTATTTTAATGGGTTACGATTATGATGAAATGATTACGAAACCTGTATATTTTTCCATAGGGTATAATATGATTACATGTTTATGATACCCATTTCATTTCATGGGTAATGATATGTTTGTTTATGATTTTTTTGGCACATGCACATATTATTTCATTATGAGATGGGTGGGACCTATATCACCCTCCAATGCATTGGGTAAAGATTTATATCTCATGAGATAGACTTATATGGTCTTGGGAATGAACCTTGACTACTAAAATGGCCATGGGAGTGAACCATGATACCCATAATGGTACGCAGAGTGAAATCAAGCTTCAAAGAAGGTCATGTGAGTGTAACATTACCACCAAGATGGCATGTAGAGATATGTCATGTTACTAATACGGCTATGGGAGTGAATCATGACAACTAAGATGGTATGGGGAGTGAACCCATACTACCAAGATTGTCTTGGCAGTAATACCTTGGCTATTATGAAAATAATATTATATGCCTATGTGTTTTCCACAATTCCTGGTCTTATTCGTATGTTATGATTTCATGAATTATTCTCTTAATTATCTTATTATTTATGTCTTATGAAATTAAAATATTTATTATGATCTCTAATATATAGGGTATGGTCATCAAATGTTATTCTCAAGTTCCACACCATTTGTTCCTATTATGCTTACACGTTTCTTGTATTTACCATTACTAAGAATCTGACTTCAACCCTTTCTTATGTTTCCTTTCCCCATGTCATGAAGAAAGATTTTGGTAAAAGTAGTTAAGGTGGATATATTTATGGGATATGTTGAAGATCATTCACCAGGATAGAAGATTTTGTTTCCAAATTTTTAAATATACTAAACTATTACGGTCCTCCTGCATGTCTTTTTGTAATGTACAGAATATTCATCTAAAATGATTTAATATTGATGTACTTCAAGCATAGGTCTCCATACTAATCAACCCCAGATTCGATGTTCATGGGAGAGATTGATAGTGGATGTGAAAAATCTAGGTGATACATGAACCACATGTTGATAATTTGATAATCCCAATAAACACATCATGTACATCAGGATTACATGACTTGTGGGGCCCTCTCAGTAGTGGATATGGTCTCAATATAAAATTAAGTATGACAAAACATGTGACTCTGTCACACACCATGTGACCCCTCCATGAGGGATCGACATGTACTTTGAAGAGTATATGGACACATGAAAAAGCACACATCTAGAGGCATGTCTTGTACATTGCAACCGACACAACCATCTGTACACTAGTAGGTATATAGGCATGCCAAGTACATGGACATGACCTGAAAACATGGGAATAGTATCATGTAACTCTGCAAGTATTTTACTTCTTATACACACCATGTATATGGATAATTACATGCTTTGTAAGGCTTTAACACTTTGGCAGTCTTGGGGATAGCTGTATACATTGTTTTCTCTATAGTGCATACCGTGTACCCCCTACAGGAGTGTCTTTACATATTTTATTATTAGTTTTGATAATTCTAGGTATATAATGGTCCCTTTCTCTATTCCCTCGAGGAAACAATGTGGAATTACAACCACATCGTTAGATATTGATCCCCTTTAGGGGCTGAGTCTTCGATAAAGTTGTGGTGTACCTCTGGGAGACTGGTGTGTGATCCTCTATCATGTTTTTTCTTAGGTAGGGTTTATGGAATTGGTATCTTCTCTTTGAGTACATAATAAATACTCAATTTTGTAGGTTGTATTGGTAGGGTTTATGGTATTGTTATAATATAATACCCTATGTAGCGGGTTGATCTAGATTTGGATAGTGGTATCCCCCCGTTGTTTTGGGAGTGACCCCCAATCTTGGTATTAGGGTATCCTTAGACTGCTGAGTTTTCCTGGGAAGGGCCCAATTTTCTATACCTCTTCATCGAATGTCTTTGACTATAACATGGATCACAGAGTGGGTTCTCATAGATCATGTATTGCTATGAGGCGAATCCTATGGCTGGAATTCATATATGACTTCTTTCTAGAGTAATGTGTTTCATAAGTATATTTGGGTATTTATGTTGTGAATTGATTTTTATATATTTTATTAAGTTTACTATACAAGGTGGTTCATGTTTATAGTGTTTAGAGAATCCTACTAGGTATTGTTATACTCACCCCATGTGGGAATTTCCAGCATGAGTCTTTTCTTATAAAGATGACAACCCTTTTGATGGTGTCCTAGGAGGACAGAGAGAGGGTGGAGAAAAGTTGGAGCTTTTCAGACTGAGGTGTTTCACCAGGATCTTGCATTTGAATTTTTCCACACCCATGGGAGATGGTTGGACTCTTTATAGTTTTTGTTTGGTCTTGTATTTGGACCCCTTTTTATGCTTCCATTGCTTTACAATCATGCTCTATTGTGGAATACTAGTGCTATTAATGCATTGGTTTTAGTAATTTTATATTTTAGCATTGTGTGGGCTTATATATTTGTGTGTGTTTATAGTTAGTTTAGGATAATTCCTCCTATTTGTGTGATATGCCCACTCAGCGCTGGTTGTCAGCACTTGGCCAATTGGAGGTAGTTTTGGGGTAGTGATGGGTCGAACCTCAGTGGTTTGGGTCGTGAAAGAGTGGTTTCATGGGAAGTCAATTCTAACTTAGGATCGAAGTTAGTGAGATTCATTTGGGGAAAATGGGATTAGTTTTTTAGTTATTATTTCAGGACATGGACTAGAGTATTGGTGTGGAAACCAAGGTATCCATACAACATGACTCTTATCAGCTATCATTTAACTTGGTAAATGTAAACATTGGATTTAGGGTTTTTTTGTATATGAATCATATAGGAATTGGTTGTGTTTTCAATGTACTTGCTGAGTCAGCTCCCCATATATACTCCTTAGACCATAATACATCATGCGTGATTTTAGGATTCCTCTATATAGACAACCAATAAGGATTCCACTACATTATCATGAGGATGATTTGATAAGGGATGAGGTTTTGGTACATGATATTTCATTGTATATAGCATCTCTTGGTGTGGTTTACTATCTATACCACCATCTATTGATTAGAATATTGGACTCGAATTACTAGATGAAGATGTACGTAGGTTGAGTGAATTGTATGATTTTCATAAGCAATAACCTCCAATGTTTTGGAGTGAACCAGACCCATAGGTGGCCGAGAACTGGCTAGAGGCAGTCACTCATGACTTTCCTTTTCTAAGGATGCCTATAGAGTAGATGGATGTCCATACTATGGACCTTAATCAGGAATCTGTTTGGTGATGGTGGAGTTAATGACTCAGTCACATGATGGGACAAATATATCTTGCTTATACTTTGAGTGCCTCTTTTGATAAGAGTTCTAGCTGGTATGGTTGTGATCGGTACACACACATGATCTTCTGCATCTACAATAGAGAGGTTTGACCATGGTGGAGTACTTAGAGAGCTTTACTGATCTCTCACATTACCCCTTGTATATGGTGCATGATCAGTTCTTTTGAGATTAGACTTTTGACCAGGGTTTGCACATGAATATCCAGGATTCAATGGTATCCCATTTCATCCCCACCTATAATGGGGAACATGAATGAGATTTAAAAATTGTAAGATCTCTAATAGAGCATAAACTGATAGTTGGTGCTAGTAGTGGGAACCCAGTAGTTGACACCATAAAAGAATGCATCCAATAAAAGCAACAAGGATCCAAGAATGTTAGACTCTTCTAGAGGTGATCCTAGGAAATAGGTTTAGTGGTTTAGGGATCTCAGGTTGGCTCAAATCTACCGAGGGGGATTTTGGGATTATATTGTGATGGTTTGGGACATCAGGATTGGGATTTTCCGACTCGTTGTACAATTGATCGTGAGATGGTCAAGGGACCACATGAAAATAGACAATGAAAGGAGCATGGTGGTACATGATGTGGAAAATGTGGAAGTGGGGATGACCTGGAAAAATGAGGTGGTCATAGGTTCAACCTGTTACCACCCCACCCGTAGGTGGTCTGCACCTGGCTCAGGGAGTTTGTGGACATGGATGAGGACATATAAATGCTCTAGAGGCCTATGAACTCGATGATCCTTGGATGATATGAGGTATGATTTGTGTATTTTAAACATTATATATAGTATTTATAGGCACAAGTGTGAGTAATTCCACCCTTTCCATTTCATTGGTTTGGGACTTAAAGATTTAGGTTTAGCCATTGGCTCGACCCATGTGTTTGGAGACTTTGACAAGTGGTGACTCGATGATTGAAAACTTGTGCTGACAGTGAAACCAAACACTTGGAGGTTATAATTTTTTTTGAGATCTCTCTGTATAATCAATGAGGCATTATAACATCATATTAAGTATGTATTGTATACACACATTTAATACCCATATTAACTATTTTAGGAGGAGTATCTGGTGTGTCCACAGTGAAGAAACAACGTTATACTTTTTTTTGTGAATAACAAACCTTAGATGAGCAAGACAAGCTTAGGAATATGTGAGTGGATATAATCACTCCTCAGATGGATATAATGACTCTCGGAGGAGTGAGTTCTTTGGGATATAATTTTCCTATACTGGTGGTAGAGTATGATGAAATATTTCCTGAGGATGTACTAGGATTACCACTCTAATGAGAGTTGGAACATTACATTGGATTGCATCCCATGATGACACCGATATCTACACTATCATATCCAATGGCTCCCACATAACATTAAGAGATGAGTGTATAATTGGAGGACTTAATGATGAAGGGATTTATGAGACACAATATTTCCCCCAAGGCACCCCCAGTGTTATTAACTAAGAAGGTGGATGAGAGCTTGAGGTTATGTGTGGAGTACCAATGCTTGAATTTGGTGACCATGAATAATAAGTATCCACTATTGAGGATCAAGGTACTATTTTATTAGTTGAGTGGGGAATGATGGTTCTCAAATATTTAAAATTGACCAGCCTATCACCATATGTTTATATGGGATGGGGATATACCTAAGATGATATTCAGATGTTGCTACAGTTACTATGAGTACATAGTGATTCATTTTAGTGTGATGAGCACCCCATAAGTGTTCATGGGTCTCCTAAAATAGATATTTCAGCCTTTTTTAGACCACATTTTCCTGGTATTCATGGATGAAATCCTATTGTATTCAACGTTTTAGGAGGAGAACACAAGACACTTAAGGATGATCCTGGACATACTTTGAGAGTAGTAGATTTAAGGTAATCTCTCAAGGTGTCAGTTTTGGACTTGAGTGGTCCAATTTTTGGGACCCCTCATCTCAGAGGATACAGTAGTAGTGGACCTAGTGAAGGTGAAGGCTGTTTTTTCCTAGGAGCCACCCATGATTGTTACTGAGGTGCATAGTTCCCTTTGGATAGAAGTGAACTATTAGAGGATTGTACCCGATTTTTATAAAGTGGTAGTGATATTGAAATCTTTGAACAGAAACAAGTTTCCTTTCATATTGATGGAAGGGTTCCTATAGTGTTTTTAGGAGATGAGGAAGTGGTTTATGAGTGCTCCCATATTGAGACTTCTAGAGGAGGCTATGGAGTACATAGTGTCCCATGATGCATTAGGGACCAAAATTGGTTATGTTCTAATGATGAGGTAGGTGGTTATTGCGTAAGTTGGTCATTTGTTGAGACCACATGAGAAAAACTACATGAACTATGATCATGAGGTTATAGTGGTAGTCTTTGCACCAAATATGTGGTTACACTGATAGATGGGTGATTGGTTTATCATTTACCATGACAAAAAATGACTCAAGTATATCTTCTCATAGAAGGATCTTAACTTGAGATAGAGGTAATTTCTAGAATTCCTCTACGAATATGACTTCCAGATTTTATTTACTCTTGGGAAGGGGAGTATGGTGGAATAAGATCTCAACAAAATATCTAGTTTTATATTGTTTTCCAAGGAGTTAGAGAAATTTTCCCTATTGCAGTTATCCTGAGTGGACAATGATGGTGATTAATATCTTCATTTGATGATTGTTACTAAACTAATTTTATAGTGTGTTAGGGATGATAAGTGTGTAGATACAGACTGTGAGTCCTTACATACTCTGATATCTAATGGAAAATCTTCTGTTGGATATTATGAATGTGGGGAACACAATATCCTTTTTATAGGATAGACGATGGTACCATTGATGTTGAGAAAGGAGGTGATGTATGAGTATCATACATCCCCTTTGGTGGCACGTCCTGATGTGAAAAAGATGTACCAGGACCAATGAAATTAGTTTTAGTGGCTAGTAATGAAGAAGGCAGTTTAATTATTTGTATCTCGATGCCTCACTTGTTAGTTGGTGAAGGCTAAGCACCATGTTCCAGTGGGTTTATCCAAATACCTTGAGGTTCTTGATTATAAGTGGGGTGATAAATCAATGGAATTCAAAATAGGACAACCACATACATCTAGGGAACATCATTCCATTTGGGGGATCATAGACCGACTTACCAAGTCATCCCACTTCCTAAAAATTCAGGAGAAATGTTAAATAGATATCTTGGGATGCCTCTCTGGGATGGATATAGTTCATATCTATATATTCCCCATGATGATCATCTTTGAACATGATTTTTTCCTTGACATCTGAGTAATAGAGGGGATTGTACGAGTTTTTCAGGACTCAATTACACTAGATCACAAAGTTTTACCCCTAGATTGATGACTAGATAGAGCAGACCATTTAGGACTTGAAGGAAATTCTATAGTCTTGAATGATGGACTTTAACTGTAGTTGGTTGAATCACCTACCCTTGTTGTATTTTTCATACAAAATCATCTACCATTCTACCATTAGTATGGATCCATATAAGTATTTTCAAAGGCGACCCTTCATGTCACCAATATTTTTGACTAATCCAAGTTAGTTAGCACTCATGGGTCTGGAGTTGGTGTGGGATACTATAGAGATGGTGTATATAATCCAAGATCAGGTAATTATTGCCTAGATCCACCATAAGTCTTATGTGGACCAATGGTAGATACCTATGGAGTTTACAGAGGGAGACCATGTGCTTATGATGGTCTCCCCTCAATGTGGATTGAGGATATTTGGACATGGCAACATGTTATATCCAATATTCATTGGTCCCTTCTAGATACTACATAAATTTAGAGAGGTGGAATACCACTTATCACTACCATAACAGTTAGACCAAGTACATGTCATCTACCATGTGTTGTAGCTAAGGAGGTACATGAACTACCCATCACACGTTATCAACTAGGGTGAGTAGGACATCGAGGATGGATATACCTTTGTAGAGTACTCAATGGAAAACAAGGATCAATAAGCCAGAATCTTTCATGGGTGATCAATTCCATATGTGAGTGTTTGGTGGCTGCCTATGAATCATTAGGAGAGAACATAGGTGTGGGAGACCCAGATGTGAGCCCAGTACCCTCATATTTCTATGTATGTTTTTCTATTTTTAGGAAAAAAATACCAAATGTGGGGAGAAATTAATGATTCATATTTTACCGGTCTATTTTTTCAATATTAAATGGATTATTTTTGAGACTAGGAGTCGAGATAGCATTTGATTCAAAGGTCCGATGTGCCAAAAATAACTAATTGAAATATATTAAATATATTTAATAGCATGAATGTGTAGTATTACTAAAAAAGTCAAATAAATCCCAAATGGGTACCCAAATTAGAAATACGATAGCACTGTTTAGTCTAGAACAATTCTTTTATCCTAGGTGCGACATAATATTTTTTGGTGCTAACCATTTTTTAAAATTTCATCATGATCCTAAATAATTAAAATAAATAAAATATTTAATTTATTTTGTTATTTTTGAAGTAGATAACCAATTATCCTTCAAGTATATGGTTTTAATATTTCTTTACAATTGTCCACTAAAAGCTTATAGTTCTAGAAAACCAATTAAGAACTTTCTTACCGAATGAAAACATATCAATATCGGATCATGGATCATTTCACTAATAGAGTATATGGATCTCATCAAAGATGGTGAAACCTAAATTTTCTTCATCAAGAATAGCTTATAACTCTACATAGGATGTTTTGTTTTGTGATTTTCATCCCTTTTCATAATCTAAGAAGAATGCATATGAATTCCAAAAATAGAATCAATACGAGTATCATTGGTATAATTAAATTGATGGAAATTTTTATTTGTTTTTTTATTTATAACTCTTAGTTCGTCTTATTCTACAACAAAAAATTGAGGAAGAAAAACAAAAGATGAGTTTTTTTACTCATGTTTTATAGATTATGGGTTTATCAACTATTTATTCATTTGATCAGCATGGGGATTTCTTTTCGCCAACAGTTCAATGAAAACCCGATTTATGATCATTTATCAACCATTGTTGGTGCAACAGATTAAAAATATGTGTATGACATATGATGAAGGTTGAATTATAAGAATCGATGATGATTGTGAGTAGATCAAAGGATAATGAAATCGAATCAAGAGAATTTCATTTTCCCAGGGGGCATATGGAAGCACAGACAATGATCAATGATTTCCTGATCCATTTGGTGGCCAGAATTCGGCGAAAAAAAATGGAATGTCCGGTCAAACCCATATCCATTATTCTTGAGAGATATTGATGGAAGAGGCGGAAAATTTGGGAGATGTGTGAAACATGAATTTATTTCTTGAAAATCTCAATCAACACAATGTGTAAATAGAGATTACATGGCTTGTGGGGACCTCTCAGCAGGGGATAGTGTTCTGGGATATAGTTAAGTATCACATGTAGTGTGACTTAGTCACACATAGTGTGACCCATCCATGATAGATTTATGTATAATTTAGAGTGTAAAAGGACATGGGAAAAAGTAAACGGCTATTGGCACACTGTTTACTTTAACACAGACACAACCTCCAGTTCAAGGGCTGGTACACAGGCAGGGACAATACACAGACATGGCCAGGCGACACAGAAAGGGTGTCATGTGTCTCTACATGGTGTTTAATTCTTCTAAACATCTTTTATATGGAAACATACATTCTGTGTGATACTTTCCATCATTGGAAGACAAGGGGATATCTGAACACATCATGTACCCCCTGGTGCACACTATATACCCCTATAGAGTGTCTGTATGTTTTTATTTCCTATGTTTGGACCAGTATAGGTTGAGTGTGTTTTCTTGGTCCATTTCTTAGAGGGTACAACATGAAATTACATCCACATCACAATATTTTAATCCCCTCTATATGCCGAGTCTCATATAGAGTTTTGGTGTGATTTCATGAGACTGGAGTGTGATCCTCTATTGTCTTTGTTCCCTAGGTGGGGTTTGTTGAATTAATGTGACCTATCTAAGAAGAGCATTGATCCTCCATCTATTAGAACTTATTGGTAGGGTAGATTGTATTGTTTTTATATAATCCCCTATATAATGGGTAGATCCATATTGGGTTTAGGGTGTCCCTAAGTAGTTCTGGACATGACCCCCTATCTAGGTATTAATGTATTCTTTGACTTGTTATATTTCTTGGGTGGGCCCCAATGATCTATACCTTTTCATAGAGTGTCTCTGATGATATAATGGATCATGGTGTGGGTTCTCCAAGAACGATAATTGATTCAAGGAGAATATTATGGTTGGTAGTCGATTATGACCACTGGGTGGTGTGGTATATTTTCTTAGTATATCTAGGTGTTTTTTGTGCATTGATTTTTTATATATTGTATTTAAAGAAACAGACATGGTAATTAATTTTTAGTTTTTCCAGGTTGACCTACTGGGTATTGTTATACTCACACCTACATAGGATTTGGCCTCAAGTGTCATGTATTACGTAGATGATAACACTTTTGACAGTGTCCTAGGAGGATAAGAAGTTGGTGGAGCGTAGTTGGATATTTTTAGACCTAGGTTTTTTTACTAGTAGATTTCATATGAGGATGTACATTCCATTGGAGTATGTGTTAATCATTACTATTTTTGTTTGGGATTGTATTTGGACCACTTTTTCATCATTAATTACTTTACCATCATACTCTGTTTTGGGATCCAAGCCGTATGCATGCGTTTGATTTCAGTTGATTTAAATTTAAACAATGTATGGGCTTAGAGATGTGTGTGTGTACATGTACTTTAGGGTAATTCTTCCCATTTATGGGATATTCATACTTGGTGTTGGTCTCGATCCACTGGCCTATTAGAGGCGAGCTTAGGGTAGTCCCCGACCGGACCTTGACTGATCGGGTTATGAAATTAAAACATTACACAATATTGTTTTTTTATTCAAGGCCTCACTATATTACATTACATAGGACCTCTACAGTTTATAGTTATAGAGAAATATTTCATAACTCTTATATATCAGACCCTTATATTTAAAATTGGACAGTTCTATACATTATCATCTTTCCCGAAATATAAATATCTAAAAAAGAAACACATTTTCTTTTCATGACAGATCTTTATCAGATTAAACATGACCTTTTCATTATTCCTACCCATATATAAACCATTTGATTTTTTTAAAACATGGGATGCACAAAAAAAATCAATAAGGGACATAAATGAAAAAATTATCCAGTATATAGAAAAACGTAAAATCTTATAAAATGCATTACTTTATCACATTATTCTTTGAGTGCATGAAATAAATTATTTCTATATAAAAAAACACAAACTTTTTTCTAAATAAAGAATTTAAAACCTCAGGAAGGAAATTGGAAAACCCTTTAAGGTTAATTCAAAAAACATATTCATAACCAATAATAAACAAATTATAGAAATAACTAGATTCAATTAATATTCCTAGGGGGAACCACACTAGTAAAATCTATGCTTCATTCCTTTGAAGACAAGGAACATTACCCAATGTATTTAAGAACTATAATGGGGGATAACTTGTCATATTAGCTATTTAAATCTCACTTTTATCACATATATAATGGTAATTTACCATATTACTAAATAAAAATTTTACTCTTACACATTTTCTTCATAAAACACTTGAAAAACTCTTTTAAACTAGTATTAAAAATACTTTATGTTATCAAAATACCCTTTCCATAAAAAACATCTTTTCAAAATAGAAATATCCATTATAAAGGAAAATAATATTTTTTTAAGAAGATGGTGCCTTGATGGAAGACAAAAGAACAATATTTATTAATAAAACAAGGAATTACATGAGTCTAAAATACATGATTCTTTTACAATATCTATCATAAAGGGGTAGTAAATCAACAGGGAGGTCATCCAACCATTTGGTGATATTGGTGGCTCCCATATTTGAATTACCATCCACCTTCATGTTTTCTTCATGAATGGAATGCGTAATAATGTAGTTGAAGTAGAGTTTTGAAAGAAGAAAGTCCATTTAGTGTGTTGTAAGAGGCAACATGAGGTGAATCACACCATTCCAAATAACTTGAATGATGATTGTCGAGTCACTTTCAATCCAGATGTTGTTCTAACCATGTTTCTTAGAGAATGAGATAACATAGATCACACTCAACATTTTATCCTCTAGAGATGAGGAGATGCCTCATGTTCCATAGAAACATCCAAAAATAGCACCTCAACCTGAAGGGCCCATTTTCCTTAAAAAAACTGTCAACATTTACTTTATTCCATACTCGGAACAAAGCTTTTCGTAACACTTCAAAAGTGTGTCTATATCGAGGATAAATTCTATTAACCCTATGATGACACAGAATCCCAAAGTCATTCACTATGTTGTTGAAAGATCCCTTTTGAATTGAAGTTTCTTCCTGAATGGCAATCAGGATCGCCATCCAACCTGTATGTAAATTAAGTAAGTAGTGGTTAGGAATAATAACAATATTATAACACCAGAGTACATGAAGATGTTTAGAAATGATAGTTAAGAAAAGGCTCTTGATGTTTTAGAGGATTCAAGATCCCCACAATGTTGCAGTCGAGAGTTGATTGAGTCAATAAGTAACCATCTTTAAAAAAAATCCATCACATAATTACACAGAGTCGTACTGGTAACAGAAAAAAGAATAATATTATTAATGTATTCACTATGTTGGTTACAAAGATGACAGTTAGAGAAAAGAATTACCCCGAATGACTGACGACAGGTGTCATGGGGAATCCTCTTGTGATTAATACATCAAATCATAATTAATCTCGAAGGTTTTAACCATAATTTATCAATATTTTTAATCCAAATAAATGTATTTTTGGAAATAATAAATCCATGGTGGTAAAATGTTTTTGAGCTGAGAATTCTATTATGAGCATATTCCCAAATTAAAAAATCATTAGTAATGAAAAAAGGTAGCTTTTAATGACATAATTGAAATTATTATGAAAATTAAGGCTGTGAGAGATAACAAGATCCTTGATAGTATATTTAGTGTGACTTGGATGTTTATTAGAGGAAATAATAGATATTAGACGAGCCCCAACCCATTTTTCAAGATATAAATTCATGGAAGAGTTTCTGCACACCATCCATATAGTGTTAGACATGATGTTGGAAAAAGTATTCTTGGTGGATGTCTAAATGGAAGAGCACATGTAATTCAACTTTCCCTTCTTTAGTTTTCAAGAAATCTATTTAAAAAAAATAAATGGAGTCATTATTTTATTGAAAAAGGTTTCATGTGAGTCTGGCTTGTAAGAAATCATTAAAGAGGTTTATATTTTTTATGCCAAGACCACCCTTCTGCAAAAGTTTACAACAAGTAGATCATAGAACAATGACCCGATTTCATTCAAGAATGCTTCGAATCCAATCAATGATTTTGATTTCTATGTTAATTATTTTAAGAAGACCAACATGAAATTTATAAATCATCAAAGAGTAGACCATTTTTGATCAATCGTATATTTTAAAACACAAATACTTTCATCCATAGAGAGGGATTTTCCTTTCAATGATGAAAGTTGGAGGATGATTTGGTCAATAGTTTTAGAAAGGTAACAAGATTTTGGTCTGCCCCAGAAAATGGGAACACCAAGATAGGTGAAGGGAATTGATTATTCTTTAATACCTAAATCAACAATAATATTGAATTTCTTAGTGGCAGGAAACCTTTTCCGAAAAAGGATACAAATTTTTCCCAAATAATGATTTGACTATAAATCTATTCATAGTGTGAGAGGGAACATTTGCGATTTTGGATATTCTATTTATCCAACTATAAAAAAGAATAATATCATTCCCATATAAAAGTTTAGATGGAACATTAAAATTCCTAGAAGCCCTAATCGACATAAGATTGTTTTTCCTGATAAAGAGAGTTATCAATCAGCTTAAGTAATCTTCCATAATCGCAAAAAGAATGGCAGGGAGAGGGTAAATTTGGTTGAAACCTATGTTACATTTATAATAACTCTTTGGAGATTTATTAACAAGGATGGATATGATGGTCGAGTTGAAAAGACTTTTAATTATATTGATAAAAGAATCGTTAAACCCAACATTCATAAGGACTGTGAAAATAAAACTCCAATCCATGGTATCTAAGGAATTATGGATATCAAGATGAAATGATATACTTCCACCCAAGTTAATTCTATTTAATAAGTCAGTACATTCATAGGAAATACTAATACAATATTTAATGGACCTACCATTAACAAGGAAAAATTGGTTCCACTAAACTATTTTCTTTATAATAGAAGAAAGTCTATTTGCATGATGTTTAGTAATGATTTTATAAAGGGTGTTGATTAAAGAAATTGGTATGAATTGGTGAATTTCCGCAACATTATCCACTTTAGGGATCAAGAAGAGAAACTGGGAGTAAAACCCATGAGGGATAATACCATTAGAAAATAAATTATTAACTAGCCTACAAACGTCTTTTTGAATGACATCACAAAATTGATGATGGAATTCTGTATGGAAACCATCAAGTCCCAAAGAACTATTAGGATATAAACTAAAGATAGTGTCTATGATCTCATAATCAAGCTATATGCTTGTAAAAAAGGAGTTATCTTAATCATTGAACACAACATGGATGAAATCAGGTAGATGGTCCTTGTTAGTGGCATGCCCATTGAAGATATTTTCAAAATAAGAGAATCCATGATCAAAAAAGATATCCTTAGTATCAAAGTGGTTTTCCTCATCTTTCAAGAAGGTAATACAACTATTAGATTTCATAATTCTTTAAACGGAGTTGTATAATTTAGTATTTCTGTGAGAAATTTGGTTTTGATTTTTTTTGCATGTTATCTTTAATGATGAGAAATGAAACTTGGTTTGTAGTAATATTGATTTCATATTACAGATCAGTGAAAAAAATAGTGCCATTAGTGGTGTTTCGATGTTGGGTAAGTTCGTCTTCCAAATGAAGAATGTTGTTATCATTTTATTTGATTTTTTACCATGCCAAACTTCAAGGATCCATTTGAGATTTTTTAATTTTTTGGTATATGAAAAAGCATAATTGCAATGCTGCATGGGAGACCAAGAATGTTTAATAATGTTAACACCATTAGGTTTAGAGGACCAAGTGTTGTTAAATTTGAAGGGAAGAATTGGATTTTGGTGTTTTATAGAGTGATTGACCAGGATAGGATGGTAGTATAAATAAATTTTAGGAAGGGTTTTGCTAGAAATAGTGTTCCACTCATAACGATCTATATCATTTGTGAAATCTCTATCCAATTTACTAGCCACCATCCTATTATAGAGTCTTTTGTACCACATTGACTTGGAACTGGTAAGGTTAATTTCAATAAGGTTCTTATCCTTAATAGAATATTTAAACACTCTTTAAGATATAGTGGAGTGAGTTGGTCCCAATTTATCACTTTTTAAATGTATAATATTTAAGTCACCAACCAGAAACCAGGGGTCATGAAAACTATTTCCTAAGTACGAATGGTCATTCCAAAGTTGTCTCCTATCTTGGTATATATTCTTAGTATAGAGAAAAGAACTATGAATATGCATATGGTCAATATTAAAATCACAAGTGAACTCCTCCTATGAAGTATGGAAAATATTTCCATTTTGAAAAGTGGTTTGAGTAAATATCCATAGGGATTTGATGGAAGAATTTTTTTTACAAGAACCTAGGAAGTTATAACTAGACTGGCAGAGATGAGAAAAATGAGAGGAGAAAAAGATCCCAGGTTCAAAAATTGAAAAAACTTTAGGATGATGAGTATTAATAATTATTTTTGAAACAATAATAGTGTTATAGTTAAAAATTCTCGCACAATTATAAAAGAATATTTATTAGAACCTATTTTCGGGGTTAGTTTCCCCTTTCTCTTATTACTTGAACCCTTCCTCCTGGAAGATCTTCTAGGGAATTTTTTGGAGCTGGGATGGGACTTCTTTCCCTGCTTACTCCTTTTAGAAATAAGAAAAATGTTTGTATTATATGCATTAGCCTCAACATTTAAAGAATCCAGCAATATAGAATCTAAAGGAGAAGTCAGTTTTCTATTATTTATAATAGTTAAATAGCTCCCAATCTAAACTGTAGGAAAGTCCTTGCATGGCAGATAAATGTCTGATATTGGAGTGAAGTGGGTGAGTTCATTAGAATCAGTGGTATGTGTCACTACCTGCTCCTGGAATCGAATTAATAGGTTTTCACTAGACCTCTAGAGAAACAGGAATAATGTCGTGTTCAGTAAGAATGTTGGACTAAATCTCAAAAAAAGTAGCATTTATTGTGCTCTCATCCATAACTTGCAAAAAAAGAATGGTTGATACGGAACTCAGAAAGAACAGTGTCACTAAGGCCTCCTCCCCCATTAGCTATATGCAATGAGAGTCCAACACATTGGTCACCGAAATCACTACCAAGATGAATAGTTTGGGTGGTTTTTTCCTCACTATGGTTCGAAGGTGTGTTTGAGGAGTTAGGGGACTTCTCAGAGGAGTTATTAGCCTTCATGTGTGACTCATTCAATATAGGTTCTGGCTCAAGCTCAGACTATTTAATTATCTCCATAATAAAAGATTCAAATTCATCAACAAAATACTTTTCTTCAACTACTTGATCATCCTTTTTGACTATTTATGCCCAAGATTTCCCCACCTCATCCCCATTAATATTTAAATTCTTTTACTTTTTCACCGGTTTTATAGTTTTCTTCTTGGAAGGCTCTAGTTTCATCAAAAGGTTTTTATTACATGCAATATCGAGTTTTATCAAATAATAATATATATTTAAAATATTATTTAATAAAATATTATATAAACTAGCCATTATATAAGTAGTTATTAAAAGGGTTAACTGAATAATGAAAATCAATTGTTTTATAATTATTAAAATATTTTTTTGTTAAAAAGTATTTAGAAATGAATATGAAGTCGATTGAATATAAAATAAAATATTATGAACTTTTTTTGCTCACAAAGCTATTTTACCCAAATAAATTAAATTAATTAAAATGAGTGAGTGATAGAATTTGATATATATATATATATATTATAAATTCAATAAATGTTTTTAATATTCAACATATAGATTTTATAGGCTTAAGATAAAAACAAACCCAATTTTATGTCGAAAATATTATATTTTTATAATTTTATTTTAAAAACCATTTAATGGAAAAACTATTTTGAATCCAATTTTTTTATTTTTTATGGATTTTATATGTCACAATAAACAACATATTTGAAATTGAAACATAAATATTAGGCAACGGTAAGTGTTTTTGGTATTTTTCTAGTAAGAGTCATTTTTTAAAGAATAGTGAAAAATAGAGAAATTTAATTCAAAACAACTTTTCATGTAATTTATTTATAAGGTTATGTTTTTTTATATTGGTTTTAACGAATATTTATAACAAAATTTTATCAACTTATCAAATTTATGTCATTAGAATCAATTTAACATAGAAATTGTCTATAAAAACATATCAATATTTTGGATGTTTTTACAATAAAAACCCGCATTATCATCCTGTCTGCCGGATTAAATATAAATTAATTTCTACCACTTATATGATAGGACATTAAAAAAATGGATTAAATATTTTTAATCATAATATTTTATAATTTATAATATGAAAATTTTTTGTTTTGACCAAAAATATTGGTGAAAGTGATTAAAATTATTTAAAGAAATTATGGTTAAATTTAACATAATAATTGACTAAACATTAACCTTAATATACAAAAAGAATTATAAACTTGTCCAAAAGAAATTATATTTCCATATTTAGACCCTATACCGACTTTTATCTAAATTAAACCATTATTGGATCCACTTTCAACATGAAAAATGTGCATGGAATTCCATTTTCTATGTATTATAAGGGTGCCACTCCCCCACCAATATAAAAAGGCCTCCTCTCCTCGCACTTACTCACACCATTAAATCCAAATTATCTCGACCAACTTCTACCAAAATATCTCCTAAAAACACCTCCCCCAATACTATAATCCTCCACTTGGGAAGAAATGCATTCAAGGAATCCTTTCGGTATAAACCAAAAGAAGGTACCCGATTAAGTGGTGACGTCTTCTCTCAAGCTCTCTAGTATCATTTCTATTCTACACTCCCTACACTAATATAATTATAGGATTACCTAAAAACACCAGTTTAAAAATATACTAGGATATTTTTATATTATTAATTCTACTTATAATTATACACACCTCCATCTAATTGGTATCAAACAAACTGTTTCTGTGTACGATAAACTACTACCTCATGATACGATGATTGTTCATTTTCCCTTTACCACCCCTCATGATGGAATTTATGAGGGATAAACTATTTATATATGAAATATATTATATTTATAATTTCTTTATTCTTATTTAATACTTATTTATAACATAAATTTATTTATTCCATTTTGTTTAAATATGATAATTTCATTTTAGGAAGTGTGGACTACCACCACCTCAAAGCGATGTGAGTCGTTCATGCCATACATGGACCAAATAAAGGTTGGTTTTAATAACATTATGTATAATATATAATGTATATATGATAAAATAATTATAATATAAACATTTATCATTTAGTTTTTATTCTTTAAAAAAAAAAATGAAATTTGCATTCATGCGTACATATGACCTGCCGTCTCTTGGAACCATGAACATAATTTTTAATGTTGAAATATAATGGAATACTATAAATACATATATAATTAATATATTTGATAATTAATTCATGGTTTATATTTTTTAGATGATGAAATCATGATCTAATTAAAAAAAATCTCATGTCAAAACACACTTGAGATAACAAGGAAATTAACAGTTGAAATAGTTAATGTAATGAAAAAATTGAAACAAAGGGGTAATAAAATATTATAAGGAATTAATGTATGATATTTAAAACATTATTATGGATATTGTATATGTTTTTAACATATTTTATACTAGTATAATGGAAGATAAAGACCACAAAATAAAAAGAAGTTTTAGGTAAGGTAATATCGTGTCAATTTACATTCCATTGAGAATTATTTTTCATTTTGCACCAATTAATTTATTTAGTTTATATAAATACTTTATGATGTCATGTAATGGATCCCATTAATAAAATTATATTATAAGTTTCATTTAATGCCATAAATTTCTATAAATTATGATTCAAATTTGTTAATGTGGTATGGGACACTTTGGAATGTTTAAAGATTATTCCCCTCAAGATTGTTATTAATGTTTATCTTTTCTATCTCACTTTCTTTAGTGATTGTAGACTTTCTCTAGAAATGATAACTTTATTGTAATCATTTTTCATAGGAAATTACATTTAATATACATATTATCACACAACGTATATTATTATTCACTAAACCATATATCATTTCACATATGGTGTTCACTTTGACTGTTATTTGATAATTGGGGAATTATTGATAAATAAGTAATCTTTATTCAATACAAATATTTGTTAAGGAATGATATTAATTTTGTATAATTTATATGAGGAATTATTCGGATGGAAATGACAGGTGAGGACTATAATTTATATATCCCCTAGATGCATTGATAGGTTCTTATGAGATGATTATGTTAGCCAAATTAAACAGGTTTCTATATGTAGTTTTAACCTTCTTGTGAAAGGTCATCCCGGTATAGATTTTTATGACCCTTAGATTTGATGTCTAATTATTAATAATTTAAATTATAGATATTTAAATTATTCATTATCCATGATATTTTTCATCGACATTTCTATGGATTTATTCTATTATGAGTTTTTTGATTAGGTGGCATGAGTTTCAGATTCTTACATTACTATTTTTATTCTTCATTATCTACTTATTTTAATGTCATGTGTTATCATTTATTTACCCTTCCATGTTAATATATTCTTATTGATTCCTTATTTATTCCTACTTACACACTCATACTGATCATTTGAGATCACCCTAATTATGTTTCTTTTCATCAGGTTATGAAGAATAAATATTTGAATAAGCCTTCTAGGATGTGGTTTATCTCATTTTATTATATATCATTTTTTTACATTATATTTCCCAATGTATTGTAGTATCATATATATAATTTTTAAATCAGATACTACTAAATTGATCGGTCATATAGGATTTGAATCCTTGAAATCATTCCAATGTAAGAAAAGAATGCACCAGATCCGGGCTTCTGGGGTCTCGGATTTATAGTTATTATCTGAGGGATGTTTAACAGTATCCTTGGAAAATAGATTTAGAAAAACATATATTAGGGTGAAATACCCTAAGATATAAATTTATGATAAGTATATAAGAACATCCTAGAATTTTGTTAGGAGATATATTGTGTGGGTATTCATAGAAATACATTTCTGATTGGATACTACAAGTGTGTGTGGTTCTCGAAAAGATATACCTTGGAGTAACAACTCCAACAAGGTGTTCTGGGACTAACTCAGGGTAACATGGTACACAAAAACAGGCATTACATCACACCTAGTTTGACACTCATGAGTGATATTCATAGGACACTTTACATTTTCTTTACTGACCATTATGAAAGATTTAAAACTAAATATTTCTTGAAAGTAACAAAAGTTTATGATTCTATGATTTATGATGCAAAAATTTATGTTATGTTATATAAAATATTTAGAGTTATACAATTTTCATAACTTTATGATTTAATCTAGTATATTCCATTATTTGGTAATGGTTCCTGGAAAGAATAATGTTAGGAGTACACGGAGAAAATGGAATGATTTCCCTATTGGGTAAAAAATATAGTTGGTATTGTGACTAATCATGTAATGGATATATTAGTGTGGATTAGGTAGGTTATGAAAAATTACCTTTCCTGAATGGAGAAACATATTCCACAGAGAGAATATCCTATGTCATATCATCTTACGTGGTATAATAACCTATCTTAAAGTGGGACTACCCTTGAAATTATAGATAATCAATGTATTGTGTCTATGGATAAATATTTACAGACTTCGAATGTGGTGAAAAGAGAAATGTTATACTTCTAATTTATTGTCTCCCTGGTTATGTTGACCTGTGGTTGTGTATAATCCAGAATTCAATGGAGGAAGAAGAAGTTGAACTTATGGAATGGATAACTTTTAAGGATACATTATTTTCTAAATAATTCCCTCATGATCATCAGATTTAGATGAAGAGAATGTTTTTTAGCATAATGAAAAAGGAAGAAGAGAGTATTGTAGATTAAGAAGCTAAAATTAAATGGTTACCATGATTTTCTATAGATTTCATATTCAACATAGAGTGAAATATTGACCAATTTTTTGAAGGTCCTAATCCAAATATCCAAAGGGCATTGGTCTCCCATAATTTTTCAACATATGATGAAATTGATTTATGTGCCATCAAAATAGAGATGGAATTCTCCAGAATCAATTTATTCAAGGGAATCCATCAAAAGAAGAGGACATATAAGCAACACAAAAAAGGGAACAAGTTAATGGAAAATATGGGAAAGATGGGTTTTCCAACACGTGATAACTATAGAAAAAACACCATAGTAAATTCATTAAATGATTGGGAGTTTATTATAAGTATATAGAAAAGGGTCACCCGGAAAAATAATTTCACAGAGAGAAGAAAATAGTTCTATTTAATGTTACATATGTAAGGGGATGGGGAACTATGGAAAATAATTCCCAAATCATCATGGGAATATACATCTGAAGATGCTAAGGGATCAAGGTCAAGAATAGGTTGTTGACATGACATAAGTGGAATGATTAATGAACTTTTTTATTTGAATCTATGAAATATGTTGTAAAAGTATTTCAGTAATAATGTTCTCATTATGTGAATTATGGAATATGTAAGGATTGTACTGTAGTATTTTTTCAATAAATATTTGAGATCATAAGCTTAATGGTACAAAGAAATGTTATTTAGTAGAAATTTAATATTTTCAAAAAATAAACATGACTGAGGGAATGCAACACATTAATAATTTTATAATGTTGAGATAATGGTGAAGAAATTATGGATTTGGAAAAGTGATGAATACATTGGAACTGATTAATTAATTTTCAACAAGTGGTATATGATATCATTGATGGAGTTTAAAACACTTTTGGATTTAATGAATATATCCAATAATATGTTTCTTACAAAAGGAAAAAGGAAGAATTCATGTTTCTATTATGGCTTAATAGTGAATCGAGTTATTACCATATTTTAAGAGGAAAAATCATGAAGTTATTCACATTTTAGGAATATTAAAATTTTGAGCTATTTCATATTGATATAAGGCTTATGATAAGTTCATTTTGAAAATCAAGAAACCTTCCTTACAATGTATTGGATCATAATCTTTTATAAAAGACAACATTTTATGAAATGGTTTAATTTTTTTCTTTAGATTTGTTTTTATGGATTGATATTTTACATCACTATATGATGAATATTGTTTAGGAGATGATGTAGAAATAGTTTAAGGCACAGAAAAAGGATAATTTTATAGAAAAATATCAAGTAAGAATATTTACATATATTCATATAAAGTGAAATAATTATGAAAATTTTGGAAAAATGATCTTCAAACAAGTTTTTTTCTAGTCCTTTCATTTTTGATGAATCAAATGGCCCCTTAGATCATCATAGATATTGGGCCTTTTATTTTTAACTTTCACCTAACCATGATCTCTAGCACTCTCCATTAGAGTATGACTATTATATTTTTACTATGTATCCATGTTTCCATTTCCCACCTATGTTCTCCTATGATGGAAACTAGTTATGTGACTATTGTACTTTCCTTTTGTCATTTGTTTAGAAGATGTGTTATTAACCCTATTTGAAATGTTTGTTTTTCAAAAATAGTTTTTTTTTTCAAATAGAAATACCTTGATTACTGAGCTCAAGTTTAAATATGGAGGACAAAAATTAATTAATGCGAGGAGAATGTAACACCCCAAAATTCTACTGTAACAATATTGTATTTGATAACGTTTATCACACACAAAACCAAATGAGTAAAAGAATATAATTTACCAAAAAATTTTAATATATTAAATATTTTAAATAAATTCAATATATTTTATATCCTTAAATGTATGAAAAAACGAGTGAGCATATGATACACATGACAATGAGTTTCTTCAAAAGGCTTACCTTACATGCAATATCGATTTTTACCGAATAATGATATATTATTGAAATATTATTTAAAATAATAATATATAAATTATCCCTTAAATTAGTAGTTATTAAAAAGGTTTAATTACTTATAAATATATATCTTTTACACAAGTATAAAATGATTTCATTTGTTAAAAATCAATTAGAAATAAAAATGAAAAATAATTGAATACAAAAATAAATATTATTACTCTTTTATGATCCCATGCTGTTTTACCCAAATAAATTAAATAAATTACAGTTAGTGAGTGATATTAATTATATATATATATATATATTATATTCAGTCAAATATTTTTAATATTTATAAAATATATTTTATAGGTTTTGGATAAAAACAAAACCAATTTTTAGCATATAATACTATATTTTTATTAAAGTATTTTACCAGATTTTAATGGAGAACCTATTTTAAATCCAATTTTTTTTAAGTTTTATAGATTATATATGTAAAATTAAATTTCATATTTTAAATATAAACATAAAAACTAGTTTAGGGTAAATTTTTGGTATTTTTCTAGGATGCTTCACTTTTTTATGAATAGTGTGAAATATTGAAATTTAATTCAAAAGTTACTTTTCATTTAATTTAATTTTATGGTAAAATTATGTTTTAGATTGGATTTAAGATGGAATTGGATCATATTTTTATTAATTAATCCAATTTAGGAAATTTCTATCGATTTAAATTTTAAATTGACTATAAAAAGATTGCATATCTTTGGACTCTTTAACCTTAAAACTCGCATTTTCATCACATCCACATGATTAAATTTAAATTAATTTATTCCCATTATATGATTTAAATTTGGATAAATGGAATCCATATTTGGAATAATCATAATTTCTAATTTCTAATGAAACCAAATTAGTTTTTACTAAAAATATCAACAAAATTGATTAAAATTAATTACTATGATTAAGGTTAAATTAATCTTAATAAGGGACTAAAAATTAACCATAAGGCCCAAAATTACCTATACACTAGTAAAAAAGATATTTTATGGAAATATTTTGAACTTATTCCCTCTGGTATTTAAATTGGATTATTATTGGATCTATTTGCAACATGAAAAATAAGCATGGAGTTCATTTGTCAAAATATTACAAGAGTGTCACTGTTCCACCACTATAAAATGCCACCTTTCCTCCTATATCATTAAACCAATAATGCGACTTTGGATCGACCATGATATACCAAAATAGATCCTAAAAATACACACCATAAGCCTAGAATCCTCCATTTAGGAATAAATTCTTCCATGGAATCCTTTTGGTATAAACCAAAAGATGTTACCCAATTAAAAGGTAACATATTCTATCAAGATCTATGGTTTCATTCAAATTATCCACCCCATATACTATTTTTATTAATTTTTTACAAAAAAAAATATTTATCCTAAATATATTAGGAATTTCATTTGTTATTATTACTGTATACTCTAACACACAACTCAATACAATGAATAATAGACAGACTGTTTCGGGGTACGACGAACTACTTCCTCAAAAAATGACGATTGTTCATTTTTCCTTTACCACCTATCATTGTGTCCATTATGATGGAATGCATATATATATATATATATATATGATATATATGATATTTATAATTTCTTTTTTATTATTTAATTTTTATTTATAACATACCTTTATTCATTCAATCTTGTGTAATTACGATAATTTAATTTGAGGCAGTGTGGACTACCGCCCCCTCAATGTGATATGATTTGTTCATTGCATACATGGGACATATAATGGATGGGTTTAATAGACTATTTAAAATATATAAAATAGATATTATATTTTAATTATAATATAAAAATTTATCATTTATTTTTTATTATTTCAATACGACAAAGAATTGAATGTAGCGTTCATGCATATGTACGACTTACCATCTCAAACAAACAACACACTTTATTTATAATCTCTGAATATAATAGAATACTCTAAAAAAACATATACTGAATATATATGATAACTACATCAAAGATTAAATTTTGGATATGATAAAATCACAATCCAATTAATTGGATGAGGATATCATTAGTTAGAACATACTGGAGAAAACTGGGAAATTAACACCCGAAATAGTTAATATAATGAAAGAGTGTTAACAAATAGGTAACAAAATATTATAAGGAATTAATGTATGATATTATAAAAATCATTAAGGTTATATTATAATTTATTAACATATTTTAAACCACTATATAAATTATTAATACCACACAACAAAATGAAGGTTAAGGTAAGGGAATTTTGTCTTAATTTACATTCCATTAAGATGTATTTGTTAATATGAACTAATTCAGATTGATTTGGAATGTATAAGTTATATCGTGAATCTAATTTTTATCATGATATTAAAAATTTCATTTAATTTCATTCCTTTATTGATATTATGATTCAAATATTTCGATGTAGTATGGGACACTTTGGAATGCTTAATGATTATTCACCTCAAGAGTGTTCTTAATGATTATATTTGTAATCTCACATCATTTTTTGATATTTAACTTTATATTGAAATAATAAATTTATTGAAATAATATTTCCTTTTAAATTACCTTGAATATCCATATTCTCACACAATGGATATTATTTTTTCATAAACCATATATTATTTTACATACGTTGCTTTCTTTGACATTATTTGGTTAACTTGAGAACTACAAATAAATCCTTATTATTTATTCAATATAGATGTTTGATAAGGTATATTATTTATATTTATTAATTTATATGTTGAATTATTTGGACTGGTATTGAATTTTGGGGCTCGAACATCATATAGCCCCTTGATTCATCAAGAGATTCTAATTAGACGATTACGTTTTCCAAATTAAATGGGTTTCTATAAGTAGATTTAACCATATTATGAAATGTACTGATTGTATAGGTTTTTATGTGCCTTATACATGAAGTCCAATAATTAATCATTTCCTTCATAGATATTTCTGTTATTATTTATCCCGGAGATTTGGCGTTGACATATATATGGATTTATTCTATTCTCAGTATCTTGATTAATTAGAATGTGTTTCAAATTCTTACCTTTAAATTATGATTATTCCGTATCTACATATTTGAATGAAATGTGTTATCATTTATTTACCTTTCATATTAATTTATTCATATTTATTAAATATTTCTCCCATTTTAGTACCCTTAATAAGAATTTGTACTCACACATAATGTGTTTTATTGCCCCATGTTATGAAGAAGAACTATTTAAATAATATTTAAAGGATGTAATTTATTTAATTTTATTATGTATCATATTTTTATTTTTTATTTTCCAATTTATTATGGGTATCATGTATATAATATTGATTTCCATGACTCCTAAAGTGATCTGTCCTTCAGGATTTTATTTCTTACAATACTACCAATTTAAAAAGGAATTCACCGAATTCATGATTCTTGGGTTGGGGAAATATATTATAAATATATATATATTTTTTTTTCAGAATATATTAATGGAAAAATATTATTTAGAAAATAAATATTTACAAAATTTAATATGATGTTTTTATAGTTAAGTATCCCTTACCTCGAGTCTGACTCATAACATACATTAATTATATTCCTAAATAATGGAATAATGATAAATATTTTATGACTAAAGAACCTTTTTAATCGTCATTATTCATTTTATTTATTTATTGCCATGTTAAATTCATTTACTTAATCAGTTATATTCACACTATACATTTTGATGATATTCGGCTCATATATCTAAAATGAATTCAGTGGGATGAATATTTCCAAGGTGGTCATTATTTCATTATATACAAAATAATATTTATGTTATAATTATAATTTTCATATATAATGTTTACTTTTATGAATAATAATTAAATATGTTTATGAAAATTAAACATTCTACAATAGTGGATATGGCAGTTCGTAAGTACGCCTGATCAACATTTCAATTATTCAAAGATCATAGTAAAAATACGGTACGTATTATTTTATATTTATAAAATGGTAATTATATAGTAAAATACTATTTATTTAAATAAACATATGTATTCCAACCTCATGAAGTGGTAATGAAAAAGGAACCACATTGAATATTGTAGGTGGAAATCCACATTCATACAAATGGCGTTATTAGATTTCAATGAATGGAAGGGTAATAATTTGTATGATAAAGTAACTTTCAAAAATGATATATTGGTTAGGAATATCACATATATAGATTGAAATCATGATAATAAATAGTCATATGATGTTGTTATGGAAAATTAATTACATCGGTTTGTGAGGAGGAAGTCCAACACACACAGAAATGGTCGTTTATCATAAAATTAGATAGAATTGGAGATGAATATAGGCCATTAATTTCCATAAATAATATTAGTATATTTAAGAAAATGTTGTTATTATTTAATCATGGTTTATAAATATTTAATGTTTTTCTAAAAATTCATAAAATGAAAACACATGGTTAATAATAATACATCCTCTTCGGACAACCTCTTCAGGTTTACAACAAAATCATTCATATGATGATTTTTTGAGCAAAAACTGACTCTAGAAAATGAGAATGGATGTAAGGGTGGGATTTTCATAGTAATTGGATGAAAAAAGGCTTAATAAGAGTAAAAACTGTGATATAATGTGCCTCTTTATAAGTGAGGGGAGGGTAACATTTAGAGTCAGTTAAAATATTAAATCAATAAAAAATTAATTTTCCCAGTAAAAAGGATCCAAATTTATATAATTAGAATATAAGATGATTATGAGTTGAAATAATATTGTCCAAAAAAATTTGTACAAGATTATATTATGTTTTCATCATTATCTCTTTGTTTCAACCCGTAGTAAGCCTTTCAAAAATTATCATAGCATCAATGTATTTTAAACTAAAGGAGTCATAAAAGTTAATGTAAAAGGAATAGTTACCCATAAATAGACCATGTTGATATTATTGACCATTAAAATTTCACTATGATGATAAATTTTTTTTGAAAAGTTTAAACCATTCAATAAAACATTTTTTATTATACAATATCATTAATTTCATTTTTGAACTAATAATTTAATTTGATTAGAGAAAAACCTGAAAAATGAATTAGAATATAATATTTTAAAAATCAACAAGATTTTATGATTTTAAAAAAATTATTATAACATAATTATTTATTCAAATTATATAACTTTTATTAGTTTTAAAATCATTTCATTTATTTTTTAATTCAATAAATACTGTATCAAATGTGCGTAAAAATTTAAGGTAATTATTTTATTACTAATATTTAGAAATAAAAAATCATGATATGAAAATCATACTTATTTTTATTAACTATTTATAAACATATATAACATGTTTTTGTTCCTTTCACAAAATATTTTAGATATTAAAATCAAGAGAGTGGTAATTTTTACTTTTTCCCTCAATTAAATATTATAATGGTCTAAATCTAGTCATATTGGTATGAAAATGTCTTATAATTGATGTTTGGATTTTTATAGATGAAATAAAATCTTCGAATTCAATATAAGGATATGTAAGGTTCATTTTTTTATTTCTTATCAGATTCATTTTTACATTTATTACATAATTTACCCATATAGTGGTTTAAAAAATAACTATGGTTATTATCCGTAATGAGAAAAAAATAAAAGGATCATATTTAAAAAATTCTAAAAACATGATTCCAAATATGTTATTTTTATTTTTAGATAAAATTATTGTAATTGGATTAATTTAGACTAAAATTAATCCTATAAGACTAGATGAGAAATATATTTTTCTAAAAAAATTAATTTTTATGTCTAAAAATGTTTTTATATGAAATTGAAGTATAAAATTATTTATAAAGAGTAATATTGGAATATGGTTAATAAAAATGAACTAATTAAATTTTAAAGCTAATATGAAAAGTAAAAATTGTTTTAAAATAAATTAAAATAATATTTTAAATGGTATTTTCACTAGTTATTGAAAAATAAAACATCCTAGGAAATTATAAAAAATTCATCCTAAAATAACTGTTTCATGGTGAATACACAGTTGTTTTTCTTTTTTAAAAATTAAAAACTTTTAATTTGTAAATCAAAATTTAAAAAAATTAAATAAATCCAAATTTATTCAGAATTAAATATTTTTTATTTTTGATTGAAAAATTACATAATATTCTCATAATGAATATAACTAAAAAATTAATGAAATTTTGAAAATGATTTTCTTAACATTGACTAGGTTGTTACACTCTTCAACCCTTATGGAAATTTTATCCTCATAATTTTAAGCATTACATTAACAATTGGGGATATCTTTCCCCTATAACGATTTCAGATTCGCTATAATTCATTTTAAACCATATTGTTTTTAAAAAAAAACATAACTTTGTGAATTACATTTTTTAAAAACACATTCAATAAATGATAAAAAAATATGAATAGTTAGTTCCTTATATTAAAGGTTCCCTTACAACTTAACTAAGTTAGAGCTCAGAACATGAGATGAACTCGAACGATATTTCCTTAAAATCAAAAAATGAAATAAATTGTGTACCAGAGATAAAATCAAAGGCAAGTGAACAAGGTAGGTAACCAATCCAAATTTATCCATGATTTCATAGAATCCAATAAGGAAATTAATTAGCTCCCACTTTTTACCAAAATTCAAAACACTTTTCTATATAGATATTTCAAGAAAACATCATCACCAACCTCAAAATAAATATATTTCCTCAGGTTATACAGATAACTTTTATTCATAATATAAGAAATTCTCATATATTGATGAATCATATTTACCTTAACAAACATTTATTATAACAAACATGGTCCCATAGACTTCCTTTATCCAAATTTAACCCAAAAATATATAATCTTTTAGCACTTTCCATATTGTGCCTCAAAATGTTCCATCTGTATAATAGAATTAAAATAGCTTTTATAATAATACATATCTATGGAAATATTCTAATCCCAAACTCCTCATAAATCCATTTAACATATATAAATAAAATCATCCATGATCTGGATAATTTACTTGAAATTTTCAATGGATTTAGGATGAATAATTACACTAAAATTTGATTTAGTACCCAGTGAATTATAAATTCATTCTAAAAAATTAGATGTGAACATGATATCACATTCATATAAAATGGAGAGAGGAACTACATGTAACCTGATTATGTAATTGTGATATAGTAAAGAAAGGTAATTTATTTAAATATTATCAAAAATGTAATGGAAATTCATATATTTATTTTTTTGATCAACAATAACCATAATTAAATTATTACCTTGAGATTTCATTGTTATTCCCACTATGAAATCCATGGATATATTTCCCTTTTCCACTCTGGTAATGGAAAATGTTGATGTATCCCCCTTTTTAATTGTTATTCTTTATTAACATATTATCAAGTAGAACCTTTCATAGTAAGGTATGAAATATATCTTTTCATTATTGCCCAACTGTAATAGTCCTAAAGGTCTCCATACATACTCTGGTAGCCCGGATGAATAAAAAATGGGTAATAATGAACATCACTCAATATTTTCTTTAAATAAGGAACATTCTAATTTAGAAATATGCAATTATCCTAATGAATTTAAAAATATACCAATATATCATTATTAAACACAACCACAAACTTATCTATATAGCCCTGGAAAACAATATTTATAAGATCCATGAATACAGATGGTGCATTAGACAACCAAAAGGGAATAACTAAATAATCATAATGCATATATCTACTCTAAAAAATATTCCCGGGAATATATTCCTCAATCAACTTCAAATGATGATACCATGACCTAAGATCAATCTTTGAAAAATAATGCACCCCATATAGATGGTAAAACATATCATTGTTATGAGTAAAATGATACTTTATCTCAATAGTGATCCTCTTCAAGGCTTTATAGTTAATGGAAAGTATCATTGAACAATATTTATTTTTAAATATTTAAATAAGATCACCCCATGACAGAGTTCTAAGATTAATGGATCCTTTGTCTAGAATCTCTTGCAACATCTTTTTCAACACAAAAAATTTCCCGATGATCCATTTGTTAAGAGGTTGTTAAAATAGGCTTATAATCATACAAAATTTAAACAAATAATTTATCCTTATAATTAGTAATAAATATAATAAAATTATAAGAAATTAAAACAACAAATTTATTCACATCTAGGACATCACAATCCCAAAAAAAATTATTCTTTTCAAAAAGAGGAGTTATAAAAATTTAATTTTCACCTATACTAAATTTATCAGCTTATAGGCTGATTATAAAAGGTATGAAATCATTTAATAAAACATTCTTGTATCAATAATATATCTTAGTATCTTTAAATAAAACCCAATCCAATCCAAAATAAAATCATACACTATTTTGAAAATTTTAATACAATTTTTAGGAAATAACACCCACTAATAATGGTAGGATGATTCTTATAAATCTTGGATACAATATTTTTTATTCCTATTGTTTTCACCAAAAGTTTTATTCTCTTTTTATGAGGTGATATTTCCATTTTACATGAAGTTTTTTCAAAAATTAATGAATGTGAATATTTGTATCCAAAGAGTCCATTAGCATAATTCGAATAAATAAGTAACATACCTATCACCAATTTGATAGATTGATCAAAATCTACCATTATAGGAGAAAATGATATTTACACCCATTTTTAATTAACTTCTTGATGATTTCCATACTCAGTAACTAACCTCAAACACACATTAAAATAATTCAATAACTAATTAATTTTAAAATATCTCATTACCTACTTATCAAAATAGGTCATATCACTTCTAAGATCATTTTATTTTCAATCACGATCCCTATTTCCGAAATTAACAAAATGTAATAACTTATTATATTTCATAATACATTGTACATAGGAATTTTTACAATACCTATCATAGGAATGAATTTTGATTTTCTTAACTTTAGATTTATTTAATGGATTCTTCCCCATTGCATTCCATCTAGATTTGTTATTAATTTTTTCTTCTTGAGGAACATAAATGTAGGAAAACTCTATCTCATCATTATCACCACAATGAAGAAATTTATAAACAATTTAGAATTCTCATGTAGCTGATTCTCTTATTAAACATGGTCTCAATCATGTATATAATCTATTAATTTGATTTTCAAGGTAAAAAATAAAATTTGATACAATCTTAGACAATATTTTAAAATAATATTAAAATGTGGCTACTGAATCATAGTTTTTTCTCCCTTGCAAGAGTTTTTTCTCTATCTTGAGTCGAAAAACATATGGAAAATATTTATTAATAATAATATTCTTAAATTTTTCCCATTTCAAAGAATCATGGTATTCTTTCTCTCTAGTATTCTTAACCAGGGACCACAATTAATCAAATACACCATGAAATTTTTAAATAGAAAGACTTAACTTTTTAAGTTTCTAACACCCCATAAATTCAAATATATTTTCAAGAGAATTTATCCATAATTCTGTTCACACTGGGTTTTTGGTTCAATTTAATTACATATGGATCTATTTTATGAAATTCTTAACTATCGACATATTCCTCTATGGTAAATCTACATTCTCTGAAACATTGATTAGACAACCAATTATAGCCTATGTATACTAATCCATAAGTAGAAAAACTACTTAGTTCCAATTACAACCATTCAAGGATGATGATTTGGAAGGAAATTTTCTTCTTAATACCTCCCAATTTCACCTTATCTCTTTCTTCTACGGAAACCCGTTCTGAATAGAAATAGATTATATGAAGAAGCATTTTATTAATAAAATTCTATATCATTTAATCTTAACCATAAAGTAGAATATTTCAAGGGTATTATATTATTAATATCCCAAACTTTAATTTTTTTGAAACCATTGTTATTATACTATTAATAAGGAACCATTTTTAAAAAATGACATAATCTTATGTTTTTAATTAGGTTATCACTTTATTGCATTCCCAAGGATCTTTGTGGTTTATAATTTTAATCAACTAGGTCTTAAATTTTATGTATAAAACCCTATATATTATAAAGTGGAAAATTCTATTCAGTATCAATTTATCCCAATATATATATATATATTTATTTATTTAAAAATATACAGATTTTCTTTTCTAGGAAAATCCTATGGACTTTCAACTTTACTTCTTGTTACACCCCATAATTTTAAAATAAGAACATAATATTCGATATCGTGTATGACACCCAACACTAAGTGTAGAAAGGTATATGAAATTAGAATAATTTATTAAATATTTAATATTTTATACAAATTATATACATTCTATAGATTGAAATTTATGATACACTATGTTCATATTTCATTACATGAAACAATGACTTTCTTTGATGGCTTCTGTTACATGAAAGATTGTGGTTTGTAGAATACTCTTTATATTATAAATGAAAATTATATACTTGTAGTTAAATTAGTGTTTATTGAAAAGATTAAATAAATTATGAAAATATATAGTTTATAAAAATATAAAATTAATTCATTGGTTACCAATTAATTAGAAATGAAAATAAAAACCAATTGAATATGAAGGAAATGTTTTTATAAAGGAAAAAATTATTACATAATAAAAAACATTTTATAATTATAAATAAAATTAATTACTGTTATTGGATTATAATAATTACATTTATATATATTATATTCCATATTTTTTTGTATTCATTTAATATATTTTATATGAATATGATAATAACAAATACAATTTTAAACATAAAAGCTGTATTTTCCTAATGGCAGTTTTGTTGCCTTTTCATATAAAACTTGTTCTAAAAATAAATTTTAACACTTTTATCAATTTTTTTGACAAGATAATATTATTTTTTAATTACAATTTGAAAATTAGTTTAGGGTTACTTTTTTGAACTTTTTTGTGATGTTTTATTTTTTGATGAATGCTGAAAAATTACTGAAATTTTAATTCAAAACCGACTTTTCATATAAATATTTTATAATATTAAATTATATTTTGAAATTATTTTAAATTAAAAATTGTTCAATAATAAATATATTAATTCAATTTACGTCATTGGAATATTTTTTATATTTAATTTAGATATAAAAACTTCAAAAACATTGAAATACGTTTACTTTAAAAACATGCTTCATCTTCTCAACATTGTGATTAATTTCAAATTAATTTCTCCCACTTATTTGATTTTAATTTTGAAAAATAGATTCAATATTTGGAATCATAAAAATAAAAAATGTATAATGAGGTATATTTATTTTTTTGACAAAAATTATTTGTGAAAGAATTTAAAATTGTCTAGTGTTATTAAGAGAAAAATGAGTTTACCAAGTGAATAAAAATTAAACTTTAGAGGAAATATGAAACTAAAATTTATCCAAAACCTATTGGATATCTAAATATAGACATTATAACTTATATGATTTAAATTATGTAATTATTATAGCAATCCGTCCTGGAAAAAACATGGGTGGAACTCCCTCTTTCATAAATTTACTTGTTTTAAAATCACCCCACTTATAAAAGGCCTATCATTACCCGCTTATTCACTACTCTCAAACCACATTGGATCAGAAAATACATTCCCAATTGAATTATACAATTAACTATACCCATCCTATAAGATGTAGTTTTTTCATAAATTAAACCTTTGAATGTTTTAGCACAATCAAAGGTGGATACCTGAAGAAGAGGTAATCCTTCCCTAAAAAAGTATTTATTTTATTTCATTATCCAACTCATTCTTGAAATATTATACCATGATTATATAATAAGTATAGTATCTTCTATATATTGATATTTTTTATATTTCAAGGGTACTACCCACAATAATACACACTTCTATCAATTGGGATACACAACCATCATTCATGGATACAATGGACTACTGCCTCGTGAACTGATGTCATTCATTCTTCCATTACCACCTTTCAAGGGTGGGAATAATGATGGATTAATTGTTTATATATGAAATATATATAGAATTTATGTTTTATTTATTCTTATAGAATTATTACATAACACATGCCTTAACGCTTTCCTTTTTGTGGGAATATGATAATGTCACTTGTGTGTACTACAGACAACGGCCAAGAAAATCCATTTGATTCATTCACACATTACATGGAATGTGTTAAGGATGGTTTAATAAACATATTTTTTATATATGAAATAAAAATTATACAGAAATAATAATATTAAAATATCATTCACTTTTATTTCAGTAAATACTACAAGAAAATGGAAACAACGATCATGCATAAGTATAGTCTACCGTCTCCTTGAATGGTGTATTTAATTTAATATCAAAAAATATTATGGATTACTCTAAAAAATATATGTTAAATATATATTAAATTTTAATCATGTTTTACATTTTGGAGATGATGAAATCCAGATCTATCTAAGAGGAGAAAAATATTAGGACAAAAAAAACTTGAAGAACAAGGCAATTAAGAACCAAAATAAAAAAAATTATGAATGATTATAAAAAATGATTGATAATATATTATAATATGAACATATATGATATTATAAATATTAATATTGTTATATTTTATGTTAATAAAATGGTTAAAATCATTATACATAAGTTCAAATTGAATTCTGCCAAAAAAATAAAAAGGTAAGGGATTTAATCTCAATTTACATTCCATTTAGACATATTTATTGTCATACACAAATTCAATTTTATGTGGAGTATATAATGAAATTTTGAGATATAATATCACGAATTATTCATTATTAATTGTATCATAAATTTCAATTTTAATTATTTTATCTATTGGGATTTTATTTAAAAATACCTAGTGATACAAGTTTTTATGATATCTCAGTTTCTTTTTTGATTGTTAACTTTATCTTGAAACAATCACCTTCTCAAATTAATTTTCATTACCTAATACATATAAAGATACCCCTCCTAGGATATTAATGAAGAAATGGAGATAATAACCCCCAAGTCCCACCCCCAGTAGGCCCTAGGTCGACGACTAGCACCAAGGGTGTACTAATCTCACAATATAGGAGGAATTAACCTTTCTAAGAAACAAAATCTGGAGATAAGATGAGTCATCCATTAAAACTACAAGATATATATTTAAATATATATATATATATAAGGAAACCCAAAAACAATCCATCAATTCATTTATAAATAAAATTAATATAAAAACTATAAAGTCCCCAAACTAAATATGCAAAATTACTACTAATGAAACGACTCAAAAACTATCCCATGTCCCGAGCTAGTAATAATTAGAATAGTCCACAAAATACTCCTGGAAACATGAAAATAGTATTAAATATGTATGGTGAGAATATAGGTATAATCTATTGGAAAACCAAAGTCTCTTGTGCATGTGTTAAAGAAGAATACTAATACCCATATGAGAAAACAATAGAACCAAACAACACCTATCAAGGTATTATAACCATCCCAACCTCACCAAGGAATTATAATCATGTAACACATGTCACATAATTTAATTTATAGTAAGTCACCTAGATGATGGGGTAAAATACACCCCTTTCCCACTAGTATTCCATTCATTACAAATGTCGTAGGTCCTAGAGCTCTCATCCCTTTAGTATACCACATCACATCCTGCCCGCACACACCTATGCCTCACAATAAATCTTTCCCGAACACACCAGATACTCAGAAAACAACACATAAAATCTTATCTTGAAGACACATAAGAATGAACTTCACAAGTCATCATGAATACCCACTAGAAAGAAACCACCTCGCCCTCAAACACCTGGGCTATCACATCTCACCTGAAGACACATGGGTAACAAGCAACTTCACCGGTAAATGCCTAGGATATCATAACCACCATATAAAGAACTAACATACCTACAACCATCATATCCTATTCCATACCTACCTCGTATAGAAGAGAGATCATAAAAGAGTGGGTACCCTAAAATCTGAACTTTTCACCAGATGATGGGAAAAGACCCCCTTTGCATAATGATGTAGGTGTTCTACACATATTTCTAAACATGGGTAGGGTGAATATAAAAATAACAAGGAAATAAATGTATATATAAATAATACAAAACAATCGAGCCCAACATATGGGTTCTCAGACAAATAGTCAACTCCCAACATTGTCACCTTTGCTGTTTTATGTAAATGCACAACACCACAGAACAAGCCACAAATATTGTTTCACATTTCCAACCAATTAAATTTACCCTCTTGCATTCCATTAATAAAAACAAATCATGCCATTCCAAAAATTATTGAACAATTATTTACTCATTCCATCACTGCCCAAGACACTTTCAGGCATGAAACATAACAAGAAACACAGTAACAATCACTCATGAGGTGAAGAGCCTTGGTAAACTAAAACACTTCCCATTAATGACACATCATATTATGACCTCTAGATATGAGATGATGTTTTCTAAATGTTATCAAGGAAGAGGATCTTGAAAATTACCCACACAAAAATTAATGTTCTTCTTCAAACACATCCACCATGTACATCATATTAATAGAACAAACCACCATCTCACAACCACATCCAACAACACATTACAACAAAACTGGTATCATAGCCCTGATTCATAATCAAACTACTCCAATAACAACCCCACTGTACAATAAAATTTCCTCCACTCCCCACCCCATAGAAACCACAACGATCCCACACATCACATCACTACACGTACCAAGGGAATTGTTTTTCACGATTTAATAGGTAATCCCTTATTTAATTACACTTGTTAATTTATGGGTTATCAATGAAACTAAATTATCTTGAGGAATCCATTTATTAAATAAACATAAATAGTTACAAAATTTCAATAATCATTCAATATAAATCAATCAAGATGAATCCGAAAAACCATCCAATGTGTAAATAATGACCCCAATGACCATAATTACCCATTGGAAGTTAGCCCATAAAAACCAAAATATTGACAATACCAATCATACATCAAGGTCATGCTTTAATTTCCCCATCCCATGTATATTTATTTTTAAACAAATTTTATTATCTATATTAATATAGAATAAAATGTATTCACAAGGGAAAAAATCTATATACCCTTCCAACATGATGAAAAATTTAGAGAGATGAAGGAAATACTGCCTAGAAAAAGGATGATCAACACATCCTTGTTGTGCCAAAAATAGGGGTGCACATATAACAAGAAACACTCTAGAGAATCATGAACCAACTGAAACTGGTTATAGAAATTTTGTTGGAGGAAGGAATCAGGGTGTCTGGTGTCTAGATGAAGAATTAAGGAAGAATTAGGGGAATTCCCTCAGCTTAGAAGGATTATATCTGAAAAAAGGTATTTGAAATGGTTTTGAATTTCCATTAATATATGATCTGACCAAGACCACACATTTTTACCATTTTAATGCCTCCAGACTCTAATGGAATTAATGATATAATATATGTCCCTTGAATTAGTCTTAATTCCTTTTGAATTTGGCCTTAAATCTATTTTGCATCAAAGAAATATGTAAAATGGGAAAAACTGGAAGAACTAGAAAAACTAAACATGAGGCACCACTATAGAGACAGTACAAGATGATACACTTCCAATGAGACAAAATTAGATGAGGCACTCCTAGACAGGGTACCTCTAGATGGGAAACTTCCAATGATCTAGTGCCATCTATCGACCTATAGGGCGAGACACCTCTAGGGTGCCACCGCTAGGGTGAGACACCACCAACGAGTGACCACCAGGGTGAGATACCACCAGCGAGCGACCACCATGGTGATACACCATAAACGATCCACCATGAGGTTGAGACACTGCATTTAAGTTGCCTCCTAGGTGAGACACCACCATCTTAAGACATAGTTTTGATGATTCCCCTTTGGGATGAGGCACCGTTGTGGTGAGGCACCATTGGGATGGGGCACAGTTGAGATGAGGCACTATTGGAAAACTGAGAATTTTCATAACTTTTTAAAAGAGTCATGTTGGCTTCCCAAGATACCTCAAAAACCATATATCCAACAAAGTAGTGGGTTGGAAAGGTACAGTCCATCACAATAGATACCTATCAAACTATTCTCATCTTTGAGGATTCAAAACCAACTAGAAGGGAAAGATAGGAAGGGTTTGAAAACCCATCCCTCAAGATACCTCTTAAGTATCTATTCGCAGTATAAACACTGAAATCAACTAAACACATCAATATTCAAGGATAATCCACCTTGTGTTGCTAAAAAGATGGAGTGGAAACCTCAACACCCAATAACACCTCCTCAAATATCTACTAACCTGGCCTTATCATCTTGGCTATTGACACATCAATACATACATCCAAAAAACTCATTGAACAACCAAAAAAACCACAATGTACAAACACACAAATAAGATAATTCTATCATACATGTCAGGGTAAGATCTACTCTAGGTGGCACTGACTCTACCACATGGGTTTAATCACATCACAGTTAATGCATCTCAATTAGGAATATGGTACTCCCATTTTCATATTTTAGTAACTTGTCACACATCACACAAAACACATCAAAAACCTAGGGGAAACAATTCATATACTAAATTAGGGTTCAAACATCACATTACAAGAAATGATAGAACATAGAAAAACTCAAAACAACCTGGGGTATTGGGCACACATCTGCATCTCTCACCCCCAAGACCTATACACATAGATACCATGCCTCTACAAAAAACGATCCAAAGGAATGATCCATCCACAAAACACATTCTCTAAACGATCCTGGATCTCCATTGGCATCTCTACAAAAGTCGTATGATCAATGATATCTAACTCTCCCCATTAAAGGACATGGGAATCATCATGAAGATACCGATGAAGATGAGAGACGTGAAGGAGGACACATATCCTTTCTAATTGTGATGGGAATTCCAAACAATACGACACCTTTTTTACTCACCCTAACACCTCAAAGGTCCCAAAAAACCATGGATAAAGCTTTCTCCTTCTAATAAACCTTGAATTCCCATGATGTGGGTAAACCCTCACGAATACGTGGTCTCTGACCTCAAACTGCATGATCCTCATTTTGAAATCAACATAAGACTTATTTTGGTATTTTTCTACATTTATCCTCTCATAAAAATAGGGCCATTCTATATCATGGTCTGCACCACATTGGGACCGTAAACGGCTGTCTCCCCAACCATTTTCCAGCACAATAGAGAACAACTCAATCTTCCATTCAAATCCAGAAATGAGGATATGATAGTGGAAGTGTGATAAATATTATTATAAGAAAACTATACTAAATATATTTTTCATACCCACAATCCACCAAAGTAAAAGTCTCATGCTCAAAATATTTCCTCCAATGTTTGGATAGTCTGATCTATCTTCCCATCTATATAAGGTTGGAAAGTAGTTATAAGGAGTAACTAAGTTCCAAATTCATGTTGAAACCCCCTTAAAACTCATGAGGTTAACCTTGAATCCTGGTACATGGTAATGAACCTAGAAACTCCATGAAACAATAATACTTCATCAATGTACTTCTTATCTAAATCATCCACCATGCTTGACTACTTGATCGCTAAGAAGTGAGATGATTTCATCAACCGATCCACTATTACGCAGATAACATCACAACCTCCCTATCGTATGGGTAACACTACGATGAAATCCATCAATATTACATCCCATTTACACTCAGGAACATCCAAAGGCTACAGAAAAACACCAGAAACATTGTGATCAAGCATTACATACCAGAAAACTCTGAACTTCCCCAGAAACTCAGCCACTACATGTTTTATACCAAGCCACCAAAATTGGATCCTCAAGTCACAATAAATCTTGGAAACTCCTTGGTGTAAAATAAAATGTGAGATACAAAACTCATGAAGGACTCCATCATGCATCGCTAGGAGAACAAAAAACTTAACATAAAAGAAAATATGGCTTCAATAATCTTCCGACCATCCATCTAGAATATCATTATGGCCAACATGACCGTGCATCACCGCTACATATAATTCTCCCCACTAAGACTCCACCATCAGACACATTAGAGAAGATTTCATGATCATATGAAATAAACAACCTCTACCTCCGTCTACCACTACATCAAAGTGAATGGATTCGAACTCCTCCATTGCCATCCAAGAATCCACAGATTCCTTGACAACATCATTCTGTGACATGTATCTTAAACCATCAGCCAAAAATTCCCCTTTCATGAGTTTCAGGTCATATAAAAATCATAATCCAGAAGATACTCTATCCACTGATGTGGTTGAAAGTTCAGATCATTCTGTTAAATGATATACCACAAACTCTTGTGATCCGTGATAACCACAAAGTGTTCCCCAATTAGGTAATTCCTCCACAACATCATTGCAAATACAACTAACACTAGATCAAGTTTATGGGTGGCATAATTAATCTCACTATGACATAAATTCCTAGACCCATATGAGATCATATCTCGCTACTTCATTCGAACATATCCCAAACCAAGATGGGATGATTCATAAAACACCTCAAACATTACCCCTTCCCGAGGAAACCAGAGCAGTGACCAGCTTCCATTTCACGAAAATGAATGCTCCCATACATTTATCACTCCATTAAAAACTTATTACTTACTAGTAAAATCAATAAAAGGGGATGAAAATTAATATAAATTGGGCATAGAACTCTAATAATAGCTTGCGAGACTTGAAATCTTGGAACCACTACCACGTTCGTGGGTGCTTCCCAAGAAACAACTTCATCTTCCTTCTATAGGTCTACTACGACACCCTACCAAGACACCACATGCCCAGGGAAATGTACCTATCATGTCCAGAATATACACATGGACATCTTTCCATAGTGTTGGTTGTGTCAAAGAACATGCAAGAAAATATTTAGATGCTTGACATGCTCCTCCTATAAATTCAAGTAGATTAAGATTTCATTGAATAATATAATGAAGAATCGACCAAAGAAGTCAAAGAACATGGGGTTCATAATCCCCATTAACACAGATTGTGCATTTTTAATATCACATGGAATGAATACAAACTCTATGTTCCCATAACGGCATTTGAAGATAGTCTTCAGGATATCTCCTTCCTTCACTCTCAATTGGTGATATCTTGACCACAGCTAAAGAACAGAAAACCAACTCTCCCCAATTATATGGTTAAAAATATCTTCTATCCATGGAAGAGTGTAACCATTTTTACTATAAACTGATTCAACCTTTGGTAATCTATAAAAAACCTCAGCCAACCATTCGCCTTCATTTCAAACAACACTTGAGGACCCCATTACGACACACTGGGCCAGATAAAACCCTTCTACATAAGATCTTCTATCTAAATCCTCAAATCCCATAACTCAAAAGTATCTATCAGATAAATATTCATAAAAAATAGAGAATCCTTGGGTTGTAATTCTATTCATAACATATCATCATGTCAAGGGGGTAGCATCACAAACTCCTAGGGTAAAATGTCCAAGAATCCCCTCAAGTCCTTGGTAACCTCAACTTTCTCGAAATCCATTGATTGCACCGACAACTCATCAAACAAGGAAATAAGAGGCTCCACATGCGGAATACCGATATGACAGCCCTAATGACAAAAAAAACCAAACATTGTAAATCCAAATCCGAAAACAATACTCTCTTCTAGTAAAAGATGATAATAACATGTACATAATACAACCAGTCGATTATGAGAATAACATTGTATAGTTCCATCTATAATAAGAAAATGTATCCACAATACTGATACTATCACATCATCAGTCTACACCCCTAGAACACATCAATCAAGACGGTCTAACCTCTGATTGGCGTAATCAATACCAGGGGCATATGAAGCCTCTATATGTCTAGTCCAAGAGAATGGGCTAGAGCATGTGAATTAAAGGAGTGGGAAGATCCCGAATCAAATAAGGAACAAACAATGGTAGAAAACAAATTGATTAAAAATATTACAATATATGGCCCCTCTGGAATCTTTTCCTCCACTACATGCAACAAACCACACATAGAACCTTTACCTCTTTACTAACAACGATCTCCATGACCATGCTTGAGTCATGGTCCCGAAACATGAGGAACATACTGAGGTTAGCCTCCACCGGTTCTATCACCACTAGGTGGATCAAAATATTGCTTCCCCTATTGCTGAAGAAGTATCACTAAAAACTACTGCTAAGGATTGTTAGGAAATGTCCACCTCCACCATACTGAGATTGGGGATATATTGGGCACTGGCTCTAGAAATAACCCTAAACCCCACAACCAAAATGCAAGAGCCCAAATATCCCATAAAAATCCAAGAAACCACTTACACCTGAAGGCTCGAAATGAATCAGTTGAGGTTGAGTCCCTACCAGTCAAAACCTCAAAGGTCCTGTCACTTTAGATCTTCCACTGACAATTCTTCCTCTCAACAAAGTGTGCTGGCTCCCCAATCATGGTATACCTCCTTATGAGTGAATCCACTCGATCACCTTTTCTTTCTTTTGAACCTCTAAATATGTTGGAAAAAAATGACTAACAATATAATTGATAGAGAACCACCTTAAGACATCTCAGATGAGACTCCTCATATGGAAACAGGTCTAGGGAAAATCATATAAGGTCCTCGAACATGATTCCAAACTCTCAAATAGACATAATCCCCTGCTAAAGTGAGAGTATATCCTAACTTGTTTCCACCTTCCTGGTTAATGTAAGGAACTATGCTCAAAATTCCATCCAGAATGTGACCCACAAGACGTCTACCTACTTTCACTCTCTTAGATAATGTGTCCACCAATATCACACAACACCCTACATCTGAATGACTTCCTAAGGGACCCAATACTCCATTGGGGGCCTAGATAAAACTAAAAACGGTCTATAGATCCTATGAAAAACTCTTTGTCTCAATGTCTGAATAACTACCCTCATACTTCCACAAATCCTTCCACTAGAGACCATGAAACATCCTATACCACTGATTATCATCCTCAACTGGATCAACCCTAAGATGCTCAACCAGACCATCCTGGTTAACCACAAATTCTAAAGCCACACATAGATGATTACTACAAGCCACAGATGAACGAAAAATAATTATTTTATAATCTTGATTATTATGGAATTTTTATTAAGATATATTTTATATCCTTTTTTCGATGTAATATCAATTTTTATGTCCAAATACAACCCAATTCAGAAAATAAAACAAGTCATTATGATGCATATAGCTTTCTAGTTCTCAAACCTAAAAGCAGGTAAGTCTCAATTGGCAGTTCAATATGTTCAGAGTCCACGCACAGGATAATGGGGGCCCTAAAATCCTGTAACCGAGCTGGTCTCCTTGGCCTACGTCACACACCAAGGTCATCTAGAACTATTTTAATTCCACCACTTGAAATCATCATTATTACAAACTACAGAATCCATCTAATCTCTCAACTATAACTTCTCATAACACTCTATCATGAACCCTCCCTCCATAGGAACCCGTCCTTGGTTGGAAATGAAGAAAGAATGATAATGACCCCTAAGTCCTGCCTCCAGTAGGTTTAAGATTTGGGATTAGAACCAATAGTGTACTGATCTAATCCGGAATTTACGTAGGAAATAACATCACAACTCCTCCTAAAGTCACCTTGTAAGAAAAACACATTTCCCGCAAAGACCTAGGATATCGGGTCTCTCTCAAAGACACCTAGGCCACAAGAAAACTACCCCTACAAACACTTGGTATATCCAAACCACAATATAAAGAACTAATAGGACTTTTCCCCCACAACATATGCCATACCTTACTCCCTTGGAAGAGAGAGTGGAAATGAGTTGGTACCCAGCCATATATACTCTTCGTTAGATGTTGGAAAAAACACCCACCGCATGACGATGTGGGTGTTCGGTACATTTTGTTCAAAATGGGTGGCGTGAGTTTAGATTTCACAGGAAAAAAGGTATATATAAATAATTACAAAAAATGAAGACGAACCTATGGGTTCTAAAACAAAAAACAAACTCACAACACTGTCATCATTGCTGCTTCCCCTAAATGTAGAACACCACACATCAAGCCACAAATCCCATTTCACATTTCCAACAGGATCTAGTTAAATACTTCCTTTCTGTTAATAAAACTAATCCAAGACATTAAAAACCTTATTAAATAATTATTTTTTCCTTCCATCACTACCCGGGAAACAATTAGGCACAACACATAATAAGAAGCACAATAACAATTATTTATAAGGTGAAGGTCCCTTGTATGTTTACACACTACACATTAACGAAATATCATACCACAAACTCATGATATGGGGTGGAGGTTTATGCACATTATCAATGAATAGTATCAAATTAATTATCCACACAAAAAATAATTTCCTTCTTCAAACTAATCCTCTAAGTTAATAATATTAACAGAACCAACCAACTTCTCACAACCACGTCCAACAACACATTACAACAAAACTAGTTTCACTACCCTACTGCATAACTACATCACTTCCACAACATCCCCACTATAAAACCACATATTTCATCTACTTCCAATACCACACAAAAACAACAACAATCCCACACATCACATCACTAAACATACCAAGGAAACCACATTTTCAGATTTAATAAAGCATCCATTATTTTATTAAACCATTTAATTTAGTAGTTATTGTAAAAACTATATGATCCAAGGTAATCCATTTGTTATAAAAATATACAGAGTTGGCCAATTTCTATAAGAATTAAACATAAATCAAGAAATTTGTATACCAAAAATATCTGGTGTACAAACAAGGACCCCAACGACCACAATTTATAGTGGGTAGTTAACCCATACAAATCACAATATTAACTGTATCAATAACACAATAAGATAATGAGACACTTTACCCAACCCCTATATAATTATTTTTAAACTAATTAGATTATATTTATTAATTAGTAATCAACTATATTTTCAATGGAAAACATCTAAATACTCATCCCATATATTGCATATTTTCGAAAGACAAAGGAAATCTTTCTTCGAAGAAGGACGACCGTAACTTCCTGGTTGGGGAAAAAACTGGTGTGCGTGTACAAAAGGAAACCCTCCAGGGAATCACAAAGAAAATAAAATAGGTTACTAGACTCCAATGGGAAAAATGATTCAAGGATTATGGTATTCTAAGTAATGGATAAGGAATAATGAAGGGAAGGACCTCAACATAGAAAGATTAGATCCATAATGAATGGGATTTGAAATTGTTTTTAATTTCCATTAAATGCGTATCTTAGCAATACCATGTGTTTTAACAATTTCAAAGCCTCCAGACTATTAGGGAATAAAATATATAATTTATGGCATTGGTATCTATCTTAAATCCTTTTAAAGTTTGATATTTAATCCATTTTAGGTCAAAAAATGATGTCAAAAGGGAAATAACTAGAAGACCATGATACACTGCTCAGGAGGAACCACTAGCGAGACACCACTATAAGAGGAACCACCACACAAGGCTCCACCAGAAGAAGAACTGTCGGATGAACAGCTTCCAATGATCCACTGCCAGCGACTGACATCCAGTGTGAGACACTGATAGCAATCCACCGCCAGGGTGAGACACCACTAGCAAGTGACTACCAGGGCGAGACACCATTAGGGAGCCACTACCCAGGTGAGATACCTCTAAAGATACACTACTAGTGATCCACTTCCAGGTTGAGAAACATCCAATGAACCATCGTCAAGGTGAGAGTCCACCAAAATCCACCTCCAGGGCGAGACATTGATAGCATGTGGCACTATTAGGATGAGTCACCATTTCAATGTGGAGCCATTGGGATGAGGCACCATCAGGATGAGTCAACATTATGATGAGGCACCATTTGAAAACATGGAAAATTATGGATTTTTAATATTGTTGAAGAGAGTAACCTAAATATCCACAGACACCTCAAACACCATATTTCCCAAAATGTAATTTACGATAATTGTATGAGCCATCATAATTAATTTTCATTTGAATTTATATTTATATTACATATCTATATTCTTGAGTGATGGATATGATTATTTATAAATCCAAATACTATTATCATATACACTATTTACTTTAAATGTTATTTGATCAACTGAGGATATGTTGATAAATCTATATCCTTTAATCAATAGGAATATTTGATAAGGGAGATTGTTTATAGATTAAATCATTTTATTGATATATGAGGAATGATTTGGACTTATAGTATATATTTTTGGTATTGGTTAATTAATTTACCTTGATGTATTAGAGGGCTCAGGGGATAAATTATTTGGATAGCCTTTGTTAAATAGGTTTCTAACCATAAGTTATAACTTTTCTTGAGGATAGATCTTGATGGTAGAGTTATAATGATCCTAGGAAACATGACATCAAATAATTTAGAATTTCTTCATTCAGATTTTTTTATTGTTATCTATTAAATCATCACTATGAATAAAAAATCTATGAATTCATATCATTCCTTATTTATTGATTAAAGGGAATGATTTTTAGATATTTAACTTCCTATATTAGTAATTCCTTATCTAGTTAATTACATGGAATATGTGTTCCATTTTCTACCTTTTTATATTGATCTAGTTGATTAATCGGAATCTATGTTCAATTATTTATATTTCAATATTGATTATTCATTATTTATTCAGGATATCTTCCACTATAGTTAACCCTTATGGAGGATTTGAGATCACCATTATTTTTTTCTTCCCCTAGGATTCTATAATGTTTACTATAAATGATATATAGGGATATTATAGATAGAAAAATGTAATTTTTTTAAAAAATTATGATTTAATTTGTGTATTAATTTTTAATACAAGGATCATCAATGTATCCTATTTACCAAGTCTACTAAACTATTCAGTCCATTGGGATGCAATTTCCTTACATCTTATGCCAATGTAATTGTAACATGCACTGGATCCGGGCTACTGTGGTCGGGGTCGCTATAGTTTGTATCTTAGAAAGTTTAGTAGTAACCATGGGAACAAGATTTTTAAAAACATAGGTTAGGAACATAACCCTAAGATAGTCATTTTGGATAAGTATAGAAAAAATACAAATATTTGGATAAGCTAGAGATTATGTGGGTATTACAATAATTACATCCCCATATGGAAACTATAAATGGATGTGGTTAGGAAACACATATATATGGGTAATAATTCAAAAAATGGAGTGTGGAGCTTGAATCATGTGTAACCTGGTATATGAATATAACCTTACTCTCACCATGTTTGAGTCTTCTAGGGGATATTCTTAGGATAATTAATATTTTTCTACAAAACATTATAATAGATTTGAATATATAAGGACAATTAAAGACGTAGGATAAACCCTATACAGAGTAAGGACCTATGTTTAAATAAAATAGATAAAGATTTTATGTATAGGGCTTCAATAATTAAATTGTATATGTATTTTTACCTATGTTATTTTTGTTATAATAATCATTAAACATATAAGGATTGTGTAAGAATTTTAGGAGAAATTGTGAATCCTTCACTTAAGAATTGTGGATACCATATTGGGTTATGAGTTTAAGATTGATCGTATGTTCAAATTCAAAAATACTTCTTTTTAGGTTTATGTGATGGGATTTTACCAAGATTAATCAAATTTTGGGAGAAATTTAGTACAAGTATATATTTTAGTTGAGAAGTTATATGAGGAATAACGAATTTACATTTTACAAATAAGAGTTTAAATGCATTTTTAACATTTAGTGTTAATATGATCATTAGTGAAATACTAATAATATTCTTATTAGATTATTCAATATTTAAAAAATAGGTTACATTGAAAACCATATAAAAAATTTCTTTAATGATCAAATATCAAGGATTTTAATCATTCATTTGGGAAAATTATAGGAATTATATTATTTTATTTTATAGAAAGAATAAAATATATGTCGGGTGAAAACCCATCATATCAGAGAAGGATATATCGATTAAACCCACTACCAAAGGATGATAAGGCTTTAATTCCAACCACTAACCTACAAAATGTACTAGTTAATATGTCATCGTTTTTAGTTAAAACATTTGATGAATAAATATTTAAGATGAACCAATAGTATTATTTTTTAGGTTTATTGATCAATTAATTATATTGTATAACTTGTTCGACCATATTAATTTTAGGACATTGTTACATATAAATTTAAGGGCTTGTTTTCTGGATTTTATGATCTATTAAAAGTAAATTTTAGTGATTCATCCATAAAAAAAATTATTTTTGGATATTCATTTCATGGAGTAAAGAGATATATTTGGAATTAATCGATGAACAACCAATGACTGAATTTTTTTTATGAAATATAAATATATTAAGAATATTTATTTCATTATATCCTTAGATAATAAGATAAACACTAAATATTAGGAAAATAATCATGAAACAAAAATTTCATCCAATTAAATGCATATCTAATGAATCAAAAGGTCATTTAGATTATCATAGATTTATGGTTTTGATGCCACCAACCATCAATTTATCATTCACTTGATTATGATAAAGGACCTCAATAACTCTCTATAATTATTTAATCTTTTTCTTGATGTCCCAATCTTCACCTTCAACTTAATTTAAAATACATAGAAACAATGTTATAAGTTATTCCATGTAAACGTTTTTCTTCCCATTCTTTACTATTAATGGATATTTCATTTTATCTTTTACAGTTTGGGTTTTTCAACGATGTAATTTTTACATATCAAACCATTAATTACTGAGATAAAGTTTAAATTATGATGACATAATTTATTTAAGGTGGGGATGATGTAACAACCCAAAATTTTAAGATATGAACATTATATTTGATAATATGTATGAACCATAATAAAATTTATAGAAAGGAACATAAAATTCTATGAATTTATGATATATTAACTATTTTAATTAAATTTGATACATTATATAGCTTTAAATTCATGGTGCATTGTGTTTAGTTTTCATTAAATATAATAATTCTTTCTTAGATGGCTTGTATTACTAGCAAGTCTGAGTATTACAAAATAAAATTAATATTATTATTTTAAATGTAAATTATCTCATAGCCGTTAAATTGGATTCTATGAATACAGTTAACTATATTTTGAAAATATATTGATTATACAAATAAAAAATAAAATCATAAGTTAAAAATTAATTTGAAAGGAAAATAATATGTAATTGAATATAGTGGAAATGTTTTTATAAAAACAGTTATTATTCTCCCAAAGGAATTTTACTCAGATAATTTTAATTAATTAATATTAAAAAATTATATTAATTAAATTTATATATATTATATTCATCTTTTATCTACACTTATACAATAGTTTTTATAGGAATATAAGAAAATAAATCCAATTTGAAGCATAAAAATCTATAATTTTCTAAAGGTAGTTTTTCTGCCTTTCAATGACACACTTATTTGAGATCTAATATTAGTTACTTTTAAAACTTTTATTTTATAAAAAAAATTTAAAGAGTAATTGAAAAATTATCTTGAGTTGATTTTTTTAGTTTTTATGAGATATTTATTTTTTGATGAATAATGAAATAATACGGAAATCTTAATTGAAAAATGAAATTTTTTCCAAATAATTTATAACGATAAATTATATTTTGAATTTGTTTTAATATAATTTTAGATAAATTAAACACCTATTAATCCAATTTATGTCATTTTAATCATTTTATGTTGACTTTAGATATAATAACATATTAAACTTTTGATAATTTTCACTTTAAAAACACTTTTTGGTCCCTTATATTGGATTAATGTAAAATTAATTTCTGAGAATTACATGATTTAAATTTAGAAAAATGGTTTTTATATTTTGAATCAGAATAATATATAATTTATAATAAGGTTAACATAATGTTTTATTAAATTTATTAGTGAATTTATTATAAATCTTTTACAGCGATTAAGAGAAAACCGAGTTTACCAAGAGACAAAACATTATCCTTAAAAGTAAAATTGAAAAGGAAACTTAAAAAACACCAATTGGATGAACATTTTTAACCTTATAACTTATATTATTTTAATTAGGTTATTATTGGAGAAACTTTACTAGGAAAAAACATTGGTGAATTCCCTCTTTTAAACATTCACAAGTTTTCCACTCACCCCACTTAGAAAAGCCCTCACACTATCCACATTATTGAAACCTCTAAAACCAATTTTATTTAGATAATATAGGACAAATTGAATTCAAATATTCCCTCCCCTAATCCTAGAAGCATTATTTTGTGTATAAATAATACTTTTGATGGTTTTAGTGAAAAATTAAGGAGGATACCCGAAGAAGAGGTAATATTTTTCAATAAACATTTTTATGTTATTTCCTTCTTCTAATACTTGATGCAATATTATTAATTTTTTTGAAATTACATAATTATCTTCTATATAATGATATTTTTTAATGGTATGAACTAAAACATCATAATCATTCATCAAATGAGATACACAATTATCGTCCGTGTGTATGGATGATTAATGCCTCAGAAACTAGTGTTGTTCGTTCTTACATTAACACCTTTCATGGTTCATAATAATGATGTTTTTATAGTTTATATATGATATATATATAATTAATTATATGATATTTATTATATATTTATGATTTTGGAATTATTATATAAAACAGACCTTCAGGATTTCCATTCTTTGGGAATTAGATAATGTCGCTTGTGTTTAAAGAAGACTATCTCCTCACGAAGCAATGCAGTTCTTTAATAATTTACATGGATGTATTAATGACTGATTTTTAAAAATAAGTGATATATATGGATTAAAAATTATTATATGTATATCATTAAATTTTATATCTTTAAATATGATTAGAAAATGGAAAAAATTTTCATATGCACGTTCAACCTATTATCTCCATGAACTGCATATTTCATTTCCTACCACTAAATTCTATGTATTACAATAAATAAACATATTGAATATATATATATGATATTAAAATCATTTTTTAAATTTTATATATTATTAAATCATGATCTATGTAACTTGAACAAAACAACAAGTTAAAAACATACTTGAAAAACAAGGCAATTAACATAAACAACAATAAAAATAATGAAATTTTATTGACAAACAGGTGAAAAGATATTATCAAAGGATCATATATGATGATATAAATTTTAATATAATTTTTTTATGTTAATAAAATTATTAAAACTATTATATAATAGCTTAAATTGTATTTAATCAAAACCATGTGTAAGATAAGGGGTTTCATCTCAATTTACATTAAATTGAGTCTTATTTGTTGTTGTGCACCAAATCAAATTTATGTGGTGTATATAATGATTATTTGAAATTTTATGTCATGAATAATTCAATATTAATGGTAATATTTGTTTCAATTTGAGTTATTTCATCCAAGGGGATTTTACTTGAAAATTACCAAGTGATAAAAGTAATTGTAAAATCTCAGTTTGTTTTGTGATTGTTGACTTTCTCTTGAGAAAATAAATTTATTGTAATTATTTCTAATTGTAAATTAAATTTATATTACATACCCATATACCCATTGATGAATATAATTATTTACTAAAACATATAATATTTTTATATATGTTGTTTACTTTTAACGTTATTTGATTAACAATGATAATAATGGAATATATGTTTCTATTACTTAATACAGATATTTGATTAGATTTTTTTTGTAAATTAAAATAAAACTTTATATATGAGTAATGTTTTGGACATGTAGTACATTGGTCGAGAACCATTTAATGTAATCCCTTTGATGCATTAGTAGTCTCATGGGACAAATCCTTTGGCTGGAATTAATTAAATGAGTTTCTACCCATTTGTTTTTAAATATATTGAGAATATATCTTGATGATGATGGCATCATATTCTTGGGAAAAATTACATCCAATAATTAATAATTCCTATATTCAGATTCTAGTTATAATTATCCATGAGTGTTTCACAGTGAAAAATTCTATTAGTTCATTTCATTCTCATTTTATTTATTATATTCAATGGGGTTTGTTTCGGTGCGGATGTGCGTCGGGTTTCTGTTCCGACGCTGTTCCGCCAGGACGCGTTCGCGCGTGCACCCGTCGACCCGCGGGGATGGGCGCGCGGCTTGTGGCCCCGCAGTCCCGCTTTCCAAAGGTGGGCGGCATCCGTCCCTTGTTCAGGGGCGTCTGCTCCTTGATCGAAACCGGGATGATGGGATGTCGGCTCCTCCTTCCGTGGACGTCTCCTCGGAACTCGTTGCCTAATCGGGGTCTCCCTCATAGATTTAAGAATGTTAGTGAATCTCGTTCCCGGCGCCATATCTTCATGGACACCGGTTAATTACACTGCTTCCGCCCAGACGCTCCAAGGAGTCTGGTCGGGGCAGCAACCTGCGGTGAGGAGACCGGGTGGCTCTTGGTGTCGGGGGCGTGCCTTAACACTGCGACTCTGCATGTCTGCCTTCCATCCCTAATAGGGCTTCTCGAAGGCGTGACAACCTGAGGCATCCCACGCTAGGTGAGGGGAACTGTGTTACCTGAGGTTTTCCTTAACTTCCCATGTTTAACACGGGGTATGCCGCGAGTTTAACGTCCAGCGGGGACGGCATCGTACTGATCAACACGAGAAGTGGATCAGATGACAGAACCCCTTGCGGGGAACCTCCGACGCTGGGGCCAGCACATGGGCGGCTTCCCGAGTGGAGTGGAGTGGAATGAAGTGGCATGACCCCACCGGGATGTGGCGGCCCGGGTAAGGATCAGGATGGATGATGGAGTGAAGAGCTTGGACCCCGTAGGGGCTTCCTACGTACCGCGCATTGGCGTGGATCAAAGTCAGTGTAGTTCGAATATACAGTTTAACGTCATGATGGATGTCGGCAAGCCGACTCACGAAGAGGTCGAGGCCGCCGGGTGGAGGATTGAACCGAACCACCTCACACAGAGGGGGATGGAACGGCCGGGTGGATCACAGTTTCACGTCATGCTGGACGATGAAAGGAGAAAAGGGAAGTGGGGAAGCACAATGGAGATACACATGTGCAGTCTCCCACAGGGGCGGATTCATAGGTGAATCGACGCAAGTGTGAACCCAGGAGGGGTCCACTGATGGACGAACCGACGTGAATACGACCGGGACGACTAGGTGGTGGGCTTGAACCTCGGAGAGGCTTCCTACGTACCCTGTTTAGAAGACAGGGATCAAAGTCCACGTAGTTCGTTCTGTCTGTAACACTCTACCCCCGTGGGCGAAGGCCACTCCAATCCCGACATCCCTGCAGAGACGCGCGGGTGGGGGCCACATCCAAACCGGGGGGATCCTGTGTGCGAGACACGGGATCGGGTGATGCGGACGGTTTAACTTCTTGCCGGACGAAGTACAGTTTAACGTCGTGTGTTGAGGACGAAGCGGACGGTTTAACGTCTTGCCGGACGAAGTACAGTTTAACGTCGTGTGTTGAGGACGAAGGTGCTTGGCAGTTTAACGTCTTGTCGCGCGGACGAAGATGCTTGGCAGTTTAACGTCTTGTCGCGCGGACGAAGTACAGTTTAGCGTCCTGCAGGACAGATGCTGAACAGTTAACGTCTTGTAGCTCGGACGATACCGCCGCCGATGGGTCCGTATCACTTCGCGCGAGCCTGGAGTGCCGCACGGGAAGACAACGCACGGTGCGGGCACCCAGGATGAAGATCATCGGGCGCCACGCAGGCGGGTACCCTCAGGGGGTCAAAGGGGGCGACCTCGGCAGATTGCGCGCAAAAGAGAAGCATGGCGCGCAATACCGCGGGTCGGCGTGCAAATGGGCGGGCTGGCGCGCAATTGGGCCAGCGCTTTGCACGCGGAAGATAGAGATTGCGCGCACTGGGCATCAGATAGCGCGCGGGGCAACGGCTCATTCTTTAATCGAATGGCCACTTTAAAAAAGGGGGGTGCGCGCAATCAGGCTGGATTGCGCGCACCCGGGGCAATTGCGCACAAGAGGCTTCTTTTGCGCGCGAAGGCCTTTGGGTGAAGAATTAGTTGAAAGGAAAGGAGCCAAAGGGATTGAGCGCGAAGGCGAACCCCGAGGCTTTCTTGCGCGAAAGAAAGGAGGTTACCTGAAGATCGGCATTTCGCGCAGAAGGGGTTGGATTGCGCGCACGAGAGACCTTTCGAATTCTGGAAACCTTTAAAACGTCGGGGGTCGCCTTATATTTATAAGCAACCCCGGGCGCGGAATCTGGTTCGCGGGCGCGGAATTCCCTTCGCGGGAGCGGAATCGGGCCCGGCGCGCAAGGGAGTCGCGCGGGCAACGGGCGCGCAAAATTGCGCGCCGGCCCAGCGCATTGCGCGCATCCCGGGAGGGTTGCGCGCGGCACTCCAACTTTGTGCGCAGATCTCCAAAATTCCGCGCAAGGCTTTTGGGCCCTCCGAAACGGGCTTCCGACTCCAAATATGGCCTCGCTTCCCGCATCCGGAGCTTCGTTTGGGAACAACGGACTTTTCCGGCGTCTACAAAAGCCCCCCTCGGAATCTGATCGGCGAGAGGTCGCAACAATCGGGTTCCGAGGGAGACGCCGGAATGCCGAAGTCCTGTGTGCCACGGGACTGTGGCGCGCAAAAAGGGGCGTCGGGCGCGAAATTTGTTGTCTCGGTCGCGTAAAGCGCTTTCCGCGCAGCGCGGACACCCAGCCTCGCCTATAAATAGGGGCTCTGGGTCCCCCGCACCGTACACTGGCCTTCCGCGCGATAGGCATTCAAGCTCTCGCGCGCGAAATTGCCCTTTCCGGCGCGGAATTCACCCGTTCGTCGCGCAAAACTTTCCGGATTTCGGCCTGTTTTTGCGCAAACACCCAGGGTTTTACGCGACTGACTTCCCGATTGCGCGCCGTCCACTTGGATTGCGCGCCAACTCTCAAACTTCTCTACCAGCCTCGTCCGATTCCGCACTCTTCACCCCTTAACCCGCACGACTCCCAGAGCTTCTGAGATGGCCACGAATCAAGGGAATGAGGGGGATGCCGCCACTCGTAGAGCTGAGATGGCGACAAACGAGGAGGTCTACGGAGCCAAGGAGATTGTTTCCAACAATCAATCCTTGTTCGACTTGCTGACGCCGGCCCAGAAGACATATCCGCTGTCGGACAACCTGCCGCTCTGGAACTTTGGCATCCTAGATGAGGTTCCGGTGCCAGGGTTCGAGGTTGATGCACCACGGACCTGGGTGACTCGGGAGGACGAGCTTCCCCGCTATAACATCACCAACAATGGGAATCCTGCCAGGGAGACCAGACACTTAGATGTCTATGTCCTGAACCTGAGGACGCGAACCATCGTCGGAAGTGAGCCTACTGCGGAGAACTCTCCAGCCCTCTACTCGAGCACATATCGCCAGAGTGTCACTGAAGACACCAAGGGCTGGCTGAAGGACTGGGACTTGCGGTCTGGGGGCAATTTCACCAGTGAGTGGGCGTGGGCGTTCTGGGTACGCCACACTTGAGATCACTTCGCGGAGGAGCTGCGGTACATCGGCCTGTTTGAGGCGGTGTGGACGTCGCAGTTCCACTTCTACCAGCAGTCCGAGCTCGGGACGGAACTGTTCACCCGCTGGTCCCCGGATACCAACACCTTCCATCTTCACCATGGGGAGGTTAGCATCGGCCTCTGGGACATCCACTGCATCGGAGGTATCCCGCTGGAGGGTTACCAATACGATGAGTTCCTGCCTCCGAAGAACATCTGGGAAGACAGGTCACAGACTCCCATTCTGACATGGCATCTGCTTGACCTGGCTACGCAGCAGCTCGGGATCAAGGACTTCCACAAGGACATAGCCTACAAGGAGTGGTTCGGCCAGTTCTTGGAGCATGACCCGGCGGTCAAGATGCCAGGCAGGGGGAAGCGGTGCCCGACCGCGGCTCAGAGGAGCCGGAACGGGTCGTACTGGCGGGTCCTGGAGAAGGGCGACTACCGCTCATGGGGGTACCGCGTCATCGAGGCCCGGGACACAAATGTCCGGTACGCGGCGTTCCTGGCCGCCTTTTTGAGTGGGTGGCTCCTGCCAGTGCGGGACGCGAGAATGGGTGTCTGCCCGACGACACTGGCGATGGCGGGCGCCATGGCTGCAAATAAAAGATACAACCTCGGGGTCCCAGTGCTGGCTAAGCTGTACGCCATCCTGGGACGCATCTCGCGAGGGGGGTCGCCACGAAGGATCTGTGGGGCCTTCCAATTCTTCCACGGCTGGGTGGCTGCTCACCTTGGTGGGTACACGTTTCCGAACTCCATTCCTCCGGGCAACGGCCTGCGACCCTCCCTGCTGAACATTGCGGGGGTGCTCTGATGACCCTAAATGAGGAGGGCGTGAGGATTCGGATTGGAAATCATGCCAATTTCAACTTCAGCCCGTTCCCCACTCCCGTTGGCCAGATGATCGACAACGGGCAGGGTCCGCTGGAGCAGCATGAGTACTTCCTGAACATGCGGGGCGGGGTGCTCGTGGCTCGGATCGACGGGAAGGTGATCTGCGAGCCCTACGTGCCAACCCGGTTCGCCAGGCAGTTCGGGTGCCTTCAACGGATGCCGAAGAGGGTATTCACTGCTGTCCGGGAGGAGACGAACCCTGGCGTCCTTCGCCAGATGTGGATGATGTTCGCCGCCTTTGGCTCTGGCGACGTCATCACTCTCCCTCCTACCGGGGTCGACGCAGGCTTGGCAACCGAGTACGCCGAACACTGGGCCATCGCGTACCCCGAGGGGCTTCTACGGAAGCCAGTTCGGCGGCTCGAGGTCACCCGTGCGGAGACCGTGCGTCAAGGAAGGAGGCGATGCGCCGCCACACGGGGGAGAACGGAGGCGCGCCAAGCAGCGGAGCCGGCGCGGGCAGGGACTTCGGCGGCGGGCACATCGCAAGCTGCCGCCACGAATTCAGCGCCCGGAGAGGGGGCACATGCGGCGGTCGGGGAGCGGCCCGGGAAGCATGTAAGGCGTCTGCTCGAACCCTCCCACGATGCAGTATTCCCGGCGCTGTGGTCGGCCTGGATGACCCTGCGGCAGTCACTGAGGACCGAAGCCATCTGGCGAAAGATACTCAGAGAAGGAATCCATCTGCCAGAGGTCGGGCGCCTCCAGATCGCCGACAGGGTGAACTTCAACTGGTAGTATGCGTATCTGACGGCCATGGACGAGTACGCGCGCCAACGTGGTCAGCGTGCGGAGAAATCCCTTCTGGTGAAGGTGATGCTCGGTCTAGAGCCTGCTCCAGAACAGATGCCGCCGGAGGAAGACGACAGTAGCAACGACTCCGAGGAAGAGGAGGAGACGGGGGAGGATGAAGGCTTCGAGGGAAGGTCCCATCAGGGGAGCCCGCGGGAGAGCGGCGAGGTGGCCGGCTCTGACAATGTTGATGTCACTGAGCTCCTCGAGGTCCGCTTCTATCCCTACTCAACCTGCTTCATCCATTCTCTTATGCATCTTCTAACCCATTTCTCCACCTTTCTCAGGAGCGCACAGATGTTGGTCAGGCATCCTCAGCGGGAGTAGGAGAGGCGCCAGCAGGACAAGGCGGGGGCCAGACACCCATCATTGAATTGACAAGCGCGGAAGGGTCCCCTGCTGCAATTGTTCCTGCGGCGGCCGGGGCAGCGGAAGATGACGCTCTGAACTCCCGTAAGTCTCCTTACTTTACTGCTGGTGCTCGCCATTGACGATCCGTGACTAACCACGGCATGCCCTGCGCAGTGATCTCAACACTGGAGGCTCGTCGGGCTGTCGAACCCGGGCTATCCACGAGTGGACCGGTGGCAGACATGTCGCCTGCTCCGGAACAGACTTCACACACCGAGCTGGCCCCACCAACTGCTGATCAAGGGGCTGCGGACGCCGGCGGTGCTGACATCGGAGAGAGGTCGGGGGCTGACGAGGGTTTCAACACCATTGGGGCGGGAGAAGAAGGTCGCCCAACTGTCGGGGAACCTATCCCCCGTGAGGACATCCCAGGGGCGGACCCTGCAGCAGACCTGCTGGCTGCCTTCCCTGCCTACCGGCCTGCCGACCCTGAGGAGATGGACGACTCGGATGCGGAGGCGGTCAAGGAGATCCAGATAACGCGCCACAGGGGGTGGAAGTGCATCCAGCGCTTCCTTAAGCGAGACCCATCGGAGTGGCTGGGGCGCATGGGATCCCTTCAAACCTGGCTGCGCTTCCTGTGTGCCGAGGGAGCTGATGCTCAACGCCTCCATCTGACGGTCCGTGATTTCATGGCCGAAAAGATGCGCGAGAGCTGCCGGCGTGCCGACGTCGCACAATGTCGGGACATGTCGGAGAGCACGCGGGCGCTCTTCGTGTCGGAGCAGGAAGTCCGGCATCTCGAAGGGCAGGCGGCAGAGAAGGAGGCCTTCGTTGCAACGTGCACTGAGCTTGTGGAGCAACTAGCGGCCCAGCTGGTTGACGCCCAGGTACAGCTGACGGAGGCGGGCCAACAGATGGTCACAATTCAAGTCGAGCGGGAGCATGCACAGGCCAAGATCGACGAACTGCGTGCTGCGACCGCCGACGAGGAGAGGGCACGCAGAGAGCGAGAAGCAGCCCTGGAGGCCGCAAGCCAAAGGGTAGCGGCATTAGAAAGACTTATCCAGCACGCTAATCCCTAGGGGCTTTGTTTTTGCCACTCCCAGAACATTTGCTTCCGCTACTCAATATTTCGATCCATTTGTATGAACCAATATATTTATCTGCATCTTTTGGCTTAACATGCTCAACCACAAATTGTCTCGCGGGAGCGTTAACCAAGCTTCAGGCATCCGTAATCGGGCCTGGATTTCTAAAGAAAAGAGGGAGATCATCCCTAGGAAAGGAGACCTCAGACCTAATCAATGTATCATCCTCCCAACTTGTTCCGACACACGAGCGGGACAATGCTAGGGGCATTAAGATTTTATCCGAACATAGGGAAATGAGAAAGGGTGAATCGCGTGTCCCGAATTTAGAAATCCACAACGGTCGGCCTTCCAGGAAATGCCCAAGACGACAAGCGGACAGTGGATCAATCGACCATACTACTGCAATAGACGGACCGAAGGTCATCATTCATATTGCAGGAGGCGGATCACATGTCATCGTCAATGCCGCTTTGGGGGTTCCTTCAGGCACAAGGGTGGAAATCCAGATCAACAGGGCATGCGAAGCGTGGGGCGAAGTGATGATTTGTTCGGACAGAATCCAACGCTCTCAAAATTGCGCCACCGTGGGGAAAGTGTATTAGGTGGATGCACTAATCTGGTCATGAATCATCTCAATTCTCAGACAGAACCTCTTTGACGAGGAAACTGTCGCTTCCCATCATTGCAATGGGGCATCCCGAGCTGAATCGGGGAAAATATCACAATCGTACCACTCTACCAGAAGCCAGGCCAGACGGCCGGCGACGAGGAGTGGCGGGACTTAGCGATCCCTGAGGCTGGACCTGAGTCGAGATGCCCGGGCGTTCCTACGTACTCCATCAGGCTGGAGATCAAGCCACACGTAGTTCTGAAAGTGCAGTTTTAACGTCATGCGGGACGTAGAACCCCATTTGGGGAGATCTTAGTTTAAGGTCGTAGAGCTCGGACCATAGGGGAAGATCTTAGTTTAAGGTCTTAGAGCTCGGACCATAAGAACCTCAAAGCACGCCACATCATGGTCCCATCCCCTGGATATGCAAAGATGCACTGAGGGATAGTGTCAAGAGTGCCGAGATTTTTCCTGGTCAGAATGGGGGGTGGAAAATGTAATGTGAATCATGCGGCCATTCACTCAAGGACTGGGGGCACCGGCGTGACGATATAAGAGTACTGCCGACCGTGGCAGAAAAGCAGCATCAATATCGCACTGACCGCTGATGAAATGAGGCAGCAAACGAGCATCAACCGCTCAAGCGCATGATTCATATCGATTTGCTGCCCGAGGCCCTTGGGGGCACCAGCCCGAGTCAGTGGGAGAGCACTGAGGCATTGTGTCCAAACCGCTCACGGGGGCTCCACCCAGGGCGTAGGCGATGGGTCCGAATGAAAGGGAGCACGAAGCCTGAAAAGTGGAAGGAACCGGACCAAGCTGAACCTGACCCTCCTGGCAATAAACCAGAGTACTCTTGACACCAGTGGACCACTGCAAGGGGTCGAGGGACACGCCTTGAGGGTGACCCAAAGGCGGCGGATTCCCCAGAGAAGGGGGAATCTCTAAGAGGTGGGGGGCTGGACCCAAAGTTTCAAACATCCGGGCGTTCCTACGTATCCCATAAGGATGGGAATCAAGCCATACGTAGTTCTTGAAGCGCGGCGCAACACAATCGGGCACCAGCGCAGGGAGGGGTGCGGGTCTGGCCCTCGCACCCAGAAGAAGCGGCATTTGATATTTCTTGTTTGTCCTTAAGGATGGATGGTTTTTCTTTGTGCAGAAACATGCCTGTGATTAAGGAATCCCTGGCGTCGACACAATAATCAAGCCATAAAAGGCATTGACAAATGGCATGGTTAGTAACCAGTGCCCAACGTGAGTGTCCTCTGAGGAGAACATCACGATGCAGTGCCGTTTCTCGTCGGGCGGCCAAGACGATCACAGTTTACGGTCATGTGGTAGGACCAGACAACACAGTTTAAGGTCGTGTGGTTCGGACCATGGAGGAACCCGCTTATTGCGATATGGCGGACTCAGCGGAGGTGGGAACATACCCATCCCTACGGTCACGCACGATTCCAGGAGAAGAATCCTGGGATAGGGGCCTGCATATGTCCATCACCCGAGGGGCAGAGATGCTAGCCTCCAGCTATACTGGGCCCAGAACGCGATTGTTCGGGCGACTCCTTCCTCCTTATGGGGACGAGGGTCCAGCTACACATGGCCCTTAGGGAGGACATCAACATATATCCTTGGTGCTCAGATCGTGGGAGCCTCGAACGACACCATTACCCTGGTTGGCCTGCCTAACGTGTAAAGGTGTACTGAAGGTCAGTATGAAGAGAGTGTCGAGATTCCACTACAACGCACAAAGGCGGAGTGTGATGAGGACTGCGCAACCAATGTTCAGAGCCTGAAAGAGCCGACATGGCGATCAAGGATGTCGCTGACCATATTCGCAACACAACATCCGATCGCGTCAGCCTAGGACGGGGCAAGCAAATGAGCATCAACCGCTCAAGCGCAGGATTCATAACGATTTGCGGCCCAGGACCCGCCGGTAAATCGACCCGGAACGGTAGGAGACCACTGAGGCATCGTACCCAAACCGCTAACGAGGATCCCTTTGAGTGAAGGCTCGAACAAGAGGAAGCGCGCGACCCGACAAGCAACACAGGACTTGTCGGGATTGAATCTGACACCACTGGTCATAGATCGAAGTACCCAAAACATGTTAACAGATCACCGGAAAGGGTCGGAGGACTCATCTTGAGAGAAACCAAAAGACAGCAGATCCCCGTGATCAACCAAGAGACGGGGCTGGACCTGAGACACAAGCGTCCAGGTTGTCCTACGTATCCCATAAGGATGGGAATCAAGCCGTACATAGTTCTTGAGAGGCAGTTTAACGTCATGCAGGATGATGAGGGGTGTGAGGTAGTCTCACACATGGGGGAGGCGTATGGCGCGGCCAGTAGACCAACGTGAATGAGGACATAATCCCCGCTCACGCCACACACCTCGCATAAAAAGGAGGGGAACTGGGGCCAGAGGCCCAACGCGGGATAGAGATTCCCGGGAAATGGGGCTGGGCCTGAAACATGAATGTTCAGGCGGTCCTACGTATCCCATTAGGATGGGAATCAAGCCGCACGTAGTTCTTGAAGTGCAGTTTAACGTCATGTAGGACGAAAAAGGAAAAAGGGGGGAGCAGAAGGCATCCCCAAATGTGGGAGGTGTACAGCGTGGTGAGCAAACCGACGTGAAAGAGGGCATAGCCCCGCATTCACACCATACGCCGCATACCCAGAGGAACTTGGGCCAAGGGCCAGAGATGGGATGGAAATTCCCAAAGGATGGGGCTGGGCCTGAAACATGAATGTTCAGGCGGTCCTATGTATCCCATAAGGATGGGAATCAAGCCGTACGTAGTTCTTGAAGTGCAGTTTAACGTCATGTGGGACGAATGATGAACATTTTAACGTCTTGTAGCTCAGACGTGGTACAGTTTAACGTCATGTTGGACGAATGCAGTTTAACGTCGTGCGGGACGAACTGCAGTTTAACGTCGTGCAGGACGAAGTACAGTTTAACGTCGTGTTGGACGAAGATGATTGGCAGTTTAACGTCTTGCCGCGTGGACGAAGATTCTTGGCAGTTTAACGTCTTGTCGCGCGGACGATGTGCACTCAGGCAAAGTACTGCTTGAGGAACCTAGCGTTGGTGGGAGGAGTGACACGCTCACCATCCATAGTCGCTAGGGAGTACGCGCCATTGGGATAGACATTGTGGACGACAAGAGGTCCCTCCCACTTGGGCTCCAACTTGGGTGGCTTCCTTCTGGGGATCATTGGCGCTCTTAGGGCCAGCACTAGGTCACCCTGCAGGAAGGAGCAGAGGCGAACCTTCTTATTGAAAGCTCGAGCCATCCTGCTCTGATGCCTCTCCAAGTTGTGCAAAGCGCGAAGCCTATTCTCATCCAGTGCTTCCAGCTCGACTAGACGGGATTCAGCAGCTCTGTCCGGCGCTTGCTGGTCGTAGACCGCAGTGCACAAGGATGGTAATTGGATCTCGATGGGCAGGACGGCCTCAGCTCCATACACCAGGGAATAAGGGGTCATCTGGGTGGAATTGCGAGTCGTCATCCGATAAGCCCAGAGGGCGTTGGGGAGCTTGTCCGGCCAACTCTTCTTGTTCTGACCAACCATCTTTTGCAGAATGTTAGAGAGGGTCTTGTTAAACGCCTCAATCTGTCCATTCGCCTGCGCATGATAGCGAGATGTATGGTTCAAGCGAATGTTGTACTTGGCGTACAACTTCTTCAACTCGGCTGCTCGGAAATTGGCTCCGTTATCCGTGAGGATAGCGTGAGGCACTCCAAATCGATGAATGATGTTGGAGGTCACGAAGTCAGCGATCGAACAGGATTTTACCTCTCTGAGCGGAATCGCCTCTGCCCATTTGGAGAAGAAGTCCGTAGCGGTCAAAATGAACCGACATTGGCGAGCCGTCGCCGGAGGGTAAGGTCCCACAACGTCCATCCCCCAGACTGCAAAGGGCCAAGAATACCTGGTGGTATGGAGAGGCTCCGGTGGCCGATGCACAAAGTTCGCATGAACCTGGCACGCATGGCACCTCCTGGCATACTCGATGCAGTCATGGATCATAGAGGGCCAGAAGTATCCCAACCTCCGAATCTGGTGGGACAGCTTTGGCCCAGTCTGATGGGCACCGCATGAACCAGCATGAACCTCTTGCATGACTCGTGGGATCTCAACTCCATGAAGGCAACGAAGGAGAAAACCATCAAATCCACGTCTATAGAGGATCTGCTCCAGGCCGGGACTGCTCTGGAGGACAAACTGCGATGCGCGGCGTCGAACTCGCTCGCGCTCGGCCCGATCCGACGGGAGAATGCCATGTTGGAGGTACTCAACCAAAGACGACCTCCAATCAGGGGCTGGTTCGACTGCCATATCTGGGGTACTCGGGGCTCCGGACACAGGGGCAACCGTGGTGAGATTACTTACCGACGGGACGCGATCTCCCTCCGGGATAACGGGAGCGATGAGCCTGCGGTGCGTCACGCGGACGATCAGGTTGTCCTGTTCAGGCTCTGCAAGTGACGCAGCAAGGCTTGCCAAAGCATCTGCTCGACCGTTCTGCGACCGGGGAATATGGACAATTTCTGGCCGAGAAGGGAACTGGGCCATCAGAAGGAGGGTGCACTCCAGCAACGGCACAAGTTCCGGCTTCCTGACAACATAGTCTCCATTGATATGCTTAACGACCAGCTCAGAGTCCCCTTTCACACACAGATGGGGCACGTCGATCTCGAGAGCTAACTCGAGGCCGGTGATGAGGGCATGGTATTCTGCCTCATTGTTGGTACGGCCCTCAGACAACAGGAAAGAGTATGGCAGCACGGCTTGCTCCGGGGTAATGAAGACGATACCCAATCCCACTCTGTTCAGCTTAGGATTATCAAGCCTTCTACCGGTGGGGCTCCGTGAGGCACCGTCAAAGTGCATCTGCCAATATGGATCGGCTCGATCGACCGAGAGAATGGTCTCATCAGGAAAGCCTAGATCCAGCGGCTGATCCGCGGAGGTTGGGTGAGCAGCCAGAAATTCTGCCAATGCTTGCCCTTTGATGGCCTTCTGAGACACATACCTGATGTCGAACTGCTGGAGAATCACAACCCACCGCGCTAGACGGCCAGTCAACATAGGCCGGCTCAGGATATATTTCAACGGGTCTACCCGAGAAACCAACTGTACCTCATGGTGCTGCAAGTAGTGCTGTAATTTCTGTACGGCAAATACGAGCGCCAGACAGCTCTTCTTGATGGGGGAATACCTGACTTCCGCATCGAGGATCACGCGACTGAGGTAATAGAGGCTATTCTCCGTTCCCTCGTTGTTCTTCTGGGCGAGAAGGTCACCAAGGGACCGTTCCTGGGCGGTCACATAAAGGACCAGCGGCTTCCCGGATACAGGCGGCATCAGAACCGGAGGTTGAAGCAGGTACTGCTTGATTTCCTCGAAAGCAGTCTGACACTCTTTATCCCATACATAGGTGGCACCTTTCTTCATGAGCCGAGAAAAGGGCTTACACTTGCCGGCCAGATTCGCGATGAATCGGCGTATATAGGCTAAGTGGCCTTGGAACCCTTGCAGTTCCCGGATGTTACCTGGAGGAGGCATCTGGCTAATCATCCTGATCTTCTCCGGGTCGATCTCAATACCCCGGTATCTTACCACAAATCCAAGGAACTTTCGGGAGGTGACCCCTAAGGCACACTTCAACGGGTTCATCTTCAGGCAACGAGACCGGAGGAAGCCGAACACTTTCTCAAGATCTTTGAGATGGTCCTGACGCTGGTGCGATTTGACCACCAAGTCGTCGACGTAGCATTCCACCAGTGTGCCGAGGATTGGCTTGAATATGCGGTGCATCGCCCGTTGATAGGTGGCACCTGCATTCTTCAGGCCGAAGGGCATGACCTGGTAACAAAAGATACCTTGGGGGGCCCTGAAGGCAGTGAACTCCTCGTCCTCAGGGGCCATCCGGATTTGGTTGTATCCGAAGTATCCATCCATGAAGGAGAGGGCTTGGAACCCTGTCGTGGCGTCAATCAACAGCTCTGTCACCGGAAGGGGAAAATCATCCTTCGGACAGTGGCGGTTGAGATCACGGAAGTTGATACAGACTCTGATCTGCCCGTTCTTCTTCCTGACCGGCACAATGTTGGCCAGCCATTTGGGGTACTGAACTTCCCTCACGAAGTTGGCTTTGATAATCTTGTCAACTTCGGCCTCAACCATGGCACCGTGGAATGGGTGCATCTTCCTGGGAGGCTGCTTGAACCCGCGATGGTTCGCCGGGAGACCAAGGCGGTGGACGGCTACCGGAGGATATAGCCCCGACATCTCGTCATATCCCCAAGCGAACACATCACGGTGCTGTCTGAGGAAGTCCACGTACTGCTGCCGCTCTTCAGAGGGCATGGCGGCACTGACCAATGTGGGTCTTGGATCTCCTTCGGTTCCAAGGTTCACCTGTACTAACTCATCGACCATGGCGGAGACGCCCTCCTCAAAGGCTGGGGGTGCATCTTCCACGTCCTCTCCACTCGGGGAGGGATCGTCCACGGTAGAGACTACGTTGAAAACTGCATTGGGGCTACCAGATCCTGCCGGGCCGCTGGTGCTGGCATGGGCGGTCGTGGTCATCTTATCAGGAGACTCACAGGCCGTCGAGACCACGGCTACGTCCAACCGTTGAATCGGGAGGACGTAAGCGTCATCCAAGCTTGCCCAGGGATCACTTGCAACAGCGACAGGCTCAACCTCACCTTCCAGGATCTGCTTGTCCTTGCTCTTGTAATAGTCCGCGTCCAGATAACGGGCTTCACATGAGGCAAAAGGAGAGGCATCTCCCTGAAGCACGCCTACTCGACCGTTAAGGGAGTATTTGAGGCATTGGTGGTATGATGAGGGGACCGCCGCATGAAGGTGGAGCCATGGCCTGCCCATCAATGCGTTGTACGCAGTGTCTTGAGAGACTACCATGAATTCGGTGCTGGAAACCAAGTCACCGAACTGGGTCTTCAAGCATATCTTGCCGACCGGGGTTTGCTCGGTGCGGTCGTACCCCTGGATCCTGAGGTCGGAGGGGATCAAGTCATACTCAGACAACCCCAATCTCCGGAGCGTCTGAGTTGGAATCAGGTTAATCCCGGACCCCGTGTCGACAAGACAGCGCCGGACTTCAAGGCCACTGAACTGGCCAGTAACATACAGCGGACGAATGTGCCCCTGTATAGGAGGGTCTTCATCCTTACCAGAGAACGAGATAACTGCCTGACATTCGGCGTCCTCAATCGTTTCGGCGTGAAAGGCCTCTGGAGCCGCAACCTCTGTCTCAAACTGGAGGGGGCTTTTCAGGGCTTCAGCGAGTGCCTCATGCATCTCAGATGACATGCGCAGAGCCTCAAGTATGGAGAGCCTTGCTGGGATGTCGGCCAAGTGCTTCAGGACATCATACTTTTTGGCCAAGCGCGAGCCCCTGGTTGCAGGAGGTTGCTCTGCGGTTGGAGGCATGACGGGCCTTGCCGGTTGGGCCGGCGGCCGACTGGTGCTTGGCGCATCTTGCTGTTCATTGGTTGAAGCCCGAGAAGTAGTCACCGTACTAAGGTCAGGAGGCCGGGACGGACTTGCGGCAGGGCGGAGCTGATCGCGACGCGGCTGAGGCGGTTCTTCCTGGTCCCACACCACAAACAGTGGAGGAGGCGAATCCGTCATCCCCGGATGGGGGGGCTGCGCGCGCTGAACTCGGTTTTGAGCCTGCTGCCTAGTCTCAGTGGCGTGCACGTCCTGGCTGGAGGTACCAACTGTTGTGCCCCGGCGACTCATGTTGTTGCGGTTCCTCCGACGGTGGCGACGACTGGGGACACTAGGGAGGTCCACCTGGTGTTCTTCAACGTCGGGAACTGAAAAGGGATTTACCAGCTCGACGGTATTAACCGAAGCGTACCCAATACTGTCATCGGACGAATTATCCATCACTGGGCGGATCCGGGGAGGGATCCCCATCTCCGGGGGCATGAAATCGCCGAGAGTGCGGGATAGTGGCGGAACTGGCGGGGCGCGCTCTTCCTTCTTGCGCCGCCGCCGTTTGCTCTTCTTGGAAGAGGCAGGCTGGGATGACGATGCCGAAGCAGCACCCGCAGATTCTGGGGGCTCAGGATGATTCAAGTGTGCACGGATGATTCCATGGGCGCGAATGATCGTCTTGAGGGCCATCCAGTTTTTATACTTCTGGGATCCGCGGTCGGAGACCAGCTGCCATTCGTCCTCATTGCCGCTATCGTCATCTGATCCCACGAACACGCCCGCCACTTGTGCTGGAGCTGGGCCCAACCTGATTACATTGTTGTTAATCTGGTCTTGGAGCCAATCCTTAAACACGTAGCACCGCCGGATGGTGTGCCCCAGGGCCCGATGGTAAGGGCAGTAGCGGGGGTTATCCGTGAGATGTGCCTCCTCTGGCCTCCAACACTCAGGAAGTCGCACAATCCTATTCTCCAGGGCGCTCCAGAAATAACCGGAGACCTGATCCTTGTGAAATGAGTAAGTCTGGTATCGCGGGCCTCTGGGAGCGTGGTCTTGACGAGGGGCTGGAGGGGCCTGCCGAGGAGGTGGACCCTGATTATCTCGCCTGGGTTGTGGCGGTACATTACGCGGAGGGGCCAGCCGGTTCTGAGGCTGCCGCTGCTGGGCAGGGGACTGAGCTCATGGAGGCATATTCCTGTGAGGCTGTGGAGCTGGCCTCGCCGGCAGCAGCTCCAACGGCCTGGGGGCCTCTATCTGGGCAACAGCAGCGGGCTCAGCCCTGCTGGCTCTCCTTGCAGGAATCATAGGAGGCAGCGGGTGTGCCTGACTGGCCTGTTGCAGGGATTCCTCAAGACGTTGAGCTTTGTCTGAGAAGTCTCTGAACCCTCCGGGGTAATTCTGAGTGATCAGGGAAGGGACCAGCTCGGTCTTGACGTTCCCGACGCACATTGTCAGCAACTGCTCCTGAGTCAATGGCATGTCAAGGGAATACGTGAGACCCTTCCATCGGGCGACGAAATCCGCGACTCGCTCATCAGGCCTCTGTTTGCACTTGAAGATGTCTGCGATACTCGTCTTCCAGGTCGTGGAACTGAACTGGTAGAGGAATTGTCTACGAAGGTCCTCCCAGCTAGTTATCGACCCGACGGGGAGCTGGCTGTACCAGACAAATGCTGGCCCTTCCAGTGTCTGGACAAAGCAGCGAAGCTTAGCGGCCTCCTGCTGCGCCGGAGTTCCCAACATAGGCCCAAACCTCGAGTTGAAATGAGCCAAATGCTGTGGCGGATCTCCAGTCCCATTGAAGGGGGCGAAGGTGGGATTCCCGAATCCCGGAGGTGCCGGCATGTCATCCACCCATGCTGGGTATGGCTTGCCGTCCGGTGGGATCACCACTTTCCGAGTCTCCAAGGCTTCCAAGCGGGCGATGAGTGCCTCCATCGGATCGTCCGGACATGGGTTCCAGTCCTGGTGAGGATCTCTAACCACGAGCGCATTGCATGGCCCTTCAATCGGGTCGTCGACCGGGTCGTCGAACTCGGCGACTCGTGGGATGGCGGGCGGAGCGGCCCTTGGGGCAGCGGGAGGAATCCGAGCGGGGTCTCTCTGGTAGTCACGCCGCTCTGGAGGGTGTGGTGAAACATACCGCGCCCTCTTGCCATAGGCAATGGCCTCTCCCCTGTCGGCGAACACGTCGTAATCACGGTTGCCCGGGAGAGCCTCATCGAGGGATGGTTGTTCCTGTCCCTGCTGTCCTGGCCTAGGATCACCGTAGTCAGGCCGCTGCTCTGCAGCGCGCTCGGCGAGGAGCTGGTCAACTAGCTTCTTCTGCTCAGCGAGCTGTTGATGCAGCATAGCCTTCTCGGGATCCTCATCCGCCCTCTGCATGGAGGCAGATGGGTTGGCGGGCTTTATAGCCCCGCCGTGCTCTTTACCTTTGCTGACGTTTCAGCTAAACGTCAGTGCTTCAGTGGGTGCAGGGAGTCCCAGGAGGTTCCTCTGGTGACGAGTAACTCTCACCGATGGATCCAACAACGGCTTGTCTTCAGGGGGAGAGCCCCCGTTGAGAAGTTCCAAGCCGTTCCCCTCCCCCGATAGGTCAGCCATATTGACCGTTTCCATCCCTGGGGATATACCCTCAGGGCCACCCAGTAAATCGGGCTGTCGGCGAATCGCACAGAAGCGTAGGGCAGCGTACTGCCCCCATCCACGGATATACACGTGGGGAGTGGCTCCCTCGATAACCTTGCGGAGTACTTGAAAACACTTAACGCATCGTTGTTGGAGGGCCTCGTGGTGCCCAAATGACCCGGGGTGCCGAACCGCGGGGAGCGTGGCCAGGTCAATTTGACGACACTGCTCACCAATATCCCCCAGGTGCACTTGACTCCCGGGATATGGCATTTGTAGGCGGTGAATACGGGAGTGAGTCTCCCAGAGAGTTCGGCAGAAGCATTCGAACTCATCCGGGGTGAGCGATTTGGGTGCATCAAAGTCCGGTCCTGCGACTGGCCAAAACTTCTCAGGGAAGTGGCCCTCTGCAAGGACGGTCCAGAATCTCCACGACTCAAACTCGGGACCCAGGTCTCCTTGGTCCTCTTCAATGACTGGGAATGGACGGGGAACCGGCAGTGGTGCCGAGGCGGGCTGCCGGGCCGACGGGCTGGCCGGCGGTGAATACGGCGAGCAGGCCGATTGGCCTCAATATCCCGGGCCTCCCTCTGAGGGTGGCGGTGCCCTAGCTACCACATCACGATAGGACGGGCTGGCGAGCGAACATCCTGCCGTAGCGTCGGTGCTCGCCGAGGGTGCACTAGATCGTGGTTCGACCGTCGGTCCCCAGAAAAAGTCTCCGGCTCCTCCGATCGAGGCAGAAGGTGCTTCCGGAGGGGCTGGTACTAACCGCAAGCTTGATCCTTGGGGGTCTACCAGGCTCTCACTACTCCGGATATACCTTCGGAGAGAAGCGGGGATCATATCGATCTCGCTCTCGGGAAGTACGAGGCTGACGTGCCGCATTCCTACCCCTGCCCCTAACTGGCGGGATCGGGGGGAGGGCTCCATCGCCGAATCATACTCCGCCTCTGTATCAGAGAAACGAACCGGTCGGATCTCTGTCCGGAATTCCGTAACATTCTTCCCTCGGCGTCGACGCCTCGCCTTCCTGCCCCTGGGTGGTTCTTCGGGGCATGACTGATCTCTATCCTGGCGTCCTCCGGCTGCACTGGTGCTGGGGCCAAGAGGACTAGAAACCAAGGTGCGAGGAGCACCGGGACAGATATCAAAGGGGACGCGGGGAGAGATGATTCCGGGCAGGCCTCCGGGCCGGGATCGAAAGGTGGGGTGACCCATGCCTCTTGGATCGGCCACGCGGAGTAGACCCTGTTGGTGAATAGCGCTACCGCGAGGTGGTCCGCGGTGGCTATTTCCTGTACCAGCAACCGGGAGAGTCAACCCAACCTGCCTTTGGGGCGGTCGGGGCCTCGATCCAGGTCGGGCATAGAAGTGCCCCTGCTCAGGATGCGCAGGGGCCTGGTGGCTGGAGCCAGCGGTGGCTTGAGCCAACGCGGCCGCGGTTCCTAGGGCCCCAAGGTGGGCATCCTCTTCCGCTCGTGCCCGACGTTGGCGTCGGGACAAACGAGTCGGGATGAGCGGCGCAGGCAGGTGGAGAGTCCGTTCTTCGACTTGAGAGGCCTGGCGGCGGTGTCGCCGTGGCCTGACAGGAGCCCTTATCGCGGATCCCTGGAACGAATTTCAGATAGGGTGGTCCCGGACATCTTCCACCTCATCCGCATAGGGGAAGGAGTTGTCGGAGCGCTCTGGGGATAAGCTCCCGAAGCGGTTGGACGTCGAGGTAGGCAGCGGTGCCTCCCTGCGCGGCCCTCGGGGGCGGCGTTGGTGGCGAGGTGCAGCTTCCTTGAGGTCTAGGCGAGCCATGTCCCTGGTGGGGATGACTCCCTCTTCCTCATATCTCCACACCAAGTTTTTGATCACCCTTCTCTGGATGACCTCCGAGGGGGAGAGAGGGCGTGGTTGCCCCGCAGCTACGGCTGCTGGGACAGCTGTGGAATGGGCGGGACCGCGCGGAGTAGTCGCGTCGGTGTTTCCCCTACCCCTGCGCCAGTGGGCGGGTGGCGATCAGGCACTGGATTGGGCGACTTGATTCCTGAAAGCAGGGAGAAAAACCCATTAACACTGACAGGAAAAGGAATCGACAACCAACCATTAGTGCCACGACGCCTTCCATGGGGGGAACCCAGGCCCTCGACGTCGTGAGACGGAGTGCCCGATTTCCCTTCCCCAGCCCCTGGCGGGTTCCGTGCTCCGGTGTTGAGTGCTTGGTCGAGCAGCATGCTGGTCTTCCAACACCTCTGAAAGCCATCGGTCTTCGTATCGAGGAGAAGAGATTCACGTCGGGTTCACCATTTTTCTGTTTCGGTGCGGATGTGCGTCGGGTTTCTGTTCCGACGTTGTTCCGCCAGGACGCGTTCGCGCGTGCACCCGTCGACCCGAGGGGATGGGCGCGCGGCTTGTGGCCCCGCAGTCCCGCTTTCCAAAGGCGGGCGGCATCCGTCCCTTGTTCAGGGGCGTCTGCTCCTTGATCGAAACCGGGATGATGGGATGTCGGCTCCTCCTTCCGTGGACGTCTCCTCGGAACTCGTTGCCTAATCTGGGTCTCCCTCATAGATTTAAGAATGTTCGTGAATCTCGTTCCCGGCGCCATATCTTCATGGACACCGGTTAATTACACTGCTTCTGCCCAGACGCTCCATGGAGTCTGGTCGGGGCAGCAACCTGCGGTGAGGAGACCAGGTGGCTCTGGGTGTCGGGGGCGTGCCTTAACACTGCGACTCTGCATGTCTGCCTTCCGTCCCTAATAGGGCTTCTCGAAGGCGTGACGGCCTGAGGCATCCCGCGCTAGTTGCGGGGAACTGTGTTACCTGAGGTTTTCCTCAGCTTCCCATGTTTAACACGGGGTATGCCGCGAGTTTAACGTCCAGCGGGGACGACATCAGACTGATCAACACGAGAAGTGGATCAGATGACAGAACCCCTTGCGGGGAACCTCCGACGCTGGGGCCAGCACATGGGCGGCTTCCTGAGTGGAGTGGAGTGGAATGAAGTGGCATGACCCCACCGGGATGTGGCGGCCCGGGTAAGGATCAAGATGGATGATGGAGTGAAGAGCTTGGACCCCATAGGGGATTCCAACGTACCGCGCGTTGGCACGGATCAAAGTCAACGTAGTTCGAATATACAGTTTAACGTCATGCTGGACGTCGGAAAGCCGACTCACTAGGAGGTCGAGGCCGCCGGACGGAGGATTGAACCGAACCACCTCACACAGAGGGGGATGGAACGGCCGGGTGGATCACAGTTTCACGTCATGCTGGACGATGAAAGGAGAAAAGGGAAGTGGGGAAGCAAAATGGAGATACACATGTGCAGTCTCCCACATGGGCGGATTCATAGGTGAATTGACGCAAGTGTGAACCCAGGAGGGGTCCACTGATGGACGAACCGACGTTAATACGACTGGGACGACCATGTGGTGGGCTTGAACCTCGGAGAGGCTTCCTACGTACCCTGTTTAGAAGACATGGATCAAAGTCCACGTAGTTCGTTCTGTCTGTAACACTCTACCCCCGTGGGCGAAGGCCACTCCAATCCCGACATCCCTGCAGAGACGCGCGGGTGGGGGCCACATCCAAACCGGGGGGATCTTGCGTGCGAGACACGGGATCGGGTGATGCGGACGGTTTAACGTCTTGCCGGACGAAGTACAGTTTAACGTCGTGTGTTGAGGATGAAGGTGCTTGGCAGTTTAACGTCTTGTCGCGCGGATGAAGATGCTTGGCAGTTTAACGTCTTGTCGCGTGGACGAAGTACAGTTTAGCGTCCTGCAGGACGAATGCTGAACAGTTTAACGTCTTGTAGCTCGGACGATACCGCCGCCGATGGGTCCGTATCACTTCGCGCGAGCCTGGAGGGCCGCACGAGAAGACAACGCATGGTGCGGGCACCCAGGATGAAGATCATCGGGCGCCACGCAGGCGGGTACCCTCAGGGGGTCAAAGGGGGCGACCTCGGCGGATTGCGCGCAAAAGAGAAGCATGGCGCGCAATACCGCGGGTCGGCGCGCAAATGGGCGGGCTGACGCGCAATTGGGCCAGCGCTTTGCACGTGGAAGATAGAGATTGCGCGCACCAGGCTTCGGATAGCGCGCGGGGGCAACGACTCATTATTTAATCGAATGGACACTTTAAAAAAGGGGGGTGCGCGCAATCAGGCTGGATTGCGCGCACCCGGGGCAATTGCGCGCAAGAGGATTCTTTTGCGCGCGAAGGCCTTTGGGTGAAGAATTAGTTCAAAGGAAAGGAGCCAAAGGGATTGCGCGCGAAGGCGAACCCCGAGGCTTTCTTGCGCGAAAGAAAGGAGGTTACCTGAAGATCGGCATTTCACGCGGAAGGGGTTGGATTGCGCGCACGAGAGACCTTTCGAATTCCGGCACCCTTTAAAACGTCGGGGGTCGCCTTATATTTATAGGCAACCCCGGGCACAGAATCTGGTTCGCGGGCGCGGAATTCCCTTCGCGGGCGCGGAATCGGGCCCGGCGCGCAAGGGAGTCGCGTGGGCAACGGGCGCGCAAAATTGCGCGCCGGCCCAGTGCATTGCGCGCATCCCGGGAGGTTTGCGCGCGACACTCCAACTTTGCGCGCGGCTCTCCAAAATTCCGCGCAAGGCTTCCGGGCCCTCCGAAATGGGCTTCCGACTCCAAATATGACCTCGCTTCCCGCATCCGGAGCTTCGTTTGGGAACAATGGACTTTTCTGGCGTCTACAGGGTTCATAAATTAACATTCAATATTGATTAATCTATATCCAGTTATTTAAATGGAATTTGTGTTCAGTTATCTACCTTTCCATATTGACCCATTTATTTAAATGGAACATGTGTTCTGTTATTTATCTTTCCATATTGGTTATTCCTAATAACTTCCACTGGACAAAACCCTTAGTGTGCATTTGAGCTCATACTTATTTTTTCCTTTATGCAGGATTCCATGATATTCACTATGAAGAATATTCATGGATATAGTAGATAGAACAATTTTATTCAAAAAAATTATATTGTAATGTATTTGTTCCCTTTTAATACAAGGATCATGTACAAATATATTTTACTAAAACTAATAAACAATATGTTACTTTGGTATGAAATTTCCATGTAACTTATGACAACAAAGTTATAGTAGGAATCATCTCCAAGCTACTAGGGTCGGGGGTGCAAAAGTTTTTTTTTCTACCCATCCATAAACACTATGGAAAAAATTTTAGATAGTGGGATGAGAAAAAAAATCTTATGATGATACATCAAATTAGAAACTAGTTAGTATATTGAAAAACAGAAAAACACATAAAATTATTTCGTATATCAAACTATTCCATGAGTATATGAAATAAATCATTTTTACATAAAAACTAAAAACATTTTTCTCAAGAGAAACCTTATACAAATAAAAATAAAATAGAAATACCTTTTAGGAAATTGAGTGCAAAATATTTTAAATCTTTTTTAAAACAATTTAATAAACAAATAGATCCCACTTAAATCCATATGTTAAACCACATAAATTAACTCAATTCTTCTTTTTTGTGAAGACACAAAACATTACCTAATGAATTAGAGAGCTATAATGAGGCTTACCCATCTTATGAACTATATTGTGCATAACCACTTCTCATATATAATTCTTATATAACATATCATAAATAAAAAATTTTAAAATTTCACCTTTCTTTAAATAAATTTTTAAAAACTTTTTTAATAACTAATAGAAAACACTTTCAGATATCAAAATATTATTTCCTTTAAAAAACAATATTTTTTTAAAAAATAGATAAAATAAAGTGAAAGTGTAATTTTATTTGTATAAAAATTGATATATTTTAGAGTAATCTGAAAATGAAATAATGGTTATGGTAGTAGGAAAAACTATCGATACTGTATATGTGAAAATAAGCATTCCATTTTTTATTTTGTACAAAAATTCAAAACATTAATATAAAATACAAAAATGTACAATTTTATAAAATTAATAAAGATGAAAGTAGGTACATAAAATTTGTTTTATAATTATTTTATTTCTATATAAATACATCAATAAGATAATTTTATGAATATGGACCTGAAAAATATATTTATAAAATAAATATCTAAAGTATTTAAAATGATATTTTAATGTAAAGTGTCCCATAACTAGAGTCTGGATCATCATGTATGTTTCTTATCATTCTAAATAATATAATTATATTATTAATATTCTATATTATTAACCTTTTTGTATGTTAATTATTGTTTTAATTTTATTTCATATATTATTAATTTAATTACTTAATCAATTAAGTTCCCATCAGACATTTTGATGATATTCGACTCATATGTATAAAAAGAATTCTAAAAGTTGAATATTGTAAAAGTGGTAATTATTCTATAATTTCTAGAACAATAATATTTTTAAAATTAAAATTTTTATTCATCAATTATAATTTTTAAACCGATTATGAAGGATGGTTATGAAAAATGAACTATGATACAACCATGAATACTTTAGGCTGTTCGTACTCATGAGTAAAGTTTCCATTTTTCAACAATCATTATGTAAAGAATGAAAGTATTATTTTATATTTAAATAATAATCATATTATCATAAATAAGTAATATTTTATTTAAATAAAATTATATATATCTCTATCTTATATTTAATGTGATAATAAAAAATGAATCCCATTACAATGGGCAGGTCATAATCCCCAAGTATGCAATAATGACCTAATCATTTTTAAATGAAGTAAAAGGTATGAAAAAATGTGTTATATTAATTTTTATTAATGATAAATATTTCCTTAATATAATATATATAAATAAAATAATCTTCATAATTATCCATGAGAGATGGTTATGGAAAGATAATTAAATCGGTTCGTGAGGGGGTAGTCTTCCGTACACATGAACGATGGTTTCACATCCCACTTGATGAAAGTTGAGATAGATGTGGGATTTTAAATTAACATAAAATCAAATAAGAATATGAATTCCATTTTTTTATTTCAGAAAGTTTGAGTAATATTTTATGGATGTACAAGAATGAAAATGTTAATTTTTTTGTTAATGATAAAAAATCTCCCTTATAAAGCCTCTTAGTGTTTATACCAAAAGCTTTCCTATGACGATTTTTTGACAAATAAATTTCCCTAGGAAATAGATAGGGATGCAAGGAAGGGATTTGGGTATGTTTTTTATGAACCAAAAGGATCTCTATGCGTGAATAAAATATTATATGAGGTGAAAAATTATAGGTGGGGGGGGACTCTTGTAATCAGGTATAATATTAAATTAATATGAAATAATTTTTATGAAAAGTGGAACCATAATGATATGATTAGAATATAAGATGATTATGGTTTGAATTAGTTTGATACATTCATGTTTTTAAATTTTTAGATTATGTTTTCACCCTTATATCATTTTTAACCTCCATTAACCCTGAGGACACTTATAGTGACAACAACGTTATTTACAATAAAGGATTTATAAAAGTAACTATAAAAGGAAAACAGAACCATTAATGAAAAATGGTTAATATTACAACCCAATACCATTCAATTTGTAGGATAAAATAATTCTAGTAATTTTAAATCATTTAAAAAAATTTATTTATTACAAAATAACATTAATGTAATTTTCGAAACTAATTATTTAATTTGAAATTGAAAAATAGCATGAAAATTAAGGAATTAGAATAAAATCCTTAAAAAAACCCCTAATATTTTAATTTTTTATAATGAAATTTTTGAATAAAATAAATCAGTAAAATGATATTTGTTTTTCTATTTAAAATTTTATTTATTTAATTTTCCTTTTAATTGAATAAATATTGTATTGACATTACATTGTCATTTGATTTAATTACTTCCTTTCTAAAAATTAGAAATAAATTAGAAATATAAAAAATTAATTAATCATTCAAATAAATATTTATAATGAAACATAAGTTATTTTTATAGCTATCACAGATTATTACAGATATTAAATATGGAAGAGTAGAATTTTTTACTTTTTCCTTTACATAAATTTGATAAAGGTAAAAGTTAAGGCTAGATATAGAATGTGCATATATTAGATTTTGGGATTCTGATGGATTAAAATAAATCATACAATGAAATAAATAAAAGAGTTTGGGTCATTTTTTAGTCCTTATCATATTATTTTTTAAAATAGTTACCCGATTTTCCCTTACTATGGTGACAAACATTTAGTATGGTTACTGATCATAATAAAAAATATAAAAGGGACCTGTTTAACAAATTTGAAAATATTTCTTCCAAATATGTAATTAAATTTTCAAGATTCTATTCACATAAGTGATAGAATTTAATTTAAAATTTATCCAAAAAATGCGGTGAAAAGTATTTTTTTTTTGAAAAAATGTCTTTCTAAATATAGAAATATTATCATAAGAAATTAAAGTATCAAATATATTCCAAATAATATAATATAATTATATTTAATAAAAAGGTACTAATGAAATTTTCAAATTAATCCAAAATATATATATGACTTTGTGAATAAATTCCATGAAAAAATCAATATTATTCACTTTTCATTGAAAAAACTACTTTCAGTAATATTCTCAATAAATCATCTTAAAATTGAAATAATTTTTTTAATAATAACATATTGTTCATTTTTTGAAATTATAATTCTATAATTTTATAATCAATATTTTATATAAAATTCCTAAAACCCAATATATTTAGAAATAATTTTTTTAACGAGAAAATTACGTAATATTCCCACAATGAATATTATAATTTAATTAATGAATATATAAAAATGATTTATTTTTTCATTTCCATGGTTGTCACATTACTGATATTCTACACTATTAATATTGTATTAATAAATAACAAAGTGACATGACAGAGGATAATTCAGATTGAAACATGATAAATGATGCATTTGGATTTGAAGGAAATAATAAAAATTATTTTAATGGATAAAATATATAAAATTTATTATAATCCAGTTAATCATGATTAGAACATCAGTGATATAGAAAATGTATCTTATGAATTAGTTGAAAATTAAAAAAAATTATAGGATTAGTTTACTAAGTATTCAATGATAAATTTTATACTCAAGTTGCATAATACCATGTTTTTTATGGGATTACTAAAAATGAAGTGTCCATGGTTTTGGGGTTTCATCATGATTCATATTGTAAAGATATGTTCCTTGAATAATTTTACGAGTTGAATAAAGTAATCAATAATCTATTATATGATTATAAAAATACATTCATGCCCTAAAGATTTCATATTTTATTGGGTAGAAGAGTTTGATAAAATACAATGCATAAGATTTCAAATAATAAAATGGAAATCAATGATTCATAGTGGGAGTAAAAATGAAAGAAACACCATGATGAAGTAGAAGAATAAATCTCATGCAATTTTTTTAAATTTATTTCCTCTTATATCTCTCTCGTCTAAGACTATATTACAAATTAAGTAGAATTCATTGGAATGTAATAGTGATTACTATATAAGATATAAAAAGGATTCAGTATCACCGAACATGTTTGTTTCATTATATCCAGATTTTTCATTGGATACTAGGAATATACATTTGAGATTAACTTCTAATATTTTTTACCCTTTTGAATATTTAATTAATAATTATAACATATGGAAATCTATATTTATCCCCTCTAATATATCTCCATGGATATATATTAAGAATAATTATATCATTATTTTAATTATTATTTTAGGAATGAAAATTTCTAGAAATAACATTGATTTATCCATTAAACCTTTAATAAATTATTTTTAAGAATATAAGATAATGGAAAAGAAAAAATTGACACATCAATGTGAAAAATCATTAAAATAAATGATGTTTTGATTTGAACAATTAGTGAAATTCAATGAAAAAGAAACATATCCAGTTGGAACACTCATATAAGAATGGCCTGTTTAGTTATTATTTTTTATTTTGAGCTTCCAAAATCACCATATCAAATAAAATGGTTCTTTATGTGTCATTAAATATTTTTTGATGCATCTCATAAATTTATTTTCATCAAGACACAATTCAATGGATATATTTACTTGAGAAAGTAACCAAATGTGTTTCATAATTATTAAATATTCGGATAATTAATGATTATCACTATATAATTTGTAAAATTTTATCATTTAAGAGAATGGGGGAAAGGGTACAAGGTTTAATATCTATTTCAGATGAAAAAAAACTGTGGAAGAAAATGAGTATATTTTACGAACGCCTATATTCAGAGTATAATTTGATACGTCATAATCTTGATGTAATGAATATTGAGAGGAACATATGTTATAATTTAATTTTTACATTTTTAAAAGAGGAATTTAATTAATATAATCAACATAATGTTCATAATTATTTTAAATAAATGAATATAAAACATCATTTTTGGGAAAATTAGAATGGAATTTATCCTCTAATATTTTTTTAATGAGAAATCAGAGGAATGATCTTGAGTGACGCCATTATATATTATGTAAATTTTTAAAATTACTAAACCCTAAATTATTTTTATTTTATTAATTAATATAACTAAATTATTTATTATTTGATAATTGAAAAATAAATATTTTTTATATTTTTAATAAATACCAAAAATCTCGAATTATTTCCATTTATTCATTATTTGTTAATAATTACATTATAATATTTAATATTTATTATTATTCTCATTAACTATTTTAGTTTATTATTACATTATTATTGTAACTCATTTTTATGTTGAGGAGTGGTCAATGAATAAATAGATTTAATTCGGATAAAAATTAATGTTTTTCACAATATAAGTAACCTCATTTTTTGAATGAACTTAATATTTGGAACTACACATTTGGAATGAACATCCCATTTTGAATGAGATTTTTAGAATGAAACTAAAATTTGGATCCAGAACTTTATAATTAAAATGAAATTTAGAACCACATGTTGGTGATATACCTTATGTTCTGGATCCTCACTCTAGCGATATACCTCTTGTTCAAGAACCTCACATTGGTGATACACCTCACACAATTGGTTAATTTTATCCAACACATTTTTATGGAAATTTTTGTACTATATATCATATGAATTATATGATCTTTATATTTTAAAGGGAACAACTTAAATAAATTTTGAGGCTCTATGAATTTATAATATGTATTATTATCAGGATATTCATCCATATTTATTCTAAGTTGATGACTCTGTCCTATTGAAAATGGATATTGGTTTCCTGATATCCAATGAATATCACATTACATGAATGTAAAATAGTATATAAAATCGATATATATATATATATAAATATGATTTAACACATATTTTATAGGATTATTTGAGAAATTATTTTCCGACTAATAATTTTCCTCTTTATACAAATGAACTGAACCTTAGCCATGAACATATCTGGAATGTAACACCATGAACATGTCATGTGAAGAACAAATGTTACATCAAGTCATGATGACCAGATATCATAATAATGATATTAATGCAATGAGTTATAAGGTATCTCTATATATGGAGAAGCTTATAGAAACATCATCTCTACATACAAACATAATTTTTCATAGATTATGAATAGTGATAGATTTTGAAACAATCGCATGTGGTATGTAGGATATCACAAAAAACATAAATACTATGAGTTGTATGGACATTGAAACATTACATGAAAGGATTCCAAAACATTTTTAATTTTAATAAGTTTTGATGCTTTTTAATTATATGGATAATATTGAATTATAGCACATATTGATTTTTTGGGAATATGATAATATATCTTGATATTTTTTAGAGTTTAGTTATAGAAATTATAGAGATATTTATTAGAAGAAAAGTATTTTATATTAAATTTTAATATTGGAATTTAAAATACTTATCATATTTATTTGGGCATTTTAAAAATATTATCATTGGATAAATTTATCTATTGAATATTTTAGAGATAATTTGGACTAATAAAATTCAAATATTTTGTAATTTTGAATTTTGGATTTGATTAATATTTTTATGTACAATTTTATGGAAGTATTATTTATGTTCCAATATATATTTATCTATTCTAATTTTTTGTTTTTTTAAATTACTTTTTATTAATTTATTTCAACAATGATTCATTGAAAGTGCTGAAAGCATAGAGAAAATAACAGAAACATTTTACTATGTTATTAAAAATTATTGAAGAAAAATATTAAGTATGTGTAGAATATAAATAATGTTTATAAATGATGTTTGGAGATGATAGTAACATGATAATATGATATAATGATGAAAATTTTGATAGAAAAAAAATAATTGTTATTTTTCTACTTTTTTCATTTCAAGAATGAAGTGTACACTCATTGATGATCTATTGGATAATACTGTGATTTATTTAAGATTTATTCTTTTAAAATGTTTATCAATACACATGTCAGTTTCTACAACAACATTGTTATGATTAATTTATAAAAAACTCAACATCTCATCTATTTTTTTAAGTGTGTACAACTTATACTCAATTGTGTTACACTTTTAGCTTCTCAATATAAATGATCAAGGTTATTTTAAAAATATTCGGAAGGCCCTATAAATTCCAATTTTTTTGGTTTCATCTTCTTTCACACAGTTTTCATGGTCCTCCAATAAATGGAATATATTATTTAAATCACCATGCTCATTAAGAGAGTGTAGGTGGACTTGATTAGGGGATATCTGTACCTTGAACAAATATACATATTCATATCCAACTATTTACGTTATTTACTTTTTAGTACATTACTCTACATTTATAGCGTAAGAAAATGTCAAATTATTTTATGGGGGATAATTTAAATTTGTTATTAATTTTCCAAGGGGTCACAACTCTTCCCCATTTTGTGTCTTCATCATCATTTCAAGATTATAATTAGTATCAATGTAGAGGCTATATTTCTAGAAATAATTGATGATACACAAAATTTTGTAAATGATACCAACAACCAATATCAAAGGTTAGGATCTATTGTATAATATTGAACATTTTATTTTGGCATTTATAATCATGAGTTAAACATAAAATAGAAAAAGGTAGAATTTAATGGAATAATTAGGCTAAGGTATTTCCATGATTCATGATCCTTATTTCAATTATGATAATTGTTGTTGTTGGAATGCACATATGATTATCTATTTGATGAATCATGGATTAATTGTGCGTCTAAATTCGATGAAACCATATATTATCAATGAAGGTGAACGTAAAAAGTGGAGTGATTCTCAAGTGTGTAATTATACCTTTAGTTCAAGGGACATTCTTGATATTATTCACAGAATTGGAAATGATGAATTTTATAATGTCTGTCAATGTGCTACGACTTAGGAAATGAGGGAATTATTTAAGCTTCCAATAAATTAATTGATAATGTTAAAAATTGAGGAATAATACTTCCTAACATATAGTTGATACATTTAAGATATGGGAAGATGAAATAATTAATAAGGTGAAATGAATATTGAATGAGGTAGCCAATGATTTTACTTCTCTTAGAACATATGTAGTTAAACCTGATCAAGATTTCAATTTTCTCATTTTTTCCACTATATGGACTAGAATTTTAGCTTCACTTATTTAATCCAAGATGGTTATGAATTTGAAAACGAATGAATTAATTATAACCTTCATGATGTATATATTTGAGATGAATGAAGATACTAAAGATCATATTTTTATCGAAGAGGAAAATGTTACAATAAGTGTTTCAAAGGATGAATAATTTTATTTTTATTCTTTTGATTTCTTTTTAAGTAACGAGTTATCAAATATCTAAAGAGAATTTAACAATCTATATAAAAATATAAAAGTGAAATTAAATGATTATAAATTGAAGTATGAAAGATTTGATGAATGTGAAAATAAATTTCATTCGAGACATGACTACCCTCTAATTATGTTTCAAAGAAATATTCAATATAAACAGGGATAAATATATGGAGGTTACATGGCGTGCATATTATTATTCATGCGATATATCTAATTTTTGTTCTAAATTTGGGAATTTGAATCAGAAGGTAAATCTATGTCTTATGGATCACACAAATGATGTGCAATCACCTTACTCACACCCTTCTAATTATGAAAATATTTATTTTAATGACCATAATGAATATTATCATATTCTTTATGATAAAATAAAACCATTAAATAAAGAGAAAAATAATCATAAAATATTATGAATATAATTTTATTGAAAAAGAGTCTTTAAATAAAGAAATAGTAGTTGTAATATGAATGTTTTTTAAAACTTCCCATGCTTTATAAGATAAAAATGTTCAATAATTATTTATTGAAGTTTATTATATAAAACAACTTCTTTGTTGAATAATGGTGAGAAATATTTAAATTTTTTTTGGTGAAAATAAAATTAATTAAATTATATTTGGAATCGGTAGTAATAGGGAAATACCTAAAATATAAAGTAATTATTTTGGTTCCCAATTATTAAAGAAAAAATATGTGTCTTATTAAATGTAATCATTGTGGTATTAATAGACATTATTCTAATGAATTATATTTTATAAAGACTTAATTTTTTGGTTTCAATTAGGTTTATTATTCAAAATAATTATTTATAATTATATACGGAATTTTTGCACAAAATACATTGTTTTGGTTGACAATATATTTAATTGATCACAAATTTTGGCCCAAAAGAATATAAGTACAAAACTCCACTTCTATTTGATATTTTTTAGGTTTATGACACAAAAAACTTGTTAAATTATTTAGTGTTAATTTAATAAACGAATATTTCATATATTTCTATTTCTTATTGTCTTTTTAATTTAAAAAGAAAGATCCTTATTGATGGAACGGTTAAAAAGTAGAAAGAAAATATTATTTGGTAATTTAAGTATTTTGTTTATGTGAAGTGACTGTTTTATATGAGGAAGAATATTTGTAAATATATTTAAAACTATATCATTGAATTTATTAGTATTTTTTATTATTTCATTTTTCAAACAATTATGATTTACACAATTATTGATTGTGTTATTTAAGTAAATATCACATGTGAAAATTATTTATATTATATATACTTTTAAAATACATTAATTTAAATTGTTGAATATTTTTAAAATATAAGCCTAATTTAAATAAAGAATTATTTTAAATATTTTTCAAATTGGTAAATGAATTATTTTTTTTAAAAAATTTAATCTTTTAGTTATTTATTTTGTGCATTCAAAATATATTTATTATTTATGGAAAATTATATCAAATATTTTATGGAAACTTAAAAGTGAATTTTTTTTATGTTTTTTTAAAAGGATGAATATTTTTAATGGGATTTTATAGTATTTGTTTCAAAATTACTCAAAAATAATTATATTTCATATTTTTTAATGAAAATTTATCATTTAATCTCTAATGTGGAATTAAAAAATTTACTATTTAATTCATGGTTATGTATTAAAAACATGTTTTGAAAATTAATTGAAAAAAATGTTTTGCTATAATATTTTTCTATGTGATAAAATTATTTATCATTTTATTATTTATTTATCAAAGAGTCATTATTTTAACATTTTGATATATTCGTAGAGGGGGAGGATATATTTGATATTATTGAGTTATATAAGGTTAAAAGGGGAGTTATTTTTGAGTGACTCCCTTCCAATTTTTTAATTTTTTAATTACTAAAATCATGTCATATTTGTAATGATCCTTACATTTGGAATGATATATTTTGCAATGAATATCCTGTTTATAACCAGACATTTGAAATATACCCCATGTTTTGAACTACATATTTAAAACCACCCATTAGTGATATAACTCATATTCAAGATCCTAATTTTGGTGATATAAAACAAATTTTGGAACCTCACATTTAGGATATAACTCATTCCATTAGAGCCTTATGAAAACACCTTTTTATATTGACACCTATACACAGTTTCATACAAATTCTAAATACTCAGGATTGTAAAAGGAACTTTTGACATCAATTTTTAGTCTTCATAAATTTATAGTCTGCATTACTATTGGGGAATTATAGAATATTGATTAAAAATTGAATATCATCTCCTCATTCAAATGGAGGTTGGTTTTATGGTATCCACCAACTCTTATTTTCATAGAATGTGGATAAGTACTGAACAATAATATACATGTGATACAATATATCTCATATAAGAGTATTTGAGATGTCCTAAGCCAATATATAACTCTCCTTTATTTTTAAATGAACTATAATTTAATCCAAGAACATATTTGGAAGACATCACCAGGAGCATTCCATGTGATGAAAATATATTACATTGGTTTTGATGATAAGATAACATAAGCATTATGTTTGTAGAATTCATTACAAGATAACGATATCTACACTCAGTCATTCAAAAATGTAAACTCCACATTTAGAAATTCAAATATTTAAATTTTATGAAATGTGATGGATTTTTGAAGAAGCTCATTTTGGAGTGTAACATATCATTAAAAACATCAATTCTGTGAGATACATTGAGGTTAAAATATTAAATGAAAGGTAATTTTCATAATTTTGATTTTCATAATGTGTGAAGCTTTCTCATTAACAAATTATAAAAAATTAACCAAAATATTGTATAGAGAAACAAGCATTTTACAAATGTTATTACATGATTTCAAGCATTAATAACCATGAAATAAAAGCGAATTATCAAATATTCTAGTTTCATTGGAAGATTAGGTAAATAATTATAAAACATGAAATCAAAATAAAAGAATATTTTATTTAATCTTTATAATAAAGTATTAACTCTCTTTGAGATCTTATCTAAATATATATGATAACCTGGGGAATACATAGACAATAAGAATGAGTTAAAAATATCTGTAAGGGAATAAACATGGGAATAAAAAATAGAACACAAGTTATAAAGGGAAATCATGATGAAATAAAATTTCATACCACATTAATAAACATATGGAATCATAATATATAGAACATGGATTCATATGATCATGGAAATAATGGAATGTGGAAGCAACATATGACATGACATAAACATGAGTCGAGGCTAACTTCCAAGACAATATCACTTGGTTGGAAAATTCCAATAATGGATAGGGTGTACTCCATAATCCATTACATGACCTCTCAAGATACTAAAAATTACCCATTTCATTGGAGTTCTATCTAGGTACACCCATAAAAACATGTTCATTTAATGTGTTAAACATAAATAATCAAATATAAAGAATAAACATAAGGATTTCTAATGGATTGAAATGGGTTTCATAATCATATCATAAGGCATAATCAAAAGGCGCATCACCATGGTATACATGGAAGAAATAATTTAAATAATTCACGGATATTTATAAGGGATAAAATATATTTTAAATAAATATGTTCAATTGATGTGGAAACATGAAAAACTGGGTATATTTAGTAAAGATCCATTTAGGCATGATATTGAGAAAAACAATAAAGTGTATTTAAGGAATAATTATTTCCATAAAACCAGAAATGTGTTGAAATATATTTTCTTGATATATATATATATATTAGAAAAACATTATTGTTTTGAAATAGTTGATTTTATGTATTTTAAAAATTGGTAGGAAATGGAGATGTTCCCTTTAACCAGGCATTCTTATTAGTATAAATTGAGAAGGGAAAATTTTAAAACATATATTTCCACATTTTATAAAGATTAATTTATATAGATACATTGGTGTGGAAAATTTATATATAATTTAAACTAATAAAAAATAAATGATGAATAATTACATTGGGTAAGTGTGAGAGAATGAATAACCGAAGTGAAAAATAGTTTTTCAGAGAGACCACTTACCTTATGTATGAATTTTTTCTTTACTTTCACTAAATTTTCTAAATAATAAAATTATATTAATTAGTTAATTAACTAAGAACATATCCTTCATGAATTATGTTTATTTTAATTTTTTTAATTTCATTTATGGAAATTTCTATGAGTTATAAAGTTCAATTTTGTTATTCCATGATCTTTGGTTTTATGGTTTCATGGTCAAATTACTTGTGTATAATTATTGAAGTTTTTTTCAAATTGGAATAATTAACTTGAAGTGAAAGTATATGGTATTAATAAAATTAAATAATTTTAAATAGTACCATATTTTATTTTGTTTTCTTTAATATAAGGATGAGTCATTTTATTAAATGATAATGATAAATGTTAAATTTAATTTGGAAGGTTTTTCTACCCTCACAAATTAATTTCACTTTATTTAATTTTACATCTTTATATTATTTATGATACTTGGAAAAGTTATAATATATGTAATAAAATATTATTTAACAAAAAAAGATGTTATGATCCACCTTGTCAATGATATTGGAAAACGAAAACTCATCATCCATGAAGGTGGTGAACATACATATCTTAGATGATGACTTCATTTTTAGAATAAAAGGAGATGAGATAATATTTAATGATTGATTATAAATTTAGAAAGAAATATTATAGTATAAGACTCTAGAGTTATCATTCAACTATGGATCGGGTCGGTGAGGAGAGGATAAGAAAATAAAAGAAATTAAAAGAGAATGATTGGAGATTTTATCTCTTGAATGTCGTCTATAGGATAAATTCTTCAAAAGACCCCTTAGGGAACATGAAATTGGACTACTATTGATACAAGTAGTTCATTGACTTGGGGAAGAGGACTGGGAAGGGGATTAGTCATAATATTGATATGATACAAGGCTTATATGGTGTAAGGAGAAGTGGTGGTATTTATTGGGTGAAGAGAGGTGTGTTTTTTATTATTATATTCATTAGTTTGTTATTTTGAATCAAGAATATAAATAGTGATAATTAATATGACTAAATATATTAATTTTGTGGGAGTGTTCTAACAAATAGATTTTTACATCATACAAGACCAATAATGTTCATGTATTTAGCTTATAATGTGAAATACCGTAAATTAATGCATTTCACTAGTCACAAAAAAATGAACTATTTTTAGAAAAATCCCAAATGTTCACCCTAACTATTTAACAATTTATATATTTCAATAATGGAATCCGTTTTTAAAAAAAATCATTATTTTAAAAATTTATTTTTTAAACAAAATCATCATTTATTTGAAAAATATATCCATTTTAATATTATAATTTTATTTTTACTCATTTAAAAATTAATCAAGGTATCATAAAATTATCTTTTATTTTTAATGAAAAATGACATTAACTTATTAATGTATTTTATGATGATAAATTTCCTTTTAAATAAATATATTAATTATAAAATTGTAAATAAATGTTTATGTTTTATAAAAATAGCATCACATAATTTATTATTTTTAAAACATTTAATTACACATACCATGATATAAATATTTCATTATTTCATTTATGAGATACCTAAATTTTATTTTAACCTTCATAGGTGAGGTTGCTATTTTAATAGCCATATTAAAATTCTTAATGGTAAGATTACTATTCTAATGGCCATGTTACCATTCCAATGATATAGGTTCTTTAATTTATATAAATAATTTTTTTTAAATCATTCTTCATTCACTTGTATTTTATATTATGGTTATATATATAATATGATATTCAAAATGAATATTTTACTATTAACATTATGTTTTATTTCTACAACTTTGTTCACGAGTGTGGTCATTCAAGTTGATCGAGCATATTTTGTTTTTCACTTCATATTATGTAATTTTCAATTTATTGTTCAACTATAATAATTGAAATCCTTATTGGTTTATTGGATTATAAATGTATCATTTTTTATTTATGAAAATATTGTTTTTATTGGGTTCTCTATGTGATGTTTTGTTTTTTATAACGTAATTATATTAAGGAAAATTCCATTGATAAAATTATGGGTCATTACATTCTTCCACCCTTATGAAATTCCTCCATTGAAATTTAATTTTTTATACTTAGGTGAAAATTAGTGAGGGTACTTATACATCATCGCTTATTCCGATTACCATTTCACCTCTTTATATTTACTATTTCTCCATAATAGAGTGACCAAATGAGTAGTATTGTGGTGTAGAAATTTATTTCTACTATGTAAGATCTTAATCAGTTTCTAATCATAAGAGAGATCATTATCCAGCATTACCACCTTTGAATTTTTTAGATGTGAGGGATCAGTTATGTATTTCATCAGAAGAGATACATGAAACACATCATTAATAGAAGCATGGTTTTTTAATGTTTTAGTTAATAGTTTATAGCTCTATCATGATAAAGAAATTAGATGTGGTTGATGTACCTGGGGCCTAACTTTCTTTTCTTACAAAAATCACATGACCTCGTTCCATGAAGATATATGGAGGAATAAATATTTACTAACCTCAAAATCTAAATCCCATCAACGATTATTTGCATAGTTATTTTATTGACTTAGGGTAGACTAGATTTGCAGTTTTATGGTATCCATATTTTCTTCCATTTCCTAAAACATTTTAGGTTCGATTAGATATGTTCACCATTTTCATCGAAACATGTAGGATTTCTATAAATTTTCCTATAAAGGGATTCATATAGAGACTTTTGGATTCTTGAGTAGAAACAATTATAGTAATTTATCTTCAATAATGGAAGATATTTATCCCATATTCCTTTGAAGTATATTTAGAATTCTCTCAAATTGTCTTAAAATGATTGAATATTCAACATAGATTTTCCATCAGTTTATGTGTGATAATCCATAATAATTTTCAACTCAATATTTGGAGAATGATGGGGAATTTTCCAAAACATGGCGGAAAATCACGGATCTTGTTCATATATATTTTATAATGATACTTCATGAGTCCCCACCACTTCTTTGATGTATACTCATGCATTTTTTTAAAGTGAGAAGTCCTCTTGAATCATAATTATTTGATCAGTCTTTGTAAGATGATCCACAATGACACATATAGAATTATTTCCTCTTGATTTCATTGGATGTCCATTGAAAAATTCCATAGTTATGTTTTCAAATTTCAATGAAGGTATAGGAAATTTTTTCATCATTACCTTAGATTTTTCCGTTTCATCATTTAGTTCCTTATATATAAATCAATTTAATTTATATTTAGTGATATCCTTCTTCATGTTTTCCCACAAATAGTGCTCTCAAAGACATCGATACATCTTTGTGGACCCTATGTAGATATAGATGGTTTATATATGAAAATCATTTAGATACTATTTCTTTATCTTCATATTGGATGAAAACATAGTCAAAACCGAAATCTTATAACTCATTCATCTTCAATTTTGAACTTTGAGGATATCCCTATTCATAAAACTTCCACGTTTTTCTGAATATCCACATAATCTCTTGGAGCATCCATTATCTTCTATGAAAGTAATGGTTGAGAAATAATTTTTTAAATGAATGATGATGTACCCTCCTTGATGGTTCCCATTCCCATCCTTTGCAAGTATGAGAATATTGGAACCTTCTATATTCTCATCATTGATAAATTTACATGATTCTTTTTTTACTTAGAGATTCTGTCCCATTATTTTATTTAATAGGATAATAGTGTATATAGAATTTATAATCCTTGATGAGATTTAATCATCTTAGATAGACCATATTAATCGCATTCTATGTGAATATAAATTTGAGGCTCTTATGATAAATATATATCACCCACTTATCCCAATTGTGATAATGCCGCCAGTTTTTCAATGCAATGATGAAAACTACCAATTCCCGATCAAGAATGGGATAGTTTTTCTAACTATATTTCAACTTCCATGAGGGGTAGTAAATTAATTTATTATTTTGAAATTTTATATACCCCAAGACCTTATTTGAAGCATCATTGTATACCACAAAGCGTTCCCCACTTTTCAGTTGTGTATCTACTTGTGTAGATACATGCCTTTTTTCAACTTTTTGGAGTTGTCTTACCTTCAAATGGTTGAGATAAACATTACTAACATACAAGACAACTCAGTTAGTGGTTTTGAAAATCATGATAAGTTCCACAGAAATAATCAATGACACCAATCTAAACCATGGAATATATGGATATCCATTATAGGTTTTGGTATTGGATACTCCTCAGTTACCATTATTTTATACGGGTCTATAGATATTACTTTTCTGGTGATAGAATTTCCTAGGAATTATACTTCCTCTATCTATAACATAAATTTATTTTACACTGCATATATTTTCTCCCTTCACAATTTCTTTAGATCTATATTCAAATTCTCATCATGCTCCTACTTTCTCTGGGAGTATATTAGAATATCATCTATGATGTCTACCAAAAATTTGATGAGGTAATATCTAAAGACCTTATTCATTTTTCCAAGAACATTTCTTGAGAATTAGTGATTATTAATGTAATAACTATGAAATTATAGTGTCCATACCTTGTTCGAATGAAAATATTGAGAATATCATCCATGTTCCTAATTAATAGATGATATCTGGACTAATGGACCATATTAGAGAAATATATATCCCAATATAACTGATCAAACAAGTCATCTATCAATGGTAGGGGAATATTGTTATTTTTTTCAGCTGATCATAATCAATATAGAAGAACATTGATCTATCCTTCTTCTGGGATAAGAGGACTGTCAGACCCCATTGTGAAGAATTAAAGAGTATGAAACCCTTTTCTAGATTCTCTTGTAGATTCTTATTAATTTATTATAACTCAATGGTTTAAACTATGTAATGAGTCTTTGATATGGGAAAATATAAAAATATATGATCAATTCCAAACATAACCTCTTGGTCTAGAGGAAGACAAAGAAATTCTTCAAGGAACACATCATTGTTGTCCCCAACAAGGGGTATGTATTCAAGTCTGAACCTACTCTTTGTATAAATTATTCGAGCAGGATATTATTTCTCATAAGAAAATAGTATCCACAATTGAGATGATGATTCTGAAGGAGATTCATCATCCTAATTACACTTATACAAAATTGGGGTATGCCTTCGGAAGTGAGGAGTGATATTTCTTTCTCAATAGTTGATGTTTTACGTATATATAAATATCAAATCCAGAAAAAATATTCAATTAAACTCCACCAAAGGAAGTATGAAATGTTTTTTTGGGAGGCTTAGTCCAAAAATGTTATCCATCGAGAATTTATATACATTAGATGAAATAATTACCCCCATTAACTTTTACCAGAGATAACTCAACCTTTATATTATGATAAGGTGTTTGTATAGTTTCACTAAACATGATGGATACGAACGATTGAATAGAAATATAATCAAATAGTAAATTCACTATTCTTGAATGAATTACCATATTACTTTTCACCACAACATGGTTGGGATCCTTCTCAATGGTAGTGATAGTATATTCCATTACTTTCTTCCTTGGAGGTTATTTTTGTTGATTTCCTCTCATAACCCTTGGCTCAGGGAATTGACTAACATAATTACCATGATACTTGTAGTCAAAAAAAATTAAAGAATGATTAATCATATGAAATTTATTTTATTCTTCCATATTAGTGTAATTATTGAAATACCTTCACCAATAATTATCCTGATGACCCTCTCTTACAAATTTTATGCACCACCTAGTTCCCTTTCGATTTCTCGCCAGATGATTCTTCCCACACTTTTGAGTTGTGGGATTTTGGGTTTTTTTCCTTCATTGGATTTTTCTATTGATCATAAAATAATATAATAAATTTATTCCTTCTAATCTACAATCCCATAAGACCAGTCATTGTCTAAAATCTCCATTTCATCCTTAAGGGAACAACATAAAATCTCATTATAGCTGTAAAAGACTCAAATTTTAAAGGAATTTATTAGACTCAACATTAATCTTGAAAAGAGGTGATCCACCTATCTTTTAGAGTTCATGATAAAGCCAGAAGCATTTTATGAATTCCTTGTAAAGTTATCTTTTTATTCCCTGATATATTTTACTACTTTGTTTCATCAGTTCTATGAACACCCACTCTATCTTAAGATGGAGAGTTAGAGAAAAATATTTATTCGAAAATATTTAATTCAATCCTTCCCAATACATGGAATCAATTTCCCCCATAGAATTTATATTTTTGATTAGTTTCCACCACTGATCATATTCCCCCTAAAATGATGGACCGCCCGTATAACATTATATTATTTTTAAAATTAGAGGATAAATAATATCATCACAATAAAGTTAATCCATTATTCCATGACGAGGGGATCAGAATATCGAATATTGATATGAGTCCTATGTCACATAAAGAATTTTAATGAATCTTAACCTTTCTTAGAATTAGGGGGAATTCCACAAGATTCATGTTATTATTCATATAATGATCCAGTTGAGCTAGTACTGGCATAATGTTATGATCTCCCATTTCCATCAGATTTGATATTTAATTAGGAAGACGATCACATTTTCAATCACATTAGTTTTTGTGATGGTTACTCCAATTTCCATCTATTATATAAAAAATATAACAATAAGACAATTATGGTGATTTAATAATTATATAATAAGAATATAAAAATAAAACCATAAACATTGTGGGAATAAATTTTAAACGAAAAGAATATCCTAACTTATGATTCTGTAAGTATAAAAATAGGTTATTCATAGTGATATAATTATCCAAGGGTTGTTAATAAAGTATTCTAGTCCATATACCTGAAAATAAAAAAAAATTCTTTGGGATAACAACTATAGAGGCCCAATCCTTTTACACTTGTTATTATATTTTTTTATACACAATTAACCATGAAATAAAATCCATGGATTGAATAGTCTATTGTCTTTAGAAGAATTGATAAATAATTATGAAGAAAAAAATAAAAATAAAAACATATTTTATTTAATATATATAATGATATCATATCTATATTTGAGATCTTATAACTATATATGATAATCAGGGTAATACATAGAGAAAGTAATGAGTTAATAAACACAATTAGGGAATGCAGATGGGAATAAAACATATAAAATGAGATAGAATTGCATAAAATGATGAAATAAAAATTGATGTAACATGAATAAACATATGGAACTGTATATTATTTAACATGGATTCATATGATCAAGGAGATATTAGAAAGTGTAAGCAAAAAATAACATGACACAAACATAATTCGAGGCTAACTTATAAGACTATATCACATGGTGGAAAAGTCCCACAATGGATTAGGTTTACTCCCTAATCCCATAAATGAAATATCGAGATACAAAACATTACCCAATTAATTTTATCACTCTCTCGTTTTACCCATAATAACATGTTCATGCATTTGTGTTCCACATAAAGAGTCAAAAAAAAAATAATAAACATAAGGGTCACCCATGGAATGAAATGACCTTTATAATCATGTCATATGACAGAAAAAAAAGGTGTTTCATAATGGTATACATGAAAGAGAAAATTTAAATAATTTAGGGAAATTAATAATGGAAAAATAATAATATATCATAAATAATGATGTTTAATTTAACAAGAAATATGACAAATATTGGTTAGGTTCCTTTAGAAATGTTCCACTTAGAATTGATTTTTGAGAAAAGAATAAATAGTCATTCCAGAATAATTATTTACCTAAAATAAGAAATTAATGAAAATATATTTTCATGATAAAAATTGATATTTATGAAAAATATTAGTGACTTAATATAGTATGGGAGTGTTTCTAAAAAAATGTGTATGAAATGGAGAAGTTTCCATTAATTTGGATTTCTTATCCAGATGAATTTTGAATAGAACATTTTAAAACAAGTATTTACACATATAATAAAGATTAATTTAGATATATAAATATGTATAGAAACATTAAAAATAATTTAAACGAATTATCTATGAATAATTATGAATTATAATGTGGAAAATAGAGAAAACGTTTAACATAATGGGAAATAGAGGTTCAAAGAGACCCCCTTACTTATGTCCAAATGCATTATGCAGTTGCACTTAATGTCCTGGGTAATAAAATTAGATTAATTAGTTACTTAATTTATAACATCTAATTAATGTAGTTGATTTATTATAATTTTATTATATTTATTTATAGCCATTATTACGTGTTATAAAGTTTATTTTTAGCATTTCGAGAGCGTTTGTTTTCATGGTTTTATGGTTAGTTTACTTGTGTATAATTATGGGAATTTTTTCAAATGGAAATAATTATATTTATTTGTAATTATATGTTATTAATTAAATTTAGTAATTTCAAATATTCCCATACATGAATTGGTTTTTATGAGGATTATTATTTCGATAAAACATTAATAATAATTCTTTAATTTATTTTGGTTGGTTTTCTAACCATCCTGAACTAGTTTAATTTTATTTGATTTTATGTCTATAAATTAGTTAAATAACATGAAAAAAGTGATAATATACATAAAAATATTATTGACCAAAATAATTATCTTATGACTAACATTGTTGGCAGTAATGGAAAAAACCCATCATCCACGAATGCGGTGAAACAACATATCACAAGAAAAGTTTTTAATTTTAGAATGAAAGAAGATGAGATGGTGTAGGATGATTTATATTAAATTAACAAAAAATTACTTTATATGATACTATAGTTGTTATGTTTGTTTTTTATAGGGTATTATAGGATATGATGAAAAAATAAGTGAAATTAAAAGTAAAGGATTGAGGATTTTACCTCTTGAATATCATCTCCTTCAGAACCTCCATGAATGACCCCTTAATGAACATGAGAATTAGCATATTTTTGAGTCAAAGGGATCTATAAAATTTGGAAGGTGATTGTAATGGGAATAGGGAAAAATACCTATAAGATAAAAGTCTTATAAGGTGTGAGGATATGGGGTGGTGAGAGGTGGAATTTAAAGGGAGAGTTGAGGGGTGTTTTTTAATATTATATTCATTAGTTATTTTCTCTTTATATAATCAATGGAGTTGATTTATATGAATAAATAATTTAAATTCTTATAGATAGTTGAATGTAAAAGGGCCATATATCCTCCATGACTCGAAATTTAATGTATTTAGCTTATACTATTAAATAATGTAAATTACCGTATTTCACTATTCACTAAAAATTAAGCTATTTTGGAAAAAACCAAAAAATTTAACTAAAACAATTTTATGACATTTATATTTTAAAAATTGAAACCATTTTAGGAAAATAATTTTCTATATAAGTGAAATTTAATTTTTAGATAAAATCGTAATTTATTTGAAAAATACCAATTTTAATTTTATAATATTTTTTTACCATTTGAAGAATTTATTAAGGTCTTATAAAATTAATTTATAATTATAATAAAACATAATAATAATTTATAAACCTATTTTATAAAAATACATTTTTCTTCAAATAACTATATTGAATATAAAATTGTAAAAAGTGGTTTACATTTTACAAAAATATCAAGACCAAAATTTATCATTTTTAAAACATTTATTCACTCATAAAATGATATAAATAAATCATGTTTTAGTTTATAAGAAACCTATATTTTATTTTATACTTTCATAGTTGAGGATACTTTTCTAATGGCTAAATTACTATTCTGAATAGTTAGATAACAATTTCAATGGTCATGTTACTATTACAACAATACAACTTTCTTGTTATCTATCAATAACTATTATTTCATTCATTCTTCATTAACACATATTTTTAATTAAGGATATATATATATTCATCTTTAAAATTAATATTTTATTATTAGCATTATGTTTTATTTCAACAGTTTTGTTTGTGAGTGTTTTCATTCTAGTGGATCAAGTATATATTTTTTCGATTCTTATTATCTTAAATTCTCTTTTTTATCCCACTATAACGTTTGATATTCTTATTGTTTTTTTCTAACTATAGAGTCATTATTTATTTATGGAAATAATTTATTTATTAGTTTATCTATCTGTTGTATGTGTTTTACTACATAATTATTGGAAGAGAAATTTCATTGATGAAATTACATCTCGTTAAATATTGGTATTTATGTGAATATGAGAAAATATGTTGATATTTTTGAATATTTAATTTACAAAAATTATGGAGATATTTACGGGAAGTAAAATATTTTTATAAAAACATAATATTTCAATTTAAATTTATTATCATAATTATAGCAGTATTTTAAGGAGATTATCAATAACATAATTTATATATAGATTTTTTTTCTTATGGTCAAAAATTAAATTAGAAATATTTTTGAATTTTAAAATTAGGATTTGAGGAAGATTTTTATCGATACATTATTGAGGTGAAAACTGACATTTATCAATTCTAATATTCTACATTTTGGTTCAAATTATTATTTTTAGAAACTATTTTATGAATGGTTCAACAGAAATTAAAAAAATATTGAAAAATTCATGGATGAAGTTGAATTCATTATTTCAAATCGTTCATGAATGAAATAATAATTCTACAATGACTAGAAGTAATATATTATAAATTAATACTATAGGTGACGATGCCATGATAATGTGAAACAAAAAAAACACTCTCGATGAAAATGAAAGAATTAATCTTTTTTCTACTATTATCTTTCACAGAAGGAATCCTAAACTCAATGATGATCTATTATTTTTTTAAATATTAATGATTAATTATTTAAATAATAATATCAAATCATTTTTTAGTTTTTAATGCAACTTTGAGCGGAAGAACGTATCAATAATTCAACATCCTATCTATTTTTTTTAAAAAATTTCAAGTTATTATACTAAATTATACTAGAGTGTTACCTTATAGAACTATGCTATTGAGGTTTCGTACAAAAGAACTTAAATTCCTTGTAAAATAATTTATATAAGGAGAGAACTACACACACCGAGTTGTCAAGGACCATAAATAAAACGATCTAATTGGTAAAATCCCAAAGCACACAGAGAGATTATTGGTGGAGGGCAATAAGGGATATCATTACCTTGAAAAATTACACATAACCATTTTAGGACATTTAATTTCTTTATTTTCCACTAAATTACTCAAAATTAAGAGTGAAGGGAATAATAACATTATTTCAGAATGGTTGATTTAAATTTATCATGATTTTGAAAAATGGAAACAATTCACCCCTTTTGTGTTTTCATCATCATATCAGTGAAATAAAAGAAATATTTCATTGAACATTAATTAATGTAATGACCTATATGGATATTCAAGTATTATTCCAAAGAAGAATTGACTTAAAACATCTAAATTTACATTTATTGAAATTTCATGACTCACATATTTTTATGTAGTGGTTTGTACCATTAGAATTGAGTAATACATTTCTTAAAAAAGTTACTATAGTTATAATCATTTTATGAACCTTATTAATATGTATTTTCAGAAAGTCCTTAAATGCTACTGATCTTGAAAAAAATTAATAAATAATTGTGTTGACACCTTGTCAATTGAAGATGTTATTTTCCCGTTAATTTTTTTTCATGATTAAATTGATTGTTCATTTTTTTGAGGATGATAAACTTGGTCGACCAGTGTACTATTAATGGATATATCCAATTGGAAAATATGTTAATATTATTTTTATGATCATTTTTGAATTCTATTTTATCAAATAATTGCGTATCTTATATTTTTTTCATTATTTACTTATGTCATTTGTGATTATACATGAGAAATTGATCTTAACCAAAAGGATCTATTTATGAAGGTTGAATCATCTAAGAGTTTTTAAAATTATATTTTAATTATTTATAAGGGATTGTGACTAGATTCAATCATGTTGGATGTGTTTTTGACAACTCAAATAATTCCCATTTTAAAAAAACTTCATTAATATTTATTACTTGAGGATTACCTGATGTCAAGGGATTAAATTTTACACTATTTGAATTGGAATTTCTATAGGCACATAAATATATTATACACAATATGCATATTACAGATCCATTTTTTAAATAATTGATATTGCAAATAAAGATATTACTAAGGAGTAAGGATTTAAATGAGATGAAATTTTCAAAATATTCTAATATAGATATTGTGGAATGGTTCCACTTTAATAGAACAAACCCTCTTGATCCTTTACATTCCCAAATTTTGGTGTTTGGGGTGTCCTGGGGACCATCACTGACTCATTAAAGAGTTATCCAAAATTTAGGTTGGAATGAAGTGTGGAACCGATAGGGGTCGATGTCACTGATGGGTGATAGTGTCACCGATTGGCATCAGTGGCACCGATGGGCGTCAGTGGCACCAATCGACATCAGTGGAACCAAGGAGCATCAGTGGCACCATTGGGCATTAGTGGCACCGAAGGGTGTTGGTTTCACAGATTAGTATCGGTGGCACTGAGGGGCGTCATTGGCATTGATCGACATTGGTGGCACCGATAAGCGTTAGTGGCAATGATACACATCAGTGGAAGCTATGGGTCTTCCATAGAACCATTCGAAATCGGTGCCTGGGTGACGGTGATTGGGTGATGGTGTCATGGAGACGATGTCAGGACGATGGTGCCAGGGCAACGGTGCAAGGGGACAGTGTCAGGGCGACAGTGCTTGGGATACAGTGTCAGGGAAACAGTGCCAGGGAGAATGTGGTAGGGCGATGGTTCCAAGGAGACAATGTCAGGGCAATGGAGCCAGGGTAACGGTGCCACGGTGATGGTGCCAGGGTGACAGTGACTCACCTAATAGTGAGTCTTTCCATATTTGTCCACGAACTTCCATTTTTTCCCTATTAACATATCTTTTGACATAAAAGTGTTGTAATAAACCTTTCAAAGCCATTTAAATCCAATAAAAGATGTTTTAAACCCCCAATATTTGGGCGACCCTTGAGTAACCAAAATGAATGTCCTTTTTCCTTGGTGTCACACCTTTTACATGTTTTCTAGTTTCACCCCTCTTACACATTTTTCTCCATTTAAAGGAAATATTCTAAATTGAAGATATTATCTCCAGCATCTATGAGTATAATTATTAAATCTCAATGAATCCCATCTATAGAAAATTACCAACCACGTGGTCAAGCCATGATCCAAATATTCTGTACATCGAAATCGCCTCCCTAATTTTTGGATCTAACCTTTTCTTAAGCTGAGATCCTCTCTTCTTTAACTTTCAGTTTCCCTAGGAATGCCCTAGAGACATACTCCTTAGATAAATATTGGACCCATATTGGAGACCTTCCCGCTCAGCCTTGTAGTACTTGAAGTTATTTCTTTACATGTCACTAATCCCCAGTTCTTAGCGTGAGGAGAAAACATCGATTGTTGATAATACATGTAGGGTTTTTTCTTCATATCTCATTGATGTGTATCATGGGGGCATGTAGTATAATGTTTACCTTGGGAGGTTGAAGAAACCAAACCTTAACAAAGATAATAATTTGACTCTAAAGAATGAAGGGGTGTGTTTTATGTTGATGTTGTAGTATTCATGTTATCTTTTATTTATGTTGTGAATTGTATGGGATTATGACCACTAAAAATAGTGGAAATTTGTGGTCCTTTATTTCTCACAAATGATCCTCTGTTTTTTGGGATAATCTTGTGATTTAATTGATATAACTTAGAAACTGGTTAATCACGTAGAGTTGGTCAATAAAATGAATGCCCAATGAATAGAGAATCCTTGTGTGATTACCCGTATTAACCAAATAGAAAGAAGGAACTTGATTAATGGTGTGGTTAAATTCTGAAAACTAGCTTGCACTGTTATGCTAATACACATGGTTATTCTTCTTGATGCTTATGAGGTGACTATGATGGGGAAGGGGTCCCCTATTGTTCAGTTGTTGGTTTATGGTTTGAGGACTTGAGGGGTTGTATATTGGGGCTTGGTTGGGTTCCAGTATTTCTAGGTATCACACTGGTACCATTTATTGTGGTGACTTTATGAGAGAACAATGTGTCAATTGTTAAATTATGGATTTTCTTTTTTCTTTATGTTTTTGAATTGGCTAGTGGATATTCAAGTTTGTTTCTTGGTTGGGAAGGTATATTTAAATGGAATCACATGAACATGAAAAATGGAATGGGTATAATGGGAGATTGTTTTCTAGAAATGGGTTGTGCTTTGGTTGTGGCTATTGTGTGTTCTTTCATGTTAGAATAGTAACAATGCAAGTTGTACCTAGTTGTGTATAGGCTGGTTGTCTGTTTTAGTACCCTAAAGTTGGGATGCATATTTTTTTGATAATATGTATAAATTTAGTTCTTTTGTTTCTTATACACACCCCACTGATATTGAGAACTCCTTGCCAAACACCCCCATTTCGTGGGGGAGGGTGTTTTTTCCAACATTCTTATGAGTGGCTAGTTATTAGATCATTTCTGCTCCCTCTCCCAGGTAGGCCAAAACTCTTCAGGCAAGCTGTGATGGATTATGGTATATTATGGGCCATGAATCTTCATGTAGGGTGTTTTGTGGCGGTTTTCCTAGGTGTATGCGGGCATGTTTGTTTCCCTAGTTTCTATGGGATGAGGCCCTGGTGTCTTCAGCCATGAAAATGGTTGATCCGGACCATGTGTCTTCAGGTGTGGCAGCGGTTGTGGTAGACCAGGTGTTTGTGGGTCTGGTTTTGTGTAGTTGTGTTGGCCTAGGTGTGTGTGTGTGGGGTTCATGGTGATCGCCCCAAAGATTTTTGTTGGGGGCGACAATGAGACTGTAGTGAGACTTGTGGGGGAGGTCTGACTCGTAGAATTCCTTAATAACCAGTGAGAAAGTGGTGCGGGGTACCCAAATATCGATGGTATTTTACTATTACTTTACCTGACCTGTGTTATTTGGGGAGTCTGCCTTTGTGAGGCTGGTCTGAGAGTTTCGTTGAAATGTGTTTTGGATAACTCTATTTTTTTCTCATGGGCCATTAGAATGCCTCCCATCTTGTGCATGAGAGCTTTTGGTTTTCCCTACAGATTATACCTGTATACTCACCATATATATATATAACTACTTTTAGGTTTCCAAGAGGACCTTGAGAACCATGGCATAATTTACTAGCTTGGGCTTTGGGAGTTTTTATGCTTTTTCTTTCTTTTGGAATATTCCTTGGAGTTTTATTGTATAAATGTGTGAGTCTATTTCTGAACAAGAATATGGGAGGGGAATTTTTTCATTAGTTTTACTTTCAGTTTGTGGATTATTTTGGGATTTCCCATGCGTTGTTTGATTCAAAAGCTTTGAAATACTTTGTTTCACCTAGTTTAGCCTGTGCATTGGGACAAGATGTATATAGAATCTCAATAAACCTGGAATTTAGTTTTCCAGTTGGAATCAGACTATCCAGGTTGACATTTTTTGAGGATGTAGGCTACTTCTAGGTCCGTATCAATCTAGAGGGGATCGCTTTCTGATTAAAATTTATCCTTACAATGTCATATTAGGAATAAACTTGATATTTTTAGTACACTCTATTATCAAATGATTTTTTATTAGGGTCATTTCTCAAATATGGGTGGCCATCGTGTATCTTTCATTGGCATGTGGGGTTTCCAATAGTGCCGCAAGTGAGCGGAGCCCCTTCTTCTCTTATTAGGCGAGCTGTCAGTGGAGTCGGAAGATATAGAGATGTTGGAATTCCTGAGGGTCATCAGTTATTTATTGAACTTTGTCCTTAGAGAGATGGTAACTCTACCCCCTCGACGTGGTATTGAGTTCGGGATATACTTGCAACCTAGTGCCTATCCGACTACAATGGATCCCTATCAGATGAAACCCTTAGAGTTGTGGGAGTTTCAGATCCCGGTCGATGACCTGATGAAGATGGGTTTTATCCAACCAATCGTGTCGCCATGGGGAGCTCTAGTATTGTTTGCAAAGAAGGTAGAAAATTTTCTCAGGCTATTTATAGACTATCAAAGGCTAAATGAGATGAAAATGAAGAATCTTTACCCTCTTCTGGGGATTGATGACCTCTTTGATCAATTGAAGGGAGAAGGTTGGTTTTTTAAGATTGATCTGTGGTCGGGATATCATCAGTTGAGGGTGAATGAGGGTGACATCCCAAGGACTTCTTTCAGGAGTAGATATGGGCACATTGATTTTGTGTTCATGTCTTTTAGTGTTACGAATGCACCAGCCGTGTTTATGGGGCTCATGAACTCTGACTTCTAGGAATATCTAGACCGGTTCATAATTGTTTTTATTGACGACAACTTGATCTACTCCAGATCAGGGGAGGATCAGGCTGAGCATCTGAGGATGGTATTAGAAGTCCTTCGACACTACCAGATCTATGGGATGTTTTCCATGTAAAATTTCTGGAGATGAGGGGTGCACTTCCTTGGGCATGTGTTGTCTCAGAAGGGAATAGAGGTGGATCTATCAATGGTTGAAGTAGTTGTTTATTGGGAAGCACCCAAGAATGGGGAAAGGTTTCATAGTTTCCTAGGTCTAGCAGGCTACTAACAGAGGTTTGTTCCTGACTTCTCTTGATTTTCAGTGACATTGACAGCCTTGACCAAGAAATACATGTTTTTTTTTGGAGTGAGCACTGTTAGAAGGGTTTCAGTTATCTAAAGGGGACGCTGGTCGGTTCCCCAGTGCTGAGGATTACATAGGAAGGGATAATGTTTGAAGTGATCTGTGATGCTTATAGGATAGGATTGTGATGTGTGATGATGAAGCAATGGTTAGTGATCTCTTATGGGTCTAGTAAGTTATCTCCTCATGAACGTATCTATTACACCCATGATGTGGAGCTTTCAACTATTGTGTTTGCACTGAAGTTGTAGTGGCATTACCTCATCGGGGAATGCTTCGTGGTCTTCAAAGATATCAAGGGCTTGAGGTATGTTTTATCCCAGTGAGACATGATCTTGAGTAAACATTGATGGATGAAGTTTCTTCTGGAGTACAACTTCGAGATCTTCTATACCTTAGGAAAGGGGATTGTGGTGGCTAATGCCTTGAGTGGGAAGTCCCATAGGGATGTGGTTCGAGAGTCAACATATGCTTAGAAACAAATAGAGGATTTGTATGCCTTTCACCTCAACACAACATTGGAGAATGGTAGAGGATATCTATTCCAGAAGAAGGTGTCTTCCTTCTTTGTACAGTAGGTGTATGAGTCTCAGTGGGGGGACTTAGAGGCTGAAGTGATGCACGATCGTTTTAGCAAGGGTAATGCTCTGTAAGGATGGTCATAAGATGGTCAGAATTAGATGATTTTCCATAGGAAGTTGTTTGTCCTAGAGACGATGTGTGGGAGAGTTTTTAGTGAGTTCTATAACTCACCCCTATCAGTACACCAAAGTGTTTTAATGATGTACCGGGGCTTGAGAGGTCAGTTTTTGTGGCCCAGGGATAAGCGGGCAACGGAGAAGTTTGTGGAAAAGTGCCTCATGTGTCATCAGTTGAAGGTTGAGTACTGTGTTCCAGTTGGTCTATTGAAGCCAATATATGTCCTAGAGTGGAGGTGGGATGACCACTCAATAGATTTCTTCATAGGAATACCCAGGATTCATGGAGGATATGATGCTATCTAGATGGAGGTACACATGCTGACAGAATCAGCTCACTTCTTGTCAATAATGGAGTCAAGTGTGATTGATTCCTTAGGAAAGTGTTAGGTGGATGAGATGGTGTGGTTTCATGGAGTTTTGAGGTCCATATTCTTATATCGAGATGCGTAGTTTACCTCAATAATCTAAAAGTTATTATTGCATGTTTTCGACACCTAGATATTTTTTAGCACTGATTTCCACCCCTAGACACATGACAAGATAGAGAGGACCATCCAGACATTTGAGGATATTCTGCAGGAATACATTCTAGACTTTGGAGGATCATGGGTATGACACTTTCCACTGGAAGAGTTTGCCTAAAATTATAGATATCACTCTACCATTAGAATGGATCCTTTGTAATCCCTGTATTGACTACTGTGACATTCAGTTGTGTGTTGGACCGAGGTTGAGGAAGTAGGTATTTTTGGCCTAGATGTACTAAAGAGCATGACAGAGAAGGTTCAGCTTGTGTATGAGAGGATGGATGTGGCTCAGGGATGGGAGAAGTTATATGCTGCTCATAAAAGGATAGCCTTGGAGTTTGAGGTTAGGGAACACAGGTTCGTAAAGGTATCCCCTCGATGTGGGCATCATATGTTCGGAATGGGGAGTAAGATTTATCCATGGTTCTTTAGGCCCTTCGAGGAGTTGTGGCATGTCGGAAAAGTTTCGTATCAGCTGGCTCCACCACCGCTATTATAGAGGGTCTAAAACGTATTCCATGTGCCTCAGCTCTGTCAGTATCTACACGATGACTCACACATCCTCGATTGGAGAGAGATGGATATCAAGGACGATGCAATGTTCTTAGAGTGACCAGTGGGGATCCAGAATCATGAGGAGAAGGTACTTTATGGAAAAACCATTCCCTTGTATTGTGTGTTGAAGAGGCACGGTGGCCTCGAGGAGAGTACCCAGGAATGGGAGGTACAAATGCGTGCCCAGTACCTTGATCTTTTTTTAGGTTTGATTTGTGTTTGTTTTTTACTTGACTGTGAAGTCATGTATGACTTTGTCATCTATAATATGGGATATATTTCTTTCTCAAAATATGTGTAAAAGTCCTCACTATGGGGAAGGGAGGAAGTGATCCCTAATCTAGACACATTAAGGTGGATGTGATTAAACCTATGCAGGTGACTCAGTGCTGCCCAAAGTGGATAGTATCTTGACATGGAAGAAGTGACTACCTAACTCATATATTTAGATGGTTTTACTTTATAAGTTTGTGTGGCTACTTAAGGGAGAAGATAAATAGTGTATCTATAGTTGTTCAGGATATAGATGAGGGAGTGGTGATCCTAGATATTGAGGCTTATTCTGGATTTTAAAAAACTATAGGGTTGTTTTTCCATGAGAGGTATCATTCGTGGTGGTTGCTTAGACCCCCCATCTTTTAACTGGGTTTACTCTTGAATTATTTAGGGAAAGAATAGTTTAAGAGGTATCTGATGGAATGGCCCGAACCCTCTAGATCCATTACTTTTCCAAATTTGGGTGTTTCTGGTGTTATGGGGACTATTGTTGACTCATTAAGGTGTTTTCCGAAATTCAGGTTTGAATGGACGGTGGCACCGATGGGCGTGAGAGGCACCGATGGGCGTGAGAGGCACCGATAGACATTGGTAGAACCGATGGGAAATGGTGGAACCGATCAACATAGGTGGCACCAAGGAGATTTGGTGGAAAGGATGAGCGTCAATGGCACTGATGGGTGTGGGTGGCACTAATCTGCATCAGTGGAACCAACGGGTAACAATTGAATGGAAGGGCATCAGTGGCAGTGATCGACATCTGTGGAACCGATGAGTATCAGTAGAATTGATGGGCGTCAGAGGCACCAATGGTCATCGATGGAACCCATGGTTATTGGTGGTACCGATGGTTCATCCATATCACCAATCGACATCGATGCAAGGGTGAAAATGATAGGGTGGAGACACCAGGGTGACGACGCTAGGGTGATAGTGACATGGAGATAGTTCTAGTGCAAAGGTGCTAGGGAGACGATGTCAGATCGATGGTGCCAAAGTAACGGTGCTAGGGAGATGGTTCCAGGGTGACGATTCTAGGGTGAAGTTTCTAGGGCTATGGTGACTCACCTAACTATGAGTCCTTCCCTATTTTTCTTGGACCTTCCACTATTTCCCCAATAACATATCTTTTGACAGAAAAGTGTTTTAAAACACCTTTCAACTCCATTTTAAGATAATAAATGATTTTTAAACCTCTAATAGTGCAAATACCCTTGAGTTACCAAAATGTGTGTCATTTTCCCTTAGTGTCACACCTTTTTATTTCATTTTATAGTTTCACCTATGTTATGCGTTCTTCTCTGTTTCTAGGAAATATCGTAACTAATAGCTGTTATCTCCGACATCTCTGAGGATAATTATTAAATCTCAGTTAACCCCAACATGAAAAACCTCCCAACGTCATGGTCAAGGCACGATCCATATTTTAAGTACTACGAAATTGACTCCCTGATTTTAGGATCTGGCCATTTCTTAAGCCAAGATCCTCTCTTCTTCTTCCATTTGGTTTCTCAAAGTATGCCCTAAGGCCTTACTCTGAAGACGAATCAGGCGCCCATGATGGAGCCCTTCCCCCTCATTCTTGGAGTCCTTATAGTTCCTCCACATCAAGTCGTGCATCCCCTGTTCTTAGCGCGATGACAAAACAATGATTTTTGATCATCTAATTAGGGTTTTTTCTTTCATCTCTATTTACGGTGTGACATGCGGGGTGGGTAGGATAATGTTTCCCTTGGGATATGGATGAAACCAAAGATTAACAAAGATAATAAATGGACTCTAATGAATTAAGGGGTGTGTTTCATTATGATGTTTCTATATTTATTTTATCTTCATTTTTATATTGTGAATTGTATGGTCTTATTCCCACTGCAAATAGTGGTTATTGGGGGTCCTTTATTTTAAACTAATAAGCCATAGTTTTTTGGGATATTATAGATATTGAATGGATATAACATGAAAAATGGTTAATCACGTAAAGATGGTCGATAAAATATATTCCCAATGAATAAAGAATCCTTGTGTGATCACCACGGTTAACCAAAAAGAATGAAGTAACTTGATAAATGGTCTGGTTAATGTCTAAAAACTCCCTTTCTCTATTTTGATAATACACATGGTTGTTCTTCTTGATGGTCATGTGGTGACGTGGATGGGGATGATATCCCCTGTTGTTAAACTATTGGTTGTGTATTTGAGGCCATGTAGGTACCTATGTTGTGGCTTAGTTTGGTTCAAGTACATTTAGGGATCTCACTGGTACCTTTTATTATTGTGACATTACACGATAAACGGATGTGAATGCTTAAATTTCTACTTGGTTGTTTTCCATTAGTTGTTGTATTGGATTGTGGCTATGATTGTAAGTTTCATGTTAGTCAAGGGATATTTAAATGGAATCACTTGAACATGATAATGGGAATGGGTACACTAGGGGATTGTTTTCTAGTAATTGGTTGTGCTCTGGTTGTGGATGATGTGTCTTCCTGCATGTAGGAATTGTAATGAGGGTGGTTGTGCTCTATTTGTGTATGGGATGGTTTTTTGTTTTAGAACCCTTAGGTTGGGATGAATGTTTTTTTGATAATATGAATTAATTTAGTTTTAGTGTTTCTTATTCGCACCCCACCCATGTGGGGAACTCCGCAATGAACAACCCCATTTTAAGGGGGGAGGGTGTTTTTTCCAACATTCGTATGAGTGGATGGTTATTAACTCCTTTATACTCCCTTTCCAAGGAAGCCCAAGAATCTTTGGGCAGGATGTGATGACCTAAGGTATAATATGGCCCAAGACACTTCAGGAAGGGTGTGTTGTGGTGGTTGTACAAGATGTGTGTGGGCACGTTTGTTTCCCTAGTGTATTCGAAATGAGGACCAGGTGTCTTCAGGTTTGACAATGGATGTTCTATCCCAGGTTCCATCAAGCATGGTAGTGGTTGTGGTGGCCTAGGTGTTTGCTAGCGTGGTTATTTGTGGTTGTGGCAGCCCTGGTTTGTGTGGGAGGGATGCGTGGTGATGACCCATAAGGTTGTCGTTGGGGCAGCAGTGGGACTGGAGTGAGACTTGTGGGCGAGGTTTGACATGTAGGATTTCCTAATAACCAATGTAAAAGTAGTGCAAGGTACCCAAATATTAATGTGATATTACCATTACATTACCTGACTTGTGTTATTTTGGGTGTGCGCCATTGTTGATGTTGGGTGGATTGTTTCCTTGCTAGGTGTTTTGGTTATCTCTATTGTTTTTCGAATGTGGAATTAGAGTTCTCCCCCACTTGTGCATGAGAGAATTTGGTTTTCCCTACTAAGTACACCTATATACTCACCCTATGTATATAAAACTACTTTTTGGTTTGCAGGATGACCTTGTGGATAGTTCCAGACAATACTATCTCAGGTTTCAGGATTTTTTTCTTGTTTTTATTTAATTTGGTATTTTCCTTGGTGTTTTCTTATAACAATGTATCAGTTTATTTTTGAACATGCACTTGGGAGTGGATTCTTCAATTTACTTTTACTTTTAGTTTGTGGAGTTGTCTGAGATTTACCATCTTATCTCCCAATACTATTAAATAAAAAGGGTAATGCATTCAATTTTATATGATAATATATACCCTTGGTGGTAGTCTCCACTTTGAGGCCCATTGAAGTCGGGGCTTGGAGGTCATTATCTCTCCTTAAACTTAACGAAGGAAGGGTCTGTCAGTTTTTTGTCCCTTTCCTCACATTGGTGAAGTTGGGTCGTGACATCCCCTATTATATAATCACATAATCATGTTCATTTTTTTTATATTTATTAGTTTTGTAAATGTTAAAATTAAAAAAATATATCTTATTGTTTAGAAAATGAATGTTGGGAATTATTCTCAAATATAAAATGATTTGATGTTTTTGGCATGAGTTCCTATATAATAGGATAATATATTATATACCTACAATATTAATGGATTCACATTTCGTACAATTAATTTTGATGAAGGACCAAAAAATAAATATTGTGGTTTATATACACTTGTAAAAGTGGGTTATTGTGAATATATGGTTGATATAGTCAAATTAAACTATCACGATTAATTTTCTCTTATCCTATTCTAAAAGTATGTGGGTAAACATAAATTGGGGTATAATGAAATATGTTTTATGTTTTATATAGGTAAAATTATCTCACATTATAAATACCAATGACCATGAATAACATGATCCATTTATCTTTGTTTTACAAGAAAACATAGTTTATTAGGTGGATAATGAATTACATGAATGATATAGTGTTATTTTTTACATAAAACAGAGAGAATTTTATGAAATTGGAACCAAATTCAACTAGTACTTTGTGATCATGAACCAAATAAAAAGAAAAACATTAAATTATTTTACCTAATAATATTGAAAAATATACTTCTAAATATATGTGGGAAATGAAGTAATATTTTTAATTGTGGTTGATAACAATGAGGACAATGAAGATACAGATAATTGAATGTATAAATTTGTAGTGAAAATATATTAAAATTTCACATCTATAAGTGATTCATTCATATGTACATTTTTTTATTGTTCCCTTTTTTATAAATCTTTTACTTCTACTTTTTTATAGATTCAATATATTATAATCCAATATGAATTTTTGAGAACACAAAAATTCAAGATCCTAGTACATCATTATCTGAGAGCACACCACCTATTCCCTAAACTTAAATGGATCTTATGATTACACTGTAAAAAATAATTATCGATATCCATCAGCTTCACCATATATTATTGGTATCTCATTTTCTGATGCATCAATGGTGGTAGAGTAGTTGGTATCCCATATATCTTCCGGATATCAATGAGTTACCATTACTGGTTTGTATGTCACCATACAAAAAACTATATATTTTTATTTAATATTTAATTAGTTATTCAAGAAGATAAATATGAACAAAAAATAAATAAAAATTTGAATACAATAGATGAATGGGATAAGAAATAAATTAATATTATCAATCCATTTGATAAGTGTGGGGTGCATAATGATGATGCAATCTGAATCTATGGTCAAATTTGTAGAAAACATTCCTGTGAAATTCTGAGCCTTATGATTAATTATAAATAATAGTGGTATATTTTCATATCATAGAAGAATAATTTTTTCCATACAATTAAATGTAATAATAATTTAATTTCCATTGATGTATAATTTAAAAGGTTTCAGTTAAATTAGTAATATAATTATATTGTGTAATGTGTTTTTCCAGATGGTTTTTTATTTTGATATCACACACTCTACATCATGCTTAAGGAACATGACAATTAGGGGTATGAAATAGAGAAACATTAAGTGGAGATTATAAATTTAGTGTAAGGAAAATTTTCTAAGAACTCGGTTGAAGTATGAGAGTGTTCCCAATGAAATGTCTTGTGATTACTGTAAGATGTTTGTTTATATTAACAAAAATGTATATAAAGAGGTATTTGAGGTTTTTTTATAGTATGATAATGTAAAAAAATAGAATTAAATTATTATTATTATTAATTATGATATTTTTATAACAATTATCTAAATATTTACAATTAATTGCGAAAACAATTCATTACTAATATTTTGGGATCATAGAGTTCTTATAGAAAAAGAGAGATCATGGTTTTATTTTATCCATTATTATTTATATTATTTTTTTATACCTAATGTTTTTCTCCAACTTTCACACACACACACACATATAAATATATATTTATATAGATTCGTGATATAGGTTACCTAGTTAAAAAATGGATATATGGATTAATGTTCATCAAATAACTGATGAAAATTTCATGAATGATCCGACCAGGGACATCGATGTAAGTAAATTTCATTTATATTTAATTTTATTTGATTTCTATAAATAAATATTAATGTAATATATTTAATTAGATAATAAAAATAATTTCATATAATTTATAAAATTAAATTAATATTGATCTATTAGTAAGTTAAAATTCAATAATCAATGGATGTAAACCTAGTACTATCATTAAGAGTTTCCCAGAAAGATGTACTTTTTATAAATTTATGGATGGATAATGTTCGAAGTAGAATAGGGATGGGTTTTAGGCCCACTCCATAAGCATCCTATGGTAGGTCACCAACATCATTTATGATTACACCATCTACTAGGGTTTATTTTAGTTTCATTGACTAAGAAGCAGAAAGTAAAATTTAAAGGCTAAGTGAAATGTTCCATAAAAAACTCATATAAGAAAACATATGATCAATGTCGGTTAAAAATGGAAAATTAATTATTTTTTATATTTTAGGGGATGGTAGGGATAGTTCTTGAGGAAATCCCTAGGCTTATAGGGAATCTTGTAGAGGTAAATTATAAAATCAATACACGACATGTCAATATGTTTATTTTTTATTGGTATGATTATATCTTTCCCTATTAGGGTTTATTTTGTGTAGTGGAGATGGGGTAATATGATATGAGTATTATCTAGGAATTACATGGGTTTAAATTTGTTTGAACTCATAGAATCAATATCATTGAATCATTTCTGGTATGTAAAAGAAGATGGGACATCAATACTATGTGTGGTGTGCTCAAAATGACTCAATAAACAATTTTAAATGATATAAAAGGAATAAAAAAATTACTTATGGGTTAATGAACAAGAAAATGACCTTATTTTTGAGCAAAATGATTCGAAAATTAGAATGTATGTTTTTTTAAATTTAATAATTGAAAATATGTTAATCTGATTTAAGGATTTCCCAAGATGAAGTTAAACAAATTTTTTAGTGTTATAAAACACTATACCATGCAGTTAATTGTAATAACCATATAAAACAACCTATTATTATCATAAAATAAAATTAAAACCATTGTTGAATCATTTTTATGATTAGGAGTAGAAAACAAATAATATGACATGTAGTGGGTTTTGAATTACTCAATATACTAGTTTAATAGATATCAAAGTGTTAAAAACAATCCTTATAGTTCTAAACGAATGAAAACAACTCAGACTAGTGAGAAATAATAATTCAAAATTTTTATATATTTTTCTAAATTTAGGAACTATGTCTACATCAATCAGAGTGGTGGTTTTATTAGGATATATATAAATATATTTCTAGTTATTTTATTCTCTAAAACATTTCTGTAATGGTGAAAAGAATATCTGAAGATCTCTTATTGATATGAAATAATAAGAATCATACAATAAATTTATCACAAGTGACATTAAAGAGTACATGGAACATCATTATGACATGTGGTGTGCTCAAAATGATTTAGTTTGCGGTTTTAATAGATTTTAGAGGCTTTAAGAACAATCATTAGGGGTGAAAACCCATAAAATGTCCTTAGATTAATGTGATATAATAGGAAAACAAACATATTTTTTTAATGTATATAAATTAACACCACAAAAAGTTTATTATTAGATTCTTTAGGATGGAATTAAACACATTTTTATTGTTTTAAAATAATAAAATGTATTTTTAAAGGTCAACCCATTGAAAAAAATTAATAATTGGGTGAAATCATAGAAGATACATTATTGAATCATCATTGAATGGAAAATATAGAGAAAACCTGAATCTGATATGTGATGTTGTCATAATCACTGAATAATAATAATTAATTGATATCAATGTACTTTGAAACATTCCATAGGGGTAAAACCCAAGAAAAAAACATCAGAGTGCCACAAAATAACATGATGATCACAATAGAATTATTTTGGAAATTTAGGATCTGAAACCAAATACATACACATATCAGTTTCCATAGGATTACCATAAGAACATTTTTAGTGTTTTGAAACTCTAAAACATGAGTGTAACTATAACACACAACGTATTTATGATTTTTTTTCAAATAAAATAAATTTCGTTAATACATTATATTTCACGCTACACCAAGATATTTTTGCATTACCTAGAACAAAAAATTTGTATTTCTCTACTTGAAAATTATATATTACCATGATTTACACACAAAACTATGTTTTTCTTAGGTTACACACACTGCATAGTACCTTTGATAGCACTCTTGACATGCAAGACTACGTTTTACCAAACTATAATATACTATTTATAAAATAATTAAAATATTGTTACAGTTTTCACATAGCCGTTGGAATGTAATATATGAAAAGGATTTATAAATTTTGAAAATATTGTTCATTCATGTCAATAAAATGAATTCTTTGGTAACAAATTAGTTATAAATAAAAGTAACCACTATTTTAAAATAATGAAATTCCTTCTCTAAAAAACTATTTTTATATGAAAAACAAAATGTATCCTATTAAATTAAAAAAAACATTTGATTAATTATTTTAATGATATATATATATGTTACATTAAATAATCTATTTAACAATAATCATAATCATTTTCCTGAAAATAGACAAGAATAAATTAAATATTATACATAAAATATGCATTTTAACTAAAAGGCTGTCTTACGGCCTTTAAATGTGGAACTCATTTTAAAACCATAATTTTAAAAGTTAAGATATAATATTTTAAAAAATAAAAACATTTTTTGAAATCAAACAAAAAAATTATCTTTGGGTGAATTTTTTTATTTTTCAAAGAAGTTTTATTTATTGATTAACAATGAAAAATAATGAATTTTAATTGAAAACTTACTTTTCATCTAAGTAATTTCAATGATAATTCATATTTTTATTTTTTAAAATTATAATTAGTTCATTTAAAAAATTATTAATTTAATAAAGAAAATTTTCATCAATTTCATTTTGAAATTTTATATAAAAGCATTTCAATCTTTAGAAAATTTTTAGTTTAAAAACTCGTTGTCCCATCCCATCTAACAGATTAATTTTAATTTAATTTCTGCCAAAAACATAATATTAATTTAGTAAAATAGTTTCAATATATGTATTTACAATAATTTAAATTTTATAATATGTCCCAGTGATTTTTTTTGACAAAAATGATATGTGAAAATATTTAAAATTAATCATAGATATTAAGAAAAAAATGAGTTTACTAAGGGATTTACATTACGCATAAAAAAGACCAATAATGTTTTCAAAAACGCATTTTATTGAAATATTTAAACATTTAATAGTAATTTATCTTTTTGTTTTGTTATGGAATAAACTTTTTAGGTCATAACTTTGGTACACCTAACCAATTTTAAAAAATTCAAAGTGTGTCCTCTCTCCCTCTTATAAAAGAGGACTAACTCTCCCCCTCTCTGTTCACATCTCAATCCATTTGGATCAAGAAATATATATCAAAATTTCTTCTCAACTTCCATACTCTCAACTTAGAATCCTAATGTTGGGTTGAAATCCTACCATCAAAGTGCTTTGGTACATACCAAAAGGAGTTACTGAAGTAGAGGTAACATTCATCAATTTGCATTTTTTTATATTTCTTCCTGAAACACCTTAATTAATTTTTATAACATGAATATATAATAATATAATAATATTAAGTATAATTATATTTTTATGTTTAGTTTATATCCTATAACTCCATGCACTTCAATCAAATGGGATACACAATTTTCATTTGTTTGTATGACAGACTACTGCCTCGCGAACTGATATCGTTAGTTCTTCCATGACTACATTTCACAGTTTAGAATAGTGATGAATTGATAGTTTATATATGATATATATGATATATATGATATATATTATAATTTTTATATATTTTTTCTTGTTTAGTTACTTTGTTGACATACCTTCATGCTTTCCATTTTGTGACAATATGATAACTTCGTTCATGTGTACGACGGACTACCGCCTTTTGAAGTGTTTTGGTTTGTTCACACTTTACATGGAAAGTAAATAAGATGGTTTTAATATAAATATGTGATATATATGAAATAATAATATTAATATAATGATAATATATATATATGATTTACTTTTCATTATTTTAATATGAGATAAAATTGAAATGTTGTTCTTGTGTAAGCACAACATATCATCTCCATGAATGTCGTATCTTTTTTCCTATTTATATCTTTTATAGATTCTTAAAAATAGATATATACTGAATATATATTAAATATATATTATTTTTTATATTCTACTAACTGTTAATCCATTATCAATTTAAGATGAAGAAAAATAAAATGTCAAAACATACATGGAAAACTAAGTGGTTTTTACCCATAGCATAACATTTACATGGAGTTGATTGTAAATAAGAAATATAAAGTAATAATAATATAATATATGGTAATATATATATGAATATGGTGATATGTTATATGTATAATAAATTTATATTTATTATACAGGATTTTTTAACATGTATTATGGATGTCAAGACTTAAGGTAAAGAGACTTCTAGTCTCACTTTTATTTTTAGGAGACTTATTCCTTATGCACCACACATTTCTTTTTATTGTGGATATACTTAAATATTACATTATATATAATTAATTTCATTTATTTTATGATATTAAAATTTTCAATTGGTGTTATTATTTCTTGTATCTCATGATTGAAACGTTACTGAAGTAGTAAGGTATTTCCAACTCAATTTTTTTACTTTGGTGAGACTTATGCAGATTTCACCACCTATTTATTAATTGTGGTGTATATAAAGGCAATGAATTTATTTTACATCAATTCTCCTAAAATTTAATCATATTTATATATAAATTTTATGATATCTCTTTCATAGGGATTAGGATTCAAATGTCACCAAAGCAGTAAGGGACTTTTGTCTCAATTTTCCTTATTTTAGACACATGATATGTTATAAACATATATTCTTTTATGAGGTGCATATAATAACCATTGACATGTTATATCATGAATATCATTATTTCCATGAGAAACATATGAATGGTAGGTGTTTTTATAAGAATATTATTTATAATAATTATTAAATTTAGTTTTATGAATGTTTAGACATGATTCATATTTCATATTTTAGGAAAGGGGAATGAGGAATAAGATTATGAATCCATGTTAATGGTGTGAAAAATAAGTGAAATGAATATAGTGTATATGTATTGGAATTCAAGTATTATTTTATATGAATCATGATGTATATTTTCTTCATTATGGATTTTAAAAAATACAGTGAATGGTGATTATGACCTAGAAAATTGATTTAATGGAATGGTGTTATTTTTGTCAAGGTAAGGTAACCCTTAACATATTTGTGATGTTGGGAAAATTAGTTTTATCTGGGATAAAGCGATTATTGATGTGGATAATTTAAATCAAATATATTTATGACCTCGTAATTGGTAAAGGATTTTTTGGAAGAGTTGTTTATGTTATTGTTGATGAATTTTACATCATTTTTTGATTTTAGGAATATATCAAATAATTTTTTTCTATGTTAGAATTGAAGAAGCATGTTTGTTTCCAATATGGATTTATGGAAATTAAGTTTATTACTATGTTTCACGATTATACATGATTAAGGTATTCAGATGTTTGGTATGTGGTAACCATGATTTACGTTATAATATATAGGGGATAAATGTAAACTTGATATTCAGATATATAGTGTCCTTCTATATAATGTTTTTTATTATTATCTTTCAGAAGTTTTATATGGTTAAATATTAAAAGAAATGTTTATATTAAACTTTGGATGAGGTTTTAGATATTAAATTATTTTTGGGTTTAATTTCCGAGGATAAACCATGTTTGTGCATGTAAAAATAGTGTTTAGAAAGGGTATGTACTTATTTTCAAATAGTACTTAGTTTCATTTATAATTATTTGGTTGAGAAGGAATTCATTTTATAAACATAAAGAAACCATATTGTCATAATTTAGTTAATCTATTCTGTAACCTGTATTCCAATGGCTTGGTGAAAAATATTATAATATTACTTATATATTGTAGTCTAGTAAAACTCTGTCTTGCTTGTAACAAAATCTATCCAAAGAACTCGACATTCTGTGTAACAGAAGTCAAACACAATTTTCCCGTACATCAATATAATCCAGGTGTTTCATGTATAGAAATATTTAGTTTTTGTTGCATATAAGTCAATAATAACTTGGTGTAGTGTGTAATGAAATCCATAAATGAAGTTTAATTTATTGGAAAATAATTTTTCATAAAAATTGAGGATGTTACATTCTACCCCATTTAAAATGAATTTCAACCGAAAAATTAATCTATTCATCAAAGTTATTATTCTATAAAGTAACTTTCATATAAAAACAGATCATAAAAATAAATAATAAATCATTTTTAAAAAAAGAAATTTTGGAACATAACTATTATGAAATTTAACTCATAACATCACTTTCATGTAGGAGAGCACTATTGAGAACTGAAAACATGGACTCGAAGAGAATAATAATACTCCAATACTGATAAAGAGTGATAGAAAACATGTTTAGAAAAAATTAAACAAACAAAAAGACCTAAAACTAAGAGTCTTCAAAAAGTTCATTGATATAATAAAAATGATTATTATTTATGCATATTTGGTGTAAACAAAAATAAGATATCGGAAGAAGAGGTAATGTTTATCAAAAAAAAATATATTTTTTTAAAAACCCTTAACTTCATTAAATATCATGATTATATAATTACATAATTATATACAATATAATAATATGTTGTTATGTTTTGGGTACGACCCAAAACTCCACACACTTCCTTCAAATGGGGTATACAATCATCGCTTTTTTTCTACGGCTAACTACCCCCCCACTAGAACTGATATGATTCATTTTTCCATTACCACATTTCATGGTTGGTAATTATGTTATATTTATAGTTAATATGTGATATATATGATATATATAATGTATTTATTATTCTGTAATTTTTTAACACTTACCTTCTTGCTTTCCATTATGTGAGAATACCATAATGTCGTTCATGTGAATGGCAGACTACCGCCTCGTGATGCGATGTGATTCGTTCACACTGTACATGGAATGCATTAAGGATGGGTTTAATATGAAATTTTGAATTATATGAAATATGAATAATAATGTAATGATAATATATATATATAAATTATTTACTTTTCTTACTTTTAATAGGAAATGAGTAAGGAAACAATATTCTTGTGTATGTACGACCTACTGTCTCTATGAATGGGGTATCACATTTATAATTTCTATTTCGTATGTATTATTATAAATAGATATATACTAATTTTATAATATATTAATATCATGTTATAAATTATTTAAGTGGGGATATAATTATCAATGTAAGAGGACCAGAAATAAAAGGAAACACATATATGAAAAACAAAGTAGTTTTTATAGATGCGTAACATTTACATGGAATTGTTAATAAATATGTAATATAAATTTATAATAAAAAAATATATTGAATGATATATATGAATATTTTTCTTTGGTATATGTATAATCAACATACTGTTATTATATATTATGTTTTAATGTGTTGTAATGAAGTAAAAAACTTAAGTTACAAGGATTTATAGTCTCACTTTTATTTCTATGAGACTTATGCCATATTCGCCACATATTTTTTATTTGGTGTATATAATTCCTTATGACATGTTATATCATGTATTTAATTTATATCAGGATATTATGTGTTTCAATTTGGGTATTATTTCACTAATCTCATGATTCCAAAGATACCCAAGTAGAAAGGGATTTTTGTCTCAGTTTTGACAATTATAAGACACCTGCTATAGTCACCACCTCATTCTTCAATGTGGTGTATATAGTTACCCTAATTTTTTTGATTATTATACTATAATTTATTGGTATTAACATATATATTTTCTGATTTCCTTTTCATGGTTGTTACTATTTAAATATTATCAAATTAGAAAAGGAAGTTTGTCTCAATTTTCTTTTTTCAAGTCACACATTATATTATTAACCAATTTTGTTTTCTGAGGTATATTTAATTCCCTTTGACATGTTATATCATGAATCATTTTATTTTCATTTTGTTATAACATTAATGTAAATTAATGTTTTCATTGGGATTATTATTCAACATTACCAAATTAGTAAGAGTTCATTGATACAATCTAATCATTTATCAAGATTTTTTATATAAGGTCCCATCATTTACATAAAAAAACATGAGATACATCAAAAATTTGTCTTTATATAACATATAAGATCTTTTCAGGTTTGTATATTTAGATAATTATGCCATTAAGCATACATAATAACATAAATATTACAAATTAGACACTTTTAATCACAATTAATTTTTTCATAAAATGAAAAAATTTTAAAATAAAAATGGTTTCATTTAAGGTTTAAACATTATAATTCTTCTATGATCCCAGACCTAGATCTATTCTCATTTAAATTCAATGAAATACATTTAAAACTTCTTATGAGAAAAAAAATGTTATTACGGGTTATACAAGGAATGAAAACTCTTAGCCTTGCGAAAACATATAAACAATGTATACATTATCATAAAGTAAAGCTTTTCACCTTTATAATGTAGTAAATGATCTTCAATGAATAAAAGTTCCTTTATTTCCCTTACTTAATCAAAATATTACAATAAAACTCATATAAAGAACATATAACATATAAAGTTAACTTTGGACATAATCATACTTAAATGGAATAACCATACAGTCGACTTCCTCACATATCACACTTACAAATGGAATATCTATACAACCAACTTCCATACCCAATGAATTGGAGGTTATAACATAACAAAAAATACTTGGTTTATCAAATAACCACCCATATTATTTTTATCCTTTAACCACCCATATTTGATTTATCATGTAACCACCCATCAAATTTCAAAGTACCCCTATATAATCATAACACATAAAAGATTGCATTTATCAACATTTCACATATAAAATTTACAATCAAAACGGATCGTCAAAAGATATTGATATAATCAATCAATTCTTAAAACCATTATCAATACCAAAATAATTAAAAATTGAATATGGTATTTATTTTACTTTTACAAACATTTTGTCTTGTAGAGGAAGCCAAATACCAAAAAATAATTAGGGCAGATGAAAATTAATTGTCCCCATGTATGATAAAAAAACATTTATTTTGTTGTTTAGTAAAAATATTCATAGAAAAACATTACATTAAAAAACATTTGAATGAAATTAAATTTAAAGTGGGTTAATTATACACTGTATAAAATAATTCGTTGTAAAACATTAAAATATGCCTCAATGAAAAGAGATAGAGACGAAGTCCCTCACCTTATATTCAATTCACCATGTATGTTCTTTGTTCTACTTGAATAATAAACATAGGTTAGTTTCTACTTTTTTTATAATATGATTAATTTTTATTATTTATTTTATATCACTTATTAACATGTTATAAAAATTATATAATTATTTAAGTTCATATAAGATGTTTTGTGGATATTTGGTACTTGTGTCAAAAATGAACATGGTTTGACGTAACTAGTATATATGATAGAAATACCATAATATATATAATAATATTCATTATGGTATTATTATTTTTATACATAAATTATACCCTTAAAAAACCATGAAGTTTTTTTTGGAAAAATGGCCAACGTGATATTCATGGAGACTGTAAGTTATACGTACACATTAGTAGCATATTAATTTTTTGTTGATCATTATGGAAGTAATCTAAATATGATTCATCTTTAAATAATGATAATATAATAATTAATATAATATTAATCATTGAAAAAAATTTATACATGTCATACAATTGATATAATAAATAAAAACGATTCACATCGCTTCATATTGGTGATAGTTCACAAATACTCACGAAAGACGTTATCATTTTTATGCACAAAGAAGTATAAATGTAATTGATAAATTATTATCTTATATTGATTAATATGTCATTAATATCACATATGAACATTAATTAAAATATTTTAACCACTCATGAGATACGATTATGGAAAACAAATTAGATTGGTTCATCGATGTGATAATTCTCATGTACGCACCAACAAGTAATTACATTCCAATTTAATAGAAGTTGAGATAAATTTAGGTGATGATATAAAGATAATAACATCTTAGTATATTTAGGATATTTGAGTTATTATATCATCATATTTGGAGGATATTTTAAGGATGTGGATGTAGAAATAAAAAAGAAATACTTATAGAAAACGACAACTCTTCTACAGTTGATCACCACTGAAGAACTCCTTGACAGATCTAAAAAGGGAGTTATGCCTAATTTAAGGATTCAATAATGTGGGAAGGGATTATAGGAATGGTTTTGGGTAGATCTTGGTAAAACAAAAAGGCTTTTTAAGTGTGATAAATACAGAGGAATGGGTGCCTTTTATAAGAGAGGGGAGGGGCACCCTTGGAATTATGAAGAGAATTAAATTAATATAAATCCAATTTGGATTCCAAATAATCCAAAACATAATTATTTCAAATATATGATAATTATAGTTCTAAATACTCTCATAAAATAATATTTAGACATGAATTGATTTTAATTTAAACCTTATTTATTCAGTTTACCCATAATTATTCACTTTTAATTTAAATTGTTGTAACAACATTTTAAATATTAAGAGGCTATAAATTTTACTTTTATGGAGTAAATTTATCATAAATTGATTATTTATTAACAATTATTCATTATAATAAAAACCTTTTAAATCTTAAATATTTTTATTCTTTTTAAGTAATTTAATAAAATATTAATTTTATAAATTTTAATTATGTCAATTTTGACACTATTTAATTTATTTAATTTAAATAAAAACACATTTGGGTGATAACATCAATATAAACTATTTAATAGTATTATAAAATGTCATGTTAACCTATAATATTTGTGTATTAAATAAATTATGTCAAATAATATTTATTTTAATATTTATAATGCAATTTATTTGATTCGTTCATTAATAAGGCAACTACTGCATCATCAATATGTCATAATTAAAATTTAATTATTTAATGTATAAAATTATAAATAAAATCCAAGGATGTTTGATTTTTTTTATATTTTTAATTATTATTTATTGTCGAATATATCACTTATATAACCACATATTAATTTTTTTAGTAATAAGATTCATGTTTATGATATTTTTTCCTTTACATTAAATTAATTGTTTTAAGTATCATAATGACACCCATGTGGATTAAAAATCCAAAATTTCATCCAAATGGTTTACTTTGTTAGAAATAAATCATTCAATAAGATTAGGAGAAGTTTTGGGGTAGTTTTAAATTAATATAATATTATTTTTATCTTTTTTTCCTAATTTACCCATTAGTTGTGGTAAACAAAATACTATAGTTTCAATTCACCAGAAAATAATTTTGCCCTATTAAACCAAAATTTTCATACTAATTTCACCCATGAATGTTATTTTTTTTAAAATTCAATTCACTAAATAGGAAAAATTAAATTCAAAATTAATCTCATTGTCTGAATGAGAAAATGAGTTTTTAAAAAGTAAAAACCCTTAGAAGATTGACATATGTTTATATCAAATTTCACTGTGAAATTACTTCCAATTACCAAAATCAGATTAAATGATAAAAAAATAATGTAAATGTACTTTAACATGAATTCAAATGATAATCAAACAATACAAATAAATTAGATGAAAATGAACTTTTTAATTAAAATTCAGTATTTATCATTTTTCATTAAAATATGATTTTTTTTAGTAGAATACAAAATTTTTATCTGATATAAATTTGGATGTCTCTCTTATAATTAGTAACTTAATTTTTTCATATAGAACATATAAAAGTTCCAAAAACTATATTTAAAAAGGGTTCATCCTCAAAATGAGTTAAAACTACCTTTTAAAAATATTAGAGTATTTTATGCTTAAAACTGGATTTGTTCTCATTTTAATCAGCTAAATATTTTTTGATGAATGTAAAAAAATTACAATCATGTATAAACATGATATTGTTAGTTCTATTAATTCCTTCCAATATAATTCCTAGTCATTAACTACCATTTTAAAAAATAATATTAATTATTTATTAATTTTCTGTATAACTCAATCTTGTGTGCAATATAACATTTCAAAGAAACCCATTATTTAATGTCAGATACACTATCATAAAAAGCATCCCTTTAGTAAAAATTAATATCTTATTCATAAGTATTAGTATAAAATATATAATTCTATAAATACATTGGATGTGACATCATTTTCCCTTTTGGAAATTGTGTCCCCGTAATATTATTCACTTATAAAATAAGTGGGGGTATTTCTTCTTCATTGAATTTTCAAATTCCCATGATGCCTCTTCAACCATATGGGTTTTCAAAAAAAACCATCCCTAAAAAATAAACATATTATGAAACACATTCTCTTTTCGGTTAGGAATCTGGAATGGTTGTTCCTCATAAGGATGACTCTTTTCCAACTGAACTACATCTTGACTCAAAACATGAGATGGAACCGATATATACATTCTTATCTTTGAAACATGATTTTTTTCCTTCGATAAAAATATGAGGTATATACACTCTGTAGGAAACTGATCCAAATTTATCTTGGATTTCAAAGGGTCTAATGAACCTTGGACTTAACATCCATTTCTTATAAAAATGTATCACACTTTTCCATAGTGAAACTTTTAGTAAGACATGATCACCTACCTTGAAAGAAAGTTCCTTCATACAGCTAACTGTAAAAATTTTATTCCTACTCAGAGATTTCATCATATTCTTATGTATCAACTGAATGTTTTCTTCCATCTCTTCTACCTATTTCTCTCCCATCAACTTATTTTCACCTACTTCATCCAAAAATTATGGAGTTCAACACCTATTTAATTATAATTTCTCAAATTCTTCCATCTGTATACTTTAATGAAAACAGTTATTATAAGAAAAATAAACCAAATAATTATGTTGATCTGATCTTCCATGGTAATACATTGAAAAAGAATATAGAATATTCTCCAAGGTCTAAATTAATTTTTCTAACCCCCCATTTGATTGAGGATAAAAAGTTTAATTGAAATTTAATTTAGTACTGAACGATTTTTGAGGCCTTCACAAAAGTTACTAGTCATCATGAGATCATGATATGATACAATAGAGAGAGTAACTCTAAGTAACATGACCATCACATTAGTATACAACTGAGAAAGTTTATTTGGAGAAAGAGTATCTAAAATAGGAGTAAAATGAGAATATTTAGTCAATCGATCAATAATAACCCATATCACATTGTTACATCGAGAAGTATTTGGTAATAGTACTATGAAATCCATGGATATATTTTACTATTTCCACTATGGAACTAGAAAATACTGTAGCATCCCTTTTGGTAACTGCAATTTTTCGTTAACCTATTGAACAATCAAACATCTCAGGGTAAAGTCAACAATATCCTTTTTCACTCCATCCCTACAATAATACTCATAAAGATCTATGTAAACTTTGTGAAAACAATATGAACTGAAAATGGAGAACTATGAGATTCACATAACAAAATTTTCTTCAACAGTGAATCACAAGAAAAACATAATCTCCTTCCAAAACTTAAAACACAATCTTTATCAATGTTAAATTCTTGTAACTTAACCTTCTAAACCAATTCATCATTTTTTTAAAACTCATTATATTCTTTTATCACTTCCATAATTCTATCGGATATGGATAATTTAACCTCAACCTAAAACAAAATAGTGGAATTTTCTTGCACTAACAAATTCCAAGACAAAATTCATCAATTATTGAACCAAATCATCTCATTCCAAACCTAAAATGGTTAATTCCACATTAATTTTTCAACTGAAATCATCAACCACATTATTTTATTTTCTTGGATGGCAATGAATCGTGTAATCATAATCCTTGATTAATTTAAACCGTATCCTCTATCTAATGTTCAATTCATTATGAGTGAATATATACTTCAAAATTTCGTGATCGGTATACATATCACACTTGAGAATATACACATGATTCCACCAAATTTTTAATGCGAAAACAACAATATCTAATTCTAAATCATGTGTATGGTAATTTAACTCATGTGGTTTCAACTGATGCGAAGCATAAGAAATTTTATAATCACTCTTCAATAAAAACTACCGATTCATTTCAATAAAGCATCACTGTATATAAATAATTCACCATTCCAGGATGACAGGGTGAAAAATGGGGCATTTACTAATATTATTTTCAATTCCTGAAAAAAAAACACATTATTTTTTCCAGTTGAACTTAAATCCATTACATGTTGACTTATTTTTTTCTAGATAACCGAGAAAGTTTTTCATCAAACCTTTGGTAATAACCTACTAATACAAGTAAACTACTAATATCTATGATATTAGTAGGTCTTGGACACTCTTCAACAACTTTTTATTCAAAAGGATTAATAGTTATGCAATATTTAGAAACAATATGACATAGGAAAACAATAAACCAAAATTCACTCTTACTAAAGTTTCTATATATATATTTTTCTTTTAGGGGTTTCAAAACAATCCTTAAGTGAATTTAATGTTCATCGTGTCTTTTATAATATTCTGAATTTTCATATATAAACATAACCAAAAACTGATCCCAAAGCTGATGAAAGACTCCATCCATGAGATTCATAAATAAAGTAGGGGAATTAAATAAAAAAAGGGATCAATTACCAACTCATAGTTCCCACATCTCATTCGAAAAACATTCTTTGGAATGTCATCCTCATTCAGCTTTAGCTGATAGTACCCATACCTCAAATCAATATTTGAAAAATACTGAGCTCCCTGGAGATGATAAAAAAATCATCAATATGAGGAAACAACTACTTTTTATTAATAGTGTTGTTATTCTTGGATTTTTAATGAATAAAAAGCCTCATATAACTATATTTCATTTTAAAAAATAAAATAGGAGAAGCCCATGGTGAAGTTCTTTGTTGAATGAAACATTTATCAAAAAATTGTTGTAACTGTTTTTTCAATTCCACCAATTAAACTAGAGACATTTGATGAGAAGGGCTTATAAATAGATTTAGAATGAGCTACAAATTTAATTGTAAATTAAACCTCCTGATCAGCAATAATACAAGGAAATTAATTTGAAAAAACATATTTGAACTCATTTAGTACTGGAATGCCACTAATAAAAACTGTTTTCCTTATTTTCAACAACATGAGCTAGATAACTTTCAATGCCATCTATAATCAATATCTATGCTTATTGGTATGTTATAAAAGGTGTTAAATCATTAAATAAAACATTATTGTCTTTATAATCTATTTTATAATGATAAATTGAAATCCAATCCATACCCAAAATGATATCAAATTCCACTTAGAGAAGTTCAATAAGAATTTTCGGGAAGACTATCCCACTGATGATAATAGAAAGATTCCTATGAATCATTGTTCCTTCAATAAATCCACCATAAGTTTACCAAAATTTCTACATCACATTCTTGAGGTTGTATTTTTAATTTACATACAATGCTCTCAGAAGTGAATGAATATAATGATCTATAATCAAATAGAGTATTGGAATATTTTAAACAAACACATAACATACTGATCACCACTTCATTGGATGGTCCCACATCAACCATATTATTAGTGAATTAATTTTCCAGGTCATTATTCTTTTGATCTTATGGGTTTACACCTTAGGTAATCAACATTGTACAAACAACAACATAATTCCATAAATCATTGAAACAAAGACATCTTACCACTTATTTTTCATTTTCTTCGTAATCATCTTCCATACACTTACAAGAAAAATGACCAGTCTTACTACATCATAATAACTTACCAGATATTGATAGATGTTCTATAGGATGATTTTTTCCACACTACTTCCGGGTTATAAATTTATTCTTCTTACCTCCAGGCTTCTTCAATGATTTCTTTCCCATTTCCTGTAACTAGATCACTCCTTTATCATGCTCCCACAGAACACATGATCAGCAGAAAACTCCAGTTTTACCTTATCAACATGTTAGAACAGTTTATCATAGCTTTTTAACTCACTATAATATATTTCCATTCGATATTTCAGTGTCAATACTGAGTAAAAATGATTCATCATACTATTAATACCCTGGATAAAATTTGGGACACAACTTGATAAATGAGTGAAATAATATTCATATGAAACAAAATAATCTTCCTTCTTTTTTCCAAATTAGATGACTTTCTTTTCCATAAAAAGTTGAATAACCATAAGAAAATATTTCTCATGGAATATATTCATAAATTCATCCCATTCCATAGAGTGAATCTCCTCACTTCCCTTGATATTTTTAAACATTTATCACCACTGATTGGCTTCACCTTCAAGACGATAAATAGGAAGACTAAACTTTATCTTTTCTGAATTCCCCATTACCTAAAAAATATTTTCTAGTTCTCTAATCCACCATTTATCTTGCACAGGGTCATATGATCCTCTGGATTATGTGGGATGTTTCCTCATGAAATGATCCACTACTGACATATTTCTCTAATGTTGATCTGGTTGATTTCATGCATGGACACCACTACCATTTATTGCTTGAGTCAATTGATCTGTCACTGTAAAAAACCGGTTAGTTTTGATTCTCACCATTGCAGGATACTGATTTTGATTGTTTCTTTCCTCTGAATGCCTTCCCAGCATATTTTCCTTATTTCCTATATGGAAAACTATTCTGAACAAATATATCTTAAATATAGAAGAAGTTAATATTAAAATTCTATATCATTTCAATTTGACCAAAAATTAAAAAACAATTATGGATATTATAAAAACAATATCTTAACCCCAAATTTTATCTAAACCAACCTATAATGCCAACCATAATGCCTCATCCTTAGTCATTACAAAATATTGAGAGATTCTAATAATTTGTCATTAATTCAAACCAATGATCTTTTTTAGGTTTAGAGCTTTAGAGAATTAGTTAATAAATCATACATAACAACTTAAATATTACAAAGTTGACAATTTTACTCACTATCCATTTTTTTCATAGAAAAAAAATGTTTAAAAAGAAACATTGTTTTGTTTCATGTTTAAACATTATATATTTTATTTGATAATAGCTTTAAATAAATTTTCCTTTAAATCATGTGGAATTAATTTCAAACATGGGGTGAGAATAAAATGATCAATAAGGGATAAAAAATAAGAAAAACATTCAGTCTTTTAAAAAAATTTAAACCATGAATACTTTATAAAATAGAAATTGTTTTCACCATTATGAATTAGTAAATAATCTTCTCTAAATATAAGATCATTTCTCACCCTTTTTGTAAAAATAATATTAAAATAAAACTTTCATACGGAACAGATAAAATATAAATGTTACTTAGGACATAATCATACTTATATGTTATAAACATGTGGTCAACTTCCACACATATCACTCCTACAAATGGAATAACCATAGAGCCGAATTCCATACCCAATGTGTTGAAGGTTATATCATTACCACCCATCCTTGGTTTATCATAGAAACACCAATATTTGGTTTACCATGTAACCCCCCATATAAGGTTTATCATGTAACCACCTATCAAATTTCTAAGTGCCATTATATAATCATAACATATAATAGATTAAAATTATCAACATTTCACTCATAAAATTTTCAATCATAAGGAATCATTACCAGATATTGATATAATCAAACGATTATTAAAATAATTTTAAATATGAAAATACCTAAAAGGTAACATGGTATTTAATTTTTTTAAAACCATTTTTTCCTATATAGGAAGAAAAATACCAAATAATGGTCATGACGGAGGAAAAGTCTTTATTGCCGCGTATGTTGAAAAACATTTCTTTTTCTGGTTTTGTAAAATGTTTCGTAGGAAAGTATTCCTTTAAAAAATATTAAAATGAAATTAAAAATCAAAGGGTATAAAAAAAATTAGATCACTTATTACCAAATAACGGTCACGACGGAGGAAAAGTCTTTATTGCCGCGTATGTTAAAAAACATTTTCTTTTTCTGGTTTTGTTCCTTGATCTTCTTAAATTAAAAAATTCATAAATTTTATAATTTCTTGAGATCCATTTTCATGTAAATTATTTATTTTATATCACTTATTACCATTTTTAAAAAATTACCAAATTATTTTAGTTCACATCGGTCGTTTTGTCGATATTTGGTACTTGAGTCAGAAATGAACATACTTTGATGTCACTTGTCCATGTGGTCATAATTATCTCACCTCCTTAATAAATTTCATGACATTAATATTATTTTTATACATAAATTATATCTTTAAATCGACCCATTATATGTGGTTATGGAAAATGAACAACATTATACTCATGGAGATGGTAAGCCGTAGCTGTGCATGAGTAACATATTCATTTTTCATTTATCAATATAGAAATAAGGTAATTATTATTTCATATTTAAATATTGATAATATAATCATTTATATAATATTAATACATTAAATATAATTATATATATATAACATAAAATTGATATAATGAATAAAAATGAGTCACATCGCTTCATGGAGGTGATAGTTTACACGTACACACGGACAGAGTTATAATTATTATTAACATGGAAGTAAGAACGTAATTGAAATTTTATTATCTTATAATGATTAATATTTAATTAATATCACTTATGAACATTTATTTAATTATTATAACCACTCATGAGATATGTTTATGGAAAAAAAATTATATCCGTTTGTGGAGGTGCCTATTGACACTAACACAAGAAGGATTAATTCCTATACCATTTAATAGAAGTTGAGATACATTTAAGTGATGATATTATCTGAATAAAATCTCAATATATTAACGATATTGGTGTTATTATCTAATAATTTTTGTTGATATTTGAAGGAAGTGGAATAATAAATTAAATATAAATACTTAAAAGAAAACGATACCTCTTCTTCGGATGATCACCATTGAAGAACACCTTAACACATCTAAACATGGTGTTATGCCTAAAATAAGGAGTCATTAATTTGATGAGGGATTATAGTAATGGTTTTCGGTAGATATTGGACTATCCAAAATGCTTTTCAAGTGTGATTAAAAGATAATAATGTCTTCCATTTTATAGGAGAGGGGAGGGGAACCCGTCGAATTATTAATCATATTAAATTAATATAAATACAATTTTGACTCCAAATAGTCAAAAAATAATTTAATTATAAGATAAGATGAGGATTGTTTTAAATCCTTTAATACAAAAAATTTTAGTCATGTATTGATTTTATTTTAAACTTTATATTTTCAGTTTACCCTTAATTATTCTCTTTTAATTTTAATTTTCGTAACAGAATTTTAAATATTCAGAGGCTATAAATGTTAATTTTATTGGGTAAATTTACCAGAAATACATTATCAATGATATTTTAGGCCTTATCATAATAAATATGTAAATTTTAATTTTTTTTCCCTTTTAAATAATTTAATAAAATATTATTTTTATAAAATATTAATTATGTCAATTTGAACGCTCTTTATTTTATTGAATTTAAATAAAAATAAAATAAGGAGATTACATCGAAACAAACCATTTAATAGGATTTTAAAATTTAATATTATACTATAAATTTCTGGTATTACAATAATTAAATAAAATAGTATTTATTTTAATATATATAATATCATTTATTTTATTGTTTCATAAATAAGGCAGTCGCTGCATCATCATTGTGTCATAAATATATTAAATTATTTAATGTATGAAAATTATAAATAGAAAACCCCTATGAAGGAAATATTTTTATCTTTCGATTGAAAATTTAAATTTGAATATATCTCTTATATAACCTCATATTGAAATTTTAATAGTAATCATGTTTATGATGTCTTTTCTATTACATTAAATTAAATGTTATAAGTTTCATAATCACACCCAAATAACATAAGAAGGTTATAATTAGGTCCCAAGGATTTTATTGGATGATCATAACTAATCCACTATGATTATAGAAATTTTTAGGGTAGTTTATTATTATTATAATACTATTTTTACCCTTATCTACATTAATTACCCTTTAACCGTGGTCAATAAATTACTAACGTTACTATTCACCAAAATTATTCTGATTGTATTAATTATTTTTTCATACTGACTAAAAAATGAAGGTTATTTTTTGAAAATTCAATTCATATAAGTAGAGAAATTAAATTTACAATTAATCTCGTTGTTGAAATGAGAAACATGTTTTTAAATAGTAAAAACCATCAAAGTATTAGCATGTGTTTATATCCAATTTCAATTAAAAATTACTTACAATAACCCAAATTGGATTAAATGTTAAAAACATTATGTAAATAAAATTTAAATCCAATTCAAATGATAACTTGAAAATATAAATACATTAGATGAAAAGAATGTTTTCAATTAAAATGATATATTTTTCACTGTTCATTAAAATATGATTTTTAACAGAAAAATACCAAAATGTCAGCCAAAGTAAATTTTGATGTCTCTATTCAAAATAAGATGTTTATTGTATCAAATAGAATATATAAAAGTTCAAAATAATAGACTTAAAAAGGGTTCGTCATCAAAAGGCGGTAAAACCACCATTTAAAAATACTTGAGTATTTTAAGCTTAGAATTGTATTCATTTTCATCTTAAGACTCTAAAATTTATTTGATGAATGTAAAAATATTTCACAATCATGTGTAAATATAATATAGTTAGTTCTGTTCATTCACTCCAATACAACAGATAGGTATTGACTTCCATTTAAAATAATTATATTAATTATGTATTATTTTTTAGTATAACTCAGCCTTGTTTGAAATGTAAGGTTTCGAAGAAACCTGTTTCTTCATGTCAGTTATTATATTAGACAAAGCATCCCATTTAATGTAAATTTATAATCTTATTCATAAATATTAATAGTTATGAAAATTACTTATTTTATAATTACCTAGGATGTTTCTGTTTATGATTATGCTTCCAGTGATGAAATCTTATGATCCATATCACCAGAATTACTGATACACTGATTTTTAAATAAATTTTTTTTAATTATTTATACATATATTTTTCGAGTTAGGTGCTGAGACGACATGTTATTCCGAGGCCCAGTGTTCCAATAATTAATTTTATAAAAATATTAAATATATTTCATTAAACGTGCATTTGATTTATTAATGAAAATGGGATGAATCATAAAAGGAATCCCATATCAGAAATAATAGAACATGATTTGATTTAGTAAAATGATGTTTAACCTTGGCACGACTTAAAATATGATAGCACGGGGTGTTCAGATACAATGACCAATGGTGGGTTCATGTAGATGAAATAAATAATTTAATTTATTTTTTAATTAAATTAACATTATCTAATTCCTATAAATCCACCACTGTGGAAATTATCAATGGTTATCTATATAAACCAATTGATAATTCATAGTTTTATTTCTCTACTCCAGCTTTGAATCAAAATTTGATGACGACGAGGATCCAGATAGAGGCAGATCAAGATGTAGCGAATGAAATAACCCATCTCAATCATTAGAGAGAACATTATTCAAAAAGAAACTATCTAATATCTAAATAAGACTCATCATTTTTGGTTCCTTCCTCATTTTCATAAATTGTTGAGCATGATCAATCCATTTATATTCTCTTAACCAATTGTAGACAATTACATTTTCTCATGTATTGAAATTTAAATGTTTATTCAGTTATTTTATAACCCCGTATATCCAAATTTCATTCACTGGACAATAAATATTGGAAAATGATTCTTAATGATTTTTTGTTCCATTATCCCACACATTATTTGTGTTCTTCTCTGATTAGTCTAGGGCTTTATGTTCAATATTGGTTAGTGGGACTGAACCTGATCGGAATCCTAGATTCATGACAGATGGGCGTTTGAGTGATGGATCAGAAAATAATGGATGCATTCAATTGGTTTTTGGATTGTGTGTTATCGTTTTCATAATTTAAATAAAAATCATCAAGTTTATATGAATCATATATGCATTAGGCATGTATGATATGTACTGAAGAACAAGATACCAATATTCAGCCACAAGATGATCAAAAATCACTCTCTAGAATATAGAACCACCATTTTATGGAGGAGATGAGGCCAAATAAAATATTGTAATGACCTGATATTAAGAATGGTGTTCATATAAAATATTCTACATAAATCATGACAACACATAGTATAGTCCGAAGAACACACGACATATAGGGCCCTAGATACAATGACTTATGTTTTGAGTGATATAACTATAACATGATATGTAGGACCCCCACACACAGTGTGTACTATTAATGGGAAACTATAAATATAATATATACATACATGGGAATGATAATGAATAGGAACATGTTGCGTGCCAAAGTTCACAGATATGGGCTACATACATGAACATGGCCAGGGGGTACGGGTAGGGCCCCAGGTGGGCCAGACACATCGTGTAAAACCTCCACAAACACCATGTATGGTTACATGGAAAATGATTCATATATCATAAGGGATATTTCTTTGTTAAGGAACAAGGAATAATGCCATATGGATCCCCAAACATGCTATGTACCCCTTTTTTCATATTAAGGAATCCTCAATCTCTCATATATCCTTTATTTATACTCAGATTTTTGCCCATGAATAGATTATCTAGAGTTTTTCCCATGTAGAAAAAGATGGTGTCTTCTGATTTGGGTATGAAGATATTATATAAAATATTTTCGGTATGAAACTTATTTAGAAGATTTTCAATGATGATAATGATTATGTAGGATCTATAGAGTCTTATAGAGTGGAATCCTCCATTTGGGATATTCCATGCTTCCTCTACCTATCAGTTGATTGGAACTCTAAATCTTGGTTGGTTATAGGTCTTCTATCTTCTCTTAGAGTGGATCCCTCATAATGGGTGGGACTTGGGTCCTCTATAAACTCTTTTAGTGGAACCCTCTTTGTTGGAAGGAAATGGGTTGTCTGTTGACTATTATAATGGAACCCTCTTACCACAAATGGTATGGTTCATCTAACTGATATTTTATTTTTCCCCTCATGTAGTATCAAGGAATGATTCATTGACTTCTATAGTGTCACCCTCTATCCAATACTAGGAATGGTTCCACTACAGACTTCTAGAGTTGCACCCTCTATCTGGGCTGGGCATGGGTCCTCTATCAACCTAATTGGAAGCCTCTTATGGTGATAGGGAATTAGTCCACTAAAATACTAGTGAGTTCCTACCTCATTTTTTTACTAGGGAATGGGTCCTCTCTATAGATATTGTTTCTCCTCAAATGTGTGGCAGAGTTGCGAGGTGTGGCTTGACCTGGATGTTTTCTGTCGGGCAGACGCGTGAGATGCTGGGCATCATTACTGTACTTCAACAACTGATGAAACTATTTTTTGGGATGGTCTATTAGATATATATACCCATTATCTATCATTTGAGATTATTTTCTTGATAAAAACACACACACATATATTTGTATAGATGTTGTTGGATCCTGTTTACTCTCTTGGTTTGGATCAAGTTGTTTTCAATCTATTCCTATTGTGCCACTTACTAATCCCCCATTAGAATCTAGGAAGACCTACTAGGAATGTATATAATCACCCTTTCATGATATTTTCCTACATGTGTCTTATCTTATACAGATGATAAAAAATTCATAAGTTACATCATAGAATCTTATGGATACTTGGTGCATTGGACTATGTACAATGATTATAACTCAAAGGTCAAAAGTTGGGATCACTCAGCATATATAACTTCAAGATTTTTCATGTTGGGATATCTTTTTTTGGGTATTCATTTTTTTCATTTGCATTTCAATTTTAAATGTCATACTCTGGTACACCCATGATTTGTATAATGAATAGTTATTACCCTAGCTATTTCATCTTTTCTTCTATTATTCCACTACATTTCTTCACTGAGATGGTTGGGTGTGTGTGAAAAGGTACATTAGGAAAATGAATCCCATTTAGGTTATTCATTTTAGTAATTTTCAGTACACCCTATCATATGTAGGGGGATTTGGGTAGTTTTCGCTCGGGCACCAATTAGGGCTGGGTTGTGACCGATTGGTATCAATGGATGTTCGATACATGGGATGATATTTGGAGTAGTACACTTATGAGGATTTGGTTGGGAGTTAGGGAAATAGACTCAACGTGTCTCATGTGAATCTCTTAATCCATGGAACCTAGTGATGGTATAGGCGGATGAAATATAAATTCACCAAGACCTTGACTACCTACATGTTGACTCAACATACTGAGATATTGGGTGCATGTATGGAATAATACAATTATCATATAGAATTGTGTATTTGAATATACATCTTGAGTTATCACCCACAATATATATATATATATATATTCTCATCTTGTCATGGTACATCTTGATTAAATTTTACGGATGTATACATGATTATAGTAAGAAAAGATACCAGTTCTGGATCATGAGGTCGATTCAATGGGTGTTGAGGCCAATGTTTAGGGTCCAACCCACATAATCCATAATCTAGGAGGATTGGTAGAAGCATATCCACATGTTGATTAGAATATTATACAGTTTGAGTAGTTCGAGGATGCACACACTATTATCTCACTCTACGAGTTCCAGTTCCAGAGGCTGCTGAGGTTCCACAACTAGCTAGATCCCCAGGTAGAGGAGGATTGGATAGGTTTTGTTGTCTATAAAATTTGGAATTTTTGGAAATAGATGGATCCGGTGAGGAGCAGTACCTATCATTTTTGCACTCTTTTAGGATTCAATGGATTATGGATCTACAAATGGGTGGCTTTATAATAGATTATTACTCTTAGAGGTTCACCAAACATATATGCCAGTCCCTTGACATGATCTATGATGGCTACTTCTGGGAAAAAAATGTGAGCATGGAATCTTCAGAGAGATCTAAACCAGTGTGGTCCCCTTGTTAATCCCCAACTATAAAGTAGTGTTGGAATGAGAATGGGTTTTAGTGATATTACTATAACATGGACACTAGTTATCTAGAGCTAGTGTGGGTTCCATAGTCTTAATTCATTTGTTTCATTTAGCTGACATCTGTCGACAAGATCTCATTGTAAGAGAGCTTCCTAGGATCTGGGTCATGCATGTGGTTAGGGAAAGCACAAAGGACCAGTGAATCACAGAGTGGGGAAGTGATATTATTTTTTTGGGAGAGGTCACATGGTATGCGACTACCTGGCTTGATGTGCTGAGGGGCATAGGCATATAGCCGACAGACATCCATGATTGAGGCCACACCATGACTAGGGATCACCCACAAGAGGTCTGGGAGGCCCCTATGGAAAATGAACTAGAAGAGGAGAAATTAGATCCCTAGGATGAGGAGAAATGTGTGATGAATGAGATTATGATATCCTTTCCCCAATGTAATCAGGTGGCCCACTTTAGGCATGGGGAGTAGGTAGCCTGGGTATCAGATAGATGTAGGCTATGGATGATTATGACCCAACTACTCACTAGATGATAAGTAGAACAATATGTGATTATTATAGTCATTCCTTAGTATTAGTAGTAAAATGTGTGATTAATTCATTCATATATATACTAATGGTGTGAGATATGGAGATCCTAGTACTGGATGTAGCCCAGCAGCTTCATCTGGAGGATCCTATAGGGAACACTTCTTATGGATATTTTATCTGGTGGTAGTGTGAGCTATCGCTTAGTGGAGAGAGGTTCACGTTGGAACTTTTGGACATCAAAATGAAACCCTATGATATCATCTTGGGTATGAATTAGTCATACACGGTATTATCCTAGATTAACTATCACCACAGATGAGTCAGATGCCTATGTTATGATGTGAATATATTCACCATTATGGGCCAGAGAGATATCGTGGTGGGATGAGTGGGTTCAATGAGCATGATTATGTTTCCCATCATCCATAATCTGGAAAGTGTTTACCTTGGTGTAAAAGTATCTTTAGGTATCTAGATTGCTTAATTTGCAATGGATTATATGGATGTCATTCTTGATGATGTTCTGGTAGAACCCATGAGGGGGGAGATGGAGTTTTGATTCCAAATAAATTTCAGGACCACTTCAGTATCATATTCAGTACATTGTATTACCCCTACTAAGCATTGGGACCTATGGTTATAGTTGGAGGACCTTCAAGAAATGGGGTTATTAGGCCTCGTGCGTCCACCTGGGTAGCTACAGTGTTGTTTTTCAAAAAGGAATATGGGATCCTTTTGGCTATGCATGGATTATCATCACCTCAAAGAGGCCATGATAAAGAAAATGTACCCATTTACAAGGATTGATTAACTCTTTAACCAGTTGTGGGGAGAGATATGGTTCTACAAGATCAATCTATTATAAAACTATGACTAATCTACAGATTTCAAGGATGATATTCTAAACATGGAATTATGATTTCGGTATGGGAACTATGAATTCATGGTGATGCCTTTTGGTATGATGAAATCTCCTTTCATTTTTATGGATTTGATGAAACAGATTTTCTAGCCATACTTGGACCAATTTATTGTTGTCTTGATTGATGACATACTAATATTATCTATGATAGAGGAAGATCATGTTCAACAACTAATTATGTTCTTAGATTTTCTTCAATATCACCATTTTATGGTTTTCTCTGGAAGATTATGTTCTGGATTCATGAGGTTCGCTTCTTGGGGGATGTCATTTCTGAGAATGGTATGGTCGTGGACTTGATAAATATATATTAAATACATTTTTAGGATCCACCAAAGAGTATATTAGGGATACACAATTTTATTAAATTTTTTGGGGGGGGGGGATAATATTAGAGGATTGTAGTGGAATTTTCTAGGATTCAAGCCCCTTTGACTTCCATAACATGTATGGGTAAACTATTAACCTTTACTATGTAGTGATAGAGTGACTTCAAGGATTTTTGGTTGAGGGTGAAATCATATCTTGTGTTCAAAGTACTAGAGGAAGGTGTGGAGTTTGTTTTGTATTGTGATGCCTCAACACTTGGGTTGAGTATTGTGTTGATGAAGCAAAAGGATGTTATCGCATGAAGATCAAGGTAGTTGAGACCCAATTAGAAAAACTACATGACTCATTCCCCTGAGTTAGAAGTATTGGTCATTATCTTAAAAATGTTGAGTATCTTTATTATAGGAGAGTGATTTATGTTTTACTTATACCATCATTTTCTCAAGTACAAATTAATGCAGAGAGACTTGAACCTAAGACAATGCTATTGGTTGAAATTTCTAAAGGAATATGACTTCTAGATATTCTGTAATCCCAAAAACTGAATTATATTAGCATATTTCCTTAGTAGAAAGTTCCATGATTGCTTGGTACAAGAGGCTTCTGAGGAGCTGGATTCGTTACAAATGACCCATGTGGAGAATGTGGGTGAAACTTTTCTTCAGTCGATGGTATTGACTCCATCACTTCTTGAGTGTGTGGGAGAGTCAAATCCATGAGACATCTACTAATAGGTCTTTCTTGAACATATTTCCATAGGTGATTCAACATATAGAAATTATAAAAGATGGAATCATGTAATCCTTTTACAAGGATGGATGATGGTCCAATTCACAACGAGGGATGAGATTATGGGAGAGTTTCACACATCATTTAGATGTACATACTAGTGTGGGGATGCTGTAATGATATATTCAGCTGTAGTATTTTTGGATTGACATGAGGTAGAGTGTGGCTGAGTTGATTTATTGTCTCCTCACATGTTAGTTGGTTAAGGGTGATCACCATGTTAGACAGGGTTTTTTGCAGCCCCTTGAGATCATGGAGTAGAAATGGGATGGAATATCCATGGAATTTGTGGCAGTGATTTCATAGAATGCAACTTTCCATGATTCCATCTTGGAGATAGTTGACTAACTATTGAATTCGGCATACATACTAACTATTAGGGAGAAGAGTTTGGTGGCGAGTTTGGGGAAGAAATACAGAAATTATATTGTTCATCTTCACGGGGTTCCTTTTGATATTTTCTCTGATCCAGATATGTGGTTTACATCAAGGTTGTGGAGAGGCCTACAAGAAACCTTCTTAACCCAAATAAGGATGAGTACAATGTTGCAATCCCATAATGATGGGAATCTTGAGTGAAAACTCCTGGTGTTAGATGATAGGATGAGGTATTTCATGTTATACTTTGACAAAATCTGGGAGGATTAATTTCCCCTGTTAGAGTTTGCGTACAAAAATAGCTACCCCAACACTATCAGCATGGAAACATTCGAGGTCTTATACATAAGATGCTGATGGTCACTGTTTTACTAGATAGAGATCAAAGATAAATATTTTTGGGATCAGTGTTTGTAAATGTGATAGTGGAGAATATCTAGATCATCCATGAGTGTATAAGGATGACCAAGAGATGAAAAAAATCATACAGAAGCCGAAAATATAGGCACTTGGAGATCAAGTAGGGAGACCACATTTCTTATGATTCACACCATGATGAGGATTAATAAGGGGTTTTTAGGGAAGAAAGCTATCCCTAGGGTTCATAGGGTAATTCACGATAATACAGATTGTTGGTGAGCATTCTTACCCCCTCACCTATCCCTCCCCAATGGAGCAGGTGTTTGACGTCTTCCATGAGTCGTAGTTGAGGAGACACATGGACGACCCTATGCATGTATTTTATTGGGTATGGACAGATATTATGGAATAATCTACTATTTTGGAGAACATATATGTGATAAAGGATCATAAATAGAGGGGCCTATGTGGATAGACCCTCCCCATTGTTCGTGTGATGTGACAACAAATGAGGGTGCATGAGAGATCGTTGGAGTGGGAGAGCTAGATGAACGATTAATATTTGATGATTTTTTAGATATTTCTTTTCAAGAATGAAATTTTTGAGGGAGGTAATGAAATAAAGTCCCTTAAATTTCATTGTAAATCATGAAATATTTATATATTTATTTTTGGAACCAGAGGTTGAGATGTCATGCAATTCTGAGGCCCTTTGTTCCCGAATTTTATTTTATATAATTATAATATATTTATATATATATTTTGTTGAACATGTTTCGTTTCATAAATAAAATTGGATAAATCATAAATAGAATCTCAAATCATAAATATGATACCACATTTGAGTCTGGAATGTGTTTTTTACAATCGGCATGACCTAAAATAGGTCGGTGTGAGGCGTTCAGATATAGAGACCATTAGAAGGTGAATTTTATAAAATAAATAAATAATTTATTTTATTTTTACTAAATTATAAAAATATAATTCCAATAAATCCACCATTATGGAAATTCTACAGGTCTGTCCTCATAAATCCTACGATAATTGAGAGATTTCATCCTCTCCTCCACTGGAAAATCGAAATCCGATGACCACAAGTCTTCAGATGAAGGCTGATTGAGATGAAATAATTGAAATGAACCCTATCAATCCTTGAAGAGATTTTAATTTATAAAAATTATCTAATATCTAGTAAGGACTCATAATTTGGGTTTTGTTCCTCATTTGATTAAATTTTTGAGCATGATCATTCCCTTTCATTTATCTAAATAAAATTGTGGACAATTTCTGGTGCATGCATATTGGAATTTAATTGTTTATTATTTTTTTCAAATCCAATATCTATCAATTATGATCACTTGTCAAGAATATTTGTCTAATGATTGTTAATCCATTTTTGGTGTGCCTTTATCTATAAAATTATTCACATTCTTCGTTGATCAACCTACTGGTTTCATTTCATCATTTTAGGGCGGGACCAAACTCGATCTGACCAAAAACTACCTAAACAATTCATGTGTGAGGAATGGATTATAAAATAAAGGATGTATTCGGTTGGATTGAGGGTTGAGGATGATTTTTTATGACCTCAATCCAAATCATCATGTGTGGATGAACCATATATGCATGAGGTGTGAAGGATATGTGGGATAGAACCACTTACTAATTTTCAGCAACTGGATGATGGGAAATTTCTATCCAGAATATAGATCATATTTTTTCGTGACGATATAGGGATAAATTAGAAGGATAAATGTCTAGATCCATTGTGTGTTGTTCAGATCTATCTTTCTACCAAAAAATTTAGTATACATCATTTAGACGGCAGAACACATGGTGTGTGGGGACCTAGCAATAATGACCAGGTTTTCAGGTAAGATAAGCATAAAACACCATTTTAAAACACCACATGCTGTGTGAACTTGTTCTAGAAACTCAGCGTGTAGTTCGAAATTACATGAGCACATGCACGACCAGGAACACACTATTTTCCAAATTTCACAAACATGATCTGAGTACATAGAGATGCCAAGGGTGAACGAGTGTGGACCTAGGTGGCTTGAACATACATTGTATAACCTATATTCTCCATGTATATTTTCCAGGAAAATGTGTCTTGTAATGGAAGGGACCCGAGAAGGTGAAGGAATGGTACCACACACCATGTGGGTCCCCTCAAAGGCTTTGTACCCATTTCTCATTTTGAGGAGACTTTAAACTATCAAATATCTTTTTCTTGGACTCTAATTTTGGACCATGAGTAGCCTATCTAGAGTATACCTCCATGTAGAATTTGATGGTGAAATATTTTTTCAACATTGAGATATGATATGTTATGTTACTTGTGTGAGTATTATTTGGGAAATGATCTTTGATGATAGAGATCATGTTTGATTTCCAGAGTTTTCTACAGTGGGACCCCCATACTGGGATAGGGAATGGATCATCTAACTATCTATAGTGTTTCCCTTCCCGTCTAGGATAGGAAAGAATTTTACATTTACTCTTAGAGTGGAACCACCCTACTGGGTAGAGAATGGTTCCTCTATATACTCTTCGAGTGGCACCCTCCTACTGGGAAGGGCATGGGTCGTCAACTGACTATTAGAGTGGAAACCTTCTATTGGGAGGGGAATGAGTCCTCCAACCACTATCCCAATGTCACGCCCTGTCATATAATGTAATGGTTACAATTATTCTAGAGTGTAAACCTCAATTTAGGATTGGTAATAATCCCTCTAATGACTTCTAGACTGGCACACTCCAGGGGGCTGGGTGTGGGTCCTTTATCTACCATAGTGGAACCCTCTAGTTAAAATAGGACACAATTCCTCTAGCTATCTACGGAGTGACACCCTTCTATTCTACCATGAAATGGGTCCTTTACTAATAGATTTTCCCCTAAAATGTGTGGTATAATGGTAAGGTGTGGATTAAAATGGATGTTTTTTATAGGAAGATGCGTGAGATGCTGGGAATCATATTTGGAATTCTAGAACTAATGGAACTCAATTCTAGACAGGGCCATGAGATAGAGATCCTATTTCTCTCTCATTAGGGATTATTTTATAGGGAATATATATATATATATATATGTGTATATGTATATATATATTTGTATCCATTTTTTTAGATCTTTTTTACTCTCTTGCATTGGGTTTAATTGTTTACTATCTATTCCTATTGTGTCTCCTACTACCCCTTCTGGATTATGGGTTGTCATACTGGGTATGTATATACTCACCCCTCCATGGAATTTTCCCACACATGTCATGTTTTATGTAGACAATGGGTAGGCCAACGACAACAACAGGGGAGATTAAGAATATTTGGTTTATTGGATCACGTATAGTAATTAGAACTTAGAGATATAGATATGGTATTTCTCAACACATTTACTTTCTAGTTTTTTCAAGTAGGGACATAGTTATAGTAGGGAATGTATTTTTCACCTTTAATTTTTAGTTATCATCAATGTACTCTTGTACACCAATGTAGTTTTTAATGTGTGGTTATTAAACTAAATGTCTCATCTATTCTTTTATTATTCCTCTACATTTATGAATTTATATTGTTATGTGTGTGCAAACTTATACATTAGAAAAAGGAATCCCATTTAAGATATTGTTTTCGATGCTTGTGTCCACCCCTATCCCATGGAGATGGTCTTGCGGTAGTTGTGGATCGAGCCTCAGTTAGGGCTGGGTCCTGATAAGAATTCTCATGGGGTGTCTTATCCTTTAGTTTTCATGCCATATCCATGTAATGGGACCATTTTTATACTATGGTAAGAAGATAATAAAAAAAATTATGAAGGTCCTACATTATTTCTCTCTTCGATCAAAAATATGTTTTATTCAGAAACCATGTTTTCCTAAAAAAAATTAATAATGTTTTAAATTATTTTTAATGCTAATTTTCAAGGAGAATGACTATAATAATGTTTTATTTCTTAATAAAGAGTTTAAAATGCGTTTCCGATATTATTTCATATGTTTAATTTTTATTTTTGAGGAAAAATATTTTCAATCTGTTTTATGTTTTTAAATGAGGTTTTCAAAACATAAGGATATTTTCATCAATAAAATTATTAAATTATTTTTAAAGGCACTTTATATGTTTTTATGTTGGTTTAAATTAAAATTATTTTGAAAATATTTTATGTCTTAAAACATTATTTTCATATAAATCATATTTTCCTTAATGAATTCTCCATATAATATTTCAATACAATTCTCTATCTAAGATGAAATACTATGATGTAATTCGAATTTCTTGGGGATATGATCATAATATACCAATCCCATCCAATAATTGAAGTGTGAATGTTTATGATAACATTTTGTTTATGATACACATTTCTCATCCATTAATTATACGTTAATAACACGCTTTTGAATCCCAATTCATTTCATTTTTAATTCTATGATGAAATGATTATGAAACCAGTCTCTTTTCTATAGTTTATGATTTGAGGAAATTTTTATGGCACCCATTTGATTTCATGGTTTATGATATAATTTTTATAAAACCCATCTATTTTTATGGGTTATGATGTGATGAATATTTTATTATATTGTGACAAATGTATGTATGATTTCATTATGAGATAGGTGGGACATATATCTCAGCGAGATCATTCTTTAGAGGATGGGTTTCCGGTGGTCAAGATCTCATAAGGGGTGCTTGTTGAGGCCTCCACCCCTGATGAGATTTCCCAGGTGCCCTGGTTTGGTTGGTAAGAACATTCGGTGTAGATCTTGAAGGCTTTTTTCGGCTGATGGGGTATTCTACATCCTTATGAGGTCTCATCAATTTCCAGTTATGCTTTCTGTATTCATCTGTGTTACAGGGAGGAATTTGTTCGTGCTTTGTCCAGTGAGGTCCATCGCTGTGGAGCTAGCCATTTCTCTTTATACCGCTGGTCCTAGGATGTTCCCTACGACAAGGAATTATGTATGGCGGTGATGTGAATTAACTTTCCAGGCATCCATCTACCACAACAAAACCCGACTATCCTTCATCACATAGGTGATTCAGTGGGTGATTTTCATTACGCAGATATATAGATCCTCCACCTTCAAGACACAGGGTGACCTCTTATCTGTGTAAAGATGGACCTATCCTTGCCCTTCCCTCCATTGTTTCTTCTCAAGGTCAGTGATAACTTGAAATGGTGGAAAAGACTTCTGTATCATTCTCCACCCCGATTTTGTGGCGTTTACGTGTTTAAAGGTCACTCAATAGAGATTTGTAGGAGGCTAAGGGGAAAATGTCTATTGAGCTGTCATGTCTAGGGCCTCTTATCTGTTCCAAGATGGTACCTTGGTGATTCCTCATCCTCCTAGAGGGATGGTCTGGGACCCCTGTCTAGTCCAATGACTTCGTCTCCTCTATGGAGCAGCATAACATGTTCATTTTTTGGCTTGTGTTTCAAATTCGAATCTCACTGTGCCTCCTACAGTTAGTGGGAACCACCCACTACCTCTAGTGTTGGAGGTTGAAATAGATATATTCCCTCTGTCATGCATGAACCCTAGTCCTATGGTCGTACCGTTTCATCAGATTTTTTTCGACTCTCTCTCTCCAATTCCCATAGGTTTAGCGTTTTTGACTCCTATAGAAATGTAGAACTCTTCTGCTCTATGTTTTCATAAACCCCTCCTCTCCGCCAAATAATATATCCTTTGTTGGAGCCTTTTCTAGAGCGCCACATGGATGTTGTAAGGGAATATGTGGGCTAGGGTTTGTATGCTGCTTGTACCATGTCAGAGGGTGCTCACAGGGATATTATAAGGTCCTATAGGTTTCTCTATAGAAAGACGATGCTCTCCAAAAGTTTGGATGATGTCTCCTCCTACACTAGCTCGCCTTCTCTAAGAATCCCCGACCAATTTTCTCATCTGGAGGAGTTTTCAGAAGAATCTCTATTTTAATCTCCTCCGGTGGTCAGGTCCTCCCTCTGACGGTCTTCAAAATCAGTTGGATCCTCGTCGGGGGCTATCACCCGATCTAGGTCAAGGGAGGCTTCCTCCACCAGGGTCCCTCTTGTTTTTCACACCGATGGGCGAACCTCCATTATTTCTTAAATGTTTTCCCTCATTATTTGGAATATGGGAGGCCTATGGGATTTGGAAAAGGTGGTTTCACAGCTTCATAAGTTATCCTACACTCCATCTCATTTGTGGCCACTCTCAAACCCAAGAAGGATGTTTTCTGTATGGTTTCGTTTGGAAAACGGATGGGATTCTGCCAATAAATGCATGGTGTCCCGTATAGCAACCCGCATCTGGATATTCTGGAAACAAGGGGTTGATGTGGAACTGGTGGAGTGATCAACTCAATCCCGCACCACTCAAATCAAATCCAGTGGCATTGAGATGCTCTTCACTTTTATATATGCTAGCTGTGATGTAGGGGAAATGATTCTTTTATAGAATCAACTGAGTGGTTTCAAAACTGTGAGGAAACCTTGGTTCATTGGAAGATATTTTAACACCATGATAGACATGTTAGGGAAGAGAGGAGGGGTGGGGGGAAATACAAGTACCATGAGATATTTTCAGTGATTTATTCCATCCTCGAGGCTTATGGACTTGTGGTTCACAAGAAACTTTTACATCTAGTGCGACAATCGAAAACGGACCCAATGCATCTGGAGAAGACTCAATAGGTTCCTTGAAAAAATAAAATGGATTGAAAAATTCAGAGAAGCCTCAGTATCTCACCTCACTAGAGTGATGTCTGATCATGCTACCCTATTGATCAACCTCCCCAGGACTCTCATAAGACATCATAATTTTTTTACACTTCTAGTTGGAACAAGTGGAATGGTTTTCTTCAAATTAAGGAGGTATCATGGAAGACAAAAATGGATGGGAATGATTGGGACATCCTTTAACTCTAGCTACATAGACATAAAGGGTCCATCTTGGAGGGGCTGGAGAGAAACCCTGTTGCCGATATTCAGTTGGAAGACCTCAAGGATACCATCTATAAACTGATGGTTTATTTGTAGGAGGTGTGGGATGTGTACAGTTTCATAGTGCGGAATGATAAGTTATCCATGATGGTGGAATGTATTCTAGAACCCAAAAAGGATTATTGAGCCGAGTTGAAGGTGCTCTAGCTCTAATAAGGAGATAAAAACACATCATACATTCATGCATTCCTGAACGAGAAAATAATAAAAACCTCTGAATCAATTTAAATTAGGGGGATGGGTCTTTCATCTCAGACATTGATGTTGCAGGAAACTTGGATTTAGATCATTTCAAGGGTCTCTTGGCCGGAATGAATTCACCTCAGAAGGGATGAAATTACATTGATCATGGGGGGGGGGTTGTTGAAATTTATTCAATGCATGCATGGTCTGGTCAGGGAGTCTGATAAAGAGGTTTTAGTGTAACCCCTGATGGTGGAGTAAATTAGGGAGGTCATCATTAGATTAAACCAGGACAACGCCCCTGGTTCAAACAGTTTTTTTTGGCACCTTCTGTGTTGTAATGTGGTAATTTGTCATGACTTAGGTGATACAGATAGTTCAATACTTCTTCAGGGGGATAACTTCCAAGGGGTGTGTGTGCCTCATGGATATTTCTCATCCCCAAGTTCAAGGATACTACCAATCACTCTCAATATAGGCCGATTTGTCTTTCCAATTTTTCTTACAAAGCCCTGTCTAGATTTTTTCCAGAAGACATGGACACCTCGTTCAGGACTTGTGTTTGCCTGACAGAATGACTTCATTAATGGCATAGTAATTCAAGGGGAAATTGGTATTATGAAAGAACTTGTGGGAAATACTACCAATGAACAGAGGGGTCCATCATCATTATTCAAGAGGACATGGACAAAGCTTATGACATGCTCAAATGGAACATCATCATCCGAGTGATGAGGAAACTCTGCTTCCAGGAATTGTATTGTGACTTACGTTTCAGATGCTACTCATATATTTAGTTGTCAATCTCTCTCACAAGAATGTGTTTTGGGTTATTTAAAAATGTAATAGAGGTGAGACAGGGTGATACCTTGTCTCCCTTCCTATCCCTCTTGGAGCAGGAATTACTTTCCTTGAATATGAACTTTCTATAGGAGGAGGGAAGGATCTAACCCTTTGTTACCAAGTACCATGAGAGAAATATACCTCATCTCATGTTCACTGATGATATATTAATTTTCTCCAATGGGAGGCACATGTCACTGAAAGAAGTCATGGGAATTTTGACGGCCTATGGGGAGGTTATTGGGCGGCTCCTTAACTCTAGGAAGAGAAGGGTTTTCTTCTCCACAAAATGTTTGAGATGGAGGTGCAGTGCTATCCAGGATATCCTGGGTTTCTCAGAAATCAATGTTCTGATAATGTACTTGGGTGCATCGATATAAAATGGGAGAATTAAAAGAACATTTTTGAATATATCATCAATTGAATCACTAGAATGATATGAAACTTGGAGAATAATTCCCTCTCATTCAGAGGTTGGGTTACCCTTATAGACAGTGTCCAAACGTCGATCCCCATGCATGTTCACTCAATCATCAACCCTCCCAAGGGAACTATCTATTGGATTGAAAACATAATTATGGCCATTTTATGGGATGCTATCAAACTAGTGAGATTCCACTAGTCTTCCAGGAGCCGCATGGGAAAACCGGTTGATGAAGGTGGTGTGAGTCTACACAGCATGACAGAAACCATGTAGTCTATGCAAGAAAGGATAGTGTGGGAAATAATCAAAGGATCATCACTGTGGAAAAGGTATATTCTCAGTAGATATGGTGCCAAATGGGAGGAATGATCTGAAAAGTGGAGGACCCTATACAACCTGGAAATGTGCCTACTATTTCGTCTTCTTCTCTTGTAGGACCAATCTCATTGGATTTTCGAGAGTGGCGACATCAATCTCTTGGATTTGAACTGCGTCGGAAAAAACACCAATTTCCCGAATGCCTTGTGCCAACCATGTCATTTCGGGAGCCCAGTACCAACCATAGCCTCATGGATGCCATCCTTAGTCCTGAGAAGAGGAAGATCTTCTTCAATATTATCCTGGTGGATGAATCATACCGTTGTTGCCTCACAATTTCACTATCTAGAAAATTCTGAAGTTTCAATTACCGATCCACCATGCATGCTCGAAAGGACCATGATGACCTCTTGGAAAATTGGTGGTGCAAATGGATCCCAACCAAACTAAATTTTATGATATGGATTATTCAACATCGAGCACACCTGAAAGATGGAAACATCCATCACCGAGGAATTACCACAACATCATGCTATCATTGTTTTAACAGCCTGCAAAATAGAAACCACATAGCACCTCTTAATCCTTAGCGATTGAGTTATAAATCTATGGGGCTATATAGAATCATTTATGAATGTTAGAGGTGGTGGGAACAACTTTTAGGAGACTTGTACGAGTTGGATATAGGTCCCAGGAGCTTCAGATATTGAATGAAAAATTAAGGCCATCATAGTGGAAGAGGATTGATGGAACTTATTAGAGGTAAGGAACAAGGCCAGAGAGGGTGTCAAAAAGTAGCATGGTGAGCATCAGGTCAGAACCCATGACTTTTTGTTCATGTTGGGTAATTCCATTAGGCGCTGTGAGTGATCTCCATCCTTCCAAATAATCAACACAAGGTTGGATAATTTGGAGGTCACAAGTGGAAGTACACAGGGAAACTGGGTGAGATAGTCACTGCCTAGGAGAGGATTGATGCACAATGTGGACAGATCCTTTAGGGATGGTCAAATGAGTGGTGGAGGGAAGGTCATGAATATGATCAACTCTATTTTATTCGATTTTATTTATTTTTTATGGACATTAAAATTCTATGGGATCAGAGATTAGATCAATGCACCCAAGTCTGATGTTATTTAGTCTCTTCAACCTTGAGGTGGAGGACATCAAAAATAACTCAGTCGTTTTGTCCCTTTATCTCAAAGGCAAGGAAAAACCTCCTTGGTAACTTCTCTACCTCAATCAAATGTGTATGAGAATCGTCAACAAGGGAGAATCTATCAACCATTTTTCACATGAAGGGAATTTTGTGGTAAAAAAGGTGGAAATATATGTAAGATAAGGTGAGGCCCTTATCTTCTATAATAGTGTTAGCTCTATCCCAAAGAGATGCAGACAAGCTATTCTTGATGATGCTCTTGGCCTTCATCATTTCAGGCCCCCATTATCCTAGTTGTTTCTTTTTTGGAATCATTCCCTTATTCTTATATAAAAAGTTCATTTTAAGCCAGTAATATAAGGATTTAATGGGAAGTGTACCCAGTTTAGTAATACATGTCTAGAATAATGAGTGAACTTATTTCAATAATATTGTACTGGAATGAAGAGTGAAATCAGTTTAGTAAAATACTGATGGTAGGAGGTGTGAAATTAAATGAGTAATCCTAGGCAGGAACAAGATGTGAACCAAGTTCAATAATTTTATACTGAAATGGGGAGTGATCCTGGTTCAGTGAAGGGTTTTTTTTGTTATGATGGTCTTGGATGGGATCCATGACTAATATGGAAATAATTTTTTATTCTTATATATATCCCCCAAATTCATTATTTTACTAATATGTAATTATTTCAGGACTCATGTTCTCTGATTCCCATATGATTCATGTCTTATCACCTACACATCTATATGGCACGACTCATGTGTATGATCTTTTATATGATGGGTACGATCTTTAAATGTTATGAAAAAGTTCAAAAACCCTTCTATTCATGATATTATTATATATCTCATTTATTTACCATTATTGAGCACCTAATATAACAATTTATTATTTTTTCCTTTCCCCAGGTCAAGAAGAAAGGCTTTAAGAAGCAGTAGAAAATAAAATGATTATTTTGGGAAACATTGATATTCAGTCACAAGGTAAGAAGATTGTATTCCATGTTTCCAAATACACTAAAATATTATGGTCCTTGGGAATCTAAATTTATAATTCATAGAATATTCATCTAAAATAATTTAATATCCATTTATGTTAAGACTATTTCTATATAGTAATGACCAAGAATAATAAAAAAGAATTTAGGTTGGTGTGAAATCATAATTAAACCATGAATGAATCATTTTTTATGTGTATGAGCAGGTGAAATATCATTATGGAATGTAGTGTGCTCGAAATGACCCAATAAATTGTTTTAAAAGATATTAATGGCTTTATAAACATGCCTTATGTTGTGAAAAACAAGAAAAAAAGCCTCATATTAGAGTGAAATCATAGGACAATAACCACATATTCATTTTAGAAATGTAATATTTAATATCATAAGAATAAAAGTTATATTTTTTATCGGATTGAAGTAAACACAATATTAGTGTAATAAAGTTAAAAACATATATGTATTGGTTACAAACATATAAAATGACCAAGAATTAGTATTAAATAATTGGAAATTTATTTTTGAATCATTTGTGAAATGTAAGAGTAGAAATAAGGTTAATCTAACATGTGGTGTGATCTAAATTACCAAATAAGTAGTTTTAATATAATTTAATGTCTTCAAAAATGTTCCTTATGACATAAAATATAATAAAAAGACAATAGAGTAATGTAAGACCATAGAAAAATTATCATGTATTTATTTTTAAACTGTAAAAACTGAAACCACCTCAATCTAAGTGGTTTTTTTACTCAAGATAATCATAAACACATTTTTAGGGTTTTAAAACTCTAAAACATGTGTTTTATGGTCAAAAGAATATCCCATGATGATTGATTAGTTTAAAATCATTTTAAAATAATATTTGAATCCTTTTATATGTGTATGAGAATATAACACCTCAACCCTATGGGAATGTTCTCAAAATGATGCAATACATAGTACTAAAAGGTATCAAATGCATTAAAAACATGTATTTTTGGTAAAAAATATTAATATAATCTCCTATTAGACTAAAATAAAAGGAACAATATGTATATTGTATTTTTAAATTTAGGAGTAGATGTAATATGAGACCATGTTTTGGTATTCCAGGTAGGATATTATATATATTTTTTGTGTTTTAAAACTCCAAAACATACATGTAAAGGTTAAAAAGTAAATAAAATTACTATGAGTAAACATAAAATCATAGGAAAATTTTCATTAAATCAATTGTAATATTTATGAGTGGACAACACATCTATCAAAATTTCAATGTTCTTAGAATGAATAAAAGAGTATTTCTAAAATGTATCGAAGACATTATGAATATTCCTTAGGGGGTAAAAACTAAGAAAATGAAAATAGATAGAAAAATCTTAGGTTAATGATTATAGATTTTTTTTTATATTTTTCAATTAGATCCACATTAATATGAGTATTTATTTTCATAGGACACTTGTAACCATATTATAGTGATTCGATACTCTAAAGAACATTTTGAATGGTTAAAATCATATCAAATGACCTCATATTGGAATGAAATCATAAGAAAACCATCATTGTTTTATTTTTGATGTGTAAATGTAGGAAACATGATATTATGAGGTACGGTGTGCTCATAATAACTTAATGTGTGGTTTTACTGGGTACCAAAGGCTTTGAAGACATGTCTTAAAGGGTGAAATCCGTGAAAAAAATATCAGATTGGAGTAAACCCATTGGACCATGGTCATTTATTTATTTTTCAAACATATGTACCAATTCCATGTCAATTGGAGTCGTGGTTTTCCCAATATGATTGAAAATACATATTTAGTTTTTCAAAACTCTAAAACATGTGTGGAATTGTGGAAACAATATAGAATGACCCTATAGTAGTTTCAAATAATAGGAAAACCATCAATGAGTCATTGTTTATTTGTAAAAGATGATGAAATGCCAATATGACATGTGGTATGCCCAAAATGACCCAATAAGTAGTTTTAATATATATCAATGTCATTAGTAATGTTCCTTTGTGGGAAAAAAACAATAAAATATCCCATATGTGCCATGTAATCACAAAATAATGTATATAGATTTATTTTTTAAAAGTGAGAAATGAATCGACATCAATCTGAGTGTTTGTTTTCTCAAGATTGTTGAAAATTCATTTTTTATGTTTAAACATTCTAAAAAATGAATGTTACAATAAAAATCATATCCAACCACCACAAATTAGTGTGAAATAATAATATATCCATCATTGAATTATTTTTTACATGTACGAGTTGATGAAGCCTCAATATTATAAGCGGTTTTGTCAGAATGACTCATTGATTAGTTTTAAAAGCCATCAAAAGTGTTAAAAACATGACTAAGTGGGTTAAATCATTAATTTAACCTCACATTAGAGGTAAAAAAATATAGAAAATACCATAAAATTATTATTGAAATGTAAAACTAACACAATTTCAATATGATTTTTAGTTTTCAAGATATGTCAGTAAACACATTTTTGTGTGTTTTAAGACACTAAAGTATGTCTATAACAGTCAAAACCATAGAAACAATTTTGATTGGAATTAAATCATAGGAAAACCAATGTCGAATTTTTTTAATATGTATTAATGGGTTCATTATAAAAATCATTAAAAACTCTTTAAGTCCTGAACATTATGATGTATGATGTATTATTTGTTTTATTCTGAAATTTCATATATTTGATCAGTAAAATGTCCAATTTTAGATGAATTTTTTGAATATATTTTGTGACCATTATATTTGATGTCCATTTATTAAATTTTATGGTTTGTATCAAAAGTGAAAAGTTCCAATATTTGGTATGAGATTAACAATTCCGAGCCACAACACTCTTCATACGGCAGTCATAATGGACTATTGTCTTAGTTTTATGGTCATACATTATCATTGATTCTACTGATTTTTTTTCATTGTTATGATTTCTATATTATTTTTATTTCATTCGTTATAAGGATAATGGAGATTGATTCTGGTATGATGTTTCTAGATATGGTGGTGGTAATATTAAATGGAGTTGGAGAGATATACGTGATAGTTATGGGTTTATGGTGGATGTAATACATTTTATATATTCATATAATTATTGAGCTTAGGGAAAATGGATTGTGAATAGATGTATGACTTATGGTTGTGTATATATAACTTATGAATCTATGAGAAGGTTTTATTAAATATTTTCATGATTGAATAATATATATTTTTTATTATTTTAAATAATTTTTTTTAAAAAAAATTATGTTTTTAGAAATTTTTACTAGAGGAAAATATAAACTAAAAATAAATTAAATAGCCAGTGTTATTTAATTAAATTTTAAAGTTATTTTTTTACGTGTTACAAAAATTTCTTTGAACCACCACCCAAAACACCCACCACTAAATAAATATAAAACATCCACTAAATATACAAAAAAAATAAACAATTATATTTTTTTAAAAAAATAAATCGGAACTGATGTTAATTGATTTGTGATTATGATATATGAAACAATTTTTATAATCGTTGCTAGCTTGTCTGTTGGATGTTTAAACTGCAACTAGTAGGAAAAATAATGGCCACTAAAACCCATTTTTTAGCAGATACACTTTATCAACTGTTTATTTCAAGCCAATGAATGTTTCCATTTATCAATGTTTTTTTAGTGCAAATAAATGGCACCATATTTTATATATACATATTTATATAATTCTAAATATGATTTATATATCAATAAACATTATGTAAATTCTAAAAAATTTTATAGGTATTTTTAGTCATTTATATTTTTCTTATAATATATTTAAATTTCAATTATATAATTTTACAATATATATATATATATTTATATTCACTTATAAATTTATAGATTTATATCCATACTATATTGTTAGTAATTAATATAAATATACATATATATTTTATGTATGTGTGCACACACATATATATTTATAAATATCTATATATATATATACAAACATACTTATATATTGAAACACTATAAATACATATATATTTATATTTATGTGAGTGTGTGTATATATATTTATATATATATATGTGTGTGTGTGCATTTAAACGATGAGGGGTTAATACATCTATTTCTGTTTATGAATGTGTCTATGAGTGTGTGAATATGTGTATGTTTTGTGTGTATGAATGTGTGTGCATGTATATGTATAAACATAAACAATTTTCACAAATAGATATCACATCTGAATAGATTAATATTAATTACTTAACATATTGATCCATGGTAGAATCATATATGTATAATGCCTTTGGAAACATGGATACAAAAAAATGGTTCATAAGAGAACAACATCATCTCCCACTATTTTATTAAAAAAAAATCCTTATTAGAAATATTATTCATAATATATTTCTTTATACCCTATGGAATGGAATCGTAATGAAGGATGAGTGTATATTTCTACTAAGGAAAAAAGGAAGATATCAATAAAAGATGATAATAAGGGTATGATAATATGTGAATAATATTTAAAAACCATAGAATTAATATCATTGATCATAAACATGAGTCCAAGAATAAATACTAGCATTTCATAATATGTAAATCATAAAGTAATCAAATAACATAATCAATAAGTGCATAACATTGGCATAAGAAATTGATTTTTGGTATACAAACATGCATAAAGAACCATTTCCTTAGTAGTGAAGGATCATTTACAAGGCTATCATTGTGGAATGGGTTCACTCTCAAATCCATCATAGGATTCATGGTTCACTCCCAAGACTATTATAATGTAATGAGTCCATTACTTAACTGATATTACTCTCCATTCCAGTCATATTTATCACATGAGATATCAATCATTACCTAATTCAATGGATGTATATAAAATTCAGGGCCCAAACATCACATAATGAAAATCATATATATGAGTTCCATAAGAACTTAAAACATTCACCATTTCATAACCCATGAAAATAAACTTGTTTCAAAAACAAGTCGGCATAACATAACCCATGGAAAAGAAATATGTTTCACATTCATTTCATCAATTCATCATTGTATAACCCAAGTAAATGGAATGGGTTTGGTAATAATCATTTCAAAATAATCATAAAACATCCATATAAATAACAAGGATGGTATCATTGGATGTTTTACCTATTGTAGCTTATGTATCATCAAATGATGTTATTTTAGATGTAAAATGATCTTAAAAAATCACTTGGAACATTTATTGAGGAAAAAAACATTTTCAACTTGAAATTACATTTTAAAATTATAAAAATTTCCAAAAATATTTTTGACACTATTATCTTTGAAAGTAAAATTATAAAATTCGAAAGGATGTTATAAATCATTGAGTGGTAATTACAGAAAAAATACCATTCTTACCAAACACATTAAAATGATGATTTCTTTCACATTTTTTTGTAAAAATTCAGAATTCTTTTGTTTGAAAAAACACAAGAAGATTCATAATTTTTCTAAAAAATGAAATAGGGTAAAATAACATTAAAAAATAATTTTATTTAGTAATAACTTGTTTTAAAATATTTTATAAAACCAAAGACAAGGGAGAACAATGGTTTCCCATTGAAGAGATAAATAAAGTCATTTTTTTAAAAGATTCCTTTGGTGTATTTAGTTATTAATGATCATAAAATTAATGGAAAACACATATTCTACAAAAAACAATAGAAGTTTAAAATTCACGAGTTTCTTTGGAGATATATCATACGATTTTATCCTCAGAGACATAATTATAAATAATCTCGATAAATAATGATATTGTAACATAAAACCTTTACCACTATAGTAAATTTTGAATCATGAAAACCATTAAAGAAATAAATTTATATGGACATTTAAATAAACATAATTTTATTCATAAGTATCATGAAAATACATTCATCAGAATTAATATACCACATAAAATAAATAAGTGGTGAATATGGCTTGTGTCTCATAGAAATTAATGTGAGACACAAATCACATACCTAAAGTCTCAACATCCTTAATATATGATTCAAATTAAATTATAATAAATATAGTTTTTCTATAAATAAATTTCAAAACCATAATCATATATATCATAACATATATGATTTACTTCTGACAATTTATTAATGATTTATTGGAAATTAATTTCTAAAATCGAGTTTCAGGTATGTTTTGGTTTGGTAGTTTTCATCCTTGTATAGTTATTATGGTTATTTAAACCCCCTAATTTTAATCATGATATAAGAATAATATACATAAATTTTATATATATTTCATGTAATCTATAAAAGTTAGATATAGAAAATAGACAACACCGTTCTTAGAGACGGTATGTCATACAGACGCATGAATGCTATTTACATTTTCTTGATGGGTGGAATGAAATAAATGTAAAAATTAATTCACTATTCCATGATTATTAATATATCATATATTTTAATTAAATATATCTTAAGTACTATCCATATAAAAATAAAATAAAAAACATGTCCGATCACTTCGCTCAGGCGGTAGTCCACATGTACACATGTGCGAAGTTATCATTTTTAAATGGATTTTAAGGTAAGAATTTATATGTGATACTATAATTTAAGAAGTATAAATTTTTAATAATTATCATATAATTATGTAAAATCCATCATTATATTCAAACGTGAGAGGAAATGATGGAATGAGAACTACAACGGTTCATGAGGCTGTAGTCCATTGTACACACAATCAACAACTTCGATTCAAATTTGATAATAGATGAGATGGATATAGGTTTAGAAAAATAATATAATAAAAATAATTATATGGGTTATATTTATGTTATTATATCATCATAGTTTAAAAATATTTTAATGTTGTGTAATAAGAAATAAAAAAATAGTGCATGGTTAAGAGTGATACCTCTTCTTTAGATAGCCTAATTAGGATTATTTATAAAGAATTCCTAGAAGGGTATCCCATTAAAAATAAATCAACTAGGAAATGGTAAGGTAAGAAATCTTTTTTTCATATTCAGTGATTTATAATGATACTTGAGTGTATATGTGAGATGAGAGGATATGTGCATTTATTAGTTGGTAAATTAATCAACATGAAATCTACTTGGAAATTTATCAAAAGAATGAAAAATAATAAAGTTATTCCAATGAAAAAAGATTTAAAATTACCATATATCAGAATATCGGATAATTTAAATTTAAAATATTTCATTATAATAGGATTTATAATATTTTTATTTCCAAAGGATTCATTATCTTTTGGTTTTACCCCCGATAAACTGATTTTAACATTGATCGTCAAAATTAATTTTTATTATTTTTATTATTCACTATGATAAAAAAATAATTTAAACTTATTTTTTATATTAATTATGAATATTTAATTTATTTAATTTATTTTGAAAAATTTAATTTACATAAGTGAAGGAATTTAATTTAAAATAAAATCCAGCACACTCAATGGAAAAAAGGATTTTCTAAAAAAAAAATTCATAAGGTAAATCATTTTTATACCGATGTTCTTCATTAAATAGACTAATGTGAAATAAATAGGTTTATTAATAAAATATTATTAGTAATTTTACTTTTAAAATAATTTTAAATGATAATTGAATAATTTAATTTCATTAATGGTTATACAATTTTTAATAAAAATTAGTATTTTTAATATTTATCAAAAAAATTGTATTCTAAAAAAATTTATAAAAAATGAAATCTTATATAATTTAGAAATTTTTATTTAAAAAATTGCATTTAGTTTTCCTGATTTCTTTCATAAATGAGGGAAATATTACCTTCATTATTATTTATGAAAAATAAATTAAAACATTTTTTGAGGAATTTGTTCCAATGCTTATAAAGGCCTCACTTGAAATTAAATAATTTCTTATGTGTTTTATTAATGTTGATAAATTATAATAATTTTTTATAATTTTTTTACTTCAACACAGGTTTCCAATTTTAATTTTAATGTTATAACAAAAATGTTTAAATAATAATTTTAATATTATATTACGGTTCATTAAAAATAGGCGTTGCATGTAACATAAGTTATCGATGAAATTATAATTATTTAGAAAAAAAATATAATAGAAAATATCAAATTGTTAGGTTAAACCACCATTAATATTAATTTACTCTTAAAAATTCCATCATGATGATATAAAAATCCTAGGATAGATTTCCCCATCATATATTCAAGTTTTCAAGTAGCTTCTTAAAGTTGTTGGGTTTTCAATAAAACCATGACAATGTGAGTGGTATTATTTTATATAAATTTCTCTCCATGATATTATATTTAGTTAGTATTTTGATATTTGAAATATCATGATTTAGTGGAATAACATATGATTTTAGAATATCTAAATGATTAGGTATATAGTTCCTCAAGAGAGATACGTGGAACACATTGTGGACTTGAGAGAGGTTTGGTGGATGCACCACGAGATAAGAACCCATCCCTAATTGATCAAGAATATAAAAAAGGCCAATATACATATGGAATAAATCCTTTAACTACTTGTTGAGATAATGTGTAAAAAAATATTCTCACCAAGTTCAAATTTCATAACACACTAATGAATTTTAGTATAAATGTTCTGTTGACTCTAAGTTGTATTTATGTGCTTCTAAATTGACATAACATTCTATGCCATTTACACAACTAGCTTAGGTCCCAATAGCATTCACAGTTCATCCCATCAAGTATTATTTAAAATATTATTTCTATAGAAGTATTTATAAGGTGCAATATCAATGCTCGAGTTAATTCTATTTTTCCATGATAACTAAAATAGATGAAGGTGATGATCCCAGCTGACATTGAAATCTAGCGTACAAGATATAAAAATATAATGCATTGTTTGATTTTTTTGGCAATATACACTTGTTTGATAAAGATAAATTGTATTAAAACTCAACTCTATATCCTTATCATGATGAATAATTTTCCATAACATCAAGGTAAACCTTTGATTCTGACCAGATACAATTGAATGTTTTACTCCATGAAAACATACAAGTTCTTTAATGTATATTCAAGAAATATGGCCTAGATTGAAATCTAATATGATTATGATGAAGTGTAATCAACTATTAACCATATAGTATTGTTCCCTTTAAATGTTTTTTGAGTCTCAAGACCAAATCATTATTGATGTTTTCCCATTTCCATTAAGGTATGGGTAATGGTTGAAAAATACCTTTAGAATTTTTTCTCTAATCCATATATTTCTAATATATGATCCCCCCAAGATAAAATCATTGAAATATATCATGTCCTTCTATACCACTAGAAATACTCTTTCAAATAATAATAAATACTTGTACTTCTAGAATGAATAGATAATAAAGAACTATGATATTACTCTAACTTATCCTTATTGAAATAGATTTTGGATGGAACAGATACAACGTTCCTAAACCTTATCAATCCATAAAAATTGTGGTAAAACTAAATAAAATTTATCTCCATGTTCTATATCCCTACACCACCCTTAATTACCTCTTTAATCTTTAATTGGATAAATGGTTGAATAATTATTTGAGAAAGATAAGATTTTACCCCTTCCATCATGATTATTAGTTCTTTCCATTGAAAATCCAAAAATATTTGATCTGTTTTGATCCAAATCATAGATTAGTTAGCATGATACTTTTGACCTAAAGCATCATCCTCTATATTAGTTTTCATAGGGATGTAATATATTGAGTATTCATAATCATCAATAGGTTACAACCATCTTTTATAGTTTTTATTCAACACTTTTTATGTACATACATTGTTTAAAATTTTATGATCAATATATACATTAAAACATTATCCATAAAGTAATTTCCACCATATGATTAATGAAAAATTTCCACACCTAACTCCAAATCATGAATTGGGTAATTATTGTCATGAAACTTAAATTATTTCGATGTATAATCTATTATCGTATATTTCATCATGAGAACACATCATAATCCCTTATTTAATGCATCACTATGTATTAAAAACCCTTATCCACTATAGGGAAATATAATAAGAGTTTCACTCAATAACATTCTCTATAGTTCCCATAATTCTTCCTGATATTAATCTATCAACGGAAACATAGATATCTTCTATGTTAACTTAACGAGTTGATTATATAGTCATGAGAAATTCTAATGAAACCATTGAAAATTTCTAGCGATACTATAAGACCATCATATATCAGTAACCATGGTTTGTCTAAGCCAATTTTCAAAAACATTTGCCTTTGGGGGATCCACCGATATACCTTGTATTCAAATCATATGACCCAAAAAATGAAACATTTTATCGCAAAAATTCAAACTTTTTAACTTTTTCAAATTGATTATTGTTTTTTTCTATCTTTAGTAGAAATCTAAAGTTATCTTCATTATATTAATTTTTAATTAAATATAAAATAATATAATAAATAAGGACCACTAAAAAATTATCAAGGTAATATTTATTGATGCTATGAATAAAATCCAAGAAAATATTGGTGGAATTAAGTCCAAATTTCATCACTATATACTCATTGTTACATACCTTCTATGGAATTCAAATTTTCATATATCCACCATCGTGACCATAAAAAAATGATATCCAAAAGGAAGATCAATTTTTAAATATATTAAGAAACACATAATTGATATAACAAGTCATAAATATTAGTAAATGATAACTTATACTTTTTTGTGATCTTTTCCAGTTTCTAATAATCCATGTGAAGTTACATTGATCAATATTTATTCTCATAAAAGGAAATTTGGAACACCAAGGTGACCCACATGGAAGAATGAATCCCTTGGAAAATTTCACTTAGATTTTCTTCTTCAATTTATGTGACTCAAACGGGGCCATTATATAAGAAGTCATTGAAATAGGTTTAGAAATAGGTATGAGTTTTATTGAGACATAAACATAAAATATTTGTGGAAGAATATGCTACTATTTTAGGAAAAATTAAAAATATCCCCACACAAGTGGCATGTAACTTATTTTTAGTGTGTCTCTAACCATCTGAATTAAACACCTCTTTTTAATTGGATTAATGAGTAGTTCAACGGATTTGATTTCCATAAAATTTTAATATATATCATTTCATTAAAATATGATAACATATTTATTTGGAATATCTAACCTAAAATATATTCCCTAGCAATTAATGTGAGATTTATGTAGATAAAACCAATACCTACCTAAGATAACATCATATTCAACCATAGGATGAATAAAGAGATTTACACGAATTATATTCCTAAAAACTACAATAAGATAACAATCATAGAAATGATATGTTATTATCATACAATTAGGGATATTATATACTAATTCAACATCTAATATATGAGTTTCTACTATGATACCCTTATAATATTAACAAATTATAAAAGAGTGAGTAGATCCTTAGAAAAATAAGACATAAATTTTTCAAGAGTTGATGATAACAGTAGTTTAACCACATTATTATCACACCCCTCATTAGAAATAGTGATCACATAATATGTCCCTTGGACCCTCTACATAGTTCTTCTTAACATCAATCATCATCATCAACATTAAAATTTGAGCACTAGTTTGAATAATTCTTATACTCCTTGGTCTTGAAATATATATGTGTGGGTGGCATGTTCTGTATATTAAAATCATTAACTATATTTTTCCCGTCACTTTCATAATCGTTTTTATGATATACTCCCTTTACAAAACATAAAAATATACCAGTCCCCTTGTGATAGTTTCCACATAGTTTCCTTCAAAAATTCATGTATATAGGAATTGTAATATTCTTTTCTACATTAATTTTCCAGTTATATTTTAATTATTAATTTATTTTCTTATGAAACCCATGAGATTAATGGGTAACTCCAATTTAAATTTCCACCATGATAGAAAATTGAATAATATATTAATAGATAATGAAGTCCCTCATGTCTAGTTCACTATAATGTCTTGGTTTCAATCCCCTATAGAATCTATCATCCATACATTAATGTTGGATGATAGTACTAGATGTGTACCTTGAATGCCTTGTAAAATTTTCCTCATAGGTACCAATGGATTAATCATCCTTCAATTTTATCTAATGTAATTCCATCTTCATTTTCATAATATGAATATAGGGAAAAAACTTATTGAAATAAACAAGTTCATAAACAAATACCACTATATGTAATCAATTTTATCTTATTGCTTAATATTCTTCATAAGAGTACACCATAGATCTTTGATACCTTCCAAAAAATGGACTACAAAAATGACCGTTTCATGCTCTGAACACTGCAGATCGGATAATATCTTTTCAATGGTACTGATCCATTTTTATGAAACTAGTTTATTAGTGAAATTATTGAAATAAGGTTGAAGTTTCTTCATTATGGACTCAATATAATGTTGTTCCCTCATTTTCGCATTTTTAATTTTAGCATCATTAATATCTTGAGAATGGTGTGTGAGTGTTACAATGGGATTTGACATTCCATCGGCAACAAAATTTCATTTCATAGGTGGGAAACCAATTATTTTCCCATCACATTTTTTATAAACAGTTTTCATTTGGGTTCCAATAGGTGAATAAAACCATAAGGAATAGTGTGGGAAACAATAATTATTTTGGGAAACTACATAATCAGGAAGAAAAACTTCATAAATTGTGTAAATAATTACAACTTTTTTTAAATATATGGAACCATAGGTTTAATATAGGTCATTAATGGTCGTCATATATCCAAATCCATTATGATGGCTTGTAAAGAGATTATGAATTTCTAAAACACATCCCTTGGGAGTTTAAAACCATATGTGCACTAAGGATCATTGTTATACACTAGGTAATGATCAATTCAAACCCAATGTTCCATTTTTAGAGTTATTACACCTATGTTAAACATTGAAAGAGGCAAATAAACTGTTAATATCTAGAAGAGAATGTAATTTCTTGGAAACCTGTCACTCCACCATTCAAAAAAATTACATTAAATTTTCCAATAATTAGACTTATCCTTATAGATATTACCAATGTATTTTTCATCATACATTCCAATGGTTAACTAAACCATCATCTGATACAAACTATAATAAACCAAACGTTTCACACATAGATGTCACATTCAAATAGATGAATATTAATTGCATAACATAATGATCTACACTTGAATCATATAAGTATAGTGAGTTTTGAAACACAGATAGAAAAAAATGGGTAGTAATTGATCAACACTATCTCATAAAACATTCTTAACAACTATATACATTTATAGACATTAAAAAATAATAAATTTCACTATAACCTAGGGAATGGAAACATAATAATGGGTGAGATTAAATGTTATGTAAGGGTAAACAAGGTAGATTTAAAAAATAACACGAGTATAAACGTATGAGAGCATAATAATAAAATTTGAAAACCATAATGTTCATTTCACATATCATGAACATTAGTCATGGAATAAATCAAAGTAGTTTATATGGCATGAATAATGAATAAATAAAATAGCATAAGTCATGAGAGCATAACATTCTCACAAAACATAGTTTTTTTTGGAATACATAGAAGCATAAAAAATCATTTCTATATTAATAAAGGATTATTTAAAAGTCTATCATTGTGGAATGAGTCCACTCCCAAAACCATCTTAGAATTCATTGTCTACTCTCAAAACTATCATAGTGGATAACATCCCTTAAAAAACTGGGTTCACTCCTAATTACATTCTTGTTTATCTCCGATGATATAAATCTATACCCAATGAATTGGAGTGCTATATAATTCTGGATCCACCCATTACTAAATGGAAATAATAAATATATGTCAAACAAGATTATAAAACATTCACCATTTTATAACCCGTGAAAAGAAATAGGTCTAAAAAAGATGTAATCATAGCATAACCGATGGAAAAGAAACTAGTTTCATATTAATTTAATCAATTCATCATAGTATAATCCATATAAAAAGAGTGAGTTTCATAAAAAACCTTTCATAACAAAAATATAACATCTAAATAAAAAATAAGGATGGTATCGTTGGATCATATCCCTAGTATAGATTAACTAACATCAAAGGGTGTCATCTTTGATGGAAAATGATTTTGAAAAATCAATAAAAAATATTTTGAGGAAAATACTATTTTCTTTTTCAAATCACTTATTTAAAATATAAAATATGAACAAAAAATTAATGAAACCATTTTATTTTAAATTAACCTTGTAAACATGAAAAAGAGGATTTAAATTATTGATCTGTTACAAAATAGGAATATACCATTCAAGTTATACATATGGAAATGAAGATTCCATTCACATTCTCCAGGAAAAATCCAAGAGACTTACCTTGAAAATGAATAGAAGATTCATCTTAATCGATTATGTATAAAATTTATAAATGTAAAAAATTATGTTAGAAAATCATTGTACAACCGTAAAAAAATATCATTATCTTTTTTTAGAAAATATCGACATCGAAGAAAAATGGTTTTCGAATGAAGGGAGAAATAATTCAATTTTTTTAGTTTTTTTGGTATCATTTGTTATTAAAGATATAAAAATGATGAAAAAATATATTCTATAGAAAGAAAAAAAGGATAATAGAATTCATGAATTTTTTGAGTGGTATATCCCAATTTTTCCTCATTTAAAACTTAATTAAAAAAAATCTATATAAATAATGAGATTATATAATAGAACCGTTAATGATATGATATATTTTTAATCATAATCCCCATGAAATAAATAACTATGGATATATATAAAAATCTCCATAATTTTAACATTATTCATTATGAAATACCTTTATGGGTTGTATATAAACTACTTAAAAGAATCCAATGATGAATATGTCATGTGTCTCATATAAATTAATGTGAGATGAAAACCCGTTATCTCAATTCTCATCTTCCTTCATAAATGTTCAAAACTCCTTTATAATAAATATACTTTTATGATATATCTACTATAGAACATAATTATATATACCATAACAAATATTATTTAAATATGACATTTTATTACCTATTTTTTTAATAATTCTTTGCTGAAATCATGTTTTAGTTAATAATTGTATTTTATTTTACGTATGTTTTGGTATGGTTGTTTTTTCATTGTACATTGAGTATGACTCCATAATATCCATAATATTTATCTTAATATAAATATAATATATATTCTTTATATACATATTTAGAGTCAACTATAAAAGTTAGAGATATAAAATGGATTATACTATTCATGGAGGTGGTAGGTCGTATGTACTCAGGAATGATGATTCCATTTTTTCGACAGAAGGAATAAAATAAAGATTAATATTAATTAACATTTCCAAAATAATTTTAAAATAATTGACATAACATATATTTATTATGACTATGCTTATTATTATCGAAAACAAATTAAAATGACAAATGCATCATGTCACTTCTTAGAGGTGGTCGTCCACATGTATGCACATGTGATGTTATCATTTTCTCAAAGATTGGAAGGTAAGATAACAGATGTGGTATTATAATTAAGAAATTATAAATATTTAATAAATATAAGATATTTTTTTAAATCTATCATTATATCCAACTATGATAGGATGTTATGGAAAACAAACAACATTATTTCATGTGGTGGTAGTCTACCATACACACAATCACCGATTTTGTTTTCCATTTCCTAGATTAAGAGATGGATATAGGTTATGAAAATATCACAACAAAATTTAATTATATAGGATATATGGATGTTATTATATCAGTATAGTTTATGAAGATATTAATGTGGTATAAGAATAAATTAGACGGTAGCGCATCGTTAAGATCTATAACTATTTTTCAAAGATACTCTTTAGGTTTATACCTATAGACTTATTATGAGGGTTTCTAAAAAAATAAGGTCTCTATGATGGGGCTTTTTTGTATAGATATTTTTGGGAAGGGCTTTACAAATCCAAAATATCTTTAATTCTATAAATATATGAGAGGATATGTCCATTTATACGTGGGGAGAGAGACCCACTTATAAAATATGTGGAAATTTCCCAAAAAAATCCAAATTGATAAATTATTTCACATGAAAAATAATTAAAAAATATCATAAATTATAATTTTTCACAGGATAAGGATTAAAAATTAGAATTTAATTGCATTTAATTTTTTTATTAGAAAACACACCATCATCTTTTAGATTAGCCCCTCACGTACACCTATTTTAACCTTAATCATATTAATCAATTTTTACTATTTTAACGATTCATTATGGAAAGAGGTGATATTATTAAATAATACAAATTATTATAATTCCAAATATGGAATAACTTTTTTTAAAATTCAATTTACTGAAGTTTTATAATTTAATTTAAAATTAAACCCACAAACACCATGAAGAATCTTATTTCCAATGAACACATTTTTATAAGTGTCAAATGTGTTTATATAAAAGTTCAACATGAAGTAGAATCCAATGAAATAAATCAGTTTCATAATAATAAAATTTAAATAATGTTACTTTTAAAACCATTTCAAAATGAAATGGATCTTAGTAAATTCTTTAATGGAAATAAAATTGGAATAAAAAACATTATTTTTCACTATTCGTAGAAAAATAAATCTTTTTCATAAAATTTTAAAAAATTAACTCATGTTTAATGTTTACGTGTTCATTTAAAAAATAAATTCTATTTTGAAACATAAAATTACATAAATTTGGAAAAATTACTTCAATTATTTGATCATAAAAAACTATTTTTTGATAAAATGGTATTTTTAAAGAATATAATGATTTTACTAAAAATTAAGTATTTTTTATAAATATTTTTTATTTATATAAATCCATTTTAATTAATTATAAAAATATTGTTATTTATATTAATATAATATAATTTAATGCATTGGTTATAACTGTCAGGTTTAAATAATAATATTAATAGTATATCACGGTTCGTTAAAAATCAATGATTCATGTAATACAAGTATTCAATGAAATTATTTTTTTATAAATATATCATAAAAATATCAAGATGTTACAGTATCTGTGTGTACTTGAATGTATATGTTTATATATTTGTCTATGTATATGTATGCATGTGGGTGTCTGGTATGAATGTGCATGTGTATTTATATAGTATACTAGATACACACAAGTATATATGTGTTGTTTCACCTATATAGCATGCATAAACACTATATAAAATATTTAAAATTTTATATAATTGATAATTTTTTAATAATAACATAAAAATAGTTAAATATATTTAATATTTAATTATATTTTATATATTTAATCAACACAATATATATACATACAAAATTAATTTATTAATTATAATATATATCTACATATTTAAAAGGAAAAAATATTTAAAAAATATTAAAATTATAACATTTAATTTCATCAATATATAATTATTTATATTATGTGAAAAAAATTTATAAATAGTATTACTTTGTTTAATTTTACTAAAGAGATATATTCCTAAAAGTATTTATTAAATTATATAATTTATAATTTTTTAATAAAAAGTAAATATTTTAAACATAGTTAATAATTAATTTTATTTATTCAATTTTAATAAATATTAATATGTATTATTCAGTAAATTAGTGAATTTAATTTTAATAAAATTTTTAATACCTTTATTCATCATATTTATTAAAATATTAATTCTTTCATTAATCAAATATTCATTATAATATCAATAAATTTATTCATAAAAAATTCACTTTATTACTAATAAATATAATAATCAATAAATTTATAGCAACATGAATAAATATATTTTGACTCTTTTGTAATTTTAATAATGGTATCATAATATAATGTTTCTTACATCCGCACCGATGGAACCCAATGTAATGAAAGAAAACTACAGTAAACATGGATGCCTGTAGACTTGACCCCAGGACATACCCCAATTCCCCAAAAACCTGAACCCCCCACCACCAATGGTGGGGTGATAAATTTATCATAATAATAGTACTTTTATTAAATGATAATCTGTTTATCATAATATTTTCATATTTATTAATAATATTAATATAAATATTATTTTAAATTTATTTTTAATAATTATTTTAATATTAGTTCTTTTATTAATAATATTTATTAAAATTTTAATATATTTTATCATAAAAAATTATTATAATATCAATAATCCTATTAATAAATATTATATTATAATGTTAATAATTATATTAATAATTAATTTATTTTAATATTATTGAATTTATCATAATAATTATAAAATTATTGTAATATAGTACATTTATGATAATATTTTCACATTTATTAATATATTTATTATTAATGAAATAAGTTTTTTATTTTTTATTTTTTCGAAATTTATTTATTTTTATTATTATTTTAATTATATAGTAATATTTAATATTCTTTTTTATCTAATTTTTATTTAATCAGAATATTTTCATTTAATATTAAATATAAAATTTTCACTAGTATTTATAATGTACTATATTAAGCGTAGATAAATGTACCATTATCTACACCTATCGGTTTGTACGGATAAATGTAATATTTTAGTGTTATTTTTCATTGTTAAAAAATCACATTCTTTGTCATCTCTGAAAAATTGTTGACACAACCTTCCTTTATAAGTGATTTAATTTTTACCATTGATAAATGTATCATTTTTTAGTTTTTTTACTAGTACTAATAAAACTCATCCTCTTCATTTAAATGAAACCTAATTTAGATTACCTTTCGCATGAGTCATTCAAGCTCTCATTAAAGTCAAAGTAGGTTTCCCCCAAATTCAAATATATTAGATGAATTGACCCTCAAAATTGAAGTTTTGTTATTCTTTACATGTTTTAATTTATTTTGTGTAGTTTTTGATTATTTTTTACCATTCTTCTTAGATCTCTTCAATATTTTTTATGTTATTTTATGAATTTATCATCTAATCCATGGAATTTGGATTCATTATTTCTTATAGTTTTATAGATTAGGATTATTTATTTTTTTATGTTGTGTAATTAATTCAATTTATAAAAAATAGTTATTTACAATGGAAATTAATTTAATTTTATATTTTAATTTTATGAAATGTTATTAACTGTTTAAATATAATTATGATGATTCGCTGATGAATTTGAAGAATTTATTATGTAAATAGATAACCTAATGGGGATTGAGACTTAATAAAATGTCGACATATTATAGATAATAAATGTGGTGGTAATGTTAATGAAATTCCATTGAAATTGATGATTTCACATTTAATTCAGCATGATATTTGGGATTCACTACTACTTTAACTCATGTTGTCCTTATGTGAGTTTTGATAAATTGTTTTGTGTAAATTGAAATTATGTGTGATTAATATAGTGTTTTTTTGCCAATAAAGTGTATTTTGATGATAATGTTTTTCAAAGGGGGATAAAATTTCCAAGAGAGATGGAATAATTTCATATAGGTTTTGGGTACTTATTTATAAAAAAACCATTTGGTTAGGAGGTGTATACAAATAGTGGTAATTAATTTTAACGTAAATAAATGTGACATATAAAGTGGGTGAATCTTAAATAATAATGTTTTCCTATGTAATCTGTTATAGTGGAATAAAATAATTAATCATAGTCTATAATTATTTTCATGGAAGGCGATTTAAATGGAATAATTTGAAAGTAAAAACAGGGAAATGGGTGTGTTGTGGTGTTTAGCCAAAAAGTGTGATAATATGAATACACCGTGTGTTTTTTATTTTTTTTAGATGTTGATTTTCTAATAAATCTCAACATTTTATGATCCATAAATATTTGATTTATGGTCTCATCATGTAAGTCCATAATAATTTTCTTCTTTTAATTGAAAAAAATGCTTTAAAAGAAGATAAATTTTTGAATTTTTTTTACAGAACATGAATCAGCAGAATTGTCTCAACCTAAATGTTTATTTGAATTAGAAATTATTTAATTAATATAATTTACTCTAAACAATTAACAAAATAATAATTAAAAAAGCATTAAAACACCCAATGGGAAAATTTTCACACATCTCAAGGATGTGTTAGAAAGACAAATTTAAGAAATAGTGGAACAGGGATGCTAGGATTGGGATGAAATATTGTGACATCATGGGCTTGGATGCCACTTGAGAGGTTACTTGAGCCTAGTGGGCCATATGGCATTAGGAACATATTCCCGAATACCGTAGGATGCAGACTAGGAGTGAGGGCCTTGGGTGTGTCCATGGGGAGACTATGCCCCTATTACCACAATATAGAACAATAGATATATATAATCATAAATAAGTAGTAGAAAAAATATAATCAAATAGTGGAAGAATACTAGGGAAATAAATAAACAAGTATAACAATAACAGTATCATCTGGAACAACTGATGATGATATTTCATGTTAATAGAAAAATAGAAAACATGAATACATGATTGCATACATAGCATGTTTCATGAAAGTATAGAGAAAACAAAAGACTATCTGGCATCTCGAGATACAACTCGATCTGCTATTATCGATCTCTATCCTATGTAGTGATAAATCATTAGTTTAAAGCCATGTCCTTCCCTTTTTCTACACCTGCAACCATGTAATCTACTCGGGGTACCAAACGGAGCCCATAGGGGGTGTGAGATAAATCTTAGTGGACCACCACCAATGGATTCTATATCCTTGTCTTGTGTAATGGTATATAACAATGCACAAGCATGAAATAGTAAAGTGAAACTGTAAAATGATACTAAATATCCAACTACCAGCTTCAACCCTCAATTGGGTTCTAAACATGCAACGAATTCATTAATTAACCATTTATCAATTTATATTAAAAGTCACTTGAGAAATGGCCAACACTGATATCATCTCGTGATAGTATAAATAGTGATTATTCCAAGGTATCAACCAAGGCAACATAGTCCTCAAGGGTTGCTGACTGAGTAATCACAACAGCTTGTTAGGGGTAAGAGTGTAATCCAAGGAGCATAATCAATGCCATTCTACAATAATGTTCATACCAAATATGAGGTGATTAACCAAGGTAGAGCGGGGCTGATTAGTGACATGGCCCGATTGGATGTAACCAATGAACCTACATGTCAATGTTGGATCCGAGGAGTGTATCTGAGTTATCCTATAATAATATGTGAGGGATCTTTCAGTTTCGTACTAGACATCCAAAGAAAAGACAAGGATTGGGATTTAAGTGGGTTTCAACCTAATAAATTTTCTTCCTAGATTCGGAATAGGGTCCCAGAGTACTCATGGCATTCCACGATAAGAATCCAATGTGATATTGAGTCTGGCCATTCCTATTTGATAATGAAGTCATATAATAAACCAATTGGTTCCATTCTTGCCTTCCATTTTTGTTAATAGGCCATGTAGCATATAACCATTTATTCAATCCATTAATGGTATATTCCATAACCAAGGTTCATTCCACTACCTTCCATTATAGTGTCATGGAGTGATAGAGATATGCAACCTATTATTGATTTACATTTAAGGACATGTCATATACTTAGTGAACTTTCCAATTTCCATTCAATATGTAATTATTAAATTAAATTAGTTACCTAAGGCTGTTCAGTGGTGTTCATACGTGGTACATGCCATTATTTAATTACCATTATAAACCAATCCATTTAATAGAGGTAAAATTACCCATAAGAAGGTCAAGCCATGACATAGCTGAACTATGGCTCAAACATGTCAAAACACTAAACAAAAAATATGGAATAAAATCCTACATGGGATGGATTGAGTTGGGGGTGTAACCACTAATAACTAATCACATAATTGTAAAGAGACTAAAAATATGATTATTATGAAAATAAGAATGAAATATATTTTCAATAAATGACACCCCAGGGATTGGTGGGCCCCTCATGAATATTCCAAAATCAATAAACTTGAGGGACGAGTTATAGACCACCCACCATAGGCTTGTATGACTTCCCTCCTTTGGTATCATCCCTTGATTTGGCTCAGATCGAAGTATGTATATGAAAAAAAATAAGAATGATCATACAAAGAAATCTAGTTCATGATGAAGAGAGAAGAAGAATAGATTAGAATGACTCAAGTACATACCGTTTCACATCCAACATGATGAATGAAATATTGATCAGATCCTAGACAATGGAAATCCTTTAATCCTTTTCTTATGCCTTCAAAGAGATAAAAAATGAGATGAAATTTGGTTAGTCCTACATGAACTCCGACTAAAAATAAGGAGGGGATGTAATTGGATTATTAAAGAAAAATAGACATTTTACCCAGAAAATATATTGTGCTCAATTTTTCCACACGATTTGAAAATCCTTGCACAAACCTTGTATTGGTACAATGAATGAAAAGGAACATGCATGGTTAGGCCACATGGACATGTTCTAACCATGCAATATGGTTATTTCTAAAAAAATATACCTTCATGGGTTACTCGAACTATGTGGAATTCCCATATGCTTTACTATAAACCTTGATACAGGTCTAGTTTTCCAAAAAGGAAGTGTTCTAATCTCTAGAAAAGCACCAAACACCCTCATAACCATCACTAACTCATTAGGAATCCAAAAAGGTCCCAAAAAAGTAATTGGTTCTAAATTTAATCAACCCATACCTGAGTGAAAAAAACAGGTTCTTAAATATCTAATATCCAATAGAAATTTAGAACCAAAATAAAAATAATTGATGTGATTAATTTGTTTTTAGAAGCATTGAATATTTATAAAAAAAATTAAATTGTTTTGATATATGCTTTGATAGTGAAATATTATTTCATAAACCCAAATAGTTATCTATTTGTAGAAATATATAGGATTCTCATGCACATTGATAGTGAGAGACACTGTATCATCTCCATTGGTGAAACCATTTCAAAATGTATAATGAATTATTTAAATGTGAATTCTATAATAAAAAATATCTATTATAATACTTTATATACATATAATAATTTATCTTTATATTCTCTTCAAATTTACTAATTCAATGACAATTTATATCTAATATGTTAACTATGTGTAAGTATATATAATAAAAAGACTATAAGGATTATAATTCCATCGATTTTTTATATATATATTTGTAATTATAAATATTAGTGAATAAAATAGGACTGATATGAATCCAAAATTAATGTATTGGAATCATATGAAAAAGGAATATGACGACCTGGTTAAAGTGTTTGTCATGTTTTGTAAAATCTTGTAAATAAAACCCCTCTCCAATCCATTTTTATTGTTTAAACTAATTTTATTCAGGACTAATTTGTCAACAGGAGTTGAAATATCACTTGATCTATCCCAAAACAGTTTGATGTTATAAATGTTTAAATAAATAGGTGGAATAATTTAATATTATGAGTGATTGGGATAAAAATTTATTAAGGGATAATTTATTATGATTACAATTGTGAATGATGATTAATATCATATTAAGGATTTAATTTCAAGTGTAAATGATGTTTAGGATAGTGTTGAATAAATGAAAAAATTAGTCTATGATTAACTAAATGTTTGTAAAAAGATATTTGGGATGTTAAAGAGACATAAAAATATGGAATTGTATACTAGATTCACATAATATAAAACATTTTCATCCATACTGAATCTATATTATTTGAAATATTTCAATGGATGTAGTGAAACATGATTTAAAAAACTAATTCCTATCTTAAATGACATGTTACTTGAATATTATGATCCATCTTCTCAAAAAAAAAATGCTAAATAAATTTTATGCTCAATGGGTTTGATCTCTAAAAAAATACATGCTTGTACAAATTGATCAACATTGTTTTTCATTGACCATGAATCCATAATTTTTTTTTAATTTGTGGTGTGTTGGGAAATAAGAAATTTGAATCATGTCATATGAAATTTGAATGGAAATTTCTGATCATTATAATGTTTAGTTTCCTATATGGAATTAAGGATAATATAAGGAAACTGACTTGGCTCATAGTTACTAGAAATCAATATTGGAGACATAATCAACCAGAAAACTATCATTAGTGGAATAAAAATTATCATGAGTAACTTTATTTCGTAAATGGGTCCAAATCATTCTTATTATACTATATAAATATTCAATGAATCCATTTAGTGTAAAAAGTAAAATTTAAAGTACTTGGAAAATTATGATTGTAAATAATAACCTTCAACTATGGTTAGGCATGATGAAAAAATATATTTTGTTGTTTATAGTTATTTACCAACTACAATAACAATGTAATGATACTTTAGTTTAATTTAATATTTGATCAATGATCTAAAATTAATATGGAAGTCGAGTATTTTGTTGAATGATGCATATAGAAATAAATATTTCATATCAATATCCATGTTGTATGTGATGATAATGACTTTATATTTTATTTATGTTTTCTAGGGATAACATTAATGGAAACATAGAGAATCCCATTTTCAAATAAGGTAAATAATCAGTTAGTTGAAATATTTCCCAAAGACTGTATTTCTAGGGAATCATAATTTGTTACCTTTACGACATAAATATCGATCTTGGATGAAATCAATCTATTGGGATTACCAAGAAGCTGCCACACAATCTCTAATAAAATATGATAAATAGTTAATAATGTAAGGGATATGGTCATAATTTATAGAAAACCATTTTTGAAAAACCATATAAAAATGGATAGAAAAAGATATCACTTTTTTTGAAATTGTATTAATGCAATTATTTGTATGTTAGAAATTTTATTGATCTCATGAATATTGAAAACATTTATTTTATATATACATATTCTCATTACTAAATGAACCATAAAAAAATATGAAAATAAGGCTAGGTTAAGAAATATTGACATGCGGATAATGGCAGAGTTGACACTAGTGAATGATGGGAGGTATACATTTCTTCCTCTAGTAGGAAACACTATTTTCTAGGAAGATATATATAATTTTTTCAACAATATTAATGATGTTAAAGTTCAATATGGGTATTCATACAATATCTAGAATAAATTTTCAATGACTAATTCAACATTTAAGAGCATAAAATCACATGACTTTCATTTTTTGATCTAATATTTAAGGTATGTAGCTGTAGATTTTATTTTTTATTAAAATTTTTAACAGATATTAACCAATTTTTTCATTTTAAATGATATATGTTGTAAAATTATAGAATATTGAAATTTTCCTACTATAGAAAATGTAATTTCTATCATATGAATTCAATTATAGATGTTCCTACCGCCTTCAGTCTTTGATATGATGTTTTATCTAATAATTTACTTTATCATTGATATCTGGTTGTGTTTTCCTTTACATTATATATGGATGCACTCTATTGAAAATTTTAAGAATATTTTTAAAGGTTACGTACAACATCAATGTTTTGAAGAAGGTTATATTATAGAGAAACATGATTTTGATTAATCCATTGAAATCAATACTGATTACTTGTTTGATGTCGATTGAATTGGTCTCCAAAAATATATCCAGAAGAGGCGCATTGTGGGTAATGGAATTTTAGGAAGATATATTATATCTTTTAAAAGTATAGGGTTGGAATAAAACTACATTTATATTTTACAAATTTTTTTTGAGGATTCTTCATATATTGAAACCCAAAAAGTAATTCATATTCATTTTAATCTATCAAGGGTGGAAATATGGATATCAAATACACATAATAAATTGTTTATGTGATGGTTTCATGATCATATTTGTATGCATGTATTTGAGAAATAAATAATTAAAATTTATATTGACTTTGATGGATTTATATGGGACCATGTATTAATGTGTTATCTTATAAATATTATGTAATTAATTATTTTAAATTATATATAAATAAATATGATGAACATAGTATAAAGATAAATCGTAGATTTTATCATATGTAATAAGTTATTCATGTATTTGTTACAAAGGAAAAAATATAATTTACCAGAATATTTAATTCATTGGTATCATGAAAAAACATGGGAGTTAGATTATTCAATATTCCAAGTGATTATTTATCAATGAAAATAGGATGAAAACATTGGCGAAGTTAAAATCTATGAATTTGGATTCATTAATATTAATTTCCATGGAGAAGGATACATGGAAGAGCCTTTAATAATGACATCATAGGATTTTTATGCATTTTATATCAAGGTTCCTACAAATAGAAATGGTAAATTATTTCTTGTGGTCAACTAAAATCACTACAGGGTCAAATTAAAACCCCATTGGGGTTTAGAGTTTCATTATTTCTTCATAATCGTTTTGTGGTTGTCCAAATGTTTATTGTATCTTGAAAATCATATGTTACCATATTAATGGTTTTGGATACATAAAAGAGAGTAAAGATTCCATAAACATTTGATGAAAAAAATCGAGTTCAGTAATTAGGTTAATATAATTTTAATATATAGAACATTTCCTTATAATAATATGTGTTCACTACTATATTTTTGATATAGAAATTAAATGTGTTTTAAAATTCAAGTAATTACTTATTTTATTGTTGAAAAATAATTTTTAATATTTTATTAATAAATTTTATGTTTTATAATAGTTAAAATATTTTCATGGAAATATATTAAAAAATCATAAGCCTGCAACTAACTGTGAAGGAAAATTTGTTGTGTTTATGAAACTACCATAAAACATTAATCATCTATAAGAAGAATTCCACACACTATGGATAAAGACATTGAAATTTATTTTTGTATTAAACTTACAACACATTGAGATCAACAAACCACATTAAGAGCCCAAGTGATTGCATGAAAAACTCAACTGACTACAAGAAGGGGTTTAAAGCTACCATAATCATAGACTATGTAACAGCCTATGATTTTATACAATATATATTTTTAATATATTTTTAAAGACCCTGAAATTTCAAGAAATTTTTTTTTCTTAATTTATTTTGAATTTTACGAGTATGTGGTTTCTGACGTCACCTGATTCCGAGGCCCGGTGTGTCCGAAATCAATTTCGGAAGTTTAGCTCGGGTATGTTCAGGGAACGACTGAGCACATTTTTCTATCTTTTGAAACTGTAATGCCCCAACCCCAAGTACCCAGAGTCGATGAATTATTACGTAACATTGGCATGATCACAAAAGATCAAGTCTCAAAAGACCAATTAGTTTAGCATCTTTGGAAACACTAGATATATTCATAAGTCTTACATTACATCATAAAGTAAAAAAAAACTACAAAAACACATTGTCTTTATATCCCTTCATACTATCCCTACAAGTCATCCATAAAATACTTCTACACATCTTGGAAAAATTAAAACATTGAATGGGGTGAGCTCAGATGCTCAGTAAGGATAACAATATAGCGAATAATTTCATAAATAAACATAATCATTTAAGGCAATGTATATCTAAAACAAAAGCCTTTTAAACTTGAACTTCAGTATAATATGGAAAAAGTAAAATGAAATAATTCCATTTACTTATTCACATGGATATTCTACTGGTCGAATAATCACATGCAATATCAATAACCACTTTCATAATGATGGAATGCATAATGCCAGACTATCATAACAACGTAGCCAAGGCCTCGTGCCAAGACTAAAAATAAGATTTTTTCAAGTCCTCGTGCCACGACACTTGTTTGTCTCATGAGACCTACCGATGCATCGAGGAGCTATAGTGGGCTCCAACTATCACATACTAAGTCCAATGCATTTCTTATATGAAAAGGTTTAAACATATCATAAACCATAACATAATCGTATCACATAAAATAACAAAAAAGAAACATAAAATTTCCACATTTCAATAAAAAGATATCAATACAACACATTGATATAATAAAACAATTTTCAATAACAAAATAAAATAAAATTTAAACTTGTTATATATTTTTCATTTAAAAAAAGTTATGGCTTGTAGAGGAATCCAAATCTCAAATAATGGTCACGGTGGCAGAAAAGTTGTTGTCGCCGCATACGTATGACCAAAAAAACATTCCATTTTGTCGTTTAGTAAAACACTTCATATAAAAAAGATTACTTTTGTATAAATGTAATATTCAAATGGGTTTATACACCATATAAAAGAAATTTGTCTATAAAACAAAATATGCCTCAATGAAAGGAGATTGAGACGAAATCCCTTACCTCATGTCCGACTTGACTCGATCATTCTTTAACCTCATGAATAATAAACTATAGTTAATTTTTACTTTCTTAAGAACATTTTTCAAGTTCATTATCACTTATTACCATGTTATGAACATTATGTAATTATTTAAGTTAATAACGGTCATTTTTTCGATCTTTGGTACTTGAGTCAACAATAAACTTCTTATAATTACAATTTGTTTTTGTGGTAGAATATCCATTATCTCCAGAATTATATTCATGATTTAGATATCATATATATCATATATATCCTTTAGATACATGCATTTATAATATTACATAACATTTAGAGGTAAGAAATGAAATGCACCGTTTATGGAGACGGTAACCCGTACCTACGCATGAAGGCTACTTTCATTTCTATTTCATATTTAATGGAATTAAATCATAATTATATAAAGGTATATTATAATACCAGTATAATATCATATATAATATCATTAACACCATCCTTTATATATCCCACATATGGCATTAACGAATCAAATCACTTTGAGGGGGCGGTAGTCTACACTTCCTAAAATGAAATTATCGCATTTAACCATGATGGAAATCCTAAAGGTATGCCTTAAATGAAAAATACAGAAGCATAAGGAAAACATAAACATAATATATATAATATATAAATATAGTGACATCTTAATGGCCACCATGAGATGTGTTAAAGGAAGATTGAACAATCATCATTTTGTGAGGCAGTAATTCACCACCCACAGAAACAGTATGTTCTTAAACCATTAGACGATGGTGTGTGAAATTGTAAATGAAATCCTTCTCATAGAAATATCCTAGTATATTTAAGATATGGGGTTTGTTCTAAAATAAAGTAATAAAAAGAGTTTAATGGGTTGGAAAGAAAAATAAAACAAAATAACATAAGAGAAGACATTACCTTAAAATCGGGTAACTCTTTTTGATTTGATCCAAAGGCTTCCTTTGGAAAACTTTTGCCAAAATTGAGGCTTCTTAGAGTAATATAGAGAATTTTAGAGAGTATTTGGGCAGAGGATGTCCGAGCCAAATGGCATTGATGGTGTGAATAAGGTTGTAGAGGTGGGGGCCTTTTATAAGAGGAGAGGAGGGACACTTTTCGAAAGTCAAGAAATGTTACTTTATTATATAATGATTTTAGGATTTTAAAGGTCCCAAAATTATATATTTAGAGGATAAGGTGATAATTGTTCTAAAGCTACTAATCCTATAGGTTTTTTACAAGTGTAAGTATTAGATTTTACATTATCTTTTCATTTTATTTAAATCGTTAATTAATGAGGTAATCACTGTATCATCATGGTGTCATAAAAAATTTAAATTATTTATTGTCAAAAAATAATAATAAAATCTCAAGATGTAGGAAATATCTTTATCTTTCTAATGACTATTTATAGTCAAAAATATGACTTTTATAACCCCATGTAAAAAGTATTTTAGTAAAATAATACATGTTTGTGACACTTTTATTTTTACTTTAAATAAAAAGTTATTAATGTCATTTTCTTACCCAAGTGGTTAAATGGGGCCCCCAAGTTCACCCATGGATTTTCATGGTTGTTCATTACTCATCCAATAAGCATAGGACATGTGTAAAGGTAATTTCATATTATTATGTCATTATATTTACCTTAAAGTACACTAATTACCTTTAATCACGATTAATAAAACATAAAAGTTACTATTCACCAAAAATTATTTTAATCCCATTGAACAACATTTTACTTCTTAATTAAAATTATTTATGTCGGATTTTTGAAATTAAATTCACAGAAGTGGTAAAATTTAATTTAAACGAAAAATCAGTTTTTTAACTACCACTTAGTGGTTTCACTATTCATCAAAAATCGATGTTTTTCAGAAAAATACCAAAAATTCACTCTAAGCTATAATTGGTATTCCAAATTCATAAATTATGTCAATTTTACCAAATTCAAAACATAAATGTTGCATTAATTTTTTTTATAATTATTTCCCGTTGTTAAAACAAATAGCGTGTTTTTAAGAAAGAATATCAATCAAAAGATTGACAATTGTTTATGTCCAATTTCAAAGTGAAATTAATTATAATGACCAACATTGGATAAAATGGTAAAATTATATTATAATTATACTTTAAAATAAATCAATAGTATAATTTATCACTATAAATTATTTTGATTAAAAAGTTGTTTTTAATTATTTTTCCATATTCACCAAAAATTTGATGTTCTCGGAAAAATACCAAAAATTCAACATAGGCTAATTATGATATTCAAAATCCAAAAATGAAGTCCATTTTAAAATATAAAATTTATATAATTTCAAAAGGTGGGTATTATTATTCATAATGGCTACTTTGATTGGTCACGGTGTGTTAGAATCTCGAACTTGCGTACAATGCAAGCTATTGCATTATTGAAAGAGAAGCGTACCGTGGAAGCTTGGGGTGTTACAATATCCGCTCCTTCAATAAACTGTGTCCTCACAATTTTAAAATGTTTTCCAAAAATTAAAGTTTGATAATAGAAAATACCATTGTGGAAAACCCACATTGGAAATAAGGTTAACAAAATTTATCCTTAATAAGAGGTAAAGAGAAATGAAAAAGTCACCAACAAATTATGATATCGATTAGGAGAACATTGGTGGAAATTGAAGACATATAATTGGAGGGAAAAAGTAAATATTTGTAGGGAGTGATTGAGGTTATCAATCACAAACATGTGTAAAATTGAGGGCCTCAAAGCCTTCAATCTATGGTGATTTAAAATATCATCAGTTCAACAAAACATAAGGTATTAGGATAAAATTTTTTTTTAATATCCCTTTCCTAAAGTTTAAGAATTAATTTATTCATAGAATAAGAGATAGGTATATATATATATGCTTGACAAGTAGAGTTTCAACTTTCAACTAATTTCTACCACAAACTCATCTTTCCCTGAAAAAGACAATAGAACACAAAAATATTATATTTATCCTAATCATATAAGGTTCCAAATATTAACACAAACCATTTAGATTAGGAAAACTATTTTGTAATAACCAGGTACTTCCTGTAGGCAATTGGTAGGTAATAAAGGCCTGTCACACTGTGGTTGTGGGTTCGATTCCTAAAGATTTCTCCGACGTGATGGGTTATTCCCCAACCTACTGGTTGTCCTTTTCCTAAAACATTAGTATTATAATATTCCAAAAATAATCATCAGAAATGTTTTAACCTTAAACAATAATATCCAATGTTCAACTTAATCCATTCCAACCTTTATAGTTATCCAAAACACATCTGTCCAAACTTTCTATAAAAGGTCTCTAAATTCCAAAATCAATTCATCATATTCCCTCAAAAAAGTAAAGTTTCTCTTATTGTCACATATTAAAAATATGATTACCTTCATCATATTAAAACCTTAATGAAAACAACAAGTAATGCAGTACAGTCCTTATATATATCACATTATTTTTATAACCAGAATATAATCCTTGAGTCCAAAAGCACCAATACATTAATTATTCCCCTTCAATTGTAGTAACAACATAATATTGGCCTTGCTCTCTTGGCCTTTTCTAAGGTAAGTTTCCCTGATCCTTAGGTCATTCATTTTCATAATGCCCCATTTCCGTACAATTGTAGAATTTAACATTGACAACCTCTTTCTTTCCCTTGCAATCACGAGCCTGGTGACCTTTTCTCCACATTTATAACAACCTCCCATTCATTTTAGGGAAGTACTAGGGTGATTCTTCCCACTATTATCACATAGTATAAAATCCTTCTTTCCATTTTTTCATTTATCTGTCTCTTGTTCCACCATTCTCTTCTTCTTCACTTTACTTTATTGTCATAAGATTTAGAGAATTCCTTATCTATCTTGATAGAACATGAGACTATATCTTCATACGTTGAGAATGATTTTGATACTAAAGTTCTATGGAGAAATGGTTTTAACGCATCAAAGAAACGATCAATATTACTTCTTGGGTTATGTATGTAATCTGCAGCATGCTTTGCTAACCATGTAAAGTTAGACTCATACTTTGCGACATTCTCATCCTCCTTTTGTCTCAGACTCAGAAATTGCCTTTCCAAATCTGCTCGATGGTCACAAGGAAAGTATTTTTCTAGGAAAATATCTTTGAACTCTCTCCATTACATACATGATACTTCTTCATCTTCCTTTGTATTTTGAATCAATGACCACCATCGATCAACATCTCCAGTGAGGCGGTAAACTGCCACGATAACCGTTTCCCTTTCACTACTCCCCAAGGCATGTGATATTTTCTCTAAAGAATTTATCCATTTCTCTACTACTAAGGGATTTGTACTCACATTGAATGTTGGTGGTTGTTGCCTCGTGAAGCGGTCTAACATTGATCCTCCACGTTGTGGATCGGGGTGCTCCATACGAGTATGGTTATTATTCATAACATGAGTGAGTTGTCCCAATATGGTGATAAGTTGATCATCACCAATTGTATCACTAGCTCCATTATAATTATCTTAAGCAGGAGGGAAATCCCTACATGGAGTGTGTGAATTGATACGGTTTCCATTCTTCCATTAGGCTCCATTTCTAAAAAAATGTCATAAACAAGATTAGTTTATGAATCGAAATACATAATAACAAACATACAAAACACTTATAATAATTAAACTATTTATGGATATAATCCATAATCATAAAAATGTTTTCTTTGAGGAAGTATATACTCATAAACCCTTCATAATGTTTTTTAAAGAAAATAAGAATTATCCTATGCATATCCTCCGGGAGTGTCGTAACCAAGACTGCAGCAAGGCCGGTTTTCGTGCACCAGTTCCCGTTCGAGTCTAGCTCAAAGCGGTGTTTTAGGGTTTTGCCCATAGGTACATCTGTGCCAGATCCACCTCTACCTGCTCGTATCCAAATAGGGATGTATTGCTCAGAAAACTCACAAAATCTCTATAATACCAAAATTCTAGGATGTTCTTCTATACTAATCCTCAAAGTCTATCTTAGGACTATGTTATCTAATCAGAGTTTATCTAAATCTAGCTTCCAAGGTTAGTACTAAACTGCCTCATATACCAACTATAATTCCCTGACCCCAGTTACCCAGATTTGCTGCATTATTACGTAACATTGGATTGATCACAAAAGATCTTGTCTCGAAAGACCGATTAGTTTAGTCGCTTTGGAAGCATCAGATATATTCATAATCCTTACATTACATCATAAAGTAAAAAAAACTACAAAAACACATTTTCTTCATATCCCTTCATACTATCCCTACAGGTCATTCATAAAATACTTCTTCACATCATGGAAAAATTAAAACATTGAAAGAGGTGAGCTCAGATGCTCAGTAGGGATAACAATATAGCAGAAACATTTATAAATAAACATAAACATTTAAGGCAATGTATAACTATAAAAAAAGCCTTTTAAACTTGAACATAATAATAATATGGAAAAAGTAAAATTAAATAATGCCATTTACTTATTCACATGGATATTCTACTAGTTGAATAATCACATGAAATATCAATAACCAGTTTTATAATGATGGAATGCATAATTCCAGACTATCATAACCATGTATCCAAAGCCTCGTGTCGAGACTACAAATAAGATTTTTTCAAGGCCTCGTGCCAAGATACTAGTCTGTCTCCTAAGACCAACCGATTCATCGAGGAGCTATATCAGGCTCCACCTGTCACATATTATTTCCAATGCATTCCTTATATGAAAAATTTTAAACATATCATAAACCATAACATAATCATATCAGCTAAAACAGGGAAAAAGGAAACATAACATTTCCAAATTTTAATCACAAGATATCAATACAAAAAATTGATATAATAAAACCATTTTCAATACCAAAATAAAATAAAGGTAAAAATTGGTATTTATTTTTCATTTAGAAAAAGTTATGGCTTGTAAAGGAAGCCGAAACTCAAATAATGGTCACGGCGGTGGAGAAGTCACTGTCTCTACAAACGTACGAAAAAAAAACATTCCTTTTTGTCGTTTAGTAAAACGCTTCACATAAAAATGTTTAATTTTGAATAAATGTAAAATTCAAAGGGGTTTATATATCGTATAAACTAATGTTGTGTATAAAACAAAATATGCCTCAATGAAAGGAGATTGAGAGGAAGTCCCTTACCTTGTGTCCGACTTGACTCGATCGTTCTTTAACCTCTTGAATAATAAACTAGAGTTAATTACTACTTGATTAAGAACCTTTTTCAAGTTCATTATCACTTATTACCATGTTATGAACATTATATAATTATTTAAGTTAATAACAGTCGTTTTGTCGATCTTTGGTACTTGAGTCAACAATAAACTTCTTATAATTACAAGTTGTTCTTGTGGTAGAATATCCATTATCTCTAGAATTATATTCATGATTTAGATATCATATATATCATATATATCCAGTGGATACATGCATTTATAATATTACATAACATTTAGAGGTATGAAATGAAATGCACTGTTCATGGAGACGGTAAGCCGTATGTACGCATTAACACTACTTTCATTTCTATTTTATATTTAATGGAATGAAATCATAATGATATAAAGGTATATTATAATTCCAGTATATTATCATATATAATATCACTAATTCCATCCTTTATACGCCCCACATATTGCATTAACAAATCAAATCACTTTGAGGGGGCGGTAGTCCGCACTTCCTAAAATGAAATTATCGCGTTTACCCATAATGGAAATCATAAAGGTTTGCCATAAATGAAAAATACAGAAGCATAAGGAAAACATAAACATAATATATATCATAAATAAAAATAGTGACATCTTAATGGCCACCATGAGAGGTGTTAAAAGAAGATTGCACAATCATCGTTTTGTGAGGCAGTAATTTGCTACCCACAGAAAAAGTATGTTATTTAACCATTAGAAGAAGGTGTGTGTAAGTTTAAATCAAATCCATTCATAAAAACATCATAGTATATTTACGATACTTGTGTTGTTACAAAATAAAGGAATAACAAGAGTTTAAGGGGTTGGAGAAGCAAAATAAAACAAAAGAACATAAGAGAAGACATTACCTTAAAATTGGGTAACTGTTTTTGATTTGAGGCAAAGGATTTCTTGGGAACACTTCTGCCCAAAGTGAGGCTTCTAGGATTAAGATAAGGAAGTTGAGAGAGTATTTGGGTAGAGGCTGGCCGAGCCAAATGGCTTTGATGGTGTGAATAATGTGGTAGTGTTAGGGGCCTTTTATAAGAAAAGAGGAGGGGCACTTTTGGAAAGTCCAGAAATGATAATTTATTATATAATGATTTTCCGATTTTAAAGGACCCAAAATTATATATTTCGAGGACAAGGTAATAAGGGTTCTAAATTTTCTCATCCAATAGGTTTTTGACAAGTGTAAGTCTTAAATTTTACCTTATCTTTTCATTTTATTTAAATCATTAATTAATGACGTAATCGCTATATCATCACGGTGTCATACAAATTAAAATTATTTAATGTATAAAAATTATAAAAAACTACCATGATGTAAGAAATCTTTTAGCTTTCCAATATCTATTTCTAGTAAAAAATATGACTTGTATAACCCTATGTAAAAATTGTTTTAGTAAAACCATACATGTTTGTGACACTTTTATTTTTTAGTTTAAATAAAAAGTTATTAATGTCATTTTCTTAACCAAGTGGCTCCATTGGGACCCCAAGTTGACCCATTGATTGTCTTGGTCGGACATTACTCATCCAATAAGTGTAGGACAAGTGTAAAGGTAATTTCATATTATTAAATCATTTTATTTACCTTAAATTGCACTAATTACCTTTAATCGTGATTAATAAAACATAAAAGTTACTATTAACCAAAAATTATTTTAATCCCATTGAACCACATTTTATATCCTAATGACAATGATGTATGCCAGATTTTTTAAATTAAATTCACAGAAGCGGTAAAATTTCATTTAAATGAAAAATCAGTTTTTTAACTACCACATAGTGGTTTAACTATTCATAAAAATATCAATGTTTTTCTGAAAAATACCAAAAATTCACTCTAAGAATTATTTGATATTACAAATTCCAAAATTCTGTCCATTTTACCAAATTCAAAACATAAAAGTTTCATTATTTATTATTATAATTAAATCCCGTTTTCAAAACAAATAGTGTGTTTTTAAGAAAGAATATCAATCAAAAGATTGACAATTGTTTATGTCCAATTTAAAAGTGAAATTAATTCTAATGACCACCATTGGATAAAATGGTAAATTTATATTATAATTATAATTTAAAATCATTCAATAGTATAATTTATCACAATAAATTATTTTGATTAAAAAAGTTGTTTTTAAGTATTTTTCACTATTAATCGAAAATTGGATGTTCTCGGAAAAATACCAAAAATTCAACATAGGATAATTCTGATATTCCAAATCCAAAAATGAAGTCCATTTTTAAAATATAAAATTTATATAATTTAAAAAGGTGGGTATTACTATTCATAACGGCTACTTTGATTGGTCGCGGTGTGTTAGAATCTCGAACTTGCGTACAATGAAGGTTATTGCATTATTGAAAGAGAAGCGTACCGTGGAAGATTGTGGTGCTACATAACCGTTGCTCGGAATTGAAATCCAAGGGCACAGATTAACTCAAAACGCCGATAATTTCTTTAGGGGACCTTTACCACAGTTACGTTTTCACGGGAGGATAAGATAAAATTTGTGGTTTCAATAAGAAGTGAATAAACATGTGGAAGAAGTTTTATTCTATATCAAAGGTGGTTATATCCTACATAGGGGAGTTGGGGTGGAACCACCTAACTACCCATGTGTGGATATTTTTGAGATGGGGGCCACATGAGCTCCAACCATTCACATTCCGTAAACTCCTTAAACTCCCCCTCTTTAATTTTGCTAACTGCTCATTAATTAAGCAAACTCTTCCTCTCCCTCTCTCACTCCATTAATTCTTTCAAACCTACCTCTTAATTAATTAAACAACTCGACATTTAATTAATTAAGGGATTTGATTTTTGAATTTTGAAATGCATGACATGATTAATTAAAATAAGGGGTGGCCTTTTTTTAATTCGGTTGGCTTATTGTGTGGGGATTGTGAGAGAAATCTTGTGAAGAAGAAGAGGATTCCTCCTTTTTTGAAGTTCATCATCTTAAAATGAAGAACAAATCTTCTCCAACAAATAATGTCGACCCTTCAAAGTTGAATGAATCAGCAACCTTGGTTCTCCATTCTCTTCTTCCTCCATGATAAGGGAGGAGACACTAACGTGAGGAACTCACCAACGACGACACGCCTTATTTTCTCTTCTCTGTGAAAAGAGAGGAGACATCGCTTCCTCCTCGGTGCACTCCTACGACGACGGAAGCAACACCGTCATCCACGATGCTCAGCTACCGCAGTTCTATCTTGAGGTAAGGGGTTTTCGTATATAGTTTATATGTGATTTATACCTCGTGCATGGGTATTTAATTACATGGTGTTTGTATAATTAATTTTGAACAAATTAAAAAAAATTTGTTGATGAATTTTGGATTGAGCCTCTAATGCGGAGGGAACGGGCTAACGAACAAGCCTGAACCCTCTTCTGGTTGTTCCTTTGTGCGCGGATTGACGGGCGACGATGAAATGGGCCACAACGGCGATTTGATGCCATTGTAGTGAAGAGCATGTCCCTAGAGAGACGCGGGCGTAGACGGAGGGCGAATCGGACAACCGGAGCACGTCCGGTGGTCCGTAGAAAGCGCTGCTAGTGGGCCCCGCCAGCGTCCGGTGGCGGCGGCGCGCCGTCGGGGAAATATGTTGTGGCTAATACGTGGAGGATGAGGAAAACCGAAACGGCCCGACCGTTCTAGAAAGGGAGAGGCGCAGCTTAATGCCGCGCCAGCTGGCCGCCAACGACCCCGGCCAGGCCGGGGCGTGCCACGCAGATCGGATCGCCAGCACCGGGCCGGGCCGCGCCCGCAGGGCCGGGTCACGACCAACCAGACCGGACCCATACCCGAGTCGGGTCGACCCGGTTTGGGCCCACCCAGGTGGTGTTGGGCAAGGTCGGACCGGGCCCAGACCCCCTATTTTCGGATCGTTTTTGGTTAAACGGACATATCTTGAGCTACAGACCTCCGATCGATGCACCGTCAGTTGTGTAGGATTCCCTGGATCTAGATGGTCATTTCGGTATATTACAACCAAATTTCAACAAAGTTTGTATATGGAAGGGTTGGTTCAAACTCGAAACCAACCGAGCCCTCAGAGAGAAAACGCTTATAAATTCAGCTTCGGACATCTGATTGACGTGTCATAAACTTCGTTGGATTCCTCATAATGAAAAGGATATTTTGGTATAATTCACCTGAGGTTTGGAAAGAGTTGGAGTCTGGTCAGGTTGGTTTTAGCTTAATAACCTACCAGGCCCCTCGAACAGAAAAGCTAATAACTCACAGACTGGGCGTTAGATTGACGCGCCGTCTGTTGAGTTAAGACCCCTATAATGAGGCGGTCCTTTGTGATACTTCTACGTGAGACTTTATGAAACATGGAAGTAACGACCAATAGCTCGTGGAGCGGACCCTCCCAGAGACGAGCGTACGGAGTGCGAAGACTGAGTAGCTGTAGACCTGACGACTGCTTGACCGATTCGACTCGTAGTGATTCAGTTAGCCCATTGGACGAAGCACCTGGTATTTGGCGGACGACCCATGGAAGATGTAATGCATGGTAGTTGGAAGTAGACCCGAGGTACTCCATAGGAGGAGTACCTATGTAGGCTATTAGGGAGAGCTCCCAGTATTTGGCGGTAGACCCTCAGCGGACGGAGCGCCCGGTATTTGGCAGCAGACCTGTAGTAGTCGACAGGAGGAGTACCTCAATATTATAAAGTTAGTGAGTAGCGACTCAGACTCATGACAGGGCCACTGTACTCAACATAGGAGGAGTTCTCTAGCAGTTGTGGTTTCGATAATGAAAATCCTGTCTTGAGCTGACTCAATGACCTTTGTGTCTACCTCATGATTGAGATGGGTAACTTGATAACATAGATATATGTATGGGTATATATCTAAGTAATGGTTATCTGTTGAGATCTTTATTTTTGGTTTATCCTTGTTGGTTTTAGTGAGAACTTGAGGGTCTCAGGGTCCCTACTGAGTATCGTTATACTCACTCCTGCACGGACTATGCCCGCACCTCGTTGTGTTGGATGCAGATGATGGACATCACTGATCGTGGTTGATTCTTGTAGAGCTGGACGGTACCCAGAGGTGGACTTTACAACGAGACGATACATAGAGGTGCACTTCACGATGAGACGGTACCCGGAGGTGACAGATGGATGTGGAGAGCTAAGGTGGCCATCTGTACCTACCCTTCAGGTAGGAACACTGGAGGATGATCCAGGAGCAGCTTGACACCATCCTGCTATTTTTTCTGTACCTTGTACTTTACTGTTGGGATTGTATTTCTGGCCCCTTTACTTTCCAGCACATCTTTTGTTATATAGTGTTTACTTAGTGTTTGATTTTTCTTGTACACTGGTTGTGTGTGTTTACATTTCATAAATTCAATGCCTTCCCTTATAGATATTTACGCCTTTGGTGCTAGTCGCCAGCCCCTGGCCTATAGAAGTCGGGCTTGGGGTAGTCACGGCACGAGCCCCGAGGATGGGTCGTGACAAAATTGTATTTCTCTGATAGCTTTTTATACCCACAAAAAAATGTTTTAATAAATTTTAGTATAGTATATGATCAAAACATAGATTCTAAATTTTTGGGAATTAATAGGAATAACCAAATTATGATAATTATTTGTTTTATACATGTATAAAATATTTTACTTGGTAATCAATTGAATAAAAATGAAAATAAATATCATTTGACTGTGAAAGAAATGAGTTTTTTTGGAAAATTATTTTTATGTTTGAAAACTATTTAAATATAAATAAATTAAATTCACCACTATTGGTGAATTATTTTAATAATAGTTTTATATTTTACTTTCATAATCTTTTTGTCATTCATATAATATTTTTTCTCTGCACTGGATAATAGGCAATCCATTTTTATTCTTAAAAACAAATTATTCTAAGAAACAATTTCATCTCAATTTGGGAACATACTTTGAAACTAATAATTTATTATTTTATAAAATTTTTATTTTATAATGTGTATAAACATTGAAGTCAACATAAAAAATATCTTATATATAATTTTTGATAATTTTATGCATTAATAAATATTCATCGAAGAGTGAAAAATACAATATTTATGTAAATTATTGATTCGTTTAATGAATTTAAAATGTTTCATTTGTTTTTAAATATATTTAAAATAAAATTATATAATATATATATATTTTAATAATTTTATTTCATGTGAATAATTTTCATGTTTTATTTTTTTCATAAAACCATTTTATACCTATGAATGAATTTTTTCTTTGGAAATCCACTTTTTCGTCACATCTCTAATGAAATTCTTATACATATATGAATTGATTTTTGTAAAAGTATTTGAATATTTGGAATAATAATAATTAATATTTAGTAGTATATTCAAATTAATTTATTTTCATAATTAAAAATAAACACATTAAAAATTATGTTAAATTAGTGATGGTTAAAACATGGTTTTGCACCTTTCATATGTTGATGGTTCGGGTACTGTGGAAGCATGTGATAGAGGCTGATATAATAAAATTTATTTCAATAATTGTTCCTTGAAATAATAATTTATAATCATACAAGTCAAATTTATAATTAGTTTATTTAATATATAAAGAAATAAACACCCAATATTAGGAAATTGCTTCATTGATGATTTTTGATCATCTGAAAGAATCCGTTCTAATTTTATTCCTTACATTATAAGGATCTAAGGATATAATAACTCTAGTAGGGATCCACATATGAACCAATGAAATTTTAGAAACAACACAAAATAAATGGGTACTAATGTGGAAAATTAAATGTCTTTATTTTTTCATTCTTGTTCTCTCATTCTACAGTATTGATTAAATCTCTATTAAACTACTCATTTTTGAGAGGTAGAGAGAAGGAGGAGGCAAGAGAGAGAGGGAGAGTTCATTATTATAAAAAAATTCTAAATTATCCATGTTTGGAATAAATATAGAATCGAAAGAACCTTGTATTTATAGTGTAAAAGTTTACGCTAAAAAAATTATTTAATTTCTTAAGGGAAATTAAATAAAATATAAAACCATTAATAAACCCCTTACCACATTATGATAAAACCATTATTATTATTTTGTTGTGCTCACTTAATTTCACAATAAAAGATAATTTGTAACAATATTTCTAATTAAATTTTCTCACTGACCTTGGCCTTGATCCATTCGAATGCCTCTAGAATTTATTGAAAAACTAAATACATATTTTATTCATAAATAATTACTATATTTGGATTATAAAAAATAAATATTTACTAAAACATTCAATCAATAAAATAAATATTTTATTCACAATCCACTGAAAAATTAATTTATATATATTCAAGTAAAAAAATAAAATATTTATTAATAAAAAAATTACAATTTAATACATTGTAAATATTAGTGATCAGTAAAACATGAACAAAATTATGACATGATCTTGAGTATAATATATATTCCATGAATTAAATTCACATATAATATAATCATGATCAAAGAAAAAATTTATTGTGTGGATATCTTTGATTTTTTCTAACTTGAATTAAGTGGATATGAATAAAGTCGAAGATTTATCTCTATAAATTGGCCAAAGAAACCAAGAGAAAGAACATAATATCATAAAAAAGACACCCACATTAAAATTCCAACTATTTAATATAATCCCATTGTCTGAATACTTCATCCAAAAGGCCACACATACATTTCACTAACCTATAAAATCAATCCATAGTTCATTGGATATCAGAAATAAACACGTCATTACACCACATAAAAAAAATTTATGGAGATGGATCCATTCCTAGCAGGGTCTAGATATCAGCTTCTATAAAGTTGAATGGGACAAAAACTTACAAGACTTATCCATTAATAAAATTTCACTCATGTTTAAATTTGTTTTTCAAACTTCTCCAGGGAGTTTTATCATTATTGATAACAAAATACAACTATGTATGTGAATTATAACATTAATTAATAATAATATAAGATTTTAGGTACCATCACGCACACTCACAGATAGGAATATTGGATGACACCAAAACATTAAGAATTCATATTGTTGGGTCTATTATCATAATATCCCATCATGAAGGTTACCATGTGTGAACATAGTGAGAATATGTTTAATATACTTACGATAACTCCCACATGTTAGTATATATGCTATGTGTTCCATCATAGTACATGTTTAAATCTTTGAAAATTATTTATGAATATCTGCATAGCACAACATGGTTCTCATAATACATGGGAACTTTTGTTACCTTATTAATGTGACATATACTTGAGGACATTATTATATTAAAATCACGTAGAACAATGATAAATATGTAATATGAGATTTATTAATATTAAATACATTTAATATACATGAAATAAATTTATAAATAGTTTGACATGGGGAACAACCCTAAAAAACTCCCACTTGAACTATAGCCATCTGCCTATGACCTTCAGTCTATTAGATGTCACAAGATAGTCATGTTATTGCTGAGTGAATGATTTTGTCACGGGGTCTTCCACATTTTGTTCCATGGGAATACTACTCACTATAACCTCAACTATTTTAGAAAAATATGTCCAGATATGATAATTATGAAGTCTGTGCTTCATCTGCTAATGTGACCTTGCATATTTTTCTAGATCCAATATAACAGTATTGTCCCAATAGACTGTGATGGGGTCTTTACTACTAGATACCATGTCAATATCATGGATGAAATTTTGAATTTATATAAAATATTTAGCTTCCTTAGAAGTCAAAATATATTCTGACTCTCCTATAGAATCTAAAACCACAACCTACATTGAGTTATTCTATCTCATAACATATCCGTTTAATAATTTATTTATCCTTTTTTGACTTCATGTCATATTTATCATATTTGATAGCAGAATATTCATATCACCTGATGACTAATTCCCCATCTCCTCTATACACTAGGAACATATCCTTAGTACACCTCAATTAATTAAGGTTTTTCTTGACATCCATCCAAAGGTGGTTAGTTTGATCAACTTGATGTCACCCTACCACACTAAATTTGTAGGCAACATAGAGACAAGTAAATAGAACAACACACATGACTGGACCAATCATTGATGCGTATGAAATATTTAAAACTCTTTTTATTTACTCATTTGTCCAAGAACACATTTTATGGATATATGAATTCCATGTGAAGCGGGAAAACCACCCACTTCAATTGTTACATATTGAATGTTTTCAATATATTGTCACTGTAAGTACTTTGACATTGGCCAAGAAACCTTATAGATATATCATGATGAATCTTGATCCCAAGTATATATTATACCACACCCATGTCCTTAATATTTAATAATTCATTAAACCACACCCTAATAGACTATAATAAATGTATTTGATTTTCAATAAGTAATATTTCCTCAACATATACTATAAAGAAAATTAATAAAATCCCACTAAACCATTTATAGATAACCAGCTCACATTCATTCCTTATGAATCCAAAATCCATTATGGACTCATAAAAATGAATGATCCCGGACCTAAATGCTTTGTTTAATCAACGAATGGGACTTTGTAACTTTGATACATTGTTGGAATTTATTGGTGTCACTAACCTATCTGGTTGTGTCATATAGACATCTTTTTGCAGATTTCCATTAAGTATAGCTATTTCGAAATCCATTTGTAACACCTTGAGTGTAACATCACAGGTAAATAAAGAATAATACATTTTCATATTTATTAATATCTTTTTGAATTAAGTATTAATTTTAATTTAATGGGGTTTCTATGTTCGATAGAGAACCCTCTTTAAATATATTTTTGGTCACTCATATACATTATATTAGACCAAATAAAATTCTTATTTAGAATCAGGACATCAAAATTTACTTTGTGTAAATTTTTGGTATTTTTCTCATAATGTTCATTTTTTAATGAATAGTGAAAAATGATGTATTTTAATTAAAAACCTCTTTTAATATAATTTATTTATAATGATCGATTATCTTTTTAATTAGTTTTAAATTTAAATTAGAATATATTTTTACCATTTAATAAAATGGTGGTCATTGGAATTAATTTCACTTTGAAATTGGACATAAACAAGTGTTAGTCTTTTGATAGATATTGCTTCTTAAAAACATGCTATTTGTTTTGACAATGGGAATTAATTATAAAATTAATAAATTCAACTTAAATGTTTTTAATTTTTAAAAATAGACATCAATTTTGAATTCAGAATATCAAATATAGCTTAGGGTAATTTTTTGGTATTTTTCTGAAGAACTTCAACAGTTGATGAATAGTGAAACCACTAAGTGATAGTTAAACAAACTGATTTTTAATTTAAATGAATGTTTACCGCTTCTGTGTATTGAATTTCAAAAATCCAACATACATGGTTATCATTATTAACTAAAATGTGGTTCAAAGGGATTAAAATATTTATTTGGTGAATAGTAACTTTTGAGTTTTGTTAACCACGATTAGAGGTAATTAGTGTAATTTAAGATAAAAATGATATTATAAAAATATAAAAATATCATCAAACATGTCCTAACCTTATTGGATAGGTCATAGACGACCAATAAAATCCATGGGTCAATTTGTGGGACCCCATGGAGCAACTTTGGTAAGATAATGACATTAATACCTTTTATTTAAAGTAAAAATAAAAATGTCGCAAACATGTACTGTTTTACTAAAACAAATATTACATGGGGTTATACAAGTCATATTGTTGACTATAAATATTAATTAGAAAGATAAAAAGATTTCCTACAACATGGTATATTATTTATAATTTTTAGACATTAAAAAATAAATTTATTTATGACACCATGATGATGCAGCAATTACCTCATTAATAAACGATTTAAATAAAATGAAAAGATAAGGTAAAATATAGGACAAAAACTTTTCAAAAACCTATTGTATGGGTGAATTTAGAACCATTATCACCTTATACTCGAAATATATCTTTGTGGGACATTTAAAATCTGAAAACCATTTCATAATAAAGTTATATTTTCAATCTTTCCAAAAGAGCCCCTCTTCTCCTCTTATAAAAGGCCCCTAACTCTACCACCATATTCACACATTCAAAGCCTTTTGGTTCAGAAAAACTCTTCTTAAATACCCTCTCAACTTTCCTCCCTTAATCCTAGAAGCCTCACTTTGGGCAGAAGTCTTCCCAAGGAAGCCTTTGGCTCAAATGAAGAAGAGTTACCCGATTTAAAGGCAATGACTTCACTTGTGTTCTTTTGTTTTATTTTGCTTCTCCAACCCCCTAAACTATTTTTATTCCTTTATTTTGTAAAAACACAAGTATCTTAAATATACTAGGATGTTTTTATGAAATTTATTCGAGCTAAACTTACACACAACTTAATCTAATGGTTAAAGTACGTACTATTTTTGTGGATGGTGAATTACTGCCTCACGAAACTATGATTGTTCAATCTTCTATTAACACCTTTCATGGTGTACATTAACATGTCACTATATTTATATATGATATATAATTTTTTTATGTTTTCCTTAAGCTTCAGTATTTTTCATTTATGGAATACCTTTATGGTTTCCATTATGGGTAAAGGCGATATCTTCATTTTAGGAAGTGCGGACTACCGCCCCCTCAAAGTGATTTGATTCGTTAATTCCATATGTGGGATTCGTAAAGGATGGAGTTAATAATATTATATATGATATTATACCAGAATTATAATTTAACTTTATATCATTATGATTTCATTCCATTAAATACGAAATAGAAATGAAAGCAGCGTTCATGCGTACATATGTCTTACCGTCTCCGTGAATGGTGCATTTCATTTCTTACCTATAAATGTTCTGTAATATTATAAATGCATGTATATATTGGATATATATGATATATATGATATCTACATCATGAATATAAATCTTTATATAATGGATATTTTACCACACGAACAACTTTTAATTTTAAGGAGTTTATTTTTGACTCAAGTACCCATGATCGACAAAACGACCGTTATTAACCTAAGTAATTAAAAAGTGTTCATAACATGGTAATAAGTGATATTAAAGGAATAATGAACTTGAAAAAGGTTCTTAAGTAAGTATAAATTAACTCAGGTTTATTATTATGGAGACTAAATAACGATCGCGTCAAGTCAGGCACGAGGGAAGGGACTTTGTCTCAATCTCCTTTCATTAAGGCATATTTTTGCTTAATACCCAACTTTCTTTTATACGGTGTATAATCCCCTTTGACTATTTTGTTTATTCAAAAGGAATATTTTTATACGAAGCGTTTTACCAAACGACAAAAAAGAATATTTTGTCTTACGTATGCGGTGACAACGACTTCTCCGCCGCCGTGACCATTATTTGAGTTTTGGCTTCCTCTACAAGCCAGAACTTTTTTTTAAAATAAAAAATAAATACCATGTTTTACTTTTCTTTTATTTTGGTATTGAAAATGGTTTTCATAAAGTTTTGATCAGATCAATGTGGTGTATTGATATCTTGTGATTGAAATGTGGAATGCTGTGTTTCCTTTATGCATGTTTTATATGATACAATTATGTTATAGTTCTTGGGAGTTGTTTATGAAGATGGGTGGTTCCATGATAAACTAAGGGCGGGTTAGCCCGATATATCTCTCCAATGCATTGGGTAACTTGGCAGAGGTAAATGTGAATGTTTCTCCTAAGAGATTTAGGGAATATACTGTGATGGGTATTTCAAATGTAACCGTGAGGGTTACTCCCTACATAAGAATGTTATTAAAGCCTCAAGTTACCTTTATGTATTATGATTTATATGAGTTATTCACAAATCTTATGATTTCATGTGGTTTGATTAAAGTGCTTATGTTTTATGACTAAACTATGATTTCATTGATTCTTATGTATACATGAACTAATGTTTTCATTCCGTATTTTTATATCCCTTACTGAGCTATTTATGCTCATCCCATGTTTTTGAAATGTTTTTCACATGTCAAGGGAATGGTACATGATGCGATGATAGGGTCAAGAAAGTGTCCATAAGGAATCCATGTTTTATTTAAAATATGTTTCCTTTAATGAGAAGAGTGAATTTTTTTATTTGATGTAACCACCTTGTTTACAAGTGGAATGTAATGCATGATATATGATCTAATTCTCTAAAACTCTAAACCTGAAAAGATCATCATTGTTTATTTCTTTAAATAACTCAAGATTAAGTAATGTTTAAGGTTGGGGCCTTATAGTTGGTATCATATGTTGGTTTAGATAACATTAGGAGTTAGAATTCTATTAAGTGATTATACGAAAATATTTTTTTATGGTCAAATTGAAATGGTATAGCATTTAAAGATTACAATGTTGCTTCTTCTAAGACATGTTTGTTCAGAATGGTTTTCCATAGAGGAAACAGGGAAGAAATGCTAGGAAGCCATACAAAAAGAAATGAACTTCCAAATCAGCATCCTGAGATGGTTGGAATTAGAACTGGACAATTTTTTGTAGTAATGGCATAGTTGAATCAAGTGATAAATAGTGTTGGTATCCATGAACGAGATCTGCCAGATCAACTGCAGAGGAACATGTCAGTGGCGGAACATTTGACGAGGCAACATCCCCCATCATTCAGAGGATCATCTGACCCTATGCTAGCTGAAGGGTGGATTAAAGCACTTGAGAAGATTTTCGATGTCATGGGGTGTTCATAAAATCAAAATGTTAGTCTTGATGTTTACAGTAAGGAGGGTGAAGCAGATCAGTGGTGGTCGATGGTTAAAAATATCAGGGACGCTGATGAGATTGATTCTCTTGACTAGGATGAATTCAAATGTATGTTTCTTGAGAAATATTATTCTAAGGCTCTTCGACTTAGGATGGAAAAACAATTCTTGGAATTGAGGCAAGAGGACGACTCAATGGCTGCTTATGAAGAAAAGTTCACTCGATTGGCATGGTATGCTCCAAATTTTTTCCGAGACCATGATAGTAAAATCTATCGTTTTTACACAGGATTAAAGCCAAAATATTGAAGGGAATTAGATTCTCGGGAGTTCGAAAGTTATGAAAAGCTTGTTCGATGTGCTGAGAATGTAGAAAAGGAGTTTCCCGATGATCAAGTGTTCTGTAACAACCAATAGAAGAAGAGACCGAGGTGGCAGGAGAAAGGGAAGAATCATTCAAAAAGGTCTGATGGTAAGAAAACTATGTTTCCAGTTTGTGATATATGTGGTAAAAATCATGCTGGGGAATTACTTTTGAATTTTGGGAAGCGCTACCGATGTCGTATGATAGGACATAAGGTTCGTGAATGCACTAGAAAAGATCAGGGTGATGGTAAGACCAAATTTGATTTACAGTTAGTGAAATGTTTCAAGTGCAATGAGATGGGTCATTATGTAAATGAGTGTCCGACAAAGAGCTCGAGTGATGGGAAGCAGTCAGACTACAAGAAGAAAGGTGTGTTGAAATCCTTTTCAACTACTTCAGCAGATGTTGGGCTATCAAATGAAGTGGTATTAGGTAATTTGTTTGTTTTTTCAGATTATTCCATTGTGTTGTTTGATTTATGGTCTACACATTCTTTCATCTTTGAAAACTTTTCTAGTAAATTGGGAATACCATTTCATGAAATGACTCCTGAACTTTTGGTAAAAACACATGGGGGAAATGTTGAGGAAAAAAGAATTTATAAAAATCTTCCTATCCTTATCCGTGGAAAGAACCTACTTGAAAACCTTATTGTGTTACCACTAGTAGAGTTTGACGTTATCCTGTGTATGGATTGGCTCTCTGTTTACCATTCTAAGATTGACTGTAGAGCTAAAGAAGTTTCTTTTCAAAAAGACATTCATTTTGTGTACAAGAATGAACCATTACTTTTGATAACATATCAGGAAGTTGAGAAACTAGTAAAATATGGAAATGAATGTTACCTTTCACATATTTTTGAAAACAAAGGAACCGTATAGATTAATGATGTGCCAGTGGTGAATGAGTATCCTGATGTTTTTTCTTGATGGGTTGCCTAGAATAATACCAGATCGGGAAGTTGAATTTACTGTTGACTTAGTTCCTGATGCTAAGACAATTTTAAAACCCCCTTTTCGAATGGCTCAAATTGACCTTTTAGAGTAGAAGGAGCAATTGCAATATTTATTATAGAAAGGTTTCATTCGACCTAGCACATCACCATGGGGTGCTCCTGTCTTATTTTTTAAAATGAAAGATGGTTCAATGAGACTTTGCATTGATTATTGAGCCTTTAATAACATCACTGTTAAGAAAAAATATCATTTTCCTCATATCGATGATTTGTTTGATCAGCTCCAGGGGGCTTAGTATTTTTCAAAGATTGACTTGAGATCGGGGTGCCATCAGTTGAAGGTAAAGAAAACAGATGTTCCAAATACTGCGTTTCGTAGAAGATATGTCCATTATGAATTTATAGTTATGCCTTTTGGGCTAACCAATACACCTATTGTATTCATGGACCATATGAATAGAATTTTCCATGAGTTCTTGGATAAGTTTTTGGTTGTTTTCATTGATGATATTTTGGTGTTTTCAAAAAGTAATATGGAGCATGAAAGTCATTTAAGGGTTATTTTTCAAACCTTAAAAGAAAATAAATTCTATGGGATATTCAGAAAGTGTGAGTTTTGGTTGCAACAAAGTTCTTTCCTTTGTCACATTGTTTCTAAAGATGGAATAACTGTTGATCCTGCAAAAACAAAGGTTGTTGAAGAATGGCCAAGACCCACAAATGTAACTGAGATTCATAGTTTTCTTGGTTTGGCAGGATATTACCGAAGGCTTGTTAAATTTTTTGCATGGTTATCTAGTCCATTGACTAAGCTAACTCGGAAGGGTGTTACGTTCATCTGGACAAAAGAATGTGATGATTGTTTTCAGGAATTGAAAAGAAGATTGGTGAATGCTCCTGTTTTGGTACTACCTTCTAGTATTGGTGAGTTTGTTATCTACAGTAATGCTTCATTGAATGGACTTGGTTTTTTCCTAATGCAGAATGATAAGGTAATTTCTTATTCTTCACGTCAGTTGAAAACTCATGAGGTAAATTACCCTACACAAGATTTGGAATTAGATGCTGTTGTTTTCGCCTTAAAAATTTAGAGGTATCATTTGTATAGAGTAAAGTATGAAATATATACCGATCCCAAGAGTTTAAAGTATATGTTCACTCAGAAAGAATTGAACATGAGACAGAGGAGATGGCTAGAATTAATCAGGTATTATGATTTTACAATTCATTACCATCCTGGAAAAGAAAATAAAGTGGCTGATGATTTGAGTCAAAAAAGTAATGCTTCATTAACCATGTTACATTTGGAACGTGATCCTTTGGTTAAGGATTTGATGAACTTTGGCATAGAAGTTGTTGGTGCAGGATGTTCTTCTGTTTTGTTTCAGGTATCAGTGAAATCGTCTCTATCAGATAGAATTAAGCAAGCACATAAGCAAGACAGTGACTTGCAGAAAAAGGTAGAGCTGGGTTTGAAGGGTAAGTTGCCTGAATTCTACATTGATAATGATTGTGTTTTGAGATTTGTGAAGAGATTGTGTGTGCCTTGTGATTCACAGTTGAAGAGAGTGTTATCATGTGAAGCTCATAGTTCTCCGTTTTCAGTTCATCTAGGAAGTACTAAGATGTAGGGCGATTTTCAAGAGTATTATTGGTGGGATGGAATGAAAAGAGATATTGCTGATTTTACTGTGAAGTGTTTGACTTCTCAACAGGTTAAACCAGAGTGGCAGTTACCGAAAGGGATGCTTCAGCCTTTACCAGTACCAGAGTGGAAATGAGAGAATATATCCATGGACTTCGTTGTGGGATTGCCGAAGACACCTTGAGGTAATAATGAAATCTGATTTATTGTTGATCGCTTGACTAAATCAGCTCATTTCCTATCTATACGAGATAATTTTTCCATATATCAACTTTATCATTTGTATCTTAATGAGATAGTCTGGTTACATGGAGTTCCCCTCTACATTGTATCTGATCGTGATCCTAGGTTTACTTATAACATTTGGAAAGGCCTTCAGATGTCGTTGGGTACTGAATTAAATTTCAGTATAGCTTTTCATCCTCAATCAGATGGGTAGTCAGAACGAACGATTCAGACTTTGGAGGATATGAAACGTGCTTTTCTATGGATTATCTGGGAAGTTGGGACCAACATCTTTCTTTGGTTGAGTTTTCTAATAATAATACTCTTCATTCCAGTATACAGATGGCACCATTTGAGGAATTTTATGGGATGAGGTGTCGAAATCCAGATTTTTGTGATGAAGTAGGTGAAAGGAAGTTAATGGGACCAGAATTGGTAGAATATTTGGAAGGAAAAGTTTAGCTAATACAGAGACACATGAGAACAGCTCAGAGCAGGTAGAAGAGTTATGCAGACAATAGGAGGAAGGATCTCTCTTTGGAGGTAGTTGATCATGTTTTTATCAATGTTTCACCATGTAAAAGTGTGATGAGATTTGGTAAGAAAGGAAAGCTGAGTCCAAGGTTTATTAGACCATATGAAATTCTGGAGAGAGTTGGATCACTTGCATACCAAGTGGCTTTACCTCCAAGTTTATCTCAAGTACACAATGTCTTTCATGTTTCAATGTTAAGGAAGTACATGGCAGATACATCTCATGTTTTGAGTCCATAGGTAGTTCAGCTAGAAGAGAATTTTTCTTATCAGAAACAACCGGTCCAGATTTTTGACCATAAGGAGCAGGTATTACAGAATAAGGTGATTCATCAAGTAATGGTTTTGTGAAAAAACCACATGATTAAAGAGGCAACATGGGAATCAGAAAATGCTATGAGGGATAAATACCCCCATTTATTTATGTGCATAAATTGTGAGGACGCAACTCCCAAAAGGGGGGAAGGATGTAACATCACAGGTAAATAAAGAATAAGACATTTTCATATTTATTAATATTTTTTTGAATTAAGTATTAATTTTACATTAATGGGGTTGCTATGTTTGATGGTGAACCCTATTTAAATATATTTTTGGTCACTCATATACATTATATTAAACCAAATTAAATTATTCTTTAAAATCAGGACATCAAAATTTACTTTGTGTAAATTTTTGGTACTTTTCTGATAATGTTCATTTTTAATGAATAGTAAAAACTGTTGTATTTTAATTGAAATCCTCTTTTAATCTAATTTATTTATAATGATAGATTATCTTTTTAATTGGTTTTAAAGTGAAATTAGAATATATTTTTACCATTAAATCCAATGGTGGTCATTGGAATTAATTTCACTTTGAAATTGGACATAAACAAGTGTTAGTTTTTTGATAGATATTGCTTCTTAAAAACATGCTATCTGTTTTGAAAACGACAATTAATTATAAAATTAATAAATTCAACTTATATGTTTTGAATTTTTAAAAATAGACATCATTTTTGAATTCAGAATAACAAATATAGCTTAGGGTTAATTTTTGGTATTTTTCGGAAAAACATCAATTTTTGATGAATAGTGAAACCACTAAGTGGTAGTTAAAAAAACTGATATTTTGTTTAAATGAAAGTTTACCGCTTCTGTGTATTGAATTTCAAAAATCCTACATACATGGTTGTCATTATTAAGTAAAATGTGGTTCATAGGGATTAAAATATTTTTTGGTGAATAGTAACTTTTGAGTTTTGTTAACCGCGATTAGATGTAATTAGTGTAATTTAAGATAAAAATGATATTATAAAAATATAAATATATCTTGAATCATTTCCTAAACATATTGGATAGGTCATGGTCGACCATGAAAATCCATGGGTCAATTTGTGGGACCCCCTGGAACAACTTGTGTAGAATAACAACATTAATACCTTTTATTTAAAGTAAAAACAAAAATGTCACAAACATGTATTGTTTTACTAAAACAAATATTACATTGGGTTATAAAAGTCATATTTTTTACTATAAATATTCATTATAAAGCTAAAAATAATTCCTACAACATGGTAGTTTTTTTAAAAATTTTAGACATTAAAAGAAAAAATTTATTTATGACACCATGATGATGCAGCGATTACCTCATTAATAAACGATTTAAATAATATAAAAAGATAAGGTAAAATTTGGGACATAAACTTGTCAAAAACCTATTGGATGGGTGTATATATAACCCTTATCACCTTATCCTCGAAATATATCTTTTTGGGACCTTTAAAATCTGAAAATCATTTCATAATAAAGTAATATTTTTAATCTTTCCAAAAGAGCCCCTCCTCTCCTCTTATAAAAGGCCCCCACCTCTACCACCTTATTAACACATTAAAAGCCTTTTTGTTTGGCCAAACTCTTCCCAAATAACCTCTCAACTTTAATAACTTCATCCTAAAAGCCTCACTTTGGGCAGAAGTCTTCCCAAGGAATCCTTTAGCTCAAACGATTAAGAGTTACCTGATTTAAAGGTAATGTCCTCACTTATGTTCTTTTGTTTTATTTTGCTTCTCCAACCCACTAAACTATTTTTATTCCTTTATTTTGTAACAAAACCAGTATCTTAAATATACTAGGATGTTGTTATAAAAGTATTCAAGCTACACTTACACACAACTTAATCTAATGGTTAATGAACATACTGTTTCTGTGAATCGCGAATTACTTCCTCACGAAACGATGATTGTTCAATATTCTATTAACACCTTTAATGGTGGACATTAAGATGTCCCTATATTTATATATGATATATAATATGTTTATGTTTTCCTTAACCTTATGTATTTTTCATTCATGGAATAACTTTATGGTTTCCATTATGGGTAAACACGATATCTTCATTTTAGGAAGTGCGGACTACTGCCCCCTCAAAGTGATTTGATTCGTTAATTCCATATGTGGGTCGTGTAAAGGATCGAGTTAATAATATTATATATGATATTATACTGGAATTATAATTTAATTTTATATCATTATGATTTCATTCCATTAAATACGAAATATAAATAAAAGTAGCGTTCATGCATACGTACGGCTTACCGTCTCCATGAACGGTGCATTTCATTTGTCACCTATAAATGTTATGTAATATTATAAAAGAATGTATATACTGGATATATATGATATATATGATATCGACATCATGAATATAATTCTGGATATAATGGATATTTTACCACATTAACAACTTGTAATTTTTAGGAGTTTATTTTTGACTCAAGTACCAGTGATCGACAAAACGACCGTTATTAACCTATGTAATTACAAAGTGTTCATAACATGGTAATAAGTGATATAAAAGGATTAATGAACTTGAAAAATGTTCTTAAACAAGTATAAATTAACTCAATTTTATTATTCAGGAGATTAAAGAATGATCGTGTCAAGTCGTACATGAGGTAAGGGACTTTGTCTCAATCTCTTTTCATTGAGGCATATTTTTGTTTTATAAACAAATTTTTTTATACGGTCTATAAACCCCTTGGAATTTTAATTTTATTCAAAAGGAATATTTTTATACGAAGCATTTTACTAAATGACAAAAGGAATTTTTTGTCTTATGTATGCGGCGACAATGACTTCTTCGCCGTCATGACCATTATTTGATATTCGGCTTCGTCTACAAGCCAGAACTTTTTTTTAAAATAAAAAATAAATACCAAGCTTTACTTTTCTTTTATTTTGGAATTTAAAATAGTTTTGATAATGTTTTCATTAGATCAATGTGGTGTATTGATATCTTGTGATTGAAATGTGGAATGCTGTGTTTCCTTTATACATGTTTTATATGATACGATTATGTTATGGTACTTGGGAATTATTTATGAAGATGGGTGATTCCGTGATAAACTAAGGGTGGGTGATCCCAATACAGCTCTCCAATGCATTGGATAACGTGACTGAGGTAAACGTGAATTTTTCTCCTAATAGATTTAGGTAATATACTATGATGGATACTGCAAACATAACCATGAGGGTTACTACCTACATAAGAATGTTATGAATGCCTCAAGTTACCTTTATGTCTTATGATTTCTATGATTTATTCATAAATCTTATGATTTCATGAGGTATGGTTAATGTTCTTATGTTTTATGAGTAAACTATGATTTCATTGATTCTTAAGTATACATGAACTAATGTTTTCATTCCGTATTTTTATATCCCTTACTGAGCTTTTTATGCTCATCCCAAGTTTTTGAAATGTTTTTCACAGGTCAGGGGAAAGGTACATGATGTGATGACAGGGTCAAGAAAGTGTCAAGGAAGAATCCATGTTTTATTTAAAATATGTTTCCTTTAATGAGAAGAGTGAATTTTGTCTTTGATGTAACCACATTGATTACATGTGGAATGTAATGCATGATATATGATCTAATTCACTAAAACTATAAACCTAAAAAGATCATCAATGTGTATTTCTTGAAATAACTCAATATTAAGTAATGTTTATGGCTAGGGCCTTATAATGAGATTTTATAGTAAGTTATTTTATTTAATGTAATTCAATAGCTTGCGCTACACACAACACCGTCTTCGAGCGCACCACGACATACCAAACTAGCTTTTCAAAAATCAGTTATGAATAGTATTAACTACATTTTTAATTTTATATACTCCATATAATTTTAAATTCCATATTGTGTGTTTCTGAGACATAATATAAGAACAAATTCAATTATTCAGATAAAGAATGTATTTTTCAGAAAATGCAATTTTACCACATTTTAATGGAAAACCCTTTTTAAATCCAATATTTGACAATTTTATATACTCAATTTGACATAATAAAAAACTTCTATTGAATATAGACATAAAAATTTAGTTTTGATAAATTTTTTGTGTTTTTCTGATAACATTCATATTTTGGTGAATAGTGATAAATACTAAATTTTAATTGAAAAAAAACATTCCTAATAATGATAATTTATAGTTTTAAATTATAAATTTGAATGGTTTGTAAGTATAATTAGAATATATTTTTATTATTTAATACACTGAATGTCATTATAAGTACTTTCACATTTAAATTTGACATAAACACATGTCAAACTTTTGAAAAATTTTACTTCTTAAAAACCCGCTTTTTTGGTTTTGACAACGAGAATTAATTTTAAATTAACTTATAAAACATCAATGCATTGAATTTGGAAAAATATAATTTATTTTTGAATTCTAAATATCAAAATTATATTAGGGTGATGTTTTGGTATTTTTCTGAAAACATTTTATTTTTGATGAATAGTGAAAAAACTGCGTTATTGTTTAAATACCGAATTATTATTTAAATAATTATTTATTTTGCTTCAATTTATTTTTAAAAAAAATAGATTCATAATACCCATATCAGTTCAATGTTATTCATTGGAGGTATTTTATAATAAAATTAGATGTATAAAATTTTATTGAAAATTTTAACATCTTTTACCCACCTTTTAGGAACGTTATCAAATTTACATAAAACATAATTTTACTACTTCTATGGATTGAATTTCAAAAATCTGAGACACACTATTGAAATTTTTACGTAAAATTTCATTCAATAAGACGAAAATAATTTTTGGTGAATAGTATATTTTGACATTTATTTACCACGATTAAATGTAAATAGTGTAATTAAAAGTACAAATGGTATTATAATTACCCTAACACATGTCATAATTCTATTGGGTATGTATATTTCAAACAAAACCAACCTTAGAAAAAAAATATGATCCTTTTAGCCCACTTGTATTAGATTCGTACATTTATTATTATTTTATTTAATGAAGAGTTAAAAGTGTTAAATTCAACGTTTAATATCTATACCATTTTTAATATTGGGTTATACAGAAGATAAATTCGACTATAAATATTACATATAAATATTTAAACATTTCCTACATAATTTTATTTTATTAATAATCTTTAAACATTAAATAATTAAATTTAATGTTGACACAATGATGATGGAGTAATTACCTTGTTAACGAAATATTAAAATAATTGGTATGATAAATATCCAAATAAATGTAAATTGAGACTTATGATGAATTAAACTAATTTCCAAGGTTAATATGACATGTTAGAGTTGATTAAATAAATTTTATTCTAAGTAATAAAGTTGTATGGACTTTAACAAAAATCAAATACCAAATAGTGTCAAAATTGACCTAAATGAGTTTTTAAAACAAATACTATATTATTAATTGATATAATATTATTAAAATATAAGTATTGGAAATAAGACTTATATAAGGTTATATATATCAATAATTATCCACTTTGGGTTTTCTTGTCTTTTTAGAGTATTTTTGTTAACGATTTATTCTAATTATACATAAATACATGGTAAAAGTTAAACTATTTAACTAAGAGTTAAATCTAAAAGATAAGGTTAATATGGTGACCTAAACACTTCCAAAACCTATTGGTTGAGGGGTTTTGGACCCATACCACCTTATCCTCTTATTTAATCCATTTGGATTTCTTAGATATAGGAAATGAATTAATAATAAAATAATATTTTGAGGTTTTCCTAATTGGACCCTCACCTCTCTTAAAAAAGGATACTTCCCCTACTCTTAATTTTACACCTCCAAATCCATTTGGCTCAGCCAAAACTGGCCCAAATATCCACCCAACTACTATCACAACATCCTAGTGGACTTCATTGTATCAGAAAGCCAACCTAAGAAGCGATTTTGATCAAATCCAAAAGAAGAAGCTAAAGAATATGTAATAATTTCATCACCTCTTTCAATGCTATCTTCGTCTTCCACTTCCACTTTCTTTTTTGTATACATACCAAAATAATAGCTCCAGTACATTCTAAAAAATTTTATGTTATTATAAATATGGTACAACTATATTCATTATTATATCCATCCAATTAATGACAAAGTCACCATGCGTGCGTACATACGGCTTGAGGCATGCACGTTGTGGTGTAGTTGTTATTCAACACTTCATTATTTGGATGGGTTTAATATTTTCACTCGTGCGTATGTACGAATTACCGTCTCCACGAACGCGATGAGATTCATTCTCCATTGAAACCATTCAAAAATAGTTTTCATTTTATGATTAAAAATAATTTTTAAGAACTTAATATAATTCGGGATATGAATCATATACATCCTATCCATAACAAACATGACTAACATAACAAAAAATATAATGGAAAATGAATCCGTTTACACCCAAAACACTGACACTACTAAAATATTATTAAAAAATCATTATTATAAGATCATATAAGATATCATATTTATGTATATGGTTCTTTTAAAATATGATAACAACGATTTAACTATAATATAGGAGGTTAACATATCCTCAACTAAGGAAAAGGACATGGTAAGGGGGTTTTCACCTCACTTTTATTCCCATGAGATTCATGTTATATTTGACACTATTCATTTTGTGAGGTGTATATACTTCCCATAATTGTATTCATTGTGTGATATACATTAATTTATGGGTATTTACATCATCACTGTATGATCCTTCTTTCATGGGGTGTATGTTTCGTAAGTTACCAAATCGGTAAGGGAATTTCAAATTTCTATTTCCCCTCATTCGGTTTTATGAAAACTTCATTGATTATTTTACTCCCATATTATGTGTGAAATCACAATTTATTTACATATTTTGTAATTTCCTCTGCCCTTTGTGTGGATATTTTTTTGATTCACATAATCACTCCACTAATAAATTCTCAAGTCATCGATATGAACTTGATATGTGTAATTTTAGCTCAATTTATATTCATTGAGTTAAACATCCAAGTCATTGGTGTTGTTTTTACAAGAATATGTGTGAATGTCCCCTAATTGATTTACACTGAATATACAATCATATTGAGTGTATTTATATTTTTCACACATAATCATGTCATTGATTTATCCTTAATATAAGGATGCGGTCTTTATAAGTGATTTCATATTAACATAAATTCCATTGAGACTTTTTTGTTGTTAGGAACCAATTCACATTTATTTGGTGTATATACTGTACTCTGACATAGTATATCATGAATCCGTTTGTTCTCATATTATTTTAACGTTTTGGTTACCTCAATTATTTTTATTCAATTATCTCTCATTTGGTTATGAACTATAAGTAAAATATCATTTTAAATGTTTTAAAAATTTATTCATCTATATATTTCTCATTATTTCCATGTATTAGAAATGGTTTTAAGGATTTATTTATATATAAATTAATGTTTTAAAATTAAAATTATTTTTAAAATTTTCAAAGTGGAATGGGACACTTTGATTCAAAAATCTATCTTAAACAGATTCTTGATAAATAGTGAGACTTTTAAAAGATTTCAAGAAAAAGGGGGATATTTGTTTCAAATAGTTTTGATGATTATTTTTATCTATGCCAATATCCTTCATTATTCTCAATTGAGGTTAATTTATTATAATACAATCTTCCATATTGTATTGAATAAATCATGTTTTACTGTGGATATGCAATTTTTATACCAATCACGGTTTGTTATTAAAATATTGACATTTCATATGCTAGTTTTAATACTAATGTGTAGATTATGTTTCAACCTTTTCATATGACGAATGCATTGAACTTAGTATGTGACGGGTGGAGCCCACTATAGATCCTCGATGCATCGGTAGGTCTCATGAGACAAACTAGTGTCTTGGCACATGGCATTGACAAAATCTTGTTTGTAGTCTTGGCATGAGGCCTTGACTATGTGGTTATGATGTCCGAAGTTATGCATTCCATCATTATGAAATTGGATATTGATATTACATATGATTATTCGACTAGTAGAATATCAATGTTAATATGTAAATGGAGGTATTTGATTTTTCCTTGCCATATTATGCTAAAGTTTATGTTTAAAAGACTTGTGTTTTAGTCTTATACATAGCCTTAATGGTTTATTCCTATTTATGTTATTTTCCGCTATATATTTATCCTTATTGAGCATCTAAGGTCACCCAATTATTATGTTTTATTTTTTCCATGATTCCAATAAGTATATTACGATTAACCTACAAGAATAGGATACATGATATAAGAGTGTTCAAAGAGGACACAATGTTGCTATTTTATTTCGTGATGCTATGTAAAACTTATGTATGTATCTAGTACTTCCAAGGATACTAAACTAATCGGTCATTTGGGAAATGATTCCTTTTATCATTCCAATGTCATTTAATAATGCATAGATTCTTGGTAATTGGGGTCGGGGTATTACAGTTGGTATCAAAGGAAGTTTAGTAAACACCATGGAAGCAAGATTTATAAAAATTATAATTAGAAAGAACTACCCAAAGATATATATTGAGGATTAGTATAGAAGAACATCCATAAATTTTGGTAATGTAAATATTATGTGGGTTTTCTAAGAAATACATCCCTGTCTCGATACGAGAAAGTAGAGGAGACTCTGGAAAAGATGTACCTTGGATTAAAAACTATGAAAAGGAGTTTTAGGCTTAACATGTGGTATCTTGGGACACGACAATAGGCCTTGATGCACTTTTGGTTACGACACTCCCGGGGGATATTCTTAGGATAATTCACATTTTCTTTACAACCCAACTTGAAGGATTTTAATATAAGATAAGAATAAATAACCTTGATTAATACTAATGTGTTTTATATTGAAAATAAGGTGTCATGATTTTCTCTAAATGATTTTATGACTCAGACTTTGTTTTCTGGTTTTATTCAATGGCTGGATTCCAAGGAAGTCAATGTATCATTGAACATGATGTACAAGGTGGGAACGGTCATGGAAATGACCAATGAAATGGAATGTTGAAAATCATAAAAAATATCATTATAGCACCACCATTTTGAGTTATGTGGCCTTTTTTTATGAATTTTTATGAGTTTAAAGTGCATGGGATGTGTTTAGAAGAGGTTGGGAGAGTTTGGAATGGTTTTGGATGAGTTTGGCGGTTTTAAAAGTGGTGCACGGTTTGAGAAGGGTTAGTGGAAACCGTGCGGATTTTCCAGGAAACCGTGTAGGGGATACAGTAGGCTTCACACGGCCTGCGCACGGTTTTCCAGATTGTGAGAGAAAACCATGCAGACCCTTTCTCCCGAGGTAGTAGCATGTGCACATTTAGTGCACGGTTTTCCAAACCGTGCGGGCTAACCGTGCAGCCACTTAAAAATAGGGTTATAAATTCTGGTCTCCCTAAGGCTTAACCTATTTCATTCCAATCTTCCTCCCACTTGAGCCTCACTTGAGATTTTGGGTTCTCAGGGGTTATGGGTGCCCTCCCACTTGTTTTGGAAGCGTTTCAAAGGGGTTTCAAGGCGGTTTGATGGTGGTTTCTCCTTGGTAAGTCTCTCCTCTTGTTTCTTTGTGTTTTTCTCTAGATCTACTCTTCCCTCTTTCTTGGTTTTATATATCTACACTTTTTGTGTGTAGATATAGGGGTGTGGGTTCCTTGGATGATGTTTTTAAGGCTTGTGAATGCTAGGTAAGGGGATCCAGAGAGATTTCGGTGGTGCGTTTTCCAGATTTGGGGTGCAGTGGCTTGTGGGTCGATTTCTCGTTAACCCTAAAGGTAGGTGGCTTCACTCTCGAGTCCACTTGGTTAGAGATAAAGGTTTTGGTTACAATTAATTTTTTGTGCTTGAAATTAATTGTGTTTTGATGTGTTATATTGATTAGAAATCCCTTGGGTGATGTTTTGGGGATTATTTTGGAAAAGGGGGGTTTTATGGTGAAATGCCATTCTTTTGGATTTTGAAATGGAGATTTTAAAATGGGATGCTGTTGTTGAATTGTGAAAATTATTTAGGGGAATGGTTTTAAATAAAAGGGTTGTTTTATTAAAATGTTTTTTGGCATGGAAAATTGATTTCAATAAATGGGTGATTTATTGAAGTGGATTGATATGAAATGGAATTGGTTGATTGCATGTGGTTGTGACCTTGGTGGGTTATAAGCTTGTCATTGACTTGTTTTGAATATTGTATGGAAGTGGAAAGAAGTACCAATATAAAAAGGGGATGGATAGTGGATGGAAGGTCCAACATCAAGGATAAGTGGACGGGAAGTGCCGCTGGGTGTGAATGGGTGAACGGGTTGGACGGATGTTCCACCGTTTGGTTGTTATGGTTGTTTTGTAGTGCATTGCTTTGCAAGATGGAATTTTTGTGATAATTTGTAAATGATGGAATGGTTTGTGGCTTGTTGTCTGTATTTACCTTGGTTGTTTGGTTTGGGTGAAATGGCTTGGTAAGGGTGTGGTTGGCTTATGGTACTGGTATCACTTGTGATTATTTTAAATAAACTATTTTATATAAATGTGCTAACAGTTTTATCCTACTGGCATGTGTAGGGAAGTTTTATAGATAAAACATACTAAGTTTTAGTACTCAACCCCTGCTTTGGCACATTTGTGTCTTTGCATTTGTTCTGCATCATGACGTGGGAAAAGGTAAGTTATCACCCTTCTTTAGTGGAGGATTGTGATCCCTTAGTGGTGCTTGGAGCGTGGAGATTTGTGTGGAGATGTGGTGGTGACATGGCTCGTGTGGTGTTTGGTTGTTTAGTTTCCGTAGTGTACTCTAATGAGTGTGTGGACATGTCTGGTTGTACTGGTTTTGAGTTGTGTTGTGGATCAACTTGGTTGTCTTTTGGAAATGCATGGGTGGGTAATTTAATTAACATGCATCATATAGTGGTTGTCAGTGGACGGTTTGGTTGGTTTTGTCTTAATGGAAAATCATTCCCCAACTTGACCTTGAAGCCCTCGGAATTTATTGCCAACCTTTGGCATCATGGGAACATATCTTAAGGCCAAGTATCCCTCACCACCTCCTCAAGCTAATGAGGTTGGGGAGGGGTGTTACAATCGTGTTCATGACGAATTTGTTTTCCAAAAATATGATCAACAACTTTTATATTAACCAACTCCTAGAGCCAACAAAGAAGATAAAGGTAGTGAATGATAAGATCTCCAGTAGTGGAAACCATAGAGAAAAGAAATCTCAATTTCCATAATGCCAAAAATGTGGAAAAAGACACCCAGGAATGTGTCTCAATGGAACATGAAATTCTTAATGTGTGGGAAAGAAGGACATAAAGTAAAGAATTGCTGATGAAAAATGAAGAGTACTATGGAAGAAATTAAAAATGATCATAGGAATCCAATTATAGTCATTTTCCTTAAATTTAAGGGACCTTGGAATTACCCGAGTCAATGACCTATTCTATAATATAACATCTAAGTCAAGGAAGAACCTATGTAGATATAAATGGATTGAGAAATGTTTAAAAGTATGGGATTAATTTTAATGACTACTCACTTGTATGTATAACCATGATTTTTGTTATGTGAAAATGCTATTTGAGGAAGAATTATATTTTCTTTCATGGATATAGTTATAAAGATCCAATTAGGTTTATTTGATCCATGAATTTGAGGCAATTATTGTTTATTAATTTTTGGGACCAGAATGCGAAGTATGATAGAACATTTTTGGTTAAATTATGTTATGGTTATTCTCTGTAATTTATCTCATTTTGGGAATGTTATAAAATATAGTTTTTGAAAAAGGACCACATACAGACCGTGTGACAATCTGTCACGTCGGACAAAGTTGCAGGAATCAAACCCACCGTTAGAGTGTGATTGGGATTTATCGCCTACCACTATACTAAGTGAAGTCCCCGGTTAGTGTGAGTAATTCATAATGTTTTAATGATTTTTTTTGATATATAATAAGTTCATTTGGGATCTTATGTCTTATCAAAATAATATCCTTTGAATATGAAAATTATTTGGTGATTAAGTGATAAATGTTATTTTGGAAGACGTTTGCTATGTTGGAAACACTATATGTAAAAGGAAAATAGAATACAATGGGATTTCATTTGAGGAGTAATGGTGGATTTTTATATATGTTTTTATTGTGGATTTATAGCGATTTGGGTTATTTATGGAATTTATTAACCTATCATAGAGAATGTGTGATTAGGTTAATTACTTTTAAGTATTTTCTTTAAGGGTAGTCGATGTTATTTGGAGATAAACTTTAACGTGGAAGACTACATAATCAAATTCTTCTCAGTTTTGGGGTTCAATCTTAGTTTAGAATAAATTGAAGGATTTTAAGGACAGATTATTATTGAATGGTATTTATTGATCTTTGGTTATTGTTCATTTTATTTAAGAAATTAAGATTAGTATTTCTTTCTATAAAGGATTATCCTTTTGGGGGATCATCAGATCTTGTACTAACCATTTTGGTTTGGGTTAATCTCTAAAGACAATGTAAATATATAGTTTATCCTTTGTGGATCATTTTATTTTCTAGAAGATGAGTCCAGTTCTTCAGGTGTGACTAAGTCATCTTGAATACCCATAATTTGGAAAAAAGATGAGTTAGTGGTAGAAATTTATTAAAGGATGAAACTATACCTAAGAATTAAGTATATCTCTTTATGTTCTTATTCAATGTCATAAAAAAATTCCTCAGCAATATGAAATGTAACTCACAACAAAAAATGTTGTCTGTTTACTTTTCCTACTAGGAAACTAATAACCATTTATCCCATAAGAATTTTGTGGTTTTCTTATTGTCAACTTTCCACTTATCATGTTTTCTATCACTCTCCAACAGAACTTGACAATTAGTTTATCTTCCATATCTATGTTTTCCAACATGGAATCCTAGTATGGGTTATCTCAAGTGACCTTTTTACGTATCTTTCTTTCTTTTAAAATGTTAATTTATTGACGCTTTCTTTAATATGGGAATTTCAATGAAGTTCTCAATATAAATTTTAAAATTGAGAGGATGAAATTTCCAAATGCTGGGAAGAATGTAACACCCCATGATTTCATCATATGTTATTTTTTTAATGTAATTCAATATCTTGTGCTACACGCAACACCGAGTTCGAGTGCACCACAACATAACAAACTAGCCATTCAAAAAGTAGTTATGAATAGTAATAACTGAATTTTGAATTTTATATACTATATATAATTTTAGCATCCATACTATGAGTTTCATAGACATAATATAATAACAAATTCAATTTTCCAAATAAAGAATGTATTTTTCAGTAAATGCAATTTTTTCGCATTTTAATGGAAAACCATTTTGAAATATAATATTTTACACTTTTATATATTCAATTTTATAGAATAAACTTCTTCATTAGAATCAGGGTATAAAAATTTAGTTTCGATAAATTGTTGGTGTTTTTGGATTACTTTCATATTATGGTGAAAAGTGAAAAATACTAAATTTTAATTGAAAAAACATTTTTAATAAAAATAATTTATAGGGTTAAATTATATATTTGAATGGTTTCAGAGTATAATTAAATTATATTTTTATCATTTAATAAAATTAAGGTCATTATATGTAATTTCAAATTTAAATTTGACATAAACACATGTCAATCATTTGATTGTTTTTACTTTTTAAAAACTCGCTTTTTTTGGTTTTGAGAATGGGAATTAATATTAAATTATATAATGAAACTTCTATGTTTTTAATTTTCTAATATAGAAATCATTTTTGAATTCAGAATATCAAAATTATCAGTAGATTAATTTTTGGAGTTTTTCTGAAAACCTTTAATTTTTGATGAATAGTTATTTACCCTGCATTTTTATTTAAAAACCGACTATTTTTATAAATAATTATTTATTTTATTTAGAATAATTTAAATTCAAAAGATATATATAATAACTATTTTAGTTCAATGTATTTTATGAGAGTCATTTTATAATTATATTAGATGTATAAAAGTTTATTGAAAATTTTAACATCTTTTACCCACCATCTAGGAACGTTAGCAAATTTGCATGAAATATAAATTTACCACTTCTATGGATTGGATTTAAAAAATCCAAGAGACACAGTTGACATCAGTAAGTAAAATTTGGTTCAATAGGAAGAAAATAAGTTTTTGTAAATAGTAACTTTTAAATTTTATTGACCACAGTTAAAAGTAAATCTGGTAATTAAAGGGAAAAATGGTATTATAATTATTCTAAAACATGTAATAATTCAATTGGATAAGTTTATTTTGACCACAAACATCCTTAGGAATAAAATATGATCCTTTTTTCTAACTTGGATTAGATTAGGAAATTTATTATTATTTTATTTAAAGAAGAGTTAAAAGTGTTAAATTCAATATTTAATAACTAAACCATTTTAAATATGGGGTTATATTGAAGATCAATTCGACTTTAAATATTATTTAGATAGATAAAAATATTTACTACATAATTTTATTTTATTTATAATTTTTAGACATTAAATAATTAAATTTAATGATGACACAATGCTGATGAATTAATTAACTTATTAATGAAATATTAAAATAATTCTTATTATAAATACCCAAATAAAAGAAAATTGAGACTTCTGATGAATTTAACTAATTTTATAGCTTAATATGACATTTTAGCATTGATTAAATAAATTTTATTCTATGTAATCATGTTTCTATGACTTTAACAAAAATCAAATACTAAATAGTGTTAAAATTGACATAAATGAGTTTTTGAAACAAATACTATATTATTAATTGATATAATATTCTTAAAAATATAAGGATCATCAAAAGTACTTAGATAATATTATATATATCTATAATTAAACACTTGGGGTTCTATTTTCTTTTTATTGTATGTTTATTAACAATTTAATATTGTAATACAAGAATACATGCTAAAAGTTAAACTATTTAACTAAGAGTTAGCACTAAAAGATATGGTTATATGGGGACCTAAACCTGTCTAAAACCTATTGGTTGAGAGGTTTTAGACCCATCCACACATTATCCTAGAAATAAATCTGGTTTAACCCAATATAAACCAAAAATGAATTTATTATAAAATAATATTTCATGGTTTTCCTAAAGTGACACTCTCCTCTCTTATAAAAGGGTACTTACCCGTATCTTAATTTCACACATCCAAAGCCCTTTTTCTCGGCCAAAACCTACATAAATCTCTTCCAAACTGTAGTAATAACATCCTAGAGGCCTTAATTTGATCATACAGACAACCTAAGAAGACCTTTTGATTAAATCAAAAGAAAGCAGCCGAAGAAGAGGTCATAATTTCATCACCTCTTTCAAAGTTATCTTCTTCTTCCACTTCCTCTTTCTTTGTTGTTTCCATACCGAAATTATAATTCCAGTACCTTCTACATAAATTGATGTTATTATAGATATGTTATAACCATATTCATTATTATATCCATCCAATGATTGACAAAGTCACCATACGTGTGTACGTACGACTTACCGTCTCCACATCATGGTATAGTTGTTATTCAACACTTCATTATTTGGATGGGTATAATAATGATGTATAATTGATGTAAATAATAAAAATAATTTTTTAATGATTCTTAATATATTATATAACAATCAATGATATATGATCTCACCATCAATTGAATGATATTGTTTCTCGTGCGTACGTATGGATTATCGTCTCCACGAACGCGATGAGATTCATTCCGCATCGTAACAAATCAAGAATAATTCTCATTTTATGATTAAAAATAACGTTTAGGAACTTAATATAATTCTCTATATGAATCATATATATCCTATACATAACAAACATGACTTTTATAAAAAAACTTATAATGGAAAACGTATCAGTTAACACTCGAAACAATGATACTACAAAAATATTATTTACAAATCATTATTTGAAGATCATATATGATATCATATTTATGTATGTGGTTATTGTATAATTTAAAATCCATGATTTATATATTATAAAATAGGTTAACATACCCTAGACTATGGAAATTTACTAGGTAAGGGGGTTTTTATCTCACTTTTATTCCTGTGAGATTCGAGCTATATTTTCTACTAGTACTTTTTGTGTGGTGTATGTATTACCCATGATGGTATTATTTGTGTAATATAATTTAATTTATTAGAATTTAAATCTTAATTATATGATCCTTATTTAATGGGGTGTATGTTTTGTAAGTTATCTAATCAATAAGGGAATATCAAATTTCAATTTCCACTCATTCAGGTTTACACAAACTTCATTGATTATTTTACTCCCAGATTATGTGTGAACTCACTATTCATTTACTAATGTAGTAATTTCCACATTCCATTATGTTTATATACTTTTGATACACATAATAACTCCATTGATAAATTCTCAATTCATCTATATGAAAATGCTAAGAGTTATATTTACTCAATTTCTATTCATTGATCTAAACATCCAAGTCATTGGTGTTGTTTTTACAAGAATATATGTGAATTTACTATGATTTATTTAAAATGAATATCCAATCATATTGAATGTATTTATATTATTCACACATAATTATGTCATTGATTTATCCGTAACCTAAGGATACAGTCTTTATAAGGGATTTCATCTCAACTTACATTCCATTGAGACTTCGTTGTTGTTATGCACCAATTCAATTTTATTTGGTGTAAATACTGTACTTTGACACAATATATCATGAAACCCCTTATTCCCTGGAAATTATAATTTTTTATTACCTCAATTATGTGTATTCAATCCTCTGTCATTTGGTTAGAACTCATACTAAAATATATTTTTAAATGTTTTAAAAATTTATTCTTCTTATTCATTCTCATTAATTTCCATGTTTTAAAAATAGTTTTAAGGATTTATTTATATGGACATTAATGTTTTAAAATTAAAAATCCTTTGAAAATTTTCAATGTGTTAGGGGACACTTTGATTCAGAAATCTATTTTAAACGGCTTCTTGATAAATAATGAGACTTTTAAATGATTTCCAAAAAAGGGCTATATTTCTCTCAAATACTTTGGATGATTATTTTAATCTATGTCAATATCCTTCATTATTATCGATTGTGGTTAATTTATTATAGTAAAATCTTCCATATTGTATTAAATGAATTATGTTTGATTGTGTATGTGCAATTTTTGTACAATTTATGGGTTGTGGTTAAAATATTGACGTTTCGTATGCGAGTATTTATACGAATGTTTATATTATGTTTCAACCATTTCGTATAAGGAATTAATTGGACTTAGTAAGTTACGGATGGAGCCTGCTATAGCTTGTCGATACATCAGTAGGTCTAATGAGACAAACTAGCGTCTTTTCACAAGCCCTTGACAAAATCCTATTTGTATTCTTGGAATGAGGCCTTGACTATGTGGTTATGATATCCGTCATTATGCATTACATCATTATGAAATTGGATTTTGATATTATATATTATTATTAGACTTGTAGAATATCCATGTGAATAAGTAAATGGAATTATTTTATTTATCTTTTCCATATTATGCTAAATTTTATGATCCAAAGGCTTGTATTTTAGTCTTATACATTTCCTTTAATGATTATTCTTAATTATAATAGTTTCTGATATATTGTTATCCTTACTGAGCATCTGAGCTCACCCCATTGTTATGTTTTATTATTCCAAAGATCTAAATAATTATATTATGATTAACATGCATGAATAGGCTAAGATATATAAGAGTGTTCAAAGGGGACACAATGTTGTTTTTTTATTTCATGGTGTAATGTAAAATTTATTTATCTATATATTGTACTTCTGAGGAAACTAAATTGATCAGTCTTTCAGGAGATGATTTCTTGTATGATCCCTATGTTATGTAATAATGAATTGATTTTAGGTAAATAGGTTTGGGGTTCTACACCATTTACCAAATACCAAAATCATTGAAATCCACAATGGAATGTATAACTATAATGGATTTCATGATTGAAACTGATGAAAAGGTTTTTTCATAGTCGATACCTTGATGCTATTTATACCCTTATGGAACTAGTCACTCCATATAGTTGCTAACTAGTCCTTATATTTCAATTTTTTTTCTTTAATACCCATTATAATCCAAAGATATTTACATCTACATGAGGCTCTACTAAAATATAGAATTGGTTTTTGAGGATGGAATTCATTTTTGAATTCCAGACCTCTTTCCAAATGGAAACATATTTTCCACATACTACTTCCTTTTATGTTATTGGAAAATTATTATCAATTAATAATATTTCACAATCATTGGCGACTATGAAACTATACCATTTTGGTTATATAACCATTATATTACTCCTACATAGTAATTGTGTCTCTGGAACAATTTCTTCTTCAAAGGGTGTTTGCGAAATTTTGTCCTATGGCAAACCGTGTGTATCATGAGCCTGGACTTCATCAAAGTCAATATCTCTCCCACTATCTCTTATAGATACAAGATCCTTCTCTAGAAATGTGGGGTTTTTTAACCAAAAACATTTTTTATAAATAATTTTATATGGAGTACATATTTTTTACTTTGATATGTACTCTGAAGATACACTTTATTCCTCGTGGAGTAAGGTTTTTACCTAAAAAGTCTTTAACAATTTCTTGATATCCCTAAACATGAAATTAAGACAACAAAATTTTATTTCCATTCCACAATAGGTATGGTATATAGATTATTACTTTAGTTGGTTCTATTTTTAATACTCGTGATTCTCTTTGTAACGCATATCCTGAAAAGGATAATGGAAGACTGATAAGAAGCATTTTTTATCACACCATATCTAACATGGTATAGTTCCCCATATTATTTACTCCATTCAACTTAGAAGTCTAAGGATGAGTGAGTTGGGATATTATCCTGAACACCCATTAATAATCAATGAATTCATGATTAAGATATTTTCCACCATATTTTGAGGGGAGTTTTTTAACCTTCTTTTCATGATAATTTTCAAAATTATTCTTGTATTACATGAATTTATAAAAATAATCATACTTATAACTTATTTATTAGACATATTAATATCTTCTAAAATCATTAATAAATTGTTATGATATATGATTACCCACCAATTTACTCAATAAGAAAAGGTTCCAAAAAATATTATTATGAAACTATTCGAAAGGATCTTTATCCCTTTCTCCATTCCTTGTAAATGGTTATTCATACAATTTTTTAGTTAACATTTCTGACATACACCATGTGGTTTTAGTTAAAATGTTTTTAAATATCCATATTTTTGTAATTTATATAAGATATTACCATTTTCAAGACCTATTCGGTGATGAAAAACATAGGTGTGGTAAAATTCATATGATGTAACTCAATTATCAATTATCATTACATGTTTTTTTAATCTTACACATAAGTACTATTATTTAAATATTCATTATAATAAAAACTGATATATTTATAAAATAAGGAAAATTTATACCAAAATTTGAAAATAAATTTGTTAATAACTTGTGCAGATAAAGAAATACTGTTTTTTGTAACTGATGGAACCGATTAACAACCCTTCAAAACCAAGATCATTCTGGTTGGTATTGTTATGTCTCATTCCCCCATATATTTTAAAAAAAGTTCATCTATGTTGGATACTCGTTGATATACCACCCCTCGGTTAATCTTTCTGAATATACTTGGTTCTTTAGTTTTAATTCATATGTGATCACCAAAAGTTGTTTCTAATACCCTATTTTTAGAAGCAAATAAATTACACTTAATAACAAACAAACATGAATCTTTCCATTACTTCTTTCACTAGATGAAGTTTTTCTTTCAGTGTCGCCTCTTTACACATGTGAAATAGACAACATCCTATTCCCATGACTTTCCCTTGATCTTCGTTTTATTGGAAGGGTTTAGATATTCTTTGGACATAGATCTCTTTACTTGAATTTTTTTTTGTTTACCAGAAGGAAAAAAGGATTTTCACACTTCGTATCATAATCAACATAGGGAAGAAGAGTGAGAATATATAAAAAAAATTATTTATGTTGTTCATATTAATATTCAAAACAATGCTAGATAAGCCATGAGGGATTGATTTTAGAATGATACTGGTGCCTAGTTCTTCAGTGATTTTATACCCTGGAGCCTCTGGGCGCCCAATGTAGCCAAGTACAGTGATTCCGTGAGGCCCAAATGGGGAACACTCTATAATAATTCTCTGAAAAAGGCCCTTGGAAATATAAAACCAATTATATATATCTCCCTCCTGGTATAGACCACAGTGTTTCTGAAGTATTATATACACATACATGTTTTTTTTGAGACTTCATTAGTTCAATATACATCAATGAAAACATCACACATTTAATGTTAACACCATTATTGAAATATTTTTATAGGAAAATAACTCTTCATCGCTTTCCTTTTTAGCTAGTGGATTAGGAATTGATGTATATATCATGTAAGATTTTTGTTTATGGTTTTCTACAAAATTATGGAATCTAATCAACTCTTGGATGTTACTGTATGTTTCGAGGTTTTATTTCTTCAATATTGAACATAGGGATAGTGTAAATAATGAAATTCCCATTTTATTCTACAAATAAAGGTGAATATTATTTTTTTAATTTTTCTTGGTTATAAATTATGTGATAAATAATTAATAAATTAATTAATTTTATTAAACATACCACTATTTTACCATGTCCCAATAGCGCTCACCATTGAACTCAGAATATATAGTTTTATGAAATTATAGTGGTAAGGATCCCAATTACATTTCATAATGATCAAAACATTGGCTATGAAAACCATGAAAAAGTAATTTAGGTAGGCGGTCTAGACCATTGTTGGATTACATATCCTTGATCTGTTTAGTATATTCCCATATTCCCAAATATTAATATGAATTTACTCTACAATTTTATTTTAATTTTAATTGAACAGACTACAGCTGTTAAACTCAATACATATTCAGTTACGCCAACCCAAAAATCTCATGAGAAATCCACGATACATGTAAGTGTCCAGACATTGTCCATATACAACACATATTTGTATGGTTTCATCACAATCAAGTAATGAAAGGATTAATATAACATAATATTATGCAGAAGGATTTTAATTAATTTATGCATGATGTTTTTTCTTGTTTTATACTTCACATGTTTTGTTAATATTTATTGGTTGCTACATAATTAATTTCCCATGTGGGATAAAAAATTTATGCATAATTAATCTATTTAATCAAGGTTATTTCACATTTATTCATTTATGTATATGACTTTAGTATTTCAGAAATAAATTAAATAATATATAGATATAAATAGTTAAATAAATTAAGTTACTCGATTGTGAGATTATCTAAGAGTTTCATTAATGAGAAAACATTAAATCAACATATTACATAGGGTAATAACACCATTTCCATCCATTTCATTTGTTACAATATTCCTCCCTTATATCTGTGTATCACCATGTTCACACCATTATGGTTCCATCCTGAACCGCAAGCATTCCGTTGTGTTGATCCACTAGTTACACATATTTATTACACGCATTTAGTTGTGGGTAACGAAATTATTGGTTAAAGGGTATTACATAAATATCCTTCAACAAATAAGTGCTACATAAAAATATGGGGAGAGATGACTCACTGACCGTCATTTAATTTAATATTGAATAATTACAGGCCCATATAATAAATTAAGGTAATTAAATTCCTAAAATGCATAGAACTTTGACAAGATCCTGATCGAACAAACATGAAACAAACATGAAATATTAATCAACTATCATTCATTTCATTATTTGTTTATTATTTATAACATAAATGCACATTCATTAAATAATTAAATAAATGATTACTTAGTACCCTTTCATCTTAATGATCATTAAATCTCAACTGGAGAAACACTTAATTTATGGTAGTCATGTAAAATAAACAGAAGAACCAATAAATAAATATTAATTACAATATATTAATATATTATTTTAAAATATTTTAAACCATTATTGAATTATTAAGCACGCATTTGTGTTCTAGTCAACATTTTTTTAAATTTTAATTCTCATTTTAATGTAATTTATAAATATTTCCTTTAATGGGAGACTACAAAACATGTACAATCTAGCTACACGCGGTGTACCTTTGAGGCCATCTATCCGAGTCATGTTCCTATGGGTTCAGCATGTGAACTCAGTCAGGATACATAGTATGTACATGCCGACTACATTCCATGTATCCACTTTTCATGTTCTTGGTTTTCCCAGCCAACACAAGGTGTGAAATAATTGTATCACATGTAATTAACTCCTCAGTGTATCTAGGTACAACGTATATTGGTACATGATGTGCGGTACGAGTACATAAAATGTAACCAAGTTTTATCAGGGAATGATTTTGAACATCTTGATGGAATCTATGATACCTCTTTATATATTATTAAAACATTATAGAAATGAAAAATTAAAAAATATAATTAATATGTTAGATAATTTTAATTCTAATCATTTCAAATAGTGAATAAAAACAAATGAAAATTCAACCATGATTTCATATGGATCAAAAATAAAATGAATAATTATATATTAAAAAATGACCCATTCCAGTACCACTTGATTGTTTTAGGCATAGTGGAAGCATGCAATGGTGGGGGATAAATAAAAATATATTTTAATAATTATTTCATGAATCCATGAGTGAGGATGTTTCACCTCAAATTTATAATTATTTTATCAAATATATAAAGAAATAAATATAAGGGTATATGATTTGTTCATTATCCTTGATCTTTATTCATAAACCATTTGGATTTGCATTATTTCACTATGAGGATTGGAGGATAGAATCTATCTAGTAGCGATCCACACATTCAATAATGGGAAACTTGAAAAACTACTCGATCATTGGGTGCTAACATAGTGAATCATATGACTTGCATTGTTCGTTCACGATCACTTATTTTTTCTGTCCTAATGAAATCTCTCTTGTGCTTCACATTCTTAAGAGGGATAGAGAAGGAGGAGTATAGGGAGAATTAATTGTGTAAAAAAACTATATATTCTATTTTTTTAATATAAAATATACACAACCGTCTGTTTATAGATTTAGGGTTCATGTTAAAAATATTATTTAATTATTTTCGGTCATCAAATAACATTTAAACCATCAATAAACCCAATTATACAAAATAATAATAATATTATTATTATTGTGTGTCACAAAATAGCTTGTGAAATAACAAAAATATTATATATTTGTATTTTTAAATAATATTTGTCAATGAAATCATCAATGGTCCGTTCAAACTACCCTATAATCCGTTAAAAAACCAAATAAATATTTTATTCATAAATAAATATTTTATTCACAATATAGTGAATAAATATTTATTAAAATATTAAATAAATAATATAAATATATTATTCACAATCTAGTGAATAAATATATTTTATATATTCATATAACCAAATAAATTATTTATCAATTAACTAATAATAATCATTTACCTTGTTAATATTAAAGATAAAAAAAAGTAGAATAAAATTATTCCTGAGTCTTGAGAATAATATTTATTCTTATAATTAAACTCAAATAGAATTTAATCGAGATAAATAGAAACACCTAATCTATGACCCACTAAGATTGTTTCTTATTGGGATTAGGTGGGATTTCAAAAAGATGAATATTTCTATATAGAAATGAGTAAATAAATTCGAGAGAACGAACAAATGTAGAAGTGAAGACAACAAAATATGAACACTCATTATGCAATATAATGTTATTTTCTTAACACCTCATCATGATGGTTTTACATATATGTCTTAAACCAATATACCTGATTTGTCATTCATTTACTATCTTAAATAATCATATCATTACACAATGGCCATAGAATTTACTGAGATGGCCTGATTCCAAAAAGGGGTGAGGTATCAGCTTACATAAATTTTAAAGGGAAAAACCTTCCCCAACTTATCCATTAATGACATTTCACATATAATGAACCAAATGTATCAAACATTACCATGAATTGTTTTAATCATTTTTTATGAAACAAATTTATGTATGTGAATTGTAAAATTCATTAATAATAATCTTGAAGTCTAAGGAACATCACACACACACTTGGAGATTGGAATATACGATAAAAACAAAACATGTGAAATTACTACTAGCAGGCCAGTTATCATAATATATTGATCTAGAGATTACTGTGTGATATATTTATGAAAAATACTAATCTTATTATAAGCACTCGCTACATGGTGTCTATTTACTCTCTGTCTTGTGATAGTATGTAATCCAACCATGGAACATTGTTTATGAAAATCACCATAGAACATCAAGGTTCTCATCATTGTGGGAAACTTATATAATCTTATAAATGTGATATATAATAAAGGAAATTATTACAATATATTAATTTATAACAACTATCAATAGGTAATAAGATGTTTTATTAATATTTAATACATAAAATACACATATAACAATACTACAAATAGTTGGTCCTTGGACACAAAATACAACATGCACCTATGTTAATATTAATTTTACATAGAAATATGGTTTTATTTTTTTAAATTTGAATTTATATTTATAATCAGTGGTCCTAAATTATCTAATAATCCCCATTTTTTGGTTCTAAAATTTTAAATTACATAGGTTAAAATACTAGTATCCATGGTGAAAACATAGATGGTAAAAATATGTAAACATTGTTCTTAAGGGAATAAAAATTGGAAAACATATTTCTATTTTATGGAGGTTTGGATAAACCATATAATACTTCCACTTTGTTATTTATATTTTTTAGGAAAAATACTTTAGAGTTACTTCCCATTATTGAATCATTTCACGTATTTATAAAAATTCCACTCCTTATCACTTATAAAAGGGATCTATTTTGCTCTCCAATTCTAAAAAAAACGACTTTTGGTTCAATCAATACCTATCCAAATATATTCATTACTTGACTCAACAAATCCTAAAACACAATTATTTATTAAGAAAACCTTCAATGAATTATTGTTTTGGAAAACCTAAAGATGTACTCTGAAGAAGAGGTATAGTTCTTAACCATGCATTTTTATTTTATTCCATCTTCCACCACATTAAAATATTCTCCAAATATACTAAAATAAAAAAGAATACCATCAATATAAATAAATTTATTTATTTTAATGAAATAACATATTTCTATACCCTCTTATATGAAATGGGAAGTGAAACCATCAACTGTGTGTACAGTGGACTACTACCTTGAAAACTAAATAAATTCGTTTTCGATCACCACCTCTCTCAGATGGATATAACGACTGATTTAATGTATTTCAGATATTCATGATATAAATATTGTTCTATAATTTTAATGTCAATTCTTACTTCTTATCTTTCTATTTATTTAGAAATGATATCGCCACTCATGCGTATAAGTGGAATACCACCTCCACGAAGCGATGTGATGCATTTTTCATTTTATTTTGACATGCATTGAAATAAGTATATATTTAATTAAATTATATGTTATCTCTAAAATATAAATTATTATTTTTTTAAATATGAAATATTATATACATTACTTTCATCCCATCCATCGAGAAAATGGAAATAATGTTCTTGTGTACGTTGGGTCTACCATCTCCATGAAATATCTTAATATATTTTTCTCTCTATAAATATTATGGGTGACTATAAAAAAGTATATAATGAATATATATGATATTTATATCATTACTAAAACTTTATATATTATGAAACCATAATGAAATTACAAGGACCAAATCTACAGAACCAAATAATACATGAAAAACAAAGCTGTTATCACCCACAACAATGATTTTTGTGAATAATTGTTAATACAATGGTAATAAAATGTTGTACGTAAATAATTTATGGTATGATATATAGAAGTATGAAACTATAATATCTGTATAAAAGTTCATTATTTATTATAAAAGAGGATCAAATTTGTATGATGAATTTCGAGACTTGAAGTAAAGGATTCTCATCTCCAATTTATTTACAAGGGAGGATTTCAATATTCACCACTTATTTCTCTTATTTGGTGTATATAATAAAAATTAATTAATTTTATTATTATTACCATTAAAATAATTGGATATAAATATCAATATAATTTTCTATCAATAATTTGGTTTAGGAATCAAGATATACCAATGTGGTAAGGCTATTATGTTACAATACCATTGTTTATCAGGTTTGTTTATGATTATACATTTGATGATAAAATATTGTGATATAACTCTTAAGAAACTAATCGATTTTATTTCATGGTGGTTATTTTTAGAAATAAATTTTTCCTTAAATTTTCTTATATTTATGTTCTCAAGAGTCTAAATGAATATTTTTAATTAAAAACACACCATATTTCTCACTTCTGTAAAACATATTTTCTATAGAATTCACATGTTTATAAAAATGTTTACAATATTTTTTTATACTATTTCTAAAATTTTGTTTAAAATAATTTCTACCCATTTTTTAATTTTTAATAAATGGTTTAAGATGAATCTTCTCATTATTTTCCAAATGATATATTTTTTGATTTTTTTCCCTAAGAGTAGAAGGAATGTTTTCTTTTGTCTTATAAAGATTATAAATAATTTACCTCTACCATGAACATTAAAGGATTTTAATCTTCCTTTACATATTTTCAAATTTATTTTCAAGTAATATTTTTTCTTTAATATTTTATATATTTTTATATTTTAATGAAAATATTTCAAAATGTAAAGGATATTATCCTCAAGAACGTTGTAATGATATTTTTATGGTATTTCTATTAATTAATGAAAAAAATCATCGATATTGGTTATAATTAATAGGGGACATGACATAATGATTCCATCATTATCATTTATATAAATAGTGTATAACTATGATTCCATATTTTAATACAACCCATTTCTTTCCCAAGGGTTTTGCTATGATGAAATGTTTATGAAATATGTTTTCTTTTTATTTGTTATGATACGATTAATGATTTTGTTACACACATATGTATGATTTTTATTCTCATATCGATGGATCAGGAATTTAATATCCCTCGAATACATTAGTTAATTATTATTGTTTTTTGAATTCAAAAGGTACAGGGGAGGAAACCTAATAGAAAAATAGAGTATACATGAGGTTATCTGAAGCTCAAAATAGGGTATAAAGTATTTTCTTCAAAACCAAAAATATGTTAGATGAGTTATTTCCCGAAGACTAAATTAGGTACATTAGTGGTTATCTCGTGTATAATATGTTATTAATGCTTTTTTGTGTATCGATAATGTAATATTTTCTATTCCTATGTGTATACCAGAAATATTTGTCTTATGGAAATTTTATACTTTCATGGCGTATGTTATTTGACATCCTTTAGGATTTTGCTATTATGAAATGCATAGATTTATGTCATGACTCAATTTTATGATCTATATTATAAAGGATATGGTTTTTAGATTTTATTCTTAAGTTCTCATACCCATTTTCTCATGTTATGTTGATAGTTCATGGGTTTACCCTTACTGAGAATATATATAAACTCTTTATTATGTTTCTTATCCATATGTTATGAAAAATGGTATTGTGTGTGGAATTTTTTAGATGGGTGATAGTTATAAAGGACTTAGTGGGAGATGATATAGTTCATATATGTCCCATTTTTTATTTTCCATGTTTCTCAGGATACCTGACCTATAATATTATAGAATATATAATTTTTTATGTAATGAATATTCTACAAATAAGATGAGATATCTATATATGAAATTTGAGGTTCCCTCTAAAATAAACATGTCTAATTTAATTAATAATAAAATTTTCAAATTAAATGGAATCATTTTGGAGTAGTTTAAAAGAGTTCGATCATTTAATAGTGAAAAATCAGATAAATCATGTCTGTGAACTCATTATGATTATTCTTCAATGGAGAAATCAAGAATTATTTCATTTAAGAAGAATATAATCTTGAGGACACATTTATAATACAAATATGAATTTCTAACTAATGGACTCTTTAATTACATGATATTATATTCTTAATCATGTCCAAGAATTACTTGACTGGTGTTTCTGAAGGATAGATTTAAATGCAGTTATAAATAGAAGATAACGTTACTAATCAACTAAAAATGATCAGAGATAGTGATTCGCCATTCAACTCTAAATGTTTTCTCTCTAAATTTCAATTTAGATTTGAGTTTTTTATTATATTATTATTTTTATATATATTATCACATGATTCTTTTATGTATTTAAGAGTTCTCATTACTTTTTTATTTCCTTCATTACACATATTCTCCCACATCTAATATGGATTATGAATTTTTTTATTACATGGATTTATAATGTATTGTTATATGTGTAAAACCCAATCCATGTTGTAGAACTTTTTATTGGTAAGTATGTGTTCATGGTGGTGGGTGACTATAGTAGCAAGAGGAAAAAGTTCCACCATTGAACTAAACCTCCAAATTTTTTTCTGTTGTGTGTTTTTATTTATTTGATTACTCTATTATAAACATGTTTTTAATTATTATATATTTTCATCAATTTTTAATTTTTTTTCAACAATGATTTGAAAATAATATATTTTATATGTAAACATTATATATGATGTATTTTAATTTTTTTCATTAAAATATTTTTGAGTGTTAAAATGTTATTGAAAATATATTAAGTGGGTTTTGAAAAAAACATTGAGAATATATTTCAAAACATCACATTATTTATACCAAAATTATTTTTTAACTCAACTATATTAAAATCTGAATATTTGAAATTGTATTTAACATAAATATTATTTTTGGAATCTCAATTCAATCCCCCTCTTGAGAAATAGGCTAGGAAAAATTTGTTAACATGGAAGCTTTTCTATTCACTTTTCTGTTTAACACTGACCATGTTATGATAAAAAGATCATATTTTTTGTCATATTTCTCATCTATTATAGATTTCATACATAATAGTCAAGTTTCCAAATTTCATTGTTTATTTAATGGTTAAAATTATACTCAGTGGGAAAAAGTGGAGGTTTATCATAAAAATAAGTCAATTGAAACTTATAAAGTAATTAAAGATAAATTTGATATAACATACTATTAGGAAGGAATATGTCTATATAACAAAATTTTAATAATTTATTTTAAAATATATTAGTTCTTAATTCCATTATAGAGGTGAAGTAGAATATAATAGAGCATCATCTTATGATACATATTATCATAATTGGGAAACCAAAGTTATTTTCTCGTGAAGGAATTTATAATGTAAAATAGATGAGATTAAATAAATATATATTATGAAATATGACACATTTATAGTTAAACTCGATGATACTATTTGTCCTATGAATTGTATATTTAATTAAATCTTCAATATGATGAAGTCCCTTGGACTAACCCTAGATAATAAAAAATAACTTCGGAGGTTACTAAGGTGATTACCTAAAAAGATGGAGAAAAACTCATATTTAAATAAGGGATTCACATGATGTTAGTAAGATTTAAGTAAAATATATTATTTTAAATTATTTGATATATGAATTACTTAATGGAAAAGGAGAATATGTTAACCTAAAATGGAAAATCATAGCCTTTTTGGCATATGTTTCTAAAGAAAACGAATGGGTAAAAAAATAATTCAAGTGATAGTGTGTTATAATCTAATATTTATGAGGAAATGAATAATCAAGATTAATGATTCATGGAATTTAATAAAAATTATAATTATTTCAGAAAATAACATTATTGTGGAATGTAAGAGAAGAAATTAATTTAGAATAATGATGGGAAAAAAGATTACTCCTCTAGTGAAACCAGTTACTCTGAATATGAATGTAAATGGAATGTAAAATAAGACTATCCTAATATGTAGTAAAAAAGATGTATTATTAAAAAAATTGATACCAAATAATGTAATTATATGAACCTAGTGCACTACGTATGACAACACTAGTGATTCTGACTCTAGTAGGAATGATGTAATTGAACTATAACTTTTTTATTTATTACCACTACGTCTTAGTCACACACCTCCATGCCTATTATTTTTTTATAATGATGCTATAGAAGAAACTAAAGTCTATAATGAATAATTTTTTGAATAATACATTATGCAAGAAGATAATTTGAATAAACTGAAATATTAGTAAAATAAATTTTATAAATATTCATTCATTTTATACCATTATTAAATGTGATCTATCTATAGAAAAAAGAAAAAAAATAAATATACAATAAAAGAGAATTTTTTTTATAAAAATTTAATATTTTCAACAAATGATGGATTTTAAAATGTATATATGTGGAAACAATACATTAGATATGATATTAGGAATTCATAAAATACCTATTTCTTATACTAGTAATAAATTTAATTTTAGAGAATAAAAAATAAATATAAAAACTATTTTTTTCTTAGTTATAATAATTAAACAATGATTTTTAAGGGAACTTCTAGTTATTGAATGAACCTCATTATTCTTTGATAAAGAATAATTTTATTTTGGATTCCTATATTTTTTGTTAAAAACCCTAAAAAACTATTGTGGATTCTAAAATATTTATTTGTTAACTTCTCTGGACCTAAGAAAATTTATGAACCAAAGTTATTACTTAATTAATTTTACATAAATAAAGTGAATAAATAGATCTATTATAATATAATGGTATATAGATAGTGTGTGTTCTAGAAATATGACCAGGGAATACTCAATATTAACTAATTTAGTGAAGATAGGTGGTGGACATGTCACTTTCATTGAGAATATTAAAGGAAAAATGGTTGGACTTTGAATAATTTGTATCTATTGTATTTTTATTATTTCTATAGTTTTATTTTTTATTTTCAATATATTACATAAATAGTATTTCTTAATAGTGTGATGATGGATTTCCTATAAAATTTGAGAATAATTACACTTCACTGGCATGGGATTCCAAAATAATTCCCCAGTAGGGAGCACCACATCACCATGGGAATGCCTTCCTATATAAAATAAGATTTCGAGTAGAGATGAGGTTCAACCATAGTCATAGAGAGAATATAACCTTTAAAATTAGTCTTCAGTGTCATTATCAATTCATCCAAATATTTTGAATGTCCTATTCATATAGTGTACATCCCACATACATGTATATATGAAATTGGGAGCCCCAAAGTGCCCCATAAATCAAAATATGAAATCAAGATATCTATAAGATGAATTAAAAATAAAGATATAAACCAAAAAAGATGAAATAAAGAGGAAATCATATAAAAGATAGAACATTTTCAAGTATATACCTAATAGTTAATGGAAGTATATATAATGGCCTCCAATAATACTCACACAAATATTTTCATAGCCACTTTCTCCATGAGAATCTGACATGTACCGTGTGTCTAGATCTATGTGATTCATATTCACTTTGTGAAAATAAGAGAGTCTACCCATGTAAACCATATAGCACACTATGTACATTGATAAGGTGGTGAGTCCAATAAACCACTAGTTATCCACTATACCTCAACTAAATTACGTAGTATTGTAATCGAGAGGTTGTTTATGTAATACAAATATAGTGTGAAGACATTCCCATGAAACACACACTCTCAAAAACAGAACAAATATTAACATATAGTAAAACCTAATTCAAAACAATGATGGAAACAATATCATACCACAATACATATATTACATACTTTGAAACTATTCCAGAAACCACATCATATCATAACCCATACACTGCATGTCTCGACATCGTTCAAGAAGGAATGTTTGTTAAGAGATCATTAACACATGTTTCCAATGGCCCGTTCATGTTACACACATCATGACCCTATCAAGTACAATGATCCATAACAATGCACTACAATCATGTCCATCAATTCACTATGACCCATCCCCTTTGAATTTAGGAAGTTCAATTAGTCACACTAGAACATATATAGAGGTTCTACAGAGGCCTATTAAGTCACCCTAATCCATCCCCATAGTGTCTAGGGAGGTAAAAAAACCCATATCAACCGAACAAATAATTTTCTTGGTAGTCTCATCACATCACCCCGACCCATCCCTATAATCTCATGGGAGTTAAATCAATCATAATTTCCCATCATAGAAGTACATGAGAGGAACAAACAGTCACATTGGCTCATCCAGTAGGTTCTTGGGAGGTTCATACATCATGTACCCAAACCCATCCCTATTCTCTTAGGGGGGTCATATCGAACATGAAGTTAGAATATATAGAAAATTAGGAAACAGGGCATGAAACCCATATTATAATTCAACATCTCACCATCAAGGCATTAGTCCATCAAGACCGAGTCCTACATATATATATCCACATAAGTCCTTTGGGTATGTCCCAACCATATAAGGGTCTCTAAATTCCATCAATATTGAACCAACACACATATATAATGATAGAAAATCATTAGCTAAAACAAACATCACATGCATGTAGTTAAACTAATTATGAACAAGAAAATAAAACCACTAATTAACCAAGAGACATAGTATGTTCAATTCCACGAACAATAATTCAATTATAATAACCAATTAGAAGACCATAATGTATTCAATCAATTCCAAGATCCATAGTCTCATCAATCAACATCAAAAAAAGAATTGATTAAATTAATTTGAACCAAATGATCAATTGACATAAAAGTCCTCAAACTCATCGGGTAGTATAATTGAGTTGAAATTGAGAGAAACTTGTTGGGTCCCACTTAGGATGACCCCTTGATCATAGGTTCCATAAAATACACATTTTATCAACACTAAATGAAGGAAAATTTTACTCATATTCACTATAAACACATCAAAATCTAACTAGGAAACATACCTTATGTCAAATGATGAATGTATTCTCAATTAAAAAAATATTAGGACACACAATATGATGCACACACAAAATACTCTTAATGAAAAATGATTTTATTTTTCCGTAGTGAAAGAATCCATCCAATCGCTAAAAAATGAAAAAGGATCAATAAATAATAATAGGAGAGGAAAATGGGAGAAATGAGAATACAATAAAAAAAATTAATGTCAAATAACTCAAAATTAACCAAAATCAAAGGCATGCTGTTGGAGGGAAAGGGCGGTCTATGAGTAGATATCCCTACCATGTTTTTTTGGTTGGGGGAGGATAAACCTAGGATGGATCCAAATAGAATCCCAAAAAATACCAAATGGATAATAATTAAAATGAGGGTGCCCATATCCCACTGGTTGACTGATGTCTAACTGTCGAAAAATAGTACTCTGGTTAACCAAACTACACTATGAAACCCCTATCAACCCCCATTTGATCCCCACTCCAAGTAGAACATCACCTATTAGAGTAGTTCACAATTTAATAACTTCACATTGAATCTTCTCTCTCAAAATGATCCCACAACCAAAAGGAAGGTTCAGATTACCCCAATAAATGAATATCTATAATAACGTGGGTAATTATAAAATCCACACCATACTTATCCTCAACCCTAGGAATCCATGTCCATGCCTAATCCACATATCATGAACTATCACATCATCAAAAAACCAAATAACACATCATGGTTTCTCTCTAAAAAATATCATGATTATGCTGCACAACTCCAAACATAGATCCCAACTACACCAGATCCATTACAAAACACCATTTCATATCCTCATTCCTTTTCAATAATATCCCAATTGATTCCCCAAATGTATCTTCTAACTCACAACATATGATTTCACATGAAATCACTACTCAGTCCTTCCCTAAACAACTTTTTTAGAAATGATTGAACCTCTCCAACTAATGATTCATTACATTACCTAAATATTATTCCCCACTCCAAGATGCATCGTCACTCATCTGACACAAACATCATGGTCTATTTGACGCACAACATCTTTCATCCATTGGTTCTGCAACCGATGAAATTTTATTTCACAATCTACTCTAAGAACCGACACAATTTTGATCTGAATCACCCTCATATAAATCCAACCCTTGACCAATATCAATCTCCATACATTGTGTAAGAACTCGGTTCTTATTTTTGAGGTACAATTTTCTTCTTTCCTCTTTCCCTTAAGTGTTTTTCAAAAAATATTGAAAATGGGGAAAAATCCAAAATTTTGGAAGTACACGCCATGTACTTATCCACACGGCATGTAATTTTGGCCGTGTGGGATGAGTACAAAGGGTGTGTAGCCGTGTCGGCAACGAATGGTGTAAAAACCGACTACACGCCGTGTAGCGGTCCCTTACATGCTATGTAGTCAGTTGGCAGGAAAATATTGTGGCTGTGGCCAGCTGTGCGACAGAACATGCCGAGTAATCAAGGAGACACGCTGTGTAGTCATGTCGACATGTGAATAGTGCCACGCTGGTGGGAAACCACAAGAGGAACAGTTAAAAAATGGAAATTACAAGCCATGTACTTGGAAATACACGCGGTGTACTTTGTTTTTTTCTCTTAAAATGGGCAGTATCCTCCCTTGTTCACAGGGAAGGTTTAGAACGGGAAGAGGGAGCTCGGGAGAGGAGGCCAGAGCTTTGGAGATCCGTCGATTGTGAACTGGGATTCCGATTCTTCCTCCGTCGATCTTGTTGGAACCGCATGGGTAAGTGCTTCCTTCTCCGTGTGTGTATCTTGCCAATTCTTCCTCTAATGGAAGTTATTTTTGTTTAAGATATTTTTCTTCTACGTTAGATCTACGTCATTCATGGGCGTTTCGAGAATCGACGTTCACGTATATCGTTCGTTGGCATTAATGGTAGATGTCTTGGTGTTTATTTTCCAACTGTCGTGCGTTTTTTTGTGTTTTTGAGCTACGAATACATATTTGGGGTGCCGTGTGGCTGAGGCCGTGGCTATTTTAAATATCTAAAACTCTATAGGTAATTAAATGTGATATTAAAATACTGTCTGGGATCACTGCTTAGATCCAGGACCACCCCGGGGGTGCGTTCCTCTGTTTACCCATTTGGCCAGGATACCCGAGGGTATGCCTTGTTTATATTATGCCATTAAAGTAATGATTGTAGAATTACCTTGAGAGGAATTGCTTGTATATTGCTGGTTACATGTTGGGCATGGCCCGATTACCTGTTTAGCCTGAGGGCAGTGTTGTGATTAGCCTGTGGGCATTGTACTGCTTAGGCTGTGTGAAACATCTTTCATGCCTATGGGTAGATGATTATATGCCTGTGGGAGACACTAATTATGCCTCTGGGAAATATACGTATGCCTATGGGAAGATTCTTGTGGTTGGTTTCTCTTTACCCAAGGGTAGGAGTTTATGGGTCTGAGGAGTTTTGGCTGTTTGCTTAGAATATTCATTGTGGTGATATTTTAAATAAATGATTAAATGGATATTAAAATGGAAATATAACTAGTTAAGTTAGTTACTTTTCAGTACTGCTTACTTGATTGAATTTTAATACTGTGCACTGTTGTTGCATGCTTCCACATAGTTGGGAACGTGCCTTTGGTGGGTGACAACTAGGAATTTATTTCTCACACCCTTTTTGGGTCATGCTTTTCAGCCCAAACAGATTATGTTTCCGCAGGTGTGGATAGGGGCAAGAGTCTCTATACAAGTACTTGATTGTTGCTGAGAAGTTGGAGGGCATGGGACCGAGCCTAGGCTCGGGATTCCACTGGATGTTCTGTTTGATTTTATGTACTTGTACTTCAGTTGTATTTTATTGTATTGTAGTGTAACATGTTCTGGATATTTTATAGAATAGTGACATGCTGCATCTTCACATATAAATATGACTGCTGGTTCCCTTTTGTTATCAGTTATTCATTTCAGTTATATGTACTCTTACTGGTTCCCCTGTTGATTTATGTTTATTTTATTTCGATGTGCTACACTTTGACAAATGAGGGAATAGTTTCCCCACTGTTAGACCTGGGCCCTCACTACTGGTTAGTAGCCTCTGGCGTTTGGGGAAATGCGCTTGAGGTCATGTAGCGAACCGGGTTCGGGGCACCCGTTGAGTGGCACCCAGATCTGGGATGTTACAAAGTGTTATCATAGGGCATTCTTTTCTTTGACTTACTAATTGGAGCCTTAGTCAAGGATAAGACGAGAACGGTAGTTTGTAATAAGGTGTGCCTGGGCGTAGCTAACCCATGTATATGGAAAAGCCATTATACCTCGTATTTTTTCAATTCTTTGGATTTTTCAAATTTTACAATTGATTTGATTTCACTGTTGGGTGATACAATTGTATTGTGTTGTTTATATTTTATCTATGAGTTATATTTAGTTAAAACTCGATGTGATGAGGGTATTCCATCTCATGCATCATTTAGGCACATGCTAGAAATCACATGCCATGCATAGTTCCATGACATTTGGTGCATTAGAAATCACATGCTGTTGTGATATCTGTTGTGATATAAAAGCATGCTGTTGTGATAACTGCTTGATAAGATACCAGCTATGTGATAGGGTATTTTCTTGTGTGAGCCGATTGATAGAATGGACACCAAAAATTGGTTTTTAGGGAGTGTGGGCCCCCATTGACTAGAATTTGGTGGATCATTGACTGTTTATTATGTTATAACACAGAAAAGATGTCAAAAATTGATTCGTGGGGAGTATGGACCCTCACGGGTGGGAATTTGACACTTAGATGTTTTTTTTTCAGTATTTCTGGGTTATGGGGAAGTTTCTGGGGCATGATGTCCAGAAACCCAGTATACACGCCGTGTGGTATCTTTAAACACAACATGTATGGATTTTTGTTTGGGAAGAAAAATAATCTTTTTAAGTACACGCCATGCACCCAGAGTACACGCCGTGTAGTCTCTTCCTGTGTCACAAACCGTGTGGCCAGCGACATGGGGTATGGAATGTTTGGGGAACACACGCTGTGTACCGGATGTACATGCTATGTGGTGTTGACCCGGAGTCCTCCTGTGTAACTAACTACACGGACGAATGAGACCTTAAGACATATAGGTCGTGTCCACTATGGAAAATGCCGCGTAGTTTGACATGGGGACCTGGCCGTGTAGCTAACAACATGAGTCAGTGTGATCCTTTTGGATACACGCCGTGTGTCTGTAGAACACGCCGTGTAGTGTGAGCCGTGTGGCCGGCCGTGTAACTAACAACATGGGACAGTGAAGCTCATCTAGTACACGCCGTGTACTTGTGGGACACGCCGTGTAGTCTTTACCGAGGATAGACCATGTGGACTTCGCCATGTGGATGGGAAACGGGGTGGTGTACATGCCGTGTGCGGGTGTAACACGCCGTGTAGTTGCAAGCCGAGTAGTCGGCCATGTCACAAATGACACGGGTAGTTGGAAAATAACACCATACACGCCGTGTAGATATTATATACGCCGTGTAGTTTTTTTTCAATGGAAGCTGTGGGGATTAGCCATGTTGAAGGACCCGGGCAGGGGAGGTGAATTCAAGTACACGCTGTGTAGTTATTATACACGCCATGTAGTCTTGTTTTGAAAAATTTTAATGCCTTCTTCCTCTTGTTGCCTTTGGGTTTTTTCATTTTGGTCATTGTTAATCATGTTCTATGTTGTGCGTTTGACCTTCTTGTGTCATTCCACCAAGACGACCACGCGTTGTTCGCCAGGATAGAAGCAACAATTATTCTCCAGAGATGGTGGGACATGGGCTACCAGTAGATCCTCTAGCAGAGCTAGATGCGGCGCCAGCTATTATACCGGACACAGGCATGGAGGCGCAGTTCCGTGAAGGCTTTATGTGGTTCATGCAGACCTTTCAGGGAGCACCGCTGGCTTCCACACCTATGGTTGAGCTGGCATGTATCTTCTACCAGCAGCATCCGCCTATGTTTTCGGGGGATGGCGGACCTCATGCTGCGGAGGCTTGGCTGGGGTCGATGCAGTCTATTTTTGAGCATCTAGAGACGCCTCCATGGTGGAGGGTCAAGCTCACGACTTATATGCTGTGTGATTCCTCCAAGAGGTGGTAGGATGTTACCACCCAGTAAGAAAATTACAGAGACATGGCGTGGGAAGATTTTCAGGAAGTCTTCTATGAATTATTTTTCCCAGAGACGCTGAGGGTAGATAGAGCTCGAGAGTTCATGAATCTGCAGTAGGGCGCTATGTCGGTGATGGAATATTCTGCTCATTTCATCGAGCTTCAGCACTTTTCACCCGTGCTGGTGGGTGATGAGACGTTGAGAGGCAGACGTTTTGAGGATGGTCTTCGTTATGACATCTGTGTGCTAGTGAATGTTTTCAGGTTTCCTTTAGTACACGGTATTGTGAACCAGGCGCTGATTATATAGAGGAACCTTCGGGAATCTATTGGTGTGGGCCAGGGCGGTTTAGCACCAATTACTGGTACTATTTCTGCTGGGAAGAGGATGAGACGGATAGAATTATCTCAGGGTGGCAGTACCTGTCCGAAGAATTCTTCAGGTGGCCAGGTCATGTGCTACCAGTGTGGTATAGAGGGGCATAAGAGGCCACAGTATCCACAAGACCCAGTGGAGTGCCAAGCTTGCGGTAGGATGGGTCATCTGCAGCGCTTTTGTAGGGAGTTTCCACTGATGGATAGTGAGAGGGGTTCTGTGCTGACTCCACGTACGGGAGTAGGACCAGTGGCTCATTACCAGTCAGGGAACTGGAATACGTCAGGGCATTTAGGCAGAGATGGTGGTCGTGGTCGTGGTAGCCAGATACCAGAATCACAGAGGCAGTAGGGTGGGACAGCTCAGGGTAGCCAGGCTGTGTCACAGGGCCGTGACACTGGGCAGGCATATGCAGTGCAACAGACCCAACAGGACCAGGATATCGGACCTTCTACAGTTAGAGGTACAATTCTAGAAGCTTCTGTCTTATCTTCAGTACTTTTCGATACAGGTGCTACACATAGTTTCATATATGTGCCATTGTGGAGATCCTTGGGCTCTGTGTTTCTTCTTCTTCTGATGTTATGACTCTAGACACTCTATTGTGGGCTATAACAACTTGTGTACGTCAGTGCAAGGAGTGCCCCTTGAGGTTGGTGGGGGTCACTTTCTTTGGGACCTTTATTTCTTAGAGGTGACAGCTTATGACGTCATTCTCAGGATGGAATGGTTGGTTCCTTTTCGAGATTTTGTAGATTTCTATCGACGCCGGGTGAGTTTCACGTCACCAGAGGGCGGAGAGTTTCTATATAAGGGTGAATGGGATGTTCAGGAGAGTCGAGCTGGACCAGAGCATCATGGGAAAGGTCGAGTCATAACACAGATTGCTAGTTTATATCTGGATGATCAGGGAACTTGTTAGAAGGATTTCCCTCCAGTGGTTGATCATTTTAGGGATGTCTTCTCAGATGAATTTTTGGGTCTACCTCCAGAGCGAGAGGTGGATTTCTCTATTGAGTTTGTACTAGGAGCAACACCAGTGTCCATTCCTCCTTATAGGATGGCTACACCATAGTTTCAGAAGCTCAAGAGGCAGTTAGAGGACTTACAGGCAAGGGGCTTTATCTGACCCAGTACTTCTCCTTGGGGTTCTCCGGTCCTTTTGCGAAGAAGGCGGATGGTACCCTCAGACTCTGTGTGGATTATCGGAAGCTGAACCACTTGACGGTTAAGAACCGATATCCCTTACCGAGGATTTATGATCTTTTTAATCAACTTTGTGGAGCACGAGTGTTCTCAAAGATTTACCTGAGGTCCGGATATCATCAGCTACGTGTGAGACCATTGGATATACCACTTACATATTTTCGGAGCAGATATGGTCTTTATGAGTACTTGGTTATGTCGTTCGGACTCATGAACGCGCCAACAATTTTCATGGATTTAATGAATCATGTGTTCCATCCTTATCTGGATTCTTTTGTTGTAGTATTCGTGGAAGACATCTTAGTGTACTCTAAAACTCAACACGACCATTCCACCCATCTTGAGATCGTATTGGGTAAACTGAGAGAGCATCAGCTATATGCTAAGCTCTCAAAGTGCCACTTTTGGATAGACCAGATTCACTTCCTGGGTCATATCATCTCATAGGCAAGAGTTGCAGCAGACCCAGAGAAGGTGAGAGCAGTAGTTTCTTAGGAGCAGCCTAAGAACGTGTTTGAGATACAGAGTTTCTTAGGGCTGGATGGTTACTACAGATGCTTTATTCATGACTTCTCCTGCTTAGCAGTGCCGTTGACGGGTCTAACTAAGAGGGGAGTGAAGTTAGTTTTGTCAGAAGCTTGCGAGACAGCCTTTCAGGATCATAATGGAAGGTTGACATCAACACTAGTCCTGATACATCCAGAGCAAGGGAAGATCTATACAGATTACTGTGACACATCAGGTATTGGGTTGGGAGCAGTGTTGATGCAGGGAAATCGAGTTGTTGCGTACGGTTCTTGGCAGTTGTGACCACATGAGAAGAATTACCCAACACATGATCTCGAGTTGGCTACAGTGGTGCATGCGTTGCGCTGTTGGAGACACTATCTATTAGGAGAACGTTTTGTGGTTTTTACCAACCACAAATGTATCAAGTATATCTTTACTCCGCATGGCTTGAATCTGAGGCAGCGAAGGTGGGTCGAATACCTTCAGTCCTTTGATTTCAAGCTTTCATATACACTTGGTAAAGGGAATGCAGTAGCTGATGCGCTGAGCAGGAGGAATCAGATACAGGCTATGGAGGAGGCTAGTGGTGAGTGGAAGCTTATGGATTTATTCTCTGAGATGCATTTAGAGGTGCACGAAAGTCAGGGGAAAACCTATCTTTCATCTTTAGCTGTGACTTCTACCCTCCTGGATAGAGTGAAGATGAGACAGCTATTTGATTCGGAAGGCCTAGTTCTACAGGAGTCGGTGGCTAGTGAGGACCTTCCTCCTGGTTGGACGATAGGCGATGATGAAATTCTGTGTTTCCATGGACGAGGGTGGGTTCCAGGGGATATACATGAGGAGATGATGCATGAGTTTCATGCTTCATCTTGGGAAGTCCATCCCAGGGTTACCAAGATGTACCGAGACTTGAGACGTCTACACTGGTGGCCGAGTATGAAGAGAGATGTAGCTGGTTTTGTTATGAGGTGTTCCACCTGTTAGCAGGTGAAGGAAGAGCCTCAGAGGCCTGCCAGACTATTACATTAGTTAACCATCCCAGAGTGGAAATGAGATGATGACGCGATTGATTTCATGACTGGTTTTCCGAGGTCACCTCGAGGCAATGATGTCATGTGGGTTGTTGTGGACAGACTCACGAATGTGGCTCACTTTCTGCCGATCAAGGAGACCTTCGATGTTGACGAGATCAGGAAGTTGTATATCTGAGAGGTCGTATATCTTCACGGGGTCCCTGGTTCTATCGTTTCAGATAGGGACGCCCGTTTTATGTCTCGTTTCTGGAAGAGTATTCAGAGGGCAGTAGGTACAGAGTTGCTTCTGAGCACAGCTTACCACCCTCAGACCGATGGACTGCTAGAGCGTATGGTACATGTGCTTGAGGACGTGCTGCGTGCATGCGTCCTAGACTTTGGGGGATCTTGGGAGAAGCACATAACCCTAGTCGAGTTTTCCTATAACAATAGTTTTCAGGCAATGATCTTGATGGCACCATATGAGGATTTATATGGTAGGCCATGCCGATCTCCTTTGTGCTAGTTAGAGGCAGGTGAGGCAGCATTACTGGGACCATGTCTTATGCAGGAGACTTCAGAGCAGGTCGAGTTGATTCAAAAGCGGATGGCTACCGCGCAGTCTCATCAGAAATCTTATGTTGATCGCCACAGACGACCCTTGTAGTTCGTGATCGGGGATCAGGTTTTCTTGAGTGTTTTCCCGAGGTTGGGACACAGGCGGATCAGGAGAACGGGTAAACTTTCACTGAGGTATGTGGGGCCATTTGAGATTCTGGAGAGAGTCGGGCCGGTTGCCTATCGGTTATAGTTACCAGAGAGGTACCAGGCCATGCACGACGTCTTCCATGTTTCTCAGTTGTGCGGCTATCATTCAGGCCCGTCTCACATCCTTCATCCCAAGGAGGTTGAGCATCAGATAGATGCTTCCTTGAGGATAATTTGATTCATATCGTTGATAGGAGAACGAAGGTTCTCCTAGGCCGATCAGTTCTTCTAGTACGAGTGCTATGGCAGCATGGCTGAGTGCAGGATGAAGCCTGGGAGCGGGAGACCGACGTACGTGCTCAGTGGACATAGTTATTCTCAGCTTTATCTTCGCCACCCTTGGACAGGAAATTCGGGGAAGAATTGCTTTAAGGTGGGATGTTTGTAAGAATCCTATTCTTATTTTTGAGGTATGGGTTTCTTATTTCCTCTTTCCCTTAAGTGTTTTTCAAAAAATATGGAAATGGGGAAAATTACCATATTTTGGAAGTACACGTCATGTACTTTTCCACACACCGTGTACTTTTGGACATGTGGGATGAGTACACAGGTTGTGTAGGCGTGTCAGAAATTAAGGGTGTAAAAATCGACTACACATCGTGTAGTGGTCCCTTACACACCGTGTAGTCAGTCAGCAGGAAAATAGTATGGTGGTGGATAGCTGTGCGACAGAACACGCCGTGTACTCAAGGAGACACGCCGTGTAGTCATGTCAACAGGTGAACAGTGCCACGCTGGCAGGAAACCGCTAGAGGAACAGTTAAAAAATGTAATGTACACGCCGTGTACTTGGAAAAACATGCCGTGTAATTTTTTCACCTAAAATGGGTAGTAGACTCCCCTGTTCAGAGGGAAGGGTTAAAACGGGAAGAGGGATCTTGGGAGAGGAGGTTGGAGCTTTGGAAGTCAGTCGATCACAAACCGAGAATCCGATTCCACATCCATCGATCTCGTTGGAACCGCACAGGTAAGATCTTCCTTCTCATGGTGTGTCTCTTGCCAATTCTTCCACTACTGGAAGTTATTTAAGTTTAAGTGAGTTTTATTCTATGTCATATCTACGTCATTCATGGGCGTTTCGGGAATTGATGTTCACCTATATCATTCGTTGGTGTTAAAGGTATGTGTCTTGGTGTTTATTTTCCAACTTTCGTGCATTTATGTGTGTTTTTGAGCTAAAAACCCAAATTAGGGGTGTTGTGTGGCTGAGGCTGTGGCTATTTTAAATATCTATAATTGTATAGGTAATTAAATGTGATATTGAAATGCTGTTTGGGATCACTGCTTGGATCTAGGACAACCCTATTGGTGCGTTCCTCTGTTTAGCCATTTGGCCAGGATACTCGAGGTTATGCCTTGTTTATATTATTCCTTGAAAGTAGTGATTGTTGAATTTCCTTGAGCGGAATTGCTTGTATATTGCTAGTTACATGTTGGGCATGGCCCGGTTACCTGTTTAGCATGATGGAAGTGTTGTGATTAGCCTGTGGGCATTGTACTACTTAGCCTATGGGAAACTTCTTCCGTGCCTATGGGCAGATGATTCTGTGCCTGTGGGTGACACTAATTACGCCTGTGGGAAATATTTGTATGCCTATAGGCATATGCTTGTGTTTTGTTTCTATTTACCCGAGGTTAGGAGTTTATGGGTTTGAGGACTTCTTTTTGTTTGCTTAGAATATTCACTGTGGTGATATTTTAAATAAAAGATTAAATGGATATTAAAATTGAAATATAACTGGTTAAGTTAGTTACTTTTCAGTACTGTTTTCTTGATTTCACTTTACTACTATGCACTATTGTTGCATTCTTCCACATAGTTGGGAATGAGCCATTGGTGGGTGCTTACTAGGAATTTATTTCTCACACCCTGTTTGGGTCATGCTTTTCATCCCAAATAGATTACGTTTCTACAGGTGTGAATAGGGGCAAGAGTCCCTATACAGGTACATTATTGTTGCTGAGAAGTAGGATGGCATTGGACTGAGCCTAGGCACACGATGCTGCTGCTTGTCCTGTTTGCTTTTCTATACTTATACTTTAGTTTTATTGTATTTTATTGCAGTGTAACATGTTTTGGCTGTTTTATAGAATAGTGACATGCTGCATCTTCACATATAAATATGAATGCTGGTTCCCTTTTTTATCAGTTGTTAATTTCAGTTATATGTATTGTTTCTACTCCCACTGTTGATGTATGTTTATTTTATTCTGCTACGCTACACTTTGATAGATGAGGGCATTGTTTCCCCACTATCAGACCTAGGCCCTCACTACTGGTCGGCAGCCTCTGGCATTTGAGGAAATGCGCTTGAGATCAGGTGGAGAACTGGGTTCGGGGCACCCGTTGAGTGGAACCCGAATCCAGGATGTTACACATTGAATCCCTCAAATTCTACAACCAATATCTGAAGTTTCTACTTAAAAAGAAACCTAACTTACTCTGTATTTTTTGAAGACTGATATCTTAGTTCCATTCCAACCATACATAAATAGTCTCACTTCAAAAATTATTCCAACATAGGAAAAATTCCATCATGAAAAAATTTATGATTCCCACCATAGGAGTACTATTATAATCATACTATAAAATAAACACTTAAAATACATAGCCCATACTCCATCAACCATTGCACGCAATGGAAAGTTATATCCAAACAACTCATACTTGAGGGAAACCATTGAATTCAAACCACCACATATTCCCTAATCACATTGAACATCATTCACGAAAATAATTAATAACTAATCCAATAGGGGTTACACCATAAAAATATCCTTTTTTGTTCACCCCACAAAATGGATTCCCCTATACCACTCCAAAAGCACTGAACATAGATGAGTCCTAACTCACTTGTGTGTAGATCTTCCCAAGACATGATCTCGCATCTAAAAAGTATCCTGTAATGATCTATGAAACTATAGACTATACAACATCATTTAAATCCATCACCAATTAAACCTTTAATAGGCACATGTTGTCCCCCATAAAACTCAATGAACCACCCAAATCATGCTCCCATGAGTCTTGTCCCTTCAAACCATGGTTGATACACCTAATCCATTAACTATGCCTCACACCAACGTCAGTATAACGGCCCATAAATTAAATATATTATTATTACTTCAGAATTTAATCACACTTATTACAAAATATAACAAAACCATGAAAGGACTATATATGTATAGTGTCTTTATAAACTGGGAAACATAAATAAATGGTTCATAAATCATCTGCAATGTCTCCCTTTTATTTTATCATATCTAGAGTCCCTTTTGGAATATATTAGTTAATATCCTTCTTCCTGACCTGGGGAAAAGAAAACATACAACAAGGGTGAGCTCAAATGCCCAGTAAGGGTAAAGAAAAGAAATATCTTTCTTATCATAGTCATAAGAACATAACATTTTGAAAATCTTAACCTGCAAAATAGATCATTATATCAAAAATGGGATAAATCCTAATAGTGAAATGTAATCCCAATAATCATAACTTAAAACATGAAACTCTGTGGCATACACACGTAATCATAGAGAATCATTTCTTAATAGTCAAGACTCATTTCCAAGACTATCTTAGCGGACAAAGTCCATTTCTGAACCGAGTTCACTCCTCGTTTCAGTCCTGTTTCACTGAACCAGATTAACCTTCCGTTCCATCCATGTCTATATCATGAGATATAAATCATTACCCAATGCATTTGAGCGAGAGATAGGTCCCACCCATCTCATAATGATACCAATATTATTTGTGCAACAATATCATAAATCATACATCATAGCATAACCCACGTAATAAAAATGGGATTCTTAAACATCATGCCATCATAACATAATCCATATAAGATAAAAGGACATTATAAAAATAATTCCATCATAACATAATCAAATAAATGTAAATATAGGGATAGAAATAGAACCCTATATTATCTAAGATGGAAAATAATTTTAATAAAACTCTTGAACTCCATTCTTGAGGAAAATATCCTTTCTACTTCAATTTTATTTTCATTTCTTAACATGTCATACAATTTTTAACTAAAATAAGTTGATTAAAAATGAACTTGAAAACATGTAAAGGAAGATTAATGGAAATATTTTTCTATGAAATCATAAAAATACTTTCATGCCGTATAAGTTAAATATAATATTCTCCTCATACTTTTTTCGAAAATGTCAAAAAGTACCTCGTACTAAAAACGACCAAAGATTCCTTTCATATATTTTACTAAAAACTAACCAATGGGTAAATTGGATTTAATAAATTTTAGGAGGATATAAATAATATTATATATTGAGAAAACAAGGATGTGGATGATAAATCTTCCCCAGTAAATACCGAAGTATATGCAATCTCAGATAAAAATGATATTGCAAGATTTTTCCTTTTTCCTTAGGTCTGATTTTCTTTCTATGTGTCCGAACCTCCTGTATAATGATTTAAATAATGTAATTGAATAATTCCAGAATCGTACACATTTTTATGATATCATATATGGTCATATTATTACCTTCTTATTAGTAATATTTCATTGTTAATTGTTATTCAGGTGTTTATTACTTTTTGTTCTTATGCGTGTTTTGTCGAATACATTCTTATTCTTATTTTAGCATATAGATTATTCATTTATAGAATGGTATTAGTGTAATATATATCATATTTATTCATCCAATTCATTTATATAATCATTATTTAATGAAGATCATGTAGAACGATTCACATCACATCGTCGAGACGGTAGGCCGTACGTACGCACGAGCGATGATATCATTCCCATGATCGTGGAATTTCTTTAAAGTGTATGTATACTATTTCAGAATCAATATCACTTTACAATAATCATTTATAGATATTGTTTACACCATTATACGCATCAAAGTATGGTGGTGCTGGAAAACAGATTACACCATGGCGTGGAGACGGTATTCTGTACGTACGCACGTGCAGTGATTTCATTTTCCGTAGGATGGATAGAAGGTGAAGTAGGTTTGTTTAATATTTATAATAACATATCATTTTATTATTGATACTGATGTTATTACTTAATAATGAAATAACTAAAGAAGACGAAGTAGAAGAAGAAATAAAGTTGAAAGAATCGGTAACAGATATTACCTCTTCTTCGACACGCCTCTTTGAAACCTCCTCATAGGGCACTATGATTGTTCTTTAAAGAAGACCAAGACATATTGGATGTTTCTAGGGAAGTGGAGAAGAGAAATTGGCAGGGGTTGGCCGAGCTTGAAGGCTCAAAGTGGTGTGAGGAGGAGAGGGAGGAGGTGCCTTTTTATAAGGGAGGAGAGGGGCACCTTAGGAAAAATATACAATATTATTTTATTATAAAGTCATATTGGGGTTTTAATAGCTCAAAATTGATTTATTTCGAAGATAAGGTGGGGATGGGTCTAAATCCTCTCTTAAAATAGATTTTAGATATGTTTAGGTTACTATATTAACCTTATCATTTAGATTTAACTCTAAGTTAAATAATTTATCTTTTACCGTGTCTTCTTGTTTTCTTACACTGTATGGTTAATAAACTTTCTATAACAAGCCAAACGAACCCCAAGTTGTTTATTATTAATATATATAACCTTATCTAATTCATTTTTCCGAAACGTAGATTTTTATAAATAATATAACAATTAATAATATAATATTTGTTTTAAAAACTATTTCATGTCAATTTTGACACTATTTGGTAATTGATTTTTTTAGAAATCCTAACAGAATGATTATTTCACAAAAAGTTAATTAAATAAATACTAACATGTAATGTTAACTTATAAAATTATTGGAATTCATAAAAAGTCTCAAATTACATTTATTTGGGTATTTATAACATCAATTATGTTAATATTTTATTAATAAGATAATTACTGCATCATCATTGTGTCATAAATAAATTAAATTATTTAATGTCTAAAATTTATAAATAAAATACAATTATGTAGGAAATAGTTTTATATTTCTAAGGAATATTTATAGTCGAATTATCTTATGTATAACCCTATATTAAATATGATTTAGTTTTTAATCTTTGATTTTAACTATTTTAACCCTTCTATAAATAAATTAATAAAAATGTCCTAATCTAATCCAAGTGGACCTAAATGGTCATATTTTATTCCTAAGGTTGTTTTTGGTCGAATTACACTTAACCAATAGAATTTGGACATGTGTTAGGGTAATAATAATATCATTTTTACCCTTAATTACCCTATTTACTTTTAACCGTGGTAATAAAAGTAAAAAGTTACTATTCACCAAAAATTATTTTCATCTCATTGAACCACATTTTAGTCCTTGATATTAACCATGTCTCTCGGATTTTCTAAATTCCACTCACTGAAGAAGTAAAATTAATTTTTATGTAAATTTTCAAACTCTCCTAAGAGGTGGGTAAAACACGGTGAAAAGTTCAATAAAATTTTTATATATCTAAAATTATTAAAAAATGAATCTAATGAATTACATTGAACTTATATAGGTATTATGTATCAATTTTGACCTAAAATAAATTTAAATAAAATAAATAATTATTTAAATAAAATGTCAGTTTTTAAATAGTAACCCACTGCTTTCACTATTCATCAAAAATTTAAAGTTTTCAGAAAAATACAAAAATTTCACCCTAGGCTAATTTCGATATTCTGAATCCAAAAATGAATCCCATTTTGAAAAATATAATTTTAAAAAGTGGTTATTACTATTTATAATAGCTAGTTTTAATAATATTTTAATAGCATATCGTTGTTTAGTGAAACTCGGTATTGCGTACAACGCAAGCTATCAAGGAAGGTTGCGACTGCATGTAAAACAAGCCAAGATAGTTTTTTGTGTAGTGAAAGATTCATTTGATGATGTATATAACATAAAAACAAAATAGTTGTCATAAAAATCTCGGGTGTTATATTCTACCCCCCTTAAAATGAATTTCGCCCTCGAAATTCTTCACATTGTAACAAACAGATGAGGATACCTCTCCCTCACCATATCCTCATGCTCCCATGTAGCCTCTTCTAATTGGTGGTTCCGCCATAAAACTTTCACCAAGCGAGTGGTCTTCTTCCGTAGAACTTTTTCACTATGATCCAGAATCTCTATCTGTTGTTCTTCATAAGAAAGATCTTGCTCCAGCAGTACAACTTCTGAGCTGAGTACATGTGAAGGATCAGGGATGTACTTTCTCAGGAGCGATACTTGGAACACATCTTGAACATGAGAGAGATTTGGTGGAAGCTCCAATCGGTAAGCTACCTTTCCAACACGATCCAGTATTTTGAAAGGACCGATATACCTAGGGCTCAGCTTTCCCTTCTTTCCCAATCTCATTACTCTCTTCGAAGGAGATATTCATAAGAACACTTTATCACCCACTTCAAACTCTAGATCTTTTCTTTGGCTATCTGCATAACCTTTTGTCGACTCTGAGCTGCTCTTATGTGTTTTTGAATAGATCAGACCTTTTCTGCCATCTCATCAACAAGATCAGGTCCTAATAGCCTTCTTTCCCCAACTTCATCCCAGCAAGTTGGAGTCCTGCATTTCTTTCCATAGAGAGCTTTATAAGGAGCCATCTAAGTACTGGAGTGAAAGATATTATTATAAAAAAATTCCACCAAGGGTAGGTGTTCATCCCAACCACCTTTGAAATCCATAGAGCAAGCTCTTAACATATCTTCTAGAGTTTTAATTATTCTCTCAGACTGACCATCTTTTTGAGGATGATAAGCAGTGCTGAAACTCAACTCGGTATCTAGAGTATGATGAAGAATTCTCCGGAACATTGAGGTAAACCTCGGATCGCAATCAAATATAATGAAAATTGGTACTCTATATAAGTCCCTAGCCTTAAACCTTACTTAATCTTGAGTTATTACATGATTACACATTGAGGATCTTTTCAGGTTTAGAGTTTTAGAGAATTAGATCATAAAACATGCATTACATTCCACATTTTAAAAAAAGTGGTTAAATAAAAGATAGTATTAATTTTTCCCGTCAATGGAAACATATTTAAAATAAAACATGGATTCTTTCTTGACACTTCCTTGACACTATCATCGTATCATGTACCCTTCCCTTGACCTGTGAAAAACATTTCAAAAACTTGGGATGATTATAAAAAGCTTAGTAAGGGATATAAAAATATAGAAAGGAAACAAGAGTACATGTATACACAAGAATAAATGAAATCATACACTACTCATAAAACATAATCACTTTAACATACCTCATCAAATCACGAATAAATCATAGAAATCATAAGACACAAAGGTAACTTGAGGCATTCATAACATTCTTACGTAGGGTGTAACCCTCTTGGTTACGTTTCGAATACCCATCACAGTATATTCCCTAATCTCTTCAGAGAAACCTTAACGTTTAACTCTTTCGCGTTACCCAATGCATTGGAGAGCTATATCGGGATCACCCGCCCTTAGTTTATCACGGAACCACCCGTCTTCATAACAATGCCCAAGAACCATAACATAATTGTATCACATAAAACATGCATAAAGGAAACATAATATTTCCACATTTCAATCACAAGATATCAACACAACACATTTATATAATAAAAACATTATGAAAACCATTTTCAATACCAAAATAAAAGAAAATTAAAACATGGAATTTATTTTTCATTTTAAAAAACGTATGGCTTGTAGAGAAAGCCGAAATTCAAATAATGGTCACGGAGGCGGAGAAGTCGTTGTCGCCGCATACGTACGAAAAAACATTCCCTTTTTTCGTTTTGTAAAACTATTCATAAAAAAAATATTCTTTTTGGATAAACGTAAAAGTCCAAGGGGTTTATACACCGTATAAAAGAAGGTTGTGTATATAAAAAAATATGCCTCAATGAAAGGAGATTGAGACGAAGTCCCATACCTCGGGTCCGGCTTGACTCGATCGTTCTTTAACCTCATGAATAATAAACTTGAGTTAATTTATACTTTATTAAGAACCTTTTTCAAGTTCATTATTCCATTTATATCACTAATTACCATGTCATAAACACGATGTAATTATTTAAGTTAATAACGGTCGTTTTAATGATCATTGGTATTGAGTCAAAAATATACTCTTTATAATTACATGTTGTTCATGTATCCATTATATCCAGAGCTATACTCATGATTTATATATCATATATATCAAATATATCCATTATATACATGCATTTATAATATTACATAATGTTTAGAGGTAAGAAATGAAATGCACCGTTCATGGAGACGGTAAGCCGTACGTACGCATGAACGCTACTTTCATTTCTATTTCGTATTTTATGGAATGGAATCATTATGATATAAAGGTATATTATAATTCCATTATAATATCATATATAATATCATTAATTACATCCTTTATACGTCCCACATATGGCATTAACGAATTAAATAACTTTGAGGGGGCGGTAGACCGCACTTCCTAAAATGAAGATATTGCGTTTACCCATAATGGAAACCATAAAAATATGACATAAATGAAAAATAAAGAAGATTAAGTAAAAAATAAACATAATATATATCATATATAAATATAGTGAAATCATAATGGCCACCTTTGAAGGTGTTATATGAGTGTTGAACAATCATCGTTTCGTGAGGCAGAAATTCACCATCCACAGAAACAATATGTTCTTTAACCATTATATGTAGGTTTGTGTAATTGTAGCTCGAATCATTATTATAACAAAATCCTAGTATATGGAAGATACTGGTGTTGTTACAAAATAAATTAATAAAAAGAGTTTAGGGGGTTGTAGAAGCAATATAAAACATAAGAACACAAGAGAAGACACTACCTTTAAATCGGGTAACTCTTTTTGATTTGAGCTCAAAGGCTTCCTTGGGAAGAATTATTCCCAAAGTGAGGCTTCTAAGAGTTAGAGAGGGATGTTTAGAGACAAAATGGGAAGAAATTGGCCAAGCCAAAGGCTTTTGAAGTGTGGGTAAGGTGGTAGTGGTGGGGGCCTTTTGTAAGAGGAGAGGGGGGGCACTCTTGGAAAGTTATGAAAAGATACTTTGTTATAAAATGATTTTCGGATAAAAAAGGCCCCAGAATTATAAATTTCGAGGATAAGGTGATAAGGGTTCTAAATCCACCCATCCAATTGGTTTTTGACATGTGTAGGTCTTATATTTTACATTATATTTTCATTTTATTTAAATCATTAAATAATGAGGTAATCGCTGCATCATCGTGGTGTTATAAATAATTTAATTTATTTAATGTCTAAAAATTATAAAAAAATACTATGACGTAGGAAATCTTATTATATTTCCAATGACTATTTATAGTGAAAACTCTGACTTGTATAACCCCATGTAAAAATTGTTTTAGTAAAATTACTCATGTTTGTGACATTTTTACTTTAACATTAAATAAAAAGATATTAATGTCATTTTCCTTCCAAAGTGGCTCCATGGGGTCCCCATGTTGACCAATGGATTGTCTTGGTCTGACATGACACATCTAATAAGGGTAGGATATGTGTCTAGGTCATTTCATATTATTAAAACATTATTCTTACCTTAAATTACACTAATTACCTCTAATCGCGATTAATAAACTTAAAAGTTTCTATTCACCAAAAAATTATTTTAATCCCTTTGAACCACATTTTACTTCTTAATGAAAACCATGTATGTCAGATTTTGGAAATTCAAAACAAAGAGGTGGTAAAATTTCATTTAAACGAAAAATCAGTTTTTTAAGTACCACTTAGTGGTTTCACTATTCATCAAAATTGATGTTTTTCAGAAAAATACCAAAACATCACCCTAAGATATATTTGATATTCATAATTCAAAAATTATTTCTATTTTAAAAAATTCAAAACATATAAGTTAAATTAATTAATTTAATAATTAATTCCCACTGTCAGAGCAAATAGCGTGTTTTTATGAAACAATAAGTATCAAAAGATTGACACTGGTTTAAGTCCAATTTCTAAGTGAAATTAATTAAAATGACCACCATTGGATTAAATGGTATAAATATATTATAATTTCACTTTAAAACCAATTAAAAAAATAATATTATCATATAAACAGATTAGATTAAAAAGTGGTCTTGAATTAAAATACAACATTTTTCGCTATTCATTAAAAAAAGAACATTATCAGAAAAATACGATAAATTTTTCCAAAGTAAATCTCAATGTCCCAATCATAAAGGATAAGTTTATTTTGAAAAATATAGCTTATAAAATTGTCAAAAGATAGATTTATAAATGGTTTTCCATCAAAAGGTAGTAAAAATATCTTTTAAAAATATTAGTGTATTCCATGCTTAAGATTGGATTTATTCTCATTTTAAGCCTCTAAAACACTATCTAATTCATTAATAGACATAGATAAAAATATCTATTATTCATTACTTACTTGGTATGTTACATCCTTCCCCCTTTAGAAAATTTCGTCCCCGCAATTTATTTACTTGTCGAATAAGTGGGGGTATTTAGCCCTCATTGCATTTTCAGATTCCCATGTTGCCTCTTCAATCATGTGGTTTTTCCACAAAACCTTTACCTGATGAATCACCTTATTGAATAACACATGCTCCCTATGGTCAAGAATTTATACATGTTTTCCCTCATAAGATAGGTTCTCTTCCAGCTGAACTACCTCTGGACTCAAAACATGAGATGGATCTGGCATATACTTTCTCAAGATTGATACATGAAAAACATTGTGTACCTGAGATAAACTTGGAGGTAAAGCCACTTGGTAAGCAACTAATCCAACTCTCTCCAGAATTTCATATGGTCCAATGAACCTTGGACTCAACTTTCCTTTCTTACCAAATCGCATCACACATTTCCATGGTGAGACTTTGAAAAAAACATGATCACCTACCTCAAAAGAGAGATCCTTCCTCCTGTTGTACGCATAACTCTTCTGCCTGCTCCGAGCTATTCTCATGTGTTTCTGTATCAGCTGAACTTTTTCTGCCAACTCTTCTACCAATTCTGGTCCCATCAGCTTCCTTTCACCCACTTCATTCCAGAATGCTGGAGTTCGACACCACTTCCCATATAATGCCTCAAATGGTGCCATCTGTAAACTGGAATGAAAATTGTTATTATAAGAAAACTCAACCAAAGAAAGTTTTTGGTCCCAACTTCCCTTATAATCCATCGAACAAGCACGTAACATATCATTCAATGTCTGGATTGTTCGTTCTGACTGCCCATCTGATTGAGGATGAAAATATACACTAAAATTTAATTCAGTACCCAATGAATTCTGAAGGCCTTTCCAAAAGTTAGAAGTGAACCTGGGATCACGATCAGATACAATGGATAGAGAAACTCCATTTAACCTGACTATCTCTTTAATATACAAACAGGAAAGTTGATCTTGGGAAAAATTATCTTGTATAGCAAGGAAATGAGAAGATTTAGTCAAGCGTTCAACAATAACCCGGATTGCATTATTACCTCGAGGTGTCTTCGGAAATCCCACAATGAAGTCCATAGATATATTTTCCCATTTCCATTATGGTATTGGTAAAGGCTGAAGCATCCATTTCGGTAACTGCCGCTCTGCTTTAACCTGTTGACAAGTCAAACACTTCAAATTAAAATCAGCAATATCTGTTTTCATTCCATCCCACCAGTAATACTCCAGCAGATCTCTGTACATCTTAGTACTGCCAGGATGTACTGAAAATGGAGAACTATGAGCTTCACATAACAACTCTCTCTTCAACTGTGAATCACAAGGCACAGACAATATCTTCCCAAATATCAAAACACAATCATTATCAATGCTAAATTCAGGCAACTTACCCTTCTGAACCAGCTCTACCTTTTTTTGCAACTCACTGTCTTGCTTCTGTGCTTTCTTGATTCTGTCTGATAGAGAAGATTTCCCCGATACCTGAAACAAAACAGAAGAACTTCCTGCACCAACAACTTCTATGCCAAAGTTCATCAAATCATTAACCAAAGGATCACGTTCCAAACACAACTTTGTTAATGAAGCATTACTTTTTCGACTCAAAGCATCATCCACTTTATTTTCTTTTCACGGATGGTAATGAATTGTACAATCATAATCCTTGATTAATTCGAGCCATCTCCTCTGTCTCAGGTTTAATTATTTCTGAGTGAATATATACTTTAAACTTTTGTGATCGGTATATATTTCACACTTTTCTCTATACAAATGATGCATCCAAATTTTTAAAGCGAAAACAACTGCACCTAATTCCAAATCATGTGTAGGATAATTTACCTCATGAGTTTTCAGCTGATGTGAAGCATAAGAAATTACCTGATCATTCTGCATTAGGACGCAACTAGGTCCTTTCAATGAATCATCTCTGTAGATAACAAACTCCCCATTCCTGGAAGGTAGTTCCAAAACTGGAGCATTCATCAATCTTATTTTCAATTCCTGAAAACATTCATCACATTCTATTGTTAAGAAAAACTTAACACCCTTCCGAGTTAGCTTAGTTATTGGACTAGATAACCATGAAAATTTTCTAAGAAACCTTCGGTAATAGCCTGGCAAACCAAGGAAGCTACGAATCTCAGTTACATTTGTGGGTCTTGGACATTCTTCCGCAACCTTTTTTTTGCCGGATCAACGGTTATACCATCTTTAGAAACAATGTGCCCAAGGAATGAAATTTGTTGCAACCAAAACTCACTCTTGCTGAATTTCCCATACAATTTATTTTAATTTAAGGTTTTCAAAATAACCCTTAAATGTATTTCATGCTCCTATTTTATTTTAGAAAACACCAAAATATCATTAATGAAAACCACCACAAACTTATCCAAAAACTCATGGAAAATTCTATCCATTAAGTCCATGAATACAGTAGGTTCATTGGTTATCCCAAAAGGCATTACTAAAAATTCATAATGGACATATCTTGTACGGAATGCAGTCTTCGGAATACCTGCTTCCTTTACCTTCAGCTGATGGTACCCCGATCTTAGGTCAATCTTTGAAAAATACTGAGCTCCCTGGAGTTGATCAAACAAATCGTCGATATGAGGAAAATGATATTTTTTCTTAACTGCGATGTTATTAAAGGCTCTATAATCTATTCAAAGTCTCATTGAACCATCTTTCTTTTTAACAAATAAAATAGGAGCACCCCATGGTGATGTTCTAGGTCGAATGAAAAATTTCTCTAATAAATCTTACAATTTCTCCTTCAACTCTAAAAGTTCAATTTGAGCCATTCGATAAGGGGGTTTTGAAATTAGCTTAGCATCAGGAACTATGTCAACAGTAAATTCAATTTCCCGATCTGGTATTATTCCAGGCAACTCATCAGGAAAAACATCAGGATACTCATTTACCACTGACACATCATTAATCTAAACAGTTACTTTGTTTTCAACGATGTGTTCAAGGTAACATTCATTTCCATCTTTTACAAGTTTCTCGGCCTCTTGATAAGTTATCAACAGTAAGGGTTCATTCTTGTACACAAACTGAAAGTCTTTCTGAAAAGAAGCTTCTTTAGCTCTAAAGTCAATCTTAGCTTGGTAAATAGAGATCCAATCCATACCCAGGATAACATCAAACTCTACTAGAGGTAGAACAATAAGGTTCGCAAGTAGGTTCTTTCCACGGATAAGGATAGGAAGATTCTTATAAATTCTTTTTACCTTAAAATTTCCCCCAGGTGTTTTTACCACAAGTTCAGAAGTCATTTTTGAGATGGTATTCCCATTTTACTAGAAAAGTTTTCAAAGATGAAAGAATGTGTACACCCCGAATCAAACAACACACTGGCATAATCTGAAAAAACAAACAAAGTACCTGATACAACTTCATTTGATGGCCCGACATCTGCTGAAGTAGTTGCAAAGGATTTCACCACCCATTTATGCTTGTAGTCTAACTTCTTCCCATCACTCGAGATCTTTTTTCGGACACTAATTTGCATAGTGAACCATCTCATTGCACTTAAAACATTTCACAAACTATAAATCATATTTGGATTTACCATCACCTTGGTCTTTTTCAGTGCAATCACGAGCCTTATGTCCCATCTTACCACATCAGTAGCACATTCCAGAATTCAGAAGACATTCTCCAACATCCCTTTTTACACATTTATCACAAACTGGAAACTTAGTTTTCGTACCTTCAAACCTTTTTGAAGAATTATTTCCTTTCTCCTGCCACCTCGGTCTCTTCTTCTGCTGGTTGTTATAGAACACTTGATCATCGACAAACTCCATTTCCACCTTCTCATCACATCAAAGAAGCTTTTCATGACTTTTGAACTCACTAGAATCCAATGCCCTTCGATATTTTGGCTTTAATCCTGAGTAAAAATGATAGATTTTACTATCAAGATCTCGGATAAAATTTGGAGCATACCTTGCCAATTGAGTGAAACATTCTTCATAGGCAGCCACTGATTCTTCCTCTTGCCTCAATTACAGGAATTGTTTTTCCATTCTAAGTCAAACAACCTTAGGAAAATACTTCTCAAGAAACATACCTTTGAATTTATCCCAGTCGAGAGCATCAATGTCATCAGCGTCCCTAATATTTTTAACCATTGACCACCACTGATCTGCCTCACCCTCCAAGCGATAAATAGCAAGACTAACCTTTTGATTGTCTGAACACCCCATGACATCAAAAATCTTCTCTAGTGCTTTAATCCACCCTTCAGTTAGCAAAGGGTCAGATGATCCTCTGAATGATAGGGGATGTTGCCTCATGAAATGTTCCACCACTAACATGTTCCTCTGTGGTTGATATGGCTGATCTTGTGCATGGATACCACCACCATTTATCGCTTGAGTCAACTGCACCATTACTGCAACAAACTGTTCAGTTTCAATTCCGACCATCTCAGGATGCTGATTCGGAAGGTTATTTCCTTCTGTATGCCTTCCTAGCACTACTTCCCTGTTTCCTCTGCGGAAAAACATTCTGAACAAACATGTCTTAGATGAAGCAACATGGTAATCATAAAATGCTATATCATTTAAATTTGACCATAAAAAATATTTTTGGATGATCATTTAATATAATTCTAACTCCTAACGTTATCTAAACTGACCTCTGATGCCAACTATAAGTCCCCAGCCTTAAACCTTACTTAATCTTGAGTTATTACAAGATTACACAGTGAGGATCTTTTCAGGTTCAGAGTTTTAGAGAATTAGATCATAAAACATGCATTATATTCCACATTTAAAAAAATTGGTTACATAAAAGATAGTATTCATTTTTCCGTTCAACAGAAACATATTTAAAATAAAACATGGATTCCTTCTTGAAACTTCCTTGACACTATCTTCATATCATTTACCCTTCCCTTGACCAGTGAAAAACATTTCAAAAACATGGGATGAGCATAAAAATCTCAGTAAGGGATATAAAAATATGGAAAGGAAACATGAGTACATGTATACATAAGAATCAATCAAATCATACTCTACTCATAAAACATACGAACTTTAACATACCTCATAAAATCATGAATAAATCATATAAATCATAAGACATAAAGGTAACTTGAGGAATTCATAACATTCTTACGTAGGGAGTAACCCTCTTGGTTACGTTTGGAATACCCATCATAGTATATTCCCTAAATCTCTTCCAAGAAATCTTAACGTTTAACTCCTTCGCGTTACCCAATGAATTGGAAAGCTATATCAGGCTCAACCTCCCTTAGTTTATCACGGAACCACCCTTCTTCATAACAATGCCCAAGAACCATAACATAATCGTATCACATAAAACATGCATAAAGGAAACATAACATTTCCACATTTCAATCACAAGATATCAACAAAACAAATTGATATAAAAAAACATTATGAAACCATTTTGAATACCAAAATAAAAGAAAAGTAAAACATGCTATTTATTTATAATTTACAAAAATGGTATGGCTTGTAGAGAAAGCTGAAACTCAAATAATGGTCACGGCGGCGGAGAAGTCGTTGTCGCCGCATACGTACGACAAAAACATTCCCTTTTTTCGTTTAGTAAAACTCTTTTCATAAAAAAGATTCCTTTTGGATAAACATAAAAGTCAAAGGGGTTTATAAACCATATAAAAGAAGGTTCTTTATAAAAAATATGCCTCAATGAAAGGAGATTGAGGCGAAGTCCCATACCTCGGCTACGACTTGACTTGATCATTCTTTAACCTCCTGAATAATAAAATTGAGTTAATTTCTACATTCTTAAGATCCTTTTTCAAGTTCATTATTCCTTTTATATCACTTATTACCATGTTATGAACACTATGTAATTATTTAAGTTAATAATAGTCGTTTTAATGATCATCGGTACTTGAGTCAAAAATAAACTCTTTATAATTACAAGTTATTCATGTATCCATTATATCCAGAGTTATACTCATGTTGTAGATATCATATATATCATATATATCCAGTATATACATGCATTTATAATATTAAATAACATTTATAGGTAAGAAATGAAATGCACCGTTCATGGAGACGGTAAGCCGTACGTACGCATGAACGCTACTTTCATTTCTATTTCATATTTTATGGAATGGAATCATAATGATATAAAGGTATATTATAATTAAATTATAATATCATATATAATATCATTAATTACATCCTTTATATGTCCCAAATATGGCATTAAGGAATCAAATCACTTTGAGGGGGCGGTAGTCCGCACTTCCTAAAATGAAGATTTCGCGTTTACCCATAATGGAAACCATAAAGGAATTCCATAAATGAAAAATAAAGAAGCTTAATTAAAACATAAACATATTATATATCATATATAAATATAGTTACATCTTAATGACCACCTTTGAAGGTGTTATATGAGTGTTGAACAATCATCATTTTGTGAGGCAGAAATTCGCCAACCATAGAAACAATATGTTCTTTAACCATTAGATGTAGGTGTGTGTATGTGTAGCTCGAATCCTTCTTATAACAACATCCTAGTATATGGAAGATACTTGTTTTGTTAAAAAGGAAATGAATAAAAAGATTTTAGGGTGTTGGAGAAGAAAAATAAAACATAAGAACACAAGAGAAGACACTACCTTTAAATCGGTTATATCTTTTTGATTTGAGCTCAAAGGCTTCCTTGGGAAGAATTCTGCACAACGTGAGGCTTCTAAGAGTTAGAGAGGGATGTGTAGAGACAAAATGGGAAGGTTTTGGCCGAGACAAAGGCTTTGTAAGTGTGGGTAATGTGGTAGAGGTGGGGTCCTTTTATAAGAGGAGAGGAGGGGCACTCTTGGAAAGTTAAGAAAAGATACTTTGTTATAAAATTATTTTTGGATAAAAAGGTCCCAATTTGATAAATTTCTAGGATAAGGTGATAAGGGTTCGAAATCCACTCATCTAATAGGTTTTTGACATGTGTAGGTCTTAGATTTTACATTATATTTTCATTTTATTTAAATCGTTAAATAATGAGGTAATCGCTGCATCATCATGGTTTCATAAATAATTTAATTTATTTGATGTCTAAAAATTATAAAAAAATTACTATGATGTAGGAAATATTATTAGATTTCCAATGACTATTTATAGTCAAAACTATGACTTGTATAACCCCATGTAAAAATTGTTTTAGTAAAATAACTCATGTTTGTGACATTTTTACTTTAACATTAAATAAAAAGATATTAATGTCCTTTTCCTTCCAAAGTGGCTCCATGGGGTCCCCAAGTTGTCCCATGGATTTTCTTGGTCGGCCATGACACATCCAATAAGGTTAGGACATGTTTCTAGGTCATTTCATATTATTAAAACATTATTCTTACATTAAATTACACTAATTACCTATAATCGCGATTAATAAACTTAAAAGTTACTATTCACCAAAAAATTATTTTAATACCATTGAACCACATTTAACTTCTTAATGACAACCATGTTTGTCAGATTTTTGAAATTCAAAACACAGATGTGGTAAAATTTCATTTAAACGAAAAATCAGTTTTTTAAGTACCACTTAGTGGTTTCACTATTCATCAAAAATTGAGGTTTTTCAGAAAAATACCAAAACTTCACCCTAAGGTATATTTGATATTCCAAATTAAAAAATGATTTCTACATTACAAAATTCAAAAAATATAACTTACATTAATTAATTTAATAATTTATTCCCGCTGTCAGAGCAAATAGCGTGTTTTTATGAAACAATAAGTATCAAAATATTGACACTAGTTTAAGTCCAATTTCAAAGTGAAATGAATTAAAATGACCACCATTGGATTAAATGGTAAAAATATATTATAATTTCACTTTAAAACCAATTAAAAATAATAATATAATCATATAAACAAATTATATTAAAAATAGGTTTTGAATTAAAATACAACATTTTTCACTATTCATTAAACAAATGAACATTATCAGAAAAATACCAAAAATTTATCCAAAGTAAATTTAAATGTCCCAATAATAAAGAATAAGTTTATTTTTGAAAAATATAGCTTATAAAATTGTCAAAAGATATATTTATAAATGGTTTTCCATTAGAAGGTAGTAAAACAATCTTTTAAAAATATTAGTGTATTCCATGCTTAAGATTGGATTTATTCTCATTTTAAGCCTCTAAAACACTATCTAATTCATTAATAGACATAGATAAAAATATCTATTATTCATTAATTACTTGGTATGTTACACTCCATTCAATATTACCACTTCCGTTACATATATCCTGGAAAGATGATCTAGAGAGAAATCCTCTCTAATAGCAATGAAGTGTGCCGACTTTGTAAGATGATCAACTATGACCCAGATAGCATTATTACCTTTGGATGTTTTAGGAAGTCCGGTGACAAAGTCCATAGTTATGTTTTCCCATTTCCATTCAGGTATGGGTAATGTTTGTAACATCCCCTTAGACTTATGTCCCTCAGATTTAACTTGGTGACAAACCAAGCATCGGGAGACATATTCAGAAACATCTCTTTTCATGCCATCCCACCAGAAGTACTCTTTCAGGTCCCTATACATCTTCATGCTTCTAGGATGAATAGAGAATGAAGAAATATGAGCCTCATCCAGCTGATCCTTCTTTAATTCGGGGATGTGAGGAACACAAACCCGATTCCTGAACTTTATTATCCCTTCACAATCGAGGTTGAATTCAGGAACATTTCCCACCTTCTTTTGTAACTCTACATCTTCTTTCTGTGCCTCTTTAATCTTTGCATGTATATATGGTTGAAAATTCATTTGATAAAGATATGATATTTCCCCTTCCATTATAATTCCAAGATATATCCTGTGTAAATCCATAAATATTGTATCTTTTGTGATCCTCATCATGGATAAACTAGCATGGTCTTTTCGACTTAATGCGTCTGCCACCGTGTTTGCTTTCCCAGGGTGATAATGAATTGAGCAGTCGTAATCCTTAATCAGCTCCAACCATCTTCTTTGGAGCATATTCAGATCCTTTTGTGTGAAAATATACTTTAAACTTTTATGATCATTATAAATATCACACCTTTCACCATAAAGATAATGCCTCTAAATCTTTAATGCAAAGATTACCGCAGCTACCTCCAAATCATGAGTTGGGTAATTTTTCTCATGTATTTTCAACTATCGTGAGGCATAAGCTATCACCATATCATTTTTCATGAGAACACAACCTATCCCCTTCTTGGATTCATCACTATAGGTCACAAACCTTTCTCCACTACATGGTAGTGTGAGCACACGTACACTGGATAACCTTCCTTTTAACTCCTTGTAATTCTCTTCACATTCCTCTGTCCACACAAACTTAACCCCTTTTCGAGTCAACCTGGTGATTGGATTAGATAATCGTGAATAATATTTCACAAAATTTTGATAATATCCAGCCAAACCAAGAAAACTTTGGATCTCAGTTACTATTGTTGGTCTCAACCATCTTTCGATAACCTCTGTTATTGCGGGATCCACATATATCCCCTCTTTTGAGATTATGTGACCCAAAAATGCAACTTTTTGAAGCCAAAATTCACACTTGATAAATTTGTCATAAATATTCTCCTTTATCAGGGTCTTCAATACAATTCTCAAGTGATCTTCATGTTCTTACTTTCTCTTTGAATGGAAAAGAATATCATCTATAAAGACTACCACAAACTGATCAAGATAGTCTCTAAAGACTCCATTCATCAGATCCATGAAGATAGTAGGTGAATTAGTAAGACCAAATGGAATCACTATAAATTCATAGTGTCCATAACTTTTACGAAAAGTAGTCTTTGGAATATTCTACCTTTTGAACCTTAATTGATGATACCCTGAATGAAGATCAATCTTGGAAAAGTATTGAGCTCCGCGTAGTTGGTCAAATAAGTCATCAATGCACGGGAGAGGATATTTTTTCTTGATAGTGATATTATTAAGTTCTCGATAATTAATGCAGAGTCTCATTGATCCATCTTTCTTCTTAACAAACTGAACAGGTGCTCCCCAAGGGGATGCACTAGGGAGTATGAATCCCTTATCAAGATTCTCTTGGAGTTTCTTCCTCAATTCATGCAACTCAATTGGGGCCATTCTATAAGGTGTCTTTGAAATAGGCAAAGCACCCAGTACGAGTTCTTTGGAAAACTGAACTTCACGATTTGGTGGGAGACCAGGAAATTCCTCCAGAAAGACATCATCAAACTCCTGTACAGTGGGAATATTCTTAATCATGATTTTCTCACCAAACATTTGAGATAAATAACCTTCATTTAGTGGAATCAAGACCCATAAGATGGAAGAAATTTCCACTGGAAGGTTATGGTCATCCTTGCATCAGTAGATGATCATAGATTGATCTGGAATATGAAATGTGACTTCCCTTATTTGGAAATTGATATGAACTCAATATAAAGAAAAACAATCCATGCCAAGAATCACATCAAATTCCACTATAGGAAGGATAACAAGATTTGCAGGAAGCACTTCCCCACAAACTTCAATCGAAGAAGAATTGTAAACTTTTGATGTGACTATTGGGCCATTTGGGGTTGTCACAACTAACTCAACATCTAATTGTTGAGGTAATACGGAGATACCCTTAGAAAATTCTTCATAAATAAAAGAGTGGGTGGATCTAGAATCAAATAAAACATTTTCTACTTTAGAGTGCATGGTAAGTGTACCTTTCACCACTTCGTTATCATACTCCACATCGCTGATAGAAATTGCATGTGACGTTCCTTTGTCTTTAGCCTTAAGAGTTTGTTGACGTCGATCATCATCAATAACCCTTGGATTAGGGCCTTGATTAGCATAATGCCCCATTTCCTTGCACTTTTAACATTTAAGTGTAGGAGTTTCACTCTATGTAGAATTTTCTTTGTTCACATCACTAGACATCTTCTTGCCATCATCGCGGAATTAAAATGCCCGATGACCTTCTTTTCCACATTTGAAACATTTACTTGTCCCTTTAATACAACTCCCTCCATGTTTCTTTCCACACTTTGAGCATAAGGGAAAACTCATCTTCTTTTCAGTGTGATCTTTATATTTTCCTTTGAACTCCATTTTCCTCTTCTTATCAAACTCATATGACTAATGGGTTACCCCAATCTCCATCTCAACCTTGAGAGCACATAGAAATATTTCCTCGTATCTATTGAAGTCCCTTATGGATAACGACCTTCAAAGACTTGGTTTTAATCCACTAATGAATTGATCGATCTTACTCTCAGGTTGGATAACAATACCAGAAGCATACCTTGAAAGTCTTGTAAAATTCACTTCATAGGTACCAACAGATTCATCATCCTTCTACTTTAGTTCATGAAACTCCTTCTCCATCTTTGTTCGAAGAATACGGGGGATGTACTAACTGAAAAATAAGTTCTTGAACTCATTCTATTCCATGGACTCAATTTCTTCTCTTGGCCTCGTATTCTTGATAAGATTCCACCATTTATCACCTTCACCTTCCAAATGATAAACTGCTAAGATGACTTTATCATGTTTAGAACATTGAAGAACTGAAAATATCTTTTCAGTGGTACTGATCCATTGTTCAGCCACTAATGGATCAGTAGACCTACTGAATGAGGGTGGACGATGCCTCATGAAGGATTCAACAGAATGTTGCTCCTTCCTTTGCTCATTTGGAAGTCCTGCATGATTCATATCTTGAGAAATTTGTGGGATCATGGCTACAAAATTTTTCATTCCATCTCCCATAAAGTTTGGTTGCTCTGGGGGACAATCATTGCATTGCCCGTCACATTCCGCATTAACACAGTTCCTTCGGGTTCTATCCATTGACTAAAACCAAGAAGAATAGTGTGAGAAATACTAATTATAATAGGAAAACCACATAATAAAGTATAAAATTTCACACTTAAGGTCTTATCTTAGGTTGTTCATGGCCATTTTTAAAACACTAAGATTGTGTTCTATGCTTAGACTTATCCTTAGGGTTCTTACTAAGGCTATCACATCCTAGTTTCCAAAGGTTGACTATACCTTTCCTCTGATACCAACTATAATGACCCATACTTTACATACATTATGATTAATTCAGAATTGAAGCACACTTATTACAATATTTAACAAAACCATGAAAGTACCATATAGGTATAATGTCTTTAGAAACCGGGAAACATAAAAAACTGGTTCATAAATCATCTACACTGTCTCCCTCTTAATTTATCATATCTAGAGTCCCTTTTGGAATATCTTACTTAATGTCCTTCTTCCTGACCTGGGGAAAAGAAAACATACATCAAGGGTGAGATCAAATGCTCAGTAAGGGTAAACAAAAGAAATATCATTCGTATCATATTCATAAGAACATAAAATTTTTAAAATCATAACCTGCAAAAGAGATCACAATATCATAAATGGGATAAATCATAATAGTGAAATGTAATCCCAATAATCAGAACATGAAACATGAAACTTTATGGCATACACACATAATTATAGAGAATAATTTCTTAGTAGTCAAGACTCATTTCCAAGACTATCTTAGTGGACAAAGTCCATTTTTTAACCGAGTTCACTCCTCATTTCAGTCCTGTTTCACTGAACCGGATTAACCTATCGTTCCATCCATGTCTATCTCATGAGATATAAATCAATACCCAATTAATTTTAGGGAGATATAGGTCCCACCCATATCATAATGATACCATTCTTATGTGTGCCACAAGATCATAAATCATACATCATAACATAACCCATGTAATAAAAATGGGATTCTTAAACATCATGTCATCATAACATAATCCATATAAGATAAAAGGACATTATAAAAATAATTCCATCATAACATAATCAAATAAATGTAAAAATAGGGATAGAAACATAGCCCTATATTATCTTAGATGGAAAATAATTTTGATAAAACGCTTGAACTCCATTCTTGAGGAAAATATCCTTTCTACATGAAAAACATTATACTTTCTTAACATGTCATAAAATTTTTATCTAAAAGATGTTGATTAAAAATAAACATGAAAACTTGTAAAGGAAGCTTCACGGAAATAATTTTCTATGAAATCATAACTATCCTTTCATTCCGTATAAGTTAAAAATAACATTCTCCTCATACTTTTGTCGGAAAAGTCAAAAAGTACCTCGTACTAAAAACGACCAAATATTCCTTTCATATCATTTACTAAAATCTAACCAATGGGTAAATTGGATTTAATAAATTGTTTGAGGATATAAATAATATTACATATTGAGAAAACATGGATGTGGATGATAAATATTCCCTAGTAAATACCTAAGTATAAGTAATCTCAGATAAAAATGAGATTGTGAGATTTTCCCTTACCATAGGTCCAATTTGCTTCATACGTGTCCGAACCTCCTGTATAATTATTTAAATAATGTTATTGACTTATTACAGAATCGTACGCATTGTTATTATATCGTATATGGTCATATTCTTAGCTTCTTACTAGTAATATTTCATTGTTACTTGTTATTCAGGTGTTTATTGCTTTTTGTTCTTATGCGGGTTTTGTAGAATAAATTCGTATTCTTCTTTTAGATTATAGATAACTCATTTCAAGAATGGTATTAGTGTAATATATATCATATTTTTCATTCAATTCATTTATATAATCATTACGTATTGAAGATCATGTAGAACAAGTCGCATCACATCGTGGAGATGGTAGGTCGTACGTATGCACGAGCGATGATATTGTTCCCCTGATCGCAGAATTTTATTGAAGTGTATGTATACTATTTCAGAATCAATATCACATTACAATAATAATATATAGTTATTCTTTACACCATTATACCCATGCAAGTATGGTGGGGGTGGAAAACAGATTACACCACGGCATGGAGACAGTATTCTGTACGTACATACGCGCGGTGATTTCATTTTCCGTAGGATGGATAGAAGGTGAAATAGGGTTGTTTCATATTTATAATAACATATAGGTATATGAGTGATACTTATGTAATTACTTCATAATGAAAAAACTAAATAATAAGAAGTAGAAGAAGAAATTTTTTTGAAAGACTCGGTAACAGATATTACCTCTTCTTCGACACGCCACTTTGAAACATCCTCTTAGGGCACTAAGATTGGTCTTTGAAGAAGAACAGGAACTCTATGATGTTTCTAGGGAAGTTTAAAAGAGAAATATTCAGGGTTTGGCCGAGCTTTAAGTCTCAATTTGGTGTGAGGAGGAGAGGGTGTAGGTTCCCTATTATAAGGGAGGAGAGGGGCACCTTAGAAAAAACATAAAATATTATTTTATTATAAAGTCATATTCGGTTTTTAATATCTCAAAATTGATTTATTTCGAAGATAAGGTGGGGATGGGTCGAATTACTCTCATAAAATAGATTTTAGACAAGTTTAGGTTACTATTTTAACCATATCATTTATATTTAACTCTAAATTAAATAATTTATCTGTTACCGTGTCTTCTTGTTTTCTTACACTACATGGTTAATAAATATACTATAACAAGCCAAACGAACCTCAAGTTGTTTATTATTAATATATATAACCTTATATATGTCATTTTGCCGAACCATATATTTTTAGCAATAAAATAACAATTAATAATATAATATTTGTTTTAAAAACTATTGTTTGTCAATTTTGACACTATTTGGTAATTGATTTTTGTGAAAATTATAACAGCATGATTAGTTCGAAAAAAGTTAATTAAATAAATACTAACATATCATATTAACCTATAAAATTATTGGAATTCATAAAAATTCTCAAATTTCATTTATTTTGGTATTTATAACATCAATTATGTTAATATTTCATTAATAAGATTATTATTGCATCATCATTGTGTCATAAATAAATTAAATTATTTAATGTATAAAAATTATAAATAAAATACCATTATGTAGAAAATAGTTTTATATTTCTAATGAATATTTATAGTCGAATTTATCTTATATATAACCCTATATTAAAAATTATTTAGTTATTAAACATTGATTTTAACTATTTTAACCCTTCTTTAAATAAATTAATAATAAATGTCTGAATCTAATCCAAGTGGACCTAAATGGTAATATTTTATTCCTAAGATTTTTTATGGTCGAATTACACTTATCCAATAGAATTATGACATGTGTTAGGGTTATAATAATATCATTTTTACCCTTAATTACCCTATTTACTTTTAACCGTGGTAAATAAAAGAAAAAATTTACTATTCACCAAATATTATTTTCATCTCATTGAACCACATTTTAGTCTTTGATATTAACCATGTCTCTCGTATTTTCAAAATTCCACTCACAGAAGTGGTAAAATTAAGTTTTAGGTAAATTTTGAAACTCTCCTAGGAGGTGGGTAAAAGACTGTGAAAAGTTCAATAAAATTTTTATATATCTAAAATTATTATAAAATGACTCCAATGAATTAAATTGAACTTATATAGTAATTATGTATCATTGTTTACATAAAATAAATTTAAATAAATTAAATAATTATTTAAAGAAAAAGTCAGTTTTAAATAGTAACCCAGTGTTTTCACTATTCATCAAAAATTGAAATTTTTCAGAAAACAACCAAAATTTCACCCTCAGCTAATTTCGATATTATGAATCCAAAAATGAAGTCCATTTTGAAAAATAAAATTTCCAAAAGTGGGTATTACTATTCATAATAGCTAGTTTTAATAATTTTTTAATAGCATATCATTGTTTAGTGAAACTCGGTATTGTGTACAACACAAGCTATCAAGGAAGGTCGTGACTGCATGTAAAGAAATACAAGAGAGTGTTCTGTGAAGTGAAATATTTCTTTGATGATGTATATAACCTAAAAACAAAACATTTCTCATTAAAATATCGGGTGTTACAGTCAGTCTCATCGAAAAACCAATACAATCTCACCCTTGCCAATTCTAATAGCCTATCGACCTACATGATGTTCGTTGTTTCAAAATCATGAGCATCTAACCACACATCCACCTTTATACTGAATGTTTATCTATGAACCAACTGGGATTGTAATTCATCATATCCAAACCACTATTCTTACAATGATATAGAATCCAATTCCCCAAAACCTAGTGTTACATAAGGGGTTCAATAGGCTATCCCAGCTAGCCCACAAATCATAAATCCCTTGTGGACGCGCCTGCCCTAATGTCATATACCCCTGACTAATATTGTGTTCCCCACTATTAGAGTATACTTTTCAATGTTGTTCCAAAAACGGTTTTCCTAAACTAATGTGATCATATTCTAAGCATTCCTCTCCCTACCACCACCAAGATTTAAGATGTTTCTCATCCATAGCCATAAATTCAGGAACATAAATGTGACATCAATAATGAGGAAAATTCTAAGTCATATGGTGCTCCCCACCATAAGATTCCACAACCAATTTGTAAATCCATGTAGTGGTACTTCCCTCCATATAAATCTCTTACCATGGGTATAAATGAAATAGTCCAAAGTACTATCCCAACCCAAAAACCAACAGGTTCTCTATCATAATTAATTCTTAAAATTACATCAAGAACATATCATGGGTACAATCATTGATATCTCTCAAAAATATCATTAGGATACTCAATACAAAAGGCAAAAATCAGTGATACCACTGTGTATAACTCCCAAAAAGCTTCCACCTTGAGCATACAACAAGAGTCTCTTGTAAAACATCAATTCCTTGATCCGATATATAGAATCACCAAAAGTATCCATGGTGCGTCGTAGAATATAGAAATCAGTAAAAGGGCCTCACCTCTTCTATCCTAAATGATCTGACAAAATTTTCTATATATTCACCATTTTCTCTCATTTCCCCATATAAAAGAAAAAAACACACCCACTAACCTTATCCGATGGTTTCAAAACACAGTTGGCATTCATTATGAATAGAAAAATAAATCACACAGGTCCTCGCTAAAAAATATAGAAAATACAAGAAAAATAGTACTTCTTGGCACATCTTTCACAATTTTAAATCTTATTTACAAAACACTTGCACATGCCAAAACTCAATAAGTTTTTTCAAAAAACCCCTTAGAATCCATGTTTTTTTGTAACAACCAAAATTAAAAAAATTATCTTCCTATAATGACCCTTTTTTGAAAATTTATATGGTTTTAAAATTTCCATTTTGAAAACAATTTTTAAAAACAACATTGATATAAAATATGAAATCATCTTTAAAGTTCCATTTCAAAACCAAATTTCTTTATCTGTTTACAAAACCCAAAAATAAAAACCAATTTTAATATCACCCTCTCCATGATACATTTTACACAAAACCAATCCATAAAACCATTTATGCACAATCACATTATCACCCATGTTTTATTTTTTAAAATAGGTTTTCATCAAATTTGGTTTCCAAAAAATATTGCCCTACGGAGGCTAGAAACACACAAGAATAGTCAAAAAAATATTCTTGTATCCATAATTATTTCATCCCAACTATAATATAAGAAACCAAAAAATTGATTATATAATATATTTATTTAGTTTATATAGATTTATCTATGTTCATCATGTCAAACAACACCTCTAGTAGGTCTGTGTGTTGGGCATATATAATATACCAATCATGGTGTATGTATAACGCTCTTTCTCCAACTAGAGACGTTCGAGTCATCCTAAGTCTCATCCATCCGATGCTGGGATTGTTAGTCCAACTAAGAAACTTTCTCATCTTATAGTTCTTAATAGTAAAATAGAATATCCACTCACAATATGAGTTGAAAATGATGTCATACACTTTAAGAATACACATGATCAACCTCTTGGGTCCTAGAAAAAAACAAAACTTATATATCTATTATATCAATCCCAAGATATGAACTGATATCATTTCGTAATTCCTCAGAGGGGGTCAACCGAATGAAATAAGAGCGAGGTTGACCACATCACCTTAGGTGCTCTTCCCAATATTCTAGAGTCTACCGACTAGTGGTGGGGGCTAATATATTCATGGGGAGAATATTCCCTCTACGATAATCCCTCATGGTCTACTAAATTATACGAACAATTCATTATTCCCCATTCGTATAGTGGTTGTCCTGCCAACCTTTAGACATGAAAATAGGATCCCAATGGGCCCCCATTGTCAAGAATATAAATGGTGGAAATCTATATGATGGATAAAACATAAAAAGAGTATTACTAGAAGATAAAATAAGAAAGATATCATATAAAAGAATGAAACACTAGATACTTTTTACCAAAAAAATTATACACAAAGATACAGTGTCCCTTTACCAAACTCACATAAATTATGCTATATTCATGACTTCCATGACCAGTTTACCTATAACCTGAGTCATGTCCCATATATTTTCTATTCAAGGAGAAAAGATACGAGTGTCGGTCCATGTACAAAAAATCCACACAATATAAGTGGATAATGGCTGATTCCAATGACTCAATAGCTATCCCAATTGTGATCAGGACAATTTTCATTGAGTATATATATATAGAGTGAGGTATTTCCTATGAGTCACACTATCCTAGAATTATAAAACATATAAATTTTAAAAACCCCATTTTTCTTCAGGTACATATCTTTTACATTTCAATAAATCTTATTTTAAATGTTCAAATATGGCCTAATGTGAATTCCCTTGAATGTTATAAATGTAACAAGGGGTGTTCGAGGCTCGTTCTAAGCCTAGAACCTAGATTTTTTTTGAAGTAAAGGGCCTAGTTCATAGTTTGTTCAAAATGCGTGGGGTAGGACACACAGTCTGAAAAATTGTGGAAGTCGTGGGAAGAGAGAGGGATGAGCTCACACAGATATAAAAAACCATGTCAAATGTGGCTCATGACCATGCGACAATGTCTGTAATTTTGAAAGTTTAGTTTTCCATGATTTTCACCTAATTAGTTAAAAAATGTTAAAAAACCATGTGATGTTCCCTTACCTATAGCTAAGCATGCACGGTTGTCACACGGTTTCCCAAACCGTGTTTCCAAACCATGTGACCCCATATTTTGGGGTGAAATTACAATTTTAACCCTAATTAAATTAATTTCTAAACATGAATATTAATTTCTATCCTGAATAAGAAACAATCACTTTTAAATCCCTCTTTGAGGTATATTCAAGGAATTAAGGTAGATTTTTCATATGATCTCCAAATCAAGACCCGTTAGAAGAATCAGATCCATTTCGGTGAGTTCCCCATTAATTTTGTGACATTACTCATTTATTTTGGTATCGACACCACAATTAATGTGAAAGATAATTTTCCATATTATTATGATTTTCATATATTCTATGATTTTCCCATGAGATGAGTCAAAACCAGAGATGATATTGGATGATCTATCCACTATATTCATAAGGTATGCAGTCTCATGTCTTTCGTTCATAGTCAAAGTGTTTATATATTACATTGTTCCGCACTCACAATTATTGGGTGATTCCTTGAAAAGAATTTTTATCCTTGAGTTGAATTGATAGGTATACCATATTCAATTAATGAGGATCACTAATAGATGTCAAATTGTTATGAACCATTTATTAATCCACCTATTAGGGTGTGTTATGTTTTTAATTGGCCATTTTAATAGAAAATGAATCTTTGGATTCCCTTGAAGTGTGACATTTACCCCTTTCCATGGGATATTGATATTTAATTATGAATTGAATCCATGAATTTTATTATGATCTAAAATTTAAATTGGATTGAAATATAAATTTTAAATTGTAATTGATTTGATAATATAAAGGGGTGAATTGACCATTACCCATGTAAATTATCTTGTAATGGATTGTTTAAGAATGTGATCCTTATTGAAATGAAATTACCATGAGAGTGTAATTTAAATATAAACCTTATAATCTTATCCCATGACTGTATCCTCATTTTGAGGTGAGATATAAATTTATTGTCCTTGGTATTGACATTTACATAGTTAAATGGTATTTTTTTAATGGAATTGATTAAACAGTTTTGAATTGGTTAGGAATATTCCTTCGGGGACCCGTGGATTCAATCCCCAATTCCATTGAAGGACGAAACTGGATTCTACATTTCATATTCCTAAGTGACACTTGGAATCCTAATATGGAAATAAAAGGATATAATATTAGGTTCATGACTATTACATGATAAGAGAAACAAGGATTCCATATGGATTTAAAAGGAAAAAATCATAGGGAAATTGATCACTATGCCATTGGTGATACTTGGGCTCTCATAGTGGACCATCAAAGATGGGTTTGAATGAAAAAGATGTTAAACCACACCAAGATCGATACATGGATTTCTGTGAGGATCTCCATGGATGGGCTTGTAGGGTGTTTATTTATATTATAACATGAGTGATACCTAGATTCCAAAATAGAAATGAAAAGTATGTGCTCAGTTGTATAAAGGAATAAAGTATTAAATGAGTTTTATGATGCATCTGACATTCCAAATAACTCTCTCGGATTTAGTCTTTGTTTATACATTATGGATGGACTGATCTAGAATCCTTTGGATTAGTATTTTCATGAGGGATATCAAGGTAGGCACCGGGTCTCAAGACTCATAAATTAAATGTAATTAAATCATTAAAATGATTTGGTTATAAAATGAGAACATGAACTTTATAAGATTTTAACATTTAGTAAACCCTTTTTATTATATTAATGATTGAAAACCAGAAGAATTATATTTTTACTAGATCAATGTTAGTTTTCATTTGGTGGTTTCCTTATAGTATTATATCTCAATCCATTTTCGGTCCACAGTGGTTGCCGGAAAGGATTATATTATTGTAGGAATACACAAGGAAAATATCCTTACTATAGGTTTTTGATAGCTGCTTAAGAGAAAGGGATCATGGGACCAATCAGAGGCTTGTGATGATAGTTGGGATACTTTTGGAATTTTTTTACTTTTGATACATATATTTTTTTTAATTATGTGTTATTTTTGTCTGGTTTTTAGAGAAGTATGACATGTATCGTACTCATCATTCTATATGATCATTCTGTTGAAATTTTCATATATTATCGCTCATTATTTAGTGTATATATGTTTTACTACTTCCGCTACATATCAGTTATTGATATTATACTATGTGACAAGTTAGTAAGAGTGAGTAGTGTCCCCACAATCATACCATAGATCGTCACTGCTAGCTGTGATCTTCCAGTGTTTGGGGAGATGCTCTTGAGTCTATGTGGCCAACCAGGCGTGGGGAACTACTGAGTGGCCTCTAGGCTCTAGACATTACAATGATGTCTAAAAGGATTGTTTTTAATTTTGATTTAATATTTGAAAAAATAGGAAGGAATGAGAATGAATATTAAATATTTACTGAGTTTTTTTTCATTTTGTAGCTATCCCGGGTATAAGAAAATCCATGATTTCCATCAATTCACTTAATGTTTTCTAGATTTTAATTATTAATGTGGATTTTATGCTATCATTGGGCGATAAATTTAATTTTTATGTTATTATTGATATGCTTATGGGTTATATTTTATTGAAACATGAGGATATGAGGGTATTCCATCTCATGTATCATGTTTAGCACTATTCAAGAATCACATTCCATGAATTATTCCATTCCATATAAGATGAATTACTTATTGAATGCTGTTTTGATAGGTGCTGTGATAGATATACATGTTGTTGTGATATGTATTTTGGAATATGTTATGGTATGAATTAGGTGAACTCCATACTTTGGTTCCTAAGGAGTATGAGACCTCATTGGTCAGAATTTGGAGAACCATGGGTTCAAAAATTCTAAAATGAACTATGATATAGATGTGAAAAGAGAATAAATTCAATTTAATGTGAATGTGTATATTTAAGTAAATGATAAAAGGAGTTTGAAACTAAAATTTTTTAGATTAGAGAACATGATCCCATCCAGACCATAGTAATGTAAAATAGGTAGTATCTCTTATATATATATATATGATAGGTATATCACCCAAACCCTTCTCATGGAGTTGGGAGAGGGGTGTGTTCTTATATAAGAAGGTTGATACCTATCCTATTTCAGTATCTATTCTTTTGAGCTGTGGAATTTGATAATAATCCTAATATGAGGTCTGCTCTTGAAATTTGTAGACATCTACCACTATGATGTCATCCATTCATGTTATAGGAGGGCGGAAAAGTACATACTTTAGAGGTAGTGGGATATGAGCTACCAATGAATCTTCTAGTAGTGCTACATACAACCCTAGTAGTTTTACCAAATATAGGTGTTGATCCATAGTACCAGGAAGGATTTATTCCATTCTAGAAGATTGTTCATGGAGAACCACAACCACCCTTGACTATAGAAGAGTAGACCCGTGAGTTCCAATAGTAGAATCTACACATGATTTTAGGGGATAGTGGGATATAGAAAAAACATTCATGGATAGAGGCCATGATAACATTCTTTAACCATCTTGAGGTGCCTATTTTTGGTTGAGTAATGATCTCTATGTATATACTACATGTTCCCATAAAGAGGTGGTAGGATTTCATTAAATTGATGGGTCATCATCAAGAGAAGTGTTGGATGAATTTTCACATATCATCCTATGATAACTTCTATATTTAGACATTGAGGGATGAAATATCCCATGTGTTTTTTCACATAGAGAAGGTTGTACTATCATTTATGGATTATTCATGACGTTTTAGTAAGATCCAATGGTTCACACATATTTTGGTGGTTAAAAATCAATCTAATTATAGGGCATTCAAGGAAGGTCTTTGGTACTCCATTTGATCACATGTTAATGATTTTTTTATTTTTATAATTTTTATAATATTTAATCAATTGATTATCAAATAATATAACCTGAGAGGATGGGGGTGAGATCCTAGGTGGGTTGCAACCTATATCTATAACTCCATTGCTCAGTAGTAGGAATCATTGTCTGGACATTCCATGCAGTGATAACATCAGTTAGGGAACATAATAATCTAGTTAAGTGAGGTGATACCATTTCAGTAGGATGGAACATAAAATCCCTTAATGTACGAGGGACCCAGTCATGTGTCGATCTAATAGAAAGATCACTCATATATAAAACTTTTGATGAAAATTTCTTTTAGAGGATAGTGAGAGATGGTATGCACCAACTCTATGATCAATAGTGGGGCCATTAGCTTCTCACCAGGTAGGGAAGTAGAGTATAGTAGGACGATCAGTTTGCGGCAGTGGTTGTTGCCATGTTAGTCAAACTCCAGCATTACAAGGATAGTATGGTGGATCTTCTCAGGGTAGCCATGAAGTAACATTGGGATATAGTTCAAAATGGATATATGTTGTGTAAATAAGCCTTGTGGAGTGTAATTCTTCACGTTATACTATCATAGGTACTATTCTAGTAGCATATACTTTAGCTTTTACCATTTTTAATATAAATGTTCTTAATAGCTTTATAATTTTTCCCATTGTGGAAAACCATGGTATTCGTGTTTATACTTCTGATGGATTCATTACTAGGGACACACAGTTGGGGATTATAATAGAGGCTGTAAGTCAATGCAGGGTGTCCACATTCATATTGGTAGGTGTCCCTTCGTATGAGACCTCTTTGACCTTGGGATGAAATGCTCTTATATAATTCATAGGATGTAATGGTTTGTTCCCTTATATTATTTCATTGATTTTTATCAACATAGGGTGACCTTCACATCACTATATATTCTAGTGTTTAATCACAAGGGTTAATGGGGTGTCCCAAAGAGTTGAGCTGCACCCAACTATCGTGGGATGGGATGGATGAAAGCTTATATTCCAAGTTTACATTTGGATTATCCTAGAACTTGTCCCGTATATTTCCCTCCAGTGGTTGATAATCTGGGCGAAATTTTCCTCCATAATATATTTTGATTACCCCCTCTAAGAGAGGTGTATTTATTTATTGAGTTTGTTTTAGGAGCTGTAATTTCATCGATTATTACTTACAGGATGAATACTACTGTAAAGACCCGTAAAATTCAAGGAAAATTTTTTCTTAATTTTCTTTAGAATTTTACAAGAGCGCGGTTTCAGACGGCACCTGATTCCGAGGTCCGGAGTGCCCGGAATTAATTTCTGAAGTTTGGCTCGGGTACGTTCAGTGAACGAACGAGCGGGAATTCCTAACTTTTGATCCGGTGCTCGGAATTGAAATCCGAGGGCACCGATGAACTCGCAGCGCCGATATTCGCTTAAAGAGACCTTTTCGGGAGTTGCGTTTGTTGCGAGTTGAAAGTTAGTTTTTGGGTTTTTAGTTTAAGTTAAATAAAATTTGTGAGGAACAAATTTTATTTTTATCTAGTTAAGTTCTACCAAAGGGAGTTGGGAGTGGGACCCACATCCACTTAACCTCCCTTGGGAGGATTAAGTGAGGTGGGGTCCACACGAACCCCAACTCCTCAAATTCTCTCAAAACCTCCCCTTTAACTCTTTTCTTTTAATGTTGTCAACTTGAGATACTTAATTAATTATGGGAGTTTAACCTTTTTGAATTTCAAACTTTTGAAATTCTAATGTGAATTGTAATAATAAAATAAGAAGTGGTCTTATTTTATTTTGGGTTGTTTTGTTTGTCTCCTTGAGAGCTTTTGGAGAGCCTCTCTTCTTCTTCAAACTCAACGAAGAACGCGAAGAACGTCGTTCTTCAACGAAGAACTTCTCCGCCGAAGAACACGATCCATCCGCGACGCCGTGTCCGCGACGCGACGTACTTCTTCCGCGTCATCTCTTCCGCGACGGTTTTCCGCGACGAACGCCTTCAATAACGACTCTTCCTCCGACGTCAAAGGAATCGACACCGATATTTCACGACTACGTCAACGTGCGACTATCGAGGTAGAGGTTCTTGAGTTCGTTGTTTCCTTTTTATTTGACTTTCCTCAAGACTTGACGTAGAACGCTCAAGTTCCGACGAAGAACGCCGCTCCGCTCTTCTTCGTCTTCGGTGTCAACGAGAGAGAACACCGCACCTTCCTCGGACAACCTTCGTCGGCGTACAAGGATTCGCCAACGACGTGCCTCTTCGGACGCGTCTCTTCGTCAACGGAATTGACGAACGACTACCGCGACGCCCGATCTCCGCGACGTCGACTTCCGCGGACATAGTCAAATCCTCGAACTTATACCGAGGTAGGGGTTGTTGATTTAATATTTAATTATTTCATTCTTGCTCGTGGATCGTATAACTAACGTAGGGGATGTTGATTTAATATTTAATTATCTCATTCTTGCTCGTGGTTCGTATGACTAACGTGAGGATGTTGTTTATTTAAAGTTGCGTTATTAATTTAACGTGAGGGGGCCGGACCGTACGAACACGGCCGAACCCCCTCCAACGTTCTTGTTTGTTTTTACGGAAGAAAGCAAGTGGCGTGGTGCCGTCGCACCACGCGGTTGATCGTGCATATATTTTACGTGGCGCCGTCGCGCCACGACGAAGAAAAATCTTCAAGAACGCGACGCCGTCGCGCCGCGTTGAAAGAAATCATGGCACGGCGAAAGGGGTGCGGTGTCGTCGCACCGCGCCGGACGACGAACACCGCGGCCGGTTCCGGGCCGCGGCGGGACGAGAAGACCGCGGCCGGTTCCGGGCCGCGGCGGAAGAGGAGACCGGCGGCCGGGCCGCCGGCGTCGGAAGACGAAGAGGGGACCGGAAATTCCGGTCCCGTTGGAGAAAAACCGGCCGGCCAGCTGGCCGGCCGGATGCCATTTAACCGGGGAATTAATTCCCCGGCCAGCTGGCTAAACCCCCCTCTTAAAGAGGGGGGTGGTTAATTTAAAGGGAGGGGGCAGCCGCCCCCCTCGGTTCCGCACCAGCAGGCCCCCCACGTGGGGGGGATTCTTTTAAAAAATGGGGTGCGGCCCTTGTGCCGCGCCGCCCCTCAAAAGAAACGCGGGGCTTAGCCCCGCGTGCGTGCGGCCTCCCCGCTGGCGCCAGCCGCGGGCGGCCCCTCGCGGCACCCCGAGCCGCCGCGGCCCGCCGCGCCGCCGCGCCGCCGCGCCGCCGCCCGCCGCCGCCGCCCGCCGCCGCCGCCCGCCGCCCGCCGCCGCCCGCCGCCGCCGCCCGCCGCGCCGCCCAGGGGGGGGGGGGGTCGGGCCGGGTCGGCCCGGACCCGGACCCCCGTTTCGAACTAGATTTGGTTTTTGGCCCATAACTTGAGCCTCGGACCTCCGAATGACGAACCGTCTACGGAAACGCGATCCTTGGATCGAGACGGTCGTTTCGGTATATCGTACTCAAGGTTTCGTATTACTTTGAGTTCGGCCGGGTTGGTTCGTTCACGAAACCAACCGGGCCTTCGGAGCGGAAACGCTCATATCTTCAGCCACGAACGTCCGATTGACGCGCCGTCAGTCGCGTTGCGTTCCTCTTAATGAGACGGATCTTTTGGCATACTCCGCCCGAGGTTTGGACGCAGGTGGAGTATGGTCGGGTTGGTTTTGCCTTAAAAACCAACCGGGCCCCGGAGACGAAAAAGCCAATAACTCACAGACCGGGCGTCTGATTGACGCGCCGTCTGTTTCGTTGACTTCCTCTTGATGAGACGGAACTTTTGACATACTCCGCCCGAGTTTTGGATGCAGTCGGAGTATGGCCGGGTTTGATTGTACCCGAAATCCAACCGGGCCCCTGGAACGGGAAAGCTGATATCTTTCAGACAGGACGTCCGTTTGACGAACCGTCAGCGGCGTTGGTGTTTTACGTTTAGTAACGGTCCCTATGAGTATACCCTATGGGAGTTCGGGGTACAGTTGAGATACGGCCGGGATTGGTTCGCACTCGAAACCAACCGGGCCCCTGGGACGAAAAGGCTAATAACTCACAGACCGGGCGTCCGATCGACGCGTCGTCTGTTGCGTTGAGGCCCTTGTGACGAGACGGACTTTTGAGATACTTCTTTGCGGGACTTTGTGATACTTGGAGTATCGACCAGTAGCTCGTGGAGCGGACCCTCCCGGAGACGAGCGTGCAGAGTACGGAGACCGTGTAGCCGGCTGAGACCTGACGACTGCTTGACCGACTCGACTTGGAGTGAGTCGACTAGCCCAGTGGACGGAGCGCCCGGTATTTGGCGGCAGACCCACGGCGGACGGAGCGCCTGGTAGTTGGCAGCAGACCCGCGGTACTCGACAGGAGGAGTACCTCAGTAGGCTATCTGGGTAGCGCCCGGTATTTGGCGACAGACCCTCAGCGGACGGAGCGCCCGGTAGATGGCCGCAAACCCGCAGTACTCGACAGGAGGAGTACCTCAGCAGTCTTAGGTTAGTGAGCAGTACCTCGGAGTCATGACAGGACCACTGTACACTCTAGAGACGGAGCTCTTCAGCAGTTACGGTTTCGATAATGAAAATCCTGGTTTGAGCTGAGACTTTTGACCTTGTGTTTACCTCATGATTGAGATGGGTCACTTGCTAACTTTGGTATATGTATGGGCATATACCCGAGTAGTGGTTATCCGTCGTTTTCACAATCCTTGTGTTTCCTCATGATTGAGATGGGTTACTTGATAACTTAGGTATATGTATGGGCATATACCTAAGTAGAGTTTATCTGTTGAGATCTTCTTGTGTTTATCCTTGTTGGTTTTAGTGAGACCTTGAGGGTCTCGGGGTCCCTACTGAGTATCGTTATACTCACCCCTGCACGGGCTATGCCCGCACCTCGTTGTGTTGGTTGCAGACGACGGACAGTGCTGACAGAAGCCGAAGGTTCGAGGTCTGGACGGTACCTGGAGGTGGACTATACGACGAGGCGGTACCCGGAGGTGGACCACTGGGCGGGACATACTCGGAGCGGATGGCGGGACCCGAGGAGCAGAGGAGCTATCTGTACCCACCCTTCAGGTGGGATTTCCAGTGGACATCTCAGCGTAGCAGCTTTACTTTTCAGTCGTTGTTTCCCTTTCGAGTTGTACTTTACAGTTGGGCTTGTATTTCCGACCCCTTTTTACTTTTCAGCTCTTCTTTTTGTACTTAGTGTTTTACTTCCGCTTGTACTCTGTGGTGCTTGTTTTCCTTATAAAGGAAATGCCTTCCCAGTTATCGGGATTTTACGCCTTTGGTGCTAGTCGCCAGCCCCTGGCCTATGGAAGGCGGGCTTGGGGTAGTCACGGCACGGGCCCCGAGGACGGGTCGTGACAATTGGTATCAAAGGTGGTCGGTTCTACCGCAGACTCTGATCTTTCTTTCTGTGAAGCAATAGTGTTAAGGGTACCGAGTGTGGTTTTCAGTTCAGGGAGTCCAGTGTTGGTGCGGGCGGCCGACGTATCCATACACCAGGACCCTGACAACTGATTTCCGACTTTGTGCACGAAAACACTGATTGCGTGTGTGTTTTCAAAGGTTTTTCCCCTTAAAACAGCTCAAACTAGGTCAGCTCACCAGGTATAATCGTTTGATCGTGTTACGTTGTTTCTTTCAGGATGGCCCCACGACGGCAGCCAGCTAGGGTTCCGAGAATCGAACGTGACGACAGCCCACCGAGCGACGAGGCCTCGGTGCAGGGCCCTTTGTCAGCAGTGGCACCGGCGATAGCTCTACCCGCCGAGCCCCCGATGCTCCCAGCAGCAGCCGCTGACGATGCACGTCGCCTCAGCGCACTGCATGAGTTTCAGCGCCAGCGACCACCCAGTTTTCGCGGGGAGACGGATCCCCAGGCTGCAGAGGACTAGCTGGAGGCAGTGGTACGAGTGTTTAGGCTAGTGAGGACACCAGCAGACCTCATGGTGATCCTCGCTGCGAGCCTACTACACGCAGCAGCAGGTAGGTGGTGGAGCCACTTGTTTCAGTTTTGCGATGAGATGAACTTCGCATGGGAAGACTTTGAGACCTTCTTCAGGGTGGAGTTTGTGCCAGTATCTCTACACCCCGAGCGTGTACAGGAGATTCTGCCTTTACCGCGTGTTTTTCGATCAGAAGCCGAGTCATCTGTGGGCAGTAGACAGATGATGCAGAGGTCCAGGAGGACCAGACCAGCAGTTGGGCGATCTCGGGTTTTAGGACCAGTGGTGCAGGGCACCCGGAGTGGGATCAGAGCTAGCCGTGCAAGGAGCAGGTTGTGTTACTCATGCCGCGGAAAGGGTCACCTGGCACATGACTATCCGACTCCTCGATCCGCAGGCTTGGGGGGGAGCCACCGAGGTTGAGGCAGCGACAAATGCTTGAGCAACAGTAAAGCAGGTGGACAGGAGCAGAACTAGTGGATACGTCTCTTGTACTTCTAGTTCCATGTTGATGTTGTTTTTGTGTAGCATCTTTGTATTATGAGCTGCAATAATAAAAGACGCATACCTTTGTGATGTTTTCTTTCCTGTCCTCTTTTGTGATGTTACTAAGAGGTTCTAGTTGACTGTTGACTTGACCCTCACTTGTGAGACATCTACTGGAGGAGACCCAGTAACCACACACTGATGCCGACAGTGTGACTCAACCCTTGGAGGCGAGAGTAACGGTTGGATCTCTTAGTAGTAGCATCGAGGCCTTACGACGTCATCCTTGGTATGGATTAGTATCATCCATGTTAGGATTGACTGTTTTAGGCAAAGAATGTGGTTCATCCAGGGGATGAGACCAGGTTTCTCTTATCGGCAAAGAAGAAATCTCGCAGCTCTTATGGGACCAGAGATGGTCCGGGCCACGTCGGAGGAGGTCCATGTCATCCAGGAGCGGATGAGGACAACACAGAGCCGGCAGAAGTCATACGCTGACAGGAGGCGGAGGCCACTAGAGTTCGAGGATGGTGACCACGTCTTCTTGCGGGTCTCACCTCGACGTGGTATTCGGAGGTTTGGCTGAGGCGACAAGTTATCTCCGCGCTTCATCGGACCCTTCCAAGTCCTCAGCAGGGTTGGTGAGGTGGCATATCGCCTGGCTCTACCACCTCAGTTGCACCGGGTGCACGACGTCTTCCACGTGTCTCAACTGAGGAGAGACGTGCACGACCCGACGCACATCTTTGACCATGGGGAGCTTGACGTTGACGATGGGGTGACTTTTACGGAGGTCCCGGTGGAGATAGAGGACCGACAGGAGCGGGTCCTACATGGACGATCGATTCCTCTTGTGCGCAACAGATGGCGGCACGAGAATCTCCAGGAGAGCACATGGGAGCGGGAGGCTCAGATGCGTGCTCAGTACCCTCTTTTGTTTCCCTAGTTTTTGATGTAGCTTTACGGGGACGTAAAGCCCTGAGGTGGGAGTAATGTAAAGACCCGTAAAATTCAAGGAAATTTTTTTCTTAATTTTCTTTAGAATTTTACAAGAGCGCGGTTTCAGACGGCACCTGATTCCGAGTTCCGGAGTGCCCGGAATTAATTTCCGAAGTTTGGCTCGGGTACGTTCAGTGAACGAACGAGCGGGAATTCCTAACTTTTGATCCGGTGCTCGGAATTGAAATCCGAGGGCACCGATGAACTCGCAGCGCCGATATTCGCTTAAAGAGACCTCTTCGGGAGTTGCGTTTGTTGCGAGTTGAAAGTTAGTTTTTGGGTTTTTAGTTTAAGTTAAATAAAATTTGTGAGGAACAAATTTTATTTTTATCTAGTTAAGTTCTACCAAAGGGAGTTGGGAGTGGGACCCACATCCACTTAACCTCCCTTGGGAGGATTAAGTGAGGTGGGGTCCACACGAACCCCAACTCCTCAAATTCTCTCAAAACCTCCCCTTTAACTCTTTTCTTTTAATGTTGTCAACTTGAGTTACTTAATTAATTATGGGAGTTTAACCTTTTTGAATTTCAAACTTTTGAAATTCTAATGTGAATTGTAATAATAAAATAAGAAGTGGTCTTATTTTATTTTGGGTTGTTTTGTTTGTCTCCTTGAGAGTTTTTGGAGAGCCTCTCTTCTTCTTCAAACTCAACGAAGAACGCGAAAACGTCGTTCTTCAACGAAGAACTTCTCCGCCGAAGAACACGATCCATCTGCGACGCCGTGTCCGCGACGCGACGTACTTCTTCCACGTCATCTCTTCCACGACGGTTTTCCGCGACGAACTCCTTCGATAACGACTCTTCCTCCGACGTCAAAGGAATCGACACCGATATTTCACGACTACGTCAACGTGCGACTATCGAGGTAGAGGTTCTTGAGTTCGTTGTTTCCTTTTTATTTGACTTTCCTCAAGACTTGACGTAGAACGCTCAAGTTCCGACGAAGAACGCCGCTCCGCTCTTCTTCGTCTTCGGTGTCAACGAGAGAGAACACCGCACCTTCCTCGGACAACCTTCGTCGGCGTACAAGGATTCGCCAACGACGTGCCTCTTCGGACGCGTCTCTTCGTCAACGGAATTGACGAACGACTACCGCGACGCCCGATCTCCGCGGCGTCGACTTCCGCGGACATAGTCAAATCCTCGAACTTATACCGAGGTAGGGGTTGTTGATTTAATATTTAATTATTTCATTCTTGCTCGTGGATCGTATAACTAACGTAGGGGATGTTGATTTAATATTTAATTATCTTATTCTTGCTCGTGGTTCGTATGACTAACGTGAGGATGTTGTTTATTTAAAGTTGCGTTATTAATTTAACGTGAGGGGGCCGGACCGTACGAACACGGCCAAACCCCCTCCAACGTTCTTGTTTGTTTTTACGGAAGAAAGCAAGTGGCGTGGTGCCGTCGCACCACGTGGTTGATCGTGCATATATTTTACGTGGCGCCGTCGCGCCACGACGAGGAAAAATCTTCAAGAACGCGACGCCGTCGCGCCGCGTTGAAAGAAATCATGGCACGGCGAAAGGGGTGCGGTGCCGTCGCACCGCGCCGGACGACGAACACCGCGGCCGGTTCCGGGCCGCGGCGGGACGAGAAGACCGCGGCCGGTTCCGGGCCGCGGCGGAAGAGGAGACCGGCGGCCGGGCCGCCGGCGTCGGAAGCCGAAGAGGGGACCGGAAATTCCGGTCCCGTTGGTGAAAAACCGGCCGGCCAGCTGGCCGGCCGGATGCCATTAAACCGGGGAATTAATTCCCCGGCCAGCTGGCTAAACCCCCCTCTTAAAGAGGGGGGGCGGTTAATTTAAAGGGAGGGGGTAGCCGGCCCCCTCGGTTCCGCACCAGCAGGCCCCCCACGTGGGGGGGCTTCTTTTAAAAAATGGGGCGCGGCCCTTGTGCCGCGCTGCCCCTCAAAAGAAACGCGGAGCTTAGCCCCGCGTGCGGGCGGCCTCCCCGCTGGCGACAGCCGCGACCGGCCCCTCGCGGCACCCCGAGCCGCCGCGGCCCGCCGCGCCGCCCGCCGCCGCCGCCCAGGGGGGGGGGGGGGGTCGGGCCGGGTCGGCCCGGATCCGGACCCCCCCGTTTCGAACTAGATTTGGTTTTTGGCCCATAACTTGAGCCTCGGACCTCCGAATGACGAACCGTCTGCGGAAACGCGATCCTTGGATCGAGACGGTCGTTTCGGTATATCGCACTCAAGTTTTCGGATTACTTTGAGTTCGGCCGGGTTGGTTCGTTCACGAAACCAACCGGGCCTTCGGAGCGGAAACGCTCATATCTTCAGCCACGAACGTCCGATTGACGCGCCGTCCGTCGCGTTGCGTTCCTCTTAATGAGACGGATCTTTTGGCATACTCCGCCCGTGGTTTGGACGCAGGTGGAGTACGGTCTGGTTGGTTTTTCCTTAAAAACCAACCGGGCCCCGGAGACGAAAAAGCCAATAACTCACAGACCGGGCGTCTGATTGACGCGCCATCTGTTTCGTTGACTTCCTCTTGATGAGACGGAACTTTTGACATACTTTGCCCGAGTTTTGGATGCAGTCGGAGTATGGCCGGGTTGGATTGTACCCGAAATCCAACCGGGCCCCTGGAACGGGAAAGCTGATATCTTTCAGACAGGATGTCCGTTTGATGAACCGTCAGCGGCGTTGGTGTTTTACGTTTAGTAACGGTCCCTATGAGTATACCCTATGGGAGTTCGGGGTACAGTTGAGATACGGCCGGGATTGGTTCGCACTCGAAACCAACCGGGCCCCTGGGACGAAAAGGCTAATAACTCACAGACCGGGCGTCCGATCGACGCGCCGTCTGTTGCGTTGAGGCCCTTGTGACGAGACGGACTTTTGAGATACTTCTTTGCGGGACTTTGTGATACTTGGAGTATCGACCAGTAGCTCGTGGAGCGGACCCTCCCGGAGACGAGCGTGCAGAGTACGGAGACCGTGTAGCCGGCTGAGACCTGACGACTGCTTGACCGACTCGACTTGGAGTGAGTCGACTAGCCCAGTGGACGGAGCGCCCGGTATTTGGCGGCAGACCCACGGCGGACGGAGCGCCTGGTAGTTGGCAGCAGACCCGCGGTACTCGACAGGAGGAGTGCCTCAGTAGGCTATCTGGGTAGCGCCCGGTATTTGGCGACAGACCCTCAGCGGACGGAGCGCCCGGTAGATGGCCGCAAACCCGCAGTACTCGACAGGAGGAGTACCTCAGCAGTCTTAGGTTAGTGAGCAGTACCTCGGAGTCGTGACAGGACCACTGTACACTCTAGAGACGGAGCTCTTCAGCAGTTACGGTTTCGATAATTAAAATCCTGGTTTGAGCTGAGACTTTTGACCTTGTGTTTACCTCATGATTGAGATGGGTCACTTGCTAACTTTGGTATATGTATGGGCATATACCCGAGTAGTGGTTATCCGTCGTTTTCACAATCCTTGTGTTTCCTCATGATTGAGATGGGTTACTTGATAACTTAGGTATATGTATGGGCATATACCTAAGTAGAGTTTATCTGTTGAGATCTTCTTGTGTTTATCCTTGTTGGTTTTAGTGAGACCTTGAGGGTCTCGGGGTCCCTACTGAGTATCGTTATACTCACCCCTGCACGGGCTATGCCCGCACCTCGTTGTGTTGGTTGCAGACGACGGACAGTGCTGACAGAAGTCGAAGGTTCGAGGTCTGGACGGTACCTGGAGGTGGACTATACGACGAGGCGGTACCCGGAGGTGGACCACTGGGCGGGACATACTCGGAGCGGATGGCGGGACCCGAGGAGAAGAGGAGCTATCTGTACCCACCCTTCAGGTGGGATTTCCAGTGGACATCTCAGCGTAGCAGCTTTACTTTTCAGTCGCTGTTTCCCTTTCGAGTTGTACTTTACAGTTGGGCTTGTATTTCCGGCCCCTTTTTACTTTTCAGCTCTTCTTTTTGTACTTAGTGTTTTACTTCCGCTTGTACTCTGTGGTGCTTGTTTTCTTTATAAAGGCAATGCCTTCCCAGTTATCGGGATTTTACGCCTTTGGTGCTAGTCGCCAGCCCCTGGCCTATGGAAGGCGGGCTTGGGGTAGTCACGACACGGGCCCCGAGGACGGGTCGTGACAACTACTGAGATTTAGGAGCTTAAGAGGCATCTAGAGAATTTAGATTCGAAGGGTTTTTATGAACTATTATTTTTCTGTGGGGTTCTACAATATTTTTTTTTTGAAAAAGAGGACTGGACCCTTGGGCTATGGGTGGTTTACTATAAATTGATCAAACTGATGGTTAAGAACCGATCTCCTCTTCAATGAATAGATGATCACTTTTACCATCTCTGATGATATTGAGTGTTCTAAAAAATTGATTTGAGATCTATTTGTCATCCAGTTGGTGTTATAACATTAGACATACCTCACTCATCTCTTAGTCAAAGGATTGATGAATATGTGTATTAAGTCAAATGGTTTGATCTCAGGAAGTGCCAGTGGTCTTCACATAACTGATGATCTCAGTCATACATCCTTATCTGGATTTTTTTTGGTATTCATGGATGATATCTTGGTTTATTCAACGAATCACTAAGACCATGGAAAAAATCAGGAGATCATATTGAATAGACTACGAGAGCATCAGTTATATGATATGATCATAATGAGCCACTTCTCGATGGATTAAATTCACTTCCTAGGTCACATTGTCTTATAGATAAGAGTATCATTTGATCAAGAGAAGGTTTGATATATAGTTTCCTAGGAGTTTACAAATAAAGTATTTGTGGTACAATGTTTCTTAGTTAAATCCAATTACTATAGAAGTTTCATAAAACACTTCTAAAATTTATCAGCACCCCTTACAGGATTTAATAAGAAGGGTATGATGTTTTTTTTCATAGATTCCTAAGAGGAATCCTTTTTTAAGAAGAAAGGGAGATTGAATTCAGTGATGATACTAAAATTTCTAGATCTAGGAAGAAGTTACAATGTGTACATTGTTGCATGAGGAATTAGGATATGATCAGTTGTTATGAAGAGATACAAGTCATTGTGTATGGGTCAATATTGTTGAGGATAAATAAGAGGAATATCTAACACATGATACTAAGATAGATGTATTTGATCATGAATTGCATTGTTTTTTTACATTACTTATTGAGAGAGAGTTTGGAAGTGTACACATACAACAAACTCCTCATGTACATATTTATATAGGGTGATATGGATTTTAGAAAGTGAAGGTGATTGGAATACTTATAGCCTTTAAATTTAGAGATTACCTATGTTCCTTGTAAGGAAAATTTACTGGAAGATGCATTGTGAGGGGGGACATAGATATAGTAAGTTTGAAAATCTAGTCTAAAGTGGAAGAACATTTCCTAGTTCTATGAGATGCACATGGAGGTTCATGAAAGATAGTGGCATAATTTTCTATCATCCTTCCATGTTAACTATACCATTCATGATAGGGGCAGGATAAGGAAACTATCAAAATCAGGTGGACTAGTCCTACAGGAGAGTGTAGAATGTTAAAGACCATATTTTTTGTACTTTATGTGAGGATGAGATTCAGTGAGTACATGGTTGCACATGGGATTATTCAAACATGCATGAGGAACATACAAGAGACAGTAATGCCTAATAATGGGATGTTCACCATGACTTCAGGAAAATGTTTTTGTATTTACTCACCAATACTACAGGGTAGGTAGGGAATGGGATGTTGATGGTTTTTTCTAGAGATGGTCTACCTGTCACTAGGTGAAGGTGGAACAACAACAACCAGCTAAACGTTTACAATAGTTTTCCATACCCAAGTGGAAGTGGGTTAATGTCATGATGGATTTAATGAATGGTTTACCGAGGTCTCCATGAGGTAATGATTTTAAAAGGGATATGGAAATGACTAGAAAAGATGTAAATTTATTTTTGATCCAAGAAACCATCTATGTTGATGAACTTGGGAGGTTTTATATCCATGAGATAGTACAACTTCATGGGGTCCCACACACTTTTGTTTCATATAGGGAATCATTATTTACTTCATGGTTTAGGAAATGACTATAGATGGATTTAGGTACACAGGTGGTTTAGAGAAAAACATAAAACCCCTAGATAGATGGCCAGCTAGTGCACATGATTCCGGTTCTTGAGTAAATATCGAGAGCATGCGTCTTGGATTTTGAGGTCTCTTGGGAGAAGAATATACCCTTGGTTTAATTTTCTTATAATAATAGCTTTTAGTCTAAAATTTTGATGGATCATTATGAGGAATTATAGGGTAGGCCACTCTAATCACCCATGTGCTGCATAGAGGTAGGATAGGAATCTCTACTTGGACCTCATCTTCATTCGTAGACTACTAAGCACATTTAGTTTATTTGGAAGTGAAATGCTAATTCTCAGTCATGTTAGAAATCATACACCCATCACCACAGATGAATTCTATAGGTTGAAGTTAGGGATTGGGTTTTCATACATGTTTCACCATGGTTGAGAGATAGGATGATCAGAATACATGGTATGCTTTCACCACATTATGTCACGTCATTCGTGATTCCAAAGAGTGTTGGACTGATATCCTATCAGTTGATATTAACTCAAAGTTACATGGGCATCCATGAATTATTCTATTTATCTCAACCGAAACATTATTATTCAGACCACTATCATGCATTTCTACCTGATGAGGTTGAGTTATAGTTAGATGCCTTCTTTTGAGTAGCATCCTAGAAATACGATTGATCGTATTACAATGGTACTATGGGGCTAGGAAGTTCCACAAGTATGTGTTACAGGGAAGCATGAATGATTATATGATGTGACCATATAAAGAGGGGATGATGTATGATTTCAGTTGCTATATTTATTGAAATACATTATTGATCACCCTTCCAAAGTAAATTCCTAGAGGAATTCATTTAAGGGGGTATGTTTTTACAAAATCAGTTCTTACTCAAGGTACATAACCATTAATATCCATAAAATCATAGTTTAAATGTTTAAATATGGTCCAATGTGAATGAATTTAGAGGTTATAATGGAAATGGGGTTGTCCGGGGATTGTTTGAAGACCAAAACCTAGAATTTGGGTTGGAATGGTCATGGAACATGATTAGTTCAAACCATATCGGGCATGACACATAGTCGGACAAGTAGAGTGAGGCATGGGTAGAGATTAGGATGATATCACATGGTAAGACAAAGTCATTGAAATGGTATGCATGAGGGTACATGAATGTCAAACATTCTGATAGTGGATTTTTTCCTGGTTTGCACATGGTTAGTCAAACCACATGGGAAAAATTTGTGATGTGCCCTTACCTACAGCTAAGCATGCACAATTGGAGCACAATTTATAGATACTATTAAACCCTATTTTTATGGGTGAAATTTAAATTTTATCCCTGATTAAATATAAATCTAAACCAAAATTATCATTTCTCTCCCACACAAAAAGTATCAATTTAAATACCACTTTGAGATCTATTATTGGAATTTAAGAAAATTCTTCATCTGAGTTTGGAATCTGGATCCGTCCAAAGCATCATATCCATATCGGTGAGTTATTCCATAATTTTGCAACATTAAAAATTTATTTTAGTGTCATATGCACTATTTAGTTGCATGATAATTATCCATATTATTAAGATTATTTTACATTCATTTATTTTCTCCCAATTTGTGTCTATTTGGAGATGATATTGGATGATATATCCACTATGGACCTAAGGTAGATGGTATCGTGCCTTTGTTTAATGTAGAAGTGTTTATATATTCCATTTTTCACACACAAAATTCCCTAGAAACACGTTGAAATAAATTTTCATCCTTGATTTGAATTGATAGGTTTAGCCTATTCAATTGATGCAGCCCGCCAATAGATGTCAAATGGTTAAGAACCGTGGACGATCCACACCATTGGGTGTGTTGTGTATTTAATTATCCATTTTATGGCATATGAATCTTTGGATTCCTTTTCTATTTGAATGTTATCCCTTTTCTTTGGATGTTAAAAAAGAATTTTGAATTGAATCAGTGAATTGCATTGTGAATTAAAATGTAAATTGATTTCTGATATAAATTGTAAATTGAAATTAAATTCAGAGTGGGAAGGGATCATTTGACCATGAAACATGGCCCTGACAATGTAATGAATTATTTCAGAATGTGGTGCTTGTTGTAATGAAATTCCCATGTGAGTATAATTAATGGTTGAGACTTATAATCATAGCCCATGCCTTTAGCAACCTTTTAATGAGAGATATAAAGGTAATGTTTTTTATTGAACATGAAATAGTTACATGGAATTTTTTAAATGAAATTTATTTAATGGTATTTAATTTGTTATGAATATACCCCGAGATACCCATGGAGTCATTGAAGGATTCCATGGAAGGAATAAAATGTCTTCAAACATTCTTATTACCAAGTGATAAATTGATTCCATAAGAATTTACATGGATGTATTCAAAGTGAATTTGATCACAATGATGTGGGTGATACTTTTGACTCCATATTGTACTACCAAGGACTCGCTTGAATGGAAGAGATGTTATACCACAACTAGAACGATACATGGGTTCTTGTGAGGATCAAGATGGACAAGATTGTAGGGTCAAGGTATTTTTATACCATTAGAGATACATGGATTCCAGAAAATGAATTCCATGGGTGGTCACATGTGAATAAATTAATAAAGAATGAAAGGTGTTATATAATGCGTCATCCATGCCAAATAATAAGCTCAGATTCAGTCTGTCTTTATAATATTTGGATTGATTCTTTGAGAATCCATTGATTACCTATTTTCATGGGGGATATTGGGATACGATCTAGGTCCCAAGACTTATAATTTAAATGCAATTGAATAATTAAATTTATTTAGTTATAAAATGAGATCCTAAACATTATAACATGTTAACTTTAAGTACTTCCTTAATTATTATATCAATTATATACACTAGAACTATTATATATTTTCTTATTGGATGTAATATTAAATTTTGGTGGTTTGATAGTGGGACTATATCTGAAACCCTATTTGAGACACATAGGGTACCCCAACATATTATATGATTGCAGGTAAACACATGCTAATGCGCAATATTACAAGTTCACCATAGTTGTTTCGGAGCTCGGGGTATGGGACCGAGATGTGGCTCATTATCCATGTTAGGACACATTTGGCCTTTTTTTACTTTTGAAACATGTATTTTATTGTACTACAAGGAACATATGTAGGCTATTTTGTAGATATGTTTGACAAGTATCATCATCATCAATGTAAATGAGCTTTCATTTTATATTGGCATCAATCCATTTTTATTTCATATAGTCTATATGATTTCATGATTCTGATACAAATATATTATTGATAATGTGACGTGTGACATTCCGATAAAAATGAATAGTCTCCCCAGAGTCACACCCTATGACCTCTCTAATAGATGGTAACCTCTAGAGTTTGGGGAGATACACTTGAGGCCATGTGGCCATATAGGCTCGGGGCACTATTGAGTGGAATTTGTGTCTAGGATGTTACATCAAAACTTTTCAAACATGATTCATTACCAAGATAGAATCCCTAACATACTATAACACATACAATACCTTCTTTAGTTCTATGAAAGAGTCATCATTGTACCATGACCCATACACTACCTACCTCGACACCATTTTAGATGTAACTTCTGTGAAGAGATCAATAAAACATGTTTCCCATGTCACATGTTTTTCAATCATGCTAGGGCCTCATCATAAAACACGACCCACCCTTACACACTCAATGAGTTCTATCAAGTCATCCTGACCAATTTCCATAGAATATAGCATGGTCAATGCATCACACTATCCCATGTCCACCATTTCTTAGGAGGCCAATCACGTCACCTGACCCATCCCCATAGACTATGGAGAGGTCAATCAATCACACCATCCCATTCATTAAGTTCAACAGAGGCCCATCAAGTCACTCCAACCCATCCTCAATGACATTTCGGAGGTCAATCAATCACACCTACATATCCCATAGGTTCTAGGGATGCCCAAAAAACCCACTAGCCCATACCATAGTTTCATATGATCCCCAAAAATTCACCTCGTACCATCCCATAGGTTCTTTGATGTCCTAATAATAAATTACCCCATCCCATCCCTACCCACCCAAGGAGTTCACATCAAACAAGAAGTTGGAACACACAAAAATTGTAAATAGAGTGTGAATCCCGTCATAATATCGATGATATCACTATCATGGAACTAGTCACTTAGGACCAAGTACCATATGAAAGAAACTACTAGGATCCACTGGAACCATACCAAATATATAAAGTGAATGTAACATCGATCAATATTGAACCGCCACTTTGAATCAATGAGAAAAAACCATTACTCAAAATTGAAATCACATGTAGGCTATTATAAAAATGAGTAACATGAAAATAAAATCACTAGTTCACTAAGAGATGAAAAATAGTCAAGGAAACCTACCTATAGTATATTCCAAAAACTCATCCCAATACCATACCATCTCCTATAGATTCCAGGATCCTCTATATAAAATTAAAACATTGAAAAATCGATTATTTAAATTACTTCAAACAAAATCCACAATTGTAATAGGAGGATCCAAACACATATGATTGTCTAAAGACATTAGAAACACAAGAAATATGGTATGTTCTACTACTGGTGCACCATTGGTCCTTGATAACACTAAATAATCAATTTATCAACTCAAATTAAATAGCAGTTTTACAAAAAATTAATTGGAAAACCATCCAAAATTGACAAGAAAACATAATTTACATCAAATGATGAGTAAAAACATGATTATGGGGGTGTCAATATTAAATATATAATCGTCCCAAAAAACAAATAAAGGAGATTAATTTATCCATATTTTCCATTAATTTTATATACAATTCCAACGAAAAATAGTGTTAGTTTTAGAGATGATTAAGAAAAGATTAAATATAGGAGAAAGGGTGACATGTTTCCCAAAAATTTCACATCAAAGAATTCAAAAATTACATGAATCGTTGTCATTCTATGGTAGGGATATGGTTATATAAGGGTGTATCTCCACCAAATTTTAACTAGGATAAGGGAGAAGAAACCCAAGGGTGCTCGAAATAAGAAAACCTTGAAAAGATCAAATTGCCACTCATTGAAATGGGGTTTTCTAATCCCCAACAGTTTTCCATCCAGTGGATAGTTTTTGAAAATTATATGCATGACCACCTAACCATTACACTAACACCTCTCTGAACCCCAATCTGATCCATATTCTATGTCCAAATGCACTTCCTAGAGGCATTCAATGTTTTATAATTACATTATGAATCCTAGATCAGAAAATGAAACCTCCACGAATTGTAATGTTCAAATTATCCAAAGAATTTATAATCCATAACAATGAATTCCATTTAAATAATTTGTGAAACGTTTATAATTCTTAGCATGTATAAAATTTTACTTCCTTATGAAAAGAAAATGTATATTCCATCAATATATGTTCATTATTTTCCCATAATAGTATCCTTATTACGTTTTGTTCAAAGGGAATCCACGATTTGGCATTAGATACTAGGTCACGATAACAAACACTCACATTGAATGTTAATTAATAAAGGATTAGTTAGGGATATATATATGCTAAATTTACCTAACGTAAAATTCTATAATCCTCATCCAAATGGATAGAAACGAAATATTTATTTCACTTCCAAGAAAAACATTCAACCTCCCAACCACAAAACCTAGTTCAAAAGGATTTAATTTCACAATATAGTGTTTCTACACTCGGTGGTAAACATTATGTATATGTTATTGTGGATGGATTCTCAATATTCACATGGGTATTTTAAATACCGAATAAAGTGAATATTGATCTTATCTTTATGGGTTTTCTATTCTATAATGAGACATAGATATATTACCATTTATTCATAGAGAAATAACAAGGTTTATTAATTTGAGAATCAAAACACTAAGACTCTATGTTAAAAAATGGCTATAGAATGAATTTTTTTACAACTATAATTACTCAAAAAAATTTTATTTTGTATGGATAACTAGAAATCTAAAATATATTTACCAAAAAATTCTTAATGAGTTTGAATTTCATATTTAATTTTGGGATAAAGATGTTAGTATTACTTTTTATATTATCAATAGGGTTTTAATTAGTCATCTTTTAATGAATATTGTTTTTTAATTATAGAATTATATAATAACTAATGTAAATTAATTTAGTGACTTGGGATTAAAATTCACTACTCTAAATACGAAAAAGAAAATGGAAAATCATTCACCTAATAGTGATGAATACAATTTTACTTCTTTTTCAACCTATATTAATGTGGAGAAACTATAATAAAATAACCAAAATTTTACATGAATATATACAAGTCACATTTAATGTGACATATCTCCAAGAACCTAAACTATATTTATAAATCCATTAGGATGATAGGAAACTATTGAATATCAATCATACCTTTAATTCTGCTAATCATATTAATGATTTAAATGATAAATATATGATAAAAAAATTAACTTAACTAATCATGAAGAAGACTTGGTAGAACCAAGAAATTTGATTCATAAAACTGAATGAACTGATATACATTGGAAAATAAATACTGTTGTAGGTGATATAAATATTGGAACTAAAACTTGATCCTGTACTTTAAACGGGTATGGACATAGAGAAATATTATCTCAATTAAAACCCAAAAAATAATATAATAAATTAGTGATGTAAATTAGGTGATAAATATATAATAAGAGTTTAATTTGTTTTAAAGAAAGAATATATGGGATCTTGTTGAAATAACTACGAACTACCAGAATATAGAAAATAAATGGTTATATATAAACAATGATGATGGGTCATGAATAATATATTGAAGATTTTTTTGGTTTCCCAATGTTATATTCTTGAGAAAGGTATGGATTATGATGGAACCATTGAAAAACTTGTTACGCTTAAATCTAATAGAATACCCCTTTATTATAGAATGAATTTTATATTTAAATTAGGGTAAATGGATCTCATGAGTTCATTCATAAATGGTTATATTATAGAGGATGTTTTTATTGATCAACACCATATATTTGAAAACCGTCATTTTCATAATTATTTTTTTAAACTTTTTGAGGATATTTATGGATTAAAATTGGCTCTTGAATCATGGTTTGATAAGCTCAAATATTTTATTGTTTAATTTTATAATTGAATAAAATATATTACTCTAATTAGAAAAATTAATTTCAAAGTATGTTTTTTATTCAAATATATATTGATAATATTATTTTTGTATTATCTAAAAACTCATTGTGTATTGATTTTTTTTAAATCAATGAAAAAATTGTTTGAAATGAGTTTAATGGGTGTGTTTAAATTATTTAATTATGGTTAGGTTTTTATTAAAAAGTGGGAATTGTTTTAAATTATATTAAACACATAATTATTTTTTTATTTTTTTTTGTTTTCATATAACCAAAGGTAGTGATACTCATCTTAGTACTATATGTAAGTTAAATCTAGATAAAATTGGGAAACAAAGTAACATATCTATTTATTTAGTTATGAGTTGGAGATAATTATACATAAATTGTAGGGTATATAATATTTATTATAGGGTTTTTATGTTTTTGATTTTTCAATTAAGCACAATGGAATCACATTTAAATTCCCTCTAAAATATTTTAAAATACCTTAAGAATAAAACTAAATTTGGATTATTCTATCAGATATGGAAATAAATTTAATTAGTTTTTTATTATGATGTTGATTTAGGTGGATTTATGTTACATTAAAAAAATATCCTCTGGAACATTTAATTTTTTATGTAAGTCTATAGATTCTTGGGGTAGTAAAAAACAGAACACTGTTTCTATATCCCCTGCTGAAGCAAAATACATATATGTAGGCAATTTCTATGAATAAATTATGTGGTTAAATCATATATTACAAAAACATGGATATCAATTTGTGATTGTCCTTAGGAAATATTATGACACAAGTACTATAAATTTTTAACAAACCATGTATATCATTCATGGACTCATCATACTGATTTAAGATGTCACTTTTTTGAGATATTATTCAAAAAGGTGATATCTCTCTTAATGTTTTTGTCCCTAAAAATTAGATTGATGATATTTTAAAAAATAATTTAAATATAGAGAAATTTAATTATATTATACATTAATTGTGAATGATTAATTATTAGGGAAGATTTATTTCTATTTATAACTCAATATGTTTTATTATTTTCAATTTTTTGACTTCATTCTTGATCTTATGGTTTAAATCATTTGTAATTGTGATATATTACATTAAAATATTTTATGTGGATTTATTTTTATTTAATATTACTTTGTTGTTTTATATATTTTGGTTTCAAGTTGTTTTATGTTTTTTTTATATGGTATGTTAAGAAACCAAAAAGACATGGCCATGTTGTTAGATAACCTACCACGGATACTCAAATCTACTGCATGTAATGCCATATTTAATTTCCACCACCAATTACTTATATGAGCTATGAAAAGCCTAGTATTATTGTTAATGATCCAATCATTTCTATTCAAGCATTTAAATGTAACTAATGTTTTTAGGTTCGAAATAATGATGTAGATGTTCAATATAATAAAGGGGGGGGGTGAATTGTACACTTTAAAAATTTCCATAGTCAAGGAAAGATCTAAGTTTAATAAGGTTAAACTAAGAAAATTCACAACACCTCTAAAACCAATTGGAGAATTGGAACAAGGTGTGAAGTTATAAACTTCAAGTTCTATGCACTTTCTTAAATCTGGAAAGTGATTCTGAAAAATGTTTTCGGAGATATGGATCCGGAAATTGAAACTTAAATAAAGTTTACAATATGAGATTCTACCTTAAAGCATATAGAATCTAAATGAATCAGAGTAGAAGTGTAAGGAAATATAAGAAGGTTATACTTTCCTTACAATACATAATGTTCAGCGGAAAAATAAGTAGTAAAACTACACGTAATAAGATATAACTCTTTTAACCCAACGAGAAGGGTATCCAACAACCTTGGATAAAGGTCCCTTGATTTATATTTTCAAGAAAGTCTTTCTTACCCACCCCAAAGTAATCCCTCAATACTAATATCGGAATCTCTATCTTTCTATCCCTGCAATACCTCAACTTCAAGGTAGTTGGAACCTATGTCTTCCTCACCAAGGAAACCCTCAAACTTCAAGGTAGTCGGCACCTCAGTCTTCCTATCCCCAGAAGTCCTCGAATGTAATCACCAACATTCGGAGTCGTATGATCCAATCTGAATGAGCAGTTCAGTATGCACAAGGAATGAAAGGATTCTCTCTCTAGAAATCAACTTAACAGCATGTGTTCTCTAGATCGATCAACTTGTTGTTGAGCTCTTTCAAATGAGCTCCTATTTATAGGAAAATTTCCAACGTTCGGCTCCCTCCTACAACGGTCATATTTTCCATGAAATTCGGAGGGACCTGTACATGTGTAACTCAACCAACAGTTAATTAGAAACAGAATGGACGACATAGTTTAAAAATAAATCATGTAAAACTGAATGCACGACATCGTTTTGAAATGGAGAATATGTAAGAAAAATCCATACAAAATTTTGGAGTGTAATCAAATTAAAAGTTCAGAGTCTAACGAAAATGAAATTTGGAGTCTATGTTAAGAAATTTTCGGATTATGTTTTATAGGAATTTGGAGTCTGGTTTCACAAGAGTTCAGAATCTAAACTTGTAGAAGATAGAATTTGAACTTCATAGGAGTTTGGAGTGGAACTCATGAATGTTTGCATTCTAACTCATGAAAGTTCGGAGTCAAACTTCATAAGAGTTCGGAGTCGAACTCATGAAAGTTCATAGTCAAACTTCATATGAGTTTAGAGTCGATCACATGAAAGTTCGGAGTCGAACTTCATCAGAGTTCGGAGTCGAACTTCATCAGAGTTCGGAGTCGAACTCATGAAAGTTCTTAGTCGAACTTCATAGGAGTTCGGAGTTGAACTCATGAATGTTCGGAGTCTAACTTCATCAGAGTTCAGAGTCGAACTCAAAAAATTTCGGAGTCGAACTTCATCAGAGTTCGGAGTCGAACTCATGAATTTTCGGAGTCAAACATCATACGAGTTCAGAGTCGAACTCATGTAAGTTTGGAGTCGAATATCATAGGAGTTCGGAGTCGAACTCATGAAAGTTCGGAGTCGAACATCATAGGAGTTCGGAGTTGAACTCATGAATGTTCGTAGTCCAGAATTCGGATTGGAACTTCATTACAGTTCACATCCAGAATTTGGATCCTAAAAATAGAATGCTCCAAATCATGACATTATATGACTTATGGGATTTTGAGTATGAATCCGGTTTGTGTACTTAAGAAAAATATTTCTATGTATAAGAAAATCTAGGTTAGGGAAAATTTTCTTAATGAAGTAAATTTTCCTTATGGAGGTAAAATTTATATTTGCTTAAATATAAGGTGTTTGTGATTTTCAAAACAAGATGGAATGGAAATGTCATAAGTAAAACCTTATTGACTAAAAAATCTCCCCCTTTTTGGAAAGCACAAACATCCTTACGCAAAAGAATATAAGGACTCTGATAAAATTTCATTAGACTTTGAAATTAAAACGTATCTCCCTTAGTTCATGGATAAAAGTGAATACAAATTACACCCCCTTAGGCATTGAAACACTAAGGATTGTATTCTGAATTTTCGGAGTGGAGTTTTCATTATTGTAGGAATAAAAAACTTCGTAGTGAGAAACTCCCACTCACATTAATTATATTTCACTTAGAAATTTTTCTTTCTCCTCCTTAGGAGTAGTTCATTTTCCTTATCCCCTTTTCGATTTTCAAAAATTATTGAAAGGACTGGAAAAGAAAATATGGTACCTGAAACATTAGTATATGACAAGCTACAACCAACCAAATAACATTTCATTATAGTTGAGAATATTTTACAAAGAAAGAAAACTACAAAAAAAGATCAGAGTGGGTTTATTTGTCTTCCTTTTCCTCTGGAATCATCTTCTTCAACAAATTTTTGAGCTTCTTTAGGTCTCTTTGGTCTTCCTCAGCTTGCCTCTCCAAGGCTTTTGTCTTTTCATCTTGAGCTTTCAAAGCCTCTTCCTGAGCCTCGATAGCTTCTTTCTTCATTTTTAACAATTCATCCTACTGTACGAGTCTTTTCTCAAGCTCAATCCAGAGATTTCTATTACTTAAAAGATTTTGAGCAAAATAATTAGCCTTGTCACTTAGTTCCTTCACTTGTTGGATCTGAGAAATCTTCTCATCAATCAGCTCATCTTGAAGATTTTTTATCTTTTTATCCTCGGTGTCAAAGTCATTTTGAACTTCACTCTGAAAATTTTCAAACTGCACTAAGTCTTCATCAACTCTTCTAGACCACTTAGTTACCCTACTGCAAGACTTTATATGCACATCATAATCGATAAGAAAACTTTTTTGTCCGGCTTTGATCTTTACACACTTATCCCTGACCATAGATAAGGAATCCGATTTCTGATTCATGCTCTGTTGCAGCATCTAGAATCCGGAATCTATAGTTGGAAAAATCAGAATGGATTCCACAACTTCTTCAGAGATTCAACCACAAAATCATTCCCATGAGATGATGATTTTGAATTAGATAAATCTCTTTGAGATTGCTCCTCTTTAATTTGCACCAGTTTTTTCTTAGAATAACCACCAACGTCCTTCTTCCTGAAGACTTCTTTTGTTGGAGTATCCATTAGAACATGCTTCCCCTTATCGGACATCGGAATTGGTTCCTCATTACGAGATACATCCTCAGATTCAGAAACTAGAATAATCTGGTCTTCATCTGGTTTCTCTTTTCCTTTTCCTTCCTCATGAAAATTACTCTAATAGGATTATTCGTCATCATATAGAACATTTTTTCCTTCTTGCTGTTTCTTATCATCATTCTTACTAACATCCTCACCTTAGTTTCCTAGAGTAACTAACTTTGCGGATTCTGCTTTATCTTTATAAACCTCTACTTTCTTGATCAAGGAATCTAAATATTCACTTCCCTCTTCTTCTTCTTCTTCTTCAACCTCTTCCTATACATCTTCCCCAGCTTCCTTTTTAGCTTCATCAACTACATCATTACCCTTGAATTTTTCCGGAGTGACATAATTCTTAGCTGGAGTTTCTGGTAAAGAAGGTTCTGTAAGGAAAGATTTCGGAACCAAAATCAACTCAGAGGCTAACTCTGTAGTTCTCAGCAAAGATTGCACCACTTCAGCTTCAGACACTTTCTTTTTAATTTTCTTCTCTTTCGCCTACTTCTATAACTCTTCCGCAGTTTTTTCTTTTAAGGCCTTAGCCTCTGCAGGGTCCAATCCTTATTGTGGATCCCCTTCTTTACTCTTCTACTTATCTTCCCTCCACTTCACAACAACTTAATCAGGAAAAGTTTTTTGTTTCTTCGGCTTGGGGGGAGTAGACTGAGTTTCCTTAGATTTAGTATTTTCTTCATCAGCATCCACTTCCTTATGCTTTCTCTTCTTCCTTTTCTTTTTGGATGGTTCTGGAGTGTGTGTACCTTTCTGATGTGCCTCAACTTCTTCCATATAAAGAGAGTATAATTCTCTGGATTCACTAGAAAATCCCATCTTCATCCTCTTCAAAGTAACATCACTTACTAACATAATCTTACAATTCCGGACTTTTGATTTGCATAAAACCTTGAAAGAATCTAAGAACCGAACTATCAGCTTAGATATTAAGGCTGGTAACATGATTATATGAGCTCTCAAATTCTCTTCTTTGATGTTCTTGATCATAATCAAGACATGTCTTATCAAATTTATCTTTCTTAGATTTACCAATAAATCTAAGACAAAGATATCAATTTTCTTCAAATTATCCTTGTCACCTCTTCTAGAAACCAGAAAGCCTTTCACCCAAAGCTGAAGAATTCAATGGTCGGAGTGAGACGAGCAATATTAATGGTTGACGAATACTTAAGACCAAGACATTTCAGTTCCTTCTCCTTGTTGAAACTACATTGGTCATCCGGATGTTTGTGTGAACAGAAATAAGCTTCTCCTTTGTAGGATAAACCAACCAAGCTCGCAGACTTGGTGTAAGATAGCTTATAAGTCATACCAAAAGACTTGAATGAAAACCACTCTCTTCCATCTTCCATCTAGAAGGAAACAGACTCCTATAAATCGATCAGCAAATCAGTATAAACGGGATCCTCTTTATCTGACTTTTCTACGCAAACATCTTCCCATCCGTTCAGTCTAATATTCCTTGAAATAAGAGAATCAAACTTATATAAATCTAGATTCACCAACCTTTACCTGAAGATTAACCACTTTGATATTGGCTTTGAAGTTGACATATCTTGAGATGTTGCTCCAACAGACATTCGGAACAGAGAGTCCTGAAGGATTTGGAATGGCATTATAATGATCGGAACTAGTCTTAAGAAGAGCAGCAGGGCTTCGAGACATGAAAGCTTTGAAAAACTGATGTGGGACGAGTCTTGGGGTCCCCTTTATATATGTGATGGATGTGACCTTTGGTCTTCCAAAATCAATCTAATGGTTGAAAAGGTTTTGATCTGATCTGATGGTTGAAAACACTCCCGCAAGGAAAACTTCACTCCAATCTTTTGAGGTTTTTAGGAAAACATCCAGATATGAAAAAACTAGAATCCGAACTTTTAAAAACTCAGAAAAATACCAGCAAGAAAAATATGATTACAAAAATACATGTATGGAAATCATAGCTTTCGAATTGGAAAAAAATATTGTTCGTAATTGGAAATATCCTTCTTAAAGAAATGAATTTAAAAAAAACTCATTATGAAAGTTCCTGTACGAAAATATCGTTACGAAAAATCCAGTACAAAAATATTGTTATGAAAATTCCAGTACGAAAATTTCATTACGAAAATTCCAGTACGAAAATCTCCATTCTAGAAGTTTTCATTCCGAGAATTTCAATCCTAAAAACTTCAGTTCCAGAAATTTCCATTTCAGAAATTTTAGTTTCAGAAATTTCCATTCCGGAAACTTTAGTTCCGAAATGTTTGAAAAACTAACTACGAATTTTTTTGTTACACTATGTTTGAAAAACAGATTACGAATATTTTAGTTACACTATGTTGGAAAAACAGATTACAAAAATTTTAGTTACACTATGTTTGAAAAACAGATTACGAAAATTTTAGTTAAACTAATAATCAAATGTACTCCCCCTATGAAAAGGAGTTTATTAATGTTAGGAAAATTGTTCAACAAGAAATTAATGAGGAATGATTACCTTAAGATTATCATTCCTATCTTTTGTTTAATGTTTTCAAATCTATCGAAGGGTAATGATTTTGTGAAAATATCAGCAAGTTGATCTTGCGTTACGATAAACTGAAGAATAATATATACTTTTAGTGTGTGATCCCAATGAAAGTGATGCCTAATGTCTATGTGTTTTGTATGAGAGTGTTGTGTAGGGTTTTTACTTAGGGAAATGGCACTTGTGTTATCACAAAAAATTTGAGTCTTAGTAAAACTCAGGCCATAATATGTTAGTGTGTGTTACATCCACAACACTTGAGCACAACAACTTCCAGCTGCTACATATTTAGCTTCAGCAGTGGAAAGTGCTACAGAATGTTGCTTCTTGCAGGACCAAGAAACTAATGAATCTCCTAAGAAATGACAAGATCCGGATGTACTCTTTCTATCCATTCTACATCAACCAAAGTCTACATCTGAAAAACTTTTTAGAATAATATCATTTCCAGACGTAAAAAATAATCCTAGATCCATGGCTCTTTTTAGGTAGAGAAATTTTTTTTACCGCCTTTAAGTGAGATTCCATATGATTGTATTGATATATTTTACATATGCATTCTAAAAACATTATGTCTGGTCAACTAGCTATTATGTTAAGTAGACTTCCTATCATACCTCTAAAAGATGTTTGATCTACTGGTTTCCCAGCTTCATCAAGATCTAAGGAGTTTGAGGTACCGATGGGAGTACTTATACTATTAGAGTTATCATAACCATACTTTTTGAGAAGATATTTATTATACTTATGTTGAGATATATAGGTTCCTTCTGGTCTTTGAGAAATTTTAAAACCAAGGAAAAAGGTTAACTCACCCATCATACTCATTTCAAACTCATATTTCCTTAGACTTGAAAATGAATCAATTAAAGATTGCTGAGTTTAACCAAATATGATGTCATGAACCTAAATTTGAACAATCAAAACCTTTTTTTATCTTCTTTATAAAAAGTTTTGGATCTGAATTTCCCTTAACATAGTTATTTTGAAGCCAAAATCATGTGAGTCTATCATAGCAGGCTCATGGGGCTTGTTTAAGACCATAAAAAGCTTTGGTAAGTCTAAAAACATGATTACGATGTTTTGTATCATCAAAGCCAGGACGTTGTTCAACAAAAACATCCCCATGAGCATAACCATTAAGAAAATCACATTTCACATCCATTTGTAAAAGTATAAAATTGAATAATGCTGGAAAGGCAAGTTGAATATGAATAGATTCAAGTCTAGCTACAGGAGCATAGGATTCTTCATAGTCTATTCCCTCTTGCTGGTTATAGCCTTTAGCAACGAGTCTAGCTTTATTTCTTACTATGACTCCATTTTCATCACAATTGTTTCTGAAGTCCCATTTTACTCCAATGACAGAAGTGTCCTTAGGTCTTTCAACCAAGGTCCATACTTTATTCCTCTCAAATTCATTTAGTTCATCTTGCATGGCTTTGATCCAATCATCATCACCTAAAGCTTCATCAATGCATTTTGGTTCTAATTGGGAAAGAAATGCTATATGTTCTACTTCATTTCATAGGGAACTTCTAGTCCTTACAGGTTGATTTACATCACCAATGATACTATCACTGGGATGATTCTTATGAAACACCTGATTTGGGTTTTGTAAAACCTGTTCATCAATATAGGGTAGAAAGTCTTCTGGGGTAAATGATTCAGGAGTATCTTCTTGAACATTTTACTTATCGGAAGGATCTTCTATCAAAGGTTGACAATCAGTTTTTGAAAACACATCCGAGGATGTAGGTTGGGATGGTTTAAAAACAAAAGGATCAGACTCATGAAATTTTACATGCACTCTTTCATCAACAGTATAAGTTTTTTTATTTAAAACTCTATAATCCTTAGAAGTTGTGGGGTAGCCTAAGAAAATTCCTTCATCATATTTCGGTGTGAATTTATGAAAATTATCTTTATTATTCAGAATGAATACGTTGCAACCAAAAACCTTGATGTAGGAAAGTCTTGGTTTTCTACCGTTCCGTAACTCATAAGGAGTTTTATTAAGAAAAGGTCTAATCAAAACTCGATTTATAGTATAAAAGCAATACTTACAGATTCAGCCCAAAAATGTATAGCTATAGAATATTCACTCAACATGGTTGTATTTATCTCTTGAAGAATTCTATTTCTTCTTTCAACTACACCATTTTTTTAGGAGTTCTAGGTACTAAAAAATTGTCAGTAATACCTTTTCTACTACGAAAAGTTCCAAAATATTAATTTTGAAATTCTCCTCCACGATCACTATGAATTGTTTTCAGTGGAAGATTTTTCTCATTTTTAACTTGTGCTCTAAAACTTTTGAAATAAGAAAAAGCTTCAGACTTCTTTGCTAGAAAATAGACCCATGTAAATCCGGTGTAATCATCAACTAGAACAAACACATAATATTTGCCTCTAATACTTCTAGTTTGTGTTGGACCAAAAATATCCATGGTCACTAACTGTAATTAATTAGTCATTGAGACTTCACTGATTGATTTAAAAATAGATTTATGTTTCTTTCCATATTGACAAGGATCACAAACTTCAGAAGAATCGAATCTAAGCTCCGGTAGATCCTTAACTAGTTTATTATTAGAATGTTTACATAAATTTATAAGGTTGCAGTGACCTAGTTTTATATGCCATAACCTAGAATGATCATCCATTTCACTTAGGCCAGGTAGGTCTTGGCTCTTGAGGTCTTCTAAGTTCATAGTGTAAACATTCTCTTGCCTATTGGCTGAGAGAATAAATTCTTCCTTGGAATTGTGAACTAAGCATTTATCATTCTTAAAATTCACAAGGTATCCTTCATCACATAACTGACTTTTGCTAATGATGTTGTGATTAAGACCCTTAATAAATAAAACATTTGAAATCATTGTTTTACCAAGAAGAACAATATTACATATACCAACAATTTCTCCATGAGCATTATCTCCAAAAGATACCTTTCCTCCTTTCATTTTGATAATATTTTCGAAATAGATTTTGTTACCAGTCATGTGATGGGAAAATCCACTATCCATGTACCATTTATTGTTGTTGGTACTTCCTTTATCTTCCTGAAAACAAGAAAATAATTAGACTTTCGGAATCCAAACTTGTTTGGATCTTAGATTTCTATATAACAAAATTTTTGGCACCCACACTTTCTTAGAAAAAAAGGCTTTATGAAAACCTAGAGATTGGGTTTTATTTAAAGAAAACTTATTTGCCCAGTGACCACCACATTGACATTTGGTTCAAAATAGGGCACTTTGTGGAACAAAGTAGTTGTTACTAAAAGTTGGTTTTTCATGGGTATAACCAAATCCAGATTTGTTTCTTAAAGGTTGTATTTGTGAATACATTTTATCAAAATTTTCTTTACCATGGGTAAAGTTTGATAAACACTTCTATAAGGAAAAAATTTCAGACTTTAGTTTTATAACCAAGTTTTTATCTTCAAAATAATTAGATTTAGAACTAAAGCTAGGCTCGAAAACACTTTTCTTAGAAATTACTTGTTCTAACTCTTTAGAAAGTTTGTTCTTCTCAGAACTTAATTCCTCATGATTTTTTGAAATATTTATAAAATCATCATTTTTCCTATCAAGATCCTTAGAAAGATCTAATATTTATTTTGTAAGAATAGTATTCCTAGAGTTTGCCTTATCATGTTTTTTATTGAGTTTAGAATTTTCAATCTCAATAAGTTCAGCAAACCCAGAAACTTCTTCATAGGTAGGTGACATATTTTCTTCATTAGAAGAGGATTCTTCATCTAAAGAGTTATAATACTTACTATCATTAGAATTTAAAGATACATTGGTCAATGATTCAGTATTTCGTACCTTAGCATTAAAGAAATGATTGTTAATGGGTAATATGGCTATAAGACCAAGATTATTTTGTCCTGAAGATTCATAATCAGAAGATTCATCTGAAGAGTCACCACCACTGGCACTCCTGGTGTCATTTTCTTTATGAACATTCTTAGCATTGGTTTTGTAATACTTCTTTCTGTTCCCTTCAGAATTCCATTCTTTTCTTTTTTTTTCTTTATGAGCAGAGGGAAATCTGGTCTAATATGTCCAGCTCTCTTGCATTCATAACAAGTAACTTCTCCATATTTTCTGTCTTTCGTTTCCTTTTTCTTATATTTTGAATGGAAATTTCTCTACCCAGCTATCTTGTTCATCTTTTGAGCAAGATTTGCTAACTCATTTTCTGAGACATCACTTTCACTAGATTCTGATTGAATAACCACCTTCTTAGACTTTGATCTGGTTACTCTCTCAGGAGTCTTAGCATCCATATGATTTGATGTAGTTGGAAAAGCAACATTACCATTTCCATTCTTCTTTTTAATGTTTTCAGCATCTCTCTTCATTCTTATTTTATGTTGGAGAGAGTTCCAAATAGTTCATCAAGAGAAATTTGAGTGACCTTCCTGTTATCATATATGGCTGTTCTCTTTGATTCCCACTCATTAGGCATAATATAAATTATCTTATCCACAAGGGATACATCATCTAACCCTTTTTCTCCCATAGACTGTATACTATTGACTATATTCATAAATCTTTGTTGAACTTTCCATATTGGTTTTCCATACGGAAAATTGAATCCATGGTATTCAGCTCTAAGCATAGCTCTCCTAGTTTCAATCACTTTAGATGTGCCAAAGTGTGTAACTTCTAAATTCTTCCAGATACAATTAGCTGCTTCACAAGAAGAAATTTGGATATATATATTTATATTCATTGAACATAGTAAAGTATTTCGTACCTTATAATTGAGTTGATACTGTTGCTTTTCTTGGTTAGTGAAAGTTCTAGCATCTTTATCAGGAATTTTATAATCACCAGTAAGTATAACAAAATTATCCACTCCAGTATTGATAAAAAAAATCTTCATTCGATCTCTCCAGTACTCATAGTCATTACCATCAAAGATTGGTGGTCTTTTAGGGTTTTGATTGTCAATAGAACCAACATTGAATCCTGCCATTCTTAAAACTATGGCAACCAAACTAGTTAGTAGAAAAAAGTTCGTAACCACAAAGTTCGGAATGACAATGTTTGGAATGAATAAAAAATTTCTAAGAAAGGATAATGAACAATGAAAAAGTGAGCAAGAAAAACTTATATGTGAGTATAAGTATTTAGGAGACTTCCTCTGATACCAATTGGAGGATCTAAATAATGATGTAGATGCTCAATATACAAGAGGGGGGGGGGTGAATTGTACACTTTAATAATTTCCTTTGTCAAGGAATGATCTAAGTTTAACAAGGTTAAACTAAGAAAATTCACAACACCTCTAACACAAATTGGAGAATTGGAACAAGGTGTGAAGTTATAAACTTCATGTTCTATGCACTTGCTTAAATCTGGAAAGTGTTTCCAAAAAACGATTCCAGATATATGGATCCGGAAATAGAAACTTAACTAAAGTTTACAATATGAGATTCTAACTTAAAGTGTATAGAATCTAAATGAATCAGAGTTCAAGTGTAAGGAAATATAAGAAGGTTATACTTTCATTATAATACAAAAAGTGCAGTAGAAAAACAAGTTGTAAAACTACAAGTAACAAGATATAAGTCTTTTAAACCAAAGAGAAGTGTATCCAACAACCTTGGATAAAGGTCCCTTGATTTATTCTTTCAAGAAAGTCTGTCTTACACACACCAGTGTAGGCCTTCGATACTCTGATCAGAATCTCTGTCTTTCTATCCCTGCAATCCCTCAACTTCAAAAAATTTGGAACCTCCGTCTTCCTCAGCAAGGAATCCCTCGAACATCAAGGTAGTCGGAACCTCTGTCTTCCTATCCCCGTAGGTCCTCGAATGTAATCACCAACATTCGGAGTCGCACGAAGCAATCTGAATGAGTAGTTCAGTACGCACAAGGCAGGAAAAGATTCTCTCTCTAGAAATCACCTTAACAATGTGTGGTCTTTAGATCGATCAACTTGTTGTTGAGCTCTTTCAAATGAGCTCCTATTTATAAGAAAATTTCCAACGGTCGGCTCCCTTCTCCAATGGTCATATTTTCCATGAAATTCGGAGGGACCTCTACACGTGTAAGTCAACCAATGATTAATTAGAAATATAATGGACAACGTCGTTTAATAATAAATCATGTAAAACTGAATGCACGACATCATTTTGAAATGGAGCATATGTAAGAAAAATCCATACAAAATATCGGAGTGTAAAAAAATTAATTGTTCGGAGTCTAACCAAAATGGAATTCATAGTCTATGTTAAGAAATGTTCTGATTATGTTTTATAGGAATTTGGAGTCTGGATTCACTAGAGTTCATAATCTAAACTTGTAGAAGTTCGAAGTTTAACTTCATAGAAGTTCAGAGTCGAACTCATGAAAGTTAGGATTTGAACTCATGAATGTTTGGAGTCGAACTTCATAAGTGTTCGGAGTCGAACTCATGAAAGTTTGGAGTCGAACTTCATAGGAGTTCGGAGTCGAACTCATTAAAGTTTGGAGTCAAACTTCATCAGAGTTCGTAGTCTAACTCATGAATGTTCGAAGTCAAACTTCATAAGAGTTCGGAGTCGAACTCATGAATGTTCGGAGTTGAAATTCATTAGATTTCGGAGTCAAACTCAAGAAAGTTCGGAGTCTAACTTCATCAGAGTTCGGAGTCGAACTCATGAATGTTCGGAGTCGAACTTCATAAGAGTTCGGAGTTGAACTCTAGTCTGTTCGGAGTCAAACTTCATAAGAGTTCAGAGTTGAACTCATGAACGTTCGGAGTCGAACTTCATAGCAGTTTGGAGTTGAACTAATGAAAGTTCAGAGTCCAAAATTCAGATTGGAACTTCATTACAGTTTACATCCAGAATTCAGATCCTAAAAACAGAATGCTCCAAATATTTTCATTATATGACTTCTTGGATTTTGAGTATGAATCCAGTTTTTGTACTTAAGAAAAATATTGATATGTACAAGAAAATCTATGTTAGGGTGAATTTCCTTAAAGAAGTAGATTTTCCTTACAGAGGTAAAATTTATATTTTCTTAAGTATAAAGTGATTGTGATTTTCAAAACAAGAAGGAATGGAAAAGTTATAAGGAAAACCTTATTGACTCAACAATATTTTGGTAGGTTATCAGTTTAGTTTTTATTTTATTTTACCTATTTTAGATCAGGCCTTAAATGATTTAATAAAATAAAATATGAACTCAAATCTACCCCCTTTTATTCCATGAATGCTAGATATTTTGTTTTTCAAACATGTTTTGCTTAATTATGTACTCCCAAATCTATCCCAAACCTCTAGATTTAATAATAACATGTAATGATGGTTAAAATTTAATGAAATTTTGGACTAAAATTTCCTACCATTTCACCTATCAATAATTGATTGGGGAAGGCTAAATCTAGATCTAGTTTTTCAATCGATCCCCACAACCAAATTTTTTGAAAATGAACATTGTGTATAGAAAATGAATTTAATTAATAGTGGATGTGAATAAGAAAATATTTATTTTGAAAATAAATCTTGAAAAATCAAGGGTTGAATGGTTTAAATAAAATAGAAATCCATATTATTCATATTTAACTAAATACATTTACTCAAATATAGAGTTTTAATTGGGTGAATCAAGGAATTAGATCCGAACTATTATATATGATGAGAATGTAAAATTTTCTACAAAACATGGTCTATGATCTTGAATATGACACATAATGGTGAGTTAGAGAACTATCCAAGTTATTTTCCTATTAGTCATTCCATTTTTGAAATTGAATGTGATATTATATGGATAATATGAAATTTAAAAGGTACAAGACATAATGTCATAAAACTAGATATAAATTGTAAATTATTGGGGAGGTTTATCCGTTATGTGATTGATCATATGAAAGGTCACATTAGTCAACTGAGGATTTAGGATTTATTTTTCTTTCATATGATGAGAAATTGAGTCTATATATGGTGTTATAGATATATTATATGACTAATGGTATAGTTATCTTGACCAAATTTATAATTAATTCCTCAAATTATACAATGTATATGTCATATTTTCTAGAGTATAATGCTCTAGTTCTTCAAGGTGTTGAAATGGGTTTTAACAAACTATTTTATCCTTAATCCATATTTTTTCTAAAAAATAGAAATAAATAGGAACCCATAGAAGATAATTTCTATAGTTTATTGAGATTTTTTTGACAATTTCAAACCTATTAAAAAACCTATGAGTATAAGAGAATAATTTGATACATATCCCAAACCGGATTAAATTTCAAAACATTCAGTTTATAAAAATGAAGATTCCATAGTTGTGGAAGAAGAAATACTGAATGAGGATATTGATCTAAATGAGGATGTAATGGTAGCACATAAGGATGACATGAATCCTTAATATAATATATCTTTTTTAGCTCATGATTCACATTTATCATTACCTTCTAAAGAAGTAGAGTTAGATGATGATGATCTAGATTATACTAATGTACTTGGGAATGATATTTCTAAAGACAATGTCTATGATGATAATTTTTATGAGGTAATAAATAGTGATAAAGATAATAGTAATGAATAATTTAATTTTAATATTTTTATTTGAAGTACTCCAATTCTTAGTAAAATGAATGTAACTCTTGTGAGGGGGATATAGTTTTAATGATAGTGGTTATCATGGGGGTAGTCCACCTAGAAATGGTAGACTTATTATCACAACTATTTAGAGATATAATGAAGGATTAATAATTTTACAAATAATTATTAAATGAGGTATTGAGGTATAAGACTATGGATATTTATAGGATTTTATATATTTGAATTAATCACTAGATTATGTTCCATATAATTTTTTTTTCAAAACCTATAATATATGGTGATAATTATGCTAAAAACAGATATACCACCCTATTATATATGTTCACACAAAATCATTTGAATATATTAATACATAAAATTTTAAAGAAAATGATCTTTATTATTATAGGGAAGATAATATATTCAATGAAGTTGTGCAGAATAGAAATAAATGTAATCATAATAAATCTATACCACTAACACCTTCTACATATTATACCTCTTCTGTTATAAAGGAATTTTTGAACGAGTTCAAAACCATTTTATTGAATGTGTTGAAATAAAACATCCTTTTTTTCTAAAATTTGTTGATCTGAATAGATAATATGAAATTTGGAAGATTATATCTCTAATTATAGCATTATTATATCAAATTTTATATCTAATGATATATATAATGAATAATTAAATTTATCATTTAATAGGTCAACTAGTAGATTTTCAAGAATACATGTAAGACATAATTCTTAAGATGGACCAAATATTTATTAATTTTTTTTTCAACCACTCTCCTCTAATATAAATCCTAATATTAAACCTTATTATCATATAGTGATCTTTATAATTAGTTAAATATGATAAGACATATTATCATAGTGAGGTGAAAGTTATTTCAGATAAATATTAGCTAGCCTAAGAGATGGTTCTATATGGTTTCATGAACCACATTACTAAGACACATAATCTATTTAAAAGAGATTTCAAGTAAGAAGAACAATATAAAGAACATACAAAATGGTCTATTGATTACTATCTAAGAAAGATTTTAAAAAATTTTGATTTGAAGAAAATGTTTAAATCCTTAGACACTAATAATTCGTATCCTCCATTAAAACATTTTTTAATGACTTAGTGTAAAAAACAAATGATGTCATAACATCATAAGGAATAATTTATAAAGTAGATGGATGATTATTTTTAGAAAATGGAACATGGATATTGAGAAATGAGTGGATTTCTAGGAGTATGGAACCTCAACATTATATTTACAACACTACTATGTAACTCCATACGGCTTTGCCTATGTCATCCATTCTTAACTCTACAAATTATTTTTTATCTGGTACAATTAATCTCAAACCATCCTAATGTATTCAATAGATATGTATAGTGGAATTGAGATTTATTATTTCATGACTGTCTCATACTTATATGAATACATCTTTTAAAAAAACCATACATAAACAAATATTAATATCCCATTGATTCACAATCCATTCATTAATCAAATTATGATTTAGATAAGAATTCATAATATGCACAGATTATTTAATTGTATATATTTGAATTTAATGAAATATATATTATTCATTATTATTTATGTATAAAAATATTTATTTAATATTATGTCCTGGTTTTTATGTTACTTAACCACATCATGAAATTTATTTATCATGTCTTCAATATAATTAATAAAAAAATCATGAATAATTTTTTTTGTAATACAAAAAATGGAGAGGATAATATGGTAGTTTATACTTTTGAAGGATGAATGATTTTTGTTATTTTTTTAATCTCATATTTCTCACTAATTTCATTTTTCCCTCTAGCGTTAATGTTCTAGGATTTGTGAACATAAAAATGGGTGATTGTTTAATTAGTTCAATAATTATTTATTTAAATACTCATAAATATTGTCTCTTATATAATTAATGACTTATGTGCTTCATGGTAATAAAGTATTTTTCTTGTAAATATTAAAAATAGATAGCTGTTCAAATGAAAATGAAGGGAAACTAATCATGTTGAACTAACCGTATGAATAAATAAACAAGTCCTATGAATACATTAACCAACAATGTAGATAGATAGTGAATTTTTTCATTATGTTTAACCTACCACATGTTGATATCAAATGACAACATGAATACCCCATGTGATGACATTATGAACTCAGGTGAAAAAAATCAGTGATCAATTGACCGTAAGAAGGGTTTCTAAATATACAATAGATTTAGAATAACCATTTTACATTCATGTAGCAATAAAATTATAAACTCCAATGACTTTAATTTTATGTAGTTAATTGGAGTCATAGAATTTAAAACTTATAGATAGGATTAATTATAATAAGGACTTATTGGTCATAATTTGACGTCTAATTAGAGTATGATTCTAAAAAAGAGGATGACCTTCTCATAGGCATGTTGAGAATACATCTCTAACTGACTGAGTGATGTATCATATATATTCAAGTTACTATATTATCTAAAATACCACTAGAAGATACAATCTATATTAATAAATGATATATTTATGTACAATTATCAATAGGAGATTAAATTAATGATCAACCAAACCTGATGAATGATAGATCAGAATAGATATTTTCTAAACCTTTTATCTAACTATTTCTCTTTATGGTTGATTTTTAAATATATATATTTATTTATTACCACATTATCAAGATCAATATTAAATTTTACTCAATAAAATTCTATTCCCCTATTAACACTTATTAGTCCATAATTACAATGACACATGCATGGTTGTTTGCCTAGAGTGAAAGATAGGTAGTTATATTTAATTAAACCCCAATTCAGGCTATGGATCAATTTATTTATTAACAAATTTTCTCCATAATATGATTCTATCAAGTGTAGAGGAATAATTTAAAACTTTTAAATGAACTTATTTATTTATTTCACTTTGTTATATTCATTATTTTCTTACTCTTTTTTAAATCATTTTTTATTTACTAAATATTATATTCTATTTTTCATTAATTATTTTCAAAAATATGTTTTTTAAAGAATATCTCAAATTGTTAACAGTTACATGGGATATATTTTATTTTTTGTATGTAAAATTTATTTAAGGGTTAAAATTCTATCAAAAATATTTTAATTGGGTTTTTATCAGACTTTTAATTATCAATTTCAAAACATCACGTTATTTATTCCGTATTTATTTTTTAAAATTTATATTTTTAATTGAAATTAATTCAATTTAAAAAAAAATTATTTAGGAAGATCATACCACCCCACATCATGATCAATCCATTGGGTCCAAAAAAATTTCCAATTAATTTTTTAGATAATGGATTCTCTTTCGAATAATGTTCCCAATCTCAGGGAAGAGTTAGTTTCTATACATGATGAAGACACCATTACAAATGAAAAAACCTATTAACAATAATGTAACATAGGAAATTGTAAAAGGTGGACACCCTATTTATCACAAAAAACAAGATAATTGTATCATCACATTCATAACAAAAATTGATAAGGTGATAAGAAAAGGAATAAAATTCAAGTATGGATTTAATGCCTGTGACCGACATATTAACCGTAAAATTATATTTTCATTAGTTTTATTGGGGTCACCACACAAATATATGTTCCAATTGATATTTATTTTTGGAATTTTTTTTACATTTTATGAAGGAAAAAATTAAGGGATTATGGAAATAATATCATATATTATCTCTATTTTACTAAATATAATATAATTAAAGGTTGGGTTACTATTAATTATCCATTATAGTATGTACGTATATTAAAATAACATCATGTGAAATTTATATTAGTGGTAATTATAGAGGCTTATATATCCTTACATAGAATTATTAAGAAGCATTATATCATGGATATTTTTGGGAATATAAATCCCCACCCACAACATATATATTTACAAAAGATAAAACAATAAACATTAGGAATGTTCATTGGTCATTTTAGAGATTCTTATATTTTGGTGAATTGTAATTGGTAATATTTTTATTGAAATTATTCATTTTAATAACTTTGATTATGAATTGTTAATGTATGAAAAAAAACAGATTGTGAAAAATAAGTAGGGTGCATAAAATCCATTGTATGCCTCTCATAAATTAAGGAATGGGTGATCTTCACATTAAATTAATTTATATATTTATAATCAATGACATATAAATTTAAAAAATATTTTATCCAATATAACTATAATTTTATGTTTTAATATATAATTGGAATTTTAGTTTCAAACACATTTTATATACTAAAAATTGAGATAACAAACTATTTCTTTGAAGAAAAATTTGGACAAATACATATAAGTCACATGATATGTATAATATTACACCACAAATTTGTATAAAAAATGCATGGATGTATGATTAAATGTTCATGTTTTTAGTTTGAAGATGAAATTTTAGTTCCAAATATGCATAAATCACAAAAAATAGAGAAAAATTGCTCATATTTTATTGATATTATTTTTCAATATGTTTTGTTTATGCATTATTCTGTAATTTTTATTTATGTTCTATCTTTTAGCATTCATGTTATCCTTATTTGTTTATTTTTATCATTTTATTTATAATATACATATGTTTCATTATTTCATATTATTAATAAGAACATAAGAATTGTTCTTCAATGAAGGTATACTACTCTTTTGTTTGATTTATGGTGGTTTTTATGAACTGGTAGGAAAATTAGGATCTTTTGTAAGGGGATCCCAAAGACAATGAAATAAAATGTTTTTTAATTTGATTTAATAAAATTTGTAATAGATTTTAAATAAGGATTTAATTGTGCAGTCCAATGTTTCAATTATTATCTTTCAAAGCACCCTATTTTTTGTATAATGATATATATTTATTTGAAATTAAATTATATACTTTTATCTAAATAGTTTTATAAATTTTTCTAGGGCACTTCTACAAGATGGATATTTTTGGTGTAATTTTTTAGCATTGATAAAAGAATCATTCATAAAAATTTAAAAATGAATTTATACATGTTCACCATTATCGGTTCTATTATACCTATGGATAAATGACTGTATTTATCAAGGATTTTAGCATCAATATAGGTTTGTTTTTTATTTTATTGTTTAGAGTCGATAAAGTACACTAGATTTTATTTCCACTTACAACATCAGATATTTTTAGCATTAATTTTTTTTATTTCATGTGTTGATAATTTCTATTTCTATAATAGTGAAAAAATATTGATACAAAGGGGTTCTTACCTCATTATACCTATGTCAATGCATATAATCCTTCCCATATCCTATTTATTTATTATAGAAAATTATAATCATACAAAGTCTTGAAAGAAATAGGGGAAAATTGAATCTACTTAAGGAACCAAGAAGAGAAAAACCTGTTGCTAGTGATCATACCCATCATGAAACTTCTTATATTTCAAAAAATTAAAACACTATAAATAGTATAATGAATAGATATATCAAAACCTAATAGAAAAAATGAATATAATCAAGAATAAAATCCTTACTATTAAACAAGTTTTACTAAGATCTCAATGGTAGTAGAAATATTTATCTAAAAACTTTGACTCCTTCATGTATGCACTGTCTCACTCTAATTTTTTTTTTCTAACTACACTTCTATGCACCAGAATTCTTCACTAAAAACCAATTTAATTAAAAACAAAAAAACCTTTATGGGAAAATATGTACCACTAATGACTGTATCATCCAAAATCCATTGAAACATCTATTAGAAAATGAAAAAAATCAGGGGTTCTATCTACTATGATGAATTAAAAAAAGAAAAAAAGAAAAATAATTATTTTATGAGTTTGAAACTATATGAAAATAATAATATGATTTTATAGAAGGAAGTATTAAATAATGAACAACACATGGATTTCTAGGATTCTTCGGGACATTCAAACATTTAATTATGTAGAAACTAGTGGGACACATTGAATCATACCATTATCTAAATAGGCACGATATAGATTGAGTTTTATATGTCACATAAAATAAACACAAATGATAAAAAAAATATTCAAAAAATGGGGGATACAATTTTAAAAAAATCAAATACCCCCATTTTACCTGATCATATGAATTGAGATCTCAATATAGGGTAAGGAAAAGAAAATTTTGAAAATTATAATTTAAAAAAAATTAAAATCACATTGAAATAAATACCATGACCTAGAATACATATGATAGTAAAACAATTGTGAAATCATTAAAAAACAAATTCACTTTAATTGGAAACAAATTAGTGAAAAAATAAACATAAAAAATCACAAATCATCACATTTTTAATAATATTGATAATTCCATGATGGTGTTCTTGAAACATATCTCAGGTGACTAATACTACGAACACTATGGCTAAATTGTTCAAAAGCATAAATAACAGAACAAAATTAGGTAAGCTATCTATTAGGTTATCAGAAACTTGTATCTTATGGACACAAAATATTCTAGTATATATTAATTTCCATAAAAAACAAGGAAATGTATGTATTCTTATACATACAATAGAAAATATGATTAATAGAAAAATAAATGAATGAATTACAGTAAATATAGATATCTACATTACTATAAGATAAACCAAAATCATTTATCAATTCTTTTAACCAAATTTATTCTTTAATTACTTTAAATAATTATATGTATTATACATTAGTGTGTGATTGGGAAAATATATATTTTATGTTATATTTCTCGTAAACAAGACCACCAAAAGTAATAAAAACATATCTAGGGATAAAATATATTATATTACTATTTATAAAAAAATATAGAATCCAAGAACCCAAAAATATCATTACCAAAATTATTATTATTTCTAAAACCGATTCAATTGACAATAGAAATAGATACATACCTTATAAGACACTTTAATGTATAAAAATGGGACTCTACCTGTTTCATATAAACCTTTTTATGATTAAAAGTTAAAAAAATTGTATAGAGAAAATCATGGCACACATAAGGTTACAAAAGTCAATAATATAATGTATTAAAAACCAAATGGTTTCAACCATTTCATAGATAAGTGATTAGGATAGGGAAAACAAAAAATTGTGGCCAACATGAACACTAAAAGGCTTAAAATTCTCAAATGGACACCGATTCAATACCTTCTTCAAATTAACATATTGGGACTGATATAAAAAATTTGTTTCTCTATCCCAAATAATTTACATGCGAAATGTTTTCAATGTATTTTATTGATAACTAATTTTAAAAGTATTTTTCAATTTCATTTTTAAACCATTAATCAATCTCATGTTGATATATATAAGAATCATATCATCAATATATAATAATTTTTTAATAAACTCCTGATCAAAAACATTATTGCAAACTCATGCTTCAAATTTACATCTATCAAAAAAAATTTTGAAGAAATAAAAAATAATTCTATTTATACAATTTCATCAATTATAGTTCAAGTATATATGAGTATTTTCATAAAGGGATAACCAGACTAGACTTAAAATAAATTGAAAAAAATAATATATGGATTCATGTAATTTTTTCATCCAATTTTTTGTGTAAAACTTATTTTTCACATATAATTTTTCTATTAAAATAATATTAATTGGATAAAAGTGACCATTAATATAATATAGTTTTGATTAAAAATAGTTAAAAATCCATCACTGTTAGAAATTCCCTCACAATGAATAAATCCTTTAGAAAAAATTTATTGTAATTAATTTTCATTTTCCTGGTATTATATTCCTTCATTATAAAAATCCGTTTACAACCTATATTTTTCTCCCATTTTGGTTTAGTAAGAACATTAGAGGTATGATTTTTATGGAGGTAGTCAATTTGATCTTACATATTAGCTATCCACAACTTGGATTCAATAGATTTATGGCCTTTTTAATAGTTTGTATCTCATCATATTTTAAATCTAAATCGAATATAAAGATGTAAGAAGCCACATATGCACGAATAAACTAAAAATATGGAATAATGTTCATCCTAGTCATTTCCAAAATCAATTTATACCCCCTATGACCATTATCTCACTCCAACTCTAAATGGCGGTTAGGTTCTGATTCACTGTGAACCGATTCTGGAGGATCATTAGAGGCATCCATGAGAGCATACTACTTCTTACGTTCTAAAAGAAACTCAACCCCCATTTTTCTATAATACAAATATCAGCATACCAAATATGATTTTTATTTATCAAAGAATCCTCATGTAACATTACTTCATGACTTATTATACTCTTATGAAAATAAAGTTTATCTACCCAAGGCCTATAAACTTGAAAACATCGAGTATATCCCACAAAAATACCCATTGTCATTCTAGGTTAATGGTTATCAATATTACTATTTTCATAATCAGTATAACCAAAGCCTGTAATTTGACTTAGACTAGCTGTAGAGCTAGTATAAAATACTCAGGGTTTTAAATACCAATTTCATTAGATAGGAAATGATTAATTTTATATACTACTGTAGATAAATCATTTGCAAAAATATATATAGACTACACTAAGTGTGTGTTAATTCTTCTCACCCTCTTCTAAATAGACTTAATTATTCTCCCATCTTGGTTATTCTGTTGTTTAGATAAAAAACATCTCAATGACTCAAAGAAAATTTAGATTTAAATAACCTAAAAAATAATTTGATAAGTATTCAATACAATTTCTTATTTCAATGCAATTAAATTTACTTCCTCTAAGACTCTTGGCACTAGATTTTTATGTCTCAAAAGATTCCAGCATATTTTAAATATTATTTAGAAATAAAAACCATAAATTCCATGTGTATTCATCTATTAATGTATTAAATTAATTTCATCTACCATTATAGGACACCCTAGAAGGTCCCCATAAGTTTTATTGGATATAAACTAGGGGAGATTAGTTATAAAATAGTGACATCTAAAAAATCACACTTTTTAATATTCTAAAAATTTAAACTTCATTGAATGGAAGCTCATTTTGGATCACAAATCTCAATAAAAATTTCATACTACGTTCACTCATACTCTTTACAATCATTTTTCTATGTTGTCTATTCAAGATTATGTTTTTTAAGAAACTATGGTACTAGTGGAAATCAACTACTTTGTGGTCATCCAAATATTTGATTCATACAACTCATTGAATAGAACCTTTTTAAAAATGATAGATTCCTTAGAAATTATAATTCTTCCAGAATCAGAAATAAATCTATATAAATTTCAGTCCACCACTCCATGGGAAATGAGACTTCATTAAAACGTGTTACCCACTAAGCCCATTCTAATGTTCTCACTGAAACATCATGAATCTCTATAGAAAAAACCCTTACCCATGATATTACAAATCCTATTATTCCCGACGTACACCTAAAAATACTCAAAATAACAAATTATTGAAAATTAATCAATTATAAGGAATATATGAAATGGATAGCCTAAATATGGAACCTAATATTTTCCCATACGATTCAAAAACACATTTATAACATCAATAATATCAATGTCCATCTCCACTAATAAGTAATGATCATTGATTCCCTTGAAATTTTTCCTTTAAAATAAATTACTCATTATTTTTCCATAATGACATACACTAAAATCACATAATATATGTACCCTTATAATTATATTAACATCTATTGATATTACTAGGTCTCTGCTTACCAATCTACTAAGGTTTACACCTTAATATCAATCCCTCATCCTTTTTATGCACATGAACTCTATTTTAAATATATTTAGATAACAAGGTAGATTTAATATGTTCTAACACTAGATGATACCTAACTTATATCACAGAATCCATAATATAATTATAAGTATCGTATATTGATGAGAGAAAATTAATTTACTAGTCATTATCATTAAAAGTTTAATCCAAATATGATAGTTCTAATAGAATTAAAATCATTAGTACGGATTTTGACTATAGTTCTAGGATGCATATGAAAATTATATGACTCTATTTTTTTATGAAATATTCCTACTATATATTTAATAATATTTGGGGATTATATTTTTGACAATATTTTGGTATAATTATACTCATATGTGACATCCTGAAGAACCTTATCACTTAAGGAATATAGAATGAGACTCCAAACATTCCTAGGGACATATAAATACACATCAACTTAATTGTCATTGTACTTTAAATCATTATAGAAGGGGGATTATTTATTTTTCGAATTATAAAAATCATCAAAATGATAATTATGATCAATATGCAAGAACATTTATATTATCCATTGATTAAAATCATTATCCCCATCAAATTTATATAATTCAGATTTCATATAACCCATTATTCTATTTTAAATGGATATTATTCCATTTTTAGGGGATGTGTTCTCATGGAAGACCCTATAAAATGGAAAATATTTATTGAGATAGATGGTGTCTTATGAAATTAAATTATAAATAAATTTATTTATGATAATATAGACCAAGATTTATTATAGGAATAATATAAATATGATTCAAGTAATAAAGTGGGATGGAAAAATATACAAGGGTCTAATGTTATTTGAATCTTATTAGACCTATGTGTATGATGATAACAACACCCATAACATATTTATTATAATATTAAATGAAAAATATACAAATATGCTAATGAATTAAAATATAGAGTAGTTATATAAGGAAAAAGGCCAAATAATCCTAGGGGATGTCATCAAACCTATCATGATGAGTTATCCTCTCGTTTTCCTTGGAATATTCTTGCTACACACACTCTCATGGATAGAAACATCAAAATATAGAATTATAAACTAAATATAAAATGATTAAACACCTAATAGTTCTTGGTATCTTCATTATGATTTAGATGATAACTTAAACAATGATTCACAACATTTGAAACCTTAATATACACACCATCATGCACTAAAGGATTTGGGAACTACAATACTCTTCAAATGATTTTTACAACTACAATTAATTAAAGTAATAACAGTCCCTTTTTAAATCTAGAATGGGAACCTCAAACTATCATCTCTCAAATAATCTGTTGAAATATCTATTGAAAAAACAGATAACTAGGGGTTTTCTCTTTATTGATAAATAGATGAATTAAAATGGATAAATAGGAGCCTTATGGGAATGAGGAATAATGAGAGTAGAAAAGGGATGACAAAACATGTATCATTGTTTTATGTTTATTGTGTGGATTAATAAGATACATGTGTCCATTAAAATATTTAACGAGGTAAAAACATTAATTACAAACAACAACATAACATTAATTTTTAGGAATTATTGATATTAGGCTACAAAATTAATAAAAATGAAACACAACTGAGAAACATAAATCAGGCATATATGGGTTGTTAGATCAAAATAATCAATGATCATTATTATATATTTCAATATAAACCAATAACAATCTACAATGTAAGGATAAAAAATATTACAAATGAATAGATTTTTTTAGATATTTCATGAAAAAAATACTGCAACATACCTTGCATTAACCATAAAGACAACTGTGTAATCAGAAAAATAAAATTTTAATTTAATTGTAAATAAATTAATGAATAAATAATAATAAAAATGAAAATTTGTATCCCATTTTCATAAAAATGCGATATATCCATCTATTTTTTAGAATATGTTTTTTTTTCTAATTTTGTATACATATTTATCACATTTTTGAAAAATTCATTATTTATTATGAATAAATCAAATAAAATAGGATTTTAATCACATATGATTACATTTCATTAATATGGGTTATTTTTTTAAAATGGATTGTTGTTTCACATTGTTGTAAATAATATTAATAAATTAATAAATAAATAACTATAAATACCAACTATGAGGATAGGGAAATGGGTGTTTCTAAGGACTTGATTTAAAAAAGGATAATTGTATAAATGGTGTTAATAAGGAAATGGATGAGTCATTAATCTATAGTGTGACTCAAACTAGAGCATGGGTGAAGGCTACATTGAGACCACAATCTTAAATATCTATGATGATAATATTTTTATATTAGGTTAAATTGATATAGTTTAAATATTTAATTAATTACTCCGCATAATTCAATTTTTATATTCATTTTATTATATGATATTATGTATCTAAAATAAACTATTGAACTACTTCCTTAAATGATATTTTATTATAATTATTTCATTTAAAATATATTATATCTATGTAATATTATTATATTATTGTATGAATGATGATTATGGAGAGGTTTACACACATTCATAATGCCACATAATAGAGTAAAATATCATGAAAAATAGCAATTAGACCATTTCTATTCTCTACACACCATCAAATTTACTATACGATCAATGGTATATGACAACATATTTAAATTTGTAAGTGATCATAAATCCTTGTTAAAAATTAATTCTTTTTTAACTCTATGTAATACCTCTTGTACACTCCCTCCATCCCCATGTTTGCCTTCAGTACATGAGCCCATGGATTTAGGTATACCAGTAGGATAACATCCATTAAACAAGTATATTATGACTCTGTTACCATCAAGAGGACAATGACATGTTACCATTATTGTAATGTATATCACTATAATTTTTTTTTTCATTTAATACGTATACTAATTCATTTGTTAAATTGTTAAACATATTAAAATAATTATAAAAGAGAGTTTATATCAAAACATAAGATGTGTTGAGTTTCTTTGATTTGATAATAGTGGCATAATTTGACAAATATTGAGTTCTCATTAATGATACAGTGAGAATTTATTGACAAAATCTAATACACTTATCTGGTGAGTTATTATCCTACCCAAAACATTATTTACATCGAAGGAATATTATCATTTATTAGAGTAATAAGATGTTTTATAACAAAATAATGTCACTATACTAATTATAAAATTAAAGACAATTAAATTAAATTATATTAATAAACGTGTAAATATTTGAATGAATTTTATAGGTCTAACTTTATTATATTTTTTTGTTTTTTCATGAATTATATGATATCGTGTCTATGGATGTTAAAAACCCGGTAAAAAAATTTCTATTATTACATGAGACACCCTAAGAGGGGATCATTAAATTAGGGTGTGATTTTTACATTAACTAAATTGGACCATGATCCAACGTTTTTAAAAAATTATTTAATTTGTCATAGTATTTTTCACATTAACCATAGTAAATAATGTTAAAATTAATACAAGGAAAAATGAGTGTACATAGTTTACCAATAAGGGATAGTACACGGAGCATAACTGTTATAATGTACTGATATACTAGAATCCAAAAATTTAATATAGTTTGGTGGATATGATAATTCATAAATTCTCACACTATTACAAAAACTTTACATTTAAAAGTTATTATTAGGATTGGTGAACTACCACCCTTATACCACTTCCACTAACTCCTTATCAACTAACCACATCAAGATGTATGTATTTATAGTTTCTTAATATAATGGTATATTATTTATGATAAAAAATGTTATAGTTGTTAGTTTTTGTGTGTTTTTTATAGTTAATAATAGATTATAACGATTTAATTCAATCAATAAACTCAATAATTTTGACAAGTAATATTCCACAGAAAACTGTAATTCCACCAGGTACCTTCTCCATGTGCTTAGAGATAAAATTTCAATCATGTATATTCTCTCTGGTAAACTTATATTAATTATGGTTTTTTTAGAATGATAATATCTCACCTTCAAAAAACCATTTTCACTAAATTTTTATTACTCAAGTGTTGTTCGAGAAAACCCTTTGGCTATAATGGCTTATACCAAATATGATTACCCTACTACCAATAGTAAACCTTTTTCATGATATTATTTTCAAACTACTTATTTCAAATATAATTTACTCATTGAACATCATTTATGTATCATCTTTCCTTTAAGTATGTTTGTTAACATACTTATTATAAGATTGTCTTTTCCGATTTTGTTCACCCCAATATCATTTCCCAAGTCCAGTTAGTGCCAGTGTATTGACTCACAAGAGCCACATGTGAATATGGATCCTTTTAACCTTCCATAAATCTTTATTATTTCATATAAATGTATTATATAGTATTTACAAAAAATACGATCCTTATCTCATTCATTTAAGGATATTATTTTCATGGAATTATTTTATGATGAATCACTTTCGTAAGAACATACTAGTGTAAATTTCCTATCCAGAACACAACTGACTCACATGTATTAACATTATGTTCATGCCATAAGATAATAGGGAGAACCAATATAGTTTTTTGACACAATATTACAAATCACTATCACTATCATGCCACATATTTAATTATCATGAAAATCCATCATTTTCATTGGAATCAGCTTTGTGCTTCTTCAAACTAACTGATAAACTCCAATTTATATAAATCATTCCCCTATGTAATCAAACTCTTAAAACATTAAAATTTATTAACATATGAGAGTCTTCATTTTTTGAACACTAGTATTTATAATAATAATAAATCATTATCACCTTCTTCACTGCAACCAGACTACCAACAAACACAGCAAAAATCTTCATCATAGATCAAATTAGTTCCAATATTCTCACCCATTCTGTTTGTCGGATATTTGTAGGGAAAACAAATTATTCACACATATTAATAAATTCATGTTGAAAAATAATATCCTATCCATAACTGTTATTCCACATGAGAATTGTTCTCAGGTCTAAATCATGATATCATGAGTAAATATAACGAAAAATATCAATTCCACTTTAAAAAGTCCCTTTGAATTCTTGTTTGATCATACTCTATTCTCCTTTTATTGTATATCCCTTTCAATTAGATACCATGAACTACACTTAATTACAGAATCTCAAAACTATCATCACTTTTTATACTTTTCACTACCATACTTTGTGGGGAGACATAGTCAGACTCCATTGTTTTCATTGAATTTTAGAATAGATATTCTATAGTAATTAGCTATTGAATTTTTGGAATTTCTACATAGTCATTCTCCACTAACATATAATTCCATTATTTATTTAGAAATTTTAAATTTTAAGGAGATAATGAATTTTTTATCCAGTGAAGGGATTATATTTTTAATCGGGCTTTGAGATAATGTTATGAAAGGTTATTCATCTCAAATCGGTGGTTTTAGTCTTAAAATTACGATTGATGGATGGATAGAGGAGTCATGGGATTGTGCTAAGGGCCTAAGGTTGGATCCATGTCTCTATCATGCAACTTAGGTCCTACTAATGAGTTGATACAAGAAAAAAACTCGCCAGTGTACAAACCTGTAGCCCTATTTTTCTAATGGGATCACTATTTAATCGATGTACATCTAACGTCTAACTTGTGAGCTACTGGGTATTTTTTTAAACTAATGAAAAAATTTCTTCACCCATTTTTTCATTTAAGAATCCACCACTATATTTTTACACCTATTGGAACTAGTAGCATCCTATGTCCTCCTTACAATCTGCTCTTATTTCCATAGGTTGAATTACATGATTCCTTGTCCATTTTTATCATTTATAATATAAAAATAAAATATAGTGTTATTTATATTTTTGGGTCTCCTTATATTCTTATTTTCCTCTAATATTATGTTTTTTCACACTAGTTTTTTTCTAAAGAACCAAATTTATTGTGCTTTTGTTTGATTTTCCATTTCCCCTTAATCTAGATAGACCTAAAACTAATATTATATGAGTATGATTCTTTGTTAATGCATTTGGTGGACATTATTACTGAAAATAGTGTTATTTTCTTTATCATTGGTTTTGAAGAAAATTCAGTTAGCAAGTATTGACCTTTAATTTTTTTAAATGTGTCATGTTTTGATTTACCTTAACTAAAATGACTAATTTAAATAGTAGTACGTGTCCCACATTTTATTATTAAAAAAGATTTATCCTTGATATAATTGCTTATATATGGGGTTTATATGTTAGAAATGATAATTAAGAAATATAATTTCACAACCATCTATTTAGGGAAATGGAATATAAAGGAAATATTATTTTTTAAATGATGGAAATTTGAGTTTTTCATTGGAATTTCAGAATTAGAATGATGTTCTCCCCAATTATGAATTGGTTTTGAAGATATGAAAATCATTTTTTATATTTGATATGTTTAATATTATTAAAAACACCCCATGGGGTGGTATTAGTTTAAAATTTGAAAAATATTCCTATATCAGTGATTTTATTTAAAAGGAAAGGTAAACACCCATTGGGTTGGTTCTGTTTGATTTGATTGTGCCATAAAATAAGAAAACTCCCATAGAAGATTTTTCTATTACCATTGGTATAATTCCATAAGATGAGGAGAATACATTAGGGAGATCCATGTTAAGAGTTTTATATTACCCTTTCTGAGAAAACACTTACATGGGATGCCAATGATGCTTATTATATATAATTGGGAAACTATGTTATGAAATATTTGGTTGGAACCTTCCCAACTACATTCACAAAGACATTCCATCACATAACAAAGCATGTATGGCTATCTTGGGTTGTGGACCAAGGGATAAAAAAAGGTAAGACAGACCTCAACTGTCACGAAGAACCTAGGACATTAAGAATATTTACTATTAAAAAATACTATTTTTAACTATTATCATTTTACTTTGTGAAGTTATAAATAAAATTTTATAAAAGATGTTTATTTTATGTTATCCATTATTTATGTCATACTATGTTGTACTCAAATAATTATTGGGATACCCGGGTACTTGGTTTCAATAGTAATTGTAATTATTTAGTTATAGGTTGTAGTTTTAATTAAAGGACTTGTTGCATATTTTTTTTTCTTAGAATTCAATAGTTTAGTATGTGTGATGAGACTAGGTAGGACACAAATCTATTTGGGGATGATATTTTAGTTCATATTTCCATTGGAAATTTTATAACTATTTTTTTAATAATCCCATGAGAGATATATAATTATATTTATGGAATAATATACTTGTTACTGTATTGATATGTTTGATTTATTTTACCAGAACAATCCATGATTATTTATAGTGTGTATTTATCCCAGATGTAATGATTATTTTATTTCTGATTCTACTGATACTTGGATGAGACGATGTAGTCTCACCCTGGTTTCTTATGGACACATGCCTCTTTTCAATATCATATATCTTATGGGGAGGAACTCTTAAGGAAATTTTTCGACCAACACTCTAATGTTGTTTAGATTTTTTTGGGTGGAATGACTTTACAAATTAGTATTTCTTCTATTTTCATTTATATTAATATTTCAGAATAATAGAAGGGATACTTGGATTGTGTTGGGGATTTGTATTGAGATTGTCCTTAGGTGTTTACAATCCATTCCTTGGGGGATTCTATATTTCCATGGAAGGTTTTTTTATTGAAAATTAACTTTTTACAATTGTATTTTATTTTCACCTTGAGTGAGACCTATGATCTGTGATGTTATAGGATGATGAGATTCACACGGATAGAATGATATGGAAAAATGCAGGGGGTTTATTCGTGCATTAATTTAGGAATTTGGTGATTCACATGAAAACAATGATTACAGGGACATTGTTTTTAGATGTCATATACATTCTTGTTATGTATTATATTATACCTCGGTTATTTTTGTCCTATTTAGATATGACTTTGGTTATCTCTACAGGTTAATAAAATAAGGGTATGATTATTTAAATTTAAAAATAATAATATATGGCGTTTTACTATATTATTCTATGGGGAAACATTCTATGGAAAACTACATAGTTGATCCCTTAATGTAATTGTAGATATAAATTGATTGTAATGTGGGGACCATGGTTAAAAAAAGTTTGAGTAAGAAACCTATAACTTGTTTTCATTTTTATCTTGTGAACAAAAAAATATTTAAACCAATATTATACAATTTCTCATATTGGTAACCGAAAAATGTTTTTGACATAAATCCATCAGAAATTTGAAGGTTTTCTAACACATGATTTTGGATGAAATGGAATGTAAATCTGGTTAAGATGTATCTTTTGTAGTTTTATAGTAATGAGAAATAAATTTAATGGAAAAATACTATGAAAACCCAATTATTAATGTGTTTGTAATATATTTATATAGGTATTATCCAATGTTATTGTTTTTTTGGGTTTCTCAAAGAACCTGAGTTTTGGGTTTTCTATGTTATGTGTTGATGTATACCTTGTAGGGGTATTTGAAGATGTGTATGTTTTGTGTTGACCATGGTTCTTGTATTATGTGGTAGAGAAATAACATGGTGTGGAATTGTTTCTAGAGGTCTGGTATATTTCATAATGAATGAAACAACTAATTCATTTCGGGTTTGTGATATAACCTTTTGGGTTTTTCATAAGCCATGAAAAGTAGTGGAGGCCTATTATATCTTTTTTTATTATGTTTAAACCAGGAGTGGGTAGGAATTTTTGGATTTATTGTATATGTTTGAACTGTAGCGTGGTGGATTTTATTGTTATATTACTTGTGTCCTTGAGATGAGATAGAGTTTTATCCCATGATCTATGGCCTTAGTGAAACATTGCTTAATGGACTTGGTGGGAGGTCGTAGTGACCTTTCCAATGTGACTCAAGGATTCAGTGGGTTCATACCTATAGAAATATAATTTTAACCGATAAGAGGGTCAAACTAATCTAGGAAATTACCTTGGATATGTAAGTTTGGGGTAAATGATTGGGCCTCTGGGGGAAGTTCATTTTTGGGGAATTAGAGTGTTGATGTAGTTTTGGTCAAGCACCTAGAGTAGAAGGTACTTCTACCTAATCTGGTTTCGAATGGTAGAATTATCAAATTCAAGCCCCTGTCAATTATAGATTTTTTTTAATAAATCATTGTAGTGTGGGTAAATGAAATGGATATTTTAAAAGATTATCAGATGAAGGGTATTCTTGAGCTTATCCTTTATACAAGTAAGGTGACAAAAACTTTTATATGAATGCATATGGAATATCAATGGTGAGTTAGAATGATATTCCAAGAGTCTATATTTGTTTCATATATGGGAATATAATATTCTGAAGAGTAATAGTCAACTCATAGGATGATGAGTCAGGTTTTTCATGTTGGTCATAGTGGAATGTCGGTCCCTGAGTTTTTGATTACAGAACCTATTAGTTTTGATATAGATCAGTTGGAATGTCTTTTTCTTATTGGACTGGGATTGGTAGAATGGTCCATAATTTTTTTGTAAATAATTTTTCAGGTTTAGTGATTCTCAGTAGATGTAATGGATGTAACGTCCTGATAGGAATGTGCTCACAACTATTTGGAAGAGTGTCATGGAGATAAGGCTCAATGGTTGTTAGGAACCTCTCACTTTGTGGTGATAGGGTTTTCAGAAAATGATTTTGGGAAGGATAACAAAATGTTTTTTGTCAGTCTTGTAGTCCACATAAGTATGGAATGATTTTCATTGATGGATCAGCTCACCATGGCATGGTCAAATGATATGGACCCTGATACTTGTGTCATGGTTTATTAAATTATTGATGTTAAGAGGGTGTGACATTAATTCTTTAGTGGAGGAACATACATAATCTATTCTCTAAGAGTGGTATAAGTGATTCGATATGGTGAAAAAATTACCCTTGGATAAGGGAAGGAACTACCCTAATTTTGAATTGGGTTTCGATGAATGTCGATGATGATATTCTTGTGATCTAGGAATGTGAAATTTTCATGTTCAATTTTTAAACTCAGGTTAGTGGTGGATAGTGATTTTAAATTAATTTGGTTGGCGATGGATGGAATATTGATCACAAATTTTAGGGTTTTAACATATAGGTTCAGTTCTAAAGACACACCTATGGTGGGATAATTATAATAGTTGTGGGTGTGAAACCCTTATGATGAAAGGTTTTTTGGGTGTGGGACCAGTATTCAGATGGTTGTGATGACACCATATACTAAAAGGTGGGAAGTTCCAATGAAATATTTATTACATTTTTAATGTGATAGGTTTTTCCTATGTACATATGGTTTGAGTTCTAATGATAGTGTCAAACACAAGAAAATATCGGTGAACTAAGGGTGTTTTCGTTCGGTGGAACACTCGTGCTCATTTAAAGGAATAATTAATAGTGTTATTGGTTGTTTTCTTAACCATTGAATTACTCAATTAAGTCATTGTAATAACAATATTTTTCCTAAATTAATCACATAATACCTCTAGGGATAAAAGTATCATGATCAGGTGTTTTGGAAGGTACATTTGTGGTCAAAGATGATCGCTTTCAATATAGGCCAGCCACATGAGACCCAATTATTTTCCATATATGTAAATATATTTTATGAGTTATAAATGAATCTAGAATGCCTTACCGATATAATGGGGTTATTTTTGGAGTTGTTAAGGGATTAAGAAAAAAGATTCAACATGTTTGGGTTGTATTTGAGTTGGGGAAGTACATCTTTTTTTGTATGGATTTGGAAATGATAATGAGAACAAGCATTGGATTGATGTTCTAGAGTATGAATGGGAATTGTGAATTTTATAAAACTCTGATTTTTTTCAAAAAATTTTTTTTTTAATTATTTGTTTTTTATGGGAGGCTCCATGTATCGAAATTTTGTTTCAAGATCTATGTCTACAGGTGGTGAGCACTATCAATCAAATAATCAAATACGCATGGGTGTACTAGAATGGAAAAATTCTATTGAACATTGTATTGGTGTTTTGATAATAAGTATGATAAATGGATCAAGAACATTGGACTTGTTCCTAGTATTTGGTGTTGAGATTTGGAAGGACATTTGGAATAAGAGAATGGACCAGGGCCATTTGGTATTAAATATAAATTCAACATATTATTATTGAGGAATTTTTACAACTACCAATAAATCTTGGGGATGATAATCTTCATGGTTGGGAGTTTTAAATTACAATGTTTGTATGATTTGTTGAAATTTTATGAGGAGTATGAATTTTAATTTGTTAAAGGGATTGAATTTTTAACCAGGTTTGATGATGATGGTTTTAGAGGTTGGATATGTCGTATAAGGGGAATAAGAATCAAAAAAAATCTTTAGAAGTGGACAAAAGATTTATAAGAGTGGTGCATGGGCTTAAGGTAGGTTTCAAGACTTCATCATGTTTCATCAGTACCATTGGCTAGCTAGTGGAAAAACTAGTAGCCCTATTGGTATAATGGGATCACCAACTATATTGTGGAATCCTAGATTCTAGCTAGTGATCTTGTGGGAAGCATAATTTAACTGTGGGGATATCTTCTCCACATTTCCCTTAAGAAACATATAGCTAACTATTACCCCCATTTGAACAAGTATAATCCCCCACAGCCTCCTTGATTATTTTCTTGGGGGGAACTCTGGGATACCTTGGATATTTCAACTTTCATCAAATTATAATAAAAGATAATGTTAAGTCTAAATGACTCTCATTATATTACTCTTTTCATCCACTATAAAGTAGTGTATGACTACATTTTTCCAATAAAACCTTTTTTTACCGTGTTTGTTTTCTGTTCCATTTAATTCCAATTTTAGATGGACTGATGATCAATACTCATTGAAAAAGAATATCTAAGAATGTGGTTTTTTGTCTATACACCAAACATGTAGTATTGGTTAATTATTTATGTGCATATTATATAAAGTAACACAAAATAATCTATGTTGACCTAAAATTTATTTCAATGTATCACCTTGGGTGTTACCTTAATTAAACTACCTAAATTAAAATGGCGGGATGTGCTTGGTTAGTTTTATTTTAAAAGAATAATACAAACTCTAAATTTTCTAATTTGGGGATTATATATTTGAATATATTTTTATATAAAATTTCATAGTGATAAGTTTTTGTAAAATTGAATGGACTCTTGAAAGAAACATATTAAAATAGAAATCACACCCTTAAATTATGGGGATTTGGATTTTGATGTAGAATAGATAAATTTGATTTATGATTCACAAAATGATGAATTAGTTTTGAGGTAATCAAAATTTGTATTTTTTAAAATATTTTAATTGAAGTAAATACACCCATTCATGGGGGTGTTAGTTTAATAGATTATGAAAACTCTTAGATGAGTGGTTTTGATTAAAAGGAAACCCATATAGCCATATGGGTTGTTTAGTGTTTTTATAATATGCTATCATAGGAGAACAATCTTATAAGAAAGGTCGTTGAAACTATTCTACTTATAAACTTTAATGAGAAACCTCCCATAGGAGAGATTCAAGCTATAAAAGCATATTCTATTTAAAAAGAAAATATCGATAGATGATATTTGTGATACAAATTTTGTATACTCAAGAAACTTGGTTCTATTATTTGGTTGGCATGGTTTCCATGACATGTTTTGAGACACTCGAACATTAGCTGAAGTAGTTATCGTTGATTCGGATCATAAACATATGGTTTGAAACTATTATCTCTGACCATGGGTTTTATCGGAAATGTGGGGTATTGATGGTTGAATAAAAAATTATTATTTTATTAAAATATTTTAAACAATTAGCTATTTCATTTGGGTACTTGTACATAATTGTTTTTCAAGACTAGTTATTTTAGGGATTCCATTGGTGGTGTCCTATTAAGTTATACAACCTTCCATCCCAATATTCAATGACACTGAGGTACTTTAGTATATGTAATTATTAGGATGTAGGTTATATGTTTCTGGAAAATTCCTATTGCATTTGTTTTTTCAAAGAATTTTATAGTGGATTGTGGGTTATAGGGACATACAAGACTTAGGACTATTGGGGATGAAATTTTAGTAATTTCTTTTGATATTTTATTATTCTTATATATGTCTGACCCATGGGGGATTTATCGAGATATTTATTTCATAATAATGTTGTCCAAAATTTTTTTTGGTTCGTTAATTTTATTAGAACATTCAATGATTATCATCAATTTCTATTTTGATTATTTTATATGAAACTTTTTGTACGTCTCAAATTTGTTTTCTAATTAGTGGTTATAATCTCCCCAAGTTATCTTATAGACACTCACCATTTTTTGGAAGCCTATGGTGTATTGGTAGGAGTGATTGAGGAAATGGTGAGACCACCTATATGGAATTGGTTATTGGTCTGGGATAGTGGGTATTTACATGGTAGATACTAAATTTCATGTTCATTCCACCAGTTTGACAATAAAAACAACCATAAGGAAAAATTAATTAAAAAAATCGATATATTGTATTAGACACAAATAGAAATAAGGTATATATTTGAGCCACCGCCTTATGACGGATGTGGATAACCAATTATGTTAATCCCATGATTCTCAAATGATAGAATTTATAACGACTTTGTAATGTTGTTTTCCGATTTCAAATTATTCATAATATTCAAAAATTTGATAATTAATTGAACAAATTTTTATTTGATAGTACGATACATGGCTTCAATAAACTATTTATACGAGAGTACGACATAATATTTTTCAAGTTATCAATTACAATTTTGTTAAAAATAATACCAGAATAAGATATTTTAGATCATTCTAAATATCTTCTAAATGATACATCATATAAAAAATTGTCATTCCATACTTTTGTCAATAAGGAATATTAAACATATTCTGTACTCAGAGAGGTTATTTTTTCTTTTTTCTCAACTATCCTACAAATAAACTTCTAATAAATAATTCTCCACATCTTTTGGAATTTTAATCCACCCCATTGGTACCTAATTATAATTAAGAAATGAATAAATCATTATAATTTAATGTATAACTATATAATTAATAAACTAGATCACCTTGGTAGAACTTCATAATTCATTTAACTACTGTGAGATGTTCCCCCTTGGGTTTACTATTGGTAATAGACTATTAAGAATATTTTAAAAATTATATATGGCCATGATGTACCAAAATATAGAAATATTCAAATCTCTCCCATGTATGAGATAGGAACAATATATTTATAATCCTTATGCTTCCAATTTTTGGTCCCAACAACAATAAATGTCATCATTATCAGGGAATGATGAATAATAAACATCTTCGTTATCTCTCTCACACACATATCTTGAGAGATGAAAGAGTATCAGTCACTATGAATCACATGAAACTCTAAAATGTATGTGAGTTCTCCAATCATATATATTTATAATTCTAAACTCATCTGATGAGAAAATTCATCCATAAATTTGACGATCTTACATAAAAAATGACATCATTCCCATAGACTAGTTCCATTAACTAATCTTACTTGGATGTATTCACTCAGATATTTTGATAAACAACACCCCTTTTTAATTCCATCTACTTCTAATATGAATAATCTAGGAATAAAATTCTTGATTATTCTATTCTAAATAATATTTATCCTTATTTATCCAACACATATTTGATTCATCATTATAGATATGGAAGTATACTAGTTGTTTAATAATATAAATATTCTTAACGCTCACTATTCATGAATATGGATTTTTATATCCATATGAGAAATCATGAATCAAATTTTGATCTCCACCTCCATGATGATTCTAATTAATTCAAATCTAGAAACAGTTGAAAATTTTTATACAACATTAAAAACTTCAATTTGAGTACCGTATTTATGCACGAGATGTCAATTATATTAGAACACATGTAACAGCCCGAGATTTTATGAAAAATGTTCCCTTTAATTTTATTTCTGTCTGGTGTTGTACGCTACACCAAAAGGAGCTTGCACAACACACATCCTTGACTTTCCTTGCATTACACGCAATCACAACCTTCCTCGATAGCGTGTGTTGTACGCAACGCCAAGTTTCGCTAAACAATGATATGCTATTAAGATATTATTAAAACTAGTTGTTGAGAATAGTAATAACCACTTTTTGAAATTTTGTAAATTTTATTTTTCAAAATGGACTTCATTTATGGATTCGGAGTATCGAATTTAGCCTAAGGTGAAATTTTGGTACTTTTCGGATAACTTTCATATTCTGATGAATAGTGAAAATAACTAAATTATAATTAAAAACAAATTTTTTAATCAAAATAATTAATAGTGATAAATTATTAATTTGAGTTGTTTTAATGTATATTTAGAATATATTTTTACAATTTAATACAATGTTGGTCATTGGATGTAATTTCACATTTAAACCAGACATAATCAAGTGTCAATCTTTTGATAGATATTGTTTCTTAAAAACACGCTATTTTTTTAATAGCGGGATTTAATTATAAAATTAATTAATGAAACTTCTATGTTATGAATTTGGTAAAAAAGACTTCATTTTTGAATTCGGAATATGAAATATATCTTAGGATGAAATTTTGGTATTTTTCTGAAAACTTTCAATTTTTGATGAATAGTGAAACCACTAAGTGGTAGGTTAAAAACTGAATTTTTCATAAAACATAATTTTACCGCTTCTGTGAATGGAATTTCAAAAATCTGAGAGACACAGTTAATATCAAGGACTAAAATGTGGTTCAATGAGATGAAAATAATTTTTGGTGAATAGTAACTTTTTACTTTTTTTTACCGCGGTTAATAGTAAATAGGGTAACTAAGGGTAAATATGATATTAATATTACCCTAACACATGTCCTAATCCTATTGGACAAGTGTATCTCGACCAAAAACAACCTTAAGTGTAAACTATTATCATTTAGGCCCACTTGGATTAGATTAGGACATTTATTATTATTTAATTCAAAGAAGAGTTAAAAGAGTTAAAATCAAAGTTTATTTACTAAAACATTTTTAATATGGGGGTATACATAAGATAAATTCGATTGTAAATATTCATTAGAAATCTAAAAGGATTTACTACATGATGGTATTTTATTTGTAATTTTTAGACATCAAATAATTTAATTTATTTATGACACAGTGATGATGAAGTAATTATCTTATTAATGAAATATTGACATAATTGATGTTATAAACACCAAAATAAATATAATTTTAGACTTTTTATGAATTCCACTAATTTTCTAGGTTACTATGATATATTAATGTTGATTTAATCAACTTGGTTCGAACATATAATTCTGTTATGACTTTTACAAAAATCATATATCAAATAGTGTCAAAATTGACACAAAATAGTTTTTAAATCAAATATTATATTATTAATTGTTATTTTATTCCTAAAAATCTAAGGTTCGGCCAAATGACTTAGATAAGGATATATATATTAATAATAAACAATTTGGGGTTCTTTTGGCATGTTATAGTAAGTGTATTAACCATATAGTATAAGAAAACAAAAAGACACGGTAAAAGTTAAATTATTTAACTTAGAGTTAAATCTAATTGATAAGGTTAAAATAATAACCTAAACTTGTCTAAATTCTATTGGTTGATAGTATTTCCACCCATCCCCACTTTAGCTTCGAAATAAGACCCTTTGGAACCATTATAAACCGATTTTGACATTAATATAAAATAATATTTTGAGGTATTCCTAAGGTGCCCCTCTCCTCCCTTATAAAAGGATACCTCCTCCCCCTCCTCCTCACACCAAATTGAGCACTCAAGCTCGGCCAACCCCTGCCAAAATCTCTTCTCCACTTCCCTAGAATAATCCTAGAGGTTCTGGTCTTCCTCAAATACCAATTTTAGTGCCCTAAGAGGAGGTCTCAAAGAGGCACTTCAAAGAAGAGGAGGTTTGGACACTTACAAAGCAAGTCGGACATAAGGTAAGGGAAATATCACAATCTCATTTTTATCCGAGATTGATTATTCGTAAGTATTTACTGGGGTGTATTTTATCATCCACATCCATGTTTCATCAATATGTAATATTATTTCCATCCACCTATAATTGTTTAAATGTATTTTTACCCTTCGGTGAGTTTTTAGTAATATGTACGAAAGGAATCTTTTGTCGTTTTTCATACGAGGTACTTTTTGACTTTTCCGAAAAAAGTACGAAGAATGTTTTTTTTAACTTATACGGCATGAATGGATTTTTAAAACATTATTTCCAAGAAACTTCATTTACAAGTTTTCAAGTTTATTTTTAATCAACTTCTTTTATTTTAAAGTCGTATGACATGCTATGAAAGTAAAAATGTTTTTGAAGTAGAAAAGATATTTTCCTCAAGAATGGAGTTCAAGTATTTTATCAAAATTATTTTCCATCTAAGATAATAAAAGGGTTCTGTTTTTATCCCTATTATTACATGGATTTGATTATGTTGTGATGGAAATATTTTTATGAATTCCTTTATCTTATATGAATTGTTTTATGATGTCATGTTGTTTAAGAATCCCATTTTTATTACATGGGTTACGCTATGATGTATGGTTTATGATTATGTGGCACACATAAGAAAGGATTCATTATAAGATGGGTGGGACCTATATCTCCCTCCAATGCATTGGGTAAAGATTTTATATCTCATGAAATAAACAGGGCTGGAACGGAAGGTTATTTCGGTTCAGTGATACAGGACTGAAACGAGGAGTGAACTCGGTTCAGAAAGGGACTTTGTCCACTAAGATAGTCTTGGAAATGAGTCATGACTAACAAGAAATGATTTTCCATGATTATGTGTGCATGCCACAAAGTTTCAAGTTTTATGTTATGATTATGGTGATCTCATTTTCACTTCTATGATTTGTTCCATGTTAAGATATTATGATCTCTTTTGCAGGTTATGATTTTCAAAAAGATATGATATGATTTTTATTTCCTGTATTTGCCCTTGCTGAGCATTTGAGCTCACCCTTTTATGTTTTCTTTTCCCCAGGATATAAAGAAAGGTTTTAGGTAAAAAAAAGGGAAGATCTTTATGGGAGATATTGAAGATCTTTCACCACGATTAGAAGATTACGTTCCGAGTTTCCAAAGACACTAAACTATTACGATCCTTGTGTGTGTGTTTTTGTTATGTACTAAGTATTCCGCAAATGTAATGTAATGTTCATGTACGATAAGATTCGGGTCTTTACAGTTGGTATCAGAGGAATGGTTTAGTCAACCTTTGGAAACTAGGATGCGAAAACGTTAGTGAGATCCCTAGAGATATTTCTAAGGTATGTCTAGGGATGCCCCTAAGGATAAGTATATGTATAGGATATAGTCCTAGAACTATGGTAACGATATTAGATTAAACCAAAGATGATAGATATTTAAGTTACTCCCCCTTTATTATGATTTTTTCATCTAACACTATTCTTTTTGGGTATTAGAAAATGGTTGGAAACAAGGTGATTCACGATAATGGAGGATATGATGGACAATGGAATGATATCCTTCATGAGCAACCAAATGAAATGGGATTTGGAAGTCCAAACATCATTATTATGCCGAATCAGCAATCTCATAATATGATCAATAAAGTAAAATTTGGTAAGTTTCCTGACTCGACTAATAAGAGAAAGATGGAGTTCCATGATGATCATAGAGGAAAGAAAGTTCAATTTCTCCAATGTAAATCATGTGGGAAGAGGCATCAAGGAGAATGTTTCAAGGGAACTGGAAGATGCTTTGGGTGTGGAAAAGAAGGACACAAAGCAAGTAAGTGCAAAGGAAAAGGGTCGGTTAACACCATGGATGAGGATAATGGTAATGCTACGACATCAAAAATTGTTAAGTGTTTTAAATGTGGAATGTATGGGCATTATGCAAACAAATGCCCTAAGGGAAAGACTCATGAAGAGAATCAGTATGGTCATATGGGTAGTATTTATGTGGATGATGATGAAGAGACTACAAATGATATGTGAGATGAAAGAATTTTTGAAGCTCGGTCAATGGTTTGAGAATGTAGTGGAATGATTACATGTTTATCTTGTGTAATTTTGGAATAAAGAGATATCTATGGATTGTTACACTGTTGTCTTTCCTTGTGTTTTGAAAGTGTATGATTAATGTTACCAGTATCCATGAAAGGTTATTCAGATATTTTTGGAATGTAGATGTTATGCGCATAATGAAGGGATAAGGAGAAAATTAAATGTTTGATAGTATTCATGAGCTCGTGATTGATATAAGGACTAAGTGATATCATGGTTTGAGTATATAGAATTTTGAGGATTTTGGTATGTGGAAAGTGTTAACTTTTAACTTCACTCATGTTTTCACTAAGGTATTCAAGAGAATACACGATTAAGGACTTTGAATGTTTGGAATGTGACCAACAAGACATATCTTATGATATGTGGGGATCAACGAAAGTATTAAATCTCTGGTAATCGTTGACTGCAGTATTATGTATAAGCCTAAAGATTAGACTGGCTTATGTTGGACATAAGTTAGTATTGTTTAAGGATAGAAGATTTTCGATATTATTGATGGGATGTTATAGTAACGTAGTTTTAGAAAAAGGACAACCTGCAGGACGGGCGACGGCCCATCGCTTCGGACAAGGCTGTAGGAATCGAACCCACAACCGAAGTGCGACTGGCCTTTATCGCCTACCACTGACCTACAGGAAGTCCCTGTTTAGTAGAAACTAGTTTTATTATATTAAGTAGTATGATATATGAAGTATAAGCCCATTTTAGGAACTATATATGATTAATCCCACTATAGATCGACTTATGTATATAAATTTTGCTAACCTTTTGAGACAGATGGAATGACCCGTCATTCTATCACATGATCTGCTAACACTTCACGAATAACAAATTCAACTTCATTTATTTAAGAGATGAAGTGGAAATTGTTCAAGGCACGAACAACAGGGAGATTGTACCAAAATAAAGTAAGTATTTATTCTAATTCAAATTTTCAACTTTAGGGAAATGATCTTGAAAACCAAAAATGTTGTCCTAGTGATCTTATACCTGATGAATCAGATGGTACCTTAGATCGTCACAAATTTATGGATTTGTGATTACTGGCTTTTCCATAGCCATGTTCTCTACCACTCTCCATCAGAACGTGATGGTTAGATTTCTCTTCCATATCCATATTTTCACCTATGTGGAAACCCAGTGATTAGTTTATTTGGGTAATCGTTACATTTCATACTTTAGTTTTTTAAAGCCAAGTTTTGGTATTCCTTTTTACGATGTGGGTTTCAAGTAAAGAAACTTTCGAATAGTAAACCATTTATAACCCCGACGAATTTCGAGGGCGAAATTCATTTTAAGGGGGGTAGAATGTAACAGCCCGAGATTTTATGAAAAATGTTCCTTTTAATTTTATTTCTGTCTGGTGTTGTACGCTACACCAAAAGGAGCTTGCAAAACACACATCCTTGACTTGCCTTGCATTACACGCAATCACAACCTTCCTCGATAGCGTGTGTTGTACGCAACGCCAAGTTTCGCTAAACAATGATATGCTATTAAGATATTATTAAAACTAGCTGTTGAGAATAGTAATAACCACTTTTTGAAATTTTGTAAATTTTATTTTTCAAAATGGACTTCATTTATGGATTCGGAGTATCGAATTTAGCCTCAGGTGAAATTTTGGTACTTTTCGGATAACTTTCATATTCTGATGAATAGTGAAAATAACTAAATTATAATTAAAAACAAATTTTTTAATCAAAATAATTAATAGTGATAAATTATTAATTTGAGTTGTTTTAAAGTATATTTAGAATATATTTTTACAATTTAATACAATGTTGGTCATTGGATGTAATTTCACATTTAAACCAGACATAATCAAGTGTCAATCTTTTGATAGATATTGTTTCTTAAAAACACGCTATTTTTTTTAATAGTGGGATTTAATTATAAAATTAATTAATGAAACTTCTATGTTATGAATTTGGTAAAAAAGACTTCATTTTTGAATTCGGAATATGAAATATAGCTTAGGAAGAAATTTTGGTATTTTTCTGAAAACTTTCAATTTTTGATGAATAGTGAAACCACTAAGTGGTAGGTTAAAAACTGAATTTTTCATAAAACATAATTTTACCGCTTCTGTGAATGGAATTTAAAAAATCCGAGAGACACGGTTAATATCAAGGACTAAAATGTGGTTCAATGAGATGAAAATAATTTTTGGTGAATAGTAACTTTTTACTTTTTTTTTACCGCGGTTAATAGTAAATAGGGTAACTAAGGGTAAATATGATATTAATATTACCCTAACACATGTCCTAATCCTATTGGACAAGTGTATCTCGACCAAAAACAACCTTAAGTGTAAAATATTATCATTTAGGCCCACTTGGATTAGATTAGGACATTTATTATTATTTAATTCAAAGAAGAGTTAAAAGAGTTAAAATCAAAGTTTATTTACTAAAACATTTTTAATATGGGGTTATACATAAGATAAATTCGATTGTAAATATTAATTAGAAATCTAAAAAGATTTACTACATGATGGTATTTTATTTGTAATTTTTAGACATCAAATAATTTAATTTATTTATGACACAGTGATGATGCAGTAATTATCTTATTAATGAAATATTGACATAATTGATGTTATAAACACCAAAATAAATATAATTTGAGACTTTTTATGAATTCCACTAATTTTCTAGGTTACTATGATATATTAGTGTTGATTTAATCAACTTGGTTTGAACATATAATTCTGTTATGACTTTCACAAAAATCATATATCAAATAGTGTCAAAATTGACACAAAATAGTTTTTAAATCAAATATTATATTATTAATTGTTATTTTATTCCTAAAAATCTATGGTTCGGCCAAATTACTTAGATAAGGATATATATATTAATAATAAACAATTTGGGGTTCGTTTGGCATGTTATAGTAAGTGTATTAACCATATAGTATAAGAAAACAAAAAGACACGGTAAAAGTTAAATTATTTAACTTAGAGTTAAATCTAATTGATAAGGTTAAAATAATAACCTAAACTTGTCTAAATTCTATTGGTTGATAGGATTTCCACCCATCCCCACTTTAGCTTCGAAATAAGACCCTTTGGAACCACTATAAACCGATTTTGACATTAATATAAAATAATATTTTGAGGTATTCCTAAGGTGCCCCTATCCTCCCTTATAAAAGGATACCTCCTCCCCCTCCTCCTCACACCAAATTGAGCACTCAAGCTCGGCCAACCCCTGGCAAAATCTCTTCTCCACTTACCTAGAATAATCCTAGAGGTTCTGGTCTTCCTCAAAGACCAATTTTAGTGCCCTAAGAGGAGGTCTCAAAGAGGCACTTCAAAGAAGAGGAGGTTTGGACACTTACAAAGCAAGTCGGACATAAGGTAAGGGAAATATCACAATCTCATTTTTATCCGAGATTGTTTATTCGTAAGTATTTAATGGGGTGTATTTTATCATCCACATCCATGTTTAATCAATATGTAATATTATTTCCATCCACCTACAATTGTTTTAATCCATTTTTACCCTTCGGTGAGTTTTTAGTAATATGTACGAAAGGAATCTTTTGTCGTTTTTCGTACGAGGTACTTTTTGACTTTTCCAAAAAAAGTACGAAGAATGTTTTTTTTAACTTATACGGCATGAATGGATTTTTAAAACATTATTTCCAAGAAACTTCATTTACAAGTTTTCAAGTTTATTTTTAATCAACTTCTTTTATTTTAAAGTCGTATGACATGCTATGAAAGGAAAAATGTTTTTGAAGTAGAAAAGATATTTTCCTCAAGAATGGAGTTCAAGTATTTTATCAAAATTATTTTCCATATAAGATAATAAAAGGGTTCTTTTTTTATCCCTATTATTACATGGATTTGATTATGTTGTGATGGAAATATTTTTATGAATTCCTTTATCTTATATGAATTGTTTTATGATGTCATGTTGTTTAAGAATCCCATTTTTATTACATGGGTTACGCTATGATGTATGGTTTATGATTATGTGGCACACATAAGAAAGGATTCATTATAAGATGGGTGGGACCTATATCTCCCTCAAATGCATTGGGTAAAGATTTTATATCTCATGAGATAAACAGGGCTGGAACGGAAGGTTATTTCGGTTCAGTGATACAGGACTGAAACGAGGAGTGAACTCGGTTCAGAAAGGGACTTTGTCCACTAAGATAGTCTTGGCAATGAGTCATGACTAACAAGAAATGATTTTCCATGATTATGTGTGCATGACACAAAGTTTCAAGTTTTATGTTATGATTATGGTGATCTCATTTTCACTTCTATGATTTGTTCCATGTTAAGATATTATGATCTCTTTTGCAGGTTATGATTTTCAAAAAGATATGATATGATTTTTATTTCCTGTATTTGCCCTTGCTGAGCATTTGAGCTCACCCTTTTATGTTTTCTTTTCCCCAGGATATAAAGAAAGGTTTTAGGTAAAAAAAGGGAAGATCTTTATGGGAGATATTGAAGATCTTTCACCACGATTAGAAGATTACGTTCCGAGTTTCCAAAGACACTAAACTATTACGATCCTTGTGTGTGTGTTTTTGTTATGTACTAAGTATTCCGCAAATGTAATGTAATTTCCATGTTCGTCAAGATACGGGTCTCTACAACACATTTACATATTCATCACATTTATTCAAGATGATTTGATTTTTTCTCAGAACATTTTGATTATTAAGTTTTTAACACGTTTATCAGTCTATTGTTTATTAATTTTACCCATATAAAAGATCATCATGCTCAAAATTCCTCATTATTCATTTCATTACATGAGAATTTTGGTCTCTGATTATATTGGAGGGATTTACTTCCACTCCCTTGTTTCTCTACTAAGAAACAAGCTGACATTATTAAACAATCACCTCCTCTTCCAATTTACTATCATACACTTAATTAATTTGGGATATTTAAAAAAATAAAATATTTTTATGAATTGTATTACCTTCATCAAATAATTTAACTAATTTGATCTTCAATTATTATTTTTATATTTTAATTAAATGACTAACATCATTATACTCCAATTTTTTTTAATCTATTTGTTAATGTATTTATAGTAATTAATATCCATTAATTATCCTAAAAAACAAATTCGTATTTTATATCTCCATACATTCCCTTATTTACCTCTTTATTAAAGATATATCATTTACTTCAAAAGTCTTAAAAATATTCTATAGAAGGATAAATTCCCTAAAAAAATTCCTAGGGTGTCATATCATCCACTATTCATACCATCACCTGGTTTTAAGTATTAAACATAACACGAACTACCTTATTACATTAGTGATGAGAGAATACATTCTCAATGATAAGTATTTTTTCCTTATTGTTCACATTCTCTTTTATTTATAGAACAACTTCATTATATTAAGGAGTTTTTACAAAAGGAACCTAATTATTAATGCCATGTTTCATGAGGTGATTTTTAAATTCAATAGAAATTTATTAAACCCTTTTATTGTATCATAAAATTTGGATAGTGAATACTATTTCATTTTGTAGTCTCCTTAAATAACAATTTAATAAATCCTTGCCTTTTTATTTTCTTTTAATGAACATGACATAATCTCTTCTACTATAATCATTAATAAAAAACGTGGAATACCTCACAACATGTATTCCATGTAAATTAATTGGAATAAATATATATATGTAAAAAATCTATTTATATTTTATTCCCCTTTATTCTTCCAATAATATATATTTCATACCATTATTCCCCAAATACATGAATCCTATGTTTTTCATGATATTAATCTAGATTAGGAAAATCTAATATAACTTTTATCTTGGGTCCATGATTTTTGGTTGATTGGTTACAAGCCTCCTATTTTACAAGATATTCTACTCCCAAATATTAAAACACAACCATTATCTTTACTTACCCCCTTGTATAGATTAATATTTATCCCCTAACTTCTCAAGAGAGAGTTCTTGGACTTTCAATTGATTAAAGACTTCTTAAAATTGAAACTATCCTCAAGTGTATATTTACAATGTTGAATAAAACTTAATAGGTTATTTTAAAATACATATATATATATATTAAATCTATCTTTTTTACATTATCCCATGACAATCATGTATTTCAAAAACCCTATATCTTCAAATAATCCAATCATAGAAACATATTATTTTTTCAACTACTCAATTTATCTTTATCAACATGTTTATATTTTATATCAAAATGTATGAACACCCATTATCAATTATCAATGTGTTAATATTATCTAGATCTTGTATACTAATGTTTTCTATGTTTTTATTCTATATATTTAATTTTTCCTTCTACAAGATGCATGGCTAAGTTGTGGGATAAGATTTTATATGTTTCTCTTGAACAAAATTAGTATAATTAGACTCTTCATCGACTTCAAAATCATTGAATATATTTATTTAAAAATATTGTATGTATTTTTATACATTATTTTTATTTCACTTCGATGGTTTTAGCCAAACTTTTTTCTTCACATGATAAAAAAAATTATTTATAACATTAGAAAAATGTAATAAAAATCAATAAAAATATCTTTTCCTTTGAGATGAAGGATAATGATTTATTATTCCCCACTAATTATATGGTTTTTTTCAATTCAATCCACTAATTGTATCCTTATAATATTACATGGTGTGTCCAAGATAACTATGATATTTTCATTTTACAAGAGGAAATATCATTTCACTTTTATTCCACCATTTGTCTCCACCATTCTAAAAAGATTCCTATTTTTGATTATCCCATGAGGATGATTAGTATTTGAAATCAATTAATTTAATTTTTTGTAGGATGAAGATTTTCATTTATTCCTCTATGTGAATTTTAGAAGCACAAAAATTCTTCTTTTCCTTATTAGTGTCCATTATCATTCATAACATCGATGTACTATCATAATACCTGAATCCAATTTTACCCATGAAATTCGGTTTTTGTTTAGTAAATATTTTCTCTATATCTTCATTACCACTAATGGAATTATTTAACAATTTTATGTCTAGGAACTTTTTATATCCCAAATTCTTAATTTTATTTCATTGATTCATTTCAGTTTAAAATTTATTTCTCATAGAATCTATGTTATGATCACGGGATTCAATCACCTTTATCGTCTAATTATACAATCATTAATGTCATTAATCACAATATAATTGTCTTTAATGATTATTTTTAGGAACATTATATCTTCCATGTTCACCTGACTATTAGACTAGTCTTCTAATTATTCCTCTTGTTAGTTAAAAAATAATTCAAACAATCCATATATCCCAAAAATTATTTTAATATTCAAAAAATATTTTAATTCTTCATTATTAGAAGATCAGTCTTATTGAGTCCACTAAAAAGTTCTTCTATGAGATCAAATTCACCTACTAATTGATTTTATTTCCCCATTAAATATTCATCATATTCAAATGTATCCATCATAATGTTTTATATATCTGACATGAATAACATTTAAACTTTCCCCATTTACTACACTTATATATAATATTTTTTTTCTTATAAAGTGCAAGGTTTTAATCATATTTCTGGATGATTTTCCTAATTTTATGTCTCTTTTGAGAGGGAAAACCCCTATATGATTTTTAATTACATATACATAATTTTTTGACAATAAAATATTTTTAAACACCATTTTGTATTGCACCCATATTTTCCAAATTGTATACATGATATAGGTAGCTTGAAATAACACCTACCCATCCCACTGTTGAATATTCTAGCAACAAAACATTAATATAATTCATTCACATCCACTTATTCATCACAAAATATAGTGATATTATGTTTCCACATAATATTTAATGTTATCTCATTGTTTTATTGACTCGACATTCATTTTACTATAAAACACATTTTATGCGATTCTAGACTACTATATAGACTGTTCTATTAATGTTCTTCCATGATATTATATTCAAAATCCTAAAACATAAGATTATGAAATGGTAAAGTATTCATAAAATATTATAATATATATTAATATCTTTCATCTATTAAATATGTATACTTATTTCTCAAAAAAAAACTCCATGATTCAATTTAATAATCAATTAATATTTTTATCAGGGAAATTTTCAAGTCATCAAACATAATAATAATAATTCAAGGTTTAATTTTCCCCACATTATTGTCACCTTTATATATAATAAATATTATCTTATATTAATTTAGATATATTTAATCTCGTAAAAATTAAATATATATGGTTTTACAAGGTTCCAGATAAATCATTTTGAGCCTTAGAATTAGCATATATCCATTTCTTATCCACTTCAGTCATTGATAGTTCTGATTCTTCATTGACTTGTATCCCACATATGGTAGTATGAACATTACATATAACAAGAGATCATAAATATTATATTATTTTATCATCCAACACAATTAATTTCTTCTATCAAAATGAGAAATTGAATTTATTTTGTCTTCATTTTCCACAACTCCCATTGATAGATTAAATAGAAGTAACATTATATAAAATACCAATTTTTACAAAATGATACACCCTAAGAAGTGAGAGGTGAATCCATATGTTAAATTATTTTGTGTTTTTATATTGGATCTCATCAGATTAGGAACTAAATTATTCCATAACAATTTTTTGAACAATCACTATAAGAAAAAATATTGAAATTAAAACAAGGTACAATTTTTTCAAACGGTTAACTAGTTAGGGATACTCCAAGGCTCATAAACATGGATGTTTTCTAGTGTATTATATACCAATAATTTTCCTGAGTTATGTGAATATATTTTTCCATTGTAACATTATTATGAGATAATTTCCATTAAAATTTCATTCATGGATTATTGTAGAGCCTCCATTAGACCAATTTTTCTGAATTCTACTCTTCTAATCACTTCATAAATTTGATTTATTAGAATATTAATATGGATGTCACTTAAATATCCTTAATATAGTGATGGAAAATTTTTATCATGAATATCTATGTAGGATTATATAATTTCATCTGTAATATCTAGAACTTCTACATTTAATATTCCACAAAAATGATGCCTTTCATTAAAGCACATTATTTTATGGTTCACTAAGAGAATTACACTATGGTGCCTTCACTCAAGTATTCTTCAATTAGATAAGGTTTATATAACAATTTTTTAATAATTCCTTTTTTGAAACCTGCTTCACCCAAGTTTTCTTATATAAATTTTATTTGTGAAAAATTTCCCATGTATGTATTTTCTACCAAATTGGTTCTACCATGTTTGCAAAATTGTGTAAACATAAATAACTTCCCTAAAAGTCTTCACGAAAATATCTTCACAAAACATGATTTTATGAATTATGTATTATTACATAATGATCATGGAATTATCATTACATGCATATGTTTTAAAAAATTACTTCTATCTAGTCCAATTTTAATATGTTTTTGTGCTATGGTGAGCCATACAAGAATATGAATCCTTTAAACATGATCTAAATTTTCATTAATTATTAATGAGTGGAATAACTAGTATTTATAAGGAAACCACAAATTGTTTTAGTCCTTAGTTCACTTGAGTTTCTTGGTGTATTTTAAAAGATATTCAATTTTATGGTGATTAACTAGAATGAATAGGCCGACTAGAAGAAAACATACCAGTGCTCAAATACTTTCTTTTCAGGCAACCTAAATAGCTTGAAACCCCAAACTAGTACAATTACTGAATAGCTCAATGGTCCATAAATTGGGGGGGATCATTTATTTTCACATCAATAACATATTATCTTATTACAAATAACATTTTAAACCTAATTTTAGTAACCCAAATATCACAACTAATACTTTTTTATTCCATTTTTGTGCATAAGACTCATTCACTACAACCTTCTCTATTTCAATCAGGATAATAAAATACACAAACAAAGATCCATAATGGATCACCATGGTTGTATAAAAATTTATGTTGATATTTTATTTAATGAAACATAAATTATAATGTCATGAATTTATTAAATAGTCCATGATGGGGTACCTAGGGAATAATGATATAAATTTTTTACTAGTCATAATATCAAATTTCATTAGATAAATTATAATATATATGGTCAATGTGTATTATAGTGGGAGGTATATCATGGTACCATGTAATTTCATACATTATATATCCATAAAACTTTAAATAATTAATCTTATTATAAATTAAACTTATATCATTCTTTGACGTATTAGAAATATGTAGGTTATGATTTTATAGGGATGGAAACATGGTATAATGTCTATATATAAAAATATCATCTATGTAAATTAAAATCTAAAATACATAGGGGGATATTTTAAAATAACCATTTGATTTTATGAAATTAATTTATCATTTTATAATATTCTATTTAATGTGTAAAATTAAAGAAAAGTAGAGGTCAAAACTAAATAGTCTCGGTCTATTTGATATGACAATTTTGTTACTCAAAATTTTAAGAAAGAGTATTCATGTAATTTGAGGGGGATGAGCTCTGGACTATATCCATTATGGATCATTTCATTTTCACATATATCAATCTCATTGATTTCAGTAAAAGGGGGATTATAACTTTTGCTGATCCATAATATCTTATTGAAATTAACATGTTATAAAGAATAGTTATAGTTTTAGATTTACTTTTAAAAAAAAATTAATGAAGTGATATTAGATTTGATTATTTCAACAGCTATAGTATTTTAGAAGACAAAATATAATATCACTAAAAGATAAATTTTTTAGGGAATTTAGATGTTGTAAATTTTTTAAAATTTCACTCTTTTTCATTGTGTAGATTTATATTTGTAATATTTCAAAATTAATTTTGGTAGATATAGGTTATGAAATTTTTTTTCTCTTTTTATTATAAATATTTTTTATTCCATTGAATTTTAAATCTGAAGTCATGTTGGATTTTTGAAATATTTAGTGGACTGGCATTTATTTTCATTATGAAACAACCATTTTTATCCTCTTTTTATTTTGGTTACTTATTTTTATTCTAACATGATTTTTTATAATTAATTTATGTTGAATATTTAAATTTTATAATTTTATGCACTTTATCCTCAATAAGAATTAATGTATCCTCGTTAATGTTATGTATCAATTAATTCTTATAAAATAGTCTATTTATAACACCAACATTCATTAATATATATTTTTTATTATATTTCATGCCTACTATAATTTATTGAAAATAATATGTTTTTAATTTCCCTTAATTCATGATTACCAGACCTGACAAACAAGGATCCCACATAGATCGATAAAATGGCGAGTATGACACCCTATTCCCCCCCAAAAAGCATGTCATAATTACTAAAACTCTTAGGATTCATTACACACATGGGGTACTTATCTTAATGAATATACACAAAATCACACTTCATTGGGAAAAAATATTCTAACGAAATATTTGACATAATAGCTAGATTTTATATAAAATTCATTCTCAATATGAAAATCAATTAGACAATTTGATAAAATCAATAATATATGGTAGGTAAAATCCAATAGGTGAAACATCCTATAATAAATAATAAACCTAAACAATTAATATGCAGATATTCTCATTAATCGTTCTCTTGAATTGTGAACCATCATAAACCATTACTCCCAACTGACATGGATCTTATTATCTCCAAGAAAAAAATCCACTAAATTCACCTCTAAACGATGAATCAATATCACATACATAACTTGTATAGAAGGAAATTTTGAAAAACAATGAGTATAATAGTACATAGTATGTTACCGAATAAAAATAAGGGCCAATATTTGATATGTCAACATAGATAAACAATATTATAAATTCATTGAGAAATACATATATGATTAATGTATTTATACTACTCATTCCACAATAAAACCCATGTCTACAACCCATCTATAAGTTGTATCAATAAATCAATCACTCATTCTAAATGTATCATAAAGAATATAATACTATAATAAAAAAATTCCATAATGTAAAATGCCACATCTCAACCACTATAACGGTGTATCGTGCCACTTTTAGGGATATCATTGTTGATTTAGAGAGTAACTAACCCCTATTGATTATCATTCCCAATCACATGAGGATTTATTACTCTATGTATATAGGAGTGTGACCGAAGAACTGAGAGAGTAACTTATTTCCATTTATCATGTAGGGTAACAAACCCTATTTTAATAATTACACAATGTGAGTTCTTAAAACACATGTATGGAGGACTGTTACCCCATAGAGGAGGTTGTACCGATTCAATAAAATATTTTTTGGCACAATAAACGAGTTATTTGGGTACCCAGTTTTATTGTTTCATCAGTTTTAATGGATAAATATAAACAACTCAATTAAACATAACCAAAAAATATCATGGAGATAATATTTTACAGTAGATTAATTATTTATTTAATGAATGAATTTCCTCAAATATGATAATCCTCTCTATCAATTTCCATTGTCTGTCTTGGTGTGTAGTTATGGAATTGGGTAATAAATGAAAATATTCCTCTAGTTGTATCCACATATTCTCTATGAGTCTTAAAATTATATTACTAGAATTTTTATTACTATAGTAGTGGGACATAAAACATTTCGATTTTCATCATTGATCATAATAAGGAGTTAACTTGTTCTATCTATGTTCTTAATATGGTGGAAGAGGATATTTTCTCTTTTGAGCTTGAGATAATTTTAAATATATTATAATTATTCACAACAACTTTATCCTTCATTAAAATAATAGTAACGAGATTTTATTATTATGGTTAATACTATCTATAATTTCACACTAATACTTATCAATATATATACTGTATGTAATACCCCATGTAAAATAATAATAATACTATTATTATTATATCCCATTTCATACACTTATTTAAATATCATTTATTAAATAAATAAAATAATTTCAATTCAAAGGATATTAAATAAAATACATCACATCCATAGGGCCAATAACTAGACCATTCAATTCTTTATCCAATTTATAATAAATTGAGTAATAAAATATCTAATAAAAACTATTATTTTTTTAAAAAATAAATATTTGATTCCCTAAATTCATAATTAATTTTTTTTAATATTTTTATCGAGAAATAAATATTAATATCAATCAATTTACTAAACAAGTGAATATAGAAATATTTATATATTTCCTTCTGAATAATAAATACGAAATTGAATTTATCTCACATATTCTAATCTCAAATATTTCATTATTAAGTATCTATGTGATCTAAATTACATGAGTAATTATTATACAATGATATAAAAATAATATTTATTCATTAAATTATATATAATAGAAATTAATGATATTCAAGAAAAACATAGTTGGTGACCTTCTAGGTCACATTCTCAAGGACAATAGGTGAACATAGCTAATGTACAAGATTATAATCTAGTAAAATATCATGTAACAAATAAATAAAGAAGTTAATTTTAGATAAAAAAAACCATCATATGAGTGGAATAGTGTAATATGACCAGTTTTTCTACTAATGTCTCATAAATCATAATGAATACTTGAGTCATCACCCTACACACATGGTTTATCTTTTTCACATTTTTGAAAATAAACACATAAATAAACTACTATATCATTGTATTTAATAAGATATTTTAATTTACAGTCAGAATACTAGAAATATATTAATACGTTTATATATAATGGGAAAATATTTTAAGACTTTTTTAATTAATTTAATACAATTTATGATGCCCAAAACATATGTTACCTCATCATGATTACACATTATCACGATTTTCATCTATACAACGAATTGGAGGATTAATTATATAAATTAATAATAATAAAAATTCTGATTTCCCGCAAAAATATTAATTGATAATAATTTATGATGATGCATAAAAATATAGAATTCAAATTTGTTGGTATATCTTCATGACCTCTTTTTTTTGGATATCACCCAGACCAGACGTAACGACAAGATGTCCCAATGTATTATGAGCTCCCAAAAATGGATATTCAACCTTCTTTTATGTACCAATTGAAATATGTTATCTAGATCATGAAAATATCATTAATAATATTTTTATAAGATATATAAGATCTCTTTTTAGGTGGAATTTTCTATAAAAATTTATTCAACAAATACTCTATAAAAATTATCACATTAATGTTATTTATAAGTACAATAATCATGTGGCATGTCATTTATTAATAAATTTTTAATTTAATGTATAAATCCTATTGGTCCTTGAGAACTAACTCTAATGATATTTTTATAGAACTCAACATAAATGAAAACAACTTATAAACCAATAATTCTCGCATGATACTCATGTTTCTTCTAAGATATTGATTTAGTGAATGTAATGGTTTTTGTTGGAACCAAATTTTGTATATGGTTGTATTTGTTGTCAATAGTTGTCAATAAAGATCAAAATGATGAATGAGATGAAGAAATTCATGTTATAAAGTGATCATGAAACATCTCACTATTCAATGATACTATGCAAGAGCCTACTTGAAGAGACACGCAATACTACATGAGGGACCGTGTAGAGATTTGATGATTTAAGAATGATCATACAAAGATAAGAATATGAAACAAGTAATATTCAGTGTTGACATGAAAGAATAATGTTTCTGGAGGATAGGGAAGTTTTAATACTTTCCTTGGATAATCTGAAGATGCTTAAAGTGATCATTCAAAGACTATATATCACGACAGATAAGGGTTGTGATGATAGAAGATGATTGTTGAAGAAGAAAGATGACAATGAATTAGCATGGTCATTCCCACCGAAGTAGATATATAAGGTGGTGTCATTTCCAAGTGTTTATTAAATTGTTGGACCTCAAAATCATGATTTAATTTTTGACAATGGAAGGATTTCTATATTGGAGTGAATGAGATACTTAATGGAAAAAGAAATCAGAAAAAGCAGAGAACCACGTACCTCCGAACATGGAAATCGCACCGTGTTCCGGGAATGGTTTGTGGCCACGTACCTAGCAGTAGAAACAATACATGAATCAATGTGTAGAACTGAAAATAGTTTGCAATGATGATATATAGTTAAGGTGTGCGGTAAGCGGGAAGGGTACACAGAAATGTTCACGGAACGGGTTGTGGTACATACAATTTTTTTATGTGGAAGGAGTTGCGGTATGGAAAATGACTCGTCGTTGGTTGAAGGGATGAGGTATGAAGACTGGTAGACACACTATACATGGTGACAGTTCTCAGTTGGTCAGATGGTCATAGTACGCGGTGGAGGAACACAATACATGAATGGAGAATAGTTAACGGTGTTGATTTTCCTACATTGATGATATGGTTTAAATAGATTAGAAAAATTTATGGGGTTAATTTCCTATATGTGTACATCTAATCACATCATTAAAGAGAGAAACCTTGATAAGAAAATATCATCATTGTGGAAGATCTTGGCTATATCTGAATGAGGTATGCTGGAGAGATTCTGCATAAGATGATGTTGTACAAAAAATTCAAAAAAAATCATGAAATTGGATGAGTAGTCCGCAAAAGAGATTTAATGTAAAAAAATGTTATGAGGGACATGCAATAATTCACATAATTTGAAGGAGAATTATGTAGAAGGAATAGGAGGTACATGAATTATGTACACAAAGACTACATGAGATGTTAGAATGTGAAGGCGGTAAGATAATGCGGAATGCGAAGGCGGTACGCAGAGCCCCTATATAGAGGCATTACACAAATATAGTTCATAGAGTAGGAGCATTGCACGAAGCAAGTGTATTGTGCAGATCAGGTGCGGTACTCAAAGAAAGCATGGTACAATGAGGAGGGGATATACATGGTACATACACGGTATGTAGAACATGTGTGGTATATAGAGCAGATGTGGTACACAGAACAAGCACGAAAACCAAATCAGAGATAATCGACAGAATCAAAGTCATTTTGCGTAAATGAAAACATCTTAAACGGACATTGGGATTTTATAAAAAAGAAGATGATTTTTTAGTGAATTTTGTACAATCACTAATGGAGAAACTGAATTTAGAAGACAATCAATTAAATACATTGATGCAAGAAGTGTCTCATGCTAAATATATATAAATTCTTTCAGTCCATTCTTTTGATGTGACATTTATGTCGACAAAGTGAGTGAGACCTCTCCCAATGCAGTTAGCTGGGGGACTCAACGAAAGTGATAAGAGGGAATGAGTGGGATATCCAAGAACCTTTTAAAAGTTAGTGTGCCTAGGATAGAGTGAGTATGCACGAACATTTGAAATCCACATCCAGTGAAGATTAGTGGAATTTGGTACGACTGACAACCTGTCGACATGTGATCTTTAGACGTAGCCCTTAGTGGTGAACCAAGAAAAAAGTGTTCTGTTTTTCTTCTATATGTGATTTTTTTTATTACTAAACATATCCATCATACATATTTAAATAAGCTCTTACCAATGAGGGAATAAGCTCCAGTAAAAAAAGAGAAAAAGTTGACACCCAGATTCACCCCCTCTCAGGGTGGTCTAAGGTCCTTCAATTGGTATTAGTGGAAAAGGTTTATGTATGTTGGATAACCTTAATTAATTTTATTCATAAGAGGATTTGATTTTCTTCCTTAAATCCCACAATGATGTGCATTATTAATGAAGATTCAATATTTTATGAGAATAAGTCTACCACCATCAAGACTATAACAAATAGGAAAAAGAAATTTAAGAGACAGTAGAAGATGTACCTCATTCCTAAAGAAGATAATGTTTCTGGTTATCAATGACATTCCAATAATGATTTAATATTAGGCTTTGAAGGTAAAGATCAGGTGGGTCAAAATTCCACCTAAAATAAGGTTTCCAAGACATGTGGTGATTTTGATCAATATTTTACATCACATGATTTTACAACCAGGAAAAGAAGAAATTATCTGCGTGATGTTCCAAAAGAAATAACTTCCATTGTTTATAGAATATTTCAATGTATGCTAGCTGAGATAACCCATTTTTAAAGAGAAGTAGGGAATATATAAAATGCTTAGAATAAAAAACACCAAAATGATTAAGGATCTCCATACAAATTGATGCTTTTGAGCAAAAAAGAAGGAAACATGAAATAAATACGTCAGAATAGATCAATGACGTTGAAGTGGAAGAGAGAGTTAGAATGGAACTAGAAGAAAATATAAGTGTTCTTTAAGGGAAACTAGAAAATTTCACTGATATCAAGGGTCTACAATTATATGGTAAATCCAAGAAGATCACCGAACATGACTCATTGATTCAAAATAAAATGGTGTAACGTGAAGAAGAAGCTGTTATAATGAATAATTATTTTGAAGATAATATGATAAGGATTAAGGATTAAAAAGTAAACCTCAATGGGATATGTCTATAATTGGAAGCAAATTTTACTAATCTTAAGAAGAAACATATTGAGACTTCATAAAATAAGGAAACAATTTCTTTTGGTACATAATGTTCAATGGAGGATTCTAGAACTAAAAGACCATCATCATGTGATAAGAAAGTCATGAATTCACTCAATGATCTATCACTAGAATATGAGAAAGTGAAGGAATCATCCATACCAACCTTTAATATTGTTTCTAAATATTTTTCTAAAAAAAATACAGTTTGTAAGAAAAATTCTAAAAAAGTATGGATGAGGAAAGGTGAGGAGAAGAAACCTACCACTACAACTAGAATGGATAGGAAGAGGAAATTAGAAGATTATTCCATAGATAGAGCATGGAACATTAGAAAAAGGGCCCGACAACCTTATACATAAAATATTAAGAAGACATCATTTGTGGGACAATGTAGGTGCTAAAACAGATTTGGGCATTTGAACTAGATTTTTAGTACAATCTTCTCAATATAAAAGCACAGAGAAAGATTATATCAAAGGGATGAAAACTAGAGAAGAATATGAAACATCTGTAGGTCCAGAAGCATCTATTTACCAAAAATAGATTTGGAATTCTTGATAACATCTGTGATTTATGCATTGTAAGTGGTCCCAAGGTAGGTACATTCCCGTGTGTACATGCATTCAGTGTTGATAAGAAAAGTTGACCCCCCAATTTCAGATAAGTATGAATAAACAACCTTTAAAAAAATAAAAAGAATATTTTGAACACACATTTCACTAAGGAGATATCATGTAGGGAAGCTGAGAGGACACTGGATTTCAGATCCATGAAATTGAAGGGAAATTTATCCAAAAGATCAACTAAGAGGGATGTCACTCAGATGATCAAATGAGGAATATCTAAACCAGTTGCAACAATTATAAATTCAATGTTTTTCATCTAGCCAGATAATTTAAAAATAATAAAGAATCTTGAAGATGAAAAGGCTGATCATAGTGATAAATTAATAGTAAAACATTCACGTGATGAATATAATGTATATGAGGAAATGTGAACCAAATGTAAAACATGTGTTAAACAAGTTATGTTTGAGAGATTTATGAAATATGGTCACATTGAAAATGGTTGTCTAACCTTAATACCAGAGAAAGAAGCAGTATTTAAAAGGAGTAAGAGTATATCATTCATGATGGATGTTATTAAGAACAACTCGCCACGACAAGTAGAAGATAATGTGAAGAGTACCATGCCACATCAGCAAGGATCATAAATTTTTTTTAGATGTGTGAGCATGAATACATGATAAAATAGATCATCATGATTGAGAAAATCATCACAACATTCCTGCTAACATTGAATATGTAATGAGGAACCATCTTATTCCCTTAATCATTTGTGTATTTTTTTTGTGCTGATAACATATAGAATTTATGGTGAAGAATGCTCTTGGGGGGGGGGGTTGAGATGTACCAAATGCTATCAACTCTTGATAGCTGTGATGAAGAAGCTACCATTCATTAATGATTCTTTAATTGATATTTAAATATTAAAATGAAGATGAATCACCCTTGATGAATATTATTAAGAGGGTGTCCCATGAGTGGGAGACAAATAAATAAGCTTCTTGAATTAATATTTCAATCAGTATTTACTTTAGTTGGAATAAAATGCAATTACTCTAGAAATTTCATGAAGAACTTTTAATTAGAAAAGGTATGTCATTTCTCAATCAATATTCCTTGGTCAATAATAATGAAAATCATTTTACAAAGGGGGGGTAACTTAATTAGTTAGTGACATAAAAGAATGGAAGTTCTCTAAGGACACATATCCCACCAATTGAACTTGAACGTATTTGATCTATTTATTAAAGTGGGTGTCAGAGTTTCAGGTTGATTATTCACTATAACATTCAATTTCCCAAGCATGGAATGAAAGTTGATAACCTTTGACGAAAAATTAAATGAGTTATCATATCATGTGGTATCATGATCAGTGAATAATGGATAGCCTTTTTGTCTAAATCAAATCCTCATGTTTTCTAAACTGAGCATTTCTCTAGTAGAAAAAGAGTGGAATGATTGATGAAACATTTCTTATTTATGGATTGAAATGCTTTTCCAAAAAACATTGTATTTCTTCTCAATAAGGTGGAGAGAAGTGAAATGACTGTAATGGGGGGAGGGAGGATTATCAGTTTTATATTTATACATTCATTTGAGGTTAACATTAAGGTATTGACAACCGAATACAAAGAGGGAGATTTTTGGGACCAAATTTTGTATAAGGTTGTATTTTTCTCAATAGTTTTCAATGGAGATGAAAATGAAGAAAGAGATGGAGGGATTCATATTATAAAGTGATCATGCAACATACCACTATTCAAAGAGTCCATTCAAGAGCCTGCATGAAGAGACATGCATTATTACAATAGGGATCATGTGGATATTTGGAGATTTAACAATGATCATAAAAAAATGAGAATATGACCCTAGTAATATTCAGTCTTGACTGGAATGAATGAGGTTGATGGAAGACAGGGAAGTCGTAGTACATTCCCTGGATAATCTGACGATGTTAAATGAGATCCATCAGAGACTATATATCATGATAAATAAGCTTCATGATGAAAGAAAATGATTGTTGAGGAAGAATGATGGAAATGAATTAGAATGTGTGTTCCTGCTGAAGGTGATATTTATGCTGGTTCCATTTCCTAGTGTATCCCAAATTGTTGAACCTCAAAATCAGGATTTTGTTTTCGGCAATATAAGGATTGTTGTATAAGAGAGAATGAGATGTGGAATGTTGAAGGAAATCATCAATAGAAGAAAACCACATAACTCAGAACATGTACCACATACTATGTTATGGTAATGGTTCACAACCGCGTACCATGAAGTGGAAATGGTACGAGAAGTGGTGCATAGAACCAAAAATGGTTTACCGAAACGGTACCTATCAAAGGCGTGTGGAAAGCAAGAAAGGTACATGGAATGGTTCACAGAATGGGTCATGGTACCCAAAATGGTTTATGTGGAAGGATTTACGGTATGAGTAATGACTCAACATTTGTTGAAGAGATGTAGTACTCGGACCGACAAACACATAGTACGAGGTTAAGGTTCTCATTTCATTGGAGGGTCACAGTATGGGGTGGAGGCTCAAAGTATGCAGAAGGTTCATATTTGCAGTGATGATTTTCCCATATTGAAAATTTGGTTAAAATGGATTAGAGAAATTTATGTTGTTATTTTCCTATATAAGGAGTATTAATGTCATAATTATTGAGAGTGAATTCAATAAGAAAATATCATCACTATGGATGAACTCAGCTAATTTCAAAATTGGTATGTAAGAGAGATTCTGCGTAGGAAGAATTGGTACATGAAAGACAAAATAGTTCTTGAAATTGTAAGGAGTATTCCCTGGAAGAGATTCTGCCTAAGAAAAAATGTTATGAGGGAGATGAAATAATCCATAGAATTTGAAGAAGTCCACATTAAGTAGAGGCGGTACACGAAGGAACAATGGGATGTTGGGACATGAAGGCGGTACATGAAGGTGGTAAAAATAGGTGGTACGTAGAGGCCCCACATAGAGGCGTTATGTAGAGACAATGCACAGAGTAGGTTCGATGCATAGAGCAAGTGAAATGTGCGGATCAGGTGTAGTATACGGAGCATGAACAATATAAATAGCAAGGGAGGTACACAAAACATGCGTGGAACACTGAACACGTGTGGTATGCATAGAATGTGTGGTACGCGGAATGGGCGTTGTATGAAGATCAAAAACAATAAATAGAATCAGGGATAGTTCGCTGAAATGGGAACATCATAATGGGACTTTGTAATTCTAGTGAAAAGAAGAAGAAGTGTCAGTGAATTCAGTAATTTAACTAAAGCAGAAAACTGAATATAAAAGGACATAAATATAGAACATATATTCAATCACTTTCTTGTGTTGAACAGTGACAAATAATTTCAGTCAGTGACAAAGAATTTTAGGAAACTCTGATAAAGCGACCTTCATGTCGATAAATCAATGAAACCTCTGCCAAGGCAGTGATCCAGGGGGAGTCAACAGAAGTGGTATGAGGGAAGAAGTGGACTGTCCTTGATCCTTTGAAATGGATATGTTCCTGGGACAGAGTTACTATGACCGATCCATTGTAATCCACAACGATTAAATATTAGTGGAGTTTGGTACGATCGAAAACTGTTCGATGTATGATTTTTGGATGTAGTCCTTAGTGGTGAACCACATAAAAAGTTTTGTGTTTTCCTTCTATATGTGAATGTTTTAATTATAGCACATATCCATCATACAGGTTTAAACAAGTTCCTATAAATGTGGGAACGCGATCCAGAAATAAAGAGAAAATGTTGACACCCTGATTCACCTCCTCTGAGGGTGTCCTAGGGTCCTTCAGTCCTTGCATGATTCTATATTCAATATTTATAACCAATTAATATAATATGTAAACCCCCATGGGGGTGTCATATGGAGGTTTCACTAAGTTCAAAACACATCAAATTCGTTTTTCAATTTTGAAAATAAGAAAAAATGTTTTTTTGAGTTATATAAATGATGTAACAAATGAAAATAAATTATAGAAGAAGATTAAATAGATAGAAAACAACTATTAAGAAACTTTCTCTACATTTAGACAAACCATTCCTCTTTTTAAAATACTATAGCATATGTATATTTTTATATTCAAACTCTAAAACCATAAAGTGTAAATGTAATTCTATATAAAAATCATATATTGGTTTTAATATGAGTGTTGATGCTCTAATGGAATTGACTAAATTATTCATATACCTAAATGAAATTAAACCTAACTAAATAACCATACCAAAAAAAAATTTCAAAATAAATTGATAAAAAGTTGCTATTAAAATTATATAAATAGTGGATGGGGTGAATTGAGAAGTTTTTGATTTAATATAATTTTAAATTAGGTTTTTACCAATTCAAACACATTCAGGTAGAAATGAAATTTCATATGCAATGGAAATATTATGTAAAAATGTAAAAAAATAAAACATATTAAATTAAATATGGGCATGTTTAATTTTTATAGTTGTTCATATAAAGACTATTCTTATACCAGATAATCACTTTTCTCTACTCCTGAAGTGAAATGGTATCCACAAGTCATGAAATTTTTATAAGAATCAAAACTAAATTACAAAATACAAATTTCTAATAGAGGTTTTACTAGACCAAATTAACTTTTTATGGAAGTCATAATTTGACAAAAATATTCCTTTTCAAAGATTAAATCATAACCACACTGCCCTATATTTAATATTTGGAGGCAAAAAAAACTAACCTTTTACACTCAAAGTATCACAAAAATAATCATTCCCTTTTAAGGGAAAAGAAACAACCATACATTGATAAGATTCAATAGAAAATAATAATGAAAATACACCTCAATAAACAAAATATCTAAAAAAAATATAAGAACAATCATCATACTTGATCAAATTAAAATATTATTTATTAGCACATAGAATTTCTTTAGTTATCACAACATATATATAGTCAATATCATTATTGTTTTCCTAGTAATAAAAATTCTAGTTGTATATCAGTTCTTCATCTAGTACCATTGATCATTATTTATATAAAAATGATCTAATAGATTGTCCATGATGTTCCCTAATTTGGTTCAACACTGGAATTAGGTAGAGGATTGCAAAAAATAAATTTTTTGAAAGATGATTTTGCATTGTTTCCATATATCATATAATTTCTCTCTAATTAAACATTTATGGAATAACCCCAAAAATGAATGTAAAATACCTATATGTATACCTATAAATAAAAAACTCTGTGGTGTGGAAAAAATATCTTTTTAAATCTTCCCATAGTAAATTTTTAAAATTAATTCACTCAAAAAATAATAATAGACAACATCTAATATTCATCATTAATCATCATGAGAATAAAAATTATTTCATAACAGTTAATTCAAAACTCATTGTACAATTCCGTATCTTGATTTTCAAACTCATGAACTTTATAAGGATAAGATCAGAGTTCATAAATTAAATTCCCCATACTAAAATTCAACGAAACACTATTTCATAAGGATTACTTCACAAATTGTATGGTTCATTTAAAAATTCATAAAGTTCATTTTTTTAAATAATAAAGTTCAAATTAATATGATTCATTTATATTTAAAAGGATTATATTTTTACATGATGAGGTTCATTACATAGTTTTTATGGTGTGTTTTCATAAAGTTAATTTATGTTTCATATGTTTCAGTTATGTTCAGAACGTCCATTTCACTCTTTTTAGGTTTTATAATTGTTTATAAGATTACCATTATTTTATAAAAATACAATTTATAAGGGTCAACCAAAGAAATTATCATGTTATATATAAAAATCATATGGTTCAATAGTTTTCAAAAAAAATTATACAGACTAATTATTCAAAAAATATTGAGAGCTAAAAACTATTAATCATTAGTTAAAATAAACAAAATAACTGAATAAATAAAATAACAATCATGATTAAATAAAAATTATAGAAAATGAATCACTATAAAAATCATTCTAAATTAAAAAAGAAAAAAATATAGACTTTTAATTATCAAAATAAATATATAATATAAAAATTATCCACTAAAAACATACTAAGAATCTCAAACTCTATCTATCTCCCCATTTTTGGTAACTACTATACACATCATTTAAAATTTTAAAAAATATCCCCAATTTTTAAATATAGAAATGCTTAAATTAAAAAAAAATAAACTATTACATTCCTTAAAATAACTTATTAAAACAAAATCATACCCTTTTAAGAAAATTAATAAAAATGTAAACACACATTCTTGAAAAAATAATTAGAAAAGGAATCTAAAAAATTTAACAATATATCATCCATGAAATTAATTTATTATTTAAAATAAAAAAAACAGTAAAATATAAATAGTTATTGTCATATTTAATAAAAAAATTAAAATAGTGATAAATTCCTTAATGTTTTTTAATTTGAAACTGATATTATAGCCCCTAATCCACTATTTCAATTTTCTCCTATAAAAGGAGAATAACTATATTTAATATATTCATAAAAATAGTTCGAAATAGTAATAAATAACAATAATAATAATTAAATACACCTTCTTATATGGGGTATTAATGTCTATCATTCTATATTCAAAAACCTTTTCAAAATTCACATATGCCTATGGTTTAGTAGAAATATCCACAAAATGATAATTTGTTGAAATATATTCCAAAATAATATCACATTTTTTAACATGATCTTGAATAAAATTAAAATACACTCATATATTCATATTTTAGTAATGATAAAAAGAGTTATCAAAAATAGAAATAGTAGAATGTTTAACATAATTTTTTTATTAATCTAAAATTAACAGTAAAATAAGATAATGATTCCTTCATATAAAAAGATTTTGAATAATATCTTCAATGAAACATTTCTTCCATATAAAATACAGATAATACAATGTATAACTATTTTTTATAACACCATGCAATAAAAGAAATTATTAATTGGTGGCACATAAAATAATTTTTATAATTTTAATTTTTTCATCCTCCAAAATATGAATCATAATAACTAGTAAATTCAAATGAATTTTATACCGTATCTGAGAAACCATGATTAATAGTTCCTTTAAAATATCTTATAATACTTTCAAAATAATTTCTCTTAATTTCCATATGTTTTACATGAAATGTATTACACATGTAGATAGTAAACAGAAGATTAGGTTTACTAGAGAGTATATAAATATATTACATATCATTCCTCAAGAAACATTAATATCTACTAATTTTCTAGTATCCTTAAAATACAATTTGAAATAAGTACTCAAATGGGTTCTTAAATATTTACTAGAGTCAACTTGAAATATCTTACCTCAATGTTACAAGGTGTAGTAGAAGCAGTCTTATGTGGGTCCAACCAAATTTTTCCATCAACTTATTTATAATTATTCTTATAACTAGCTAAAAACGCATTCATGAAATCCAAAAAAAAGTTATTTTCATATAAAATTATAATTATGATCTTTGATAGCTAGGGAATGGGTTTGAAATTTTATTCTGATGTTCTCATACACTTATGTTCATGATATTCTTATGTATCCACTTTAATTACCCTTACAAATAATCTGATCCCACCCATACTTATGTTTCATTAACCATCACTATGAAGAATGGTTTTAATATGGGTTACTAAATGGTCTTATTTTATATGGTATATATTTAATTTCATTCATGAATTAAGAATATTGTGTTCCATATTTCTAATGGCACAAAACTGTTACGTTCATTACATTTGTGTTTGGATAATGGAATGAAAATTCATCTAAATAGATTTAATATCCATGTATGAGAAGATTGGGAATCTATAGTACCAAAATAATAATAACATTATCGTATATCGATGTTATTTGAATCATTATTTTGGAATGGGTACACTATATTTAGTGGAATTATAATTAGAAATAAATTTTAATGATTTTATAAAAATGAATCACTCCACTTCATTAATCCTCATTTAGATACCTTCTTAAGGACCCTTATAATGGTGTTTTAAGAATAAAAAATCATATAATTCATTTTTATGGAACATTAAAATATAATTTTGTTGTTTTTAACCAATCAAGGTGGCTCAATGTTATTTAAAGAAGTGATAGGAGGGGAATGATTTTATAAGTGGGGGGAAGGGGAGGGACAAACCATGATTTTTTAAAGTATTAACATATTGTTTAGTAATTTTCATGTAAAATAGTCCTAGAAAAAATTAAACACAGAAAACAAGGTTATCAGAGTAGAAATATATTCATTTAATAACAATTATGATGAAATCTCCTGTATTATCACATAGTTTGAACTAGAGTTAACATGATTTACCATTGTACCATGGCGATAAATTTATATAATTTTTTCTATTCTTTAGGACATAAAATTATTTTTCCCTTATTAAATAAAATTAATTATTATTTTTAAATTTATATTCTATTTAAAACATTAAATTTTTATTAGTGGATGAAGATTATTTTAATATAAATGTTCAAAAAATGATAAAAAATAGTTTTATGAAATTTACCTTTTAAATATTAATGTTTTTTATACCATGCTAAAATATAATATTGATCTAATATGTATAAAATTAATTTTTTTTCTGAAAAAATAACTACTGAAATCTCAAAACCAATCCAAATTAAAATGGTGATGTTAAAATACTAAAAAAATAAATGATAGTTTTCAATAAAAATTAGTATTGAAACTATTGATTGAAAAAAAATTTAATAAAATTCCTAGAAATTTCACAGTATGATTATTTTAATATAATGATTTCAAAAATAATATCATTTATATAAAATTAATTTCCAAAATCTGAATTCATTAAGTATAATATTAGTTCATGAAATACAATATAAACCCATTTTGTTTTGAATAAAATACAATTTTGATGTATAAAATTACTATAATAAAAATTTAATATTTACTTACTTAGAATAAATCAATAAAATGAAGCAAAATAAAAAATTTAATCATATTATTCAGAATTTTTTGAACCCTATTATTTTGAGTAGTGGATTATGATAAATAGGGTTAATTAACATCCTATAAAACTTTTAGTTTAATAAAATTTATAAAAAACTCCCTAGATATGGAAATTCAAGTAGTTAACTAAAAAAATAAAGAGATGTAATTTAATTCTTCTAAATAACATATGAAATTTTTGATCAAAACTCAATTTTAATATTCTTAATATTATACGAATATTTTGTTACTATACTAGTGAAATTTTATAGTATAAATATCACATGTAAAAGCTATCTATTAGTGTAAAGTTTCAAGAAAGAGGCTATCAATAATATTTTAAATATAGAGTCAGAAATTTTTTTTTAATAAAAATGAATTCTGAAAATATAAAATTTTTAAACTGATGTAAAGAAAAAATCTCCTTTACTTTATTGTATGCTAATTCTATGAATATTTGTTTAAATATAATCGAACAAATAACCTTGATTGGGTATACAAAGTACAAAAAAGTGTATGATCCAATTATCACTATGCATATTCTATATTTTTTTGGGATTTAAAATACAATATAAAAAAACTAAGTCTATACATTAATATTCATTTATTTATAGGAGATTTTTGTTTAACAAATTTATATTAAATTCAAGAAAAAATCAAATGTTATAAAGAGAGAGAGAGAGAAGTAAATGGTCGAGGAAAAAAGGATCAATGTTCAATAGTTATTCAAATTCCACTTCTCTTCCTAGTTTCTTATTTATTTTTATGAGACGAAATGAAAAATATAATAATTCATTATCACATATAGTTGTTATTTTTAAATTAAAATAGTGTATCATATTGTTGGTAACTGAGAACTCGTCCAAATATTTACAGTTAAAAATAACCTTCTTACATTATCTATCTTTTTATTCAATAAAAATAAATATTCAGTAACAAATATCCATCGAAAGTCCATCATTATGGATCTTTATACACATAATGAAATAAATTTTCATTAAATGAATTCAAAAAAACATTTCATTTGGTAAAGTAATTGGTTCAAATATATTATATTAAAATATAATTCCCACTTTTGGACATTTCTTCATGAAGTATTTTTTGTCGGATCATCCATGGTAGCCTCATAAATTAGTGAAATTAATATCTGATTCCCTTTGAAGGTTGTGATTTCACCTTATTGAAATTTTCATCAATCAAATACATAGCCATTTTCCAATATTCTCAAGCAGTCACTTCGCTACAACTCGTGGTATCTTGATTTCATATGGAATATCCTGTAGTAATCCAATATCCCAATATTGTGATATAGTTAATAAACATCATTATGAATTCAATTAGATATAGTATGTGGTTTCCCAAATAATTTTTGATTTATATTTAGAAAGATTATTCCATATTATTGGTTGAAAAACTATATCGTATCTTTATTTTTCCTTATTTTTAGATGAAGAGTTTATGAGAAATCCACCGTGTTTCATCAAATAAAATTGTGGTCAATTCGCTTGGCCAAGCAGTCAGTTGAAGGGTTCTTGATAAATCCACCATGGTATACTGAATGTTTACATGGTCTCATTTTCCATGAAACATCGTTAGCACTCTACGAAATTTAACTACTCTAGATCCATTCATATTAGCGATCTGATACATAGAAAATTTAAAATAATTTCCATAAAACTATTTGGGATCCATAAAAAAATAATTGATTATAAATGACCCAAACATGAATTGTGATTATTAAAATAGGGATAGTTTTTGACTAATCTCACAACATTAACCTTTTTATGTTAAAATATTATGGAATAAATAAATAATAAATAAATACATTTAAGTAAATAAATATTACATTATTTAATAAAATTTAATCATTTTTTATAATAATATTCCATACATTAGTGTAGAATTTATGACTATAAAAAATATTCACATAAATTTTGAGAAAGTAAATATTTACAACAATGAAATAAAATTTATAAAGGGTAGAAATAGTAGAGTAAAAGGGTTTTCATTGATATTGAAAATGATAATTTTTACAAAAGGACTTATAGGATTCCCTAATAAGAAAATGAATCATTATTGTCCTGAATAGTTATAGTTAATTGGGGTGTCTCCCAATTAAAAAAACTAGCATATGAGTGGTTTGGAGAGTAGAGTCAACTCTTATATCCTCAAGGGTATTGGAAACATTCTAGATCTGATGAAAGTCTTGATTAATTATAAGACTAAAATATCCCATATGAGGTGGTTCATGTGATGTAGTGATTATAGTTAAGTATTTTTTGAAGTATAATAAGAGGTACTGAAAGATGTTAGGGACAAATAATGGGATATTCTGGGTATAAGAAGATATGGATGTTATAGAACTAGAGAAGTAGATATTAAAATTTTGAGCTCCTAGAGGTTGTTAATGTCTATAATATCTATAAAGGAATTCTCAACAGACTACATGAACTCTTCATTATTTGTCACATACTGATTCAGTAAAGGCTTTATGATTGAAAACATTTTCACAATATATTTCATGGATATGGTAATGGTACGTAAATTAAGATCCTTTTATATAGATCTAAATTGAGTTTTAGCTCTTCCATACTGAAAATACAATGAAAATAATACATTATATCTCCCTTAATAACATCCTTATCCCTTCTGGTATTCCCTATTTCTTTCCATAACCATATCATAAAGGTTCTCAACAAGGGTAACAATATCCATTCACACATAATTTATTATATCCTTCCCAATATCAATTAGAAATCAGTTTTTAATATTCCTAACTATAATAACATGATCACATTCTATGGAAATAGATACAAGATGAGGATAAGAAGAATAAGAAGAAGTAGAAGGCTTGAAAGAGTAGGTTATAATAGAGAGATACATTCTAGATGAAATAGCTAGTATATATAAATAAAGTCAGGTAGAGAGATATTGTTTATACATAGACAACACAAACCTTTTCTATAATACTCCAAAGTTAGATGATTCATATATTATTGCTTCATGAATTGCATAGGATATATATGATTAACTGGAATCACGATAATAAAGGTAATATCTAGATGGATATTATATTCATTAGTGTTGATGATACTAAAAAGAACTTATCTCAACAAAACCATAAGAGAAATATTGAACTGAATGAAATCAGTAGATGTATTGACGTAGGATGAAGTAGTTCTATATGGATGAGGTGGAGCATAAGCAACTTGAGTAGATGGATTAGTGAATTAGTCAAGAGTTGAGTCACTGAACTCTAACTCAATGGTCTCAACAAAAAAAATTTATTATCTAATGAGTCATAAAATGAATTCTGAATATCTTTAATTGAACAATTAGATCTTTAAAATGTAAATCATCAAACCTAGGAAATGAGGCATAAATGGTATCCCCAATAAAATGGTAATATGTGTCTCATCTAAGATAATAATGTATAACTTGTCCTTGATGAGAAGATCTAAGTAACTCTTATAGATGATCTAAGTGTCTGTTTTCCAAAAGAAATAGAGGGTAAGGAACCTCATCAAACTTATCTAACGTACTAGTTATAACATAAATATCTAGTGAATTGGGTTTTGGTGGACTGTAACCATTATTATCATCCCAATAATTATTAATTGAAGGTGGATTTATGTTAATAAGATGAGATTCAAGAAGGGTAAAATAAAAAAGTAGTGCTTCTCCAATCTCTATCATGGAAGCGATATCAGAAGCTTTATTACCATACTAATCATTCCCAACATATCTAATGCTATGTGTAATTAACAATGAACCAAGGGTCCTCTCTATCTATGGTGTTTCTACTCATTCCCTTCCTGATTTATCCACTTTTAGGAGTTCTGGTTCCTTGGAATCTTTTGGACAAGGAGAGTAGTCCACTCTACCTTCAATAACTCTAATAGATAATTAAATAACATCAGTAATACCTTGTGATTCATTCTCATCAGATAATTAATTACTGTAAAAAATATGGTCATGATCTAGGCTTGGATATATTTAATTCCTTCGAATGATAATATTATTTCTGGTACTAAAAAATTATTATCATCATCTTCTATCCACATCATTTTTCAATGATTTTATTGTGTTCTCATCAGCTTCAAGTGGTTTGGTTACTACAAATACTACATAAAATTATTTAATTTTCTAATCCCATTGAAATAAGTATTTGTATTACAATAGTTCTTAAATAAACTAGGAGTAAAGAAGATTGAGAAATCGTGAGAAAATATTACACAAATCTTTCATATTTTTATAAACAATATTTGTGTATTAACCTAAATCACATGAACCATAAAATATATAATGGTGTGTTCTAGGGTCATAATAGTACAAAAATAAGCCTGTATTGGGGAAACAGTATAGTGTATAATTTTTTTCCTTCATAAACCTAAATTCTCTATTTGGATCACTAAAACTTGAAATAAATAGAAATTTTCACCATTTAATTTATCTAAATCATTTCCAAACCAAAAATTACATTAATTTAATCAATAAAAATTTGGTAATCCTCACACTCATTTTGATTGTGGTAGTTTTAATCTCAAATCCATAATAGTTGTGGAAAACTCACATTTATGTCCATCAACAATTATTCTATTGGGATCCAACTGATCTCTCCCTTCAAACACCATATTAAAAAAATATCATTCACTAAAAGAGGTTAAAAAGTCCAATTATCATACAATAATAAATTATTTCATCATTTTCGAATCACATATCTCCAAAAAATAGAATGAATTACTCAAAAAATCCAAACATGTACTTTTTTTGTAAAGACTCCACCTGATTAAAGGTTAGGATTCAAGAGTTTTTAGTTCGACTAGTTATTTTCTTCATGCTTTTGGAAGAATTATAGCCATTATGAACATCTACCTCATTACTACTTCTCACAATTATGTTTTAAGGATCAAATGGTTATGGTTATAGTAAATGATAGGTTAAAATAGGTTTTAGCCTGTGTTAAAAATGATCATTTAAATTTCTGTTTTATATTAGGATATTAAAATAATTTAGGAAATGATATTTTGTAAAACATTGAAAAAGAACTAAATTATAATAAAATATATAAAAACACAAACCTTAGCTTCAAAATAAAATAAATAAAAATAAATAAGTATTAAATATATTTAGAATTAAAATTTACATATTCATTTCATAAATTAATACAATAAATATATACCAAACTAAAATATAACAGTTAATCATGATTGATCACCCCTAACTCATGTTTGATATAATTTAACCTCTATCAATTCATAGGATTTGTAAAAATGATAGTAATATTATGTTCTCTGCGAATGAATTTAATAGTGCTGTCCCTTTTTTTGAAATTGTATCTTAATAATTTATTTCTTATATTTATGTTTTTTTATCTTAGAAATAGTTACTATATTTTTAGAAATATTAATATCATTTATTTTCATAATTTATTGGGACATGTCTGAATTGATATCCATTGTCCAGAAAAGTATATTTTATCCATAAAATATATGTATAGAAACTACCGAATACTATGTACTATGCTTAAAACGTAGATAATTCATCCATATACTTACTTTTAATACACCCTTGTACTAAAAACATCGCATAAAATGACATATTCTGTAGGTCCTATTTTCAATATAACATATAACCACAAAAATTAGTATATAAATAGCTAATTAAATCAAAATCATTCCACATGATTATTCTAAAAAATTACAAAGATACACATAGTAATCATAATAGAAATCGAAGAAAATAAAATAAAAATTAAACTCCCAATCATACGTAGATAGACGGTTTGGTCAAACAGTTTTCTAGATTCAACAAGATTCAATTTATATGTGCTGCTCATTGAAGTATCACTTACTTTTGAACTAACCATGATAAAAAAATTTAAATGACCTTTAGTATACGTTTATTATTACAAAATAATTAATTACTTATTTGGAAACATCTAAAAACCACAACAAAATATTTGATCACCAATCATGCTCATTTCAAATTTATATTTCTTTATCATTGAAAATGTTGAACAGAAATAATTTCATAATGACCAAAATATATTATCATTAATATATATTTCTCACACCCTAATTATTTTGAATTTATTTTGATAATTATTGTATGATCCGCAACACTTTTTTAAAAAATTTGAAATTTAATAAGTGCTAAGCTTATAAAACTATGATCTAACTTATTATTTTAAACAATAGAATTCTGTTTTCAATTAAAAAATATAGTTTTTTGGTATGAGGAATTCAAATTCGTGGGGTTATTAAAAAAATGAATCATTAATGATATAATAATTTGGAAATGATCTTCTAACAACCATTTATTATAATTGGAAAATTATAAGTGCTGCATAAGAAAGAAGTATCATAATGGCTTCAATCCTAGCTCTAGGGGAAATAGTTTCTTCTACGTCAATGTATTCTAAATGACTATAATTTCATTCTTCTAATTTGGATTTATTTTTAATAATGTTTCTAGATTCATTAAACATGTATCCATATAAGAATTTAGCGACAATGGTCAGATAGTCGCCCGGTCTCTCAGCCAGTTATCATACTCGATTCATTTCTAATTATTCAATTCATAATTCATATTGATTGCTAAATATTTATCAATAAGTTCACATTAATGTTTTGGGTTCAATGTAAGAAAAAACATATTTAGTTTCATCTTGGATACTATGTTATGATCATTATTGAGTTCGTCAATTTATATCTCCATCAATTGTATCTATTGTGTTGCCTCCACGAGTTAAAATATATCTTGGTATTCTATAATCCGGTAGGTTTTATTCAGGGATTGATTCGTCAAAATGGAAATTTTTGGATGTTTTTTTCTTGTAATTATAAATTAATTTTATTGTTCTTTAATGTGTTATTGATATTAAAAATGAAAAAACCATCCTCTAGGTTATGTAAAGAAACTTTTTCCATATATAGTTACGTAAAAAATTGGGACATCAATAGAATCTTACACCAATAGTTTTATTTTATTAAAGACACTATATTACTTAGTTGATGTAGAATGAACAAGGGAAATGATTTTATCTCTATTGGATTAATACATGTCTTGATTATCCATCATAATATGAATAAAAAATTACATCAAAAAACATAGAAATGATTTAATTTAGGGTTTCTGTCATTCCATAATTAAATTGGGGTCTTTTTTAAAATAGTACATACCAAGCCTACATTAATTAAATATCCTATTACATTTATAGCATCATTCCAAAATTATTATAGTTTCTTATATTCACTATGTACAATATAAACTATCTCATAAAGGGTCTTATTCCTTATTCTATCTAATCAATTCTATTTAGGTGTTTAAGGATTATAGAAATAATGAATGTTTAAATTTCATGATAAAATGGTTTCAATATAATAATTTTAAAACTAATAGTAATGAACACTAATCACACTATTAATGGTATGTATACTATGGTTCTCTATAAAATTTACACTCTTTGCAAAAAAACCAAAATATTAACTTTTTTGTGCCATGAAATATAAGTTTATAAACCATTTTTAATCATTAATTCTTACATAAGTATAATGGTTTCCTACAAAACAATATACTATAGATGGTATAAAAAAGTCCATGTGAACCTGTTATAATGGTTCTGAGATAGAAACCATCTTCATTGGTTTGAAAGAAACTTTTTGTGAGTTTCCCTTTGGTAGGGATTGAAAACATTTTCATTTGATAAATATTATTTAGACAGATTCTAGAATAAACCTTTTTTCATGATTATTAAGAGAGTATATATGACTATGGGCTAGTTTTCTATTCGAAATCCACCATTCATAATGGAATCCATTTAAACTCGAAACAATTTTAGGAAATTGTTTAATTAAATAAATTGATTATAAATTTTCATTCTTAAAGGAACTAAACCGTAAATTAAAATTAGAATCATAAATATTCCATGATTTATTTTGTTACTCAACATAAAATGCATCATCACACAACTGATATATTATTATAATATTATTCTATCATTCATAAAAAAAATAAAAATGTTGAAATTAATTTGGTTTTATAATTACGAACCTATCTATAGATAATGATTTTTCCATTTTATTGTAAAAAATGTTATATAACAACTAGGTACTGTATTAAAAACATTAATTCTAAAGAAATACCCTTTAATATGTACATAACACCCACTGTATAGAATCAAAAACATCATACATAACATTTTCAAGAAGTGTTCCAACAATCTATAAAATACACACTAATTTTTTTACTCATATTTTTTTCATCGAGAATGGTTAGTAATTTTTTATTTTTGAATCCACATTTGTTTGATATATTTATTCCCATACAATTGAAAATTATTGAATGAATTATCAAAATAATCTCTTTTTAATCAAAACTATATTAATCCAAATTTGAAAGTTCAAACTACATTATTTATTATATACTTATTTATATTATTTTAACATGGAATAAAATAGTTTTTATAATGTTTTTTTCAAACCTAGATGATGACCAAAAAAATATCTTCTTTTTTGTATAACATGAATTCATATAATTTTATTGAGAATCAATTTTCATACATAAAAATCTATAATATCAATCTTCTGTTTCTTATTTACTATCTTTATGTCCATATTTTCTATAAGAATCAACATGTTCTTTTCTTTTTCAATTACAAGTCCTAATTTAATAGTAACAGATAAATCATGAAGTTAATTTAAAGAATTATTTTTATATTTGTGTTAATTGAAATTCTCATCCATCATGTTATAATACTCAATCTGAACATTATTGGACATATCATTTTCTTCATGGTTTTCATGATTATAGAGATAAAAAATTTGAGCAGAATAAATAGGTTATACTTATGATGTATTATCCATGATGTAAAAATCTTCTATTTCATATAAATCTTCACAGATCATATCTATGAAAGATTTACCATCCTAATAAGAACTCCCTTTAGCATTCATTTATTTCATTTGTTTGTTCCTGCAGTCTTCATATATATTTTTTAAATTTCAACTTTAGTTAATCTATTTTTATGTCCTTTTCATTTACACTAGTAAATGAAATCTTCACAATAAATATCCTATTTATATTACACCTTTATATCATGAATTATCTTGATTTCTTATTTCTCCAAAAAATATCTTTTTTATAATAATTTTAGATTTTTTTGTCAGTTGGGCCATTTATTCATCCCTGGTAGAGTAAAAATTACATCCACATATGTACTATTCTTTGATTACCTATTTATCATTTTATAGTGAATAATTTAATGTAATTGATTTAATTTTTTCATCACCCTCATCATCCAAATTATTTTCTTCCTTATTCATTAAAATTATATAAAATTCATTCATTTATTAGTAGTATACTAAGATCACATGATTCTATAATGGATAATGCATTTCATCCATATCTATTGTGTATGGATATTAGAATACTCAGAACTTGAGACATATCAACAGTTTATTTTCATAGTGAAAACACATATTTTAAATCTTATTAAATCTACTATAATATTTATAAACTAAATAGTACAGATTAAACATAAATTATTCATTCATAATCATGTAAGTACATAAAATCATTACGTTGAGATAATATAGGACTTTATAAAATACGGAAAATGTATTAAAAATATAAGAGGCAATATCACATGTATAAATTTAATTAAATTAATATTAATTTGGGAACAATATTAAGAATTAATTTAATTATTAATATATTCATTCAAGGCATTAATGGAATCAATCCATTGAAATCTAGATGCTTTTGTTTTTTGATATAAATATTCTCTTACAATCCAAATATGGAAACCCATAATATCAATATGTTCTTTCATTTTCATTTTATATTGAGTATATTTTATACTACTAAAATATTGATATTAGTTTATATTAGTCCCATGAATTCTATTATAATCCACAGTGATATAAATTAAGAATTAATTGAAATTTAGATCTTTGGGTTTAAAAGTAGATCACAGTTGTAACTATTTAATTAAAAATATGAAATAAATAAAATAATTTGATACTGAATGCTTGTCTAAGTTGAGTAATTAAAAGGGGGTGTGGTTATTTGAGTATCTAATAAAAATTTCTATATTAAAACGTAATAAAACAAAATCCAATTCTTTGAGAACTCACCAATTTGACTAATACAGTATGTGCATAAAATTTAATGATTTTATATAAAATCTTATAAGTTGTATCAAAACTAAAAGTTAATAATATTATGATTATCCCAATCATTTTATATTGATATACCCACATTAAGTAGTTTAAATATCACAATTAAAAGCCACCTATAAAACTAAATTTTCACAATAGTTTCTTTAAAAATACGTTTAAAAATAGGGAAAAACATTAAATCACACAAAAAAATATAAAAAATATATGAGTTTTAGTCTAGATCAAGAACATATTCCTTTAAACATGAATGTCACTTTCTACTTTGAATGTTCATTCTAAAATAAACTTTTAGAAAACCCAGATAATGCCTATAGAGTGAAAAAAAATTCACATGGATATCAAGGATATACAAAGCCTCTACCATAGTATCCATGTTAGAAAAAATAAAAGAAAAAAATATAAGAGTATCAAAGTAATATTTTATGATATATAAGAGTTTTCTATTTGAAATATTTATATGAAATTCAACCATAACTCAAATACATTAAAAAAATGAGAGATTGAAGTAAAATATTTATGTGGAAGATTCTCGATGATCAAATATTCTATAAAGTTCACTTCCCGTAATAGTGTCTTGTTTAGTTCCATGATGATATGAGAATACAATAATGTGTTGTAAGAACATTTGATGATGTTCAGATGAAAATAGAGAATCACATTGTAGATAACATAGAACTAGTTTACATTTTTTCCACTCATAAAAATATTTCTCTATCTATGAATTTCTTTTTCTATAAAAATTAGTATTACTATAAAATGATAAATTAGAAATATATTATTTTGAGACCTCATACTTGAATTGAAATAATGATTCGTTAAATTACTCTAACCAACCCTTCAATTCTATATAAATAGTTTTAGGGATATATTATATTAAAATATAATTCCCACTTTAAGGCATGGACACTCAATGTGTGATATGTTGGATCATCCAAGGTATCTCCAACTCTTAATGATTTATTGGTAGAATTCCCATGATATGTTAGGTGGATGCTTTCTCCAAACTTGTTGTCAATCCATTACTTTACTTATTTTCAACAGACATAGGTAGTTGGTTTGTTGGTACCACTTTGTGTATAAGTTGTATTTGTTGTCAACAGTTTCTAATGATTGTCAAAATACATAAGGAACTCCAATGTTATTAGATATTGGTTGAAGTTAAGATTCTTGTAGAATTTTTATGGATTCATTTCATTGGATGCCCCACTTGGGTAATTATTTATGTCGATCAAATAAGACAATTGATGAAATGATCTGAATTTCAAAGAATATGTGTTAAAGGTGAAACAATGTTTACAATAATTAATTACCATCCATTTAAGGATAATTCAAGATCATTGTAATTCATGTTCCGGAATGAAATGGTGAATGTGATTTGAATATTTGAATGTGATCATGAAAAAATGAAAAGTGATTGTGCATGGGCTTGGAATTTTATGGTGTCCATGCATGGGGTAGGATTACTGATCCTGAAGGTGGGTATGAACTTAACAATGTATTTTTATCTAGCTTACAAATGAATTTGGGCCAATGATCAATATTGATGAGGAGAGCTCCACCCCATCACATGTAGGACCTGAAGGTCAACCATAATAAGGGAACTGTCCCTCACCAGCTAGAAGGTGGCATGGGTTAGGAATTGGATCGCCCCATGTAGGGATGTTTATAGGCCTGCAGAAGCGCATAAGGATGAGCCATGTATAGTTGGTCTGAAGCTCGCACAGGTAAGGTCGACACAAAGGGTGACCGTAGAACATGATATAGGGTGGTATCGTAGAGAGGGGTGGATAATTATTGGTGAATGGTCGAGCACCTTAATACTAAAACCACTCCTCACCTGTATCTACATTTCATGTGGGATAACATTTTTAATGAACCAAGTGATCTTAGACACTCATCTCATCCCACTTCATTCTTGACAATCGGATCACCCTTCGCATATGGATCTAATTGTGGACACTTGTTCATACCACGCTTCCCATGTATAATTATGGACTGTCTGATCTCCCACGGCCTCTGGTTTTCCCACATTGTCTTCTTCATAAGCAACAACATGTCATCGCTGCAATTACTTGAAGGAGTAGATAACCCGACCACAATGGATGACGAAAAGACATCATATGAGGAGCACATTGTTTGATGGATCGAAACAAGAACCTGTATGCAATTTCATTTGTATGAATACAACAATACGGTTAAATTTGAAGAAGGATGACGCAAACAATGTTACATAAGGAAATGTGGATTTGAGAAAAGATTAAAAATGAGATTCATGAAAATATTGAATGGATGCACGTGATAAGGAAGAAGGCCATGTGGTTGAAAAGGAAACATGTACAACTCTCATTATATGTTCAGGTGGTATTGGAGATATTTAAATCCGATGATCTTAGTTATTCAAAGAGAGAATATCGGTTATTCGAAGAAGAAATTTGAAGGGAATATCTCATAGGATTTGAATGAGGATACGGGAAAGACCCTCGCCTATAAAAGGAGTGGTCTAATCCGGGATGAAATAGTATCCATTTATTATCCGATAGCTCTTGATAACAAAACTGACACTTTATGTGTTTCCATTTCGCAAACGAAATGAATAATGAACCACAATCCTTCAAGGATCTACAATGAAAGGATTCTACGGGCCTTCGAGAAGTGCTTTGCAATCTCAATTGTGTTTTTTGAAGAACCACATTTCTAAAAGAAAAGGGATATCACATTACATCTCCCTTTCCTTTATGATGAACTGAGATTCAGAAAATGATTCTAGTTTATGAAGATATTCAGAAATCTGTGAGTAAGTGCTCGATTCTGACACTCCCACTACACATCACAAATCACAACAAATCTCGTGCGTTGAATACTATTTATTTGGAAAGGATGGAACACAATTTTATATATGATCCATGTTTATCATGCTTGATGAAAAAAATGAAACCCTTAGGATTACATGTATAAACTGTATTATTTGTAGGAGATTGTTTTTGGGTGAAGTAGAATCATATTTGAAGAAGGGTAGAATGTGATTGCATGAATTCTAATGAATGATTTGATGATGCCCAATGAATTTTTTGTGAAAATTTGAGGAAGGAGGACGAACATTTCTGAAGGCCTACATGAATTTGTAAAGGGATTTTTGGTGCACGGTTACATCATGGTAATTTTTGTGCATAAAAAGAAGAAGTGAATAGTATGTTTAGTTTGTGTATACAACATTCATGCACTCATATTCTTGAATTAAAAACACCAAAACCTTATGTAATGGGGAGAAGTGAAAATAGAAGAAGAGAAGATTCCCTATGTGTGCGAAAAGGTTTATTATCATTAGGGGTTACATAGAAGAGAGAAAATGTGGATGAGAGTAGTTCAATAAAAATCCACATGCATGATTTCATGAATACGTTTGACAAAGAAAGAAGAAGAGGAGGACTATGATGATTCCATGTAAGTTGATCTTTAGTGTTTGAATAATCACAGTGGTGTTAGTGACTCTAGGTAAGAAGATGAAGAAGAATTTCTAGTGAATTCAGTTGTTTCACTAATGAAGAAGGAAGAAGAATAAGAAGTGTGCATTTAGTTTTGCACTAAATAAGTAGAAGAGAAGAGGATAGTTTCCTACCTACTGCTATGTAAGTAATCAAGTGAATAACATTAAATAAGACCATGATAAGAACATACCTTATTAAATAAGGAAGAAGAATGTCTCCACATGTAGTATAAATTACCAGAAAGGAAGTTGGAAGTTGGATTAGGTAACCACCTGTTCAGGAAGAGGATTGTTTCCCTTCCCCCTCAGTAGTTTTGGGACTGACATTGGCTAGAGGATTGTTTCCCAAGGAAAAAATCTGTAACTATTTATACATTATAGTTTAGATTTCATGCACTATTCATTCCTATGCATTGCAAGGATTTAGCTTCTCTGATTGGGTAGTGAACCATGTAAAAATATTATGTTCATGTTTTTATTACTTTCTATTATTGCCTACCACATGGAAAAAAGAATAAGAGAATCAAGATTCTAACAGGTCATGAGGTACATGGATAATAATATGGAATTGTTTTAAAAATTCCCCAATACTGAATCACCAACCCTCTCAGTGTTAGGTATATCCCAAAATAGTCCTCCCAATTGGTATCCTATCTAGTCACACCTCTATTGGATATTGTACAGTGAAGTTATTCTCTCTTAAAGAATTGAATTTATTTATTGACTCAATAATGATGTTCAATTTTGGTGAATATTAAGTTATCTCTGAGTAGAAGGCCATATCTACTAATACCATGATGAGTAGGAAAAATTAGGAGATGAGAAATAAGAAGAAAAATTCCATCTTACCAAAAGGATATGAAGTATCTAGTTCTTCACACCTTAGTGGTAGTGAGGACACATCATTTGTGGAATGTAATGAGTAGGTGGATCAGGTTCCCAACAATAATATGAATAACCTTCCAACCTCAAGTGATCTAGTGATATGTGTTAGTACATTTGAAAAATATTCTCATAATGAAAATTCATGCACATGTGGCGATGATCAATCTACAAACTCTCAAGAGTTATCTATTGATAGGTTTGGAATTATTCTACCTAATATTCACGAGGAATGTGTCTCACATATTTGTGGAGTATTTAAATTTATTCAAGAATATATCACCCAATTGGAAGAAGAAAATTATGTTTTGGAGAAATGTTTGCATACAAATATTTCTGAATGTTTAATGCTCTCTAGACCAATTGGAGCCTTTGAAAAAACAAAGAGGTAATTTGAAATGACTTCCTCAAAATGGCTCAACAAATTTTAGAAGAATGAGGGAGTCAATAAGACTTTGGGAGACAAGATACATTCACTTGAAAATGAGCAGATGAAGGGCACTGATGTCAAGGGTTTATATATTGAAGAAAATTACAAGATGATCAAGGAACTTGACACATTGTTACAAAACAATGTTCCTATGGATGACGTGGAAGTTGAATGATTAAAGAAGACTTCTGAAGAGAAGATGATCATGATTTAATACCAAAATATTATCCTAAATATGGATTGTCAAAAAATTTAAGATCTGTGTGCCAATCATTAGAAGAAACATATTGAGCCCTCACAAAAGAAGGTGTAAATTTCAACATGTATCTAAAGTTCATTGTAAGATTCTAATGTTGAATGAACTACTACATGTGATAAGAAGATCATGAAATCACTCAATGATCTATCCCAAGAAGTTGAGAAATAATAGGTACTATCCATGCCATCTTGTACTATTATTTCTTTGTATGTTTCTTCAAAAAGGGTTGGGTGGAACAGAAACTCTAAACAAGTATGGCTGATGAAAAGTTAGAAGATACCTACCACCATGGAATGTGGGGATACGAAGAAAATTTTAGAAGATGGCTCTCCATAGAGAGCACAACAAATCATGATGAAGTTCCTACAACATTATTCAAAATATGTCATGAATTCCACATTTGTGGGTAATTGTTGGTGCATAAAAATATTTTTTCATTGTTCATTGGATTGTTGGTACAATAACATAAATTAAAAATCATAGAGAAAGACTATATCAAGGGAGAGAATTAAAAAATAATGAGAATACATGTCAATAGATCCATAAGTATTTGTATACTAAAAATATATTTGTAATTATTAATAACATTTGTGATGTATACAGAGGGAGGGGTCATAAAATCAGTACATGTTCATCTCAACACGAATCTAAAGCTAAAAAGAAAATAAGATCAAAAAATATGGCTCAGAATGAAAATAATCCTTGGGAAGAATCCAAAATTATGTTACAAATGAAAATTATCCCAAGAAGACTCCAAATAAGGAAAGGGGAGAAGTCCTTGGATTTTAAATCCAAAAAGGTAAACTATTGTAAAATTTACCTTTACCAATGGTTTGGATCCATTGGTATTGGTCCCTGAACCATTTGTATAGACTATACGAATGGTTTGGGAAACCATTGGGTGATTTGGTGTGGGGAAACACCTATTCCAACGGTTTGGAGAAAACCATTGGGAAAGAACAATCCCAATGATTTTCAAACAGCTGGTATAGGTCTTTCCTAATGGTTTAGGGAAACCGTTGGGATAGGTATATATATAAAAATTTCCAACGGATGTTTGAACAGACTACCTCCAAGTTATATATAAATGACTTTACCACCATTCTAGAGTATCCTTTTCAAATATATTTTGATATATATATATATATATGTGTGTGTGTAATTTATATATTGATTTATTTGATGATATTCGATAAATGTATTCATAAAAAAATAACGGTGCGTATCCCAATGGTTTTGAGAACTGTTGGGATAAGTACCCACCCATTCCCAATGTTTTGGCAAAAATATTGGGAAAATTGGCCTCAAAGTGGCCATTTTCCCATTGTTTTGACCAAATTGTGGGGAAAGTGATCACACCGCGATTCACTCTTTCATTTTCATCCCTACACAACTGTGGTAAACTAGTTTTGTATTGAATATTATAAAAATAATACCAAAATGAATTCCATATTTGAATCATTAATTGTGTGTTTATAATTGTTAAAATGGGCATTGATACTTTTTTTTGAGGATTTGATTGCAGGAGGAGGTGATTTGGAGGCCTTAAAGATGATCCAGAAGGAAAATGGGCCAAAATTGCATGGATCCTTGGGACACCTGTCCAATGTTGTGCACAGTACGCAAAATCCGTGCATGAAAATGGGCTGAATTTAGTTCGACCTCTACAAAACTTCATGGGATACAATTCATCTCAAATAACCGAAGGCCAATTCGTTCATATGGTGGCCCATCCGAACCATTCTGTCCAGGGGACAGAATCTGCACGAAGTCAAGAGTTTGGTTCGGTGTTATGACTATATATCCATTTATAGAAGTTCAATGGCCACCAAATTTGACATGGGGATATTCAAGACCGCTTGGAACATATTTTATCTTTTTTCCTAGTCTAGATAATTCCATATACGAACCCAAAACTGAGACTCAATTGTTATCAACAAAACTGGGTCCTCAAAACCACATAGCAATTTGGCTATAAAAGGGCACCAAGGGAACCTCATTTGCATGTTCGACCAGGAGGCAAAGATCTGGTATTTTGGAGACCCAAGGCAGTAATATAATCATCCAAGAAGTTCTGGAGGCCCCTATCCTCATAGTGGGATCAAGGATGATGAAGGAGTTTCACCCGAGCCTCCTTCTCCTCACGATGGCGAGCTGAACGGTGGGCGATCATTTCGAGGGAGCTACACATACTTGGGAGGGAGTTCCAACACTTGTTCTTCCACTGGTTTTGTATAATTTGTGTGTTAATAGTTTAATTATTATTAATCTCTATGCTCTTCTCTTCTTAATTCATTTGTGTGGTTTAATATAAGTGAAACACTTTTTATCTCAACACCGATTGGGTTGAGATTTCAAGTGGGGATCTTGGTTTGTTCTGATAGGACTAGACAAGAACCCTATTAATATCACACATACATAAGATTTCAGTATGTTTTGGTATCCTTAACTCTGTTATTGAGATCCAAACCCTGACAACACGATTTTTTTTTTGTCAAGGGTTGGTGCTTTGTGAAACATTTTAAGAGGCAAGAGGGAAATCAAGATTTTGACAACCCTCAACCAAATAATTGAACAAAACCATGTCAATATTTTCAGAACAATGAACTATCCATGTTGTGTAGTGAACTTCAAATTCTCTCCTTTATCTCATAATTGTAAAACACCTCTTTTATTTTTCAATTATTAAACTCTTTAAATCAATTCATTTTCTTTAAACTGTTTTCAAAAATACCCTCCTTTTAGTCCCTTTTATTAAGAACACACACTCTAAACCTACCAACGCTCCTTGAGAGACGACCTAGGGTCTTCCCTAGACTATATATCATCCTTAAAAACATAATCAATTTGACGTGTCACGACATCAGGGTCAAATTTTGGCGCCGTTGCCGGGGAGCGCTTTGGTTTTTAGTGCGTGTTTTTGATAAAGTAGTTGTAAATTTTGTGAATATTTGTTTGTTTGTTTTTTTTCTACCTTTTTATTTCTTCTACTGTTCTGATCCATATCTTTTGCAGGTTCTGTGCATTATGCATTCTACTTCGGGAGACTTACCACCTTTCGAACCTGAACCGGAGAGAATCCTACGTCAACGACACCGAGATGCACAGGACCCCCTTTTAAAGGGGGACATGTAAAGACCCTTAAATTTCAAGGAAATTTTTTTTCCTTAATTTTCTTTGGAATTTTACAAGAACGCAGTTTCTGACGGCACCTGATTCCGAGGCCCAGTGTGCCCGGAATCAATTTCCGAAGTTTGGCTCGGGTACGTTCAGTGAACGGACGAGCGGGTTTTTCTAACTTTTGAACCGATGCCTGGAATCAAATTCTGAGGGCACCGATGAAATCGCAGCACCGGTATTCGCCTAGAAATGCCTATTCTGGAGTTGCATTTGCTCGGGTGTGGTTTTTAATTTTTGGGCTTAATGTTAAGAAATAAAATAATTTTAAAACAACTTTATTTTATTTCACTTAATCCACGTGGAAGCCACTTGAAGCCACATAAAGATGGCTTAAACTGAGTTGATCCTGATAGGATGCTATCCATAAATATCCTACCCCCTTGGTAGGATATTTGCGAGGTGTGGCCCGCACGAGCCCCGCCGTTTTTTTCCGCTAAGTAACGCACCCGCGAAAACCCGTCATTATGAAAGTCAACTGACGTGTTTTCTTAAATTCTTAACAGACCATTTAATTGGGCTGTTTATTTCGTAAATTAAATGAGCTGTTTCTTTCGTTGAATTAATTCAACGAATTGATGGGTCGTTTCTTACCCGTTTTCGTTTGTTGGCATAATAATAAAATAAGACCAACCTCTCTTTTTTTGGGGATTACTCGTTGAGACAGAATCCTTCTATCTTCTTCCTCCTTCGTGAAGAACGCGAAAAACGCGAAGAACGCGAAGAACGCCCAACCCGAAAATCGACGACGCGACGCCGTGATCCGCGATGCCGACAACGTTCTTCTGCGACGTCTCTTCTTCCGTGACGGATCTTCGATCGGCTGCTTGAGGTAAGAGTCTCGGACCTTCCTTTTTATCTCCTTCGTGGTTCTTTACCAAAACATGGATTTAATTAATTAAATTAAATCTACTGTTTCATGGTGCATTGAGTTCGCCGACTCAATGCCGTGTTCCGCGACGACGCGACGCCCTTCCGCGACGACACGACGATCTCCACCTTCCGCGACGAGCAATTCCACGAAGAATGCTCACGCGCGACGACCAACGAGGTAGGGATTTTATAATATTGGAATACCCCTCTTTATATTCCCGTGAACGTTCTTTAAAAATTAAAGAACCGGTTTCAAATGAACAATTTTATTTCATTAAAATTGTTGGTTCATGCGTTGAACAATTTCTCCCGTTGTTTTTATCTAACGTGGAGGGTGCGGGTCAAACGAACACGGCCCGACAACCCTCCGCTGTTCTTTTTGTTTTGCGGATTTGGCGGGCGACGACGGAATGTGCCACAACGGATGTTTGATGATCCCGCAGTGAAGAACGGAACCCGGGAGGAACAACGGCGCAGACGGGAAGGAAAACGGGCCACCGGAGCGACTCCGGCGGCCCGCGGAAACCGGCGGCGGCACGGGCGCCGGCGCGGCGGCGCCGGCGGCCGGAGGTGGCGGCGCCTGTGGACCCACGGCCGCGTGGGTCCGGCGCGCCGGGGTGTCCAGGGCGGCACCCCGCGGGTGCCGCGGGGTTGTCACACGACACCCCCCCCCCCCCGAGTGTCCAGGGTGGCACATCGCGGGTGCCGCGGGGTTGTCACGCGACACCCCGCGGGTGTCCAGGGGGCACCCCGCGGGTGCCGCGGGGTTGTCACGCGCCACCCCCCGGGTGTCCAGGGGGCACCCCGCGGGTGCCGCGGGGTTGGCACGCGACACCCCCCGGGTGTCCAGGGCGGCACCCCGCGGGTGCCGCGGGGTTGTCACGCGGCGCCCCCAGGGTGTCCAGGGCAGCACCCCGCGGGTGCCGCGGGGTTGTCACGCGACACCCCCCGGGTGTCCAGGGCGGCACCCTGCGGGTGCCGCGGGGTTGTCACGCGGCGCCCCCGGGTGTCCAGGGGGCACCCCGTGGGTGCCGTGGGGTTGTAACGCGCCACCCCCCGGGTGTCCAGGGCGACACCCCGCGGGTGCCGCGAGGTTGTCACGCGGCGCGTCCGGCTATCTTGCCGACACCCCGCGGGTGCCGCAGGGGTGTCACGCGGGGCGGCGGCTCCCCCCCCCCCCGCGTTGGCCGCTCAACCGCTCAGCCTAGCCGAGCCGGACCGGCCCTAGCTGGGCCGGGTTGGCCAGGACCCGGACCCCCCGTTTTTCGGACCGCTTTCGGTCAAACGCCCGTAACTTGAGCTACGGGCCTCCGTTTGACGAGCCATCTGCGGCAACGCGACCCTTGGATCGAGACGGTCGTTTCGGTATATCGCATTCAAGGTTTCGGAATACTTTGAGTTCGGCCGGGTTGGTTCGTACACGAAACCAACCGGGCCCCCGGAGCGGAAACGCTCATATCTTGAGCTACGGACGTCTGATTGACGTGCCATAGGTTTTGGTGGATTCCTCTGAGTGAGAAGGATCTTTTGGCATACTCCGCCCGAGGTTCAGACGTAGGTGGAGTACGGTCTAGTTGGTTTTGCCTTAAAAATCAACCGGGCCCTTGGGACGAAAATGCCAATAACTCTCAGATCGGGCGTCCGAATGACGCGCCGTCTGCGACGTTGAGTTCCTGTTGACGGTACGGAACTTTTGGATACATCAACTTCGGACTTTGTGACAGTTGATGTATCGGCCTCTCGGCTCGTGGAGCGGACCCTCCCGAACGAGCTTGCTGTGTGCGGGAACCCTAGTGCTGGCCGCGACTGCTACTTCGACAGCGATGACCGTGCAGAGATCCTCAGTGGACTTCGGCAACGACTGTGTAGAGATCCTTAGTGGACTGCGACGACGACGGTGCAGAGATCCTCAGTGGACTGCGACGATGAAGACAACTGGTCTTGTATCCTATGTGGGTCCTAGCTGTGCTGGTCTTGTATCCTATGTGGGTCCCAGCTTAGATGATTCAATACTGGTCTTGTATCCTATGTGGGTCCCAGTATAGTTGAATCAATGAAGACAGCTGGTCTTGTATCCTATGTGGGTCCTAGCTGTGCTGGTCTTGTATCCTATGTGGGTCCCAGCTTAGATGATTCAATACTGGTCTTGTATCCTATGTGGGTCCCAGTATAGTTGAATCAATGAAGACAGCTGGTCTTGTATCCTATGTGGGTCCTAGCTGTGCTGGTCTTGTATCCTATGTGGGTCCGAGCTTAGATGATTCAATACTGGTCTTGTATCCTATGTGGGTCCTAGTATAGATGAATCAATGAAGAGTGCTGATCTTGTATCCTATGTGGGTCCTAGCTTAGATGACTCTGTGCTGGTCTTGTATCCTACGTGGGTCCCAGCATAAATGAAACGATGTGGACGGCTGGTCTTGTATCCTATGTGGGTGCCATCTTAGATGATTCAGTATCTATGTCTGATCATCTCTTTCACCCTTTTTGATGATGTATACCTGTGTGAGCTGAATCTTCTGTTTACTCTCCTTTGTGGATTGTGTTGAGCTATCCTGTGTGGATTTACTGTTTACTCTTCTTTGTGGATTGTGTTGTGCTATCCTGTGTGGGTATACGTTTTGCTTTCCTGTGTGGACTGGGTTGTGCTTGGGCTCAGACACTGGAGCCGAACGGGAATTGATGACTTTGGTATATGTATGGGCATTTACCTAAGCCGTGTCAGATGTTACTTCGTGATTGTATCTTTCCTTTGTGGATTATCCTTCGTGGATTTCGGGAGACCTTCGGGGGTCTCGGGGTCCCTACTGAGTAGCCTATACTCACCCCTGCACGGGCTAGGCCCGCACTTCGTGGTGTTGGTTGCAGACGACGGACAACACTGACCGTGGTGGAGGCATGCGGAGCAGGACGGTACCTGGAGGTGGACCACTGGGTGGGACTTGCTCGGAGCGGACGGCTGGACTGAGGAGCTGTGGAGGCTATCTGTACCCACCCTTCAGGTGGGACCTTCAGAGGACGGCTCGACGCTGCGGCTTTTCTTTACATTTGCTGTTTTCCCCTTTCAGTTGTACTTTACAGTTGGGCTTGTATTTCCGGCCCTTTTTCTTCCAGCACAGCTTGTTACAGTTTTACTTAGTGTTTACTTTTCCTCTTGCTTACTCTGTGGTGCTTGTCTACTTTTCAAAGGCAATGCCTTCCCTTTTGTTGGGATTTACGCCTTGGTGCTAGTCGCCAGCCCCTGGCCTATGGAAGGTGGGATTGGGGTAGTCACGACACGGGCCCCGAGGACGGGTCGTGACAGGACACACCACTCGAGACTCTTCTAAACCCATCTTCTTCTGGAAAAAAAATTATAACCTGAAATAATATTCAATAAGATGGCTAAAAATAATCGAACATTAAAAGAATTAACCTCACCTGATGTTGATATCCTACCCACATACATTCAAATTCAAGGCGAGGCACCTAATTTTGAATTATAATCTGGTTTAATCCATTTATTACCAAGATTTCATGGACTGCCTAGAGAAGACCCTCATAAGCACATAAAAGAATTTCATATTGTTTGGTCAACATTAAAACCTGCTAATGTTGATGTGGAACAAGTAAAGCTTAGAGCATTCCCATTTTCTTTAGAAGACACCGCGAAAGATTGGTTGTACTATGTTAATTCACCAATAAGAGACTGGGCGGACGTGAAACGCCTTTTTCTTGAAAAATACTTCCCAGCCTCTCAAACTGCAACTATAAGGAGAGAAATATGTGGTATAAGACAATCTCAAGGGGAAACACTTCATGAATATTGGGAAACATTTAAAAGGATTTGTTCAAGTTTCCCACACCACAAAATAAGTGATCAACTCTTAATTCAGTATTTTTATGAAGGTTTAATTCCACTTGATCGTAATATGATTGATGATGCTGTAGGTGGTGCGCTGGTAGATAAGACCCCAATTGCTGCAATAACCCTCATTGAGAACATGGTACAAAACACTCAACAATTCGGTACACGGTCCGGTGTTCCCATTAGAGGTGTCCATGAGGTGCAAAGTACTGTGTTTGAGAAGAAGGTGGACACAAAGTTTGAAGAGGTAAGTACCTTTCTACGACAACTTGCTCTCTCCCAAGGGAAATCTCAATCTCCTCCTCGCATCCATTTTGGAATCTGCTCTTTTGACACCACCTATTCTGAACAATTTCCTCAATTGAGAGAAACTTCTGAGAGTTGTGAGGCAATATTTCCAGGACGCCCCTTTAACCAACCCTTTAGGCAAGAACCATACTATCCATCTAACCAAAGGTGGAAGGAAAACCAAGCCTATAGGAAAGTGGGTATTCAAACCAACCTCAACAGCAATGGAACCAACAGGGTCAGACTAGTCATCCACCACCACCCAGAAATCCTCAACCACCCCAAAGGGCATTCCAACCACCCCTCCAAAAACCGAGTCTAGCCTAGAAGATATGATAAAGCAAATGGCTGCCAATAATATCCAATTCCAAAAAACCAACCAAGCAGCCACATAAGACCTAAAGACCCAACTGGGCCAACTTTCTAACTCGGTGGGGGAAATCCAATGTCATTGGTCGGGTAAACTACCATCTCAACCAGTATTAAACCCTAAGGATAAAGGAAATGCTACTGCCATCACCCTTAGGAGTGGAAAAAAACTGAAAAGCCAAATAACCCCTCCATTAGAGTCCTCCCATCCAACGGAAACCACCATCCCAACTGCTGAAAATGGTCCAAGAGAAGAAAACCATTTTCTTGAGAGAAGCCCTTCCAAAGGAAAGATTGTGGCTGTTGATGAGCCACCTATCCCAACTATTCCTCTTCCATTTCCTCAAAGGGATTCCCAACCTAGGAAACAAAAAGAAACCGAACTTGATAAAGAAATATTGGAAACATTCAAGAAAGTACTGGTTAACATTCCTTTGATTGATGCTGTGAAGCAAATTCCAAGATATGCCATGTTTCTGAAGGAGATGTGTACACACCGAAGGAGGCTTCGCGGTGATGAGAAGGTCAGCCTGGGGAGGAATGTTTCAGCATTGATAGAGACATCACTTCCTACGAAGTGAAATGATCCTGGGACATTCTCAATTCCGTGCACCATAGGGGAGTATTCATGTTCCAATGATATGCTTGATTTGGGTGGTTCTATTAATGTGATGCCTCACTCTATTTACTCTTCATTGCTGGTCGGTGAACTGAAGCCCACTGGTATTGTCGTTCATCTATCAAATCGGAGTACATCACACCCCTCTGTTGTGTTAGAGGATGTTCTTGTGAGGGTGCAAAATTTAATTTTTCCTGCTGATTTTTACGTGCTTAAAATAGAAGAAGATAAGATGAATGGACATGCCCCAATTATATTGAGGAGACCTTTCTTGAAAACTACGAAGACCATAATTAATGTCCATAATGGTACATTATATATGGATTTTTGTGGTAATACTATCCACTTCAATATCCTTGATGCCATGAAGCACCCCTCGGAAGAACACTCATCTCTCTTTGTCAATTCAATTGATGTTATCCCTTCCCCTGAAACAACTTATTTTCATTCACCTGATCCCCTTTCTGAGTTTTCTTCATTGATTTAAATGTTAGGTAATGAATCATGCATTGATTTTTGTAACAGTCTAGAGAAATGTCATGAATGTTTGTTAATTGATGATTTCTTGAACACAGAGGATCACATGACCATCGATGATACTGCTAAGCTTGTAAAAGCTCATTCCTCATATGAGGATGTTACCATTGAGGAGTTAGATGAGATCAGTGACTTCTCACTTTCACACACACTTCCGTCAATCCAAAATCCCCCAGAATTGGAACTGAAACAACTGCCTCAAGAGTTAAAATACTCATATCTTGAGAATAGAAACAAGTTTCCCATCATCATTGCTAGTTCACTCCCTCCTGATCATGAATTACGACTACTTGATCATTTGAGGAAGTATAAAAAAGCTTTGGGATGGACACTTGCTGACATTCCTGGCATTATCCCATCAATTTGTAAAGATCATATTTTATTAAATGATGAGGCTAAATCAGTGAGGAAGTCACAACGTCGACTGAACCCAAACCTTCTTGATATTGTTAAAAAAGAAGTAAGAAAATTATTGGCTGAGGGAATCATTTACCCTATCTCTGACAGCCAATGGGTCAGTCCCATTCAAGTAGTTCCCAAAAAAACTGGCCTTACTGTAGTTAAAAATGAAAACAATGAATTGGTTCCAACTCGTGTGCAGAATAGTTGGCGTGTCTATATAGACTATAGCTGACTAAACTAACACACTAGGAAGGACCATTTCCCATTGCCATTCATTGACCATATGCTAGAGAGGCTAGTAGGGAAGTCCCATTACTATTTCCTTGATGGGTATTCTGGATACATTCAGATCCATATTTCCCCTGAGGATCAGGATAAGACAACCATTACTTGACCCTTTGGTACATTTGCTTATAGAAGGATTCCATTTAGTCTGTGCAATGCTCCAGGTACTTTCCAACGATGTATGGTTAGTATTTTTTCAGATTACCTGGAGAATTGTATGGAGGTTTTTATGGATGATTTTACTGTTTATGGATCCTATTTTGATGAATTTTTGTGTAGTATTGCTTCTGTCCTACGTCACTGTATTGAAAAGAATCTCGTATTAAATTATGAGAAATGCCATTTTATGGTGAGACAAGGCATTGTTTTGGGACATGTCATTTCTGTGGAAGGTATCCCAGTGGAAAAATCAGATGTAGATATCATTTCCTCCCTACCATTCCCTAAAAAAGTTTGGGATGTGTGGTCTTTCCTTGGTCATGCTGGATTTTATCATCGTTTCATACGTGACTTTAGTAAAATTGCACTCCCCTCTCCCGATTACTCCAAAAAGAAAAAGAATTTTATTTTGATAAAAAATATGAGGAAGCTTTCAATAAGTCAAAATGGAGTCTCACATCACCCCCGATAATCCAACCACCTCAGTGGGATTTACCATTTGAGCTCATGTGTGATGCCTCTAACTATGCAGTTGGGGCAGTCTTATCCCAAAGGGTCGACCGAGCTCCACCTATCATAGCATATGCCTCACGAACTCTGGACCCTGCCCAAGGAAACTACAGCACAACTAAAAAATAATTTCTTGTCATTGTGTTTGCCTTGGATAAATTCAGGTCATACCTTATAGGGTCCAAAGTCATTGTGTTCTCATACCATGTAGCCCTCCGTTATCTCCTAAAGAAAACAGAAGCCAAACCACGTCTCAATCGCTGGATGCTCCTCTTCAGGAATTTCATCAAGAAATTAGGGATAAAAAAGGAGCAGATAATGTGGTTGCTGACCATATTAGTCGGATTCTCCCATCCTCAGACATTGACTCATCCCCCTGTATTCCCATAAATGAATTTTTTCCTGAGGAGCAATTGTACCGAGTGCAAGAGGCTATTTCATAGTATGCTGAAATTGTAAATTATTTGGTAGCGTCTTGCATTCCTGCTGATTTCACCAAAAACTAGGCCGACCGTCTAAAACATGAGTCTCGTTGGAACATTTGGGATGACCCCTACCTCTGGAACACATGTAGTGATCATGTTATTAGGTGTTTTGTTCCCGATAGTGAGTTTTAGTCTGTCCTTAGGTTCTGCCACACACTTGCGTGTGGGGGCCACTTTGGTCCCCAACAGACTGCTCGCAAGGTCTTAGATTCTGGTCTCTTTTGGCCCACATTGTTTCGAGATGCCAACGAATATTGTAAATCTTTTCCTCGATGTCAAAGAATATGAAATGTATCTAAAAGAAATGAGATGCCCCAATAACCCTTACTCTTCCATGACATTTTTGATGTTTGGGGCATTGACATTATGGGACCATTCCCCAATTCATTTGGGAACCTTTACATTCTTCTGGAAGTGGATTATGTTTCAAAGTGGGTAGAGGCACGAGCCATGTGGACAGCTGATTCCAAGAAAGTTGTGGAATTTTTGAGAACCCAAATATTATATAGCTTTGGATTACCTAGGTTTATCATCAGTGATCATGGTTCTCATTTCTGCAACTGCACAATGCAATCAATTTTGTGCAGGTATGGGGTTGGGCATCGAGTGTCTACTGCTTATCACCCACAAACAAATGGTCAAGCCGAAGTATCAAATAGAGAGGTAAAACAGATTCTTGAGAAAACGGTTCAGCCAAATAGAAAAGACTGGAGTCTTAGACTCGATGATTCGTTATGGGCTTGTCGTACTGCATCCAAAACTCCAATTGGCATGTCACCATATCGGCTAGTTTTTGGGAAGAGTTGTCACCTCCCTGTTGAGGTAGAGCACCGGGCCTACTGGACTATTAATCAATGCAATTCTAATCTTTCTGGTGCAGGTATTCAAAGGAAGTTGTAGATTCAGGAGTTGGAGGAAATGAGAAGAGATTCATATAAGAACTCCTGAATTTATAAGGAGCAAAACAAGGCTGCCCACGACCATCTCATCCTTCATCGTCAATTCCACATCGGGTAGAAGGTCCTCCTCTACAATGCAAGGCTGAAGTTTCACCCTAGTAAGCTTCATTCCCATTGGTTTGGACCTTACATTATTACTAATGTCTGTCCATTTGGTGTTTTCCAGGATCAAAATGAAGACACCAATCAAACCTTCACTGTCAATGGGCAGCGACTGAAGCACTTCCATGAAGCCATTCCAGAGTCCCCAATGGAGGAACTCCAAGTTTAAGAAGCAAACTATGAATGACATCCACCAGGTTTTATCCTTCCTTCCCACATTCAATTTTACTAAAGTGAGGACACTGCATACTCTAGGTGTGGGGGGATGGGTACATTCCTGGGTTAGTTAAGAATTTTCACTGTTTTCTTTCATTATTTTTCTTTTTTCTTGCTGAATGGTATTGTCACTTGCCCCCCTTCCCCCATTCCACCACTTACTTTTGTGTCGGAATGCTAATTTTATCATGTATAAAGATTCCCCCTGAATTAAATCATGAAAGTTACTAAAAATGCATGAGGAATTTCCATATTTTATGTCATTTTAACATTTTCACAAAAAAATAACTGATGGAATGTGTGTTTTAGCTTGAATTTAACATTTTGGTGTGACTTTCTCTTGGAAATTATATGTTTGTCGATGATATAAATTTTTGTATCATTTTTAAAACTTTGAGAAAAATAGTACCCTTTACGTGAGTAGTTCAAAGGAAAATTATGGCCCTTAATTTCTCCACACATTTTTTCACCCAACCAAGAAGTGTGATTTTTTACATACTCAATAGAAGGTAAATATAAGTTAGGTTAATATTTATCTATTTTCCAAATTATTTTTTTCCATACGTTCGTTCCTTATCCGATCTTTTTCATTACTATACCGGATTGACCTATGCGTGTGTACCTGTTATCCGACTGTTGTACGCCCTCAAAAAAAAAAGTTGTATCTTCGGCATGTCAAAAACCACTCTTCCTTGACTTTTGATCTTGTTATAACTATTACAATTAGTGTCGTGAGGAGATCAAACAAGGGTTGAGAGAAGGGTGTGAGATTTGTTCCATGCACAAAAATTAAAAAAAAATATAAATAAATGAGGGGAGTGATGAAATGTACATCATATGGGGATATCTAGGTCAGGAGATTAAATTTTGACTTCCGGGAATGCTTAAGTGAGTGGGTCTTGAAATTCTATTGCAAAGTGTATAGGACAGGTTCAGTGGACATAATCATTTAAACAGAAAAATATTAAAATAACCTATATTTACTAAATTGAATGTGGGTAGAATAGCATGAATTGGTTGTCACACACACACGTGGAGATTTAGTAACATTGTGGAATTTAGGATAACTTTCTCAAATTGGTATCATTAATCTCCCTGAATTTCATGCTGATACAATTTATGAGACACATTTCTACATGATCATTGATAATAACTCCATGGTGTGATTTTTTCTTTGATCACATTCCTTTAAAAATTTAAATTTTAATTGAATGTTAAATCTTCATGAATCTTGGAATATCTCTATGCACAATTTTTTGGAAATATCACTTTTCCCAGGAGTGAAAATGTTTAGGTGTGGGGGTGTGATCACACCACGATTCACTGTTTCATTTTCATCCCTACACCACTGTGGTAAACTAGTTTTGTATTGAATATTACAAAAATAATACCAAATTGAATTCCATAATTGAATCATTAATTTGGTGTTAATAATTGTTAAAATGGGCACTGTTAATTGTTTTGAGGATTTGATTGCAGGAGGAGGTGATTTGGAGGCCCTAAAGATGATCCAGAAGGAAAATGGGCCAAAATTGCATGGATCCTAGGGACACCTGTCCACTATTGTGAACAGTACGCAAAATCAGTGCATTAAAATTGAATGAAATTTTGTGGGACTCTCCAAAACTTCATGGGATACAATGAATCTCAAATAACCAATGGCCAATTCGTTCATCTGGTGGCTCATCCGAACCATTCTATCCAGGGGACAGAATCTACACGAAGTCAAGAGTTTGGTTCGGTTTTATGACTATATCCCCATTTCTAGATGTTCAATGGCCACCAACTTTTACATGGGGATATTCAAGACCTCTTGGAACTTATTTTATCTTTTGTCCAAGTCTAGATAATTCCATATACCAGCCCAAAACCGAGACTCAATTGGTATCAACAAAACTGGGTGCTCAAAACCACTTAGAAATTTGGCTATAAAAGGGCACCAAGGGAACCTCATTTGAAAGTTAGACCAGGAGGCAAAGCTCTAGTATTTTGGAGGCCCAAGGGAGTACTATAATCATCCAAGAAGTTCTGGAGGCCCCTATCCTCATAGGAGGATCAAGGATGAAGAAGGAGTTTCACCCGAGCCTCCTCCTCCTCATGATGGCGAGCTAAACGATGGCCGATCATTTCGAGGGAGCTACACTTACTTGGGAGGGAGTTCCAGCACTTGTTCTTCCATTGGATTTGTATAATTTGTGTGTTAAATATTTCACTTATTATTAATCTCTATGATCTTCTCTTCTAAATGCATTTGTGTGGTTTAATTTAAGTGAAACACTTTTTATCTCAACACCGATTTGGTTGATATTTCAAGTGGGGATCTTGGTTTGTTCCGATAGGACAAGAAAAGAACCCCATTAATATCACACATTCATAATATTTCAGTATGTTTGGTAGCCTTAACTCTGTTATTGAGATCCAAACCGTGACAACACGATTGTTTTTTCAAGGGTTGGTGCTTTGTGCAACATTTTAAGAGGCAAGAGGGGAATCAAGATCTTGAAAACCCTCAACCGATGAATTGAACAAAACCATGTCAATATATTCAGAACAATGAACTATCCAAGTTGTGTAGTGAACATGAAATGATCTCCTTTATCTCATAATTGTAAAACACCTCTTTTATTTTTCAATTATTAAACTCTTTAAATCAATTCATTTTCTTTAAACTGTTTTAAAAAATACCTTCCTTTTAGTCCCTTTTATTAAGAACACACACTCTAAACCTACCAACTCTCCTTGAGAGACTACCTAGGGTCTTCCCTAGTCTATATATCATCCTTAAAAACATAATCAATTTGACGTGTCACGACAGAATGGTCAGAAAGCCATACCCTTTCCCAATGGTTTGGCCAAACCGTCGGGAATGGTGGCCTCAATGTGGACTTTTTCCAATGTTTTGTCCAAACCCTTGGGAAGGGGTATGGCTTTCCCAATGGTATGGTCATTCTAGTGGGAAAATCCCACTTTTAGGCCACTTTTTCCAATGGTTTGGCAAAACCTTTGGGAATGGTTATGGATTTCCCAATGATTTTCCAAACTGTTGGAAAATGTGGCCTCAAAGTGGGATTTTCCCAACTGTTTTACCAAACTGTCAAGAAGCCATAATGTTTCCCAACGGTTTGGCTAGAATGTTTGGAAATATAGCCTCAATGTGGGCTTTTCCCAAAGGGTTTGAAAAACCATTGGGAAATGGGACATATACCAACATTTTTTTCCAAAATTTTGGTATATATGCATTAGTATAGGTCAGATTTCTAGTACTACTGAACGTCCGTGAATCCAAATGAACTACTAAGAATGGTGACACTAAGAAGAGACCATGTGGATGATCCAATCTTGATGACTCAAATTCTAATGTCCTATTTGTTATATTGGCATAATATTTAGAATGAATGTTATAAATGGAATACGCATAAGATTTGTTTAGTGAAAAAATAAAAAATATGATTTCACATGATGATAAAGAAGTGTTTTTTGTGAGGTACTACAAGGATGCTCACACTATTAAAATTTTCATTGCATTTCTTACAGCATAAGAATAATTTGATAATACGATGAATGTTGTACCAGGAGATTCTTGGACATTGAATGATCATGAATAAAGAAGGGTCAAACACAGTGAAATGGATGGGAAGAAATGATCCTCACAACCACAATTAGAATGGAAGATCAAATGTGAATGTGTGAATAGTGGAGGAAATGGATCATCTTGGTTGTGAAAATTTTATCAAACTTATTGTTCACAGTGATAAAGAATAGAGGATCCACCTTATTGCACTATATCTTTCTGTATTTTAGCTTCTCTTATAATACATGTAATTGAAGGTGAAATAAGATCTCTAGGGGAGAACCTGGGAGTTAGTGATGAGTATTGTTCCGTTGAGGGGGAGACAAATGAAGAAACTTCTAGAGTTATTTTTTCAATTAGTATTGTCTTTATTTGGTATCAAATTAAATTACTCTGAAGATATTTTGAAGATTATGTCATTGGAATAGGTACATTATTCCTAAATATATCATCCATAGTTACTCAAAATTATTATCATCTTAAAAAGGGGTAGTAACTAAATTACTTAGTTACATAAGAAGAATGGAAATGCCCTAAAGTCACACATCCTACCTATTGCAATTGAATGTTTTTGAACCATTTGGTGAAGTGTGTGTAGGAGTATCAAGCTGACTATTTAATTACACATTTTTATCATAATCCTTCAATTAAAGTGGAAAACCCTTGAAGACATGTATATGTTTTATCACCTCATGAGATATCATGATCATTGGATATTTGAATGAATTTTTTTCAAAATAAAATCGTCTTTTTTTTCTACGCTGAGAAATTATCAAGTATTCTTAGTGTGAAATGATGGATGGAACATTGATTAAGTATGGATTGATACCTTTTTTCATGAATGTTTTATTTATTGTTAATAAGTGGTAGGGAGGGAAATTAATTTTTGAAAAGTAAAGGGTAGAGATAAGGTTCACATTTTTATATTAAGGAATTCATTTAAGGGAACTATTATGTTTTCCCAACAAATTCAAAGGGGGTGATTATTCAGACCAATTATTATAAAAGTTGTATTTGTTATCAAAATTTTACAATATTGGTCAAAATGTAAAAGGAACTCTAAAGTGTTTGTAGATTGGTTCAAATTAAGATTCCTTTATAATTGTTATGGATTATTAGAATTGGATGCAACATTTTTTAAATTCTCGATGTTGATCAAATCAACTGACTGATGAACTGATCGTAAGTTCATGGAACTTGTGTGAATGGAAACACCGTGTTTACAACAATTAAGTATCATCCATTTAAGGATGCTTCAAGATCATTGTAATTCATGATCCAAAAATAAATAGTGGAAGAGATTAGAATATTTTAATGTAATTATGCAAAAAGAAAAAGAGACTCTGAATGGGATTCACATTTTACGGTGGCCATGCCTTTGATAGGAATATTAAGCTTGATGGTAGTCATGGACATAACCAAGTATTTTTATATGACTACATTAAATTTTTGGTCAACCCTCTTGCCATCCAAGGTCAGATCAACCCCAGCAAATGTGGGACTCGAGGGTCAACCATACTGAGGGAACCGTCCCTGGATAGCCCCAAGTTAGCATGTGCTGGGAATAGGTGCACCCACTTGTAAGGATGTGTATAGGCCCATTGGAGTGCACAAGGGATAAGCTGTGAATTCCTACACTGAAGCCCGCACAGAGAAGTTGGGTGTAAATCATGCCTACAGAAGACTACATGGGGCAGTACCTTGGAGAGGGTAGGATAGTTCCGAGCGAATGGTGGAGCACCTTGATACTCAAACCATGCCTCACCGACATCTCTATTTTTATATGAGACAATGTTTTTAAAGAATAGAGTGATCTTTTAAGCTAATTTCATCTATAGTATTTCTCAACCATTCGATCTCCCACAACGAATGGATCTAATCAGCGACGATCATTCATCTTGTGCCACAAATTTATAAATGAGGATCATCCGATCTCCCGCAGTCTCTAGTTTAACCACATCATCTTCTTCCTCCAGCACAAAACACCTTGGAAACTGTTACATGCTAGATTAGTTGACCCGATTACCATGGATGACCACTAGACAACATATAAGGAGCATATTGGTCAATGGATCAAAAATATAACATGCATGCAATTTCATTTGAACGCATGCAATGATATGGTGAAATTCGAAGAAGGATGAGGAAAAAGAAGATTCTAAAGGCCACGTGGATTTGAGTGAGGATTCAAAATGAGATACATGGAAATATCAAATGAATTTACATGATCATGTAGAAGGTAGTGTGAATGAATGGAAACACACACAACTCGTGAAAACTATTCACGCGGTATTGACAATATTTCAAACTGAAGATGTCAGTTACTCAAAGAGAGAATATCTACTATTCGAAGAAGCATTTTGAAGGGAATCTCCAATGGTATTTTAATGTGTAAGTGGGAAAGAACCTCACCTATAAAATGAGAGGTCTTCAGCTAAGAAGAATCAACTTCCATTCATTATCCGAGAGCTCTTGTTCTCAAAACAGAGCCTCTTAACGTTTCCATTTCTAAAAGGGAAAGCTAGGAGAACCGCAATCCTTCAAGTATTTGTGAAGAAATGATTCCACATGCCTTCAATATATTGTTCTCACTCTCTATTGTGATTCATGAAGAACCACAATCTATAAGGAAAAGGTACGTCACACCACATATCCCTTTACTTTTCAATGAATCTAGATTCATGAAAATATTCTTGTTTGTGAATATCTTTAGAGATCTGTATGGTAGTACTTGACTCTCACACTCCCACTATACTTCACAAAGAACCACACATCTCGTGCATGGATAACTCTGGATTCTTAAAGGATGGAACATACTATGCGTAGAATACCTATGCATATCTTGCGGGAAGAAGAAGCTTGATGCCACTAGGTTTCCATAATTAATCCATATTGTTTAAAGGGGGTTTTTGGGTGAACAAGAAGCTTGTTTTAAGAAAGGAAGAACATGATTTCATGCATTCATATGCATGATTTGAAGTTTCCAGAAGCATTGTGTGTTCAGTTGTGAAGGAGTAAAAACTCATCCAAAGGATTACATCTATTTAGTCAGGGGTTCATTATTCATGGTTACACAAAGGTAATTTGTGTTCATGCAATGAATAAGTGAGTGGTGTGTTTAGTTTTTGAATACAATATAGATTCACTCATGTTCAGGAATTAAAAACCCCCAAACCAAGTTTAAAGGGATGAAGAGAAAATGGAAGAATATAAATTACCATGTGTGTGTGAATATGTTTATACCCCTTAGGGTATACACACAATAGATGAAAAGTGGAATGGAGAAGTACAATTAAAATCCACATGTCTGAGTTCATGCATTCATGTGAATAAGAAAAAAAAAGAAATTGATATTGATGATTCCATGTATGCTTATATTTGTGGTTTGAATAATCCCAAAGGTGTTTTTGATTCTATCCAATTAGAAGAAGAATTAGATGTGACATTGAATTTGAGTGTTTCAATAAAGAAGAAGGAAGAAGAAGAAGAACTATGAATTTATTTCTTCACTAAATAAGAATAAGAGAAGAAAAGAGTGGTTTGCATACTGATTTTCAAGTAAAAATGTGAAGAGAACTAATGAACACTAGGTGTAGATCCTACCTTATTAATGAAGGAAGAAGACTATCTCTACAGGTAGTATAATGAACTAGCAAGGAAGCTTTATGTTGATCTACGTCATCACCAGTTCTTGAAGACGATTTATTCCATTCCCCCTCAAAATGGTTGGGACTCACACTGGGTAGAGGATTGTTTCCCTATCCAAACCAATGTAACTATTGTTATTGTATAGTGTAGAATCAATGTGATTTTCATTCACTTGAATTTAAATGATGTAGATTATTTTATTAAGTAGTGAACCCTTGTTAAAATATCAGGGGCATGATTTTTACTTCTTTATACTATTTCATGCAATAAAGAAAATAAAATAAGATAATAATGATCCTAATAGGTCAAGAGGTACTGGGATAGAAAGATGGAATTTGTTTAAAAATTCCCCAACACCAATTCACCCCATCTCTCAGTGTTCGGTATATCCCAAACTAGTCCTCTTAGGGTTCACTACAATGTGAGGTATCTTGATTTCATGAAAAATATCATTTTAGAAAAAAATCTGAACATTTTCATTCAGACCACTTTACTCTATAATGTGGTTAATTGGGTGAAACAGGAGGTGGATTAAATACAATTAAATTTCGTGATAGATAGAATATACCAGAAAATCAGTTGACATATCATGTCGTCACTTCACTTGGCCTTACATTTCTTTAAATAGTATATGAGATTTACACCACAGTAGATCGAACAAGAATATTATCAATCAACTTTGTTTTGTGGTATGTTGAACTTTTTTTAGAAATCCACCATGTTCGATTGAATGGTCATATAGTTGATGCATTTTTATATGATCACTTTAGTACCTTACGAGATTCAGCTTCTCCATAATCCTTCATATGATAGTTTTTATATATAAGAAATTATCCCTAATGACTATAAAACAATTTTACATCTAAAAAAATTGAGTATGAAACCTAAATATTATTTTTGATTATTATAAAAAGTAATTTTTTACTAAGGAAAAAATATTAATTCACGCAAATCCAACGAATTGGAAACAACAATCAAATTTAATAATAATATTTTAATTGTATATCACAGTTGTTTATACTTAGTGTTTCAGGTTAATCTAACTCTTAGGGAACATAAAACTATTGTAAGTTAAATATATCCTTAAATATTCTTGTGTTATATTCTAACACCTTCATTAGATCTTCCCCAAAAGATCTATCTCTCTAATAAAACAAACCGATGATACTTTTATCATATCACATTATTATGTTTTTATACTACTTCATAAAATTTAGGGTTTTCCCACAAAACATTAGCCATATGATTGGTCATGTTTCACAAAACTTTTTCTATGTGGTACATAATCTCCTATAGTTATTTTTATAAGGTAAATATTTTTTGAGAAATATTATCTTTATGTTTAGTACATGTTAATTATCAAGTCTATATATTCTCATGAGAGATACATGGAGTACATTTGTACTCGATAGTTATTTTATGAATATTCCAAGAAAGTATTTACCATCATGGTATAATCAATAATTTCAAAGGGACATATATATTGGGCTCAAATTTCCATTCCATTTATAATACATAACCTTCTTCCCTAGATATATTCATAGGAACACCTTTTCACCAACTTTTACTGCTAGATCTCACTAAGGGGTTTTATGACAACTTTTCCCCAACTTGAAGCTACCCTTATCCACAATTGAATATATTTACCCATATCTTCATTTTCATTATCTATACTATGTTTCAATTTATTTATATCTCCAAATCCAGCTATGCATGATATATTTTTTCACTTCCTACAAAAGATGTTTTCCTAAAAATCTATTATAATTATTAAATGAAATATATTTTTGTAATAAAAGTACAAAAAATTAAGGTTTTGATCCCTTATACCATTGAAATATATAGAGAATCCAATAAAAATATCCTATACAGTATGAGTAGTCCTATAAAAAATACTATATTTATTGGGATGTTAAGAAACACTAAAGATGAACTATATATCTCAAGCGTGCTAAAGTCTGCTCGAGAACATTGACATAAACCTTGAATCCGGATCAGATTCAATTGGGAGTTGTACTGCATTCAATCTCAAAAAATACTTAATTTATAATAATGTAATATGATCAATAGATAAATATTATACAATAGTAATACAATGAACCAAATTCAAAATAAAATTGACTATAACCCAAATTGAATTTTGTTCTAAAGATGTTTTTGGGATTCTAATGATACAGTCCAAGGTAATCTTATTCTATTTCCATTCAGGTGTGGGTAATGGTTTTATAATATACTAAGGATATTTTTTTTCATCCTTAAAATTTTGACTCATTGGGCATTGGGATATATACTCCACAATATTGAATTTCATGTCTTGTCACCTAATGTACACTTTTAGATCTATATACATATTTTATACTTTTATGATGAATAGATAATGTTGAAATATATGTTTAACACAACATATCATACTTCATGTATTGTATTGATGGAGAACATACTTGGTTTAAAAAATGTTTCACTAAAGAATGACCATGGTCGAATGTAGAAACATTCCACACCATCTTATATAATTCCATATCTTCCCACCGCACCTTCTTAATCCTCCCATAAGTGGATGGTTTAACACTCCTATGATAAATATAATACATGAACCATTTCCAAAATATTTCAATACACATATTCATCTTGTATAATAATATTGTATATTATTCAATACTCATCATGAAAAAACCAACATGGGTTTTAGACTTAGAGTTGAATCCACCTTTATCACTTTTTATGAGTTGTAATGCATTGAGAAGTCATAATCGTTAATTAGATCCAAATACTTTCTCGTGTACATATTCATATATTTATATGTTAATATGTAAATAAATAATTTATTTTAAATATTTATATCATACCTTTCAGAATACATATAATGCACTCATATATTCAATGAATAAATTACATCTACTACCTATAAATCATGAGTTGAGTAAATTTCCTCAGGAATATTACATTAGTGGGATTCATAAGAAATAACCATATTGTTGACCTCACCTATTTTGATAATCTCAATCATGTATTCATATGTGTTGAAAATCCCAATTATGTTTTCATTCTCTATGATATCTTTAAGTATCATTGATCTATACTTTAATTCATTCAAATCTATGATCAAACCAATAATAATTTTTAAAATAGTCTTTGAAATATGTTAATCCTCATTTATCCATGTTCATACAAGTTATAAATTGATTCTAACACAATCGGATGTGTTCTGCATAAAACAGATAAGTAATCTGTCTATAGCTACTGATAAAGAGCTACCGGTAACCAGTCTACCGATAGACTTAGTCTACCGACAGACAGCTACCGATAGACTTAACACAGAGCTACCGATAGACTTAACACACAGCTACCGATGTGCTTATAAATGTAAGCTACTGTCTTACAGACAGCTACCGATACAAACATAGAGCTACCAGTGTAAGTATAAGTAGCTACCGATGGAATAAGAGTCACCGATGGACGAAGCTACTGACAAATCACAGCTACCGATGCATGTACCTACCGATGCATGGAGCTACCGATACATGTACCTACCGACACATGGAGCTACCGATAAACAAAGTCACCGATACAAGCATGTACCAACAGACGCATAGAGCCACCGATAGAGTCAAAGCAACTAATGAAATTGAGCTACCGATGTTCAAGCTACCGATGTTCAAGCTACCGATGCTGATCACCTACCAATCACTCAACGCACTGTTTGAATTTCTTTATTTCCTATATTTAATCTATCCAACGGTCATATCATGTACTTTTTAATGATTTGTCAAATATCTGATAAAGGTTGTCGGATGTCAGGAACCCGTACCTCATACCTGCAGAAAGGAAATCTTTTCTGTCTCCTGTTGCACGTGACATAAATACAAGAAGACTCTGCTGAAGAGATAAGAGAGACAACACACACAGAGACAAGGAAGACATACGACATACTCTAGAAAAAGCTCTGTGCATACAAGAAGAACCAAGCACGACAGAATCACATATACAATCAAGGCTACTCAAGAAGAGTTCTGTGCATTCAAAAGAATATCAAAGAGCTTCATCGACTACATCTCACTACCTACGAACCTGGAGCATACGACACTCTGTTTCTCAAACAGAAATGAGAAGAGGACTCAAACTCACTTCTGATCGAATCCAAAGAAGTCCAGAGCTACACTGAAATCACCAGAACCACTTCTAAACTCTACAACTGTTGTTCTGTGATTTATTATTACTCTTTTCGAGCAGTGTGTGTTATCTGCTGTATCTAACACATACACTGTCTCCTGTACTCAAACTGAAGGATTTGTAAATCCTTACCAAACTCTTTCATTCTTTTTTTCCCACGAATAACAGTGGTAGAGGTCGTGTTTGACCTGGACTGCTGGTTGCTGTTGTACTGTTTCCCATGAAGAACAGTGGTAGAGGTCTTGGACCTGGACAGTTGTAAACTGTTGAACCCCGATCCAGGGTGTGGATCATTTTTATATAAACTTTTGAGAGAACTAAGTCTTGGCTTGAGTCTGAACCTCTTGGTTACATTGTTGTGCCATCTCTTTCAATGTTTTATTCCGCTGCTAATCACTTTAAAACCAATACTGTTTTTAAAGTTACTTTGATAATTAAATTAGAAAGTGTTTATGTTAAGTGTAGATTAGTAAGTTAGTTTCAAAAGATAATCACACACTCCTGTGTTGATTAACTGGGAATTAATCAATCCCTTGAGAATTTGACAGAACCTCTACTTTAATATAAATTCACTATAGTTTAATTTATTATTTTATTTGGGGGTCTTTAAGACACTGTTTTTTTAAATACAGAAATTTTAATTGGTACTCAATTCACCCCCCTCTTGAGTAAACCACTCCGACCAACACTTGGTATCAGAGGTTGAAAATACTTTCTAAAAGTACTCTGCTTTTGAACTGTGATTTTAGTTGTATTTTAAATTTCTTAAAATTTCTGTTATATCTAAATTTTTATCTCTTTAAAATTTTCTCATCATGGACAATAGACTTGAGGGTGATGCTACTAACCTACCACCTTTCTTCAATGGAACTAATTATGCTCAGTGGAAAATGAAAATGAAAATTCATCTAGAAAGCATAGGTTTTGATATTTGGACTGCTATTGAATCGGAATACAAAATTCCCACTACTGCTAGATCTACTTGGGATGAACCTACAAAGACTTCTTACAATAACAATTGTAAAGCTATGAATGCCTTGTACTGTGCTCTAGGAGATGAAGAATTTAATAGAATTTCTGCTTGTAAAACTGCTTATGAAATTTGGGATACCTTAGCTGTTTCTCATGAAGGAACAACTAATGTTAAAGAAATGAGATTGAATACTTATACTATCAAGTATGATAATTTTAAAATGAAGCCTGACGAACCCATTTCTGACATGTATCTCAGGTTCAATGAAATTGTCAATACAATGATCTCACTGGGAAAGGATGTCTCATTGGAGGAACAAATTATGAGAATTTTGAGATGTCTACCTGATAGATGGAGAGGCACATCTGTATCAATCAGAGAATCATGTGACATTGCTGCTCTACCTGTCAAGGAACTAATTGGCAAGCTGATGATGTATGAAGAAGAGCTTAAAGTGAACAAAGAGGAAGAAAATGAACCTTCAAGAAAGTCTGTCGCTTTCAAATCCTCAACTTCAAAGAATAAGGACAAAGAAAAGCTTCAAGCTGTAGTTGAAAGTTCAAGTTGTGAAGACAGTGGAAGTGATTCTGAAAATGATGCTGAGATGGCTCACATTGCTAGAAGATTTAAGAAATTTTATAGGAAAAAGAAGTTCTTCAGAAAAACAAATTATAAGGGTAAGTATGATCACCAAGGTAAATGGAAAAAGGATTGGAAGAAGAATAACAAATCAGATGATGTTGTCTGCTATGAGTGCAAGAGAAAAGGAGACATTAAAGCCGACTGTCCAAAGCAGAAGTATAAAAAGAAATATGAATATAAGGACAATAAGTTTAAGAAAGCCATGAAGGCTACTTGGAGTGCTTCAGAAGACAGCACAAGTGAAGTTGAATCTTCAGACTCTGAAAGGAATCGAGCCAACATGTGCTTTATGACAAACACTTCTCAGGTAACTGCTGAAACTCCTGCTTCAAATTCATATTATTCTGGAGATGATTCTGAAGGTGATAGCATGTCTAAATCTGAATCGTTTGAATACTGTGACATGTTAGAAGAGACATGTAATGAACTTAAGGATAAATACAAGTCATTAAAGAAACAGCATGCTCTCACCACTACAGTTAAAACCGAACTCACTATTGAAAAAGAGAAAAATGCTCAACTGTTAAAGGAGAACACTGAACTGAAACTATCTAATGAACAACTCAGAAAAGACTTAGAGAAGTTCACCAATGGAAATAATACTCTAACACAGATTCTAGGAAAGCAAATAGCACCTAAATATACTACTGGTATAGGATACCAACCTGGACAAAGGAAAATGTCCAAAACTAGATTCATTTCTAAATCTGGACAGAATGAAGATAATTCTGGAACTTCATATGCTTCAACCAGTTATATACATAGCTATGGATCTAATAAAGTTTATCTTTCAAAGCATGTCAATTCTACAAATTATATGAGACCCATTAGACAAATATGGGTACCTAAAGTGTTATTGGCTAACCTGTCTGGACCCAAGAAAATCTGGGTACCAAAATCATCTCCCATCTAAATCTGCTTTGTAGGGAACTTGCTTGAAGAGCTCCTATAAAGAGACCTGGTATTTGGACAGTGGATGTTCAAGACATATGTCAGGAGACTTCTCTTGTTTCAAGAGTTTAATAAAAGTTTATGGAGGCTTTGTCACCTTTGGTGATAACTCTAAAGGAAAAATCATCGGCCTAGGCCAGATTGGTAACACTGATTCAATTTTGATCTCTAAAGTTTTATTTGTTGATGGCCTTAAATACAATTTATTAAGTATTTCTCAGTTATGTGATGATGGTTTTCATGTTAAATTTGAAAATGATTCTTGCAAAGTTTTTAATTCGAAGAATGTTTTGGTATTTTCTGCCTTAAGAAATGAGAATGTTTATGCTATTAATCTGAATTCTTTAGCTAAGCAGAATATTACTTGTTTGAATGCTTTTCATAAAGAATCTTGGCTATGGCACAGAAGATTAGGACATTGCAACATTCACTCACTTAGAAAACTTTCTAGGAAAAACCTAGTTAGAGACCTACCTAAATTAGAATTCCCAAATGATAGAGTGTGTAACCCCTGTCAAAAGGGAAAACAACACAAAGTTTCTTTTAAATCAAAGAAAGAAGTTTCGACTTCTCAACCACTTGAATTGGTTCACATGGACTTGTTTGGACCATCAAGAGTTTCTAGTTTAAATGGGAAGCACTATGTTTATGTTCTTGTTGATGACTTTTCTAGATATACTTGGGTATATTTTCTAGCTCACAAAAGTGAAGCTTGTTCTTACATTGTCAAATACTCCAAGTCTGTAGAGAACCTTAGTGGACTTAAGATTAAAACTTTGAGGAGTGATCATGGTCGTGAGTTTGAAAATCAAGATTTTGAATCTTATTGCTCACACAATGGCTATACTCATAACTTTTCTACTCCTAGAACACCCCAACAGAATGGTGTAGTAGAAAGAAGAAACAGAACCCTGCAAGAAATTGCTAGAACCATGCTCAATGAATATGACATACCTATTTATTTTTGGGCTGAAGCTGTAAATACAGCTTGTTATGTCATTAATAGAGTCTTAATCAGACCTGTTCTTAAGAAAACCCCTTATGAATTGTGGAACAATAGAAAGCCTAAGGTTAATTACTTTAATGTTTTTGGTTGAAAAGTATTTATTCTGAATACTAAAGATAATCTGGATAAGTTTGCTTCCAAAAGTGATGAAGGAATTTTTCTGGGTTATTCTATCTCTAGTAAAGCCTATAGAGTATTCAATAAGAAAACCAAATGTGTGGAAGAATCTGTTCACATCATGTTTGATGAAACTGATCCACATGAGCCTAAAACCTCTCTTGAGAATCTTGAAGAAGATTTGTCTATTCTGGACCTTAATGATAAATCTAAAGAACCTGCTATAAAAGTATCCAGTTCTCGACTTTCTCCAGAATCTGCTTCTGTTGAACCCGAACCTATAGATGAACCTGAAATTTCTAGTCCAACCTTTACCAGATCAACGAGGATTCTAAATAATCATCCTTTAGAAGCTGTTGTTGGTAATCTTGATAGAGGAACACAAACTAGAGCTTCTCTAAGAAACCAGGTTGAACATCAAGCTTTTCTTTCACAGCTAGAACCCAAAAATATCAACGATGCTATCAATGATGAATTCTGGGTAATAGCTATGCAGGAAGAATTAAATCAGTTTGAAAGAAACAAAGTCTGGGAATTAGTTGACAGACCTAAGGACACTTTGACAATAGGCACAAAATGGGTTTTTAGAAATAAAGTAGATGAATCTGGAAATATAGTTAGAAACAAATCTAGACTAGTTGCACAAGGATATAGTCAAGAAGAAGGTATAGACTATGAGGAAACTTTTGCACCTGTAGCTAGACTAGAAGCCATTAGAATCTTACTTGCATATGCTGCACATCTGGATTTCAAGTTATATCAAATGGATGTGAAAAGTGCATTTCTAAATGGTTTTATAATTGAAGATGTTTTTGTAGAACAACCACCTGGATTTACTAACCCCCATTTTCCAAATCAAGTTTTTAAACTTTCTAAAGATTTGTATGGTTTGAAACAAGCTCCAAGAGCTTGGTATGATAGACTTAGCAATTTCCTTATTTCAAAAGGTTTTACTAAAGGGATTGCTGATCCAACTCTTTTCATTAAAAGAATTTCTAAAGATGTTTTAGTTGTACAAATATATGTTGATGATATTATTTTTGGATCTTCTAAACACTCTTTATGTACTGATTTTTCAAAAAGTATGCAAAATGAATTTGAAATGAGCTTAATGGGAGAGCTTAAGTACTTTCATGGATTTCAAGTATTTCAAAATGAAAATGGTATTATTTTGAATCAAAGTAAACATACAAAGGATCTTTTAAAACGTTTTGGTCTGGATAGTATCAAGGGAAGTGAAACTCCTATGAGTACTACCTGTAAATTGGATGCAGATGAAACTGGGAAACCAGTTGATCAAACAAATTACAGAGGTATGATTGGTAGTTTACTTTATCTTACTGCTAGTCGACCTGATATTATGTTTAGTGTGTGTATGTGTCCTAGATTTCAAGCTAATCAAAAAGAATCTCATTTGCTTGCTGTTAAAAGAATTTTTAAATATCTCAAACACACGGTTAACTTAGGTTTGTTTTACCCAAAAGGACAATCCTTTGAGTTAATGAGTTATTCAGATGCTGACTTTGCTGGTTGTAAGTTAGATAGAAAAAGCACATCAGGAACATGTCATTTTCTTGGAAAATCCTTAGTTTCTTGGTGTAGTAAGAAACAGAACTCAGTTGCATTATCTACTGCCAAAGCAGAATATATAGCTGCTGGTAGTTGCTGTGCACAAATTCTGTGGATGAAACACACTCTTTTGGACTATGGATATGTTTTTAAACATGTTTCAATCAACTGTGATAACACCAGTGCAATAAACATCTCTAAGAATCCTGTATCTCACTCTAGAACCAGACACATAGATGTAAGATACCATTTCCTAGGAGATCACTATCAAAAGGTGATATTTCTCTTGAATTTATTGGCACCGAACATCTATTGGCTGATATTTTCACTAAACCTTTAAGTTCGGATAGGCTAAGTTATATAAGACACGAATTGGGAATGTTTAATCACAACCGATGTGAAAATCCTCACTGATGTGAAAATTCTCACCGATGTGACATTCTCACCGATGTGAAAATCCCCACTGATGTGAAAATTCTCACCGATGTGACATTCTCACCGATGTGAAAATCCTCACTGATGTGAAAATTCTCACCGATGTGACATTCTCACCAATGTGAAAATCCTCACTGATGTGAAAATTCTCACCGATGTGACATTCACACCGATGTGAAAATCCTCACCGATGTACAATTCTCACCGGTTTGTTTTTCTCACCGATGATTAACTCACACCGATGCAAGGTTTTAAAACTTCTGTCTGCCGCCAAGAATACGAATCGTTTTATATTATTTTTATTACTCTATTTTAGTCGTTTATTTGGAATTCCTAAATGACAAAACTAAGTCTAAGCCACTTCTTACCTCACTGATCTCAAAATCCCTCACCTTCGAACCTTAGCTCCCAAATCGACCAAGAACCCTAAACCCGCGATGGCAAAAACCAAGCTTCCTATCGTCAGAGATGAAAGAGTAGAACCAAACGCTAAGAAGCAGAAGACACAGCATAAATCCAGTGTTAGTGAAGTCAGAACTAGATCGAGAAGGCGACCAGTGAATCCTCACTTGCAGAATAGAGACATAGTGATCGAGAAGGAACTGTGCGTGGAATGGCTACTGCCTAGCAAATCGTTAGTAATCGAGATTCTGGAGGACCAGAAATGGGTGGATTGTTTCTCGAATAACAATGGCCCATACTACCCGAAGTTGGTAAAACAGTTCTATGAGTTTATAACCTTCGAGAAGTCTGAGAATGAGAATCGGGTAAGCTCTTTTGTAAATGGAAAAGAGATGTCTTTTTCTTCAGTAGAGTGGGCTGAGTGTTTAAAAGTACCACATGAAGGTGTCTCTGGGTATGTATCAAGAGCAATTCCACCTAGCAGTGACATCTTTGATTATGAAACCTCCTTAAAAGAGCTGACTGGTAATGGAAATCAAAGGCAAGTGGTTGCTGCTGAAATGGATGGAGAGAATCGACTGCTTTTCAAGTTTGTTCAGCATGTGTTGATACCCAGGCGAGGAGATTTTGCAAATCTGAGATATCAAGATATCTATCTTCTTCATTTGCTAAGACATGGTGTGAAGATCAATCTGTGCAGATTGCTAATGCTTCAAATGGAAGACATGATTAGACCAAAGTCAAAGACTAATGCTTTGTTCTTTGCCAAGCTGATTTCAGTGATGATAAAAGTGAAAGGAATAGCTGAGTCTCAGGATGAGATAGTTGTAGTCAAGAAAAATTTCTGCATCACCTCGACTGTTTGAAAGTACATGAAAATTAACTGGAACCCATGGAAGGGTGAATGGGTCAGTGATGATCAGAAGATTTATGATAGGTTTAATCCTGTGGATCATCCCTCAAGACCAAAGGATGAGAGAGATCCGAGTCTGAGACCTGATGAAGAGGAACCTGTTTATAGTGATGAAACAGAAGAAGAAGAAGAAGAAGAAACTCCTATGGATGTTGGAGGAGATCCAGACTTGCCCCCAAGTCCTGTTGTAGAATTGGTCTATTCTAGGAAAGGAAAGGTAGAGGAAATTGTATCTACTCATGAGGAAGACCAGTCTGTACCTCACCAAGAAGAAGAGGAAAAGGAAAATGTATCTGAATTGTCTGCTTCCGGTAGTTTAAGTATGAGCCCTTTTATTGGGAACTCAGCTATGCCTGCTGATGAAGTAGAAAGAGTTACAGAAGAAGCTGTACCTGTATCAGAAAATCTTCATGATGCTGCACCTGTGGAACTTGTAGTAGAAGATTCTGATGAAGAGAATCCAGCACCAAATGCTGTTGTGATACATTAGAATGAACCCATTGAGGGGGAGCATCAATCTGTTCTTGGAAATGTTACAGTAGCTGTTGAGCTTGGAGACTGGGTAGAAGACCCAGGGATTATAGTCTGTGGATTGGATTATCCAGATTCAGATAATGAGATGTCTGTGAATAGACCGAAGACCAATTATGATCTTGCTTCTGAGATGTTTCCAGATGATGTGGTTAGATTTCATGATTTGAATAAGCTGAAAGAGGACCTCAAAACCAGTTTTGTTGAAGAAGTGAAGTTAATGGAAACCTCTCTAGCTTCCTCAATTAATTCAATAACGACTGCTTCTGTAGTTAGTTTGACCTCAGCAAGGGGATCTGCTGCAGTTGTCCCAAATGATTTTGTCTCTAAATCTGATCTTGAATCCATGAAGAATGAGCTGAATGAATCATTCAGTGTATCAGTTGCTGAGATGAAGCAAATCTTTTATGAAGAAATGAAAATGTTAGAGAGATCTTTCGAGCTATCTCTGGCTTGTAATTTATCTTCCTTTGTGTCTGAACTTATCGAAGAAGTGAAAGAGTGCCAGACTCAGTCTTTTAGAATCGAAGCAGATCTTGAAGCTCTCAAGACATCAATTGTTGCTTTGGATTCTTATATGAGCTCCAAGTCTCAAGCTGACAAGGACCTAGCTTATGTGAAGAGTGTAGTAAGCCAGTTTGTCTCGGTGTTTGAAAGTTTCAAAACCTCAGTTAAGGATCATGTTCAATTACAAGACTCTCATGTTCAAAGCCTAATCAGTGGTTTGTCTAAGAGTTTTAAAGAAACTGTTTCCTTCTCTCTTGGCCCTCTCACATCCAAACTATCAGTTGACCTGAATCAAGTTCGAGCAATGTTGAAGGAGGATATTGGTTCTATTTCAACCAGTAGCTCTGTGGACTCATCAAAGTTGAGCCGAGTGGTGCTTTCTATAAGAGATTCTGCCAGAGAAATAATGAAGATTGTTCAAGATTATATGAGAGAAGCCTCTGCCTCTCAAGAAGCCATAAAGAGCAAAGTGGACTACTACTTCACCAAAATTTTCACCAAGAATCAACTCGAACACCACTTCAAGATGATGTTGGAAAACATGAAGCTACCACCAGTCACTCAAGCGTTCAGAGAACAAGCGAGCAAGCTAAGAGAACTGACTCCTGCCTTAGAGAAATTCATGGAGAACAAAGATGATTTCATCTCTGCTATGGAAAGAGGAGGAGGAATTATTATGGATTTTAGAAATATGCTACTGCCCTTCTTGCATGTTGATGCCAGACCAGTCATCATACCTCCTGCTTTGCCTGCTTCTGCCTCAGCTGCTTCCACAGTCCAGCTGACTCCTGCTCAAGCTATTCGTAGCCTCACACCGATGATCACCCAAAGATCTTCAACCTACAGGCCTGACTCTGTGTCAGTGGACCATCCTCCTTTGATCTTTTCTGGCATTTCAAAACCTTCACCTATATCCTCACCACCCGAGCCTTCTTCTGATCCCAAAGTAAAATCTCAAGTGGAAGAGGTGGAATGATCCAGTGGCTAGGATTTTTGATAGGAATTCCTTTGTATTCTGTTTCTGTACTTTTTGACTACTCTAATACAGAACTCCTTTTACTTCTCATGTTTTATTTGTCTCCTATATATATGCTTTCCCACTTTTTGATTATCACAAAGGGGTAGAATAATAAGGAGAATAAAGGGGAGAACAAAATGAAAGAATAAGGGGGAGAACAAAGAGAATGAAAAATATTTTCAATGGAGAAAAATAAGGAATAAGGGGAGACACTTTACCCTTCTTTTCATTTTTTCCCTCTGATACTTTATGTCTATTTAGTACCTTATGATTGTTACCTCTGATAACTTATGTCTATATCATACTATTTCTATTATCTCTGATGCTATTTTCAATAAGAAAATTGAATTCAATATTATACTCTTTACCATCATATTTTCACTATGTTAAATGCCCATATCATAAATTGTGATTATCAAAAAGGGGGAGATTGTTGACCTCACCTGTTTTGATAATCTCAATCATGTATTCATATGTGTTGAAAATCCCAATTATGTTTTCATTCTCTATGATATCTTTATGTATCACTGATCTATACTTTAATTCTTTCAAATCTATGATCAAACCAATAATAATTTTTAAAATAGTCTTTGAAATATGTTAATCCTCATTTATCCATGTTCATACAAGTTATAAATTGATTCTAACACAATCCGATGTGTTCTGCATAAAACAGATAAGTAATCTGTCTATAGCTACTGATAAAGAGCTACCAGTAACTAGTCTACCGATAGACTTAGTCTACCGACAGAAATCTACCGATAGACTTAACACAGAGCTACCGATAGACTTAACACACAGCTACCGATGTGCTTATAAATGTAAGCTACTGTCTTACAGACAGCTACCGATACAAACATAGAGCTACCAGTGTAAGTATAAGTAGCTACCGATGGAATAAGAGTCACCAATGGACGAAGCTACTGACAGACTCACAGCTACCGATGCATGTACCTACCGATGCATGGAGCTACCGATACATGTACCTACCGACGCATGGAGCTACCGATAAACAAAGTCACCGATACAAGCATGTACCAACCGACACATAGAGCCACCGATAGAGTCAAAGCAACTAATGACATTGAGCTACCGATGTTCAAGCTACCGATGTTCAAGCTACCGATGCTGATCACCTACCGATCACTCGACGCACTGTTTGAATTTATTTATTTCCTATATTTAATCTATCCAACGGTCATATCATGTACTTTTTAAGGATTTGTCAAATATTTGATAAAGGTTGTCGGATGTCAGGAACCCGTACCTCGTACCTGCAGAAAGGAAATATTTTCTGTCTCCTGTTGCACGTGACATAAATACAAGAAGACTCTGCTGAAGAGATAAGAGAGACAACACACACAAAGACAAGGAAGACATACGACATACTCTAGAAAAAGCTCTGTGCATACAAGAATAACCAAGCAAGACAGAATCACATATACAATCAAGGCTACTCAAGAAGAGTTCTGTGCATTCAAAAGAATATCAAAGGGCTTCATCGACTACATCTCACTACCTACGAACCTGGAGCATACGACACTCTGTTTCTAAAACAGAAACGAGAAGAGGACTCAAACTCACTTCTGATCGAATCCAAAGAAGTCCAGAGCTACACTGAAATCACCAGAACCACTTCTAAACTCTACAACTCATGTTCTGTGATTTATTATTACTCTTTTCGAGCAGTGTGTGTTATCTGCTGTATCTAACACATACACTGTCTCCGGTACTCAAACTGAAGGATTTGTAAATCCTTACCAAACTATTTCATTCTTTCTTTCCCACGAATAACAGTGGTAGAGGTCGTGTGTGACCTGGACAGCTGGTTGCTGTTGTACTGTTTCCCACGAAGAACAGTGGTAGAGGTCTTGGACCTGGACAGTTGTAAACTGTTGAACCCCGATCCAGGGTGTGGATCATTTTTATATAAACTTTTGAGAGGACTAAGTCTCGGCTTGAGACTGAACCTCTTGGTTACATTTTTGTGCCATCTCTTTCAAAGTTTTATTCCGCTGCTAATCACTTTAAAACCAATACTGTTTTTAAAGTTACATTGATAATTAAATTAGCAAATGTTTATGTTAAGTGTAGATTAGTAAGTTAGTTTCAAAAGATAATCACACACTCCTGTGTTGATTAACTGGGAATTAATAAATCCCTTGAGAATATGACAGAACCTCTACTTTAATATAAATTCACTACAGTTTAATTTATTATTTTATTTGGGGGTCTTTAAGACACTGTTTTTTTTAAATACAGAAATTTTAATTGGTACTCAATTCACCCCCCTCTTGAGTAAACCACTCCGACCAGCACATATAATTTTACTTGAGTATTGAACCCTTTCTGTTATTTTATACACCATTATATTTCAAAAACCATTCCCTATTATAGGGTGCTGTAATGAATGGTACACTGACTCATCTTCTCTTTAGTTCTTTGAAATGTTCCTTAAATTATTTTGTAAACAAGAAATTGTCTCCTTTCTTGTTCAACATGGTTTTTGGGTTTTTATTGTTTTTATAAATTTATCCAAAAACATTGATTGTATCACAGTACCCCAATAAATATATGGATCTTAGAAATTTTGGTTTGTCTAAGTCATTTTTCAATAACCTCCCACATTGAAGGACCCACCGATAAACCCTCACTTGAAATTATATAATCCCTCAAATATACATCTTATTGACAAAATCCACACTTTTTTATTTTACAGATAACATATCCATCCATAGGGTCTTCATCATAATCATTAAACACACATCATTCTCTTCCTTAACCATCAGATATATGGGAGTATATTCTACATATAGTACCATAAATTAATAATGTTAATATCTAATTACAATATTCATTAAACACAAAATAATAATGGGTTAATTGACAGGTCAAAATGGAATTACTATTAATTCATATGGAACATACCTTTCATGAAAGGACATGTTGGTTATATCCTCATTCTTGATCCATCAGTTATGATATCTAGATCAAATCCCAATCTTTGAAAAGATTTAGTTCCTCATAATTGATCAAATATATCATTAATATCGGGTAGAGTGTACATATTATTAATATTAATATTGTTTTGTTTATGATAATCAATGGAAAGATGAATTAACCCATATCAAATCACAAATAGAAGGATATCTTCACCCCGAGGTGAATTAATAGGCTAAAAATAATCCCTTATATATATTTTAATGTCGTCTCTTATTTAATTCCAGCAAAAAATCTATGGGTATACTATAAGGATTTTTTGAAATAGATACATATATCTGTATGAGTTCAATTGTGAAATAAAATTCACGATTTTGGGGAAGACTATGAATTTCCTTATAAAATACATCAATATATTCTAGAACAACTTCAATATTTTAAATTTTTATTGTCCTCTAATAGTATCATATAAATATACCTCATTAATAGGTATTGAAACCCATATGATGGAGCATTTACCATTGGGAGTCCAAGTCCATCCTCACTCCGATATATTATCATATATTGATTAAAAATATAGAATGTATCATTAATTCCTCAAAAATTGTTTTGATATTTTTATGAAGAGATCAAATTTATGACCAAAATCACATTATTTTCAACTTATAAAAGGAAAAAAAATTGTAGGAAGAACATATGTAAAAAATTCTATCAAAGAGGAGCCATATACATAACATGTAATCATCATTATATTAAGTTTTTTCACTGAAAGCATAACATATCATCAATGAGGTGGTGATGTGATACCCTTAGAATGTTCTTCACATATAAATTAATCTGAGGAAACTGAATCAAAGAAACCTTTTCTCTTACATAGTGGTTGATAAGTTTACCTTTCCCTCAGGTCTAGGAACTTCCACTTCAGATGTTGTAATTGCATAATCGTGGCCTTCCCCCCATAGATTATTATAGGGAATGTTCCCAGGACTCTTGTGATATTTATTTTAATATTCATATATCTCTTTATATTCTAATCATGGGATAATAATGGTATCATTATTATCCATTTATTCAGGATCCTTATTATCTATTTCATTAAACTTGACAAAAATTCATGTTACTATTATGAATATACCAAGGTTTTTCTTTCCACCATATTCACATGATAGAAACATAAACCACCTTTTCATATTCATTGGAACATTTATTTGTTAGTACTCATCAAACCCATTCTTTTTTGATTTCCAATGAAGTTATAATTCAATTAAATTATTTCTCTATCTTGATTATAGTTAATAATATATCTTAATATGAGGAAGTTGTTTGAGAAACCAAAACCTATTATATACTTCTATAATATTATCAATTAAAATGTTACTACTTTTTGCGTGATTATGTATATAGTTCACTACATTCTTGAATAATATTATAACGTTATCCTTATTCCATTTCATAACATCTTATCCATTATGATTTAATGTGACTAAATTCCTCTCTTATTTATCTCACAATTTAAAGGGTTATGTATCGTGAAAAATATTTATATAAAAGTTATCCATTACATTATTAATATTTCAACAATATCATTGAATTTATCAATATTTCTTTTAAAATAATTCACTTTGAGAATAACTGTTTCACTTTTAACAGTTCTAAAATTTAGTAATATATTTTTTATGGGAAATAATATATTGTCAACAATAAATTGATTAGTATTACCCTTAAAATATGAGGGATTATATCAAATATATTGTTACAAAATAGATAAAGTATTCATGGAACCAATGTGTTCATTACACATTCAAGGATAATTTTAACAACAATAGTGAACATCCACATATTTCCATTATATACTTAGTTTTAAATCTTGATTTATTGGCCTTCTCAACAAAAAAATTCCAACAATTAAAACTACTGGGGATTCCCTTTCATATATTAGAGGACATCACTATAAAATTTTACACATATCTTTAGATTATATTCCTCATGAAAATGGATCCATTGGAAACAAATTCCTATAATAATAAAATTTCACAAATAATTTAAAAAATTATCCTTATTATGATGTTAAATATTTTCATTTAACATATTGTTCCCATGGTTCCTAAAAAACGTTATATGATTCCTAAAATAAAGTCACGACTCTAGTAACCTAGAGTGGATTTTAAATTATTTCATTAGTATAATATAAAAGGGATCTCACTATGTTGGACTGACTAGTTTTGAAGTCATATAAAAATATATACATACATGTTTACCATAATATATGAGAAATATAAAAACATAGAATAATAAAAATTAGTTCATCTTTTATCATTCATAATATTCTTCTTCATATCTTGGGGAAAGTAAACAAATAATCGTGGAGATAAAATGCTTAGTAAGGGTTGTATACAACCGATTCTTTCATGAGTCAATAATCAACATTCCATGGTTGATAATTAAATAAAATTAGATTAAATCAATAACTTTAGATCAATTTGAAACCAGGGATAATAGCTACACATCAATAATGAAAAAATAATTCCTAATAAAATATAAAAATTCTAGATTGATGATCACAGCCTCTCAAACATGTTATCATGAATCATTCCATCAAGGTCTCTCAACCATGAAATTATTCTTAATAAATATGAAGGTATAAGAAAATACCCATATAATATATAATTCCTACTATTTTACATTATGATAGACATAATGAATGGTATATATATATATAATAAGGCCAACCCATCATTTGTATACCCTATGAATTCATGATGTTTTCCATGATCAATACAATTCTTTCTAAAATTCCTTTTATTTAAACAAGTATACATACTTTAACAAGAATATAAAACGTCAATTTTCCATCATTAAAATCCATATAGAGAATGAATAATGATTTTTAATTGGGTTTTATTCTTTGTAACAACAATGGATGTTTTAATAGAAAAAAATTACTTTAAAAGATCACTTGAAGATTTCTTGAGTAATGTACCATTCTGATTTTGGAATAACTTATTAAAAATATTAAAAGTTAGTGATTACTGGGAAAAATCATTCTTCTACAATTACAATGAAAAAAATTAAATTTTATCCCAAATCAACGAATGATCATGGTTGAATGAATATCTATTGGTGTGGTGTATGTTAAAAGAAATTTTCCATTCCAAATATTGGCAAAAAATATCCCATTTCAAAAATGGTAAGAATACTCATTTTAATGAATTTCATCGAAAGTAAAAACTTCGTAATAATGAGTATAATAAATCTATTGTGAAAATTATATAAATTATTGAAAAAAATTGAAATAAAATATGGACATGATAGCAAAAATATTGTAAAAAATATTTGAAACCACATTTAAATAAGAAGTTACCTTACATATAACATACTTGTTGATTGTGGATCCAATCAGAGAAGAAATGTAAATTAAATATTTAAAATCAAATTATAACTAGTGATTAAGAATACATATTGGTTTTATGTTATTAAGATCATATAATTTTCCCAAAGGAATATTTAATATAAACAATCCTGATATAAAATGAGATTGTTAATGAAATACCTTACCTCATGTTCGACCAACAATATAAGTTATATTAATTAACTATATAATCAATTAAAATTTAAGATAACTATATTACATAATAATATATATGTAATATCACATATGATCCACTTATAATATTCATAAACTTTTTTATTAACAATTTTTTTTATAATCAATATTTCTGGGTGTTAACAGTTTCAATTTTCATGTCTGATTTTGTTCGATGGTTTTAGTCCTTTCATCTATCCCACGATGGAATTACCTTTATAATTTTAAAAATGATAAAAATATATTATATATTCTTTATATACATATTTATAAAAATCCATGATAATTGGACATGAAAAATGGACCACATTCTTTGTGTAGGTGGATGTCTACATGTACACATGAGAACTATTATAATTTTTTAACCTGTGGAATGGTAAAAATAAAAAAATAATAATATATTCCTAGGACAATAATTATTTTCTAAATATAATATATATTCATTATTTAAAAAATCATGATATTTTAAAAAATATAATGATGAAAAAATACAATACAAAATGTAGATGGTGACCTATACATATGTACAATCTATGTTTTCAATTTTTGTAGGATCGAAAAGTAGTTGGAAATGGTTGGAAAATATTAAAAATAAAATATATTTTTATTAATTATAATATAATAATTAATTTAGTATGTTTTAAACTTACTTATAAGAAGTGAAATAAGAAAAAAATTTGAATGAGTTTGAAAAATAATTAATTTTCTTTGGTGGGTCTCATTTAGATCCCTTTTTATGCATCATTGGAATGGTCTTTTAGGATGATAAATACCACTAATTCATGAATAGGGAAGTTTGAAATATTATCAGTTAGGGTTTATATGATCTTGTTTTCTCAAATCAGTCTATTGAAGTGATAGGTGGGTTGTTCTTTTATAATGGCTGGGAGGCACACACCTAGAATTTTTTAAAGGATTGAATTATTACTAATACATTTTCATGGATAAGTCTTTCAAAAATAATTAATTATCTTTTATAAGACTATATGCGTTGAAATATATTTTAAAAAAAGGAATTAATTTATAATTTTTTGTCCTTATCACTTAGTTGAAAACTTTGTTATCCCAATTTATGATTTTAATGTGGTATTTTTTTACTATTTTACTATTAATTATGACCAAAATTTAAGATGAAATTATAAACTAATAATAATTATGGTAATTATAATACAATAAATATTATGGAAATTATAATTATGTTATAAATTTTGAAATTCTCAATTAATATTATTACTAGAAATTAATTTTAAGATAAACATACAAAACACATTGAAAACCAGTTTTATGAAAAACATCTTTTGTATGTCTAAAATTACTTTTATATAATTATCATGTATAATATTGTTTAAAAAGGTATAAAACGAATTATTTTTGACATAAATAAACCAATTAAATATTAATACCAATAAAAATCCCTACGTCTATTAGAAAATAATAAAAAATAAATGGTAATTTTTAAAGAAAATGGATGTTGACAATATTCACCTGAAAATCAGAATTTTCATGAAATTAACAGAAAAATTTACCTAAGATAAAATTGATATGATGAATCTAAATATTATATCATTTTTATAAATTATAATTTCTAGATGTGGAATATAATAATAATTATTTTTGTGGCCAAAATGAAATAAACCACATTTAAAAAATACATTTTAAAAGAATAAAAAGAAATTATTGAAAAATGAGTACCTATTTCTTAATAAATAACCATTAAATTAATATTAAATAAATAATTTGTACATATTTTTCATAATGACTTCAATCCTTTTGCGACCCTCTAATACAACAACTATGCCCCAATGGACAGTTTAAATCATAATATTTTAGTATTATGCAATGTTTCATTTAAAATCTATATTGGGTGTAAAGGAAGTTATAAAAGAATTAAAATACATTTAAATAAATTTTTATATATAATATAATGGGTTTTAGAATGTACAATGAAAAATGAGAACATTTCCCTTACATGGGCTGATTAACGCCTCCTTAGAATGATGCATTTTATTTTTCCATATCAAATTTACCTAAATGATTTTAAAAATCAATATAATATATAAATAATATATTTCAAAAACTATTAATATTTTGTTATGATATGATGTGATAATAAATAATTAATATGAATAATCAAGGATTTTAGAAACATTATCTACCTTAAAGGGCTTATTAAGTCACATTTTTAAATATTAGTATATTTTGGGATAACCATTGAAATTGTATAAGTATTGTTCTTATAGAGTAATTATTGAAATAAAAACCCAAAATTATCTAGAGAATTATGTTAATTTACAACACCTTTTTTCATGACAAAAAATGTAACGCCCGAGACTTTTATGAGAAATATTTTTTTTATCAACAGAATCTTTCACTACACACAACACTAGCTTGTCTTTCTTTGCACGCAACCGCGGCCTTCCTCGATAGCTTGCGTCGTACGCAATACCGAGTTTCACTAAACAACGATATGCTATTAAAATATTATTAAAACTAGCCGTTATGAATAGTAATAACTAATTTTTGAAATTTTATAATTTTTATTTTTCAAATTGGACTTCATTTTTGTATTCGGAATATCGAAATTAGCCTAAGGTAAAATTTTGGTATTTTTCTGAAAACATTCAATTTTTGATGAATAGTGAAACCACTAAGTGGTAGTAAAAAAAACAGAATTTTTCATAAAACTTAATTTTACCACTTCTGTGAGTGGAATTTCGAAAATCCGAGAGACACGGTTAATATCAAGGACTAAAATGTGGTTCAATGAGATGAAAATAATATTTGGTGAATAGTAACTTTTTACTTTTTTTTACCACGGTTAAAAGTAAAATAGGGTAATTAAGGGTAAAAGTTTTATTATTATTACCCTAAAAAATGTCCTAATTCTATTGGATAAGTGTAATTCGACCAAAAACAACTTTAGGAATAAAATATGACCATTTAGGCCCACGTGGATTAGATTAGGACATTTATTATTAATTTATTTAAAGAAGGGTTAAAATAGTTAAAATCAAAGTTGAATAAGTAAATCATTTTTAATATGGGGTTATACAAAAGATAAATTCGACTATAAATATTCATTAGAAAGCTAAAACAATTTCCTACATAATGGTATTTTATTTGTAAATTTTAGACCTTAAATAATTTAATTTATTTATTACACAACGATGATGCAGTAATTATCTTATTAATGAAATATTGACATAATTGATGTTATAAATACCCAAATAAATGTAATTTGAAACTTTTTATGAATTAAACAAATTTTATAGGTTAATATGACATGTTAGTATTGCTTTAATTAACTTGGTTCTAACTAATCATTCCTTTATGATTTTCACAAATATCAATTACTAAATAGTGTCAAAATTGGCATAAAATAGTTTTATAAAACAAATATTATATTATTAATTTCTATTTTATTACTAAAAATCTAATGTTCGGACAAATGATTTAGATAAGGTTATATATATTAATAATAAACAATTTGGGGTTCTTTTGTCTTGATATAGTAACTTTATTAACCTTATAGTATAAGAAAACAAGAAGACACGGTAAAAGTTAAATTATCTAACTTAAAGATAAATCTAAATGATAAGGTTAAAATTGATACCTAAACATGTCTAAATTCTATTGTATGAAAGTATTTCGACACATACCCACCTTAGCTTCGAAATATATAAATTCTGAGCTATTAAAAACCGAATTTGATTTTATAATAAAATAATATTTTTAGTTATTCCAAAGGTGCCCCTCTCCTCCCTTATAAAAGGGCACCTCTTCCCTCTCTTCCTTACACCACTTTGAGCCTTCAATCTCGGCCAAAACCTACCAATTTCTCCTCTAAAATTCCCTAGAGACATACTAGAGGTCCTGGTCTTCTTCAAAGACCAAGTTTAGTGCCCTAAAAGTAAGTCTCAAAGAAGCGCTTCAAAGAAGAGGTAATGTCTGTTACCGATTCTTTCATCTTTATTTCTTCTTCCACTTCTTTTCTTCATTAGTTGTTTCATTATTAAGTAATAACATCAGTATCACTCATATACTTATATGTCATTATAATTATGAAACAACCCTATTTCACCGTCTATCCATCCTACGGAAAACGAAATCACCGCGCGTGCGTACGTACAGAATACCGTCTCCACGCCGTAGAGTAATCTATTTTCCACCACCACCTTACTTGGATGGGTATAATGGTGTAAATAATGACAATATATGATTATTGTTAAGTGATATTGATTATGAAATAGTATATATACACTCCAATACAATTCCACAATCATGGGAATGATATCATCGCTCGTGCGTACGTACGGAATACCGTCTCCACGATGTGATGCGACTCGTTCTACATGATTTTCATTGCACAATGATTATATAAATTAATTGAATAAATTAATATGATATATATTACACTAATACCATTATGGTAATGAGGTATCTATAACCTAAAATGAAGAATAAGAATTTATTCGACAAAACACGCATAAGAACAAAAAGTAATAAACACCCGAATAACAAGTAACAATGAAATATTTCTAATAATAAGCTAATAATATGACCATATATGATATCATAACAATAATAATGATTCTGGAATAAGTAAATAACATTATTTAAATCATTATACAGGAGCTTCGGACACTTACGAAGAAAATTGGACCTAAGGTAAGGGAAATATCACAATCTCATTTTTATCCGAGATTGTTTATACTTTGGTATTTACTGGGGTGTATTTTATCATCCACATCCAAGTTTCCTCAATATGTAATATTTATATCCTTCTACAATAGTTTATATCCAATTTTACCATTCGGTGAGTTTTTAGTAAAAGATATTAAAGGAATCTTTTGTCGTTTTTCGTACGAGGTACTTTTTGACTTTTCCGACAAAAGTACGAGAAGAATGTTTTTTTAACTTATACGAAATGAATGGATTTTTAATACAATATTTCCAAGAATATTCCTTTACAAATTTTCAAGTTTATTTTTAATCAACTTCTTTTAGTTTATAATTGAATGACATGTTAAGAAAGGAAAAGTGTTTTTGAAGTAGAAAGGATATTTTCCTCAAGAATGGAGTTCAAGAGTTTTATCAAAATTATTTTCCATCTAAGATAATAAAGGGTTCTGTTTCTATCACTATTATTACATTGATTTGATTATGTTGTGATGGAATTATTTTTATGAATTCCTTTATCTTATATGAATTTTTTTATGATGTCACGATGTTTAAGATTCCCATTTTTATTACATGGGTTATGCAATGATGTATGATTTATGATTTTGTGGCACACATAAGAATGGTATCATTATGAGATGGGTGGGACCTATATCTCCCTCCAATGAATTGGGTAAAGATTTTATATCTCATGAGATAGACATGGCTGGAACGGTAGGTTATACCAGTTCAGGGAAATAGGACTGAAACGTGGAGTGAACTCGGTTCAGAAATGGACTTTGTCCACTAAGATAGTCTTGGAAATGAGTCTTGACTAATAATAAATGATTCTCTATTATTATGTGTGTATTCCAAAAAGTTTCATGTTTTATGTCATGATTTTTGGGATTTCATTTCACTACTATGATTTATCCCATGTTATGAAATTATGCTCTCTTTTGGAGGTTAAGATTTCTAAAATGTTATGTTCTTATGAATATGATGTGATTTATATTTCATTTGTTTACCCTTAATGAGCATTTGATCTCACCCTTTTGTATGTTTTATTTCCCTGGGTCAGGAAGAAGCTTATTAAGTAGGATATTCCAAAAGGGACTCTAGATATGATGAAATAAAAGGGAGATAATGTAGATGCTTTATGAACCAGTTGTTTATGTTTCCCAGTTTCTAAAGACACTATACCTATACGATTCTTTCCTGGTTTTGTTATATGTTGTAATATGTGTGCTTCAATTTTGATGTATTAAAAATGTATGTAAAGTATGAGTCGTTATAGTTGGTATCAGAGGAAAGGTATAGGCAACCTTTGGAAACTAGGATGTGAAAGCCTTAGTAAGAACCCTAAGGATAAGTCTAAGAATAGAACAAAATCATAGAAATGGCCATGATTAACCTAGGATAAGACATTAAGTGTGAAATTTTATTCTTGATTATGCGGTTTTCCTATTATAATTATTGTTTCTCACACTATTATTCTTGGTTTTATTCAATGGCTAGAACCCGAAGGAACCCTGTTAGTGCAGAATGCGACGGGCAATCCAATGATTGTCCCCATGAGCAACCAAAGGTTATGGGAGCTGGAATGAAAAATCTTGTAGCCATGCTCACACAACTTTCTCAAGATATGAATCATGCTGGACTTCCAAATGAGAAAAGGAAGGAGCAAAATTCTGTTGAATCCTTCATGAGGCAGCGTCCACCTTCATTCAGCGGGTCTACTAATCCATTAGTTGCTGAACAATGGATTAGTACTACTGAAAAGATATTTTCAGTTCTTCAATGTTCTGAACATGATAAAGTCATCCTAGCAGTGTATTGTTTGGAAGGAGATGCTGATCAATGGTGGAATCTTATCAAGAATACGAGGCAAAGATATGAAATTCAGTCCATGGAATGGGACGAGTCCAAAAACATATTTTTCAATAAGTACTTCCCTCGTATTCTCCGAACAAAGATGGAGAAAGAGTTTCTTGAACTAAAGCAAATGGATGATGAATCTGTTGGTACCTATGAAGCAAATTTTACAAGACTTGCAAGGTATGCTTCTGGTATTATTATCCCACCTGAGAGTAAGATCGATCGATTCTTTAGTGTCTTAAAACCAAGTTTTCAAATGGTGTTATCCATAAGGGACTTCAATAGCTATGAGGAAATCGTTCAATGTTCTCTCAAAGTTGATATGGAGATTGGAGTAACCCCTCAGTCATATGGGTTTGATAAGAAGTGGAAAATGGAATTCAAAGGAAAATCTAAAGAGCACACTGAAAAGAAGATGAGTTTTCCCTTATTCTCAAAGTGTGGAAAGAAACATGGAGGGAGTTTTCTTAATGGGACAAGTAAATGTCTCAAATGTGGAAAGGAAGTTCATCGGGCATTTGAATGCCGCAATGATGGGAAGAAGATGTCTAATGATGCAAACAAAGGAAGGGATACACAGAATGAACCTACTACACATCAATGATTCAAGTGAAAGGATATGGGGCATTATGCCAATAAATGCCCTAATCCAAGGGTTAATGATGACGGTCGACATCAAAAAACTCTTAAGGATAAAGACAAAGGAAAGTCACATGCAATTTCAATCAGTGATGTGGAGTACGATAACGATGTGGTGAAAGGTACACATACCATCCACTCTAAAGTAGCAAATGTTTTATTTGAATCTGGATCCACCCACTCTTTTATTTCTGAAGATTTTTCTAAGGATATCACCGTATTACCTCAACAATTAGATGTTGAGTTAGCTGTGACAACCCCTAATGGCACAATAGTCGCATCAAAAGTTTATAATTCTTCCCCGATTGAAGTTTGTGGGAAAGTGCTTCCTGAAAATCTTGTGATCCTTCCTATAGTGGAATTTGATGTGATTCTTGGCATGGATTGGCTTTCTTTATATGGAGCTCATATCAATTGCCAATGAAGTGAAGTCACATTTCATATTCCAGATCAATCTATGATCGTCTATCGATGCAAGGATGAACATAACCTTCCAGTGGAAATTTATTCCATCTTATGGGTCTTGATTCCACTAAATGAGGGTTATTTATCTCAAATGGTTGGTGAGAAACTCACAATTAAGAATATGCCCATTGTACGAGAGTTTGATGATGTCTTTCCGGAGGAATTTCCAGGTCTTCCACCAAATCGTGAAGTTGAGTTTTCAATAGAACTCGTACCGGGTGCTTTGCCTATTTCAAAGACACCTTATAGAATGGACCCAATTGAGTTGCAGGAATTGAAGATGAAACTCCATGAAAATCTTGATAAGGGATTTATATGCCCTAGTGCATCACCTTGGGGAGCACCTGCTCTGTTTGTTAAGAAGAAAGATGGATCAATGAGACTATGCATTTATTATCGAGAACTTAACAAGATCATTATCAAGAAAAAATATCCTCTCCCATGCATTGATGACTTATTTGACCAACTACGCGGAGCTCAATACTTTTCCAAGATTGATCTTCGTTCAAGGTATCATCAATTAAGGGTCAAAAGGGAGGATATACCAAAGACGGCTTTCTGTACAAGGTATGGACACTATGAATTTATAGTGATGCCGTTTGGGCTTACCAATGCCCCTACTATCTTCATGGATCTGATGAATAGTGTCTTTAGAGACTATCTTGATCAGTTTGTGGTAATCTTTATATACGATATTCTTGTCTATTCAAAGAGCAAGGAAGAACATGAATATCACTTGAGAATTATATTGAAGACCCTGAGAAAGGAGAAGATTTATGCCAAATTTACCAAGTGTGAATTTTGGCTTCAAAAAGTTGCATTTTTGGGTCACATAATCTCAAAAGAGGGGATATCTATGGATCCAGCAAAAATAGAGGTTATCGAAAGATGGTCGAGACCAACAACAGCAACTGAGATCTGATGTTTTCTTGGTTTTGCTGGATATTATCGACGTTTTGAGAAATATTTTTCACGATTATCTAATCCACTCACCAGGTTGACTCGAAAAATAGTTAAGTTTGTTTGGACGGAGGAATGTGAAGAGAATTTCAGTGAGTTGAAAAGAAGGTTATCCAATGCACCTGTGCCCACACTGCCTTGTAGAGGAGAAAGGTTTGTGATCTATAGTGATGCATCCAAGAAGGGGCTGGGGTGTGATCTTATGAAAAATGATATAGCGATAGCTTCTGCCTCACGATAGTTGAAAATCCATGAGCAAAATTGCCCAACCCATGATATGGAGTTAGCTGCGGTAATCTTTGCATTAAAGATTTGGAGGCATTATCTTTATGGAGAAAGGTGTGATATTTATACTGATCATAAAATTTTAAAGTTTATTTTCACACAAAAGGAGATGAATATGCGTCAAAGAAGATGGTTGGAGCTGATTAAGGATTACGGCTGCTCAATTCATTACCACCCTGGGAAATCAAACAAGGTGGAAGATGCATTAAGTCGACAAGACCATGCCAATTTATCCATGATGAGGATCACAAAAGACCCAATATTTATGGATTTACAAAGGATGGATCTTTGAATTATAATGGAAGGGGTAAAATCGTATCTTTCTCAAATGAATGTTCAACCATCTTTACATGTGAAGATTAAAGAGGCACAGAAAGATGATGTAGAGTTACAAAAAAAGGTGATAAATGTTCCTAAATTCAACCTTGATTGTGATGGGATAATAATGTTCAGGAATCGGGTTTGTGTTCCTCCCATCCCCGAATTAAAGAAGGACCTGCTAGATGAGGCTCATAGTTCTTCATTCTCTATTCATCCTAGAAACAGGAAGATGTATAGGGACATGCAAGAGTACTTCTGGTGGGATGGCATGAAAAGAGATGTTGTTGTGTATGTCTCTCAATGCTTGGTTTGTCAGCAAGTTAACATTGAGAGAAAGAAGTCTAAGGGGATGTTACAACCATTACCCATACCCGAATGGAAATGGGAAAACATCACTATGGAATTTGTCAGAGGACTTCATAAAACATCCAAAGGCAATAATGCTATATGGGTCATAGTTGATCGTCTTACAAAGTCTTCAGACTTCATTGCTATTAGAGAGGATTTCTCTCTAGATCAGCTTTCCAGGATATATGTGAAGGAAGTGGTAAGATTTCATGGATTACCACTTTCTATTATATCTGATCGGGATCCGAGATTTAACTCGACGTTCTGGAGAAGTCTTCAGCATACTCTGGATACAGAGTTGAGTTACAGCACTGCTTATCATCCTCAGACAGATGGTCAGTCTGAGAGAACAATTCAAACTCTAGAAGATCTGTTGAGAGCTTTCTCTATGGATTTCAAAGGTGGTTGGGATCAACACCTACTTTAGTGGAATTTTCTTATATTAATATCTTTCACTCCAGTATTCAGATGGCTTCTTACAAATCTCTCTATGGAAAGAAATGCAGGACTCCAACTTGCTGGGATGAAGTTGTGGAAAGAAAGCTATTAGGACCTGATCTCGTTGATGAAATGTCAGAAAAGGTCAGATCTATTCAACAACACATAAGAGCAGCTCAGAGTTGACAGAAACGTTATGCCGACATCCGAAGAAAAGACCTAGAGTTTTAAGTGGGCGATAAAGTGTTCTTACGAATATCTCCCTGGAAGAGGGTAATGAGATTTGGAAAGAAGGGGAAGTTGAGCCCTAGATATATCTGTCCTTTCGAAATATTGTATCGTGTTAGGAAGGAAGCATACCGATTGGCGCTTCCACCGAATCTCTCTCAAGTTCACGATGTGTTCCATGTATCTCTCCTGAGAAAGTACATACCTGATCCTTCACATGTACTCAGCTCAGAAGTTGTACCACTAGAGCAAGATCTTTGTTATGAAGAACAACCGATAGAGATTCTGGATCGTAGCGAAAAAGTCCTACGAAACAAGACCACTCGATTGGTGAAAGATTTATAGAGGAACCACCAATTAGAAGAAGCTACATGGGAGCTTGAGGATATTATGAGGGAGAGGTATACTCATCTTTTTGTAACAAAGTGACGAATTTTGAGGGCGAAATTCATTTTAAGGGGGTAGAATGAAATGCTCGAGGCTTTTATGAGAAATATTTTGTTTTTATCAAAGGAATCTTTCACTACACACAACACTACCTTGAATTTCATTACATGCAACTGCGGCCTTCCCCGATAGCTTGCGTCGTACGCAATACCGAGTTTCACTAAACAACGATATGCTATTAAAATACTATTAAAACTAACCGTTATGAATAGTAATAACCACTTTTTGAAATTTTATAATTTTTATTTTTCAAAATGGACTTTATTTTTGGATTCGGAATATCGAAATTAGCGTAGAGTGAAATTTTGGTATTTTTCTGAAAACTTTCAATTTTTGATGAATAGTGAAACCACTAAGTGGTAGTTAAAAAAACTGAATTTTTCCTAAAACATAATTTTACCCCTTATGTGAGTGGAATTTCAAAAATCCAAGAGACAAAGATAATATCAAGGACTAAAATGTGGTTCAATGAGATGAAGATAATTTTTGGTGAATAGTAACTTTTTACTTTTTTTTACCACGGTTAAAAGTAAATAGGGTAATTAAGGGTAAAAGTGTTATTATTATTACCCTAACACATGTCATAATTCTATTGGATAAGTTTAATTAGACCAAAAACAACCTTAGGAATAAAATATGACCATTTAGGCCCACTTCGATTAGATTAGGACATTTATTATTAATTTATTTAAAGAAGGGTAAAAATAGTTGAAATCAATGTTTAATAAGTAAATAATTTTTAATATGGGGATATAAATAAGATAAATTCGACTATAAATATTCATTAGAAAGATAAAACCATTTCCTACATAATGGTATTTTATTTGTAATTTTTAGACATTAAATAATTTAATTTATTTATGACACAACAATGATGCAGTAATTATCTTATTAATGAAATATTGACATAATTGATGTTATAAATACCCAAATAAATGTAATTTGAGACTTTTTATGAATTACTCTAATTTTATAGGTTAATATGACATGTTAGTATTGATTTAATTAAATTATTTCGAACAGATCATTCTGTTATTATTTTCACAAAAAAATCAATTACTAAATAGTGTCAAAATTGACATAAAATAGTTTTTAAAACAAATATTATATTATTAATTGTTATTTTATTTCTAAAAATATAAAGTTCTATCAAATGACTTAGATAAGGTTATATATATTAATAATAAACAAGTTGGGGTTCTTTTGTCTTGATATCGTAAGTTTATTAACCTTATAGTATAAGAAAACAAGAAGACATGGTAAAAGATAAATTATCTAACTTAAAATTAAATCTAAATGATAAGGTTAAAATTGATACCTAAACTTCTCTAAATTCTATTGTATGAGATTATTTAGACCCATTCCCACCTAATATTCTAAATATATAAATTTTGATCTATTAAAAATGGAATTTGATTTTATAATAAAATAATATTTTTAGTTATTTCAAAGGTGCCCCTCTCCTCCCTTATAAAAGGGCACCTCCTCCTCTCTTCCTCACACCAAATTGAGCCTTCAAGCTCGGCCAAACCCTGCCAATGTATACTTTCCACTTCCCTAGAGACATCCTATAGGTCCTGGTCTTCTTCAAAGACCATGGTTAGTGCCCTAAAAGGAAGTCTCAAAGAAACGCTTCAAAGAAGAGGTAATGTCCGTTACCGATTATTTCATCTTTATTTCTTCTTCCACTTCTTCTTAATTACTTCTTTAATTATGAAGTAATAACATCAGTATAACTCATATACTGATATGTTATTATATGTATGAAACAACCCTATTTCACCATCTATCCATCCTACGGAAAACAAAATCACCGCACGTGCGTACGTACGGAATACCGTCTCCACGTCGTGGTGTAATCTATTTCCACCACCACCTTACTTGGATGGGTATAATGGTGTAAATAATTACAATATATGATTATTGTAAATTTATATTGATTCTTAAATAGTATACATACACTCCAATACAATTCCACAATCATGGAAATGATATCATCTCTCGTGCGTACGTACGGAATACCGTCTCCACGATGTGATGCGACTCGTTCTACATGATATTCATTGAATAATGATTATATAAATGAATTGAATGAATGAATATGATATATATTACACTAATAACATTCTGGGAATTAGGTATCTATAACCTAGAAAGAAGAATAAGAATTTATTTGACAAAACATGCATAAGAACAAAAAGTAATAAACACCCGAATAACAAGTAGCAATGAAATATTACTAATAATAAGCTAATAATACGACCATATATGATATCATAACAATAATTATGTTTATTTAATAATTATATAACATTATTTAAATCATTATACAGGAGGTTCGGACATTTACGAAGCAAATTGGACCTAAGGTAAGGGAAATATCACAATCTCATTTTTATCCGATATTGTTTATACTTTGGTATTTACTGGGGTGTATTTTATCATCCACATACATGTTTCCTCAATATGTAATATTTATATCTTTCAACAATAGTTTATATCCAATTTTACCCTTCGGTGAGTTTTTAGTAAACGATATGAAAGGAATCTTTTGTCGTTTTTCGTACGAGGTACTTTTTGACTTTTCTGACAAAAGTACAAGAAAAATGTTTTTTTAACTTATACGGTATGAATGGATTTTTAATACAATATTTCCATGAATATTCCTTTACAAGTTTTCAAGTTTATTTTAATCAACTTCTTTTAGTTTAGAATTGTATGACATGTTAAGAAAGGAAATGTGTTTTTGAAGTAGAGAGGATATTTTCCTCAAGAATGGAGTTCAAGCGTTTTATCAAAATTATTTTCCATCTAAGATAATAAAGGGTTCTGTTTCTATCCATATTATTACATTGATTTGATTATGTTGTGATGGAATTATTTTTATGAATTCCTTTATCTTATATGAATTGTTTTATGATGTCACGATGTTTAATATTCCCATTTTTATTACATGGGTTATGCAATGATGTATGATTTATGATTTTGTGGCACACATAAGAATGGTATCATTATGAGATGGGTGGGACCTATATCTCCCTCCCATGCATTGGGTAAAGATTTTATATCTCATGAGATAGACATGGCTGGAACGGAAGGTTATACCAGTTCAGTGAAATAGGACTGAAATGAGAAGTGAACTCAGTTCAGAAATGGAATTTGTCCACTAAGATAGTCTTGGAAATGAGTCTTGACTAATAAGAAATAATTCTCTATGATTATATCTATATGCCCAAAAGTTTTATGTTTTATGTTATGATTATTGGGATTTCATTTCACTACTATGATTTATCCCATGTTATGAAATTATGCTCTCTTTTGCAGGTTAAGATTTCCAAAATGTTATGTTCTTATGAATATGATGTGATTGATATTTCTTTTGTTTACCCTTACTGAGCATTTGAGCTCACCCTTTTGTATGTTTTCTTTCCCCAGGTCAGGAATAATCTTATTAAGTAGGATATGCCAAAAGAGACTCTAGATATGATGAAATAAATGGGAGACAATGTAGATGCTTTATGAACCCGTTGTTTATGTTTCCCAGTTTCTAAAGACACTACACCTATACGGTCTTTTCCTGGTTTTTTTAAATGTTGTAATAAGTGTGATTCAATTTTGAAGTATTAAAAATGTATGTAAAGTATGGATCATTATAAAAAACCCAAAATATTGTCAATAAATTTACTGAAAAACTTAGAGATACCAACATAAGCACATAAATATATTAAAAATATATAAAAAACTTAATAAATGTAATTTATAAAATAAAATATTGATGAATATAGTTCATTGATATTTATTTATTGAATAAAATTTAATTATTTTCTAAGATATGTGAGTGTTCATAGTGCATTTAGATTTGAGGTTGGGGTTTTCATCTCAATCTTCGTTCATTGAGGATTTATTTTAGATTATTCCCAATCATTATTTTCTTTTTGTAACTAATAAACCATTGAATTATAAAATCATAATTTTTTTCCAACAATGGAAAATTAGTTCTATTTATTCTCTTACTATCTATGGTAAATAATTGATACCTAAATAAAATATAATTGTGTTTAAGAACTCAATTTTATTTCTGGTGTTATAATATTCCTCCTTGAGTTTCGTATTTCATTTCATATGTTAAACATTATTTAAATCTCATGAGATAAATTTTAATTATGATATTATTTATTTATTATTTTTAATACATCCTAAAAATGAAAACAATATTAAATATAATTCCCATCCTCTTAAATGATTGTTTCCCCTCCTTGTTCATAATTTCCATTCCCACAAAGGATTCTCTTTTTAAACAGAAACCTAATCATGCATAATCTAATTTGAACTTCAAATGTTTCTTCTGAAAAATTTAAAATTATTTTATATATCTTCATTTAATATTTAGGATTTAAACAATTGTGTTTCAAAAAATAAAAATGGTTCCTTTGAACCACCCTCATTACCTTTGGATACGCATAATCATTATTTTCATATTAATTATATAAAGCATTATTCCCTAGAAATTATAATATTTTTTATATATATCCATTATATATATAAACAGCTAAAATAAATTTTCATTATTTAGGTAATACATATTTTAAATTCCCTCTAACATTTTCACTTTTAAGTACACCTTAGGTAATGAAATTATCCTATTTCTTATTTCATGTCATGAATAACACCCAAATATTGTTTTTATATAAAGGATTGATTTAAAAAACCAACCTCATGGAGAACCATATCCATTTAATTATGGTCTAATGGAAAACAATAATCCTTATTTTCCATTAAATATCCTAATTTATTTCATAATGGAACAACTATGTGGTTCATTTTTATTCATTCTTTTCGAAGAACCTGATCATACGATTTATACAACAAACCTAAATGTTGAAAACTATTGTAACTTTTTTAATTATGAAAGTAAATAATTATTTAATTTTTTCATATATTGAGAATATATATTATTTAGAATTTATTTATGCATTGAACCATAATTACGAAACCCACTTCCTTCTCAGGGTTCGATCATTCATATGGTTTGTGTATAGTATCCTTTCCTCACATGGTTTTTTATGGAAAAACGTGACATGAATCAGTATACTTTCATCGCATTGTATTCATAAGTACAATATTAAATATGTGGTGGGTGGGATTTCAATTATACAACCATCCAATTAATTATGATATAATTTCAACTCATTGTATTTTATGTATTACATAAGCGAGTGAACCTAATCCTCTATGGGATGTTGTTTACAACATATGGTGCTTGAGCAGTTTGCCGAAGACCACTATGATATTTGAAGGGTGAAAATAGAATTATATATCAATCCAAATTATTAGGAAATTATATATATATATATATATATATATATATATAATATGATATGTAAGATATTATGTAATGAATGTAATCCACGATGGGAATTCTTCCACTATATAATTATAGTCTAGAAGGTTACCCATGAATTATGTCAATGATAACATGTGTTATGTTTTTTCCACATATTCCTTAATTAAATGATCTTAAAATTGCATTCATCATTCCCTATTTCAATGAATATGATTATTATATTTCTAATAATATGTTAACTATAATTTTATGTTTTATTTCTACATTTATTCCATTACTTCTCTCTGTATATCCCTATTTTACTTTTGAATTTTAATCTGAGAATACAATGTAGATTTAGATAATAAAATGGAGTTGGTAGCACTATGTGGTGTTTTAAATATTTTTTTTATATTTCAGAATATTTATATATGTATTGAATATTCCAAATACACGATAATTCCATTTTTCGGTTTAATTATTAGGAAATTATTTTATAAATTATGAATTAAAACGTGTTTAAGGGGTTTGCCACAATAGATAATATCAAATAAAGTTGTTTTTTAGAAAATTGAATTATATGAAAGAATGAAAACCCTAATAAAATTCATACAGTATAAATATATATATAAGGTTAAATCATAAAATTTTATTATAGTAGATATTATCTGGTTTTCCTAAAAATGAAATCAGTATTTGGAAATTAGAATTGGAGATAGGATTTAGCACCTATGTTCTTTGGGATAATCACCCTAAAAATGTTTGATTGGGTATAAAATCCATCGTCACCTAGTTTATGATACTACAACCTAACTTATATCCTTGTTTGGCACCCATGAGGTATACGAATTATTTAATTATATTCCCTTTAAAAAAATTTTTTGAAGGAAAAATTCCTAGTTGCTTTGATAGATAAGGTTAAGAAGTATAAGATAACCCATCATGGATTAACCTAGGTTAAACTATGAATGAAATAGGATGAACTAATTGAATTATGGGTTAACATGATAATCAAAATAATTATTTTTTTTAAAATTTAATACATTTTCATTATGTGATTTTGATAATATCACTATGATTTTAAATGTTCACCACTCATGATAACATTTTTTTATTAATGTTTGGAATTTAAAAAAACCATGGTTCTAAGGGACAATTTGATTATTAACTCAAAAAAACAACCCATCATAATAGATCCTTGAGTGAGAAACGTGGTGAATATTCCAATCCAAAAATAACGAAACATGATTATCTATATATCTGTAGTCTAAATCTCAAATGTAACGATGAAGGGAAGGATGAAGTGTCATGGGAACTCAGGTGATGAAGATTTTGAGGGAAATAATATACAACATATTATATATATAAAATGATGGAATAAGAATATGGGAAATTTATCTTGTGGATTGAAAAATGCATCACTTTTGGTAAATGAATGACATCGAAAAACCAACTGTCATGAAAAAAAAAATTCAATAAATGAAGATAATATTCTTATTAAGGGTCCATAAATCATTTTCTACTTTACATGTGAGTAATTTAGTAAAAATGATACCAAATTCACCAATATGATGGTTAATTTAGACAATCTACATAAACCGATAATGATATCATGATAATAAGAAAATCCTTATTCAATGACTACTTTAAAGGTTAGTTGTTATTTTTCCCTCTAGAATTATTGATGTCTTATGTTATGTAAGATTTAGACATTAGGTTATTAAGATATAAATAAAATAATTTTATTAGTATAAATTATTAATCGATGGTATATGATCTTTTTTCAATGATTATGGAATGTTATTCCAAACATATTTAACCAATTTAACCTTTTAATATTATATTAGGAATGGAAAATCTCTTTTTTGAAAGGGATCATATCAAATTTCTTATAGGAAATCTATCTTCATATCAAAAATTAGAAAACCATCATCTAATTTATATGGTTAATTAGGATCTACCATTTTAAATTAATCATATTATATAAGTTTTAAAATTTAAAAGATGAAATTTTCTATGTGGGAGAGAATGTAACACCAAGAGATTTTATTATAATTCTTCACCTTATTATGATAAATATGATAAATAGTTTTCTATTCACACAGAAATGAATTTAAATAAAAATGATATATTTTTAGACTATTAATACCAATGTTTTTAATTGTTAGTTAAGAATTGAAGTCACCAAATAGCCATATATATATATATAAAGGGTTTTTATATAAATTCCCTTAATTGATTATTGTGTTAGTGAATCTATCTTTTTTTGAATTGAACTCTAAATTAGATAAAATTAAGTAAAATATTTAAAATTAATTTTTTTAATAAAATATAAAATTTAATTAATTATTCTATTTTTATTAATGTTTTATAAAGATTAGTAATAATAAAACTATTATTTTAAAAAGTTATTTCCTAGAAAAAGTATTTATGACTGTATTTTTTTAAAATTTTAATATATAATTTAAATATAAAACTATAGAAATTTAATTGGAAAAATCAATTTAGAATTTCAAAAATATGTTAATTTAAATCCTTAGGTTTTTTCTATAAAAGATTAATTTTTTGGCAAATATAATAAAATATTATTTTTATAAATGATAACTCTTTTATGACATTAATAGTTTATTATTATGAATATAAAATTCTTGTAACCTTTTTATTGTACTAAAAATGTATTTTATTTGTTAATTTATTATTTTTGAAATTCTAGTTTTAATTCACAAACCCATATTTGAGATTTTATAAATGGGGCTATATATTTAAAAAAATTGTTTATATTACATTATACATTTAGTATTGTAAAACTAAATTTTATCACTAATATAATATGAATATAATAAAAAAAAATTCTTCTATTTTTATTCATTAATTAAAATTAATGATAGGACTAAATATTTGATATTCCTAAAATATACAATTCTTAGATGAATAGTATAAAATAAAAATTTTTTCTTCTAAAATGATTATTTTCTTAACATTATAAGTTTATACTATAGATTTATAATTATAAAAAACATATTACATTATAAAATATTCATTTAAGTAATATTATAATTAATTTTAAATATATATATATTTTTCAATGTTTAAAATCTTTGTTAAACCTTATAAAATAGTTATATTTGAATTCCAAGGAAGAACTATTTTAAATATTTTGATAATTTTGATTACAGATTGATTTTAATGGAACATAAATATTAATTGTTTTTTAACAATCCAAATTTAATATTGAAAATAATGAATATCTACCTTCCTATACCCCAAATAATATTAAAGCTTAAAATTTTCATTTTCTAAGAAATAGTATTTTAGACGTTATATAAGCCAATAAAAAAATTAAATTGTAGAATAGATTTACAATTTAAATTATAAAATGATTTCAACAATTTAAATCAAAAATTTAATGTTATGAAATAATTTCATTTTTCAATTTTCCCATTTAATGTAGTTTCTTCAGGTAATAGTGGAGTTATTATGGTAAGGGAAAATATGGTAAAAATGGGTTAAAATTGTGAATGTGGTTAAAACCTATGTCATATTGAATATTTTAGTGAGTCCCATACTTATTCCTCCCCCCAAAATTCTTATTTTCATTTTTTTGAGCCATTTTATTTGAATAATTGCGTGGCATTATTGAATTGTAATGTTTTTTAACAAAAATGAAACTATATTTACTTATAAAAGGAACTCATATCCTACCAATTTATCCACAAAATAAAGAGACTTATATAAAAAAACTATTTCCTAGTATCTCCATAAATTCATACCCATTCCCCGGAATAATTTTTCACACCAAAAGACTAGCCTATGGAGTTTTAATGAGTTAACCAAGGGAGAACTTCCATGGGAGGGGTAATAATCTCAACCTAACTCATCTATAAATTTTCTTATTCTACAACCCTAAGATCTGATCACTCCATGATGTAATTATAACAAAATAATTAGTATAATAATAAGGTTTTATTATAGTATTGGAATGTCTATATTATAATTTCCTTCAAAATAATTGAGAAATATTAAAATTCCTTCAAGAATTTGGGAGAACTGTCGTGTCCATGAACAATGAATATATTTTTCATAAACTCTTAACATATTCAGTCCAAGAGAGTTATATAATTAATATACATAAATTTAATACATTTATAAGATTAAAATATTATAAATATTCTTCATACAAACTTAAAGATCTATTAAAAACATTGGGCATCGTACATGTTCTCGAAAAGTACAACTTAAATAGAATGAAATATTTTTTTCTCAATAATAATCTATAATAAATGATTTTGAAAATTAATATATTGTAAAAAATTATATTTATCACACTATTAATATTTTGGAATGAGAACATATGAAAATTTATAAGTAGAAATAATAATAGTAGTTCGTAGTATTTTAATCATCATAAAAGTACTTATGTTGAAACATTTATTAATTTTGATATATTTTGGGATATATAATGAAGCTATATAATTATTTCTCTAATGGAATATTAAAGGATATAAACCACCACAATTATAGATATCATGATGTTATTTTATAATAACATTTTTCCATGATAAAAAAACTGAAATTATTATGAAGAAATTAACTCAACAAACAAAAGTAAAAAACATAATAAAAAACTATATTGAAAATAAAAATAAAACATAACAACACGAATTTATAAAATTAAATATATATGAGTAAGGATCTTGAGTATATATTTAATAAACATAATTTCATTATTCAGGAATTTATGTTTAATTTCATAGCATAATCACACAAGCGGCAATGGTTTCAATCTCAATCACACTTCAGTGAGGCATGATTTGATATTATGCACAATCATCATTATTTTGTGTAAATATATATATCATGAATAATGATATCATAATTTTTTTAAAAGATAATATTAACAAACATTTATGCTCTTCTAAATCATGGGCTACATTTGAGGTCTTTAAAAATATATAAAGATCTTTTATAAAACAATTTTATTTATTTCTTTATAATTTTTCTTCAGGAGTTTAGTAAATAATTTAAAATTTTAAACCTTATATAATTACTAGGTGAAAACTTCTTATTCAAATATTCCTTATTAAATAGAATGCATGAAAATGAAACTACGTTACTAATAGTTCCCATTATCTGAAATGAAATTTTCCCCTCATTTTCTATAATTTACATTCCAACCAATATTCTCCTTTTAAATTGGAGACAATACGTAATGGAATGTCATTTGAACTTAACATTTACCAATTCATATTTAAATAATAATTTATTAGTATATTTTTTTAGGATTTTAGATTTCAAAAACACTGTTTTAAAAAATATAAACAGAGCCCCTAAACCTATCTAATTATCTTCTATAAACACATTCTATTTTTTGTCCCTTTTATGAAATAATATTTTCATGAAATTATTCGATGTTTTGTATTTACATTGAATAAATACCTTCTTAAAAATAATTTTAATTAATTGTGATATACATGTTTTTAGTTCCTTTCAAAATTCTCACTTTTTAGTAAACCCGGTTTAAGGGAGTATTCACATTTATTGTTTCATTTCAAGAACTTCATACATAAAATGATTTTAAACAAGTAATTTCGTCAAAATACTTAAATAATATAATTTTAACATTATTTATTCAACTTCTATTTTACGGTAAATAATAATCCCATTTATTCTATAAAATATTCATATTTATTTTTTAAATCACCATCCTTGTGTTTTAGTGTTTTCCCTCCCTTAAATCATCCTAATTAATTTTCAACATTATAACTCCATGTTCAAAACATATGTATATTTTTCATTTAATAATGTTAAAAATTATTTAAATCCATTTTCTCTTGATATTACATGTGAATTACCCTTGAATTAATCCCTAATTCATTATTACGAAACCCAATTCCTTCTCAAGGGTTTGATCATTCATACAGTTGATGTTTGATTTACTTTCCTCAGGTGGAATGTATATATATGATTTTAATTTTTTTATGGTTCGACCTAGAATTATATATTCCTCTAATGAATTAGGTAAAGCATAGTATCTAATGTGATGTTATGTATGGGATTAGGCAGTGAACCTAATCAATTATAGGACATTGTACACTATGTATTGTGCATTACCTAATAATATACGCACAATATGTTATGAGATTTGTGGGACTAAAAAATATTTCCCTTCAATGCATTGGATACTGATTTTTATTTCATGAGATTATATGTATGGGTTTAAAGACCGAACCTAATCCACATTAGTATTTTTACCACTCTATGATGATGGTCTAGAGACATACCCTTATCTTATAATTTTAATTTCTTATTTGATGTTATTTCCAGAAATTCCAAGATTCCATGAACTTATGATTTCATTTCCTTATTCCTCATTTCCATTCTTATGATCAATCCCTTCATTATATGATTTTATTCCTCTTAAATATTTTGATATGATTTATGGACATGTTTATTCCATTATCAGGTATTCTGTCTCACCTTTCTCATTATGTATTTATTCCAGGTTATCCTATATAAATATAGAATATCTATTTGGGTTTGTGGTACTATGTGGAGTTTTAAATAAATATTTTCTTACATTGAAGTTGAATTCTTTTTCATACAATCTTTTAAAGATACCATAACTCTAGATTCATGGCTAGAATTTTTGGAAGTGTATGTTAGTAATCTTGAAATTATGTGAGTTCAATTCTTGGTTCATTATAATTGGTTCCAATGAAAGGTATAGTTTTTAAAAAAGATTATGATGAAATAAAATTTGTGAAGACCTTAAGGAAATATCTAAGGGATATGTTTATGTATAGGATGTAATCCATAAATTTTGTTAATGTATATATTGTGTGGTTTTCCAATCAGTGATATCCATGCATGGATAGAAAAGTGGAAATATGATCAAGAATACATTTACCTAGGTAAATGACCCAAAAATTGTGAGATTTAGTATGAACTCATTCATCAGCATGTTTAAAATAATGAGTCCAATGGGAATTCCTTTTTTGAAACTCACTAAGGATCTTATTTCTTCAATCATTGGATCATTATGAACTACATTGAATGATTAATTTTTTAGTTACTTTGAGGTGGTTTTGTGGATGAGTATGAGGTATGTTAACTTAGAGTAACCTAGGTTAAACCAATAATCATATTTTTGAACTAAAGGAACTATATCCTAATGTGTTGATATAAAAGAGTAAAATATTTCAATACTTAATCCCATTTATGTTATGAATTCTGATAACCCAACAATGTTGTAAAATGCTCATCACTCATGTCAACCATTTTATTTTTAGTAATGAATGGAACTAAAAAGAACCATTATTCCCATATACAATCCAATGATTACCTAGATAAAAATCCAATTGAAATGGCAGGTATATTGAAGAAATAGAGATTATTCCAAACCTACTATCATAAATTATTTACAACATTAAAACATATTAAATCATGAATTCACCAAATAAGGGAAGTAAAATCATCTTGGGAAATCATGTGATAAAGATGAGGAGGGAAATTTTTTTATCATACTATCTTTTAAAAATGTATCAATAAGAACTATGAAAATTTATCAAGGAGAGGGTAAAATTATTTACTTGTGGTAATGGATGGAATCAGAATACCAGATTTCGAAGGAAACAAAAAATAAAATGAGGGCATTATTCCTAATGATACACTATCTATTTGATGTTTTCGATGTGATGAATTTATTCCCTATTCATCCCAATTAACCAATCTATGGGTTTATGTGAAATACCAACCAAAACCACCTACTAAATCATGGGAAAAAGGAGAAGCATTGGAAATGAATTTTGTCAGGTTTTATAATTATTTTCTTAATTTATTTTTCTTAATGACAAAAGTAATGTATGATTTCACTTATGAGTTATTAAAATCTTAATATTTTTTTGTGGTATAATTAATATACCTATGGTATAAGAAAAATCATCATTGTTTTAGTATAGGTACGATTTTAATTATTTTTTCTTCTTCCGTTATTTATATTCTATTAGGAAACGTCAATATTTTTAACAAAGGGATCACATAAAATTTATTTTAGTGTGATTATTGAGACCTAGGATTTTCATAAATAGTTATTACATATTATTAAATAAATATTAATTATAAGTCATCATAATCAATTATATAATCATTGAGACATAAAATAATTGAACAAATAGACACATAAACGAATAGTACACATGTGTCTCCCAATATGTTCTTCAAAACTATCATCCTTCTTAGAAATATCATACTAAATACCTTTATTCATAACCTAGGGATAAAGAATATAATAAAGGTTTAGATTATATGACCAATAAAAAAACATGGGAGATATCAGTGGAAACGTAAACTAAACATGATTATATAGTTATGTGAAAATGAGAATTAAATTTGGAAACAATACAATTTATATCAATGATCATAATATTTATTACTAGCATAAATCATGGATGTTTATAAGATATAAATTATAAAGGTATCAAAGGAGATGATCCTGAATAATTTTAAATTGTTTTATGACATTGAATTCTGAGATAAAGATAAGCATAGAAAATCATTTCCATATCCTTCAAAGATCATTTCCCAGGCCATCATAGTCGAATGAGTTCACTCCCCAAACCATCATAGTGGTCACATTTCACTACCAATACTATCATTATGGGGAGAGTCCCACATTGAATTCAGTTCACTCCCCATTATAGTCTTGTATTTACCATGATATAACAATCATTATCCAATACATTGAATGGATGTATAATTCGGGTCCCACACATCCATGGTTATAATGTAACCATCATCCATGAATTATAACATAAAAAAAATAATAGGTTATAATGTTACAACCGTTAGATGATGCATATGATACATATGTGTGTCACAATACCACAATACATTTAACCTAGTATCACATAATTATGTATTCAACGAAACTAGTTTTCATAACCATTTTATAAATTCATCTGAGCATAACCCAAGGAAAATAAATGGGTTTTATAAATTTCTCATAAACATAAAAAACAAAGTGAAAATTTAATAATGGCTTCAATTGATCATATACCCCTTGAATAACATTTTACATGAAAGGATGTGATGATATACGGATATTCCTTTAAAACACCACAACAATATTAATTGTGGAAAATTAACAATCCACTTTGAAAATAATGTTTAATTATAAAATATTTAAAATATATTATTGATTTTTTTTTCAAATAAACATGAATTTCTATAATTTATTCATAAAACCAATGATAATTAATAATTTATAATGGTTTTGTTCATTCCATATAATTTAAATTAAAACATTCATATCACATATTGGATAAAATTCCAAAAGTACCATATTTAGAAAATGAAACTATGATTCCTTTTTTTAAAAAAAATTGCTAAATAAAAAAATAGTTTTAGGAATCATTTTATAATTTTAAAAACATAAAAAAATAATATTTTATAACATGGAAGTATAAGAGAATGGGTTTTTGAATGTAGAGTGAGGTGAAGTTATTCTATCAATAAAAAATATTTTGTATATTATGTACTCAAAGGGATGGAAATGAAAAGGGAGAATTATATTAATGGAAAAAACATAGTAATAGAAAATTTATGTGTTTATTGAGTATCAATTCATGATATTTCCTATCTATATTTTTAATCCTAAAAATCATGATAAAATTAAATGTGTGAAATAAAACTCTAACCAATCTGGTGAAATTTGAATCATTATACCCATGAAATAAAGAATCTTAGATGGATATGTAAATATAAAAAAATTTCATCATATGAGTCATAAAATATATTCATGGGTATTATATAGACCAAATAAAATAAACATGCAATGAATATTAATATTATATCATAGTAAATAAAAGAGATATGAAAATCCCAATCCTCAGGCATGAATTCCTTCCCACATATTAGAAATTCGAGTATAATAAATTTATATTAATTAAATATATATTTTATAATGATATAAATATATATAAAACCCTATATTATTTACTTATAAACATTTTTCCCTCGTTCATTAATATTTTTTTTAAAAAAATCACTATTTAGGGTTATAATTGATTCGTTTTTCAGGTATGTTTTGGTTTGATAATTTTGGAAATTATACTTTGATATTGGTTCAAAATTATAAATATGTTATTTATGAGATAAAGATAATATATATTCAATTAAAAATATTTATATACATCCCTTAAAGGTATAATTTGGGAAATGAATTTCACTATTCATAGAGATGGGATGTCGTACGTACACATGATTGTTGTTTGAATTTTTTTAAACGGTGGAATGAAATAATGGTAAATATTAAATCCCATTTAAAAAATAATTAATTTATCATATATGGAATTTTTATAAATTAAATCCATCCTTATTACCATCCATGTAATATTTAAATGAATGAAAAATCACATCACTTTGTGGAGGTGGTAATCCTCATGTACACACAATTGATGTCAATGTTTTCCCATAGTCTAGATGGTTATAAGTTAGATATGTATATATCATTAAAAAATAAAAATTATATCATATATATTATATATAGACCTTAAAAAAATTTATATATTATTCTATAAAATATGGTAATGAAAAATAAATTGTATCACTATGTGGATATGGAAAGTCATACGTACACATGAGAGACACTTTCACTTCCTATTTGATTGAAAAGAGGGTGAATAATTGTGGTTTATTAATAATTATATCACTTAAGTATTTTTTTATTTAATTATTAATAAAATAATTTTATGAGGTTGAAGAAGAATTAAAAAGAATGTGATTGGTTAAGGTCATTGACTCTTCTTTGAGAATACTACTTTAGATCTCCACTTAAGGGCTATAGGGTTGGTCTTTTGGGAAACACATCACCTCTAGAATGTATATAGGGGAGAAGATAACTAAATATGGTATAGTTTTATTGATCAAGACTTATTAAATTAATTTTATGAAGTGAAATGATGTGTGACATTTTACAATTGATGGTGGACATTCATTGATTTTTTAAATGATACAAATTTATTTATATAATTATGAAGAAAAATGGATCCCAAGAGGTCTGTTAATCGGAAATGGATTTAATTTTAGCCTATAAATTATCCTATAATTCATATTTTAATATTTTTAATATTTAACATTATTTAATAACAATTTAGTTTTACAAAATATCATTATTGAAAATTAAGACATCATTAATTATTTTTAACTAAAAGGCATAAAGAGAATTAAGAATATGAATATAGAAAAATAATATTTCGTACTCATATAAAAAATACATGGAACATGTTAACACACTCATAATATATTAAATTTAATATTTCCCTAAAATAGTATGTTATATATTTTTTACTTGAAAAATACTTCATCAGTGTTTTATAAGAATTTATGGTTATTATATAATTAATAAAAATTAGAAATAAACTTCTATCATGAGAATAATTTCATTATTCTAAATATATTCACTTATTTTCATTAATAACATGTTCTTCCACCTATGTGGACACATAATAGCTATTTTAAACTAATTGAGTGGAATTTGTAATTTACTTCAATTTAAATATCATATAGGACATTTTCATGTATAGGATTCCCTTAAAAAATTAAATATTGAGCATAAGGTGATAAGGGTCGAATTAACTACATTTAATAATAAATATAATGGGACATTATGGTGTTAATACTTATTTTTGTCTTTACTTAACGTAATTTAATCTTTACTGGGGTGATAAAATTTATTACGATTACTATTCATATTGACAAAAAAGAGTTCTATTTATAAAAAATGAACCACTTAATTCAAGGTAAGGAAAACATTACACAAAATTCAATACATATTTTTTTAAATTAATATTAAAAATAATCACACAACATGAAATTAAAAAATTATTTTTAATGAAAATATATTTTTTATTATGAACTAGTTTTTATTCGTATTGGATGACTAGAATAGTATTAGATGAATTTCTGAATATTTAATTGAATTTATATTTCAAAAAATTAATTAATCTAATTCAACAAATTTTATTATTTAATTCATTAATATTATCCACTTTTGAGCACATGAAAACTCTGTTCTTAAAAAATATATCATTTACTTTCGAATTATTTTATTTTTATTTCTAATCAATTGGGAACCGTTGATTTTATTTCATACATGTATTAACCATAAATGTTTTTTTCATTTATTTCGTAATGTTAATACATTCCAATCCAACACCTAGGTGATAACCTTTCTATTATTTTTTAAAAATATTTTTTAGTTCGTTTAAACTAGGTGTCGTGTATAATAGAGTCTATTCAAGAAATTAATTTTACTTAAGAAACATATTGTGTAAAATCTAATGGTGTTAAAAAAATATCACATAAAATTCCAAATTAACTATGGATAAAAATATATATGTATGGTTATTTATAATCTCTATATGGAAATTATTCTGATCATAATAATTTTAAAATTACGAGGACTCATTTAATTGTAGGGGGTAGAACGAAATGACTTGATATTTCAATGTATGATATCTTATTATTAAGTCAAATGTGATCAATAGATTAATCCAAACTTAACATTGAAATATCATGCAACTGAATTATGTTTAGACTTTGAAAATCTATCCCTTTGTTTAGTATGAATAAATAAAAGATAATATATTACAAAAATTTGAATATATATTTAAATATATAATGGTTATTCTAAACATTTTTACTCAAATCATTATTGGTTTTTATAAGAAATTTTTTATATAATTTAAATTTTTTTATAGAAAAACAAATTATTATAGAATGAAATTTTTAAAAAGTATATTATTTATTTAATAATCAGGCATTTATTAGATTTTAATAAAAATTAACAATAAGAACAATTTGTATTTTAATTTTTAATTTTTTTTAATTAAATGTTATATTGTGAATTAAATTTTAAAATAAAAAATTCTAGAAATTCAATTTTAAAAAATAAATTTCATTTGTTTATTTATAATTTCAATTTTAGATTAGGATGATTTTTATGGTTTTTTCTAAAAAATATATATATCTAGGAGAATACTGTGTAATACGATTTCTATAAATTTCTTGAATTTTATGATTTTATTTGTAAATAAGTTTGAATTATGAATTCTTGAATCCATTTTATAATAAATAACAATTATTATAAAAGTTATGTTATGAATTTAAATTTTTTTTAACATAGAGGACCACATTTTAATTTTAGCATATGTGTTCTATTTTTTTAAAAAAATTTGGTTTTTATACTTTATACTTTTAGAATATAAAAATTGTATTTTGTCACATATATATGTTTAATATAATAATAATATTTAAATTTATTAATTCCATGTATAAAAATAATATTATGATTAATTTATTTCATTTTACTAAAATAATTGATTTTTAGATGTAATGTTAAAAATGATGTGTTTGCAAAATAATTAATTTCTTTACATTTTAGCTAATTTGAGGGGCGCATAATGTTAGAAAAAATATATAATGCATAAAATATTTATTTAATAAATATTTTTTATCATTATATGGATATTATTTTAAATTTATAAAATATGTGTTTGACCTAAAAAAATTATTATTTTGATACTATTAAAAAAACTATTTTTTAGTATTTTAGTAAATTAAGTTTTGGATTGATTTGAAATCCCTATATAAATTACTTATTTTATAATAAACCAATTTATTTCATTAATATAAAATATGTTGATAATATTATACAACACCTAAATTTAAGACATAAAATGTAAATTTTCTAAAGAATTATTTTTAATTATTTTATGTTATAATACAATAATTTATATCAATTAAAATAGATTTTATATTTTATAAAATCAATTATATATTTGAAATAATCATGAATTATTTTTAAATAATGTCAATTTTATTTTTTCACTATATAATCAGTTTCAAAGGGTAAAAGTAGAGTAAGATGGCTATAGGTAAATTATGGTAAAAGTGGTTTAACATAGTGAATGTGGGTCAAACATGTGTAAAAAATGTGTGATAATTAAATACGGATGTGGTATAATTATTATATCATTTTAAAAAATATTTTCCTTTTGGGGGGCCTTTTTACTTAAATAATGGGGCGATATTACAGTAAATCAATGTGATTTCATAAAAATGCCACTCTCTTTACATAAAAAACATGCTCACATCCCCCAAATTTTTTCACCCATTAATAATCCTTTAGTAAAAAAAAACTCAACCATCTTATTATAATAAACCACTTAATTCCATTTAAGTATTGGTCTCATAAAAATAACAATCAAAATATACTTGAGGGGTCTCCTAAATGAGGAATTCCAATGGAGAGGTATAACTCTCAACACGTCTTCCCCAGAATTTTTATTCTTAATCTCCCCTAAAATCCTCTTAATTCAAGATGTAATGAAACAAAAAAAATTCATTATAATTAAATGTTATTATACTATTTAAATATTCATTTTATAATTTTGAATAAAAGATTTGATAAAAATGAAAACATCATCATGTGTTTGTGCTGACAACCACCTCTACAAAAGATAAATTAATATTTTATAAAATATTTATATGGATAGTTTTGAAAAGTTATTTAATGAAAATTTATTAAAATAATAAAATTATTAATATCATTAATTTATTATTATATTTTGTCTATTCCCCTCCCATTTAATTTAAAAGAGTGAATCTTCCAGGTTTGTGTAGTCAACCACCTCTATGGAATGATCCATATCATTTTTCATTATCCACCTAAAATTAATGATTTAAAAAATGAATATATTGTATAAAAGTAATATTTATTAAAAAATTAATATTTAGGAATGAAAATATATGAAAATATATAATTAATAAAAATAATAAACTATTGTAGAAAATATTACCCTCTTCACTGGACTTATCATGGAAAAATTATTAATTTAAAAATAAATTTTTATATAATTTTAAACTATATAATTATTTTTTGAATAGAAAAATAATGTAAATAAAATAATAAAATTATTTATTTAAAGCTGTTATTTTACAATACCTTTGAAAGTGATCTAAAATATTTTTTCTAAAAAAATTTAATTAAAAAACCGGAGTGAGTGATATAAAAAAAACTATAATAATAATTTATAGGAAAATATAAATAATAGACCACATTAAATTACATATATCAATATAATTATCATGGTTTTATATTTAATTAAATTAATTAAATTATTCATGAATTTAATATTAAATGAAAACTACATTCAAACATGCGGTAAGGGTTTATGTATCAATCAACCTTAGTTGTGGAAAACATTGATATTAAGCCCAATATTTATATGTTTCATGAATTAGCTTCCACCTAATATATTATATCCAAAACTATTATTAAAATTGAAAACATCGCATCAATTTATTTTCATAATTGATGTTGGTTACAATTGATGTTGTCACTAAAAGATTAGGGTCATTGAAAGCCAAAATGTATTTTTTAGGTTATAATGTTTATCCGTGAGTTTCATATATTATTTCATATGGTAACCCTATTTATATCATAAAAGTTAAATATTGATTCATATATTTAATATTATTGACTTATAAAACATCTTTAATATGAAATCTTTATGATGATGTATTTCTATCATCTTTAAGGATACTTTCCTTCCCTGTCCATAATTTCCCTCTATACCAAAGTTTTTCTTTTTAATTTGAAACCCAACTAAGTGTTTCCTCAAGTGAAATTTTTATACACCATCATATATTTTCAAAATTTAGTTTTATAAATTTTTTATGATGTTTTATTTCATCAGAGGAATTTTAAAACATAAACAGGGATCCTTTTAACCACCATCTTTACATTTGGGTTACACATTATAATTCATTTTCTACCTTTCATAAAAAATTCATGTTATGAAACTACTGTATTTTTTACTTATTCCTTTACATATTTTTCTAGTTAAATATCATTTTCATATTTGGGGGTACACATATTTTCCATTCTCTCTGATATTCACAAATTAAAGTAAACTCGATTTATGGTATATTGCATACTTCTATGTTCATGTCAAGAATCACCCCTTTGAATGATTTTTAAAAAAATAATAGCTTTTCAAACCCATCATTATTTTAATTAAAATGAAATTAATTCCTTTCGGGTTAAAAAAAATATAATCCAATTTCTTATTTAAAAATATACCAATTTATTCTATAAATCATCACTAAAATGTTTAAATTTTATACTTTCTTCAACAAAAATATTTTCCTGAATTTTCTACATTATAACTCTATTTCTAACACCTATGCCCCAATTAAAATGTAAAAAGATCAAAATTATTTAATTAAAATTTCTTCTAATAATAGAAATTATTTATACCCCTATTATTCCTTGAATCATTATTATGAAATCCACATCCCTCTCTTGGGGTTGATCATGCTTATGGTTTATAAATGAATTACTTTCCTCATGAAGAATTCATTAGTATGATTTTCATTATGTGACGGAGAAATGAGATTATATTTCCCTATAATGAATTTGGAATAGATTTTTATCTCATGTTATGTTATTTATAATATTAAGGAGTGAACCTAATATGATGTGGGATTGTTTCCCCTATGACTGATGCTTGAGTGGTCAACCTAAGAAAACAATGTTATATGCTGGGTGGAACTGTAATTATGATACACCTCAATGTCTTGGGTCAAGATTTTTATCACCTGAGATGTTGTATAAGTGATTAGGGAGTGAACCTAATACATCATGTTACTTTTTATACTCTAATATGATGGTATTGGAAGTGATTATTTACTTATGTTAAATATTTCTTGTCTTTTTTTATTGCAACATATTTCATGATTCCATGATATTATGATTTAAATTCCTTATTCCAGGATCTCATAATTAAGATAATTTTATTTATGATATTATGGTATGCCTCTTAATTATCATATTATTTATTATTAACATGTTTATTCTATTATTGGGATTTCAATCATAAACTATAACTTATGGATTTTCCCTAGGGTATCCTAAAAATATTTAGAATATCAATGAGAGTAGAAATATAAGGAGTTAAAAAAATATTTTTTATGATTATTATAATGTATATATCTAACTAATATTTCAAAGACACTATACCTATAGATTTTAATATTGTATTGTTGGGATAATATGTTATAAATAATGAATTAAAGTGCATTAAAGGCACGACTCACAAAATAAATAGGTTGTTAGAATTTCCTAGAGTTAAAATCAAAGCATTTTGTGTCATTTTGATTTCTTATTTATGGTTTTCCTTAAGGATAACTATTTTTATATCCATCTATCAAATATAATATCCATGGAATGTTAATATGGAATAAATTTGTTTATGGATTTACACATGGAAACCTAATAAGGTGTTTTATCACTGTCAATTAATTGACACTAATTAAAATATTTATCCACTAACATTTTATTATCGGTAATTTCAGTACCATTCATGTCCATTTTTCTATTGAATAACCATTTTCTCTAAATGACCTTTACATTAACATGAGGATTGGGTATAACCAATATTTCGATATGATACATGGAATACATATTAAAATTAACGGATTTTCTCCAAAAAAAATCTTATGATATCTATACTGCCTCATTATAGGAAATTAGATCATTATTTTCATCCAATAATGAGTCACCATCTTCAGTGACATGAAAAAAATATCTTGATGGTTCTCTAACATATATAGTTATTTTATAAAACAATTTTATATCTTGAACAACATCTTTTATGGGGATCTGTGGATCTTATTGTTGTAACAAGTCATATGAATATTTAGAATCAACTTAATTATTGTTAATATTTTACCGAATACCCTTCATTCAGAAGTTCTCCGTATCTAAAAATGGAACGTCTTGTAATATTGACTATAATTCATTGACTAATGTAACCTTGTACTGATGGTTATTTTTCAACATTGATCACATCCTAATGGTTCAAATATTTTTGGAATCTTCTGACGCTAGAGAGATAAATAATTTTAGAAAGAAACCTGAAAATATGAAATTAAAATTAAAATTAATGTGACATGTTTATTAATTATTCTATTATATCATCGAAATATTTCATAGATTAGTTATTGGTGTCTTGGGGAAATAAAAATACAATATAGGATGATCTAATGTACTCTGTAAGTGTAAATATCAACTAAAGCTATCATACAACAAATAATTCATGAACAATATGAAAAGATAAGTAATAATAAAATATTCCATATAAATAATATCATTGAAAGGGGATTAAATAAATGGAGAGCATAGAAAGATAAATGATCACATGGATAACAATAACTAGTTTAATAATTCTATAATTCAACATGTCAGACATCATAAACTCTCAATCAATTACCCATTCCCTGAAATCATACATAAATAGGTAATGATAATTGAAAATACCAAAAATATTTTGTCTTATAAGGCTTACTAAAAAATCATGGGTTACAACAGACCCCTTTCATTTGTAAATAAGACTAATCAATTCAAAATATAAACATGGTGAATAAAAAATTCAATACAATACAATTATAAATATCCACATTTGAAAACATGCATACAGAATGTCAATATTTTTCCATAGTAAAAAATAGAACAACAAGACAATAATCCATTACTAGTAATATGGTTGTTGGTATAGATATTTTTTTACACTATAAATCTGAATATTCATCAACATATGTAATGATTTATGAAAATACATCAAATTATCAATGAACATATCTTGAGGAAAATTATTTTTATTGAATCACTAATTACAAATATAAATATATCTATAATAATAAGAAAAAAATTATTTTAATGGATTCATGGAAACATGTAAAGAACTATTCATGAAAAATTTTGAATAATAAAGTGAAACATTATCCATGTAGTATATGTTAAGATAACTATTTTTTTACACCATTGAAAAAAGTACCTCGTTCATAAAAGGAAAAAATGATAAATTTAAATTCATTATATAAAATCAAACATGGGTAAAAAATCTTTAATAAATCATTATATAGTAATAAAATGATTCTAGAAAATATTTAAAATAAAATATAGACATGTAATAATACAATTCCATACTGAATATGAAAACCTAATTGTTTTTCCTTAAGAACATTCTTAGATATTTTTGAATAATTTGAGAGGGTAAAATGAAGGGAACATGGGAAATATTGAAAATAACCATAGGAGGGGAAAAGAAATGTGTTTTAAGATTCAAATTTCATATATTTCCCCCAATGGGAAGTTAGAAATATACAATCTTGAATAATGTTGAGATTGTAAAATAAAACTTAACCACATTGGTAAATTTTGAATCAAAATAACATAGATGAAATTATTTTAATAGTTAAATTTAATATAATTGATAAATAAATTAAAATTTTATAATAGGCCAAGGGATAATTATATAAAATTCATTAACAAAAATATGTTCTTAACATCAAACATATCTCAGTGAAACAATATGGAGATCATGATCCCTTACATTAGGTCGGAATTTCATTGTAATTTACTTGAACCTCATATATAATAAATATAATGTTATTTTACTTTGATAACTTATCCATAATCATACTTATATAATCATACATGGTTTACTTATAACATCTTATACCTCATTCGTTAATAATCATTCATTATTTTCACCATTCCAAGTGGTAACTACATCCTTTTTCATGTATGTTTCAATTCAGTTGTTATGGATCTTCTATCCTGGTCAGGGTTCCATATTTTCTAAAAAAGTTATAATGTAATTTGAATTATATTTAAAAATTATATTAATGTTATATAAATAGTCATAGAATGTACTAATAAAAAATTATTTACATTTATTTGGGGAGATGGTAGTCCATATATACACATGATTGATGTTTCCATTTTTCTATAGATTGAATTATTGGAAGGTAAATAATAAATCTTCTATGAATAAGAATTATTATGTCATAATTGTCAAAAATAGTCACTAAATATATACTTATAACCATCCATGTAAATAATAAATGAAAAATTATTCACATCCCATTATGGATATGATAATCCACACGTATAGATTAGTTACTGTCACAATCTAATGGATATAAATGTTAGAAAGTGGATAAGATATTATAATTATGGAAGAAAAATTATATTATAAATATTTAATAAATATATAGTAAATCCAAAATTATAAGAAACCAAGAATGGTTGTGAAGGGAAATGAATCATATCGCTTCGTGGAGTTGTTAATCCACAAGTATGGATGATAAATGAATTCCATAAACATTTAATGGAATGTATGTGTACAAGGTTTCCCAAAAATAATATTAACATCCATGTATATATATTATTTTATATTAAAATTTTATGATTTATAAAAAATATTTATAAGAGTTATAAGAATTAATAATTTTTGAAAGTGTCGGCGAAGATGAATAATTTAAGGATTTATAAAAAATATTTATAGGATTTTGTAGAATAAATAATGTTTGAAAGAATCAACAAAGTCAATTGCCAATTCATTCAGAGACAACATTTGGTTTACACTAGAAGAATTTTTAAGATGGCATCAGGATAATAATATAAGAAAAATATTTATGGTATGAAAAATATAAATGGTTTGGGTATGTCTTTCCCAATATATATTTTTCAATGATTATTATTAAGGGAGGATAAGAAGTTCCCTTTTATAAGTGAGGGGAGTATGATACAAGGGATTACATAAAATATTTCAATAATATGAGGTAAAATTAATTTTAAAGATTATCTAAATAGAAAATAATTTTAATTTATGATAATATATGCTCAAAATATATACAATAAATAATTATTTTATATGTTTATAGGGAATTTTAATCCTTATATCATAGTTTAACCACTGATAATCCCATTTTATGTTTTATTGTGGTAATAATATCTTACAATTTTACCGATAAATTATAACCAAAAAATAATTTGAACCAATTAAATTATTTTAATTATTTTAAATTTAAATATGGAATACATTTTCCAAATATTCAATCCTTATATGTTTCATAAATTTATTTTAAAATAAGTTTGAAAGACACAGTGAAAACCGAATATAGAAAAATTTATTTTAAAATATTACTCAGAATTTATATTCACTAAATGCCTCATAAAATATATTATTCAAATATTAAAATACGTTATTGAATAAATATATTATACATTTCACTAAAATTAGAAATCTATAGTGATTTTTTATATTCACTTTGTGCACAAAAATACATTTTTTAGAAAAATGTTTTTTAAGAACAAACTATGAACAAATAATAAAACAAGAAATATGAAAATTAATTTGGAAATAATTTAATACAGTATTAGTTAATGATAAATATGTAAAATTTTGGTTCAAATACATAATAATATGGTACTTTTATATTAATTTATTTAATTAAATGAAATTAATGTTTTATAGAAATCAGTTTTTTCACTATTAAAAACAAAATAAATCATTTCATAAGAATAGAAAAAAACCCTAAGACAATATTGTGATGATAATTTTAAAAAATATATTTAATTAATCAAATAATATTCCATTTATTTTTATAAATTAAATATTATTTCAATACACAAAATTTAAGAAAAACTATTTTTGATGAAAAAATAATTTTAATCTATAAAATGTATCTACTGAAATCTAATAACATAATTATTATGATTTAATAAATAAAATTGAATAATTTTAAATATATAAAGAGAATTAAAAATTATATTATTCATATTAATTCCACAAATTTATCTACTCTGTTATAACATAAACATTAAAATATCATTTTTGTTATATCATAATTTCATAATGTTTATTGTTACATGTTTAGATGGGGATAATGCTTAGTATTATTTTAAAATAAATTTTAATGGTTTTAAATTATCATCCTATGAAATAAATTTAACCATTTCAATTGAAATCTTGGTTATCAATTGTATAATGTTCTAATTTTTTAACACACATATCATACAAAATGATAATTAAATTTTTTATTGAGGGGAGGTCGGAAACATAATGTGTACCTAATGTAAGGAATAATCGTGTCCCCGGATGAGGATGTAATTAGAGGAATAAAAAAATATGGACATATAGGAAAATGATATTTTAAAAATAATAATTGTGAGTTATATAGAAAAAATTAATGTTAATGTCAATGAACAAAAACCAATAAATCAGCGAGTGGTAAAAATTCTATAAATTTGTCATAAATGATGGTAACATGATTTTTTTTAAATTTAATTCCATCGTCTTAGATAATAAGTATTATTCCATTATCAAGATAAAGATCATGAGAAAATATGATTACCCTATTTATTTTCAATTCATAATCTATATTTCCATTATGGGGTTTGAAAATCGATCTTTTTATACTTCTATCTCATTTTATATGCGATTAAACGAATATTAAAGATGAATCTTTCATGCCTAAGGTAATAAAATTAACATTTATTGAATTATAATTTCCATTAATTGATTAAAAATTATTCATCTAATCTCAATAAAATTACCATATACATGGAAGAATTTGAGATAATATGCACTATAAATAAAGCTTCATATGAAGAAATTCAAAATTAATCTACATAGCCATAAAAAACCCATAGTTAAAAATAAATCATTTCAAAAACAAATAATCATAAAACTCCTAAAAATATTCAATTAAGAATAAAACGCAATTATTTTCATAATATGATCACATATTCATCCAAGATCAACCTAATATGACTCTCTAAAAAACATTAATCCTCTTATATAAATGAAATGTATATTTTTTAGTCATATATTCTTCAAATTAAAAACAATTACAATTAATAATAACCCCTAATGTTTACATTCAACCATGAGGGGTATTATTTGATTTTATTTTCAATAGAAAAAACAACATATTTTCTATATATTGATACAATTTTTCCTAGAGAAAAAATTTCCGGAAATAAACATTCAAAATTACTAAATTTCTATAATAACTCATTTCCCTTTAATAGTTTAACGAATTGTTACTGGTTGATTTTCATACTCCTCATAATTCCCCATAAACTTATAGTTAAAAAATTTGATATAATATATTAATTTTTTCCTTCTCAATATTGATTATGATTACCTCTTTATAAAAACTTATAAGAAACTCACATTCCTTTTAAGAATTTAGAGAAGTGATTAATTGCACATTCATCACATGTGGAATATTGAAAAATTTTCCTTCCATGGTATTGATGAACTAAACTTCTCCATTTTTATATTATTTCATATGTTATAAAGTAAAATTTGATTTAAATTGTTAGTCATGTATTTAAATAGATGGACATAAATAATCATATGATCCATTACTCTAGGTTCTCCCTTATTTAGAGGCTTTATAAAGCCAACGATATTAACCATAACATGAGAAATTTTCCCAATTATGTCCATAATTACCTCAGATATGACCCCAAGTATATTGGAATGTCATATAGTTCAATATATTAATTTTTTCTCGGTGCTAAAAAATTTTACATTCTTTCTACTAAGATAAACATCTATAAAATTGAATAAACAAAATTATCTCATAAATTATAAATTTTAAACCATTTTGTATAATTCCAAATCTTGTGTAATACTAAAATAATAATTTAATAATAGTTATTATTAGAATTATAATCATTGTTTTTTAATAATGTAATCAAATAATAAAATGATTTTCTAATATTTTATAATATCTCATAAGGAACATTTGATGGAATAAAATAATTTTCCATATGAGTGTCTATCCAGGTGAGGAATCTTAATAACGATCATTTTGGACAGTTGATAGTCGGGTGAACATGAAATCTATGAATTTTAGAGTTGTTACTTATAGGTTCATATATTCTACAAGAGAATCACATTTCTAATATAAAAATAGAAATGTTTTTTATAAAAAATTAACAAAATCTATACCTTGAAAAATCATTAAGATATTATCATATACTTAGATTTATCTTTAGATTATATCATAGGGATATGTTTTTCTAATGTATGTTTTAAAAAATTTAGTTTCCATGGGTTATATTAAATATCCATGGATTCTAACTAAAAATCCTAAAACTCAATTAACTCATACATGGTTGTTATTTTAATTTATTATAAAAACATACAAGGGATCACTTCAAAAATGATTAAATAGTTTCGTAGTCACAAAAAAAAAATATGTTTCGGAAATTACACATTAAATATAAAACAAAACATAAAAAAATTTGAGAAAATTATTATTTCTTCATTGGTATATCCAATATAATTTATACGTCTCTTATTTATATCATGGGGAAAGGAAAACATAATACAAGGAAATGATATATCTTTTTATAGAAATTTTTCATTATAATCCATTACATAATAAATAAATCATGAATAATATAGTAGAGATAAGTTGAAATAAAATATTCCATAACTAATATTTTAAAAAACTGAATAAATATATTGATAACATAAAAACACAAATAATCAAATCAATTATAGTAACAAATTTCCTAATGATATAAATCGTAATTTATAACATCACAATATCCCAATTAATGCATCATTAAAAGATATCATTCATAAATAGTTAAGGCGTATACCAAATACCAAAACTAGAATGTGTTATGAGACCCACCAATGCAACGATGGGTTATAATGGTCCTCATCCCTAAATTAATATGTCTGATTCATTCATAATATTAAATGGGTGAATAATAAGTATAATACACAATAAACATAAATATACATTTTTGAAAGTTAGTAAAAAACATATAAATATATTTCCAAGTAAAAAATATTATATCACGATCAACATCCATCAAGAGAAATACAATGGATGATATTAGTATATTAAATCTCTTTTAATGAATACGAATAATCAAATGATGTCTACATATATGGAAGTACATTTAAACTATAACTGGGATATTACAAATAGAATACTATTTTTTTGAAATCACTTATTCATAATATTTACATTTATAGAATCTTTGGAAGATTTTTTTTTGAAAAGAACCATATAAAAATTTAAATGAAGATTACGGTCAAATAATAGTACCAATGAAGGAAAAATATAATCATTTATTTAATTTTATAACTGATATTCCATTCAAAACATTGGTAAAAATAACCCCTTCTAGAAAACAAAAATAATATTCATGTTAATATTCTTATAGAAAATAATGTATTGGAAAAAATTAATTCACTTAAACACATTGTAATAGATTATTTTTTTTGGAAAAAATTTCATTAAAATATGAACATGGGATAATAACATTCCTGGACGTATATAAATAATTGGGATTCCTTATAAATTATTATTTCAGACTATTCATTATTTAGAGATCGGAAAATAAAGGTAAAACATGTATTTTATAGAAATAAATAACGAAGAATAAAAAAAAAATTGGATAAAAATATAATATATTTTTACTTATAGAAACGTAAATATAAACAATTCTATATATGGATGATATTGTGAAATAAATACCAACAACATTGGTAGAATTAAAATAAAAAACCAGTGAATTAAATAATTTTAATTATTACATTAATTACCATGAATAATAATAATACATTATATTACATTTAAAAACATTATTATAAACACCTCATACTTTTAAATTGGTGAAAAACATCAAACATGTCCTAATGAATATATTTTGAGATGCAAAACCTTTACCTCAAGTATGATATCCTTTGTAAGTGATTTTAAACTGTTTTTTAATATATTTAAATTTAGTATACTTCTACACTAGATGAATATTATTACATATAATTCCATAATGTTTTTACATAAAACATATTCTAACCTATTTATTAACAATTATTCATTATTATTATTTTTATTTAAAGTGTTAGCTACTTGTTTTTCATCTTGTTTTTTGTTTCGGTAGTTATGAAAATTTCACATTGATCATGGTTATATATTATAAATTAATATTAATCCTTTAATAAGTATTTTATTTAATCATTATATATAATTTAATAAACATTCATATAAACTAGTGACAAAAAGTTATTTACATCAATTTATAAAGACAATAATCTATAAGTATACCTTAGTGAGGTTTCAACTTATTGATAGATGAAATGGATGTAAGGTTAATAATAATTCATATATAAATAATAATGATTAAATCATAAATATAATTTATAATAATTGATTCTAGCCTAATTACAATACATGAATATCTGAATTGAAAAAAAATATTACATAACTTGGTGGGAGGTGGTAGTCTAATATACGAACGAGAAATGTGATCATTTTTTTTCCAAATATTGAATGGTAAAAAGGTAGATAAGATATTATAACTATAGGACCATAACTATGTCAAAAATATGATATCTTAATATTAAGGTCATCTATGTAAACAACAATGAAATAATTTTATGGAAGTGGAATCATATATCCAGGTGGAGGTAGTAGTCCCCTTGTATATTGGAGTGAAACTTTTATTTCCCATTTTGGTGAAATGAGGTGAGAAATGTGTACCAATAGTCATAATAAAATCTACGTATATTAACTATTTTTTATTCATTAGGTTTGGAAAGATAAAAATTAGTCAAACGAAGTAGTGGAAGAAATAAACATTAAAAAGTCGGTTACGTTGATTACATCTCTCTGAGATACATTTGATATCATAAAGATTAATACTTCTTATCATGGTCCCAAGAGAATAAATGAAGCCCCTTAATGAATAGAGTGAAAAAATGAATTTTGGGGTAGTTATTTTCTAATATAATGGTCTCAATGATTTTAAATAAATGAGAATTAGATATGTCCTTTTATAAGTGTGTGGAGCGTCACCAAATTAATTACATATATAATTTCAATTATATGATTTCAATTTCATTTGAATGTACATCCAAATAGAATATAATTTAAATTTATTATAATATTAGGTCTTAAATTCTCCAAAATAATAATAATTTATAAATTTTACGTGTCATTATTAACCTTGTCTACCATTATAACACCCAGGTAAACCCGTTTAATCATTAATTGTGGTACAAAAAAAATTTATTTTTATTCTACTATTCAATTTTTCCAAAAATTAATTTTAATTAAATAATTTTTTTAATTATTATTATTAATAAATTACTTAATTTGTTTTATATTATTCAAGTTCTATAATTTTTATAAATTTACCTTAAAATATTTTTGCAAATGGTTACAAAAATCGTCTTAAAAATGATTTTTAAGCATAAAATTGAAACTAATTTCAGTCATTTAAATATAAAAACTAATAAAATAATATTAAAATATTTAATTTTATACATATTATATAATGATCATTGAAATTATAAATATATACTGACTTTTTAAAATTAAATTATCCACATAAAACAGGTTTTTAGAAAAATGTGCTTTGAGCACAAAAGATAAAAAATACCAAAATTAAGTATTATACTAATTCAAATGTAATTAAATTGATTAATTTTATATAATTTATGATTATGTTTCTTCACTTACATATTAAAAAAATAATTATCTTTTAAAATTAATTTGATAAATGAAATTAAATAAAAATTACAATAAATCACTACTTTTCACTATATATATAAAATTAAAATTTTCTTAAAAATTAATCAAATTCACCCATTTGAAACATTGAATATATTATTTAAATAATTTTATTCATTTAATAAAATTTAATTTATATTAATGATATAACTAAATTATAAACTCATTTCAAAAAATGAATTAAGAACCATATTTGAAGAAAATGTTATTTTGATGCATAAAGTTTCTATTTAAAAAATAAACAACATATTTATTATTAATAAATATATTAATATGAATTATATTAAATAATTATAGATATTTTTGATAATGTAGATATTATTATTATTATCACAAATTAAATATATATATTAAAATGGTCACATTTGAACAATATTTTATAGTATATCACAGATAAAAAAAGATCGGTGTTCCCTGTTTAGAAAGCCAAAAAACATAGTATACATTTAAAATAAATTTAGTGGGTGCTACAATCATGTTATTTCCTGAGGGTTTATATATATAGTATCCCATATATTCCTTAGGATACCCTATAAGTGTACACTTGATTCCATGGGGCACTAGTTTGTTACTAGTGTTAATATTATCAGAAGTTTTGCTAGCCCATGCCTGTAGACATGGAAACATATATTTATTTCCTTAAATTAAATCATATCATCTCCCATAAAATTACATATATGGAACTAAATTTATAATATTTAATTAATCATGTAACTAATATACCCAAAAGGATCATGGAAGTCCAAAATTTATCCTCATTGAGTATACTATATCAAGAGAAGTACATTTCCTCCTCTCACTAATACCATTCCATTATAGTGTATAATGAAGTGTAATTTGGGATTGGATCATATGATCTCATTGAAATTGGATTAAATCACTCATAATATATTCAAAAACGTTATTAGAGATATGATCCTCATTCTTCATACCATATTAATTCTCAAAATCAGTATTTAATTATTTTAATTTCATAAATGAATCAAAGTTTTACATCATTAAATATACATATCCTTATCTATGCATGTAATTAATATATGTAATTAAGTAGGTATAAAAATATCTAGGATCTATAAGAAGTGGTTTATAAGAATTAATACGTACTTATTCTAGAGGCTATATAGATCTTTCACCATATCCACCAAAATGTGGATTGGACATTTTTCATTATATTCAAGCATTACATATGTCACATTATTTTAGCTCAAAATTTTCTATGTAACCATCTTTATAGATTCTTTTCAAACAATTTTCTTTTACATAGCCATGATGATTTTGAAACTCTTGGATGTGATATGAGTAATGTTTACCGAATTAAATATCATTTTCGGGTACTTGTTTTTTAATTTAATTTAAAATATAGAGTATTTGAAAACACTATTCCCTAACATATGTTGAATTTATAAATGAAGAAACTTTTCATTATGAATTTGAAAATAAAAACCACTAATATCTAGGTGAGAAAAATATATTATGTTTTTAGTAGTTGATGGTACAAAATAATATTTGATTACTAAAACCATCTTAATTAGAAATGGAATTTAGTCATCTCAAATGGATAATGAAGACATCTTCACACCATTGACTAACCAACTCCTTAATAAATAATTTTAAATATAATTGGTATGAAATTTGACTACATTTTAGAGCACAAAAATATATATATGATAATGTATTTCAAGATATACAAATATTTCACTTCATAATGAACACATATAAATCATCCCATTGATTTATAACATGGACATGTTCTTATTTAAGTTGTAGAGTTTACCATATGAAGAACATACAAAATCATATTTATTTACCTATATTTTTATCTTACTTTTCCTTGTAGGATATGTCTATATAGAAATATATACATGGTATGAGACTTTAACCCTTTTCCAATTCTACATTTTCTTGTTCAGCATAAGGGCCATAGGTTTTTTACCCCAAAAGTATTTATGAACATGAAGAATAAGTGTAAGGAGTTATGGAAGTTTTTTCTCACTAGTTATCATATTATAATAGGAAATAAAACCATATAAACTCTTAGTTAGTGATGATAAAACGAGATTAATAAAAAAATTATTTTGGATGATAAATCCCAAGATCTTTAATCATACAATATTGAAAATCATTTTGACTACAAGAGGCCTAGATGAAGCTGACACTCCAATATTTCATGTGAATCGTGCATTATAGATATCATATCTATCTTATTTCAGATTCTCTTGATAGAGATCCTGAAGGTGAAAAAGGATGTTTTACAAAGAAATATCCCTATGGTTCATTATAATATCACTGGAATGGAAGTTAATTGATGGATTAGACAATTTTTTGTTTCATGAATATGTTTTAGATAGAGATATTTTTCTTCTTCACATTGTACATTGACAACCGCCTATATAAAAGTGTTTTCCAACACATATTATTTCCATTAATAACATAGTATAACATTAAGGTGTCTATAAAAGTACTAGAAATTGTATTCAGTGAAAATTTTATTCATATATATAGTTGATGAAAATGATGTTATACAAATCATGTGAATTTCAATTTCCGTTAAAAATATGGTATTTTTTTACTTTATATAGTTTTCTTTTTAGATAATAATTTTAATTTAACTATTTTACCTAAAACGATTTTATTGAATCATAATATCCATTATAATTAAATTTTAAATATCCCTTAAAAATATCATAGTATGGAGGATCCACTTATCCCTTTTCATAACATAGATGGAGGTCAGACACACTGATTAATTGTATATTCATATGTGTAAATTTCTAGTTTCATTAGAAAGATGCTCCAAGATTCATTGAGTGGAATTGCCTTTCTACAATCCTAAATTAAGATTTCATAAAACCCTTTTTCCTATTAGTTTCTCAATGTCACACTAAGGTGATCATCCCTTAATGCATCCTTTCTTATGTGAATCCAAAACTCATGATATAGATTTCCTAATATTTTAATGCAACCCGATTAAGGTTATTCAACAAATTTGATCTATGATTAAATTTCTATTTATGTTTTTGAATTATATACAAACAAAATATTTTATTTGAATGATTTTAATCACCAACAGTACACTATGAATATTGTCTTATGACATTCTATTTAATATTAAATGGGATTTATATAAGTGATTAACCATGAATATGTAAATTTTCCAAATATTATAATATTTATTTTACATCTATCTTACATTATTATTGATTATTTTATCTAATATTAAAATAACAATAAATATGTAACCATGAAGCTATCAAAAATAAATAATTAATGTGAAATGGCTATGAGAATATCTAATGGTGGGTATATCTAGAATAGAATAATATGCCCTTGACCATGGGGAATTAATTAAGGGAACCAAGAATAGTTCATGTTATTGAATTACACGCATACTATTGTGTACCTCCTAGATTTCTTTCTTCTCATTATTGAACATGAACAACATACAATTTCATCGAATCTCTATACATTACATAATTTTACCCACTCATAGATGAGGGGAATGAAAAAAATGGGTAATGATGATTTATATAAACTAATACAAGGGAACACTAGACCTTACATAATTAGAGGAGAAGAATGACCTAAAAGAAATTATTTAATTTGAGAAATTATTACAAAAACTATGAAATGATAAATTATGTAACCTAATCGCATACACAGGCTTGTCAATACTCTAAATCACCCGCAGATATGAATAAAATGCACAATAGTACATGATAAAATATTAAATTAATTTTTTTCTTTATCAATAAGGTTAAAATCATTGAATTGATTCTTTAAATCAATTAAATAATTGATTAAATCCTTCTATATTTAGGACTATTCCTAGTCTCTCAGAGATACCCATCTCTGAAAAAATATGGGAAATAAAATTAATGACCCATATTTTTTGATAAATAAATGGAATTTATTTAGTATTTATTAATTATTAAAGCCTTATTACATATTCAACATATCTAATGAAACAATGTAATATTGGTTTTAACGCTACAATTAATTATTCTAAATATAAATGATTTATTATCATTATAGGGATCCAACACGACATGTACTAATGATCTACATGATGTCTATTAAAAAAGTTGTGTTTATACTTAACCCATTGATTTGGTCAATTTATTCTTCATAAATAGGTATTATTGAGTCACCTGATGTGTATTCAAACTATAAATCATGTATCTCATTAATGATACATTCCCTCTCTATCATGTGGTGTTATGTCTTGTATATGACCACATAGTAAGAATGAATTTTCAATGAAACCATGTTGATGAGATAGTGTGTGTGTTAGCTATAACATATGTGGTCCGACATACCTTAATCTAGGCTAGGCTAGTCAATATATAATCAGTATTAAATTATCCACATTTCATTAATTATTGGTGTGTCATGTATCCTATGACACTTCTATGTGTAGTGAACATGGGTATTTGATTTTTATATCCGTTTACACACCATATATCTTTGTATATGATCCAAAGTCCTTATTTTATCTTGATTTCATGATGGATAAGTTTTCATTTATTCACAATATTATTATTATAACATGAAATTTGAATATATATAATTTAAACATCTATAAGATGTTAATTAATATATATATATTAAATAACGAATAATGTAAAAGTGAAAAAAATAAAAAAATAATTATAATTGATATGTAAATAATAAGTAATTATAATTTATTATACGAATTTTCTGATACCACCACAAGGTTCTAGGGAACAATAGATGTCGTCTAGAACATGACTAATAAAAATTTCCCATTATCCTCTTTGAGATTCTCCACAAAACTAAATAAAAAAACCAAGAATCAACAAAACCATAAAACATTCACATATAATTTATAATTAAATCATTTAATAAAGGAAATAAATTTCTTCTAATTCATTCTATCATCGATGAATTTGTAGAACATTGTATTCCAATCATGATTTCTTCACAAGAATTAATTATAGATTCCCTCTAGCAGTGATCCTCACATTCTCTGTAAACCTCTGATCATTAAAATATTATTATCTTGGTGCAAGAATGGATTAATATATCCCCTTTATTGATCAATGATGATCAAAATAGAATACTTTAATGGAGACGGAATTCACTTTTTTGTAGGAGTAAAATTGTTAATAATTTATCATAGTGTTATACGAAGGGATATTTTTTTGTATTGAGATGATTATCTCTGGAAATTATTGTTCCCAAGGATGGATTGTAGTTCTCACTGATTGGAAAAAATCATCAGTTAGTTTATAAATTGTTATATTTGGAAAATAATTTTTTTACCAAGGGTCATTATTATTTTCTTTTGTCCCAATGAAAGCCGAGTCTCAATAATTATAATATTACATTTATTTACCTGACATGAACTAAACTCATAGATTGAAATAAATATATTTTATTGCTTAAATAAGTAAATTAATAATTATTCATCTTATTTTTAATATGATATTTCTCACTAGACCATTTATATTGGTTGACCTATTCTCCTAGATATTTATTGTTCAATGAATAATTAAAATTTAATTAATAATGTAAATACCACTGCATTATTTTCAAATAAATCTTTCTAAATATTTTATATAATTAAACTAGTGAATATATATATTAATTATTACAGTAACTATAGAAGAAAATAATTTTTTTACCTTGAAAATTTTTCGTAATAAATATATATGTTATATTTATGTATTTTAAAAAATAAATATCTAGTGAATAAATATTTGTTTAAAATATTACTCAGGATTATATTATCCCAAATAATTGACTTCTGAATATTTTAAATCAATTCAAGGTGAATAATTATTAAAAATCAAATGTTATAAATGTTTATAAAATATTTTACATTCATAGAAGATTTAACTGAGTTTTTGAATACACATAGTGTGTGACCCTATATGCCATATTCTCAGTGGCGTTAGGCTACACTGCAAAAAGTAAAAGCATGGTATCTTATAACACTACATGTCTCTTGTAGATAAAGATGTTTTTGTCACAATAACAAGAAACCTACCATGAACATATACTGTGTAATGAAATCCCTTTATTTAAATATCGATAATCCATTATGTTTCATCCTAATAAAATCAACCTAGATGCTTGATGTCTATTCATATGAGCTCCCACAATTGAACTTGATGAAAACATCATCCTAGCCACCGAATTAATCATGTAGATCAATTCCCATAAATAGTAAATAGATATATACGTCTATTAATGATAAAAGGGATAAATTTTTTTCCCACATTAATCATTAATACATAATCAATTGTCTCATGCCTAATATAACCAACTTCAACAAGAGTATATGTTATTATAGATTCCATTAATACATCAAATTACATGCAATAAGACATGTTTGAAAAATTATGTTAATTTCTATGAATCATTATATGGATCTAAATATAGTGACATCTGATAACACATATAAATATTGATTTTCTATTGGTGGGATACCTTCTCAATATCTCCTAAACTATATATTACATATGGTTTACACCATGAGGAAGTGTCTCAAAGTCCTATGAGCCTCCACCCCTGAGAGACTATATAACTTGTGTCCCATCAAATTTTATCACAAGATATAGAATATATATATATATTTAAGAATGAAAACATGTAACTTAATGTTTTTAATCCTTATGGGGAACTATTGTGACATTTTAGTTTGATAAGCCTGTGTATGAAATTATCACATACTATGTCACATACAAGATCAATCATGAAGTGATAATATATTTTATAAATATTCATATACAAGAATAAAAGTAACCATAAGTTAATTTAAACATGTTTCTAGGAAAAAGAGTAACATTAATTAACTCTTCATAATAATTACATTGATTAAGAAAAAAAATTAAATTTTCACATTAAGAAAATATGAAGTCCTAAGGTAAATATAAAATACCCCATAAGACACATGTCAAATTAAATAGTCATAGAAGCTAAAAATAAATTCAATATTATCTATCTAGAAGATCATAATATAATATCATCAACATATATATTTATAATCATAATGTTAATATAATATTTTTTAATAAACACTGTAGGTTTAATTATTCCATTTTAAAAATAATTCACCAACAAAAATAAATTTAATCTATCACACCATGCATGAGATTCTTTCTTAATAACATATAAAAATTATTATAGTTTTAAAATATTATCAAGATAATTCAGATTTTCAAAACGAGGGGATTGATTGACATAAAAATCAATAACAATATGTTCTTACAAAAATTTACTCTTCACATTCATTATAGAAATCCTAAATCCATGAGAAGTTACATAATCTAATAAAATTTGTATAGAATCTGGTGATAGTAATGTGATGGACTATCTAAAAAACCGTGAATGAAATAAGTTAAAATGTTATAAGATACACCCTTATATACATGAAATCAAGAGTTCACTCCCTCATCATGGACCTCAACACAGTTAAAAAAAATAAATGATGTATCCCCCACTATCATGAAATTCATACCACTATACACTCATTGTATGGTGTCTGGTACATCAATTTCACAAGGATAATTAGTGTCTTTTGGGTACCCCAGGAGTTTTCCAAAACATAAATATATATAGAGTTTTCAATTAGCGGATTATGAATAGAGGATGAAAAATTAAACACTTTAGGGGATTTGTAGTCAAGTTATTCGGTGATCATTATTGAAAATAGGTCTATGTTATAAAATAATCCAAATAAATAATAATTAGACTCACTCATTACACTCATTATTTTTTAAGATTTTGAATGGTAGAAAGAGACTCAAATTTCTTGTGAATATTTTTGAAATTACATTTACCCTTTCCCAATTTATTTGTATACTATATCATCATCTGAATCGGTCTTATAAATAAATTTGTAGATATTATTCACATGTAGCATGAGGGATGGGAGGATGAACACATTGTTATATTCCCATGTATTATTTAATTACCTCCTTATTGTATGAATTTTGTGACTAGGGATACAGTTGGGAACTATCACAACAACCCCTTATTATCTTATAATTGGTGATTTAAATCCATATATTCACTTTTAATAAACATTCAAAATTTTTAGTTAGCTGAAAAATATTAATAAACTAACATTGTTTTAATACATTTAATATGGTAAGACTCGTTTACATATTACCTAAAATATACATAGATCCAATAAATTATATTCATTATGAATTATAACTATATTATAACAATAATTTCTAGAAAATTTATTAGGTTTTTCTTCCATAGTTAATTTCCAATTCAGATCTCTTAATAATTCTAAATAATTATCCAAGATAATATCAAAAATAGAGACATTGGGATCATAGAATCTACTTAATGAATTTATGGTCAACAATATAAAGTCATCATATCCCACAATTGATTCTTTATGTTAGCCTTTGAGTTTTTTTAATTTCATTAGAAATCATGATTCTCCACGTAAAAATTAGCAAAATGATCTTCTGATACAACAAATACCAAATAAAATTCTAAGAATTATTCATCAATTTTTGGTTTATCTAAATATATTTCTTTTAAACCATTCATAACTAATTTACCATGAAAAAATTATTTAGAATCCATAGTTCTCATTTAATAAAATTTATAATATTTACTATCGTTGAAATATCATGAAAATATTAAATTATCTTATTTAACATCAAACATTTTCCAAGAATATTTAGAATTAAAAATAAAAACAATCAATGAAAAATATGTTAAATACCTAACTTTTTATTTCATTTGTATCTATAATTAAGAAAGGGTTTTCTCACGGATATTTTAATTAATAATGTAGATAGAAATACAATAATAAATATTAACAACTTCTTCATAAAAATACATAATAATTCTAAATTCAATTAACATAAATCAAATTATTTCATGATTAGTTGTGTTATTACTTTCCGCAACACCATTTTATCATCGATGTTTAAGAGTTGAGGAATTATAAAAAAAATAATTTTAAAATTTTATCAAATTATAGATTTAATAACTACCCCCGTGATCATTTATAATAGAGTTAATTATATAATATTACCAATTTTAAATTAATATATAAAAAATAAAAACTGTGAAAATGTTTAATTTTTATGAGATAGAAAATAAATCGATGTAAATATATTAAAGTCATAAAAACTAGAAAAGCACCATTTTTGATAATTAATCTTGTAGTTTAGAAAGATCTAGATATATATTATAGAACAAATTAAATAAAACATATATTTTTCATTTATTTTTCAATCATGAAGATAAATTTCACTTTAATTTTGTGCACAATATAATCAATACAAATGTTATTATCTTTAATATTAGATAAAAAAATACATAATAAATTTTGAAAAGAAGAGATTTATTATTTTCAAATTTTACGGACATTCAATTCTCACATAATTGAGAAATAATAATTAGATGTTATTTTGATCCATTAATATATATATATATATATATAGAAAAAATAATATAGTTATAAATTAGATATTCATAAATTGGACAACTCCAATGCAGTAATTTTTGAAAGGCATAGTTCCTCGATAACATCGATTGTCTGAAAATGAATTTGATAGATCTCTTGTAACACTTCTCGATAATACACCATCTTTATTTCATATGTCCTAATTAATGCATCAAAGGTAATTTTTCATCAAAAATTAATTTGAATATTTTTTGTACACGAGATTCTTTGGGTCCAATATAATTATTAATTGAAATTATTAGTACCAAAATATATTTTAAAAATATATTTTTTGGGTAATGTATCATATAAATATTAAGAAATAAATTCTCTTATGTGTGCTAATTTTTATTATAATTCATTAAAAAATTAAATTGAATTGTGAGCTTAAATTCAATATATAAAACATATAGAAATTAAAATACTTTTCACTAGGAAAATTTTCAATATTTTGGGTAAATTTCTTTTTTAGACAATATCCAATATATTTTTTTACAATTTTTTTAGAAATTATTTATTACAACATTTATTAACTAACACAAAAGTAGCTAATGCATCATTTAGTTTACCAATTTTTTAATTAGCCTCTTCATGTTGTTTTTTATGTTTAATAAAAAATCATAATCATTTTTCTGAGAACCTAAAGCTATATTTTTTATTTTTTCAGTATCATGGGTATGACTATTCTTTTCCACGTCAAGTTTATTTTAAATTTTTTTATTTTTATATTCAATTCATATATTCCTTTGAATTATTTTTTTTAATTTCCCAATTTTGTCATTATGTTTATAAAATCTATTGTTTTTAATATTTAAATCATAATAACAACAAAATATAGAATTAATACTATAAACATTTTTGTAAGAATAAAATTTTAGATTGACAATATGGTTGTTTTACTATAGATCCATCATATGAATATTATTTCCAAATGAAACACTAACCGGTAGCTAAATTTTTTTCATCATATTTATTATAATTTTTATCATTTCATAAATGATTCTGTTTGGGTTCCCAATATTAATATTTATTTTCATTATATATTCATGAAAAATTATTTTAAAACATTATTATATGAATTATTGTAGAGACCCGTATCTTGACGTACATGGACATTACATTACATTTGCGGAATACTTAGTACATAACAAAAACACACACACAAGGATCGTAATAGTTTAGTGTCTTTGGAAACTCGGAACGTAATCTTCTAATCGTGGTGAAAGATCTTCAATATCTCCCTGGTTCACGCCCAAATTTACCCAAGAGAAGAAGGGTAGAACGGTCCTTGTAGTGTAGCTTGGGTTGTCGATTCCACAGAGACCTAAGAAGATACCTAAGATACAAAACCTAAGGGATGGATTTTTGGCTATGAAGTGGCCAACTTGGATTGATTTTGGATGGGTTTTAATGATATCTAAAAGATTTAAGTGGATTCAATTTAAAAGAATGAGTTGATCCTAGGTTATCACTCGGGGTGGATTGGATGTATTTTCTTTTTTAATGATTTCAATTTCTTAAATTTGAGATGGGTTCATTTAAGGAGATAAAACAATATCATCACTTACTGGTTTAATGCCTACACCCTCTAATACTAATCACCTATACACTTGAAGGATCAAAGTTTTGAGCACTTCAAGGTAAAGGATCGTATTAGTACTTGAAGTGTGTGGCCTTAAATTCAACAAGGACGATGGAGTTTAAAAATCATCAAATAAAAATCCCAATTAAAGAAGTGATTATACATTAATTAGGTGATAAATAACATCCAATCCAGCCCCTTGCTACTCCCTTGGATCAACCCATAAGTGGGTTAGCCCTCCATTGATCCCATGGTTTCAATGGAAGCGGAAAGTAGACTCATAAGGGAGGAATGAAGAAGTAAAGAAAACAACAAAAATAAAATGATCACTCCACCGTTGTGTGAATAATTTCACAAGGGTTGGTGTGAATAAATTCACACCTTAATCCAACGGTATCAAAGTGATATTAAGAACAACAGAATAAGAGTAGAAGAAGAACTTTTATTAAGAAACTAAAGTGAATTGAACAACTTACATGTGAAAGACAAAATTGAGGCAACAAAAATGCAGCATAACATTACAAGTAAACAAAGCATCCAAGATCTTCAACTCCTTCACCACCACTGCCTTAAATAGGCATTTTGGGAGCCTTGGGTCGAGCCTTCAACAGTACAAGTCATCCCACTTGAGTATGGTAGGCCTAGGGTGGTGGAAAGTTTGTGGAATTTGGAATTTTCCACATTTGACCCGAGGTGGCAGCCAGATTTCATCCACCGAACAGACGCGTTTGGATGACCTTCTAGATGGCCGAATCAGGGTGGGCCATAGAAGAAGAAAATGGAGCTCCGGATGTCTTCTAACCGCCTGTAAAATTTGGGCCCATTTGGAGTTGTGTATTCCGAGATATGATCAAAATGGTGGACTGTTTTTCTGGACCGCAGAATCTGGCCCAGAATTTTATCTCTAACTTGGGCCGCCTAAATGACCAACATGGAGGCCGAATTAGCATTAACTCCTGAAGAGTGATTTGTTTCTGTACATGTCTTCTATCATCCCACGAAATTTGGGATTAATTGGGCCTGTATGTTGGGCCCCAAAGTCTCATCAGTGGGCTGGTGTCCAATCTGCCTTCTCCAGAATTGCTTCCTTTCATTGCCAAATATCTCCATCGTCCTCCATAAATTCTCCATTGATCCCTGAATCAAACATGTTCATATTTAAGTGTAGATCAATTTCCAAAAATATCAAATTAAAATATGTAAAATTCAATTCCTTACAATCAGATGAATCATTGGGTACTTTAAATGATGTTCAAAAATGTACCACATAGTAGTGCATTTTAAGAAGGTATTACAAACATAATGTGAAATGATGTTCAAAGTGTAAAATGCACTAAAATGGTGTTTATGAATAACAAAGAACATGAAAATTATGTATATTAACAATGAATATTAGCCTCATTTAGTGGCTAATCACACCCCCCAACTTGAGTTTTGCTAGTCCCGAGCAAAATATATCTCATCAAAAATGAAATTCAAATTCCCTTTTCTAAAAACATTTTAATACAAAATGATCACCAAAAAACCTTATACCAAACAATCATGAAACCCATCAAAATATTTTAATACGAGATAGTTTCATAAGCAGATCCCAATCCCAAGCCCATTCCTTTGATCAAATCCATCATCATACTTCATCCAACTCAATTAGGTGTAATGATGTGTTGTGAATCACAATAGATATGGGGTTCATTTTCATTCAAGGGGGAAATCATGGAAGCGCTAGGTGGAATCACATTTAATCCTAATATGAGCATTCTTCATCCCTATTTTTTTTTTTTGATTTTTTTTTTTTTTTGCAATATTGCTATAGTAATTGAGATTGCAATTAATCAAATTAACCCATGTAGCAAGACTTTGCCGATGACTCCCAGACTCAAAAGGCCTTAGGGCACCAAGTGAAGCCCACATACTCGGGCATCGTCTCGAGTTAACTTAATCAAAAACAAAGTCATATTACCATAAATAGAGATAGATTGAAAAACTCAGGGCTAGACAACTCTGGAGTCACGATCCCCAAGTGCCGAAAGCCTCGCATTTTATCAATCCATTGCTCTACACGCAAATTTTTATTTTTATTTTTTATTTTTTATTTTTTAATAATTTTTTTTTTAATAATTTTTTTTTTTTTTTGAGTACTCATATTATTCATAAAAATAAAACCATCCTATGCTATTTATTATGGGACCCCAAAAATTCAAATTAGTACCCCACAGTCTAGAGGACGTGCATTGTGGCATTTTTTTTATTTGGATGAAAATATAAATGATGACATATCACATTGGACAGCCACACTTTCCAAAATCTATGCTCATGAAATTATACAAGGATTAAAATCAGAATCAGGGCATGCTAAATTATTTGATATTCAGTTTCAAAGTGTGCAATGTGTATTACCATGTTCGAAGTTAAAGGAATTTTTCCTTCCATTTACTTTTTTTTCAAATCATTCAATTTTTGTTTTTGACACAAAAGCATTTTTTTTTATTTTATCTCCCCCCCAACTTAAAACAACACTGTCCCCAGTGTTTAAAGAAAAGAAAATTTATAAGGGGGTAGAGGTAGAGAATTAAAGTTCAAAAATGAAATTGAAAATGAGGGTTATGGAATGAAGTCACCTGGTGGTTGAAGTTGGAAGTTCTTGCAGCTTGAATTTGTTCCTTTGATATCCATGTCTCTTGCAAAGTTCCCTAGTGGAAAAAGGAAAAAAAAAAACAAAACAAACAAAACAAACAATATATATATATATATATTTATATAATAAAGGAAGTAGAATATAAGAATATATATAAAAATTATAGAATAAGGTAGCACAAGAAGCCGCAGGTCAGTGGTAAGCGCGCGCCCCTGTCTCCCTTCGGTCCCGGGTTCGAGTCCCCGCGGCTTCGCCGGTTGTGACGGGGTTTGCCCCACGGCCTATGGCGTGGACTTTTTTTTTTTTTTTGTATTATTATATATTTTTTTTTAACCCATTGAATAATAAAAACAAAATAAACTGATGATACATTGTCTTCTTTTTAAATTTCTGGGTAAGGTATTACTCAAGGATCACACCACGTGACACGGATGAATATGGTGCTCCTCTTTCGTACCCATCCATACTCATAATAGAAGAACAGGTCAAAAGTCTATTTTTTTTTATTTTAAATATAAACATGATTAAGTAATCTTATTTGAAAAATAAAGATGATTCAGAAATATTAGAAACATAAAAACCACGGGTTGCCTCCCGTGCAGCGCTTTGTTTAACGTCGTTAGCTCGACTTAAACCCCTTATTGATTAATTGTTGTTTTTTTTTCAAAGGTAGGTTCACTCAGGTCTTCATCAACTTCATGTTTTTGGAATGGTTCTATGAATGGTTTGACTCTATGACCATTAACTTTAAATATTTGACCATTGGTGGGATCTTGAATTTCAACAGCCCCATGGGGGTACACCTTATGCACTATGTATGGACCGGACCATCTAGACCTCAACTTTCCCGGGTGCAAATGAAGTTTAGAACTATACAAAAGCACAGGTTTCCCTGGTTCAATGTGTTTAGTTTTAAGATTCCTAGACTGGTAGGCTTGAACTCTAGCTTTATTGATCCTTGAATTTTCATAAGCCTCCATCCTAAGTTCCTCAAGCTCGTTTAGATCCAATTTCCTCTTTATTCCGGCCAAAGAAATGTCAAAGTTCATTTTTTTGATTGCCCAAAAGGCCTTATGCTCAATCTCCACTGGCAAATGGCATGCTTTACCATAAACCAACCTATATGGGGACATTCCTAGGATAGTTTTAAATGCTGTTCGATATGCCCAAAGAGCATCTAAGAGTTTGCTCGACCAATCTTTCCTAGATGGATTGACAGTTTTCTCAAGAATTTGTTTGATTTCTCGATTGGCTAACTCAGCTTGACCATTGGTTTGTGGGTGGTAAGCGGTGGACACTTTGTGAGAAATTCCATACTTCTCCATGAGCGATGAGAATGGGCGATTGCAGAAATGAGTTCCACGATCACTAATGATTGCCCTAGGAATCCCAAATCTAGAGAAGATGTTTTCTTTAAGGAATCTAATCACAGTTTGATGGTCATTGGATTTTGTAGGAATGGCCTCAACCCATTTTGAGACATAATCGACAGCCAAGAGAATGTAAAGATATCCCCTAGAGTTTGGGAAGGGACCCATGAAATCAATTCCCCAACAGTCAAAGATTTCAACCACTAATATTGGAGTGAGAGGCATTTGATTCCTTTTTGTGATGGACCCTACTTGTTGACACCTAGGACAGCTTTGACAAAATGTGTAGGAGTCCCTTGAGAGGGTGGGCCAAAAGAGACCACATTGAAGAACCTTTGCAGAAGTTTTCTTAGAGGAAAAGTGACCTCCACATGCCTCATTGTGACAGAATTTAAGGATGGACTCTTGTTCGGATTCTGGCACACACCTCCTAATGACTAGGTCAGGACAGAACTTATATAGGTATGGATCATCAAACACATAATGCTTGACATCAGAAAGAAATTTTCTTCTAGCTTGGGTCCCTAAGAATTTTGGAATGACCCCTGAAACTAAGAAGTTGGCTATGTCAGCATACCAAGGGCAGTCACTCACAGAATAGAGGTTCTCATCGGGAAATGAATCAGACACAGAAAGGTGATGTGATTTGTCCTTGAATTCCAACCTAGAGAGGTGATCAGCTACAACATTCTCGACACCTTTTTTATCCTTAATGGTTAAATCGAACTCTTGAAGAAGAAGGACCCACCTAATCAATCTAGCCTTTGCATCTTGTTTTTGGAAGAGATATTTTAGAGCTGAATGGTCGGTGAATACAATGATGGGTGATCCTAAGAGGTAGGACCTGAATTTCTCTAAGGCAAACACAATAGCAAGTAACTCCTTTTCAGTGGTGGTGTAATTGATTTGGGCATCATTTAAGGATTTGCTTGCATAAGAAATGACATATGGAGTTTTATCACACCGTTGTCCTAACACAGCTCCTACAGCAAAGTCACTGGCATCACACATGAGTTCGAAAGGAAGGTCCCAGTTTGGAGATTTCATAATGGGAGGAGAGGTGAGAGCGGATTTAAGGGTTGAAAATGAACCCTCACAGCTTTCTGTCCAAACAAATGGAGCATCCTTTACTAGGAGAGCACAAAGAGGGCGAGAGATTGAACTAAAGTCCTTAATGAATCTTCTATAGAAACCAGCATGTCCTAAGAAGGACCTCACTTCCTTAACAGTTCTGGGTGATGGAAGGTGACGAATGATGTCAACCTTTGCTTTATCAACTTCAATCCCCCTACTCGAGACCAGATGGCCTAGAACAAGTCCCTCTTTAACCATGAAATGGCATTTTTCCCAGTTTAGGACCAGATTTTTTTCTTCACATCTTGACAAGACTCTATCCACATTCTGCAGACATCCCTCAAAGGTATCCCCAAACACAGAGAAGTCATCCATGAAGACCTCAAGAAAATCCCCTACCATGTCTGAGAAGATTCCCATCATGCACCGCTGGAAGGTTCCAGGGGCATTGCATAACCCGAACGGCATGCGTTTAAAGGCAAAGGTACCGAAAGGACATGTGAATGTAGTCTTCCCTTGATCCTCTAGGGAGACCTCAATTTGATTGTAACCTGAGTACCCATCTAGGAAGCAATAGAATTGATGACCCGCCACTCGCTCGAGGACTTGATCAATAAAGGGCAAGGGAAAATGGTCCTTCTTGGTACAAGAGTTGAGCTTCCTATAGTCAATACAGACTCTCCAGCCACTACTCACCCTAGTTGGAAGAATTTCCCCATCCTTATTAGTGATCACAGTGATTCCAGCTTTCTTTGGGACAACTTGAATTGGGCTTACCCACTCACTCTCAGCTATGGGGTAGATGATACCAGCTTTCAACAACTTAAGAAGTTCTTTCCTTACCACATCCATAAGATTTGGATTGAGTCTCCTCTGAGGTTGACGACATGGTTTGGATTCAGATTCAAGAGTAATCCTATGAGTTCCAATAAGTGGGCTAATCCCAGGAATATCAGACAGGGTCCAACCAATGGCTTTCTTGTGTTTCCTAAGGACATCTAGAAGCATCCCCTCCTGATTGGCTTCAAGAGAAGAAGATATGACTATAGGATGTGTTTGATTTTCCCCTAGGAAGGCATACTTGAGGGAGGTAGGAAGTTCCTTCAATTCAAGATCTGGTTGGTTCAGAATTTCAGCAGAATATTGGGGCATTGGATCAAGATCAAATTTGTTTCCTAGATTTTCAGATTGAATTGATTCCCCATGTGTAGAGGTTTCAGCCACAAGATTGTATTGACCTGGGTTAGGGAAGGGAGTTTGAGTCGTCTCCATGAATGTGGTTTCCTGAAAGGTTTCACTGATTGTTGGTCCTAAGACATCATTATAGGAGCAATTTGAAAATGATTCGAGCCAAGGAGATAAACTTCCTTCATGTGAACAAAGGAAATCAATCTCATTCTGACTTAAACATCCATCAAATATTCCTTGATGTTCCATGGATTCATTATCAATACTTCCTATCATGTTTACTTCATGAATGTCCTCGTCATCTCCTATTTGTGAGCTTGCGTTATAGATGTTCAAGTCTAGACTCATGTTCCCAAAGGTGATGGTCATGTTCCCATTTCGGACTCGGATAACAGAGTTGATTGTTGCAAGGAAAGGACGACCAAGGATGATTGGGGTTTGTTCTTTATTTCCTAAATTTGGATGGTTGTCAAGGACAATGAAATCAGCAGGGTAGATGAAGTTTTCAACCTTTACCAGAACGTCCTTTAAAATCCCCTTTGGAACCCTAATGCTACGATCAGCAAGCTGAAGTGTGACAGATGTGGGTTGGAGCTCTTCTAGGCCTAACTGGCAGTACACAGCATATGGGATGAGATTGACACTAGCACCTAGGTCACACAAGGCCTTGACAACTTTGCTTTCTCCTAGTTCAACATTGATGTAAGGGCAACCTGGGTCTTTCAACTTAGGAGGAATGGTCCCTTGAATGGTGGTACTCACATTAGCAGCCAAAAGGACTTGGTTTTTATGTGAAAATTTTCTTTTAAAAGTGCACAAGTCCTTAAGGTACTTTGAGTAGGAAGGTATGGTTTGGATTGCATCGAGAAGAGGAATGTTCAACTTGACTTGTGAGAAGATTTCCCTCAATGTTTCACTCAGTTCAGGCTTGGATTTCCCCCTCATGCGTTGGGGAAATGGTGCAGGTTGTGGGGTTGTTTGTTGAAGAGTTGTTTCTTTCACATTGTTATCAGTTTCCTCAGTTTGATCTTGTGGTTCACTTGAATTCTCATCCAAGTTTGAATCTTCAGGTGGGTTCTGAATTAGTTGTTCAGGTTTCTCAATTGATTTCCCACTTCTTAAAACAGTCACAGCCTTTAGTTGTTCATGAGTTGTTTGAGCACAACTTGACTCTCCCCTTGAAGTTGAGGACGGCACCGCCTGAGTAGGCATGGGTGCCTTTCCAGTTTTGATGGTTTGAAGTTCTTGTTTTAGGGAAGAGACTTCTGAGTTCATCCTCTCCATTTGTTTGCACAATTGTTCTAGTAGGCTTTGTGGAACAGTTTGGGTTGGTGCTTGAGTAGGTTGGTTTATCCCAGGGGGATATTTTGGAGGTGGGATGGTTTGTTGAAAATGGACCGGTGGTTGTTGGTATTGGATAGGTTGGGTTTGGAACTGGTTATGGTTTTGGTAGTTCTGATGGGGGTAAGGATTTTGTCCCTGTGGTTGGCTAGGTTGTTGGTTATCCTTCCATCGGAAGCCAGGGTGGTCATTGTACCTTGGATTGAAGGTGTTTTGGTATTGAGGCTTTTGAAAGTTTAGGGCATTGACTTCCGCTGGGGGTCCTCCTAGAAGAACATCCTTGATGGATGGAATGGTTGGGCAGTTGTCTGTTTTATGGTCATGTTTGTCACAAATTGTGCAAACAAGGTCTACATTTTGGATTTCATGGACTTTCCTAAGGTCTATCTCTTCAACCTTCCTAGAGAGTGCTGCGAGTTTGGCCCTAAGGCTTTCCTCTTCTCTAAGTGTATGAATTCCTGTGGTTCTTTGTGGCTTTTCAGAATAGGGTGAAGTTCCCCAAGTTTGGTTTTGTTCAGCCAGACTTTCCAGATACTCGTAAGCATCATTTGGGGCTTTGTTTTTAAAGGTTCCATTACACATCATGTCAATGAACTGTTTGTTCCCCGGACCCAACCCTTCATAGAAAATTCTCACTTGTTCAGGTATGGAAAACCCATGGTGTGGAACCATGTTTAGGGTGTCTTTGAACCTCTCCCATGTTTCATAAAATGACTCTCCCTCTTTTTCAAAAAAGTTTTGGATGCTCTTTTTAAGTGCAATTGTTTTGTGATGAGGGAAGTATTTTTTGTAGAATTCTCTTTGCAGTTGGTCCCAAGAGTGGATTGATGCAGGTCTCAAGTTGTTTAGCCAATTTTTAGCTCGATCCTTTAATGAAAAAGGAAATAGCCTCATCTTAGCAGATTCTAGTTGATGTGGGGGACACATGGTTTCAACAATGTCGTTGAACTCTTTGACATGAAGGTATGGCATTTCTGACTCCATCCCATGAAAGGTTGGAAGGTGGTTTAGGACATGGGGTTTGAATATGTAGTTGGTGTCTCCTATGGAATTGTGTCTAATGCATGAGGGGGCATTGGTCCAAGCTGGAGTGAGGTAGTCGTTCATGGTTTGATCAACTACATTCCCTAAGTTTGGAGCTTCTTGGTTTTGGTTTCCCATTTGATTCCCCCCAGGGTTTACAATTTGATTTTGTGGATGACCCTCCATTGGACTTGTTTCAAGTTCTGACTTTGGGGTTTCAAGAATATTTGAATCTGATTTAAACAATCCCTTAGGTTCACTTGACTCCCCTATCCTAGAACTTTCCACCCTAACTAGTCTGTTTGAGAAATCGCGGGTGTAGGCGGACATGCGCCCAAAAAAAAAGCGAGAAAGGGACAAGATAAGAGATCTTGGGTGAGAGTAGAAGAATGGAGGTGAGGAAAGAAGGTTTTTTTTTTTTTTTGGATCTAAGGTACTTACTTGGTCCCCGGCAACGGCGCCAAAATTTGGTTCACGCCCAAATTTACCCAAGAGAAGAAGGGTAGAACGGTCCTTGTAGTGTAGCTTGGGTTGTCGATTCCACAGAGACCTAAGAAGATACCTAAGATACAAAACCTAAGGGATGGATTTTTGGCTATGAAGTGGCCAACTTGGATTGATTTTGGATGGGTTTTAATGATATCTAAAAGATTTAAGTGGATTCAATTTAAAAGAATGAGTTGATCCTAGGTTATCACTCGGGGTGGATTGGATGTATTTTCTTTTTAATGATTTCAATTTCTTAAATTTGAGATGGGTTCATTTAAGGAGATAAAACAATATCATCACTTACTGGTTTAATGCCTACACCCTCTAATACTAATCACCTATACACTTGAAGGATCAAAGTTTTGAGCACTTCAAGGTAAAGGATCGTATTAGTACTTGAAGTGTGTGGCCTTAAATTCAACAAGGACGATGGAGTTTAAAAATCATCAAATAAAAATCCCAATTAAAGAAGTGATTATACATTAATTAGGTGATAAATAACATCCAATCCAGCCCCTTGCTACTCCCTTGGATCAACCCATAAGTGGGTTAGCCCTCCATTGATCCCATGGTTTCAATGGAAGCGGAAAGTAGACTCATAAGGGAGGAATGAAGAAGTAAAGAAAACAACAAAAATAAAATGATCACTCCACCGTTGTGTGAATAATTTCACAAGGGTTGGTGTGAATAAATTCACACCTTAATCCAACGGTATCAAAGTGATATTAAGAACAACAGAATAAGAGTAGAAGAAGAACTTTTATTAAGAAACTAAAGTGAATTGAACAACTTACATGTGAAAGACAAAATTGAGGCAACAAAAATGCAGCATAACATTACAAGTAAACAAAGCATCCAAGATCTTCAACTCCTTCACCACCACTGCCTTAAATAGGCATTTTGGGAGCCTTGGGTCGAGCCTTCAACAGTACAAGTCATCCCACTTGAGTATGGTAGGCCTAGGGTGGTGGAAAGTTTGTGGAATTTGGAATTTTCCACATTTGACCCGAGGTGGCAGCCAGATTTCATCCACCGAACAGACGCGTTTGGATGACCTTCTAGATGGCCGAATCAGGGTGGGCCATAGAAGAAGAAAATGGAGCTCCGGATGTCTTCTAACCGCCTGTAAAATTTGGGCCCATTTGGAGTTGTGTATTCCGAGATATGATCAAAATGGTGGACTGTTTTTCTGGACCGCAGAATCTGGCCCAGAATTTTATCTCTAACTTGGGCCGCCTAAATGACCAACATGGAGGCCGAATTAGCATTAACTCCTGAAGAGTGATTTGTTTCTGTACATGTCTTCTATCATCCCACGAAATTTGGGATTAATTGGGCCTGTATGTTGGGCCCCAAAGTCTCATCAGTGGGCTGGTGTCCAATCTGCCTTCTCCAGAATTGCTTCCTTTCATTGCCAAATATCTCCATCGTCCTCCATAAATTCTCCATTGATCCCTGAATCAAACATGTTCATATTTAAGTGTAGATCAATTTCCAAAAATATCAAATTAAAATATGTAAAATTCAATTCCTTACAATCAGATGAATCATTGGGTACTTTAAATGATGTTCAAAAATGTACCACATAGTAGTGCATTTTAAGAAGGTATTACAAACATAATGTGAAATGATGTTCAAAGTGTAAAATGCACTAAAATGGTGTTTATGAATAACAAAGAACATGAAAATTATGTATATTAACAATGAATATTAGCCTCATTTAGTGGCTAATCACTCCCATAAAGATCTTCCCTTTTTTTATACCTAAAACCTTTCTTTATATCCTGGGGAAAAGAAAACATAAAAGGGTGAGCTCAAATGCTCAGTAAGGGTAAACAAAAGAAATATCAATCACATCATATACATAAGAACATAGCTTTTGGAAATCTTAACCTGCAAAAGAGATCATAATATCTTATCATGGGATAAATCATAGAAGTGAAAATGAGATCCCCATAATCATAACATAAAACTTGAAACTTTGTGGCATGCACACATAATCATGGAAAATCATTTCTTGTTAGTCATGACTCATTGCCAAGACTATCTTAGTGGACAAAGTCCCTTTCTGAACCGACTTCACTCCTCGTTTCAGTCCTGTATCACTGAACCGAAATAACATTCCGTTCCAGCCATGTCTATCTCATGAGATATAAAATCTTTACCCAATGCATTGGAGGGAGATATAGGTCCCACCCATCTTATAATGAATCCTTTCTTATGTGTGACACATAATCATAAACCATACATCATAGCGTAACCCATGTAATAAAAATGGGATTCTTAAACAACATGACATCATAAAACAATTCATATAAGATAAAGGAATTCATAAAAATATTTCCATCACAACATAATAAAATACATGTAATAATAGGGATAAAAACAGAACCCTTTTATTATCTTAGATGGAAAATAATTTTGATAAAATACTTGAACTCCATTCTTGAGGAAAATATCTTTTCTACTTCAAAAACATTTTTCCTTTCATAGCATGTCATACGACTTTAAAAAAAAGAAGTTGATTAAAAATAAACTTGAAAACTTGTAAATGAAGTTTCTTGGAAATAATGTTTTAAAAATCCATTCATGCCGTATAAGTTAAAAAAACATTCTTCGTACTTTTTTCAGAAAAGTCAAAAAGTACCTCGTACGAAAAACGACAAAAGATTCCTTTCGTACATATTACTAAAAACTCACCAAAGGGTAAAAATGGATTTAAACAATTGTAGGTGGATGGAAATAATATTACATATTGATGAAACATGGATGTGGTTGATAAAATACACCCCAGTAAATACTTACGAATAAACAATCTCGGATAAAAATGAGATTGTGATATTTCCCTTACCATAGGTCCGACTTGCTTTGTAAGTGTCCGAATATCCTGTATAATGGTTTAAATAATGTCATTGACTTATTAAAGAATCATATTCATTTTTATGATATCATATATGGTTTACTTATGACATTATATTACCCGCTCTTTTGTAAATTCCATGTTAAAGAAGCGTTTTGGGTAAAATCGTTTCATTTATCGTAGGTGTTTTGACATGTTGTTCTTGACATAATTATTACTTATATCAGGATTTGCTCACTTACAGAATATAAAATATGACGTATATATCATATATATTCAGTATATATATATATAATAGGTAGATAAATAAAATTAAAAACACCGTTCATGGAGACGGTAGTCCGTACGTACGCATGAACGCTGGTTTCCTTTCCTTATTGTCTTGAAATGGAAGTAAGTAGATGACATACAAATGTATATATATGAATAAATCCAGTAGCTTTATAATGTCATATATTTCATTATTATTTCTTATATATACTTTATAATCATTCTTAAATGGTTAACATGGAGAATGAATCTCATCGCGTCGTGGAGACGGTAGTCCGTACGTACGCACGAGCGATGATATCATTTCTATAAGTATTGAATTGAATTGGAGTGGATTATACAATATATCAGAATAAATATGATGTTGTAATAACTATGTATAGTTATTCTTTACACCATTATACCCATCCATGTAAGGTGGTGGTGGAAAATAGATTACACCACGGCGTGGAGACGATATTCCGTACGTACGCAAGCGCGGTGATTTCTTTTTCCGTAGGATGGATAGATGGTGAAATAGGGTTGTTTCATACTTATAATAACATATCAGTATATGAGTGATACTTATGTTATTACTTCATAATGAAACAACCTAAGAAGAAGAAGTGGAAGAAGAAATAAAGATGAAAGAATTGGTAACGGTAATTACCTCTTCTTTGAAGCGCCTTTTGGAGACCTCCTCTTAGGGAACTAAAATTGGTCTTTGAGTAAGACCAGAACCTCAAGGATGTTGCTGGGGAAGTGGAGAAGAGATTTTGGCAGGTGTTGGCCGATCTTGAGTGCTCAAATTGGTGTGAGGAGGAGGGGGAGGAGGTGTCCTTTTATAAGGGAGGAGAGGGGCACCTTAGGAATATCTCAAAATATTATTTTATATTAAAGTCAAAATCGGTTTATAATGGTTCCAAAGGGTCTTATTTAGAAGCTAAAGTGGGGAAGGGTCGCAATCATATCAACCAATAGGATTTAGACAAGTTTAGGGTATTATTTTAACCTTATCAATTAGATTTAACTCTAAGTTAATTAATTTAACTTTTACCATGTCTTTTTGTTTTCTTCCACTATATGGTTAATACACTTACTATAACATGCCAAACGAACCCCAAATTGGTTATTATTAGTATATATATCCTTATCTAAGTCATTTGGCCGAACCTTAGATTTTTAGGAATAAAATAACAATTAATAATATAATATTTGATTTAAAAACTATTTTGTGTCAATTTTGACACTATTTGATATATGATTTTTGTGAAAGTCATAACAGAATTATATGTTCGAACCAAGTTGATTAAATCAACACTAATATATCATAGTAACCTAGAAAATTAGTTTAATTCATAAAAAGTCTCAAATTACATTTATTTTGGTGTTTATAACCTCAATTATGTCAATATTTCATTAATAAGATAATTACTGCATCATCACTGTGTCATAAATAAATTAAATTATTTGATGTCTAAAAATTACAAATAAAATACCATCATGTATTAAATCTTTTTAGCTTTCTAATTAATATTTACAATCGAATTTATCTTATGTATAACCCCATATTAAAAATGTTTTAGTAAATAAACTTTGATTTTAACTCTTTTAACTCTTCTTTGAATTAAATAATAATAAATGTCTTAATCTAATCCAAGTGGGCCTAAATGATAATATTTTACACTTAAGGTTGTTTTTGGTCGAGATACACTTGTCCAATAGGATTAGGACATGTGTTAGGGTAATATTAATATCATATTTACCCTTAGTTACCCTATTTACTATTATCCGCGGTAAAAAAAAGTAAAAAGTTACTATTCACCAAAAATTATTTTCATCTCATTGAACCACATTTTAGTCCTTGATATTAACCGTGTCTCTCGGATTTTTGAAATTCCATTCACAGAAGTGGTAAAATTATGTTTTATGAAAAATTCAGTTTTTAACCTACCACTTAGTGGTTTCACTATTCATCAAAAATTGAATGTTTTCAGAAAAATACCAAAATTTCATCCTAAGCTATATTTCATATTCCGAATTCAAAAATGAAGTCTTTTTTACCAAATTCATAACATAGAAGTTTCATTAATTAATTTTATAATTAAATCCCGCTATTAAAAAAATAGCGTGTTTTTAAGAAACAATATCTATCAAAAGATTGACACTTGATTATGTCTGGTTTAAATGTGAAATTACATCCAATGACCAACATTGTATTAAATTGTAAAAATATATTCTAAATATACTTTAAAACAACTCAAATTAATAATTTATCACTATTAATTATTTTGATTAAAAAAGTTGTTTTTAATTATAATTTAGTTATTTTCACTATTCATCAGAATATGAAAGTTATCCGAAAAGTACCAAAATTTCACTTTAGGCTAAATTCGATACTCCGAATCCATAAATGAAGTCCATTTTGAAAAATAAAATTTACAAAATTTCAAAAAGTGGTTATTACTATTCTCAACAGCTAGTTTTAATAATATCTTAATAGCATATCATTGTTTAGCGAAACTTGGCGTTGCGTACAACACACACTATCGAGGAAGGTTGTGATTGCGTGTAATGCAAGGCAAGTCAAGGATGTGTGTTGTGCAAGCTCCTTTTGGTGTAGCGTACAACACCAGACAGAAATAAAATTAAAAGAAACATTTTTCATAAAATCTCGGGCTGTTACATTCTACCCCCCTTAAAATGAATTTCGCCCTCGAAATTCGTCGGGGTTATAAATGGTTTAATATTCGAAAGTTTCTTTAATAGAAACCCACATCGTAAAAGGGAATACCAAAACTTGGCTTTAAAAAACTAAAGTATGAAATGTAACGATTACCCAAATAAACTAATCACTGGGTTTCCACATAGGTGAAAATATGGATATGGAAGAGAAATCTAACCATCATGTTCTGATGGAGAGTGGTAGAGAACATGGCTATGGAAAAGCCAGTAATCACAAATCCATAGATTTGTGATGATATAAGGTACCATCTGATTCATCAGGTATAAGATCACTAGGACAACATTTTTGGTTTTCAAGATCATTTCCCTAAAGTTGAAAATTTGCTTAGAATAAATACTTACTTTATTTTGGTACAATCTCACTTTTGTTCGTGCCTTGAACAATTTCTACTTCATCTCTTAAATAAATGAAGTTGAATTTGTTATTCGTGAAGTGTTAGCAGATCATGTGATAGAATGACGGGTCATTCCATCTGTTTCAAACAAAAGGTTAGCAAAATTATATACATAAGTCGATCTATAGTGAGATTAATCACATATGGTTTCTAAAATGGACTTCTACTTCATATATCATACTGCTTAATATAATAAAACTAGTTTCTACTAAACAGGGACTTCCTGTAGGTCAGTGGTAGGCGATAAAGGCCAGTCGCACTTCGGTTGTGTGTTCGATTCCTACAGCCTTGTCCGAAGCGATGGGCTGTCGCCCGTCCTGCAGGTTGTCCTTTTTCTAAAACTACGTTACTATAACATCCCATCAATAATATCGAAAATCTTCTATCCTTAAACAATACTAACTTATGTCCAACATAATCCAGTCTAATCTTTAGGCTTATACATAATACTGCAGTCAACGATTACCAGAGATTTAATACTGTCGTTGATCCCCACATATCATAAGATATGTCTTGTTGGTCACATTCCAAACATTCAAAGTCCTTAATCGTGTATTCTCTTGAATACCTTAGTGAAAACATGAGTGCAGTTAAAAGTTAACACTTTCCACATACCAAAATCCTCAAAATTCTATATACTCAAACCATGATGTCACTTAGTCCTTATATCAATCATGAGCTCATGAATACTATCAAACATTTAATTTTCTCCTTATCCCTTCATTATGCGCATATCATCTACATTCCAAAAATATCTGAATAACCTTTCATGGATACTGGTAACATTAATCATACACTTTCAAAACACAAGGAAAGACAACAGTGTAACAATCCATAGATGTCTCTTTATTCCAAAATTACACATGATAAACATGTAATCATTCCACTACATTCTCAAACCATTGACCGAGCTTCAAAAATTCTTTCATCTCACATATCATTTGTAGTCTCTTCATCATCATCCACATAAATACTACCCATATGACCATACTGATTCTCTTCATGACTCTTTCCCTTAGGGCATTTGTTTGCATAATGCCCATACATTCCACATTTAAAACACTTAACCATTTTTGATGTCGTAGCATTACCATTATCCTCATCCATGGTGTTAACCGACCCTTTTCCTTTGCACTTACTTGTTTTATGTCCTTCTTTTCCACACCCAAAGCATCTTCCAGTTCCCTTGAAACATTCTCCTTGATGCCTTTTCCCACATGATTTACATAGGGGAAATTGAACTTTCTTTCCTCTATGATCATCATGGAACTCCATCTTTCTCTTATTAGTCGAGTCAGGAAACTTACCAAATTTTACTTTATTGATCATGTTGTGAGATTGCTGATTTGGCATAATAATGATTATTGGACATCCAAATCCCATTTCATTTGGTTGCTCATGAAGAATATCATTCCATTGTCCATCATATCCTCCATTATTGTGAATCATCTTGTTTCCAGCCATTTTCTAAAACCCAAACAGAATAGTGTTAGATGCAAAAATCGTAATAAAGGGGGACTAACTTAAATATATATCATCTTTGGTTTATTCTAATATCGTTACCATAGTTCTAGAACTATATCCTATACGTATATTTTCCTTAGGGGCATCCCTAGACATACCTTAGAAATATCTCTAGGGATCTCACTAACGTTTTCGCATCCTAGTTTCCAAAGGTTGACTAAACCTTTCCTCTGATACCAACTGTAGAGACCCGTATCGTGACGTACATGGACATTACATTACATTTGCAGAATACTTAGTACATAACAAAAACACACACACAAGGATCGTAATAGTTTAGTGTCTTTGGAAACTCGGAACGTAATATTCTAATTGTGGTGAATGATCCTCAATATCTCCCATAAAGATCTTCCCTTTTTTTTTATACCTAAAACCTTTCTTTATATCCTGGGGAAAAGAAAACATAAAAGGGTGAGCTCAAATGCTCAGTAAGGGTAAACAAAAGAAATATCAATCACATCATATACATAAGAACATAGCTTTTGGAAATCTTAACCTGCAAAAGAGATCATAATATCTTATCATGGGATAAATCATAGAAGTGAAAATGAGATCCCCATAATCATAACATTAAACTTGAAACTTTGTGGCATGCACACATAATCATGGAAAATCATTTCTTGTTAGTCATGACTAATTTCCAAGACTATCTTAGTGGACAAAGTCCCTTTCTGAACCGAGTTCACTCCTCGTTTCAGTCCTGTATCACTGAACCGAAATAACCTTCCGTTCCAGCCATGTCTATCTCATGAGATATAAAATCTTTACCCAATGCATTGGAGGGAGATATAGGTCCCACCCATCTTATAATGAATCCTTTCTTATGTGTGCCACATAATCATAATCCATACATCATAGCGTAACCCATGTAATAAAAATGGGATTCTTAAACAACATGACATCATAAAACAATTCATATAAGATAAAGGAATTCATAAAAATATTCCCATCACAACATAATCAAATCCATGTAATAATAAGGATAAAAATAGAACCCTTTTATTATCTTAGATGGAAAATAATTTTGATAAAATACTTGAACTCCATTCTTGAGGAAAATATCTTTTCTACTTCAAAAACATTTTTCCTTTCATAGCATGTCATACGACTTTAAAATAAAAGAAGTTGATTAAAAATAAACTTGAAAACTTGTAAATGAAGTTTCTTGGAAATAATGTTTTAAAAATCCATTCATGCCGTATAAGTTAAAAAAAACATTCTTCGTACTTTTTTCGGAAAAGTCAAAAAGTACCTCGTATGAAAAACGACAAAAGATTCCTTTCGTACATATTACTAAAAACTCACCGAAGGGTAAAAATGGATTTAAACAATTGTAGGTGGATGGAAATAATATTACATATTGATGAAACATGGATGTGGATGATAAAATACACCCCAGTAAATACTTACGAATAAACAATCTCGGATAAAAATGAGATTGTGATATTTCCCTTACCTTAGGTCCGACTTGCTTTGTAAGTGTCCGAAGCTCCTGTATAATGGTTTAAATAATGTCATTGACTTATTAAAGAATCATATTCGTTGTTATGATATCATATATGGTTTACTTATGACATTATATTACCCGCTCTTTTGTAAATTCCATGTTAAAGAAGCGTTTTGGGTAAAATCGTTTCATTTATCGTAGGTGTTTTGACTTGTTGTTCTTGACAACATTATTACTTATATCATGATTTACTCACTTCCAGAATATAAAATATGACTTATATATCATATATATTCAGTATATATATATATAATAGGTAGATAAATAAAATTAAAAACACCGTTCATGGAGACGGTAGTCCGTACGTACGCATGAACGCTGTTTTCCTTTCCTTATTGTCTTGAAATGGAAGTAAGTAGATGACATACATATGTATATATATGAATAAATCCAGTAGATTTATAATTTCATATATTTCATTATTATTTCTTATATATACTTTATAATCATTCTTAAATGGTTAACATGGAGAATGAATCTCATCGCGTCGTGGAGATGGTAGTCCGTACGTACGCACGAGCGATGATATCATTTCTATAAGTATTGAATTGAATTGGAGTGGATTATACAATATATCAGAATCAATATGATGTTGTAATAACTATGTATAGTTATTCTTTACACCATTATACCCATCCATGTAAGGTGGTGGTGGAAAATAGATTACACCACGGCGTGGAGACGGTATTCCGTACGTACGCACGCGCGGTGATTTCTTTTTCCGTAGGATGGATAGATGGTGAAATAGGGTTGTTTCATACTTATAATAACATATCAGTATATGAGTGATACTTATGTTATTACTTCATAATGAAACAACCTAAGAAGAAGAAGTGGAAGAAGAAATAAAGATGAAAGAATTGGTAACGGTAATTACCTCTTCTTTGAAGCGCCTTTTGGAGACCTCCTCTTAGGGAACTAAAATTGGTCTTTGAGTAAGACCAGAAGCTCTAGGATGTTTCTAGGGAAGTGGAGAAGAGATTTGGGCAGGGGTTGGCCGAGCTTGAGTGCTCAAATTGGTGTGAGGAGGAGGGGGAGGAGGTGTCCTTTTATAAGGGAGGAGAGGGGCACCTTAGGAATATCTCAAAATATTATTTTATATTAAAGTCAAAATCGGTTTATAATGGTTCCAAAGGGTCTTATTTAGAAGATAAAGTGGGGAAGGGTCGAAATCCTATCAACCAATAGGATTTAGACAAGTTTAGGGTATTATTTTAACCTTATCAATTAGATTTAACTCTAAGTTAATTAATTTAACTTTTACCGTGTCTTTTTGTTTTCTTCCACTATATGGTTAATACACTTACTATAACATGCCAAACGAACCCCAAATTGTTTATTATTAATATATATATCCTTATCTAAGTCATTTGGCCGAACCTTATATTTTTAGGAATAAAATAACAATTAATAATATAATATTTGATTTAAAAACTATTTTGTGTCAATTTTGACACTATTTGATATATGATTTTTGTGAAAGTCATAAAAGAATTATATGTTCAAAACAAGTTGATTAAATCAACACTAATATATCATAGTAACCTAGAAAATTAGTTTAATTCATAAAAAGTCTAAAATTACATTTATTTTGGTGTTTATAACCTCAATTATGTCAATATTTCATTAATAAGATAATTACTGCATCATCACTGTGTCATAAATAAATTAAATTATTTGATGTCTAAAAATTACAAATAAAACACCATCATGTAGTAAATCTTTTTATCTTTCTAATGAATATTTACAATAGAATTTATCTTATGTATAACCCCATATTAAAAATGTTTTAGTAAATAAACTTTGATTTTAACTCTTTTAACTCTTCTTTGAATTAAATAATAATAAATGTCCTAATCTAATCCAAGTGGACCTAAATGATAATATTTTACACTTAAGGTTGTTTTTGGTCGAGATACACTTGTACAATAGGATTAGGACATGTGTTAGGGTAATATTAATATCATATTTACCCTTAGTTTCCCTATTTACTATTAACCGCGGTAAAAAAAAGTAAAAAGTTACTATTCACCAAAAATTATTTTCATCTCATTGAACCACATTTTTGTAAGGACCCGTAAAATTCAAGGGAAATTTTTTCTTAATTTTCTTTAGAATTTTACAAGAGCACGGTTTCAGACGGCACCTGATTCCGAGGCCCGGAGAGCCCGGAATTATTTTCCGAAGTTTGGCTCGGGTACGTTCAGTGAACGAACGAGCGGAAATTCCTAACTTTTGATCCGATGCTCGGAATTGAAATCCGAGGGCACCAATGAACTCGCAGCGCCGATATTCGCTTAAAGAGACCTTTTCGGGAGTTGCGTTTGTTGCGGGTTGAAAGTTAAGTTCTGGGGTTTTTTTTAGTTTGAGTTAAATAAAATTGTGAAGAACAATTTTATTATAACTAGTTAAAACCTATCAATGGAGGTTGGAAGTGGGACCCACACCCACTTAACCTCCCTTGGGAGGATTAAGTGTGGTGGGGCCCACACGAACCCCTAATCTTTTCAAATTCTCTCAACATACTTAACCCCTAATTAATTGACTTAAGTTACTTAATTAATTTTGGGAGTTAAGCCTTTTTGAATTTCAACTTTTGAAATTCTTGTGTGTTTTGTAATAATAAAATAAGGTGTTATCTTATTTTATTATGGGTTGTTTGTTTGTCTCCTTGAGAGCTTTTGGAGAGCTTCTTCTTCATCTTCAAGCTCTGACGAAGAACGAAGAACGCCCAAACTCCGACGAAGAACGACGCCTCTCTTCTTCGTCCTTGGTGTCAACAAGAGGGAACGCCGCACCCTCCTCGGACCTTCTTCGTCGGCATACGAAGATTCGCCAACGACGTATCTCTTCGGGCATAACTCTTCGTCAACGGATTTGAGGAACGACGACCGCGAAGCCCGACCTCCGCGACGTCGTCTTCCGCGGAACGTTCTCAATCTTCGAACCTTATATCAAGGTAGGGGTTGTTGTTTAATTCTTTAATTATTCCATTTCTTGCTCGTGGATCGCATGTCTACGTGAGGCTTTGAAATAATTTATTTAAGTGTTATAGTTAACGCGAGGGGGGCCAGACCGCACGAACACGGCCGAACCCCCCTCCATCGTTCTTGTTTAATTATTGCGGTGGAAGCAAAGTGGCGTGGTGCCGTCGCACCACGCGGATTACCGTACGTTTATTTTTACGCGGCGCCGTCGCACCACGCCGGGGTAGAAACTTCAAGAACGCGACGCCGTCGCGCCCCGTTGAAAAGAATCAAAGCACGGCGAAGGGCCACGGTGCCGTCGCACCGCGCCGGATGACGAACGCCGCGGCGGGACGAGGAGACCGCGGCCAGTTCCGGGCCGTGGCGGAAGAGAAGACCGGCGGCCGGGCCGCCGGCGTCGGAAGCCGAAGGGGGGACCAGAATTTCCGGTCCCGTTTAAGAAAACCGGCCGGCCAGCTGGCCGGCCGGAAGGCTTTAAAACCGGGAGAAATTAATCCCCCGGCCACCTCATAAAAACCCCCCTCTTTAAGAGGGGGGCGGTTTTTTTTGAAGGAGGGGGGGGGGGGCAGCCGGCCCCCCGGTTCCGTTCCAGCAAGCCCCCCACGTGGCGGGGGGCGTTTTTTTTAAAAAACGGCGCGGCATAGCCGCGCCGCCAGATGAAAAGCGGGGGCTTAGCCCCCCGCGTGCGCAGCCTCCTCGCGGCGCCAGGCCGCCGCGGCTCCCCGCGCCGCCGCGCCGCCCCAGGGGGGGGGGGGGGTCGGGCCGGGTCGGCCCGGACCCGGACCCCCCCGTTTCGAACCAGAATTGGTTTTTGGCCCTTAACTTGAGCCTCGGACCTCCGATCGACGAGGCGTCAGCGGCAACGCGATCCTTGGATCGAGACGGTCGTTTCGGTATATCGCACTCAAGGTTTCGGTTTACTTTGAGTTCGGCCGGGTTGGTTCGTTCACGAAACCAACCGGGCCTTCGGAACGGAAACGCTCATATCTTGAGCTACGGACGTCCGATTGACGTGACGTCAGCTGTGTTGTGTTCCTCTTAGTGAGACGAATCTTTTGGTATACTCCGCCCGAGGTTTGGACGCAGGTGGAGTACGGTCGGGTTGGTTTTTCCTTAAAAACCAACCGGGCCCCGGAGACGAAAATGCCAATAACTCTCAGACCGGGCGTCCGATCGACGCGCCGTCTGTTGCGTTGAGTTCCTGTTAACGAAACGGAACTTTTGGATACATCAACTCTGGTCTTCGTGACAGTTGATGTATCAGCCTCTCGGCTCGTGGAGCGGACCCTCCGAACGAGCTTGCTATGTGCGGGAACCCTAATGCTGGCTGCGACTGTTCTACTGCTACGACTGCTACTGTGACTGCGACGACGACAGTACAGAGATCCTGTGTGGATTCGACGACGACAGTACAGAGATCCTGTGTGGATTCGACGACGACGACTACAGCACTCAGCGATCCTACGTGGATCTGTGCTACAGGTCCTGTGTGGGCCCGATCCTGTGTGGGTCCTTGCGCTCAGCGGTTCTGTGTGAGCCAGCGCCTACAGGTTCTGTGTGAGCCCGATCCTGTGTGGGTCTTCTGCGGGGGTTAGTTACCTATCGATCCTTCGTGGGTCCGACGACTTAGATGGATCAGTGATCATCTTTATCGTCCTTGAAGAAGTATACCTGTGTGAGCTGAATCCTATTGCTTTCCTGTGAGGATTGTGTTGTGCAATCCTGCGTGGACTATGTTTTGCTTTCCTATGTGGAATACGTATACTTTCCTGCGTGGACTGAGTTGTACTTGGGCTCGGAGGTTGGAGCGTATTTTAATTGATGACTTAGTTATATGTATGGGCATATACCTAAGCAGTGTCGGTTGTTACTTCGTGTTTGTACTTTTCTTCGTGGTTTATCCTTTGTGGATTTGAGAGACATTCAGGGGTCTCGGGGTCCCTACTGAGTAGCTTATACTCACCCCTGCACGGGCTTCGCCCGCACTACGTTGTGTTGGTTGCAGACGACGGACATCGTTGACTTAGCTGAGGCTTGTAGAGCGGGACGGTACCCGGAGGTGGACCACTGGGCGAGACGTGCACGGAGCGGACGGCGGGACCCATGGAGCAGAGGAGCTATCTGTACCCACCCTTCAGGTGGGATTTCCGGTGGACAGCTCGGAGTAGCGGCTTTTACTTTACATTTGCTGTTTTTTCCTTTTCGAGTTGTACTTTACTTTCAGTTTGGGTTTGTATTCTGGCCCATTTACCTTTCCGCACTTTCAGTCGTACTCTGCTTGCTTAGTGTTTACTTTCCGCTTGTTTACTCTGTGGTGTGTGTTTACTTATCAAAGGCAATGCCTTCCCTTTTTACCGGGATTTACGCCTTGGTGCTAGTCGCCAGCCCCTGGCCTATGGAAGGCGGGCTTGGGGTAGTCACAGCACGGACCCCGAGGGCGGGTCGTGACAAATTGGTATCAGAGGAGTTCGGTTCTACCGCGAACTCTGATCTTTTCTATGTGAAGAAATAATGTTTAGCGTATTGAGTGTGGTTAACAGTCCAGGGAGTCCAGTGTTGGTGCGGCGGCCGACGTATCCGTACACCAGGACCCTGACTTCTGATTTCCGACTTAATGCACGAAAACATTGATTGCGTGTGTGTTTCAAAGTTTTCTTTGTGATTACTTATATCAGCTCACCAGGTATACTGTTCTGACCGTGGCGCACCTGTTTCCTTTTCAGGATGGCCTCACGATGGCAGCCAGCTAGGGTTCCGAGAGTCGAGCGAGACGACAGCCCACCGAGCGACGAGGCCTCGGTGCAGGGCCCTTTTCCAGTAGTGGCACCGGCGGTAGCTTTACCCGCCGATCCCCCGATGCTTCCAGCAGCAGCCGCTGACGATGCACGTCGCCTCAGCGCACTGCATGAGTTTCAGCGACAGCGACCACCCAGGTTTCGCGGGGAGACGGATCCCCAGGCAGCTGAGGACTGGCTGGAGGCAGTGGTTCGAGTGTTTAGGCTAGTGAGGACACCAGCAGACCTCATGGTGATCCTCGCTGCGAGCCTACTACATGCAGCAGCAGGACGATGGTGGAGCCTGATGCTCCAGGTGCACGATGAGGCATCTCTTCTTTGGACGGACTTTGAGAGCCTCTTCCGCTCGGAGTTCGTCCCAGCCACCCTTCGTGCGGTGCGTATCCAGGAGCTTCTACAGCTGCGGCAGGGCAGCATGACGGTCGCTCAGTACTCGGCGAGATTTACCGATCTCTCGCGCTACTCGACCGACATGGTACGAGACCCATTCTTCCGGGCCCGGACCTTCGAGCAGGGTTTGAGACATGAGATCAGGGCATCGCTGATCTCCCTCAGCATACCGACTCAGACAGGAGTACTGGAGCGGGCCCTTCTGATCGAGAGCTTCCTTGCTGAGTCTACACCAGCACAGAGACCCACCGCAGGGCGGCACGTGGCAGATTCATCCGCAGCAGGCAGTCGACGGATGACTCAGGGGTCTAGACAGACCAGACCTTCGGGCAGACGACCTCAGGGCACTGGCTCAGCAGTGCAGGGCACACAGCGCGGAGCCAGTCTTCCGAGAGGCAGACAGTGCTACTCGTGCGGCGGGCAGGGCCACATGGCTCGTGACTGCCCGACCCGTCGTGCCGAGGAGCAGCAGACGGTTGAGGGACCACCGAGGCAGAGGCAGAGGGTCGACCGTGGCGGTCCGCAGGGAGGAGGCGGACGAGGCAGAGGAGCTGGACGAGCAGCTGGTGGTGGCCGACGTTTTGAGGCTCTACCACCACCCCCACCAGGAGGTCCACCCCGACCACAGGGAGCTGGCGGGCAGCGACAGGCACAGCTCCAGGCAGCAGAGGCCTACGACCACGGCGCACCCGAGATGATTCGAGGTACTATCTGTGTCTATTCCACCCTTGCTGCAGTTCTCATAGACACAGGAGCGAGTCATTCTTTCATAGCCGCTGCCCTTGTTCGGAGCTCCGAGATTCCGACAGAGCCGTTGGCTCGATCCTTACGGCTAGAGACTCCTACGGGAGCAGACTCGACGATTACGCACTGGTGCCGGCAGTGTGAGCTTACTCTAGGAGGCGAGAGCTTCGGCTGGGATATTCTTGTAGCAGCGTCGAGGCCTTACGACGTCATCTTGGGCATGGATTGGCTATCTACGGTCCATGCACAGATTGACTGTTTTAGGCGCAAGGTGCGATGTGTACGCACCGACGGGAGCAGGTTCACCTTAATCGGCGAGAAGGGAGCCTTAGCAGCACAGGATGGACTTCCGCGGAGGAGAGGACAGCCCATCACTCATCAGTTGGCAAGCCTTATCCTTGGAGCAGTTGACGTGCGGAGTCCTGGTTTTCCTGCAGTGGTGGATCAGTTTGCGGACGTTTTTCCCAACGACGTTCCAGGGCTACCTCCTCGCAGAGAGGTAGACTTTTATATTGACTTGTACCCCGGGACATCCCCGATATCCACTCCAGCATATCGGATGGCCCCCGCCGAGCTTCGAGAGCTACGGGTACAGTTGGAGGAATTGCAGGGCAAGGGGTTCATCCGACCCAGTGTTTCACCCTGGGCTTCCCCGATATTGTTCGCCAAAAAGGCGGACGGGAGCTTGTGACTTTTTGTTGACTATCGTCGCCTGAACCAGGTGACAGTGAGGAACAAGTATCCGCTACCGAGGATTGATGACCTCTTTGATCAGCTCAAGTGAGCACGGTGGTTCTCGAAGATAGACCTCAGGTCAGGCTATCATCAGCTCAGAGTCAGAGACAAGGATGTGCAGAAGACGACCTTCAGATGTCGGTATGGCCACTATGAGTTCTTGGTTATGCCTTTCGGTGTAACCAATGCTCCAGCAGTGTTCATGGCTCTCATGAACAGGATCTTTCAGACATACCTCGATCGGTTTGTCGTGGTCTTCATCGACGACTTTCTGATTAACTCTACGACAGAGGAGGAGCACGCCTATCACTTGCGAGTTGTTCTTGACACACTCCGAGAGCACCAGCTTTATGGTAAGCTCTCGAAGTGCCAGTTCTGGATACGTGAGGTCCACTTTTTGGGACACGTTATCTCTGAGGCGGGAGTTGCAGTAGATCCCGTGAAGATTGAGGCTGTGTTAGCATGGGATCCACCCAGGAGCGTGACTGAGGTTCGGAGTTTCTTGGGACTAGCTGGATACTATCGGAGATTTGTGCCAAACTTCTCCAGAGTTGCGGCATCACTCACAGCTTTGACGAAGAAGGGTAAACCCTTCGTGTGGTCAGACAGTTGTCAGCAGAGCTTCCAGGAGCTGAGACAGAGATTGACTAGCGCACCTATCTTGAGGTTGCCTGAGGAGGGAGTAGGGTACGTAGTCTACTGCGATGCATCAGGGACCGGACTCGGATGTGTTCTGATGCAGGAGCGGGCAGTGATCGCCTATGGATCACGACAGTTGAGGCCGCATGAGCAGAACTACGCTACCAATGACCTGGAGTTAGCAGCAGTGGTCTTCGCTCTGAAGACATGGCGACACTATCTGATGGGCGAGCGCTTTACAGTCTTTTCCGATCATCAGAGTCTCAGGTATATCTTCTCGCAGAAGGACCTGAACCTGAGACAGCGACGATGGCTCGAGTTCCTCCAGGACTATGACTTTGAGATAATCTATACTCCTGGGAAGGGGAACGTAGTAGCCGATGCCCTCAGCAGGAGGACGGGCATTCAGCTACTCGAGGAGGCGACGAAGCAGCTAGCCTCTTTGCAGATATCCTTCGTGGATAGAGATGGAGCAGCCTTTCTTCAGTCTCTCACAGTCACTCCTCCACTACTGCAGCGAGTCAGGGAGGCACAGCGCGGGGACGCTGACTGTGAGAGACGGCGTGCACCGATATCCTCGGGACAGGCACCTGATGGTTTCTCCCTTGGAGCAGAGCACGACATCCTTTTTAGAGGACGTAACTTGGTACCAGTCGCATTGCGAGAGGAAGTGCTGAGAGAGTTTCACACTTCTCCTTTAGCGGTACATCCTGGAGTGGCGAAGATGTACCAGGACCTCAGACGACAACACTGGTGGCCGGGCATGAAGAAGGCTGTAACAGAGTTTGTTTCTCGATGCCTCACCTGTCAGCAGGTGAAGGCAGAGCATCAGGTACCAGCAGGCTTGGTACAACCCTTGGAGGTTCCGGAGTGGAAGTGGGATGACATATCTATGGACTTTGTGACTGGACTTCCACGCACTTCCAGAGGTCACGACTCCATCTGGGTGATTGTTGACCGACTCACCAAGTCGGCACACTTCTTACCCATCATAGAGCAGGGCTCATTGGAGAGCTTGGGACGTCTCTACGTTCAGGAGATTGTGCGGCTCCACGGCGTGCCATCATCTATCGTTTCCGATCGAGATGCCCGCTTTACTTCCCGGCTTTGGAAGGGGTTACAGGAGGCGTTCGGTACGCAGCTAAGTCTTAGCACAGCTTTTCACCCTCAGACGGATGGTCAGACGGAGAGGACCATTCAGACTCTCGAGGACATGCTCCGCGCATGTGTCCTCGACTTTGGTCGTAGCTGGGAGGACCACCTACCCTTGGCGGAGTTCGCGTACAACAACATCTACCACTCCACCATCGGGATGGAACCGTATGAGGCATTGTACGACCGACCTTGTAGATCTCCTTTGTGCTGGACAGACCCCGGAGAGTCAGCACTGGTGGGACCGGAGATGGTCCAGGCCACGACAGAGAAGGTCCAGGTCATCCAGGAGCGGATGAGGACAGCTCAGAGCTGGCAGAAGTCATACGCTGACAGGAGGCGGAGGCCACTGGAGTTCGAGGATGGCGACCACGTCTTCTTGCGGGTCTCACCTCGACGTGGTATTCGGAGATTTGGCCTAGGCGGCAAGTTATCTCCGCGCTTCATCAGACCTTTCCAGATTCTCAGCAGGATTGGCGAGGTGGCTTATCGCCTGGCTCTACCACCTCAGTTGCACCGGGTGCACGACGTCTTCCACGTATCCCAGCTGAGGAGATACGTGCACGACCCGACGCACATCATTGATCATGGGGAGCTTGACGTTGATGATGGGGCGACCTTTACGGAGGTCCCGGTGGAGATAGAGGATCGACAGGAGCGGGTCCTGCGTGGGCGATCGATTCCTCTTGTGCGCATCAGATGGCAGCACGGGACTCTCCAGGAGATCACATGGGAGCGGGAGGCTCAGATGCGTGCTCAATACCCTCATTTGTTTCCCTAGTTTTTGATGTATCTTTACGGGGACGTAAAGCCCTGAGGTGGGAGTAATGAAAAGACCCGTAAAATTCAAGGGAAATTTTTTCTTAATTTTCTTTAGAATTTTACAAGAGCACGGTTTTAGACGGCACCTGATTCCGAGGCCCGGAGTGCCCGGAATTATTTTCCGAAGTTTGGCTCGGGTACGTTCAGTGAACGAACGAGCGGAAATTCCTAACTTTTGATCCGGTGCTCGGAATTGAAATCTGAGGGCACCGATGAACTCGCAGCGCCGATATTCGCTTAAAGAGACCTTTTCGGGAGTTGCGTTTGTTGCGGGTTGAAAGTTAAGTTTTGGGGTTTTTTTTAGTTTGAGTTAAATAAAATTGTGAAGAACAATTTTATTATAACTAGTTAAAACCTATCAATGGAGGTTGGAAGTGGGACCCACACCCACATAACCTCCCTTGGGAGGATTAAGTGTGGTGGGGCCCACACGAACCCCTAATCTTTTCAAATTCTCTCAACATACTTAACCCCTAATTAATTGACTTAAGTTACTTAATTAATTTTGGGAGTTAAGCCTTTTTGAATTTCAACTTTTGAAATTCTTGTGTGTTTTGTAATAATAAAATAAGGTGTTACCTTATTTTATTATGGGTTGTTTGTTTGTCTCCTTGAGAGCTTTTGGAGAGCTTCTTCTTCATCTTCAAGCTCTGACGAAGAACGAAGATCGCCCAATCTCCGACGAAGAACGACACCTCTCTTCTTCGTCCTCGGTGTCAACAAGAGGGAACGCCGCACCCTCCTCGGACCTTCTTCGTCGGCATATGAAGATTCACCAATGACGTATCTCTTCGGGCATAACTCTTCGTCAACGGATTTGACGAACGACGACCGCGACGCCCGACCTCCGCGACGTCGTCTTCCGCGGAACGTTCTCAATCTTCGAACCTTATATCAAGGTAGGGGTTGTTGTTTAATTCTTTAATTATTCCATTTCTTGCTCGTGGATCGCATGTCTACGTGAGGCTTTGAAATAATTTATTTAAGTGTTATAGTTAATGCGAGGGGGGTCGGACCGCACGAACACGGCCGAACCCCCCTCCATCGTTCTTGTTTAATTCTTGCGGTGGAAGCAAAGTGGTGTGGTGCCGTCGCACCACGCGGATTACCGTACGTTTATTTTTACGCGGCGCCGTCATGCCACGCCGGGGTAGAAACTTCAAGAACGCGACGCCGTCGCGCCGCGTTGAAAAGAATCAAAGCACGGCGAAGGGGCGCGGTGCCGTCGCACCGCGCCGGATGACGAATGCCGCGGCCGGTTCCGGGCCGCGGCGGGACGAGGAGACCGCGGCCGGTTCCGGGCCGCGGCGGAAGAGAAGACCGGCGGCCGGGCCGCCGGCGTCGGAAGCCGAAGGGGGGACCGGAATTTCCGGTCCCGTTTGAGAAAACCGGCAGGCCAGCTGGCCGGGCGGAAGGCTTTAAAACCGGGGGAAATTAATCCCCCGACCACCTAATAAAAACCCACCTCTTTAAGAGGGGGGTGGTTTTTTTTGAAGGAGGGGGGGGGGGGCAGCCGGCCCCCCGGTTCCGTTCCAGCAAGCCCCCCACGTGGCGGGGGGCGTTTTTTTTAAAAAACGGCGCGGCTATGCCGCGCCGCCAGATGAAAAGCGGGGGCTTAGCCCCCCGCGTGCGCAGCCTCCTCGTGGCGCCAGGCCGCCGCGGCTCCCCGCGCCGCCGCCCGCCACCCCAGGGGGGGGGGGGTCGGGCCGGGTCGGCCCGGACCCGGACCCCCCCGTTTCGAACCAGAATTGGTTTTTTGGCCTTTAACTTGAGCCTCGGACCTCCGATCGACGAGCCATCAGCGGCAACGTGATCCTTGGATCGAGACGGTCGTTTCGGTATATCGCACTCAAGGTTTCAGTTTACTTTGAGTTCGGCCGGGATGGTTCGTTCACGAAACCAACCGGGCCTTCGGAACGGAAACGCTCATATCTTGAGCTACGGACGTCCGATTGACGTTCCGTCAACTGTGTTGTGTTCCTCTTAGTGAGACGAATCTTTTGGTATACTCCGCCTGAGGTTTGGACGCAGGTGGAGTACGGTCGGGTTGGTTTTGCCTTAAAAACCAACCGGGCCCCGGAGACGAAAATGCCAATAACTCTCAGACCGGGCGTCCGATCGACGCGCCGTCTGTTGCGTTGAGTTCCTGTTAACGAAACGGAACTTTTGGATACATCAACTCTGGTCTTCGTGACAATTGATGTATCAGCCTCTCGGCTTGTGGAGCGGACCCTCCGAACGAGCTTGCTATGTGCGGGAACCCTAGTGCTGGCTGCGACTGTTCTACTGCTACGACTGCTACTGTGACTGCGACGACGACAGTACAGAGATCCTGTGTGGATTCGACGACGACAGTACAGAGATCCTGTGTGGATTCGACGACGACGACTACATCACTCAGCGATCCTACGTGGATCAGTGCTACAGGTCCTGTGTGGGCCCGATCCTGTGTGGGTCCTTGCGCTCAGCGGTTCTGTGTGAGCCAGCACCTACAGGTTCTGTGTGAGCCCGATCCTGTGTGGGTCTTCTGCGGGGGTTAGTTACCTATCGATCCTTCGTGGGTCCGACGACTTAGATGGATCAGTGATCATCTTTATCGTCCTTGAAGAAGTATACCTGTGTGAGCTGAATCCTATTGCTTTCCTGTGAGGATTGTGTTGTGCAATCCTGCGTGGACTATGTTTTGCTTTCCTATGTGGAATACGTATACTTTCCTGCGTGGACTGAGTTGTACTTGGGCTCGGAGGTTGGAGCGTATTTTAATTGATGACTTAGGTATATGTATGGGCATATACCTAAGCAGTGTCGGTTGTTACTTCGTGTTTGTACTTTTCTTCGTGGTTTATCCTTTGTAGATTTGAGAGACCTTCAGGGGTCTCGGGGTCCCTACTGAGTAGCTTATACTCACCCCTGCACGGGCTTCGCCCGCACTACGTTGTGTTGGTTGCAGACGACGGACAGCGTTGACTTAGCTGAGGCTTGTAGAGCGGGACGGTACCCGGAGGTGGACCACTGGGCGGGACGTGCACGGAGCGGACGGCGGGACCCGTGGAGCAGAGGAGCTATCTGTACCCACCCTTCAGGTGGGATTTCCGGTGGACAGCTCGGAGTAGCGGCTTTTACTTTACAGTTGCTGTTTTTCCCTTTTCAAGTTGTACTTTACTTTCAGTTTGGGTTTGTATTCTGGCCCATTTACCTTTCCGCACTTTCAGTCGTACTCTGCTTGCTTAGTGTTTACTTTCCGCTTGTTTACTCTGTGGTGTGTGTTTACTTATCAAAGGCAATGCCTTCCCTTTTTACCGGGATTTACGCCTTGGTGCTAGTCGCCAGCCCCTGGCCTATGGAAGGCGGGCTTGGGGTAGTCACGGCACGGACCCCGAGGGCGGGTCGTGACAATTTTAGTCCTTGATATTAACCGTGTCTCTCGGAGTTTTGAAATTCCATTCAAAGAAGCGGTAAAATTATGTTTTATGAAAAATTTAGTTTTTAACCTACCACTTAGTGGTTTCACTATTCATCAAAAATTGAAAGTTTTCAGAAAAATACCAAAATTTCATCCTAAGATATATTTCATATTCCGAATTCAAAAATGAAGTATTTTTTACCAAATTCATAACATAGAAGTTTCATTAATTAATTTTATAATTAAATCCTGCTATTAAAAAAAATAGCGTGTTTTTAAGAAACAATATCTATCAAAAGATTGACACTTGATTATGTTTGGTTTAAATGTGAAATTACATCCAATGACCAACATTGTATTAAATTGTAAAAATATATTCTAAATATACTTTAAAACAACTCAAATTAATAATTTATCACTATTAATTATTATGATTAAAAAAGTTGTTTTTAATTATAATTTAGTTATTTTCACTATTCATCAGAATATGAAAGTTATCTGAAAAGTACCAAAATTTCACCTTAGGCTAAATTCGATACTCCGAATCCATAAATGAAGTCCATTTTGAAAAATAAAATTTACAAAATTTCAAAAAGTGGTTATCACTATTCTCAACAGCTAGTTTTAATAATATCTTAATAGCATATCATTGTTTAGCGAAACTTGGCGTTGTGTACAACACACGCTATCGAGGAAGGTTGTGATTGTGTGTAATGCAAGGCAAGTCAAGGATGTGTGTTGTGCAAGCTCCTTTTGGTGTAGCGTACAACACCAGACAGAAATAAAATTAAAAGGAACATTTTTCATAAAATCTCGGGCCGTTACAATTATAGTCTCTATTATTGAATCATTTTTGATTTTCCATAGAATAAATTTGTTAATTATCATTTGAAACCATTATTTCGATAAATTATTTTGTTTAATCCTTCCAACAAATGATGTACTTTATCTGTTTCGATTCACTATAAGTTAGATTTAGATGATTCATATGGAAAATATATATTTTATTTTTGTAAATCATCTTTATTGTTTATAGTCTCTTAACTAGAAATATTATTTCGTTATAGTTTATATTATACTAATGAACCAATGTGTTCATAATTTGTGTACTCATTTTTAATTTCATGAACAATATCTATATTTTATTTTATTTTGTTGGTTGGGATCTCTAAACTCTTTTTAAAATAACTATATATTATAATACCTTACTAGTTTAATCATTCCATTTACAATAACCAAGAATCTAGGGAAAACCTAATTGATATATTATTCATAACTTGTCTTGAAATATTAATGTTCTATACATTGTATACAATGTTTGGTTGAATTTAAAAGTTATATTCCAATGCTTGTTACTTGAAAAATAATTTACCAAGAATAATAATTTTTAAATGATGATACTTGATTACGAAACTACATACCAATAGAAAGACATATAACATCTATAACAGTAAAATTTAAAACATACATTATTTTGTCTTTTCCAATCAATAAATGCATGTCAGACATAAATATTTTATATGGTATTATAACAATAAAATTTTGAATTTAATTTATTTTGGTGTTACAACAAGAAAACAATTATTTTTTAGTCAGAAGCTGATTCTAACCATTCATTTATAATGTAAAAAACATTCAAAAAATATCCATCTTATAGTTTATGCCACAACCAAATGAAAATTACCTTTAATAGTTGTGGTGTGAAAAATAATCCTTTATTTTTAAGCTAAAATTATAAAATGGATATAATTTATATATAGTAGAAAGTATTAATAAAATATAACTCATTTAATGAAAGTATAAAAATATAAAACGTTTGAATTATCATTTTTTCCTTACTACATAAAAAAGTGTTTTATCATGATGATATACTTATAGATAGAATTATTTATATATATATTCTTTCATGAGTGCATCTAGTCATAAAAATTCTAGTTGCATGTTTGTTCTTAATCTGGTTCCTTCAAAAAAATTTAATTTCCAGCCTATGATATTCCCATATTCAGCTTAATTTTCTAATCAGTCTAAGGTTCAAAATAATTATATTATTTTGACACATTTAAATAGATTCCATATATCATAACATGCATCTATATTTAATTCGAGTGAAATGTAAGAAAAATGAATGAAAATGTTATATTAATAAGACAAAAATAAACCACTCTATGTCCTGAAATCAATTATATTTATTATGTCAATTGGTATATTATAATAATTACATCATTTTAATAATATAAATTCACAATATAAACCTTTTTTGGAATCACTATTGAACTTCAAATGAATAAAAATGATTTAGAAAGAGTTATTTTCAATACTTAATGTGTACTTATTTATATAAATTATCAAATGGATGAACAATAAGAGGTTACGAGAAGAGTTTATATGGGTACACAACTTTTCAAAATGTATGAAACATACCACATTTCAAAAAGTTCAATTCATACTTGTTATGGTTAATTTAAACCATTGTATGGTTGATTTCAGACTTCATAGTATTCATGTTTATAAGGCTCAATTAATTTTATATTGTTTACATTACATTATAAATGTTTGATATTGATAAGTTTCATTTAAGTGTTTATGGTATATTTAAACTCACAAGGTTAATTTAACTCATTATATAGTTCATGTAAGTTTTTATGTTTATCATCTTTAGTCTAAAAAAATACACTCCACATTTTTAAAAGAAAGTCATAAGTGTTAGGAGAAACATCAAGATATTTTTTCAAGGTATTTGGGTTATTTCATTTCATGAGAAAATTAGTTGAAAATGTGATAGTTTGTTTGTTAACCAAGAGGGTTGAAAATTTGGATTGGGATGTGTTTGAGGGTCTTTAATAATTTTATGTAAAATTCCAAAAGGATGGTTTTTTTGAAAGGGGATGTATGACTATGCATAACATACAAGACTACATACTTTTTTTGTGGAATGAAAATCAATGAATGATATTCATTGATAGTGGATGGAATAAATGGTATGAACCAAAGAAATATTATATAAGGTATATGATTTATAGTTAAATCATAGAGAAATAAATTTGGAAAATGAAGAGAGTGGACATACGTGGTTCATATAACCATAATGGGAGTTCATTATTAAACTATTTTTGTGGATAATAGGTTGTAATTATAGGCAGACCATGAAGGATGTGTAGAACATGATGTTATGAAGGAGAATAACACATTAAACTTTTCAATAAGTGTATTAATATTGATTTTTTATTAACATATTTGTCAATGTTATTTAAATACCTGGAGAAACCCTAATCAATTAATATAGTATAGAAAAAAATTAATTCTTATGGTCATTACTAGGGTTTAAACAAAAATTGATTGAATTTGACTATGGAGTATTCTGATGGAAATTTGAGTTCATAGTGGCATTACTTTGATGCGTGAAGTGAGAAGGAGTTTCATAGTCGTAGTATCATAAATCATAACAAAGGATTGTAAAGGGAAGTATACATTATCCAACAATTTAAGGAATTTATAAAGGGTCCATGTATGAGGGGATGTCCCCATTAGAATGGAGTATACAAGGAGCAGTACTGATGGAGATGTTATCTGAGAATAGTATTCAGGGTAGGTAGTTTGTGTGTTCTATTTAGTTTTAACCCATTATAGAGGATTTAACCACTAAGATATAATAAGATCTTCATGTCATGAATATATTGGTGTGAACCCTTTAATAGTCAACACTTATCATCGCATGATTCTTCTAGGGGAGGATTGAACTCTTTTAATTCAAGAGAGTTGTGATTTTTCATGTATAAATATTTTAAAACATTGAGTGATAGTGACTTCACACAAAACATTGTAACTAAAAGTTCATTATAAGGATTCTTGTATATTGTAATGTTTTCATTATAATATTATAAGACTACTATAAATAAATATAAATTGATAAGTTATATAAACATATTAATCTTATTTTTGTAAATTTTTGACATGTTCTGTATATAATATTCAAATAAATATTTTAGTAACAATTCAATAGTAAATATATATTTTAGTATATAAATAATTATTTTAATCCTATTTTTTAAATTGTATATAATATAAAATTAATATTTCTTTTTTTTCATATTGGATCCTAGAAGGATAAGTTTAAAATTTTTTAAATATTAATATATTTTTACTCAAAAATTTAAAAATTTAAAAAATTTGTATTTACATTAAATTATATTAAGAAATTTTTTTTAAAAAATGATATTTTTTTCAACAAAACTAGGTTTTCATGATATTTTTTATTTTCATTCCAAATATAAATTTATAAATTTTTGAATTTGAAAATATAAATATAGAATAATTTTTTATTTTTTAATTACAAAACTATCTTACCATGAATTTATTATTTTTTAAAATGATTTATTTTTAGATGAAAAGTGAAAAAATCATTTTTTCCAAACAATGTGACATTTATGAAATTATTATCGTATAAATAAGAATTTTATATTTAAGAAAAAAATTTACCCAAAAAATATGTATATAATTATTGACTTTATAATTTTATTTTTATTAAATTTATAATCCAATATTTTACATTTTAGTATTTATGTTATATTTTTAAAAAGTTGTTTTTAATAAATTATTCATTTTATAATTTAATATTTATTTTTATAAAATATAAAAAATTTATAAAAAAGGTTTATAATTATTAATAACTATTTCTATATTATTTAATTAGGTCAATTTTAATTTTGGTCATAAAGAACAAATTACCTAGTAATAAACTAGTTTCCATGGTGAAAAAAATGTTAAAAATTAGTAACCTAAGAGGTAAATGGGAAGAAATGTTAGAAGCATGATTTAATCATGTGTATTAGGTTTATATATATCTTATATATTCATCCCAATATTAATTTTTAATTATTTAAACATTTTCTTCAAGTGTGACATTTTATTATTGAATAGTTTTGGGTATTTAAAAAACCACTCCATTGCACTTTTAAAAGTGTATCTTTTCTCCTCACTTTTATTTTATCTTAAAAACCATAAATTAGAAACAAAACCTTCCAAAAACCCTCATAATAACTCATTTTCACATTAATAAGGTTATGATATTCTTAAACTTCCACTATTCAATGGTTTCACCATCTTTAAAATGGAGATAACCCATGTACTGAGGTATAGTTTTCTAACCACCTCTCCATCATTTATTCCTTCCTTATAAACATTTATAAATTATCCAATTCATTTAATTATATGTTAATTATAAAATAAAAATCCTTACAATAGATTTAGTTTATAAAAATGATGGTTTAAGCAAGAACAAACATTCCCTTTTTCCCTACGAAATTTTAAAAAGTCATCTGTGTGTACGTGATGTAACAACTATAGAAAACATCATGATTTTTTTCCTACAACACCATAAATTAATGGAATTTTCGTTGAATTTAATAAATAAGTATAGTATCTATAAAATATTTTATATTCTTAAATGATTCGGTATATTATTCATTTCGTTCATTGCATGGAAAATAAAATTGTCAACCACCTGTATGTATGGACAATGACCTCCATAGGAGGAATGAATTCCCTTTTCATTTTTGTATCTACGTTAAATATATGGTAATGAGAATGGGTTTAATGGATAAATATTATTTTTCTTAAATCACTATTTTTTAGTTTTGAAAAATAGGATAACCTATTAAATATATGATTAATACTCTATTAGAGTTAATTTAATCGTTCAAATAACACGTACTAAGAGGAAAATATTTAATTCAAATAATGTTCAATTTTTATATTCATTAAATATTCATATAAATAACATATAATTAATATAGATATCTTTAATAAGAAGTAAATTATAAAATTATTCAATTGGATAATGATAATGTAACTACAATAGATTATAATCATCCCTAAATTAGGGTATGCTCATTTTTTGAGTTGATTTGACCATCTACATGTATAGTGATACAAAATTATTCCATTTATGATTAAAAAAAATTATAAGTTCTATAATATGATATAATTATTTATATAGTTATTTCTTTGTATCATGAAATTATACTTAAATGTTTTACTCATTAATGAAGAAAACTCCTTCTGTAGGTTAAAAATTAAAATAAAAATGTGTGTCATTGATTTCATAATCTAGGATAATCAAAAAATTAATCATTAAATAAATTTAAAAATAATAATTTTTTATAATTATTCATTTAAACAAATACATTAATCTTTAAATGGTGATATTTCAGAGAATAATTACTAATAACACCATTTTTATGAATAATGTTGAAAACAGAAATGATTTCTTCTACAAAACATCAGAAATAGGTAATAACTAAAAAATATAAAAATAGGGAATAATTACAAATTGAATTTATAAAATATTATGTATATGAATAAGGTTCTTAAAATGGTTTTTATGATACTTATTATTGTAATATTTGATCTTAACGTGCATTTCACTAAATGGGAATGATGGTATAAGGTTCTTTGTCTTAAATTTAATCTCATTAGAATGTTTTATTAATAGTCACCAATAAAACTTTAATATAGAATTATAATTACCTAATAAATTTATTTTACCATATTAGTGGAATTGGAAGAACTAATTTATTTTATTAACTTAAAATTAAATATATGAAAAATAAACCCAACAGGAATGTGATTTTTTTTCATAATGTTACTCATCTCGTATGGGTTTCATTTAAAATATTATTTGAAAATAAATAATTTTTTTGTAAAACAATATATATTGGGAATTTATACTCTTTATAATACCAATAATAATTTCCTTGACATATTTATGTGTTTTTATATGTTCTCGGTATGTTTCATTCCCCATTAATGAATATTTTTACCCAAGATATTATTGTAAGTGGAACCCGACCAATCTTCTCATTTCGGTCCGAAACCTCATATTTTCAATTTCCTAATTCATTGGATCCACATGGAATTATCCTTATCAATACCTTAATATATTATTGAGATCATTTTCAATTATATTATATTATTTAAAAAGTTTTAATGTAATTTTTATCATTTTACATAGGGTATGTTTTCATCAAAGTGTTAAAATACTCTATTTTTATTGTTTTCTATTTCAACACATCAAGCTTCATTATTATACATTTTTTTCATACATAAAATTAAATATTTTATTTGTTAACTAAAATTAAATATTATTTTCCCCTATTTTAAAAACATTTATATTAATATGTATTCAAAATATCATGGATGTTTATTATTTCCAATGTGGTTTTCACCTTAATTCCCTTAAAATAGATTTAATATAAATCCAAATCCTATGATATAAATTAAAATTGATCAAGTGTATTCTTAAAATTAATCCATAAAAATCATTCTCTAGAAGACTTATGTCATGTCCTTACATTTTGGTGTAATGGTACATCAATTTATTTTCCTTTCCATATCATCCATTACGGATGATCCAAATGTTTCACCCAATTAATTTACCACTTGAATACCCTAAATTTTATTCATTTGATTTATGTTTGGGACCCCAGATTCATTACATAAATTAATTTACAGACATTTTAAATGTAACCACATACCTATTATCTATATGTTGTTAATAACATGTTATTTATTATATTTATTGAATGGAATTTTTCCAGGAAGTTACATGACTTCATTTGATACCCTCTTATTATCCCTGGGATTATCAAGATATGATAATTGATGGAATAATTAATGATTTATATATGTTAATTGACTTGAAACGAATTTTATTTCAATGGTTTCATTGAGAAGTATTGAATGATACACATTTTCATTCTATAGGTTCTTAATGATATAAAATGGATTATTTTCATCTGTAATATTTTATGAAACCCATTATATTACGAAGTGTTATTTAAGATTTGATATGTGATAGATTTCAAGTAGAACTCATAGGTATGGATGATCAATGGTTGGGTCCTAAATTACCCTCCAATGCATTGGTTTAAATATTATATTTCCTAAGAAAATTATTTTTGAGTATATTTTAGTTTCTCAAAATCATGGGAACCGATGGTGGTGATTTTTAATGTATTGTTACCTATAATAATGTTTTTCCAAATTACACAGATAATTCATAGTTTTGTGTTTATTCCCATGAATGCATTAATCTCTCATGGATCATGTTTTTCTCATGTTTCTATACACTTTTTAGTCATGTCATATGTTATACCATGTCATATTCCATGATTTATGATATAATACTTTTTTGGATTTGGAATTTCTTATATATATCAATTATTCCCCTATTATCATCTTATTTTCACTTATGATATTTGATTATTATTAGTTATTTTGATGATTAATGAGTATCTAGTCTCACCCCTTTTATTCTATATTCCCACAATATGGTGATTTTTATAACATAGAATAATTATTTCATCAGGTCTAGTATACCTCAATTAAGAAGAAAAGTTCACAAGGGTTATCAAATAAGTCTATTGTATTACTACTCCTCAAAGATATTAAAAAATTAATTATTTTTATTATGTGATTATATGAGATGTGTAATGAATACCCTATGAAAATGTTGAAAAGTAAAGTGATGTGTATCCTAGGACACTATAGTTGGTATTAAAGTAGGGTCTAATAATTTTAGGAGTAGTATAGTTATTTAAGGATTAGGATCCAAAAACATTTTTGAAAACCCTAGTTATAATTCTAATTAATATGTCAATGTATAGGATAAAATTATGAAATTTTGGTAATGTATATATTTAATTTCTTTCCAAGAAAGAGCATCCCTTTCAGGGATATGCTATGATGATTCAGTATCAATTCCAAATGTACCTAGGGGAAATAACCTAGGAAAGTGAATGTGGTTTATTAATATAGTTTCCTCCTGGTTCTTGAAAATGAAATCTAACCGTACACCTAGTACACCACTCCTGAGGGATATTACTAGGTTAATCACAATATCTTTACAAAAAATTGTTAAATATTTATTATGTTAAGAAATTAAGACAAGTAATATGAGAAAACCCAACCTAATGAAACCTTGTTTAAACAATGTGTTATTTATGTTTACTGAATACTAGTGTAATATTAAGATATTATGATGTTTTATTTTCCATATAATTAAATTAATATATTTTAATTATGGTTCTACTCAAAGATTATATTTTTTTTATTTTGTGTAATTGAAATAACGTGAAAGAACCATGTATATGTGGGATACTGTAAAAATTTATTCAATGAAAATCCCATCTAAATGGGTGGCAGAATGTGAATCCTAAAGATTGTGTCAAAATAGAAATCATGGAACATTATTAATAATGTGAACATAGTAAGAATCCCTAACACACAAATAAAAATAATGAAAGAGTCTCATATAAGACCATGTGATAAATATGATAATTGAATGATTGTTCAAATTTCGTTATTTCAAGAAATTATTAATCTAACACCAAGGGAATTTACTCAATAGAAATTGAAAGTACATTAATTATGTACATGGTTTCCAATATCATCATTAATAGTCCATTGTCTTAACTTTATAAAAAATAGGGTCTCTGTCAAGTCATTTACCTTGTCTACGGAACTCACCAATATGGTAAGAATTACCAACCACCAAAACCTAGAGTAAAATTTATTACCTATGAAAAAACAACTCTAATAGTGGTTGATGATTTTTTTTCAACACATGGAATTAAATTTGGATTTGTATATGTATTTTGGAATTTGTATCTAGGAACTTTGGTATATCCAAAATGTTTTCCATGATCATTATATTATCCACCCAAAGAAATGAATATTGGTGGAATCATCTAGTGGAATGATTATTTTATTAAATAAAGAATATCAATGAAAATTTCCATGTCTAAATCTTATTATCATTATTTTAGATAAATAATTTAAGATTTTATTAACAGTTTGGTTCCCTCCACTGAGGGGAAAATTTATCTAGAATAAAAAAACACATTTATAAACACACTATAGATAAAATTTTATAATTTGGAACATGATATTAAATAATATAATAATTTTTCCCAAATAGATGGAAAAACTAAATATTGGTGATATGGTATTTATTAGGGAATAAAAAGTTTTCCCAAATTCGAAAAGATCATATCCCTCAAGAAATATGATCTGGAGTTTCCACTATGATTTAGATGCCCCTATCTATTATTTTTACATGAGATAGATAAAATTTTAAGGATGTAATTTTTTAAAATTGGGATAATTTAATTCCATATGTTTTATGAATGATTAATATTAATATTAATAATAAAATAATAATAATAATAATTAATATTTATACATATAATTTTAATGAAAATTTATATATTAATCCAATAGGATTAAAACATGATTTGAAAAAGTTCTATGGTGAATTATAACAAAATGAAATTAGAATAATTGTTTTATACCATGGTGTATTACTCACTATATATTAAATACATCACTTAAAAGTGAAAAAATAAATTGGGGAAAAAAGATAAAAAAGAATAAAATATTCATGGATATGATATATCATGGATAATATTTGTAAAGACCCGTAAAATTCAAGGGAAATTTTTTCTTAATTTTCTTTGAAATTTTACAAGAGCGCGGTTTCTGACGGCACCTGATTCCGAGGCCCGGTGTGCCCGGAATCAATTTCCGATGTTTGGCTCGAGTACGTTTAGTGAACAAACGAGCGGGAATTCCTAACATTTGATCCGGTGCTCGGAATTGAAATCTGAGGGCACCGATGAACTCGCAGCACCGATATTCGCTTAAGGAGACCTTTTCCGAGGTTGCGTTTATTTCGGGCTGAGAGTTAGTTTTTTGGAGTATAGAATAAGTTAAATAAAAATTGTGGATTACAAATTTTTATTTAAACTTGTTGGTTAACTTCTCTCAAAGGAAGTTAGGGGTGGGACCCACACCCACTTAACCTCCCTTGAGAGGATTAAGTGTGGTGGGGCCCACACGAACCCTAAACTTTTCATCTTCTCTCAAACTCCCTTAACCCCTCTTTAAATGACATGACAAATTGTTATTTAATTTTGGAGTTATCTTATTTGAATTTCAAACCATTGAAATTCAATTTGTTAAGTTTGTGAATAAAATAAGTCTCTATCTTATTTTATTTGGTTAGAGTTGTTTAGCCATCTTGAGAGCTTTTGGGTTCTTCTCCTTCTTCTTCAACTTTGACGAAGAACGCTCAAGCTTTGACGAAGAACGCTCAAGCTCCGACGAAGAATGCCGCTCCTCTCTTCCTCGTCTTCCGTGTCAACGAGAGGGAACGCCGCTTCCTCCTCGGACTCCCTTCGTCGGCATACGAAGATTCGCCAATGACGTACCTCTTCGGACGTACCTCTTCGTCATCGGATTTGACGAACGATTACCGTGACGCCCGACCTCCGCAACGTTGTCTTCCGCGGGACATTGACAAATCTTTGAACCTATACCCAAGGTAGGGGTTGTTATTATTTGTTTATTTATTTATCCTTGTTCTTGGTTCTAGTATGACTAACGTGAGGATTTTCATTATGTGTTATCTTTTAACGTGAGGGGGCCGGACCGCATGAACACGGCCGAACCCCCTCCTTTGTTCTTGATAATTTATCCTACGGTTGATACAAGATGGCGTGGTGCCGTCGCACCACGCGGATTTTGCACGATTAAATTGTGCGGCGCCGTGGCGCCGCGCCGTGGAAGGATCATCAAGAACGCGATGTCGTCGCGCCGCGTCGAAGGGAATCGAAGGCGCGACAGAGGGGCGCGGTGCCATCGCACCGTGCCGGACGAGGAACACCGCGGCAGGTTCCGGGCCGCGGTGGGACGAGAAGACCGGCAGCCGGGCCGCCGGGGTCGGAAGCTGGAAAGGGGACCGGTTTTCCGTTCCCGTTGAAGAAAAACCAGCTGACAGATGGCCGGCCGGAAGGTCAAAGGCCGAGGGAATTTAATTCCCCCGGCCAGCTCTAACCCCCCCCCCATTTATGAGGGGGTTGGTTTCTTTGAGGGGGGCAGCCGGCCCCCCAGTTTTCTTCAAAGCAGGCCCCCGCGAGGGGGGGGGGGTGCGGTTTCCAAATGGCGCGGCTAAAAGCCGCGCCGCCATTCCAATCAAGCGGGGGCCCTACCCCCCGCGCGCTGCACCCGTGCGGCGCCAGGCCGCCGCGCCGCCAGCCGGCCAGGCCGGGTCGGGTCAACCCGGTTCTGGTCGACCTGGTTCGGGTCGTCCCAGTTCGGGCCGACCCAGGGGGGGTCGGGCCGGGTCGGCCCGGACCCGGACCCCCCGTTTTCTTGACGAATTCGGTCTTTTGGACATAACATGAGCCATGGACCTCCGATTGATGAACCGTCTGCGGAAACGCGATCCTTGGATCGAGGCGGTCGTTTCGGTATATCACACTCAAAGTTTCGGAAAACCTTGAGTTCGGCCGGGTTGGTTCGTACACGAAACCAACTGGGCCTTCAGAGCGGAAACACTCATATCTTGGGCTACGGACGTCCGATTGACGTGTCGTCAGCTTTGTTGTGTTCCTCTTAGTGAGACAGATCTTTTGGCATACTCCGCCCGAGGTTTGGACACAGGTGGAGTAAGGTCGGGTTGGTTTTTCCTTAAAAACCAACCGGGCCCTGGGGACGAAAATGCCAATAACTCTCAGACCGGGCGTCCGATCGACGCGCCGTCTATTGCGTTGAGTTCCTGTTGACGATACGGAACTTTTGGATACATCAACTCTGGACTTTGTGATAGTTGATGTATCAGCCTCTTGGCTCGTGGAGCGGACCCTCCGAACGAGCTTGCTGTGTGCAGAAACCCTAGTGCTGGCTGCGACTATTACTGTGACTGCTACTGCTACTACTGCTACTGTGACTGCGATGACGACAGTACAGAGATCCTGTGTGGATTCGACGATGACCACTACAGCACTCAGCGATCCTACGTGGATCAGTGCTACAGGTCCTGTGTGGGCTCGATCCTGTGTGGGTCCGATCCTGTGTGGGTCTTTGCGCTCAGCGGTCCTGTGTGAACCAGCGCCTACAGGTCCTATGTGGGCCTTATCCTGTGTGGGTCTTTTGCGGGGGTTAGTTACCTATCGATCCTTCGTGGGTCCGACGACTTAGATGGATCAGAGATCATCTTTATCGTCTTTTGAAGAAGTAAACCTGTGTGAGATGAATCCTGTTGTTTTCCTGTGTGGATTGTGTTGAGCTATCCTGTGTGGATTACGTTTTGCTTTCCTGTGTGGGATATGTTTACTTTCCTGTGTGGACTGAGTTGTACTTGGGCTCAGAGGTTGGAGCGTATTTGAAATTGATGACTTAGGTATATGTATGGGCATATACCTAAGGAGTGTCGGTTGTTACTTCGTGATTGTACCTTTCTTCGTGGTTTATCCTTTGTGGATTTGAGAGACCTTCAGGGGTCTCGGGGTCCCTACTGAGTAGCTTATACTCACCCCTGCACGGGCTTTGCCCGCACTATGTTGTGTTGGTTGCAGACGACGGACAGCGTTGATCTTAGCTGAGGCTTGCAGAGTAGGACGGTACTTGGAGGTGGACCACTGGGCGGGAAGTGCTCGGAGTGGACGGCGGGACCCAAGGAGCAGTGGAGCTATCTGTACCCACCCTTCAGGTGGGATTTCTAGTGGACAACTCGGTGTTGCAGATTTTACTTTACAGTTGCTATTTTCCCTTTTGAGTTGTACTTTACTTTCAGTTTGGGTTTGTATACTGACCCATTTACTTTTCCGCACTTTCAGTTGTACTCTGCTTTTGCTTAGTGTTTACTTTCCGCTTGATTACTCTGTGGTGTTTGTTTACTTTACAAAGGCAATGCCTTCCCTTTTTACCGGGATTTACGCCTTGGTGCTAGTCGCCAACCCCATGCCTATGGAAGGCGGGCTTGGGGTAGTCATGGCACGGACCCCGAGGGAGGGTCGTGACAAATTGGTATCAGAGGAGTTCGGTTCTACCACGAACTCTGATCTTTTCTATGTGAAGCAATAATGTTTAGCGTATTGAGTGTGGTTATCAGTCCAGGGAGTCCAGTGTTGGTGCGGCGGCCGACGTATCCATACACCAGGACCCTGACTTCTGATTTCCGACTTAATGCACGAAAAAATTGATTGCGTGTGTGTTTCAATGTTTTCTTTGTGATTACTTATATCAGCTCACCAGGTATACTGTTCTGACCGTGGCGCACCTGTTTCCTTTTCAGGATGGCCCCACGACGGCAGCCAGCTAGGGTTCCGAGAGTCGAGCGTGACGACAGCCCACCGAGCGACAAGGCCTCGGTGCAGGGCCCTTTGTCAGCAGTGGCACCGGCGGTAGCACTACCCGCCGAGCCCCCGATGCTTCCAGCGCCAGCCGCTGATGATGCACGTCGCCTCAGCGCACTGCATAAGTTTCAGCGCCAGCGACCACCCAGGTTTCGCGGGGAGACAGATCCCGAGGCAGCCGAGGACTGGCTGGAGGCAGTAGTACGTGTGTTTAGGCTAGTGAGGACACCAGCAGACCTCATGTTGATCCTCGCTGCGAGCCTACTACACGCAGCAGCAGGACGATGGTGGAGCTTGATGCTCCAGGTGCACGATGAGGCATCTCTACTTTGGACGGACTTTGAGAGCCTCTTCCGCTCGGAGTTCGTCCCAGCCACCCTTCGTGCGGTGCGTATACAGGAGCTTCTTCAGCTGCGGCAGGGCAGCATGACGGTCGCTCAGTACTCGGCGAGATTTACCGATCTCTCGCGCTACTCGACCAACATGGTACGAGACCCATTCTTCCAGGCCCGGACCTTCGAGCAGGGTTTGAGACATGAGATCAGGGAATCGCTGATCTCCATCAGCATACTGACTCAGACAGGAGTACTGGAACAGGCCCTTCTGATCGAGAGCTTCCTTGCTGAGTCTACACCAGCACAGCGACCCACCGTAGGGCGGCACGTGGCAGAGTCATCTGCAGCAGGCAGTCGACGAATGACTCAGGGGACCAGGCAGACCAGACCTTCGGGCAGACGACCTCAGGACACTGGCTCAGAAATGCGGAGCACACAGCGCGGAGCCAGTCTTTCGAGAGGCAGATAGTGCTACTCGTGCGGCGGGCAGGGCCACATGGCTCGTGACTGCCAGACCCGCCGTGTCGAGGAGCAGGAGTCGGTTGAGGGACCACCGAGGCAGAGGCAGAGGGTCGACCGTGGAGGTCCGCAGGGAGGAGGCGGACGAGGAAGAGGAGCTGGCCGAGTAGCAGGTGGTGGGCGACGCTTTGAGGCTCTGCCACCACCACCACCAGGAGGTCCACCCCGACCACAGGGAGCTGGCGGGCAGAGACAGGGACATCACCAGGCAGCATAGGCCTACAACCGCGGTGCACCCGAGATGATTCGAGGTACTATCTGTGTCTACTCCACCCTTGCTGCAGTTCTTATAGACACAGGAGCGAGCCACTCTTTCATAGCCGCTGCCCTTGTTCGGAGCTCGGAGATTCCGACAGAGCCGTTGGCTCGATCCTTACGGCTAGAGACTCCTACGGGAGCAGACTCGACGATTACGCACTAGTGCCGGCAGTGTGAGCTCACTCTATGAGGCAAGAGCTTCGGCTGGGATCTTCTTGTAGCAGCGTCGAGGCCTTACGACGTCATCTTGGGCATGGATTGGCTATCTACAATCCATACACAGATTGACTGTTTTAGGCGCAAGGTGCGATGTGTACGCACCGATGGGAGCAGGTTCACCTTCACCGGCGAGAAGCGAGAATTTGCAGCACAGGATGGACTTCCACGGAGGAGAGGACAGCCCATCACTCATCAGTTAGCTAACCTCATCCTTGGAGCAGTTGACGTGCGGAGTCCTGGTTTTCCTGCAGTGGTGGATCAGTTTGCAGACGTTTTTCCCGACGACGTTTCAGGGCTACCTCCTCGCAGAGAGGTAGACTTTTATATTGACATGTACCCCGGGACAGCCCCGATATCCACTCCAGCATATCGGATGGCCCCCGCCGAGCTTCGAGAGCTACGGGTACAGTTGGAGGACTTGCAGGGCAAGGGGTTCATCCGACCCAGTGTTTCAGCCTGGGCTTCCCCGATTTTGTTCGCCAAGAAGGCGGACGGGAGCCTGCGGCTTTGTGTTGACTATCGTCGCCTGAACCAGGTGACAGTGAGGAACAAGTATCCGCTACCGAGGATTGATGACCTCTTTGATCAGCTCAAGGGAGCACGGTGGTTCTCGAAGATAGAACTCAGGTCAGGCTATCATCAGCTCAGAGTCAGAGACGAGGATGTGCAGAAGACGGCCTTCAGATGTCAGTATGGCCACTATGATTTCTTGGTTATTCCTTTCAGTGTAACCAATGCTCCAGCAGTGTTCATGGCTCTCATTAACAGGATCTTTCAGCCATACCTCGATCGGTTTGTCGTGGTCTTCATCGACGTCATTCTGATTTACTCTACGACTGAGGAGGAGCACGCCTATCACTTGCGAGTTATACTAGACACACTCAGAGAGCACTAGGTTTATGGTAAGCTCTCGAAGTGCCAGTTCTGGATACGCGAGGTCCACTTCTTAGGACACGTTATCTCTAAGGCGGGAGTTGCAGTGGATCCCGTGAAGATCGAGGCTGTGTTAGCATGGGAGACACCTAGGAGCGTGACTGAGGTTCGGAGTTTCTTGGGTCTAGCTGGGTACTATCGGAGATTCGTGCCAGACTTCTCTAGAGTTTTGGCACCACTCACAGCTTTGACGAAGAAGGGGAAACCCTTCATGTGTTCAGACAGGTGTCAGCAGAGCTTCCAGGAGCTGAGACAGAGATTGACTAGCGCACCTATCTTGAGGTTTCCTGGGGAGGGAGTAGGGTACGTAGTCTACTGCGATGCATTAGGGACCGGACTCGGATGTGTTCTGATGCAGGAGCGGGCAGTGATCGCCTAGGGATCACATCAGTTGAGGCCACATGAGCAGAACTACGCTACCCATGACCTGGAGTTAGCAGCAGTGGTCTTCTCTCTGAAGACATGGAGACACTATCCGATGGGCGAGCGCTTTACAGTCTTTTCCGATCATCAGACTCTCAGGTATATCTTCTCGCAGAAGGACCTGAACTTGAGACAGCGGCGATGGCTCGAGTTTCTCCAGGACTATGACTTTGAGATAGTCCATACTCCTGGGAAGGGGAACGTAGTAGCCGATGCCCTCAGCAGGAGAACGGGCATTCAGCTACTTGAGGAGGCAATGGAGCAGCTAGCCTCTTTACAGATATCCTTCGTGGATAGAGATGGAGCAGCCTTCCTCCAGTCTCTCATAGTCACCCCTCCACTACTGCAGCGGGTCAGAGAGGCACAACGTGATGACGCTGACTGTGAGACACGGCGTGCACAGATATCCTCGGGACAGACACCTGATGGTTTCTCCCTTGGAGAAGAGCATGACATCCTTTTCAGAGGACGTACCATGGTACCAGTCGCTTTACAAGAGGAAGTGCTAAGAGAGTTTCACACTTCTCCATTGGCAGTACATCCTGGAGTGGCGAAGATGTACCAGGACCTCAGACGACAGCACCGGTGGCCGGGCATGAAGAAGGCAGTAGCAGAGTTCGTTTCTCGATGCCTCACCTGCCAGCAGGTGAAGGCAGAGCATCAGGTACCAGCAGGCTTGGTACAGCCCTTGGAGGTCCCGAAGTGGAAGTGGGACGGAATATCCATGGACATCGTGACTGGACTTCCACGCACTTCCAAAGGTCACGACTCCATATGGGTGATTGTTGACGGACTCACCAAGTCGGCAGACTTATTACCCATCAGAGAGCAGGGCTCAGTGGAGAGTTTGGGACGCCTCTACGTTCATGAGATTGTGCGACTCCACGGTGTGCCATCATCTATCGTCTCCGATCGAGATGCCCGCTTTACTTCCTGGCTTTGGAAGGGGTTGCAGGAGGCGTTCGGGACTCAGCTACGTCTGAGCACAGCCTTTCAACCTCAGACAGATGGTCAGACAGAGAGGACCATTCAGACTCTCGAGGACATGCTCCGTGCATGTGTCCTAGACTTTGGTCGTAGCTGGGAGGACCACCTACCCTTGGTGGAGTTTGCATACAACAACAGCTACCACTCCACCATCGGGATGGAACCGTACGAGGCGTTGTACGGACGACCTTGTAGATCTCCTTTGTGCTGGACAGACCCTGGGGAGTCAGCACTAGTGGGACCGGAGATGGTCTAGGCCACAACAGAGAAGGTCCAGGTCATCCAGGAGCGGATGAGGACAGCTCAGAGCCGGCAGATGTCATATGCTGACAGGAGGCGGAGGCCACTGGAGTTCGAGGATGGCGACCACATCTTCTTGCGGGTCTCACCTCGACGTGGTATTCGTAGATTTGGCCGAGGCGGTAAGTTATCTCCGCCCTTCATCGGACCCTTCCAGGTCCTCAGCATGGTTGGTGAGGTGGCTTATTGGCTGGCTCTGCCACCTCAGTTGCACTGGGTGCACGACGTCTTCCACGTATCTCAGCTGAGGAGATACGTGCACGACCCGACGCACATCATTGACCATGGGGAGCTTGACGTTGACGATGGGGCGACTTTTACAGAGGTCCCGGTGGAGATAGAGGATCGACAGGAGTAGGTCCGGCGTGGGCGATCGATTCCTCTTGTGCACATCAGATGGAAGCACGGGAACCTCTAGGAGAGCACATGTGAGCGGGAGGCTCAGATGCATGCTCAGTACCCTCATTTGTTTCCCTAGTTTTTGATGTATCTTTACGGGGACGTAAAGCCCTGAGGTGGGAGTAATGTAAAGACCCTTAAAATTCAAGGGAAATTTTTTCTTAATTTTCTTTGGAATTTTACAAGAGCGCGTTTTCTGACGGAACCTGATTCCGAGGCCCGGTGTGCCCGGAATCAATTTCCGAAGTTTGGCTCGGGTACGTTCAGTGAACGAACGAGCGGGAATTCCTAACTTTTGATCTGGTGCTCGGAATTGAAATCTGAGGGCACCGATGAACTCGCAGCGCCGATATTCGCTTAAGGAGACCTTTTCCGAGGTTGCGTTTATTTTGGGTTGAGAGTTAGTTTTTGGGAGTTTAGAATAAGTTAAATAAAAATTGTGGATTACAAATTTTTATTTAAACTTGTTGGTTAACTTCTCTCAAAGGAAGTTCGGGGTGGGACCCACACCCACTTAACCTCCCTTGAGAGGATTAAGTGTGGTGGGGCCCACACGAACCCTAAACTTTTCATCTTCTCTCAAACTCCCTTAACCCCTCTTTAAATGACATGAAAAATTGTTATTTAATTTTGGAGTAATCTTATTTGAATTTCAAACCTTTGAAATTCAATTTGTTATGTTTGTGAATAAATAAGTCTCTATCTTATTTTATTTGGTTAGAGTTGTTTAGCCATCTTGAGAGCTTTTGGGTTCTTCTCCTTCTTCTTCAACATTGAGGAAGAACGCTCAAGCTTTGATGAAGAACGCTCAAGCTCCGACGAAGAACGCCGCTCCTCTCTTCCTCGTCTTCCGTGTCAACGAGAGGGAACGCCGCTTCCTCCTCGGACTCCCTTCGTCGGCATACGAAGATTCGCCAATGATGTACCTCTTCGGACGTACCTCTTCGTCATCGAATTTGACGAACGATTACCGTGATGCCCGACCTCCACGACGTTGTCTTCCGCGGGACGTTGACAAATCTTCGAACCTATACCCAAGGTAGGGGTTGTTATTATTTGTTTATTTATTTATCCTTGTTCGTGGTTCTAGTATGACTAACGTGAGGATTTTCATTATGTGTTATCTTTTAACGTGAGGGGTCCAGACCGCATGAACACGGCCGAACCCCCTCCTTTGTTCTTGATAATTTATCCTACGGTTGATACAAGATGGCGTGGTGTCGTCGCACCACGCGGATTTCGCACGATTAAATTGCGCAGCGCCATGGCGCCGTGCAGTGGAAGGATCATCAAGAACGCGACGCCGTCGCGCCGCGTCGAAGGGAATCGAAGGCGCGACAGAGGGGCGCGGTGCCGTCGCACCGCGCCGGATGACGAACACCGCGGCCGGTTCCGGGCCGTGGCGGGACGAGAAGACCGGCGGCCGGGCCGCCGGCGTCGGAAGCCGGAAAGGGGACCGGTTTTCCGGTCCCGTTGAAGAAAAACCGGCCGGCAGATGGCCGGCCGGAAGGTCAAAGGCCGGGGGAATTTAATTCCCCCGGCCAGCTCTAAACCCCCCCCCCCATTTATGAGGGGGGTGGTTTCTTTGAGGGGGGCAGTCGGCCCCCCGGTTTTCTTCAAAGCAGGCCCCCCACGAGGGGGGTGGTGCGGTTTCCAAATGGCGCGGCTAAAAGCCGCGCCGCCATTCCAATCAAGCGGGGGCCCTGCCCCCCGCGCGCTGCACCCGTGCGACGCCAGGCTGCTGCGCCGCCGCGCCGCCGGCCGGTTGGGCTGGGTCAGACCCGGGTCGGGTCGACCCGGTTCGTGCCGACCCAGGGGGGGTTGGCCCGGGTCGGCCCGGACCCGGACCCCCCGTTTTCGTGACGAATTCGGTCTTTTGGCCATAACTTGATCCACGAACCTCCGATTGACGAACCGTCTACGGCAACGCGATACTTGGATCGAGACCTTCGTTTCGATATATCGCACTCAATGTTTCGGAATACTTTGAGTTCGGCCGGGTTGGTTCGTACACGAAACCAACCGGGCCTTCGGAGCGGAAACGCTCATATCTTGAGCTACGGACGTCCGATTTACGTGCCGTCAGCTTTGTTGTGTTCCTCTTAGTGAGACAGATCTTTTGGCATACTCCGCCCGAGGTTTGGAAGCAGGTGGAGTACGGTCGGGTTGGTTTTGCCTTAAAACCCAACCGGGCCCTGGGGACGAAAATGCCAATAACTCTCAGACCGGGCGTCCGATCGACGCGCCGTCTGTTGCGTTGAGTTCCTGTTGACGATACAGATCTTTTGGATACATCAACTCTGGACTTTGTGACAGTTGATGTATCAGCCTCTCGGCTCGTGGAGCGGACCCTCCGAACGAGCTTGCTGTGTGCGGAAACCCTAGTGCTGGCTGCGACTGTTACTGTGACTGCTACTGCTACTACTGCTACTGTGACTGCGACGACGACAGTACAGAGATCCTGTGTGGATTCGACGACGACTACTACAACACTCAGCGATCCTACGTGGATCAGTGCAACAGGTCATGTGTGGGCCCGATCCTGTGTGGGTCCGATCCTGTGTGGGTCTTTGCACTCAGCGGTCCTGTGTGAACCAGCGCCTACAGGTCCTATGTGGGCCTGATCCTGTGTGGGTCTTTTGCGGGGGTTAGTTACCTATCGATCCTTCGTGGGTCCGACGACTTAGATGGATCAGAGATCTTCTTTATCGTCTTTTGAAGAATTATACCTGTGTGAGATGAATCCTGTTGTTTTCCTGTGTGGATTGTGTTGAGCTATCCTGTGTGGATTACGTTTTGCTTTCCTGTGTGGAATACGTTTACTTTCCTGTGTGGACTGAGTATTACTTGGGCTCGGAGGTTGGAGCGTATTTGAAATTGATGACTTAGGTATATGTATCGGCATATACCTAAGCAGTGTCGGTTGTTACTTCGTGATTGTACCTTTCTTCGTGGTTTATCTTTTGTGGATTTGAGAGACTTTCAGGGGTCTCGGGGTCCCTACTAAGTATCTTATACTCACCCCTGCACGGGCTTTGCCCGCACTACGTTGTGTTGGTTGCATACGACGGACAACATTGATCTTAGCTGAGGCTTGCAGAGCAGGACGGTACCTGGAGGTGGACCACTGGGCGGGACGTGCACGGAGCGGACGGCGGGACCCAAGGAGCAGTGGAGCTATCTGTACCCACCCTTCAAGTGGGATTTCCAGTGGACAACTCGGTGTTGCAGCTTTTACTTTACAGTTGTTGTTTTCCCTTTCGAGTTGTACTTTACTTTCAGTTTGGGTTTGTATACTGGCCCATTTACTTTTCCGCACTTTCAGTTGTACTCTTCTTTTGCTTAGTGTTTACTTTCCGCTTGCTTACTCTGTGGTGTTTGTTTACTTTACAAAGGCAATGCCTTCCCTTTTTACCGGGATTTACGCCTTGGTTCTAGTCGCCAGCCCCTGGCCTATGGATGGCGGGCTTGGGTTAGTCACGGCACGGACCCCGAGGGTGGGTCGTGGCAATATTTAAATTGGGAATCCCAAATAGAAATAAAGATATAATTATGATGAGAATTATCAATGAAGAAATCATTTTGGTAAATTAATAATATGAAATATGAACATTTACTTAAGAAGTGATAGAGAAATTAATGAATTATTTATTATGTATATTTATAGTAATTAAATATTGATGATAAAATTATAGTTATTGCTAATATAGTCATTTAAGATATTGATATTGTAAGTAAGTTCGTTGGTTATATATGTAATACATGTAATAATTTTGTGTATTGTTAAGTAGAAAATTTAAAATAACATAACCCCAATGAAATAAAAATATGATATTTAAATATAAAAAATGTATATATAAATAATTATTAATTACATATAAAAAATAATAATATTATTATTTTTGTGTGATATATTTTATATTTAAAATTAAAATATATATTTTAATTTCAATATATTCTGAACATTTAATTTTAGAATATAATGAACTAATTTTTATGGTATATGTTTTATGTGAAAGAAATTATTTTTTGAGGTCGGGGTTCAACTTCATGGGATCAATTCTGTATTTTGGAATCCAAGTATTTTGTATGATATTACAGCAACAATTGGGATGCATTTTTGATATAACAAGGATACTGAGGATCTCTGATTTGGTCACATTTCCAGGATGTTGGTGGGGGTTGACATAAGCTCTACCTTGAAAAAAAGGTAATTCTTTCTACTCTTCATAACATTCAAATTGTTGTTGAGTATGAAAAGTACTATTTTATACAGTGAATGTGTGGCCATGGGATATCCTCTTAAGACATGTAAAAAATCATGTCTCATGTAATGAATTTCGGGTGATGTGTCATTTATCAAATCTCTACCAAATGAAGTAAAATAATAACGATGTGGATTCTTGAAAGCCCATCATTCATGATGGTGATTCATTCAAGGATAATACTTCCATTTTGGTTTATGTGATGACTTATAGGAAATCTGAATCATAGGTGTCTAAGAAAAAAGGCAAGTGTTTTATAGTGGATGTGTCTCTAGTGTGAGCTCATAGTGCCCCCAGACCCTCAGATAGTTTTATTAATGGTTTTACTTCAACTAGGGAAACCTCTATACAGTATTTAAGATTGATGATCCCTGACAACTCTCATGTTGATGTATCCAATCAGATTGATGAAAAAAATCATGTTGATTGACACAATGAAATCCATATGCTCTTACAATATTCTAAATTATATGTGAAATGGGGGAACATTTCTAGTGATTAAAGGTGGAATGATTCCCCTATTATGCCACAAATAGTGTTGGGTGTGCTTACTTTAAGGATGTAGACTTGAGTGGCTAGGAAAAGATGACTGATGGTGATGGATTCACCTATGTTCCCTTAATGCAGCGACCACACAAGGATTATTATAACCTTTCTATGAAATTGTTTACCAGATCGTCTTCGATGTTGTTCAGGAAGGTGGACACAATGCTTCTTACAATTTTTAATCTGGGAAAATCTCAGTATGAATGAGAGACTTCAAGTGATAGTTATTATGGAAATTATTTGACATATTATGATATTTAAACATGTTATTTGGTGGATGATGACATTATTTGATGTTTAACCCCATCTGCCTTATCTTTAATTTTTATTTCTTATTATTAAATGGTCATAAGCATTGCTTCTGGCTCAACTTGTTGGTAATTTCGATGGTATATGGTAAATAATATTTAGTGTAAATGTAACATTCAATTTTTTTAAGAATTATATATTTTATTTTAATATATAAAAATGATTTTTTTATAATATGATAATATTTTTACAAAAAATTAATCATAATTTAAATTATATATTGATAAGAAATAATATTAATAAAAAGTAATTTATTAAAACCTTTTTTTCAAAAAAGATCATTGTCGTTAAATTTTTATTTTCATATAAAAAAAATTATATAATTTAGAATAAAAATTAGATAAATAGAAAATAATTTTATGATTTGTAATTTAAATATTAATTTGTTTTTCAATTTTTACGTTTTTATAAAATGATTAAATATTACATGAATAGTGAAAAATACCATTTTTAAAAATAACATGATAATCATGACAACATTATTATATAAATATGAATTGTAAATTTGTGAATCCATTAAAATAATATCAAACATTTATTTTATAATTTTAATTAATTATTTTTTAATATATAAATTTATATTTTAAATTTTAGAATTTGGGTTATATTTTTAAAAAAACTTTTTTTAATAAATTATAAATTTACTATTTTAATATATTTTTTTCTATTTTAAGAATTTTATAAAAAAATTGATATATAATTTTGAATAATATTAACAACTGTTATAGTAATAATGATTTTTTTAGAAAGGATAAATTACCTATGTGAGAAAATAGTATCTATAGGGAAAACTATAATAATAAAAAGGTGTAACCTAAGAGGTAAATGGCCATAATTGCTTATAACATATTTGAATTATGATTTTTTGGTTTTTATTAACCATATAACATATAATATAGTAATGTATCAATTTTTTTTCCATTTTCATATCATTGTGACATTCCATTATTGAAAGAGTTTTGGTATTTACAGAAATGCCACTCCTTTTCACTAATAAAAGGGGCTCTCCCATCCTCACTCCCCTCACAACACAATCCACAATATTCATAATTCACTCTACAAAATTATAAAATAAACAATCATATTTACATTAAATTGGATCATTCATACTCAAATTAATATCCTTCAATGGTTTGAACACTTTCTAAAAAGAGATAACCAATGTACTGAAGTGTAGATTTATAACCGCTTCTTCATCATTTATTTTTCATTTTCACATTTATTATTTCTAAAATATCAATTTACTATATAAAAATTATAAAATAAGTATCCTTATTATACTATTATTATATTACAATGATGATATAATTATTAACCACCTTTAACTTTTTCCCGTGGAATAGAAAAATTGCCATTTGTGTGTGCGAGGAATACTTCATCAAGAAAACATATTACATTGTTTTAAGGAACCAAAATTCATGGATGATAAAATTGTTTAATTTAATATATAAATATAATATTTATAAAATATTTTATATTATATAATGATAACAATATTATTATATTCTCCCATTCTATCAAAAACAATAACATCTTCCATGTATAAACATGGACTACCGCACCCACGATACAAATGTTTTTCATTTTTATTTTCACAATATCCTTCCATGGATGGTCATTAGAATAATTTAAAAGGATATATATGATTCTTATTATATCATTATGATCGTTATATATATATTTGGATAAACTATTAATGAAATGACAAAAAAAACTGTTATCATTAATTCAATCATTTAAAACAAGCCTACTAAGAGTAAAATATTTAATTCGAATTATGTTATAATTTTATATAAATTAATTATTTTATTATATAATTAAACTTATAATATATAACACTAATTAATAATATAATATATCATATTTAAGTATAATTATATTAAAAATAATTTCTTCATAATCATCCATTAAGTAGGGTTTGTTCATGTTAGAGTTAGTTTCAACACCTGGTTGAATATAGATATGAAATTATATCATGGATGACTATGTAAAAAAATTATTTATAAAATTTATAGAAATATTTAAAAAATGTTTATTTTTTTCTAAAAAATAGACAAAAAATTAAAACTTTATTTATGTAAACACACGACACAAGTTAAAAAATACAAAAAAAAATGATCATTGTTGATTTCATATTATCTAATAAAGACTAAAGTTCTAATGAAAGGATATTTAAACATAAAAAATTATTATAATAGTCTAATTAAAATAAATTATTTAAATTTTAATTATTAACTAAGGTATAATAATGATGAACAACAATAATATTGTGAAAGGAGATTACAAAGATCAAGATTACCCACACTCGCCTTCAAGAATAAGTAATGACAAACTAATATAAATATCCAGCATAATTATAAATGATGTTTATAAATGTTTTGTATATGAATAAGGCTATTACATAGGTGATTAGGATATGTTTTTTGTTATACTAGAGAACATGGAGCTTTCCACTAAGAGGGGAAACATGGTAAGGGAGTTTTTAGGTCAAATTTAATTTATTGAGACTTCTTTCTTAATGTTTAGGATGATAACTTAATTATAGTGTGATAATTTCATAATGAATGAATTTTCCATATTCATGAGTTTTTAAGATGAAAATAATTTACTTTAAAAAATGATCATCAATTTAAAGGATGCCTAAGATGAATGTTGTGATGATCAAAATGTTACTCAAACCGTAAGGGTTTTTTTAGTAAAATTTTAAAATTAAGATTATTTTAAATTATAATACATCAAGTGAATTTGTAATATTGTTATCACTTATCATCATTTCCGGGTTATATTCACGTGGTTCAATATTTTAACTTGATATTTCATTTCCACTTCACTCTTATTTCACCGAAAGTGTATCTTGAAATTGGAAACAACCCTATCTCTTATTTTCAACTAAGAATCTCCCTTTTCCCTTTTAACAACTCATTGATATATTTTGAATATTCACTTTTTTATACCTTAAAACATTATTGAATTCATTTTCACCTTAATTATCTTATTAAAAATGTTTTAATGAAATGTTTTATTTTTTCCATATGGATAATTATAATCAATTTGTAACAACAATATATTTTAATATTTCCACTAGGAAACCCACTTTTTGACATATTTATAATTTTCAATGATAATTACAAACAAATATTTAATTATCATATAATATAAAATATTGGTATCATTTTGTTTTAATATATTTTGATATAAAATGTTTTCAAAAATCAATGAATCTTCTTATTTATAGAACAATTTTTCCTAATTTTACTAAGAATGAGTTTCATCTAAACTAACATTCATTGACATACATTATTCTTGATAAAGGATATTATTATAATTTAACAATTTTTATTCCTTATTTGGATAATAATTTATTATTATTTTATTTAAAAAAACCTCACCAGTGTGTTTTCATTCTAAATAATAAACTACATAAGGTTATAACCTTTCACCCTGTGTCATTCCTTGGTGAATATACTATTATTGAATCACCAAAATGAATGATTCTTTAGTATATTCCATACAATGAATAATATATTGAAATAAGTTTTATAACCATATACTTCTAATATATATGGTGTAAATACCATTTTTGATATTATCTAGGTTGGATGGTATTTTTTTTTAAAATACAGGACCAAGTCCAAGTGGCTGTCCCCCATGATATTGAAAAGTATTAAAAAAGAGAATATGAAGGTATTTTACATGTGTTTATTTAAAAAAGAGGCATCTAGTCAATAGACAGAGTGTTATAAAATATAAAATCATCACCACTCACCCATTTTTTAGGTCATGAGAAAGTGAGTCAGATTCAAAAACCAATTTCTGATTATATAATTTATTGAGGAGAGGATGTCTATAAAATTGGATGAACTTGGTGTCATTGTACTTGATAGGTGAATGTTATCATATCTAATAGCAATCAAAATTGTGGTATAATCACTTCTGTACCGAATTTTTTTTCGTCATATTGGATTTTTCATGTTATTTAAATGGAACAACACATGAATTTTAGCTTCCAAATAAGAGTCAATTCAACTTGTGATATAATGGAAACAAGTGTAATCAATATTGTGAACCCAGAAAATAAGTCAAATCCTACAGGACTAGGATTTCCTCTAGAAACTCCATTATAATTTCCTTTAGATCATCAACAAATGGTGAGTCGTGGAATACCTCCAAAGTTCCCAATAAATTATGAGAGATACTAGAAATTTTCATCCACCCCAATATAGAGACAATGTGGATAGAGTTATTACATCATCCATTTTGCAGTCAGTTCACATTTTGGACAGCCACAATGACATAATAAATGACTGAATAGAGATTGAAGGGAGTCTGATCATGGATAATATTGTTCATACCGCATTATAAGATGTGATTGTGTTCTATAATGGAAATTGGGAAAAGATTATTCAGTTTCCAAGAGATCTAGATGTTGGTACAATCCTTTAGGTGTTTCATGATAGAACATGCTTGTAGGGGATGAATCTAAAAATTCATGGACACTATATTCAATAGAGAGGAGGATTTAATTGTGAATAAACACATGGTCAAAATACAATCTATGTTATTGATCGAGGACACATCTTGAGTAGAGGGATATTCCCTCATTTTTAATTTTTACATCGACATTAATTTTAGAGAAGGAGATCCTCGATAACATGGTGAATCTAAATGGAAACCCCCATTTGGTTTTGAGGGATATGATCCTGTTAGAGACACCCATCATCTAATAACTATATAATTACTTTGAGTCAAGAAGGTCATTTTATATGGACCCAACATTAAATGATACATATTCTTATGTTATGTCAATATTTCACAATTTATGATCTTTTTTAGGCTATGATTATTAGATAATTTGTCCATAACTGTTATATAAATTCTCAAATATTACAATGTATACACTTTTACTCAATATACATTTTTTTACAAGGTAAAACTTTTTAAAACATGATTTGTTTTTTAATTGATATAAATATTAATAAAATTCATCTTGATGTATTCCTTTCATAAGCACATCATTTTACCACATGGAATGCATTTAAAAAACATAGGTTGAACACAGAAATATCTGTAAGGTATATAGAATTAGGAATGAAATTGTTTGTCTATGAATATTTTTAAATCATGGTAGAATTTTCACAATATCATAATTTTCACCCATAAAACCTATTTCCATTCATATACACTAGGAAATCATAAGATTTTTGGGAAAAAAATTAATCATAAATCATATAGGTAACTTTTGGAATCCATAGAATTCTTACATTTTCTCTTTCACAACAACATAGAGATTAACCTTCATGGATACATTTGGAATCCCTATCATGTAATATTACCTTAATCTCATAAGAGAAACCTTATCGTTTATCTTTATCTCATTACCCAATTATTTAGAAAGATATAACAGGTTCAACATCGCTTGGTTTCTCACTGACCCCCCTGTATACTTAAGCAATGCTCAATAACCATAACATATTCATAACACATTAAACAAGAATAAAGGTAAAATAAAATTTCCATTTTTCAATCATAAGATGTCATTTCAAGATATTGATAAAATGAAACCATTCTGAAAACCATTTCTAATATAAAAATACCTAAAAAGGAATGATATATTTTTTTTTATAAAAAATAATTTATTGTAGAGTAAACCAAATACCAAATAATGGTCACAATAGTGGAATGGTTTTTGTCATTATATACATTAAAAAACATTTCTTTCTGTTTTTTATAAGATGACTAATATAAAAATATTATTTTTGAATAATGTTCAATGAAATGAAAATTTCATGGGGTTTATTATAAACAGTTTAAAATACGGTGGGGTATATTATCAAAATATTCCTCAATGAATGTATATTGAGACAAAGTCCCTTACCACTAGAGAAACACTTGAATGAATATAATTATATAATAAAATTATTCAAAAATAAAAAATGTTGAGAATAATGTGATTAAGGATATAATATGTAAAAGGGAAGTAAATACACCATATAAATGTGAATTGGTGAATAAAAACAAATAAGTCTCAAAGTAATGTATCTTGAGACGAAATCCCTTACCTAGAGTCCGAATCATCTCGCACATTCTTTATCTTATTGAATAATAAACATAGGTTAATTTATAATTGATTTAGATAATTTTTCATGTTGATTATTCCCTTTATATCTTTAAATAACATGTTATAACAATTGCATAATTATTTAAGTTCATATAGATCGTTTTGTCGATATTCAATACTTGAGTGGAAGATGAACTTGGTAAGATGTCAATAGTCCATATGGACATAATCCCATCTTATCCATAATAATATTCATGACATAATAATATCTTTTATATATCAATTATTCTTTTAAATACATTAAATTAATATATATATATATGAAAAATTGACCAACATTATAGTGATAGAGAAAGTAAGCCATACGAATTCTTGAGTAACATTTTCCATTTTTATTTGATCATAATGGAAAGAAGATAAGTTTTATTTTATCATAATATATTGATCATAACATAATCAATATCATATTTATCATTAAAATATTCTTATATATATTATCCATGTTATGTGGTCATAAAAAATGAATCACATCTTCACATGGAGGTGATAGTTCACACGCACACACGAATGATGATATCATTTTTATATGCATGAAAATTAATAGCATTATTAGTAAATTAATAAATTATATTGATATATATTTCACTAATATAAAATATTAACATTTAATTCTTTATTATAAATTGTATTCTAGGACGGTGATGAAAAATGAACAATATTGGTTCATGAGGGAGTAGTTTTCCGTACACACGAACAAAAAGTTCATTTCCGATTTAATGAAAATTGAGATATATTTTGGTGGAGATATTATAATAATAACATATCAATATATTTATGATACTATAGTCTTTAACACATCATTTTAGGATTATATTTTAAGGAAGTGGAAGAATAAATGAAATAGAAATACTTAAAGAAAACGATACCTCTTCTTCGGTTCATCACCTTTTAAGAACATCTTTACACCTCTAAAAAGGGTCTCATAAGTAAAATGAGGGAAAAATGATGTGGATATGGAATTTTAGAATGGGTTTGGGTAGATAATAGAAGAATAATTTTTTTAAAGTTTGATTAATACAGAGGAGTGGGTTCCTTTTATAGGAGAGTTGAGGGCCACCCTTGGAAACTCTTAAAATATTAAATTAGTATAAATTAATTTGTAACTCACAAATGAATCCAAAATTTATTTATAATGAATATAAGTTTAGGATTTATCTAAATACTCTCAGTGATTAATTTTTACAAATTATTGATGTTATTTAAAAACATAGCCTTTCTTTTTATACTTAATTAATATATTTTAATTATAATTGTGGTAATAATATTTTAAAATTAAGAGGATATATGGTTTACAAAGATGGGGTAAATTTCCCAAAAATTGAACCTAATAAACAATTAAACTATATAATATAGAATTATAAATTATAATTTTTTTTTTATTTTCAGGAAATTTAATAATATAATTTTTTAAAATATAAATATTGTCAATTTTGACAGTAATAATTTCATTTAATTTAAATAAAATCCACACCAATAGATAAATTCATGAAATCTATTTAATATAATAATAATATTTTATACTCTCCTGAAAAATGTTTTTCATACCAATAATAATTCATAATAAAATTAGTTGAATTTTTTTCAAATAATTTTTTTTGATATATCTATTAAAAGAAATAGTTACTATATCACTATTGTGTGAGTATTTATCGTAATTATTTTATCACTAAAAATTCTAAATGATTCCCCATGATGTATAAAAATGAAATATAATTTTTGAGAATATTTAACAATGATGTTATATCATATTTATCACTATATTAATATTTTTATACTTATAAGAAACAAGAAGGGAACATTCCATCACATTATTTTGTTTTAATAATATTAATATCACTTCCATAGAAAAAAGTATACTAAATGAGTCAATTACATTACATAGGTGTTAAGGGTATAATTTTATTCATATAATATTATTTTTAATGGTTTATGAATTTTTTTTTCTTATCATATTGATTTTACCATAATTTTCCATTTTTATTTTTACCGTGTTAATGAAAATTAACTTAGTTAATATTAATAATATCCAATAAAAATTAAATGTGTCATATTAAAAGAATTTAGAACCAATGATTAAAAATATGGAATTAATTAATCAAAATTTAAATAAAATATTATTTAGAAATTAATTAAGAATTAATCTCTATTGACAAAACAAGAATGAATGATTTTAAAAGTAAAAACATTCAAATGGTTGACATGTGTTTATATCCAATTATAATGTGAAATTATATCCAAGGTCCAAAATTGGATTAAATGATAAAAAATTAGTCTAATTATACTTTAAAACCAATTAAAAATAACAATTTAACAATATATAAGTATTATATGAAAAAACCATTTTGAATTAAATTGCATTATTTTTCACTACCCATTGAAATATGAACATTATCAGAATAGTACACAAATTTTAACCAAAGTAAATTTTTATTTACTAATTATAGTGAATATATTTATTATTAAAAATAAAAATTACTAAAGTGTTAAAAAATATTTAATGTGGGTTCTCTGTCAAATGGGGGCACAACTGCATTTTTTTGAAAAAGACTTCTTTTATCCAAAAAATGGAATTTGTTCTTATATATTGTCTAGAAAAGAATTAATATGAATTTCAACAATATAACTGAATTTATGACATATATATTCCATTAAAAAAATCAATTAATATTTATTTTATTATTTTATAAAGTCACTTATTTTCATTTTAATAGTTTTTTTAGAAAAAACATTTTTTTATTTAAAAAGGGTTTTATTTTCATTTATAATTAATTGTTTACAAATGAATTATTTATATACATGTTCAAATAATATATTTATAAATCATTTAATACAGTTCCTTCCCACCATTTTAATAGCTAGTTTTGCGGGTAACATAATAATATTTTGGTGTTTTCTTATATACGATGTGCCGTATTATGTAATTTATCAAACATAATATCTCATTTTTTAAAACATAGGATCATAGATTCTCCCACCATTTTTTGAAATTTTAACCTCAAAATTTTACTTTGGGATCAAAAAATATGGTATGACTTTTCAAAATACATTTATTGCAATCCCACATCAAAAAATAATTAATAAAACTACCACTTAAAAAGAAAGACAGGGAAGTACGAAGGTTATGTAACACCCCAATATTTCATAGTACGTTATTTCTTGAAAGTAATTAAATACACCAAGTTCAAGCGCACCACAAGATTACCCAAATAGCCATTCAAAACTGGTATGAATAGTATTAACAGAATTTTTCACATTATATAATCCTTATAAATTTAGAATCCATATTATGAGTTTCTTAGACATAATGTAAGAACTAAATAATTTTTTTCAGATAAAAGTATTATTTTTCAAAAAATGCACTTTTACCGTCTTTTAAAGGTGATCCCTTTGTAAATCCCATATCTAAAACATTTATATATTCAATTTGACAAAATAAACTTATTTTTTATAATCAGGACATAAGAATTTAGTTTCAAATAATTTTTGGTGTTTTTCTGATAACTTTCATATTTGTGTGAATAGTGAAAAATATTATATTTTAATTAAAAACAACTTTTTTAATCGAAATTATTTATAGTGTTAAATTATACATTTTAATGGTTTGGATGTATAAATTGATTATATTTTTACCGTTTAATCCAATTCTGGTCATTGTAAGTAATTTCACTTTGAAATTGGACATAAACAAGTGTCAATCTTTTGATAGTTATTATTTCATAAAAATACACCATTTGGTTTTTACTACGGGAAATAATTTTAAATAAATAAATTAAACTTCTATGTTTTGAATTTGGTAAAATAGAATTCATTTTTGAATTCAGAATATCAAAATTTTCTTAGGGTTAAATTTCTGTATTTTTCTGAAAACTTTCAAGTTTTGATGAATAGTGAAAAACACTAAGTTATAGTTTAAAACCAAATTATTATTTAAATAATTATTTATGTTATTTAAATTAATTTATTTAAAAATAAATAAATTATACTTATATAAGTTCATTTTAATACATTGGGGTCCGTTTATAATAATTTTAGATATATAAAAATTTTATCGAACTTTTCACCGTCTTTTACCCACCTCCTAGGAGAATTTAAAAATTCACATAAAACATAATTTTACCACTTCTATGAGTTGAATTTAGAAAATCTGAGAGAAAAAATTAATATCAAAGAGTAAAATGTGGTTTAATAAGATAAAAAATAATGTTTGGTGAATTGTAACTTTTTACTTTTATTTACCGCGGTTAAATGTAAATAGGTTAACTTAAGATAAAAAGAATATTCTAAAAATTAAAAAATACCTTAACACATGTCCTAACATTATTGGATGAGTAATATCTGACCATGGGAATCATTGGGTCTATTTTGGGGCCCCATGGATCCACTTATGAATGATAATGACACTTTAGATTAATTAATTTAATGTAAAGGAAACATTGACATAAAGAAAAACCATTGAGTAATTAATTTTTATATTGTGTTATATAAGAAATATTTTTTAAAAAAAATATTCATTGGAAAAATAAAAACATTTCATACATCATGGTATTTTTTTTATAATTTTTAGACATTGAAAAAATTAAATTATTTAGGAAAATATAATGATGCAGTATTTACCTCATTAATAAATTATTTAAATAGATTAGATTATAAATTATAAAATAATATCCAAAACATGTCCAATTATTATTGGATGATTTTATTTATACCATGAATCCTCTTATCTTCGACTCTATTGATTTATGGACCTCTATAAATTGAATATAATTATATAATAAAATAATATTTTCACACTTTCCTAAAGAGCCCCTCCTCCACCTTATAAAAGGAGACCACTTATAACAAATTACTAACACCTCTCAGGCCTTTAGGCTCATCCAAACTCTACCCAATTAGTCTCCCTACATACCTATCCTCATCCTAGAAGCCTTACCATAGTCAGAAGGCACTTTTAGGAGTCCTTTTGGTCCAAACGAAATGATGTTACACAAATTAATGGTAACAACTTCTCTTAATTTATTTTCTTTTATTTTACTCCTCCTACCCCTAAACACTTTTTATTTATTTATTTAATAACAACACCAGTATCCTCAATATACTAGGATGTTTTTATGAGTTCTATTTTAATTACACTTACACACACCTTCATTTAATGGGTGAAGATCATATTTTTTCTGTGGATGGAAAACTAACGCCTCACGAAACTATGATTATTCAATTCCCTCCTACCGACTCTGATGGTGGAAGTTATGATGGAAATATATTTATATATGATATATATTATGTTTTTGTCTTATTCATGATTCTTTATTTTTCTTTTATAGAATACCTTAATGGTTTCCATTATGAGTACATGCGGCAATTTCATTTGAGGAAGTGCGGACTACCGCCCCCTCAAAGTGATGTGACTCGTTAATACCATATGTGGGACATATAAAGGATAGAGTTAATGATATTATATAAGAAATTATACTTTAATTATAATATAACTATGTATCATTATGTTTGAATTCGATTAAAATAAGAAATAAAATTGAATGTAGCGTTCATGCGTACATACGGCTTACTCTCTTCAGGAAGAGTACATTTCATTATTACCCCAAAATGATATGTACTATTATAAATACATGTAATAATATGATATATATTATATATATTAAATATAATACATGAATATCATTTTGGATATAATGATATTTTGACCATGTGAACAACTTTTAACTATAAGGTGTTCATTTTTTACTCAAGTGCCAAATATCGACAAAACAAACATTATTTACTTAAATGATTACATAATGTTTATAACATGGTAATAAGTGATATAAAAGGAATAATAAACTTTAAAAAGGTTCTTAAGCAAGTAGAAATTAACTTTAGTTTATTATTCAGGATGTTAATGAACGAACGGGTCAAGTCGGACACGATGTAAGGGGATTTCATCTCACTTCTTATTCCCATGAGATTCATGACATATTGCCACTATTACCTTTTATGTGGTGTATGTACTGACAATAATTGTATTATTTGTGTAATACACTTCAATTTATGTGTACTTTCATATTCATTGTATGATACTCCTTTCATGGGCTGTATGTTTCGTAAGTTACAAAATTTGTAAGGGTTAATATAACAATCTCTTTATCCGAGGTTGTTTTTACGTAAGTATCTACTGGGAAATATTTATTATCGAAGTCCAGGTTTCATAAAAGTGATTTCAAAGGGATTATTTTTAAGGGAATTTTTACTAAAACATCATTTTAAAATTTTTAAATATTTATTCTTCTAAATTGTTCTCATTAATGTCCATGTTTTCAAAATGGTTTTTAAGGATTTATTTATATGGACATTAATGTTTTTTAAAATGATAATTCCGTTCAAAAGTTTAAAAGTGTCATGGGAAACTTTGATTAAAAAATTTATTTAAATTTCTTCCTTTCCAAATTGTGTGACTTTTAAATTTTTTCATGAAAATGGATATTTCTCTCAAATAGTTTTACAAATAATTTTCATATATGTCAAAATCCGTTAATTTATTTTAAAATTGTTTGAAGTTGATTTATTATGATACAAATCATCCGTATTGTATTGAAGTTTTTGTGATATTTTTGAATGTAGATGTGTTATTTTTCTACCATTAATGGTTTATGTGTAACGTATTGACATTTCGTATGATAGTTTTAATACGAATGTTTATGTTATGTTTAAACCTTTTCTTATGAGGAATGCATTGGACTTAGTAAGTGACGGGTGGATCCCGATAGAGATTCTCAATGCATCATTAGGTCTCAAGAGACAAAATAGTGTCATGGAACAAGGCCTTGACAAAATATTATTTGTCTTCTTTGAAGAAGGCCTTGAATATGTTGTTATGATAGTCTGACATTACGAATTCCATCATTATGAAAGTGGTTTGTAATATTTCATGTGATTATTCAACTAGTAGTATATCCATGTGAATAAGTAAATGGCATTACATCATTTTATTTTTTCCATATTATGCTGAAGTTCATGTTTAAAAGGCTTTTGTTTTAGTTATACAATGCCTTAAATGTTTACGATCATTTATTAATGTTTCTACTATATTGTTATCCTTACTGGGAATCTGAGCTCACCCATTTCTTTGTTTTATTTTACCTAGGATTCCAAGAAGTGTATTTTGATTGATATGCAGGGTTAATACAAGGGAATAATGGCGTTCATAAATTTTTATTTATGTTTTTTGTATGTTATGAAGTGTAATTTTACATTCATATATGTATTCTATTTTCCAAGACTTCTAAACTCATCGATCCTTCGAGACATGATTCCTTGTAATCATGCCAATGTATTAAAATAATTCACAACTCTGGGTAACTGGGGTTGGGGCATTACAGTTGGTATTAGAGGAAATTTAGAAATAACCTTGGAAACTAGATTTAGATAAACTCTAATTAGATCAGATTACCCTAAGATAGACTTTGAGGATTAGTATAGAAGAAATTCCAAGAATTTTGGTAATGTATAGATTTCTGTGAGTTTTCCAAGAAAGTACATCCCTGTCTAGATATGAGCAGGTAAAGGCGGCTCTAGCACAGATGTACATAGGGGTAAAACTGGAAAACAACGATTTGAGCTAGACTCGAACAAGAACTGGTGCACGACAACAGGCTTTGCTACACTCTTGGATACCACACTAATTGGGGATATGCTTACGATAATTATCATTTTCTTTACGAACCACTATGAAGGGTTTATGAGTATATACCTCCTCAATGAAAACATTTTTGTGATTATGGATTATATCCATAAACTATTCAATTTATGTTAGGTATTTTACATGCTTAGAATTATGAATTGTGATTCATAAACTGACCTAGTGTATGCCATTGTTTAGAAATGGCGCCGAGTAGAAGGAATGAAAACTCCAGAAATACATATGATCCAAAGAGTATGAAAGTTCATATTATTCATGGTATTAAGATAAAATTTGTAAAGGAAATTGTGTCCCACATATTATCATCATATGAATAAATAGTATCATAAGATCAGAAAATAATTCTCTAAATCCTATGGTTTTGAAGAGAATAAAGGGAAGAAAATGATGGTAGAAAGAAAGATGGATAAAGGGAATAAGGGAAAGAAGGATTTTCCAATATGTGATAAATGTGGAATGAAACACCTTGGTAAATACTTGAAGGGAATGGGAGTTTGTTATAAGTGTGGAGAAAAATGACACCAAGTACGTGATTTCAAGGGTAAGAATTTTTTTTCAAATGTACAATACTTTATCCGAAAGGCGTTAAGACACTACACGAATCAATGTCCCATTCATAAGAGTATACCGCAAATGATGTTATTGCATAATAATCAAGTAATGACACTAACTCAGATGAAGAAGAATGATTAGAGTTCTTATTTTGTTATTAAAGAATTATGTCATTTGAGTGTTGTATCAACAATGTACTGGTTATAATAATTATGGAGTATATAATGATTGTACTGCATTACTATTTCATTAAGAACTTGAGATTGTGTGGAACCAAGAAAATTGACTCAATAATAGGTTAAATTTTTGGAAAATATATGGTTGAGAGAAAGATAAAACGTAATATGGTTTTGATACCGAGGTAGTGATTTAGGAATAATACAGGATTGATTTCGATAAATTATATTGGATATTATTCACTACCTTGAAACTGATTAAGGATTAGTATATAGTCCATCATTGTTTGAGTTGACAAAATTTTTGGATAAAAGGAGTATATCCATTATTCTATAATGAATACGGGAGAATTAATGTAATCAATAGGGTTTTATGTTAATTCCAGATGTTGTAGTGTTTTAAAAGAATACATGATGAAGGTATTCACATGTTATTACATGGAAAAAAGGATCTTCATTGTATTTAACATCCCTATAAATTTTGGATTATGAGTTCAGACAAAAGTATTTTGGATAAGTCTAGTTTGAGATTATTTTTGGATTTCCATAAAAAGGACAACCCGGTGGTCGGGTGGCAACCCGTCGGGTCCAGCAAGGCCGCGAGACTTGAACCCGCAACCGAAGCGCGACAAGGGCGTATCAGCTACCACTGACCCACGTTATGTCCTGGATTGAATAATGTAGTTTTTTAAAGGGTTTGGTATATGAATTAGGAATTCATTTTTTTATCCCTATACGAATAGGATAAATAGAATATTATTTTAAGTTCAATTATCTTTTAGAGTGAAAGATGAGTTTTTGGTAGGAATTAGTTAAAGGATGGAACTTTAATTGTCAAATATATATATATATTTCCCTTATTATACGAGGAAATTAATTCTCAAACTTTAGGTATGGGATATTAAAATTAAAATGTGTTATCCTAATACCTTATGCTTTGTGGAACTGATGATATTTTAAATCATCATAGATTGATGGCTTTTAGGCCCTCAATTCTTCAATTTTTTGTCATTGATTACATCAATCACTCCCTAAAAATATTTAAGTTTTTCCTCCAATTATGTGTCTCTGATTTCGACCAATATTCTCTTAATTGAGATCATAATTTGGTGGTGACTTCTTCATTCTCCTTTTCCTCTTATTAAGACTAAATTTTATTAACCTAATTTCCGATGTGGGTTTCCCCACAAAGGTATTTTCTATTTTCAACCTTTTTTTCGAAAAATAATTTCAAATTTAGAGGAAACAATTTATTGAAGAAGGGAAGAATGTAACACCCCAATATTTCATAGTATGTTATTTTTTTAAAGTAATTTGATAACTTTCACTACACGCAAAACCGAGTTCAAGCGCACCACAAAATTACAAAACAAACAGTTCAAAAGCGGTTATGAATAGTATTAACTGAATTTTGAACATTATATAATCCTTATAATTTTAGAATCCATATTATGAGTTTCTTAAACATAATATGAGAACAAATTCATTTTTTTCAGATAAAAGAAGTATTTTTCAAAAAATGCACTTTTACCGTCTTTTAATGGCGAAACCTTTTAAAATCCAATATTTGAAACAATTATATATTCATTTTGACAAAATAAACTTAATTTTTAGAATAATGACATAATAATTTAGTTTTAATAAATTTTTGGTGTTTTTCTGATAACTTTCTTATTTGGGTGAATAGTGAAAAATACTATATTTTAATTAAAAACAACTTTTTTAATCGAAATAATTTATAGTGTGAAATTATAAATTTTAATGGATTGGAAGTATAAATAGATTATATTTTCACCGTTTAATCCAATGTTGGTTATTTTATGTAATTTCACATTGAAATTGGACATAAACAAGTGTCAATCTTTTGATAGTTATTATTTCTTAAAAATACGCCTTTTGGTTTTGACAACGGGAATTAATTTTAAATTAAGAAATGCAACTTATATGTTTTGAATTTGGTATAATAGATTTCAATTTTTAATTCAGAATATCCAAATTATCTTAGGGTTAATTTTTTGTATTTTTCTGAAAACATTCAATTTTTGATGAATAGTGAAAAACACTGAGTTATAGTTTAAAACCGAATTTTTATTTAAATAATTATTTATTTTATTTCAATTAATTTATGTAAAAACAGATACATAATACTTATATAATTTCATTGTAATTAATTGGGGTCAGTTTATAATAATTTTAGATATATAAAAATTTTATCGAACTTTTCACAGTCTTTTACCCACATCCTAGTAGAATTTGCAAATTCACATAAAACATAATTTTACCACTTCTGTGAGTTGAATTTCAAAAATATGAGAGTCACGGTTAATATCAAGGAGTAAAATGTGGTTCAATATGATAAAAATATTTTTTATGAATAGTAACTTTTTACTTTTATTTACCGCGGTTAAAGGTAAATATGGTAACTCAAGATAAAAAGAATATTGTAAAAATTTTAAATTACCTTAACACATGTACTAACCTTATTGGATGAGTAATGGACGTCCATGGGCATCTTGGGTCGATTTTGGGACCCCATGGACCCACTTATGAATGATAATGACACTTTAGATTAATTAATTTAATGTAAAGGCAAAATTGACAAAAACTAAAACCTTTTAGTAATTAATTTTTATATGGTGTTATATAAGTAATAATTTTGACTATAAATATTCATTGAAAAGATAAACATATTTACTACATCATTGTATTTTTTTATAATTTTTAGAAATAAAATAAATTATATTATTTAGGACAATATAATGATGGAGTATTTACCTCATTAATAAATGATTTAAAACAATTAGATTATAAATATTAAAATAATATCCAAAAACATGTCCAATTATAATTGGATGATTTTATTTCTACCATGAGTCATCTTATCTTCTAGCCTAATGATTTGTGGACCTTTAGAAACCGAATATCATTTTATAATAAAATTATATTTTCACACTTTCTTAAAGAGGCCCTCCTCCCCCTTATAAAAGGAGACCACTTATAACCAATTCTTCACACCTCTCAAGACATTAGGCTCGTCCAAACTCTACCCAATTAATCTCCCTGCATCCCTCTCCTACTCCTAGAAGCCTTACCTTAGGTAGAAGTCACTTCAAGAAGTCCTTTTGGTTCAAACCAAAGGAAGTTACCCAAATTAACGGTAACAATTTCTCTTAATTTATTTTCTTTTATTTTACTCCTAGAACCCCTAAAATCATTTTATTACTTTATTTTATAAAAACACCAGTATCCTAAATATACATAGATGTTGTTATGAGATGTATTTGAATTAAACTTACACACCCCTGCATCTAATGGGTGATGAACATAATGTTTCTGTGGATGGAAAACTAACACCTCACGAAATGATGATTGTTCAATTACCTCCTACCACCTCTCATGGTGGTCATTATGATGGAACTGTATTTATATATAATATGTATTATGTTTTTTTCATCATTATTGTATATTTTTCTTTTATATCATACATTAATGGTTTCCATTATGAGTAAATGCGATAATTTCATTTGAGGAAGTGCGGACTACCGCCCCCTCAAAGTGATATGACTCATTAATACCATATGTCGGACGTATAAAGGATGGAGTTAATGATATTATATATGATTTTATACTGGAATTATAATTTTCCTATGTATCATTATGTTTTAAGTCTATTAAAATAAGAAATAGAATTGAATGCAGCGTTCATGCGTACGTACGGCTTACCGTCTCCTTGAACGGTACATTTCATTCTTACCCCAAAATGATATGTACTTTTATAAATACATGTATATATATTATATATATGATATATATAGGAAATCTACATCATGAATATCATTCTGGATATAATGATCATTTGACCATGTGAACAACATGTAACTATAAGCTGTTCATTTTTGACTCAAGTGCCAAATATCGTCAAAATGAAGGTTATTAACTTAAATGATTACATAATATTTATAACATGGTAATAAGTGACATAAAATGAATAATAAACATGAAAAAGGTTCTTGAGCATGTTGAAATTAACTTTAGTTTATTATTCATGATGTTAAATAACAAACGGGACAAGTCAGACACGAGGTAAGGGGTTTTTATTTCACTCTTTATTCCCATGAGATTTATGCCATATTGACACTATTACCTTTTGTGTGGTGTAATTAAATCCCATAATTGTATTATTTGTGTAATACACTTTAATTTATGTGTACTTACATATTCATTGTATGATACTCTTTTTGTGGGGTGTATTTCTCGTAAGTTACCAAATTGGTAAGGGTTAATTTCAAAATCTCTTTATCTAAGGTTGTATTTAAGTAAGTATCTACTGGGACATATTTATTATTCATGTCCATGTTTCATAAAATAGTTTTCAAAGGGATTATTTTTAATGGAATTTTTATGAAAACAACATTTTATATTTTTTAAATGTTTATTCTTCGAAATCGTTCTCATTAATGTCCATGTTTTCAAAATGGTTTTTAAGGAATTATTTATATAGGCATGAATGTTTGTTGAAATGTTAATTACTTTCAAAAGTTTCAAAGTGGTATGGGACACATTGATTCAAACATGTATTTAAATTTCTTCCTTTCTAAATTGTGTGAATTTTAAACGTTTTCATGAATATTGGATATTTCCTTCAAAGAGTTTTACAAATCATTTTCATCTATGTCGAAATCCTTTAATGAATTTTAAACTTGTTTGATGTTGATTTATTATGATACAAATATTCCATATTGTATTAAAGGTTTTGTGATATTTTTGACTGTGGATGTGTTATTTTTATACCATTCATTGTTTATGGGTAATGTATTGACATTTCGTATGCCAGTTTTAATACAAATGTTTATTCTATGTTTAAACCGTTTCATATGAGGAATTCATTGGAATTACTAAGTGACGGGTGGAGCCCACTATAGCTCCTCGATGCATCGGTAGGTCTCATGAGACAAACTAGTGTCTTGGAACAAGGCCATGCCAAAATCTTATTTTTAGTATTGGCATAAGGCCTTGAATATGTGGTTATGATAGTATGCCATTATGCATTCCATAATTATGAATGAGGTTAGTGATGTGTAATGTGACATTCAAGTATGTAATCTATTTTCCAAGGCTGCTAAACTGATCGGTCTATCCTGACTTGATTCCTTGTAATCATGCCAATGTATTAAAATAATGCACTGACTCTGGGTAATTGTGGTCAGGGTATTACAAGTTACCTGAGAGAACACATAATAGGGTTCCATGTAAGAAAACATGGATATTAAAGAATAAATAAATATAAAGTTATGATGGAGTGTTATAGAAAAAAATTATCTGGGGAATGTTAATTATCCCAAAACTATAAATTTTTAATACGTAAAAAGTTCACTGATTTCATAGTAAGAAATATAAATGGTAAACATTTTTGTTTTAAGATCCAATATATAATGTCGAGGAATTATTTACCTACATTGAATAAGAGCATAAGTAAATACAGTTAAATGATATGTACAATTTCATCCTTTAATAAAATTCTACCAAAACTCGTCTTTTTCTCCTAATTATGAGTATTGATGAATAATTATTTTTTATGCCCAAAACACTAGAATAAACTTATAGAGAATCACAAAATCCAGAAAAGATTACTAATCTATTCATCTTATATTGAAACATTATCCAAAACCAAATACTTTAGGATAAAATAATATATTTATCTAGATTTAATAAACATTAAAAGAAGAATGACTAATTTTAAACTACAATATTCCAAATTTATACCTAAAGTACGATATAGACCTTATGATAAATATATGACCATAAAATACCTCAAAATAATCCAAACTAATATTGAAACTCAAAATTAAGAAGGATTTGGCCACATTGTTATCCAACATAAATTTTAACATTTATCTCCAATTAATATTGATCAGTATTAATTTCTCATTCCAGAAATGTAATTTCAAAATCACATATTTTCTATGATAGTTTAATCAATTCCAAAAATAACAAAAATCACCATATGTCCAAAAAGAAAATCACAGATACTTGAAAAATATAATTAAACCATTAATCCTCAAATAAAATATAACAGTATTATATTTACCTTTAACATTTATGGTTTTCAAAATAATGAACATCTTCCAAAATAACATTTATCACTTACTCCCAAATTCCTTTTCCAAAACCAAGGATATATATTTGATAAATCGAAACCTCCTTAATAAACTTATTCATATTTCATTAACTTTTTTATGTAATAATAAAGATTCACACTAACTAGGGACTTCTGTAGAGAAGTGGTAGGTGATGTAACATTGTCAACCTTCAGTTGTGGGTTCAATTCCTACAGCATTGCAAGACGCAACGAGTTTCCCCCCACCCGCGAGTTGGCCTTTCTCAAAAACTATATAATTCATATAATATTCATAAAATATGATAAATAACTAAATAAAAAAAACTGGTTTAACTTCAACGGTTAATTTATACATCACATTTTTCATCCCAAAAACTAATAACCCATAATTTCATCAATGGTGAATGTCTCAAAAATACCATTAGTCAACTTAATATTTCAGAAAATAAAGCCTAAAAAAGGGGTTCTAAGAAATTGTACAAATGACCAGACATAAAATTATAATCCATTGATGATATCTTGAACTGTAAAGAAAACATCCTAACATCTAATGTTTTCTAAGCGATCTTATGATACCAACTTTAAGGTATTAGGATTAAACATTTCATAATCTTGAGTTATGATAATAATTAACAATTGAGGATATTTTCAGGTTTATAGTTTTATATAATATGTCCATAACTATTACATAAAATCTATAATATTTCAATGTATATACTTCTACTCACTATCAATTTTTTAAAAGTATAAAAAACATTAAAACATTATTTATTTTTTCTCATCATATAAATCATTATAAAATTAATCTTCACTTCTTCCATTCACAGACCCATCATTATAACCTATTAAAAACATTTCAAAACTACTATTGAGAAAAAAGCGCAAAATAAGGGATATAAAATAAGGAATGAAACTGTTAGTCCATGAATATTTTAAACCCATGTAAACATTTTCAAACATTCATAACATTCACCCATAAAAGATAGGTTCTTTAATATACGATATGAAATTATAATATATTTGAGAAAAATTCTCAATAATCATAAATCATAATGTTAACTTATTGTATCAATATTATACTTACATTATAGCTTTCACAACTAAAAAAGGGGTAACCATTATGTTAACATTTGGAATACCCATTACACTATATTCCTTGAATCTAGTTGGAGAAACAATATCTTTTAATGTCTTCCCATTACCAAATTCCTTAGTGAGCTATAATGTACTCACCTGATCTTGGTTTATCCTAGAACCACTCATATAGTTAATCAATTCCCAAGAACCATAACATAATCATAACACATAAAATAAGCATAAATGAAAAATGAAATTTCAAATTTTTGTAGTTAAAATATATAATTTCATTAAATTGATAAAATAAAACATTTCTGAAAAGAATAATCAATTCCAAAATACATGAATATTTGGAATGATATTTATTTTTTTCTTTCAAAATCCATTACGAAATATAGAGGATACCAAGTACCAAATAATGGTCCGAGCAGTTGAATGTTTCTTGCCTCCATTTAATTCAAAAAACATTCATATTTTTTGTTTAGTAAAACACTTCATATAATATGATTACATTGGAAGATAGTTGAATGAAATTATAATTCAAAAAGGTTGATTATAGACTTTATAAAAGAAGGTGGTGTATATGATCCAAATATGTCTCTATAAAAGGAGATTGAGAAGAAGTCCCATACCACTTCATAAAAACTTGGATAAAACTAATTAAATAATAAAATTAAATAAAACTATTATATCATTATAGTAAGGTGATTAATGATATAATATGTCAAAGTGTAGTATGTGTACCATATAGTTGTGAATTTCTCTATAACAACAAATATATCTCAATTGAGTGTAAATTGCAACGAAATCCCTTACCATGAGTTCAAATCATCTTTTATATTATTTATCATCCTGAATAATAGATAGAGGACAATTAATACTTTATTTAGAACCTTTTCCATTTTCATTATTTCATTTATATCACTTATTATCATGTTATAAAAATTATATAATTATTCATGTTCTTATCGGACGTTTTGTCGATATTCAGTACTTTAGTCAAAAATGAACTTGGTTTGATGTACTAGTCCATGGGGTTATAAGTCCGTAAAATATTGAATAATATTCATGAAATAATAATAACTTTTTATATAAATTATTCCTATAAATCCATTCATTAAATATGGGTATGAAAAATTGAACAACATTACAATCATGGAGACGGTAAGTCGTACGTATGTGTGGGTAACATTGTCCATTTGTCATTTATTTTAATAGAATGAAGGTAAGTATTTTATTTTCATTCCAAATTGATAAAATAATCCTTAATATCATATTAATAATTTTATTATTTATATATTTATTATCCATGTGATGTGGTGATTAAAAAAATCATATCATCTCATGGAGGTGATAGTTCACACGTATGCACGAATGATGTAATCTTATTTATGTGCAAGTAACGTAAGAAATTAATATATATATTATTATATTATAATGATATATATTTCTTGAATATAATATATGAACATTTAATTCCATTATTTGAACCAGTTTTTAAATATGATGATGAATAATCAATTATATCAGTTCGCGAGGTGGTAGTCCGCTGTACACACGAACGAAACGTTCATTTATCAGTTGATGAAATTGGAGATTGATTTGGTTAATTGTATTAAAATAATAACATCTCAGAATATTTAGGATATTGGAGTTATTATCTCAACATGGTTGGAGTATATTTTAAGGACGTGGATGAAGAAATGAAATTGAAATACTTAATGAAAATGATTCCTCTTATTCATTTGAGCACTGTTGATGGACACAATAACACCTTCAAAGAATGTTTTATTCCTGTAATATGTCTTAAATAAGGTGTATATAGATTTTAGGATGGAGTTTGGGATTATATTGGATGAATAAAGTGTTTTTTGATGTGTTATTAATAGTGAAGAGTGTGTTCCTTTTATAGTTGAGGAGAGGGGTACCATAAGAAACTCTTAAAATATTAAATTAATAAAAACAAATTTTTTACAAAAAAAATAACCAAATTTTGTTATGTATAATATAAGTTGAGGATGGTTCTAAATCCTCTTATACATTAATTTATAGACAATTATATATTTTGTTTTAAGCAATATATTTTCATATTACCCTTAATCCATCTATTTTTGTTTTTATTGTGGTAACAGAATTTTAAATATTAAGAGGCTAGAATATTTTCTTATATGGAGTATATTTCCCAAAAATCTACCCTTAATGATATTATCTACCTTATAATATCAATATTGTAAAAATAGAAAAAAATTTGAATTTTTTAATTAATTAATAAAATATATCTTCATAAAATATCAATACTATCAACATTGATACTATTCATTTCATTAAATTTAAGTAAAATTCAAAATTAGAGATAACTTATAAAAAACCATAATACACTTTAAATATAGAATAGTCACCTATATAATTCATGGAGTACCATAATTAATTCAAATTGTATTAATTTTAATATTTTTCATATCATTTATTTGATGTTTCAATTTATAAAATAATTTCAATATCACTGTTGTTTCTGAATTTATGGAAAATATTTAACATCTAAAAATTCAAAATAAAATTACATGATGTATATAAATAAATTATAATTCTGCAGAGTATTTATTATTTAAGTGTTATAATATTTATCAATATATTAAACTTATTATACTTATAAGAAATAAGAGGGTGACATGTTGTCACATAATTTTGTTTTAATAATTTTAAATGACTTTCATGTGAAAATGTCTATTAAATTAATTAATTATGTTAATTATGTGTTAATGGTATATCTTTATTCATCTTTTTTGGGTGGTTTTAGAGTAACTCTTTTGTCCTTATCATATTGTTTATTACCCTAATTTACATGATTTACATTTAACCGTGTTAAATTAAAATCCGCATAGTTACTATTCATAATATCCAAAAAAGTAAATTATTAAAAAAATATGGAAGCATAGATTCAAATATAGAATCCATTTTTCAAAATTTAAATCATATAAGTTGCAGTAATTAAATTTAAATAAATCTTTATAGACAAAATGAGAAAGAGGGTTTTTAAAATTATAAACCATCAAAATATTGACATGTATTTATATCCAATTACTATGTGAAATTATTTACAATGACCAAAATTATATGAAATGATAAAAAAATAATATAATGATGCATTAAAAACTATTAAAATTATATTCAATCAATATAATTCAATTATATGAGAAAACAATTTTGAATTAAAATGCATTATGATTCACTATTTATTAAAAAACAAACATTATCAGAAAAATATATAAATTTCAAACAAAGTAAATGTTTATGTCACTATTCAAAATACTATGTTTATTATTAAATCTATAACATATAAAAGTGACAATAAAATATATTTAAATGGGTTCCCCATCAAAAGGTGACTAAATACATTTTTTTGAAAAATACTTATTTTATTCCAAAAAAATGAATTTGTTATTATATCATGTATATAAAACATATAAGATCAATTTTACACATTAATTAAATTATATTAAATATTTATTTAATTAATTAAATGAATCAAGAGTTATTTAAATTTTTTATAAACTCACTTATCCACATTTAAATAATTTTTTAGATAAACATATCTGTTTATTTAAGAAGTGTTATATTTTCATTTATAATTAATTATTCACAGAATAATTCATTATATATATATATGTGAAAACCATATTTTCACAAATAAATTATTATTTTTCATTCCCTCCATTTAAATTTATAGGTTATGAGGTAACATAATAATATTTATTTGTTAGCTTATGTACGATGTGGCGTATTATGTACGTTATCGAACACTGTGTATGTTTTTAAAAAACAAGGGATGTTACAAAATCATAGATGATTCCCATATCAGAATATCCTCGTGGTTCAAAAAATCATAAATTGAATCTTTTAATTTAATATCATTTGAGAGAGAATCAAGGAAGGCCATTTTATCTATAATTGTGATATTTATGTCTTTCAATTTCTTAGAAGAGTTGACCACATTAACCAATGATGTACCTATCCAATTTTCTATCCAAAATATGATATAAGATTTAGCATCAAACCGTCAATGTGATTGCATATCGATTTTTTCAAAAACATCATTGGGACCATGCTAGGTAGATGAATCAATATATATTGAATTTATAGCTTTCAATTATTCCGAGAATCACGATTTGAAAAATCATATGAATTTGGATTTGATATTGAAAAGTCTCTGATTGAAGTGTTCATGAAGGGACTAAATAAAGAGTTAAATATATTTGATTCCTAGACCCCATAGAGAATATGGATTACAAGACTGCTTCAAAGGTACAATGATAACATTTCTTTCTATGGGTTTATCCTGTTATAATTCACAAAATTATTAATTATATCCCAATGATATTCAATATGAAATGTACCATATTTCCATGACTTCTTTATGATTTTTTTAATGAATCATATTTTCCTTACATTTATTTTTTATTTGATAAAAATAAATTATTTGCATTTGGATATTTTTGAAAAAAACCCCATTTTTCATGTTTTTTAATTATGATATAAGTGATTGAACTTATGATAGATGAAAATGGGTTTAACATTTGAAAATATATTTGAAGTAAACCCACATTGTACAAATGGTAAATAAAAACACTTATTGAAAATTCATAATGGGACGTGTGAAGGTCCTTTGAAATAATCCATACATGGTTTCTAAATAAGATAAAAAAGATAGTATATGAATATTTTAACGTGTAAAAGAATAATAATTGTCAAATTATTATTTAGTGGGAAAAATATCTTTGATCAAAAGAAAATGATTTCCATTGTTAATATCTATAACCACAAAACCACTAACCAATGTGGTGTGGAAACGGTCAATTATATAATAAAAAATTTTGGTAATAGAATTACATTTTATTTCAAGATAATTTTCCTAATGTCTTGGTCTATAAGAGAATATATCCTTAATTTTTTTCATTCGATTTCATAATAATAGTTTATTACATTGGTTGTTCTAGATTAAATTTCCAGATCATCTATTACTTTAGGAAATGAAGTTAAATTTTTCCCTCCTCAAGCACTAGTTAATCATAAGATCCATAATATAAGGATAATTCATCTTTATTTCTCTATTTTGTTTAATAAAAATTTGTTAACACATCTTATATAGTGACATCCAATGTTCAACCTAGCCTATTTTATGAATAGTTGAACTTAATGTATCTCTATTTCTTTCCACAATTGAGAAATGAACGTTTAGAAATGAGGTCCAAATAATTCCAATATCACATTTTCATTAATCCCCAAAACAGCAAGATTTATCCCTTAATTTTACATACCAACTACACAAAAACATTATTCACAAATTTTCTTAATACATGGTTATAATAATTATTACAATTAATCCTTAAAGAAAAAAATACATAGATCATCATTTCAATAAAAACCCATAGATTATTTAATATTTTCAATGAGTACAATAATTTTATAAACCCCCTCAATGATAACATTGTCCAATTTTTATAGAAATCAGTATTCAGTTATGAGGCCATCAATAAAAACAATTTACTCTTTTCATAGAAATCATCAATTTATCCCAAATGAACACCATTTTACTAACATTAAGAACACATCAAGCATTAACCATCATTAATAATGTGTTTTCCATAAAATAATACCTCTGCATTAATTAAATTTTCTTGGTCATTGATACTATTCAATATATTCATTCTAATAAATAATGAGAAAAAAATTATAAGCAAAATCCTCATATATTTCAAGATTAATATAACATAATTCATGAATTCTCATACAAAATAAAATAAATAATTACACTTCATTCTTAAAAAACATACTAGGATTCGTTATATTACTCATTATAATATTGTTCCCTACAATATAAAACATTAAACATGTCTTAACATTCTTTAACCTCAATTAAATCATGTAATCTGGTTTAACATTAACAATACTCCTAGAAAAGTGCATACCATTTATATTTCATTTATAGTGTCTTCATAATCCATAGTGAGAAATTACTCATCCAACATGAAATATTTTCTTCATGAAATTTCCCCCATGGGAATTTATTTTGATAATGGATTTACTTTCTACATTTTAAACATTCAACTATCAATGGTACCTTAGGGAGACCAACATTCATATCCATTGTGCTTACTGAACATTTCAATTTTTCATACAAATTACTTTCATTGTGTCCTTCTCCACACTAAAAATGACTTCTCTTCCTTTTGAGACATTACCTTTAGTTATTGTTCCCATACTCTTGATATATATCTACCAGAGTATTATTTCCTCTATGGTATCCATTAGTTGAGCATATGGTGAATTCTGCCCATCTCATCTTTGGGGGTCTAAGATTTGGTTCCAGTTAAATTTTTTTAATCATATATCATTATAAATGATTATAAATAATTATAGTATCCTTCAATGTAGTCATAAAAAATTTGATTTCTCAGAAACACATTATATACCACAATTAATGTTAATTAAATTCAATTTGATTCCCACTATTGACTAGAACTAAAAAGAACAGTGTGAATAACAATATTGAAATTTTCAAACCACATAATGATGACCAATAACATTTTGGATTTCTAAATAATGAAACATCAATTTTAACCTATGAATAATTATTCTTATCCTAATTAATTCATGGTTATTATTTAAATCCTTTATGATGGTTTGAAAGGAGTTTATGAATTTCCAAATCGGGTCCTTTAGAAGTGTCAAACTAGGTCTGCAATAGGACTCTTGGTCATACACTGAGTGATCATTGAGTCTTACTCAATGTTCATTTTTTAGTGATATTATCCCTATGTTCCTATATATGAAATCCAAACCCATTTTTATTATCTATAAAGGTATGTAATTATATAGAAACAACTTTCTCATTTCCATTACCAAAATCCCAAGAAATATTCCTATAATTTCACTCATCCTTAGATGGATCCTTATTCATATCGCAAATTATATCCTTATAAATATAAGTATGTATTCACTAATGTATCTAATCTATTTTTCCAATGGTTAGGTGACCTATTCACTCTATACTAACTATATAGAAACAAACATCACATACATAGATATTAAATTTTATAACAGAATATTTTTTCATTAAACAAAAACCCTCTTAAGGTTTATAATGATATGGTGGTTTATAAAATTTGAAACATGAAAAACTTATTCATTAGTGTTCTACATTGTATCTCACATAGTTATTATTAACTAAAACCACTCATAGACATAACACATGTATTATATATCATCATAACCTGGGGACACATAACATATGAAAGGGTGAGATCAGAACATAGGTAATGGAAAAATGGAAATATGTAAACCCAATTTCATAATAAGTGTATATGAATATAAAAAGATAAAAATAATCCATACCATAGATGTGTAATATTAAAATCAGGATTCATGGCTTAATGATTAGTATCCTTTAAGAAAATTATCACATGTAAATCAATGAACATGATCTACAAGAGCATAACATTGAAATAAGACATGGAATTATGAAATAAACATTATTAAAGAAAATTATTTCCCTTGTAGTCAAGGATCATTGAAAAAACTATTATAGTGGAATTTTTTCACTCCCTAAACCATCATATTATTCAATGGTCCTCCCAATACTATAATTGTTGACATAGTCCCTTACGGAACTGGGTTAACTCTGCATTCCAGTACTATTTATCTCATGACATATAAATCATTACCCAATACATTATATGGAGATATAATTACAAACCATATTTTGTTATAATGTTACCACCATCCATGTTTATAACTTAACCACCTTCACATAATAAAAATAATACATATGTGGTCCCTAAGGTCCAAAACAATTCATCATATCAGATATCAAAAAATGAAATGGGATTTATAAAAATTTTAGGATGAAAATGAAATAATAGAAAAAAGTTTCATAATAAATTCATCTTTTAATCAATGTATTTCCTATGTAAAATGAATTGTGATTTTTAATATTTTTATGAGGTTATAACATGTGGAAGTGAGATGGGATTTGTAAAAATATTGTCAGCATAAACATAAAACATATAGATAATGAATAAAAATTGTATCCTTATAAAATATCCACAAAGAAGAATATGTTTCATTAAAAGATGTAATCATATATGGAAAATGATTTCGAGAGATCACGTTGAACATTTTATGAAGAAAATAACTTTTATTTCAATATAACAATATAAAACTAAGAAATAAAATATTGTTTTTTAAATTATTTTGTTTGCATATAAACTTGAAAAAATATAAAGAATATTTTAAAATAATTTAAAACATCACTTTAGAAAAATATCCTTACCTTTTTTAAAATACATTTAAAACCAAAAATATTTTGAGAATCCTCTTCTTGGAAAATAAAAATTAAAATCCATAAAGAATGTTTTAAAAAAAATTATTAAATTTTCTTGTGGAGAATATCCATTTATGTGAAAAATATTTTTAACTTAGACAATAGTTTGAAAATAGTTTTCTTTGTAAATAAACTTTAAAACATATAAATTAATTTTATATGAAAATAATGGTCATGATGGTGGGAAATTCTTTTCATGCCATGCATGTTAAAACAAACAGTTTGATATCATATTTTCTTTAAAAACCAGATGTGAAATAATTTTAAATTGACATGAAGTTTCAACTAATTTTTAAAAATAATCATATAATGGAATTTTTTTAATAAATCAGTTCAATAAATTTTAAAAAATTTATAACTTCATTTTTTGAAAAAATGGTTTAAGAAAAAATGATATTCAATCAAAGAGAGAAATAAAGAGGGTTTTTTTAAAAAAAAATTATTTTGAACTCATGAATACAAAAAGAGGGGAAAATAAAGGGAAAATATATTTTTACAAATTAGCCATAGGATAGTAAAATTAATGTTTGCCACTATATATATGAAATATGATTATATTGTTGTATGTATAATAATATACAATGTGAATGTAACAAAAAACTCATACCACATTGGTCTAATTGAATTTTAATCCTCATGAAAGATTAAAATTAAATGAAACCTATAATACCATTACAATAATTATATTCATTATATAATAAGTCAATGTTTTAGTATATACACCTTATAGAAGTTGATAGATTCATGACATAACTTATGTCCCATAGAAGGTAATTTGAGACCAAAAATCCCTCATCTATTTGGTTTGTTTTGAATCATAAAACCCCTGAGAGTGAGATCCTGAAATGGATATTGAAATCCAAAAAACATTAAGGATTATCATTATTAAACAGAATAAAGGTAAATATATACACCACATAAAAGGAACACATGGGGAATATGGCATTATTTCCGAGAAAAACATACACAAGACATAAATCAATTACCATTATTTCTAAATTCGTCCATTCAATTTCAACACAAACTGTTTAATAATATAAATTTATTATAAATCTATTATATAACCATACAAATATATATCTTATAATATGTTATTTAATATGAATTATTACTACTAATTTATTAAAAATTCAATGTTAATGGATTGTTTTGGGAAATAATTTTTTTTGTTTTTAGTGTATGTTTTGATTTTTTATTTTTATTCATATTATATTGATAATGGTTACATCATATAAATAATGTGAACCATGATATAAATTTCATATATATTCAGTATAAATGTATTTATATTTATAAAAAATAGTTAGACATAAAAAATTAGATACACCGTTTATAGAGATTATATACCAAACATATACATTATTGTTGTTTCCGTTTTCCTAAATGAATGAAAAAAAGGTAAATAATATGATAAAATTAATGAAAATTTATTTATGCAATATATATGACATTTTTCAATAATAGTATCCTTATTAACTTCCTTATAAATCATAAATGTTCCATATCACATAGTGAGGTGAGAGTCCATCATACAATTGAATGCCATTATCATATTTCCACAGAATGGATGTATGAAGGAATATGGTATATCTAGATTCCATAAAACAATAGTATAATAAATGTAATATATAAATATTAAATATAACTCTATATTAATCCATGTGAGGTGTTTATTGAAAAGAAATAACATCGGTTTATGAGCCAATAGTCCCCCGTACACAATAAAGATGATTTTGGAATTTAATTTCGTAAATAATATGTATTAGAAGTTTTAAGATGAGAGGTGTTAGAGAGGCCATTTATAAGTGGGGTGAGTTACAAGTTTGTAATTTTTGAAAAGAAAAAGGTGTGCCTAAATTTTTTACACTCCACAAGGTTCTTGAATTATCCATTATCAGAAATATAAGATAAAATTTTGAAAGATTGATAGAAAAGGAGTGTTAGTCATGGTTTGGGGCACATTTAACACTTTTTTAGTTTAACCCTCACGAAACCTATTTTTACCTTAATCACAATAAATAATATTTTTACAACATTTAATATTTATTATGTAAAACAATTAATTTCAACTTACTATATAACAAGAATGATTTTTATTCCAAATAATTAATCATTTTTTTAAATTTCCATTACCAGAACTGGTAAAATTTAATTTAAAATGAAACAAGTCAATATAATGAGAAAGCGATTTTCCAAAGTGAATATGTCCAAAAGATTGAGATGAATTTATATCTAAATTCAATATTAAATTGGTTATCTTGACCTAAAATTTATTAATAGTTATATTATTTAGCTTATTTTTATTTCCAAACAATATTAATCTAATTTTTATGATGTGTAATTATTTAAATTAAATGATATTTTTTAATGAAACGCAGTATTTTCACTTTTCATCAAAAAAATTATATTCATAGAAAATTCACAAAAAATCATTCACAAATAATTTTGTAATAATTATTAAAAAACATAATTATATTTTTAAGATCAATATTTTTTTTAAATTGGAAATTTTTTGAGTTATAATAATTATATAAAAGGTGAAAAACCTATTTTTAAGTAGAATACTCTTTTTATGAATAATCATTATTTTATTCTTTTCTCTTACCTAGAAAACACATAACATTAATGTTAAAAATTTTATTGAAAATTTAATATATATATATATATATTTAAAATTATTCCCAAATTTTATTATAATTAATTTATTGAGGAAAAACAAAATTGAGCCCAGTAAAATATATTTTCATAAAAATAATTCTTTTTTTAATTGATTTTTATTTTAATTTATAAGTAATTAGTCCCAAAAAAAATTCATTTTATATAAATTTTTATATAAAATATTTAAATAATTTTATTAATCATCAATTTACCCTCATTTCCAATGTCTAGGTGATAGACAATATCTTAAATAATAATATTTTAATAGCATTTCACGTTTGGTTTAAACATGTTGTTGTGCACAATGCATTCTAAAATAAGTGTCTCATGTAACTCAAGTTAAAAATAGTGTTTTATTTAATAAAAACCCTCAAAAAATTAAAATTTATTTGAAAAAACATTTCCCAACATCTCAAGGTGTTACAAATTTCAACAATTATTACACTATTTACCAAATCAAGCATCTTTCATACATGATTTTAAATGATTGTTTCCTTTAAAAAATTCATATATAATTTTTATCACATATCAATTCATAGGAAATAATTATAAATCAATTTAACACAATAATAAAATCATTATGTTCACCCAATGAAATTAAAAAATCAGAGAAGTTAAAATTTTATATAAAATCATTGATATAAACAACAATGTTCACAAGCGGTTATCTTTATCAAACTAGATAGATATTCAATAGTTTAAATTGATCCCAAACTACCAATCAAACCCAAATAATTCAAAATTTTAATATTACAAAAAAAGTTAAGGATATTTAGAATTGGTTTGTTATTAAACATATCATTATTAAACAAATTTTCTCTAAAATAGATAAAAAAGAAAGAACATATAACATAAGTGAAAGGAATATGAGAAAACTCTCTCTAAATCATAGTGAGTGTCCAGTTGCCTATAGGTAGAGTGATGGTTATTGATTTTTATCTGGATTTAAGGAGATGATGTAAATTGGATTGGAATCGAGTAACATCAAGGGGAGGATGAGAGTGGGCTTAGTAATGAGCACCACCGAGGGGAAGACGAAGAGGGGTTGAAAGAATTATTGAGGGGAATGAAAATGGGGTCCTATATTGATTAACGTTGAGGGGGTTCTCGAAGCATACATTGAGGAAACTAAATAATATTCAGTGGTGGATAGTTATTGATAAGGCATGTGGATCCATATAATGTTGACAGGTAGTGTGGGCGGTCAAGATGGAGTGAGTGGGGGGGGGGGTCAGGATGTAGTTACTAAATTAAAAAATATTCTTTTTATTTTTATGTAACGATGAAAATTTTAATTTAATATTATGTAGGGGTAATTTCAAACAATACTAATGCTAATAATTGACTCTTTTGAAGTCATCTTAAAAAAAGGAAATGAATATATTTTTTTATCTGTGTTTTATGCAACTTCTAAAAAAATCACAATTAACTAAATTTCATATGGAGAGAAATGGAATATTTGTTGGAACTCGTACCATGTTGTCACATCCCACTAGAATAAAGTCCATCCTACAATGGGATGCCTATTTCAGACCACCATAACAAGCTGGGCCAAGCCCCTTAGTAATGGAAACAACTCAAAAAATTATTTAATTTAATAAAGAATGAAACCCTTAAATAATTTCACATTTTTATATAATTTTTATAATTCGATGAATGACTACACCAAGACATAATCTTGGTACATCCTTAACCTTGGATGATTAAATTCCCTTCAAAAACAGGAAATTTCACAATTCCATGGAAACATTTACACATCCAACAAAAAATGAAACAGAGTCAAATAAGTAGTAAGTATGTAGAAAATTAAATTAATGATATATAATAGCTCGTACCTTGAATATCCATATTAAAACACTTTTGAATCACCCCTTACCAATGGGAGATGGAGGGAAAGAGGCATGTAGTCGGGGTGCTAGATTCTCAAGCAAATGAAGTGGAAAAGTGTGGGGGGGTCTTAATCTAATGGAGTAAAATGAATGTTTTCCCTTTTAAAATCCCATTGAGGAGAAATTAGAGGCCATGGGATGGGTATGGTATCCATGAAGTGGGTACTTCTATCGTATGTCGACACTGAAATTCTTGTGGATCTACTACAACGTTTGCTACATCCACCACCAGAGCTCTCCCATGTATCCTCTATGCCATAGAGATGACTACAAAGAATCTAGAAATATATAAGTCAATGATTTTAAGGAATTAAAAATCATGAACCTTGAAATTTTATCCTTTTTCTCAATAAAAAAACACTAATTTAAAATTTCAAATTCACATAAAAATCTTTCTTGTCAAATGGATACATGATTGTATAGATAATGTGTTCCATATGACATACCATTAGAAATATTTAGATGTAATATATAATCATATCACATAAATATGAAACTATACCTTTACTGAAATATGTATTATGGACTAGTAATATATCTGTCACTGTGGAATATATTACTTATATGTCACATTGGAACATATTATGTATGCAACACACTAGATCAAATTTCCAATACTAAATTTGATCCTCATAATTTCATATATTTGATTCCAAAATTATCACATATCTGAAAATATCTTATATATTATCCCATAATATTATGTGTTATTTTATTTTACAAAAAAATAAAATTTTCATCAAAAACATATTAATTTATAGACACTTGTATCTTCTGTATACAATTAATATTTACCCCAAGTATTATGTATTCATTATCTTCTCTATATTCTACATCTTAAGCATCATCATAATCCTATTAAATATCATAAATATTTCTTCATTTTGGATCTTATGAATGATCATGAACGTATGAAATATAAATGGAATTTTTGAAATTCCCTAATTTTTATTCTTTTAAAAATCTTACATATGATATTCATTCTTATTAAATATCCCACCTATAATTTTAACATAATATAGGGTTCTCATTAATATTTTATTTTTAAAATATCTATTAAAACACATATTTTTTTTACAAATTATCTAAAATTACCACATCAAATATTTAATTAATAATAGTATATATCACACCCTCTAAGGTAATTATTTTAAATTCATGATTTAATGAACAAAAAATAACCTAATGATATTTTAATAAAATAAACTCCTCAACATATCAATTTTTCATTATATCATCATTTAAAACGAAATATTCCCTCACACTCTAACGATCCACCTCTCATGTCCTTAATGTCTACAATCATCAAAATGATTCTTAATTTACTAGGTATTATTAATACCAAACATTTATGGATATCATCATAATATTTATTTTTTTAACATACCATGATAACGTATAAAAAAGCATAAAATATAGAAAACTATAAAATCCATTAATATCATTTTTATGATACTGTATCATGCATTAATAATTACATGTGTTGTTTATAGAATGTAAATGAGGTTTTAAATTATATGGAATCCACCTTATTTATCATCTTTTAGTCAAAAAAATCCATCACACTAACTTAATATTTACATATGATCGTGAAATATGACATAAGACCTTGGGGATTCCATCAAATCCATGTATTACCTGGTAGCTATGTCTTCTTGGGTCACAATATTTATTTTCAACAATGATACCTAAGATATGATTCATGATCTATGAACTTATAAACATCACCATAATATTCATTGTAATTTTTTAACCACATCAAAACTTATTTTCATAAAATAAAAAATATTGGCATCAATATTCTTCCCTATTTTACTCCATTGAAATCATTCCATAAACTCTATTTACAATACAGAGAGGATAATAATATCTATAAAATTAAATAAACAATCCACCATTTTCCTATATTTTATGTTATTTATTTCTCTCCCTTTATTAATAAAATTAAATTGATATTTAATCCACTAAACATATATTTTTATTCCCTCATTATGTATCTGAACACCATAGAGGGATCCATTAATATTTTACTCCCATTCTCATAGAAATTTATCCAATTATATCCTAATAATTTCTTCCTAGTTGAAAATAAATGATTTCTCCAAAAATATAACGATATCTATAATGATGTTCTAGGGGATAGAGGAATTTAATTATGTTTTGACATATAACATAATAGAGTATGTTCCCCTAAAATAATTCAACTCTTATATATCCTATTTGATATAGGGATGTAAAATATTATTTCAATAATTATATTCTATTCATATCCACTCAATATATCCTGGAAAATCCCTTTAACTCAAGTAACCATATATCAATTCATACCTAATTAATATGAGTTTCATTATTTTATTGGAACTGAAGAATGTTGACCATTCAAAATTTACAATTTCATCGTCTAAACCACTTCTTTAAAAATAAAATGATCTTTTACTATAAATAATTTTTGGGAGTGAGATTACCATATGAAATTCGATTCATCACCAAATCCATTATTACTTTGAATCTATATCTTATTGTAGTATTAATGAATATGAGTCAATAGTCTCTAATGAAACTATGTCACCCACCTTATACCTTAAGAAAATAAAAGATGAGTTTTTATAAAACTAAAATCATCCTATGAACACAGTCATAAAAACATAATAAAAATAAGTAGATATGTAATAAAATACCACTATGTGATAGATACCTCTTTTTATCTCTATTGATACATCTTGTTAATGATAAACTTGTGATAATACTTCTCCCCTATGTTCCTCCTTTCATTATAAGAATTTCACTATTTAATATGTGTCTGAATAGCCTTTTTATAATTTATCTCAAACAACAAATTAATTTGATAAATTATAAATTAATTTTTTTGAAAAAATATCTAGTTCAAGGAGATGACCTTTTTATAATTATATGTCATTTTAAATAATTATTTTCTATCATAAAAAATAAATATTTTCAACCACTTAATAATTTATAAAAAAAAATATCAAAACCCTTTCATGTTTCTATTTTTTTATATATCATATAATTACTAGTTTTATGATACCACTAATTTTATATCAAAAAATTTCTTTTTGATCATCAGATATTCCTGATATCACTAATTATGTTAGTTGTAACATCAACAAAAATATTTATTCTAGATCTATATATTATCCATATAGTTCCTCATCATCAATGAGAACCATAAAGAAAATAAACATTACGATCCATATTTTTAATTCAATGTGGTTCTATAAAACCTATTATTGATTTACATTCATCCCTGAAATGTTTTTTAGGGGTGATACTAAATGATACTTCAAATCATTCAAAATCCATAATTTAATTTATATTCATTTTAGCTGAATCACATATTCTCTTTTTATCAGAACAACCACATGACGATTAAACCAACATTGACTCTATAGCTATATAAAAATATTTAAAAACAATTAATTAAATAGGTATATGTGTAGCTACTTCATAGTAATGTTCATTATTTTGGTTGGTCTTTATGGACCAACTAGTTGATTCCAGTTTTCATTAATGCATTTATAGTGGTGTCCCTCTATTTACCATTTATAAAAAACATCATTCTAAAATATATATTAGGATTATATATTATTATTTTTAGTAGGATTTTCTTCTTAACTATGTGTCATTCAATAGTGAAAATTTATTTTGTTGATGAACCATCTATATACTATTTTGATACTTCATTGTCTTTGAATGGTTGAATCTACCCTTTATCATTTCATTTTTTAGTGATATGGATGAGGAAACTTTATTAAATCCCTTAATTATCAACATTTATTTTGATAAGAGTAACCTAAATCATAATTTAGGTTTATGAATATTAAATTGAGTGAATTTTCTTCTCTCTCAAAAAAGGAGAAATTTCATCTTTTTTACATCATCATTCAAACATGATTCTATTCCTTCCAAGAGGGTTACAATGAATGTTTTATCATTGTTTTTTGATGTGCCATTAGTAGATATTATTATATCCTTGAATTATTTATATATTTTTTCAAGAATAACATATATATTTTTTCTAATATGAACTCGCCCTTATATATCACAGGAATAGAAGATTTATTTATGAAATCATTGGATCACATCAATCTTAAAAGCGTTACCAAATGAATAGGTTTATAAAATTTAAGGAATCTATCATTTAAACATTACATCATATGGATCAAATTGAAATGTATTTGAACTCCACATTTCTATATCTAGATTTTATCATTTGGGTTTCTAGATACACACTCATGGTGTGTCTATACCTTCCATTGAATTAACATTAAAAATATATATTCTTTTTAGATTCACTTATTTTAAATTTTTTAAAGATTCATCCATCTAATTAGATATTATACATTTTAACTTTGTTTCCATCAACTTTATATTTCTACCATTGATGAATTATTTTCAGTTTCTTTTCCCTTTGAGGATCTATCATTTTATTCAAGCTCCTTGATCTTCAGATCATTCTATTCAAATTTGATCCCATATATTTTTAGAATTATTATATATTGTAACACCCCGAGCTTCCACAATACGCTTCTCATTAAATAATGCAATAGCTTGTATTGTACGCAACTTCGAGTTCTAAAACACCGCGACTAATCATAGTAGCCGTTATGAATAGTAATAACCACTTTTTAAAATTATAGAAATTTTATATTTTAAAATGGAATTCATTATTGGATTAGGAATATCAATTATATCTTAGGGTGAAATTTTGTCATTGTTCTGAAAAACTTCAATTTTTGATGAATAGTGAAACCACTAAGTGGTAGTTAAATAACTGATTTTTCGTTTAAATGAAATATTACCACTTCTGTGTTTTGAATTTCAAAAATCCAACATACATGTTTTTCATTAGGATGTAAAATGTGGTTCAATGAGATTAAAATAATTTTTTGGTGAATAGTATCTTTTATGTTCTTAATCGCGATTAGAGGTAATTAGTGTAGTTTAAGGTACAAATAATGTTTTAATAATATGAGATGAGCATGAAACTTGTCCTACTCCTATTGGATGATTCATGGCCGACCAAGACAACCCATGGGTCAACTTGGGGACCCCATGGAGCCACTTTAGTTGGAAAATGACATTAATATATATTTATTTAATGTTAAAATTAAATTGACACAAACCTGAGTTATTTGACTAAAACAGTTTTTAAGTGGGGTTACACAAGTCCTAATTTTGACTATAAATATTCATTAGAAAGATAAAAATATTTCCTACATCATAGTAGTTTTTTTATAATTTTTAGACATTAAATAAATTAAATTATTTATGAAATCATTATGATGCAGCGATGACCTCATTATTTAACGATTTTAATAAAATGAAAAGATAATGTAAAATCCAAGGCTTACACTTGTCCAAAGACTATTGGATGGATAGATTTCGAACCCTTATCACCTTATCCACTAATTATATAAGTGTGGGACCTTTAGAATCCGAAAAGCATTGTGTAATAATGTAACGTTTCAATCTTTCCAAAAGATCCCCTCCTCTCCACTTATAAAAGGCCCCCACCTCTCCCACCTTATTCACACCTTCAAGCCATTTGGCTCGGCCAAACTCTGCCCAAATACTCTCCCAACTTCCCCCTATTACTCCTAGAAGCCTAAATTTGGTCAGAACTCATCTCAAGTAAGCCTTTGGCTCAAATCAAAAAGAGTTACCCGATTTTGAGGTAATGTCTTCTCTAATGTTGTTTTGTTTTATTTTTCTTCTCCAACCCCCTAAACTATTTTTATTCATTTCTTTTGTAACAACACCAGTATCCTCAATATACTAGGATGTTGTTATAAGAATTATTCGAGCTACACTTACACACACATACATCTAATGGTTAAAGAACATACGGTTTCTGTGGATGGCGAATTTCTGCCTCACGAAACGATGATTGTTCAACACTCATATAACACCTTCAAAGGTGGCCATTAAGATATCACTATTTTTATATATGATATATAATATGTTTATGTTTTACTTATGCTTCTGTATTTCTCATTTATGGCATAGTTTATGATTTCCATTATGGGTAAAACGCGATAATTTCATTTTAGGAAGTGCGGACTACCACCCCTCAAAGTGATGTGCATCGTTAATGCCATATGTGGGATGTATAAAGGATAGAGTAAATGATATTATATATTATATTATACTGGAACTATATTATACCTTTATATAATTATGATTTCATTACATTAAATACGAAATAGAAATGAAAGTAGCGTTCATGCGTACGTACGGCTTACCGTCTCCATGAACGGTGCATTTCATTTCTTACCTCTAAATGTTACGTAATATTATAAATGAATGTATATAATGGATATATATGATATATATGACATCTAAATCATGAATATAATTCTAGAGATAATGGATATTCTACCACATAAACAACTTTTAATTATAAGAAGTTTATTGTTGACTCAAGTACCAAAGATCGACAAAACGACCGTTATTAACTTATATAATTACATAATGTTCATATCATTGTAATAAGTTATATAAAAAGGATAATGAAATTTAAAATGGTTCTTAATAATGTATATATTAACCCTAGTTTATTATTCAGGAGGTTAAAGAACGGTTGAGTCAAGTCAGACACGAGGTAAGGGAACTTCTTAACCCAATTTCTATTCTTTGGGTTAATCTCCTACTTTCAAATTATGTCATGATATTATTATGTCCTATCTTGTATTTTTACATTATTTATGTGTACTTATAGTGAATACACATTATAGATGTACTTTATTTTAAAAAAATGATCTTTTTAAGGTCTTCGTCTCAATCACCTTTCATTGAGGCATATTTGGTTTTATACACAACTTTATTTTATACGGTGTATAAACCCCTTTGACTTTTACGTTTATTCAAAAGGAATATTTTTTATACGAAGCATTTTGCTAAATGGAAAAAGGGAATGTTTTTCTTTCCATACTTATGTGGCGACAACGACTTCTCCGCCGCTGTGACCATTATTTGAGTTTCGGCTTCTTCTACAAGCCATCATTTTTTTTAATGAAAAATAAATACAAAGTTTTAAATTTCTTTTATTTTGGTATTGAAAATGGTTTTGAAAGAGTTTTTGTTATATCAATGTGTTGTATTGATATCTTGTGATTGAAATGTGGAAATGTTATGTTTCCTTTATGCATGTTTTATTTGATACGATTATGTTATGGTTTATGATATGTTTAAACCTATTCATATGAGGAATTTATTGGACTTAATAAGTGATGGGTGGAGCCCGCTATAGCTCCTCGATGAATCGGTAGGTCTCATGAGACAACTAGACGTGGAATTGGCCGAGGCCCTTTCCCAATTTGATTTATGGTTTTGGCCAAGGCCTTAATCATTTTAGACATCTTGGCCGAGGTCTTGAGAAAATGTTTCAGAATGTCTGGCATTATACATTCCCTCATTATGAAAGTGGTTATTGGTATTGCATGTGATTATTCGACCAGTAGAATATCCATGTGAAGAAGTGAATGGAATTATCTCATTTTACTTTTGCCATATTATGTTGATGTTCAAGCTTAAAAGGATTTTGTTTTAGTTATACATTACCTTAAATGTTTATGTTTATTTATGAAAGTTTCCACTATATTGTTATCCTTACTAAGCATCTGAGCTCACCCCTTTCAATGTTTTAATATTTTCCAGGATGTGAAGAAGTATTTTATGAATGACCTGCAGGGATAGTCAGAAGAGGATATGAGTGTGGACTATGGAGACTTTGTTATTGTAGTTTTTCACCTTATGATGTAATGTAACATTTATGAATGTATCTAGTGTTTCCAAGGCCACTAAAATAGTCGGTCTTTCGAGACTTGATCTTTTGTGATCATGCCAATGTTACGAAGTAATGCACCGACTCCGGGTAGCTGGGGTCGGGGCGTTACAGTTGGTATCATAGGCAGTTTAGTACTAACCTTGGAAGCTAGATTTAGATAAACTCTGATTAGAGCACGTAGACCTAAGATGAACTTTGAGGATTAGTATAGAAGAACTTCCTAGAATTATGGTATTGTAGAGATTTTGTGAGTTTTCTGAGCAATAAATCCCTATCTGGATACGAGCAGGTAGAGGCGGCTCTGGCACAGATGTACCTAGGGGTAAAACCCGAAAACACCGCTTTGAGCTAGACTCGAACGGGAACTGGTGCACGACAACGGGCCTTGCTGCACACTTGGTTACGACACTCCCGGGGGATATGCTTAGGATAATTCTCATTTTCTTTACAAACCACTATGAAGGGTTATGAGTATATAGTTTCTCAAAGGAAACATTTCTTTTTATGATTATGGATTATATCCATAAATAGTTCAATTTATGTTAAGTGTTTTATAAGTATGGGATTATGTATTTTGATTCATAAACTGATCTAGTTTACGCAATTGTTTAGAAATGGTGCCTAGTGGAAGAAATGGAAACCGTATCAATGCGCGCACTCCGTGTAGGGATTGCCCTCCTGCTCAAGATAATTATTGTGGATCTGGAGCTACAACTGGTGCTGATCAACTTATTACCATACTGGGACAACTCACTCAGGTTATGAATAATAACCTTACTCGTATGGAGCACCCTGATCCGCAACGTGGAGGATCAATGTTAGATCGCTTCATGAGGCAACAACCACCAACCTTCAATGGGAGTACAAATCCTATAGTAGCTGAGAAATGGATAAATTACATAGAGAAAATATTCCATGCCTTGGGATTAGTGAAAGGGAGAAGGTTGTCATGGCAGTTTAACGCCTCATTGGAGATGCTGATCAGTGGTGGTCGCTGATTCAAAACACAAAGAAAGATGATGACGTATCGAATATGGAATTGAGGGAGTTCAAAGCACTTTTCTTAGAAAAATACTTTCCTCGTGACCATCGAGCAGATATGGAAAGGCAATTTCTGAGTCTGAGGAAGAAGGAGGATGAGAATGTCGCAAAGTGTGAGGCTAACTTTACAAGGTTAGCGAGGCATGCTACCAATTATATACGTAACCCAAGGAGTAATATTGATCGTTTCTTTGATGGGTTAAAACCATTTCTCCGTCGATCTTTAGTATCAAAATCCTTCTCATCATATGAAGATATTGTCTCATGTGCTATCAGGATAGAAAAGGAATTCTCTAAGTCTTATGACAACAAAGTAAAGCAAGAGAAGAAGAGAACAGTGGAACAAGAGACAGATAAAGGGAAAAAGGGAGAGAAGGATTTTCCATTATGTGATAATTGTGGGAAGAATCACCCTGGTATGTGCCTAAATGGAATGGGAGTTTGTTATAAATGTGGAGAAAAGGGTCACCAGGCTCGTGATTGCAAGGGAAAGAAAGAGGCTGTCAAAGTTGAATGCTACAATTGTAGGGAAATGGGGCATTATGCAAATGAATGTCCTAAGTGTCAGGGAAACTTACCTCAGAAAAGGCCAAGGGATCAAGGACAATCTTATGCTGTTACTACAGTTGAAGCAGAATAACTAATGTATTGGTGCTTTATGACTCATGGATTATATTCTGGTTATTAGAATAATGTGATATATATATAAGGATTGTACTGCAGTACTTGTTGATTTCAGTAAGGTTTTAATATGATGAAGGTAATCATATTTTTAGTATGTGACAAAAGAGAAAATTTAATTTGTTTGGGGAATCTGATGTTACAATTGATTTTGAAATTTAGAGACCTTTTAGAGAAAGTCTGGACAGAGGTATTTTGGATAACTATAAAGGTTGGAATGGATTAAGTTGAACATTGGATAGTATTGTTTAAGGTTAAAACATTTATGAAGATTATTTTTGGAATAGCATAGTACTATATTTTTAGGAAAAGGACAACCTGCAGGGTGGGGGATAACCCGTCGCGTCAGACAAATCTGCAGGAATCGAACCCACAATCATGGTGCGACACGCCTTTATTTCCTACCACTAGCCTACATGAAGTCCCTGGTTATTACAAAATAATATTACTAATCTAAATGGTATGTGTTAACATTTGGAACCTTATACAATTAGGATAAGTATAATATTTTTGAGTTCTATTATCTTTTTGAGTGAAAGATGAGTTGAAGGTTGAAACTCTAATTGTCAAGCATAAATATATATATATATATACCTATCTCTTATTAAATGAATAAATTAATTCTTAAACTTTAGTAAAGGGATATTAAAACAAAAAAAATGTGTTATCCTAATACCTTATGTCTTGTTGAACTGATGATATTTTAAATCAACATAGATTGAAGGATTTGAGGCCCTCAATTTGACAGTTGATTGTGATTGATGACCTCAATCACTCCCTACAAATATTTACGTTTTTCGTCCAATTATATGTCTCTAATTCCCACCAATGTTCTCCTAATCGAGATCATAATTGGGTGGTGACTTTTTCATTTCCCTTTCCCTCTTATTAAGGCTAAATTTTATTAATCTTATTTCCGATGTGGGTTTTCCTCAAAGGTATTTTCTATTTTCAACCTTTTATTTTCCAAGAAAAATATCAAATTGCGAGGACGCAATTTATTGAAGGAGGTGAGAATTTAACACCCCGAGCTTCCACAATACGCTTCTCATTAAATAATGCAATAGCTTGTATTGTACGCAACTTCGAGTTCTAAAACACCGCGACTAATCATAGTAGCCGTTATGAATAGTAATAACCACTTTTTAAAATTATAGAAATTTTATATTTCAAAATGGACTTCATATTTGGATTCGGAATATCAATTATAGCTTAGGGTGAAATTTTGTCATTGTTCTGAAAAACTTCAATTTTTGATGAATAGTGAAACCACTAAGTGGTAGTTAAATAACTGATTTTTCATTTAAATGAAATATTACCACTTCTGTGTTTTGAATTTCAAAAATCCAACATACATGTTTGTCATTAGGATGTAAAATGTGGTTCAATGAGATTAAAATAATTTTTTGGTGAATAGTAACTTTTAAGTTCTTAATCGCGATTAGAGGTAATTAGTTTAGTTTAAGGTACAAATAATGTTTTAATAATATGAGATGAGCATGAAACTTATCCTACTCTTATTGGATGAGTCATGGCAGACCAAGACAACACATGGGTCAACTTGGGGACCCCATGGAGCCACTTCAGTTGGAAAATGACATTAATATATATTTATTTAATGTTAAAATTAAATTGACACAAACATGAGTTATTTTACTAAGACAGTTTTTAAGTGGGCTTACACAAGTCCAAATTTTGACTATAAATATTCATTAGAAAGATAAAAAGATTTTCTACATCATAGTATTTTTTTTTATAATTTTTATACATTAAATAAATTAAATTATTTATGAAATCATTATGATGCAGCGATGACCTCATTATTTAACGATTTTAATAAAATGAAAAGATAATGTAAAATCCAAGGATTACACTTGTCCAAAGACTATTGGATGGGTAGATTTCGAACCCTTATCACCTTATCCACGAATTATATAAGTTTGGGACCTTTAGAATCCGAAAATCATTGTGTAATAATGTAACATTTCAATCTTTCAAAAAGAGCCCCTCCTCTCCACTTATAAAAGGCCCCCACCTCTCCCACCTTATTCACACCTTCAAGCCATTTGTCTCAGCAAAACTCTACCCAAATACTCTCCCAACTTCCCCCTATTACTCCTAGAAGCCTCACTTTGGGAAGAACTCTTCTCAAGGAAGCCTTTGGCTCAAATCAAAAAGAGTTACCCAATTTTGAGGTAATGTCTTCTCTAATGTTGTTTTGTTTTATTTTTCTTCTCCAACCCCCTAAACTCTTTTTATTCATTTATTTTGTAACAAAATCAGTATCCTCAATATACTAGGATGTTTTTATAATAAGTATTCGAGCTACAATTACACACACATACATCTAATGGTTAAAGAACATACGGTTTCTGTGGATGGAGAATTTCTGCCTCACGAAACGATGATTGTTCAACACTCATATAACACATTCAAAGGTGGCCATTAAGATGTAAATGTTTTTATATATGATATATAATATGTTTATGTTTTACTTATGCTTCTTTATTTCTCATTTATGGCATACTTTATGATTTCCATTATGGGTAAAACGTCATAATTTCATTTTAGGAAGTGCGGACTACCGCCCCCACAAAGTGATGTGAATCGTTAATGCCATATGTGGGATGTATAAAGGATTGAGTAAATGATATTATATATGATATTATACTGGAACTATATTATACCTTTATATAATTATGATTTCATTACATTAAATACGAAATATAAATGAAAGTAGCGTTCATGCGTACGTACGGCTTACCGTCTCCAGGAACGGTGCATTTCATTTCTTACCTCTAAATGTTACGTAATATTATAAATGAATGTATATACTGGAAATATATGATATATATGACATCTAAATCATGAATATAATTCTAGAGATAATGGATATTCTACCACATAAACAACTTGTAATTATAAGAAGTTTATTGTTGACTCAAGTATCAAAGATCGACAAAACGACCGTTATTAACTTATATAATTACATAATGTTCATATCATTATAATAAGTGATATAAAAAGGATAATGAAATTGAAAATGGTTCTTAATAAGGTATATATTAACTCTAGTTTATTATTCAGGAGGTTAAATAATGGTTGAGTCAAGTCAGACACGAGGTAAGGGAACTTCTTAACCCAATTTCTATTCTGTGGGTTAATCTCCTACTTTCAAATTATGTCATGATATTATTATGTCCTATCTTGTATTTTTACATAATTTATGTGTACTTATAGTTAATACACATTATAGATTTACTTTATTTAAAAAAATGATCTTTTTAAGGACTTCGTCTCAATCCCCTTTCATTGAGGCATATTTGGTTTTATACACAACTTTCTTTTATACGGTGTATAAACCCCTTTGACTTCTACGTTTATTCAAAAGGAATATTTTTTATACGAAGCATTTTGCTAAACGAAAAAAGGGAATGTTTTTCTTTCCATACTTATGCGGCGACAATGACTTCTCCGCCACCGTGACCATTATTTGAGTTTCGGCCTCCTCTACAAGCCATCATTTTTTTAATGAAAAATAAATACAATGTTTTAACTTTCTTTTATTTTGGTATTGAAAATGGTTTTGAAAGAGTTTTTATTATATCAATGTGTTGTATTGATATCTTGTGATTGAAATGTGGAAATGTTATGTTTCCTTTATGCATGTTTTATTTGATACGATTATGTTATGGTTTATGATATGTTTAAACCTATTCATATGAGGAATGTATTGGACTTAATAAGTGACGGGTGGATCCCGCTATAGCTCCTCGATGCATCGGTAGGTCTCATGAGACAACTAGATGTGGAATTGGCCGAGGCCCTTTCACAATTTGATTTATGGTTTTGGCCAAGGCCTTAATCATTTTAGACGTCTTGGCCGAGGTCTTGACAAAATGTTTCAGAATGTCTGGCATTATACATTCCCTCATTATGAATGTGGTTATTGGTATTGCATGTGATTATTCGACCAGTAGAATATCCATGTGAAGAAGTGAATGACATTATCTCATTTTACTTTTTCCATATTATGTTGATGTTCAAGTTTAGAAGGATTTTGTTTTAGTTATACATTGCCTTAAATGTTTATGTTTATTTATGAAAGTTTCCACTATATTGTTATCCTTACTGAGCATCTGAGCTCACCCCTTTCAATGTTTTAATATTTTCCAGGATGTGAAGAATTATTTTATGAATGACCTATAGGGATAGTCATAAGAGGATATGAGTGTGGACTATGGAGACTTTGTTATTTTAGTTTTTCACCTTATGATGTAATGTAACATTTATGAATGTATCTAGTGTTTCCAAGGCTACTAAACTAATCGGTCTTTCGAGACTTGATCTTTTGTGATCATGCCAATGTTACGAAGTAATGCACCAACTCCGGGTAGCTGGGGCGGGGTGTTACATATATTCATTTATAAATTTTCTCCTCTAGTTATGTTGTTCTTTGATAGGGATAATTACTTATTTCAACTACTTTCATGTAGTAATTTTATTTTCTATTTCCTATAATATTTTCAAAAAATGATTCGGTTTCTTCATTGTCATTGAATAAATATTATTCATACCATAATAAAGGACACATCTACTCTCCAAAACCATTAAATTTTTATTTACGTATATTTTATTTTAATTTACACTTCCCAATATAGATGATTTACCATTGATCCAAATTTTATCATAAGGAATTTACCATATTATGATTACTCCCTAAACAAACACAAGATTTATTCCTAGATGTGGTTGTCATGTTATCATTAAAATATACAAATATATTTATATCTTATTATAAAAAAGAATTTATATATTCAAAACTAATCTCTAATATTTAAATAATCATAATTTTTAAGGGTATCAAAATTTACAACAACGATTAAAGATTATATATTCTTAAGAATTTTTTTTATTATTACTTTTTACCATTACAAATTGCTCACCCAGTTTGTTTAGGAGCTTCTTTGTACGATGATAATTGAAAAATTTTATCATCGTAGGCTCGAAACCCATATTCAAATCTATTTTATTTCCATATTTGTTATATAATAATTTCCATGCATCAAAATATGTATCATAATGTATGGTTTTCTAGTAATCATTTCTAGGGTTAACTGTGTTGATAATTGTATATGTGTTGACATCAATAAAATGTATATGGTGATTCTTCAGGTCCTGATAGAATTATAAATACGATGAAATATACTAACTACAAGACTATAGAAATATAAATAATTCCTTTTTACAACCATCAATATTAGTTTCATTAAAAAATACTGGCATTATCAAAGAATCCTTGAGAGAAACAAATACAAATTTAGATAATGTGGTGGAGGGAAAAGAAATAACATTTTTTTCAGATACCACATATAACAATTAGATTCACCATAATATAGCAGGGTGAGGGAAACAGAGGTGTAGGATGAGTTAAATGTTTTTTATTCTTACACTTATTATTGACCGTTTTTATGATATTTTTCCCACTATCGAAGGAACTGAGTTTAAACTATTTTATAATAACTCTTCCTCAAAACATCAACATATGATAGATATTTATTAAATAATATAAACCATGAAAGGGTATATCTATTTTACTTAATTAACCACTAACTGATAATCAGACAAGTATATTATGTTAGTGTATCGATGTACCACTACAGTTATTATAATTGGTCAGGAATGTCACCCCAGTGGTCTAAGGGCCACTAACCCCATTTTCTGGAAGATTTAGTGATGGTATCATATTCTAAATTAGAAATTATTTTGTTGTGGTCTTTAATAGTTTATAGAAATGTGGTTCTCACAATAATCGTGATAAAAATTATAAACACCCTATATATTCAGAGAAAGTTCTAGATGCCGTTGGTTTTCATATTTGTAAAAATTTTATTAATTAAACTAAATGATAGAAACTCCTCATTGTGAAAATTTTATCACATCCATAATTAAACATAGTAGTAGAAACTCTTAATCTAGTTGAGGATTATTATGCACTAGAACTATCCTTTCTCACTCCTTATCTTTAAGATAAATGAATAACAATCCTTACTAAAATTTCCTTATTGTACTTCTTATTTAATATCTATATGTATATGAATGAAAAGTAAAATCCCTATTATCAATTGAAAAACATATCTCAATGCCTATGAAATTTATTTTCTATATAGAAATTATTAATTCAGTATATTTCTAGATCATCCTTTCTATATACATTAAAATATATATTTATTTAGAATAGAAATACTTCCAATATATTTTCTTATATTATTATTTTATATTTAAAAAAACACATAAAATATCCTTCTGTGATATTTTACAATATTTTGAATATGGAAATCCTCTTCCAATATCATTCATGATATAACAATCTTATTTATGTTCCAAAAAAATCCCAAATCAACATGTTATCTTCATTATCACATAACATATGTTTAATAATTTAAGATTAGAGAGATCATTCCCTTTAAATTATTTACAATCCCCAAGATCTTACCTTAATATCACAACCTTTAAATATTCACCAATACACTATATTTACCATTATTAAGATATGAACAAGTTATCAATAACAAATTTGGACTATGAATATTCATTTAAATATGGATTATAGATTTTAATTAATATTTATAGAATTGTAATCCTCCAATCTACATTGTAATAGTCTTCATATTATCCCATAGACAATGTGTTACATCTCAAATATCATTTTTTATCAAAACATTTTTCTTATCAATATCTTATGTATATAAGTGACACTAACTATTTCATATTATGTATTCTTCAAATGTTACAAATCAATCTCCTTAGATCATATTCTGTACAAATCATAATAAAACATCATACATGTACCACATAGTAGAACACATTTCCTATACATTATTTCACCTATATTTATTATTATATAGGAAGATAGATATCTCATATATCAGGAATCATATCACGTGATGATAAAAAATTACATAGTACTTTCCTAATCAGAATAATATAATTTTAAAGTTGAAAAATTCAATATGAACCAATTATTCATCCATATATATGGAAACGGCTCCCAATATATTATATATTCAGGTCCTTTTCCACATTATATACCATACGTATCACCAAAAACATTTTAGATATTAGTAAAATGGTAATATTAAATATTTTATACAAGATGTTGAACATATTAAACATATAAGGAATTTATGAAATTTAAAATGTATAAAATTCAATAAATATTATGTATTATCATTAACAATATTATATATCCATCAAATATCTTACATACTATGCAATTCTGATGATATTTTTTCTTTTTCAAAATATAATCTGAAATCCAAATATATCAATAATTATTTTAATATCACACTAAAAACATTTAAATTAACTAGAATATATATCTCATGATCTAAAAGACCTCATGGATTTCCATTATTAGAATAATTCTACAATCATTCAGTTCTTTTAATAAAATCACCATCTAGATATATCAAGAATTCTTCAAAATATACTACATAAAATTTTGATATTAATTCATGCTCTAAAGATTCACATTCAATGTCCTTGATATATAATAATATTAGGATGTTTCTTCCAACACATCATATTATTTTTCTAAATACTTCTATGATTTTTCCTTAATATTATATAATTCTTAACCAATTATGATAAATATTACACTAGTGTAACAACTAAAAAACAATAATTTCCCTCAATATAATTAGAAATAAACTATTCCATGTATGTATTAATCACAACATGCATTCTTCAAAATACCATATATATGATTTAATTAATACAGTAACCATATTCATTTTCATGAATAAATCAAAAAAATATAGAACACTAACTTATTTTTAACCATGCATCCAAAAATATAACATAAAAAAAATTGGTATCCATAAATTTAATATATCATCATATTATAATGTATTTTGAGGTCACATTATATATTATGACACAATTATAATCATACCAAGATTCATTCTCTATGTGGCATCCTAGTTTATGTATACATCTTTCATTGTTTTCAATGGTTATTAGTGGGGATTAAGGAAGTAGAGGAGGAAGATATGTGGATATCATGGGTGGATTCTCTATACTAATGGATATAAGAGGCCATAAATTGGATAATAGGGATCCCATGATATAATAATTTTTAATGTAACCACCACCAAAATACCGACCCACCATCAGCCAACCGTTATAGCCAATGTCCGACCAGTGAGTGTCATCAACTATGAGATAGAACTCTCCCATGAGTGTTAATGATATATTGTTTTACAATTTAACTAAATATAGTTATTAACTTTATAATTACTCTTTTAAAACACCAATATTTTTGTGTATCCTTAGTAGGATACTCTTTGGCTTTCGTTCCTCCATCAGTCATTATATAATATTTATTTGATCATGAATCCATCAATTTTTTTATAAATGTTGATTTAAATATGTTTTCTTATGTTTCTATCTGTTATATTATAATTTCTTCCTATATATTCACTTTTGATATAATATATTGATCATTATATGTTTAGTTATTTAATTGTCCTTGATCTATTAAGATTGTTTTTTAGGAGGATCATTTTTGTTATTTGCGAATAACTCTTTTAGGATGAAGGATGTGATCTCTATTCATTATCAATGACCATATGATCAATGAATCAAATATTTAATATATAGAATTTATTATTAGGTCCTACAATTATATTATCTTAATACCACTTTCCATTTAGTGAATGGATCTCGTAGTTCTCATAGTGTGAACTAGGTGTTTAGGTAGATGGATTCTTATGAAGTTACTTTTAATGTATTTCTCATGCTGGTTAGTTTTTAATGTAGTTTTATGAATGGGATTTCACTGAAAAGTGTTATTAAACGTTTTATTTAAAATAACCTATGTTTTATTTATGAAATATGATTTTAATTCCTTTTTTTATCATATGAAAAGGGTTACTAGTTTATTTATTTTGACTTGTAAGAATCCATTTGAAAAATTTTGATATGAAAAACACCTAGTTGACATTGGTACATTGGAAGTTTTTTGTATTGGTACATGTACTTTATTTTCACGGGGTCCACACTTTAGTTTGTCCCTATCCTCCTTATACCATCACATTTTATATTTGATTACTTGATATCTTCAAGGAAAATTACACATCAGGGTATTCCTAGGATAAATTTTTGTTATACTAGCGACATATTTAGTGTACACTAGTAATGATTTATCATTGAATGAGAATCATCACTAGCCCAAACCTATGTTATTTTTGGGGTAATTTCTATCATTATTTTTAGTATTTTGGAATATTTAATTCATTATTTGGAAACAAGAAACAAATTTTTTAATTTTATCGAGTTGTTTTTCTATATGAAATTATTTATAAATTTTTTTAAATAGTAAATTTAAATGTTTTATTTTAAATTGAGTAAAATTATATATCATGAATAAATTTACTTTTAATTTATTACATTTGAATTATTTTTTAGTACTTCTTATGGAACACATGATGGGATCCCATTGGGCTTGCTTTTATCACAACTCGCACACACCTTTGTGTATAGGTATTATTATGTTTGTTTTTTATAGGGAACTAAAAGGATCCATAGTGAGGTGGTGGGTGTTTGAGTTAGCTGGTTTGGGAAATTTTTTGGTTACATTATTCAAATGGAGATAGAGGTCCTATTCTTTTTTTTTTCTTTTTATCCCTTGTATAAAATATTGTGTATTGAGTTAATTTTTTCAGTTATGTATAAATTTTTAATTCATGAATTTTTAGGACTTATTTACCCATTATTATATTATATTAATGTTGTTTATTGTATATGGTTGAGACAAATCCATCTTAATGGTTATTTGTTTCATTCTAGGGTGTTTTTTCATAGCTCACGGGGACCAAAAACTCCCTCTTGATCCTATGGAAAATTGTTTTGGAACATTGATTGATGGGTTATTTTGGAAGTTAATCATGTAACGGTAATGGAGCCCATTTATACTGATTTTTTCATTTCTGGGTATGTTTGGTAAACAACAGACATGATTTTTAGGCTTTATGGTGTAGATTATGAGTGATTTTATTTTCTTCTATTATCAAAACATTCCTTATGTTATTGTGGGATCTTGAAAAATGTGTCTCTCATGTTAAATTTTTATTTTATCATTGTTTGTTTATTGTGTTTATTTGATTCAAATAGATATTTCTCCAATATATAATTACCTATTTCCTTTCAACAATATATTATCATTCTTTCGATAAGACTTCCCCATATTCCTAATGTGGAAGTTATTGATGATTCTCTATGATGGAACCCTCTAACTAATAAAAACCGTGGTGGGGCTATAATATAGTGATTTCAAACAACTAACCAACATGATCCTCTTATACCATCTTATACTAGGTAAAAACCATAATATTGTGCATAGAAATATCAATATAAATAATTTATCCACCATAGTCCACTTTTTCTATAATGTGTTGAATGGTCATTTATAGGTGGAGGACTAACTGCATTAGGTTAAATAGTTATTTGAATTAATGGAGACACTAGAATATATATTGGTGAATTTTTTTACCATTAAAATTGATAGTGATACTAATATGTTCTCAGAAAATATGGTTTATGAAAACTGAGATAAGTCCTTTGAAGTGAAATACATCAAATTCACTTTCATTGAGTAATTAAACCTTGAATACATGGATATGGAGAAGTCCATTTATATTCTTACCATTTGTAAGGTTGATTTACAAGTGAATGAATATGCACATAATTTTTTTTGAAGTGGTTTATTTTTCTCCCATAGTAATAATGAATTTAAGATGAAGGATCAAATGTACAAGATGGTTTTGTGATATAATAATTACACAGATGTATTCATTTTAATTCAAACCTCCTAGAAGCGATATATAGGGATATGATAAGAAAAAATTATTTAGCAAGAATGTAGGGTCCAATAGGGTTTCTTACTCCTCCCAGTGGTGAATTTAGTAGTACTCATTAGAAGAAGAGGAAGTCAAACAAGACACACATGGGTGGTGGAAATGTTAGTTCATAGTAACAGGAACCATCCACACTATCAGTAGTAGATATAATTATTCAATTGTCATGCCATCATTGTAGAAGTTCATGTAACACTATGAATTGTTAAACCAGCATCCAAAGATCTATATTTACTATTTTCATTGAGTACATCTACATATTTTTTCCTTGGATATATCTTCTCTCCATTATGGAACTAGTTCATCAGATCTAAAGGGAACTATGGTGTAGTCAAAATCTTCTAAACCAATAATGATACATCTACATGGTTTTAAAATGAAAACCATTCACACAACTGAGGAGTATACATTGGAGGGTGACACAGACCCACTGATAGTGAGAGGTATAAACATTAATTCATAATTTATAGAAAATACTATTTTTGATACAGGTTCCTCTCATTCATTTTAGTAAAAAAGTATTTTTAAACTCTTAAAACTTTCAATAGAAATCATATAATTCATTATAGATATAATGATGCCTATTGGGAAGAAAATGGAGTAGGGTTTTCGATGCCTTGTGGGTTCTATTTCAATCTCTAACATATGGTTAGTCTGGGACGATCTTTTTATTGCAAAGAAGATTGTTGATTTTATCATTGGGATGGATTATTTTCTTCCAATCAATTTGAGGTTGAATAGAATCACTAGTGGATGTCATTTATTTCAAAATATTGGAGTTCTTGAATGTTCAAGGTGAATGGGTTATCTTTTCTAGTTGATTGTGACCTCGACAGTCAAAATTAATTTGTTTATATCTATTTTTTATCAGTGCTTTGGAATGGTTGATCATTCATTGGATGTTATGAATTTTCATGATGTATCCAATAATGAAATATTTATTCTTCCACCAAAAGGGTGGTGGTTTTATCTATCATCCAACTTCCTTGAACTCAATGGATCTATATTAATTTCAATATTACAACACCTGATGTGTGGATATTGTTGATGATTCAATTATTATTTATAGGATAAATATTTTATTCACCATATTCTATAGCCATAGAAAAAGGCTATGATGTTTTACAATAAGGATATTTTGTATCTACAACATTGTATCAATTATGATACCCTTAATTGTGTGATAATTAATAATAAATATACATTACAGTATTTTTATTTCATGTTTACTAATTTAAAAAGTGAAAATTGGTTCTTGAAATCGGCCTCTGTTATGGTTTTTCTCAACTAAAATTTAATGATTCAGATATCTTGACTACATATTTAGGAGATATTTATCTTCTTTGATAATATTATTATTAAATTTATCTTGAATAATTCTCTAATAAATTTTATGGATTTAATTAACTAAAAATTACAAAATAATATTTACTCTTCTGGGGTATTTTTCAATGTTATCTAGTTTTATTCAAAATATTCGAAGAAGAATGGACATCATTTAGAATCAGTTTTCTGAATCTAGAAGAATCAAAATATTTATGCTAAAAAAATGTGATTTCTAGATTTAGGGAGTATATTTCCTCGGCCATACGTATTCTGAATATGAAATATCAGTTGATATTGAAATGGTGAATGTTGTGATGTTATAGTATGTCAGAAAAACGTCATTGAGATACTGATCCTCTTCGGTCTAGAGGGATTTTTTCATATGTTTGTGAAATAATTATCATATCTCTTATTTCCATTGGATGATATTATAATGAAAGGGGTGAAATTAATATGGGGTGAAATGTTTTTTGACACTCTTGATGAATTGAAATGATGTTTGACATTATCACATGTCTTGATCTTACTAAAAGATGGCCAGTTATTTGTGTATTATTATGATCCTTCATGTATAGATTTAGGATATGTTCTTAAGACGAGTGATCATATTGTGGTGTGAAGATCTTATTATCTTCAACTAAATGAATATAATTATCAAACTATTGACATGGAAAATTCTATTCATATTTATTCTATTATGTGCTAGATAAACTTACTTTGTAGGGTGATATTCACTATATATTATGATTGTATGAGTGTAAGATATATTTTCAATCAGAAAGATCTATACCCTAGGATGAAGCAATGAGAAAAGTATCTTCATAAATTCAATTTTTACATTTCTTACATCCTTGGGAAGATGAATGTTTTTCTAGGGTTCCACCGCTCCTCTCCAAGTCGGAGTTGGAGCGATGGATACACAGGGTTTTTGGATTACAGTTTGCGGTTGTCAAGGTTTCTTTTTGGGTTTCATTCCCGTCTCTCTTTAGGGTTTCTCTCCCAGTCTTCTTCAGTGTTCTTCCCTGGTTTCTTGTTCCCTTTTTTGGTATTTTTTTTGACATTGTGGCTTTATTTTGATCAATCTTCTCTCTCTATGGTGCTGGATGTTTGTGCCTTATGTCTATGGGTTCTATCGTTCTGGTTCTGTACAATGACGTTGGTGGTGATGGTGGAGTGGAGTCGGTGATCTCCAGACGGTGACTCGAGGTGCTATGATTTCGACTTAGGTGGAGTAACAATGTCATGTCATGGTACCAGCAGTGATGTCAGCTTGGTTTGGCGACAATGATGATCAGTTTTGGTGGTGTCAGCTTGTTTCAGGTGGTGGATGTTAAAGAAGAGGTCGGCGACCTTCCTGATGCGTTCATGTTGACGGTGAAGGTGTTTGGCCAGCGTCATTACAATGGATGTGAAGTGGTGGATGGAAGGTTTCTCATTCAGGGCGATGCACATGATTCGTGATGGATTTTTTGGTGACTTTTTCATTTGAAATCATAAAATTTTCAGGCGCGTTTTTTAATTTTGAAAGGGGTGGGTTTTGCGGCAGTTTAAATAGTGGTGGTACATGGTTTGGGATTGTGTGTAATTTGAAATTTGAACTTTGTATGTTGGTGATTGTCTAAATGGGGTTCATACTGGTGGTTTGTGGAGGGTTTTTATGGTTCCCACTTACCCATAAAGTGGCTTCTTAAAATAAAAATAAAAATGGGTTGTGGTTGTGGTATTGTAAAATTGGACAACAATTTTTGTTTCTGGGGATGATTTATAAAATATTTGACTTTTTTTCTCTGTTTTATACTGTGTAATAGATTAAGTCAGATAACCAATAGTATTTTATCCTCTTTCATCCTCTTCCCATTTATTTTTAGAAATTAGATTTGGTATCCATAGTATTAGTTAACATATATTCATGAAATCCATAAGAGAATAATTGTATCCGGCTGGTGATTTTTAAATTTACTAAATTGGAGTTATTATTTTTTATTTAGAACACCATTAAAGTTACATATTTGTGTAATCTATACATATAAGAGATTGTGAGGTTATATTTGGTGTTTTACAAAAATATCTCAAAACATTAATCCAATTTTAATTCTAGAGTTTGTATGATTATCTAGAAGTTGACGTTGAATCATGTGATATTGAGTAGGGGATATTATCCTCTAAATGTTGTCTAGATTGTGAATTATATTCAGATCCTATATGATTATATGTATTCATAAATTCTGTAATTCAGAGGATCTTGGGATAATCGTTTGGAATGAATTGTGTTTATTTATAAAAATATTTAATATTAATATATCACAATGGATTATTTTGAATAACAATTTAGTTTAAATTATTAAACATGTTATTGTTGGTCAGAGGATGGAAAAGCATATCATGTTGGACCTTCCATTTTCTAGGAGATGTCAGTGAATATTCTGGTTATACATATGTGATTGTTGATCAACTAGAGTGGGCATAAGAAAAACATAGAATGTTAGAAAATTTCTTTGGAATTATCATTTGTTGGAAGTAATTTATGAATACATAATTCTATTTTTTGGAAGCCACAAACTTAGACAGAATTGTATGTTGGCTCTGCAATATGTTGGACCATTTGTGACCACGTAGTGGATAGGAATGATGTATTGTCATTTCATATGACTCTTTACATTAAATAGTATTCATGAAGTATTATATATATGTCAACTTATGGAAAATCACCCTGATCCCTCCCGTAATATAAATTGGGTGGAATTTGTTTTAGAGATTGATGTATCATTGGTCGATGATAAATTTCATATCATTAGATAATAGATCAAGGTTCTACAAGAGAAAAAATTACATTAGTCAATGTTTAATAGAAACATATCCAATTCATTCGATAATCAAAATCATGAAATGTAATTGAGGTTGAAGTTTCCATAAATATTCTCATATCACTCCATATTTTCTTAAACATATATGGAAAAAATTTCCTATGGTGGTGAAAATTGTCCCATCATGGTTTAAGGTATGAATATTTTTTAAATTTTGATTGGGTATGCTTTGGGATTTGGGTTGAATAATATGTGGATTGATAGTTATTGGGGGTGGATTTCCCTTGGATGAGTTTTTAGAATTCCACCAGATAGGGGGTGGTTTATGATAAGAACCCAAAGGCCAATAGACCCCACTAGTTAGCTGGTGGATATAGTGGCTAGCTAGTGAGGGAAACTATTAAGGATAAGGATGTTTTCAAGGAGTTTAATGAAGGGTTGTTCTCTATATTTTACAAATCACCTTATTAACCGTTTAATATCTCATTTTCGAAAGGAAATTGAACATGTATAATTGATAGGATTATCATTGGTTATCTTCGATCCCTTGATCATATCTAATTGGTTATATGATCATTGACTGATCCATTATGTTCTTTTTGGTATGTTTGATATATTTTTTTCAATTTAAATTCATTCATTTAGATTGGAATCAGATATATATAATTTTTATATAAATAATTTATCATTTTCCCTCCTTTCCTCACATATATCAATTGTGTGTTTGTTTTTCTGTGGACATAATCTATATGGTTCTTTTGCAATACTCATTCATGAAGTGTTATGTTATCACCATTATTATTTTCCAACTATGTGACCATTATATCTGATTTCTAATATATGGAATTGATTCTTAGGGCCACCTCTTGACTTATCTTTTGATCCATTCAATTTTAGTGTATGGAATCCATTTTTAACCTTTTTATTACCATTTATTACTGTTATCTATTTCATATAATGGATTTTATTGATTAATTTTATATTCCCATTTATTTATAAACATGTTTTCTACATGGGGTTTCTATTTAAAATTAATAAGTAATGTTTTATTTCAATGTACTTATTTTTTTATGAAATTAATTTTCAAAATAATTTTTAATGAAATAAAAAATATTTTCGGAGTGTTTGTCAAAATGTGACATGCCACTTGAAAATATTTGATATTAGCTTCGCATGGGCACCAAGTGTACAGAGAATTATGTTTGGAATTGGGAATTATCTTTGAATTTTTAGGGGGTGCACACATAAGTGTGTTACTCTACTCCATACATTAGCACACTAGGTAAAAGATCATAGGGCATCATCAAGGATAATTACACATCAAGCTATTCCACTACTCATTTTTTCATCATATAAGGGATATAATAAGTTCATACTATTCATTATTGATCACTGCGTGATAAAAAATTAAGGAACATACATATGTAATTCTAGGGGTTCATTCAATTGGGGTTTTCTTAAATGTTTCTTTTTAATGATTTATTTAAAAATAATAAATTGTTTTGTTAAATATATTTGGAAATATTTCTATATAATGTTTTTAATGAACCGTTGAAAGGGAAAATTTTTATGTTTTATATTAAATGGTATAAAATGGTATGTCATACCATATTTTCTTTTAGAAATTTATATATGTGTTATTTTGAAAACATTATTATAAAAATAATATCTCTATCCTACAGGGATTAATTTTCTCACTCCATGAACACAAATTTGGGTGTGTGTAGAATTTTTTTTGACTAAGGTAGAAAAGGGAATGAAAGAATAGTTTGGTGTGTGGTATTTGAGTTAACTGGGTTTGGGACTTGGTTAATTGGTTCAAAAAGAAGTAGTGGTCATAATATTTTTTTAATTTGTATACATATTGATCATGTATTTGGGTTTTTTTCCTATTTATGTATCACTATTACAATCTTTACGCTACTGTGGAATCATTATCCTCTGTAATGTTATATTCCAAGCTAGTTGTTGTGTATGGTTTGGAAAAATCATTTCTTGAGGTTTTTTTGATGATTGGGTGCTTTTCACCAGCCAGTGGAGACCCATAACTCACATCTAATATTATTAAATTTTTTTCAGAACCTAAATTGATTGGATATTTGTGAATACCTATAATATTATAAATAACTCCATGTAACTAATTATATTTTATTTAGCCACATCAACTTGTAACAATATCAAATCAATCCTATTACCTATTGGATGGAACACCTCTTTAGAATTAAATCCATTTTAAAACATTTAGTTTTCATTTACAGAATGTTCAGGAAATTATATAAGCTCTACATGTGAATGGGTTTCTTCTATGGGATAAAAATTTGGTGAAAAAGATGTTATGTTCATGTTTTGACTCAAATTTATATCTCACAGTTTGGGGGATGCTCAAAAAGTTCCATTACTATTTTTTAGGGTTTTGACATGTTCCTTTTTATATCCTTTATGATTCACTATAACTTATGTAGAAATTCATCTGCTCATCTAGTCTCTATCCTTACAATATCATTATCAATTTCACACATTTTCATATTTTTGAGTGAATTTGGGATGTTGAAATTTCAATTCAATATGACGATTTTCATTCCCCTAGATGTAACTACGTTGTGGGGTACTTGATTCACGTAATAAAGATATTAATTTCTATTAATGATTCCTTAATATCTCATTTAATTTAATGTCCCAGCCATTTCTGTGATTTTGAAAAGGTCATCAATAAATTTTTTGGAATTGTTAACTCGGAAAAACCATATTATAAGGTTCATAATATTATTGAAACTATTTGAATTTAACACTAGTGTGTAATTTTCAATATAAATTCCACAATAACCTTGTGTATGGAAAACATTTAATTATTCTGTTATTTTTATGAGGTGTTGGATAACATCATGGGCCTCTGTATAGTTGTAATATTAATACGTTGACTTTTATTTGTAGTCATTTTAAAATTTGAATGTGGGAACATACTGTATAGTTTTTAGATGATATAGTCTCCCATTTATAAATTTTTTAATCATTTTGTGCCATTCCAGAAATAAGAATCCTACTATCGGTTGGGGTTTTAGTAGCTAAATATCTTCTTATATAATCAACCAAGATTCATCAATTAGTATGAAAATGTTTGTAGTAAAAATTTAAAATCAATAATTATTCGTTGATTTAATGGGTGAGAGAACTAAAACATAACAAATCAATTCCATTCTAATGGTAATTTAATGTTTCATGATGAGTTTTCATTATAACATAAATGTCTTTTTTAACATTATTTATAATAGGATCAGTCTAAAAACATTCCTAGAAAAATTTATTCAGTTCATTTAAATCTCCTAGTAATGTATAATGTTTTAAAAGAACTACACCTTTTACCTTACATCAAAATAGAATGGAAAAGTTAATATTTTTATTTATTCTATATTAAATGTAAAGGGTTTTATATAGGAAAAATGATAAACAAATTTTTTATTGTGTTTTTGTTGATCCTCCCATAGAAGTATATCTTATTTATGAAGTAGATGAATGAAACTTGAATTGATTTTAAAACTAGAAATTTCCCCATGTGATTCCACACCATATTATTATTAATATTAATTGGATGAATAATATCACATATGTTTTCTATTTTACCCCAGTATATATTTAAATGAAAAATATCTTTGAAAGTGTATTTGACATGCATCCTCGAGCTAAAATAAACCGCGATTATTTAAATATTACCATTATAACCGATCCGTTAAATTAAAACCGATGAATTGTATTAATTTATGCATGAAACATATAAATAGGTACTGTTAAATATAAATTTTTTACAAATTCTATGAAAATAAAAAGTCAATTTTTAATGAATACATTTCATTCATATAAAAAATATGTTTTAAAAAATGATTTTATTTATTTTTTATGAGTTTATATTATAATTAATTTCAAGAAATTTTTCATAATATATATGATAAAATTAAAATTATTTCTATAATAATTATATTAAAATTTACTTGGTTAGAAATTTTTTAGACTTTGATAAGAGATTAATTTTTTTAGTGAATTTTGAATATAAATATTTTTCAAATACTATCATTTCATTTTCATAAATAAATTATTTTAAATGTAAAATTATATTGGTGAAATTATATTACATTGAAAAACGAAAAAAATGAATTTATAATAACATAATTAATTTTATTTTAATCAGTAATTTAGAATAAATTTGTATAAGTTTTATTTGATTCGAAAAAAGGAGGATTTCTACAAACTATTTTTAGGGTATAAAGTTAAACCATTAAACTATTTAAAATAAACCCTAATAAAGAATGATTGAAAATAAAATAAAATATTATATATCAATTTAAATTAATTTAAATTCATATAACTACTAATTCTAGTTAATGTATTAATATATTGTAATCTATTGGTTAAAAATGCATTTTCAAAAAAAAAACACTTCACACCACCTGTTTTCAATAAATTTTATAGTAAATTATACAACATAAGTGATTTTAATTCTAAAAAATAGATTCCATATTTTTAGTCCTAATTAATAAATTTTTTAATAATTTTAACTTATGTTTTGGTCGTCAATAATAGAAGTAAAAGTAATAATTAATTACACCTGTTAAGGTTAATAGAATGTTTTTTTTGCAAGAAAGGCACTTGTGTTAAATTTAATTTTCTAAAAAACATAGTTTTTTTATATATTGTATTTCATAAAATTTTAAAATTGGGTAAAATTTATATAATAATGATCATTTTATATTAATTATGATTATATAAATTGCCTAGGTAAAAACTAGTTATTTGGGTGAAAACAATAGTAGTAAAAGTGAGTGACCATAAAGTTAAGAGAAATAAAATGTTTTAAACAAGATAATTATTAATTTCCTATCTATTTTTCAACCTTATATTCCATAAAATATATCATTAATTAATATTTTTGGCACATTTATTAATGGTGACATCCCATTATTGAATACTTCTTGGTATTTAAAAAAAATCACTCCTTCATTCTTATAAAAGGGAATATCATATCCCCTCATATACAAACATAAAATAAATTTTGTTTTGGGTAATATAAAAAACGCTTCCTTGATTAAATTTACATATCTATGAGTCCGTGATTTTATTATAAAAACCTAGTATGAAGGCTGTGGGTGTAAATATAAAGAGGTTATAAGAAATAATAGTTATCATTCCAAACCGATTATTTTTTATTAATTAATTAGTTCACATCCATAAAATATAATTCCAACATTTTGGTATTATAAAAATTTATATATTTCATAATAAAATTTATTATTATATTAATTCAATAACCTATATCCATATCATATTCCATAAAATGGGAAATGAAACCATAATTCTTGCATAGGACTAACTACTGCCTCATAAACATATTTAATTTTATATACATCATCAATTATAAAAGAAATTTATGTTTATGGATTTAATGTTTATATACATATGATACTTAACAATATTTTATCATTAATTTAAAAAATATATAATATATATTCTTACGCTTCCATTCATTTAAAAATTCTATCATCGTTTATGACCACATTGGGAGTACCACCATCACGATGTAATGAGATTCATTTTTTACAGCATCAAATGGATAGAGTGTATAATTATATTAAAAATGAATAATATTATATTTTCTATTTATGGATAAATATATAATCACAAAATAAAATATACCTTATTTATATCATGATGCTTCAAAAATGGGAACGTCACGCAGGCATACGTATAGTCTACCATCTCCACGATTGTAATATTGTTCTTTTTTCATATCTATATTTCATGGTTGGGCATATAATAATTATTTTAATATAAAAATATTAATTATTTCATGATTATTATTCTTTATATGGTGAAGAAAAAATCTCATTGACCTTATTCAGCTTACAAATGGGTTTTTCGACATATGAAACAAATATTGTCAAAATGTCCAACCTGAACCTAAATGATTGATTAATAGAATATAAAATGATAATATATAAAAAAGTATAATTTACATGAAATATATTCTTAGTAAAGTAGATATTAAAATTATGTTTATTATTCTAGATGATATAGAATTCTTGTAACATATCAGTCTTGTGGAAAGGGGTCCCTATAAATCACCATTTTATTTGCATTATGAGAATTTTCTATCTAAATCGTTTTATATATGTCTCTAATAAATGTTAAATAATTATTCAAAATTATCTATATATATTTCTCTTACAAAAATTCATATTTTATTCAACCTTCATTTTATTAGGTTAATATATTCCCTAAATACTTTTGTAAAAAACAACCCACTTAATTCTGTGGGTATTTTTTTTGTTTATGATTCATGATTGAATTAATTTTATGGAACACATTATCTTGTACATTTTAGAACGGGTGTTCACAAAAAACACTCCAACACATTACGTAAATTCTTTTTCCCATAATATTTAATGTATGGGATTAATGAGTAATCCTAATCCATTTTTCTATATTTTCCCCATGTGATATTGTCTTGGTAATTCTCATTGACTCATGTTTATGTTATGTTTTATATTTATACAACATAACATTTATTATTATGATATTATGATACCATGTGTTGTAGGTTTTTATTTAATGTGATTATTCATGTGCCGTATTTTTTATATCATTTTATACCTTTGATCAAATTTCCTATTTCCTTTTCTGGTTTTTTCCTTAATCAGATTGTAGATCCTTTTTTTTGTATTCCATAGGTTATCCAATGATGTTTTCCGAGAAAAAATGAAATTAGAATATCATCACGTATAATAGAATTAACATTTCATTTTTAGTCTCCTTTTTATGTATTATGAACCTATTCATCCAAATACAGTTTATCATGATATTATGGGTATACTTATTGGATATTTATGAAGAAAAATCATGTGTTAATAATTGTAAAAGGCATTGTTCAGTACTGATAGTATTAAATCTATGTTTAGTTCTTTTTTGGTACTAATACTAAAATACATTTGTTATAACCTTAGGGATAATTCAAATTATTCAAAAATATCCATTGATTTTGTTTAACAACAGAGCGAGTGGTTCCTATGAAATTACATCCCTATATGGATAGTATATGTGGATGTGGGTCTGCCATAGATTAACCTGTGGGTATTAACTCCAAAAAAGAAAATTAGGGTTTGAATCAATCATCAATTATTCTAAAACAAATAGGCATTAATACACAGATTGGTTGACACTCTTGCGGGATATGTTTTGGAAGTTCACAGACTCTTTATGAGCCATTTTGTAGAACATAAGCAAGTCGACAGGTTAGAAAAAAAATTGGAAACATTTCCATTGGAAAAATAGATTTAATCATTGAGATTCATCAATCAGGATATAATTATAATTTATACATATTTTATTCTATTTATATATGTTTTTATTTTTTATGTGAATTTTTATCATATTTTTTTATTCTCTTTGTTTAAAATAGGGTGTAGGACAAAATATTCCAATAGGAAACATGATGTTCAATGTGAATATTTTTTCAATAATATTAATATCATTAAATTATTGGTAGATGAAATAATAATGGATGTAATTTATCAAATAGATCATGTTATGAATAATAACTTTTATCATTTGAAACTCTCTCCTCCTCTAAAGAGAGATAAAATTTCTGTCATGTATTTTATGTAAGAAAATATTCATAGATTTAGTGAATATTCTAATCCCCTGATATTATAAAAATGGACTAATTTTTTTGAGAAGATATTAGATATTCTTCAATGCTATGATAATGATAATGATGTGGTGGATGTCTGTCTCATAGAGGGGAAAACTAAATAGTAGTGGACATAAATCATGAATAAAAAGTCCCTAGAGGATATTAATTCCATGTAATTAGAATAATTCATGAAAATTATTTTCAATAAATAATTTACTCAATCACTCCCTCAAAAAATAGAGAGTTAGTTCCTCAGAATTAAGAAAAAGTATGGCAAATCTCTTAGGCAGAATGATGAAAACGTCACATTTATATCATGATATGCCTCCACATTAGTCATCAACATATATTTTCTAAAAAAAATTATTGATATTTTTAAATCCAATTCAATTGATAGAATTATAAATTTAGGACATCAAAAACATTAATGTGATTTTCCATTTTTCCACAATGTTGTAATAATGATTTATGATCTAATGTGGTCATGTGAGTCTGGAGAAAAGCATAAAATAGAGTTTTCTTTGGGAGTATCAACAAGTAAACTACATCTAGGAAAGGAAATATAATATCCCACATGTAGATATTGTGGGAAGAATCATATAGTGGAAATCATAATGGGACCAAAATATGTTTCAAATGGGGAAAAGGGGCATCTAGATAATTAGTGATAAAGTGAAATGTAGAAATCCACGAGTTTGGAAGAATAAAATAATAATCAGATGAAAAATGATAAAATATTTCAAGATTATAACTACAAGTAACAAAATTGTTATGGAATACAATGCTATAATTAATGGGTTGAGTTATCTCTTAGAATAGAAAATGGGGAAATGGTTTCATCAGAAGTTTATCAAATCTCCCTAGTCAATTATTTTGGATAAAATATTCTATAAAATATCATCTTACATTAGTGTAGTTTGATTTTATATTTTTCATGGATTGGGTATCCTTATATAAAGACACCATCATCTATTATACTAGAAGATCAATCTATATATCCCAAATCATTAACCAATTTAGTAAAAGTGTGAGTAGATTGACGAATCTCTATTATAATCTTTTATTCAATAGTAGATATTATTTCACTAAGAGAAATAATATCCAGCCAAAATGATTGAGACTAAGGAGATAATCATTATAGAATGCATTCTTATCACGTGGGATTATATTGATGTATTCGCTTAAGAGTTTCCTTATCTTACACTTGATCAATAGGTTTAGTTCTCAATCAAATTTATACATGGAGATCTGCCTACAAAAAAAGAATCTATACATAATTTACAACATTGAGTTAGAAGTGATGAAAAAGAAGTTATAATAAAATATAAAAAATATTTTATATGGTAATATGTTTTATTTTGAGTCATGCCAATCCATTTAATCATGAATAATGATAATTGAATTCATATTTTCATTTATCATCATGAACTCAAAAAATAAGGAAAAAGAACATATATCCCTTGATAATGTAGGATGATTAGTTTTATGAACAATGTGGGGCCGAATATTTCTCTACGTTGTAACTCCTTTCAAGATATCTATAATTAATGTTGATGAAGGAATTTTTTCTGAAAAGTCCTTTCAAACAAGGATAGGACACCATGAGTTCATATAGATTCACTTTGAACTCTCTTATCCGCCACAAATTAATTTGTAATTAATAAATAGGTACATTTGAGATTGCCTAAAAATATTTCTATAGTAATTATATTTGATATTCTAATATACACCAAAATCAATTAAGTGGAAGTAATGTATTTGAATACTATGTTAAATACATCTTGAAAATTAAATCATTCATTAATTTTAAAAAATGTTTTTGTTGATTAATGAAGTATCATTATTAGGGAATATAATCCCAATCAATGGTGTCATGAACAATGTCAGGATGCCATCTGACCCAACACCTAAGTTGTACCACAAAAAGGCCCAAGAGTAGTTCCTGATCATCCCATAATGGAGACTATAACTTTGTATAAAAGACAATTGAGTAGGAACAATTCATCCCAAAGTAAACTAATAAAAATTAAATAAATAGATCACACTAATAAAAACTACAATCCATTGTTCAAATTGAATTCATAAACATATCTAGATACAACATCACCAAAAAGTTACAAAAATATTACCAAAATTAAACAAACTTAATGCCAACTAGATCTCCATGTGACCTCTTGGTCACCACTAACCATATGAAAAACCTACAGCATAATAAAACCTCTAATAGAAACCCTAAATGATAACAACTCTAGACCACAAACACTGATTTGAACAAGATAAATGTATGTATATAATATATCAGTAGTTAAGAACTATATTATATTCACATTTAAATTCCTTAAATAGTACATAAAGAGTAGTTTTGAAAACATTTATAATTTTTTTTATCAATTTTAGGAAAAAACAATGCTTTCTAGAAATACCCTTTTAAAATAAACACTACATCCCTTTTTTAAAAAGCTTTTGCAACCCAAAATCAATTTTACACATCCATGAACAGAAATAAGATATCACAACATGTGATGAAGATCTTCAATGAAGGTAAAGTAAAATAGAAATTTTTTGTGTATACTAGTAGAGATGAAAACCAATATTCATCAAAGGTAAAAAAAAGAACATACAAAATAGTAATTATTGTCACTTACAATACATATCTATAGTAAATCCTTGGACTTACTTGATTTAGCCTTACATACCAGTGTATGCTACATCTCAATTGTCAATAACCAATTGGATGTTCTAATCTATCCTTAGTAGGGTTACCTTTCACCTAACATCTACGAAAATATTGTGGTTACCAACCCATCTAATAAAATTGGATAAGAGTCCATTGGTTGATGATATAGAAGATGCAATGGAATAAAATAAAAATAATACACATATAAAATGGAGTGCCTCACACGCGTGGAATAAACTAATAATACATAGATTCCACTATCCTAGCATAGAGGTTCCCATCACACATCAATTAACACACAAGTGCCAAAATGACCATCATATCACATGATCTTTCATGCCACTTTCCAAAAAAATATAATATTCCAAATGTGCCTCTATTTTTCCATACCCTACTACATTTAGAAAACTATTTCCAAAACTAGGATGAAGCCACACAATACAATCCAAGGTTCTATCATGCCTATAAGTAATTTATTTACCAAACTACATTCCATGGTGCCAGATGGGAAATGATTTTTAAAACAATGTATCAAACCACATTTGTGTCATTTTGAAACCATGGAACAATTTAAAAAAATAGGGACATAATGGTACAATTTGATAGAAGGAGGAGGGAAGGGAAAATGAAATGTCAGAGAAAAATTCTAGAAACCATGTTCACAAGGATATTAAGGAAACCATTATCATCTTCTAGACCATAAATATGACCACCTTGTGGACATATGGATGTTACCACATCTAATAATACACTCTAAACATCACCAAATCACAAAATGAATAATTTAAAAAATAGAAAACAACCATGAAACCGTATTACACATTACTATCAAAAAACCGAACCACACAGAAAAGTAATTCACAACGAAAACCATATTATCAATACATAACCAAGGCCAAACATATCCCAATGAACACAACATAATTTAAAAATTCCAATTAAAATATTAACAAACACTTTTAATACATATATATATAGTAATATGTAATAAAACCCATTGAAAAAATATTTACATAAAATTACCCTTATGAAAACACCAAAATAAATTATTCAATCACAACCCAAGAATGGACAAAACACTAGAAAAATAATATAAAAATGTTTTAGAATCAATGGAATGTATTGGAATGCAATATAATGGAAACAAATTCCTCATTGAAGGGAGAATGCAACAAAATTGTTTGAAAGGGAAGATCCAAGGCTGCGAGATGATCCAAATACACTAATATCAAATAAAAAACAACATCAGGAAACCATTACACTAGGTTTGGTCTAAGAGGAAACCCAACAAAGTATGAAACCAATAATAAGTATATAGAGAATAAAAGATATGGAAAACAGCTCTATAGTAAACAAAATTCAACTTGTATACCTCAAAAATCACCAAATAATGAGGAGAAACCAAATGAATATGGTTTGGGAGAACTATTACGTACTAAAATATACCAATAGGAAGGTGAAACTAGAATAGGGGTGAAGAAATCATGTAAATATAATATTTGATGACAATGGGAAAGTCATAGTGTTTGGCCGTTGGATTTACCAAAACGTGCACCTAACATGGGAACCGAGTTGGAGAATGTAGAATCTTACCTAGGATTTCCATGTGGTTGGGAAACCCCTAGTCCAATCATGCACCATGGTACTCTCAAAAATTGTAGAATCCCTTTCGTGATTTCCAGATTGTTTTTCCTACGCATGCATTAGTAGTAAACCATTTCCAGGACACAAAAATGATGCACAAATTCTTATTAACTTCACATTGTTGGGTCCAAAAAATGATTTGATAATGCAAGTTTATCCTTTTTAGAACTAACTCAACCAAAAAACATAAACATCCTTAACCAGATGCATGGTTTACCCCTAAACAGTGCTCATAAAATGTACACAAGTGAAAAAATCAACCATGACCTCTAATACTCAATGAATATAACTAGGAAATTGACACAAACATCATCCAAATGACCCCCCCTAAATGATGATAAAAATCAGAGGAAAATATATGGTAGTGTGAGTCAATTGTCCAAACCAAAGAACTTTTATCCCCTAGAAATTCACCAAGACAAATGACGAACAAATTAAAGGTCCAAACTAAAAATAATGGAAAAAGTCCAAAAAACATGTGGTAATCATTTACTACAATTTCACAACCCACAAAATTTTGAGAAAAAACAGTAGGAAGGAACCATCGAACGAAAAAAAGGTGTAGGGTTATCCCCAAAAAAAGTAAACAACTAGAACAATTGACATTAAAAGTCCTAATGCAATGAAAATGTCACGAGATCTTACAAAGGACCCAAACAAAAAAAATATAAACCAAACTTTTCAAAAAAAAAATAAATTCTAAAAGATTAAATCATATACAAAGTTAGAACAACCAAAAACAAAAATGAATCGATAAGAAGTATGGGTAATTAATGATTCACAACTTCAAGGAATAATCAAAATAAAAAACTATTGCAAAATGCTCACTAAATGTGCTTTAAAAACTGAATCATGAAAACAAAACATGAAATAAAACATGGCCACCATGACATTAATAAAGAGTGAGAAACCCAAAATAATAATGATACTACAACTAATGAAAATATAGAATGTTTTAACACCAACAGAAGATAAAGTGGTTGGACTAAGGGTCCCCACACAAAAAGATCCTTAAATACATGAAAAGATTCACTTCAGGGCCTATGGATAGACCCCAAATGTCTTTACACATATACTTCCCCAAAGTCCAGAGCTAAAAAACTCCCCCTAAGACTTCCCATTATTTAAATTCATTTGAATAAACATCTCCAAAGGAACTGAAAGTCCACTTCAATAAATATTATTCTAATGATTACATAATTAAAACATCAAATTCTTAAATTGACCACACTAGAAGAAATTGAGAGACTAGTGTAATATGTGATAATATAAAACTGACAAAGAATAGACTTCAAAAATATGTTTTTTTGTATAGGCCTATCCCCAAATGGGGAACCCTCATAAGAACAATGTGGAACTGGATTTACAAACACTACCGAATACACTCTAGAAACTAACTATACTATAAAAACATCATCTAAAGGCTTCCAGTATAGAAATTATCTAGATAATATAATTAACTTCTTGACCATAGGAAGAAGACCCTGGATGATGATTAGAGTTTTCAAATGATCCTCCAAATATTCCTCTGTATAAAAATAGATCATCTCATCAAAATGATCAATATAGGCATTCACCGTCTGCTGACAATATGAAATTGATAATATATCTTCAAAATTCTACATGGTAAACTATTCAGTTATAAGCCATTAGATAAATGTTGTCTGAAATAGTTCCCAAGATATTCCTACTTGCAATGATGTTGGGATTATCTTCTTCCATTATTCAAACATATAACATAAAATAACCCCAAAACAACTCACACAATCCCAGCCTCAGGAGTTACCAGATACCTAATGAAAGCATTAAATTCGAAATGAACCACCAGAACCTCTAGTGGACCTCAATCACCATAGAAATATGAAACAATCGAGAGGTAATAAACTCTTCCACTCAATTAGGTGTCTTGGAAGTTCCATTAAATGAATATGACAAGATAGAAAACTCTGATATTTCATGCAGGCATTATTAAAAAAAATAAAAAAATAGATAGACGTCCAATAGATTATATACCAAAAAGAACATTTGATACCAAAACACCCATGTTAGGAACCATACATCACAAAACAATACCAAAATATCTTTTGAAAACCACAATTTTTATTCAAACACCAAAACCATTCCATCCCCCCCACCCCCCATCAAAATACCCTACTAAAATTAAATTTAAATTTTAATGACCAAGACAATATTTATAACAATACCAAACCCCATAAATAATATTTTACTTGAAAATTTTTTATATAAAACTATTTTTTCTTTTTTGAATCCACTCCTACTAACCTAAATCAATCCAAGACATCACTAAAATCAAAAACAATATTTCAGTATCACCAAAACTGTAGAAATGGATAAATAGGGACCATGAACAACATGATGATATGGTTTAGTAGACTATGCCCTGAGAATGAACCAACAACTAGAAGAATCATGAACTGTGGATTTAGGATTTCCATAGTCTTCTACTCTATATAATCTCACTCTATCACACAATCTCATATCAATTTTTATCCACTGAACAAAAAAACCATGAAACAAAGTAGGAATATCAAAATAACAAGATACCCCTTGTGGATTTGGATGATAAAAGGTATTAGGATCTAAAAGTGTATATATTGTTCTCAATTATAAGAGGGTGGAATGAAATTTTGGTTTAAAAAATTCATTTTAATCTATAATAAAATAGTTGTTTCAAAAGAAAAACAATAAGGATTCTTAAACCCTCTTTAGTTCTAAACCGTGAAACTAACTTTCTTTAGATCCAATAAGATGGATCCGATAAATAATTTTCTGAAAAATTTACATAGGGAATTATTATAACTTCATACATATAGAATCTTATTTTTATTAGTGTATACCAGAATAAGAATGTGTAAGAAATTTACCCTATCATTATTCAACAAAATTCTATGGAATTAAAACATGTAACAAAACATGAAAAATATAAGAAATATTTTAACACAAAGCGAAGTGTATCTATCAAACATGGATAAAGGTACCATGATTTATACTTTCATGAAATCCTATCTTAATACACTAGTGTAATCCCTCTATATGAATATTAGAATATTCCCTGCTGTCCCTGTAGGGCCTCGATATCTAAGGTGATCAACACATCTGTCTTCCTATCCCTGAAAGCCCTTGATTGATAAAAAAACTAGTTTCACTTTATAAAGGTTGAGCAAGTTGTTCACAGCTAAACAAAAAGTTCATACCATTCCTAGAAAGCCGGTTTGAGAAGAGATTTTGTATCTTCAACACGGAACTCTAAGAAATAAATTCTTGATTAGCGGCTCCCATCAAAAACTCTATCATTGATCATGTTAAAATGGTTGTATAATTATTGTATTGGATTATAATAGTTGACTTCCTCCTCTAATGGAAATATTTTTACATAAATTTTTGAGGTATCTGTACACATGTCACTCTTGTAATGATTAGTTAAAAAATTGATTGTACAACATCATTTCATGTAAGAAAAAATTTAAACCATTTATCATGATTAAGACATATTTACATATTAACTAGTTTAGGATTAGATAAAATGAACTGATACATTAATGAAATGAGGTATCTCTAAGAAAATAATTTAATTATATTCTTAAGATATTGAAAATCTATTTTAAAAAATAATGACAGTTGGATTCGAAAATGACTGAGAATTAGATTCTGAATACAGGGGATTTCAGAATATGATTTTTTAAGAATTCAAAATCTGATTTGAGAAGAAGCCTATGTATGAATTCAAGAGAAATCAACATATTATTTCAAGAGAAATTAGTGTCTGATTTTCACAAATAATGGAGTCTCATTCTATAAGACATTAATGTCTGATTTTGGATGAAATTAGAGTATGAATTCAGAATAAATAAATGATTGATTTTAGGTGAAATTTGAGATTTATTTTCGAAGAAATAAAAGTATGATTTTAGAAAAAACCATATTATTATTTCATCATAAATTGGAGTATAATTTTCGAAAAAATCGGAGTCCTATTTCTATGGAATCTAGTGTTGGATTTTAGAATAAATCATATTCTGATTTTAGGAGAAATTTGACTCTAATTTTTGTGAAAATCATATTCATAATTTTTAAAGAATAATATTCTATGGGACTATAGGATTCATAGATAGATAATGATCTAATTTTTACAGAAAAAATTTGGTTAATATTGGATTAGGAAAACACTAGATAAGTCATTGAAAACCATAATTAATGTAAAAACATTTTTTAGAGAAATAAAAATTTCATTCTGGGAATGTTTTTAAATAAATAAAATTTCCCTTAATAAAATGTGTTTTTTTTATACAAAACATAAAGGGATGGAAAAGAAAAATGAAAAAATAATGACTCAATGATATATCTCGTTTTTGAATTAATAAACAATTTTTTGTAAATGTATATGAGGAATGAGGTTTTCATTTTTTTTATTAAAAGAAATATTTATATCTCCTTTTATTTAAGGATCATGATAAATACCATAACTCCCCCTTCGATTTCAGAATCCATACAGATCATATTCTTGAATTACATAGGGAAAAAAATAAAAATTAATTAATAATTTATTCTTTATGTAATCCCCCCTTACATAGGATTTACCAATCTTAATATTCGTTTTGATAATTTATTTCTCCCGCTTTACAATTTTCAAAAAGGAATAAAGGGAAAGAAAAAAATTGTAGAAAAAAATTCAATAATCTTCAAAGAAAAACAATAGAAGGATAACAAATTTCTTTATGATGAAAAACTTTGTGAAGTGGGAAAATACAACAAATGATCAGGCTTTAAGAGAAAATCATCCATCCTTCTTTTTGTCCATTTGAATTAGCTTTTTAGGGTACCCTTCAACATCAACAATTCCTTTTGAGTGTATTTAAATTTCATGATGATCTTTTCATAACCTAGATTTTTCATTCTGAGATTTTTGATTATATCTTCCTAAGAATTAATAACATCCCCTTGAAAATATATCACTTCTTCATGATCATTGTGTTTTTTACCTTCTCCTCACTGAGTTCCTTTTCCCTTATCATATTTAAAGCAATATAATTCAGCTTACCATTAAAATCATTTTCTTCATGAAGGAGGATATCATGTTATTTCTATATCTTTTCTGAAAAACTTGTTGATAAATTCTTGATCCTATCATCAAAATTATCAAATTAATATTTAAATAAATCGGTGAAATCATCCATAATTTTAAGAACATAAATCACTAACTTAGATCACTTGGTTATTTCTTTACAAGATATCCTTTGAGAATCACATCTTATTAGAAAGTTTTGGAACTCAGCTTCACATTTGATAAAATTTTCCTTGAAAATCATGTTTAATTTGACTTAAGATTGATCGTTTCTTGAATCAATTAACATGTATAATCAATTCATGGAAATAAAGGTATAGTATTCACAATCTTCTTCAAGGACTAAACCACCAGATCATGTCCTTAGGAAGATGAATATTATGAATATGATTACATTTTTAGTGAACCAACTCAATCCAAGTAATCTTATTTCCTCTTAGATGTTCCAATACTAACCTTCTTTGTTATTTCCACAAAATTTGTCTTTGTCGTTTCATCGAAAAATTCATTTCTTTTCCATTTTATAAATGTTTATTATCAAAAAACTGATTATGATTCTATCCATATAAATCTTGAATTATTCTATCATCGTCATTATCAAAAAACTGAGTATGATTCTATCCATATAAATCTTGGGCATCATCACTTTTTTGAACAGATTGTAGTATTGAAATTATCATGGAAGATTCATCTTGGGAAATTAATAATGATTGTTTTTCAGAGTGTCTTCCTTCCCTTGACACTCTTCCAGTATCCACATCAAATTATTACATTCCACTTCCTCCTCCTCCTCCTACTCTTCTTCTTCCATAGGTTCCAGAATTGAAATATCATCATTTCTCTTATATATAACTAGAGTCTCAGTTGGCACAGGATCATTCATGAAAGATTCTACAACCTAAACTTGTTTCGGTAACTTCTCTATATCACTATTTCAGGATTGGAAAATATTGTCTTCTGAAATATTCTTCATCATCTTTTTTTCCTTATCATTAATGTCAATTTATTATAATACATTTCTCTTTAATGACTTAGTCTCAACATGGTATAATCCAAAAACTAAATCTCCTTTGTTCTTTTTTCATCTTATCTCTCTATTATTTGCATATTTCATCAAAGAATGTCTTTTTATTATTCAGAATAGGTTGACCAGATACTGACTCAGGTGCTGGTAATTTTTCATTCTCTTTTGTCTCTTTATCTTTTCATTTTATTTGGATTTTTCATGAAACATTCTCCAACTTCACCTTTCTTACAAGCAGTGTGATCGTCATTATCAGGATGTTTAAAGAACTCATCTATCTTAAAACTAAAAGTGATCATCAGTGTCATGACTCTTTTATATCCAAGGTACTAAATTTCCTTAACCTTCTCAAATGAACCATCCTTATGTGGAAATTTATGTAAGAAATTGATTTCTTCTCCAACGTAAGGAATATCTATGATACTATTATCCTTGTTGAAAGAAAAAGAAATATGTCCTTCCATAACTCAGGAATGAAAACATTTTTCTTCTACCTTGTTATAAAAAATGAACTTTGTCATAGAATTCTACAAGAAGATCTTCATAAACCGGATCCTGATACATAGATTTGTCTATATAGAGACTTTCCTAGCCATTCTTCCTTCTGATATTTGAAATCACTGAATAATACATTATAAATAAATTTTGTTCTGCTAACCATTATATGAAAATTATACCACCACTGAGTTCTTTGTTTGAGGCCATCAGAGTTTGTGAGGAAACATCACTTGACAATTTGGAGCTTATGGAAAAAATTGATTAGAAAATTTGATGGGAATCAGGGCTTCTATGAAAAATAAAACTGAGAGAACTATTGTGGGAACCAAATATAGGGTCTATTATATAAGATTCACGGTGAAATTTAGTATTCTTGATTCAACGAATTTTTTTAAATTAGATGTATCTGATATGACATATGATATCAATGTAGAAGAATGATTTATAGGTTTTGATATTTTGAGGTTTTAAGGGAAAAATCATATTTTTGGAAGGTGGATCTGATACGGTTTTCCTAAAACATGATTGAATATATAAAAAATCATAAATTAAATTACGATTATATCGATTAAGAAACACAACTTTTATATTTCTCCAAATAATTTGTCAGTAGTTATAAGGTTCCTCTTATAAAACAATGGTTCTATGAAAATATTATGTTCTAAAAATTGTAGTTTATGAAATTTTTAGCATCCATTTTTTAGAAATGGAAATATAAAAGAGTAAACATATGTACAAACCCATGTAAATAAGTATCTTAATATAAGGATATATGATTTAATAAAAAGTTATTAAGGATGATTAAATTATGGTTATTATTTATAAATTTTTCTAATGTATTCAAATCTATCAGAGGGTAAAGACTTTGTAAAAATGGTAGAAAGTTGGTCTTACATTACGATAAATTGTAAAATAATATCTATTTTAAGTGTGTGATCCCTAACATTTTTATGCATAATGTCTTTATTTTTTTTATGCAACTGATGTATTGGGTTTTGTTAGGGAAATTGAATTAGCATTGTCACACATTATCTCTATTTTGGTAAATCATATTCCATAGTCTGTGAGTGTGTGTTTCATCCACAATACTTGAGCACTACAACTTCTAGCTTCTACATAATTGGATTATACAGTTGCTAGTGATACTAAGAGTTCTTTCTTTCCTGACTAAGAATCTAATGTATCTCTTCAGAAATGACAGGTTTTGGAATTACTTTTCTGATCCATTCTTCATCCACCAATATAAGCATTCAAAAATATTTTTAAGATAAAATCATTTCAAGAAGAATATAAATTTTCTAAAACCATGGTTCCACTTAAATAGAGAATTTTTTTTACTACATTCAAATGGTAATTTTTTTATATTAGATTGATATCTTACACACTACCATACTGGAAATATTATGTCTGGACGACTAGATATTATGTATAAAAGACTTCCTATCATACCTCTAAAAGATGTTTGATCTACAATATTCCCAGCTTCATCAAGATATAGGGTGTTTGAGGTATAGATTATAGTGCTTATACTTTTACTATTATCATATCAATACGTCTTAAGAATATACTTATTATACTAATGATAAGATATTAATGATCCTTCTAGTGTTTAAGAAATTTTAAAACCATGAAATAATGTTAACACACCCATCATTATCATTTCAAACTCAAATTTCATGAGATTATTAAATAAATCAGTTAAGGATTTATGGGATGATCCCAAAATAATTTCATCAACATATATATGAAAAATATATACATGTATATTATCTTCCTTTATAAAAAGGGTTAAATCAACAGTTATCTAAACATAATATTTTTAATGAAAATCCTATAAGTCTATCTTACTAGGCACTAGGGGCTTGTTTATGTCCACATAATTCATTGTAATGTCCCTAAATATGTTCAGGATGTTTGGTATCATCAAAAAAGGAGGTTTCTCATCATATACTTCGTATTTCACATATATTTTAAGGAAAGAAAACATCATGTCCATTTGAAAAAGATTGAAATTAAGGAATGTTGTATGGGAGAGTAAAATATGAATAGATTCATTTCTAGGAATTGGAGCATAGGTTTCTACATATTCTATTTTTGTTGTTGATTATATCAATTAGAAACTTATCTTACATTATTTTTTATAATTATTCCATTATCATCACATTTATTTCTGAAAACCCATTTTATATTAATTTTAGATGTTTCTTTAGGTATTTCCACTACGGTCTAGACATTGATCCTTTAGAAATAATTTTGTTCTTCTCGCATATCTTTAATACAATCATAATCAACTAATTCATGATCAGTTCATTTATGTTCTAATTTGGAATAGAATTCTAGATTTTCTACTTCATTTCTTAATGAACATCTTGTTAATACAGGTTGATTTACATCAGCAATGATATCATCCCTATGATGATTTTTAATACACAACTAATTTGGATTTTGTAACACATGTTAATCAATAGAAGGTAAAAAACATTCTGGGGTAAGTACATCAGGCAGAATTTGTTGAGTATATTCTTTATTAGAAGAATCTTCCAACATTTTTTTATAATTAAATTTCGATAACACATCTGAAGATGTAGGGTGGGGTTGTTTAAAAAAATGGACCAGTTTTATCAAATTTAACATAAAATATTTCATAAAAAATACAATAATTTTTGTTAAAAACACAATAAGCATTAGTAGTAGTGGAGAAGCCTACAAAAATTCCATCATCGGATTTGGGTGTGAATGTATATAAGTTATATTTTGTATTCAAGATGAATAGTTTGTATCGAATTACTTTTAAGTAAGAACCATAAGGTTTTTGGCCCGTCCATAACTCATAAAGTGTTTTATTTAGAATTTTTTTGATTTAATGTATATTTATATTATAGAAATCAGTACAAATAGCTTTCTCCCAAAAATGATTAGTAATAGAATATTCACTCAACATGGTTCTAGTTAAATTTTGAATAGTTTGATTTATTCTTTCATGAATTTTTTTAGGAGTTTATGGAGTGAAGAAATTTTTAGTAATTCATTTTTTACTAAAAAATATTAAAAATATGAATATTCATATTCTCCCCTATGATCACTATGAATAGTTATCAATGGAAGTTTTTTCTCATTTTTAACATTGGATGAAAAATACATAAAATAATAAATGACTTTAGATTTATTTTCTATAAAATAAACCCATGTAAATATAGTGTAATAATCAAATAACAAAATACCTTATATTTTCCTCCAATACTTGTAGTTTGTGTTGGACCAAATAGATCCATATGCACTAGATGTAATGCATCAGATATTGGGACTTCACTAATCGACTTAAATCATAACTTCTGCTTCATTACATATTGACAAGGATTACATAATTTTGAATAATCGAATCTAAGATATGGTATATCCTAACAAGACATTACATTGAGTTTCCATATGTTCATAACATCAAAATGTCCTATTCTTCTATTCCATAACCTTGATTTATCTTCCATTTCACTAAGGCATGCAAGGTCTTTTCTCCTAACGTCTTCTATGTTAATTGTATAGACATTCTAATGCCTATGGGTAGAGAGAATAAACTCTTTCTTATTATTGTGTACTAGACATTTATCATTCCTAAATTTAATAAGGTAAACTTCATCAACTAAATTTCTTATATTTATAATGCTTTCATTATGATATTTAACAAATAATACATTTGAAATTAATACTTTTTCAAGATGAAAAATATCACATATACCAACAATTTCTCCATGAACATTGTCTCTTATAGTCACTTTTACACCCCTCATCGTTATAACCTTTTCAAAGAAGTTTTTATTACCAGTCATGGACATGGGAAATACATTATCCTTGTACGATGTATTCTTGTTAGATTATCCATTGTTTTCATGAAAATAAAATCATTAGACATTTCGAATCTAAAAATTATTGGATCCATAATTGATAGAAGGTAAAATCATTGGTATCCATATTTTCATAGAGAAATGACCTCTTTGAAAACCTATGGATGTAGTTTTATTATAAGAAAAAAAAATTTCTAGTTTCCACCACATTGACATTTAGTGTAAAAATGATCACTTTGGGGGAAAAATAGTTATGTCTAAAATTAGGTTTTGAATGAGAACCACTAAATCCATAAAAATTTCAATGAGGATAACGTCGTGAATACTTTTTATCAAATCCATCTTTACCATGAGTAATTTTTTAAAAATGTTTCTTTATGGAATATATTTTAGATTTTTATTGGATTAATATATTGTTATGCTCAAATCCATAAGTACCAGAATTTATGTTTGTCTCTAAACATTATTCCTTGAAATAACAGTTTCATGATTCTTAGAGTGTTTATCATTCTCATAATTAACATCCTTAAGTTTTTTGAATATATATTCAAAATTAATAATTATCATATCCACAAATTTTGAAAGATCCGATATTTATTTTGTTAAAATAGATATCCTATAATTTTCATAACATGTTTCTTATTGATTTTACAATTTTCATTTTCAAGTTACATGGAAAACCTAGATATATATTAAGATAAAGGATTTTTTTTTCTTTTGATGAGGAATAATCTTTATCTGAATATTGATAATATTCTTCATTATGAAAATTTTATTTAAAAAATATTGGTTTATGTTTCAGCCGAATTTACCTTAGCCATGAGACATTATTTTTAGTAAGAATTCTAGCAATAATGTTAGTATTGTTCTCTCAAAAAGATTCAATATCTGAAGATTTATTTAATGAATCACCTCCACTATCACTCTAGCTGTCACTATCTCTCAGTATGTTCTTAGTCGTAGACATGTATGAATTATTCTTATTTATTTATGTATGATTATCCTTTCTTTATTTCCTTTTGAGAAGAGGACAATATAGTCTTATATGACATACCCTCTTGCATTCATAAGAATTCACTTCTGAATATATCGTATACATTACATTTTCTTTCTTGTTTCTAATTGGAAATAATTATTTCTCATAGTATTGTTCATTCTTCTAGAAATATTTGGAAGTTAATTCTCAGAATGATATATATCACATGATTTAGATATAGAAGTATCATTTTTATATTTTTATCTAGTAACTCTTTTAGGAGTCTAGGTTTTCATTTAACGTGATGTTTTAGTGAAATAAACACTTCCATTAACATTCTTTTTCTTATTGATCTCAATATCTTTCTTCATTCCATTTTCTTGATGTAGATGTTTTCCAAATAACCCACCAATAGTGATGTTTTAAACATTAATATTCTCACCAATCAATGTTCTTTTAGATTCCCCCTAATTGGTATTAATATATATTATCTTATCCACAAGAATCTCATCATCAAGCCCTTTTTCACTCATAAACTGAAAGCTGCTGTCAATAGTCATAATCCAATGTTGAACTTTGAATATAAGAACTCTCTATAAGGAAACATAAAATACATGATTTTCATATCTATGCATAGAACATCATCTTTTAATAACAATGGATATACCAAATTTTGTGGATTATAGTTTTATTCAAATGCTATGAGAATCTTAACAAGAAGAAATAGGGCTATAGATATTACCGGTCATAGAAAATAATAATGTATTGCGTTCCACGAAATTAAGCTAATACTCTTGATTTTCTTGGTTGGTGAATTGTCTGAATTACTTATCTGGAATCTTATAGTCTCCAATTAAAATAAAAAAGTTATCAATTATGGTGTTAATAATAAAATCATTCATCCTATCTCTCCAGCATTCAGAGTCATTTAAATCAATTATTGTAGGTTTCGTTGAATTAAGATTGTCAATATATCCAATGCTTATTCATACCATTATATAAGAAAATACAGAAGTTATTTTCCAAAAAAATAGGTTAGTAGTAAAAGTTTATAAAAAAATATTTTTTATGAAAACACGAGAAAGTAATGTTGAGAATGAAAAATGTATATGCATGTATATGTATTTTAGAGGCCATCTCTAATAAATTTTTGAATTCAAATGTATATGTAGATTTATCAATTAGAAGATAGGAGTGGGTGAATTGTAGGTTTAGAAACCATCATTTTTCTCCTTATAAAAATATATTTTTAACAAAGATAAACAATATTGATTCACAAACCCTCTTTAGTTCATAACTAGGGAACAAAACTGCATAGTATTCGATAAGATGGATCCGAAAAAGAAACCTAATGCAAGTTTTCTAAGGGAAATAATTTACCTCATAACATATAGAATATTATTTTTATTAAAGTATTCAAGATAAAAAATGTGTAAAAAGGATACACTTTCTTTCTTTAACAAAATTCAATGGAATTAAAAATTTTAGAAAAATTGGGAAAGTATAAGAAAATTTTTAACCCAAAGAGAAGGGTATCCATTAACATTTGATAAAGGTCCCTTGATTTCATCTTTCGAGATAGAATATCTTACCAACTCTAGGGTAATCCCTCGATACGAACACCATAATCTATCTTGTTATCCCTTAAATCCCTTGACCTATTAGATGATCGACACCAATGACATGCAATCCCAGAATCCCTTGATTGATAAAAAATAATCAAATTCACACTAGGCAGGTTTAACAAGTTGTTAACGACTGAAAAAGTTGTTTACAACCGTTGTAAAAGGAAGGTTTGAGAAGAGGATTTGTATATTTAACATAGATGTCCTAGAAATAAATTCTAGATTCATGGTTCATAAAAAAACTCTAGCACTTGGCTCATTAAAATGGATAGGTATTTATTGGAATAGATTCAAATAGTTGTCTTTAACGTCCAATGGTCATAATTTTCATTAAATTTGGGAGGGAAATGTACACATTTCACATTTCCAAGAGTTAGTTAAAAACCGATTGTAAGACATCATTTCATGTATGAAAACATGAGAATCATTAATCATCCTTAAGAAACATTTACATATTTACAAGTTTAGGATCAGATAAAATGAAATGTTACTTTAGGAAATGAGTTTACTATAAGAAAATAATTTAATTGGATTCATAAGATATTTTAAATCCAATTGTAAAAATAATGAAGATTCGATTGTGAAATGGTTGAGAATCAGTGTTTGAATTATGAGGAATTCAAAATCCAATTTTTGATGAATAATGTATCCCATTTCAGAAGATACTAGATTCTGATTTCAGGGGAAAATGGAGTAAGATACAAGAGAAATTGGAGTCTAATTTCAAATGAAATCAGAGACTGATTTGGGAATAAATTAGAGTATACTTTCAGAAGAAACGAGAGTCATATTTCAGAAGTAATTAGTTTTTGATTCATGAATAAATTAGAGTCATATTTTAGATGAATTTAAAGTCGGATTTAAGGAGAAATCATAATATAATTTCAGAATAAATCAGAGATAGGTTTCAATATAAATTATAGTTTTATTTCAGAATAAATTAGAGTATGATTTCATAATAACTCATAGTTTTATTACATATGAAATCCTAATATTATTTCAGAAGAAATCAAATTCAAGTGTAAGGACAAACCCATGTATGATTTCATATGTAATCAGTTTCATAATTCTAGTTGAATTAATTTTTAAGGGTCTATCTGATTTTGATAGAGATAAGGATTCTATTTTTACATAAGAAAAACATTTTTAGTATTAGTTTATGATAACACTAGATATGACATTGAAAACCACAACTTAATAGAAAATCATTTTTTGAGAAAGAACAATTACCTTAAGTGAAATTTTGTTTGTGAAAAAAAAACATCCATAAGAAAATGTGTTCGTTATTATCAAAATATAATTGAATGGAAAAGTCAAAAGAAGACATTTTTATATAATAAAAGGTTCATTAAATCCTTCCCAAACCAAGATCATAAGTCCTGACAGTTGTAATATGCAGTTTACCTAACAACCCAAATTAACATGGATCCTTTAATAACATTTTTTCACAATCTAGGTTGGGATTCCATCCAAACTAACCACCCACCCAGTTAGTGACAATCATTGAGAGGCATTCCCAATATTCCATTGATGGAGACTATCCCCAAAAATCCATTATAACAAATTGTGAAGGATATGGAAGAAAATGAACTATTTCAAATAAAAAAAGGGTATGCAACAAGAAAATGTAAACCAATGATCAAAAAAAGGTCTAGATACCACTTCTGTAAAAGGAAAAAACAAACTATACCATAACAAAACCAACTAGATCCCAACCAAATCCCCATTTGATCTCTGGGTCATGAACAACTATAAGACCAATTGATATTATAGGAGAATATGAAGCTGAAAGTTTAACCTACAAGCCATCTCTTTTATACTAATATTGAGGGAAACAAGTATTGTGTGGGCATAAAACAACTCAGTAGGTAATCATCATAGAATATATACATTTCCTATATCAAAATAGTCTATAGATGTTTCTTGTAAATTAATTTTCTAAATAGGGTTTTATAATTTAAATGAACCCAAAAAAGAATTACTAAAATCCCAATTTTAAGACAACACACATTACATCCATTTTTTAGAAATTTTTTTCCAACCAAAAATCCTATTTATATATAAATAAAAAATCATAATAAACCAAATTATGTGATAAAGAGAGAAGTTGAGTGTAAAATTAAATTCAAGAAGATGTTATAAATAAGAAGAGATGAAAATAAATATGAAACATTGGTAAAATAATCACATAAAAAATAAAAAACATATTATTTTCCTAAACATATCTACAAACAATATATTGACTTACTCAGTTTAGTCTCAGCTACCGGATTATGGTGAAACTTCAAATTTAATAACCAACTGGTTCCCTTAAACATGCCTCACTAATGTCACATCCCACTTGGACTATATGTAATCTAATGGGTAACACCACATCTAATCAAGGTCAATATTCAATAGTATCTTGACCCTCAATATGACAAACATGAATCACATGATAATAATACAAAAAAATGAGGAGGTCCTCACACATTTGGAATATACCCATAACCCATATATTCCACTGTTCTTTATTATCCCAAAATCCTAAACCATCTCTACAATGGTCCTATACTTAGAGGGACTACCATAGTGATGTCTATCACACATGTTGTCAAAAAAAAGTTCCATCCTAGATTTTTATCACATGAGCATTAAATCAACTTTCAAAATCATTATATGATTTCAATAAAGCCTTTTCGATTTCCAAACCCATCTCCATTTCAAAAACCATTCGAAAACTAATATGAAATATTGAAACACACTGAAACATTCAAAGTGTTCCTCTATGTAATTTAGTTACCAAACCACATTCCAGGCTTCCTAATGAGATACAATTTTGAACAAACTGTTTGAAACTAATTTTCTATTTTTTGATACAAATTATTTGTTTAGGATGATGTTGACTTTAACAAATCATTTGAGAAAATGAGGTGAGAATGAAGAAAAGTACTGGGGAGGACAATTTTAAAAAATTCTTTATGAATGATATTCTCCAAAAGAGAGCATTATCATTTGTGAGATCATATATATGTGAACCTCAGGCACATATGGATGCTCCCACATCCAAATGAACATTTTTAAAATAATTAAATAACATAATTCTCCAATCTAAAAACCAAAAAAACCTTCCAACCATTTTACACATTACCATCAAACCACCGAACCATACCCCAGACCCCATTCACAAAGAAACCCTAATTATCAAAATTTATCTGTATCCAAAAAAATTATAAATCACCCAATATAATTTAGAAACTCTAACATGAGCTACATAAATCACATTTCAAACATATATACATCGATTTTCTATGAAATACCTTAAAAAATACATTTAAATAAAATTTAAATTATGGAAATGCAATAAAAATTTATTCTAATAGACCCCAAGTATGACAATTTTTTTTAATAAAAATTCATGGATAATTCAAGAATAAATTACATGTTATTGAAAAGAAAATAATGGAAATAACTACAAAAAAGGAGTCTAGAGGTGGAAGAAATTCATAAAATGAAATTACTAAGGTTGGGAGATGATCCACATAACATAACATCAAAGAAAATGGAAAATATTATCCAACCCCCACTCTAGGGTTTGGTTAAGAGGAATAACCACTATAAAATAACCAAGAACAATAGAGGGAGAAGGTAATAGAATGAAAACACATAGAACAACAAAATAACATACATTTAATCCTTGATGAACCACCGATTGAGCTGGAGTAACCAATATCATGGGTATTAGGAGAAATTTGATGCGCCAAATTCGACCAAGAGGAAGTAGAAACTGGAAATGGGTTTAAAAGAGGGAGGGAAAACATGGATATTCATGTCTACAAAAAAACAGCGTATGTAAAATGGTTTGGGAAAATAGTTTTCCAAATAGTGCACCAATATTGTTCACCCCATTAGATTAGGAGGATGCCTGAATGAGAGGGGATAATAGTTTGGAAAATCGTTCATCAAATGTGTTTGATGGTTATATAAAAAATGTGAGATCCCTTACATGCTTTACGGATAGTTACTTCTAACTGTGAAGAATCCTTGCACCTTGTTTGAGACCCTAAAAGAAACTTTATGGGTTTTTACCAGACCTCCTAGATTTTGATCTTATCCATTCTCAAACTACAAGAGTGAAAACATGAATGAAAAAACTAAACTAAAAATCCACTCACCCTTAACTAATGCATATTTTACCCTTAAACCATTCATACAAACCATGAATAGGGCCAAAATTTTTCTAAAACCTCTTGAACACAAAAAAAATATAATCAATAAATCAACCTAAATATCAACTGAAATATTCCACACCAAGAATAGAATATAATAAAATATGAAACTATGGTTGTGGTAAAAAACTGGTATATTAATAGTCCCTTATATGATAATTGAAATTGATTAGTGGGTTAGGCCAAAACATATACCATTTATTCTTAGTCTCCGTGGGATAGGTCAAATCTACCAATTATTAGTGGAAACTTCACATGAATACAAACCAACTAACCAAAGCGAACTATGAAGGTGGAAAATCTTTTATAGACTAGGGAATGCAAAGAGGTATATAAAGAGTTAGAAAATGGATTATCACTACCCCAATCCTTCAGATACATCAACTAGAGGACATTTTTTATATAGTGAAGTTTGAAAAAAATTTGGGAAGTTTTTTGATGAATAATGATGAGGTTATATCTTATTCTAGAAGGAGGATGAATGTTCATAAATAAGAACATACAATACATGATCTAGAATTGGATGTAGTGATATTTTTATTTCTCATGATGTAATATCTTTTTGGGGATATGTGTGAAATTTATATGGGTCATAACATCCTCAAACATATATTCCCACGGATGATTAATATGAACTTAAGAAGATGGTTGGAGCTGATCAATGAGTATGAATGCTAATTTTAATACCATCATTAGAAAGAAAACAATGTGGAATATGAATTAAATTAAATGGATCTAACATTATTTCATTGATGAGAATTGAAATGTATCCAATATTCATGTAATTAAAGGATGGATATGTGAATTGTGAAGGAAATAACATCATCATTACATTCTCAAAATACTCCACGAACATGCCATCAATAGAAGATATAGGATACTCAAAAGGTTGAAGTGGAAATTATGATGGAGGAATATTTGGGAAAATGGAAATACTTGTTATTGAGAATTAATAAAGAATGATTTATATGATCTGGGTCATCAAAATGTGTACAATAAAATCCCATGATAATTAAATAGTTGTTGAATAATGCACATATATTCTACTTCCCAATCCACATAGTGATTTAGAATATTTATCACGATCCCTAAGGGAACTATTGGATGAAAAATATGAAGAAGGAGATTGTAGAATATATATATATATATATTTATTTGTCATTCATATAAGAAGGTGATTGTAAAAAGGAAAAAATATAATGGGATGATGAAACCATTACCCTAAAAAACTATGAAATGGATAAATATCACTATGGAATATTTCACTATTATTCTAATTAATTCACAGGGAAATAATGTCATATATGTTTTGGTAGATTGACCTATAAGGAAAAAATACATCATTTCAATTATAAATGAATATTAACTCAAATAACATGAATGTATATATATCAAAGATGTGGTAAAGATGCATGCCACACCAATTTTGATTGTATCAGATATTGATGTGTGATTTAAATCCAAATTCATGAAGAGAATCCAACATGTTGAAAATATTGAGTTGAAAATCATTTTAGATTATCACCCAAAAATGGATGAAAATTATAGTATACTATTCAGACACGTGTTGATATGTGGAGAGCATGGTTGATAGACTTCAATGGTGGATGAGATCAACACCTTCCCTGTTCCACATTCTCATACAATAATAGATTTCTCTAAAGAATTTAGATAGACCCTTGTGGAGCCCATTATGGGAAGAGATGTTGAAAAACTCTCTTGTAAGATGATGTTGGTGAAATAATTCTTTTTAGACATGAAATAATTTAAGAAAGGGTTGAAATGTTGAACTCCATTCTGTAACACATCAGGACTGCTCAGTGTTAACAAAAGTGCTATGTTGAAAACCATCATCATGACCTAGAGTTTGAGTTTGGGGATAATTTGTTTCTATACATATCTCCATGTAAGAGATTCATGAGAATTGGGAATAATTTAATGCTAATAGATAGATACTTAATCCATATTTAGGATGTTTTTCGTATTGGAGCTATGGATTATCTGTTGGAACTCCCACTAACCCTTTCTCAAGTACAGAATGTATTACATGTATCCCTATTGAGGAAGTTTATACCAGATCACACATAGAAAAGAAATTTAAACAGAGATAGATCTATGGAATTATATCATCAATGTGGAATTTCTATCAAGGATCATGTACTATAGAAATAAATATGATCATCGCAATAGAACACTCATAGTCAAAATGATTTTGATGAACCATAAGTAGGAAGAGGTAACCTGGGAACCCGAAGAAGCCATGTATCAGAAGTAAAATAACAAATTTTCACCATAGATTGAACTTTGAAATTTATATATTGAAATTATTTAATGCGGAAGGGGGGGATAATTTAACAACCTATGTTTTTAATAGATAACTGTATACATCATGCACTATCAAGACAAAATGAATAATTATTATTTAAATATGATAGTTATTAGCTGGCCATTAAATTATTATGTATAAATTGGATTAAATAATTTATAAAATATATATAAATGTCTTATTTAATATAATTTTAATGATAAATTCATATGATATATGCTCTCAATTTTTAATAAATTTAATTTATTGATTTTTTTCATCAAAACTGATTTTTACTGATTTGTTTGAGAAAGTATTGTCTTTAATTTATATAAACTTTATAAAATTTATTTGATATAAAATTAAATAATTTTAACAATTATATTATTAAAATTTACATATGGTGATATTATGGTACTTTTTTTGAATGACTGATATTTCAGTGAATACTGAAAATTAGAAATATTCAAATACTGTCATTTCTATTAATTAAATAATGTAATTTAGAAATAAAATTATATTTTGGATTTGGTTTAAATTTAAATATAATACATCTTATTTAAAATACTATAATAAATTTCATTTTAATTATCAATTCTCATGATTTGGTATATGATGGTTTTTATGCATGAATACGTTGTTTTTTAAAAGCGATTGTTAAGTACATAAGGTTTAACCATTTTAATGAATTAACATAACCCTTAGTAAAAAATAATTAAATGAAACATATATATTATGTATATTTATATGAATTTCAATTTGAATTATAATTATTTTTATTCAGAGAGTTAATATAAGTTCTTTTATTTCATGGGAAATGCATTTTTGTAAAAAACTACTTTGCGTAATATTTTGTGGGTATAATTTTAATATAAATTATACAACTAATATGAATATATATTGATAAAATGAATAACAGTTTTTTAATTATAATTTCACGACCCATCCCCAGGGGCCCGTGTCATGGCTACCCCAAGCTTCCCACCATAGACCAGGGGATAGCGACTAGCACCAAAAGGTGTATTCCCTAAAACCGGGAAGACATTGAATTTATAACCTATAAACACACACAACCAAGCAAACAGAAAGATACGAACACAAGTAAATAGTATAGAAACAAGAGTACTAAAAGTACAAGGGGCCAGAATATAAGCCCAACTGTAATGGTACATGTACTACTGAAATACAATATAAATGAAGAAATAGAAAGAAAAATACTAGGTCGTCCTCCAAGGTTACTTCCTAATGAGTAGGAACAGGTCTCCTCCTCAGCACTCCACGTCAAACCGTCTCCTCTTCGCACCAACACGTTGTATGGTCTACCTCTGGGCACCGTCTAGTCCTGGTACCCTCAGCCTCAATCAGATCTCACTGTCGTGTACCCTAGACACAAAAAGGTGCGGGCATATCCCATGCATGGGTGAGTATAACAATACTCCGTAGGGACCCTAGACCCTCAAGGTCTCACAAAATCCATAAAGGATAAACCAAAAAGCATGAAATCATATGAATACCTTACTTAGTTATATGCTCATACATATACCTAAGATATCATGTATACCCATCTCAATCATGAAGAAACATAGGGTCCAACCCAGAAGCCCAATGCTCATCTATTCCACAAAGGAAGGAATACCACGAAGTTATGTACCACACAGATACGCCACATCGAAGAATACCACCAAGGTATTACCATGAATGAAAAGCACCACAGAGGTAGAGACTCGGCTCACACCAGGTATATCTTAGGTACAATTGTAATATGATTAGATGTAACTTTTGAATAAGTTTACCCTGTTAAGAGGCAGACCCACGAAAGATCCAAAATTACAGACCAACACAGGAACCTAGTACACCGTCAGAACCACACATGATCTATGCACACCGTCAAACCCACACAGGATCCTAATACATCGTCAGACCAACACTGGATCCTTGTACACCATGAGACCGACACATGATCCTAGTATAGCGTCAGAACCACACAGGATCCTAGGACACCGTCCAACCCACACATGATCCTAGCGTAGCGTTAGACCCACACATGATCCAAGCACACCGTCAGGCCCCCCACAAGATCCTAGTACAGCGTGAGACCCACACAGGATCATAGTACATTTTCAGACCCACACAAGATCCTAGTACAGTGTCAGATGCACACAGGATCGTAGTACACCGTCAGACCCACATATGATCCTAGTTCATTGTCCGAGCTAGCTATAGGGTACCTGCACTATGTTTCCTCCTCTCCAAGAGAATTTTCTCCTCAAACTACTAGTCAATTCTCAAATTTACAAGAAGTAAAATGAAGAAGTATTATAAAGGACCGCCATATAAAAGAGGTATCAATGCAACAGATGAGGCATCAACCGGACGCCCGGTTTGTAAGTTATGAGCTTTTTTTGCCCAAGGGACTAGTTGGGTTCGTGCTCGATCCAATCCGACCAAAACCCAAAATTTTCCAAAACACAAGTGGGTACACCAAATGTACTGTCTCTCTCCAAGGTTTATAGCTCCATAGACGGTTCTTCAAATGGACATCTGGTGAAAAATTTATGCTTGAAAGAACATATAGGGTCGAAACTGGTCTGGGTCCGGTCCGACCCGGTCAAACTAACCCGTCGCGACCCGGCCAGGGCCACCTCGTCTTGGATCAGGTCGACCCATCCCACTGGTTCCAGCCCACTGGGTCTGGCCTAGCCCACACTGGGCGGCCAAGCCTGCGTTGTGCCGTCTGGCCCGCGTTGGGTGGCCCAACTTGGCCGCAAGTGGGTGGAAGTCACGTGCCCCCCGCCCTTGTACATCGAACAGATGAATCCATTCAGCCTCCAACAGCATGTGGGACACACAGGGTCCCTCTGGGTCTAGCTCGGCCGGCCGTAACGGCCGACCCCATTTCCTCCCAGCGGCGCGTCATGCACCGCCATTCCACGGCCTTCCGAACTCATGCCACGCTCTGGCATTTGTCATGGCCATGCGGGCGACGACCCCTTGCTCTGACAGTGGAACGTCGTGCACCACACCTCTATGGCTGACTGAACATCATCCGACCTTCCTTCACCACCACAGAAAATGTCACAACCCTTCTTTGGCGGCACGATTGCGATGCCGCCGTCTTCACAGTCGGCCATGGTGCCGGCCGCCACTTCTGAGTTCCACCTGTGCCTATTGCTGGCACCTATCGTCATCATCCTCCATCACAATGAACACAACAATATTACACATTATTTTTAGAGTTGTCGGGCCATGTTCTTTTCTCCCTCACCCTCCACGTTAGAGCGGTAGCAAGTAGATCAATTATTTCTCGAATCGCGAAGTATTTGTCAAGAACGGGTAAGGGGAAAATTTAAAACATCAAACCCTACCCCTAAGGATTGTTGACGTCATGAGGAGGGAGGGACAGATATAGATTCATCATCGTTGAAGACATACCATGATGGAGGATGTCACGAGGAAGAAGACAAATTCATTGGAGACTATCATCTTTCTTCATTGGAGTAGCGTTCTTCATTGGAGAAGAATAATTCCTCAAAATTTCTCACAATTCCTCCTTTCTTCCAATGATTTCTCCCCAGCCAAAAAAATAAGGATCGAACCCAAATAAAAATATTTTTGTCCATTTTTATATTTTTGGCACAAATTATGGTGACATAATTAATCAATTGACGATTCATAATTAAATGGGGGAATAATCAATTGGGAGTTGAAAGGTTTTCTCCATTAAAGTGGTGTTCGGGGGGTCCCCACCACCATGGATTCAAATTGGGTGTTTTCTAGCCTAGGTGGTCCCCACCATTGAGCATTCAATTGGGAGGATAAAAATAAAATAAAATTTATTCTATATTTTATTTTTATTCCACTAAAAACAGAAAAACTAACTTTCACCCTCGACCAACTGTCGTCAAGGTGAAAGTCTTATTAAGTGAATACCATTGCTGTGAGTTCAATAGTGTCCTCAGATTTCAATTCTGAGCACCGGTTCAAAATTTACTAAATCCCGCTCACACATTTACTAAGTATACCTGAAAAAAATGTTCATAAATTCATTCTGGGCACACAAGGCCTCGGAATCACACGCAGTTAAATTTTGTAGACTCATAGAGTTCATGTATAATAAAAAACATTACAAGGAATTTCTAGGTTTAAATTCAACCCTTCTCAAGGCTTTATGTCCTCGTAGTCTACAACTCAATCTAAATAAACAATTGGGGGTAATGAGCACGAATCTAGGCCACCAACTCCCACATGCTCTCCTAGAGTTTTCCATGCTTCCATCGAACGTGCAGGAGAGGTATCGACCGCCCAAGAAGGACCTGGTCCTGTTGATCCTTAATCTCTTCTGGAACCTCAATAATCATCTCCCTATTTTCAATGTCTATCTCACAATGTTCGATTATGTGAGAAGTGTCGTGCTCATTTCTCTTACACATAGAGGCTTCCCATGATCACTACTGAACCCTGATCTCTAAACTGTAGGATGTGGGCCGACTTGGAGAGTCAGTCGACGATCACCCAGATCTAATCCTGAATCTTAGATGTACATGGAATTCATGTCACAAAGTCCATCGATATTTCCTCCGACTTCCACTCTGGGACCTCTATTTGTTGAAGCAGGACTGCTTGTTCTTGATGCTCTGTGTTCACTGTCTACCATGTGAGTCACTGATATACAAACTCTACTATTTCTTTCTTCATTACCGGCCACCAGTGCTAGTGTCAAAGGTCTTGGTACATCTTCTCCACTCCTTGATGTACCGCTAGATGGGATTTGTGGAACTCCCTCAACACTTCCTCTCGAAGCGACACTGGTACCATGGTCCATCCTCTGAAGAGAATGACATGCTCCCCACCTTCAAAAAATCTATAAGGTGCTTTTCTTGTGGATATCTGAGCACATCGAGTCTCGCAGTTAGTATCCCCACACTATGCCTCCCTGACTCTCTGAAAGAGTTGAGGAGTAACTGTAAGAGATTGAAGAAAAGCTGCTCCATCTCGATCCACAAAGGATATCTACAAAGCTGCCAGCGGCTCAGGCACGTCACCTAATAACTGTATACTACATCTCCTACTGAGTGCATCTGCTACAATATACCCCTTCCCCGGAGTATAGAAAATCTTGAAGTCATAGTCCTGGAGGAACTCAAGCCAATGTCATTGTCTTAGGTTTAAGTCCTTCTATGAGAAGATATACCTGAGACTCCTTTGATCTGAGTAGAATATAAAACCCTCTCCCATTATGTAATGTCTCCACTTCTTCAATGAGAAGACCACTACTGATAACTACAGGTCATGGGTAGCATAGTTCTGTTCATGTTGTCTCACTTGTTGATAACCATATGCAATCACTGCTCGCTCCTACATCAGGACATATCCGTTCCCATTCCTTGATGTGTCGCAGTACACTACGTACCCTACACCCTCTTTGGAAGCCTCGAGATGTGGGGGGCACTACTCAGCCTCTACATCATCTACTGAAAAATCTGTTGGTATCTCTTTGGCCACATGAAGGGTTCCCCCTTCTTCTTCAATGCTAATAAAGGTGCTAAACCTTTTTAGAAATATGCACTAACCACCAAGATTATCTGGCTAAACCCATGAAACTTTGTACCTCTATCACACTCTTAGTTGGCACCCAAGAAAGTACCACCTCAATCTTCATTGGATCCAATTCAACTTCATCATCCTAGATGACATGTACTACAATGTGAACTTCTCGGATCTAGAACTGGCACTTAGAGAGCTTACCATAATGTTGGTTATCTCAGAGTGTGTCTAGAACTCTCTTCAAATGATAGACATGATCCTCCTCAGTAGTCAATTACATCATAATGTCGTCGATAAAGACAACTACAAAGCGATCTTGGAATGGCTGAAATATCCTATTCATGAGTCCCATATACATTGATTGGGTGTTGGTCCCGCCGAAATTCATATCCAAGAACTCATAATGGCCATACCGACAACAGAAAATATTCTTCTACACATACTCGTCTCTCCCTCTGAGCTGGTGATAGCCTGACATGAGGTCTATCTTCGAGAACCCTCGTGCTCTTTTCAGCTGATCAAAGAGGTCATAAATCCTAGTCAGTGGGTACTTGTTGTTCACCGTCACCTTGTTTAGGTGTCGATAGTCAACACAAATCCTCAAGATCCTATGTTCCTTCGTGGAGAACAAAATCAGGACTCCCCATGGTGAAACACTGGGACGAATGAATCCCTTAAATTGTATGTCCTCTTACTGTACCCACAGCTCACAATGATCTATGGGAGCAATCCAATATGCTGGTGTAGATATCGGTGTCATCCCAGGGTACATATCAATTTAAAATTCCACCTCTCTGCGAGAAGGTAGACCTGGAACATCATCAGGGAGAACATCCGCATACTGGTCCACCACTACATGATAGATTGGACTCTCCACATAAACTGCTCTGAGGTTAAGGCTGCCAACTGATTCATGATTGGCTGCACTCTCCTCTGATAATGTCCATCCAGTGCTGCAATGGATCCCTTCTTGCCGGAGAAGGTAAATCAGGTCCCATCTATAAGAACTCATAATTTTTTTTTCATGAATGTTTTATATTTTTTTTGTAATTTTTGAGGAAAATTAATTTCTTTAAAATTTCTAAGTACATGCTGTGTACTTTATGAGTACATGCCACGTACTACCTTGCCACAGGAGGCCGTGTGCTGGCCATGTTGTATCCACACACAAAGCCTTGTGGGAGTGACTTGGAGACTGCCTAATGCGGAGAATGGAAACGATAAGTACACGCCGTGTACACCAAAAGTACATGCCGTGTATTTTGTTGTTTTTTCATTAAACACATTGGGGTCACATATTTGAGACAAAACACCCTTATTCTAGGTCCTGTTCATCCGATAAAGTCTGTACAGCTGCATATCTTTGAAGAGCCCCTGATCCTCTGTTCGTCATCCGATTCGAAAACTGTTTGTTGTGTTGGACCCGCATCAGTGAGTTATCTCTTCATCTTGAGCCTCGTTTCATAATTCTTCTTTTCCATGTTATCATGTGTAGAATTTTTTATATGTTTTCTTTGATCTTAGATGTAGTAAGGAGATTAATGCTTCTAGGTTCACATATACCGATCTCCCAACACCGAGGTAGGTGGTTTGTGCCTTTCCGTTCAATGTCTTTGAGTATTATGTGCAAATTCCTCCAATAACCTTGAACGGGGTATTGCATGTTTACTGTTTTACCCGTTTTGATTTCTTTCAATGATTGTATGCTTATGTAGAGGTAATTTGGATATGAAATCAGATGATCGCTATTATTTGGATGTATTTCCCTTGCTTGACCTCTTTACGACCATTCGGTTCTGTTTAGCCAGTTTGGATGCCTTACCTATTTTCCATGCCTGTTGCTGTAGGATGGAATGTTTGTTTTCTGACATGATTGATATGCTGTAGAATGGTTATCCATGTAGTTTTGCATGGTTAATTTGTACATATTACACTACTATTCTCGTTGACCTACATAGGGCAATGAGAACCTGGTGTAGTAAACTATAAAGGCAATTGACAGGGTGAGCATCCATAGAGAGTCTTTGAGCACTTTTGGATATAAGGGGGATTGACCGAGTGAGAATCCTTAGAAAGACTAGAATCACTTGGGGATATAAGGGGAATTGACAGAGTGAGCTTCCTCAGAGAGTCCTTGATTGCTTTAGACTATAAGGGGATTGACCGCGTGAGCTTCCTCAGAGAGACTTTGTTTTTATTCCTGAACTATTTAGACTATATGGTGAATTGATGGTGAGTACTTCCTCAGAGAGTCTATAAAAGACCTTGGATTTATGTGTAACTGATGGAGGGAGCTTCCTTAGAGAGTCGTATACCTTGGTTCTATAAGGGGAGTTACCGTGTGAGCTTCCTCAGAGAGTTCCTGACTTCCATAGACTATAAGGGAAATTGACTGTGAGTGCTTCCTCAGAGAGTCTTCATATATTGAACTAGAGATGATAGGCTGTGTGTAATTCCTTGAGGGTTACTCTACTTGATTGTTTATTCAACTTGTGGAACTGTTTACAACCGAGAACTTTCATGTTTACTATTTTATGTACCATTACATACCATATATTCATGGACTCTTAGGAACCGATTTTCGGGTGGTTGCATACTGGGATTTAGTCTTAAACCCGTCTTGGGTCATGCTTTTGGGCCCAAAAATATTATATTTTTTCTGGTATAGACAAGGTCAAGCACCCTTGTACTTCAGGTACCTGAATTGTTGTGGAGATGGAGAGCATAGGGCCAGGATTACGCTTGCGATGCTGATGAGATGATTATCTTTTATTTTTTAATTTGGTTTAGTATTGTTTTATTCCATCTATGAGACTTGTTTGGTGGCATTCCTAGACATATGTATATTTCATAATTTATATATGTGCTCCAGATGTATTGTTATTCCAATCCTCTATTGTTTACTGTTGTTGGATATTTCCTACTTCTTCTATTGTATGTATTTGTTTATATCCACTGTGTACTCTACCAATGAGGGAATTGTTTCCCCACTCTCACACCCAAGGCCCTCGATGCTAGTCAGCAGCCTCTTGCATTCAAGGAAATGTGATTTAGGTCATGTGACCAACTGGGTACGGGGAACCTGTAGGTGGATTCCAGAACCGGGACGTTACAAAGTGTTATCAGAGGATTAATTTTCTCTTAAAATACTATTTGGAGCCTTTATCCAGGGATATGACAGAATTTTTACTGGGTTTTCTCTTGTTCCATGGATTAGCTTACCCGTGTACTGAGAAAAGAAAATCTACCTCGATAATTTCAATTTTTATGGTTTTCCAATTACTAGAGTTGATTTGGTTTCACCTTCAGTGATTCACATGATTTGTGCTGTTGTGGTTGATATTATTGTGGTTTTATTTCTATTGCAACCTGATGAGAGGAGGGTATTCCATCTCATGCATCATATTAGTACTTGATAGAAATCACATGTCATGAATTTCTTCTATACCATCTAGGACGAATTAGTGATTTCATGTTGTTGTGATAGATGATGTGTAAAATATGCATGTTGTGTGATAGCTGCCTTGATTGAAATACATGTTGTTTGACAGGGTATTGTTTGTGTAGAGGTTTTCTTGAATGAACACCAAACTTTTATTCTTGAGGTTTTATGGGCCCTCATGGACCAGAATTTGCAGGATCATTACCATGTTTTTCATGTTATAATGTGTTTAAGATGCCAAAAATTGATTCACGGGGAGTATGGGCCCTCACGGATCAGAATTTGGCACTTTCATATTTGTTTCAGTGTTTTTCTGGGTTCTAGAGTTGTTTTTGAGCCATAAAATCCAAAAAAACCAAAATACATGTTGTGTAGTGTTATGTACATGCCATGTGTTCTTCTATTCAGCAAGAAACTATATTTTATGTGCACATCATGTATATTATGTACCAAACGTACAGTCTCTGAGCGTTTCATAGGCTGTGTGGGTAGAGAAATGGGATAGGATATGTTTGGTGGGAACAAGCTGTGTACTAGAAGAACATGCTGTGTAGTGTCGACCCTATGTCCGCTCGTGTAACTAACAACATGGATGGATAAAACCTTATGCAATATAGGCCGTTTCATGATTGAACATGTTGTGTAGTCTGACCGAAGTACTCAGTTGTGTCATGAACAACACAGGTTGTTGTTACCCTTTCACGAACACGCTGTGTCTGCCTTGAACACACCAGGTAGTCTGACCTAGGTACCCGGCCGTGTCACGGACAACACGGGTTGGTGTTATCCTTTCAAATACCCAACGTGACCCCCTTGAACACACTGTGTTGTTTGAGCCGTGTGTCAGGCCGTGTCACTAACAACACGGGCCTGGTGAATCTTGTATAGTACACGCCATGTCATTCTTGAACACTCCATGTAGTCTTGTTTTAGGAGAGCCGTGATCCTTAACAGTAAATAAGGACATGAGAAATGAAAGGCGACTCATGTATACATCGTGTGTTAAGACAACACACCATGTGTCTGGGGTGTTACATGACCAGTTTAAGCAGGAGTACATGCCCATGTAAATGACATCCGGGAATACTCCATATAGGAAATGTAAAATCCGTTTAGTCATGTTTTGTAAAACATGAGTGATTTATTTTTCTTTTTCCCTTATTACACTACATGATTTTAGTCCTTGATAATATTGATCTAATTTGTGCTCTTGACCTTGCAGAGTCATGCTACTGAGACCTCCTCCAGTTGTGCGCCAGTTGCCAGACTGTGATCCCACACCAGACATTGTCGATCAGGGACTACCTGCAGATTCTCTCGTGGTTCCTGCGTTGGAACCAGCCTTTTTACCTGACATAGGTGCTGATGCATAGTTCAGGGATTGATTCTTGAGGATTATGCCGACCTTTCAAGGAGCATGGCCTCCTACCCCGTCGATGGATGATTTGACACAGGTCTTCCAACAACAGCATCCTCCCACTTTCTCAGGGAAAGGAGGGCCCCAGGATATAGAGTCATAGCTAGAAGCCACACTAAAATTTTTTGTGCATCTGGAGATACCTCCAGAGAATAGGGTGAAGATCACTACCTATATGCTTCGAGACTCTACCAAGAGGTGGTGGGATGTGATCTCACAGGCAGGCCACCGACATAATATGGCTTGGGATGAATGTCGGTGCATCTTTTACGATTACTTCTATCCAAATACCTTGAGGGCCGATCGTGCCTGAGAGTTCGTGAGTTTGGAACATGGTACTCCGACTGTTATGGAGTATTCCTATCACTTCATAGAGCTGCATCATTTAATTCATATTCCAGTAGGTGAGGAGTTGTTCCATACATGTATGTTTGAAGATGGTTTGTGGAATGACATCTGATCTCAGGTGAACATCTTCATTTGACATCGATATCTTCTATCGTCAACCAGACACTAATCACAAAGAACAATCTGAGGGATTTTGGAGCTATGAGACTTGGGCTCTGCATATTTTTATGCTAATATCATGACGCTAGACACTCCAATAGGGACTAGAACAGCTATTGTACGTTAGTGCAGAGAGTTACCTATACTGGTTGGTGGATGTCACTTCCAATTTGACCTCTATTTCTTAGAGATTACAGGCTATGATGTCATTCTCAGAATGGACTGGCTAGTTCCCTTCCATGCAGTCATCTACTGTTATTGCCTCCAGATGAGTTTCATGTCACTAGAGGGTGGATCCTTTCCTCATAGGGGCGAATGGGATGTCCAGGTGAGTAGAGCGGGTCTAGAGCATCATCGGTTGGGAGGAGTTATAGCCTAGATTTCTATTCTATATCTGGATGACTAGGGAACATCACAGTTATACTTTCCCTCAGTGATAGATCGTTTCAGAGATTTCTTTCCAGGGGACTTTTCAGGTTTTTCTCCAGAGCATGAGGTTGAATTTTCGATTGAGCTTGTGCCAGGAGCGGCACCAGTGTCCATTCCTCCATATAATATGGCTAAACTAGAGTTGCAGGAGCTCAAGAAGATGTTGGAGGAGTTTAATGACAAGGGTTTCATCTGACCCACTACATCTCCTTGGGGTTCGTCTGTCCTGTTTGCAAAGTAGGCAGACATTACCCTCAGGCTTTTGTGGATTATCAGAAGCTAAACCAGTTGACTGTCAATAACCGATATCCCTTTCCTAGAATTGATGATCTCTTGGATCCACATCGAGGATCCCTTGTGTTCTTGAAGATTAACTTGTGGTCTAGTTATAATCAGTTGTGTGTTAGACCATCAGATATACCTCTTACAGCCTTCCAGAGTAGGTATGGTCTATTCGAGTATGTTGATATTCTGTTCGGTCTCACGAACGCATCTGCAGTTTTCATGGCACTAATGAACTGAGTATTCTATCCATACTTGGATTCCTTTGTGGTTGTTTTTGTGGAAGATATATCCGTGTACTCTCACATTCTACATGACCGTGCTACCCATCTTGTGATCATTTTGATTACACTGAGGGAGCATCAGTTATATGTTATTATCTCAAAATTTCACTTTTGGAAGGATCAGATTCACATATTAGGTCATGATATCTCATAGGAAGAAGTATCAGTATACCAAAAGAAAGTGAGAGATGTAGTTTCTTGGGAGCAGCCGAAGAATATCTTTGAGGTGCAGAGTTTTCTAGGGCTAGTTGGATACTATAGAAGTTTCATATAGGACTTTTCACGCTTAGCAGCACCGCTGACAGGTATGACTAAGATAGATACAACCTTCTTGTGGTCATATTCTTGTGAGTAATCCTTTCAAGAGCTGAAAGGGAGGTTGACATCAGCACTAATACTCTTTTTCCCAGAGCAGGGAAAGAGCTATACTGTTTATTGTGATCCGTCAGGTATTGGGTTGGGAGCTGTGCTTAATCTGGGTAATGGGGTCGTAGTTTACAGGTCTCGGTAGTTGAGGCCACATGTCAGGAGTTACTCGACGCATGATCTAGAGTTGGCAGCTATTTTTCATGCCTTACGCTGTTGGACACATTATCGTCTAGGTGAGCACATTGGGGTTTTCATCGACCAGAAGAGTCTAAAGTACATCTTCACTTAGTGTGATCATAATTTGTGACAGTGCAGGTGGGTTGAGTACCTAAAGTCATTTTACATTGTGCTTGCCTATACGCCTGGGTAGGGAAACACAGTGACTGATGTGTTGAGTAGGAGGATCCAGATACATGCAGTTCCGGAGGCCAACAGTGAGTGGAAGATTATGGCTATGTTCTCTGAGATGCATTTGGAGGTGCATGACAGATAGTGGAATACTTTTAAATCTTATAGAGCTGTTACCAATACTCTTCTTGAACAAGACCAAATAAGGCAGCTATCAAATTATAATGGCCTAGTCTTAAGATAGGGAGTGTCAGGAGAGGACCCTATTCCTGGATGGACCATAGGCCAGGATGCGATCTTTTGTTTTCAGGGGTGTGTGTGGGTGCCCAAAGACAAATGTGAGGAGCTGATGCTGGATTTTCATTCCTCAGTTTGGGAAGTTAATCCTGGCGTCACCAATATGTATCATAATCTACACCATTAGTATTGGTTGCCAGGTAATGAAGAGGGATGTTTTTAATTTCTTCATGAGGTGTTCCACTTGTTAGTAGGTGAAGGCGGAGCATCAACGACTAGCACGGATTTTATAGTAGTTACCCACTACCTAGTGGAAGTGGAATGACATCATGATGGTCTTCGTGACCCATTTGTCAATGTCGCCCCTGGGGAATGATACTGTTTGGGTTGTCATTGACATACTCACAAAGGTTTCTCACTTCCTGCCGATCAAGGAGACCTTTAGTGTTGATGAGCTGGGACGGTTGTACATCTGTGATATTGTACGTCTACATGGAGTTCCACACTCAATCGTTTCAGAAAGGGATGCACGTTTTACTTCTCGGGTCTGGTAGTGGCTTCATAAGGCTTTGGGTACACATGTGATTTTGATTATAGCTTACCATCCCCCGAAGATGGCCATTCCGAGCGTACGATTTAGGTGGTTGAGGATATTGTCCGAGCATGCATCTGAGATTTTGGAGGTTCTTGTGAAAGAATATACCTCTTATGGTGTTTTCCAACAACAATAGTTTTCAAGAAACTATTCGTATGGAACCTTATGATTATTTTTACGGTAGGCTATGCTGATCAACCATATGTTTGATGGAGTCAGTAGAGGTAGCTTTGTTAGGGCCTTATCTTGTTTAGGATACCACGGAGCAGATAGGGTTGATTTTGAGAGGATGGCTACTACAAAGTCTTGACAGAAGTCATATGTTGATCAGCGGAGATGACCTATAGAGTTCAAGGTCGAGGATCTGGTTTTCTTTCTTGTCACACTGAGGAAGGGACACAAGAGGATTATGGGACATGGTATGCTTTCACCATGGAACCTGTGGCGGTTTGAGGTGATAGAGAGAGTTGGGTCGGTTGCCTATCAGTTGCAGTTACCTCAAAGGTATCAAGATATGCATGACGCCCTCCAACTTTCTCATCTCCGACGTTAGTTATCATAACCATATCATGTCTTTCAACCCGAGGATGTGGAGATCAAAGTGGATGCTCCATTTGAGGAGCAGCCCATCCGGATTGTGGATCGAAGTATGAATGTTCTTTATGGACGGTATGTTCCTCTAGTACGAATGATATGGTAGAACGGGTGGGTGTAGGACAAGACTTGGGAGAGGGAGGCCGATGTACAAGCTTAGTGTCCATAGTTGTTCGAGGTTTCTACTTATACGCCACGCTAGGGAAATTTGTGGACCAATTTTCTTTAAGGGGGGAAGTTTGTAAGAACTAGAATATTTTTTCAAGTATGTTTTTTCTTTTTTGGTTGTTTTTTAGGAATAAGGAATTTCTTAAAAAATATTGTACACGCATTGTACTTCATGAGTACACGCCATGTACTTCATTACCGCTAGAGGCCATGTGCTGGCCGTGTAGTAGCCTCACACACGGCCATGTGGGAGTTACTTGGAGGCTGCCTAATGCAGAGTACGGAAATGACAATTACACACTGTGTTCTCCAAAAGTACACTCCGTGTATTTTGTGTTTTTCATTAAACACACTGGGGTCACGTCTAATGTACAGAACACCCTTCGTCTAGAACTCGTTCACCTGAGAGATTCCGTACGACCAAAGATTTTTGACAAGCCACTCAGTCCATCTGTCCTCTGATTCGAACACTGTGGGTTGTGTTGGACCCGCATCGGTGAGTTCTCTCTTTATCTTGAGCCTCATTTAATGATTTTTATTCTTTTCCATATTATCATGGGTAGAATGTTTTATACATTTTCTTTTATCTACAATTTACTAAGGAGATTCAAGTTGTGAGGTTCACGTATACCGATATTGTAATGCTGAGGTAGTGGTTTGTGTCTTTCTGTTCAATGACATTGTGTATTATATGAAAATTCCACCAATACCCTTGAACGGAGTATAGCGTGTTTATCTTTTTACCCCTGTTCATTTCCTACTATGATCACATGCTTTTATAGTGGAAATTTGGATATGAATTGGGATTATTTCTATGCTTTGGATGTATTTCCCTTGCATGTTCGGTTTACGACCGTTTTTTTTCTATTTTTCCAATTTAGATGCCTTGCTTATTTTCTATGCATGTTGATGTAGGATGGAAAGTTTATATTATAACATGCTTAATATGTTGTAGACTATTCATCCAAGTAGTTCGGTAGGTTTACTTAGGCAATATTACACTGATATGCTCGTTGAACTTCACAGGGTCGTGAGAACGTGGTGTAGTAGACTATAAGGGGAACTGACTGGGTGAGCATCCTTAGAGAGTATTTGAGCACTTTTGGCTATAAGGGTTATTGAACAAGTGAGAATCCATAGAGATCCTATAACCACATGGGGATATAAGGGGAATTAACCAAGTGATCTTCCTCAGAGAGTTCTTGATTTCATTAGACATTAAGGGGATTGATCGCGTGAGATTTTTCAGAGAGTATTTGTTTTTATTCTAGAACTATTTAAACTATAAAGAGAATTGATGGTGAGTGATTCCTCAGAGAGTCTATGAACGATCTGGGAAATCAAGGGAATTGACCATGGGAGCTTCCTCAGAGAGTCCTAGACTATGGGGCTATAAGGGGAATTGACCGTGTGGGCTTCCTCAGTGATTTCCTGACTACAATAGACATTAAGAGGAATTGACTGTGAGTGGTTCTTTAGAGTGTCTTCATATACTAAACCAGAGAGGATAGGATATTTGTACATTCTAGAGGGTTACGGTTCTTGATTTATTATTCGACTTGGGGAATTTTTTACTGCTAGGAACCTTCTTGTTTACTGTTTTTTACCTTTAGCTTCCTTATATTCACTAACTGTTAGCCACAGATCATGGGGATATTTCCTATTGGGATTTAGTCTCAAACCCTGTTTGGGTCATGCTATTGGGCCCAAGCAAATTATACTACTACATGTATAGACAAGAGAAAGCACCCTTCTACTTCAGGATCTTGACTTTCTATGGAGCTGAAGAACATGGGACCAAGCTTTTGCTTACGATGTTGAGGAGATGTTTATCTTTTATTTTGTACCTTGGTTTAGTAATGTTGTATTCATGCATTGTGACTTGTTTGTCTGATTCCATAGAAATTTGAATCATGCATCATTTATATATGTGTTCTATTTGTTTTATTATTCCAGTCTTCCACTGTTTACTGTTGTTGGATATTTTTTTCTTTAGCTATTGTATGTATTTGTTTACTTCCACTTTTTACTCTACCAACGATGCTATAGTTTCCCCACTATCACACCTAAGGCCCTCACTGATAGTTGAATGCCTTTGGAATTTGGGGAAATGTGGTTGAGGCCCTGTGGCCAACCAAGTACGGGGCGGGCGTCTCTCGGTGGCTTCCGAAGCTGGGATGTTACACCATTTGTGTGGACACACCACACCTTGTGCCTAATACAGTCTATTTGATCATTTATTGTGGATATCAAGTCCATACCCAAGATGATGTTGTATGGACTTGACTCCTTTAATAAGAGATCCCAAAAAAATCTCTCTCCTCTTAGAGTAAGCTCACACTGCCGCCACTAGTGCATAATTGTCGAATCCACTCCCACAGGAGTCTCTAACCATAAGGATCGAGCCAACGGCTCCATCAGAATCTCCAATCTCCAAACATGGGTAGTGGAAATAATAGAATGACTGAAACTTGTGTCTACAAGTACAACAACTAAGGTGGAGTAGACACAGATCATAACTCGTACCATCTCAGGAGTGCCATGGTCGGAGGCCTCAGTTGCATGGAGGTGAGATCACCCCTGTCCACCTGCTCCATGTGGCCGGGGTGGGCCACCTGGTGGTGGTGGCAGTAACATCTCAAATTGTCTCCCACTTTCAGCTACACGACCAGGTCTTCTGCCACGTCTTCCTGCTCCCTGCAGACCTCATTGGTGGAACCTCTGTCTCTACTTTTGAGGTCCTTCGACAATCTTCTGATCATCTGTATGGCTAGTCAGGTAGTCACGAGCCATGTGACACTTCCCAAAACATGTGAAAAACTACATGTTCCTCACATGACTGGATCTGTCTCTGGTACACCGCAAAACTAATCCTAATACATGAGGTCTTCCACCTGTTGGTCTGGCCCTCTTGGACCTCTTTGACATCTTTATGCTGCCAGCTGCAGAAGACTCCACTATGTGATGACTTGTGGTGGTTCTCACTACTGGTGATTTCTAAGAAATAAAACTATCCAATATGAGGGATCTCCCTAACACCCCATCATGCGTTTGGATGCTGAGTGAAATAATCGAATCCCTCATCTCCCACCAGAGTCCCTGATCGAATGTCTGGGCCCTGAAGAATGGGTCTCACACCATATTCATGGAGTTGTGTGAGAGGTCATTGAAACTCACTGAGTACTGAGCCATAGTCATGTTGCCCTGCTGAAAATGAAGAAGCTCCTGTATGCACACTCCGCGAAGACTCTCTAGAAAAAAATATGCCCAAAACAGGCTCTCAGAGTCTACCCGGTTATGTTTCACCTCGTCTTGAATGTGGAGCATCAAGCTCAACAATCTGCCAGCTGTTGCCTATAGAAGAATGGTGGCAATGATCACCATGAGATCACATGGTGTCCCTACCAGTTGAAAGACACTCACCACTGCCTCCAGCAAATTATCAGCTGCTTGTTGTTCTCTCTCACCCTGGAACCTTGGTGTCCTCTGGCACTAGAACACGTGCATGCCTCTAATGCGGCATGCACCGTCTTCTGTTGGGGCTGGGGGAATTGGTGGCCCAAAAGGTAATAGTACTACTTGTTCCTCTACTGGAGGAGGGTCCTAGGCCAAGGCCTTGTCGCTCAGTGGGTTATCAGTGTGTACTATTCCCAGAACCCTAGCTGGCTATCTGCGTGGAGGCATCCTAAAAAGAAACAGGTGTGCCACAGTAAATTAGTTATACCTAGTGAGCTGACTCAAACAGATCACAAAGAAAACTCTTCAAAACACATATTTAATCATCGTTCTCATGCACTGAGTCTGAAATCAAAAGTTAGGTTCCTCGTGTATAGATATGTCAGCCGCCACACCAACGCTGAATTCCCTAAACTGATAACCACACTCACTACACTTAACACTATTGTTGTTCAAAATATCAGAGTCATATGTTCTACAGTATAACCTCCCTCTGATTCCAATTTTTGATGACCCATCCTCTGGGGCCCATGTCATGACTACCCCAAGCCTACCATCCACAGGATAGGGGATGGCGACTAGAACCTAAAGGCGTATTCCCTAAAATCAGGACGACATTGCCTTTATCACCTGTAAACACACACAACCAAGCACACATCAAGATACATACACAAGTAAACTGTATAGGAAAAAGAGTAATTAAAGTAGGAGGGGCTGGAATACAATCACAATAGTAAATGTAGATGTACAACTGAAAGACAATACAACTGAAGAAAGAGAAAGATAGCTATTGGATTGTCCTCTGAGGTTCCTACCAGAAGTGTATGAACAGATCGCCTCCTCAGCACTCCACATCCACATGTCTCCACTGCGTACCAACACACCGTATGGTCCACCTTCAAGCACCATCCTATCCTCATACCCTCAAACTCGATCAGCGTTGTTGTTCATCTGCACCAAACACAACAAGGTGCAGGCATAGCCCATGCAGGGGTGAGTACAATGATACTCAATAGGGACCCTAAGACCCTCAAAGTCTCACAAAATTCAAAAAGGATAAACCAAAAATCATGAAATCATCTAAAAACCCTATATAGGTATATTCCCATACATATACCTATGTTATAATGTATACCCATCTCAATCATGAAGAAACACATGGTCCAACCAAAAACCCCAAAGCTCTAATGTTCCACAAAGGAAGGAATACAATGAAGGTTAGTACAACACAGGTATGCCACACAGAAGAATACCACCAAGGTATTACAATGAAATAAAAGTACCATAGAGGTACGGACTCAGGACACACCAGGTATTTCTTAAATACCATAATAGAGATGATTAGATGTAACTACTGAATCAACATACTCTATTAAGAGGCAGACCCACATTGGATCCTAGTACATCGGCAGACCCACACAGGATCCTACTACACCGTCAAACCCACACATGATCCTAATAAAGTGTAAGAACCACACAGGATACTAGTACACCATCAAACCCCCACAGGATCCAAGTACACCGTCAAACCCACACAGGATCCTAGTAAACCGTCAGACCCACACAGGATCCTAGTACACCATGAGACACACACAGGATCCTAGTACACCGTCAGACCGACACGTGATCCTAGTACACCTTCAGACCCACAGAGGATCCCAGTCCATCGTCATACCCACACATGATCCTAGTACATATTTAGAACCACATAGAATCCTAGTACACCGTTAGACCAACACAGGATCCTAGTACATCATCTAAGCTAGATACAGGGTACCCTCACTAAGTTTGCTCATCTCTGGGAGAGTCGTCTCCTCAATCTAGTCGTCAATACTCATATAACCAATAAGTCCCATGAAGAATTATCTCGATGGAATTCCACATAAAAGGGCTCTCAAAGAAATAGACGGTGTGTCAATCAGATGCTCGGTCTGTAAGTTATTAGCCTTTTTGTCAAGAGGTCCCGATTGGGTTCATGCTCGATCCAACCCGACCGTACCCCAACCTTAACCAAAACTCAAGTGGTGTATACCAAATGGACCATCTCACTCCAAATTTTCCAGAGCTATAGAAAGTTCTTGAAACAAACATCTGGTCCCAAAGTTATGACTGAAAGAACATATAGGGTCGAAACTGGTCTAGGTCCGGTCCGACCCGGCCTGGTCCTACATGACCCGGTTCGGGTCGCCTGGCCCAATGGGTCTGGACCGGACCGCTGGGGAAGCCCAACCCATGCTAAGTGGCCCGACCCCTGTAGGTTGGTCCACCCCTTGCTGGGCGTCCTGACCGACGCTAGGCAGTCTGGCCCATGCTGGGCAGTCCGGCCCGGGTTGGGTGGCCAGACCTGGCAGCCCAGCATGGCCAAATGTGGGGGCGAGTCGCACCCCCCGCCCTCGAACACTGAATGACCAAACCTATTCTATTTCCAATAGCACGCAGGACCCTCTAGGTCCCACTCAGTCCATCTCGACCGGCGAAAATTTCATGCTCCTTGTCCTCCTTGCAGCGTGTTGTGCTCTACTACTCCACGACCAGTCGAACACCAGCCACGCTCCACCATCCACTACATCCAGGTGGGTCGCAACCCCTTTCTCTGATGGTGGCATGTCATTCGCCACCCCTCTACAACTGGACGAACGTCGACTGCCCTTCCTTCACCATTGCGGCCCAAGTCGTGGCCCTTCTCTGGCTGTGCGGTTGCACTGCCGTCGTATTCATGGCCGGCCATGGTGTTGGACGCCAATCTCGAGTTTCACCAGTTCCAATTGCTAGAACCGATCTTCATCCTCCTCCATCATGATAAACACAAAAATATTACACAAGATTTGTGGATTGGTTGGGCCATTTTCGTTAGGCCCGCACACTTCGCGTTAGAGCGGTAGCAAGCAGCTCAATTATTTCTTAAATCACGAGGAATTTGTCAAGATTGGTTAAGGGGGAAATTTAAAACATCAAGCTCTAAAATGAAGTTTTGTTAAAGATGTGAGGAGGGAAGGAATAATATCGGTTCGTCATCGTTGAAGACGTTCCACGTTGGAGGAAGTCACGAGGAAGGAGACGAAGTCTTTGGAGAATGTCAGCGTTTTTCATTGGAGAATAGTTCTTAGTTGGAGAAGAAGAATCCCTCCAATGTTCCCTCAATTCCTCCCTTCCACCAAAGATTTATCCCCAGACCAAAAAATGAGGAGCCAACCCATAGAGAAATATGTTTATCCATTTTTAAAATGTTTGTACAAATTATGTTGGCATAATTAATCAATTGATGAGGCATAATTAAATGGGATAATAATTAATGGGGAGTTGAAATGTTTTATCCATTAAAGTGGGGTTCCGGTGGTCCCCACCACCATGGATTCAAATTGGGGTTTTCTAACTCGGGTGGCCCCCACCCCTTAGCATTCAATTGGGAGGATAAAAATAAAATAATTTTTATTCTAAATTTTATTCTTATACCATAAAAAATACAAAAAAAAACATTCACCCTAGACATACTGCCATTGAGGTGAAAGTATCCTTAAGTGAATACCGGTGCTGCCTGTTCAACAGTGTCCTCAGATTTCAATTCCGTGCACCGGTTCAAAAGTTACAAAAACCCGCTCGAACGTTTACTGAATGTACCCCAAAAAAAGTTTACAAATTCATTTCAGGAACACCGTGTCTCGAAATCATGCACCGTCAAATTATGAGGACTAGTAAATTTCCCAATTAATAAAAAAATTACATGGAATTTACAGTTATTTACATTCTCCCCACCTTAGGGATTTACATCCCTATAAGAAAAAACTCAATCTAAGGAACCAAGTGGGGGTACTGAGCATGAATCTGGGCCTCCCGCTCCCATGTGCTCTCCTGGAGGTTCCCGTGCTACAATCTAACACGCACCAGAGGTATCAACCACCAATGAAGGACCCTCTCCAGTCAATCCTCAATCTATAATGGAAACTCCGTAAACATCGCCCCATCATCGATGTCCATCTCTCTATGGTCGATGATGTCAAAAGGGTCGTGCACGTATCTCTTATACGCAGAGGCGTCCCATGATCTCTACTAAACCCTTCTCTCTGATCGGTAGGAAGTGGGATGACTTGGTGAGTTTGTCGTTGATCACCCAGTTAGAATCATGACCCCAGGATGTATGTGGAATTCATATCACGATGTCAATGGATATCGCATCGCACTTACACTCTGGACATCTAATGTATGAACCAAGACTACTGGTACCTGATGCTCCGCCTTTACTTGATAAAATGTGAGGCTCCGAGAGTCAAACTATACTACTACTTTCTTCATTCTCGGCCACTAGTTCTATCTTTGGAGGTCCTGGTACATCTTCGCCACTCATGGATGTACTTCTAGTGGTTATGTGTGGAACTCCCTCAAAAGTTCCTCTTGAAGCAACATTGGAACCATGGTACGTCATCTGAAGAGAATGACATTCTCCCCACCTTCAAAAAATTTATCAGGTACCTGTCTTTTGTGATATCTGAGCACATCATGCCTCACAGTCAGTATGCCCATGATGTGCCTCCTTGACTCGTTGAAGAATTGGGGGAGTGACTATAAGAGAATATAGAAAAGCTGGTCCATCTTGATCCAAAAAGGAAACATACAAAGCGGTTAGCTGCTCAGTTGCCTCACCGAGAAGCTGTATACCAGATCTCTTACTGGGTTCATCTACTACAACATTCCCCATACCGGGAGTATAGACTATCTCAATGTCATGCCTTTGAGAAACTCAAGACAATGTCGCTGTCTCGGGTTCTGGTCTTTATGTGAGAAGATATAGCTGAGACTCCTTTTATCCAAGTAGACTGTAAAATGCTTGCCCATCAAGTAATGTCGCCACATCATCAAGGCAATGACCACTAATGCTAACTCCAAGTCATGGGTAGCGTAGTTTTGTTCATGATATCTCAGTTATCGAGAACCATATTCGATCACTGATCTCTCCAACATCAGGACACATCCGAGCCCTGTCCATGATGCGTCACAGTTGACTACATACCCTACACCCCCCTCTGGAAGCTTCAAGATGGGGGCACTAGTCAGCCTATACCGCAGCTCCTGAAAACTCTACTGGCATCACTCCAACCACATGAAGGGTTTCCCCTTATTTTTCAATGCTGATAAAGGTGCTACAACTCTTGAGAAATCAGGCACAAACCTCTGGTAGTATTCGGATAAACCCAAGAAACTCCGTACCTCCATCAAACTCCAAGGTGGCTCCCAAGAAAGTATCGCCTCAATCTTCGCTGGATCCACCACAACTTCAACCTCTGAGATGACATGTCCCCAAAAATGAACTTCTTGGATCCATAACTGGAACTTCAAGTGTTTACCATAAAAATGGTTCTCTCAGATTGTGTCCGGAAATATCTGCAAATGATAGGCATGCTCCTCTACAATAGTCGAGTAGATCAGAATGACATCAATGAAGACTACTACAAAGCGATCAAGTTAATACTAAAAGATCCAGTTCATGAGTCCCATGAACACTACTGGGATTTTTTCATGTCTAATGGCATAACTATGAACTCATAATGGTCGTACTGACATCGGAAATCTGTCTTCTACACATTCGCATCTCGCACTCTTAGCTGGTGATAGCCTGACCTGAGGTCTATCTTCGAGAACCAACATGCTCCCTTTAGCTGATCAAAGAGGTCATCAATCCATATGAGTGGGTACTTGTTCTTCCCGGTCTCCTGGTTTAGGTTCCGATAGTCAACACGAAGCCTCAAGCTCCCATATGCCTTCTTGGTGAACAAAATTGGGGATGCCTAAGGTAAAAAACTAGGTTGAATGAATATGTTGCCCTGTAAGTCCTCGAGCTGTACTCGCAGCTCGTGATGCTCCACAGGAGCCATCTGATATGCTATTGTAGAAATAGGTGCCATCCCGGGATACAAGTCAATATAAATGTCCACCTCTCTGCGATGAGGTCGTCCCAGAACATCAATTGGGAAAACATCCACGTACTGGTCCACCACTATAGGATAGCTCAGACTCTCCACATCAACTCCTCTAAGAGTAAGGCTAGCTAACTGATGAGGGATAGGCTACACTCTCCTCTGAGTATGTCCATCCTATGCTGCAAAGGCTCCCTTCTCGCCGTTGAATGTAAACATTGTCCATTTCATGTGTACATACCTCACTTTTCTCCTAATACAGTTAATCTGAGTGTGTATTGTGGATAACCATTCCAAACCCAAGATGACGTCTTAAGGCCTCTACACCGCTACTAAGAGATACCATCTGAAGCACTCACATCATAGAGTAAGGTCACACTTCCAATACTATTGTGTAATCATCGAATCCACTCTCGTAGTAGACTCTAGACATAAGGATTGAGTCAGAGGCTCCGTTGGAATCACCATGCTCCGAAGGAGGGAATTGGAAATAAAATAATTACTATCACATGTGTCTATATGTACTGTAGGTAAGGTTTAGTATACACAGATCGTACCTTGTACCATCTCTGGATCACCTTAGTCATAAGCCTCTGCTACCTGTAGCTGAGCTCTCCCCTGTCCACCAACTCCCTATGGTCGGGGTGGACCACCTTGTGGTGGTGGAGTTAACATCTCGAATCGTCGCCCACCGCCAGCTGCACGACCATCTCCTCTGCCACATTAGCCTTCTCCCAGTGGACCTCCTTGGTTAAACCTATGTCTCTACCTGGGAAGTCCATGGACCATCTTCCGATTATCTGTACGACGGGTCACACATTTATGAGCCATGTGACCCTTCCCGCCACAAGTGAAACACTACCTATTCCTCGCATAACTGGTTATGTCTCTGATAGCCCACACAAACTGATCCTAAGTCATACGGTCGTCCACCTATATGACTGGTCCTCTTTGAACTCTATGATATCTGTCTTCTGCAAACTGCAGAAGACTCCTCTACATGATGACTAGCGGTGGGTCTCACTGTTGGTGATTGCACAACAAGAAAAATCTCCACTAAGAGGGCGTTCTCTAACACCCCTGCCTGCATCGGGATGATGAGAAATCATTGAAGCCGTGATATCCCATCTGAGTCCCTACTCGAAGGTCCGAGCCCTAAAAAATGGGTCCCAAAACATATCAGTGGAGTAGCGTGAGAGGTCAGTGAACCTCGCTGAGTACTGAGCCACAGTCATACTACCTAGCTGTAGATGAAGAATCTCATGAATGCACACTACGCAAAGAGCACTGGAACAAACTCTGCCCAAAACAGGCTCTCAATGTCTACCTAGAGAAGTGTCACCTCATCATGAACCAAGAGAATCTTATTCCAACATCTTCCTGCTACTTCCTGTAGAAGTCTGGAAGAAAGGTTATCCATGAGATCAGCTAGTGTCCCTACCAGTCGAAAGACTCTCACCACGACCTCCTACCTATCATCAGCCGTCATTGGATCTGTCTCTCCCCAGAACATCAGTGGCCTCTGACACTAGAACTTTTTCAACACGCTCAAGTGGCTTTCACCCTCTACTGCGAGGGATGGTGGCATCAGAGGCCCAACAGGTAATGGCACCACAAGGGCCTCCACCGGTGCCTCTACTATAAGAGGGCCCTGCACCGAGGCCTCATCAATTGGTGGCCTATCAGTGCATACTATACCAGGAACCCTATCTGGTTGTCTACGTGGAGGCATCCTGAAAATAAACTAGTGTGCCACTGTCATAAAGTTATACCTGATGAGATTACTCATAGAGATCACAAATAAAACTCTTCAAAACACATATGAAATCAATGTTTTCGTGCATGGACATTGAAATCCGAATTCAGAGTCCTGGTGTATAGATACATCGGTTACCACACCAACACTAGATTCTCTATACTAATAACCACACTCACTACACTTAACACTAGTTCTATTTAATATATCAGAGTCTTGTGTTCTACGGTAGAACCTCCCTATGATACTAATTTTTTAAGACCCGTCCCCCGGGGCCCGTGTCATGACTACCCCAAGCCCACCATCCATAGGCTAGGGGTTGGGAACTAGCACCGAACTGCATATTCCCCCAAAGGATGAAGTAATTTTCGTTATAACATGTTAACACACACAACCAAGCAAACAAAAAGATACAAAAACATGTAAACTATATAGAAAAAAAGTACTGAAAGTAAGAGGGGCCAGAATACAAGCCCCATAGTAAAGGTACAAGTACAAATGAAAAAATAGAACTGATTAATTAGAAATACAGCTTTTGGGTTAACTTTCATGGTTCCTACCTGAAGGGTTTGTAAAAATCGCCTCCTCATCACTCCACATCCACCCGTCTCCTCTGCGTACCAACACGCCGTATGGTCAACCTCCGGGCACCATCAAGTCCTGGTACCCTTATACTCGATCAGTGATGTCCTTCGTCTAGACCCAAAACAACAATATACGGGCATAACCCGTGTAAGGGTGAGTATAACGACACTCTGTAGGGACCCTGAGACCCTCATGGTCTCACAAAATATACAAAGGATAAACCAAAAGGCATGAAATCATTTGACAACCCTACATAAGAATATGCCCGTACATATACCTATCTTATCAAATATACCCATCTCAATCATGAGGAAACACAGGGTGCAACCCAAAGCCCAAATCATGACTATTATATAAAAGAAGTAATACCATGAAGGTAAGTACCACATAGGTATTCCACATAGAACAATACCACCAAGGTATTTTCATGAAAGAAAATTACCACACAGGTACATAATCAGCTCACAACATGTATATAATAGGTTCAGTAGTAGAAATGATTAGATGTAACTACTGAATCATCTTACTCTGTTAGAGGAAGACCCTTGAAGGATCCTAAAATATAGACCCACAGAGGATCCTAGTATATCATCAAACCTACACGGGATCCTAGGACACCATCAGACCCACAAAAGATCCCAGTAAAGCGTTAGACACAAAAAAGATCTTAGTACTCCATCAGACCCACATAGGATCCTAGTACATCGTTAGACGCGCACAAGATCCATGTGCATGTTCAATCCCTCACATGATTCTAGAAGAGCGTCAGACCCACAAAGGATCCTAGTACATAGTCAGACCTACACAAGATCCTAGTACAGCGTCAGACACACACAGGATCCTAGGACACCGTCAAAACCACAGAGGATTCTAGGACATAGTTAGCCCCACATAGGATCCTAGCACACCGTCAGACACACACATGATCCTAGTACACTGTCATACCCACAAAAGATCCAAGTACATCGTCAGAGCCATCTACAGGGTACCAGCACTAAGTTTTCTTGTCTCCGGGAGAGTCTTCTTCTCATGATAATGGTAGATAATCCAACTTGCACTAAGTAACGATAAGAACTGTCCCAAAAGTCCACCATGAAAATGGGGTCTCAATGTAATAGATGGTGCGTCAATCAGACGCCCGGTCTGTAAGTTATTAGCCTTTTGTCCCGAGAGCCCGGTTGGGTTCGTGCTCGATCCAAACCAAACGTACCACAACATTATCCAAAACTCATGAGGTGTATACCAAAAGGGTTGTCTCTCTCTAAGGTTTCCAGTTCCATAGATGGGTTTTCAAATGGACGTCAGGTGCTAATGTTATGGCTAAAAGAACGTATAGGGTCGAAATTGGTTCGGGACCAGTCCGACCTAGTCAGTCCGACCTGGCCTGACCTAGCCCACTGGTTCCGGCCCCCATAGTCTAGCCCTCGTTGGGCAGCCTGGCCTGCACTAGGTGGTTCGGCCTACGCTGGGTGGTCTAGCCCACTCTTGGTGGCCCTCCAGGCAGCCCGGCATGGCGGCCCGGCTTGGCCGCATGCGGAGGGTGGGGGGGGGGGGGGAGTCGCACGCCCCCTTCCCTCGAACACTGAATGGATGAATCCATTCGGTCACCACCATCACATGGGACCCCCCATGTTCCCACTCGGTCTAGCTCATCCGACCGTATTGCTAGGCCAGCTGTCCTCCCAGCGGCACGTCGTGAACCACCGCTCCGCGGCCAGCCGAACACTGGCCTAATGCCGGACGACCACCTGTCGTGCTCCGCTATCCTATGGAGCCATGTGGGCCACATTCCCTTTCTCCGACAATATCACATCGTGTCCCATCCCTCTGCAGCTGGCCGCCCATCCTTCTCTGCCATAACTCAAGTCTTGACCATTCTCCGGTGACGCGGTTGCGCAAACGTCATCTTTGCGGCCGACCTGGGTGTCGGCTGCCACACTCGAGTTCCAGCAGTGCCAATTTCCAGCACCGGTCTTCCTCCTCCTCCATCGAAAAGAATTCAACAATATTACACATGATTTGTGGAGTGGTCGGGCCATGTTATTTTGGACCACAACCTTCACGTTAGAGCGGTAGAAATTAGGATAATTATTTATTGAATCATGATTAATTTTTCAAGAGCGGTTAATGGGGAAATCTAAAACATCAAACACTACCTCGATGGTTTTTTTACGTTTTGAGGAGGGATGGACAACCATCAGTTCATCATCGTTGAAGATGTCCCATGTTGGAGGATGTCATGAGGAAGTAGTTAAAGTCGTTGGAGAACGTCGACGTTCTTTGTTGGAGAAGCATTCTTCGTTGGGTAAGAAGAATTCCTCCAAAGTTCTCTCAATTCCTCCCTTCTGCCAATGATTTCTCTCCAGCCAATGAAATGAAGAGCCAAGCCAAATAAATATATGTTTTCCCATTTTTAAATTGTAGTCACATATTAGTTTAGCATCAATAATCAATTGATAAGGCATTATTAAATGGGAGAATAATTAATGGGGAGTCGAAAGGTTTTCTCCATTGATGTGGGCTACAGGTGGTCCCCATCAGCATGGATTCAAATTAGGGGTTTTTAAGCTTGGTTGGTCCCCACCATCGATCTTTCAAATGGGAGGATAAAAATAAAATAAAAGATATTCTATATTTTATTTTTATTCATAAAAAAACATGAAAAATAACATTCACCCTCGACCATCTGTCATTGAGGTGAAAGTCTCCTTAAGAGAATATTGGTGCTGTGAGTTCCACGGTGTCCTCAGATTTCAATTCTGAGCACCGATTCAAATTTTACAAAAACATTCTTGCTCGTTTAATAAACGTACCTGAAAAAAAGTTCATAAATTCATTCTGGGCACACTGGGCCTCAGAATTACACACCATCAAATTTTGTGGACTCGTAAAATTCCCATATAAAAAAATAACATGAAATTTCCATGTCTTTACATAGAATAATTATTATTAGGTAAAATTTTAAACTATTTTTTTTAAGGAATAATAAAAAACAAAAAATAATTATTCCCTGTGATTATGGTTAAAACATAGGGTTTCTCATTACATGTGGTTGGTTAAAAATAATTTTACACCAAATGTATTTTTATTTGACAAATTGTAATTTTTTATTTGAATTATCTTGTAAAAATAATATAAAAATACTCATTTTTATTTTTAATCATAATGGTTGACTTAGATAGGTAATACATTGTTACCATGATGAAAACTATAATGAAAAAAGTTAGTAATGATACTGGTAAAGTGAATAACATGTTTAAATAATGTTTTTTTTAATGGTATAGTTTTTTATCAACCTTATTATCCCTTGAGTTCATGATTTATCAATTATTTTGTAACATTACTTGAGATTGGGATCCCATAATTGAATAGTTTTGGGTATTCACCAAAATTCCACACCTGACATATAGAAGGGAACCTCCACTCAACCCATCCCCAAAACTAAATATACATTTAGTTTTTCCAATACCTACCAAAATAAATTCCATAGTTCCCATACTAGTCCTTGAGGAATTTTATTATAATAAAGTTATCATTGGAAGGATTTATGTAAATACCTAAATAGGTTTTCAAAATAGGAAGTATCATTCTTTACCAAGTATTTTTAATATATTTCAATTTTCACCTATAGAAAATATAATTTGAAAATGTTGATATAATAAACTTGGTATATACCATATAGTAGGATTTTATTTTATTAGTGGTATAACCTACATCCATTCCCTCATACATCAAATGTAATATAAAACCATAGTTTTTATTTATAACATACTACCTATTCAAGAACTGATGTTATTTATTTTACATCATCAACAATAATGAATTTTTTATGATGATATAGTTAATGTATATACAGTATATTCATGGAATATTTATGTTTCCCCAAAATTAATATGAAATATATATTATTATTATTCCTTTCATTGATAAATGATAATATCATTACTAAGAACGTATGAAGTACCACCTCTACGAAGAAATGTGATTCAGTTTTTAATTATGCATAACATGGATGTTATATTTAATTATATTTAAATAAATATTAATATCTTAATTATTTAATTATCACTTATGGATGATAAAATGACACTTATCTTATTTCCACCATGATCTTTAAAAAACAGAAAATTTAACTCATGCGTACGTACGACCGACTATATCCATGATTGTAATGTAGTTCAATTTTCATTTCAATATATCATAGATTTATATAAAAATAAAATTTATGTTTAAAATTATATTTTTATATTTAATATTAATCTATAAATTTATGAGTAATAATCTCTTGAACTTAGTAAAATTTGTAATGTAATTTTGGACATAGGTTCCAAGATTCATCAAAATATCTAACATGGCCCTAAACGATTAATTAAGTTGATGTAACAATAATTTAAATAAATTAAATATAATATTAATAAATAATGTTTTTAAATGAAATAATCTGTGTAATTTACAGGTCGTTATTGATGTAAGGGGTCTCTCTAAACCACCGTTTTCATTAGGTTATGACCATTACTTGTCTAACTCAATTCAATCAATCTTTAATGTTATTTAATACTTATAAATTATAATATATTCCTCTACAATATATTCCTAGGTTATTCTCAAATCATATTTTTGGGGAAATACATTCGACATTTTTTTCTCTAATGAATCCTTTTTATTTTCGTGGTTAATTTTTATGTTAATCACATAAGATTGATTTGTATTTATAGGAAAAACAAGAATTTACAGGATATGATGGTGAAACTTGATAGTTATTTTTGTATTGGGTAACATTTTTCACTTTGGAGAAACATTGTATGGGATTATGGAGTAAGAGGATTCCATTACTGGACTTTTTCCACCAAGAAATATTATCTATTTAGTTTGAAATAACTCATGTTTATTTCATGTTATATGTTATGGAAACATTTCCTATGTTTCTATGGTATTATTATACCATTTTAATTATCATATTATTCAATGTGATTAATCACAATCCATCTATTTTATGATATCATGTTATATGTTTTAATCACATGTTATGTTCCCTTATCGTGCCTATTCCCTTATTAGGATTTTAATCACACCCTATTCTTTTATGTATTTCCCAACTTATCAAATGTAGTGTTAGGAGTACATATTTAATTTGGAGCTCATTATAGACTAAAAAATAAGGATTCCATTTTTTAGATTCCATTATACATATTAGAAACCAAGTCTCTCAAATACAGTGGGTCTCTCGATATTTGGGTTATAGTTATATGATATTTATGATTAACAATCATCTAATAATCTATCTAAAAGGCTTGGTTTTCCCAACATTATTCCATAGAGTTGTAATATTTGGTGATTTATTTTCAACTGGTTCATTTAATTGGTTTAAATCTATAAAAATGTGTGTCTATATGATTTTTTTTCAAAATAGTGGTTTTCGCATCCTCATCCTTTATTCACAAATCACTCAAATGATATATTTGGTCAATTTTATGGTTTAAGGGGTTTAAATTTAGATTTATTGTATTTTTTCAAATAATAATATACTGAAAAACTTATGATTTCTTCTAATCAATTTTGATAATTAATTTTAGTGTTTTTATGATTATATTTTAAAACTTTATCCCAAAGAATGTAGTATAATTATAATGACCCAGACTTATTACATTATATAATCTTGAATATAGTCAAGAATTCACTTCCTTCCAAATTCAAGATCTTTTCATGATTAGAACTGTAGATAATAGGGACATAACACATTCATAAAATTAGACATTATTAAAGAGTATATACCATAGAAACAATTCTCAATTCTTCCAAAATAAAAAATTTTCAAATAAAACATGTTTTCTGTGAAAATTCATCAAACAGTTAACATGGATTCGATAATTTTCCTAAACATCCTAATAAACTATGAAAATTATCTAAAAACTTGGTATGAGCACAAAAACCTCAGTAAGGGATATAAAAAGAAGGAATGAATACATTATTCCATGAACACTTGTAACGTATGAAATAATTTTCAAAAGGCATGCTTGTCACCCATGTAAAGTTTCTTTGTGAAAAATTATATTTATACAAAATACAAAAAAACATGAGAACATAAATATAATGATAAAGGTATCTGGGAGAATTACTTTCATAATCTTGAAACCCTCTCAGCTACCTTATTATTTGCAACCCTCATGACTACCTTACAATTTGTGTAACCATCCCAGTTATACTTGGAGTATCCATAAGACCAAACACCAACACACACATAACCAATGCGTTGGAGGGATATATAGGTCCCAAACTTCATCATAAAAAATTACCATGAACTGGAACATAATCATACAATATTTATAATTTCATTAAAACATTGGTTTTGAATGTTGTAAAACAGAGTTTAAAAAGAAGATTTTAAAGGAAAAGCCTTGTGGAAATATCATATAATTTAAGTGAAACGTAATAGAGTTGATTGAATAGGTATATACACTGTATATTAAAAAAATTAAACATAATATAAACAAAACACATCTCGAAAAAAATTTTAATACCGTATAAATTAATAAGTAGAAGGTTATCCCGAAGAATGGAAATCGGGTTAAGAATTCCCTTACCTCAGGATTGTATTACAAAAAAATAATTTAAAACTCATGAATAATAGATAAAATGGTTCTATTAATATATTAAATAATTATATCCATCTTTATAATACCTTATATGTTTATTTCATTGCATCATTTCACCATTTAATTGTTAGTATTTTATTCCTTCTGCTTTTTGTGGGGGTGTTCTTTAAATGATTTCAATGATTGGTTCATGATGGTAGTTCTTGTCGATTGAAGTGAAAATATAGAATTGGAATAAATTATTATTTAAATATTTCTAGAAGCATAAATTATACCATTTATATTTTTGAATTTTTACATGACGATGATTCATAAGTAAGAACATTAATGCTGTTTGTTTAGATAATTTTAGTCGTTCTTTGATAATAATGACATCATTTTGTTTTATAAAATAAAACCATGTGTACAAAATAATTATGAATCCAAGAATTAGACATAATATATATATTATAACCTGGTTCATCTATATAAAACTTTTCATTACCATCCCTGAATAAATTATTAAAAATTGAAATCAAATCATCCACTATGTATGTAATTTGACACCTCACAGACAATGTTTATAATTCCTGGAATAAGTGGGAGAGGAGAAGAATATTAATGAAGAATATTTCATGAACATGAGAACAACCCGAATATATATGATTATATATATTTCATTCCTCTTGGATAAGAGGAGGTTATTATAGAAGAATAAAGATACTAAAAATAAAAGAAAATTTGAGAACTCTCACGAAAATTAGGAAGCCTAACAACGTCGCTTAAGATTTTATAAAATAATTTGATGAGAGAAAAGAGTTCTCTCACCGTTATTACATAATATGGGAAGTAATAGGGATATGTAATTATGTATCCCAACATAATCCAAAGGGAATGGAATGGAATAACATAAAATGAATGAAAAGAATGAAAGTAAAAGAGGATGTTTACCTCTTGATCTCTTCTCCTTGAGATCCTTCTTAAGGCCTTTGGTTTTGGCATTTTGTTGAGAAGAACATCTCTAGGACACGAGGAAGAGATTTGGGAGGAGTTTTGAGAATAACATAGGTAAGGATCAAGGATTGAGTGGAGTGGGAGGAAGTGGAGAATATAGTGGTATTTATATTGGATGAGAGGGTGTATTCTTCATTATTTTAATCATTATTATAATATTTTTTCTCAAGACAATGAATAATCATTATTCATGTGACTCCAAATAGTAATAATGTCATTTCAGTTCGATCCATGTGTCCTTACATCACTTATGATGTCATAAATAGTGTATTTTACTAATAATTCGAATATATGTTATTTTATTGTGTTTCACTATTCATTGAAAATTCACGAATTTCAGAAAAATCCCAAAAACATTAACATTGAAATTTTTTGATGGGTAAAATCCAGAAATGAACTCTATTTTTTTGAAATAGTTTTCAAAATATTATTATTTTAATTATTAAATAAAATCATACATTATTCAAAAATAAAAAATTTAATAACTACAACTGCTTTTATATCATACTGAAAAATTATTCAAGACGTCATTATCAAAAATACTTATGAAAATAAAATAATAATACAATTTAATATTTATTAGGGTAATATTATTATTCATATTAATATTTCTATTACTATTTATAAGGGTATGTTACTATTCTACAAAAAAATAAGTTGGTTCCATTAGACCTCAACTAACATACTAAACACAATTAAATATGCACATTTTTTAAAATTCAAATCATAGAAGTGGAAAAATTATATTTAAAAGCTAGTTATAAATATCTTCATAGAAAAATTATTTATGAATTTGAAATTATTTTATAAATCCTTAAGGAGTTAAATTATCCCGACATTCTAGAAATTCCATCCTCGTAATCTTATTTTCTTATTAAACATCTGAGGGTATTTTTCCCTCATAGCATTTCAGACACCCATGTTTTTTCTTCTACCAAGTTGTTTCTACACAAAACCTTTACTTGGTGGATTACCTTATTCCACAATTCTTGTTCCCTTCGATCAAGAATCTAATATCATTTCACTTCATAAAAAAGGTTCTCTTGCTGAAGAACTACTTTTGGGATCAAGACATGTGACGAATCTGGAACAAACATTCTAAACAATGAAACCTGAAAAATATTATGTACTTGAGAAAACTGAGAGGAAAATCTACTTGGTATGTAACTGGTTCATATTTTTCTAGGATTTAAAAGTACTGGTTAACCATGGACATAGCTTCCCTTTCTTACTGAAACACATCACACTTTTCCTAGGATATATTTTAATAAAAAACTTGGTCAACTACATTGAAAGATATGTCTTTCCTTCTGTTATCTATATAACTTTTCTTCATGCTCTGAGCTATCCCCATGTGTTGCTATATCATCTTCACATTCTCACCCACTTCCTCTACTAATTCTGGCTCCATCAACAATCTTTCACCGACTACATCCCAAAATGCTGGAGTCTGACACCGCTTCCCATACAGTGCCCCGAAAGGCGCCATCTGAATACTAGAATGAGAACTGTTATTATAAGAAAACTCATCTAATGAAAGATCATGATCCCAAATTCCAAGTTATTCCATTGAACAAGATCAAATCATATCCTCCAAATTCTTAACCATTAGTTCTAATTGTCCATCTGACTGAGGATGGATAGTTTTATTGAAATTTAATTATGTGCCCATCGACTTATGAAGTCCCATTAAAAAGTTAGAAGTGAAATTGTGATTCTGGTTAGATACAATGGAAATAATAACTCCTTTTAACGTGACAACATCCTTGTGTAACAATCAAAAAATTTAATCCAAAGTCATTATAACACGAATAGAAATGAAAATATGCAGATTTTGACAGCCGATAAATAATAACCAAAATTGAATTGTTACCTAGATATGTCAAAGGTATTCCCACCACAATCTCCATGGATATATTCTCCCACATCCACTCTGGCACTGGAAAAGGCCGAAGCATCCCCTTCGGTAACTCCCACTCTACTTTAACCTATTGAAATTTCAAACATTTCATGGAAAAATTATCGATATCTCTTTTCATTCAATCCCACCAATAATACTCCTAATGGTCTCTGTACATCTTTGTACTTCAAGGATGAACTGAATATTGAGAAATATGATCTTCACACAATAATAATTTCTTTAACTGGGAATCAAAATTATCACACAACCTTTTTCAAAAACATAAAACACACTCATTATCAAGATTAAATTCTACCAACTTAACTATTTTGAACACTTCTATTTTTTTTCATAGCTCATGGTCTTCCTTCTGTGAATTCTTATTTCTCTCTAATAATGATGACTATACTGAAACCTGACACAAAACAGATGTATTCCTTGCACCAAAAAATTCTATGCCAAAATTCGTCAAACCATCAATCAAGTGATAATCATCAAACGTAACATGGTCCCTTGATTAATGATGTTTTCAACTCAAGGAATCTGCCACTATGTTTGATTTTCTAGGATGGTGATTGATTATTCAATCAAAATCCATTATCAGTTCAAGACATATTCCTTTCCTCATTTTTAATTCCTTCTGAGTTAATATATATTTCAGAACTTTATGGTCAGTATATACTTTACATTTGGAACTATGTAAATGATTCCTCCAAATTTTCAAAGAAAAAAACCACAACTTCCAATTCCAAATCATGTGTGCGATAATTTTAATCGTGACGTTACGTTTTTCTTGAAGAATAAGCAATTACCTGGTCATTCTACATCAAAACACAACAAATTCCCTCCAAATAAGCATCATTGTAGATGAAAAACTCATCATTTTGGGAAGGTAAGTCCAAAACTGGAGCATTTACCAATCCCTTCATTAGTACCTGCAAAAAAACATCACATTATTCTATCCAAATAAATTTTACCCCTTTTCATGTTGACTTAGTTATCAGTCTATAAAACCATGTAAAGTTCTTTACAAACTGTCTATAATAACATTATAACCCAAGAAAAATATGAATGACTATAACATTTGTGGGTCTTGGCCATTCATCACCCACATTTTTTTGGTAGGATGAACTGTTATTCCATCATTATTTATAGTGATCCCATTAAAAGAAATCCATTGAAACCAAAAATTACACATTCGTAATTTTTGATATATTTTATTTTCCCTTAAGGTTTGTAAAACAAACCTTAGTTGTTATTCATTCCCCTATTTATTTATAGAATATAAAATAATGTCATCAATAAACATAACCACAATCTTATCCAAGAACTCATGAATTAATCTATTCATATGATTCATGAATACATCAGGTGCATTAGTTAACCCAAATTACATATCAAATATTCCATAAGCCTTCTTTAAAGTATGAAAGGATGTTTTTGGGAATTAATATTCCTTCACCTTCAGCTGAGGGTATCCAGATCTCAATTCAATCATGGAAAAGTACTGATCTCCCTAGAGCAGATCAAACAAGTCATCGATATGAAGAAAATGATACTTGTTTTCAAAAGTGATGTTATTCAATGATATATAGTCAATGAGAAGAATCATTGAACCATCTTTTTTTAACATACAAAACAGGATCACCACGTGGGGATGTTCTAGGACGAATGAATCCTTTACCACAAAAATCTGACAATTTCTTTTAAATTCACGATGTTTTATTTGATCCATACAAAGAGGGGTTTTGAATTTGGATTACCATCACGAACTATGTCAATTGTAAATTTGACTTCAAGATCAGGTATGACACTGGGTAACTAATAAGAAAAAACATCAAATTATTCATTAACCACTTGCATATCATTATTCTGAATAGTTCACTTGTTTTCAAAAATATGAGCCAGATAATATTCAATACCACCATTCCACAGTTTCTCATCTTCCTTATAGGTAATCGATTGTAGGAATTCATTCTTTCATACAAACTAGAATTCTTTTTTAATAAAAAATTATATATCTCTACACAAAATCTTTTCATGATAAACAGAAATCCAATACATTCCGTGAATAACATCAATCTCGACTAAGGGTAAAACAACAAGGTTTTCAGGTGAAGTATTTCCACAGACCATAATAAAAAGATACTTATATTTCCTCATTTTTATAATATTTCCCTTGGTGTTTTAAGAACCTCTTCTAGTCTCATATTTTGAGGTGATATTTTCAATTTACAAGAACATTTATCAAAAATAAAGGAATGTGTAGACCTGTATCGAAAAAAACATCAGAAAAATCTGAGTAAACGAATAATATATCTGATACCACTTTGCTGGATGGACTGACATCTACATATGCATTCGTAATGAATCTCACTACACATTTCTGCTTACAGTCTGTCCTGTTTTCATCATTTGGATCGCTCTTTGGGAAGGGATTTTCCTAATGACCCATCCCACCACATTTAAGACAAAAAACTATTTTCTTATTAGGATTAGTCTTAGGATTATTTTCATTACAATATCAGGCCATATGTCCAAACATAACACATTTAAAACACATCCTAGTTTTCCTAAGACATACCCTAGGGTGCTTCTTTCCACACTTTTCACAAAGTGGAAATTGGATTTTCTTACCATCAGATTTCTTTTGTTCATTCTTACCCATCACTTTCCACCAGGACATCTTCTTATCCTTGTTTCCAAAATGCACGTGATCATCACAAAACTCCACCTCCACCCTTTAAAGACATCAGATAATTTTCTCATATATTTTTAACTCATGGGAGGCCAAATCCTGTCTATAACTTGGCTTCTTTCCTAAGTTAAAGAGGTCAATTTTTTCTATCAAGATCTAGAATAAGATTTGCTTCATTCCTCGCCAGTCGGGTGAAGATCACTTTATATGTAGCCACTGAATCTTCTTGGTTTTTACTTAATTCATATAATTTATTCTTCATCCTATGTCACACCACCATAGGAAAATATTTTTCAAGGAAAATTCATTTAAAATGATCCCACTCTTGGGCATTAAAATCCTCTCTATCCCTGATATACCTTACCATTAACCACCACTAATCACATTCACCTTCAAAATGATAAATGTAAAGACTTACCTTTTGATTTTCTGAACATATCATAACATCAAATATCTTATAAAGAGCTTTAATCCATCCTTCAACCACTACTGGGTCAGGAGATCTATTTAATGCAGGAGGGTGTTGTCTTATAAATTATTCTACTATAGTAATCTTCCTCTATGGTACGTCTAGTTGTTCTTATGCGTGGATAAAAACACCATTAATTTCATTTTTTTGCTAAGGAATTAATATCAAAAAATTCTTGGTTCCAGTCCCAATCATTGTGGGCTTCATATTTGGAAGGATTTCATTCGGTCAATTCTTATCATCTTCAGCTTCCCTGTTTCTTCTACGGACAACCGTTATGAACAAACATATCATATATTAAGCAACATGGTAATATTTAATTTATATAATAATTCAAATTAAATATAGAGTAAAAATCATTTATGGTATTCTTTTAACATCATCCTAAACCCTAATCTTATCTAAACCACCCACTAATACCATATATAAGGACCTCAACATATTACATTACATAATCATGAGTTTAGTCTAAAATTAACTTTCTTCCACATTGAGGATATTTTCAAGATTATATATTTATAGAATCGGGACATAACTAATTTATAAAATTACACATTTTTACAATGTGGAAACCATAAAAACAATACTCAATTGTTCCAAAATTAAAATATTTAAAATAAAACATTATTTCTTGGAAAATTCTTGAAACATTTTACATGGATTCCTTAATTTTCATACAAATCATTATAACCTATGAAAATCATTTAAAATATTTTTATGTGAACAAAAATCTCAGTAGGGGATATCAATGAAGAAATTAATACATTAGTCCATAAACACTTGTAACGTATGAAATAATTTCCAAAAGACATGCTTATCCCCCATATATACTTACTTTGTGAAATATGATATTTAAACAAGATCAAATAAACATAGGAAAATAAATATAATCATAATGGAATACTGGGGAATTACGTATATAATCTTGTAACCCTCTCGGCTATATTAGAATTTGTAACCATCATGGCTACCTTACAATTTCTGTAACCATTGCAGTTACACATGGAGTAACCATACGGCCGACCATAAACTTACACATACCCAATACATTAGTGGGAAATATAGATCCATTATTAAGCATAAAAAATTACCATGAACAAGTACATAATCATAAAATAGGAATAATTTCATAAAACATTTATTTTGAAAATAGTAAAAGAGAGTTTAAAAAGAGGATTTTAAAGGAAAGGCCTCTGAGAAATATCATATAATTCAACTGAGAATTAACAGAGTGGATGGAATATGTATATACACTATGAATACACAAAATTAAACATAATATAAACAAAACCCATGACAAAATAAATTTTAATCCAACATAAATAATGATTATAAGGTTAAACCAAATAATTGAAAGTAGGTTAATAATTCTTTTACCTCAGGTCTTCATTACGGCCAACTCGATTAAAATTTTTATTTAATAGTTAAAAGAGTGTTGTTAATATATTAATGAATCATATCCATATTTATAATACCATATATGAACATTTCATTACATCATTTCACCCTTTAATTATTAGTATTTTATTCCTTGCATTTTTGTTGGGTGGGGTATTTACATGATTTCCATTATTGGTTCATGATGGGTTTTCTTGTAGATTGGAAGTGAGACTCCAGAACTAGAATGTTGTAGTATTTATACATTTTCAAAACCATAAATTATACCATTAGTCATTTTTAATTCTTTCATTATGATGTTTCATAATTTAAAACATTAATTATGTTCGTTTAGACCATTTTAGTGGTTCTTTGATAATAACGACTTCATTTTGTTATATAAATGAAAACCACGTGTACAAAATAATTACAGAACAATGAATGAGACATAACAAATAAATTATAACATCGTTCAACCATTAATATGTTTCAATGAAAATCCTTTAAAAAATTAAGGCAAATTGAAATCCCATTGTCCATGATGTCGGCAATTCGACGCCTCACAGACAATATTTCTAATTCTCTGAATAAGTGGGGGAGGAAAAAAACATTGGGGTTTAATTTTACATGAACATGATAAAATCCATAATATAAAATAATTTTGAGATTTAATGAATCTTGGAGAAGGGGAGGTGAGTAAAGCAGAAGAAAGAACCTCAAAATAAAAGAAAAAGTGAGAAATCTCTCAGGAAAATTCACAGCCTAACGGTGTTGCTAAAAATTTCATTAAATAATTTTATGAGAGTAAATTAGTCTCTAATAATTATTACATAATATGTGATGTAATGGGGATATGGAATGAAATATACCAACATAAAAAAAATATAATGGAAAATAATAACATAAAATGTAATAAAATAATGAAAATAAAAGAGGATGTTTACCTCTTGATCTCTTCTCCTTGAGATCCTTCATATGGCCTTTGGTTTTGTTCATTTGGTGAGAACATCAGCTATAATACGTGGGGAAGTGAATTTTTAGGAGTTTTAGGAATAACTTAGGTATGGATCAAGGCTTGAGAGGTGTGTGAGGAATAGGGGATTGATGGTGGAATTTAAAGTGGAGGAGAGGGGGTATTTTTCATTATATTAAACATTATTATAATTTTTTTTCTCAAGACTATGAGTAATATTAATTACTGTGACCCAAAATAGTAATAATTTCATGTTATTTCTAACCATGTGTCTTTACATAACTTATGAAGTCATATATACGTAATTTTACTGAAAATTTGGATATACGGTATTTTAGAGTATTTCACTATTTATAAGAAATTCAAAATTTCAGAAAAATCCCAAAAATTTACCATGAAAATTATTGAAAGTGTAGAATCCAAAAATGAACTCTATTTTTGAAAATAATTTTATAAATATTATTAATTTAAATTTTAAATAAAATCATACATAATTCAAAAATTAATAATTTAAAAACTATCAGTACTTTTATATCACATTTTAAAATAACTCAAGATGTCATTATCTTAAACTATTAAAAAAATAAAATAATAATACAATTTACTATTCTTTTGCGTCATATTAAAATTCATATTACGATTCATAAGGGTAGGTTACAATTCAAAAAAACAAGTTGGTTCGAACAGACTCTAAATAACATACTAAACACAATTGTAGATTGCCATTTTTCAAAATTCAAAACATACATGTGGGAAAATTATTTTTCATGTATATTTATAAATATCTACTTAAAAAAATGTTTCATGAATTTAAAATTACTATTTAAAACCTTTGGGTGTTACAATAATGACACCCAAGGTTATCCTATGACGATGTTGTGACTATGCTCAAAATATATAAATTTGGTTTTTTTTTGTATTTCATAATAAGAAGAAATGGGGATTTTTTGAGTTATCCAAATCATAGAAAAAAATTAAATTAATTAATAAATAAGTTTAAATATATTGAAAATAGTAACTAATAACAATATTTGACCTTCAGACACAACATTATTCATTATGATGTTGTTGATTCAGTTAAAATTATTTGATGAACACTATAAAATCATAATTTTTAAATATTATTCTATTTAAAAATCAAACCAAAACCATAATATAAGCATTTAATCTCCTTTTTATGTGATTTGGTTAACCAAATACATCAATATAATTAAAAAAAATCAAAACCATTATTCACCAAAACAATGCTTTTCTTAATAAATATTAATAGTGAAGAAAATTACATTAAATTAAAAAATTTAACAATTAATTAATAAAAATTTATAGTACAATTTTCTTAGTATCTAAATATGGCTAGTTTAAATTCATGAAAATAATTCTATGAATGATTGAAAAATGATTCAATGGAAATCATAACATTGAAGTTGTGTTAATAGGTATCAAATGTTCATAATTTCAAATGGTTTTAGAAAGTCCTTGATAAACTAGGTGAAAAAACAGTTTGATGCTTTCTTTCATGGACCATTTGTGTGTGTCACTCCCTATTTTTTTCTTATCCTACAATAAAATATGACCTCCATTAAAAATAAATCAAAATAGAGGCAATGTGAAATATAAATAGGTTGTGACTTGAAGCATATTTTAATCACACATGGGGAAGGTTTCATGCCTGTGTTTTATTACCAATAAATATCAATCTAGGTTGATACAGGTATTAACCATGCATTTAAATTATCTCATTACCCAAAAACTCTTCATCTTTCACATTTATTTTATTGTAGCTAGAAATGTAAACATGTTTTAATGGTTAAAAAAATATAACATCTCTTTAATGGTGAGTGTTATAGAAGAAATTTACACAACATATTTCTTAAGGTAATTCCGATCCTCATAGAATTCGACACATAAATGAATGAATGAATACCTTATTACTGAATATCACATCTCTAACTTCTCATTTTAGATAAGTTATTTCTTTAGAATTCCGATAAACCCGAATTTATTTTGTTTATAATATTAAAATATGTTTATCTATGGTGTGACTCTATTATCCCTAGTTCAAAAAAAAAAATTCTCTGATTTGATATTATAAATATTATTCACGAGAACATGGATTAATTCCATATTGTAAAAATTCATACTCAAATATAATAAATCAAAAATGGTCATCATCCGTATTAAAAGTATGACATGTGATGAAAGTAATGGGAATCCATTATGTTATTAGACATTAGGATAAATATATAACACATCACATGGGGATCTAACAATTTATCATTAGTGGCGAAGGGCAGACAGTTACTCATGGGCATATGAAAAAAATCACTTATACATAAAATATCATACATTGTCAGTAATTAGATAAATAATGATATTTTATATAAAAAAATATCTTTTATATTGTAGTCCTTCATTAGGTGAAATGTTGATTTTGTAACATACATACAATAATGACACATTTCCCTTTTAAATAAGGTCCTTTTCCATTTACCAAATATAATGAAAAAAATATTATGTATCCAGAGTACATCTATGATCTTGGCTAGATATTATTTATTTCTACAGAATTCACCATACTTCTAAAATTTACCATAAATTTATGATAAATGTTTATTCCAAATTGGTTTTTCAAATAATTCAAAAACTATAAAAAATAATTAAAAATAAATAAATGATCCAAATTCATAATTTTGAAAAAAAATATCTATAAGACCTAAAAATAATGTTATTGTTCTGTAAAATTTAATAATAATTGGGTTTAAATAATTAAAAAAAATTTAAAAAAATATATGTCTTATCATTTTTTAATGGGTCTTCTAAATAAAACATTGTGGATACATTGCATACTATGACTTCACAACATTGAGATAAGTACAACAAGGGTTGAATCTTATATAATAATTCATTTTTTTGGTTATGTGACTTGGGTTCCTTATTGGGAAAAACTATTATTTTATTATCACAATACAATGTTATTACATATTTTTCTATTAGGTACAAATCCTCTATTAATGAAAAACTCATATCATGATTTCTATTGAGATCATTATTTTCTATTTAGAAAATAAAATCTATATATCCCCCTGTTAGTGGTTCATTATTTCTTATATAAAACAATAACATATCCTATATATGCATCATAAACATCTAGATAATATTTATAGATGACCAATATGACTATATATGTTCTTCCTGATATCTTCCTACTATGGTCAAAGCATAGAAATCATCATTATTTGTATATAAAAATGAATAAATACAATATAAAATCACAGATGAAAAAAATTCAACTCATTCTCTCTATAATTTTGATTGAAAACATAATTCATATAGAGATGTATTATATGTGGAAAAGGAAAAATCATTACATGTCTTGTTTCATATTTTATCTTTTCAATAAATTTTCAATATATGCACCTTGAAAAATTCGAAGAATCCTTTTAAATATATATTAATGGAAGTTGATGCATATAATTTTTATTTATTTAAATAATTATTTCATGGAGTTGAATTTATTACACCATTTATTAATGGAATGTAATATTGGAAATAATATAGCATCACTATTTGTTACTAGGAAACCAAATACACTCCAACTAATCCTATTTTTTACTCAAGGCTAACATTCATTCTTAGAAAACAAAATTCTATTTTGGATTCATCAAAACTGATGCTCCATGATCTTAATTACTGCTATAATTCATAATGAAATCTCTTCATCCTTCAAAACATATTGTCATCCAATGGTTCCATTATCCCTTCATGTTTTTCATATATATATCTTCTATAATATTTCTAGTATGTATGGAGGTCTTGAAATCAATTTTTAAATTCTCACAGTCATGGTAAGCTTCAATGTAAATAAAAAATCATCCGGATTTTACTATAAAACCCATTGAAAAAGATTTTTAATAGTATATTCATTAATATTTCATTAACCCTTTGCAAGTTGTCATTCATTATAAGTACTAGAATTTCCATGCATCTCTATTTTATTAATTAATAAAAAAAATTAACCTATAAGGATTTACAAAATCTGAAGGATATACCAAAAACCAAACATCATTTTGGTACACAACATCTATATAAGAAATCAAATATTCATGCCAATTAAAAAATTATATGATACTGAATAATTCATTTATCGAAAAATGTTCCATTTTTTTCAAATAATATTATTCTATATTTCATAGGGACTTCATAGATATATCACTTCTTGTCTTTAACCTCCCTAGTACCCTTATGTAATAATTGTCTCCAAAATTGCCACTTATCCTTAGTTGAATTTAATTTTTTTTATAACTATATAGACCATTAATGAATGTTATATTCTCATTCTTGGTTGTTGGATGTGATACGATGAGATGTTAATGAGAAAGAAGGTGTTCTATTTCTAGTTTTGGCTTAATGAGTTTGATTTTTTCATAACACCTAGTGTCGCGACATGGGTGTCGGTTCTCATCAAATGGGAGGTGTTGAAGAATGTTATGTTTTTGTGTATAATGAGGATTCATGGTGTAAAGGAACTATGCGTTTATTTTAATGAATTTTCATTAATGGGTTTCATAGTGTAGCCATATAAGTAATGACATAATGTTTATTGGATCATATTTGGTGAGTTTTCAATAGTATGATTAATGGTGTGACTCCAACAATCACAAAATGGAGTCCTTGAGGATAGCATAAGGGATTTTTTATCTCAAGTGCCATATTAAAATGGATTTTTGGGTTTTATGGTTTAAAATCCTAACATTTTTTGGGTATGTTTCGTTTTTAATAAAATTAATTTATTTTATAGCTTGTGTTACACTCAACAATGTGTTTAAATTAACCAAAATCTAATTTTAAAATATTTGCATGTAACCATTATAACCTAGTAGTTAATATTGGTCTGTATGAATAGAAATAACTAATTTATGAACAAGAAATATTTTAATATGAAATAATTAGTTTTCATTTAATTATAAATAAGAATAATTGATGAAACCATGTGGAGTGTTGTTATTCTATTATTATGCGTGAAATATATTTTTTATCAGTAGATTAAATAAATAACTATAGGTGAATTATTTTATAACTTTTCACTAAAATATATTATATATGTTCTTTGAACATTATTATAATATTTTTCTAGGCATTATATAAAAATAAATCCCAATTTATTCTTCTAATGTATTTTTTCTAAAGAAAATCTTTTCCTCATGTTTTTCACACTTCTTCTAAAAATGAATATTATCCTCGGAATCACTTATCACCTTGGTAATGGGAAATTCATGTTAAACTATGTTAAAACTATGTGATAAAATCATAATATTTTATTTAAATTATTATGGGTTGAATGGAATTAGACCCTTTTAACCCTAGGCTCGAGAATATTTTTTAAAATGGCCACATTTCATTGATAATGTCTAGTATAATTTTAAAATCTAATAATGTTCTAAAATATAACTATGGTATATTTAAATATATTATATGTATTCATATAGGTACACAATCATGTTTTAAAGAAATATAAATAAATATTTATTTATTGATGAAATTATTTTAATGATGGAAATTTAATTATAATTTTTAGTTACTAAATTATTTCTTTAAATTCCAAATGAGCACTAACACAATATTAATTCATTCAAAGGGAAAATAAAATTAATCATTATAAAAATATTAAAAGTGATATAATTTGTGAGATTTATTGTGTTACATTATTTTTATAAATAATTATGACATATTATTTATTTTATACTTTATAATATTTCTAATTAAAACCTTTTCTTAATTAATTTTATGTTATATTAATTTAATACTGTCGAAATTGTCATTAATGATATTTTTTAAAAGTTATATTTATTAAACAAATTGAAGTAATTAATATATTTGAAGAGCATAATGGGGATAATATATAATCTTAATTTTATTCTCTATTCTATTTATGATTCAATAGTTACCTTAAATATAAAATTTAAACCCATCAATAATGAAAAAAATATTACAACATTTAATCTTAAAATATGATAAGTAAGGGTTTAAACCAAAAGATAATTTTATTAATACAACATAATCAAAAAAAATTATTCATATTATGATATTTCATCCATATAATAAAATATATTTGAATCTTTGGGCCTTTGGAGGCATCTGGTTTAGATAAAAACATTATTATAATTTCATCTTTTATGAAATTAAAAAAGTTATCGTACCTCAATTATATAAGTGTACCTCTATTTCACTTATTCACACAATTTTTTGCCATTTATCTTGACCAGAACATACTATTTTAGGTTCCCAACTTCTCTATACACATTATAGATCCCTTTTTTAACCCAAATGCCCAAAACTAGTTTCATAAAGTGGAGACCTAAAGGAGTTCTTTCAAAGAATAGAAAATCAGCTTAATTGATCACCTTCTTCTTTTTACTTCATATTGTCCTCATCAAAATATCTTATATCGAAAAAATATTATCATTTCAATATAATAAAAATATTTAAGTTTTATTATGAGTATTATAATACCACTATCCACCAGCTAATTCGTCATATAAAATATATATGTATCCTTTGTTCCTAAGCACAACTTACCATCTCCAGAAAAAGATTTAATTCAACTTCCATCACCATATTTATTTGATGTTTATTATGATAATTTTAATATTAATATATTATATTTATGAAAAAATAATTCTTATCAAATGTTAATTTAATATCTATCTTCTTAGTTTTCATTCAATTAGAAAATAATAATGTTGCTACTGTGTACTTGTAAACTACCTCCTTAATAAAGAAATTTTTTTAAATTTTTTTATTTACATGGTAATATGGATATATTTAATGAATATATATTCTATATATGTTATTTAAAAATTAAATTTTAAAGTTGATTTTTCACATACATTTCTTTGTCTCCATCCATCAAAAAATGAAAACAACATCCATGTGTTCATACGACCTACCATCACTCTGAATATTGAAATTAATTTTTGTTTTCATCAAATATATGGATGAATCTGAATATGTATAATATATATATATATATAATATTTTATTATCATTATTAACAATCCAACAAACTAGAAACCATCAACAATGTACAAGGATGAAATAAATTGAAAAAAAACAAAAATTAATCATGAAAATTTTACAAACTATATTAATTATTAAATAAATAATAATTAGAAAAGGGATATAAAATCTTATAACCATATTTTATATAGTATTATATTTATATGATAATAATTTTATAATAGTTTTATAATAAATCAATATTTATTATATATGAGTCTTGGGAATGTTAAAAGGAAATTAGACCTACATTCGTAGTTTATTTCAAAATTTAATCATTACATCTGATTGTTTATGTTTTAGTATCCCTTAGGGTAGATGAATAATAATATATATTAAATCCAACATTTCCCTTATATTTATTCATGTACATTTAACACAATAGTACCATTTTTCTCTTTTTGATACCTAAAATAAAGGAGAATTTTTTTTATTAAATATGAATTTATTTTTCTATTCGGTGATAAATCATTTCTATGACATGTCCATGTTTCAAAAAAAAAGTTTCCAATAATTTATTTACTATTGTTAAATGGTCATTTAAATTTATTTTACTCATTATCCTCTTTTAAATTTTATTAATAAAAATATTCTTATTGTTTTTTGAGGAAGGTACATGTTGATTGTTTTACAAATGGTTTAATGGGTTGTTTCTAACCACTATGCAGTGAAAATAATTTCCCACCATTATGAATGTTCATTTATTTGAATCGTATCTTAAAATTTTACAATTATACTTTGAAGTAAAACTATTTCCTTAATATTTGCAGAATGTTTTGTACTTAAATAATTTTTTTCGAAGTGAATATTGTATTATCTTCCCAAAAATTATAGTAAACATTTGAAATTAGTTTCATATAAGTAAAAATAATTTATTTAATCTTATGTCTAACTGATTTTTAATCCAATGATAGAATAGAATAAAATTCATTGAACTGTTTGTGATCATATTAAGAAGAGAATGCATTGATATTTTGTGGGATTGTTCTCAAAATAAGAACAATTTATAAATTTAAAGCATATTGATTATGTTGTATTAATGATTCATATGATGAATGAATTGGACATAATAACTGATAGGGAGGGCCCCTAATATCCCTTGATTCATTTTTTGATCACGTTAGAAAAATTAGATTTGGGTTTAGTTGAGGCCTTCCCCATTTATGTAGATGTATTTGGAAAAATTCATTGGTGACATATTCAGATGTCATTGAACAAGGCTTCAATGACATTTTCAAAAATAATTTTTTTTAATTATCTGATGGAATCCTACATCAAAACTAGTTAAATGCATTGAAAAATTCATCCTTTTTATTTATAGAAAAAATTTCCAAAATAGGGACCCTATGTCAGTGCTAGAAAAAATGCAATGGTAAAGCATGGTCTTTATAAATTATACTTAAAAAGTGATGATAATTCCCCCTTTTATGAACACATTTTTATAGGAATTGGTAAATCCCCCCTTTGAAAATTATTCTGTTTTCTATTTTGATAAAAATCAGACATTATCAGAGATAATAAAAAAGAATAAATGAAAGGGAGTTATTTCTAGTGCTAATAAATTTTTCCTTTTAATCTATTTTTTATTAGAAATGATAAAGGAACACCAATATCATTTCTACTAAAAATATCTATTAATGTTTTGATTTTATCAATTCTAGAAAAAAAGTTATTATTGGGGGAGGGGGGTTATCAGTACTTTTTAGTAGTGCTAATAAAGGCCACCGTTTATTACTGTTTTTTACTATCATTGATAAAGTGTTAATTTCATTAAAAAATTACATAGAATAATAAATAAAATATAAGTATATAAATAAATATATATATATATATATATATAATATTTTATAAAATATAATTTATATAATGATAATAACAAATTTAAACTTAGCATATAAAAAATTTAGTAAAAATTGATCATAATGTTATTTTTTATAAATATTTATTATTAAATTTCTAATTATTATCATGTAATAGTCATTTAACAACAATTAAATGGAAAAAAATTAAATAATTTAATTAATGATCAAACATAATTTGAAAACATAACTTGATCATCAAATGATCATAAATATGGATCAGGGTGTCTCCTTGAACTCTACTACATTTTAAATCAATGTTATATATTCCAGCGTAAACATAAAAAAACCTTATACATGTTTTCGAGGTCAAAAGGCCTATAAGTAATATAAAATTGTGTTTGTAGTTTATATTTCACCATTATTTTAATATGGATATGTATTTTACCTTAATTTATGAGTGTTGTTTCGACATTTTTCAGTGGAGAATGAATTTATTCCTAGGTCTTACATTCATATTGATATTACGGTTATGAAATTTTATTCATATTTCATATTGTTGCTTTAAAAATAATTAAATAATGAGTATTTTTTATATTTAATTATAATAATCACATTTAATAATACCTATATTCAAACATATTTAGTTAAAAATTCATTTTATATATACAAAATAAATGTAAATATATAATTATTAATCATTTTAATTTTAATAGTAAATTACCTATTTTGTTTACATTAAATATATATATGTCTGTTTATTAATGAAGTGATATATATATATATATATTCTAATATATGAAAATTAATATTAATTAATATCATATTGAAATAATTAAATTTATATATTCATATCACACAAACAAACAAACATATATGTTATAAATGTATATAAAAATAATTATAAAAATATATGAATAAAAACAATGTATGCATATATCCATATATATATAAATATGATAAAATATAAAATAAAATAATTTTGTTGTAGTGGTAAATTTTTTCAAATTGAAAACGGATGTCTTGGGATTTCATCCAGGCATGGACGCGGGGTGAATTGGTGGATGAGAATTTTAAAAGAACTAAAAAATGGGGGTTTTATGAGCTCGTAAAGGGGGTAGTGAATGTGGTACCACTAGTTGGTATGAGAGGTGGTGGTGAAATAACTCATAAAGGGGTGTAATGAATTTAAATAGGGGGCATGTAGAGTATATGGAATGCCTTCTTTCAAATTTTATCGGCACATAAAAAAGTGGTGATAAATGTAACCTTTATGAGTGCCTTTTTTAATCACTGATAACGACCCCCTCTATCAGCAATTTTGTTAGCCTTGATAATGGTGTTACTTTAACATCTATTAGATTAATAATGACTTATTAGCACTGTTAAATATAGTTTTATCCTTTTTAAATGTCAAACATATAGTAGTGGTTTTCGATGCATGACATTGTACATTCCATCATTATGAAATCAGTTATTGAGTTCTATTTGATTATTTTACTTATTATGATTTCCCTGGAATTTTCTTGTATAATTAGAATATTTCATTAACATTATTTAATTATAATTATTCATTCCATATTATTCATGTGATATTTGGATTTGTCTATGTGAATACCCTTACTTGGCATCTGATCCCACTCCATTCATATTTTTCACTTTCTAAGGATGAAATTAATTGTTTTATGATTCATATCCAAGGATATAGTAAATGAAATAATTATTATTTTTATGAAAATACTATATATATTTTTCAATTTTTTAAATGTAATTTTTAATTGATGTTTGAATCTAGTTTTTATAAATGAATAATATATTTAGTTCTTTTGTAAATGATTTTTTTTGTATCTATTACAATTTAAAAATGAAACCACAAATTCTTGGGGCCCTGAGATGGGGTCTTTATAGATGTTATTAGATAATTTCTAACATATACATTTAGAACAAGATTAAAGAAAACATATATTAGAGAATGTATCCCTATGACAACCATTCCGAATATTACCATGGAAATAATGATTATTATTTCAATTCAGTCACAAATATATTTTCAATTTATTACAAGTGTTTCATTATGGATTATAATTTCATGATCTAATATTTTTTATTCCATTGCAATCAAATTGCACATAGTGGAAGAAATGGGAACCATTAGAATGTATTTAATCAATGTTGGTATTTCCCTACTGGGAAATATAATGAAGCTAGATTTTGACATGTAGCTGGATCTAATCAAATTATAACTAATTTTAGGAGGATAACTTAGGTTATGACTATTATCCATTCTTTTATAAAATTCCCTTCTTATCTGAGGCATGGTGTTATATTGCATGAAAACATCATATGTCAGAAACATTAGTAATTCAGTGGATCTATTAATCCATTAGTAGAATAAAAATGGATAAATTTCATAAAGGAGATATGATTAACGTTGAGAAGTAATGAAAGGGATATTGTTATCATGGATACTCATCATCTCTCAATGGATGCAGATAAATAGTGTTCATTGATTAAAAAACACTATGGCATATGATGAAATAACAACCATATTGTTGAAGGTTTTTTAGGTATGATTCTTGGAAAAAGTATTTTCTTTATGGGAAATGTCAAGATATAGGGATAGAATTACAATGTTTAAGAAAAAAATATGATGAAATTTTTCTATGTTTGAAGAATACTATACAAGTATAGTATGAGATTGAAATCATTCTCAATGACATATGATTTTTAATGAATCAAAAATAAGTAAAAGAATATAATGAAAAAATGGGTAAGGAGAATAAGAAAAGGGAAAATTTCCAAATATGTGATACATGTGAAAGGAGACACATTTATACATGCTTAAATATAAAATGGGGATTCTTTAAGCATGGAGGAAAATGAATTCATGATCATGATAATAAGGGAAATAATGAAGATATCAACGATTAATGAATCAATTATAAGGAGATGTCACACTCTGAATATTATTTTCCCATTCATTAAAGAATGTTTCCCTAGAAAAAGCCACGAGAGAAAGACTAAGATTTTATGTTCACAACTCTTGAGTTTGAAGGTTCTATTAATGTAGTGGTTGGTACATTAATATTATCATAAAATTTAGCAAATTATTTATTTTATTCTGGATATATCACACTATATTATATATTCCATTTTTTCTAGAAAGTTATATATTTCCCTAGAATCATAAAAATAGAGTTAGTGGTAAATAATTACAGTAGAGGCCTCACTAGAAAAAATATTCCTTAGTTAGTTCCCACTATGAAGAATATAAGTACCCAATTTATGAACTTCATTCTTATACCTAGGGATGATTTAGATATAATCCATAGTAAGAACTAGAGTTAAATATATGTTGAAATAATTTAGAATAATTATCAGGGACCTAAAAGTCATGATGAATATGTAGAATTCATTATGATTATAGAAATTACGTCATTATCTCAGCCATGTACAGATTGACCCAAAAAAGATCATCTAAGTGATATTATTATAGAATAAGAGTAGACATGATATAATGATGGAAAAATTATTGTTAATATTGATTATGTTTTTATTATACCTTAATACATTACTCAATTTATTAAATAATGACCATGAAATCCACCAGAGTATGATGGTTTGTTTTCAATAAATTTATTCCACAATTTAAGACCAATATCAGTGACACCGTGTAAAAAGACCATAATAGAATAATTGTAGTTGAAGAAAAAACTACATGCGTTTTTTGATAAGGGGTTTATTTTACCTTGCTTCTCACCTTGGGGTACCTATAATCTATTCATTGTGAATAAATACAGATCTATATTGCTATGTATTAATTATTTTAAAATAAATTCTATTATGATAAAGAACAAGTATCACCTCCCTTTCACTAAATAATTTTTCAATCAAATTTTTGAAGAACTGCATTTTTAAATGATTGAAATTTATTTGGGGTATTATCAATTGTGAGATAATAAGTAAGATATTTCAAATATATTCATTAAAATATGCTACGGAAATTATGAGTTTATAATAATCCCATTTTGATGGTCTTATTCACCCTTTATTTTTAGAGATATAATGAATATTTTTTCCAATGATTTTATTTTGATATTTTTGTTGTGATATAAATTTTTGGAATATTGGTATAATTTTAGTACTATGAAGACCATGAGAATTAAATTTTTATTATTCTTGAATCCCTTAGAAGAAAAGACTTATATGGGAACTTTTTTAGTTGTGGATTCTAGCATTAGAAAATTTCATTTATTGTCCATATTATCATCAAGTATGAAATCTAAATTGATCCTATATATATACATATATATTGCCCAAGAATTTAGTACATATAATAAATAACTATGTTATATTGATTTATTGCTTTGTGATGTTAAAAATATATATTTGGTATCCTAAAATCATATTCAATGTATTCATCATCACATACTTCGGATAGGAAAAAATAAATGGTGGGATGAAATTTTTAGTAAGGGTTATGTAAAATAAAATCTATCATGAGTAAGGACATCATAATCAATTTAGATAGGTAAATAATTGAAAAAAGATTCCATTTAATGAATTACCTGAGGAAAAAAATGCATCGATGGATAATAAAAATAAAATTTTTACATGGATAACAAAAAATAAATTAAAAATAATGGAAATAATTAATATTAGATGTCAACAGCTCCTACATCATGATATCTACATCATTAAAAACTCCCACTAAGACATTTTACAACTATGGGTAAAAAACTATAGCATTTGGCCAACTTATTTTTCAAATGGGACGTGTTTGTGTTTCAATATGATATATAATTCCATGACCCACCAATCAGTATATGTCTAAATCTTTCCTCATATATTGAATTATTGATTCAATTCATAAATAATTTCATTTATCAATAAATATCCATATTATGTAAAGAATGCGAATTTAACAAGTTTTCCCTAGATAATAAAACAAATATCAATGTAAATGATAGTCTATAGAATTGATATATGGTTAGTAAAATAGTTATATCCTAAAAAAATGTGTATGAAGGAAAATTTAATGTCTAAAGATCACATAAATGTTAATTTATGATGTGAAATCGAGAAAACACAACATCAATTAGAGATAATATAAATTTTCTGATAAATTTATGTATGTAGGAGGAATAGACTCATTGGATGTGAAATTTAAAAATATACAGTCATAAAATATTTTTTCCTAAAACCATTTAAAACATATATTGGAAGATAAACATTTACATGGATGAAATATATATCTGACTAAAAGAGAAATAAAACAAGAATGTCATTTAAATTCATCATTGCATGAATAATTGACAATAGAGAGTAAAATATGCACTAAAATATGGAGACTCTTTAAATAACTAATGGATAAAGAAATTTATGGGGATTAATTAAGTATCACATATTAATACTTTAATAAAAATAATATCATCAGCAAAAGAATTATATTTTAATGTAAATTATTACCTATTTAAAAGATTAAAATAGTAAATCATTGAAAAATGAAATTATTTGATAAACATATCATAATAAATAAAAATATGTTAATGTTAAATACACCAATGAGGTAGTATATACCTCAAAAAAAGTGAATAACTTCGTTATAAAAATATTTCCCAATAGAGTGTAAATTGTGACGAAATCCCTTTCCTCATGCTTCAATTTAGTTGAATGTTCTTTAACCTCTCATATAATGTTTTTAGGAATGTTATTAATTTTTTTTAAAAAAATAATTAAATAGTTATAATTGAATATATCTTATTATTATATCATTTTGATACTCATTCATTAATAATATTATATTGTTACCAATGTCTCGGGTGTTAACTATATCATTTTCTCATATATATTTTGATAGGGAACTTCATGTTATTGTGATTATGATTTATTCCATCATCTATATAGTAATATCAATCTTATAAAACTCACATTTATCTATTACATATATTTTTATTTCCATTATGAGTAATTTGGAATTATAAAATGAAAATCATCACTTAATAGAGAAAATGCACCATGTGTGCGCATGTGAGACAATATAATTCCATTAGTTGATAAAATTGTAAATAAATGGATTATATATTCATTTAATAGAATTAATATCATTTTATATATATCATATATATTCCTAATTTCCATCATTATAACTGTAAATGGGAGTCGGTGATGGAATAAAAATTACATTGGTTGGCGAGGTGGTTGTCATCTTTTACACACAAGTGATGAGATTGTTTCCAATTATTTAGATAAGGAGATAAATAAATATAGTAAAATTAAGAAAATAAATGGTCATTATATGGTATATATTGGATTTATTATATTGACATTTATAATGAATATTAATAGGTGGGAAAATAATAATTAAAATTAACAAGCTTAGTGAATACAATTACCTTTTTATAGATGATCCTAATTTGTATCACTTATTATTAACCCAATAATTGATATTTTCCAAAGTAAAGTACCTCCATAACATTGATAATGATTTTTGGGAGATATGTTTTTAAGTTTGGTGAAGAGAAATTCCTTTATTTGGGTAAATAATTTTGGTTACCGAGTTACCTTTTATAGTTGAGGATGAGTGACATTTTTGTAAAACTCAAAAACTATTCAATAATTGGAAGTCACTCCCAAAAAAAGCACATAAAATTGATAAATAATAGTATATATGTATTTTAATATGGTTAGAAAACTCAGAAAAATATTAAACGTTTTAAGACATGTAATTTTCTTTAGCTACATGGATTCTCACTTTTATCATTTTTTGTCTTCACCACTGTAACAAGTTTTTTAATGTTGGTAAATGAATCCTTATAAAAAATTATGTTCACCATATTTGATAATTTTGAGTATGTATTTGTAAATAAGATACTTTTTTTATTAAATACAAAATATATGTGGGCTGAGAAAAGTAATGCTAACAAAAGCACATGTAATGTAAGAAACCCCATTTTTACCTTATTACTTGAAATTATTTTTTAATGAATTTATTATTCATTATGGAGAAAAAATTTTATTACCATATTACCTATTTTAAATTATTATTATTCTGAATATGGAATCTATTTTTCAAATTAATTTTTTTCATAAATAAATTTTAAAAAAACATGAAAATTTTGATGGAAAACAGGTTTTATCACATTTCAATTTTTCAGTATAAGATGATATTATATTATCTCTATTAAAAATAATGTAACACCAAAAAAATTATAAAATATAAACCCTTTATTATATAGACTATATTAAATGAAACAAAAAACATAGAAAGTAATATGACCTATCATAAAATACATCATATTTACTATTTTCAATTCAATATATTTTATATCTTGTAATTTAAACGATAATAGGTCTGCTTACCTTATAGGAAACAAAGACTATTTTTGATAACATACATTACAAAAAGATGGAAATATAAAGAATAATACTAATATTATATAATATAATAAGATAAAAACTTGCCATAACATTATTAGTTAGGAATAGGATTAAATAAATTATTAAAATATTTGTTTTCTAATAATTTAAAATGAATTCCTTGGTAATAAGATTAGTATAATTGAATATAATATGAAATAGAACTTAATGGGAATGTTTTTAAGATTAAAAAGATTTTTTATCCTAATAAATTAAATAAATAACTATTAATGAATTATATTAATGAAATATATATATTATATATTTAATAAAATATTTTTGAGAATCATCTGACCAGTTTGAAAAGCATAAGATATGAATAAATTTGGTGTACCCTTAGAAATTATATTTTTTAAAAAAGGAAATGTTAAGGCCTTTTAATAGAGAACCTATTTTAAATAATACTTTTCATCTTTTAAAATTTTTCTATGTAAAATAACATAATTTCTGAAATTGTAACATAAGAATTATATTAGGGTGAATTTTTAGTATTTTTCTAAGAGGTTTAATATTTTCATCAATAGTGAAAAATACTAAATATTAAATCAAAACCACTTTTTTATTATTTATTAATAAATATAAATTATGTGTTTTATTTTTATAAAGAATTATTATATCTTTTTTAAATATATTCATATATTTTAGGTCATTGGAATCAATTTCACATTGAAATTTCAAATAAAAACATTTTATAAATTTTAAAATGTTTACTATAAATGGAACTTTATCATATCGTCTGTGAGAATAAATTTAAATTAATTTATTCCACTAATGAGATTAGTATATGGAATATTATATTCCATATTTGGAGTCCAAATAAATTATAATTACTAATGACTTCAACCTATCATTTTTCCAAAATTATTAGTGACTGTAGTTACAATTAATTACCACAATTATGGCAAAATTATGATTAACAAGGGAGTAATCAATATTCTTGAGAGAAAAAATGTCCAACAATAATTTGAAAAAACTATTGGGTAAACTTTTTAAACCATATAATCTCTTGTATCAATTTGGGATAATTATTGGTGGCACATGATGGAAGGGATACCACTCAATTGTGTTAACCTTTTTATATTTAGAAGAATACCCCTCTTCTTCAACTTTAAATAGGTATTCAACCATACAATTTATTAAAAAATATCAAGAAATTTGTCTCATCCAAACCTTGAAACAATTATCTGAAAAATTTCCTTCCCTCATCCTATAATCATAAAACTATGAAGAAATAAAATTAAGGAATTATTTTGGTATAATACAAAAGGAGTTACACAAATAAGATGAAACCTTCTTCAACGAACACTTTTATTTCATTTAATTACCCACCCTATATATAATTATTATAGAGTTATTATGTAATAACCATAGTTTATTAAATATAATGAGAAATTTTATTCCATTTTCTTAACCTAAACCTTGACACACATCCATAAAAATGGGGTACCTAATCATTATTCATGTGTACGGCGGACTGCTGCCTTGCTAACCGACATCGTTCGTTCATTCATTTACCACATTCAAAGGTTTTGATAATGTTGGATTTATATTTTATGTCTTATATTTTATATTTATAATTTTTATGCTTATTTAATTATTATATTACCTTTACATTCATGATTTCCATTTTGAGGTTATATAATAACTTTGTTTTTAGAAATGTGGACTACCACCTACCCAGATCAATGTAATTATTCACATTATACATGGAATGTATTACGAATGGAATTAATAAAAATAAGAGAAAAATATGACCTAAATATGATAATTGAATTATAATATATATACATCATTTATGTTTCATTCTTTTAATATATAACAGTGAAATGTATATCGTTTTCATGTGTACGTTTGACCTACCATCTCAATGAATGTTCTGTATCCTATCCTATAACGAAATATTTGGGATTACTCAAAATAAATATATATTGAATATATATAACCTTAAATCTTGTATTACACTCTAGTGTTGATTAAATTATGATCTATGTAATAGGAACAAAAATAACAAGTTAGAACGTACCTAACATACTATGCAATTTAAATATGAAATAGTGAAAATAAATAGTGACTAATAAAAAATATGTAATAAGATAGTATAAGAAGTTAGTATATGATATAATAAATATTATTATCATTATGGTATAATTTAGTTTCATTATTAAATCAATAACATTGGAGGATAAAAGGTATTCCACCAAAGGGAAACAAAAGGTATGAGATTTCCATTTCACTTATTACATCAATGAGATAAAAATAAAATTCACCACATCGGTATTTTTTTGTGCTGTATCTAATACCCATTTTGATATATTAAATCATTAATTATTTTATGTTTATGTTATCTTGAGTTTCAATTGGAATTATTTCTTCTTGTGGGATTTGAATGAAATATTTACAAGTGGTATTTATTTTCATCACCAGATTCCTTTTCTATGGGTTATATTATATACATGTTATCATTAATATTATAATATTATTTGTTAATAAATTTTTATTATCTAATTTTTATTTTTTATTTAATGTGTAATTACATTTGAAACACATAAAATATTCATCGACCGATTCACAAATCAATGTTATTTTATTTTCAAGGGTTTAGATCTGAATATTATTTTATTCTTGAGTGTTTACACTATGATTTCCATCATATTAATTTATTGGATCATTTATTAAAATGTAATTTAATTTTATTATCACCTGGTTATTCATGATTTTTTTCATTTTGTTTTAAAATTTACCCACTATTGGTACTCAATTTATTTTGAAAATGTTTTAGGAAAACCATAGATCATTTATATCATTTTTTGAAGGAATTTTTTTACTCAAAAAATATTTTCTTCTAAAAAGATATTAAAAAATGTAAATAACATTTCAAATATGATTTAATTAATACATTTTTACCCTCATGGTATTTTAAAAAAAATTAAAAGGAATTTTCTTGTCCATTTCTAAAAAATGAACTTTTGTACCCTTCTAACCATGATAAGGGAATATTTTCTTTACCTTGTACCACTTGTACGGATTTTACTGTCCTTATTTTATCAAAGATTCATCTACCTTTTTAAAAAGATACTATTCAAATAAAAGAATTTATTTTTATTTTCATGAAAATGGATTTTCCAAACGTTTTTCAAAGTAAAGGGGTCATTTTCCTCAATAATGTTTTTAAATGACAATTTTATTTTATTTCCATTCATCAACGACACCAACCCATTATTTTTACTCCACTTGAGAAATTTTGTGTTGATACTATCAATATTAATCTTATGGATGTTTTTTGAATTACTTGGAAAATAATAGTATTAAAATTCAATTCATTGATTCATTTTTGTAATCCCCTTGAAATATTCAATTTCATGGGATAATTTAAAATTATTTCCCCCTAATTATACATATAATTTATCTGGAATATGTTTATTTAATAGTAAATATATCATTATGACATTTTGTGTTTGATTTTAATGTTTTTTGATTTACTGGGGAAATATTTATAAATATTTATCCTTTTCGCAATACATATATTAGATTAGTCACTTTTTTTAAATATATAGATTATTTAATATTTAAGCAATGATTTGGAAATTTAAGTCACATGTTAGGGTCTGTTTAATGTAAGTCCCTCAATTAATTAATAGTCTCATGAGAAGAAGTTAGCTGGTGATAAATCTTTTGAGTTTTATTCTATATATAATACATTTTTTATACCCACAGATTTGAACTATCGTATGAAAGGTCATGTAAGTATATTGAAAAAAATATTTTGAATGGTCTTGTTGGTAAATGTATCATGTTATTAGTATATATTTAAATTTATAATTATGAATTTAAATCATTCAATATTAAATTATTATTATCCATGGAATTATTATTGAATATATCTATGGATGCATTTCATTATCATTTCATTGTTAAATTGTCCTCAGATTCAGTTACTTAATTTCCTAGATTAGTTGTACCTTATTTTGAAATTTAAATAGAATATGTTTTTAGTTATTTACCATTCCATAATTTTTTTTCACTTCCTTAGGAGTTTAATTATTCCACAGAATGCTTGATTAGTTATTTACCAAACTAGAATTATTATGACATTCAAGGATAATCTATTTTTACTTTCTATTTCCATACTTAAGGCTGGTCATGATAGCAATTTTATGATTGTGAGATATTATAATATATAAATTATATCTTATGTAATTTTCTAGAACCATTATATATACATGATATTATATAGTATAACAAATCATGTATTTTATGATCGAAAAACTGCTAAAATTAATCCAAACAATTTTGATTAACATATTATCCAATGATTAATTATAATATATGAAAAAATAATATATAAGTCCAATTAAACTTCTGGTTTGTCATTAATTACTTTTAATTTAAAATCTAGATAATTATGAACATTCTACATTAAATTCCATATTCATATAGACAAGAGAACCGAACATGAAATCCAAGAGAATGAATACACCCCCATGATGATATTAAACTCCATAACTCATAAAAAACACAAAAATGATATTAATAAAATATAATTAATATAATTCATGTAAAAAAGGATATAGATTTTTAAATTAATGAATTTAATTTAATTATACATGATAATAAGATCAAGTACCATACCGTTTCAGACATAATGTATGGGATCCATTACAAACCTCCATACTTCACTCAAGATACATTTTCTCTATATTTAAAAAATGTTGCTCATACTTATTTTTTTTTAATTATTCTAAATTAGGTTTATATGTTCTAGAATAATTTATCCAAATCATATCATCCTTTTTTGTGGTGTAATACATGTTTTAATAAGACCCCCTCTTTTAATATTTTCAGATAGAAACCCTGATTCAAGGGAACTTCTCGATTTATTATGAATTTCCTAGTGCACTCCATAATATGTCTTGATCTGACATTATTTTTATATAATTACTCATATTATTATGAAAATATATCTTTTTTAATTTCTTTTTTTATATAAATAACTATTCCCTTTTAAGGAATCTTTAATATTTTCCATAAACCTCCATAAATGTTTTTATTTCTAACATTTCATAAACACTATTTTTACATATATTCACTTTTTTATATTAATTATCATGATATATGTCTATTTTCCATTCTTAATGCACATGATTGATTTAAATACTTCTTTTTTGGGACATTATCATAATATCTCTTTATCATATGGATTTTGAAATTATTATGATGTCCAATTATTTCTATGGGAATCCCGTATGTTTCTTTGATTATGTATGATAATTAATGTGGGAAAAAATTCAATAACATTTTTTGATGGGTGTTCACAAATTCCAGTCCAATTTATTTTGAAATGTTTAGTCTCATGACTTGTCATGTTAAATAGTCTTGGGTGTAAGCATTGACTCATGATCAAAGTGTTAAGGTCTTGTTGGTTAGCAATTACTTATTCTCTCCATGAAATGATCCTTGTGGTTAACCTTGACTTGTTATTGTCCATATAAAATCATCCTTGAATCTTCATAAAGTCATATGTTATGTTTCTTCCACATTCCTATAGTTCCAGGATTATATGTTCCTATGTAATAAATATTAATATTACTAATGTTTATTCATTTTCTATGCATTTTATGTCTTAATGTTATGGTTTATAACACAAGTTTTATGATTTATTCCTATGATTGTTTATTTACTAGGTTTTTTTCTCATCCTATTTGTTCATGTATTCCCCAGGTTATGCTATATGGTTATCGGAGCTCAATGGATTTTATGATCTCGTTATGGAGGTTAAATAAACTATTTTTTTCAAGATGTTTAATTATGTACATAGTCTTCCAAATAAAATAGACTTCATGATCATTGGATTGTAATTTGATGTTTAATTATTCCAGAAATCATGTAATGATATGTGTAAAAGGATAGGGTGTCTATCGTTGATATCAAAGAAATATTGATGTTTTTTTTGAGATTAGGTATAAAGAAAATTATTAAAAACCATAATGATAAGACTAAGTATATGAAAACAATACTAACTTTTGGAAAGTTTATAATAAGATGTTTATAAAAAAATACTTCTCTGTTTGGATACTACAAATAGATGTTGATATGGTACAAATTTACCTAGGATTAATAACGTAAAAAGGTGTTCCAGGACTAACTTAGGGTAACATGGTACATGAAAATGGTCCTTATTACGCACCTAGTTTGACACTTCATGGGGATATAAGTTCACAATTTTATAGGCTCATTATGAAACATTATTAAGGGAATCAAAATACAATAATAATATATGTTAGAAAATAGATCATGGATAACCTAGATTGAATCTTAGGGAATCACATGTTAGGATATAATTTTCCTTTATATGTTTGTCCTTTTATGTTAAAATATTCTATTTATTTCGATAATTCATTAAGTATTCAAGACGCTAAATTGTGCATACATTTTCATAGAAAATGGATATGAATATAAGGACACATGGTAGTAGTAAATATGATATGAAATGTGATGTTTTCCATAATGATATTCCAAATATTATTGGATTGGGTGATCAAAACTTCTTGACAAAACTTGGTCAACTGGATAAAGTTATGAATAATAACTTGAATTGTGAGGAACTCCCTCCTTCTCTTAAAATGGAGAAAGTTTCCATCAAATACATTATGTAGTAGAGGCATCCCCTGTTAAGTGGATCTTATGTTCCACTCCCCATGGAATAACATATTATCTCTAATTAAAAGCTATTTTCTATCCTCTAGTGATTAGAAAAATAGAATGTCGTGCTCGTTGTGTTTTAATGGGAAGATGATTAGTGGTGGAAATTGATAAATAATATAACGTCTAAGGAGAAAATTTATTTCATATAATGGTAAGATTTATAAAAATATATTTCAATAAATATTTTCCTGAAACCCCTTATCTGTAGTTGGAATGATAAATACTCTCACATATGTAGAGGAAGACAAGACTATCGAGGTGTATGAGGAAAACTTCACATTTCTTTCAAGATACTCATATGAATTCCTCATGAACCACTAAATCAATTTTGATCACTTATTTAGAAAACTAAATCCAATTCAATGAAATGATTTGGAGATTCAAGACCTCGATAATTTTGAAGAGATTTTTAGTTGTGCCCTTAATGGTCAAATGGAGATTAATGACTCTTAGTGGTCTTGTGGGCTCAGTGAAAAAAATGTGGAAAATAGAGTCTATTATGAATGGATCACTAGATAAATATCATGATGGAAAGAAAACAAAATATCCCACATTTCAAAATTATGGGAAGAAGAAACCTGGGAACTATCTGAAGGGAACTAGGAAAATATTAAAATGTGGATAAATGGGTCATATAACTAATAACTACTAAAGGGATATGAAAAATCCCACTAATTTGGAATAATAATGTAAGGTTCATACTAATAGATTTCATATACTGATGTGTTAGAACTACATGGTATAAGGTTATTATGTGAACCGTTTCTCAAATCCTATGGTTATTGTAGTTAATCAACAATAACAACCTCCAAGGTTGAAAGGAAGGGAATATTATATCCCTAATACTTATTTGGAGCCAAAAATGATGTGGTGACAGGTACATTAATTAATCATTCATCAATAGAGAACTTACTATTTAATTGTATTTATATGAATTTATTCATATCATTCTTTTTCAGTAGAACCATTCAAACACCCCATGTAAATTTTGAGGTTGAGTTATTTGTTTGTATGGAAAATGGGAATATTATTGCATGAAAATATTATAAGTCCTCCCTAATTTATATTTGTGGGATGAAACTCCATGAAATTATTTTCATACTTCCTTTGGTAGTGTTTCATGCTATATTGGGAATGGATTGTATATATTTATACAAACTCAAAATCAACTATCGGGAAATGGATATAACTCTTCACATCCCCTACTATACTCCAATCCTATAAAAGTTTAAGGAGGAAGATGAATCTACTTCAAAATTATTGTTTAAAGTATGGATATTAATTTTTTATGAGAAATCATATCTAGATAAAATTATTGAGGAAAAGGAAATAATTATTCTAAAAGACATATCCACTGTGAGAAACTATACTGATGTTTCCCCCAATGATTTTCTTCATCTTCCTCAGGATCAATATAGGAGAAACAATACAAGGGTTTTATAGGCTCGAATGCTTCACTAGGGGTGCAATAGTCTTATTTTTCAAGATGAAGGATGGATCAATGATCCTATTCATATATTATGATTTTCTAAATAAAATAATAATAAAGAACATTTATCTCATGCCACAGATATATAAAATGTTTAATCTGTAATATGGGGCCAGTTATTTCTCTAAGGTGGACCTTTGGTCGGAATATCACCAATTAATGGTGAGGAAGTAAAATCTTACCATGATTTCCTTTTGAATGAGGTATGGACACTACAAGTTCAGATTAATGATGTTTAGACTCACTATTTCTATACCAATTTTCATGGATTCAATGAATAAAGTCATTAGATATTACCTTGACAAATTGGTGGTAGTGTTTATTGATGATATTCTAATATTCTATAAGAGAAATTAGGGACATGAAGATCATTTGAATACTACTTTGATAAATTTTCAACGGGAGAAAATATATGAAAAGTATAATAAATGTGTGTTAAGAATGTTGTATGTCTCATTATTGGGGAATGAAATCACTGAAAAAGAGATATCAGTGGACTCTTCCCAGATAAAGGCAATCGAAGAGTTCCCCAGGCCAATATCTGTAATGGAGATCGATAGATTACATGGTCTATCGAGGTATTTTCAATTATTTTTGAATAGAGAATCCTAATTTTCAAACACACTAACCATCTTCTAAATGGAGTAAAGTTTGTTTGGATGATCCAAAGTGAAGGATACGTTAAAGAGATGAATTGGAGAATTATAAGTCCAATAGTGCTCACACTACCAACAAGTGGGGAACTATTTATGGAGTAAAATGATTCTTAAAAATGTAATAGGTTGTGTACTAATGAAAAATGATAATGTGATAGCCCAATCCTCAAGGATGTTGAATATTCCTGAGAAAAACTAACCCACACATCACCGGGAGTATGCATATGTGATATTTACATTGAAAATATGGAGCCATTATCTCTTTGGGATAAGTGTGAGATATATATTGATAATAAGAGTCCAAAATCTGTATTAAGACATTAGAATCATAATATGTGCTAGTGAATATGGATAGATCTCATCAAGGATTATGACTACTCAATACACTATCATCCTGGTAAAGAAAAAAAAGTGGGGGATTCTCTATGTAGAAATGAGATCTGGTAATTTTCAATATTTAGAGTTGATAAGGATTCAATATCCATATATTTTCAAATGGTTTACGTGGTAATAATTAACGAAAAAATCATCAATAATTTCTCAAATGATTACTATACCATCCCTTGTGTAGAAAATAATATATACTCAATGGAATGATGTTTAAATCTAGAAGAAGGTGAAACTATATTAGAGAAAAAACCATTGCTTTTTAAAATTTATGAGGAAGGAGTTGTATGTTTTTTTTCATGAAAATGTTTACAATTTTCCCCAGATATATAGAATGAGCTTTATGATATAAAACATAGCTCAAGATTATCTATTCAAATAGGGACCACAAAGATGTATCAAGATATCTGAGAGAATTTTTATTGGGACAATATGAATAAAGATATTGATGAAAAATCATCAATAGGCCTAGTATGATATCATGTGAAAGAAGAAATAAATAACTCTAATAAGATTATGCAACTACTATCCTTACCAACTTGGAGGTGAGAGAACATTACCATAGAAATTTTCACATGAATTCCAAATTTATCTAGAGGAAACAATGCTATATGTGTTGTTATAGATCATCATACAATTATGGATCACATTATCTCAAATCAAGAGGAATTATCATTGGATAAAATTTCATGGATATACAATTAATAAGTGGTAAGGATTCATGGAGTTCCACAATCAATTATATGTAAGTGAGATCGGAGATCCAACTAAATTTTTTAGAAAATTATCTAAAATTCAATGAGAACAGAGCTGAACTTTATTATAACCCATCATCCTAAAAATTATGGAAAATATTTTTAGGATATTCAGAAACTGGATGAAATGTTGAGAGAATGTTTGATGGACTACAATGGACGATGGGACCAACCTCTTATACTAGGGGAATTTTACTACACCAATAGTATCCACTCAAGCATCAAAATGGCTCCATATGAATACATTTATCTGAAAATATGGAGAACACCGAAATTATAGGATGAGGCCAGTGAACATAAGCTGATAGGACCTAAAATGGTAGAAGAAATGGTGGAGAAGCTGAATACTATTCAAAAGAACATCAAGGAAGCCCAAAGTTCAATGAATATCAATGAACATAATCATCAACAAGACCATGAGTTTAAGGTTGGAGACATGGTATTCCTCAACATATCTCTATGGAATATGATCATGAGGTTTTTGAAGAATGGAAAGTTAATTCCTAGGTACATCAGCCCCTTCAAGATACTTGATCATGTTGGAGCTGTGGCCTATCAACTAGAACTTCTAACTACCAAGTATAAATTACGTGATGTATTCCACACATACCTATTAAAATATTATATACCACATCCTTCTCATTAACTAAATTCTTAGAAACTATAGTAGGAACGTGGTCTCTCAGTTGAGGACTACATAGTGATGATCATGGATCACAGAGATAATTTTCTACCCAATTGGACTACCAACCTGGTCAATGTACTATAGTACAACCATAAGTAACAAGATAAAACATGGGAACCTAAGGAACCAGGGGGGGAGAAGTACCTAAACCTGTTTTCAATATTGTATGTAAAAAAATTTCAAGGGAGAAATTTCATAATGGGGGAATAATGTAATGACCTAAATTTATATCAACGATTTTTTATTATAATTATGTTATATATTATAGATCACAATAAATCACAAAAATTACACAATATAAACATTATAAATTATTAATAAAGGAAATAAGAATTATTTCTAGATGTTATGGAACATATATAGATGAAATAGTAACTTGAATTTAGGAATAGTAATATAACCCTTTTGAATATTAAAATGACCAAATGAATAGTCACCTCACCTAGGAATGTAAAAAATTCAGAATTTTATTGTGACGTCACAGAACTATATTCCTCATAATAGGCACCCCATGACCGGGGGATACATGGATTTTAAGACATCTCCCTAAACACAAGAGGCTTCCGACTAGCAGTTGGGGCCTGGGGTGTGTCTGTTGGGTGACTATTCGCTCATCAACAGAGTGTAGCACAATATATACACATATCATAGGTAAATAGATGATGAATGATATGTAACAGCTAAAACATATAATTGGAATAGATAAATAAGGGATAAAAATAATTATATAACTGAAAAAACATTCAACAATACAATAATGGATGATGATAGGTCATGTCAGATGAAAATAAAAAATCATGAAGAGAAGAAAATATGAATTTTCTGTTCCATAATAATATAAATTTAATCAAAGACTCTTCCAATCATCTCGAGCACTGGCTCAACCATCTTCTATCAGGAACCATTATAAAAAGCATGTAATCAACTGTTTGAAACTATATACTTCCCATTTTCAAAACCTATAATCATCTAATGTACTCCAGGTACCAAATGGCTCTTGGAGAGGGTGTGAGATAAATATTAGGTGGCCACCACAAACAGTGTATATAACATTCATCTCATGCAATATAATATAATAGTGTATAAGTATATATATATAATTTAATGCATTGCATTGCAACTAAATTGAAACGTACCTTCCTTAGCCCTTGGCTGGTGTCTGAACATGTGACGAATTATTTATATTATTATTACCAATTTATCAATATGTAACTTGTTATTAATAGTAATGGTACTATGATTTAATAAAGAAACCTGTGATGATATTTAATAATGATGTTCCAATGCAGTAAGGAAAGATAAGTCTCATTGGCTAATAACTTAGCAGTATCTGGGTCAAGCTAAGGTGTAAGACTGTAATCTAAGGATCATAATCCATGTTATTCCACAATGAGATTCCTACCTAGTCCATGGAGTGAATCCATGTTAAAACCAGAGTATGTGAAGACTGGGCCCGATGGGCTTTAACCATGGAACCTACATTTCAATACTGTATCAATAGAGTGTATCCAAGGAATCATGGATCCTGGGAGTGTATCCAAGTCATTTTATAGTTCTACATGAGGGATCCTATGGTATCATACTGAGTATCCAATAGATTGGAAAAGATCAGGTTTTACGTGGGTCTCACCCAAATGAAGATATATTCTTGGATTAGAATGGGGTTTTTGAGTGCTCATGGTATCCTCCGATCATAATCCATAGAGAGCTTGTGTCTGGCCATTATTATTTGACCGTGAAGTCACATAATATGTCAATTGGTTCATTCCCTGTCTTTTAATAGTGTGATATGATAAATTCACATGAAAATGTCTATTCTATTTAATGCATATTCTTTATTCAAGTTCCAATTTTCTACCTTCCATTAATGTGGTAAGGTGTTCTACAAATAATAAACCAACTATTCATTCACATTCAAAACCGTCAAATCATATGAAAAATATACTTTGCAATTTCCATTTAACATTTAATTATCAGTTGAAGAACTTACCATAGGCAGTTCAATTGGAAAACATACATGGAACATTCAATTATGTAATTCAAAACATAAACATGATATTTAATATAGAACCCTTACCCTTAAAGAGGTCGAAAAAAGATACATCTGGATGGTGGATAAAACATGATAAAACACAAAACACCCAAATATGGAAATACATTTGACATGGGGCGGATTGAGTTATGGGTGTAATGGCTAATAAAAAATAAAAAATTTGGAATGAGAATAACCATATAGTTTTAATGACTATTATAGTGCCATATAAATTTAAGAAATGACTCCCAACGAAATCAGTGCACCCCACCAGTAGATTACAAAATTTACAAACATTAGTGACAAATTATATACCACCCACATCTGGGTTGTACGACTCTCCTCATCTGGTATCAACCCTTGATTTTCTTTAGATAGAATTAGGTCAACATAAAGGTGAAAAACACTCAAAAAATGAAAACTCATTCGAGAGAAAAATAGATGGAGAATGGCTCAAGAGGACTCAAGTACATACCGTTGTGCATCCATGGTGATGAATGAAATCTTGATCAGTTTCCAAATGAACGAGATCTCTTAAGACCATGTTTAGATCAACAAAAAGCTCTAAAATGGGAGAAAATTGGTTAATACTATATAATATCAAATTAGGTAATATGGTGGTGGATTAATTATAATAGTAAGGGTAAAAAAAATTTACCCTTAAAATAGCATGTTCATGCTTTGTCTTCACGGTTTCAAAAAACGTCCACAAACCATGCATGGGTACCGGGGGAAATGAGGTTCTCACACGGTTAGGCCACCTAGCCATGCCCCAATTGTGTATGGTGGCTTTGTTACAAAAAAACATAATACACATGATTTTAAATACCATGTTGAATTCCAGCACAGTTTACTATAAATCATGTCCTATGCCTATTTTTCTCAAAAAGATGTGTTCTAGGTTTTGAACATGGCCCCAAATTACTGGAGACCTTTATTAACACCTTATTCATCCATATTAATCCTAGATTAATGATTTATACTAAAAATTAATGGATCAATACGTGAGTGAAAATTATGGTTCTTAAAATCATCTCCTCTTAAAAGAACTCACCCCCTTCCCGAGTTCAACATCCATAGTTGGAGAAACAATTTCTGAGAACAACTATGGGCATTGGGGATGTAATTCTCCATTCTTCTTCCACGTTTCATGTGGTAATCGTATATACTACAATATCACCCATACTAGAGGGATAGAATGTCCTCCGAGAGCCTTCATGCTTCGGTCAATGATGTATACTAGATACTACTGAAAGGTAGCGTCCTCATCTAACTCAACATCATAAGGAAAAAAATTATGAGATTTGTCAACATGATATTGGAGAAACTATGATACCTAAAAGATTTCATTTATGGAATAATACCGCATAAGTACATCCTATCAATAGACTTCCAGACTAACTCTCTCTAGAATCTGAAACATCCCAACATAATGAGGTGACAAAATTCCGTGATTTTCTCTCATGCATTCTAAACGAGATGAGGACCTAGCATGGTTGAATCACATACCTCTATACTGTACAATGGTGAAAAACATGACCAACCATATAAGGCCTCAAAATGAGCGATTTGAATTTTATACATAAATATATTATAATAGGAAAACTCGACGGGAGGGATATTATTTTTCAATGAACCACTGAAATCAAGGACACATGCACAATGCATATCCTCTAAAACCTATGTAGTCCATTATGAATTTCTTTCAATCTTATGGTGAAAATAAATTCTTAGAAGTATTAGAGTACCCAAAGAGTAATAAAAATCCTTCCAGAATTGTGAAGTGAAATGAGAAAACCTATTTGATACAATGGTATGTGGAACTCTATATTGTCATATGATCTCATAGACATACAATCTTATATGTTATTCAGTTAAAGAAGTCACATGAATATGAGTGATTTTGGATGATTTCGTTAGTCGGTCAATTTTTACCAAGATATCATCGCAACCGCTTAGTAACCTTGTGAAGACGACATTGAAATCCATAACAACATCTTCCAATTTCCATTTTAAAACTAGAAGTAGCTGTAACATGCCTACTGTTCTCTTGTTCTCCACCTTAACCTACTGAAAGGTGGAACACCTAGTGATAAATCCTAGTATATGACATTTCATCCCTGGCCAACAATACTAGCATCACATATCTCATTACATCTCTAAGATTCCTAGATAAATTTCACAATGAGAAGTATTGGAATATTTCATCAACTCCTCTATCATATCAATAGGAACCCAGATATGTCCACATAGATGCAATACATCATTTCAATCAATATAACAATTCGTAGGTGGGTTATCTCCTGATATACTCACAAGGGGAACCAAACCATTAGGATAAGGAAACTGTCTAATCTTCACCTTTTCAAGGAGGGAAGAGGAGACTATATTGGATGAGAGTTAAGATTGCTCATGACTACCATGGAACTCTGGATACTTCTATGAAAATAGGCCAATTATCTTCCATTCATAACTGGCTTCCCGTACGTTCTATGCTTTAGTTTTCTGACTCAGTGCATCTACAACTACATTTCCCTTCTTAGGAATATAGGTAAGCTCAAAATCAAAGGATTTTAGATATTCAACACAGATCCACTATCCGAGGTTAATATAAAAATGGGTAAAGATATTATTGAGGATATTGTGATCTATATACACCAAATAGCACTCACCAAATAGATATTGTCTCCAAAAATGTATGCAATGGTCAACTATTGCAATCTCAAGGTTGTGTGTTAGGTTATTTATAACATGATTCCTAAACATCTAAGATCAATTCACTATAACTCTATCATTCTGCATTAGTAATTCTCTTTTGTAAATTGATGATGCATTATTGAATAATGTATAACCTATACCTGGCTTGGGAAGAATTAGAATAGGTGCCAATACAAGCCTCCCTTTCAGATCGTCAAAGGATTTCTCACATGGTTTTGACCATGTGTACATGACAACCATATTTGTAACACTAGTAATAGGTTAAGAGATATGTGAGAAGACTTTTATGAAATTCCATGAATATACATTCATCCCCATAAAACCTTATATATCAAACACGTTCTTGGGCTTCTCCTAGGAAACAATAGCACTAACCATTCTAGGGTCATCATATACTCCATATTTTGAGAAAATATGACCCAATAAGTTGACATTGTGGATCCATAAGGAAAAATAGAAATCTGGGCATAATGTTGTTGCACATTCAATGTACTCATAATGATCTTAATATTTTTGGATTGGTCACTATAAGGATGAGAATACCCCCAAATTTCATAAAAAAGGACATGACAAACAATACAAATAAGGGTGGAAAAAATTAATTATAAAATCCATGAAAATGGATGGTGCATTCATAAGGATGAATGACATAACAAGGTACTCATACAAACTATACAAGCTTCATAAAATCTGTACGAGGTATGTCTGATGGTATAACTCGCACATGATGATAACATGATCTCAGGTTAATCTTAGAGAAGACCTTTGCTCCTCAGAGTTGGTCAAAGGGATCAGCTATTTGAGGCAGTGGATACCGATTATTGACTGTAATCTAGTCAAAACTTCTATAATCCATGCACTAATGTATGTTTATATCTGAAATCTAGGAAAAATTATATTTGAACCCTAGGAGGATGTACTAGGCTGTATAAAACATTTGGCATCTAAATCCTCTAACTGCCACTTGATATCTTGACGCTCTACCGGTGCAATCTTGTAAGTAAGAATAAACACCAGAGCTACTCCTAGAATAATCTTGATTGTAAACTATACCTATCTCTCAGGAGGGAAGCCAGAAAAATCATTTATAAAGACATCCCTAAAATGAGACACTACTTGGGGGAAATTAGCTTGTCCTAACGCCTTACCATCCATGAAGAGATTTTTGGTATTTGTGGTCACTCCACTAAGCCCATGGTGATTTTTTCCAGCTTTACCATCCTAGGAATTCCACTCACCCTTATGTAGAGAACTGAAATGGTCCATTGATGTAAAATATACGCAATAATGATAGAAGTCTACAAAAGTTTAATAGTGAACTAACTAGTCAATTTCGAGCATGACATCGATGCCCATGATCTCAATGAAAAAGAGGATCCATTAAAATGGGTAACTACCTAACTCAAATGGATAGTCACTACACTAGTGTATGCCCTCAATTCTTACCCCAAATGGAATATCTAGGGTTATTACACCATAGTGATATTGCATCACTATATCGATACATTCCATAATGGATAAATAGATAAAATAATTCATATAATTGTATCAAAAAATAAGATACAGTTGTAGAGGACACTAGAATAGTACCTCGTAATATAGACGGTCATGTATCCCAATCATCGTGTATTGGTTGTTGTGCATGAAACTGACCTGGTCCATAGACCTATTCAATAAATAGACTACCATGATCAAAACTACTCTACTGGCTCTAACAGTGATCAGAGGTCTGGCTAGTAGGGCCACGACCACCTCCTCTACTATATAATCCTCTCTTGTTCTAACATCCATCTTGACACAACGTAAAAAAACTATCTCTTGATGTTGGAGATTTCATAGATCATTTCCACTAGAAGATTATGGAAAGGACCTATTGAAATGATTAATATTCCCCATAAAACTGCAAGAACAACACCATAGTGGGTATATATCACACTACATCATAGAATGACATTGTCTTAAACACTGATGACACACTGAAGTGCTATTGAAACAGGTAATATGGTTTTCACTTCCCTAACAATAATCCTCTAGCGAAAATTTCCTGCCACAAGAAGAACTAATGGCCTACCATGCCATTGATCCTTTAATCCAGGTACTGTTGTCTTCCCTTAGTTTTCACTCAGTGATAAGAGCCTGATTATCTCCCTTAGAGAAATATATGGAGGTGCAGGACATTGACCCGTGTACGAATAGTCTACTAGAGCCTATCCTCAAAATTTATAGCACGTGAAAGATCATCACTGACTAGATATGGTGTGAAGCACTAAAACTCTATGAAACACACTGAATACTCCCTAACTGACATAAAACCATGATACAGATGCATGAACTCTCAAGGTATATCATTTCAAATAATTTTAGGAATGAACTGATAATGGAATATAGTCATGAAGTCATCCCATATCATACCATCATGGTGATCAGCTTGGGTAACCATATCCCCCCACTGATTGGCAGAATCTTAAAACATGTATATAGAAATCTTGACTCTCTTCTCTAGAGGAATTTCGAAATGCTCAATGATAGATAGTATGGCCTCTATCCATGAGTCAGCATCTCGTGGGCCACCATCCAATGGGAAATTAGGAGGACACTGCAACTGGATCTCACGAGTCAGATCATCCATCGTAGGTGATTGTTGTGGTGAACCATGCGTGGAATTCATTATATGAATGAAACTATCATGAACTTGGCCATTGGTTCATAGATCGTGTAATATAATTGGTGCCTCGTGTGGCACTTCTGGTGGTATGATTTGGGGCTATGGGTCCACCACTTTTGGAGCATCTTCGTCACTAACTTCATGGTGTATGATATGAGTACATTGTGGTGGAATTGTTCTAGAATCTCCATGAACACACCTTAGAACAATATTATATGAAGAAATATATCATCACTAGAGTTAGAAGAACATAGGGAAACTCACTACCCATGGAATACTACCCCAAATGCCCACTTAGACATCCCGATATCAATAAGTTTCATTTCACTTTACATTTAATTTTTATGAACAATCCTTTAACTTTTATAATCATTAAATAGTGGGATAAGGGTGTCCAACCATTTCATTTTCGATTTTGGAAATCACATTAAAATTTATTTCCATTTCGGATGAACCAGTACCCATAAACCACTCACCAATTATGACACCCATTAATTTATATTATAATGGATCAACTTGTTAAATTACTCATGCCAACCCATGAGGGCTCAAACACCTCATTAATTGAGACATTCCATCACTCAATTGCATTCAAGAGTAACACAAATTAAAGAAAACTATCAAAACATACCTCATAAATCAATTCCATATAATGAAATTTAAAGTAGTGGAATGCAACTATACGACTTGGAAATATGCATCTAATGTGAATTCTCAGTGACTATAATGAAGATTGTAACAATGATCTTTACCCTCATATTATCGGGACAAGGACGAAAGGAAATCCTCAAATAGATTAATAATTAACAACACCAAACAACTTGTGCATGACCCCATAGTGAAATAACATTTTCGATAATGGGAAAAGTATAAAAATAATTATATATTAGGAATCATTGTGTTTACCCCAAACATGCGTTCCCACCACCCAAGAACAACTTATGACAATGTCACAATCCTTCCTGTTCTCCAAGATGTGGTCTCAATGTAGTAATGAAATAAATGAAACCACCTATGATACAAATTTTTGAAATCTTGGACCTGGATGCTTCTTAATAGGTGACATGATCCCGATGGTCCTCATGGCCTCATGTGCATCTCCCCGAATGCCAGAGGCTGCTGACTAGTAACGAAGTCCTAGGGTGTGTCCATAAAGAAACTATTTCAACATTACTAGAGTGTTGAAAAATAAATACACTTAAAAGAGGTAAACTGTGGAAGAAATATAAGTAACGACAGAAACATATAATAAGAATATATAAACAAGGGATAAAAATAATTTTGTATCTAAAAAACATTAAACACTACAACAACTAATGATGATAAGTCATGTCACTAGAAAAGTGGAAAACATGGATACAAGAAACCATACATAATATGTTACACAATAGTATACAAGAAATCAATGACTATTCCAGGAATCCTGATTTCTGGATAAATCATAGGCTATCAAGATCCATCCTAAATAGAAATCAATCATGTGTTTGAAGTCATATACTTCCCTTTTTCAACACCTTCAACCATGTAATCTTCTTCGAGTGCCAAATGGGGCCCAGAGAGGGTGTGAGGTAAAACTCAGTGGTCCACCACCAATGACGTATATCACAGCTAGCCCGTGTAATGGAATATAACAGTGTGGATGATTGTATATATAATGTAAAGTATTACAATTTAACTAAACAACCGAGTACCTGCTTTAGACCTTGGCTACTGTCTGAACATGTAACCAATTATTTACATGATTGCTAAAAATTTATCATTATGTCACTTGTTATTCATATTAATTGTTACAAGATGTAACATGGGAACCTGTGATGATATTGAACAATGATATTCCGAAGTAGTAACCAAGGAAACATAATCCTCAAGGGCTACTAACAAAGTATTATACAAATATAGTTAAGGGGAAGAGTGTAATATAAAGAACGTAGTCCAAGGAATTCCACAATGAGAAACCCACCATGTCTAGGGAGTTCATCCAAGGTAAAATGGGTCTATTAAAAAACTGGGTCTGATGGACCTCTTCCATGTAACCTAATTGTCAATTCTGGATCCAAGGAGTGTATCCACGGTATCCTGGGTCCAAGGAGTGTTTTTAAGAAATCCTATAGTACTACATGAGGGATCCTATGGTATCATTTTGGGTATCCAAAGGTTAGAAAAGGATCAGGTTCTATGGTGGTCTCAACCTATGAAAGTAGTATCCCTAAATAAGAATGGGCTTCCCGAGTGCTCATGGTATCGTCCGATCAGAATCCTAGGAGAACTCAAGTCAGGACATTGCTATCTGATAGTGAAGTCACATAATAATTCAATTGGTTCAAGCCTTATCATTAATTAGTGTTTTAATTTCATGTAGTATGAAACCATTTAATCCATTTAAATATATTTCATATTCAATGTTCATTCTTCTACCTTCCATTAATGTGGTATGGGGTGTTATAGATCTCCACCCTACTATTCCTTCACATTCAATACAGTCTATTCATATACTCAATATGCCTACCAATTTCCATTTCGTATTTAATTATTAATTGAAGCACTTACATTATGTGAGACAAGTGGTAAGCATAAATGGTACATTCCATTATGAAATTCAAAACATAAAAATTCCATTTAATATAGAAATATTACACGTAGAGAGGTCAATCATAGGCACACAAGAATAGTGGCTCAAACAAGTCAAAACACTAAAAACCCAAATATGGAATGACCTTTGACTTGGTGCAGAATGAGTTGTGGATGTAACCACTAAAAACTAATCACATATTTGGAATGAGAATAACCATACAGTTCTATTGATTCTAATCATGGAATATAAATTTAAGAAACGACACACAAAATAACCTATGGTACCCACTTTTATATTCTGAAATTTATGTACTTAGTGGTAAAATATTCACTACCCACCTTAAGGTTGCCTGACTCTATTCTTTCAATATCAGCCCTTTATTTTCCTCAGATTAGTGTATATCTAAGAAAAGTTGAAAAAGATCATACCATGATAACTAGGTTGAAATCAAAATGGAATGAGAAATGGGCAAGAGGACTCTATTACGTATATTTGTGCATCTATGGTGACGAACAAAAGCCATATCTACTCATTGATGAAAGAGATTTCATGATCCCTTGTTTAGATCTTAAAAAATATCTAATAAAAGGGGAGAAATTTTTTTTAATCCCGCATAAACCCAAATTAGGGAAGGTGGAGGCATGTTTATGAGATCATTATGTGTCCCGACCCATCCTCGGGCCCATTTCGTGACTACCAAAGCACGCCTTCCATTGGCCAGGGGCTGGTGACTAGCACCAAAGGCAAAAATCCCGATTAAAAGGGAAGGCATTGCCTTTATAAGTAAAAAACACAACAGAGTATGCAAGAAGAAGTAAACACTAAGTAAACAGAGTACAAAAGTAAGTGCTGGAAAGTAAATGGGACAGAATACAAACCCTAATAAAAGTACAGTACTACAATAATGAAAGAACAGCTGAAGTAAAGTAAACCAGCAACTACTACGTCATCCTCCAGATATCCCACCAGAAGGGTGGTTACAGATGGTCTCCTCAGCTCCTCGGGTATGGTCGTCTGTGTAGAGACCCGAACCTTGACATACATGGACATTACATTACATTATAGAAATACTTAATACATAACAAAAACAGACACACAAGGATCGTAATAGTTTAATGTCTTTGGAAACTGGGAATATAATCTTCTAATCGTGGTGAAAGATCTTCAACATCTCCCATAAGATCTTCCCCTTTTTGTTTTCTTACCTAAAACCTTTCTCTAAATCCAGAGGAAAAGAAAACAAATAAAGGGTGAGCTCAAATGCTCAGTAAGGGTAAGAATGGATAAAATAAAACAAATCATATACATTTGAACTTCAAAACATGAACATAATATTTAAACATCAGAATCTTGAGCAACGACATAAAACATGGAAGTACATAAGGCATATATCATAATGGAACAAAAATCATGATAAAATAGCATGGGAATTAAACATGTAATTATGGAAAACCATTATGCACATGATATGATTTACATAGTAGCCATGGAATTACTTCCATGACTATATTAGTGGACAAAGTCCCTTTCTAAATCGATTTCACTCCTCGTTTCAGTCTTGTAACACTGAACCGGATGAACTTACCGTTCCAGCCATGTCCATATCATGAGATATAAATCTTTACCCAATGCATTGGAGGTAGATATAGGTTCCAACCATCTCATAATTAAATCATTCTTACTTTTGCCACAAAATAAACATACATCATTCACAATTACCCAATGAATAAAATGGGTTTCATAAACATCATCCCATCATCACATAATCCATATAAAAGAAATTGATATCATTTCCTAATAAGAAAAGTGAAACCATGTAAATCATAGAGGCATGATACTTGAAACATACACATATGAAATAATGTCATCTTATATGAAAAATGGTTTTGATAAAACACTTGAAATGAATTCTTGAGGAAAATATCCTTTCTTCTTCAAAAACAATTTTTTTCACAAAACGTCATGAAATTTTAAAAGAAAACGATTTTGTTTAAAATAGTCATGAAATATTTTGGAGGAAGCTTCATGAAAATAATGCTTTATAAAGCCGAAAAAATATATTCATTCCGTATAAGTTAAAAAACATTGTTCTCGTACTTTTGCCGGAAAAGTCAAAAAGTACCTTGTAGGGAAAATAAAAGAAAGATTCCTTCCATACCATGGGGTAAAAGTCAAAATGGGTAAAAAGGACATTAAACATACATGAATGTAATTTTATAAAAAATGGACATCGATGATAGCAATAACCCCAGTAATTACATACAAATAAGCAATCTTGGATGAAAATGAGATTTGCAAAATTATCCCTTACCTTAGTTTTGATATGCTTCGTACGTATCCGAACCTCCAATATAATGATTTAAATAATGTCATTGACTTATTAAAGAATAATATGCATTGTTATGATGTCATATATGGTTCACTTATGACTTTATATTACCCGTTCTTTTGTAAATTCCATGTTAAAGAGCGTTTTGGGTAAAATCATTTCATTTGTCGTCTGTGTTTTGACTTGTAATTATTCATATGATTACTTAGATCATGATTAATTAATTCCAGAGTATAAAAAATGATTTTTATATAATATATATTCATAATATAAATATATATAATAGATCGATAAATGGAAAGAAATACACCGTTCATGGAGACGGTAGGCCGTACGTACGCATGAACGTTGTTTTCGTTTCCTCATTGAATTGAATGGAATTAATTGGATGACATTCATATATATACACATAAATCTAGTATCATTATTATGTAATATATTTCATGATTACTTATTATATATACATTATAATCATTCATGAATTGTTAATCATTGAGAATGAATCTCATCGCATCGTGGAGACGGTAGTCCGTACGTACGCACGAGCGATGATATCGTTCCCATAATTATTGAATTGAATTGGAGTGGATGATTAAATATATCAGAATCAGTATTAAGTTATAATAACTATGTATAGTTATTATTTACACCATTATACCCATCCAAGTAAGGTGGTGTTGGAAAAACAGATTACACCACGTCGTGGAGACAGTATTCCGTACGTACACATGCACGATGATTTCGTTTTTCGTAGGATGGATAGAAGGTGAAATAGGGTTTTTTCATATTTATAATAACATATCCGTATATGAGTGATACTAATGTTATTACTTAATAATGAAACATCTAATGAAAATGTAGTAGAAGAAGAATGGAGCTTGAAGAAAACGGTAGAAGGTATTACCTCTTTCTCGAAGTGCCTCCTTCAAAATTTCTCTTAGTGAACTAAAGTTGGTCTTTTGAGAAGACCAGTACCTCTAGTCGGTTTCTAAGGAAGTGGGGAAGTTAAATGGGTAGGGTTTGGCAGATCTTGAATCCTCAAGTTGGTATGAGGAGGAGAGGGAGGAGGTGCCCTTTTATAAGGGAGGAGAGGGGAACCTTTGGAAATATAAGAAATATTAATTTATATTAAATCCCAAACCCACATAAAAACATCCAAAATGACTCATATCCAAATATTAGATGAGATAGGGTTGTAATATTATCAACCAATAAAATTTAGACATGTTAGGAATTTAATTTAAACATTATCAACTTAATTTTTCCTTATTTATCAAATTAATTTTATTTGTGGTAATAATATTATAAATTTTAAATTCTTATAAAAAATTAAATTTGTGTTGTGAATTTTCCCTAATTTGACACTTTATGACATTTTCGTCCATATAAATTTAAATATATAATTTTTAAATATTTTTGTGATTTTTAAACAATTTTATAATATGTTATTTTTATAAAATAACAATAGTGTCAATTTTGACACTATTCATTTATGTGAATTTAAATAAATAATATACAGAAGATATGTTCGAACTAAAATATTTAATAGATTCATAACATGTCAACATTTTCTAGAAAATTCGTGGAGTACATTAAATAGTTCATATAATATTTATTTTAATATTCTTCAATCCATTTATTTGGTATATCTCTTAATAAAATAATTAGTAAAACATTTTTGTATAATTATTTAATATTCTTATATGTTGCATTAAAATTATTAATAAAATCCTTTGATGAAGATAAATATCAAAGATTATATAATAATAATTTTACTCGAAATTATCATATTAAAATAACAACATGTAAATTGTTATCTTTATTAAATTATGAAGGTGAAAACTTTGGAATCATTTAAAATAAAATATTATAAGTTTCATAATCCCCATAATAAGGTTCCAAATGGTCAACAATTCGGCCAGTGGATTATTAGGGTTTATATATACACTAAAAATAAGTTTTTTCAGATTTTTGGGCCTTTTGATATGTATTACTATTTCAATAAAAACTATTTTATTGATTTTTCACTAAATAAATAATTTCTGCATCATTAATGTATAAGATAATAAGGTAATTAAATAACTCTAAAAAATTACAAATAAATTACCACGATAAATAAAAACATTTTATATTTAAAATTATCATTTATAACTTAATTTATATTCTGTATAATCTTATATTAAAGATAATTTAATTATTAAAGTTGAGTGAGACAGATTTCAATTTCTATTAAATAAAATAAACTAAAGGTCTTAATCACCTCCAAGTGGGTTATATTGGATTCCATTTCGACCCAAATATGAATTAGGACGAATTATAATCAACCAATTGTATTAAGACAAGTATTATGATAATTTTATAATATTATATTAACCCTTAATTACGCAATTTACCTTTCACTGTGGTAAATAAAATTTATCGTTGTTACTATTCATAAAGCACAAAAATAAAAAAGTAGTCTATTAATATAATTTGGACCCACTGATTCTAAATTTGGAATCCATTTTTCCAAATTCAATAAAAAGTTGTTTCAGAAATTAAATTAAAATTAATCATGTTGTCGAATGAAAAGTGGTTTTTGTTTAAAACATTGCAAAAGATTGAATTTATTTAACCTACGAATTCAATGTAAAATCAATGATAATGAGATAAATTATATTAAATGGTAAAAATATAATCTATTTATACATTAAAACTATTAAATATTATAATTTAACCACATAAGTTATTACGATGAAAAAATTTGTTTTTAATTAAAATATAGCGTGTTTTACTATTCATTAAAATATTAAAGTTATCATAATAAAATGACAAATTTATCCAAGGTAAAATTTTATATCCTGATTCAAAAGAATAATTTTATTTTGTAAAATTTAACTTAAAGCATGTCAAAAACTAAATTAAATGTGTGTGCGCCATCAAAAGGCGGCAAAACTACATTTTTTTAAAAATACATATTTTACCCGAAAAATTTATTTTGTTCTTATACCATGTTCTAGAAAATGTGTAAGATGAATAATAATGTTATAAAATTCAAAATTTAGTTAATATTATTCATAACTACTAGTTCATAATAATATTAAAATAATATATCGTTGTTTAGTAAAACCCGGTATTGCGTACTACACACGCTATCAAGGAAGGTCGTGATTGCGTGTAATGCAATCCAAGTCAGGGTTGAATATAGTGAAAGACTCCTTTGCTGTTGCGTATAACTAAATCCATCCATATTTCATTAATACATTGAATATATATATATACTCAATGTTTCGTAGAATAACTACTATCAAACAAACATGAAATTGTGTGTAACACGATCCAAGATTAGTGTTGCATATACTGCAAGCTAATACGGTGTTGCATATAATGCAGGATAACCATGGGGTATCATACAACAAAATACATCAATGAAATTAAAAATAATACTTCTCATAAAATCTCAGGTTGTTACATTCTCCCCCCTTAAAATGATTTTCTCCCTCAATATTCGTAGGGATTATAAATGGTTTTCTACTTGAAAGTTTTTTTAATCGAAACCCACATCGTAAAAAGGAATACCAAAACTTGAATTTATATAATAAATTATGAAACATAACGGTTATCCAAATTAACTCATCACTGGGTTTCCTCATGGGAGAACATAGGTGAAAATATGGATATGGAAGAGAAATCTAAACATCAAGTTCAGATGGAGAGTTGTAGAGAACATGGCTATGAAAAATCCAACAATCACAAAGCCACAAATTTGTGATGATCTAATGTAACATCCGATTCATCAGATATGAGAGCACTAGGACAACATTTTTGGTTTTGAAGATCATTTCCCAAAATTTTATGAATTAAAAGAAATACTTACATGATTTTGGTTCAATCTCACTATTGTTCGTGCATTGAACAATTTACACTTCATCTCTTAATGAAATGAAGTTGAATTTGATATTCGTGAAGTGTTAGCAGATCACGTGATAGAATAACGGGTCATTCCATCTGTCTCAAACAAAAGGTTTTCAAAAGTTATTAAAAATACATAAGTTGATTAATCGTATATGGTTCCTAAAATGGACTTATACTTCATATCTCATACCACTTTAAAAAATTAAAACTAATTTATACTGACCTGGGACATCCTGTAGGTCAGTGGTAGGCAATAAAGGCCTGTCGCACATCGGTTGTGGGTTCGATTCACACAGCCTTGTCCGACGCGATGGGCTGTCGCCCGTCCTCCAGGTTGTCCTTTTTCTAAAACTACATTACTATAACATCCCATCAATAATATCGAAAAAAGTTTTATCCTTAAACAATACTAACTTATGTCCAACATAATCCATTCCAATCTTTAGGATTATCTAAAATACATCGGTCTAAGCTCATAGTATAAAGAAAACAATTACTAGAAATGTTATCTTCCAAGAATGTGAATTCAAGCATTTATCCCACATATATCATAAGTTATATCTTATTGGTTGCATTCCAAACAGGAATAAATTAGTCATATATTCTATTGAAACTTAATTTACCATAGAACCATAGTGAAAATATGAATACTGAAAAATGTAACTCTTTCCACATTCCAAAATCCCATAAAATCTATATAATCAAACCATAATATCACTTAGTCCTAATATCAGTCATGAGCTCATGAATACAATCAAACATCTCATTATCTTCTTATCCCTTCATTATGCGCATATCATCTACTTTCCAAAAATATCTGAATAACCTTCCATGGTTGCTGGTACCATTAACCATATACTTTCAAATACTTTTGGAAAAACAACAGTGTAACAATCCTTAGATGATTCTTTATTCCATAGTACCATTAACTATAAAAAATAACTCTTGATAAACATACAATAATTCCACTACCTTCTTAAACAACTGAATGAGCTTCAATTCTTCTTTCATCTCATATATCATTTGTACTCTCCTCATCATCATCCACATAAATAATACACATATGACCATGCTGATTCTCCTCATGAGATTTTCCCTTAGGGAAGTGGTTTTCATAATGTCCGTACATTCCACATTTAAAACATCTAATAATTGTTGATGTCGTAGCAATTCCATTATCCTTATCCATGTTGTTAACGGAACCTTTTCCTTTTCACTTACTGGATTTGTGTCCTTCTTTTCTGCACCCAAAGCATCTTCCAGTTCTTTTGAAACATTCTCTTTGATGCCTCTTCCAACATGATTTTCATGAGGGGAATTGAACTCTCTTTCCTCTATGATCATCAGGAAACTCCATCTTTTTATTATTATATGAGTCAGGAAACTTACCAAAGTTGAGATTATTGATCATATTATGAGATTTCTGATTATGCATAATAACGAAATGTGGACCTCCAGATCCAATTTCATTTGGTTTCTCATGAAGAATATCATTCCATTGTCCATAATATCCTCCATTATCGTGAATCTTCCTGTTTCCAGCCATTTTCTAAAACCCAAAAAGAATAGTGTGAGAGGAAAAAATCATGCTAGGGAAAACAACATAGTAAAGGGGGAGTACCGTCAATATCTAAAATCTTAGGTTAAATTCTAATATTGTTACAGTTGTTCTAGGATTATTTGATATATGTATACTTATCCTTAGGGACATCCCTAGACATACCGTAGAAATATCTCTAGGGATCTCACTAACGTTTTCGCATCCTAGTTTCCAAAGGTTAACTAAACCTTTCCTCTGATACCAACTGTAGAGACCCGAAGCATGACGTACATGAAAATTACATTACATTAGAGGAATACTTTATACATAACAAAAAAAGACACACAATGATCATAATAGTTTAGTGTCTTTGGAAACTCGGAATATAATCTTCTAATCATGGTGAAAGATCTTCAAAATCTCCCATAAGATCTTCCCCTTCTTCATTTCTTTCCTAAATCCATTCTTTAAATCCTCGGGAAAAGAAAACATATAAAGGGTGGGCTCAAATGCTCAGTAAGGGTAAGCATGGATAAAATAAAACAAATCATATACATTTGAACTTCAAAACATGAACATAATATTTAAAAATCATAATCTTGAGCAACGACATAAAACATGGAAGTACATAAGGCATAGATCGTAATGGAACATAAATCATGATAAAATAGCATGGGAATTAAACATGTAATTGTGGAAACCATTAAGCACATGATATGATTTCCATAGTAGCGAAGGCACTACTACCATGACCATCTTAGTGGACAATGTCCCTTTCTAAATCGAGTTCACTCCTCGTTTCCGTCCTGTAACACTGAACCGGATTAACTTACAGTTCCATCAATGTCTATCTCATGAGATATAAATCGTTACCCAATGCATTGGAGGGAGATATAGTTCCCACACATCTCATAAGGAAATCATTCTTACTTGTGCCACAAAATAAACATGCATCATTCGTAATAACCCAACGAATAAAATGGGTTTCATAAAAATCATCCCATCATCACATAATCCATATAAAAGAAATGGATATCATTACCTAATAAGAAAAGTGAAACCATATAAATCATATATACATGATACTTGAAACATACACATATGAAATAATGTCATCTTAGATGAAAAATGGTATTCATAAAACACTTGAAATGAATTCTAGAGGAAAATATCCTTTCTTCCTCAAAATCAATTTCTTTTCAAAAACATCATGAAATTTTAAATGAAAAAGATTTTGTTTAAAACACTCATGAAATCTTTTGGAGGAAGCTTCATGAAAATAAGGCTATATAAAACCGTAAAAATCCTTTCATGCCGTATAATTTAAAAAAACATTCTTCTCGTACTTTTTCCGGAGAAGTCAAAAAGTACATTGTAGGGTAAATAAAAGAAAGATTCCTTCCATACCATGGGGTAAAATTCAAAATGGGTAAAAAGGACTTAAAAAATACATGAATAAACATTTATAAAACATGGAAATTGATGATAGAAATAACCCTAGTAATTACTTATGAATAAGCAATCTCAGATAAAAATAAGATTCTAAAAATTATCCCTTACCTTAGGTTTGATATGCTTATTACGTATCCAAACCTACTGTGTAATGATTTAAATAATGTCATTGACTTATTACAGAATCATATTCATTGTTTTGATATCATATATGGTTCACTTATAACTTTATAATACCCATTCTTTTGTAAATTCCATGTTAAAGAGCGTTTTGGGTAAAATCGTTTCATTTGTCGTCCGTGTTTTGATTTTTAATTATTCATATGATTACATAGATCATGATTAATTAATTCAAGAATATAAAAAATTATATATATATAATATATATTCATAATATACATATATATAATAGATCGATAAATGGAAATAAATACACCGTTAATGGAGACATTAGGCCGTACGTATGCATGAACGTTGTTTTCGTTTCCTCATTGAATTGAATGGAATTAATCGGATGACATACATATATATATACATAAATCTAGTGTCATTATTATGTCATATATTTCATAATTAATTATTATATATACTTTATAATCATTCAAGAATTGTTAATCATTGAGAATGAATCTCATCGCGTCGTGGAGACGGTAGTCTGTACGTACGCACGAGCGATGATATCATTCCCATAATTATTGTATGATGGAGATAGTATTCCGTACGTATGCACGTGCGGTGATTTTGTTTTCCATAGGATTGATATAAGGAGAAATAGAGCTGTTTCATATATATAATAACATATCATTATATGAGGGATACTGATGTTATTGCTTCATAATGAAACAACTAATGAAGAGGGAATAGAATAAGAATAGAGCTTGAAGAAAACGGTAGAAGGTATTACCTCTTTCTCGAAGTGCCTCCTTTAAGCTTTCTCTTAGGGCACTAGAGTTGGTCTTTTGAGAATACCAGTACCTCTAGTAGGTTTATAAGGAAGTGGGTAAGTGAAATGGGCAGGGTTTGGCCGAGCTTGAAGGCTCAAATTGGAATGAGGAGGATATGGAAGAGGTGCCCTTTTATAAGGGAGGAGAGGGGCACCTTTGTAAATATAAGAAATATTAATTTATATTAAATCCCAACCCCACATAAAAACTTTCAAAATGACTCATATCCAATGATTAGATGAGATAGGGTTGTAATTTCATCAACCAATAAAATTTAGACATGTTAGTAATTTATTTTAAACATTATCAACTTAATTTATCCTTATTTATCAATTTAATTTTATTTGTGGTAATAATAAACTAAATTTTAAATTATTATAAATAATTACATATGTGTTGTGAATTTTCCATAATTTGACACTTTATGACATTTTCGACCATATAAATTTAATTTTATAATTTTTAAATATTTTTGTGATTGATAAACAATTTTATAATATGTAATTTTTATAAAATAACAATAGTGTCAATTTTGACACTATTCATTTATTTGAATTTAAATAAACAATATACAGGATATATGTTCGAACTAAAAGATTTAATAGACTCATAAAATGTCAAAGGTTTCTAGAAAATTAGTGGAGCACATTAAATAGTTCATATAATATTTATTTTAATATTTTTAAAACCATTTATTTGATATATCTCTTAATAAAATAATTAGTACAACATTATTGTATAATTATTTAATATACATATTTGTTGCATAAAAATTAAAATTAAAATCCTTTTATGAAGATAATTATAAAATATTTTATAATAATAATTTTACTTTAATTTATCATCTTAAAATAACAATATGTAAATTGTTATCTTTAATAAATTATGATGGTGAAAACATTGGAATCATTTAAAATAAAATATTATAAGTGTCATAATTGCCATAATAAGGATCCAAATGGTCCAAAATTAAGACAGTGGATGATTAGGGATTATATATACACTACTAATAAGTTTTTATTTCATATTTTTGGGCCTTTTGATATGTATTAATATTTCAATAAAAACTATATTATTGATTTTTCACTAAATAAATAATTTCTGCATCATTAATGTATAAGATAATAAGGTAATTAAATAACTCTTAAAAATTAAAAATAAATTTCCATGATAAAGAAAAACATTTTTTATTTCAAATGAGTATTTATAAACGAATTTATATTCTGTATAAACTTATATTAAAAATAATTTAATTATTAAAGTTGAGTGAGACATATTTTACTTTCCTTGAAATAAAATAAACTAATGGTCTTAATCACCTCCATGTGGGTTCTAATGGATTCCATTTCTACCCAAATACATCTCAGGATGAATTATAATCATACAATTATATTAAAACAAGTATTAGGATAATTTTATAATATTATATTTACCCTTAATTAGCCAATTTACCTTTTACTATGGTAAATAAAATTTACCGTTGTTACTATTCATAATGCCCAAAAATAAAAAAGTAGTCTTTTAATATAATTTTGACACACTGATTGCAAATATGGAATCCATTTTTTCAAATTAAATACACAGAAGTTGCAGAAATTAAAGTAAAATTAATCCCGTTGTCGAAAGAATACAGGTTTTTTTGAAACATTGCAAAAGATTGAATTTATTTTACCTACGAATTCAATGTAAAATCAATGATAATGAGATAAATTATATTATATTGTAAAAATATATTCTATTTATACTTTAAAATCATTCAATATTATAATTTAACCACATAAGTTATTACGATGAATAAAGTTGTTTTTAATTATAATATAGCGTGTTTTTACTATTCATTAAAATATGAAAGTTATCAGAAGAATATGAAAAATATATCCAAGGTAAAATTTTATATCCTGATTCCAAAGAATAAGTTTTATTTTGTAAAATTTAACTTATAAACATGTCAAAAACTAGATTTAATGTGGGTGCTCCATCAAAAGGCGGCAAAACTACATTTTTCGCAAAATACTTATTTTACCCAAAAAATTTATTTTGTTCTTATACCATGTTCTAGAAAATGTATAAGATGAATAATAATGTAATAAAATTAAAAATTAATTAATACTATTCTTAACGACTAGTTCATAATAATATTATAATAATATATCGTTGTATAGTAAAACCCGGTATTGCGTACTACACACGCTATCGAGGAAGGTCATTATTGTTTGTAATGCAAGCCAAGTCCGGGTTGCGTGTAGGGAAAGACTCCTTTGATGTTGCATATAACAAAATACAACCATATTTCATTAATAAATTGAATATATATATATATATACTCAATGTTGCATAGAATAACTACTATCAAACAAATTTGAAATTGTGTGTAACACGATTCAAGATTAGTGTTGCATATACTGCAAGATAATACGGTGTTGCGTATAATGCACGATAATCATGGGGTATCAAACAACACAATACATCAATTAAATAAAAAAAATACTTCTCATAAAATCTTAGGATGTTACAGTCCTCTCCGTGTACGTCCCTCCAAGTGGTCCACCTCGAGGTACCGTCCTGCTCCAAAAGACTCCACCTCGATCAGTGATGTCTATCGTCTTCATCCAACACAACGTAACATGCGCATAGCCCATGCATGGGTGAGTATACAATAATCAGTAGGGACCCCGATACCCCTGAAGGTCTCCCAGAATCCACAAAGGATAAACCACAATGGAACGATACAAAAATGAAGTATCAACCAACTCTACTTAGGTATATTCCCATACATATACCTAAGTCATCAATTCCAGTTCGGCTCCAACTCATGAGCCCAAGTACAACCTAGTCCACATAGGAAAGTGAGTCAAACACATCGATGATAATGATTTAAAGTCAAGACTCAGCTCACATAGGAATACTACTCACGAAGAGGGGTGCAGATGATAGATGTAGCCTTTGAATCATCTCCCATGCCGAACCCACATAGGATCCAAGTACAGAAGTCATCGCTGCCGAACCAACGTAGGATCCAAGTATAATAACCATCGCTAACGAACCCACGTAGGATCCAAGTACAGTCGTCATCGCTACTGAAACCACAGAGGATCCAAGTACAGTCATCCTCGCTGTCGAAACCACATTGGATCCAAGTACAGTCGTCATTGTCGTCGCAGTTGCAGCCAGCCCTAGGGTTCTTGCACACAGCACGCTCGATTCCTGGAGGTTCCACTCCATGATCCAAGGGGGTCGATACCTTAACTTTCACAAAGTTCAGATTTGATGTATCCCAATGTTTCATCTTGTCAATCATAACTTAACGTGACAGACGGTACGACAATCGGACGCCCGGTCTGAGAGATATTGGATTTTCCATCCCAGGGGCCCGGTTAGAAATATGCTCGTTTCTAACCCATCTGATATCCAAATTCATTCAAAACTCACATAGAGTATCGAAAAAGTACGGTCTCATCGAAAGAGTCTCAGTGCCGTAGACAGCGCGTCGATTGGACGTGCGGTCCTTAAGTTATTCACGTTTAAGTAAATAATGGGCCCGACCCGTTTAGCCTAGTGGGTCGATTGGTCGGGTTGACCCAGTTTGATGGGTCGGACCCAGCAGGGGTGTCAGACCGGTCCGAAAGAAAAATACTAAACTTGGCCCGAAGGGATGCGGCCCGGGCCGATGTGGCGCGACCCGACCCTATAAGGCCCCAGCCTTAAACCTTACTTAATCATGAGTTATTACATCATTACGCATTGAGGATCTTTTCGGGTTTAGAGTTTTAGAGAATTAGATCATAAAACATGCATTACATTCCACATATAAACAAAGTGGTTACATAAAGATATTATTCTTCTTTCCCATCAATGGAATCATATTTAAAATAAAACATGGATTCTTTCTTGACACTTCCTTGACACTATCATCATATCATGTACCTTTCCCTTGACCTGTGAAAAACATTTCAAAAAACTTGGGATGAGCATAAAAAGCTCAGTATGGGTTATAAAAATATGGAAAGGAAACATAAGTTCATATATACATAAGAATGAAATCAGACTTTACCCATAAAACATAAGAACTTTAACACACCTCATCAAATCATGAATAAATCATAGAAATCATAAGACATAAAGGTAACTTGAGGGATTCATAACATTCTTACGTAGGGAGTAACCCTCTTGGTTACGTTTGGAATACCCGTCACAGTATATTCCCTAAATCATTTCGTAGAAACCTTAACGTTTCACTCCTTCGCGTTACCCAATGCATTGGAGAGCTATATCGGGCTCACCCACCCTTAGTTTATCATGGAACCACCCGTCTTCATAATAATGCCCAAGAACCTCAACATAATCGTATCACATAAAACATGCATAAAGGAAACATAACATTTCCACCTTTCAATCACAAGATATCAGTACAACACATTGATATAAAAACATTATGAAAACCATTTTCAATACCAAAATATAACATGGTATTTATTTTTCTTTTAAAAACAGGTATGGCTTGCAGAGGAAACCGAAACTCAAATAATGGTCACGGCGGCGGAGAAGTCGTTGTCGCCGCATACGTATGACAAAAAATTCCATTTTGTTGTTTAGTAAAACTCTTCTTATAAAAAATATTCCTTTTGGATAAACATAAAAGTCAAAGGGGTTTATACACCATATAAAAGAAGGTTGTGAATAAAACAAAATATGCCTCAATGAAAGGAGATTGAGACGATGTCCCATACCTCGGGTCTGACTTGACTCGATCGTTCTTTCATGTCCTGAATAATAAACTTGAGTTAATTTCCACTTTCTTGAGAACATTTTTCAAGTACATTATTCCTTTTATATCACTTTTTTCCATGTCATGAACACTATGTAATTATTTAAGTTAATAACGGCCGTTTTACCGATCATTGGTACTTGAGTCAAAAATAAACCCTTTATAATTACAAGTTGTTCATGTATCCATTATATCCAGAATTATAATCATGATGTATATATCATATATATCCAGTATATACATGCATTTATTATATTACATAATCATTTAGAGGTATGAAATGAAATGCACCGTTCATGGAGACGGTAAGCCGTACGTACGCATGAACGCTACTTCCATTTCTATTTCGTATTTTATAGAATGGAATCATAATGATATAAATGTATATTATAATTCTAGTATAATATCATATATAATATCACAGTTCCATCCTTTATACGTACCACATATGGTATTTAACGAATCAAATCACTTTGAGGGGGCGGTAGTCCCCACTTCCTTAAATAAAGATATCGCGTTTACCCATAATGGAAACCATAAAGGTATGCCCAAAATGAAAAATAAAGAAGCTTAAGGAAAACATAAACGTATTATATATCATATATAAATATAGTGACATCTTAATGGCCACCTTTGATGGTGTTAAAATAATGTTGAACAATCATCGTTTCGGGAGGCATAAATTCACCATCCACGGAAACAATATGTCCTTTAACCATGAGATGTAAGTGTGTGTAAGTGTAGCTCGAATCATTCTTATAACAACATCCTAGTATATTGAATATACTAGAGTTGTTACAAAATAAACTAATAAAAAGAGTTTAGGGGGTTGAAGAAGCAAAATAAAACAAAAGGACTCAAGTGAAGACATTACCTTAAAATCGGGTAACTCCCTTTGGTTTGAGATCAAAGGCTTCCTTGGGAAGACTTCTGCCCAAAGTGAGGCTTCATGGAGCAAGAGAGGGATGTGGAGAGACAAAATGGGCAGGGGTTGGCCGAGCCAAAGGCTTTGAGAGTGTGGGTAAGGATGTAGAGGTGGGGGCCTTTTATAAGAGGAGAGGAGGGGCACTCTTGGAATGTAAAGAAATGTTACTTTATTTGAAAATGATTTTCGGATTAAAAAGGTCCCAGATTGATATAATTCGAGGTTAAGGTGATAAGGGTTCTAAATCCACCCATCCATTAGGTTTTGGACATGTTTAGGTCTTAGATTGTACATTATCTTTCTATTTTATTTGAATCCTTTATTAATGAGGTAATCGCTGCATCATCATGATGTCATAAATACTTTAATAAATTTAATTTCTAAAAATTATAAAAAAAATATCATGATGTAGGAATTCTTTTTATATTTCTATTTAATATTTATAATCAAAAAGATAATTTATGTAGAAAAAATTAAAAATAATTTACATAGGTGATATATTCTTTGTCACATTTAACATTTTAAAATAAATAGATAAAAAAGTCACTTTCTAACAAAAGTGATTCCATGGGGCCCCCATGTTTGGCACAAGGAATCCCATGGTCGGCCATGAGACAACCAGTAGCCTTAGGACACATGTTGTGGTGTTTTTGTATTATTATTATATCATTTTATTATCCTTAACTACCCGATTACTCATTAATCAAGATAATTAAAGATAATTACCACCGTTACTATTCATAATGTCCAAAAACAAAAGAGTCTTGATTACATAATTTGGACCTTATGATTCCAAATATGTAATAAATTTGACCAAATTCTAAATCCATAAATTGCAATAATTGATTTAAAAATAATTCTCGTTGTCAAAACAAATAGTGGGTTTTTTTGAAACAATATCTATGAAAAGTTTGGCATTAGTTTATGACCAATTCCAAAGTGAAATTAATCCTAATGACCACCATTGGATTAAATGGTAAAAATATATTCAGATTAATCTTTAAGACCAATTAAAAAGATAATCTATCCATATAATTAAATTAAATGAAAAAGCAGTTTTAATGTAAAATGCAGTATTTTTCACTATTCATTAAAAAATGAACATTGTCATAAAAATACCAAAAATTTATCCAATGTAAATTTCAATGTCCCAATAATAATAAATATGTTTATTTTGACAAATATAGATTATAAAATTGTCAAAAGTTTGATTCAAAAAGGGTTTTCCATAAAAAGGCAGTAAAACAATCTTTTAAGAATATTAGTGTATTCCATGCATAAGATTGTATTTATTTTCATTTTAAGCCTCTAAAACACTATCTTAATCATTAATAGAAATAGATAAAAATATCTATTATTCATTACTAACTTGGGATGTTACATCCTTCCCCCCTTTAGAAAATTGTGTCCCCGCAATTTATTTACTTATTGAATAAATGGGGGTACTTATCCCTCATTGCATTTTCAGATTCCGATGTTGCATCTTCCATCATGTGGTTTTTACACAAAACCTTTACCTGATTAATAACCTTATTTCGTAACACATTCTCCCTATGGTCAAGAATCAGGACTGGTTGTTCCTCATAAGATAGGTTCTCTTCCATCTAAACTACCTCTGGACTCAAAACATGAGATGGATCTGCCATATACTTTCTCAACATCAAGACGTGAAAAACATTGTGTACCTGAGATAAACTCGGAGGTAAAGCTACCCGGTATGCAACTGATCCAACTCTCTCCATAATTTCATATGGTCCAATGAACCGTGGAATCATCTTTCCTTTCTTACCAAATCACATCACACTTTTCCACGGAGAAACCTTCAGAAAAACATGATCACCTACCTCAAAAGAGAGATCCTTCCTCATGTTGTCTGCATAACTCTTCTGCCTACTCTGAGCTATTCTCATGTGTTTATGAATCAGCTGAACGTTTTCTGCCATCTCTTCTACCAATTCTGGTCCCATCAACTTCCTTTCTCCCACTTCATCCCATAAAGCTGGAGTTCGACACCGCTTCCCATATAACGCCTCAAATGGTGCCATCTGTATACTGGAATGAAAACTGTTATTATATGATAATTCAACCAAAGAAAGATGTTGGTCCCAACTTCCCTGATAATCCATCGAACAAGCTCGTAGCATATCCTCCAAGGTATGAATTGTTCATTCTGACTGCCCATCTGATTGAGAATGAAAAGCTGTACTAAAATTTAATTCATTACCCAATGACTTTTGATGGCCCTTCCAAAAGTTAGAAGTAAACCTGGGATCATGATTGGATACAATGGATAAAGTAACTCCGTGCAACCTGTCTATCTCTTTAAGATACAAATGGGAAAGTTGATCTAGGGAAAAAGTATCTCGTATAGAAAGTAAGTGAGCGGATTTAGTCAAGCGATCAACAATAAACTAGATTGCATTATTACCTCGAGATGTCTTCGGTAATCCCATAACAAAGTCCTTGGATATATTCTCCCATTTCCACTCTGGCACTGGTAAAGGCTGAAGCATCCATTTCAGTAACTACCGCTCTTCTTTAACCTGTTGACATGTAAAACACTTCACAATAAAATCAGTAATATCTATTTTCATTCCATCCCACCAGTAATACTCCCGCAGATCTCTGTACATCTTAGTACTGCCAGGATGAACTGAAAACGGAGAACTATGAGCTTCACATAACAACTCTCTCTTCAACTGTGAATCAAAAGGCACACACAATCTCTTCCCAAATCTCAAAACACAATCATTATCAATGTTGAATTCAGGAAACTTACCTTTCTGAACTAGCTGTACCTTTTTCTGCAACTCACTCTCTTGCTTCTGTGCTTGCTTGATTCTATCTGATAGAGATGATCTCACTGATACCTGAAACAAAATAGAATAACCTCCTGCACCAACAACTTCTATGCCAAATTTCATCAAATCCTTAACAAAAGGATCACGTTCCGAACTCAACATTGCTAATGAATCATTACTTTTTCGACTCAAAGAATCAGCTACTTTATTTGATTTTCCTGGATGGTAGTGAATTGTACAATCATAATCCTTGATTAATTCCAGCCATCTCATCTGTCTCAAGTTTAACTCTTTCTGAGTGAATATATACTTTAAACTTTTGTGATCAGTATATATTTCACACTTTACTCCATACAAATGATGCCTCTAAATTTTTAAAGAGAAAACAACATCAGCTAATTACAAATCATGTGTAGGGTAATTTACCTCATGAGTTTTCAACTATCATGAAGCATAAGCAATTACCTGATCATTCTGCATTAGGACGCAACCAAGTCCTTTCAATGAAGAATCACTGTAGATAACAAACTCACCATTCCTGGAAGGTAGTGCCAAAACAGGAGCATTCACCAATCTTCTTTTCAACTCCTGAAAACAATCATCACATTGTTTTGTCCAGATAAAATTAACACCCTTCTGAGTTAGCTTAGTCATTGGACTAGATAACCATGAAAAATTTCTAACAAACCTTTGGTAATAGCCTTCCAAACCAAAAAAACTACGAATCTCTGTTACATTTGTGGGTCTTGGCCAGTCTTCCATAACTTTTGTTTTTGCAGGATCAACAGTTATCCAATCTTTAGAAACAATGTGACCAAGGAAAGAAATTTGTTGCAACCAAAACACACACTTTCTGAATTTTCCATAATGATTCTTTTATTTTAAGGTTTGCAAGATAACCCTTAAATGTCTTTCATGCTCAACTTTACTTTTAGAAAACACCAAAATATCATCAATGAAAACCACCACAAACTTATCCAAGAACTCATGGAAAATTAAATTCATTAAGTCCATGAATACAGCAGGTGCATTGGTTAGCCCAAAAGGAATTACTACAAATTCATAATGGTCATATCTTGTACGGAACGTGGTCTTCGGAACATCTGCTTCCTTTACCTTCAGCTGATGGTACCCCGATCTCAGGTCAATCTTTGAAAAATACTGAGCTCCCTGGAGCTGATCAAACAAATCATCGATATGAGGCAAAGGATATTTGTTCATAACAGTGATGTTATTAAAGGCTCTATAATCAATGCAAAGTCTCATTGAACCATCTTTCTTTTTAACAAATAAAACAGGAGAACCCCATGGTGATGTGCTAGGTCGAATGAAACCTTTCTCTAATAAATCTTGCAATTTCTCCTTCAACTCTAAAAGATCAATTTGAGCCATTCAATAAGGGGGTTTCGAAATTGGCTTAGCATCAAGAACTAAGTCAACAGTAAATTCAACTTCCCGATCTGGTATTATTCCCGGAAACTCATCAGGATACTCATTTACCACCGGCACATCATTAATCTGAACAGTTCCTTTATTTTCAACAATATGTGCAAGGTAACATTCATTTCCATCTTTTACAAGTTTCTCGGCCTCTTGATATGTTATCAACAGTAAGGGTTCATTCATGTACACAAACTGAAAGTCTTTCTGAAAAGAAACTTCTTTAGCTCTACAGTCAATCTTAGCATGGTAAATAGAGCCAATCCATACCCAGGATAACATCAAACTCTACTAGAGGTAGAATAATAAGGTTGGCAAGTAGGTTCTTTCCACAGATAAGGATAGGAAGATTATTATAAATTCTTTTTGCCTCAACATTTCCCCCAGGTGTTTTTACCAAATGTTCATGGGTCATTTATTGTGATGGTATTCCCATTTTACTAGAAAAGGGTTCAGAGATGAAAGAATGTGTGGACCCCGAATCAAACAACACACTGGCATAATCTGAAAAAACAAACAAAGTACCTGATACAACTTCATTTGATGGCCCGACATTTGATGAAGTAGTTGCAAAGGATTTCACCACCCCTTTCTGCTTGCAGTCTAACTACTTCCCATCACTCAAGCTCTTTGTCAGACACTCGTTTGCATAGTGACCCATCTCATTGCACTTAAAACATTTCACTAACTGTAAATAAATTTTTTTATTACCTTCACCTTGATCTTTTTCAGTGAAATTGTGAGCCTTATGTCCCATCTTACCACATCAGTAGCACTTTCCAGAATTCAGAAGACATTCCCCAGCCTGCCTTTTTCCACATTTATCACAAACTGGAAACTTAGATTTCTTACCATTAGACTTTTTTGAAGAATTGTTCCCTTTCTCCTGCCACCTCGGTCTCTTCTTCTACTGGTTGTTATAGAACACTTGATCATCGGAAAAATCCATTTCCACCTTCTCAGCACATCAAACAAGCTTTTCATAACATTTAAACTCACGAGAAGCTAATGCACTTCGATATTTTGGCTTTAATCCTGAGTAAAAACGATTGATTTTACTATCAATGTCTCGGATAAAATTTGGAGCATACCTTTCCAATTGAGTGAATCTTTCTTCATAGGTAGCCACTGAGTCTTCCTCTTGCCTCAATTCCAAGAATTGTTTTTCCATCCTAAGTTGAACAACCTTAGTAAAATACTTTTCAAGAAACATACCTTTGAATTCATCCCTGTCGAGAGCATCAATCTCATCAGCGTCCCTGATATTTTTAACCATCGACCACCACTGATCTGCTTCACCCTCCAAATGGTAAATAGCAAGACTAACCTTTTGAAAGTATGAACACCCCATGACATCGAAAATATTCTCCTGGGCTTCATTACACCCTTCAGCTAACATAGGGTCAGATGATCCTCTAAATGATGGGGGATGTTGCCTCATGAAATGTTCCACCACTGACATGTTCCTCTGCGGTTGACCTGGCTGATCTCGTGCATGGATACCACCACCATTTTTCGCTTGAGTCAACTGCGCCATTACTGCAACAAACTATTCAGTTCCAATTCCGACCATCTCCGGATTCTGATTTGGAAGGTTATTTCCTTCTGCATGCCTTCCTAGCACTGCTTCCCTATTTCCTCTGCGGAAAACCATTCTGAACAAACATGTCATAGAAGAAGCAACATGGTAATCTTCAAATACTATATCACTTTAATTTGACCATAAAAAAATATTTTTGGATAATCATTTAATAGAATTCTAACTCCTAAAGTAATCTACACCGACCTCTGATACCAACTATAAGGCCCCGGCCTTAAACCTTACTTAATCTCGAGTTATTACAAGATTACACATTGAGGATCTTTTCGGGTTTAGAGTTTTAGAGAATTAGATCATAAAACATGCATTACATTCCATATATAAACAAAGTGGTTACATAAAGATAGTATTCTTATTTCCCATCAATGGAAACATATTTAAAATAAAACATGTATTCTTTCTTGACACTTACTTGACACTATCATCATATCATGTATATTTCCCTTGACCTGTGAAAAACATTTCAAAAAACTTTGGATGAGCATAAAAAGCTCAGTATGGGTTATAAAAATATGGAAAGGAAACATAAGATCATATATAGATAAGAATGAAATCATTATTTACCCATAAAACATAAGCACTTTATCATACCTCATCAAATCATGAATAAATCATAGAAATCATAAGACATAAAGGTAACCTGAGGCATTCATAACATTCTTACATAGGGAGTAACCCTCTTGGTTACGTTTGGAATACCCATCACAGTATATTCCCTAAATCTCTTCAGAGAAACCTTAAAGTTTCGCTACTTCGCATTACCCAATGCATTGGAGAGCTATATTGGGCTTACCCGCCCTTAGTTTATTACGGAACCACCCGTCTTCATAATAATTCCCAAGAACCTCAACATAATTGTATCACATAAAACATGCATAAAGGAAACATAACATTTCCACCTTTCAATCACAAGATATCAATACAACACATTGATATAAAAACAATATGGAAACCATTTTCAATAACAAAATAAAACATGGTATTTATTTTTCTTTTAAAAATGGGTATGGCTTGTAGAGGAAGCCGAAACTCAAATAATGGTCACGGTGGCGGAGAAGTCGTTGTCGCCGCATACGTACAAAAAAAACATTCCCTTTTGTCGTTTAGTAAAAAAAATCTTATAAAAAATATTCCTTTTAGATAAACGTAAAAGTCAAAGGGGTTTATACACCGTATAATAGAAGGTTGTGTATAAAACAAAATATGCCTCAATGAAAGGAGATTGAGACGAAGTCCCATACCTCAGGTCCGACTTGACTCGATCGTTATTTAATGTCCTGAATAATAAACTTTAGTTAATTTCCACTTTCATAAGAAACTTTTTCAAGTTCATTATTCCTTTTATATCACTTATTTCCATGTCATGAACACTATGTAATAATTTAAGTTAATAATGGTCGTTTTAACGATCATTGGTACTTGAGTAAAAAATAAACCCTTTATAATTACAAGTTGTTCATGTATCCATTATATCCATAATTATAATCATGATGTATATATCATATATATACAGTATATACATGCATTTATAATATTACATAATCATTTAGAGGTAAAAAATGAAATGTATCGTTCATGGAGACGGTAAGCCGTACGTACGCATGAACGCTACTTTCATTTCTATTTCGTATTTTATAGAATGGAATCATAATGATATAAATGTATATTATAATTCCAGTATAATATCATATATAATATCATAGTTCCATCCTTTATATGTCCCACATATGGTATTTAACGAATCAAATCAGTTTGAGGGGGCGGTAGTCCGCACTTCCTTAAATGAAGATATCACATTTACACATAATGGAAACCATAAAGGTATTCCCAAAATGAAAAATACAGAAGATTAAGGAAAACATAAACATATTATATATCATATATAAATATAGTGACATCTTAATTTACACCTTTTTAAGGTGTTAAAATAATGTTGAACAATCATCGTTTCAGGAGGCATAAATTCACCATCCACAGAAACAGTATGTCCTTTAGCCATTAGATGTAGGTGTGTGTAAGTGTAGCTAGAATCTATCATATAACAACATCCTAGTATATTGAAGATACTGGATTTGTTACAAAAGAAATTAATAAAAAGAGTTTTGGGGGTTGGAGAAGCAAAATAAAACAAAATGACTCAAGTGAAGACATTACCTTAAAATCGGGTAACTCCCTTTGGTTTGAGCTCAAAGGCTTCCTTGGGAAGACTTCTGCCCAAAGTGAGGCTTCAAGGAGAAAGAGAGGGATTTGGAGAGACAAAATGGGCAGGGGTTGGCCAAGACAAAGGATTTGGGAGTGTGGGTAAGGAGGTATAGGTGGGGACCTTTTATAAGAGGAGAGGAGGGGGACTCTTGGAAAGTAAAGAAATGTTACTTTATTTGAAAATGTATTTCGGATTAAAAAGTCCCACATTGATATAATTTGAGGTTAAGGTGATAAGTGTTCTAAATCCTCCCATACAATAGGTTTTGGAAATATTTAGGTCTTATATTTTACATTATCTTTCCATTTTATTTAAATCCTTTATTAATGAGGTAATCGCTGCATAATCATGATGTCATAAATAATTTAATATTTTTAATGTCTAAAAATTATAAAACAAATATCATGATGTAGGAAATAGTTTTAGATTTCTAATGACTATTTATAATCAAAAGGATCATTTATGTAGACAAAATTAAAAATACTTTACTTAGATGATACATTCTTTGTCACATTTAACATTTTAAAAATAAAAAGATAAAAAAGTCACTTTCTTACAAAAGTGATTCCATGGGCCCCCCAAGTTTGGCACAAGGCATCCCATGGTCGGCCATGAGACAACCAGTAGCCTTAGAACTCATTTTGTGGTCTTTTTTTATTATTATGATACCATTTTATTATCCTTAACTACCCGATTACTCATTAATCATGATAATTAAAGATAATTACCGTTGTTATTATTCATAATGTTCAAAAACAAAAGAGTCTTGATTACATAATTTGGACCTTATGATTCCAAATATGTAATCCATTTTACCAAATTCCAAACACATAAGCTTCAATAATTTATTTAAAAATAATTCCCGTTGTCAAAACAAATAGCGGTTTTTTTTGATACTATATCTACGAAATGTTTGACATTAGTTTATGACCAATTACAAAGTGAAATTAATCCTAATGGCCACCATTGGATTAAATGGTAAAAATATATTTAGATTACACTTTAATACCAATTACAAAGATAATCTATCCATATAATTAAATTAAATGAAAAAGCAGTTTTAATGTAAAATGCAGTATTTTTCACTATTCATTAAAAAATGAACATTGTTAGAAAAATACCAAAAATTTATCCAATGTAAATTTTAATGTCCCAATCATAATTAATATGTTTATTTTGACAAATATAGATTATAAAATTGTCAAAAGTTTGATTCAAAAAGGGTTTGTCCTAAAAAGGCAATAAAACAATCTTTTAAGAATATTAGTGTATTCCATGCATAAGATTGTATTTATTTTCATTTTAATCTTCTAAAACACTATCTTAATCATTAATATTCATAGATAAAAATATCTATTATTCATTACTTACTTGGGATGTTACAGGCCCGGTGGGGTGTGGCCCTGCCCGACCTGGCGCGGTCGGGCCCAGCAAGGCGCGGCCTGGCGGGGCGCGCGGCCCGGCTGGCTCGGCCGGCTGGCCGAGCGGCTCGGCCGAATCCGAGCGGGTTCCAAGGGGGGAAAGTTCTTCTGCACCGGCTGTGCCAGGCGGCACCGCCCTTCCCCAAACAGGCCGGCTAGACAGGCCGGTCTTCAATGCACACGGCCCGCATGGGCGGGTAGCCGTTCTTCTTCTGCGTGGCGCCCTCCTGGCACCGCGGTCTAGTTCTGCCCGGCCTGCCGATGGGCCGGCCGGTTTCCTTCTAGCATGGCGCCCTCCTTGCACCATAGCTTCTCTTTACCCGGTCGGACGATGGGCCGGCCGGTTCTTCGACCAATGTGGACCGTGTAGCGGGCCACTGTTCCTCCCGCACAACCGATGCGATGGCGTCGGCCTCCTTGGTCACGTTCCTGGTACGGCGTGATGGCGTCATGCCTCTTCCGACATCAATTTCCAATTCTAAAATAATAAATGAGAACAATGGAGGGTTATCGGGCCTTGTTCGTTCAGCCCCAAACCTCTGTGTAAAATGAGAGAAATTGTCCACATTTAACAACAATTTCCAATGATAACGGTGTATGTAAACATCCACATTCAAGAATAAACCACTACTTAAATAATCGATGTCGTTCGCCGCGCGTCGCGTACGATGGCGTCGCGGGGTGAGGTTTCGTAAGCGACGTCAGAGTGCGCCCGAGGAGGAAACAATGTCTCCTATTTTTTTCACGGAGAGAAGAAGAGGCTTTCATGTCATTATTCTTTGTGGAGTCGGTGCTCTACATCACAGATGTGTCGTTCTTCACGGATATGATGACATTCTTCAACGAAGGAGGATCTTCCTTCTTCTTCACACAAGGCTCTCCCCCCAAATCTCCACACTACAAGACAACCCAAACTAAAATAATGTCACCCCATATTTTAATTGATCATGCCATGCATTTCAAAATACAAATTTTCAAACACTTAATTAATTAATGAAAGAGTTTTAATTAATTAATTAAGGTGTGTGTGTTGGCTTGAATTTAAGTGGGGAAGTGGAAAGGTTACAAAATTAAGAAGGAAGTTTCCATGTAATTGACCTGGGAGTTCAAAGGGGGTTAAGGAGTTATGGAAAGTGAAGGGTGGGGGCTCGTGTGGGCCCCACATTACATTTATCCTCACATGGGTAGTTAGGAACTAGTGGGTACCTCCCCAACTCTCTCATTCATGATATAGCCACTTAGATATAAATAAAAATTGTTCCACAATTTTTATTCACTTCTAATTTAATCCAAAAAATTTACCTTCTCCTCCCGTACAAATGAAACTACAGTAATGGTACCCTTAAGCAATTACCAGCGTTGAGAATTCATTAGTGCCCTTGGATTTCAATTCTGATCACCAGTTCAAATGATAGAAAAACCTGCTAGTTCATTCAACAAACGTACCTGAGCTAATCTTCAGAAAATTATTCTGGGCACACTGGGCCTCAGAATCAGGTGCCATCAGATACTGTGTACTCATAAAATACCAAATAATATAAGAAAAAAATATTATTTAAATTTAAAGGTCTTTACAAAACTCCCACCTCAGGTCTTTATATCCCCGTAAAGCTACATCATAAACTAGGGAAACAAATGAGGGTACTGTGCACGCATATAAGCCTCCCGCTCACATGTTCTCTTCTGGAGGTTCCCGTGCTGCCAAAAAACGTGCACCATAGGAATCGACCATCCACGTAGGACCCACTCTTGTCGATTATCTATCTCTACCGGGACCTCCGCAAATGTGGCCTCTTCATCGATGTCCAGCTCCCCATGATCAATGATATGCATCGGGTCATGCATGTATTTTCTTAGCTGAGATACGTGGAAGACGTCATGCACCCGGTGTAACTGAGGTGGAAGGGCCATGCGATAAGACACCTCGCCTACCTTGCTGAGAACATGGAATGGTCTGATGAAGCGCGAAGTTAACATGTCACCCCGGACATGTCTCCGTATTCCACGTCGAGGTGAGACCCGTATGAATACATGGTCGCCATCCTCGAACTCTAGTGGTCTCCGCCTCCTGTCACCATAGGACTTTTGACTGCTCTGTGCAGTCCTCATCCTCTCCCGGATGATCTGATCCTTCTCTGTCATAGCATGGATCATCTCTGGTCCTACAAGTGCTGACTCCCCAGGGTCAGTCCTGCACAGAGGTGATCTTCATGGTCGGTCGTACAATGCATCATATTATGCCATCCCGATGGTGGAGTGGAATCTGTTGTAGTATGAAGAATCCACTAAGGGTAGATAATCCTCTCAGCTACGAACAATGTCGAGGACAAATGCATGGAGCATGTCCTCATGATTCTGAATGGTCTTCTCTGTCTGGCCATCTGTCTAAGGGTGAAAGGCGGTTCTCAGGCGTAGCTGCGTCCCAAAAGCCTCATACAGCCCCTTCCAAAGTCAGGAAGTAAAGAGAAAATCTCGATCGGAGACGATAGATGATGGAACAACATGAAGCTGTATGATCTTCTGAACATAGAGGCGTCCTAAGCTCTCCACTGAGCCCTAATCTATAATATGTAAGAAGTGGGCTGACATGGTGAGTCAGTCGACAATAACCCAGATGGAGTCGTGTCCTCTAGAAGTACATGGAAGCCCTGTCACGAAATCCATATATATCCCATCCCAATTCCACTACGGGACCTCTAAGGGCTGCACCAAGTCTGCCGGAACCTGGTACTCCGCCTTCACCTGCAGGCAGGTGAGGCATCGTGAAATGAACTCTACCACAACCTTCTTCAGACATGGCCACCAGTGCTATCGTCTGAGATCCTAGTACATCTTGACTAGTCCTGGATGTACCTCCAAAGGAAAAATGTGAAACTCCCTTAGCACCTCCTTCTGTAATGCAACTGGGACCATGTTACATCCCCGGAAGAGGATGACATGCTCTCCTCCTATAGAAAATACATCAGGCGCATGTCCTGTGGATATCTATGCACGTTGCGTCTCATAGTCAACGTCTCCAGGATGTGCCTCTCTGAACCGCTGAAGTAGTGGAGGAGTGAATATGAGTGATTGTAGAAAGTCTGCTCGATCTATATCAACAAAGGATATCTGCAATGTGGCTAGTTTCTCCGTCACCTATCCAAATACCCTAATGGTCGATCTTCTGTTGATAAGATCAGCTACCATGTTTCCCTTCCCAGGAGTATAGACTATCTCAAAGTCATAGTCCTGGAGGAACACAAGCCATCACCACTATCTCAGGTTTAGGTCCTTCTATGAGAAGATTTACCTGAGACTCTGGTGGTTATAGTAGATTGTAAAGTGCTCGCCTAACAAATAGTGCCGCCACATCTTCAAGGCGAAGACCACTACTGCTAACTCTAGGGAATGGGTAGCGTAGTTCTTCTTGTGCTGCCTCAATTTTCATGAACCATAAGCAATCACTGCCTACTCCTACACCAGGACACACCGGAGTACGGTCGATGATGAATCACAGGAAACTATTTACCCTACTCCCTCCTCCAGTAGCCTCAAGATGGGAGCACTGTTCAATCTCTGTCTTAACTTCTGAAAGCTCTGCTGACATATATCTTACCACATGAAGTGTTTCCCCTTATTTGTCGAAGCTGAGAGCGGTGCAGCAACTCTGGAGAAGTCTGGCACAAATATTCGATAGTACCCAGCCAGACCTAGGATACTCCGCACCTCCATCACGCTTCTGGGTTGCTCCAAAGCTAATACTACCTCGATCTTCGCAGGATCCACATCAACTCTCCCATAATAGATGACGTGCCCCAAGAAGTGGACCTCTCAAATCAATAACTAACACTTCGAGAGCTTACCATAAAGCTGGTGCTCTCAGAGTGTGTCCAGTAAAACCCACAAGTGGTAGGCGTGGTCATCCTCAGTAGTCGAGTAAATAAATATGTCATTGATGAAGAATATGAACAATCGATCGAGGTAAGGCAGGAATATCCTGTTCATGAGACTCATGAACACTGCTGGAGTATTGGTTATGCTGAAAGGCATATCCATGAACACATAGTGGCCATACCGAAACCTAATGGTCGTCTCTCCCACATCCTCATCTCAAACTCTGAGCTGATGATAGCCTGAACTGAGGTCTATCTTAAAGAACCATCATGCTCCCTTGAGCTGGTCAATGAGGTCGTCAATCCTCAGGAGTGGATAAATTTTCTTTACGGTCATGTGATTCAGGTGATGGTAGTCGACACGTAGTCGTAAGCTTTCATCCTCCTTCTTGGAAAATAAAATCGGAGAAGTAGAGGGTGAAACACTGGGTCAGATAAATCTGTTGCCCTACAAGTCCTCCTGATATACTCGTAGCTCAGGAAGCTCAGCGGGAGCCATCTGATATGCTGGAGTAGATATCGGGGTTGTCCCAGGGTACCAGTCAATGTAGAAATCTACCTCTCTATGAGGAGGTAGTCCTGGAACGTCGTCTGGAAAAACGTCCGCATACTGAACCACCACAACAGGAAAACTCAGACTCCACACATCAACCGCTCCGAGGATGAGAAATTCCAAATGATATCGGATTGGCTGCCCTCTCCTCTACGTAAGTCCATCATGCACTGCAACGGCTCCCTTCTCGCCGGTGAAGGTGAACCTGCTCCCATATGTGTGGACACACCACACATTGCACCTAATACAGTCAATATGGGCATGGACTATAGATAACTAGTTGATACCCAAGATGACGTCGTAAGGCCTCTACGCCGCTACAAGAAGATCCTAGCCGAAGCTCTCGTCTCCTCGAGTAAGCTCATACTGCTGGCACCAGTGTGTAATCGTTGAGTCTGCTCCTGTAGGAGTCTCTAGCCGTATGGATCGAGCCAACGACTCCATCAAAATCTCCAAGAACCCAACAAGGGCAGCTGAAATAAAAGAATGACTCACTCCTGTGTCTATAAGAACCTCAGCAAGAGTATAGTAGACACAGATAGTCCCAAGAATCATCTCAGGTGCACCGTGGTCATATTCCTTCACTTCTTGAAGCTGAGCCTACCTCTGTCCGCCAGCTCCCAATGGTCGGGGTGGACCTCCTAGTGGTGGTGGTGGTAGAGCCTCGAAGCGTCACCCACCACCCGCTGCTCAGCCAGCTCCTCTGCCTCGTCCGTCTACTCCATGCGGACCGCCACGGTTGAACATCTGCCTCTACCTGGGTGGTCCCTCAACCATCTGATGCTCCTCTTCATGGTGGGTCGGGCAGTCACGGGCCATGTGGCCCTGCCTGCTGCATGCATAGAAATGCCTGCCGCTCGTATGACTTGCTCTGCTGCGTGTGCCCCGCATCTCCAAACTTGTATCCTGAGGTCTCCCAGCGGATGGCCTGGTCCACTTTGACCTTTGCGAAATCTGTCTTCTACCGGCTGTAGAAGACTCCGCTATGTGTAGCCCTGCGGTAGGCCTCGCTGCTGGCGTAGGCTCATCAAGGATGTTCTCCACATGAAGGGATCACTCCAGTACTCCTGCCTACGTCAGAATGGTGAGGGAGATAATCGGAGCCCTGATCTCATGCCTCAATCCCTAATCAAATGTCTGGGCCTGGAAGAAAGGGTCCCATACCATGTTCGTGGAGTAGCATGAGGGGTCGGTAAACCTCGCCGAGTATTGGGCTACTGTCATGCTGCCTTATCACAGCTGTAGTAACTCCTGGATGCGCTCTGCATGGAGGGTGGATGGAATGAACTCTGAGTGGAAGAGGCTCTTGAAATCCGTCCACTGTAGAGATGCCTCGTCGTGCACCTGAAGCATCAGGATCCACCGTCTACCTGCTGATGCATGCAGGAGACTCGTCGCAAGGATTAACATAAGATCTGGTGGTGTCCCTGCCAATATGAAGACTCAAACAATTGCCTCCATCTAATCCTCGGCTGCCTGAGGGTCCGTCTCTCCACGGGACTTGGGGGCAGCCTCTGTCGCTGAAACTCGTGCAGTGCACTCAGACAACGTGCACTCTCTGCTGCTGGGGCTGGTGGTATCAGTGGCCCATCGGGTAAGGTACCATTGGTTCCTCCACTGTAATGGGGCCCTGCACCGAGGCCTCGTCGCTCGGTGGGCTGCCATCTCTCACGTAACTGGGAACCCTAGCTGGCTGCCATCATGGGGCCATCCTGAAAAGAAACAGGTGAGCCACAGTCAAACAGTATACCTGGTGAGATGACACAACGTAATCAAAAATAATATATCTGAAACACTCATGCAATCAATGTTTTCGTGCACTGAGTCAGAAATCAGAAGTCAGTGTCTTGGTGTATGGATACATCAGCTGCAGCACTAACACTGGACTCCCTGGACTGATAACCACACTCAATTCGCTTAAGACAATTGATTCACAGAATGAAAATATCAGAGTCATGACTTCTGTGGTAGAACCAACTCCTCTGATACGAATTTGTCCCGACCTGTCCTCGGGGCCCATGGTGTGACTACCCTAAGCCCACCTTCCATAGAATAGGGGCTAGTGACTAGCACTAAAGAAGAAAATCCCGATAAAAGGGGAAGGAATTGCCTTTATAAGTAAACAAACACAACAGAGTACGCAATAAGAAGTAAACACTATGTAAACTGAGTACAAAAGTAAGTTCTGGAATGTAAACGGGTCAGAATACAAACTCTACTGAAAGTACAGTACAACAGTAAAGAAAAAACAGCTGTAGTAAACCAGCAACCACTGTGTCGTCCTCCGGATATCCCACCAGAAGGGTGGGTATAGATGGTCTCCTCAGCTCCTTGGGTCCGGCCGTCCGCTCTGTGTACGTCCCTCCATGTGGTCCCCCTCCAGGTACCGTTCCGCTCCACAAGACTCCACCTCGATTAGTGCTTTCTATCGTCTACATCCATCACAACGTAGTGCGGGCATAGCTTGTGAAGGGGTGAGTATACAATACTCAGTAGGGACCCTGGAACCCCCGAAGGTCTCCTAGCATGCACAAAGGATTAACCACAATGGAAAGATACAAACATGAAGTATCAGACAACTATATATAGGTATATTCCCATACATATACCTAAGTCATCAATTCCAATTTGGTTCTAACCTATGAGCCCAAGAACAACCCATTCCACACAAGAATGCGCAACCCTGTCCACACAGGAAAGCAAGTCAAACACATCGATGAAGTGATTGAAAGTCAAGACTCAGCTCACAAAGTTATACTACTCAAGAAGAGGGGTGGAGATGATAGATGTAGCCTCTGAATAATCTCCCATGCCGAACCCACGTAGGATCGAAGTACAGAAGTCATCGCTACCGAACCCACATAGGATCCAAGTATAGAAACCATCGCTGCCGATCCCACGTAGGATCTAAGTACAGTCATCATCATTGCCGAACCAATGGAGGATCCAAGCACAGTTGTCCTCATTGACAAACCCACGTAGGATCCAAGTATAATCGTTGTCGTCGTTGCAGTCGCAGCCAGCTCTAGGGTTCCCACACACAGCACGCTCGATTCTGAGAAGGCCCGCTCCACGAGCCAAGGGGGTCGATACATCAGCTGTCACGGAGTCCAAATTTGTTGTATCCCAACGTTCCCTCTCGCCAATAGGAACTCAACGCGACAGACGACGCGTCAATCCGACACCCGGTCTGAGAGATTTTGGCTTTTTTGTCCCAGGGGCCCAGTTAGAAATACACTCGTTTCTAAAGTGAATGGTATCCAAATTCATCTGATACTCACTTAGTGTATCTCAAACGGACCGTCTCATCGAAAGAGTCCTAGTGCCATAGAAGTCGCATCGATCGGATGTACGATCCTTATGTTATTCACGTTAAAGATAATAACGGGGCCGACCCGTTTAGCCTAGTGGGCCGACGGGTCGGGTTGACCCAGTTTGACGGGTCCGACCCAGCAGGGGTGTTGGACCGGTCCGAAGAAAAAATACTCAACTCGGCCCGGCCCGAAGTGGCACGGCCCGACCCGGCGGGTCACGGCCCGACCCGACCTGGCGCGGCCCGGCCCGACCTGGCTGGCTCGGCCGGCTACTCGAGCGGCTCGGCCGAAGCTGAGCGGGTTCTTGGTGGGACTCCCCTGGTCTTCTACACCGGCGGCACCGCCATTCTCCAAACCGTCCGGCTCGACCGACTGCAATTTAGCGCATGCGTCCCCTATGGGCGGGCTGCCGTTCTTCTTCTACGTGGCGCCCTCCTGGCGCTGCACTCCGGTTATGCTCGACCGGTTCCTTCTAGCATGGCGCCCTCCTGGCGTCACGGCTTCTCTTTTCTCGGCCGACTGGTTCTTCTACTGAACCGGCCCGTGTAGCGGGCCGCGGTTCCTCCCGCACAACCAGTGCGACACCGTCGTCCTCCTTGGTCGTGATCCCGGCACGACATGATGGCGTCGGGTCTCTTCCGCCATCAATTTCCAATTCTAAAATAATAAACAAGAACAACGGAGGGTTGTTGGGCCGTGTACGTTTGGCCCGCACCCTCTGCATAAACCGGTATAAATCAGCCACATTTAACAACAAATTCCAACGAGAACGGGGTATGTAAACATCCAAATTCAAGAATAAACCCCTACCTCGTTAATCGATGTCGTTCATCGGGCGTCACGTTAGACGGCGTCGCGGGGCGAGGTTTTGTAAGCGACGTTGGAGTGCGCCCGAGGAGGAAACGACGTCTCCTCTTTTTGTCAAGGAGATAAGAAGAGCATTTAATGTCATTGTTCTTTGTGGATTCGGTGCTCTACATCAAATAGGTGTTGTTCTTCTCGGAGAGGATGATGTTCTTCAATGAAGGAGGAGCTTCCTTCTTCTTCAGAGAAGGCTCTCCCCCCAAATCTCCACACAAAAAACCAGCCAAATTAAAATAAGGTCACCCCTTAATTTAATTGATCATGCCATGCATTTCAAAATACAAATTTTCAAACACTTAATTAATTAATTAATGAGTTCGAATTAATTAATTAAGGTGTGTGCGTTTGCTTGAATTTAAGTGGGGAAGTGGAAAGGTTACAAAATTCAAAAGGAAGTTTCCATGTAATTAACATGGGAGTTCAAAGGGGGTTAAGGAGTCATCGAAAGTGAAAGGTTGGGGCTCGTGTGGGCCTCACCTTATATTTATCCTCACATGGGTAGTTAGGAACTAGTGGGTCCCTCCCCAAATCCCTCATTTAGGATATAACCACTTAGATATAAATAAAAATTGTTCCAAAATTTTTATTCACTTTTAATTTAATCCACAAAATTTAACATCTCCTCTCGCACAAACGCAACTATGGTAAAGGTCCCCTTAAGCAATTACCAGCATTTCGAATTCATCAGTGCCCTCGTATTTCAATTCTGAGCACCGGTTCAAAAGATAGAAAAACCCGTTTGTTCGTTCTCTGAACGTACCCGAGCTAAACTTCGCATATTTATTCCGGGCACACCGGGCCTGATTATCAGGTGCCGTCTGAAACTGCATACTCGTAAAATCACAGTGAAATTAAGAAAAAAATTTCCGTGAAATTTATGGGTCATTACATTATGGTAAAAAGGAAAATTTACACTTACAATATCCTATGCATGATTTTTCTGAACGGTTTAACAGACCGTGCGTAAACCATGCACATGTACTTAGGAAAATGGGGTTCGCACTGGGAAAGCCAGATGTCCATGCGCCAACCATGTGAGGTGGATCATTATGAAAAAAAAAATTTAATAGTTATCCAAACCATTTGGACTTCTTACATAGTCTACTCTAAACAATTCACCAAGCTTATTTTTCCTAAAAAATTGGTTTCGGGTTATGACCTTTTCCCAACACCCCGGAGACCTCTATTAACCCCATAGGCATCCATATTATACCCAATATACAGATTTATATTGAAAATTAAAATAACCATACAATAATAGAAATACATGTTCATACAATTACGAATGAAAGTATGATCTAAATATATAATAGTATAAATAATAAATTTTTTTAGTAATTATTAATTGAGTTTTGGTATTTTGTAAGTCATCAAAATTTAATTAAAATATTAAGATTAATTAATTATATTAAATGAAAATTTATTTTAAAAAAATATATTAAAAATAATATTTTGTTATCTTATAATTTTATGATAATTTTATGAGACCTTTTTTAATTTTCCAATGTGCTATAAAATCAGTTATATTTTTATAATCTATATTTACCAGGTAAATGATGATTATAATAAAAAATTTAATATATTATTTTTATTAAATAATTATCATAAAATGGAGTTCATTTTTTAAATTCTATATGATAAAAAATTGTTAGGGTAATTTTATTGTATATTTTTGAAATATATAAATTTTATGAGAATAGTGAAATATTGTAATTTACGTTATTTGTAAATTATTGAATTTATGAGTCATGCTTCTGTCATGGATGATATATGTGATCATTGGTTTGAACTAAAATTTACAAATTACTATATATTGTCACAATAATCCTCCATATTTATTATATTGAGATAAATAATAAAATAATGAATAAAATAATTAGAAAACACCCCTCTAATCCATTATAAATACCACCCCTCAGCACCTTGTCTCCTCAGACATCTAATGCGTAAGAACTTATAAAAATTCAACTCAAATGTCAACCTAATCCTCTCCCCCACATCCAAGAGAAATTTTTCACATCAAAAGACAAAAAAAATTCCCCATGGAGTCTCTCAACGAGGACAAATTGGAGAGGTAAAATCCACTTTTCAATTCATTTATGTTATTTTCAAGTTCATTATTATATTATTCTCTCATAACCTCCCATCATAAAACTGGAATGGTAACTAAATTAATATAAAAATATAATAATTGTATTATTTTTATGCAAAAACCCATCATCAATTCTCCCTGTCACATTTTGTTTTAAAAAATGAAAACATCATCAGTAATGTGTTAATTTATCACAGTCAAGGACCAAGGGTTATGAATTTCCATTACAATCATTTATGATGGACACAAAACAATTTTTATTTTTGAAATAGATTATAAATAATATTTTATATCTTATTTAATTTTATATAACAATTATATTTACATTATATTAAATAATAGAACAAAATGACTTCATTGTGATAAAAAACAGCTAAAATTAACCCAAAGGATTATCACTAACATAATTTCTAATAATTAATTCTTATATATGAGAAAATAATAATATATAATACCAATAAAACTTATATTTGTTCATTAATAACATATAATTTCAATTCCACATAATTATACCCATTCTATATGAACCTCCATACTCATATACAAGTGGAAAAATCCTAAAAACCAAAACAAAGAAACACTTATGATTGTTGAAATTGAACTCTATAACTCATTGAAATTCCAAAATGGATAATAATAAAACTATGAAGAATAAAATTCATGTATTAATGGTCTTGGATTAGTGAATTTCTGAATTTAATTGGATTATTTATGACATTAAAATCAAATGCAGAACCCTTTTAGACATAAGGTAAGGGATCCTTTCTGAACATTCGTACTTCCCTAAGGTTATGATTTCTATCAAATTTCCCAATGAAACTCGACATGATTTTTATGTAATTCATATAGATTCTATATATATGATCCTAAATCTTTTATAGAGATCATATCATCCTTATTTGATGGGTTAATACATGTTTTAATAAGGTTCCCATGTCAAATATTTTCCATAACTAAACCTGATTAATGTGAACATCCAGATTTCATTCCCATTTTGAAGTGCACTCCATATTCTATTTTAATTCACCATTATTTTTATGAAATCACTAATTTTATTATAAAATTATATTTCAGTTCATTTCTAGTTTTATAAAAACTACTATTCTTTATCAATTTTAACAAATTTTTACTACTTTCAGCATACCACACTAAAATATTTTATTTATAAACAAGTTTAAAAACTATTTTCAAAAGTAATAACTTTAGATTGACATATATTATCATGATCAATCAATGTTTTACATTATTAATGTCCATGTATAATTAAAATCTTTCCTTCCATGTACACCATCATAACATTCCCATGTGATATTTCTTTTGAAGTAATTATGATACCCAATTGTTTCCATGGGATACCCTTATGTTCGCATCTAAATTCATTATTCATTATGTGGAAGAAAATATTCGGGAACATGTTATGATGTGCTCACCTAGATAGGGAACCAATTCATTGGTTAATATTTAATATGACTATATTAAATGTTAAATGGTCTTGGTGGTTCGTCTTGACTCATGCTCCATGTGGAATAGTATTGGTGGTTAGCCTTGGCTTGTTCTCCATGTGAAATGGCCGTAGTGGTTAGCCTTGACTCATTATCATCCATTTGAAATGATAATTTAATCATTCTAAAGAAATTTTTATGTTTTTACCACATTTCTACAGTACCATGATTCAATGTACCCATCTTATACATGTGATTCTTCCATATGTTTAGTCATTATCCATTTATTTAATGTCATCATGTTGTGCATCAGAACTGATGATCTATCTTTCATTTTATATTATCTTTTACTTACTAGGTTTTTTTACTAATACCTATTGTTCATGAATTCTCGAGGTTATTGAATGCAGATATAGATGCACTTTGGAAGTTAGGATCTCATTATAGAGAATAAATAAAAAAAATCATGATATTTAATTATTTACCTAATCTTCCAAATATATTATACTTTTAAATCCATAGATTTCATTTTTATGTTTAGTTATGCATAAAATCATGTAATGATATGGGTATAAGGATAGGGTCACTATAATTTTATCTCTCCCTTATTATATTTCCATTCCCAAATATTCCCTGATATTTAATACGAATGATATTAAATGATCTCTAAATGGAATTATGTAATCCTGAATATAAAATATGGTATATAGTTATTAGTGTATTAATTTTTAATACAAAACTCATGTATGTATATAGTTAACCATAAATACAAAACTCTTTGGCCATTCAAGACATGAATATTTATAATCATGGAAATGTAATAGTATTAGACACCAGCTAAGTGCTATCTGGGTTTAGGGTATTATAGTTGGTATTATAGGATATTTAGTAACACCCTTGAGAAATATATTATTTGGAAAACAGAGATTAATAAAAATAAACCTATGATAGACTACAAGGACATGTATATAATAACATTCTAATGTTTTATTTAGATATAATTTTTTTCCCTGAAATACATCCCAGTCATGATATTAAATCTAGAATTTCTTCAAGAATATATATACCTTTTTGTAATAACTTTGAAACTATGCACTGGGCCTGACATGATCGTAATAGGGAACATGAAAATACGCCTTACTATGCACCTAGATTGACACACCCAAGGGTCATGAAAGGGAAAATTCCCATTTTCATTACAAATCATTATGAAGGATTTGAATATATAATCAAAATAAATATCATAGGCTAATAATAAGGTGTGTAAGATTTAAAATAAATGAAAATGATTTGGATAACCTATAAATGATTATATTTTTTTTACCACTATGACTTTTTTACTACACTCTAATATCTGGTTTATTCTTCGATGGAACCTGACAGAGTATTGTAAACATTTCACATGAATTATAAGTTTGCGACAATTATAAACCAAATAGGATGTTGATGGGAATAAATAATAAAATCTTCAGGCCTAACCGGATTACCGAAATATAATGAAAAACAAATTCCTTAACCAACACCAAGACTCACCAATGATGTTATGGATGGATATTCCTAAGAGATCGACTGGTGAAAATCATGAAGGAAAAAGGGATCAATTTACATCATTCATGAAATATGGAAGGATACACACAAGAATATGTCTCAATGGAATGGTGAAATGATTTATCTATGGGAAATAAGTACATAAAGAAAATAATAATTGAGGAAGAATGAAGAGTATGATGTTTACAAATAAAAATCATCATTAGGATTTGTTTATCGATTGTTTCCTAAAGTGTTGGGAATCTGATAAATACCCGAGTTAATTATGACTTTCAAAGAATAAAATATAGATAAATGAAGGAAATATGTAGAAATAAATTGTTGAATTAATTATATATTTAGGTTGTATTGAATTCATTATATAGAAGGATATTTAATAATTAAATTACTAAAATCTACATCATTTTTTGAAAATTATATTAATATTGTTTTACAAAAAGTAAAACTAGTATTCTGGTTGGAAAACAATAAAATATGGAAGGCAGTGGGGCTTAAACCCATGATTGAAAAACAATAATGGTTTCAATCATATAACTTGACTACATGATGTGTCAGTTAATTTGTCATTATTTTGTTTAAAATAATTTCGTGAATACATATTAATTATGAATAAATAGTATTACTTTTAAGGATTATATATTAAATCATTAAACATATTGGTTTTTAAAATAGTTAGATATAGATATAAAGACCTCTTTTATTGATATTAGTATTAGTAGAAAGAATATTTTAGTGATTCAAAATGGTTTCATTCTATGAGATCCATTTCATCGAGTAAGTGATGAATTAGAATTTGATAAAAGGAAAAAAAATATATAATTAATTATATAAAATTATAACCTATCATGTAATTATATTTCCTTATATTCATGGTAAAAAAATGTATTTTATAACATTATGAAAATGATTTTTTTAAAAGTTATCGTAATAACCTCATTTATTATAGAAATGATAGTCCTTTAAATCAAAATAGACTTACATATTTGACACCCTAAACATTCCATTGATCATTAAAATTATTTTGTTTTATTAACTCTATCACACTATAAAATTATTTATGCTTTTCCTCCAAGTCCATATTTTTAGTATCCATTAATTTAATCCAATGTAGAATCCTTGAAATAAGTTATTCCATTTTGCATGTGTACTAGTCAGACTCTTTTATTAAGTGGATGTTTTATTAAATATTCCCATGATGCAGGTTTTCAATAATAGAATGATTAAATATCAATAAATTTATGACAATAGTAATTTATAAATTCTGAGGATAGAATTTATTTAAAGTGGGGATAATGTAACTCACCGAAAATTCAAAAAGCATAACTTTTTATTTGATAGCATGTAAGAAACACATCACCAAATGTAAAAATAAAAAAAACTATAAATACTTTTTGGTCTATTTAATATTTTAAATTCAATATATTTCATATCATGCAATGCACACAAAACTAGGATATCATTTGTTACATGAAAGATATACATTCATTAGTAGCCTATATTACACACAAGACAAAGTTTTACCAAATACTACTAATGTTATTTCATATAATAACATATAACCAATATGTTAAAGAAATTATTAATAATATTATTAACTAAATTATAAAAATATATGTTTTAAACAAATTTAAATTGAATTCATTGGTAGTCAATTTATTAGTAATGAATATAAGAACTAAATGAATATAATTGAATGTGTTTTTATGCTTACTATGTTGTTCTATCCTAAGAAAATAAATGATTTACTATTTATGAATTATATTTATGAAATATATATATGTATATTATATACTATAAAATATCTTTTATATTCCTTAAATAGGTTTTATAGTAATAAGACAAGAATAATTTTAGTTTACAGATGAAAAATGTATTTTTTTCAAAAAAAATAAAATTTTCTTCATGTTAATATGGAACCTATTATAAATTAAAATTTTACTCTTTTATAAATTTAATATTTCCAAAAATATCATTTTTGAAATCGGAACATCCAAATTATATTTGTGTTATGTTTCTGTGTTTTTTTAGTTTTATTTTTTAATGAATAGTGAATAATATTGAATTGTAATTAAAAAATATTATTCATCTATTTATTATAAGGATAAATAATATTTATTTTTGATTTTTGAATGATTATTTATATAAAATGTGAATATATTAATCAAATATAGGTAGTAAGAATAAATATAACATTGAAATTTCATATACAAGAATTTCTAACATTTGAATATTTTTACTAAAAAACATTTTATTCATTCTGTCTATGGGATTAAATTTAATTTTATTTCTACCATGTATGAGAAATGAATTTGTAAAAAACTGATTTTATATGTTTTAACCAATATATTTATAATTTCTGATAATTTGAAAATATTTTTTATGTAAAAATATTAGTTAAATAAATTAAAAAAAATTACCCAGATTAAGGTAAACATAAGATTAATAAGTGACTAAACCATAGTCATAAGGGACAGGGTGACCTAGAACCTGTACAAAGCATATTTTATGAAACTATTTTTCCATATAGTGTATTTTATGATATATGTTTATTTATTTGAGGCTCATGATGTATGGGATACCTTTCAATAGTGTTTACCTTATTATATTTATAACAATTCCACTCCTCCTACACTATAATAAGGAACTGACCCATCCAATTGATTAACACCTCTTAGGAACATTATCCCATACCAACTAGACTGAATAGGCTCCCACATTCTCTCCCCACATCATAGAATCATCTAATTGGGAATAAATAAAACCACCAAAGTATTTAGGTATAAACCAAAAAGAGTTACCCGAATAAGAGGTAACCTTCTTCAATGATATCTTTTGTTTCATTTACTTATACACCCCTAAACAAAATTTCTACCATGATTAAATTATAAATAATAATATTCAATATATTGATATTTTGTTATTCTAAAATTTCAAAATATATATTCACACTCATCCATCAAAACTGGATATGAAATCATCGTTCATGTGTACGGTGGGCTACCACCAAATGAACTGAATTCGTTCATTATTCCATTTAACAAAATTGATGGTTAGAATAATGATGGATTTATAGTATATATTATATATATATATATGAAATTTATAATTTCTATATTCTTCTTTAATTGTTAAATTACTCATATAGTCATGCTTTCCATTTTTTAGGAATATGATAACATCATTTGTGGACTTGTGGACAACTACATCCTCAACGTGAAGTGATTCATTCACGCTATACTAGGATTGTATTAAGGATGGTTTTTATGAACATATTTGAAACATAAGATTTCAATTTTATTATTTAATTAAAAAATAAATAAATAAAATTTCATTTTATTTCTTTTAAAATTAGAAAAAATGGAAGTAGAGTTCATGCATAAATAATACCTACTGTCTTCATTAATAATGTTTTTCATTCCATATCTCTAAATATAATGTATCACTATAATACATATTTGGGGAATATATAATACATTTAAATTAATTTTTACAATGAATAGGTTTTTATATCATGATATAAGTAATAATAATAAAAATTACATGTTAAAACGTACAAAAAAACAAGGCCTTTGAAACCTGAAATTGTGAAAATAATGAATGATTTTAAAAAAAATAGTAATAAGATATTATAAAATGTTAATATATGAAATGATAAATATATTTATGGTTTTATTATGAGGTAGTGAAATTTTTAAAACCGTTATATAGGATGAAAAAATATCATTCAAAAGGAAAGATAATGTAGTGGATTTTCATCTCATTTTTTACATCTGGTTCAAAGGTGTGTATCTAAGAAATACTATAGTACTACATTAGGGATCCTATGGGATCATTTTGGGAATCCAAAGGATAGACAAGGATCAAGTTCTAGGTGGGTCTCAACCTAAGAAAGTTTTACCCTTGAATCAGAATGGGGTTCCCGAGTGCTAATGGTATCGTCTGATCAGTATCCAGGGAGATCTCGAGTCAGACCATTGCTATTTGATAGTGAAGTCACATAATAATTAAAATAGTTTAATCCTTATCATTAATTTTTGTGATAATGTCATGTAGTATGCAACTGTTTTATCCATTTAACTTATATTTTATATTCAATGTCTATTCTTATACATTCCATTAATGTGGAAAGGGGTGTTATAGATATGCACCATACTGTTCATTCTCATTCAACATAGTAAAGTCATATACTCAATATACCTACCAATTTTCATTTCAAAATTAATTTTTAATTTAATCACTTACATTAGGTGGGACAAGTGGTATGCATAAATGGTACTTACCATTATGTAATTCAAAACATAAACATTCCATTTAATATAGAAATATGACCTTTAGAGAGGTAAAGTGTATGCACACCAGAATAGTGGGTCAAACATGTCAAAAGACTAAAAACCCAAAAATGGAATAACGTTCGACAGGAGGAAAAATGACTTGTGGATGTAACCCATAACAACAATGAACATATTTGGAATGAGCATAACCATATAGTTCTAACGAGTATAATCATGGAATATAAATTTAATAAACGACTCCCATAGAATTATGTGGTCCCCATAATGTATTCTAACATTTATGTACTTTAGTGATAAATTATTCACTACCCACCTTAGTTTTGTATGAATCTCCTCCCATGGTATCAAACCTTGATTTTGCCCAGATTAGAGTATATCTAAGAAAAGGTGAAAAAGTTCATACCATGATAACTAGGTTGAGATCAAAAGGGAACGAGAAACGCTCAACTGGACTCAATTACGTATCATTGTTCTTCTAAGGTGAAGAGCCGAAGCCCTATCAGTTTCTAGATGCAAGAGATCTCTTGATCCCATGTTTAGATCTTTAAAAATATTTGAAATGGGAGAATTGTTTTGTAAATACAGCATAATCTCAAATTACGGAAAGATGAGGCAAGCTTACTAAATCATTATTAAAAAATGGACAATTTACTGTTATAATATCCTATGCATGATTTGTCTGAACAGTTTGACAGACCACACGCAAACCATGCACATGTACCTGGGAAAATAGGGTTCTCACATGGTTAGGCCAGATGCCCATGCGCCAACCATGTGAGGCAGCTCTTTCGGAAAAAACACAATTTGAACAGTTCTCTAAACCATATGGAATTCTTACAATGTTTACACTAAACCATGCACCAAGATTATTTTTCCCAAAAATGTGGGTTTTGGGTAGTGAACTTTCCTGAGAACCTCTGTGACCTCTACTATCCCCATAGGCATCTATATTAGGCCCAATGTATGATTTAGACTGAAAATTAAAAGATCCATACAAGAATACAAATAAAATTTCATACAATTATGAATGAAAGTATGATATAATTATATCATAGTATAAGTAATAAAATGTTTTAGTAATTATTAATTGAGTTTTGGTATATTTATAAGTCCTAAAAATTTAATTCAAATATTAATATTAAATTATTATTTTAAAAGAAAATTTATTTTCATAAAATATTTTCATAAAATAATATTTTGTTATCTTATAATTTTAAGATAATTTTATTAGACCATACTTAATTTTTCAATGTGTTATAAAATCAGTTGTAATTTTATAATCTATATTTTCAGAGTAGATGATGATTATAATAAAAAAATTTAATTTATGATATTTATAAACTTATTTTCATAAAATGGAGTTCATTTTATATTTCTAAATGTTCAAAAATTGTTAGGGTAATTTTATTGATTTTTTTTGGAAATATATAAATTTTTTGTGAACAGTGAAATATTTTAATTTACGTTATTTGAATATTATTGAATTGTTTAGTCATTCTTGGGTCATGGATGATATAAGTGACCATTGGTTTAAACCAAAAAGCACAAATTACTATATATTTTCATAATAATCATAACTATTTATTGTATTGAGAAAAATAATAAACTAATGAAAAAAATAATTATAAAACACCCATCTAATCCATTATAAATACCACCCCTCACCACCTTGTCTCCACACACATCAAAAGCACATAACCTTATCAAAATTCTACTCAAGTATCATCCTAATCATCTCAACCACATCAGTGAGAAATTGGTCACATCAAAAGACCAAAAAAATTTCCCTATGGAGGCTCTCAATGAGGACAAATTCAAGAGGTAAAATCAACTTTTCAATTCATTTATGTTATTTTAAAGTTCATTCTTTTATTATTCTCTCATTACCTCCCATTATAAAATTGGAATGGTAACTACATCATCATAATGTAGATTAATTTCATTATTTTTTCTGGTAAAATATATCATCAATACTTCGCCCTCACCTTTTGTTTTAAAAAATGAATACTTCATCACTAATGTGTTAATTTATCACATTCAAGGACCAAGGGTTTTCAATTTCTGTTACAGTCATTAATTATGGACAAGAAAAAAAATTTATTTTTGAACTAGATTTTAGAGCCTAATTTTTATCTTATTTAATTTTCTATAGCCATTATATTTACATAATATTAAATAATAGAACAAAATGATTTCATTGTGATAAAAACACAAATAAAGTTAACCCAAAAGATTATCATTAACACAATTTCTATAAATTAACCCCCATATATGAGAAAATAATAATATATAATACCAATTAAACTTATATTTTATCCTTAATAACATATAATTTCCATTTAGGATAATTATACCCATTCTATATGAACATCTATACTCATATACTAGTGGACCAATCCTAAAAACCAAAAAACAATCAACCACTTGTGATTGATGAAATTAAACTCTATAACTCATAGAAATTCGAATATGGTTAATAATAAAACTATATAGAATAAAATTCATGTATTAATTGTCTTGGATTATTAAATTGATGAATTTAATTAGATTATTTATTACTTTAAAATCAAATGCAGAACCCTTTTTCACATAATGTAAGGGATCCTTTCTGAACATTCATACTTCACTAAGGTTATGTTTTATCTAAAATTTCCAAATGTAACTCCTCATTATTTTTTTAAAATTCATCTAAATTAAATATATATGATCAAAAATCATGTATCAAGGTCATATCATCTTTATTTTAAGGGTTAATACATGTTTTAATAAGGTTCCCTTCTCAAATATTTTCTAAAACTAAACCCGAATAAAGGGAACATACCAATTTCATACCCTTTTTGAAGTGCACCCCAATATTTATATAAATTCACCATTATTTTTATCAAATCACTAATTTTGTTATAAAAATATATCTCGGTTCATTTCAGGTTTTAAAAAAACTATTCTTTTTCCATTTTAATTAATTTTTACTATTTTCATCACACAACACTAAAATGATTTATTTCTAAACATGCTTAAAACCCATTTTAAAAAGTAATGACTTAATATTGACATACATTATCCTGATTTATAAATATTTTACAGTATTAATATCCTTTTATAATTCAAATCCTTCCTTTTATAGACACCAGCATAACATTCCCTTATGATATTTCTTTTGAAAATTTTTTGATACCGAAATGTGTCCATCAGTTACCCTTATGTTCGATTGCATATGTATGATTCATTATATGGAAGAAAATATTATTTAACATTTTATGATGGGTTCACCAAGATATTTATCCAATTCATTGGTTAATGTTTAATCTGATAAGATGTAATGTTAAATGGTCTTGGTGGTTGGCCTCGACTTGTGCTATATGTGGAACAATCTTGGTGGTTAGACATCACTTGTTCTCCATTTGAAATGGTCATGGTGGTTAGCCTTGACTCATTATCATCCATTTTAAAGGATAATTGAATCATTCTAAAGGAATTTTTATGTTTCTTCCACATTTATATAGTACCATGATTATATGTTCCCACTTTATACATGTTATTCATCATTATGTTTACTCATGATATATTAATTCAATGTCATCATGTTGTGCCTCGTATCTGATTATATATGTTTATATTTCTATTATAATTTCATTACTGGGTTTGTTTATCAAATAACTTATTTTCATTAATTCCATAGGTTATTATATACAGATATAAGTGCTGTTTGGAAGTTAGGATCTAATTATGAAGATTAAATAAACTTTTTTTTCATGATGTTTAATCATGTACCTAATCATCCAAAGATACTCTAAAGTTCAATAAATAGATTTTAATGTATTGTTTAGTTATGCATAAAATCATGTAATGATACGGGTATAAGGATAGGGCCAATATAATATAATCAGACCCTTATTATATTTCCATTCCCAAATATTCCCTGATGTTGAATAAGAATTATATTAAATGATCACTAAATGGAATAATGTTATCATCAATATAAAAATAATATAGGTTAAAATTAGTTTATTCAATTTTAATACAAAATTAATATATGTATATAGTTAACCATCATTACTAAACTCTTTGGACCTTCAGGACATGAATCCTTATAATCATGGAAATGTAATTGTATTAGACATCAGATCAGTGTTAACTAGGTTCAGGGTGTCACAGTTGGTATTAGAGGATATTTAGAAGCAACCTTGAGAAATATATTTTTGGAAAACATAGATTAGAGTAAATATACCTAAGATAGACTTTAAGGATATATATATAAGAACTTTTTAATGTTTTATTTAGATATAGATTTATTTTTTATTTTTCCTAGAAATACATCCTTATCAAGATATTAAATCTGGAATTTGATCTAAAATATATATACCTTTTTGTACCAACATTGAAAATGTGCACCGGGCCATACATGATCTTAAACGGGAACATGACAATAGGCCTTACTATGCACTTGTATTGACACACCCAAGTGTTATGAATTGGAAAATTCCCATTTTCATTACAAATAATTATGAAGGATTTGAATATATAATCAAAATAAATAACCAAAGCTAAAAATAAGGTGGGTAAGATTTAAAAAAAAGACCATGATTTGGATATCCTATAAATTATTATATTTTTTTCTCACTATAAATATTTTTACTACACTATAACTTCTTTTTTATTCATTGGATGGAACCTGAATGAGTTTTGTAAACATTTCACATAAATTATAATTTTGTGAAAATGATAATACAAATTGGATTTTGATAGGAATAAAAAATACAATGTTTAGGCCTAAATGGATTAATAAAATATGATGAAATACATATTCTTTATCCAACTCCAAGAATCACCAAAGATGTTATGGATGGATATTCTTAATAGACCGAGTGGTGCAAATCATGGAGGAAAAAAGTATCAATTTACATCATGCATGAAATATGGAACGAGACACTAATGAATATGTCTCAATGGAATGGTGAAATGGGTTATGTATGGGAAAGAAGTACAAAACGAAAATAATTGTTGTGGAAGAATGAAGAGTATAATGTATAGAAATAAAAATCATCTTTAGGATCCGTTTATCGGTCGTTTCCTTAAGTCTAGGGAATATGAGCAATACCCGAGTCAATTCTGACTTCCAAAAGATAAAATATAGATAATTGAAGGAAATATGTTGAAAAAAATTGTTGAATTATTTATATATTTGGATTTTATTAAATTTATTATTTAAAAGTATATTAAATGATTAATTTTCTAAAATCTCCACCATTTTTTGGAAATTATATTAATATAGTTTTATAAAAAGGAAATATTAATTTTTTTTTGAAACCCAATAAAATTTTTAAGGCGGTGGGGCCGGAACCCATGATTGAAAAACAATAATGGTTTCAATCATATAACTCGACTACATGATGTGTTGGTTAATGTGTCATTATTTTGGTTAAAATATTTTCACAAATAAATTTTAATGATGAATGAGTAGTATTACTTTTAAGGATTAGATATTAATGAATTTAACATATTGGTGTTTTAAAATACTTAGAAATACATATAAAGACCTCTTTTATGGATCTTACTATCAGTTGAAATAAAATTTTAGTGATTCCAAATGGGATCATTCTCAGATATCAATTTCATGGAGTAAGGGATTAATTAAAATTTTATAAAAGGAAAATAATAAAAAAAATTGATTGTATAAAATTATAACCTATCAAGAAATTATATTTCCATATATTCGTGGTTAAAAATGAATTTTATAATATTATGAAAATGATTTTTTTAAAAAATTATCATAATAGCCTCATTTATTATAGAAATGATAGTCCTTTAATTCAAAATAGACTTATGTATTTGATGCTCTAAACATTCCATTGATTATTGAAATTATTTTGTTTCCTTACCTCAATCACTCTATAAAATTATTTATGGTTTTCCTTCATGTCCATATTTCTAGTATCCACTAATGTTATCAAATTTAGAAAACTATAAATTAGTGATTCCATTTAGAATGTGTACTTGTCACAGTGCTTTATTAAGAGGATGTTTTATGAAATCTTCCCACGATGTGGGTTTTCAATAACATAATTTTTAAATATAAAACAATTTATTACCATGGTAATGTTTAAATTCTGAGGATAAAATTTATTTCAGTTGGGGAGAATGTAACACCCAAAAAATTCAAAAGGCGTAATTTTTTATTTGATTTCATGTAATAAAAATACCACCAAATGTTGAAATAAAAATATCCTGTAAATACATTAAGGTGTATTTAATATTTAAAATTCTCTATATTTCATATCAGGCAATGAACACAGTACGAGGATAGCTTTTGTTGCATGAATCATATACATTCATTAATAGCCTATGTTGCACGCAAGAATGAGTTTTAAAAAATACTACTAATATTATTTTGAATAATAAGATATAACCACGCCATTAAAGAAAATATTAATAATATTGTTATCTAAATAATAAAAAATATATTTTAAACAAACATAAATTTAATTCATTGGAAATCAATTTATTAGTAATGAATATAAGAACTAAATGAATATAATGGAATGTGTTTTTATGCTTACAAAGTTGTTCTATCCTAAAAAAATATATTTTTTACTATTTATCAATTATATTTATGATATATATATATAATTATATTATATTCAACAAAATATCATCTATATTCATTAAAAAGGTTTTATATTAATAAGATAAGCATAATTTTAGTTTACTATTGAAAATTGTATTTTTTTTTCAAAAAATGTCAATTTTTATTCATATTAATATGGAACCTGTTGTAAATTAAATTTTGAATCTTTTATAAATATAGTATTTCAAATAATTTCATTTTGGAAATCAGGACATCAAAATTATATTATAGTGAAGTTTTTTTTCCTAGTTTTATTTTTTAATTATTAGTGAATGATATTGAATTGTAATTCAAAAAAAAATTCATCTATTTATTGTAAGGATAAATAATATTCTTTGATTTCATAATGATTTTTTATATAAATTGTGAATTTATTAATCCAATATAGGTCATTAGAGTAAATTTGACATTGAAATTTCATATACAAGTATTTCTAGCATTTGACAATATTTACTAAAAACCATTTTATTCATTCCGTCTATGAGGTTAAATTAAAATTTATGTCTACCATTTCTGAGAATTGAATTTGTAGAAAATTTATTATATTTTTTAATATGATATATTGATGATTTCTAATAATTTGAAAATAGTTTTTATATAAAAATATTAGTGAATCAAATTATAATTAATTACCGAGAATAAGGTAAACATAATATTAATAATTGACAAAACCTTAATCATTAGGGACAGAGTGACCTTGAAATTATACAAAGCCTATTTTATGAAACTATTTTTACTATATATTGTATTTTATGAGAAATGTGTTATTATTTGAGGCACATGTTGTAAGAGAGACCTCTCAATAGTGTTTACCTTATTATATTTATAACAATTCCACTCCTCCTACATTAAAAACGGAATAGACCCATCATATTAATCAACACCTCTCGGAAACATTATCCCATAATAAATAGACCGAATAAGCTCCCAAATTCTCTCCCATCATTATAGAATCATCTAATTGGGAATAAATAAAACCACAAATGTGTTTGGGTATAATCCAAAAGGAGTTACCCGAATATGAGGTAACTTTCTTAAATGATCACTTTTGTTTAATTGACTTATAACCCCTATAAATATTTTTCTAACATGATTACATTATTAAATAATTATATTCAATATACTTTTATATTTTTATTCTATAATTTTAAAATATATATTCACACTCATTCATCAGAACTGGATATGAAATCATTGTTCCTATGTATGGTGGACTACCGCCTAATGAACTGAATTCATTCGTTATTCAATTTACCAAAATTGGTAGTTAGAAAAATGACAGATGTGTAGTTTGTATATTACATATATGATATTTATAATTCCCTTATTCTTATTTAATTTTTATATTACTCATATATTAATTCTTTTCATTTTTAATGAAAACGATATCATCGTGTGTGGACATGTGGACTACAGCCTCCTCAAACTGATGTGATTTTTTCACACTTTACAAGGATTTTATTAAGGATGGTTTTTATAAACATATTTGAAACATATTATATAAATATTATAATTTAATTAAAATATAAAATATATAATTTAATTTTATTTATTTTAAAATATGAAAAAATGGAAGTAGTGTTTATGCGTACATACTACCCACTGTCTCCATGAATAATGTTTTTCATTTCCTATCTCCATATATTATGTATCACTATAAATACATATTTTAAGAATATATAATGAATTTAAATAAATTTTTACATTGTATTGATTTTTATATAATGATATATGTAATAAGAAAAAAATAACATGTTAAAACGTACCAGAAAATATGGAATTTGAAACCAAAAATAGTTAAAATAATGAATAATTTTAAACAAACAAGTAATAAGATAATATAATAAGTTAATAAATGAAATCATAAATATATTTATGGTTACATTATATGTTAGTTAAATTATTAAAACCATTATATAGGATGAAAACATTTCACTCAAAAGAAAAGACAATATAATGGATTTTCTTCTCATTGTTTACATATGTAAGATAAATGTCATATTAACCGTTTGTGTAGTGTATCTTTTACCCATATTTCTTAATAACATCCTTCACAGTTTATCTATTATATGCCAGCATGATTAGTTATTTAGCATAAAATAATAATAATTCTCATTAATTCATTATTTATTCAACCATAATTAACCCTTACTGCTGATTTGAGCTCATAATTATTATGTTTTTGTTCCATAGGATTGGAAATTTTTTTTAACGAATTATATGCAAGGATAAGAAAGATGGAATAAATATATCCTAAAAAGAAAAAAAATTTATTTGTAAATATTTTTTCTATTTGTCTTAAACAACTCATGTATATGTAAATTTTACCAATACCACCAAACTCTTCCATCATTCATTATAATATTCCTTATTATCAAGTTAATGTAATGGTAGTAGACATCACATCTAGGATTAATAGGGTTGGGTGCTATATATAATCATCATTAGATGGATATAATTTCATGTAGATAGATATAAATACATACATATCATTTTTTGTATTCTTTATTATTAATTATCTTATTTATTTTAAATAGTTAGCCATTATTCCTTTTTAAAGAAAAATAATTCTCCGAAAACATGTTTTCTGAAAAATATTTTCATTTTAACTTCAAATGATGTTATCATATTTTATATAAAATTGATAGTTAATTTTTTTTTTAATTATACTTATTGTTATATATTATTATAGAAAAATGGTTTTATTGTTAAATAATTCATTTTCAATTATTAATTAAAGCATAATTCTTAGACAAATTATAAAAATACATTCTATGTTATTTTCACAAAGTATAATTTAAATATATATATATATATATCCAATAATAATTTTACTTGTTTTCTATGAAATATCAATATTTTAGTCTAATATCTATTAAAGTGAATGTTCAAATATTATAATTAATGTTCAGGTTTTAAATTTTTCCATCCAATAAAATGTTCATCATAGAAATTTTCATGGATATTACATTCTAAAGATTGAGTGTGGTTATCATTAATAAAATAAATTGTTCCCCACATTGCTTCCACTATTTTATTATTTATTCAATGTAATGTTACTTGTCGAGTCATCAAATTCCCAAATACATGATCTATGGTTTCCAGAATCTATATTTGCTCATCATAGTTAAAAAGATTAGGTTCCATTTATAATTCATTATATATAAGAACATGTGTTTGGTCTAGGATGTACATCCTTAATAATGATACATGGAGCACATCATTTAATTTATAGTGGATTAGTTTTATTTCTATGAAAATACATTACTCCAATACTATCAATAATTTCATAGGTTCATATGTACCAATGACTCTTTTTCCCTTCCTAATGCACCGTAGAACGCCTTACTATTGTGACAAATTCAAGAAAACATGTTCTAGAATTAGAAACACTAAATCATTCCTCCAATTATTAGTACATCTAATTTTTACTTCTTTTAACTACATTAATATGAGCCAGGATATAATTATTTCTTTTTCATTGTCTACTCAAAACTATTTGAGTCTACTTTTTTTCTTCACCAACATCATCCTAGGAAGATGGAATACAAAATCATATTATATATAATTCCTTTCGCAACACTATTTGAATACATGAAAAGAAAATATTGTAATATGAAAACTCTACCAAATGTAAATGATGATTCTATATACCTTTAATGACAATTGATCATGACCTAAATATGACTTCAATATTATAATTTTTCATATGTACTGTACATAAATTTTTGGATGGTATGATGGGCTCAAATGAAGCTCATTAAAATGTTAATTTCAACGATTCTACCAAAATTTTGATATAAAAAAGGACTATGATCATAAATTAATTAAATAAGTGTGTCACGACATCTTAAAAACCAATTAAAATATACTAATTCAAGGGAAAGAAGTGGTAAATAATCTCTTATACTATAATGATTTGAATATTTTGTTTGGGTATCCACAATATCTCACATTGCATCAATATTTTTAGGAGTCTGTGGTAGTCATACGGAAACTTCCCTAGTAATTTCACTCAACATACAATAAGGAATTGAAAGAGGAAGAATGAATTCTCTATGTTATTTTCTCTAAACCATCCCATGTAAATAAATAATTCATCAAGATATAGAATCTACAATTTTTTAATACATGTTATCAAAAAAAATGTTCCCTAAAATTTCTATCAATTTTTGTGCAACCAGTGTGTATAAATTTTTTTATCATTTATAATCATCCAAAAATTACATTTTTGTCTTAGTTATAGATTTGACACATTTTATATTTCCAAATATTAGAACACCATCTACACATATGAAGTCTTCCAGTATCCCATCTTTCAAGGATTTGATATTTTCTGAAAATTCACATCATCATATTGGTATCTGCTTATATTTTATAATAAATATTATTTTAAAATCATTCCAAAAAGGTGATTTCTTAATTTTCATAGATATTAACATATTTATATCTACTAAATACATGATTAAATTAACCCTCTCAATATTCACAAGGTTTAGAAACCCATGATATTTCTTACTCAATGTACCAACTACATTATTTTCCTTCCCAAATGTTAGTGTATTGTAAAATTATAATCCTTGAGTATATTAGCCATATAATTTGGATTATGTTGAATAATTTAAATGTAAAATGTATTCCAGACTCTTATGTACAATGTATTACTTTCATCATTAAAAATAGAGATAATTTCCCTATATATTAATTTAAATGATTTCAACTACCATGATAAGATCCTTAGTTGGATATTTATATTGATGAGTCTTTTATAACCACCATAAATATGAAAATATTATCATTAATCATAATAAGACAACCATTTCCCTTCTATTATGCTTCATTATATAAAATTAATTGATAAATTTTTATGGTATGCTAAAAAATTAGATCATTGACTATTATCCTCTTGGATTTTTCAATATATTTTACACATTCATTTTTTACCTATTAACATATCCCCTTTATGTGTATGCATGAGTAATTTGTTCGATATTATGTAAAACTTCTTAATGAGTCAAAAATAGTATCCTCCCAAACCAATGAAACTATGATCCTATTTTATGTTTATTTATATACTCCATTATTTTAAAGCCTTTTTCTTCACGGGAAGAAATGAGATTCAATCCATGGAGACAATATATCCTTGAAAAAATCATCATGATGAAAAAAGTCACACTTTCTAAATTTCACATATAGCCATTTTCATCGATGATTCTATTGAATAACCTTCACATTATGGGTAATGGTCTCTTATATGTTAGAATAAAACCGGATATCATCAATGGATACCACAAAAATTTATTATAAACATGTAACATCCTTTCATTTTTCAGAATTTTTTCATCAGAATATGTTCATTCATTATCTAAATTGACTATACCCAGAATGATAGTCTATATTTGAAAATATTTATATTATTTAATTTTATTAAAATAATAATAAATTAGAGGTTGATAATTACTTTTTATTATCATAATAACAATTATTTCCCTTAGGTCATCATAAAACATGATGGAATAATATTTCAGCTTAATGAAGATAAAAGGTTTCCCCTTATCAAAACACATGGTTGAATAAATCCCATTTTAGACAAACCCTCTAGTTTTTTCATTCACATTAACCAATTCAATAGTTTCTATTCTGAAGAGTGTCATTAATATAATCCTTTTATCTAAAATTTAATTAATGGAATACTCCACGTCATGTTCTGGTGGATGACATTGTTATTCTACATGGGATAAATCTAAGCATTCATTTACAATAAGCACATCCTAAATTTTAAAATCATATTTTTTATCTATAGATTATGATTTCTATTATACATTTGAAATTTCATTTAGATGATCTATTTGGGGTGGATCAAGATGTATCTTAGTTAATGACGTATCCTCTCTAATGATATGAAATTCCACATCTTCATCACAAATCATAATATCATTCTTCGTATGATATACAATTCCATTATCTTTGGAAATGAATTGCATAAAAAAATTATATGGAATTGAACCATAGTTTTTATAATAATTTTATAAAAGGATCCATTTTATGTTTCACAATGGAAACTTCATGACACATAATTTTCATAGTGAAATTTCCAATAAGATTCTTTTATGACAACTCATTTCTTAATATTCATGGAAAATATATAATATTCATGGAATTAATGAAAGTTATGAAAGAATGTGATGTCAAATAACAAAATAAATCATTGTCTAAATTTGAATCTATGATTAATTTAAAGACAAAAAGATCATGGATAACTTACACCTTAGTTGTAATGATTGAATGAGCTTGGCATCACTCCTTAACGTCTTTGGTGGTTTGTTCCTTTGATGTCTAGAGAATTAGTGTGAATTATTCACTATTTATTTGTAGACGAGTCATTGTAAGTCATTTATTTTTTGATCCCAATCAATTAATTAAACTTATAACCATTATACCAACACTTATTAAAATCTTCCACTCCCAACAATCATTTTCTATGATGATTCTTCCCACAATTTTTATGGGATTTAAATTAATTAATTTTAATCTAATTATTTTACATTTCCCAATTTTCAGTGTTTACAAACAACATATTTTTATATTAATTTATGATTAATATAAATGATCTAGAAAATTCCATCTATATTTTGAGGGGATATAAAATAATTTCCTCATATACTAAAAAAGATTTTAGAAATTTGGTCCCTTTGGGGATATGTTTCATTACATACAAATAAAATTTTAATTTATTATTATGTATTTCATATTTAATCTATAGTATACATGAATAAACTAGTAATAGTATTCAAACTAATTTCTACATATTCTTCATCGTTTTTGATTAATCCAAGGAACATTATCTTATATTCCATTCACTACATGTGATGGACATATTTATTGTTGAATTTTTTTTATAAGATCTACAATACATGTGTTCTATTTGTTATTACTCCCCATTATCTAAGATCAATGACCCCGTTTTATCAATATATCCCTTTAGAAAAAATTATTCAATTATAAAATTTTCCATTTCATTGCATCCTAATACTAAAAATATATTCTATAGTGACTTAATTATTCACTAAACTACAACTTGATTAGCAGTCCAACTAAATTATGAGGGATTTGTCTCATTAATTGATCCAAAATATGAAAAAAACACTATGTAATAATAGGTTTCTCCATTATTGATATTTTATTTAGCATAAATCAATTATGATTCCCTAATATATCCATAATCCTCTTAGTTTCAAAACAATATATATTGGATTTCTATAGAGGGGAATTTCTATATTGACCATGAGTTTTGATACAATACTTTCTTCCATTATCTATTTATAATAAAATCAATCTACTAGATTATATTTTATATTATCAATATTAAATCATAATTTATAATTATTAATCTAGTTTATAACTCAACATAAATTAAAATTTTATTCTATTTTAATGTTATAATCATATGAATAATTTATTTGGAGATATATTTATCTTAAAATCCATCATTATGGTTTTGAATTATAATAAGAATTATTGTATGAATATCACCTTGGTATGTCAAAAAAGGAGTATAGAAATATCTGTTTTAGGCCATTTTTAATGAACTATTCCAATCCCAATACACCCTTGTAGGAGTTTTTCCCATTGTTACAATTGTTCCAAATCGACAACCAATTATTTTATCCAAATATGGATTTATTAATAACGAAGAACACTGAATCATTAACTGTAAAAATTGGATATTATTCAATAATATTACATTTCCTCAACATCTGTCATAAGGTTGAGTTTCTTATTATATGTTTTCCTTAATCTAGATCCAATGATTTATATTAAACATTCTCTTATATCAACGTTAACTACTCTAACTATAGAACATAGAGATGATGCATATAATACCACATTTTCACAGATACAAGGGTTCAAATTCACATAGAACAATCAGTTCAGTAGTTCTGAATAACTACAAATATACATGGTATCCATTTTAGATTGGGTATATAATATAATACATAACAATGGAAAATGATAATAATCCTTGAAGATCATTCAAACGAGTCATCATTATATACTAGTGATTGAAAATAAAATAAGAAGGAGCACAAATTTCACAATGAGGATTATGTAAAATATAAAATATATTTGGAAAATAAGATATAATCAATATGGGAAGGTATATAACTGAAAACTCAATCCATTTAATATATTAAATGACCATGAAATAAATCCATGTAATATAACATTGACTAAATATAATGGGTAAAAATTACTATATTATCAATGAAGAAATACCATAATACTTGATTCCATGATCTCAAACAATATGATATATACGCGGTCATGAAGTTTTACATAGATAGTTTAGAAAAATGTGTAAAACCCCTTTTAATTTGGCCAACTATTTTTTTAATGAGACTTCTCTATTTATTGAGGGGATATATATTTATTAACCCCATCCTCTACTTTATGTAAAAATAATTCATCATATATTGAATGATCTCTATAATTCATTAATAATATGTATTATCATTAAATATTCATATTGAGAATAGAATGCATATTTAATATGATTTACCAAGTCGATAGAAAACCATTCATAGTAAATAACATCATATATAAATGGAATACATTTTAATATATAAGAATAACCATTATAATTAACATGTATATTTCATTGAAATTTAATTTTCAATGATAATGTTATGGTGAATGTTTCAAGAGAATGTAAAAAACAAAAAAATCAATGAGGAGTAATATAGATTTGATGATAAATTCTTTTCTTTTGAACGAATAAAGGTATATAAATTAAAATATAAAAATATGATTTCATAAAATAATTTTCGTTTTTTTAAACCAAAGAAAATATGTAGAATATGAAAAATTTCACTAAACATTTATGGAGGTGGGAAGTTTTTAATCTCTATATATGTTAAATAAACATTTATTTTTATATTTTTGTTAGAAAAATGAAAAATTTTAATTTTTGAAAGAATTATAAATATTCATTTAATACCCTTTTTAAATGTTATAAATTACATAAAATGTATTTATTAAATCAGATGAGAAAATAAAAATACATTTCAAAAAAAAATTTAAAAAAATTTACATGGAAGACAATTATATGTAGTTAAATGAAAAATAAAACTAGTTTTACTTTGACTATTTATTTACATGAATCAAGAACCCAAGAGAGGAAAAATGTTATAAAATATGTAACCACATTAAATATACATTTTATAAAAATATTCCTCCATTTTAATAAGGAATTACTATAATATTCCATAAAATAAAGTAAGAGAAATCCCAAAAATTGAAATTATATTGATTATTATTACCTATTTGGTAACATTAAAATATTAACCACTTGAATAAATATACATGAATTTTAACATTAATCACCATTAAAATATCTTTATTCATTTCAAATACATCAAAGGGGTAGTATGTACTCCATAAAAAGTCACTTGTTTTATAATAATTAAACATGACCTAGTGAATTATAAATATATATTGAATATCTTACCTCACTATTTGAATTTATTGAATGTTATTTAACTTCATGTATAAATTTTTTTATAAATTTATTATTTTTTCAATAAACATTATATATATTTATAATATCATATATGACATTCTTATAACATATGACCACCTCTTGTAAAATAAAATCTCATTATTTACATTTTTGTGTATTAACGGATTCATTTTCAGGTGCATCGTATTTTTAAGGAAGATCTAATATTTTTGTGAATACAATATTGATCCATAAAATAAATAATAATATTAAAATTATAAATACCACATTTTTTCATTACATTCTTTTTTTGAATGATTGATGAATGTTTGACCTGGAAAATTAATCACATCATTTTGTGTAGATGGTTGGCCATACTTATGCACACGTAATGAAGTAATTCAGTTAATGTGGTAATGAGTAAGGAATTGTATGATATATAAATTTCACAGAATAATTATAATGGAATTTCTATCATATATTTTTTTTTAATTACATAGTTATGATTATCAATTTCAATCAATGATGGAAAACAAATTACATCAGTTCCTGAGGCGGCAATATACCTTCCATTGGAGCATTGATTTTTTTTCCATTTGATGTAGAATTATATATGTAAATATTATTCTTTATTCATAAAAAAAATATAATTATATGTAATATACTTGTGTTACTATATTGAAATTATTGTGATATAAATAAAAAAGAAATAAAATAAGAAATAAAATAAAATATCTTAGTGAGGAAAATGACATTAATTTATGAGAAACACCACCACGTCACTTATTAAAGCCACTAGGGTGGGTATTTTCAGAATACCCAAACAACTATTATGTGGATAATTATTATTGTGAGATATTTGGTTAGGTTTTTGTTGATCTAATTGACTATAAAGTTTTGAAAATGTGAGGAGAGGGGGTTCCCTTTGAAAATTGAGGGTGAATGAAATTTTCGTAAATATCCAAACTATTCAATAATGGGAAGTCACTCTAAACCCCCGTTATATCAAAAACTAAAAATAATTGGTTAGGTTGGTGATATGATCCTATAACACTACTGAAAATAAAACAAAACATGTTTTAATCATTTTTCATTACTTACCAATAAGGTTACTCAATTTTACAATTTTATATTTCACCATAGTAACTAATTTTTTTACCTAGGTAATTTATCCATTAAGCCTCATCTGAAATTTTAATTACTAGATAACAGTAAAAAACAAATTTATATATTTTATAACCATTTTATCAAATAAATAATATATTCATATATCTGTTTGGGAATTTAATTTTAACACAAGCGCATCTAACATAGAAAACAACCTTTCAACCATAATTATTACAACTAATTTTAACTATTTTTGTTATATATTAAGAAAATAAATTCAGTATAAATTATTAACTATTATTAATTATTAAAATTAAAATTATGGATTCAATTTCATAAAAGTGGAATCATAATGTATTTATAATTTTATTTAAAAAGAAATATGTCTATAGTGTTTAGAAATGAGTTTTCATGAATAGATTTCTCGTGCATAAGATAACCATATATTAAAAATATGAATTTAAATAATAATTAAATGAAAAATCGATTAGTGTTCAATTTATAATGTCTAAATTCTATATATATAACTCTTTCGTAAATTTTATATTAATAAATTTCAATGGATGATAATTTTGGATTATAAAAAAACATGTTTTTTTCGAAAAAAATAGCTATCGAGAGAATATCATTTTTGCTTCTATATGATCATAAATATATTTGTATTATATTTATAGTTTTCAAAATTGCAATTTTACGTGTTAATAAAAATTAATATATTGATAAGTGGGATTAGTCAAATACTATGTTTTTGATTATTGATAAATTTTATTTCGAAGGTAAAATTTTAAAAATTCATTCATGGATTATTTTGACCAAGTAAGATAAAAATTGATATTCATCATATAAAATAAAATTATTTTCCCATGAAATTTTAGAATTAAAATTTTATTGTAGTTTTATTAAAATAGAAATATCAACTTATATAATTGTGATTTTACAATTATATAGGTGCATGTTAGATCTAATATTTGGTGACAAATGCATTTGTTTTCACCATACAATTTTTCGTGGGAGGTATTGAGTATCATCTTATTAATTATACATATAATTTTCATCCATATATTAAATTTTTTATTTTAGTTTTAATGATTTGTTTGATGACTAATATATATTTTACTATCTTAGAACGTGTGAATGGGTGTGAAGTTACTACCTAAAACATTTATATGATATATTTATATGGAGACGTGTATTTTTATGACATATCATGGATTATAGATTATTTTGGGATTTCTCATTATTTTTTATTGTGTTTATTGTTTTATGTAATTATATTTTCATTCCATATATGATTTTAGTTCCTCTCATTTTATTGTTATATACCATTACTACAAATTTCTAACATAGGGCCTACACGAGGAGGGCTATAGGGGAAAATTTAGTTTTCACTAAAAACCATGGAGGAGTCCTGAATAGTGGTGTGTCATGACAATATTAGTATTCCAATGATTTTGTATCATAAGACACAACATTATAAAATTTTACCTTTCTCCCAGTTTCTCCTTTTGAGATGTTCTCCATTAGAGAAACATATATTTCCTCACTAAAATTACTTTTCTATATATTTTTTCAAATATGTAGCATTTTCCTATTTATTTTGTATAAAAAATAAAGATAAACTTTATGAAAATTGATTAATATTTTTTCTCAAATCACTCATAACAAACTCCTATAATAAAAAAATTGCATTCCGTACCAAAGAACATTTCTGATTCAACTAGCTTCTTTAGATAGCAGTTATTTTTGTGTTTATCCACCAATCTAAAATTCCTTTCACTAAAAGGAAAATTGAATATGTTCACAAATCATCATATTTAAAATAATGGAAGACATGGTGGAGTTCCTCTTTCCACTAAAATCAATTTACTATGGTTTATAAGGATAAATGAGTTAGCATAATATCACAAAATTCATAAGATAATTGATGAATCCCTGGATAAAATACAGCCTATCTCAATATGTGATGATTTTATTTTTGTTACTAAAAATTTCATTCTATATTTAATTATATTATTTCATAAATTTGTGAATTTAATCAAATATATATCTCATAAATTAAAATTTTCCATATATACTAAGTTCATCAGTAAAATTTAATATGTATGAGTCCCACCATTATATTTGACGAGAAAAAATCTAAAAACATATCTATAAACTAATTTTAAATTATATATGGATAACACATGTTTTCAAGTAAACGTATTCATTTTTTTCTATACAAATAAATAATAATATATATCTGGGTTCTATTCTGAAAGTAATCGTAACACCCTTAATGAGATAATTGTTTCAAACACTTCACATTTACATGACCATGTCTAGGATTCCTCAACATTGTGTAATATGATCTATATAAACATGTTTTCTTATCTATTTCTTAATAGTTATTTTTAAATTATACAATATAAAGAAAATTAATAAAATATTAAACTCCATACATGTTCTATAATTATAAAATTATAATATTTTATTTACGAACATGAGAAAAAATAAATTCATTTAAAAATTGAACACATAATTATGTTATTAGTTGCTATAGGGAAATAATTAAATTATTTTCGAGTAAAATATATAGTTAAAAATATTAGATAATCGTTAGTATAGCTACCATAGATACTCTCACTCCAATGATTTCTCTATAATCAACCTCAAATGTAGAAATCTACTATAATCAACATGGTTCTTATATTTAGATTCAATTTTAAGATCAATATTTTATATCTAACACCCATTGAAAAAATAAATATATTAATCTTGATAGTGAAAAAAAATAATTATTTATATTTCTTCTTTAATAGGGGATATTTCTTATTCGAGTGGCATTTTGATGCTATAGAAAATATACTACATCTATAAAAATATACTCTTTATTACACACATAAACATGATTTATTACCTAAACATTCACATAAAACAGCTGTTAGGCTTTGGAATTCTGGTGGCTTTGGGGATTAGAAACATTACATAACAACTTAAATCATGAATTAAAATTTTTTATTGAAAACATCAATTACATGACCATACACATTCCTTCGTACATAACACTTTATGGGAAAACCTATGGACATGCATTAGAATATGGTGAACTATAAGCCCTAGTAAGGGAGTAAAAAAGGTATATTATGACAAATATTATACATTCAAAGAAATAGTCATATCAATGGATAATAATATAAACATGAACCTAATGGAATGAAAAAGCATTATTATCATAACATGGAAATGTGGAAACAACCGTTAACATGATATTAGCATCATCCAAGGATCATTTCTCATGGAGAATGGGAAAAATCCCATTAAACATGAATTAGATATAGTATACCCTCATTTAACTTGATGTATCAAGATACTAATCTTTATCAATTATATTAGAGCGCTATTAGGGTGCACCCTTCTTAATCATTTCATCTCATACATATGTGCACCACAAGGTTTATACAATGTGGAATCATTCAACATATACATTTATTCAATGAAAAATAAATATGGAATAATTAAATAAAAATATATAATCAATATGTATATTTTTGTAATGGTTAATACCCCTAATAATTAAATGGGTGTAGTATTCCAAGAAAAATAACTTTTGGTTGTAAAATCATGGTACAATTTCGACAGCATAACGACTTGACCTAAGAATTCAAAAAAAGGGTTAATGAGAGAGAAATGGATGTCTTATAATATTTAAATGAAATATAAAATAAGGTGGTAATATAGATACATGTCCCAATATATGTAATGGAATTTAGATTCATTAGACTATAGAATTTCATGAATGTAAATGAGGACAGATAAATCCATTACATAATTTCATTATGGTAATGGGTCTACATGGGATGCATTAATGAGAGATAAAAGGTTCTCTGATCATGTAAAAAATAAGAGGGATGTATGGGGGAGGTTTGAAATCATACCCCAAATTTTTTAATTTAAAACAAAAGGGAATAACAACATAAGGAAATATGAACAAAAAATAGAGAGGAAGAAATCCCTAACCTGGATGTGTGATCCTATAGGCTTGGGAGAGGCTTCAGAGAGGCTTTTATGGAGATTTAAGAGACTTGGGAGGCAAATATATAGTGGAGGTAATTGGATGGTTGATCTCCAAATTTTTTTAGTGTAGAGAAGTAGGATATTGTGTGGGGTTATATAATAAAGAGAAGGAATTCGTTATTTTTGGGGTTTTGGACACTACACATTAAACTAATCAAAACCACAAACCATACAATGGGTAATTACCATGTGTTATTCCAAAAGGGAGTGGAAACATTATTTTATATGGATAATGTCAAAACCTTTTAGAATATTTGTCTTTCTTATGTTGAGTTGAGTCACACTCCGAATGAAATCATTTTAAAGAGTTAAAATGTTTTATATGTCTTGGAGAGTCCACTAAAGAACCTTTTAGAATATTTGTCTTTCTTATGTTGAGTTGGGAAATTATGTTGTCATAAAACACATTATATATTTAAACATTACTTAATTTTTACCCAAAAAACTGAATCTCTCAGAAAATTTTGAAATATTCACAATTTGATAATTCCAAAATCCTAATTCCAAAAATAATATTCATTATATATATATATATATATATATAAATTTTTAAATATGTGAATTTTTACTTTTAAAATAATAACTGACAATTATCTAAAATTCATGGGTATTGACAAAAAATGGATTTCAAACCATAATAAAAATTATTATTATATTCATAAAAATTATATGATAATTTATATTTAATAAAAATAAATTTAATAATAATATTTTATTGAATTGTTATTTAATTCAAAAATCCATTAATTCATCAAAATATATTTCTTAATTTAAAATTAACTAATAATACTATTTGTGCTTTAAAACCCATTTACAAAGTAACAATAATAAAATGAATATATATTATTTTTTATGTACAGAAATAATGCACATAATAATTTTTCTATGGTTTTGTTACATAACCCCTGAAAACAGAAGCATTAGACCAAAGGGTATGGTGTGCGATGGTGATAGACTCTTGGGGTGGATTGGATTACATCGTGCGTGTGGAAATCTATAGATAGGCAGGTTTATTCAAGTTTACCATGTTGAAACATGGTTCATGTTTGGTAAAGAGCGAATCCTAGGGATGCTACCTCAATTCTGATAAATTAAAATTGGGCTTCATTTGGAGCAATTTTGCTGGATGAAGCCATCACTTCCTTTGTTTGAGTAAATTGGATTCGTTAAAGCTCAATATTTATACTAATAATTTGATCCCTGATCAATGGAAATATTAGAAATTTTAATAATTCATAATTGTATTTGGAAATCAAAAATCATAAAACCAAGGAATTTTATATTATAAATATTCATTTTACATAATAATACATTTAATTAGAGCAAGGTGAATTTTCATTACTAAATGTTTGGTTCATTATATTCTTTCCCCCTTAAGAAGTGTTTCCCTCAAAATCTAATATTCTCACACTAAAACAGATGTGGGTACCTTTATTTCATCACTTCCTTTGATTCACCAATTTCCACTTCAAAATTGTGGTTTCTCCACAACACCTTGATGAGGGGAATTGTCTTATTTCTTGGAACTTCTCCCTACAATCTAATATATTTTTCGGCTTCTCTTCATAGGATAAGTCATTTTCCAATTGTTCCACCTCTAGATTGAGAACATGTGATGGGTCAAGTATGTACTTCCTCAAGATTGATAGATGGAATACATAATGTACATGAGATAGGTTTAGTGGGTGTTTTAGTCGATATGCCACTACTCCAATTCCATAAAGAATCAAAAAAGTGATAATGTACCTTGGATTAAGATTCCCCTTCTTACCAAATCCCATAACTCTCTTCCACGGTGATATGCATAGAAATACCATGTCTCCATCATCAAACTCAAGGTCTCATCGATGATTATTAGAATAGATCTTTTGTTGACTATGTGATTCTTTAATGTTCTGATGGATGGTTTTAACCTTATCTATCATTTCTTCAACCATTTCTAAACATGGGATATTTCCATCCCCAACATCATCCCAACAAGCAGGTGTTATGCACCTATTCCTATATAAGGCTTCATAAGGAACCATTCGGATGCTTAATAAAAAACAATTATTGTAAGAGAACTCAACGAGAGGAAGATTTTGTTACCATCCTTAATTGAATTCCATTGATAATGCTCTCAACATTTTCTTATGGGTTTGGAAAGGGTGCTATGATTGGCCATCAGTTTGGGGATGATAAGACATACTAAATTTCACCTCAGTATTTAGAGCCTTTTGAAGACTCTTCCAGAACAAAGAGGTGAGTCTTGGATCTCGATTGGATATAATAGATAGTGGTACTCTTAGAAACCTTACTACTTCTCGGATATATATATTTTTTCAAGTTGATCTAATGAGAAATACTCTTGAATTGCAATTAAGTGTGCAGTCTTTTTCAGTTGATCTTAAAAACCCAGATAACATTGTTTCATTTGGATGTCTTCAGATCTCTAGTGATAAAGTCCATGGTGATGTTCTCCCATTTCCATTCGGGTATGGATAATGGTTGCATCATACCCTTATATTTCTGCCTTTCAGCCTTCACTTTCGGACATACTAGGCTCTTTGATGTATACTCAGCGATCTCTTTATTCATGTTATCCCCCCAATAATGCTCTCAAAAATCATGATATATCTTTTTGTTTCCTATGTAAATGAAGAAATATGAACTATGTGCATCATGAAAATGTTTTTTCGTTAACTATGGATTTGATGAAACACGTATTCTTAACCCAAATCTCACAATTCTTTCTTCATTGACATTAAACTCCAAGGATTTAACTTTTCAGATAGTTTCCACTTTCTTCCAAATTTCCACATCATCCTTCTTAGTGTCTTTTAACCTTTCCAAAAGAGACATTTTAGAAATAATTTGTGAAATTATTGATGATGTTACCTTATTTATTATTCCCATGTCAATCTCCATGAAATCATATATGATTGGATACCTTTCAATTCTAACAAATGATAGAATCGATGGGTCCTTTCTACATAGAGAATCTGCCACCTAGTTCACTTTCTCAAGGTGTTAATGGATTGGGTAGTCATAGAACTTGATCAGCTCTGTCCATTGAAATTGGCACATATTCCACACTTTCTGTGTGAATATATACATGAATATTTTGTGGTCCATTTATATTTCACACATCTCCCCAAAGAGGTGATGTCTGCAAATTTTCATAGCGAATATTACTGAAGCCAACTTCAAATCATCTATTGGATAGTTTTTCTCATGAAAATTCAATTTCCTTGAATCATAGGCAATGAATTGGTCATTTTTCAACAACAAATAACCTAGAACCTTCTTTGATGCATCACTAAAAACCATAAAAAGTTCTCTACTTGTGGGTAGTGTCAACACAACTGCTGTGATTAGCCTCCTTTAAAAATCATAGAAGAAATATTATAATTTATCACTCCATGAAATATTTACTCCATTATGATATATATTGGTAAGAGGGTTGGACAATCGTGAAAAATTTCTCACAAATTGGTGATAAAATCCAGCTAACGCCAGGAAGCAACAAATATCTGTTACAGATGTTGCCCCCAGTCATCCCTCAATTGCAGCTGTCATGGAGGGATCCAAAGACATCCCATTGCTTGTGATGATATGAATCATGAATTAGACATAATTCTACTAGAACTCACACTTGATATACTTTTTATAGAGATTATCCTTTCATACGGACTTTAGTAAAGTGCTTAGATACTCCTCATGATCTTCCTTGGTTTTGGAGTATATTTGAATATCATCTATAAAGAATACTACAACTTTGTCGAGGTAATATCTAATGACTCTATTCATCCATTCCATGAATATTTACAGAGAATTAGTTAGTCTAAAATTCATTACTATTATTTCATTATTCCCGTATCTTGTACGAAATATAGCCTTTAGGATATCCTCCTTTTCCCCCCTTACATGGTAATATCCAGAACAAAAAATCCACATTGGAGATGTATTGTTCTCCACGTAGCTATTCAAACAATTTATAAATTTGTGGCAGAGGATAATTTTTATTTATTTTCATTTTTTTGAGATCATGATAATCAATGCAAAGAAGCGTTGACCCATCTTTTTTCTTGATAAAGTAGACTGGTGCACCCCATGGTGAAGCACATGGGCGTATGATCCCTTTATCCAAATTATCCTATAGTTTTTTTCTTCCAAACCTAATGATCCACAAAAACAATTATATATGGAGTCTTGGATATTTGAAAACCCCAGGTATAAGATCAATTGAGAATTCAACATATCTTCTAGGAGTAAGACCAGGAAATTTCTCGGGAATCACATAAGTGAATTCACACACCATAGGCATGTCTTCTTGTATAGTTACCTCCATAGATGCAATCATCTGAGAAATATATGCATGCTCATTAGGAAGTAATATAATACTTTAAGATTATGATTCTAAAGAAGATCCATCCTCCTCCTTGCACTTTTATATAATCAGGGGTTAATTCTCTATTTATAGAGTGATTTCCCTCTCACTACAATTTATGTTCGGTCTATATATGGAAATCAAATCCAAGCCATAAATTGCATCAAATTTCACCATAGGGAGTATGATGAGGTTCACAACGAATTTCAATCTACAAATTATGATAGGGGATGAGTTATATTCCTGGGATGCAATGATTGCCCCATTTTCAGTTTTCACCAACATCATTACTCCCATGATGTTTTTGGTGTTGGAATTGTTCAACTTAACTTTTCAGTTATAAAAGAATGCATAGAACTGGAATGAAAAAGTAAATTCACTCTTCAGGAATGAATAACTCTTGTACCTATCACCACTTCATGGCCGGGGTTCACTTCAGTGGTAGTGATGGAAAAAGATCACCCTTTTTGCCTTGTAGGTTGTCAGTTGCCTCCGAAAACCCTTGTATTATAGAACAAGTTTGAAAAGATCCAGGGTTCATTACAATTGAAGAAATACACAACTTATTGAGGGTAAAATAGATCATTCCTCTCTATCGTCACAACGACATGTTTTTTTATGGTAGTTGATGGCCATGTTCCCTTCTCTTCGACACCTAAAGAATTTCATAATCCCATTTAGACAATTTCTTAGGTTCTTCTTTCCACACCATTGGCAAGTGGTGTGATGGATTTTCTTTACACTATTGGATTTATCAATAAGGCCACTAGAATTACTATCCACCTTAGGATTTGTATCCCCATGATACCCATTTGATTCTTTGATCTCTATTTCATCTTTGAGGGAACATCAAAAAATTCCATCATATCTCTAGAAGAGAAGGATTGTTAGGGATTTCCATATGTTAGGTTTTAGCCCACCAATGAAGTTTCCATCCTAGACTTTGGGGGTAATGACAATTCCAAAGTCATATCATTCTAGTCTTGTGATGTTTTCCTTTTACACACTAATGGATTCATCACATTTTTCCTTTAGAACAATGAAGTCCTTTTCTATATTAAGTCATAGGGTGCGAGGAAAATATTTATCGAAAAACGTTTTTTCTAAATATTCCACTAAAATGAACTGATATACTTCTTAGGCTTCATATTTTTTTATAAAATATCCACCATTTATCAGCGTTACCCTCCATATGATAAGAAGCAAGAAGAACATTCTCTTATTTGGAATCAAGAATAATGGAGAAGATCTTTTCAATGGAGTTGATCCATTTTTTATAAATTGAGGGATCAAATGATCCATTAAATGTTGGAGGCCTTTGTCAAATGAAGCTCTCTATTATGAATTATTAATTATTTTGAGGGGTTGAACGTTCCTATTGACCCATGTTTCTATTTAAAACTTGTTTTAACTGATAGAGTATCATGACAAAGTTCGCAATTCTCACTCCCATCGGATTGGGCATCCCATTAGAACAATCATCACATTGTTCATCGCATCATTTCTTAGCCTGAGTCCTCTAATTACCAGCCATTAGAACGAATAAAAGAAACGTTAGGGGTAACACATTAAGGGTAATACAAATACAAAAATAGATGACTTCTAAATTACTTTTATGACCTTAACTTATGAATTTTTAGGCTACAATACTTGTTATCCATGATATAATTCCCAAAATATATTCTTAAGGGAATTTCTTTTGTTCCATTATTAATTGTTTTTACTATGATTATGAATTTACATAAGAAAATCCCCAGTTAGTATCATAACCAAGGGTGCAACAAGGCCCGTTTTCATGCACCCGTTCCAGTTTGAGTCTAGCTCAAAGCCGTGTTTTCCTTTTTTACCCATAAATACATCTATGCTAGATCCGCCTCTACCTACACATATCCAGATAGGGATGTATTTTATTGATAAACCACTTACTTAATAATTATCAAAATTTAGTGATCTTATAATTATAATTAGTCTTATCCATGAGGCTTTCTCTAGGGTTTTATAATCCTAATCCCAAAACAAACTAACCCTATACTCTAATACCAACTATAACAACAATACTCTTTATTACAAAGTTGAAAATGATTTATTACATAAAATTTAACTTAAGAAAACTCTGAGGATATAGAGTTCTAGTGTATTTGTGGCTTTGGAACATTACATGACAACTTAAAACATGAAATATACATCTTTTTTGAAAACTTATTTTACATGACCATACACATTCTTTCGTTCTTAGCATTTCATGAGATAATCTGAGGAAATTTATAAGAAGAGGGTGAGCTATAATTCTCATTAAGGGAGTAAACATGGAATACAATGAAAAATACAATACATGTTACAAAATCAGTATATCAATGGAGCCTAAGCGAAACATTAACATAAATAAATGACATGGCATGATTATCATAAAATGGAAATGTGGAAACTACCTTTAACATGATATTATCCTGAGTCAAGGATCATTTCACATGGATCATGAGTAATCCATTATTGCACATGATTTAGAATTAGTCAAACCACATAGTACGTGACGTATCATGATACTAATCTTTACCTAATGAATTGGATTGCTATTATTGAGAACCCTTTATAATCATTTCATTCAGTGCATAAGTGTGCCACATGGATCTTACAACATTGATTCATTCAACATAAAAATTTATTACCTGATAAAATAATGTGGAATATAAAAATTAAAATATATAATAAATATGTAAATGTGTGTAATGTTGAATACCCATGAATGATAAATGGGCATGGCATTCACTACACAATGACTTTGGTTTGGAAAATTGCTGTGCAATTTCGGCCACATGATGAAAGGAAATAAGAATTCATAAAAAGGATGATGATATATAAAGGGGTATCTCATAATATGTACATGAAATGGAAATTAAGGGTTTCATAAAGATACATTTCCCAACATATGTAATGTAATTTATATTCATAAAACAAAAGAATTACTTTAATGTAAATGAGGGGAGAGAAATCCCATAAGGAATTTCAACATGGTAACAGGTGAACATGGGAGGAATTAATGAGAGAGAAAGGGATCTCAGATTATTTAAAAAGGAGGGATTTATGGGAGAGGTGAAAAATCATACCCCAATGTTTGTAATTTTAAAAAAATTGTATAACAACATAAAACAATTTGAACAGATATGAGGATGGAAGAAATCCCTTACTTGAAAGTGTGATCCCAAAGGATTGGGAGAGGCTTGATAGAGGTTTCTAGGGAGAATAGGTAGCATTTTGAGGATTCTAGGGAAAATAGGGAAGAGTTTGGTCAAGTTCCAATGGTTTTTAGGGAAGAGATGTTGGATCTATGATGGGTTTATATAGGAAATGAGTGGGAATTATTTATTATTTAGGTTAAAAACACTACACATTAAAATAATCAAAACCAAAATCTAACCCATGACTTTATCCCATGATATTTTACAAAGTGGAGTGGAAAAAATTATTTGATAAGGCAATGGCCTAACAAATTAAAATATTAATCTTACTAATATGGAGGTGAGTCACACTCCCAAAAAAATTATTTTTAAAAAGATAAAATGTTTCATAAGTATTGGAGGGTCCATAAGTTAACATAAAATTAATAAAACAAATATTAAATAACATTATTTTAATGATAAAACATATATTTTCTGAAAATCTCATTTATAGTATTTTATTACATCACTATTGGGTCATTATGCAGTCGTGAAAAAATTATATATTTAACCGATATTTCATTTTTACCAAAACATTCGACTATCTCAGAAAATTATAACAAATTCACTGTTGGATCATTTCAATGTTATGATTCCAAACCTAATATTCATTTTATATAATTAATTTTTTAAATATAGGAATTTTTAATTTTTATATAAAATATTACATTTATAAAAAATTCATGAGTTTTTACAATAACGACGTTCAAACAATAATAAATATTACAATTGTATTCATAAAAATTATTAAATCATTTATATTTAATAAAAATAATTTATTTGTAGTATTTTATTAAAATATTGTTTAATTAAAAATTACCTTAATTCACCAAAAAAGATTTTGTTAATTTAATTTTAACTAGAAAAATATTTTTGTTATAAAATCATTTTACAAAGTAACAATAATAAAATGCATATAAATTATTTATTATATAAATAAATATTTCACATAATCATAGTTAAAAGGCCTTGTTACATAACCCCTTATAACACCCTCATATGTCCTAAGGGTAAGGTGTTTGATGGTGACCGACTCTTGGGGTGGCTTGGATAACATCGCTTAGGTGGTAATCTCTATCAACATCCACTTCTCCCATAGGATGTTTTGTTCAAGCTTAATGTATGGATGCTCGACTTGGGATTGGTCAAGAGCGAATCACAATGACACAAACTACTTTCTGAGATCAAAAAAATGGGACTCATATGAAGCAATTCTACCCGGTGAGGCCATCACCTCCTTTGTCGGAGAATATTTGATTTGACAAAGCCCTATATTTATTCTACTCATATGATCACTATTCTACATATATATTAGCTATAGTAAAAGTTCATAATGTTATTTTGAAATCCAAATAAACAAAACTAAGGAACTGTAAATTTTATATACCCATTTTACATAATAATAAATGTAATTAGATCAAGAATAATTATCCTTAATAAAAGTTTGGGTCGTTACAATATCCTTCTCCATAGATTCATTTTTTGATAACTCTTTTATTAAAGAAGGATTAATGGTTCCTTTGAAATAGAATTTTTCATATTCATTTTCACTTTTAATTTCTTATTGCTCACCATAAGTGAATAATGATTTTAAAGTATTATATATTTTTTCCCTTGGAAAATTAAATTCAACTGATCTAAAATAGGAATTTCAATATTATTCTTGTTGAAATTGAAAAGAAAACATTATAATATAAGAGAATGTGAGGTGAGAATGAAGTATATTTACTTTTCATTGGATAACATGATTTTTTTAATTTAAAAATTCTATATGTAAGCAATATTATGAACTACATGAGGTCAAACTGAAACTATTTTTAGTAGCATGTACATAAATAGTGCCATAGTGATTTTATGAATCTCATGTATTTTTTTCAACTAATATAAATAATTAAAATGATGAAACAAAAAGTATAAAACCATTTATTCATTAATATTATAGAGATCACTAGACAAGGATAATAACTTGAGGCACGGGACATTGTATTCATCATCTTTGTGATTCCAAGATACAATTTTCTCCACCTCACATGTGACTAGGTAGGAAACAACAAAAACTATACACTATAGTATATAAAACTAATTCTATTATAATAGTAAAATGTAAAAGATAATATACCATTCCATGAAATTAATAATGGTAAAAAGATTATATTTATCTAAATTAAACTGTCGAGATAGTGATGCAGAAGAAGGAAGATCCATTTTCATACTGATTTTTAGTTAAGGAGAAAACAATATAATTATTATCCAATTATATTTTCATTTACAGTCATCCCTCAATATTTTATTTGGAATATCAACCATCTAAAATATATTCTTGTTATAAGGATCCCAATTTCACTTAAAATAATCAAGATTAAGGACCTATAAAAATATTTTACGATATTAATATAAAATATTCTTCCCAACTACATTTAATAATTACTATATGACATACTTTGTAAATTCTGAAATATGGAAATCCAAAATATAGATTTCTTCAATACATACCCCCATGATAAATCAAATCTTAATAAGGAAATTATCCCATGATAATTAATTTTTATGATATCCCATGACATTTATTATAATTCCCTTACAAATTGAGGAATCTAAAGAGGGTTTACATAGACTTTAAAATATGGTTTCATTATAGATTATGTGGAAAAGTACATTGTTGCCTTAATATTTTGATAGAGGGATTTTATTAAACTTATGAATAAATATTTTTATTTATATATTTCAAATTATTAATTATATTATATGAAATTTATATAATTTAATAAACATGTTGGAAAAAATAATTTATGAATAATTAATATTTTTAATTGTATATGTAACACGTTTTTTAATTTATTTACATAAGGTGATTTTATTTAACAATCCAAATTAATGTAGAAACATATAATGAAATAAGAAACAAAAATTAGAAAAATAAGATAAATATCTAATACGATCATTATATTTTATTTTTTTGTTGATTATCAAGGGTAGAAAAACCATCCTTTTTTTCACAGGGGAATGAACACAATGTTCTTCTATTAGACATGAGACGCAAAAAAAATTCGTATCCATTTTTTTTCCATTGATGGATTTAACTCATATTTGATCTTGATCATTATCTTATTCATGGGTGATCCATGAATTATTAATTTTTACTCACTCATATGTTAGGGGTACCAACAGTTTAGGGTTACAGAAATTATAATTTTGAAAAAAAACCAATACATAATAAAAATGTTGGTATAATTCAAATAATATAAATATTAATTAAATAAGATTATCTAAATAACTATTTAATAAATTAATTAATAAATTAGATAAATCAAACACATACACTTTTTGATTAATATTATGATTATTAACAATATATTATTCACCAAAAGTATTTAATATTATTAGAATTTATTCAAATTAATTTTATTGAAGATAAATTTATTAGTAGTAATAATAAAATATATTTATTAAATAATTAATTTAGTATAATAATATTTTCTTTTATACATCCTAGAAACACAATATGATTCCAACCATGAATTATTTAATTTAATTTTAAAAAATTTAATTTTTCATTATAAAATAATCCATTACAAGATGTGTACTCTTGAGGTGACACTATTTGCACCATCATTTTTAGATTAAATCAATTTTTTAAATCGGATACCCACATGGAGTGAAATATAACACAAAATGTTATGTTATATACACTACTTGAAGTCATTTTTGAGTATGTTGTACTAAAAAAGACTAATGATTAAAAAATATATCACAAAATATTTTATAATTAGTTTTATGAGTAAAAACAAAAACTCAATATTCCAGGTGTGAGTACATGACTTAGATGAATATTTATCATGTGTACCATTAACATTACACATTATTTACATGGAGCGTTCCAAAACACTTACATTCCATGTAGAAATAGAATTTATGTGTTAGTAAATATTAATCATTTATACAAACACTATAAGTGGAGAAAAAAAATCAACATATACCAAGGGGGGATGAAACCCATCACAGGGTGAGTGTAATCATCTACATATAATGTTGTGTTTTTCTTACATAAATTATCCAGTATGTTTTCCTACATGAATTCCCAAAATCCTGAGATACCATATTCCGGGGTTGACACATCATATATTGTTTGTACATATTAACTAACTTTTTAGTAGTAAATATCTAGGAACACCTCTTAGTCGGTAATTAATTCACACTATGTAACAACCCCATGCATTGAAAACATATATTGACACAACTTACAAGGGGAAAAATTATGTGTTGTTAGAAAACATTTTTTCTACCTATACAACTTATAATCCCCATCTACACAACTTCTGTGATGGGGGTCGATATACAACATATAATATCACTCTGTAACGATCCATAATGTGAGCCGATATTTATTTTACCCACTCCATATGGTAGTTAACTGTGAGTATATGAAATGTAATTTTCCATTACACATCATGTATCATTTTCAGGTTTCATGTGACCATGGAACCTCCAAATGTCTTCTTTCAGCATTCCTATTATTTTATCAAATTTTCTGTACATAATATTCAAATTAACTTGTTATATTGGTCATCGGAATAAGAAACTAAATATAGAAAAAAAATCACACCAATCCATGGAATACATGAACTAAATAAAAAATAATTATCAATTAGAATGTGACCACATTGATTATATTTGATGGTTACAGGGAAAAACTAATGTGATGGCTGAGTTAGAAATTTTCAGTTGTCATTAGTTTCAGTTGGTAAATAACATTATTACTATAAATGAAACCATTGAATATTTTTAATTATATATTTGATAATTAATTTATAATTAAGTTAAAGAATTAATTACCTCAAATATGATTGTCCTCTCTATCAACATCCACCAATAATCTTGATGTGTTCTCATGTTGGAGGAGAATCAACGTGAGGTTTCCTATAGTTATGTCCATATATTTTCCATAAATATATGGGAATCATTATAGGTAATTTATGTGTGATTTTTGAGGTACCATGTGCTTCACAACATCCAACATTGAGAACAATAAGAAGTAAACTTATTCTTTCTACGTTCTTGTATTGAGTGAATGGTGGGGGGAGGAAATTTTTTATTTACTGTAAGATAGAATTACATATAGATCATTGTTGTTCACAATAATTCTTCATCTCTATAAAACAACAAAATAGGGATTTTATATTTTTCATTAGAATAATTAATATTTGAACAAAGTTTCATACCAATATGTTTTATCAATGTAATAATCTGTTCCAAATAATAACAATATCAAGAATAATAATAAAAATATAACCCATTAGTTGTAATTGTTTAAATGTCATTTTAAAAATAAATAATTTGGTATTTATTTAAATTATTTTAATTAAAATACATAAATTCTAGTGAGATATTAACTTGACTCGTCAATCCTCAATGTAATATATTGAACCCAAAATAATAAAATATTTAATCAAATCAATATCATTCTACTAATTATTAAATAAAAGGTATAATCAATAAACCCATGAACAAATATATTTTTTAATATTAATATGATAAAATAATTATTTATATTATTCGACTCACTAATCTAGGGAATAACTAAATATTTATTTATTACATTTTGAATGAAAAATAAGAGATAAATTTCAACTCAAACATTATAAACATGTATATCTCATGATTGAATATTAATGGGATAAAAATTAAATGAATAATTATTATTCGATATACGATAAATAATATTTATTATTAAAATTAAATTTAATAGTATTCAATGATATTCTAGATATAAATTGTTTGAGACCCTCTGAACACCTTTCATTATTTTATTAGGATATCTTATCTAAAGTATTAGAACAAAATCTAATAATAAAACAGGGAAATAATATATAGAGAATTTAATTTAAACATAAAAACAACCATACTAAAATTTATTCCATGTAATTAAATTTCATTTTCTACCAATATATAATAAACATTGATTTATACTTGTTTTATCAAACCATACCCCTGATTTAGATTCCCTATACCTTTCAATATGGACTACGAAATAAACCTAAATGTTCCAATATTTATCCTAATGGTTCCATCTCAATTTAAGGGGCATATAAATATTTTATTTTGATATATAATGAGAAAACCATTTATTTACATTTTCATAAATTTTTATCTGACATGTGTTTCATAGAACATATGTCCCCTCCATCTGAGTATATGATATGAATATTTTCATCCAGATATCGAAACACGTGATTCATGATACAAAAAATTAATACCAATTCTATGAAAGAATAAACATGTTAACTGATTGGAATACCGAATAACACATAAATATGATGAATTTATATTAGTTGATATATCCTTATTAACTCCCTTTCTCATATATAACCAAGAGTTAATTGATTAAATATGTATTAATCTTGTATATGAATGAAACACCTGATACATAAACATCATATTTGTCCATTCAAATAGATGTTATCTTGGCCATATGATATTTTTTTAATAGTATTATTAAATCGTCTTTGTGAACTAATTATAGTGAGGAACTATTATAACCAATTTATATGATAAATAATAGGATGGGTTTAATGATAAAATATTATTGAAATGTAAAATATTCATGTGAAATAATAATTATTAATATTCTAGTAAATTAAAGTTCAATTTCACATTTTCTAAAGAAACAACTCTAATATCCATGTATATTATGAGAACCTTTCATGAAAATTATTATTATCTTAGTGATGATCTAATATTAAAACTGCTTAAAACCTCTTTCTAATGGTCTCAGATCATGATGATGAAAAATTCTATCATTATCTTTGTAAAAGGATTTATAGAAAATAAAATTTATTTTTCCAATTTTTACTTGTCAAAGAGGGAATATGAAAAATAGTATAGGTTGAGTATTACATGAAATGTACTCTAGAAGGAATGATCTGTGATACTTAGATAGAATCTGGACATGTACTACTCTCATTCTGTCTTTTGGGGGTAAACTAGCATGGTGTTACAATAATGTTATAGAATATTAGGTACCCTTGGGATAGTTGAAAATGTATCCTAAATCGATATTGTTTTTTACTCATACACAATTTCTTCCCTAGACCACATGATCTTAGTGCCTATATCCATTGTTGAGCATGTAATGTTATACACCTGAATTCATGTAACATTGATAAACATGTTGTCTTGTCTCATAGAATATCTTCTGGGATATTTATCATTATCCTAAAACCCTACAATTTCACTTAGTTTATTACATAGCATGTGACTTGTAAATAAAATGTAGTTTGATCATAAACATAGTTAATATAATAAATAGTTAAACAATATTGTATCCATTTAGGGAAATTTTCACCAATGTTTATTCCTTTCTCACATTCCTATACACTAGAGTGTTTCCTCATCCCCTTTGGTGGCCATACATTACACTAATATAATTGTAATTTCAGTATGTCCAATCCCACATGATGATGTATTTTTCACTACAAAACATGCACTCACGCCATTTATTGATAGCCTTCCATCATGCATCTTCTTTTCCCACACCAATATTCACCAATACCTTTATATAGTGGGTAATTAAACCCATACATCATAACAAATCCAATAGTCTAGAAATTCCATCATTTAACTGCAAAAAGATGTGAATGGTATCAAAGATTATATGAAAAGAGAATTGAGGAGAATGGGGGATTAAGAGAGATTTATTTCGGTTAAATATTCATGGTCTCAAATACCACAAATGTTGATGATTATCAATTAATAATTTTCATGGTGTGTAGAATACATGATGAATATTTTTAGGGGAAAAAATTAAAATTCATGGATAATTCATTAATTTAATATTTCTTTTCCTATAAAATATAAACAAGTCATTAAAAATATATCATATAATGATGGTTACATAATTTTGGAAGGGAATTTAATAATTAGAGATTAATAAAAAATATTTAAAAAATGATCATAAAACTTTAAATATTGAATTATTATGTGAGTAAAATAAGAATAAAACCTATAGAAATAGTATATTATTGAATTCCTAGACATTATCTTGAATTTTCTATTTTATTTTAGTGTCGATGGATCCTCTTCCGAGAAAAATATTGTTACTCTATTGGGGTTTCCTCTAGGATTCCCTATAAAAAACCTCTACTAATGAATAGGGAATATCATACAGTTTAGCGGTTGGCATTGTATTGAAAATATCTATGAATTTTAACCAAGTCCTTAAAATGATCATCATTTTGGGAACGAACTAGAAAGAATAAATAAATCCTAATTCCCCTACATAGAAAACACATCAACATGTTAGAATTTCGATTTATTGAACTGTTTAGAAGATATTAATTATTCCCACATTTGTGATTGAAATAATATTTTAAAAATGTTATATATTTTATTAATATCAAATAATATTATAAAAAAAATCCACATAACCATGCATATTAGTATTAATAAAAATAATCATGGAGTATAATAAAAAATCCAATCCATTACATACAACCCTCTTACAAGGGGATTCATCCAAAAAATAACAACTCACTCAAATAGGTGAGGGTACTAGTATTAAATTTAACACTAACACTCCTAAAATATATCCCAAATGTTCTTCTAATTTTATGGAATATACAGAAATGGAATCACCAACCCACAAATGGACTTCTCCAACCAATACTTGATAATATCATCGGCCACAAAAAAGGTAGTGTTATCCTCGATGCCCATCACAATCAATTTGATAACTTAAAATAAGTAATGTAAAGACATAATATTACATCACATATACATTATAGTGTTTATTGGTATATCAATGGTGTAACTCAAGGTGATATGAAAATGATCACACATGAAATAATATTGGGAACATCCCAATGATCCCCGAAGTTATCCTATTTCTCAAACGAAATATCCTCAAGTCAAAGAATGATGAGACCTTTAGAAAAACATGATATATCTCTTCAAACTCTATGTTTCTACATACTTTGTCATGGAATGACATTAAATTAATTTTAACAGTACTCATCCACTATGTTACCACCTACATTATCTTTGTGATTATTCTATAATCTCTAAATAACAATATGATGTCTATATGGTATCATATAAAAGCCTATTAAAGGAACTCTGGAGATATCCAACTATAATTTTCTATAAAAATGGATCATATGTTACATTATTAAATTAGTTTCTTCAAAAATTGATCAGGTTGGCCTATAACATATCCTCTAGAATATTAATTGTCATCATTATTTATTTATCAATCTAAATATGAAATATTTTAGTCCTTAAAAAATTCCTCTTAAGGACCTCATATATGATTACCTAAAACCATAAAAAATTTATTATCTCTATTATATATCATTATTTAGGACACACCATGAAATAATATTATCTCATTTTTTGGTGTCTCATGCCCAATAATGAACTCTTCCCCCATATGGAAAGCAAGTGAGCTGACTTAGTTAATCGATCACTCGTAGGAAATCAATCCCCTTTTTTAATGTGGAATTTTTATTGAAAAATATAGAGTTATACTATCCCAAATACACACTATAACCACATGGGGTTTCCTCAAAATATATAAAATAAGATTCTCAACCATCAATAGGTGATAAGTGAGTCTCCACAACACAAAGTCTACGACACAATTTTTCATGCCCAACCACCAACACTAACACATGATGTTCTATTATATATTAATCACACTATGATGTACCACTAAATGGGAGGTATTAAATGTAGTTTAATTTTCAATAAAATTTTAGTATGAAATCTATGTTACAAAATAGCATAAAATAACCCCAATGGAAAACACCCTAAAAAATAAACTATTAAATAAAAATTAAGCACTATTGATTTAATAACAAATTATAAGAGAGTAATAATATAATTAATAGTATAAAACATTGAAATGGTGAGTCTAATAGAAATTAAATAATTAGGATTATTATAAATTAAATTTATAATCTTTTATAGGAATTAAAAATTACTTATTTTTCTAAAAAGTGCAACGAAGATATAAACATTAGGTGTAATAAAAACCTAAAAAATAAGTGAGTGAAGAATAAAATAAATAAGTAACACTATTTATAATGGGGTTTGGATAAATCTCTTTAATTAGCCTCTTTGTGCTCTAATTGAAATGATTAAGGGTTTTTTGAATTAAAACTTTTTATAAATTGTATATTACATACCAAAAGACAATTTATTCTTAAATTGATACAGAAAGATACATGAAATAAAATAGACCAAATATTTTTAAATTATTTATCTAGAACCCTCAAAAAGAATAAATTCCATAACCTTAGAAGATTAGTAAATACAAATAACATCAAATTTAATTATTTTGATTGCCAAATTAGATGGTTAAAAATATATAGAAATGATTTGGAATAATTTCATTACAGTTATATCTCAATCTGTCATAGAATTAAAAACACTAGTGGATGAATGAAAATAATGTTAATAAACTGATAATGATTTAATAATAATGAAAATTGTTTGTTATATTTCATATAATATTCCTAAATTAGAGGAAATTGGTGATTTTTCAGAATTTATGACGATAAGTATGTTAAGATACATGTTTTTTCCTATAAGGGTTCTATTTACTATATATTATAGTGACATTAATATTTCAGAATGGATTCAGGACCAATCATTTAAGATTAGAAAAAATTATGGATTTTTTTGCTATAATAAATGCTTCCTTGGGCCATTCTCCCTAACACATGAGGTAGTTGTTTAGTTACACTGTGTAGTTTGTACACAATATATAGTTAAATGGATTTGAAATTATCCCACTAGGTAAATGTATCCATCCACTATTTGGCTAGTGGTCTCTGTACAGTACTGATGGTTCGTTTCTACTAATGGATTGCTGGTGACCGTATACTTGATAACAACTGGACCTCCTATAAGTGTGGTGGTTCTATCCAACACAACAATCTTCTATCTATATTCTACTTTTTGTCGATTCCCGCTAGTGTGGAATGATGACGATAACATCCTAAATCATATAGAAGCATTCATCTTAGTTCATAATATACTCTTCTTAATATTTAAACATGATAATGTAAATACACTACATATAAATTGTTAAAACAATAATTAGTGCTTGGGATAATTAAAATATAATTTTATTAGAATTAAAATCCAAAATAGTCTGATTGTTCAATGAAAATGAAAATAAATTTTACAAGTATAATATTATATTAAAATATTATTTAATATAAAAACCCACAAAAACATTTTATATTTAAAAAAAATATTTAAAAAAATATTCTCATGTTATATACTTTTAATAAATTTTAACACATTTGATATTTTCATAAATATACATTCCTTGGAAAAAATTATTCCTAAAAACAATAAAGTCATAAAATATCAAATGATTCTCCTATTTGATAGAATTTTTTTGTTGAAATTATGATAAATTTAAATGGATCATCTCACATTCTTTACATTAACCATGATTTTAATTATACAAGGAATTTATCATAATTTGTGAATATTAAAAATAACAACTAATGGATTAAAGAAATGATTACTAGAAATTATAATGATGATGGAAATATAAAATAAATAATTATGCAAAAATTCATTTCCCATCATTAATGATAATGAGAGATAAAAATTAATATATATATATATATATATATATATATTAAATTTTGGAATTCATAGGGATATTTCTAATAGTTTATAAAAACATCAATATTTGATAAGAACGTTAATGTATAAAACTAATTTAAAATAATAATTAAAATTATCACTAAATATTGAGTGGGTTTAATGAAAAATAATACTCCGAATGCAATACTATATTATAAACACAGGACTACCTATGGTTGAAAATAGGATTGAAATGATTTTTGTTTTTGGAAACACATTATATAATAAAAATAAGGATTTGTTATGAAAATAAATCCGAAAAATATTTGTTTTCAGTTAAAAATATTGACAATATGTTACTCAATATTTTCCCAAATAATACGTTTCTTGAATATTGATTAATTTAAAATGGGCTTGATTTTTTCTTACTATTTCTTGATAATAGTTTTCCATTTTGAACATTAATCATGATATCAACCCCATAATTTATGGTATAACTAAATATATGTATTAGGATGGGTTTGGTATGGGAAATATATTCCTTATTTATAGTTTGGTATAGTAATAGGATTCCTTGGAGGGTTAAACAGTATCATGAGTATAAATAATGGAATATGTTATTAAATGTTTATATTTATGTTTTAAATCATAAATTTTTTTAGTAGATAAGAATTTTTTTGCAAGTTAGTTGGTTAGTGAAATTAAAAACAATTGGATAGGAATTATTATTAATTTTTAATGTCAAATATGGATTTTAATGGTTATGTAAGCTAACAATTTCATATTACTACTAGGTATGAAAATATGGTGGTTAGTGTCTAGGGAACAATTTTCCTAGGACATATATCTTATAAATTATGTTCCCTCTTGAATTACAATAGTGTGATTATTTTTCCTTGAGTTTAAGATAATTCATAATTGAGGATTCATTTGGAGACTATTCAGTATGAACATTATCATAGAAATATGTGAATAAAAATGATGCTTTTTTATTCATGAATGTGTTCAATGTGTTGGGATTGAACTATCAAAATATTAGTCCAATGAGAACTTGATCATGAAGATATGAATCACGATGTTAGGATATTAGGTGTACAACTATGATATATAATAGGATTTTCATGAACATGTTTATAATGGGTTTGAGATTGATAATGGATAAAAACTAATTAAAGGTATCTTGATGTTTCATTTAGAAAATTATATTAAGGGAATATTCATTTTCAAGTGTCATTTTTTTTGAAAATAAAATTTTTATAGTGGTACAAAATTTTAATATATTTTATTAACAATTATAAAATGAGTAGTGTTGGGTTAATATTGTGTAGGTCCCTTACAAAATTCATTAGTTACTACAAAAAGATGATATTGTGTGAATATAACAGAGTCTATTATTTTTTCATACTAATTAACATGAGCTATGTTGAGGGAATATATAGATGTTTATTGGGGTGTCAAAATTTGGTTCATGGACGAAAGGATTTATTTCATCCACAAGGTGATATCACGTATTTAACAAGGATATCATGATGAATATGACACAATCCATGATAATTGATTTCAATTAGTACCACAGTAATGGGATGGATGTCTTATAATGTATAGTGGGTATCTCAAACATTTTACCTTTTTTAGATGATATAACAAATTTTATGAAAATTTTGAACCACAGATATTAGAAGATAGATTCTATTTTGTGTTGAAATATTTGAGCCAAAAAATCCCGTTTCCGATTTTTAAGAGTTTATAAATTTTTTTAATTATATTAGAAGAGGATTAGTTTGGATAAAATTATTATTATAATACACTGATATATGTTATATATATATAATGTAATAGGGGATAATTATTTTAGAAATTAATAATTATAAATTTTGAAAATAAATTATATTTATCATCAAATTAATGACTATTAATATACCAAACCTTCTCTTTATTTCATACAAAAAACTAATTTATTACATAAAATATTCACATTATAAAACTTATAAGACTGAGAGGTCTAGTGTATTTTGGGATTAGGAACATTACATAACAACATAAAACATTAAATACACATCTTTATTGAAATGTTCTTTTACATGACCAGACACATTCATTCTTATGTAGAATTGCATGTGATAACCTGAGGACATGCAAAAAAAGGGTGACTTGTAATGCCTATTAAGGGAGTAAACAATGTATGAAATAAAGAGTACAATACATGATAAAAAATAGGAATATCAATGGAGCAGAAGAGAAACATGAACATAAAGTCATGATATAGCATGATTATCATAACATGAAAATGTGGCAACAACACTTAACATGATATAAGAATGATCCAAGGCTCATTGCACATGGAACATGAGTAAACCATCATTGTATATGAATTAGCATGAGTACACCGTAATTTTACTTGAATTATAATTAGAAATAACCAATTTAACTTAATGTATCATGATACTATTCTTTACCCAATGCATTGGAGCACTATCATGGGTCACCCTTCTTAATCATTTCATTTCATGCATCAATGTTCCACATGGATCATACAACATGGATTCATTAAGTATAATAATTTCTTACATGAATAAGAGAAGTAAAATATATAAAATAATGTCATAAATCAACAAGAACATGTTCATAAAGGTGAATACCCTTGATTGAGAAACTGGTATTGTATTCACTTACACGATGATTTTGGCAAGGTAAATTTTGGTGTATCTTCGGTAGCATAACGACAACAAATAGAAATTGAAAAAATGGGTTGATGATATATAATGTTGTCTCTCATAATTTATACATGAAGTATTCATTAAGGGGGTTATGAAACATAATATCCCTATACGTGTAATGGAATTTCGATGCATAATATCAAATGACTACTTGAATGTAAATGAGAAGGGAGAAATTACATATGGAATATCGGCACGGTAACACGTGTACATGGGAAGATTTAATGGGAGAGAAAGAGGCCCCTCATAATTCAAAAATATAGAGGGATGTATGGGGGATGTGAGAAATAATTCCCCAATATTTTTTTATTGAAAATAAATGGATTTGACAACATAAATAAATTTGGACTAAAATAATAAAGAACGAAATCCCTTACTTGGATGTGTGATCTGAAAGGCTTGGGAGGCGCTTGAGAGAGGATTCATGAGAGCATGGGGCGACTTTGGAGGGTTTTAGAGAGAGAGGAGGGATGGGTAGTTAAGTTCTCATAGGGGTTTGGGTGATGAGATGTGGGAAATTTGGTGGCTTTATATATGAAAAGAGAGGGATTTGTTTGTTATTTAGGTTTTGGACACCACAAAATAAACTAATCAAAACCTCAAACCAACCCAAGGTTTTATCCCATGGTTTTTACTAGAGGGTAGTGGGAAAAAATATTTTATAAGGAAAATTTCCCATCATTTTTAAATATTGGGCTTTCTTATGTGGAGGTGAGCCACACTCTCAAGGAAATAATTTTAAAATGATTAAATGTTTTATAAGTGTTGGAGGCTTCACTAAAGATTTGTAATTTAAATTAAACAGACCTAAAATCACATTATTTTAAAGGTAAAACATATATTGGTAGAACATCCATTTTATAGTATTTTATTACATAACTATTGGGTCATTATGATTTCATAAAACACATTATATATATAAACAATATTAAATTCTTACCCAAAAATTTTACTCTCTCAAGAAATTTAATAAAAATTCACTGTTGGATATTTTTGACATCCAGATTCCAAAAATTATATTCATTTCATCTAAATAATTTAATTTTTTTTTTCAATTTTTACATTTAAAAATAAAAATCAATATCTATATAAAATTCATGGGTGCTGATAAAAACGTATTTCAAATATTAATAAAAATTACAATTGTATTCATAAAAAATATTCAATAATTTATATTTAATAAAAAGAAATTTCCTAATAATATTTTATTAAAATATTATTTCTTTCAAAAATCCGTTAAATCATCAAAATAGAGTACTTAATTGAATATTAAATAAAAAACATATATTTTTTCTTTAAAAACTATTTCAATGTAAAAATAATAAAATTAATGTATATATGTTATTCTATAGAAAAATAATGCACATAATCATAGTGCTAGGGTCTTGATGCATAATCCCTTATAACACCTGCATATGAACTAAGGGTATGGTGTGCGATGGTGACAGACTCTCGGGGTGACACAGATAAATCGCTCGGGTGGTAATCTCTATCATCTATCATTTCTCCCATAGGGGGTCCCATTCGATCTTAACATGGGGATTGGTCCCGAGCAAGAGCCCATGATGCCAGTGCCTTTTTAATCCCCAAAAAATGGGCTTCGTATGGAGAAATTCTAAGGGATGAGGCCCTCACTTCATTTTCCTATGTAAATTGGATTTGTTAAATACCTATATTTATACTAATAAATTGATCATTGTTCAATTGCTAAATTATAAATGGTAACAGTTCTTAACGGTATTTTGAAATTCTAAAACATAAATCCATTTTAGTGTATATTTTATATAATCATTTTACATACTAAGACATTTGATTAAATCAATCTGAATTTTCATTAAGAAATGATTAGGCCATTCCAATATTCCCCCCTTAAGAAATATTCCCTCAATGGTTCATTTTCCCACACTAAAACAGATGAGGGTAACTCCACATCATCACTTCCTTTGATTCCCATGTTTCCACTTCAAAGATTTGGTTTCACCATAACACGTTGATAAGGGGAATTGTTTTTATTCGAAGAACAATTTTCCTGCGATCTATGATTATCACCAACTTCTCTTCATAGGAGAGTTAATTCTCTTGTGGTACAACCTCTGGATTGAGTACATGTGATGGGTTGGTGTGCAATTCTTCAAGACTGATACATGGAATACATAATGTACTTGAGATAGGTTCTGTGGGTGTTTAATTTGATAGGCCCCTTCTCTAATGCGATCTAGGATCTCAAAATTGAAAATGTACCTTGGACTATTCTTTCCCTTCTTCCCAAATATCATAACTCTCTTCCACGATGATATGCAGAGGAATACCATGTATCTGACATCAAACATTAACTCTCGTCGATGATATCCATCATATCTCTTTTGTCAACTCTCAGCTGCTTTAATGTACTGCTAGATGGTCTTTACCATCTACACCATTTCATCGACCATTTCTAGACCTAGGAGTTTTCACACCCCAAATCCATCCCAATATATCAGTATTCTTCCCCTCTCCCTATAATGGGATTCATAAGGAGACATTTGGATTCTTTAGTGGGAATATTTTTTTTATGAGATCTCTATCCATGGAAGATGTTGATCCCATACTCCTTTTCTGTCCATTGGGAATGCTCTCAACATATCTAAAAGTTTTTGGATATTCCACTCAGATTGGCCATCAGTTTGTGGATGATAAGCCATACTGATGTTCAGCTCATCATTTAGAACATGTTGAAGACTCTTCCAAAATATAGAGGTGAATCATGGATATCAATCAAATATAATGGACAATTTTACTCCATGGAGCCATACCACATATCTGATGTATATCTATGTCAATTGATCCAATTAAAAATCCTCTCTAATTGCAATGAAGTGTGCATTCTTTTTAATAAAATCCCCAACAACCCAGATATCATTGTTTCATTTTCATATCTTCAGAATTCTGGTGACAATGTCCGTGGGGATTTTCTCCCACTTCGATGCTGTAATGGGTAATGTTTGCATCATCCCCATAGACTTCTACTTCTTTGCCTTAACTTTTAGAAATACCAAGAACATTGATGTATACTTAGTGATATCCTTATTCATGGGATCCCGACAATAATTCTCTTCAAAATCTGGATAAATAATTGTGATTCCTAGTTGAATGGATAAATTTGAACTACGTGAATCGTCCAAAAGTTTATTCATTCACTACAGATTTCATGGAACACATAGTATTGACCAAAATATCACAATTCCTTCTTTATTCACATTGAACTTAGATGATTTATCTTTAATGATATATTCCAATTTCTTTTTAATACCTATATCATCATTTTGAGCATCCATTAACATTTCCAAAAGAGATGATTGAGAAATCATTTCTGAAAGGATTGATGATGTTCCGCTATTTATCATTCCCATGTCCATATTCATCATATCCATGAATGTTGGATCATTTTCAATTATCATAAGTTATAAAATTTTTGGGACCTTTCTGCTTAGAGCATATTCCACATTATTCTCTTTCCCAGAGTGGTAATTGATTGAGAATTCATTGTCTATGATTATCTCTGTCCACATTCTTTAGAACATATTCATCTTTTAATTTCTGAATATATACATGAGGATTTTCTGATCCGTATATATTTTACACATATCCCCAAAGAGGCAATGTCACAATATTTTTAATGTGAAGATTATTGAAGCTAACTCCAGATCATGTGTTGGATAGTTTGTCTCATGAAAATTAGATTTACATGAAAAATACGGAATATCATTTTTATTTTCTATCAACACACATCCCAAGACCATCATCAAACCATCACTAAATACCACAAAAATATCTCCACTTGTGGGTAGTGTGAGCATAGGCATAGTGATGAGCCTCCTTTTTAACTCTATAATTATATCTTATCATTCATTAATTCATGAAATCATTACTCCCTTCAGACATATATTGTTAAGAGGTTTTTACAATGGAGATAAATTTCTCACAAATTGGAGATAATATCCACCTAACCCTTGGAAGATACAAATATCCATTACCAATGTTGGCCTCAGCCATCCCTCGACTACAGCTGTCTTGGAGGGATCCAAAAATATCCAATTGTTTTTGATGATATGACCCATGAATGAGACCCCCTTCAACCAAAAAACACACTTGATGTACTTTTAATAGAGCATATTCTTTCAGTAGGCCTCTAGTACAATGCATAGATTCTCCTAAATTTCCTCCTTGGTTTTGGAGTATATTATAATATTGTTTATAATGATTACAAAAAAATTATCCAGGTAATCTCTAAAGATTCTATTCATCAATACGATGAAGATTTAGGGAGCAATATTGAGTCTGAAAGTATTTAATTTGAATTAATAGTTCCTGTACACTACAGGAAAATCGCCTCATAGTGGTGGTTTTTTTGGAAATGGCGGTGGTAAAAAAAATTCCATATTCTTCTGAAGAAGTTTCCAAAAACACCGATAAATTGTGTGTTGGCATAAAATATGTGTCATATTATTCAAGTTGGTGGCGGTTTCAGGTAATCATCATATAGATCACATTTTGCGATGTTAAGTTGTGGGATTAGTGGAGGTTTTCCGGGAATTTTATTTTCATGGTCTTTTAAACCGCTGCAAAAAAATCATTTTTTGTTGGAAAACCACTGCTAAACACACGACCAACAGCTGAAAAAAGTTATTGGAAAATAAAAAATTATATTTCATCAGTTTTAATCGCTGAAAAATTATTTTATTTAGCGGTGGTTTCAACCACCTCCAATTATAATATACCAATTTATAGAGGCTGATAAACAAACCACTAAAAATCATCAATTTACATATTAGTAGTTTAAACTACCGCTAATGGTATATTTATAAAAAAATTAGACGATTTTGCAGCCTCAGAACTAGTGCCCTAAAAAACATGCGAATTTCACATGAACATATATCAAACTTCTAAAATAATTCAAGGATACCATCATTTTCTTATGAAAAAATACATTAAAATATATACACTAATTCAATTTTGTAACACATAATAGAGATAATGAATATGGTAGGGTGAGGAAATGTTCTATTTTAGGATTCCACATTGTTGTATAAATATTACAAAATAAGAGTTCTAAAAGAAAAAGCACATTCCATGGAGGGAGTTAACATGCCATTTCAATCATAATGTGATATGTGACATGTACTAATCAAACCATAACTCATAGCATTTCATCCGATGGGATATTTAACAATTTTTTGGGATCTTCATACAAAGTATGGTAAATGATGAGTTCCACCCTATAAAGAATGTGTGGGAGGACTAGAATAAAATTCCCACTCTTTTGTGGCCATTTTCACATTTTGTGAAAGGGACCAAAGCAAAAGGATATGTGTAAAGGACATCCTAATGAAGATGTAGTCAAACTACTTCCTGAATGAGCTCGATGAAAATCTATTAGGGTGGTATAAAATATTCCCTTGTGTATTCAAATGGGGAGGGGTAAAATGTACATAAATATTATATTAAAGAGATAGTGGATGTTGTGGGATATAAAATAATGTCTAATTCTCCCATGTTCAGGCTTACGAGGTTATTTTCCATGCTGATCAATAGATGGATTCTTCTTGTGAGGGATGCACACATGGAGTTGTGCGCAAGGACCATCATTAAGGTGGTAGCATTTGATAGGGGTAGCCCATCAATCCAGATGTTCCTATATTGTAGGAGTTATAAAATGTGATATATTATATCAGCCAAGGGAAGAATCTACTCAAGGAATGAAGGACCATTCCCTTATTCTATAGCTATGTAGTATCACTCGTGGGGTGTAAGATTATTGATACCACATCTCTCTACCCTACACCAATTTTCATCCAACAATTCAGAACATTACCAGATGCTTCCCACTAAAATCAGACCCTATGGATGTGCTTGAAATGTTTAGTTCAAGAGAATTAATCATGTTCTACCCTTTCCCTCTCCCAACCTTTATAGTGATTGATGATAGAGTAATATTTTATATAGAATCTACATGGGAATACTTTACTGTAACCTTATCTAGTTGAAGATGTAATTTATACAATTCAAAATCTAGGTGAAGTGGGTGTCAGGAAATCAAGACAAGTAGTGGATCATAGATAAGAATTTAGTAAGAGGAATCCACCCATCGTTCATGGTGACACAGAAACCTCAGAATATGAAGAATATCTTGATTCGATTGAGAGGATCCTCAATTTCTTGAATAATAAAAAGGAATGCAATTTGGTTTTCTCCATGTATATGCTCAAAGTACCGGTTAGGAGATGACGAGACTCCATCATCAAAGCTATGTTTCATGGGGAAATTACCTGTACATCATTCAAGAATATATTAAACTAGTTGTTTTAGCATGGGGAATTGTGTTCGGAAATTAATAGTAGTTTCTACATTAGATAAGGGGAAGTGTACTGTTAAGGTGTGTTCCCCCCCATTTTTCTTAGATGGTCCATCTAGCACCAGAGCTAGTCACTAATGTGTTGGTAATGGATAAATGTTTTGAGTTAGGATAGAGTCTATATATTTAATAAATATTGATAATAATTTGTATTCTGACCTTCATAGAGATGGTAAAAAAAGAAGGTCTAAATTAGGGAGATATATCTTGAAAGAATACTCTAGGGGGTTCAGTTTCATTTAGGATTTGTTTAAGGGGATTCATCAGTGTAGCACAATAATTTCATAAAATAGTGTGGAAGGTGTGATCTTACAAGGCCTAATTTTGTGGAGGATCCTAATACTTTTCATCATTGTGGATAGTTTAGTCATCTAAAGTGTTATTGTGAAAGGATATCTGTGGGCTGCAAGGAATGATCCATAATCACGAAGGGTTCAAAGGTTCATAACGATGATTCCAAGGGTGGTGGGTCTAATCCTTAGGCCAAGGGGGATTTTTATTGGTCTAATACTAGATGGATATATGTGGAAGAGTATGAAATATATGAATTTAAAGAAGGTATTACTATAGTTAGAGGTACACTGTTTATTTAATCTTTTAGGGTTCAATATTTTTTTGATACATGTTCAAATTATTCCTTTATATTTTCAACGTTAGTTGACATGTTGTAATTAATTTTAGAACATATGTCATTCTTATATTATCTTTCCACGCCTTAGGAAAAAAGGTATAAACTTGGTTTCAATATCCCTCATGTGATGATAGATGACATCAAGGTGGTGTGTAAATTTTTTCTTCTTGATCATGATATCATTAAACTGATACTTTGAATGGATTAAATGAATAACATTAAGTCCCACATAGACTTTTATCTTCATTTGGTATAGTTTTTTCTTCCAATGGTATCACTCATGATTTTTACTGTGAGTGGCTGAAGGGTGGGGATAGATAGTCTTTATAATTGGGTAATATTATGCTAGTTGTCGATGTTTTTTCTTGATGTCAGTGAACCGTGATTAGGATGTTATCTTTTTTCTATTGTGTGTGCATAGCACAATGTCTTTTAGGATGATTTTACAGGTTTACCACCATAGAGAGAGTTCAAATTTACTATTGATATTTAATCTAGTATAATGTCAATTCTTATTCCAACTTATCAAATGACACCTAATGTGTTGGTGAAACATAAAGATTAGCTTTTAGACCATAAAGTGAAATTATTTATTCATCCTAGCATGTCATTGTGGGTTCTCTTATGATCTTTATAAGAAGTAAGAGAAATTTATTATACATTTTTGTGTATAATTAAATAGGGATGTGGTTTTCGATGAATTGAACATAAAATTACCAACACAAGCAGTGATGGAATCAGTTACGGAGTGGTCTCTTATGAGATTGTTTTCTAAGATTATATTTGGAGTGGAGAAATCGACGGAATGGAGTTCTTGGATTTGATGAATTCTGAATCATCTATTGATGAGTGTGTTTAGCAATAATATGTAAAAAACACCGAGTTCAAATGCCTTCGTAAAATCATTCATGGTAGAGAGACCTCGGGTGATTGGTGTTGGACTCCCAGTGGATCTTTTTTGCTTCTATAGTAGGTTAGTTGTTACATTTTATTTTAGGTAAGTTTTGTTTTGGAAAATTGACATTTATCCTGATGGTATGTACACCAAGGACCTACCAAGATGTGTCACAACATGAGATGTAAGCATTGGTGGGCATGGATGAGGTGGCCCATTATTGATTTTGTCTCATGGTGTCTCAGTTTCTAGAAAATTAATGTGGAACACTAGAGAGCCACTAGTTTCTTCCTACCATTACCCCTTCTGATATAATAATGGGATGTTATTTCTACGGCCTGTATTATTTTTTTAAACCAATTATAGTGGGGAGAATGAAATTTTGGATTTCATTGATCGTCTTAAAATATAATGCTTTAAATACCTATCAAGAAATCGATACATCTGGGGAAACTCAAAGACTTGTATGTATGAGAGATTGTGACACTTCATGGGTTTCCCAATATTATTATTTTTAATAGGGACCCAAGGATCACTTCCAGGTTCTATATAGGTTTTTAGGAAGTGATGGGTTACTAGATTAAATTGATTATGGTTTGAAATCCATAGATTGATGGATCATTATAAAGATTTATCTATGTTCTAAAGGATATGATTCATAAATATAAATATTCATTAATACACCTTTATGAATGTATGTTATTCATGTCTTTGAAAGACGGGGTTTATAATACATAAATGGGCACATGAGAAATGAAGAAAATTTAGGGTCATGATAATGTTAATGACAACTATGTTCCACACCTAATACATATAAAACCGACTATTAAATCATTTGTACAACATATAAATAATTCCATTAATCATTTTCTAATGATGAACATAGCACATCACCCTCTTCACCTCTATCTCTACATCCTACTACATCATGTATGAACATTATATTGAAAATTAAATATTTTTGTATATTTATATTTAAACATAAATCCAAGAAATGATTACAAAATAAATTATGTTGAATTTTTGTGGTTTAACGACTCACCGCCATTTAATGCAATACCATCGGGGGAAGATCTAGTCATCTTATGATATAAATCAATCACCAATTTATACTAAGAGGATATCTAAGTCCCCTTTTCTGAAAATGTGTTTCGTAGAGAAATAATCACTCTCTATGTATCTCATTGTATGGACTGACTACAACCATTAGTTGATGCACCTCCAATCCCCGATGGCCTAACAATGACTTCAGATGGTATGGGCCCCAAACCCATCCCATGCACATGATTAGATACTCCTTCCCAAGAACGTTAGAAACTGGGTCATCCTAGGAGATAGAGTAAGACTGTGTTGGATTGACATCCCATAGTTCATTAATTTTGACCTTTAAATAAAATATCAGTCATATTTGAAGCAATATATATTAACATAGTTAAAAATATTAATATGTTACTATAACAAAAATGATTTCATTCCCTAACTTCATTGGCAGTCTCATTAACAAGACATCATTCATATTTTTTGAGAAAATTTCACCACACGTCTCTTCAGGAAGCTCGATTCCCTAAACACTGTGAATACATTAAAAAAATATGAAAAAATAAAATAACTTATTAAACAAATAATATTGTCTTATATATATTTTAACTAATGAAATGATAACCAGAGACGATTGGCTTCTAGAAAAACTCTTTCACCCCACAGTGTGAGGGATGACTTACTTAGCCCGACTTGATGTATTCTTTCTTGAAGGATCCTGAAAAAACATATAATTTATTAGTAATGTATTCAACATCATTTCCTTTTCATATAAATGTATAAATGTAAAATTAGATTAATATAATATATATATATATAAATACCATCTACTTATCATCAACATTGATTGTCAACAAAAAGATTCCATTGATCTTTGGGTAGAAATCAGAAACCGTAATGTTGAGAAACATCTGTACACATAAATAAAATTTGAAAATATGATAATTTAATAACATAATGACTTTCAATTAATTTATAATTTATTAAAATTACAATTATTTGGGAAAAAAACCTCATTTTACAAGATGAATGAATATGCCTCAAATCATCATACAAAATACGAAGGGAAACTGGCATTGTAGTTAGTTTGCCAAGAATATCGCCTTGTAATCCTGCGGCGTCATCCGTAGGGACCCCATATAAATCAAAGGGTAAAAATATCTTCTCTCTGGTCGGATTACATATATCTGCACTTTTTATATTTTTCACTATAGTTTTATTGTTCTCATATTTAATGAACAAATAGTTAGTATAAAAAAGTGAAATATATGTATTCATATAAACATATGTACCAATGACAGTCACCCTCCAGTATCTATGGATAGAATTAGATGTAGCACACTGCTCCCTCACTGCTAAGGCTCTTGAAGGGGGGGTCGATGAATAAGATGATAGAGGGATGCTCATAGAGAGTGTAATAGATGGTGAAGGGGAAGATAGTGTATAGGGGAAAGGTGATGGTCGCTCAGATGTCATAAGGAGGGAGACAGATGGATCGTCATCTATTAGTGTGGTCGACGAAATAGTATGACACTTCCTCCTTGGAATTCCTTTCATCAAATAAAAATACATTATGTTAAAAATATATATTTCAAAAAATTTAAGCAAAAAATATCAAAAACGATAACATATGTACAATACAAACAATGAAATTATACTTAACAATGAGAATGAATGGCTACACAAATGAAATAATTGGTTGCATAATTAATGCATAACTATGCATACAATCATTTTCCCCTTCAATCATGTATGTTTACTAGTCCATTACATCATCCACATTATCCATCATTGCGAGATTATTATTTTCAATATCATGATTGAAAAATAATTATGGTTCCTGCTATTGTTGAGATTCAATGTCATGGGTCAAATCTTCCACTTCAGCACTCATATCATACAAATATCATTGTTTTACGTGAGCAACAATACTACACCCTTCATCCACAACATCATACAAATAATATAACCTTTTCTCTTGTGATTATAAGATATACGGATCAAGATGTTCTTGATCACCCACATCCACAAAGCAAGATAAGTTCACAAGTGTAAATTACAAGGATTGTCTTTTAACAACTCTGATAATATAGACCTAATATCGTTTGAATAAAAGAACTAAAAAAATTACAATGGTAGATTATTTTAATAATATTAGTCTGGTTTCCATAGAATTCCAGTTCAGTAATAGTAAATATACCACCATTCAATGTTTTCTAACCCTCTTCCCGGTCTATTGTATAAAATCTAATGTCATTCATGTTGTATGCATCGAACATTATAAAATGTTTTAGATAACATCGAGCAAGAAACATCAAATATATTAACAACTCTGCATGAGTATCAGTATTCATGATCTAAATAAAGAAAACATTACTATATTTAGAAATTAAATGTTTCATCCTAATATACGTATTTATTTCAATATTTAAGAATGCACACATCCTGAAAACCATTCAAAAAGATATTTATTAACAGTTTTCTTTATATCATTCTCATTTCTTGTTTGGACACTCATTAGACTTTTTGATTGTATCTTCTATTCATAAACAAATGGATTTTCAATATCACTATTTAGGAGCCCATATGAGTGTGCCTGTAATAATTACATTTATGTCTGTGTAACATTTGAGGTCCTCCTAACTGATCGGCCAATAACATGAAATATTTTTGATTTACCATGTATTTGAGATTCAGTCAATGTGTGACCAGTACGTTGATCTTAATTAAACCTTGTCTTAATTTTATTCAAATATCTAGAACTAAATGTAAGACACTTCTTTTCCAAATAGCCTTTTGCAATAGAGCCTTCAGATTGAGCTTTATTTCCCATGTATGGTGTGAAATGCCCAAGATATCAGTAAAATAAAATAAACAAACATAAATATTCATTTAATTATGTAACATAAATTTTTAATTAACTGAAAAACATATAAATATTATACCTTTCCATTGGATACAACCATTAATAATGTACATGCCCTTCTAATTTAGCTTCCTCAACAAAATTTTTAGTTAAATGCATTATGACAGTAAAATATATCGAATGAAAGATCATGTCTACTACACAATGTTTCAAAACTAAACCCATGTTGAAGATTTTTAAGATCAATTGGATATAGATATTTCTCTTATAGTTGTCTGAAAAATGTGTAGAATTGGAGTACAACAACAATAAATTTTTCAGGTAATATTTTATGCAACTCTAATGGTAGTAACTGCTGTAACAAAATATGTGAAGCTTGACATTTCAATCAATGTAACCAATTATTTTTTATGTCAACACACCTTGATATGATACTTTAATACCCATAAGATACCTTCAAATGCTTTAAAATTTGACAGAATGTATCTTTATCTCTATTTTTCATTGAAAAAATTTCCGTAGCATACTTTTCATTCTCATTTAGCAAGAGATCATGTTTTCTGTTCATTACGTGTAAGTCATTCTGAGATTTGAGACAATCTTTCGACATTCCATGATCATTATGAAATGTGAAAATCAAGTTGTCGAAAACATTCTTCTAAATATGCATCACATCATAATTATTCCATAACAGATTAAATTCCCAATATAGATGTTTGAAGAAAACAATTTTTTATTTCGTTGTTTGAATTCCTATTTCACTAGACGATGCACTTAAAAATCATGTCCCACATTAATTAAAATGATGCACCTTCCCAGATTTTTTTTATCATTTACATGTTTATCCTCTATTTCAGAACCAGTTATCAACTTTAGAGGTGCTATACGATCAATGAAAGCATTGAATTTTGATCATTTCAGATGAAATCTATGAGATGCATCGAGAAGTCTTCGATGGCACAAGAAGATCCATTTTCCACTTTGAGGTAGCCATTTGGGCTCAAAAATCAATTTTACTAACATGACAAGCCAAACCTAGGTATGTATTCCAACCATAAAAATTCCCATGTTTAGGGAACTCACTAATGGTCCACATTAGAGCATCTCGCATTTTTAACATTGTTTTAAAAGAATCATCACATGTCACAATAAAGTAGCTCCAATACTCCTATAATTATTCAATTAAAGTCTACAATTATAAACCAATATCATTTTCAGTAATTTTTTTCCACGAATAATCATCAAAATGATAAAAGATGTTTGTTTCATACACATCCATAGAAGAAGATTGTATGAGATCAGAACAACATGCCAAATTCTATAACCAATACCCAAAGTCCCAAATGGGTTGAATCTATCAGCAACCAATCTGAATCAAACATTCCTAGGATCAACTAATATATCTAGATATAATGAATCAAATGTATTCCATGATTGTGAATCTCGTGGATGTTTTATTAACCCATCAGTGTTATTATCTACAGAATTAAACTTCATGTGTTCGTTAGTTTTCAATGACATGAATACTATTTACAATATAAGCATTAAAGGAAAGTAACAAAAAACCTTTTTAGGTGTGTTTTTATTCTTCTTCATAATGTCATTATGTATATTCTTACTTCCAACGTCACCCATTAACATCAATCTAGAATAATATAATTTTTACAATCCTTTATACATGAATTTTCCCTCCAATAAAGCACTCAATCATTGGGACACAATTGTATTATTTTATAATTCATACCAAGCCATTTAACAACATTTTTCATATCATAATAAGTCTCAGTGGGGTTATCTTCAAGAAATGCATCACAAAAAATTTCCAATATCATGGATATTTGCATATTTGTAATTCATATAGGCATTTGATATGGTAAAACATGAATATAAAATAATGTTTTTAATATTTGAAACATCCATTATACCACTCTTGATTTCAATATTCAACTATACATTGAAACATATTTTCCCCAATGATATTTTATCCTATGTTTTTCTCCATAGAATCCAGATCAGGATCCAATGATATGTTACAATCTTGATCTTGTAGTCCAACAATATCGAAAACATCACTTGTCACATTACTATTTGTAGAACCCTTATATAGTTGTTTTGATATGTTTTTATGTTGATTATGGTGCCTTTCAATTCTAAATGCATCATTTATAGGGTTCTGTATTACATTTTTCATTGTTGATGAAGTTGAGATCCCTTTCTGTGGGTTGACATCCGTTGTCAACTTTTCTGTAATGTTCAATTATCTGAGCCAAATCCAACACAAATATTGATCAACGAATTTCTTCATTATTAAATCTTCATAAACATCAACTCTCTTCAAAAATCATCTAATCATACTATTTGGACATGAAAATATTTATATTCCTTCAACACAGATATTGGTAATTGAAAAATCTAAAAACTACTCGAAACCCTTAGCATATTGAGGTGTGTTCCACAGTATTGTGATCCAACTATTATCCATGCACATCATAATGTGTCTTCAAAATAATAAAAAAATAAAACAGTTAACTATTACTAAATAGGGAAATAGATACATATATACTTTTTGAAAAAATATAAATTTGTTAAATAAGGTTTCCCTATATAAATAAATAAGGCAAACAATAAACCCACCCACAAGAAAACCAAAGCATTAAAGTTAAAAAGATCCATAAAAGAAGAGGAGAACAAGGATCCCATCATAATAGGTTTTTGTATGTAATGCTACAAAAAATAGTTGGAAAAACTGATGATTCCATAACATTGATATCATTAAGTTAAGGGATTGATAAATATTATAATAATTTAGTAGATGTTAGGAATATGAAATGGAAAAAAACTCAAACCATAAACATGACTCACTATATTTTAAAATACAAGGGGATCCATGATGTAGAGTATTCCAAGAATCATCAGATGAAAGGATTAATTACAAGGGTAGATGAATCCAATGCTTATTAGTATAGTATTTGTTTTTCCAGACTCAAATGAATCATGAAATTCATAAGATAAATCAAATAATTTATATTAAATTTCACAAAATAGATCTTGGAATAACACTGAAAATTATTATTGTCAATATATGTTTTCAATTTATATTTAATTTTGATTCAATTATTGAATGTGGGATAACTTATTAAATTTATATTTTTAATGAATTAAAATAAAATATTCAATCCACAAAACATATAAATATACTATAAATGGTTATATCATTATTATATGGTAAATATGATAATGGAATAAATAACTTGTTAAAAATGTAATGGATTTATAAGATTTGATCACATGTTAGGACAAATGGAATTGTAATCTCATGTAACCAACATATACCATAGTGTAAGATTACAGAAACATAATATAATAATGTTGATCCATTGATAATGTTCATATCTCCGAAAATTATTAAAAAATCAAAATTCCACATTTTTTATTGTGTCCAAAATCAAAGGTTTTACCTAAGAGAGTTATAAATATTATTTGATTTCATGTTCAGTAGGTAGGACTTCTAATGGGTATTTTGGTGTCATATATTTCACCCCCACTATCTCCCTCTATCACTCTCACATGATGGTGTGGGTATATAACCTCAACTGATTTGGATCTCTATCACATGGTCAAAATGGGTCAGTTAGGAGACATCAAGCATTCCCCCAGTCTGCTAGAGGCTATAAACAAATGGTAGGGTTGTCAAATGTATAGAGGGGAGAGTATAACTCCTATTATTTAGTTTCATGAGAGTATAAATAATCCATATCAATGAAATAAATCATAGACTAAACATATATAAACCAAATAAAAAACGCAACTTATTAATAAAAATAATAAAAATTTAATAATGTAATGATGTGCTAGAATGTATCTAAATGTCATGATATAAAGAATATAAGTAAGAAAATATCATACTCAAATAATGACTCAAATGAACTTAATAAAAACACCTATTTTCATCCCCTATAAACTCCACCCCTTCCTGAAATAAATCAATCAACCATAATTCCCCTTACCGTTGTCCAACATGCATACACTTAATCTGCTCGAGTAACACTCAACTGGGAGAATTGGGCATGGCTATGACTCAATGGGTCAATACCACAATGTCTAAACAAAAAATTGGGGAAAAAGTCCTTGAAATAAAGAGATGAACATGTGTATTAATTACTTCAAAAATTAATAAAACTACAAGAACAACGTACATCATCTCTATTCTAGAATACCATTGATTGTGTCTTCTCACCATTTCAACCACAAACATAAAACCATAGTAAATATAACCTACGTCAACATCATTCCAGAATTTCATGGAGAATTTCACAAAACCACGCCACTGAAACCATATATCCATGGTAAATATAACCTTTTTTGCAGTGAGGTCTTATGAGAGAAGGTGAGACGCATTTAGGGCTTTAGGGGGGGTCACGGTGATCACCAGAGTCATGGGGGTCTTTGGGGTCATGGGGTCACCATAGTCAAAGGTTCCTAGGTATTCCTGGGTTCTACGGTGTCATGATGGGGTCGTGAGGTCACCAGGGTCATGCGGGTTGCTGGGGTCATTGGGGTCACTGGGGTCACGGGGGTCACGAGCGTTGCGGGGGTCAAGGGTGTTGTCAGGGTGATTCTTAGGGTTGTGGGGGTCAGGGGGGGATTCTAGGGAGTTGGGGGAGTCCATTGTGGGGAGAAGGATTATGATTGTAAAAAAAATATTAGTGTTGGTTTTTAATAAATCACTGCTAAAAACCAATGATAAAGGCGAATAATATTGTAATGGTGTCTTGAACATAAAGCAGCCTGGGGGATATTGTCCTTCATCACCCTTACCGGATAATATATTGAAAAAAGATCCACCTTGGAGAATTATTGTGCTCTATGTAGCTTATCAAACAAGTCATGATTTCCTTAGAGTGTATACTTGTTCTTTATCATGGTTTTTTTGATCTCATGATATTCAATGAAAAGGTGCATTGACCAATATTCTTCTTGAAAAAAAGGACTGGTGCATCCCATGGTGAAGCACATGGGCATATAAACCCATTATCCACATTTTCTGGTAGTTGTTTCTTCAACTCCTCAAGCTCTAAAACAACCATTCTAAATGTATTCTTAGAAATTTGAAATTCCCTAGGTAGAAGATCATTAAATAATTCAACATCTCTTATAGGAGGAAGACCAGGAAATTCCTCAGGAAACACTTCAGCGAATTCCCTCATAGTGTCCATGTATTCAGGGATGTTGGCTTCCTTAGGCTCAATCATCTATGAATGATATGGGTTCTCAATGGGTGGTAATATCCATGCTTGAGATGATGGTACTAATGAAGATTCATCCTCCTCCTTGCAATTGTACAGAATCAAGGGCCGATTTTCCAATGGGAGAGTGATTTCCCACTCATATCAATTTATGTTGCATATATATATGGAAATCCAATCCATGCCAACAATTTCATCGAATTCCACTAGAGGGAGTATGTCGATGTTCTCTGGATGTTCAATCCAAAAATAATTATAACGGAGGATTTTTATTTATGGGATGCAATGACTACCCCGATTTTGGTTCTCACTGACATCACTACATCCATGATTTGTGGTGATGTAGGGATAGTTCAACAAAATGTTCAGTATATAAAAGAATTTGTAGAACCAGAATAAAAAAGTAACCTCACTATTCATGAATGAATAACTAGAATTGCTGTCTCCAATTCATTCTTGGGGATCACTTAAGTTGTAGTGATGGAAAAACGCAATCCCTTGCTTCCTTGGAGGTTTTTTTTGCCTCCTAAAACCCTTGTCATAGTGAATTGGTTTAAAAATTTCCCTTGTCCATTGTAGTTGAAATAGCGAACAATGCACTGAGGGTCAAATAAGGTTTTCCACTCCACTTTAGTAGTAGCAGTTTTTTCTTGTTGGTAGTTAATATCCTGGTGGCCTTCTTTTCCACACCAAAATAATTTCCTCATCCCATTTGAGATAATTTTGGGATACTTCTTTTAGCACTATTGGAAATTTGGGTGCAGGATTTTTATAGTACCATTGGATTTATCCATCAGACTATTAGAATTAACATCCACCTTATGCTTTTTATCCCCATGATACCCCCTTGATTATTTGATATCTATTTTGACGTTGAGGGAAAATTGGACAATTTCCTTATAGCTATTGAAGTCACGGGTCACTAGGGATTTCTCTAGGTTAGGGTTTAGCCCACCAAATAAGAGTTCGACCTTGAATTCATGGGGTAATGAAAAATCCAAAGGCATGTCATGCAAGCCATTGGAATTTTCCTCATACAATATAATTGATTACATATCTTTTTTTCCTGAGGGAATTGAATTCCATTTCCATCTTCAGTCGGAGTGTGTGTAAAAAATAGTTATCGAAAAACATTTTCCAAAAATACTTCGATTCCAATGCCTCAATCTCTACCTTTGGCTTCGTATTTTTGGTCAACATCCACCATTGATCATCTCCACCCACTATACGATAAGCATTATGGAGAACCTTATCTTTTTCAAGACGATGAAGGATGAAGAAGATCTTTTCAATGGATTTGATCCATAATTAAGTGATTGAGGGTTGAGATGTTCCATTAAAAGTAGGAAGCCTTTGTCTCATGAAGCTATCGATTGGGGCTTGTTCTTTATTTGGGGGGGGGGTGGATTGGATGTTTCTCTTGACCGAAGTTTTTATTCAAAACTCATGTACACATAGAGAGTATCATAAAAATGTTTGTGATTCCTACACCGAAAAAGATTGTCCATCTCATTAGAACAGTAATCACATTGATCTTCACATCTGTTTTTAGCTCGATTCCTCATATTACTAGGCGTTGGCTGTAATAAAAGGAAATTTAGGGGTAACACATAAGGGGGAATCCATAGAAAAAATGGATACAGTATAAAATAATTTATTTCCTTACCATATGAATTTATAGGTTTGAATCTATGTAATCCATGATCTACTTCCCATCATATATTCAAAGGAGAATTTTTTTTCAATTCCCTATAAAATGGTTCATATTATGCTTATTTATTTTCCAAAGAATATCCCCCAAGTGTGTCATAACCAAGAGGGTAGCAAGTCCAATTATTGTGCACCAATTTCTGTTTGAGTCTTGCTCAAAGCAGTGCATTCAGGTATTACCCCTAGATACATATGTGCTAGAGTTGTCTATACCAACTCATATTGAGACATGGATATATTTTCTTGATAATCCACCTACTCCATAGTCACCATAATACATGGATGTTTTTTTTCTTATTCTTATCCCTATGTCATTCACTGGGGTTTCCTAATCCTCATCCCAAAAATAACTAAACATATCCTCTAATACCAACGATAACAACTCTTCTCATTATTTCATACATAAACATAATTTATTAAAGTAAATATTCAATTGATACAACATAGATGATCGAAAGGTATAGTGTCTTTGGTGCATTGGAACATCAAATAACAACATAAAACATGAAATACACATCATTATTATAAACTTCATTTACATGATACACACATTCCTTCATACTTATCATTTCATGGGATAACCTGAGGACATGCATAAAAAAGGGTGATTTGTAAAGCCTAGTAAGAGTGTAAACATGGAATAACATGATTAATACAGTACATGTTAGAAATAGGAATTTCAATGGACTATAAAAGATAATGAACATAAAGTCATGATTTATCATTATTATCATAACATGTAAATGTGGAAAATACACTAAACATGATATAGGCATGAGCAATGTCTCAATTCACATGGAGCATGAGGAAACCCTCATTGAACATGAATTACAATTTTTAAACCCTAATTTCACATGAATTATAATATGTAAACTCTCATTTCTCTTGACATATCATGATACTATTCTTTAAGAAAGGCATTGGAGCGCTATTAGGGTGCACCCTTCTTAATCATTTCATTTCATTCATCAGTGTGCCTTGTGGATCAAACATCATTGGTTCATTAATCATCATAATTCATTCCATGAATTATTGATGTCTAGTACCTAAATTTTGGTCCCCAAACCAAAAGTACATGTGCATAATGGGGAATAACCTTAATAGAAAAATGTGTATGATTTTCCATTACACGATGATTTTGGCATCCAAAATTTGGTGTAACTTCGACAGCATAACGACTAAAAATAAAAATCATAAAGTGGGATGATGGGAGTGAAAGTGGTATATAATCATTTATACATGAAATTTTCATTAAGGCAGTCCTGAAAAAATATATCCCAACATGATTAATGGAATTTAGATTCAATATATAAAATAACTGCTTAAATGTAAATGAGAAGAGAGACATTATTTAAATAATTTTGGCATGGTAACAGTTGTAATTGGGAGTCATTAAAGAGAGGGAAAAGGTATATCATCATTAAAACATATTGGGGGTATTATGGGGGAGGGGTGAAATCATACCCCAACATATGTAGTTGAAAATAAATGGGTTTCAAAACAAAATGAAATTTGGAAAAAAATAGGAAATGATAGAATCCCATACATGGAAATGTTATCCCAATGGCTTGGGAGGGGCTTGAGGGAGGATTCAGGGGAGATTAGGGAACCTTGTGAGGATAATAGAGAGTTCATGGTAGGGTAGGGTCACTCTCCAAAGTATTTATGTGAAGATAAGTGGGATCGTGGGTTGGTTTCTGTTGGAAAAGAGAGGGAATTTATTATTATTTAGGTTTTGGACAATACACATTAAACAAATCAAAACCGCAAACCAACCCATTTTTTACCCATTTTTTTCTTGATATGGGAGTGAAAAACATTATTTTATAATTCCATTGTCCAAATATATTAAAATATTAGGCTTGATTAGGTGAAGGTGAGTCACAGTCTCAAGGAAATCATTTTTAAAAATTAAAATGTTTTATATGCCTTGGAGAGTCCACTAAAGCATTGTAAAATAAATTAGAAAAACATATAAATACCATAATATTGAAGTTAAAACATATATTGGCCTAACATCCAATTTATAGTATTTTATTACATAACTATTTGGTCATTATTATGTCTTAAACACATTATATACTGAAATGATATTTAAATTTTACCCAAAACATCGATTATCTCATAAATTTATTAAACATTCACTATTGGATAATTAGAATTTCTTTATTCTTAATATAATATTCATTTTAACTAAATGATTTTTTAAAAATGTGATTTTTTTCTTTTAAAAAATGAATAATTTATCAAAAATTCATGGGGTTTGATAAAAACGACTTTCAAACCTTAAAAAAATTACAACATTATTCATAAAAATTATATGACAATTTATATAAAAAAATAAATTTAGTAATAATATATTTTTAAAAAATTATTTAATTAAAAATTCCATTAATTCATCAAAATATATTTCATAATTTAATTTTAACTAAAAAATATTATCCTTTCTTTATAAACTATTAACAATGTAACAATAATAAAATGAATGTATATAATTTATTATAAACAAAAATAATTCACATAATCACAGTACTTGAGTCATGTTATGTAACCCCTAATAACACCCACATATGAATTAAGGGTATGTTGTACTATTGTGATAGACTCTTGGGGTGGCTCATATAACATCGCCCTTGTGGTAATCTCTATCAACATCCACTTCTCTTGTAGGCAGTTCTGTTCATGCATAACATGTTGATGCTTGGATTAGGCTTCATCAAGAAAGAATCCCAGTGAAACCACCTACTTTTTGAGCTCTGAAATATAGGATTTTTATGGGGAAATTCTACAGGATGAGGCCATCGCTTCCTTTGTCTGAGTAAATTGGATTTGGCAAAGCCTTATATTTATACTAATCAAATGGTCATTGTTCAATTGCTATATTAGAAATGGTAACAATTCTTAATGTTATTTTGAAATACAAAAACATAAAACCAAAAATGTTTAAATTTTATATAACCATTTTACATAATAAGACATTTAATTATATCAAGAAAATTTTTTATTAATAAAAATATTTTGTCGTTATAGTTAAAGAATTGGGAGAAACTAAAATGGTTGATATGTGGTAGGGAGCACATAATTGATTATCTGAGTAAACCATTGGGGATAAAATTTTCGGTCATAGACTCATCCTAATTTTTTTTATTATTTTGTCATTATTTTTATTTGAAAATGATCAATTAGAGGTATTTTGAACCCAAATACAAATCAATGATAGAAGGTGAGAAGAAAATCAATAGTTATAGAAACAAATACACAAACCAACATCCATAATACATGATCCAAAGGGTTTAAAAATTTATTTCCATGATTACTACTTGGTATTAAGGTCATTATAGGGATATAATTTGTGTTAAATATAATTGTTTGAAAAATAATATCTTTGTATGTAGTGATTATTTAAAAATAAATAATTATAAATTTCCAAATAGCTCACATATTTTTGTCTTTCGTACCATTTATTATGAAAATAATCCAAGGACCAGGGAGATCTCCCACAATACACAATAGAATTATCCTATAGTAAAATAATTTTTTGTGTAAATGGATTTGTTTCATTCTACATTTATGATAATCATAAATTATTATATAAATAATTCATTATCTATGGTATGTGAGGGTGGTAAATGAATTCCTCATGGCCTTGATTGTCTTGAACCTCACATACAATGTTCAATAATGAATATTCATTATCCTATGGTGATTGTTTATCTTGATGTAATTATTATTAATTATAATCATAATTTCACTAAAGACATCAATACATTTTTTCCCCTATCTCTCTTAATAATTTCTCCAACATTATCCATAGAGATTCAAATAATTACTGATGATTTTTCGTTCATTAGTATGGGATTATTAGTAAAACATTTATGAACTCTAATTATCATCCTCGTAATTAAAGAATAATTAATAAAATAATGAAACACATATTCCCATATTTTGATCATGATCGGGATTGAAAAATATGTTTTCTTATATTGTATAGGTGCTAATGGATGAGGTATTGATTGACCAGGATGGTGGGGATCCCATGATTGAGGAAAATTAGTGAAAATTGAAAAAATAAATCATAAATAACTATATAAAATTTATAACATAATTTAAGGCCCCTATGATATTTCCTTAGAGGTGATAAATCTGTCATCTTAAATAAAAAACATCATTGGTTTCCAATGATAATTTTTTAACATAAGGACATGTTGAATTATATTGCATCAATGTTTTTGTGAGTATTAGACCCAGTTAAATTTTAGGTATATATTTATTAGTTATATAGTCTGGATTGAGATTATTTATCCAATTTTAATTATAATATAAAATTATTTGATTAATGTTTGTTTTCCGAGAATATTTATTTCCATTAATAACTAATTTAGATTAGAATTTAATTTTTTATCTGTTGTAGACTTTTATGGGAAATAGTCATGTACTCTTCCAAGAAATGAACCATTGAGATCCTGAATTAAGGAATATTCCCAAAAATTTAACTTTTTATACTGGTTAATGTCATGTTCAAGTAATTATTTATTTCCTTGATTTCAATAGTTTTATAGAACATGAGTTATATATAGTAATGGTGGTTCAATGTATAGGGACATTGTGTTTAGAGGATGTTTTGTAGTGGGGGATTGCAGATATTTCATTTCATAGTCATGTAATGATAAAATAAATTGAATCTTCTATAACATTATAGATATAATAAATTTATATTGATTAATGGAGTTATTGTTTCTAATGAAATGACATTCAATTGATATTGGTTGTGAAAATCACATAACATACATAGTCAACAAAAAGAGATGAAATTTTGAAATGGGTTGTAGTGTGAGTAATAAGAGTCTATATATGATCATGGATTATTCTATGGTAAGAAATATTATACGATGGGATTCTTAAATGACCATTTCAATATGATTTCATATCATATGGGATATTCGGTTATAAGATATTCGAAGCCAAGTGACTTTCATTAAATTAAAAATAGATCAAAGGGTGGGTGTTTTATAAAAGTTTTTAAAATATGGATGATTGTTTTGGAGGTGGAAAGGATGTAATTAAATATCCCAATTAAATATTGTTTCTTGGGGTATCAGTAAATTTTTTTTGGTTATATTATATCTACATAAATCCCATTAGGATCACATTTTTAGGGAAATTGAAACATACTAAATGGGTGAGATTAGAATCTGTGTTATTCCAATATGGTAAAATATCTTGGGGGGGGGGGGTCAATCAGGGCATGATAGATTAACACAAATTCCACTTTTAAAATTTATTCTCCTGCACTGGGATACGACAAATGATAATAAAAGTTATATTTTCCTATATAAAAAATAATCTAAAGTGAAATGATGTTACAATTTTTGGAGTAGACTCATTATTGTTCCTGGTTTTCATGAATCCCAATTTTAATGCGAACTGCTCTCTAAACCGATGATTATAATCTTCATCATCATAATACTCTTCTGTTGATTTGAAACAACTCAAAATAATTTCAAATATGAGTGTTCCTTGAATCTCTATTTTCACATATTGAATGATGTACACATCAACACATGGTGATTTCCATTTAGAGGGACCTTTTTTAAATTATTTATGTTCTTCTGTGAGATACTTTTTACCTTCCACAAAAATTATTATATCACATAATTTGAGTGATTTGTGATCCCATTCTCCTTTGAGTATTAATGCTCCTAGAAAACACCTTATGGAGACAAACATTTCATTTTATTTTACCTCTATAATATGAACATATATATGAACTACCGTATCTCAATTTAGAAAATTCCATTCACCACATATCATGAGTGATGTGAATAATTTCAATCATTAGAAAATTTATTTTCCATCACATGATATTGAGACCACGCGAGCTCCTTTTTAGTTCCAAGATACCTCAATTGGGGAATACCTCATCCACTAACCTCATTTAGACTTAGCCCAATTAATATGGTGAGAATACTCATAAATTATACTCTATATAACTGAATAAGTTATTAGATGTCTGTTATTTAAGAAATTATACCTATAAATCATTTTAATCCAAATTATAACTAAATCCATTACAAATATTCCATTATAACACACATTACCTAAAAATATGGGTTCATAGTGCATGATTCCCCTTTTGGAGGCATGTGATGCACTGCCATTAACTGAAAGTAAAAATAGACTTTTAGAGGCCTTAAAACACACTGTATTCAATCGAAAATGACTATCCCATTGCATCAACATCTAATTCACTACCACCAAACATTAATGATTATCTTTCATGAAAAAATATAAATTCATTCAAAAATATCCAGTGATCATAAATAATTTAAAAAATTGTAAAGATTTATATGTAACATAATACATAAGACAGCATAACATGAGAACATTGAAATACACAAGAATATGGAAAAAATAAAAGGACTAATAATCATTTCTAATATCAATGTTCACTTCCATAACCATAACCATAGAATGATCAGAGACCTACAATGTATTTGGTTTACATAAAATTCCCATTACCATAGAGAAAAATGTTACATAGTGGATTGAGTTCACTCCCAAATCCTTAACATGTTAGATCCAGAGACATAAGTATTTACCCAATGCCTTAGATAATTTTATAAATTTAGCTCCACTTATCACAAAATTAACATAGTATCTAATTGATTTGGGTAGACTCCCCAAAAAAACATTACAATATATTATGATATATAAATATTTACTCATGGTCATGGATGGATATATTAATTTGGACCCACACATCCATGAATGAAAAGCACACATATTCATTCAAAAATATCATAACATCATTCATTATTTAATTATATGTTATTAAACCTTTGGATTTTTTTTATTAAATATTTCTTTTAATAATAATCTTGATGATATATCCTATGAATGAAATTAGATTGTATCAAAATATTATAATACCAAAAAATAATTTCAATATTTGAAGGATTTTTATAGAGATGAAAAATATTTCTATAAATAATTATATTCCTATATTCAAAAATATAAGATAACAACATTATGATAATGTATCATTTTTAAAAACAATAAATAATTGGGAATATTAATTTATTTGTAAATCTAAGGAATCTTACAAGGTTATTAAATCAAGAAGAAAATAACTGAAATTGGAAACATGTTTTCATGGAATATATTCAGAAAAAAATTATTTCTCTACATATATAAAAATATAAAAAATGATTCGTATAGTAATTTTATGAGAATATTCATTTTTAAAAAAATTATTTAAAATAAAAAGGATTAATAAATACAGTATATTGAAATGTATTTTTAGATAATTCAGTCATTAATGTATTTAAATGAATGTGGATATGGAGTTAAAATATTCCCCACACAAAGGAAGAAATAAATTTGACTTTTCATGAAAATAGTATTTATGTACAAATGATTACTTAAAAGTGGGAAATATATATAATTCATGATATTAATAGTAATACTTATATATGTATAAGATAAATGGGGTTTTTTTAAAAATAGTCATAAAATGGAAAAAAATTAAAAAAGAATTATTAAAAATTCAGATAAAAAGTGAGATTATATCAAAAACCATTACATGATTAATAAATTTTGAATTAAAAACTATTGAAATATAAAACCAAATATAAATTATTAAATATATAGAAATTAAATGAAATTTATCTAGAATAATATTAATTTGAATTATATAAACTACACATATGAATGAATGTTGTGAATATAGAATATATCTCAATGATGCTAAATTGAGACGAGGAAAGCCTAACGTTTTTGTTATTTATTGAATTAATATCCCCTAAATGTAAGAACAAGAGATTTAAATTTAAATCTTATATTTGTCATAATTTGTTTCCTGAATAAATCATTAAGGTAGTATATAAATTTTAAAACATAGAATAAGTGGTGAATATATTATACATTCAAGGAAATAAAGGTGATATGAGATACCCAAACAATAACCCTTGACTTCATGAAATGCCCTTAGACCATATATATAATAAAAATATGTATCATTATACGTTAGTTAAAATAATTATTCTTATATATTACCTTTTATAATCATAAAATATTATAATTCAGTTTACATTTATTATCTTGTTAATGTTTATTTTGATCATTATATGTTATTAATTTTGATTGTCCTACACATGTTTCACAATGGATATGTGAAAACCGTTTAGGGGATAAAAAATTCTAAATTACTATATTATTTATTGTGATCTAATTGATGTTAAATTATTATTAATAATTTTGTAATTTAATTATGTTAGAGTCTTAGTTATGAACCTGTAACATTGAATTTGTGTCATGCTTGTTTTTAAGTATTTTTCCTTCATCATTGAGTTACTTTATAATGTATATTAGTTGTCATTATCATTATAAAATTATATTATGACCTATATTACCATTTAATATCTTATATATGTCCATCAAAGACAAATTTATATCCATACAGGTTGTGTGGTGATGATAAATGAATTACATCACCTCATGGTGGCATTTGTCCAAACATTTGTAAGAGTCATGTTTTCATTTTTTAATGAGTTGAAATAAATTTAGGTAAATAATATTTTATCATGTTATAAACATAATAATATAAATAATATACTATATATTAATTAATAATATCTTAATTAAATTATTTGAGTGGTTTTAAATAAAATTTATTTACATCACTTCGTGGAACCGGTAGTATGCATGTACAAATGAAAAACACTATCATTTTACATTACATATAAATTTGTTTTTTCAATGTTTGTTAAATTAAAATAATTTATTTAAATTAATTTAAATATATTATTTTATTTATTTTTAAATGACTTGGAAAGGTTTCCATATTGTTAAAAAGAAATAAATATGAAAAAGGTTGGGATGAGCATATACCTCTTCCTTGGATATCAACATTGAATAAATTATATGTAATTTTTAATTGGAAATTTGGGAATATAATAACTTTTAGATATTAGATAACTATGTTGATATGGTATTTGGTTTGATAGTTGTCATGATATGGTGCTCATTTCTTATGGGTAAGTGGGAAGAGGATGATCCCTTTTATAATTTATGTTAGTTTTACATTTGTAAATACCATAAATATTAAAATTATATAAATTCATTTCAATGGGGATGTATGAGAAAAATGGACAATCATAGAATATAGGGTAAATTGGTTTTAAATTATCTAAATATTTCATACTTAAATATGAATCAATTTTAATTTTGTCCTTACCTCTTAGTTTAAACCTCCTTTATCTCATTTTACCCTTTATCCCAGTGAAAAACACTTATCATTATAAATTATTTCTATTTAAGCAATTATGTTAACCATATAACTTAAAAATATTTATCTTGATTAAAAATTCATAATAAATTTTAAGTTTTTCAATTTCTAATGTGGTAACAAATTATTTTTTATACATGTAAGAAAAATTCAATGAAATTGGTTTTCTAAAAATATTTTTTCCCAAAAAATAGATTTCAGACCCCAATCATGTATAAAATTCATAATTTTAAAATTTATTTATGTATACATAATTAATTTACTTTTATTTGACATTAAAATTAACAAAAAACATAATAAATCATTGTAAATAGTTCATTACATAAAATAATCAAAATAGAACATTTATAAGAATAAACAATACGTATACATCTAAATAATAAAACATGGATTTAATTTTTAACATTATATATTTCAATTTTTCATCACATATTAAATTGATAGTATTCCTATAAAATGGTTTCATATATTTTCAAGTAATTATTATATCATAATTATTTGTTAATATAATGGAATTTATAGAAATAATAATTTTCACTATTCACCTATATATCAACCATTTCAAAAAAATATGAAATATTCACCCTATGATAATATTAATATGGTGAATTAAAAAAATTAAAGTTCATTTTTTCATTTTTTTAGATTTTGAAATTTATCATTTAAAGTTACATAATAAATTTAATTAATCATATATTTTATAGAAAAATGTCCTTTTTAACCATCATGTGTTATTAGAATTATATTTTATAAACAATTTATGAAAATTTTCCCAAATTTAAATAGTTTTGAATTAAATGAAACATATGATACCATTTATTTTATTATTGTTATAATAGTTTCATAATGAAATCTTATGGTGTTACATTCTCTCCCAGTTAATAAATTACATCATCATAGTTTTATTTTCACTTACTTGTGATGGAATTCTCAGTATATTAATGACATGATATATAATTATGTTTTAAAACTACTAAAAGTGAGGTAATATAGATAACTATTTCATAGTTATCTATTCACTTATTCATGGTAAAAGGTATATATGACATGAGACTTTTATATTCAGGTTATTATTCTTTCCATTATGTTGAGAGAACCAATTAATTTCCAAAAAAAATTTATCCAATGGTGGAATAATATGATTTAAAATAATATCACTATCAAAAAAAATAAAGTAAATATGATATAATCATAAACCAAATTTTTCTCTCGGATAAGTCGTTATTATATGATTGTGGTTGTGATTTTATTTTCATATAAAATTCTATATATATAAAAATTTCCCTATAACTAGAATCTAATTGGGCACCAACAATTCATATATGAGGATAAATGTACCTCACCTATGAGGATCCATTTTAATGATAAACATTGTATAAGTGCATCTTTATTCCCTTGATATGAAAGGATATCGATGCATATCTAACTTATTATTCCATTTATCAGTTAATTCACAAGGATAATTCCCATATTCCCCATATTTAGGAAAATAAAAATTTAGTGGTTCTATAGGAGGAACGTCATTTACCTCAATCATGTTAATGAAACACTTACATTTTCTTATGTAATTGGATTATCTATTCAATCCTTTATACAAGTAAAATATATCCCAGTTCTATTGGGATGTTCCCCTAGGTAGCTCCTCACACATTGATGAAATTTATGTAATTGAATCTTCTCTCTTCAATGGTATTTATCCCAAAAACATATTTCATATTCTCTCATTTTCTTCTTTGGTGTTGTTGAAAATATAACTATGTTATTGTTGTTAATCATAATTCATTATAGATTTTTAGAAATTACTATAATATTTTTCTCTCTAGAACTAATCTCTTTCTATTTTTCAGTGGTATAGTTAATACAGTTTCCATTACGCCCATTGTTATCTATGTTCATCACATTTCACACAATATACTAAAATAGATTATAATTTTAGGGAAAGAATATATGAATTATGTAACATCATAAATTTTAGAAGACAAAAAAACTAGATATAGTAGTAATTTAGGATTTTTTTATTTGAAAATATAAATTTGAAAGAAATCAATGAAATAAAATTATTTAAAGGATAATTTAAGGTTAAAAACCTATTTTTTAAATTGGAATATTTTTTTGAATATTTTTGTAGTTATGAGATAATATAACAATGGATTCTGGGTTATGTAGAGTCTCAGTGCTAAATGAATAAAAATGTAAAATATATTATATTATGCACATATTATTTTTCTAAAAAGATGAAATATCTTGTAAACTATGTCTCATATGGGAAATAAAACAACAATGATAGGTTCAAGATGTAGAAAATACCCTAGGAACGACATATTTTTTTTTCACAATAGTAATTTCATCACATCTTAGATGGGGGGTAATAGTTCAGTCATTTGGTCTAAAATATGGGTATTACTCTATAGGTGATATAATGTTTGTGTGTGTTGGTTTTTTGGTAACATAACACACCAAGTTAATTCATTATACCCATTTAAATAATAATAAAATATAAATTTTTATTAAATTCCTTTTTTTCATCTTCTGCACCATTACCCAAAAACTCCCATTTTAAGGAAAAGTGGTCATATAAAAGCTGGGATTTGAAAGCATTTGACCTGAAAAAATCCACAATGTATAAATGGGGAGATTTAAAACTGTTCACTATCTTTTTTTGGTTATGTGATACATTAAAATGGATGTTTTGATTTGGTTTTTAATGTGATTTTATTTTAGAGTATTAATAGATGAACCGTTTGTCTCACTTTATAGGATGATCCTTTGAAATATGGGTGACACTGGATCCCCCTTTATTACTATTAGTGAACACACATTTGAACCATTACCCTGTTCCAAGTGTTATGGAGGTCATGTAACACCCCATGGTTTTTAAAATAATTGGGATAGCATGAAACATTGTTTTATGTAGAAATTTATAACTATTCTTTAATCATAATTTTTCCTCTTCTATGTTCAAAATTTCAATAAAAGGTCATCTAAAATTGTCTTCAATAAGTTTTTTGGAGTCTGATGGAACCAACATGATTTTTGGGGAATAGTAACATAACCATATTAATAATAATATGAAATGTAATATGATTGTAATGAATAGTAAAGTGTATTATTATTTTATTCCCTTAAGGATTTATGATAATGCCATACTGGTAAATTTTTCAATGTGATATAAAAGAAGTTATGGAATTAAAATTGTTAATTTTGGAATAAAGTATTATTTTATTTAAAAAAAAAATTAATATTGTTTAGAAAAATATTTTTAAAAATTTTGTTCAATTTTGAATTCTAGACGTTGAAAAATGGATATGTGGATTTGTTTGTATTTTTCTGAAATTATTGATTTTTAATGAATAGTGAATAATGGTAAAATAAAATATATTAATATTATCAGTTAATTACACTATTTATGACAACATAAGTGATGTAATACCACTTGGTTCGAGATCACATTTTATTACTACTATTTTAGCTCACATGAATTAATACTATTCAGAGTCATGAGACAAACTATTATAATAATGATTAAAATAATGTACAATACCTCTTCTCCAGCACTATAATATCACACACATTTACCTCTTCATCCCAAACCTCTCATGCATTGATCTTTACATATTCTCTTCCCAATAATCATCCAAAGGATCTTCCCCATGTCTTATAGTTTCTGGTCTCACTAAAAGGCCAAAACCAAATGACTTAAGGAGGATCTCAAGGAGAAGAGATCAAGCGGTAAACATCCTCTTTTATTTTCATTTTTTCTTTTCATTTTCTTTTATATTATTCTCATTATTCACATACCCTTAACTAAAAGGAATGAATGATATAGTATCATAATTTTTTTGGATATTATCATTTTTTTGAAATAACTCCATTATACTTCTTCTCATCTCCCACGTATTCTTGAAATTAAAACATTGCCCCTGATATGTTGATTTACCAACATCATGGATGATGTGATTTAAATTTCTATTAATTCATCCAAAACTGGTCATGAAACCATTTTTATGGTTGAACCAGATTATAATTTATTTTTTATAACTTATATAAGGTTTTTAATCATATCCTACACTTGTTATTAAATTATGAAACAAATTTTGTTCCATACGATCGAAGAATTTCCAAAATGAACTAAACAAATATCAATAATTTTTTAAATTATGAATCATAATCATTTAAGAATTAAAAATTGAAGTGCCCAGATCAGTGTGAATCACTGAGAGGGGGAGGGGGTGAATCAGTGATCCCTTAAAACTTTTTACTAATTGATTCTTAATCAATTAAACCTCTATGGCTGATTAAAGCCTCGATCCACTCTTCTTGTATCTCTCAACCTTTCCCGGATTATGCAGTAATGAAAAGGCACAGGACACAAGGATTTACAAGGTTCGGCACCAAAGGCCTACATCCTTTCCATGCTCTCCCAGCATGGATTCTCCCATTATAACCTGTTAAAATTACAATGGTCGATACAGAGTCCCACTGTATCTCTCCTGAGTCCCACAGGAGGGTCTTTATACTGCTTCACACAGTGTTACCAGAGTCCCACTGGCCTGCTCCAGAATCCCACTGGAGACTTCTTCTCCCTGAGTCCCACAGGGTCTTCTCCTGGCTCCTCGAGTCACACGAGTAGCTCTTCTTCACTTTAAGTTCTTCAAGTAACTTCAGCAGCCTGGGATAAAGGCTGCTGGCCTTGCTCTTCTCTTCTGATCACTTGTGGTTGATCAGGGCTTCTCGTCTAGCTCAGGCTTTATCTCCTTCTTCAGGATGACCTGGCTTCTCTCTCCAACTACTGAATGCTCAGACAACGGATAGCTTTATCTTCGGTCTGGTCCAGTCTCACTTCACTTCAACATCATGCACTGAGTGCATGGCAGCTCTTCATCCTCATGCACTGATTGCATGGCCTTCTCAATTCTTCAAGATCTTCAAGTCTTGGACTCCTCAGATGCACACCACTGATTTAGCACTGTCCACGTGTGCACGTGCATGCATGCATGCATGCACTCTCCTTCTCTTTCTTCTAGGTGCAATAATCCCACAAAGGGTGTAGTCACTTTACGCACACACCTTCTCACTTGAACTTCACACTTTTGTTCAATGTGTTCACACACTTAAATGTGTGTTATACTTTGTGTGAGTCTTCTTCTTCTTCTAAGTGTGTCCACTCCTCTTAGAGCACACACATAGGTTCGGCCACTTCACTTTGTTGTTTTGCACACACAACTTTGTTCTTTGATTTGCACACACACAAAGAGTGTGTATTTGGCCTCTACTCTTTTTGCACACCCCAAGCTATGCCTCGGCCTTCCTTTCAAATGCACACACACACAAAGTGTGGTGGTCTTCACTTGAACATACCCAACCCAAGGTCTCGGGTTCTTCCTTGTTCTTTTAATCTTCTTCAAAGTGTGCACTTCACTCATGCACACACTTGGTTCTCCATTTTGTACACACAAGGGCTACGGCCTCTTTGTTTTCTTTTGCATGCAACCAAAGTGCCTCGGGTACTTCTTCTCCACTTAGCACACACACAAGGCAAGGCCTCAGCCTTCTTCCTTGCCAAGCACCCAAAACCCGTAGGGTGTGGTCTTCTCAACACGAGCCGTAGGGTGTTCTCACTTGAACCCTTTCTACAAGGAGGCGCGCAAGGTGTCTTGGTGAAAGGGGCAGCCGCACAAGGTGTGGTGGGCTTCGGTCGCGCAAGCCACAAGGCCTCTAGGCCGCACTAGCCACGAGTGCAAGGCACCGCGGGCGCGCAAGTGCTACCGCGCAGGGGGCACGGTGCACAGAGGGGGTGCGCAAGGTTCTACCGCGCAGCCCAACCTCTTCTTCTTGTCACGCAAATGAGTTGCGCGCAAGGGACTCCTTCGGGCCAAAGATGGCACCGAGGACTTCAGTCGCGCAAATAAATTGCACGGGGCTTCTTTCTTCGCGAGGCAGAGCACACGCGGGACTTCGGGTATTCAACAGAACTTCAGCAAGCAAAACCATCGCCTCGGGTGATCCTTTTATAGGCAGAGGCGGCTCAGTCATCCGCGGAGAGATACAACTCAAATCCCCGAGTTATTCGGGTTTTCAAGATTCTGTGAATCTTGTTTTTCTTTTTATTTCACGCGGGTTGCATTTTTATTTTCCTTCGATCTTCTTCACGTGCATGCGACTTAGAACGCATGCACGACCTTCCTTCGATCCATTCCATGCAGAACATCAACACCGAATGGCCTCACACCTTCGGTTTGCTTCGGCCTTCATCGAATTTCCCCATCCATCGTGTGCATGCATATTTTATTGCATGTATATGTTCAGTATGGCCACACGAGCTGAATGGAGGTCTCGGTTTCGAAAATGGTGGCTGGGAACTCAAAAACCATCTTCGGAGTGCTCCTGGTTCGACGGAGCTCGCGAGTGGCTTCGGGTGGCCTTCGGCTGAGCTCGAGGCGGGAGACGGACCGGGAGCCGTCGGATCGGGAGATCAAAAGTCATCGGACAGCCGGATTAAATCGGGGGCGCGGTGGATGAATCGTGCGGTGCAGATCAAGCGTGATATCGCTCGGACGGCCTGGATTCACTCCGGGTGAATTTTGCGCGTCCCACATCGAAACGCCGCGGGATTTTGCCGCGGTTTATCAATATGCCGCTCCCTCAACCCCACAATTGAACTTCCTCCTCCACGGTGCCGCCCCGCACCGTGTTCTCCCTGCGGGCGCGCTCTGCGCCCACTATGCTCCCTGCGGGCACGCCACTGGCGCCCACTATGCACCCTTCGGGCGCGCTCCTGCGCCCACGCTGCGCGGGCTTCATCACCGCGTGGCCTCGGGGCTTATACACGGCCCCGGCCACTCTTGGGCTGGCCCCATGGGATCCCCTTGGGCGTGGTGACCTGGTCCCACATGTGCCTTGGGTTGAACCCTTAAGGCTGGCCCTTGAGGTTGGCATATTTTTTGCTTGAATATACACTATGTATACAAAGTAATTAAGTGTAAAATGCCAAATGCCACTTCACTTCTTCTTCATTTCTTCCTATCTCTATTCTTCTTCTTCTTAAGAATTCCTCCAATTCTTCAACACTTATTTATCACTTAGGAATGGAATTCACGAAGGGTCTTCATCTTCAACTGATCTCCTTAAATCAAACATATTCATCAAAGTTCTTTATTGATCCAATCAGAGATCAAGTTGGATATTCTTCTAATTCACATGCACTAAGTGTTAGTGCATGGACTTCTTCAGCTCACTGCATCCACTTAGTACTTGTGGATGGATCTTTTTCAACTCCTCATGCATTGTGAAGACAATGAATGGTCTTCAATCATTGTTGTGACATTGTATCCAGTTGATACATGTTCTTGGAACATTAAGAACAGCTCAACAATTGTCAGATATAACATGGAGAATGTTTCAACCATAATCTCCTATGCCACTTAGTACCATGGCCATTCTCCTTCATCACCATCACCATCACATCCTTTGACATTCACATCTTGACTCCTTGACATCCATTCATTCCAAGACAACTTCATGCCTCATTGACAACAAATGCAACACAATGCACTTCAATCTCCCCCTTTTTATTTGTTGTCAATACACTCCTTCAGCACATATGAATGGGTCAATATGTGTGCCAATATTTTCTCCCCCTTATTGGAAATCAAATGCAAAGGTGTGGTGTGGTTCTCTTTCAAAAATATCTTCCTCCCTTTGAATAGCATCTTCTTGAAAATCACTAAGAGAGGGATGATGCCACATGTTCTTCTTTAGCAAAGAACCTTTAGTAAATCAACTCTAAGTCTACTTGGGCTAACCCGGTGTAGAAAACAAGAGTGATGTAACCAAGGAACTCAATGCTGTCCACAATTCTCTACACATGTGAGATCATGCTTAGGGGCTTGAAATTTTTCAGATATAACAATGAATTTGCTAAATCCTGCACATGCTTCACAAAACTCATTAGAAAGTTCAGGTGCAATGATAAAGTTCCCCCTTTCAACCATTTGCCTTCAATCAATACTCCCCCTTAATTTTCATGATGAATACAATTAAGAAACAAGGGATGAAAGTATGATTGGAATACCTTCACTTTTCTCAAGATGATATTAATCTCAGAACATCATCTTCTTCAGATTTTCTCCCCCTCAAGGGGTGCACTCCATTCTGTCCAAACCATCCTCCAGATGAGAATGATCATCATCTTCAATTCCCTGCAATGTTAGCACACGTATATACCAAGAGTATAAGGGAATAAGATGGAACCTCCTTGGTTCATCAATGTGAACAACAAGGTTGAGAAGATTCTCTCAACCGAGATGTCCCATTTTCACCATTCTTCACACTTGCACATTTGATCTTCATTGATGATTGTGCTGGTGTGGATCTCAACCCATCTTCATGTGAAATCTTTTTCTTCCCTTTTGCTTTAGCAAATGCCAGAGCTTCATCTTCAGCTATTTGTAGTTCTCTGGAAAGTTGCAACTGATGTGGCCATATGACAAGTAAATCATTTGGAAGTGTGGCCTCAGTTCTGGAAATTCCACATGGTTCCTTCGATGCTTTCAAGCTACCTTTCTTAGGTAACTTGTTTTCAATCAATCCCTTCTTCTTCTGGATTGATTGTATTTTTGAGTTCAGTCTGCTTCTATTCAGTTCCATGGCTTGTTCACAAAGATCCATGGTGTTTCCTTTCTTTCCACAGTAGAAGCATTTCTTGGTGGTCCTTCTGGATGCATCACCCTTCTTGGACTCAGACTCCAAGGACTTCTCTTCATTTCTCAAACACTTCTTGGGAGCATTTTCTACTTTCTTCTTCTTGCTTCCCAAGGATTCCATTTTAGCCAGGTTCAGTGATCTTCTCTTCTTTTCATCTTTGGATACAGTTGGAGATTGACATGTATCATTTTGACCACTTTTGCAAACATCCCAGATGTTGTCAAGCAATCCAAATCTGTTAGCAGTAAACAGATGTCTCTGGACCTGTGGATGCTGCTTCTTTTCTTCTGGCTTGCTCCCCCTAGGCATGGGATTTCTCTGTGCTTTGGCATTCAGTGGATTGTACCAACAATCCTTTGCATAATGCCCATACTTGTTACAACACCAACATTGACCCACAAATCATGACTTTTTGATTCTTTCTGATTGTAGGGTACTTGTCTTGAATTGTTGTGCTTCTTCAGGAGAGCATTCTTTCTTCACTGTCTTCATCCATACTTGTTCGGATTCATTCTTCCATCCTGCACTTTTTGTGGAAACACATTTAGAAACATGAGTACAAGATGGGATGGATGGTACCTTCTTTTTAGAAGATGTTTCCCTTTCATTAGAGGATGTCTTTATTTTAGAATCATCCTTCTCAAAGCTCACTTGAGTGGCATCATTTCTTCTTCCAGCTGTCTGGGAGGCTTGGGCTTTGGGTGATTGCTGATTTTTCAATATCACCTCCAGTTCTAAGCATTTCATATTGAGGGAGTTCTTCTCATCCTCAATAGTTCTTAGCCTTCCTTCCCAATTCTCCACCAGTTGTTTCATCTGGTCTTCATGCACCTTCTTCAATTCTTGCAATGAATTGTCCAGCTCCTTCACCAATTTGACTTTTTCTTCAAGTTGAGCATCTCTGACATTCATTGAAACTTTGTGCCTCTTTTCTAGTGCATGGAAAACATCTTTAATTATTACTTTAAAGAATTCTTTCTCAGAAAGGCTTCTTTGAAATTCTTCATTAGTGTCTTCATATCTTTCATTGCAAAGAGATACTGTTTCATCTTTGGCATTTACCAGCTTTCTGAGAGTGTTGGTTATGCCAACCCTTTTAGCCAATTGATCTTCCATTTTATTGGCTTCTTCTTCTAACTGTGATTTTTCTTCTTGAAGATCAAGGATGCCTGTAGCTATACACATTGCTACTTCCCTGGGGACTGTCTTTCGAAGATATTCGATTTCATTTAGAAGATCATTGTTTCTTCCATCTTCATCACAGCTAGGACAGGCTTCACCAGAAGAGTGATAAAAGGAATTGTCAGGTGTTTCTCTATCAGCAACAATCTTCTTCTTCATCTTCTTGGCCTGTTTCTTCTTTCTATTTTTCTGAGTCTTGGCAGATATCTCCATTTGAGGCTGGTCACTCATTTCCTCAAATCTGCACTTCATAAAGACTCCCTTGGATCTTTTAGAGGTAACCTCCCTCTGATACCAATTGAAGTGCCCAGATCAGTGTGAATTACTGAGAGGGGGAGGGGGTGAATCAGTGATCCCTTAAAACTTTTTACTAATTGATTCTTAATCAATTAAACCTCTATGGCTGATTAAAGCCTCGATCCACTCTTCTTGTATCTCTCAACCTTTCCCGGATTATGCAGTAATGAAAAGGCACAGGACACAAGGATTTACAAGGTTCGGCACCAAAGGCCTACATCCTTGCCATGCTCTCCCAGCATGGATTCTCCCATTATAACCTGTTAAAATTACAATGGTCGATACAGAGTCCCACTGTATCTCTCCTGAGTCCCACAGGAGGGTCTTTATACTGCTTCACACAGTGTTACCAGAGTCCCACTGGCCTGCTCCAGAATCCCACTGAAGAATTCTTCTCCCTGAGTCCCACAGGGTCTTCTCCTGGCTCCTCGAGTCACACGAGTAGCTCTTCTTCACTTTAAGTTCTTCAAGTAACTTCAGCAGCCTGGGATAAAGGCTGTTGGCCTTGCTCTTCTCTTCTGATCACTTGTGGTTGATCAGGGCTTCTCGTCTAGCTCAGGCTTTATCTCCTTCTTCAGGATGACATGGCTTCTCTCTCCAACTACTGAATGCTCAGACAACGGATAGCTTTATCTTCGGTCTGGTCCAGTCTCACTTCACTTCAACATCATGCACTGAGTGCATGGCAGCTCTTCATCCTCATGCACTGATTGCATGGCCTTCTCAATTCTTCAAGATCTTCAAGTCTTGGACTCCTCAGATGCACACCACTGATTTAGCACTGTCCACGTGTGCACGTGCATGCATGCATGCATGCACTCTCCTTCTCTTTCTTCTAGGTGCAATAATCCCACAAAGGGTGTAGTCACTTTACGTACACACCTTCTCACTTGAACTTCACACTTTTGTTAAATGTGTTCACACACTTAAATGTGTGTTATACTTTGTGTGAGTCTTCTTCTTCTTCTAAGTGTGTCCACTCCTCTTAGAGCACACACATAGGTTCGGCCACTTCACTTTGTTGTTTTGCACACACAACTTTGTTCTTTGATTTTCACACACACAAAGAGTGTGTATTTGGCCTATACTCTTTTTTCACACCCCAAGCTATGCCTCGGCCTTCCTTTCAAATGCACACACACAAAAAGTGTGGTGGTCTTCACTTGCACATACCCAACCCAAGGTCTCGGGTTCTTCCTTGTTCTTTTAATCTTCTTCAAAGTGTGCACTTCACTTATGCACACACTTGGTTCTCCATTTTGTACACACAAGGGCTACGGCCTCTTTGTTTTCTTTTGCATGCAACCAAAGTGCCTCGGGTACTTCTTCTCCACTTAGCACACACACAAGGCAAGGCCTCGGCCTTCTTCCTTGCCAAGCACCCACAACCCGTAGGGTGTGGTCTTCTCAACACGAGTCGTAGGGTGTTCTCACTTGAACCCTTTCACAAGGAGGCGTGCAAGGTGTCTTGGTGCAAGGGGCAGCCGCACAAGGTGTGGTGGGCTTCGGTCGCGCAAGCCACAAGGCCTCTAGGCCGCACTAGCCACGGGTGCAAGGCACCGCGGGCACGCAAGTGCTACCGCGCAGGGGGCACGGTTCACAGAGGGGGTGCGCAAGGTTCTACCGCGCAGCCCAACCTATTCTTCTTGTCACGTAAATGAGTTGCGCGCAAGGGACTCATTCGGGCCAAAGATGGAACCGAGGACTTCAGCCGTGCAAATAAATTGCACGGGGCTTCTTTCTTCGCGAGGCAGAGCACACGCGGGACTTCGGGTATTCAACAGAACTTCAGCAAGCAAAACCATCGCCTCGGGTGATCCTTTTATAGGCAGAGGCGGCTCAGTCATCCGCGGAGAGATACAACTCAAATCCCCGAGTTATTCGGGTTTTCAAGATTCTGTGAATCTTGTTTTTCTTTTTATTTCACGCGGGTTGCATTTTTATTTTCCTTCGATATTCTTCACGTGCATGCGACTTAGAACGCATGCACGACCTTCCTTCGATCCATTCCATGCAGAACATCAACACCGAATGGCCTCGCACCTTCGGTTTGCTTCGGCCTTCATCGAATTTCCCCATCCATCGTGTGCATGCATATTTTATTGCATGTATATGTTCAGTATGGCCACACGAGCTGAATGGAGGTCTCGGTTTCGAAAATGGTGGCCGGGAACTCAAAAACCATCTTCGGAGTGCTCCTGGTTCGACGGAGCTCGCGGGTGGCTTCGGGTGGCCTTCGGCTGAGCTCGAGGAGGGAGACGGACCAGGAGCCGTCGGATCGGGAGATCAAAAGTCATCGGACGGCCGGATTAAATCGGGGGCGTAGCGGATGAATCGTGCGGTGCAGATCAAGCGCGAGATCGCTCGGACGGCCTGGATTCACTCCGGGTGAATTTTGCGCGTCCCACATCGAAACACCGTGGGATTTTGCCGCAGTTTATCAATATGTCGCTCCCTCAACCCAACAATTGAACTTCCTCCTCCACGGTGTCGCCCCGCACCGTGTTCTCCCTGCGGGCGCGCTCTGCGCCCACTATGCTCCTTGCGGGCGCGCCACTGGCGCCCACTATGCACCCTTCGGGCGCGCTCCTGCGCCCACGCTGCGCGGGCTTCATCACCGCGTGGCCTCGGGGCTTATACACGGCCCCGGCCACTCTTGGGCTGGCCCCATGGGATCCCCTTGGGCGTGGTGACCTGGTCCCACATGTGCCTTGGGTTGAACTCTTAAGGCTGGCCCTTGAGGATGGCATATTTTTTGCTTGAATATACACTAAGTATACAAAGTACTTAAGTGTAAAATGCCAAATGCCACTTCACTTCTTCTTCATTTCTTCCTATATCTATTCTTCTTCTTCTTAAGAATTCCTCCAATTCTTCAACACTTATTTATCACTTAGGAATGGAATTCACGAAGGGTCTTCATCTTCAACTGAGCTCCTTAAATCAAACATATTCGTCAAAGTTCTTTATTGATCCAATCAGAGATCAAGTTGGATCTTCTTCTAATTCACATGCACTAAGTGTTTGTGCATGGACTTCTTCAGCTCACTGCATCCACTTAGTACTTGTGGATGGATCTTTTTCAACTCCTCATGCATTGTGAAGACAATGCATGTTCTTCAATCATTGTTGTGACATTGTATCCAGTTGATACAAGTTCTTGGAACATTAAGAACAGCTCAACAATCGTCAGATATAACATGGAGAATGTTTCAACCATAATCTCCTATGCCACTTAGTACCATGGCCATTCTCCTTCATCACCATCACCATCACATCCTTTGACATTCACATCTTGACTCCTTGACATCCATTCATTCCAAGACAACTTCATGCCTCATTGACAACAAATGCAACACAATGCACTTCAAAAATGATAAATGGTATAATTGATTATATTGGAATTATTTAAATTCTATTAAATTCCAATTCTAGTGTTTCACTTCCAATCGAGAAGAATACCCATCATGAACCAATCATGGGAATAAAGTAAAGAACACATCTAAAACAATGAAAAGAACAAAATAATAACATCTAATGTGCTAAATGATGTAATGAAATTATTATATAAGGTATTATAATGATGATTGTGTTTATTTAAGATATTAATAATAATCATTTTACCAATATACAGTTGGTTTAATGAAGTTTTAAGTAAGACAAACTAGATGTAACATATTTCTTAAATTGATTTCCATTCCTTGGGTTAACATTCTACTTCATTATCTATATGGTATTAAAATTGTTTTGGTGATGGTTTTTGATTATTATATGTTTAAATATGTGTATTTTCTATGAATATACATATTCCATCCACTCTATTAAGCCTCTATTAAATTATATGATATTTATAAGGGACTTTAATTTTATAATCATATTTTAAAATTTTCTTTTACAAAATTCCAATGATTTGTTTTTATGAAATTACTCATGTTTTATGATTGTGTTCTGGTTTTGTGAAATATTTTATGATGAAGGGTGGGAGCTATATCTCCCTAAAATTCATTGAGTATGTGAACGATGGAGGTCACCTTTATGGTAACACCATGAGTAACTCTGATGGTTACAGAAATTTTAAGGTAGCTATGAGGGTTTCAAATTATAAGGTAGCCGAGAGGGTTACAATATTTTGTTAGTAATGCCCCAAGATACAAATATAATTTTATTTATGTTCTTATTTTTGTGTTTATATTTTGGAAATATCTTTTTTCATAATGTAAGTATATATAAGTGTCACATTTATGTCTTTTGGAAATGATTTCATACATTACCAATATTCATGGACTAATGTGTTCATTCTATCTTTTTTTCATCCATTACATAGATTTTTTTACTCATCCCATGTTTTTTAATGATATTCACACTTTATAAGGTTGTTCAATACAAATATAGAATCCAGGTTAAATTTTTGAATAATTTTCAATGAAATGATATTTTATTTGAATTTTTTTTATATTTTAGAAGAAATGAATAGTATTTATTAGTATCCACTCTGTATTATTGTTTACTATTTTGAATTTATTATTTCCCCATTCTATATTGGTCTAAACATGAAAATATCCTCAATGTTAAATGAATTGATTTCATGACTAAATTCAAGATTATGTAATGTAATAATAATTAATTCTTATAGTTGCTACAAGTGGATCATTTAGATAAAAATAGGGGTTAGGATGATGTTAATAGAGTACCATAAATTATTTTTTCTCAATGATTAATTTCTAATGTTATAGAATTTAAGGATTAACATATTTCTTCAACTAAAATATGTTTGTTTAGAATGGTTGTCTGCATAAGAAAAGTGATTCTAAAGAGGAGAGGCACTGAAAAAATGTCATCCTTCCAAATCTACAACCCATAATTGAAGGGATTAAAATAGAGCAGTTTGTGATAGTAATGGATCAGTGAACACATGGTATAAATGGTGGTGGAATCCATCCAAGGGAACGACTAGATGTAAAACAATGGAACTTGACAATAGTATAACATTTTATGAGACAAAAACCTCTCGATTTCAATGAATCTTCTGACCCAAAAGCATCTTAATGATCGATTAAGGTCCATGAAAAGATATTTGATGTAACAGGTTTTTCAGATAATCAGAAGGAAAGTATTTCCAGTTATAATTTTTAAGGATAAGCTGATCTGTGCTTGTCAATGTTAAAAAATATCACGAATAGAGAGGATATTGATGCCTTAGAGTGGGATGAATTTAAATGTCATTTCCTTGAATAATATTTACCTAACACTACTTGAAATTTTATCTAATCCAACGTTTCTATACCCATGGTTTAAAAAAAACCTTAGGCATAGACCATTTTTCTAAATAAATACCCACGGTGCGGTAAAAACTGTTAGAATACCCCATAAAAACGACCCTTGCTTGGGCTTCTCCTCCCCCTCCCTCTCGACGAGCCCTATTCTCCACTCCTCTCCCCTCCCCTCCCTGCCTCCGCCTTGACATCCCATCCTCTCCCTCCTCCTCGACATCCCGACATCCACATCCCAGCCCCCGCCTCCCTCCCTCCACCTCAAACTCTCGTCCCTCACCTTTCGACCACCGCCTCCCTCCCTCCACCTTCCTACCTCCATGTCTAGCTTAGCATTCACATTCGACTCCCTGTGTCAGACTCGTGCTCCTCATATCCATCATCTCTCACCTTTAGCTATCAATAAACCCTAATTTACTTTGGGCTCCTTGCATCACAGGTATGTTAGATTCAAATGTTACCCTGATTTTATATTCCATCTAAAATCTAAAATATGAAACCTATTATATTTTATGAAGGAGAATTTTTAAAATATGTTTTGATAAATATTGAATTTTTTGAGATGGAATTAGATTAATCCAAATAGGTTTCTATTTTATTTGGGTTAAATGTGTAAATTAATTTTTCTATCATTGAAAAATGTCATAGTTTGATATACACCATCACCACAGGCCACATTATTTTGTGTATGAATATGAATTTTTTGATTTCCTTTACATGAATTTATACAGATATTTGTAAAACTCTAAGAGATAATGTGCATGAATTTCATTAGGTTGTTTAAGACATTTCATGATGCATAAGACATGGAGAATATGATTTTCTGTGTGTATGAATTTATATTTAAGATTGATGGAAATCTGTGACAACTTGCAATGAAAAAATGGAGATGATGAAATGGGAAGATGAGATAATCCATACTATTGAGACGGTTTTGGTAACTATAAAATTAATATGATGACGCCATGATGAAATAATGATGGGGGTTTTTTCATCATATAGGATTAATGAATCAAAGGTAGTGTTGAAATGATGTGATAGTCAGTGCACAAAGCATTATGGAGGTCTTGGGGGGAAAATAGGGTAAATATAACACCAAATAAATGATGTGAATTTTATGAAAGATAATTATCCATGAGAAACAGAGAATAATTAATTCTACGGTGAATACTATTTTAAAAGTCATAATGATGCACATATAATACGAGGTATGAGCTTCAAAGTTGTGAGGACCGCACTGTGGTAATTTCTAGTGACATATTTGATTAGCCTTTGAAGCTGGATGTTGATTCAGTTATATCATAGTAAATCCCACACCTAAGTCTATATTGTGTTTCTAGGTCATTCATATATACATGATTTAAATATATTTTAATCAGTAGGATCTATGGATATGATGAGGACATGATAATTCAAAAATTACATGGAGATTATAGTCAATGTCTATATGAGATATTATTAAAAATAATTATGTTTTTAAATTATTTAAGATTATCATATATTTTAAAATAACACAACTTTTCCAGGTTTATGATAATTTAATCCAAACTAAAATGAATGGAAAAAACCTAAAATGAACCATACATTGAGAATATATAACTAAGATAAATTGAAGTCAAGTGAAGTTAAGTGAATTGAATTGAACATAATAAAATGGATTTGGAATTAAATAAATAAAAACAATAGAAGTGTAAAAAACTAATGTAATGTGAACCTGGCCAAATAGAAATAACATGCATCAACCAAATTAAACTATACATAACATAGCTGAGAAAAATCATGCCTAGCTAAAAAAAATATATGGAATCACATACTCTTGAACTAATATAATATGTTTCACCCTTTCTTGTAGGAACATGTTTTGACCCATAGGGAATTGTGGTTCTTACATTGTGGTAGGGACTACTATAATCACAAGAGACATGTATGCTCTAGTTTAGTTTTTAATTTATTTTCTTTATCGTATCAGCCACTTAGGCCTTACACAACATTCTATGGATGGAGGGTAGTTATATTCTGCGAAGGGGGCCAGAAGGGCGCTAGAGGTTGCTATATGGTTTTCTTTGTAGGGGAGGGAGATCGGGGTAGTGGGGGATTAATTATTTTATTTCATTTTTTTCTACCTATGTACTGTGTTGATTCTATTTATTTTCTATTCCTTTGGTGAGGATGCCCGACGTACGGATGAGTATTGCCAAAATTTTATTTATTTTCTACCGTTGTTTTAATTAATTGTTTGTGGGTGAAATCATTCCTGAGTGGTGATTCATTGATGTTTGTACGCTTGTCCCAGCCCGTGGGTATTGCCCATCAACCTTAGTTTATCCTAGTATTCCTCTATTATAGTCTACGTCTGAACCATGGGAAGGCCTAGGAAACATGGATAATTAGGAATGTATTTGGAATGTCTAAGAATGAATTGTTAATTCCCACGAATAAGGATTGAGCAAATTGGTATTTATAATGAGAAGATATGGGAGACTATGCAATATAAATTGATTTTGGAAATGCTATGGGTATAAAATGTGGTGAAATGATAATTAGTTGGGACTAATAAATGGAAATTGATATTCCTAACCAATTTGATAATGTAATATCAGATCATGATCTACTGTACATTGTTGGATTGGATTATTAGACTCCATTCCAATTCAACTTTAGAAATACCATGTTGGCAAAAATACTCTATCATACACTAGATGGTTTTTTTAAATTCTCAGTAAAACCTTCATTGACCTCATGGAATGACCCATGACTTTTTAACTGATCACAACCGAGGGAAAATTAGTTATTCCCTTATCATATACACAGATTTGAGTTCCAAAAAAACCTAAATACAATAATAACTCCAAAAGAAATAACTGAGGTGGTCTGAAGCTACCTTCATTCTTTGATACAAACTTAGAAACAAGGTGAATCATTCCATCGGTTCTTCTATGAAGATTTTGTTCTTTCTTAGATCCACCCCCACATAGTTTTTTTTTTCAATGGAATCCCACTCATCAAGAAAAGGACTGGTAAATGCCTTATGATAGTTGGGATATCTAGTTTGACATGGCAATCTCTACAGAAAAAAACTAAATTCCCCCTCTAAGACATTCAACTTTCAATCATATCACACCTAGGAGCAGGGTGATTAGTCCCTTATCCGAGAAACCAAAGGGAATGCCAAATAACACAAATAAAAGACAATTTTATGTTTTTCTTCATCTTAATACTCTGGTTTTACAAGAGTGAAATCCTTCACCACAGTAAGATAAGTGATCTATTGAAATCTATGAATATCCAAAAATCAACATTTAGAAAATCATTGAAACGAGACCATAAACCTCGATTCATGAAACCATGTGAACCATGAAAGATTGGCATTCACATGCTACATGATTTACCTCATGAACACTACTTGTTAGCCTACTTTTCCACACCTTCATCCATAGTTCCAATTCTATAACATTTTCATTGATGCTTCTCACCCCATAAGCAGGCCGTTGAAATGTTGTGTAACCTCAGCCTACTAAACTAGTTAAAAATTTCACCAACATTCGTCTATTTTAAATCAGATACAAACTTCAGATATTAAGATCATTTCCATATTTAATATATCAGGCCACTACAATGTTTCTGGAAACCCATATCATAAGTCATGTCCTTTCTTCCAAATTATGCTAAATAGCCTCTATGAACAGAGTTGTCAACCCCCCCCCCCCCACTTAATGTCTTCATTTCCTGCCACCACATGGTGGAATGATTTTACCATACGAGGCACTTGCTAATATAGTCTTCTTCAATCGTGATCAAGGTTATCTTAGAAAAACCACTATGCTAATACCATCATGTTAGTGCAAAATAAAATTACATTAAATGTTAAATAATGATACTTCCTCATAAAGATTTGAAATCACTTCAACAAGGTTTTCCATCATCAAAAAGGGCCTGAACTCACTTTTGGAGTCTTCCAATAATGTCTCAAAACTTTTAGGGGGTCAAGGTACATGACATTTACACCTGAATTACTTCCAATAAGCCATGATATTAACTGTTTAATATTATTTCAGCATACACAAACATATTCCAAAATGTCTATATAGATTCATCATAGTTTTCTCCAAGTAAAGGGATGAGAAAATATTGTGTCTAATAATTTTCATGCCACTGATTTCATAATATCCTTTCACTTACAAACTTTATAGATAGATTTCAAAACAGAAAACACAAATTCTAGGAAATACAATCAGATTCCATCATTAAATCCCCAAGATAATAGATTTTACAATACAGCTAGAGAGATTCCATCTTGAGGCCCTCAAGGTGATAGATTTAAACACCTCTTTCACTAAAATTATGGCGCAAATCCTCCATGATTCTTCTTTTGATGTAGACATAGTGCAACTACCCCTTGGACTAAATCTCCCCTAAATCAATACACATATAAGTTTAATCAATATAGATCCAGTGGAGAGGGGGTATCTCCCATATCTTCATTATGTGAAATGTGGTTGGTCATTGTGAACCAACCCCTTCCATCATTATTCCATATTTTCATTGTTCTTCAACACATGAAAAAACCTCATCATTGCATGAATTGGAATTTAACCCTTTTGTAATGACCATCTCACTGATAAATAATTCATTCTTTGAAGAATGATATTTTGAGTTTTTTCATCCCTCTATATCCATGTAAGAGATGCTCCACCATTCTTCCATTTATACATCATAGTGGTATGGTGAAAATGGCATAGACATGTCACTGTGGTATCATGTTTCTATATTTGGCTTCTTAAATTACCCATGGTTTTGTACTGCATACTTATTGAATCCAGAACAAACATCTTCTTGTTATTTTTTATTTCCCTTACTATATGGAACTCTTCCTCCGGTTTAGTGACCCTCAAATCCTTTACCTATAGTAGTTCTTCTACATTCTAAATGGGAGAATCTTTTTCAGCATGAACTGTCTTTATCTGCTCTTCATTCTATTTTCTAAGAACAGCCATGGTGACATCATGTTGTTTCTTAATTTTCAAGCATACATTCTATAAGCTCCAATAAAAGGTCCTATTTCAGTAATTTAGCTTATGAATAATTATTTTTTTGTTAAATTTTGATCTTCTAACTATTAGATACATATATTCTACTCATAAACATATTCAACATCTAAATTATCAAATAAAACATTCATCACTCAATACACATTCATATTTACATCAACTAAAGTAAGAAGAATTACTAACTTCATGTCTTGCACATAAACCTCTCCAATTTCTACTTCACATTTTGGAATTTCTTTCAATTATGTGATGCTATAAGAGAATCCTCAGAATCTATTGATTTAATTTCTAGATTCACATTCCAAAATCTTTATCACTCATTTTTTGGTTCATGTTTTAGAAACGAAAAATTCAGATACTTCTTTATCAATCATGGGATAAATCCTTCTTCCAAACTCAGCATGTATCATGAACTATTTTGAAATAGATAGGATTATTGTTACATTAAATGATCAATATAATATCGTGAAACCTAAAATAATTCCAAACAGATAAACCTAATGTATCACTTTGATTGTAATACATACATATTATCTTTCTAGCAATTACATAAAAAATGATTAATCTTATGTATCACTATGAGAATTCATTCCAAGTTTTTAAGATATTAAACATTAAGTGAAGTCTTATGAACCTTTTCAAGGTTGTCTCATTTAGCTTCCATTAAATCCTTTACATCCGATGATTGGAACTTTATCTTTTAGATAAACAATAGCTTTTTTATACAAATCATCTTTTGAAAATGTATCTTCATTCTTTCTTTACTTCATAATATCTTCCAAATATGCACCTTTCTTCATCTATAATCTTTTAGATTCACTTCATATTATCATCAATAACTCATCTTGTAACTTTGGGACAATAAATTCAATATTTCTTCAACCACTATGATGGGTCAAGTACTAGAGTTGATTACTCATCATCTAGGTGGGTTTTATATGAGTGTATTGAGAAATTAGTTTTTTATGTCGATAATTATTACCTTGAACTTTAAATTACAATGCAAGAAAAGAGTGAGGTGTTACAGAAAGGAAACATATAAACATAGTAGAGACTGTACATATATTTCCAAATTCTCCCATGTACTTAAAATTAGATATCCCAAGACCAGTTTTAATAAATTCAGTAGTCCATATACTCCTTAATATGGTTTTTAAGTCGACCAACAAATGCATCATCAAATGATTGTTTTCATCATTTTCATGTTTGATACAATGAGGTTCACTGACAGAGTCATAAAGTTCATGTTTATCAAATTTTTGATGGACAACCAGTAGGAAAACAATTCAAACTATATTGTAGGATAGTTCTGATTACAGTAGTTGTGCTAACATTATATGTTTTTAGACTAGCAATGCTTTCTGATCGGAAGATGTTTCCCCACGGATGTCGCTGGACCAGGACAAGAGACTGCGATCACACCGTGGTCTTGTTGCGGTCGTGCTGAGATCATGTCACAGTCATGCCGCCATCATGCTGTGGTCATGTTGCGGTCATGATGTGGTCATACCGCCGTCACGCTGTGGTAATGTCATGATTTGGCCCTGCTCCAGGAAGAAAACCTTTGGTGGTTCACAATCTGTACCGAATTCAATGTATGATACCTAGATATATTTTTATATAAATTACCCATCCATAGTTAAATGGGCGGGAGGACCTCATGTAGAAAATCATTTGATTGAGTCTCTCAAGAAAATATTTAGTCACCTGTAGAAAACATTGGAGATCAGGGTGAAGCTTCCTGCTTGTATTTTACAAGGACTATCTAAGTGCTCAAGGGACATCATATTAAATGTTGGACAATAAGAAGACTTGAGATTAATTTTATAATGATATTTTTATTTGGAAATATGTCATTCAGAGTTTGATATTTTTATGATCTCGATGATCAGATGAGTGTTTTGACCCTTGTAGAGAAAATTATTCTACATTATCATTTTTTGTGTGAGAATATTAAACAAAACACAACTCATATACTGTGGTTGAACCATTCTAAAAAAATGGGGAATCTGATGTATGATCATCTCTGTGATAATATTCCACGATTCTTGTCATCAATGTTGAGAATGACTAATCACAATTTTCTACCGGTGGGGTGACGGCCAAAATCTTGCCTCCCCTCCTCCCCATCCCATCGCTCTTGGCCAGATGATGCTACCCCGTGGATGTCTCTAGACCGGGCCAACATGCCGCAGTCACACCGCGGTCACGCCGCAGTCATGTCGCGGTCACACTGCAGTCACGCCGGGGCCACCAGCAATCCAACCCACACTAGCCACCACAACATCCACCACAACACCACCACCCCCCATCCTCATAAAAAATCCTCATTCCAGCCATCTACCACCTTTAAAACAGCCCTAACCACTAGTTCGAGCCCCCACCAGCCCTGTACAATCCCCATGCCTCCTACCTTCCTGCCCATACCAGCCACCCCAGCCCGCACCAGCCACCATACCAGCCCCAAGCCTCCTGTATTCCAACCTAAACCAACCCCTACCACCTGAAAAACCACCCCATACCACCTCTTCCAACCTACACCATCCCCTGCCAGCCCCCTTCCACCTGTATTCCATCTTGCACCAGCCACTCCCACCCAAACCAGCCACAGACACTATCCACAACAGCCAAAAACCCCATCCCCTGCACATCACCAGCCCACACCCAGCTCCACAAAAAACCATCACTCCATCCACTAGAAAACCACTGCCTCTAAATACAGCCAAAAACACTAATAAAAACTAATACTCTAGCCCCCATCCAAACCACACCTCTAGAATATAAAAAATTGCAAGCCATCCCTAGAGGAATCTAGTGAAGGACCTTTCCAAAGAAAATTCGTAAGGGTGGCTTCAATGGATTTGACCACTCTCATGGGTAAAATGAATTAATAACACCAATAAAACATCATACTAAAAAGAAATGATTGAACAAGCTGCAACCTCCCATCATAGGAGATAGAGTTATTAGTACAAACATTAACTCTTCGAACAATTTTCTCTTCCAAGACGACACAATCAGAAGCTCTAAGGTTGGAAGTGATGAGGGGTTTTCCCAGATAAGAAATAGGAATTGACCCCTTCTTAACCCCTATAATAGCCTCAATTGAACCAAAAACATCATGAGTGATACCAGATACACACATTTGGGACTTTGAAAGATTAACATTCAATAAAGACAAGCAAGATTATAGATCCAAAGCATGCAGATGAAGGCATGTTTCACTAGACTACCATGGTTCTCCTTCTTCCCCAAGGAGATTATGTATCAGTCGTTGTGAGGGGGTTTATAAATGTAACTTTTTGGTTTTTTGGATCAATAACCATTGTATTCTTATGATTGAAACTATCAGGAGTAGGGTGAGAGTGATAGTGGGGTGTCTAGGAGGGGTTGTCCAGGGGTGTCCAAGGGCTGTCCTGGGGGGGTTCAGGGGGTCTGTAGGGTAGGGGGAAGGGTGTAGTTGGAGTGTCTAGGGGGCTATCTAGGGGGTGTTCAAGGGCTTTCCGGGTGGTCTACAGGGTAGGGGGAGGGTGCAGGTTGGGTGTCTAGGAGGGGGCTTCCAAGGTCTGTCATGGGGGGGGGGTGTCGAGGGGGGCTATCTAGGAGGGGTGTCCATGGGGTGTCTAGGGGGAGGGGGTGTCCAGTGAGGGTGCAAGGGGGATGTCTAGTGGGTGAAAGGGGCTATCCAGGGGGCATGGGGGTGTTCAAGGGGACTATCAAGGGGGCATAGGGGTGTAGGGGGGTGTCCATACCTTCTGATAATTTGAAAAATGCAACTCCAATTTATTTTATCAAATTCCATTGAGATATCATGCTTTAAATAAATATTACAAGGTTTAGCATTTTGTTTCATGATGTTAACACATTAAGAGGCAGTTTTAAATATTTCTACCCTAGATAAAGCTAAATAGTTTTGAAGAGACAAACCCACAAGCAAGAGGACCTAACCTCATTGAAATAATTTTTCTAATGATTTTTTGAAATATATTCCCAATAGAAATAGGTCTGAAATCCTTTATATCCACAAAATTTTCCTTCTATGGGATCATGGAAAAAAAATTGGAGTTGATTCCATAGAGCATTGAGGTGTGGTTAATAAAATCCATCATATCATTAAGGAGCTCATCACGAACTATGTCCTAGTAGAACATAAAGAATATCACAACACTTTATTCTTCATTTAAGACTCCGAAAACCATGGAATCTATATTACCAAAAATCATCATTCAAAACATCACTAGAATAAGACCCTAAAACATGATTCCTGCAACCATATGTACCGTGTAAGAGTTTCATTCACATGCTGTATGTTTTTCCTCATGAACAATGCCTATTAGCCTACTTGTCCACACAAAAAGTCATAGTTCACATTCTATAACAGCTTCATGGAATCGTCTGACTCCCTGTGAAAAAATATTTATACATTTCATTGAAAGGTTTTGTATCCATAGAATACTAAACCAGTTAAAAATTTCTCCATCATTCATGTATTTAAAATCAGTTCAATATTTCAGATATTAAGTTCAATTCCAGATTTAATATATCAGCCACATATATAATTCAACTAGTGAACATGATACACATCCAATTTCCAACCTGTATCCACTTTCATCCATCTCCAAACACATATCAATATCTCCTAATCTTGAATTTCATTTCATTATGAAATTATTCTTTCCATACCATCATCATTGGTCCTCTCCCAAGACTTCTTCTTTTTGTTATCACATTGAATTCACTCTTCATGTAAATATTTTCCAACACTTATTCATGCAATATATCTTCATGGAATTATTCTTGATAAATCCCATGCCTCTTTAATAAAACATTCCTCATTCATACCTCATATATTTTCTACAAATCCCAAAAATCTAGTCTTATTTGTAACAATACCCCCTTTGAATGATCATGTTCTTGAAGACCATGTCTCTACACTTGATTCTTTTTTAAGGGTGGACACAAAAAAAAGATTTCATTTACTGAACCCTTTTTGTTAATTTACAAAGGGTTGTGAATTCTACGGCCTTGTCTTATAAGCAGATTACTAGTGACAATACTTCTTCTAGGGATAGTCATGGGGTTTTATCTTTTGAGACTCCCATTACAAATATGGTAGAGAGCACCCTGGGAACATACATGGCTCAACATGTTAAGGGGACTAAAAAATTAAAGGTGAGTATTCACAATTCCTTTGAATTTCTATAATTATGAATCAGTAAAGAGGATAGGCATGAAAACAATTGGGTTTAGTGAAACAACTAGTTGATGTGGAAATTATATATGATGGTGATGGGACATGGATAGTGGCCGCCACATTAGGAAATACATTTTTTTCATATTGCATGTTTAAACATGATGTCTTAGTATACTCGACATCATCTTCCGTACTGGGCACCAAACTTCATGGATGTATTATTTTTCATCTTCAATGATACTTTATTTGGTTTCAATAAGAGATAAATGATTTTGATTCTTCATCATTAATAATTTACTAAAGACTTTTCTGATAATAACATTTTCCTTCTTTGAACTCATTGTCTTGATCATCTTCTGTTTTAAGAAGTGAAAACAATACATTGAGGTTCCTTTGTTTTTTCATTTTGGTTAGCATTGTTTCACAGTGGGTGGGGGATTGTTACAAGGAGGGAGGGCTTGGTGCTGAAGGGTTGTTGGGTGAGGGGGGGGGGGAAGTGGTGGTGGAGGACAGCAGTGGGGAGGGGAGGCTGTGGGGTAGTGTAGGTTGGGGGAAGTAGGAGGGAAGGGGGCAGGGGGTGTGGGGTTGCAGGGGCGGGGGGGGGGGGGGGTTATGTTTGTGTGTGGGGTGGGGGGTGTTTCAATTCTGGGGGCAATAGGGGGGTCCATCCAGGGGGAGTGGGGATGCAGGTCCAGGGGGAGGGGCCGTAGGCCCAGGTAAAATTGGGGTTGGATGGGGGGAGGGGCTGCAGTTCCAGGTGGGGTCTATCTAGGGGGAAGGGAGGGGCTACTTGTCCGGTGGGGGACTGCCGGGAGGGGGGTTTGTGCAGGGTGGAAGGGGGGCTGTAGGTCTAGTGGGGGGCTGCAGGGGTGTCTGTCCAAGGGGTCTAGGTCCAGGGGGCTTTTCCATGGGGAAGGGAGGGGCTGTAGGTCTTGTGGGGGTTGCCATGGGGTCTGTCTAGGGGGAATGGAGGGGTTGCAGGTCAAGTGGGAGGCTATAGGGGTGAAGGGAGGGGATGAAGGGGGGGATGAAGGGGGGGTTCTCTGTGGGGAGGGGCTGTAGGTCCAGTGGTGTAGTCCAGTGGGGGGATGTAGGGGGGGTATGTCCATGGGGGAAAGGAGGGGCTGCAGGTCCCGGGTGGGGGGGGGGGTGGGTTTTGTCCATGTTGGAAGGGAGGGTCTGCTGGTCTATTGGGGGGGGGGGCTGTGAGTTCATTGTTTCATAGTGGCTAATGTGGGAAGCTTATTTTTATGGGAAAACCATCTATACCCATAGTTCCACAAACCATGGGAATATATGCTGCTACGAAACTATCTATACCAACAGTTTTTTGAACCGTGGTTATGTTTTCTATGAAAACAAATCTCTATACATATTGTTTAAATAACTGTGGGTATATAATTTGATCAGTAAAAATGTATACCCAGGGTTCTGTAAACATTGGGTATATATGCATACCTATAGTTTACTAGAACCATGAGTAATATGAGGTTTCAGAGGTATATACCCACGGTTACTACAGAATAATGGGTATAAGGCTATCTTGATGCCTCAGGAGCCCACGGTCCAGGAAACCGTGGGAATAGCTGATACACACAGTTTCATGGGCTATACCCACAGTTTTAAACCATTGGTATAGGTCAATTTTCCAGTAGTGTACGACGGTGAGACATAGGATGGAGAGGCAGTTTCATGAGTGAATGAAACAATATGAGGATTTAGTGGTTTTGTATGAAGAAAACATCACCTGAATTGCGAGGTATGCTCCAAATCATATTCTAGACCATGATAGAAAACATCAAAAACATTTACATAGGATTTAAGCTGAGGTATCGAAGGTTGTTGTCTTCTCTTGAATTCATAAGATATTAGAAACTTCTCCGATGTTTTGAGAGGTGAGAGATCGTGTTTCTTGATCATCAGAATAATTTTAAAAACAAGGAGAAGAAGATGTCTAGATGGAATGCGATGGCTAAAAATCAATCAATGAAATATGATGGTACGAAAATCTAGTACCCATTTTGTTAAAAGTGTGGCATGATGCACCCTGGGAAATGCCTTACCCAAATAGTGAAGTGTTTTAGATGTTGTAAGTTTGGACATACGACCCATGATTGTAATGAAAATGATCCTAAGAAAAACCCTAATAGGAAATATGTTATGTGTTTTAAATGAGGTGAGATGGGTCACTATGCAAATGCCTTCCCAAAGAGAGATCTGAATGATGCAAATAAGACTAACATTAAGAAGAATGGTGTAGTGAGATCCTTTTTGACTATGTCAGTAGATTCCAGGAAATCCAATAAAGTTGTATCAGGTAACTATTTTGTTTACTCAAATTTTCTAATTTTTTGTTCAATACAAGGACTGCACATTCCTTTATTTCTGAGGAATTTTATGGTAGATTGAAAATATCACCTAAATAAATGAGACCATAACATAATATTAAAACACAATGTGGAAATATTATTGCAAATAGAAATTATAAGAATCATTTTATTGTTGTATGTGGAATTATTTTACCTAAAACATTATTGTTTTTATTTTAATAGAGTTTTATGCCATTTGAGGGAATTGATTTTCTTTCTGTTTACCTAGGTATGATTGACTATAGAGCTAAAAAAGTTGTTTTTCAGAAAGTGTTTTAGTTTGTATAAAATAACGAATCCATTAAATTAGTAACATATCAGGGAGCTATGAAATTGTTGAAAGATGAAAATAAATATTATCATTCTCATATTGTTGAAAAGAAGGTGACTTTTCAGATTAATGATGTGCCAATGGTAAATGAATACTTTTATGTTTTTTAGATTAGTTACTCGGTGTAATACCTGATCGGGAAGTCAAATTAACAATTGAATTAGTTCATGATGCCAAGACAATTTCCAAACCCCAATATATTATGGCTCATGTAGAACTTATTGAATGGAAAAATCAGTTTCATGATTTTCTTGATAAAGGCATCATTCATCCAAGAACATCAACATGGGGTGCTCCTATTGTTTTTAAATGATAGATGGTTCCATGAGACTGTTCATGGATTATAGATCTTTTAATAACATATTTGTTAAAAAAGTATCAATTTTCTAATATCGGTGTATTTTTTGATTAGATCCAGGGAGCTCAGTACTTCTCCAAGATTGACTTCAGATCTGGATACCATCAGCTGAAGGTGAAGGAGGATAACATCCCAAAAATAGATTTTTGTACTATATATGGTCATTATGAATTGGTTGTTATTCCATTAGGGTTATCAAATTTACTTACTATATTCATGAATCTTATTAATAGAATATACAATGAGTTCTTTGATAAAGTTGTGATTGTGTTTATTAATGAAAATCATGTATTTTCTAATAGTAAATAAGAGAATGAAAAGCATATAAGTGGTGTTTTTCAAACCTTTATGGAAAATAAATAGTACGTAAAATTATTCAAATGTGATTTTTGGTTGAAAAAAATTTAATTTCTTTTGAAAATTGTAAATAAGAATTGAATAACATTTGATCTTTCCAAAACAAAAGTGGTTAAAAAATTTCAAAGACCTACAAATGATATATAGATTTATAGTTTTCAAGGATTGATAGGTTATTTATGATGGTTTGTTAGAAAATTTCCATAGTTATCTATCCCGTTATCATAGTTACAAAAACGATTAAATTTATTTGGAACGTAGAATTTGATTATTGTTTTTATAAACTAAAGACGAGATTGGTTAATGCTCCAGTTTTGGCATTGCCTTCCCAAAATGGTGTGTTTTTTATCTACAATAATTTTTCATTGAAGGAACATTTTTGTTTTATGATGATGAATGTTTAGATAATTTTCTATTCATCATGAAAACAAAAATCTCATGAACTAAATTATCCCACACATGACATGTAAATGGATGTGGTGGTTTTTTTCTTTGAAAATTTGGAGGCCTCATTTATATGATGAAAAATGTCAAATATATACATACAATAATATTCTGAAGCATATATTCACTCAGAAAGAATTAAACATGAGGTAGAGAAGATGGATTGAACATAAAAATTATTATGATTCCATGATCAATTAACAAAAACGAAAATCATACAATGTAGATGATGCCTTAAGTCAAAAATGACATGCATCACTAACCACATTACATTTGGAACATGATCCCTTGATTAATGATTTGATGAATTTTGGAATTGAAGTTGTTGGTGCAGGATATGCAACTATTTTGTTTCAGGTTTCAGTGTAGCAATCATTATTACCAGTATTAAGTAAATGCAAAAGTAAGACCATGAGCTAGAGAAAAATATAGAATTTGTTAAAATGGGCATGTTTCAAGAATTTAACCACGATAAGGATTGTGTGATAAGATTTAGAAAAAAGTTGTGTGCGCCTTCTAATTCGCAAATGAATATTGATTTGTTGTGTTAAGCTCATAGTTCTCTATTTTCTATTCATCCTTGATGTACTAAGATGTACAGAGTCCATTAGGTGTATTACTGGTGGGATGGAACGAAAATGGATATTAGTAGTTTTACCATGAATTTTTTGACATGCCAACATGTTAAAGAAATGCAGAAGTTACCAAATGGGATACATCATCCATTTCCAATGCCAGAGTGGAAATAGGAGTATGTATCTGTGGACATTGTGGTGGTACTAAAAAATAATTCTCGAGGTAACAATGAGATTTGGGTTTTTGTTGATCGCTTAACAAAATCTACACATTTTATTTCTATTTGAGATATAATGCCTTTGGATTATCTTTCTTGATTGTACCTCAAAGAGATTGTTCAGTTAAATGGATTTTCACATTTCATTGTAGCTAACTGGGATCCTTGGTTTACATATATCTTTTGGAAGTTCCTTTAGAAGTCGTTGGGAACAAAATTAAATTTCAGTACATATTTTCCTCATCAATCAAATGGGTAGTCAGAATAAGTAATTAAGTCATTGGTGGATATGCTTTGAACTTGTTCAATGGACTACCATGTAGGTTGGGATCAACATCATTCATTAGTTAAGTTTTATTATAATAGTAGTTTTCATTATGTTATATAGATGGCACCTTTCAAGGAATTTTATGGGAAGCGGTGTAGAACTACAACTTTTAGGGATGATGTTAGGGAAAGGAAGTTGACGGGAAAAGAATTAATAGTGGAAGTAGCTGAGAAATTGAAGATGAAACAACATCATATGAGGAAAGCATAGAGAAGACAAAAAATTTATAGGGATAATCGAAGAAAAGACTTCTTTTTTGAGGTAGGTGACAATGTTTTCCTTAAAATATCACGTTTGAAAATTTTGATACGTTTTGGTAAGAATGGAAAGTGATGTCTGTGATTTAGTTATCCTTTTTTAAATCCTGGAGAAGGATGGAGAAATTTCCTTCTGTGTAGATTTTCCTATGAGTTTTTCTCAGTTATACAATGTTTTTCATGTTTTGATGTTTAGAAAGTATGGGCCAGATTCATCTCATGTATTGATCCAAGAAGTAGTTCAGCTGGAAAAGAACCTTTTTTATGAAGTGAAACCAGTTCAAATTATTGATCGAAGGGAACATGTATTGTGGAATATGGTAATCAACTAGGTAATGGGTTTTTTGATAAACAACATGGTTTATGATGAAACATGGTAATCTAAAAATTATTTGAGGGAAAGGTAACCTCACTTTTTTAACGATTAAATAAAATTGTAGGGGTCCAATTTCAGGAAGGAGGGAATAATGTAACACCCCAATGTTTTAAAAACAATTTTAAATGAATGAAATTTTTTTAATTAAATATTTATAACTAGCCTTAAAAAATAATTTTTTCACTTATTTTTCCCAAATTTTGAAAAAAGGTCAGCTATAATTCTGTTCAGTACGTTATTTGGAATCTGATGAAACCAACCTGATTTTTGGTAAATAGTAACACACCCTTATGAATAGTAATATTAATAGTAATATGATCCAATGGAATAGTAAATTTTATTATTATTTTATTTCCATAAGTATTTAATATAATGAAATATTGGTCAATCTTTCAATGTGATATTAAATTAGTTATATAATTAAACTTTCCAATTTTTTATAATGAATGATTTAAAAAAATTAATAATATAGGGAAAATTATTTTAAATAAATGGAGTTATTTTTTGAATTCAAGATGTCAGAAAATTTTTAGTGTGTATTTTTCGGATTTTTCCGAAATTCCTGAATTTTTGATGAATAGTGAAATGCCGTAAAATACAGTATATTGAAATTATCATGTAAATACTATATTAAGGACATCGTATGCAATGTAAGACCACATGGATTGAACTAAAATTACATTATTAAAATATGGGACCACATGAATTTAGACTATTCATAGTCTTGGGAAAAAATATTATAATAAGGATTAAAATAATGTTAAATATCTCCTCTCCTCCACTATAAATACCACCCCCATTCCCCACATACTACCACACCTCTCAATCCATGAGCCATACATAGGTTCTACCGAATACTCATTCAAATTTTCATCCCCATGTCCATGCACCTCAATTCTCACTAGAAGGCCAAAACCAAAGGCTTTAAGGAGGATCTCAAGGTGGGGAGATAACGAGGTAAACATCGTCTTTTTCTTTCTTTCTTTTCTTTTAATTTTGTTTTTTATTATTCTTCTTCAATAACTTAGTCTTATCCCAATGGTTTGAATGATCCAGTATCATACATATTCAATATTTCATCATGTTTATGGAAAAAAATCACTATACCACTTCTCATCTCCCATTAATTCAAGAAATTAAAATATCATCTGTGATGTGTCGATTTACCGACATCATGGAAGATGTGATTTCAATTTCTTTTACTTCATTCAAGATTGTTCATGAAATAATATTTACAGTTAAACTATATTATAAATTTTGTTTTATATCTTATATAAGGTTTTGGAATAAATTATTACACCTGTAAATAATTTATTAAACCAAATGAGTTCCTTACGATCAAACAATCACCAAAATGACCTAATCAGATATCCCTAATGATTTCACTTTTGAATTATCCTCATATAAGAATTCAAATTGAATATTGGTGTAATTTTGGTACTATAAATATTTAAATATAATTCTATTCCAATTCTAAATATTCTCTTTTAATAGACAAGAATATCCATCACGAAACGATCATGGTAATCCTATAATGAACGCAGCCAAGACAGTGAAAGGAAAAAAATACTAACAATTAATGGGTGTAATGATGTAATGAAATGACTATATAAGGTATTATAAATATCAATAAATTTCATTAATATATCAATAACTCTTTTTAACCAATATACATGCAGTTTAAACATGTATGAAGTAAGACAACCAAGAGGTGCGGGAATTCATAACCTATTTTCCATTAACTAGGTTAATATTATACTAAAATATATTTGTAGTCTTAAAATATTTCATATGATGGATTCTATTTATAATTTGATGAAAATTTATATAAATTTTACATCAACTCTATTAAGTCTCTTTTAAATTATATGATATTTATAAGGGACGTTACTTTTAAAATCAACTTCTAAAATAAATATTTTCAAAATTCAAACGAAATAATTTTATGAAATTTTTAATGTTTAATGATTTTGTTTTGGTTCATGGGAATTTTTTATGATGATGGGTGGGACCTATATCTCTTTACAACAAATTGGGTATGTGTGTGTTGGTGGTTGGCCATATGGTTACTCCATGTGTAACTACTGTGGTTACAAAAATTTTATGGTAGCCATGAGGGTAATAAAATATAAGGTAGACGAGGGGGTTACAAGACATTCTAAATAATTCCCCAATATAACTTTATGATTCTAATTATGTTCTTTTTTTTATGATAATATTGTAGACATATCATGTTTCATAGTGTTAGTATATAAATTTATGACACGTATTCCAGTTGAAAATGATTTCATACTTTAGAAGTATTAATGGACTAATGTGTTATTTCCTTCTTTTTATATCCCATACTGTGATTTTTGGGATCATACCATGTTTTTAAATGATTTTCATAATTTATAAGGATATGTAAGGCAACAATGGAAGCTAATAAATTTTTTTTTGGAATTTTCATAGAAATCATGTTTTGTTGAAATGTTTTAAATTTTGTAAAAATGAATACTATTGTTATAGTATCTACTATGTATTAATGTGTAATTTTATGAATTTTATATGTCTCAATTATCTAAAGCTCTAAACATGAAAATATACAAAATTTGAAAGGATTTTACTTCCTGACTAATTTCATGATTATGTAATGTAATAATTTTGGGTCCATATAGGTCGTCTCCTTCTAATGATGATCCATATTCAACCTTCTATTTCTATTTTTTTTTAATTTTTTAACTATTTTAATTTATTCAATTACATTTTATAATATTATATTTTAAGATGATAATATATTTTAAAATGAAATGAAAAATAATATAATTGTCAAGAGATAATCCAAATGATAATCAAAATGTAATTTTGAAAAGAAATCCATGGTTTATTTAGATGAAAAAGGATGAATTTAAATAAAATTTTAGAACATGAATTTTCATATTTAATTATATATAAAATGGTTAGTAGTTAATTTCATTGAAATTAAATAATTATAATAAGAATGAGTTAAAAACAATGAATACATATAATTAGCATGGGTAATCTATAAATAATTATCAAATGATAATTTTTGTGATATTACAACGGATAAAAATAAAAAATTATCAGCTGATATTTACCAAAAAGTATGAACTAATAACTGTGAGAGTTATGAGAGATAATTATAAATTTATAATTAATGTGAAATTATAAAATGGTAATTATAGAAGGAACATTTAGGAAAAGATTATCAAAAGATAATTATAAAAGATTAATTTATGATAAACTATAAATTAAAGATTATAAAAGAATAATTTATAAAAAAAATATCAAGAGATGAATATTTGATAATAATTTATTATTAATTATCAAAAAAGTAATATTCCAAAAGAAAATAATCCAAGGTTTTGTGTTGGAAAAATAAATACAAAATTTATATAGGAGAGAGAATGTATAGTCATAAATGATATTTTTTTTTCATAAATTAAATTGATGGTGTTGGATTTAGGAACCCAAGGTGATCATAGAGCGGTTAAATTCAAATGACTATAAATATAAGGCTTTAAAGAACATGATCATTAATATTGAGGCTCCCACATAGTCTTTCTAACCCCACAATGTGCTTTATTCATTATATTAAAATTGATAACATTGATGTATGAAGTTCCCTTTAATTTTGGGCCATAGATATGTTTTTATCAGGATATGTGATTTATGATTTATTAAACCATAGTAGTTAAGTAATGTATGTGGGTTCTTGTTTAGCTATGAGGATTCCTTTATTGACATAATAGTATTAGCTGTATTTATGTTATTTTGAAATTTTTTTGGTTTCTTATATTTTTGTAAATAAGTATATTATCACCCTCATGATATGTTCAATATGATAACAATATTTCCTTGTGATATTACTTGTATGTGAAATGTTTTGGAGTTTTTCATGGTACATATGTAATAGGTGGGCCTATCATGGATCAGTACCCCTAGAGAGGGATCATGTTCAGACGTTTCAAGTGCCATGATAAAGAGTCCAAGATGGATTATGGGGCATGATGTGCTATTGTGTTTTGAAAAAGGGGAAAGATGATCATGATTGATCAGGCATGTATGTTATGATCATGGTGCATGATGATCATGACTGATCATACATTCAGGGAAATAATGGGGAATAATAGTCTTTGTGATATAACCTGGAGATTTTTTGTGGAATGATGGATTTAAGTGGTTTAATGTGGAGGTTTGGGCCTATATAGCTATTTGGAATCCTGATGATTGATTTGAAATTGTGTTGTTTATACGATTGTTCTGATGTTTTCTAGAATGGAAATGGAGAAATCATAATCATTGTTTGTGGAATCTTAGTTATCCAACAAACGGTCATCTTGATTATTTCTTGTTTCTTCCTTTATTTAATATTATTTTTTGAACAACTATTAATGTGCACAATTGTTAATTCTACATTGGTGGTTTCATATTATGTCTTTTTACTCACTGCATACGGGGTAATTACAGTGATCTTGTAAATTTCATGTCCTAGGATCTATTGAATGGAAATGGCCCTATGGTGGATGGTTGAGCAGTGGTGCATGGAGTATGAGAATACTGTTACAGACTCTAGATGACATGAAGTTTCTTATTATTTTAATTATAATATTCAATTAAATTCTACATATACTCTAGACATGATTATCTTAGCAGACATACTTGTATTAATTATTTCATGTACTTATGTTACTTTATTTATAGTGATAATGTTTATTATTATTTTTTTGTTATTCATGGATTATTTATTCATTGTCATCTTATTATTTTTTAATATAAGATGATGAAATCATATTGAGGGTTTAATATCACCCCAAAAAAATATCACCGTCACTTCTATTCAAAACCTTCTTACATAAGAGGAGGCACCCATGAGTTATTGTAGAAATGATGGTCAGTCTTTATGGTTAGGGTTGGAAACTAAAAAGAGGTATTAGAGGACCTTGAATCATTATGTTGTTTCTCTTATTTTCCTTGATATGGGATATGGTATAAATGAGATAGGATGTTTGGTACATGGGAAGGAGAAATATAATGGTGTTTTCCACCAATATATTGTTTTCCATAGAGTTACAAAAAATGGGAACTTATTTAATTCTATTTAATTTGATTAAAATCACATAGGGTGATGCACATGATGTTTATATAGGATCTATGATATTTCATATACGTTTTCTCACCATAAATATAAATATATAATACAGTGAAATATATAAACATGTTTTAATTTTTCATAATAGTTCATTAATTAAAATCCTTATATTTTTTACTATCATTTCAGGAGTGCTTCCATGCATGGAATATTATTTGAAAAAATATGTGCTATATCATTGGTGGTTTTAATTATTAGAATTGAGTTTTATATGATGTTTTTATGTGTAGGATTATTGTTATTACCATTCAGGAATGGATATAATTTTTATTGCATAATGGGTTACAGGTAGGGTTGAGGGTAGAATCCTATGGAAACCGTTATGTGGCCCAATAGACCGGCTATAAATTTTAATGTTTCAACTATTATATTGGTTAGAAATATCCACCGCAGAGAAGTATTAAACAACTTCTATTGAGGGAAGACAAGTATAATACCATACAATTACCAGTGTTGAAGGAAGATTTACCCCCAACATGATCATCTATGAACACAAATTATTCGGGATACAGAGCCCATTATGTCATCACTATTTTGATATGTTCCAAACTATGGTCGTGAAATTTATAGGATGATGAATAACCATTCTCAGTATTTCTACCTCAAGGACCCTCTAAAATCCTAGATTATTGGATTACCATAGGATTCATTGGATTGGTTGGACAATTTTAAGATCACTTTTTAGATGGTCTAGAACCTTATAGAAGGGTAATTGATTTTTGAAACCATTAAGTTCCAAGGGCCCGTGTGGTGATGGTGGAATACCATGAATCAAGATAGGAGATGATAAGGTCTTACATTTATTAAATTCAAGGTGTACTTTTAAAAATTTTAAATAAAAAAAAATAATGTTGTACCATTACCCCTTAGTTAATTGAGTTACAACGACATTCTTTGAATTTATATGGAAAATCATATTGGCTTATAAAATATTCATAATTTTTTTTCATTTTTTGATAGAAATGAGAGACATAAATTAATAATGTTTGAGATAAAATTATAAACATAGATTTTATGTCTTGTTAGGGGCTTCAAACTCATGATGTACTCTCATCTGATATACAAGGCCCAATCCATTGAGAAGGGAGTAATGTATGATTGGAAGCAGGGTTACATTCTTCCCACAATAAGCTAGTGATTGATCTTTCTATCACTAGAGGAGTTCCTCATGAAATTTTGAAATGTAAGTAAGATAAATAAATTTAGTACAATGAAGGAAAATTATAATCGATATGAGTTTCATCAGCACATACTATGTAGTAGGGAGGTCCATAGTGTAATAACTTTTTGAAGTAGGGGCATTGTCATACATCATCGAAAAAATCATATATCAAGTGAGACAGATGTGGAAATACATGAAATATACATTATGTATGATTTAAAGCATCATGATCGAGGTATCATGGGGGTTTTTTTGATATACTAAGGAATTGAAAAATGGTTTATGATGGGGCCCTTAGTATCTAACCCACATGATAAGGACTCAGGCGATTCAAGAAGAGGGTCATGGAGTTGAGGCAGACCGAGTCAATAAAGTGAATCAAAACATAATAGATGTTGATGTGAAACTCATTACTATACAAGGTATATTACTTAACAACAACTTTGATATTTTGTGTGATTTTATTTGGTGACATCCTTACATCTGCAAGTTATGTATAGAATTGATATACATAGAGTTATGATCTCATAACATTCCTTCTATGAAATTCTTTAAAAAAAAACACAGAACACTAGTTTAAGAGAGATAGTAATTTAGTTCTTCAATTAATTATTTTATAATGAGATACATACATATCACTAGTCGTAATGTCTTTATTGTGTAATTTTAGGTGTGGTTACCGAGGACCTATAAGAGTTGTGACAATGTTTTTTTGTAGATAGACAGAAAAATATTCCCACTTTTAATGATCAAAGAGACGTACCAAGAAGCTATAATTGGAAATAATTACATCTGTGAGATATGATAATCAAAATGAGTTTCCTTGAGGATTGTTTCAGACTGATATGCTTGTTTTACGTTGTGGTTTTCGTAAGGATTGTAGATGTCCATAGCGACTCAGTTGAGATTGAGGACGACAAACCATCGTCAGACTAACAGACAATCCTAGTAGACGATACTCTTATTAGTGAATATGTTTGGAGGATGCGTTCAATGCATCTGTGTATCATAGGATGATCATCTGTCATTGGATAAGTTCATGTAAAATAATTGTTACCAATATTTAATTTAAATGGAAACTTATACAACTTTTTTAATGATACCATGATGATAATCACTTTGTTGGGATTTATTTGGACAGAAAATGGTTTTGGAATTAGTTTGGTTAAGGATACCTTCATGATAGTACATCTTGGATATCATATTATTATCACAAATCTGAGTAGAAAGTAATAATATTCTGACTGTAGGAGGTTACATACAATGTTTTCTATGGGTGATCATGTTTTTCTAATCAGAGACTCTTTAGTTGGGGAAGCAATGTTTGAGGTAAAATGTATTAAATACCCTTGTTTTATAGGACCCTATAATATCACTGAATAGGTAGGGACATTGGAGTACCATCTAGAAATAACTTCACATTACAGAGGCATGTGTGATGGGTTCTATGTTTCATAGCTTCAGAGATACATTCCCAATAATGCACATGTAACATTTTGTGTGGTTGTTGTGTTGGTAAAAAATTAAATGGGTTTAGAGTATCTGATGTGGATATTCTACTAGAGATATAATGTTCTATGAGGGAATATCAAACCACTTTTCATAATTTAGTGGTAGTATAGACTAGTCCAAGAAGTGATATATGAGTGAAAATATGATATTCAATTTTAGTGGGATGAGTTTATTGAGAAAGAACACTACAGATAGTTCTTAGGGATGAGATAGAGGGGGTGAAATTTAATTTCCCCAATTTTTAATGGTAACTAAAAACCTATATGTTAATAATTTATAGGGTTTTAGTTGAAAAATGTAATTTTTTAAAAATAATATCACATAATAAATGAATTAATGGATATATGAATGGTTTAAAAACAGTTAAAAAATGGATTGTTCCATAGAATATTTTTAGAGTTAGGCTCCAATATAGAATGTTATTTTAAGGAATATAGATCCTCAATGCTGAAAGAATAATAATATTAATTGTATTTTATTACATGCATATTATTTTCCCAAAAAATTAAATATCTTCATTATGGTATCTTGTTTTAGAAAACTAGGACCTCTATTTTTATTGGGATGTTGGTTTTACCATAGGATTGAGTTATAAAATTTTTTAAATCTATTATTTTATCAGATTTCATTTGAGGATAACATATATAATATTGATATAGTATATCGTTCCAAAAAAATTAAATATCTCTCATATTGTGCATCATATGGGAATTCAGAGACCTCAATTATGTTAAAAATAGGTTTTTACCTAGGTGTGACATAATGTTTTTCCTATTAGGGTTTCCGGTAACATCCTTAGTTAGGATAATTAATTTTACACCATTTAATAAAAATATTTTTTTTATTAAATACATATATTTTCTTCTTCTCTACCTTTATTTGAAAACCCTTATTTTGACATGCATGGGAATCGAAAATATTTTATTTTGATTCTTATCCCCCAAAAAATAATCAACACATTATTGGGGTGAATTAATTCCCACATCTATCCATTTGTGGTTGAATCATAGAGTAAATTTCTTGTTTTAAATTTGGGTATTAATGTGATTTTATTTTGGGGTTTTAATATCCAAAAGGTTCAGTTCACATAAATGGTAGATCTAATAGATTCATGGTGACACTGGATCACACTTTCCTGTGACCAATAAATCCTCCTTAAAATCCTTTTATGGTTCTAGGCATAATAGAGGTCATCACCCTCATGTGTTTTATAATGGAAAACATTATTTTTTCAGTCTGTTTTTATTTTTTGTATTCTATTTAATTCAATTATTCCTTTACAATACAAAATTTTAGAAAAAAATATATATTATATTGTAAAATAACATGATAAAATATGGAATTATCAAATTATAATACAAATTATTATAGAAAAAATTAAAATAATATCAATGAATAATTTAGGGGAGTGATTATTGAACATCAATAAAACATCAGTACGTGAATTAAGAATGTTAATTTTTAAGAATTATCCAAATATAATTTTTTTTAAATTACCATAAGACTATTATAAAGAATGTATTAATTGTAATTAAATTGAATTACAATCCAAAATCTAAAAAAAATTATCAAACAATAAATTTTGTGTTATTTCACAAGATAATAGTAAATAATTATAATGGGATAATTATAAATAATTATCAATGGATAATTTCATGATATTATTGAAGATACCTATCAAATGTTATGTTATGAGAAATTATCCAAAGATATTTATAATAGGATAGTTTAAGATAAATTATAAACAGTTAATTATAAAATTATAAGTTATAATAATTTATAAAGAAATAATTATAAAAAAATAATTTAAAAAAACAATAATAAAGTTATTCTTAAAGCGAATATTTTGAGCTCACACAATGCATTCAAAGAAAAAATAAAAAATTAGCTTGGAGAGATAATGTATCATCGTATACGATCTATTATATTTTTTTTATTTAAAAATATTGTTTTGGTTCTAGGAACCTTAGGCGATCCTCCAGAAATAACATGGTAACCACTATAATAATAAGACACCCAAGAATGTGCTATTAACTATTGAGTTTTCCAATCCAAATATTGAATCACCAATTTTGGTTCATTATTTCTTTTTATGTAAATGAAATTTATGTAGGATGTCTTGAAAATGTTTGGTCCATGTATATGATGTTAACAAGAAATGTGATTTATACGGGACTAACCCATTCATTTAATGTGATTCATATTTATGCATGTAAAACCGAGAATATTTGTTTCTTAACATATTATGATTATGAATGATTATGTTTTATAGACCATGATGGGTTTCTCACATGATTTTATGTATGTATTTCCCCAATATCATGATATGTTATATGTGTTGTCAATGTTTCCTTGTGATATTCTATCTATGTGCAATTTTTTTGTCAAGCATGGTAAAATATTGACTGGTGGGTTTGTCATATCTTTGTACACATTAATGGGGATTGTGTTCATGCACTACATGTGACTAGATAATGAGACCGAGGCAAATGATGGGGAATGGGTGTCTAGTGTGGACTGACCTAGGGGAATGATGATCATGAGTGATTATACCCATATGTGATGATTGCGGGGCATGATGATCATGAGTTATTAGACCTGCATGAAAATAGTGAGGAATTATTATCTATGAGGGTAGCCATTGTGATATATATGTGTCATGATGATATATTTTGGTTTAAAATGGATTTGTGAGCTAGTATAACTATTTATTATCTTGAGGTTGGATATAATGTTGAGATGTTTCCATGATTGTTCTGATGCTTTCTAGAATAGAAAAAAAAGTTATAATTGATGTTTGTGGAATCTTGGTTTGTTCATGAACACTCTACATGATTTTTTAATATGTGTTCATTTAATTTCTATTATAATCTACACTCTTATTCATATCCATGATTTTTAAAGATGCATTTTTGGTGTCTAAATGATTCGTTATATTTACACCATACACAGATATTTAAATACAATTTTAGATTTAATGATCCACAATCTAGTAAAGGGGATGTTTTCTATGGGGGTAGTTAAATAATGGATAATGGAAATGGAGTGGGTTGTGATATACATTAGTGGTCCCATATTGTTTTATTATTTTATTTCATTTATTTTATTATATCATGCTTGTACTCTGTACATGCCTTCCAGATAAGGGTTACATTTTTTTTGTATTCCATGTATTTAAATTTATTTATGTACTCAGATTATTTTAATTATGTTTATTATTAGTATAAATCAATTATTTATTCATTATCCAATTGTTATTGTCTATTATCCTGCATAATCAGATGATATAGAGGGTATAGTCTCCCCACTATCATACTTAGATCCATATTAAGAGTCGATGAAATCTTGAATATGTGGATATGAACATGTGGACATGTGGGTTCTAATCGTGGAACCTATGGTTTGGGTCAGGATGTCACAAGTAATAGTCATAAAACAAACCTATTAAATAAATAACTAAAACATAATATTTATATCATGGGAAATGAATCTTCAAGTTTCAGTCAAGGATATCAAGGGTTATTTTCTTATTAGGTTCTATAACCCAATTATATTCAAATCCCACAAACAAATTTGTAATATGATTTCAAATTAAAAAATATTATCCCCTATGATTGTCAATATATGTGTCTAGTTTGCCCTATTTTTCATGCATGAGTGAAGATTGATCTAATTCATAACTAGATTTTTATTGGGATACAACCAATTTGTATAATTATATCGAATATCGGATCCAAATTATTTAATTTATTCATTAATATTGTTTATATGAACCCCCCGTGTTCTCCTCCTTACTTTTTTCAACCCATGTTATTTAAAAGAAAACCATGTCTTATAACATATGCATCGTGTAACACCAAAACCAAAAAAACCATAATGATTTAAAAATAAATTTATAACCAAACTATTCAATAGACATGTATAAATTGAATTAAAAACTATATAAAATATAAATAAAGTTTCTATTCAATATAAATTTATTTGAAAATTCTTATTAACAAAGCACTCCATTTTAATGAATGGTCATTTTATTCATAAAAATATTATTTCTTCAAAAAAATTGATTTTTATTAAATTTTGATAGAAAAAATTATCATTCATTTTTGGATCATATATAACTATAATATATATAAAATTAATAATATTTTGGAAATAAGTTTACATATTTACATAGTGTGAATGTTATTAATATTCTGAGAGTATTAATTTTACAAATAATAGAGAAAAATTATCTTTATACTAACTTCATACTGAGTAATTTTAGTGATCTTATAGATTAAATGACCCACGAACCGATGAAAGGAAAGGGCCCTATGTTGTATGGTTGAGCAGTGGTGCATGGAGTATGATAATTCTGATATAGACACCATATGACATGATGTTTCTTATTATTTTATATAATTTTTTTTATTATTTTATATAAAATATTATAATATATTCTACTTAAACTCTAGACAAAATTATCACCTCTGATATACTGTTATTATGTATTCCATGTACTTCAGTTAATTCATTTAAAATAAATGTGTCTATAATAATTTTTTTATAAATCATGGATTATTTATTCATCATTGTCATATTATTTTCTATTATACGACATCATGAAATCATATATAGGGTATAATATCACCCCAATAAAATATAACCATCACATCTATTCAAAACCCACCTACGTATGATGAGGCACCCAAGAGGTCATGTAGAAATCATGGTCGGTTGTTATGGTTAGGGTCGATATAATAAAAATTCGTAATAGGGGCAATGAATCATTATGTTTTTTCTCTTATTTTACATGTTATAGGATAGGGTATACATGAGATATGATGGTTGGTACTCGTCAAGGGAAACTATAATGGTGTATGGCCCCCACTATATATTTTATCTCATAGTTACCACAAAATGGGAACTTATGTTATTCTATTAATGTTTATTAAAATCGCATTGGGTGATGCACATGAGGTTTATATATTATTTATGATATTTTATATAAATTTTTTACCCAAACTATGAATATAGGATCACATTAAATATATATAAATGTAATAATGATTCAAAATAGTTCATTAATTAAAATCCTTATTTTTTTATTATCAAATAATGATTGCTTCCTTTTTCTGTATATCGTGGATGGTTTTAGTTGGTTTTATTGAGTATTATATGGTTTTTTGATATATATGATTATTTTGACTAATATTAATGGATAGAGACAGGTTTTAGTGAATGAAAGGTAATAGGTTGGGTTGGTGGTAGAATCTTAGGGAAACTATTGTGTGACCCCATAGACTGTCTATGAGTTTTCATGTTTCTAATGTTACATTTGTTTGAAAAATTACACCTCAATGATTTAATAAATAAATTTATTTTATGGATGATTAGTATATTACCATAACATTACCAAGGGTGTAGGAGGATGTACCCCCAACAAGATCATCTGCGGGCACAAATGATCCTGGACATAGAGCCCATTAGGTCATCACTCCGTCAATTAGTTCCAAACTAGGGTGGAAAATTTTATAGGAATATGACTAACCATTTTTAGTAATTCAACCCCAAAATTCCATTAAAATAATATATTATTTTATTACCATAGGAATCATAGTATTGGTTATACTATTTTTAGATCACTTTTTAGATGGTCCAGACCCCTGTATAAGGGTAAGTGATTTTTGAAACCTTTAGGTTGCAAGGGTCAATGAGGTGATGTTGGTTAACCATGAATCAAGAAAGGAGACGAGAATGTATTATATGGAATACCTTCAAGGTGTCCTTTCTTAAATATTAATTACCTAAAAAAATAAATTATGACAATTCCCATTAGTTAATTGGGTTACAATCACATTTTATATACATTCTATGAAAAATCATCTTGTTTTATAGATTTTCTTAATATTTCTACATTTTTACATAGAAGTTCAAAAAATAAAGAAATAATGTTTGAGACAAGATTAAAAACATAGAAAATATGTCTTGTTAGGGGCTTTGAACTCATGATGTACACTTATCTAATTCCAATGCCCCTTCCTTTCAGAAGTGAGTAATGTAGGATAGGGAAGTAGGATTGCATTGTTCCCATGATCGGAAAACGATTGAACATTAATTTATTGTAGGAGTTCCTCATGAAAAGTTGAAATGTATGAAAGATAAATCACGTTAGTGTAGTGTAGGAAAATTATAGTCGATGTGAGTTTCATCATCACCTACTACATAAGAGGTATTTCCTTAATGTTATAACATTTGGAACCAGGGGTATTATAATAAATCATGCCAAAAATCATATATCATGTGAGACTGATGTGGAAAGACATGAAATATATAGTATGAATTCTTAATGGCCTCATGATCGAGGTCCCATGGAGATTTGAGATAGACCCAGGCACTAAAAAATCGTATATAATGGGGCTCTTAGTAGCCAACATAGAATATAAGGTCTCTAGAGTCTCAAGAAGAGGGTCATCGAGCTGAGGAAGACCGATTCAATGAAGTAGGTCAAAGCCCAATAGAAGGTGATGTGAACTCATTACTATAAAAGGTATAATCCTTAATATTTGACTTTGATATTTTGGGTAATTTAATTTGGTGACATCCTCACATCTGAAATTTTGCCTATAATTGACATACCTAGAGTTATGATTCCCTAACTTACCATTCAATGAAATTCCTTTGAAGAAAAACATGGAACCCCAGTTTATGAGAAAGAGGTATTCAATGCCTCTATTAAATAGTTTATAACGATATACATCAATGTAACTAGTTTTAAGGATGTAATGGTGTAATTTTTTTGGGGGTACCTACGAAATTGATAAGTTGTGACAAAGTTTTTTTTATTGAAAATCAGATGAAATAGTTTCCCAATTTTACTTATTAAAGAGACATTACTAGTAGCTGAAAATGGAAATCAGAATATCAATGAGATAGGAAAATCAAAATGAGTTTCTTGATGATAGTTTCGGACTGATATGCATGTTTTACCTTGTAGTTTTCATAAAGATTGTAGATGTCTATAGTGAATCAGTTGAGATTTAGCACAACATTCCCTCATTAGAAAAAAGGACAATCCAAGCGAATGAAACTCATATTAGAGGATATACTTAGAAGATGTGTTCAAGATTTCACTGAATCATGTTATGATAATCTATCATTGGAGGAGTTCATGTAAAATAATAGTTACCAATAATCAATTTATATTTAATCTTATGTATCTATATAAAGGAGACCATGTTGATCATCGCTTCGCTGGCTTTTATCTAGTGAGAAAATGGATGAGGAGTTAGTTTGGGTAAGGATAAAATCAAGATAGTGCATCAATGTTAAAATAATATTATCACCAATCTATGTCGGATGTAATACTATTCTCTATGTTAGAGGAGACCTGTTGTGTATTATATGGGTGATCATGTTTTTTTAATAAGTGACTTCTCAGTTGAGTAACCAATGTTTGGGGGAGAAACTAAAGAAATCACCTTGTTTTTTGGGACCCTATAAGATCACATAATAGGTGGGGACATTGGAGTACAATATAGAAATTACTTCACATTATTGAGGCATGTGTGATGTGTTCCATATTTCTTAGCTTTAGAGGTACAAACACAATCACGCCCATGTAAAATTATGTGTGGATATTGAGTTGGGGAAAAATTATATGTTTTCAAAGTGTCCGATGTGGATATTCTACTACAGATATAATGTTCTATGAGAGAATATCATACCACTTTTCGAAATTTGGTGGTAGTATAGACTGGTATAAGAAGTGATATAAGAGAGAATGTATGGTGTTCAAGCTTAGTGTGCTTAGTTGATTGAGACAGAACACTATATATAAATCTTAGGGATGAGATAGAGGAGGATAATTATAATATCCCCAATTTTATATTGTAATGAAAAACCTATTTGTTAAAAATTCAGGGGTTTTATGTGAAAAATGAAAAAAATTTAAAAAATCTATCACATAATAAATGAATTAATGGATTTATGAATTGTTTAAAAATAGTTAAATCAATGGAATATTCAATGGAATTTTTTCGACATAGGCTTCAATATAGAATATGATTCTAATCAAACTTTATCCTTAATTCTGAAAGAATAATAATATTAAATGTATTTTATTACATTCATATTATTTTCCAAAAAAAATATCTCCAAGATGATATGTTGTTTTAGAAATCTAAGACCACTGTGTTTTCTGGGATGTGGGTTTTACCAAAGGAATGGTTTGTAACATTTGTTTATAGAGGGAATTTTATTATATATCATGCGAGGATACAAATAGTATATTGATATAGTATATTGTTCCAAAAATAATATAATATTTCTCAATTGGTGTATCAAATGATAATTTGGATACCTCAATTAGGTAAAAAAACAAGGGTTTTACCAAGGTGTGACATAAATTTTTTATGTGTCTGGTTTTTTGTAACATCATTAGTTAGGGTAATTAATTTTACCACTTTTAATAATAATATTTTTTTTATTAGATACATTTTTTTCTTCATCTCCAACATTATTTTAAAACCCATATTTTACATGAAGGGGAATCAAGAATATTTTTATTTTAATGATTTTCCGCCAAAAAATCATCAAATCATTAATGGGGTGAATTAATTCCCATTTCCATTAATTTGTTGTAGAATCTTATATTAAATGTTGTGTGTTAAATTAGTTATTTAGTTTGATTTCATTTCGGGGTTTTAATATCCAAATGGTTTAGCTCACATACCTAGTAGATCTTATGGATTCATGGTGACACCATATCACCCTTGTATGTGAAAATTGATTCATCATCAAAATCATTACACGGTTCTAGGAATAATGGAGGTAATCTCCTCCATGTGTTTTATAATGAAACACCATATTTTTACAGTTTTTTATTATTATTTTTATAATATTAGTTAATTAAATTTTTTATTTATAATATTACGATCTAGAAAACTAGACATTTTATAATTTTAATTAACATTATAAAATTTGGAATTATCAATTGATAATCCACCTGATTATCAAAAGATAATTGAAAATAATATCAATGAATAATTTAGAGGGAAGATTGTTGAACTTAAATAAACATCAATACTATAATTATCAAGGTTAACATCTAAATAATCATCTAAATATAAATTTTTTTAAATTTCCAAAGGACTATTATAAAGAATGAATAAATTATAATAAAATTGAATTATAAACTGAAATCTAAAAAAATTATCGAACAATAAATTTTGGGCTACTTGAATGTATAATAGTAAATAATTATATAGTGATAATTATAATGAATTATCAAGAAAAAATATCATGATATTAAGGAAGATACTTATAAATTGATAATTTATGAGAAATTATCAAAAAAATATTTATAATAGGATAAATTATGATAAATTATAAAGAGGTATTTATAAATGTATAAGTTGTAATAAATTATAATGAAATAATTAATGAAAAATAATTGATAAAAAATAAGAAAATGTAAATTATTTTTGTGGAGAATATTGTGAGCTCACGGATAGGATAGGAAAAAATATATATATAGGAGAGATAATGTATCATGGTGTATGATCTATTATATATTTCAGAATTAAAATAATTTTTTTTTGTTCTTGGAACTATATGCGATCTTCAATAGTTAACATGCTAACAAATATAATAATAAGACACACAAGAATGTGTTCTTAACTGTTGAGTTTTCCACTCCATTCTTTCAATCACCAATTTTTGTTTATTCTTTCCTTTGATGTTGATGAGTTTTAGGTAGGAAGTTTCAATAAAATTTGGGCCATGGATATGATGTTAGTAGGATATTTGATTTATAATGGAATAACCCTTTCATTTTATGTGATTCATTTTTGTGCTTGTATAACCACGAATATTTTTTGATTGACATATTTTGATTTTGTGGGTTGACTTTATTTAGACCATGTTAGGTTTGTCACATATTTTTTTTGTATGGATTTTTTTCAAACTCATGATATGTTATATGTGTGTTAACTTTTTCCATGTGATATGCTATGTATGTGTTATTTTTTGTTTTTCTTTGTGAAAAAGTGATTGTTTGGTTCGTCATAGCTCAGTACCCCTAAAGGGGGATTGTAGTCTTGCACTACATGTGATAAGATAATGTGACTGAGATAGATGATGGGTAATGGTGGTCTAGTGTGGACTTACCTGGGGGAATGATGATCATGAGTGATCATACCTATTTGTGAGGATCATGGGGCATGATGATCATGAGTGATCAGTCCTACAAGAAAATAGTGTGGAATGGTGATCAATGGGGGTGGGCTTGGAGATAAATCTATTTTATGATGAAATATTTTGGCTTGAGATGGAGTCCTGAGCTAGTGTAACAATTTAGTAGCTTGAGGCTAGTTCTAATTTTGAGATGCATCCATGATTGTTCAGATGCATTCCAGAATAGTATGAGAGAAAAAATAGTTGATGTTTGTGCAAACATGGTTAGAACATTAAAACTAAACTAGAATTTTTCATATGTGTTCATTTATTTTATATTATGATACACACACTTATTCATATCCATAATAGTTAAGGATGTATTTTTGGTGTTGGAATGTGTCGTTATATATAGACCGTACTCCGTGATTTCAGAAAACTAGTAGATTTAATGATCCAAAATCTATTAATGGGGATAATCCATATAGTGGATGGTTATGTAGTGGATCAAGGAAAACCGAGAGGGCTAGGATATACTTTGTAGGCCCCATTGTTGTTTATTCTTTTATTTAATTTATTTTATTAACTTCTTCTTGTACTTGGGATATGCCAACTAGATAATGGATACATTTCTTTTGTATTCTATGTGTTTCAATTTTTTCATGTACTTAGATTAATATTGCTATACTGATTATCATTATACATAAATTATTTATTCATTTTCAAATTATTATAATCTATTATCATGCAATATCAAATGATATAGAGGGTATAGTCCCCCCCCCACTATCAATCTAATAACCTTTCTAAAAGTCGATTCAATCTTGAATATGTGGACAGGCACATGTGGACATGTGGGAACCCATCATGGAACCTATGTTTTGGGATAGGATATCACGTGTTATATTTTTAAAAATAAACTCACGAAATAAATTACAAAAAGATAATATTTATATTCTGGGTAATGAATCTATGATCTTTAATCTTGGATATCGATTATTATTTTAATATTAGGTTCTATAACATAATTATATTCAAATCCCACATACAAGTTTGTAAAAAGATTTCAAATTTAAAAAAAAAATATCACCTGTGATTGTCAAAATCAGTGTACTGTTAGCCCTATTATTTATCCTGGAGTGAAGATTGATTTAATTCATAACTAGATTTTTATTGGGATACAACCAATATGTATAAATTTAGCAAATTTTGGATAATTTTTTTTATGGTATTCATAAATATTATTTTTATGAACCCACAAATTCTCTACTTTACCTATGTCAACCCATTTTATTAAAAAGGAAAACAATGTCTGATAACATATTCGTCATGCAACACCAAACCCAAACAAACCATGATATTTTAAAATGGAAATTTATAACTAATATATTTAATAGACATGAATAAATATAATTAAAATAATTATAAAATATAAATAAATGTTCTATTCAAATAAAAATTATTTGAAAATTCATAATAACTAATCACTAAATTTTAATGAATGATCACTTTATTCAAAATAATATGATTTCTTCCAAAAAAAATTTTTTTTAATAAATTTTGAGATAAAAAATTCTAATTCATTTTTTTGAACCATATAAAAAATATATAAAATTAAATATATTTTACAATTAAGCATATCTATATTTACATAGGGTTAATGTTATTGATTTTCCCGAGATTATTAATTTTTCTATGAATAATTTAATTTTTTTGATAAAATTTATATTTATCTTAAAAAATTATGTAATTTAAAATTTCCATTATTACCATTATTTTGTTTTTATTATTTTGTTTTAATTAATTCAATTTATTAACTTTTAATCATCTTTACACTAGATTTTATTATATGTCTATATTTGTGATTTAATATGGTTTTTCTCAAAAATCTATTTTAATGTGCATAATGTTCATCTATATTAAATTATTATAAAATGACATAATGGAGAATTATTTTATTAAAATTTATATATTATATATATATAATTATTAATTCTATTTTAATTAATTATTATTATTTTTCATATAGATCTTATAAGATCATCTGATGCTCGTAAAAAATGTATTTGTTGAGAAATATCATTTAACAAGTCTATGGGTTTGATATAACAGTTATATGATTTGAATTTGAAAAAATGTAATAAATATATTAAATTAATATAATTTAAATTAGTTAATAATGGAACCAGAAATTTTTACCATAATGATTAGGGAATAATGTGAAAATTAATTATAGTGATTATCGTAAAACATGTTTATAGGTGGATAAAAATAAAATTATATGTGATAAAAACTAACCAAAATATTTCAAAATAACTCTTTATGGTAATTTTATTGCCTTATTTTTTATAAATTTTTATAATTGATGATTTTTCATCCATATTAAATTGGAAAAACCTGGATGTCATTATTTCTTTTAAAACATTCCATGTGCTTCCTCACCCCAGTTATAAATTTCTATGATGTCATATATTTTCTTTAAACATAAAAACCACATTGGTTTAAAAAATACATACCGAAATAAAATCATTAATTTCATACTGTCATTATATATTCCTTGATTAGATCATAAAGACAACATTGTAATGCATTTTGTGAATACCTAAAGTGATTATCCGAAGAAGATGAATAATTCTAATCAAAGATTTTTTTTATTTTCCACAAAACTTAAAATATTAGAAGATTAATATTATATAATAACATCATCTAATTTCATATGAAAATATTTTTCTTATTTTTTGTTCTACACCTATAACCATCTCTACATCCCTCAAATAAAAATTGAAATTGTTGATCATGCGTATAGGGGACCACACCACACAAAAGAACATAATTCATTTTCAATAACCACTTCCCAAGGATGTATATGATGTTTTATAAAATGAGAATAAATGAAATTTAGGATATTATTATACTTATGGAAGTATAATATCAGTTATACCATCTAACATTGTATTTAAAATGTATTACAATAATGTCTCTTGTGTGTTTTGTTGAGTACAACCTTGCAAAGAAATGTGATTAGATTTCCACACATGCATTACATGGAAGGTAATAATGATTAATTTTATATCAATATATGATAATAGTGGCCTATTAATAATTATTTAATGGAAATATATCATTTAATTTATTTCTATGTCATCTATTGAATAAATTGTAACTAGGTTCAGGTGTTGGAAAAAAAACAACCTCATGGAGCGATGTGATTATTTTTAATTACCCTATCACATGGATGATATATGTTACTGTATTTAATGAAAAACTTCTATATTTAAGAAATAATTAAAATAGTAGAAGGTTGAAATAAAACATACCTTTTTTCTATCATGATCATAAAAAATGGAAACATTACGCATCCATACATAAGGAATATTATCTCCATGATTATAACATAGTTAATTTTCCATTATGATATTTAATATTTGGTTTTAAAATTATAATATAGGTATAAATTGAGAATTATTTAATAATTTCCATTAGAGAGATGATAAAATAATAATTTGTTTTTCCTTAGCCAATATACCAAATTTATGGTAGACATATGATCCATTTATAATTATGTTATTCGATGTAAAAATATTTGGTGATGTAATTTAATTAATGTGGTAAAAATAATATAAAAAGAAGAGTAAATTTTAAAAAAAAATTCTAAATAGATGAATAATTAACAAATGTTTGTTTATAAGTAAGACAAGGAATGCATGTGATGATACATGCTCGAGGTATAAGATCTATTTAAATACCCATTTCCTTCTGGTTATGATCATTCTATCCATAAAACACATTCTCTCTAATTAAGGTTATGCAATTCTTCTATGTTTTTTATCTTCGTATCTCCAATATATATCAATATTATTCTCCCTACATTTGACGGTGTAACAAATTCTAATGACTATTTATCAAATACTCCATTATTAAATTTACTCTAATTATGATATTAGATATTCATTACATGGTTAATTCTTATGTTATGCCTTATGATTTATTTCCATTATGTGCCCCACATATATCATGAATATGTTATGATGGGTGCATCGAGACATTTATACAATAAAATGTGTAAATATTTAGTGTCATTAGGCATCATGTATGGTATTGGAGAGTAAAAAAAATTCTATTATGGGACATTATCTACAATGTGATATTATTTTAGAATTTTGACCTAGCGTAGTTTTATTAATTAATACATTTTTCATCTACATTTCATATGAATAAATGATCTTATGATACCATGTTATTGGTGTTATTCTTCCAGAAGATTACTCTATAGATCTCTAATATATTATATGTGTTATACCATTGAGGCACATGTTATGTGCCCTTAGATTTATTATTCACACATATGGAATTCTAGTTCACCATTTATGTATTTCCCATGTTATCCCATGTAGTTTTAAGAGTTAATATGGATATTAGTATCACACTATGAAGAATAAAATGAAGATATAACAACCTGATACTTTATAATAAAAAAATCATATTATAGAGCATGTATGATACTCAACACCATGATTAAAAGGGAATATAAAATCACAATAAGTTAAAATATATTTATTTTTTAAAATAAATTCAATCTCTTTGATTTCTTTTAAATCACAAAATACCACATTTTAATGAATCCCAACACATTACAAAAATATTATTATTTAAAAAATACAAATATATCATTCTTTTTAAATTGATGAGTATTAATATTAATAACTGAATAATGAAAATTATTTTTTTACACCTATATAAAATATATAAAATTCATATCTATTTATTAGATATAAAATTATATCCATTTGAATGAATAAAAAATGTTTTTTGAAAAACCAGAACATTCCAATATGACATCATAGTCATTATTTGAGCACATAATTTATTATTAATTTCTACCAATTTTATAAAATTTATTTTCATAATTGAACTTTATATTTAAATTATAATACCAAAATTATCATTAGGTGAAATTTTCATATTTTTTGAAAATATATATTTTTTACTAATAATAAAAACAACTATATTTTAATTGAAACCACCTCTTCATATTAATTTTTATAAAAATAAATTTTATTTTAAATTGTATTTATAAAAAATCATAGTTTAGTAATATATCAATTAATACAATTTATTTCATTAGAATAATTTGTATTTCGATTATTGATACAAATCATTGTTATCTTTTGGAATAGTTTATTATTAAAAACTCCAGTTTCTCGTCAGTTTTTCAGGATTAATTTGAAATTTGAATTTTCCTCTTATATGAATGTAAATTTTTAAATTTAATTTTATATTTGGAATCACCATAATATATATTATATAACACGATATACATTATTTTTAATAAAAATTTAACTTTGAAAACATGAAAACAAATTATAGCTGGTATGGTAAAAATGGAATTACTAGTGGTTACAATAAAAATGGTAAGGATTATATTGAAATAAATTTTTATTAAATCATATTTAAGGGAATAGTTATACACTATTACATATGAGTCTTGATAATACTCCATTTTTTTAACCTTTTAAAATGTTAATAACATTGCTAAAACCTTTTTATTCCAAAAATTACATGTGAACTACTAAACTAATTTATAAAATATCCCATATATTATATTACTTCCACTATAAAACCAATTTTTGCAGAACATACCTAATCAAATCCAATATAAAATTACCTAATCCCACCTTGAACTCATGTTTTGGGCAGAAATCCAACCTAGGATGTATTTTTCTACAAACTGATGGTGGTTACCCAAAGAAGAAGAAATGTCATTTAATGAGTGTTTTTATTTTATTTCCACCTAAAAATCATTAAATATATATTAAATTTTGATTATATAATAAAAAAATCCTTCATAAAATTAACTTTTTTTATGTTTAGGTAATTTTCAATAATCATCCCCACATCCATAAAAAATTTTATGAAATCAACATTCTTGTGTATATTGTACTACTTCACATGAACCGATGTCATTCTATTTACCATTACCAGCTCTCAATTTTTGTTGTCATGATATATATAAAGTAAATATATTTCATTTAAAATAATATTATTACTCCATAATAATTATATTATGTATATAACTTTTACATTCCAGTCCAAATGTGATACGATAAAGATGATCGGTTGTACGGTGGACTACTCCCTCACAAAGAAATGTGATTTGACATTCATAAGTTCTTTTCATAAAATAATTAAAGTATAATTTCAATGAATATAATTTATATATATGAAATTTTTATTATATTCATGAGATATTAGTCATTATGAAATATAATATATCCCTTTATTTCTTAGACTGAAAAATGATAATGGCTTTGATAAATGTGTGGACTACAGCCTTCCTGAAACTACAGGACTCCCTTTTCATCACCACACCATAGGGATGATATATATACATATATTTAAAGAATTAATATGTTATATATATGAAATTATTACCATTATAAAAATATAAAATATTACATACTTTCTTTTCATAAAATATTTAGAAATGTAAAAGTTAATCATGTTTGTGTACAACCTACCGTCTCCATGAATATAACATAATTAATTGTTAATAACATATTTCATGAATGGTATTCAATAAATAATTATTTCGAAAATATTATTCATTATATTGTTATATAATATCCTTTTTTACCATACTCAACCTACCAAAGTCATTTTTAAAATATTTTCTCAATATCATCAAAAGATATGGCGTTAACAAAACTAAAAAAGTAATCACATATAAGATTATTAAAATATAAATAAAGGGAATAATTAATATGAAATTTTTTCAATATAATGAAAAATTTACCTAAATTTATCAATCAAGATTATAAATATTGTACGTGATGAGTCATATTAATTGTAAGGTATTTATTTACTCAATTTATATTCATTAGGTTAAATTTATAATTCATTGATTACATTATGCTAAGGTTATGTGTGTAATTCTATATTTCTATCTAGTTTTTTATTTCAACTTATTTTATGTGGATTTATATATGATATACAAAATTTATTCAATTATTAGTTCTCACTTCACGGTAATGATCATTTTAGAAGTTCATTTCAGAATCTCTTTCTAATCATGGAGGTTTGTTCATGAATTTTAGTTCAAGGAATAGTAATTATAATTGTATATTTTATCATATTCTAGTTATTAATTTTATATTTTAGTAATACTACCATTTTACCACTCTTTGGTACTTAAACTAATCAATATAATGATTTTAAGAAATCCAAATATCAATTATGCCTTTAGTCCTAAATTTTTTTTCATCAAAAAACAAATTCTAAAAAATATTCAAAAACTATTTTTACATTTTATAAAGGAATTATTAAATAATTTGGTAAACATTAATTTCTTTGTACAAATATTTTTAAAGAATTCATCATTTCATTTTCAAAATAATTCCTATTTTTCATTTACTTAAAATATTAAAGGAATGTTTTTGTTAATATGTATAGAATGAATAGGATCTCTATCCATAATGACCACTCAAATGTTTCAAAATATAATTTTAAACATTCAATGGATATTTTTCATCGAAAAGTGTTTTAAATTTGTTTTGTAATTTGTATATTATAAATGGTTATTTTCAAAATGAAAATAATATTTTCCTAAAGAAATGTTCCATGTGATATTTTGATATCATTGTCCATTTAAGAATTAATTCTTCTTTTTTAATTACTTATTCCTGGGGATATACCCAAAAGATATGATCCATGTAATTTCACTGGATATTTTAGGATTTCATAAATATGTATTAACTATATTGACCTTATTAAACTTACTCATGATGGTTTATGATTATGTATATTGATTGGTGAATGAATTAATATTTTTATGCTAGTTTAAATATAAATTTTGTTTTGTAGGTTGTTTCACCCATTTCATGTGAAGAATGCATGGACTTTTTATGTGATGGGTGGAGCCTACTATAGACCCTCGATGCATCAGTATGTCTCATGAACTAATATATATATCTTTTAAACTATGGAATTCCACATTTATATATATATATGTCTTTTCACAATACTCGATTGTATTAGATGTATTGGAAAAATAATTGATGATATTATATTTCTTGAAATAATAATTGATTATTCATTTTACATGTACATCATTATGAATTCAATCATTATGAATTCAAATATTGATATTCCATTTTAGTATTCGATTAGTTAGTGTATCTATTGTCATGTTTCAAGATCAGGTGATTATTCATATTGTATTATTTGAACATAAATTGTTCCTAACATTTGAAATAGATGCTACTAATTCAATGGAATATATTTATTTAATTGACCATTCCATAATGATATGCATTATTTTTCTCATTTATTTCATTATATGTGTAAACATATTATGCATCTGATCTCACCTTATTCATATGTTTTATTTTCCTCATGATACCATGAATTATTTTGTGATTTATATATAAGGATAATCTATGAGGAAGAGTGGAATTATGAAACTAAATTCATTTTGTATTTTTTGTTTTAAAATATAAATGGAAATTCAATAATGTACCTTGTTTACCAAGGCTAGAATACAATTCAGACCGTTGGAATGTGATTCCTTATATCTTATTCCAATTTAATAAAGCAGATATCGTCTCCGGTTTTCTGTGGTCTGAGCACCACAATTGGTATTAGTGTAATTATAGTATGATCATTAAGAACTATATTTTGGAACACATATTATAGGGAATGTAACCATATTATATAATTTAAGGACATGTATAGAAAAACATCATAATTTTTTTGTGGAAGGTATTATATGGTTTTTCCTATAAATAAAATCTTTTTAAGGACACAAAATTAGGATACATTTCTGGAATATATAGACCAAGGGGTAATAAATCAAAAAAGGGAACATTGTTATTGACCTGAAATTGACCTAGTGTCTGACAAGAGGACTTATTAAACACCTAGTTTTGCACTTCATAGGGACATGATTAAGGTATTTTTTCTAATAATCTATTATGATGGATTTGAATGTAAATATATCTCTCATAAATCCATGTTTATGATAATAATATGATCTATGACTAAATGATTCAATTTATGTTATGTTTCTCTTTATCATTTGAGTCACACATTTTGTTTCATAATGTGATGTATGAATATCGTGCATTGCATTGTTTATAGATGGATAACTGTGAATGGAATGGGAACAGTATCAATGTACTTACTCCATGTAGGGATTTCCCACATGTGGTAGACAACAAATCTAGAGCTAGAGTCGAACACCCCATGTTTCTATGGTATGCTTCTCTTTGAATAATACATTAGTGTGTGTTGTACGCAACTTCGAGTTCTAGCACACACCACAGCCAATCAAACTAGCCGTTTTAAACATTAATACCCACTTTTTAAAATTTTATAAATTTTATCTTTCAAAATGGAGTTCATTTTTGGATTCATAATATCGAAATTAACTTAGGGATAATTTTTGGTAATTTTCTGATAACTTTCATATTTTGATGAATAGTGAAAATTACTAAATTTTAATTAAAAACAACATTTTTAATCGAAATAATTAATAGTGATAAATTATGTATTTTAGTGGTTTTAACGTATATTTAGAAAATATTTTTACCATTTAATACAATGTTGGTCATTGAACAAAATTCCACAATTAAACTGGACATAGACAAGTGTCAATCTTTTGATTGTTATTATTTCTTAAAAACACGATTTTTGTTTTGACAACACGAATTAATTTTAAATTAATTTCTGCCATTTTTTTTATTAAATTTGGAAAATGGTTTCCATATTTGGAATCAGGATGTCCAAAAACTATGTAAATAGGTAACTCTTATTTTTAGACATTTAGGATAATTACTTCGGTGATTATTTTATTTACCATGGTTAACGGGTAAACCCCGTAAATAAAGGTAAACAAATAATATTATAATAATATTAATTTACCCTAAAACATGTTCTAACCATATTGGTTGATACATTTCCGACCATGGAAATCTTTGGGTCAATTTTGGGACCCCATGGAGCCACTTGTAAGTGATTGGGACACTTTATATTAATTAAGTTAAAGTAAATACAAAAATGACATAAGAATATATCTTTTAGAAAAACAATTTTTACACATGTTTATATGTGATATATTTTAGACTATAAATATTAGATATAAATATAATATGATTTCCTACATAATGGTATTTTATTTATAATTTTTTGACATTGAATAATAAAATTTATTTATGACACAATAATGATGCAATATTTTCCTTATTAAAGAAAGAATCAAATAATTTATATTATAAATGTAAAAATAAATATAATTTGACAGTTTTGATGACATCCACGAATTTTATTGGTCAATATGACATGTTAGGAAATCTTAAATGATTTTTTTTCTAATTAATAATGTTTTTAAGACTTTATCAAAAATCAATTGTTGAATAGTGTCAAAATTGACAGAAATGAGTTTTTAAAAAAAAATATTATATTATTAATTGATATCCTATTTTTAAAAATATATGTATCGGCCTAATGTCTTATATAATGATACTTATATCATTAATGGACCACTCTGGGGTAGATTGGAAGTATATAGTAAATTTATAAACCATATAATATAAAAATATAAAGTGACATTGTAAATGTCAAACTAATTAAATAAGAGTTAGAACTAAAATATATGGTTAATAAACTGACCCAAACCTGTCTAAAACATATTTTTTGAGTTTTTTTAGACCTATACTCAATATAGGTTTTAAATAATACACTTTGGAGCCATTAGAAACTGAAAATAATTTTATTATTAAATAATATTTCTAGTTTTTCCTAACGTGCCCCTCACCCCTCTTAAAAAAGGGCATTCCCCTTCTCTCAAATTCATACCATAAAAGCCTTTTTGTTCGGCCACCCCCTTCCCATATATTATCTAAACTTCCCCCAATTAATCCTAGATTCCTTACTTTAGTCATAAATCCATATTAAATATCCCTTTTGATCAAATCCAAACAAAGATCCAGAAGAAGAGGTAATAATTTCACCACCCCCTTTCAAGTTCCTTTCTTCTTCCATTTCCTCTTTATTTGTTATTTCCATTCTAAAATAATAACTCCAGTATATTCTATATAATGTGATGTTATTATAAATATGGTATAACCATATTCAGTATTCTATCCATCCTTTGAATGACATTTCACCATACGTGCGTAAGTACAGCTTACCGTCTCCACGTCATGGTATAATTGTTATTCAAAACCTTATAATTTGGATGGGTATGATAATGTTGTGTAATTCATGTAAATAATAATTATAACATGATAAAGATTATGTATATATGATATAAAATCCAATTATATATTATTTTAACATCAAAATAATGATATTGTCCCTCGTGCATACGTACGGACTACCGTCTCACTGAACGCGATGAGATTCATTCCCCATCATATCCATTCAAGACAAATTCTCATTTGATGATTAAAAATAATGATTAAGGACATGATATCATTCTGTATATGAATATGATACAACCTATTTATAACAAACACTACTTATGTAACAAATCATATAATGGAAAATGAATCAGTTAACACCCGAAACAACAATAATACTAATCTTTTATTAACAAGGAAATGTTAAAAGATCATATATGATATCATATTAATATATATGATTCTGTTATATTTTAATAAAAATTATTTCACCATTATATAGGAGGTTAACTTATTATCGAACAAGGAAATATACCAGGTAAGGGTTTATTTCACAATCTCTTCATTATTTGAGGTTGTTTATACGTAATTATCTACTAAGACCTCTTTATCTTCCACATAAATGTTTCTTAAAAATGTATTTAAAATCATTATTACTATTTTACAGAATAGGGGTTCATGTAATTTATACCCTTTTTTGAATTTTTATAAGTTATTTATAAATGAATAATTCTATCATTTTCCAAACAATGTCCTTTTTAAACTTTTCGACAGAATTAAGGTAAGAATGTCATTTTTTAACTTATACGGCGGGTGTGGCTATTTTCTGCCATTATAAAATCATTGAAGCTTCCCATAAAATCTTATAATAATATTTTGAAAGTAAATGTTTTATTTTATAAATATGTCACTTTTAAATGATTTCAAAATGAATATTTTATGCATTTGTGAAAGGTACTCTTTATCAAGATCATAATTTTAATTGTTTTAAAGATTTATCTTTGAAAATCTTTTTAATTGATGTCCATGTTTTCAAAATTATTTTAAGGATTTATTTATATGGACATGAATATTTTGAAATGATATTTATTTTCAAAAGTTTCAAAGTGGTATGGGACACTTTGATTCAAAAATCTATTTTAAATTTCATCCTGTATAAATGTGTCACTTTTCAATGATTTCAAAAAAAGAGATATTTCTCTCAAATAGTTTTGATTCCATCTATGTCAACATCCTTTGATGGATTTTATGCTTATTTGATGTTGATTTACTATGATAAAAAACTTCCATATAGTATTGAAGGTTTTGTGATATGTTTGACTGTGGACGTGTTATTTTTATACCATTCATGGTCTATAGAGAACGTATTCATATTTCGTATGGTAGTTTCAATACATAACTTTATGTTATGTTTAAACCTGTTCATATAAAGAATTCATTGGACTTAGTAAGTGACGAGTGGATCCCGCTATTGCTCCTTGATGCATCGGTAGGTCTAATGAGACAAACTAGTGTCTTGGAACAAGGCCTTGACAAAATCTTATTTGCAGTCTTGGCACAAGGCCTTGACTATGCGGTTATGATAGACTAGTAGTATTCATTCCGTCATTATGAAGGTGGTTATTGATATTTCATGTGATTATTACACTAGTATAATATTCATGTGAATAATTAAATGGCATTATTTAATTTTATCTTTTCTATATTATGCTGATGATCAAGCTAAAAAGGCTTTTGTTTTAGTTATACATTTCCTTAAATTTTTATGTTTATTTATGAAAGTTTCCTCTATATTGTTATCCTTACTGAGAATTTGAGCTCACCCCTTTCAATGTTGTAATTTTTTCCAGGATGTGAAGAAGTATTTTATGAGTGACCTACAGGGATAGTATGAGGGGATATGAAGACAAGATGTAGTTGTAGTTTTTTTTCACTTTAGGATGTAATGTAAGACTTATGAATTAATCTAGTGATTACAAGGCTACTAAACTAATCTGCCTTTCGAGACTTGATCTTATGTGATCCGGCCAATGTTATGTAATAATTCACCAACTCTGGGTAACTGGGGTCGGGGCGTTACAGTTGGTATCAGAGGAATTTTAGTACAAACCATGGAAGATAGATTTAGATAAACTATGATTAGGTAACATATCCCTAAGATATTCTTTGAGGATTAGTATAAAAGAACATCCTAGAATTTTGTTATTGTAATGATTTTGTAATTTTACCGACGAACCCATCCCTGTCTGGATATGAGCAGGTAGAGGCGGCTCTAGAATTGATGTACCCAGGAGTAAAACCCAACAACACCGCTTTGAAATAGACTCGAACGAGAACCGGTGCATGACAATGGGCCTTGCTACACTCTTGGTTACGAAACTCCTGGGGGATATGCTTAGGATAATTCTAATTTTCATTAAAAACATTATGAAGGGTTAATGAGTATATAATTCCTCAAAGAAACAATTTTTATGATTATAGATTATATCCTTAAACTTTTCAATTTATGTGAAGTGTACTAGATGTTTGAAATTATGTATTTCGATTTATAAACTAATCTTGTGTATGAAATTGTATATAAATGGTGCCCAGTAGAAGTAATGTGAACTCCAATAATATTTATGATACAAGGAGTAAGAAGGATCATATCATTCTCGGTATTAAGCCAACATTTTGAAGGGAAATAGTCCCCCATTTATTCTCAACATATGAAGAGATAATATCATGTGTTAATAAGATAATTAAGAATTATATGAGTCCTATGGATTGGAAGGTAAGTAAGATTAGAAAAGGATGGAAGAGAAAATGATGGATAAATGGAAGAGGGAAAAGAAGAATTTACCCACATGTGATAACTATGGGAATAAACACCCTAGAAATAGCCTGAAGGTAATTAGAGTTTTCTATAAGTGTGGAGAAAAAGGATACCATGTACATGACATCAAGGGTAAGAAAATGTTTTCAATTTGACAATGCTTCATTTGTAAGGAGTTGGGAAACTACGCGAACTAGTATCCAAACCATCAGAGCATTCCCCAAATGATGCTATTGGATAATAACATGTTATGATACTACCTCAGATGAAGAATAATGACCATTGTTCTTATGCTGTTTTTATTGGATTGTTTCATTTGAGTGTTGTATCAACAATATACTAGTCATATGAAATATGGGGATAAATAAATATTGTATTCTAGAACTATTTTATTGATGATTTTAGATTATATGGTTCTATGAAAAGTGACTTAATAGTGAGATACACTTTTGGTAAAATAAATGGTTGTAGGAAAGGTAATCCTTAATATGGTCCCGATAACGAGGTAGTGATTTGGGAATAAGAGATGGTTGATTTGAATAAATTATATTGGATATTCTTGACTACCATGAAACATATTAATTATTTTTCATCGCTGGGATTTACAACATTTTTGGATAGAATGAGTATATCCAGTATTCTATAAAGAATAAGGGATCATGAATGTAATCAATAAGGTTTTATTGTAATTCAGGATGTTACTATCTTTTAAAATAATAGAAGATGAAGGTGTTCACATGTTATTAAATGTCAAAAAGGATCTTTATTATTTTTAACATATTTATAAATTTTGTACTGTGAGTTTGGATAGTAGTATTTTCGATACGTCAAAATGTTGGAATGTATTGTTTTTGAAAGGTTATTTTTTCATTTTTATAAAAGTACAACACGCAGATCATTTGACAACCTGTCACGTCTGAAAAAGCTGCGGGATTCAAACGCACAACCATAAGTGCGATTGGGATTTATCGCCTACCACTAGACTAAGTAAAGTTCCTTGATATTATAATGTAGTTACCTTTTTTTAAAGGGTCTGATATGTGAATTATAAATTCATTATATTTGGAACCCTATACGATTAGGATAAATAGTGTATTTTTGAGTTGTATAATTTTTTGGATTGAATGATGAGTTTGTGTTAGAATTTTATTAATGGATAAAACTATAATTATAAATTAAGTATATCTATTTATGATCTTATCCAATCTCATAAATGAATTCCTCAACATTAATAAAAGTAACATAGAACAATAATGTTGTCCTAGATGGTACCTTAGATCATCACAAATTTACGGATTTGTGATTGTTGGCCTTTTCATAGCCATGTTCTCTACCACTCTCAATCAGATATTGATAGTTACATTTCACTTCCATATCCATGTTTTTCTATATGGAACCCTAGTATGTGTTATTTTCCGTAACTTTCATACATACCACTCTTTATTTTAAATAGAGGCCTCATTAATCCTTTTTGGATATGGGATTTCAACTATGATATTTTGAAATGTCAACCCCAAGTTTCCAATACTGAGCATAAATTGCGAGGACGCGATTTATTGACGGAGGGTCGAATGTAACACCCCAATATTCCACGGTACACTTTTCATTCAATAATACAGTAGTGTGTGTTGTATGTGACTTCGATTTCTAACACACACCACAACCAATCACACTATCCATTATGAATAGTAATACCCACATTCTAAAATTTTATAAATTTTATCTTTGAAAATGGACTTCATTTTTGGATTGGGAATATCGAAATTATCATAGGGTGAATTTTAGGTACTTTTCTGATAACATTCATATTTTGATGAATTGTGAAAGTTACTAAATTTTAATTAAAAAAAAGGTTTTTAATCGAAATAATTAATAGTTATATGACATGGATTTGAGAGGTTTTAAATTATAGTTAGAATAAATTTTTACCATTTTATACAATTATGGTCATTGGACGTAATTCCACATTTAAACCGGACATAAACAAGTGTTAATCTTTTGATAGTTATTATTTCTTAAAAACATGCTTTTTGTTTTCACAACGGCAATTCATTTTAAATTAATTTCTACCACTTTTGTGTTTTGAATTTGAAAAAAATAGATTCCATATTTGGATTCAGGATGTTCAGATTCTGTAAATATTTAACTCATATTTTTAGTCATTTTGAATCATTACTTCGATAAATATTTTATTTACCATGGTTAAAGGGTAAATTAGGTGAAAAAGGGTAAACTAATAATATTATAATAATATTAATTTAACCTAAAACGTGTCATAACACTATTGGTTGATACATGTCTGACCATGAGAATCTTTGGGTCGGTTTTGGGACCCCATGGAGCAAATTTTAAGTGATAGAGACACTTTATATTAATTAAGTTAAAGGAAATACAAAAATGACATCAGAATATATCTTTTAGAAAAACAATTTTTATATAGGGTTATATATGATATATTTTATACTATGAATATTATTTATAAAGCTAAAAATATTTCCTACATAATTCTTTTTATTTATAATTTTTATACATTTTATAATTAACATTATTTATGACACAATAATGATGTAGTTTTTTCCTTATTAATGAAAGAATCAAATAATTGGTACTATAAATGTTAAAAAAAATATAATTTGAATGTTTTGATAACATAAAATAATTTTATTGGTCAATATGAAATGTTATAATTACTTAAATTAATTTGGTTCTAATAAATAAAGTTGTTAAGACTAACAAAAATCAATTATTGAATAGTGCCAAAATTGACATAAATGAGTTTTTAAAACAAATGTTAGATTATTAATTGAAATTCTATTTTTAAAAATCTAAGGTTCATCCATAGGTCATATATAGTGATACTTGTATAATTAATGGACCACTTTGGGGTCTCTTGGAAGTATATAGTATGTTTATTAACAATATTATATAAAAATACAAAGTGACATGGTAAATGTCTCACTAATTAACTAAGAGATAATACTAAAAGATAAGGTTACTAAAGTGAACAAAACCTTTCTAAAACCTATTGGATGAGTTTTTTTAGACCTATACTCACTTTAGGCTTTAAGGAATCAAATTTTGAACCATTAGAAACCGAAAATAAATTTATTATAAAACAATATTTCTAGATTTTCCTAAAGTGCCCCTCACCCCACTTATAAAAGGGCACTCTTCCTTCTCTCAAATTCATACCCTCAAATCATTTTGGTTCGGCCAACCCTGACGCATATATTCTATAAACATACCTCAATAAATCTTATAGGCCTTACATTAGTCATAAATCCATCTTATGGAGCTTTTTTGATGAAATCAAAATGATGAACTCGAAGAAGAGGTAATAATTTCACCACCCTCATTTAGTTCCTTTCTTCTTCCACTTCTTCTATCTTTTTTATTTTCATTCTAAAATAATAAATACCGTATATTCTATATACTGTGATGTTATTATAAATATGTTAAACCATATTCAGTATTCTATCCATCCTTCGAACGACATGTCACCATACATGCGTACATACGGCTTACCGTCTCCACGTCGTGGGATAATTGTTATTCAAAAAATTATTATTTGGATGGGGTTGTAATGATGTATAATTGATGTAAATAATACATATAACATGATAATTATTCTATATATATGATTTACCATCGAATTAGATATTATTTTAACAGAAAAAGAATGATATTTTCGCGCATGTGTACATACAGACTACCGTCTCCACGAACGCGATGAGATACATTCCCCATCATATCCATTAAATACTAATTCTTATTTGATGATTAAAAATAATGTTTAACGACTTGATTTCATTTTGTATATAAATAAGAAAGAACCTATCCATAACAAACATGACATATGTAACAAATCTTATAAAGGAAAACAAATCAGTTAATAGCTGAAACGATGATAATACTACGATTTTATTAACACAGCAATGTTAAGAGAAAATATATGATATGATATTAATATATACGATTCTTGTATAAATTAATAACGATTGTTTCACCATTATAAATGAGTTTAACCTACTTTCGACTAAGGAATTGTACATGGTAAAGGTTTATTTCACAATCTCTTCATTATCCGTGGTTGTTTATATGTAATTATCTACTGGGACCTCTTTATCATCCACATCCATGTTTAATAAAAATGTATTTCAAAACAGTCTTACTATTTTATAGAATATGCGTTCAAGTAATTTATACCCTTTTTTTAATTTTTATAATATTTTTATAAAGGACACTTTCCGTTGATTTCCAAACAAGGTCCTTTTTAACCTTTTCGACAAAATTAAGGTAAGAATGTATTTTTTAACTTATACGGCGGGTGCGGCTATTTTCCACCGGTATAAAATTTTCAAAGCTTCCCTTACAAGATTATAAGAATATTTTGAAATTAAATGTTTTATTTTATAATTATGTGACTTTTAATTGATTTCAAAATGAATATTTTAAGAACTTGTGAAAGGTACTATTTATCCAGATCAGAAGTTTAAATGTCTTAAAGATTTATCTTTCTAAATCGTTTTAATTAATTTCCATGTTTTCAAAATGATTTTAAGGATTTATTTATATGGACATGAATATTTTGAAATGATATTTCTTTTAAAAAATTTGAATGTGGTATTGGACACTTTGATTCAAAAATCTCCTTTAAATTACATCCTTTATAAATGTGTGACTTTTCAATGATTTCAAAAAAAGAGATATTTAACTCAAATAGTTTTGATTTCATCTATGTCAACATCTTTTGATGGATTTTAAGCTTATTTGATGTTTATTTATTATGATAAAAAACTTCCATATAGAATTGATGGTTTTATGATATTTTTGACTGTGGATGTTATATTTTTTACCACTCATGGTTTATGGAGAATGTATTGACATTTCATATGGTAGTTTCAATATGAATATTTATGATATGTTTAAACCTGTTCATATGAGGAATGAATTGGACTTAGTATGTGATGGGGTGATCCCACAATATCTCCTCGATGCATCGGTAGGTCTCATGAGATAAACTAGTGTCTTCCCACAAGGCATTGACAAAATTTTATTTGTAGTCTTCGCATAAGGACTTGACTATGTGGTTATGATAGTCTGGAACTATTCATTCCATCATTATGAAAGTGGATATTGATATTGAATGTGATTATTGGACTTGTAGAATATCCATTTGAGTAAGTAAAAGGAATTATTTCATATTATCTTTTCCATATTATGCTGATGTTCATGTTTAAAAGGCTTTTGTTTTAGTTATACATTTCCTTTTATGTTTACGTTTATTTGTGAATGTTTCCGCTATATTGTTATCCATACTGAGCATATCAGATCACCCATTTCAATGTTTTAATTTTCCCCAGGATGTGAAGAAGTATTTTATGAATGACCTACGAGGATAGTATGAGGGTATATGAAGACAATATGTTGTTGTAGTTTTTTTCACTTTATAATTTAATATAAGACTTATGATTATATCTAGTGATTCCAAGGCTACTAAACTAATCGGTCTTTCAAGACATGATATTTTGTGATCATGCCAATGTTATGCAATAATGCACCAACTCTGGGTAACTGGGGTCGGTGTGTTATAAGAGTTACATCTAGAACTAATAAAATTATAACCATATTACAGTACCTAACTTAGATTATAAATAATAACAATTACTTTATGGTGATTCTTCATGATCCACCACATGGTGAATGAAAGTTTGACATCTTGATGCATCATCAACCATTTATATTCAATGGGACTACAAATCCATTTATAGATAAGTAGTGAATATATTATTTTGATAAACTATTTCTCTCTCTAAGAAGAAGTGAAAGGTATAAAAGGGTTATGGTAGTTTATTATATGTAACGAAATATATATCAATAGAAGTTGATAATTAAAAACACTAAGGATGGGGATGAAATAGAATGAATGGGGTGAAATTATATCAAGGGCTTATTCTTGTGAAGTGTTTTCCTCCTGAGAAATGAGGGGTTAAGAAATTAAATTTATTGAATGATTGAAAGGAGACGAAGATATTTTTATGTATGAATAAATATTTACATACTTATCAGGGATTACAATAAAATATGAGAAATATTACCCATTTATTTAATAAACCTAAGCCAATTATCTAATTAGAACTAATATCATAAAAATTCTCATCATATGATCACATATTGTCATATAATTTCAATAAAAATAATAAATCATTCATATCTTATGGATCAAAAGGAAAGAAAGTGAAAAAGTAAATTATATATAAAAAATGCATAATGAAAATATAGGAATGAAGTATTTTTTTACATGTGATACTTGTAGAAGAAAACACCGTGCTACATGCATTAAGGGAAAATGATTTTTCCGAAAGTGTGAGGAATAAGATCATCATGATAATGATTACAAGGTTATGAAATAATATTACAATGTTAAATTTTTCCACTATATGTTTATCAGGTACTATGAAAATGAATTCCCCAAGTATCATGGGAAAATACATTAAAATGTGATCAGACATCTTGGTAAAAATTCTTCTATTACTACAGCCAAAGTGTAATGATTACTATTCTTGTGTAATTTTCTCCATGAAATATGTTATAAAATTATTTTATTAATGAATTTATTGAATCATATAATGTTTTTAAAAGGGTAATTTTTTATCATGTTTTTGAAATATTTGGTTTAATGGTACCAATAAAAAAGAAAAATGAATCAGTTACACATTGAACATCCTAAAAAATACATGATTTAAGGAAATATAAACCTTAATATATTTATGATGTATTGGTAATGATGATGAGTTAATGAGATAATTGATATGAGTAATTAATATATCATTATAATAAGAATATTGGAAATGATTAATGAAATCCTTTTTATTCCATCATTCATGGAATTTACCGCATTATTGGATTTATGGAATGAATCGAAAAATATATGTTTTTAAGGAAAACGAAAACAGAATGTTCTAACGATGATTTTAAAAAAATTATTGATATTACTAGGTTTTAAGAAATTACAAGATAAACGTATTCAAATGTTTTGTATTTAGTGATTAAGATCTACATCATCTTGTTAGTGGGATAAATGATAAGACTATTTTATAAATTTAGTCACTATATTTATAATGTTTTGGGTCATACGTTTTTATGGGTCATATGGTTAACCGTTTAGGAAATGGTTTATGTTGAAAGTTTCATGGCTTTTCAGAGATTAATGTATTACATCATATATGATGATATATGAATATTGGGCCATTCGAACCATTTTGTTATCATATAACCTAGATATTGATTGAATTATTTATCCTTCAATTATGGACGTTCCGGTACATTAAATGTGAATTTTAGAGATTTATAAATAAAAAACTTCAAAAATATTAAATAATTATTGTATTAAATGAATTGGAAAATGACGAAAGGACACAAAAATTATAAAATTGTTCCCATAAAATTGAATGATATCAAGGATGTATATTTTCATATATTTTTTGTCTAGATGGTAAGAGAATTACTCTACTCTATGTAGTGGATAAAGAAAATTATACTATAACATTGATATCTGATGAATCAATTGGCCTTGTATATAATCAATGATTTATGGTTTTGAAGATCATAAAATTCTATTATTCATTCACATTATTTTCATTAATGACATATATTACTCAATATAATATTTATTCTTTTCATTGATTTATATATCTTCACCTATAACCAATTTTCTCATAAATAGAATCCTAGTTATGTATTATTCCTCATGACCTTATTATTTACCTTATCTCTTATTAAAAGGATGTTTTATGAAACTTGTTAGGATTTTAGATTTTAATAACGGGTTTCAAATGAAACCCCTTTGATATCTTAGATAGTTATTAAATTAAGGTAGAATAATTAATTTTTGGTGGGTAGAATGTAACATTCTATTATTTTAAAGTATTTTTATCATAATACATAGAATGTATAACCTGAAACACTATGTGTAGAATGTAATGTAACAAAATGAGAAGTTATGATATATTTTTTTCATCTAAATTAATGAAACATCTTCGATAGCTTTAATGAAAACAATAACTTATTTGAATGAAACTAATTATTTTAATGAAATATTATATTTTAAACACTTCAATTATAACCTAGTTATTAAATTTTAAGGTATTAATTGTAATATCTAAATTTTAGAAATTATCTGGTTTACACATGTACAAAAAAAATCATATATATAGAATATAGATATAATTATAACAATATAAAATAAAAGTAAATGTTTTGTGATGAAAGGTATTTTTCTGTAATATGATTTAGTCGAACATTGAGCACATAAATAACAATTAATTTACACAAATTTATAAAATAAATTTTAGAAAATAAATTTTTAAATCATAATATCAATATTATATTATTGTTTATTTTTGGTTGTTTCCTGGAATATTACTTTTGTCGATGAATAATGAAAAATAATGTATATTCCTTGAAAATTTACCTCTAATAAAGATTATTTAATAACATAAATTATATTCTAAAAAGGATTAAAATTAACATTAGTTCAATAATATGTATATAAATCCAATTTATGTCTTTTTAATCATGTTCACAAGGAGTATTTATAAAAATCATTGTAATCCTTGGAATATTTTTTTTTAAAGTAACCACTTCCTTATCGATACAACGTGATTATTATTATATTCAAATTTTGATCTTCAGTTAGTAGAATTTTTAGAAATGGACTCCTGATTTCTTAAAATATTAATTTTTATTAAATAATTAGTTTAACATAATTTTTTACCAAAATTAATAGTGAAATCAGTAAAAATCATTAACCGTGGTTAAGGTATAAATGGATTTTCTAGGGGATAATCTAAAATCATAATGGATAATTTGACCTAAATAAATTATCTAAAATTAAATTTATGGTCATATATAATCCTTATAATTTATGAATCATTTTAATACCCCATTTTGAACCATTTTATCTTATGAAAAACATTAGTACGCATTTTTATTCCAAAAATTACTAGTTTTCAACCCACCCCACGTAGAACAATCCATCTCATCTCTTATATAATAGACACCATAAATTCATTTTGGATTGACCAATACCTAGCCAAATCATTTCCAAAATTCTACAATTTCATCCATGATGTATTTTTTTGGGTGAGAACTAACCTATTATGGATTTTGCTGAAAACCTAAGTTGGTTACCCAAAAATACATAAAATATATCAATGAGATTTATTATTTTATTTCTTACTCCTCCACATTAAATTATTATAAAAATAATATAATATAATTTCCTAAGTATCTTACATATAATTAGATTAATTTTAATTAATTTAATGATTAAAAAACCCCACAATATCCATCTAATGGGTTATGAAATTATCATTCGCCTCTAAAGCATATTACATTTTTTGAACCAATACCATCCATTTTCCAATTTCCACCTATCAAGGATGGGTATGATGATGGATGTTAAGTATTTATAATTTATAATTGTATCATAATTATACCTATGTAAACATTATATTATAAATACATATTACATTCAATTTTATGGGGGACAGTATAACGTCACTCATGTGCATGAAAGAGAATAGCCTCACGAAGCAATATGATTCATATTTCACTAATGATTTACATGGAAGGTTATATTGATAATGTTAAAAAATACATATAATTCAGATGATATTATTATGAAATTCAGGGAAAATTAATCAAAATCAAATATAATATATATTTTTTATTTTTATAATAAATAGTATTAACATTGCTTATGTACGTGTGTACTACCATCCTCATGAAACGATGTGGCTCTCTTTTCACCACAACAAGATATGGATAAAAAATATATATTTATATAAATTAATAATATTTCTCATATATATTTTCTAAATATTATGATCATAATTTAAATTTAAAATTTTAATTAATTTTCATCCATAATGATCACTAAAAATTGAAATTTAACTCTTGCATATGTACGAAATACTTTCTCCATTATTGAAATGTAATGAATTTTCCATTATCATAAATCATGATTAGTTTTAAAATTATAAATTATTTTAAATTATGATATTAATTAGATGAATAATATTTTGGAAATGTTAAAATAATAACCTATTTTTACCATCTTCGACCTACGAATATCATTTTATATAAATATGTCAAATGTTTTTGAAACATCGAAGGTAACCATAAATTACTATTTAATCAAAAATAAAATAGCAATATGTTAAATTTAAGGAATAATAACCATTAAATTTTTTATTTTTATATAAATTTATTATCATATATATATTTTTAGTGACGATAAATAACAGATGTGATGAGTCAGTCACAATGTATAGTATTTCTTAACACAATATCCTTTTATTATCTGGAACATATACTTCACTAATTATTTCTTTCCAAAATTATGAATCTAATGACTTTTTATTATCTTAGGTTTTATTTAAATTATTTTTATGTGTATTTAGTTTTGATATATATAAAATATTCATTTATTAATTATCACATCAATGTTATGATCATTTATTAGATTACTTCACAATTTCATTCTAATAAATATTTTTTATTATTAATTTTACAATTAAAGAAATTATTTTTAATTGTATAATACAAAAAATTAATTTTCTTATTTGTGGGTAATTCAATAAATAATTATGTAATAATACCAATTTTCAATTATGATAATTGATAAAATGTTTTCAATAATATTTGACTCTATGTATCTCTTCTACCAGAAATCTATTTTCATCTAATGCAATGTTTTCTAAAAATGTTTTCAAAAATGTCATTAGGTTTTTCAAAATGATTTAAAAATTACTTTTACCCTATTATTTCTTTTTATAAAATACTATTATAATAATACATATTTCATTATTTAAATAATTCATTTTTGTCTTGTATCGAAAAAATGAAATGAATATTTGTTTTAATTTTCATGGGATAAATGAATATTTAATGGGGATTTAATCCAATTTTACCATCCTTAATATTTAATAGAATGGATTATGAATAGTTTTACTGGGGATGTATAATTTTGATACCATTATCATTAAATTTGATAGTTTATTATTATTTTTATCGGTTATGGAAAGTATTTACATTTCATATTTTAGTTTAAATACAAATTTTTAAATACAATTAGTTTCTCCTATTTAATTTTAGGAATAAATTGGTTCTTTTATGTGAAAGGTAGGTCCTTCTATATCACCTCTATGCATCTGTATCTCTCATGAGACAAAATAGAAATTGTTTTGGCAGGGGCCTTAACTATATATAGAGATATATTCGAACAATACATGATGATATTACATATCTTGGAACAATTCATGAAGATATATTTTTTGTATACCTAATTGTAAATTCCATAATTATTAATTTAATTATTGATATTCCATTTCATTATTTTATAAGTTAAAAAAACCATGGTCAAGATTCAAGATCATGGTATTAATTATATTGAATTATTTGGTCATATTTTAATCCTACCATATTATACTAATGTTACTAATAAAATTTTATGTGTGTCAGATATTTAGCATCCTATATATATTTTTCCTTATTTATTTCATGCATCCACTATAGTTTTCCCATTACTAAGAATTTGATATCACCCCATTCTTGTTGTTTATTTTACCCATGAAACCCGAAAGTGTTTTGTGACTGATATGAGAGGATAATCTGTTTAGAATAAAGTAATTTTCAAAGAAAATTCTTTTTTATATATTTTTTTTTAAAAATGGAATTTGAATATTATGTATATATATTATTTATAAAAAAATAAACTATTTGGTACTTTGGGATGCAATTATAAGTATGTTATTACAATTTATTAATATAAACACTAACCTAGGCATACCGGGTTAGGGTTATACAAAATATTCCTTGTTTAATATTCCCCTTGATATAATATGATATTGATCTTCCAATGGAAATTGGTTTCATTATTTCAGGGGTTAAACATTTTTTATATTTATTTTACGAATCTTGTAAAATATGTGTAAAATAATTTCTCACTATAGTTTGTATCATATCAAAGGTCTAATTATTATGTTAAATTATATTTATAAAACATTAGTAATAAATACAGGGATATGTCTATGTATAATATATGTATATAAAATATCTAGGAAACATGGATTAGTATAAAGCGACCGGTTTCATAGAAATTACATCCCTATATATATACTAAATGGGGTTGTGGTCCCAATATATTAGTAAGTAGTTGTAATAAATCTAAAATACATTTGTATTTAGACGTAATAGTTAACTGGTACACAACACCATTTTTTAATATGCATTTGGATTGAAACTCAATTGGGATATGCAATGGAAATTCATAAATTTATTATGAACCCCTATAATGGACTTGAACAATTTTTTATGTTAGATAATTTTAAAAGAATGATTAATATGGATAATTTAGAATAACAAATATAGGCCCCTATTTTATGAAATATTAATCATTTATATATTAATCATTCATTGTTTTGAATTCCCTTTTATATGTTCATGTATTAACATCTTTTTTAGTAATCTAGATAATGGTTGTAAAAAAGATAAACCATTCAAACAACAAATATGAAAAGAAATGTGATTATTTTAAAATTGATATTTCAAACCCTAGGGGAGTATGAGATATAACAATCATTGATATATTAGCTTAATTAACTCTCATAATGAATATCATCATAAATCACATTGATCCAAATCCTTCTCTTATTATGTATCTTGTTGTTGTCAAGTATTTTATGTGATAATTACCTCTACTATTAGTTGATAAAATAATCCCATCATCATGAATATATGGATTGACTCTATTAAGATGATATTATTTGTTATCTTACATATTAAAAAAATGTAAAATTTTCTAGAAAATTTTCAAACTAAGAGAGATACTGACCATTAATGGACATTGATCTGGAAGACCAAATATTTTGAGTATATTGATTCCATGATAAGGGAATAATTCAGGAAAATAATTATGAATAAATATTTTTTGAAATCTCTCTGTCTTAAAATATAGAAGGAATTCTTCGATTCAAATCAATATGAAGTTGAGTAAGACAAGATGTGCAAGGAAAACATCCAACATCTTGTTTAATACCCCTATGTCCTAATTATTAGAAATAAATCAATGGTGAAATATATAAATAGTGGTTTAAAAATGATTCAATGGAAATCATTGATGATTCATGAATTTGAAATCTATAAAGAGATTATCTGTTGCTCCATAAGTGATGATACAATGATTGGTGTATCAAAGTGGTATCAAGGGATTCATGAAAAAAGAATATAAAATAAATTATTATTTTGTGGTATGAATAGAAATATATCACATAGGAATGAATACATTGCATCCTATGTTTCATGATTTTGGGAAGAAGTATCATAGAAACTACTTGAGGAGAACAAGAAGATTATTTATTAGTGGAAATGATGGGTGTTGGGAAAATTTTTGTCACTAAGAAATTTTTATGGACACTAATAAGAATGAATAAAATTAGATTTTTATTAATAATATGTAGTTTGTACAATGACTTAACTAAATAAGAAAATGAAAATTATAAAAGATAATTCCATATTCTAAGGGCTATCAAATATAATCAGTAATAAAAGCCAACAATGAAATAATGGAGGAAGTATGATATCTCCACTACTGATGTGAACACAAAAAACAATATGGGTCTATGAATTTAGGTCACATATTAATGAATAAAAATGTACTTCTTGATTCTAGTTCTACACAATCGTTCAAATCATGAAATGTTAGATGAACTGTAAATACACTACCTTAAAGCATAGGGGTTGTGGTCTATGAGAGAATTGAATATAGAGATATCGTTTCAACCCATGTATATAAATCCAATGTACTAAATTATTGTGGACATAATATTCTATAAAATCTCATCTTAAATCATTTTTAGGTTTTTTTCTATATTGGTCAAAGGTTGGTTTTCTTTATTTTAAGCCAAAGTCAATAGTAGGTAGAGGGAGGTCAATCTTCAAATCCCAAATCATTCACCAATTGTGTACATGTATAATAAGGAAATATTAACCTTCCATATAATTTTATATTCAAGAATATATATTAATTCATTATTTTAAGAATATTTAACTCAAATAATGAAGGGAATGGATAGAATATTTCATTAAGACATATATATTTTTATGGATTATACAGATGTATTCCCTGAATATATTTCTATTCTAGCACCATAATGGGAGATTGAGTTATCAATTGATCTTATACCAATATTTTTAACCATATTAAGGAATCTTTATAGAATTAACACTCTTGAGTTTACATATTTGAATAAGAAATTGAAATTTATCCTAGAATAATTTTTTACATGCTCGAGTGCTACACCATAGGGCCTACTAATCTTCTTCATATCTAATAATGATGGTTCAATGGGCCCCTATATTGATTATCATAAGCTAAATAAAATTTAAATAACATACATGTATCTATTCCCATAGATATGACATGTTCAATCAACTTTTTGTATCCCAATAATTCTATTAGGTGGACCTATGATTGAAAAATCATTAATAAAATTTGAAGAAGGTAGATATTTGAAAATGTGATTTTCAAAAATAGGATGGATAGTAGGAGTTAATAGTGAACCCTATTAAACTCCATAATGTGCCAGAAGTCATTATTGATATTATGAATATAATATTTAGATATTACCTCATAAAATATTTTGTAATCATTATAAATCATATTCTAAAATTCTATAAAATTAATGAGGTTCTTAAGAAGAATTTGAATATTATTCTAGAGGAATTGAGAAAGGAGAAGAATAATGTAAATGTAAGGTCAATGTGAGTTTTTTAATATGGAAGTATCATTATTTTTGAATATTTTCTTTAATAAAAAGATATTTTATTATACCCTTCTAAGGCAATTAAAATTAAGGATTAACCTAGAATAAAATACTTAACTGAGATTCACAGTTTCCTTAGACAAGCACTATATTACCAATGATTTGTGAGGAACATGTCATGATTTTCCACATTTATAACCAATATCACATGGAAATAAATAATAATTTCTTTTTTGTTGAATGCCAAGAGTTTTTCAGGGAATGTATAAAGTGTCTTATCCCTACAAGAATTCATACTCTACCCTAATGTGAGGAAATTTTTATCCATTACATTAATGCTTCCAAGAAGGGTGTCCACTGTGTACTAATACAAAATGATAATGTGATATCCCATGACTCAATGATGTCGATGGTTCATGAGTATAACTATACCATGAATGAATTAGAGTTAGCATTAGTGGTCATTTTTCGAATGAATTGGTGACATTAACTCTATGCAAGATGTATGAAATAAGTAGATATCATATGGACTAAAATATAAATTATCATAGAATAATCTTAACAATCACAACAAAATATGGTTGTAGCTTCTCAATGACTATGAATTTTCATTCGAGTACCATACATTGAATGAAAAAAGTGGTAGTTTCCCTTTGTAGAAAGGTTACAAAAATTATATCAGTAATGAGAATTCAAAAGGATCAAATATTCCTATACTGGAAAAGCATGGATATGGGTATATTAAAAAGATATTCATCCCACCATTCCAAAATAACTACTCAAAAATACATTCATGGTAAAATCAATGAGATCCATATAGATGAATGAGTTCAATATAATATTTTATGAAATAATTTAGGGATAATATATTCTGAAAATGGATTTAAAGTGATTGGATACAATATATATTTCCCCTAAAAGGGAGCTAAAAAAAGAGCCTCAAGATGATTGGAATAGATCAACCATAATTATTCATCCAGTATGTCATAAGATGTATATGGATCTGAAGGGAAATATATGTGGGATAAAATAGAGAAATATATTGTGAAATTTGTATCAAGATTATTGGTATGTTAATATGTTATGGCTGAAAACAATACTTTATATAGTAATGATTCAATTATTAACCACATCATCATTAAAATTGGAAAACATGACAAAAATTTTTATCATATGATCCCCCATGAATATTATAGGTAAATAAACAATCATGGTGGGAAATTATCTTCAAAAAATGTTTTAACATTTCATTTCCCTCAAGGAATATATATCTATTGGAAAAATATATATGATATATATAAAGTAAGTGGTAAGATAACATGTAGCTCTAATTTCTAGTGTACCCAATTGGGATCTATGTTTTACATTAATGTTGTAGAGAAGCTTTCTGCAAGAATTTTACATAGAATATAGTTTCAGTACTACTTATCACCATAAAAAGGTTGAAATATCTCAAGGAACCATCCAAACACTATAGAATATGATGAGGTCTTACTCAATAGATTATGAATGATGTTCTGATCAGCATAATCAAGTTGTAGTGTTATCATAAAAATAAGCTAGTACTGAATAATTTATATGGATGTTTATGAGACTCTATTTTGGAAGAGGTGTTGGACACTATAATTATGGGATAAATATGGAGAGAGGATGTTGATATGACGTAATAGTTAACAATATATAATAATGTTTAAATCATTATATGTCACATGAAATCAATGAAAGAGTCGATATTAGTGATACGGATACAATCATCATTGAGACATTGATTACATTAGAGTGTTGGCCTAGTAATGAGCACTCCTACGTAACCAATCTAAAGTACAATATGTGTTTAATGTATCCATATTTTGGACATAAATACTAGAATCTTCAGATATAATGAATCATTAGTTAGTACCATTGGATAAATAATTTTCAAATGAGGAGTAGTTAGTAAATATCATATATCTTATTGAAAAAGATCTAAAAAATATGACAACTCACATAGTGATAGTGTAATGATGGAACAACATGTTTAAGCAAGAATCCTAGAAACCTGAAAAGAAGAAGAAGAAATAGTTACCATAAATAATTTATCCTTAGTATATAAAAAAAACTTTCATTTTTCAAATTCATTAAGGGGTAAGAATAAACCACCAAATGTTTTTAAAATCGAAAACTAAGTTCAATAGCATATGAAACATGGAACAAAGAACCTAAATTAACAATTATTAATTAAATTAAACTAGGATAACAAATCACATAAATTGATGAGTGGGAATATGATTAAAAAATAATGAAATATATATAATTTTCAAATTTAATTTAAATTTATTTATAAATTCTTGTTAATTAATTATTCAATTTTAATGATGTGTCAGTTTATTCTTAAAAAATTATGTTATATGGAAATTATAATATATATTTTTATTTTTGGGAGAAAATATTATAATTAAATTTGGGATGTATATAAAATTTTATATCATAAAATTTAAAAAAAATAAATCAACCTATTTACATTATCAATCGAGTGAAATATTTGAATTTTTCTAAAAATATGTTTTTCAGTGAATAATGAAAAGTATCGATTTGTTATTAAACTGTCATGTATTTTAATAAATTATGTACATGAGAAGTCCCGTAATATTTTAATTTTATAGATATACTTTCTTTATATTTCATCAAAATAATTACATTTTAATTATCGTTATATTGTTAAATTTTATATGTTTATTTTTGGATTTAAGACACTTTTATGGAAAAAAATTTAACATGGATTACATTTATCCATATTAAATATTAAATATAACACCCAATTTGGAATTATTGAAATTAAAATTTTTTAATTTATATATATATAAAAATGAATTTCAAATCATTAAATTTTTATTTATTGTAATATAATTACTATACGATAATCTTATTCTTGAAAATTTGTAACACCTCAATCTTCCACGGTACGCTTCTCTTTGAATAATACAGTAGCGTGTGTTGTACGCAACTTCGAGTTCTAACATATACCACAACCAATCAAACTAGTCGTTACGAATAGTAACACCCACATTTTTAAAATATTATAAATTTTATCCTTCAAAATAGACTTCATTTTTGGATTCAAAATATCGAAATAAGATTAGGGTGAATTTTTGGTACTTTTCTGATATCTTTCATATTTTGATGAATAGTGAAAATTACCAAATTTTAATTAAAAACAACTTTTTAATCGAAATAATTAATATTGATAATTTCTGGATTTGAGTGGTTTTAATGTATATTTAGAATATATTTTTACCATTTAATACAATTTTGGTCATTGGACGTAATTCCACATTTTTACCATACATAAACAAGTGTCAATCTTTTGATAATTATTATTTCTTAAAAACACACTTTTTGTTTTGACAGCGGGAATTAATTTTAAATTAATTTCTGACACTTCTGTGGTTTGAATTTAGAAAAATGGATTCCATATTTGTAATTAAGATTCCCAAGTTGTGTAAATATGTAAATCTTATTTTTAGACATTTTGAATAATTAGTTCGGTAAATATTTTATTTATCATGGTTAAAAGGTAAATCCGGTAAATAGGGGTAAACAAATAATATTATAATAATATTAATTTACCCTAAAACTTGTTCTAACACTATTTTTTGATACATGTCTGACCATGGGAATATTTGGGTCGATTTTTGGACCCCAGGGAGCCACTTGTAAGTGATAGGGACACATTATATTACTTAAGTTAAAGTAAATACAAAAATGACATAAGAATATATTTTTTAGAAACTGAATTTTTAAATAGGGTTATATATGTTATATATTTGACTACAAATATTAATTATAAATATAAAAAGATTTAATACATAATCGTATTTTATTTATAAATTTTAGACATTGAATAATTAAATTTATTTATGAAACAATAATGATGTGTATTTTCCTTATAAATGAATGAATCAAATAATTGGTATTATAAATGTTAAAATAAATATAATTTGAATGTTTTGATTAAATCCACGAATTTTATTGGTTAATATGATATGGTATTATCTCTTAAATGAATTTTTTTCGATTTAAAAAAGTTTTTAAGTCTAACAAAAACCAATTATTGAGTAGTGAAAAAATTGGAATAAATGTGTTTTTTTAAATAAAATATTATATTATTAATTGATATTATATTTTTAAAAATCAAAGTATCGACCAAAGGACTTATATAATGATAATTGTATCATTAATGGTCCACTTGGGGGGGGGGTATTTTGTGTGTATATAGTTTGTCTATTACCCAGGTAATATAAAAATACAACGTGACATGGTAAATGTCAAACTAATTAACTATGAGTTAAAACTAAATGATAAGGTTAATAAAGTGACGCAAACCTATATAAAACCTAATGGTTGAGTTTTTTTTGACCTATCCTCGCCTTAGGCTTTAAATAATCCAATTTTGAGCCATTATAAACTAATAATAATTTTATTATAAAATAATATTTCTAGCTTTTCCTAAAGTGCCCCTCACCCCTCTTATAAAAGGGCACTCCCCCTTATCTCAAATTCATACCCTCAAAGCCATTTCATTATGGCAATACCTACCCATATATTCTCTCAACTTCTCTCACTTAATCCTAGAGGCCTTTTTTTAGTGATAAAGCCAACTTAAGGAGCCCTTTTGATCAAATCAAAAGGAAGAACCCGAAGAAGAGGTAATAATTTCACCACCCTCTTTCAAGTTCCTTTCTTCTTCAAATTCTTCTTTACATTTTATTTCCATTCTTAAATAATAACTCCAGTATCTTCTATATAATATGATGTCATTATAAATATGGTACAACCATATTCAGTATTCTATCCATCCTTTGAATGACATGTCACCATAAGTGTGTACGTAGGGCTTACCGTCTCCACGTCGTGGTGTAATTGTTATTCAAAACATTATTATTTGGATGGGTATGATAATGGTGTGTAATTCTTGTAAATAATAAATATAACATGTTAATTATTCCTTATATATGATATACCATCAAATTATATATTATTTTAACATAAAAAAATGATATTTTCACGCGTGCGTACGTACGGACTATCGTCTCCATGAATGGGATGAGATTCATTCCCCATCATATCCATTCAAGAATAATTCACAAATTATGATTAAAAATAATTTTTAAGGACTTGATATCATTTTGTATGTGAATAAGATACAACCTATACATAACAAACATGAATTATGTAACAAATCATATAAAGGAAAATGAATCAGTTAACACCCGAAACGACGATAATACTAATAATTTATTAACAATGCAATGTTAAAAGATCATATATGATATCATATTAATATATATGATTCTTGTGTAATTTAATAACAATTATTTCACCATTATACATGAGTTTAACCTACCCTCGACCAAGTAAATGTACAAGTTAAGGGGTTTTCATCTCACTCCTTATTCCCATGAGATTCGTACCATATTACCACTATTATCATTTGTGTGGTGTATGTACTTCCCATAATTGTAGTCATTGTGTAACAAAGTTTAATTAATGTGTATTTACATTTTCATTGTATGCTACCTCTTTAATGGGGTGTATTTTTCGTATGTTACAAAATTGGTTAGATATTATTTCACAATCTCTTCATTATTCGAGGGTGTTTATACGTAATTATCTACAAGAATCACTTTATCATCCACATCCATGTTTCTCAAAAATGTATTTCAAAACATTCTTATTATTTTACCGAATATGGGTTAATGTCATTTATATCCTTGATTGACTTTTTATAAGATGTTTATAAAGTAATCTTTCCGTCATTTTCCAAACAAGGTCCTTTTTAACCTTTTCGACATAATTAAGGTATGAATCTCTTTTTTAACTTATACGATGGGTTCGGCTATTTTCTGTCGTTATAAAATCATCGAAGAATCCCTTAAATGCATATAAGAATATTTACAAAGTAAATGTTTTCTTTTATAATTATGTTACTTTTAGATGATTTCAAATAAAGTGATATTTCTCTCAAATAGTTTTGATTTCATCTATGTCCACATCCATTGATGGATTTTAAGCTTATTTGATATTGATTCATTATGATACAAAACATGAATTTTTTATTGAAGGTTTTGTGATATGTTTGACTGTGGATGTGTCATTTTTATACAATTCATGGTTTATGGAGAAAGTATTGACATTTTATATGCTAGTTTTAATATGAATTTTTATATTATTATTAAACCGGTTCATATGAGAAATGAATTGGACTTAATAAGTGATGGGTGGAGCCCGCTATAGCACCTCGATGCATCGGTATGTCTCATGAGACAAACTAGTGTCTTGGCACAAAGCCTTGATAAAATTTTATTTGTAGTCTTGGGAGAAGGCCTTGACTATGTGGTTATGATAGTATGGAATTATGCATTCCATCATTATGAATGTGGCTAGTGATATTGAATGTGATTATTCGACTAGTAGAAAATATATTTGAATAAGTAAATGGAATTATTTCATTTTAACATTGCCATATTATGCTGAAGTTCATGTTTAAATGGATTTTGTTTTAGTTGTACATTTCCTTAAATGTTTATGTTTATTTATGAAAGTTTCCTCTATATTGTTATCCTTACTGAGCATCTAATCTCACCCCTTTCAATGTTTTAATTTGTCCCAGGATGTGAAGAAGTATTTTCTAAATGACCTGTAGGGATAATATGAGAGGATATGATGACAAGATGTTGTTTTAGTTTTCTTTCACATTATGATGTAATGTAAGACTTGTGAATATATCTAGTGATTCTAAGGCTACTAAACTAATCGGTATTTCGAGACATTATCTTTTGTGATCATGCCAATGTTATGTAATAATGCACCAACTCTAGGTAACTGGGGTTGGGGCGTTATAGTTGGTATCCGAGGAAGTTTAGTACAAACCTTGGAAGATATATTTAGATAAACTCTGATTATATCACAAATCCCTTGGATATACATTGAGGATTAGTATAGAAGAACATCTTAAAATTTTGTTATTGTAGAGATTTTGTGAGTTTTACGAGCAATACATCCCTGTCTGGATACGAGAAGGTAGAGGCGGGTCTGGCACAGATGTACCTAGGGGTAAAACCCAAAAACATTGCTTTGAGCTAGACTCGAACGAGAACTGGTGCACGACAACCGGCCTTGCAGCACTCTTGGTTACGACACTCCCAGCAGATATGATTAGGATAATTATCCTTTTCTTTAAAAACCATTATGAAGGGTTTATGAGTATAAAATTACTTAAAGAAATCATTTTTATAATTATTGATTATATCTATAAACTGTTCAATTTATGTGAAGTTTACTAGATGTTTGGAATTATGTATTTCGATTCATAAAATAATATTGGGTATTCCATTGTATAGAAATAGCGCCCAGTAGAAGGAATGTGAACTTCAGTAATATTTATGATCCAAGGAGTAAGAAGGATCATATCTTTCATGTTATGAAGCCAAAATTAAGAAGGGAAATAGTATCTCATGTATTCTCAACATATGATGAAATAGTATCATGTGTTAATAAGATAAGTAAAGAATTCTCTGAGTCCTTTTTCATTGAATTTAATCAAGAGAAGAAAAGGATGGAAGAGATAAAGATAGATAAAGGGGATAGGGAAAAGAAGTGTTTTCCCATATGTGATAACTGTGGGAAAAACACCCTAGAACTTTCCTGAAGGGAATGAGAGTTTGTTATAAGTGTGGAGAAAAAGGACACCAATTATGTGACTTCAACGGCAAGAAAAATGATTCAAATGTACAACGCTTCATCTTTAAGGAGTTGGGACACTATGAAAACTAATGTCAAAATAATCAGAGTATGCCCCAAATGATGCTATTAGTTAATAATCAAGTAATGATACTACCTCAGATGTAGAAGAATGACCAGTGTTCTTATTTTATTATTATAGGATTGTTTCATTTGAGTGTTGTATCAACAATATACTGGTTATATGAATTATGTAGATAAATAAGGATTGTACAACAGTACTATTTTATTTAGGATTTGAGATTATATGGTTCTATTAAAAGTGACATAATAGTGAGGTACACTTTTAGTAAAATACATGGTTGAAGGAAAGGTAATACATAATATGGTCCTTATAATGAGGTAGTTATTTTCGAATAAGAGATGGTTGATTTGAATAAATTGTATTGGATATTCTTGACTACCTTGAGACTGATTAATTATTTGTCATCGTTGGAGTTTACAACATTTTTTGATAGATGGAGTATATCTAGTATTCTATAAAGAATAAGGGAGCATGAATGTAATCAATATGGTTTAATGGTAATTCAGGATATTACCATGTTTTAAAATAATACAAGATGAAGGTGTTTACATGTTATTAAATGGAAGAAAGGATCTTCATTATATTCAACTTCCTTATAAATTTTTGGAATGTGATTTTGGATAGTAGTATTTTGGATAAGTCTAACTTTTGGAATGGATTGAGTTTGAAAGGTTATTTATGCATTTTTATAAAAGGACAACACGCAGACCGTGTGACAACCCGTCGTGTCGGACAAAGCTACGTGAATCAAACCCACAACCATAAGTGCGATAGGGATTTAGCGCCTACCACTAGACTATGTGAAGTTCCTGGGTAGTATAATGTAGTTCCCTTTTTTTAAGGGGTTTGATATGTGAATTATAAATTCATTATATTTGGAACCCGATACGATTAGGATAAATAGATAATTTTTGCATTGTATTATGTTTTGGAGTGAAAGATGAGTTTGTTGAAGAAATTTATTAATGGATAAAACTCTAAGTATAAAGTAAGTATATCTCCTTATGAAATTTTCCAATATCATAAATAAATTCTTGAACATTACAAAAATGAACTTAGAAAAAAACATTGTCCTACATGGTACCTTATATCATCACAAATTTATGGATTTGTGATTGTTGGCCTTTTCATAGCCAACTTCTCTACCACTCTCCATCAGATATTAATGGATTGATTTCTCTTCCATATACATGTTTTCATACATGGAACCCTAGTATGTGTTATTTTCAGTAACATTCATACTTACCAGTCTTTATTTTAAATAGAGGCCTCATTAATCCATTTTTTGATGTGGGATTTCAACTAAGATATTTTGAAATGTCAACCCCAAGTTTCCAATATCGTGAATAAATTGAGAGGATTCAATTTATGAAGGAGGGGAGAATTTTACACCCCATGCTTCCACGATATGCTTTTTTTTTAATAATACAATAGCGTGTGTTGTACGACATATCGAGTTCTAACACACACCACAACCAATCAAACTAGCAGTTATGAATAGTAATACACAATTTTTAAAATTTTATAAATTTTATCATTCTAAATGGACTTAATTCTCGGTTTCGGTATATTGAAATTATCTTAGGGTGAATTTTAGGTACTTTTCTGATAAATTTCATATTTTTATGAATAGTTAAAATTAATAAATTTTAATTAAAAACAACTATTTTAATTGAAATAATTAATAGTGATAAGTTATGGATTGGAGTGGTTTTGAAGTATATTTATATTATATTTTTACCATTTAATACAATGTTTTTCATTGGACGTAATTACACATTTAAACCGAATACAAACAAGTGTCAATCTTTTGGTAGTTATTATTTCTTAAAAACACTTTTTGTTTTGACAGCGGGAATTTATTTTAAATTAATTTCGGTCATTTCTTTGTTTTGAATTTTGAAAAATTGTTTCCATATTTGGAACCAGTATTTACAAATCTTGTAAATAGGTAAATCATATTTTTATACATTTTGAATAATTACTACGTTAAATATTTTATTTACCATGGTTAAAAGGTAAATTCGGTAAATAAGGGTAAAAAAATAATATTATAATAATACTAATTTAGCATAAAACGTGCCCTAACCCTATTGGTTAATACATTTCCGAACTTGGGAAAATTTAGGTGGATTTTGGGACCCCATGGTGCCACTTGTAAGTGATAGGGACACTTTATATTAATTAAGTTAAAGTAAATACAAAAATGAAATAATAATACATATTTTAGAAAAACAATTTTTACATAAGGTTATATATGTAATATTTTAGACTATATATATTCATTATAAATATAAAAATATTTCTTATATAATGTTATTTTGTTTATAAATTTTAGTCATTTAATAATTAAATTTATTTATTACACAGTAATGATGTACTATTTTCTTTATTAATGAAAGAATCCAATAATTGGTATTATAAATGTTATAATAAATATAATTTGAATGTTTTGATGAAATAAACGAATTTTATTGGTTCATATGACATCTTAGGATTGCTTAAATGAATTATTTTCGAATTAATAATGTTATTTAGACTTAAAAAAATCAATTATTGAATAGTGACAAAATCGACATAAATGAGTTTTTAAAAACAATATTATATAATTAATTGATATTCTATTTTTAAAAATCTAAGGCTTGGAAAAAGGACATATATAATGATAAGTGTTTCATTAATGGACCACTTGGGGGGGTCTCTTGTAATTATATAGTATGTTTATTAACCATATAATATTAAAATACAAAGTGTCATGGTAGTTGTCAAACTAATTAACTAAGAGTTAAAACTAAAAGATAAAGTTAATAAAGTGACCCAAACCTGTCTAAAATCTACTGGTTGAGTTTTTTCCGACCTATCCTCACCTTAGGAGTTAAATAATCCACTTTGGATCCATTATAAACCGAATATAATTTTATTATAGATTAATATTTCTAGTTTTCTTATAGTGCCTCTCACCCTTCTTATAAAAGGGCACTTCCGATTCTCTAAAATTTGCACCCTCAAATCGTTATAGTATGGCCAAACCCTGAAAATATATTCTCTAAACGTCCCTTACTTCATCCTAGAGAAATTCATTTAGTTAGAAAGATAACTTAAGAGCACTTTTGATCAAATTAAAATGAAGAACCCGAAGAAGAGGTAATAATTTCACCACCCCTCTTTCAAGTTCCTTTCTTCTTCCACTTATACATTTTTTGTGATTTTCATTCTAAAATAATAACTCCAGTGTCTTTTATATATTGTGATGTTATTATAAATATGGTACAAACATATTAGGTATTCTATCCATCCTTTGAATGACATGTCACCATACGTGCGTACTTACGACTTACCATCTCCACATCATGTTGTAATTATTGTTAAAAACATTATTATTGGGATGGGTATGATAATGATGTGTACTTCATGTAGATAATAAATATAACATGATACTTAATCTGTATATATTATATACCATCCAATTATATATTATTTTAACATCAAAATAATGATATTGTTGCTCGTGCGTACGTACAGACTACCGTCTCCACGAACACGATGAGATTTATTCCCCATCGTATCCATTCAAGACTAATTCTCATTTGATGATTAAAAATAATGTTAAAGGACTTGATATAATTCTGTATATGAATAAGATACAACCTATCCATAACAAACAATACTTATGTAACAAATCATATAAAGGAAAACAAATCAGTTAATAGCTGAAACAACGATAATACTAAGATTTTATGAACAAAGCACTGTTAAAAGATCATATATTAACTCATATTAATATATATGATATTTGTATAATTTAATAACAATTATTTCACCATTATACAGGATTTTAACCTACCCTCGACCAAGAAAATGTACAAGGTAAGGGGTTTTCATCTCACTTCTTATTCTCATGAGATTCGTACCATATTGCCACTATTAGCATTTATGTGGTGTATGTACTACCCATAATTGTATTCATTGTGTAATACACTTTAATTTATGTGAATTTACATATTCATTGTATGCTACCTCTTTCATGGGGTGTATGTTTCGTAATTTACAAAATTGGTAAGGGTTTATTTCACAATCTCTTCATTATCCGAGGTTGTTTATACGTAATTATCTATTGGGACCTCTTTATCATCTACATCCATGTTTCTAAAAAATTTATTTCAAAAAATTCATACTATTTTACAAAATATTTGTTAATGTCATTTATACCCTTTTTTTAATTTTTATAAGATTTTTATAAAGGAATCTTTCCGTCATTTTCGAAGCACGGTCCTTTTTAACCTTTTCGACAAAATTAAGGTACGAATGTCTTTTTTAACTTATACGGCGAGTGAAGCTATTTTCCATCATTATAAAATAATTGAAGATTCCATTACAAGCTTATAATATTATTTTCAATGTAAATGTTTTGTTTTATAATTATGTGACTTTTAAATAATTTTAAAAATGGAGATATTTCTCTCAAATATTTTAGATTTCATATAAGTCAACATCCTTTGATGGATTTTAAGCTTATTAGAAGTTGATTCATTATGATACAAAAATTCCTTATTTTATTGAAGGTTTTGTGATATGATTAAATGTGGATGTGTTATTTTTATACAATTTAGGTTTTATGGAGAAAGTATTGAGATTTCATATGATAGTTTTAATACGAATGATTATGTTATGTTTAAACCTGTTCATATGAGGAATGCATTGGACTAAATATGTGATGGGTGAAAATTCTATATCTCATTGATGCATCGGTAGGTATCATGAGACAAACTAGTGTCTTTGCACAAGGCCTTTAAAAATTCTTATTTGTAGTCTCGGTACAAGGCTTTGACTATGTTGTTATGATAGTCTGGAATTATGAATTCCATCATTATGAAAGAGGTTAGTGATATTGAATGTGATTATTCTACTAGTAGAATATCCATGTGAATAAGTAAACAGAATTATTTTATTTTATCTTTTCCATATTATGCTGAAGATCATGTTTAAAAGGCTTTTGTTTTAGTTATATACTGCCTTAAATGTTTATGTTTATTTATGAATGTTTCCACAATATTGTTATCCTTACAGAGCATCTGAGATCACCCCTTTCAATGTTTTAATTTTTCCCAAGATGTGAAGAAGTATTTTATGAATGACCTGTAGAGATAGTATGAGGGGATATGAAGACAGGATGTTGTTGTAGTTTTTTTAATTTATTATGTAATGTAAGACTTATGAATAAATCTAGTGATTCCAAGGCTACTAAACTAAACGGTCCTTTGAAACTTTATCTTTTGTTATCATTCCAATGTTATATAATATTGCACCAACTTTGGGTAACTGGGGTCGGAGTGTTATAGTTGGTATCATAGGAAGTTTAGTACAATCCTTGGAATCTAGATTTATATAAACTCTGATTAGAGCATCTATCCCTAAGATAGAATTTGAGGAGTAGTATAGAAGAACATCGTAGAATTTTGTTTTTTTAATGATTTTGTGAGTTTTCCAAGCAATACATCCCTGACTGGATACGAGCTGGTAGAGGCGGCTCTAGCACAGATGTACCTATGGGTAAAACCGAAAACACCGCTTTTATCTACACTCGAATGAGAACTGGTGCGCGAAAATGGGCCTTGCTGCACTCTTGGTTATGACACTCCCAGGGGATATTCTTAGGAAAATACTCATTTTCATTACAAACCATTATGAAGGGTTTATGAGTGTATAATTTCTCAAAGAAAGAATTTTTATGATTGTGTATTATATCCATAAACTGTTCAATTTATGTGAAGTTTACTAGATGTTTGGAATTATGTATTTCGATTTATAAACTAATCTAGTGTATTCCATTGTATATAAATGGTGTCCAATAGAAGGAATTTGAACTCCAGTAATATGTATGATCCATGGAGTTAGAAGGATCATATATTTCAGGTATTATGCCAATATTTAGAAGGGAAATAGTCTCCCATGTATTCTCAACATATGAAGAAATAGTATCATGTGTTAATAAGATAAGTAAATAATTCATTCAGTTATATGGCTTTTAACGGTAGCAAAATAAGAAAAGAATGGAAGGGAGAAAGATGGATAAAGGGAAGAGGGAAAAGTATAATTTTCCCATATATGTTAACTGGATGAAGAAACACCCAAGAACTTGCATGAAGGGAGTGGGATTCTATTATTAGTGTGGAGAAAAAGGACACCAGGTACGTGACTTCAAGGGTAAGAAAAAGGTTTTAAATGTACAATGCTTCATCTTTAAGGAGTTAGGACACTACACGAACCAATGTCCAAATCATCAGAGTATGCGTCAAATGATGCTATTAGATAATAATCATGTTATGATACTACCTCAGATGAAGAATAATGACTAGTGTTCTTATGTTGTTATTATAGGATTTTCTCATTTGAGTGTTGTATAAACAATATACTGGTTATATGAATTACAGAGATAAATAAAGATTGTACTGCAGTACTATTTTATTGATGACATGAGATTATATGGTTCTAAGAAAAGTGACATAATAGTGACCTACAACTTTGGTAAAATACATGCTTGAAGGAAAGGAAATCCTTAATATGGTCATGATAATGAGCTAGTGATTTTGGAATAAGAGATGGTTGATTAGAATAAATTATATTGGATATTCTTGACTACCTTGAAACTGATTAATGATTTTTCATAATTGGAGTTTAAAAAACTTTTCGATTGAAGGATTATATCTAGTATTTAAAAAATAATATGAGAGAATTAATATAATCAATAGGGTTTTATGGTAATTCAGGATGTTACCATGTATTAAAATAATACAGGATGAAGGTGTTCCGAAGTTATTAAATGGAAAAAAGGATCTTCATTGTCTTTAACATCCTTATAAATTTTGGACTGTGAGTTTGGATAGTAGTATTTTGGATATGTCTAAAGGTTTGAATGGATTTATTTTGAAAGGTTTTTTTCATTTTTATAAAAGGAAAACACACAGACCGTGTGACAACCCATTGTGTCAGACAAAGCTGCGGGAATCAAACCCACAACCATAAGTGTGATTAGGATTTATCGCCTATCGCTGGACTATGTGAAGTTCCAGGATAGTATAATATAGTTACATTTTTTAAAGGGTCTGATATGTGACTTATAAATTCATTATATTTGGAACCCTATATGATTAGGATAAATAGAGTATTTTTGCATTGAATTATGTTTTGGAGTGAAAGATGAGTTTCTGGTGTAAATTTAATAATGGATAAAACTATAATTATAAAATAAGTATATCTCCATATAATCTTATATAGTCTCATAAATAAATTCCTCAAAATTAATAAAAGGAACTTAGAACAAAAACGTTGTCCTAGATGGTACCTTAGATCATCACAAATTTATGGATTTGTGATTATTGTCCTTTTCATAGCCATGTTATCTACCACTCTCAATCAGATATTGATGGTTATATTTATCTTCCATATCCATGTTTTCTAACATGGAATCCTAGTATGTGTTATTTTCAGTAACCTTCATACTTACCACTCTTTATTTTAAATAGAGGCCTCGATAATCCATTTTGCGGTGTGGGATTTCAACTAAGATATTTTGAAATGTCAACCCCAAGTTTCCAATACCGAGAATAAATTGCAAGGATGAAATTTATTCAAATAGGGGAGAATGTAACACCACAATCTTCCATGGTATGCTTCTCTTTGAATAATATAGTAGCGTTTGTTGTACGCAACTTCGAGTTCTAACACACAGCACAACCAATCATACTAGCCGTTATGAATAGTAATACCCACTTTTTAAAATTTTATAAATTTTATATTTTAAAATGGACTTCATTTTTGGATTCAGAATATCAAAATTAGCTTAGGGTGAATTTTTGGTACTTTTCTGATAACTTTCATATTTTGATTAATAGTGAAAATTACTAAATTTTAATTAAAAACAATTTTTTTAATCGAAATAATTAATAGTGATAAGTTATGGATTTGAGTTGTTTTAAAGTATATTTCGAATATATTTTTACCATTCAATACAATGTTTGTAATTGGACATAATTCCACAATAAACCAGACATAAACAACTGTCAGTCTTTTGATAGTTATTATTTCTTAAAAACAGGCTTTTTGTTTTGACAGTAGTAAATAATTTTAAATTAATTTCTACAAATTTTGTGTTTTGAATTTGGAAAAATTGATTCCATATTTGAAATAAAGACTTTCAAATTTTGTAAATAGGTAACTCTTATTTTTAGAAATTTTGAATTATTATTTTGGTAAATATTTTATTTACCATGGTTAAAGGGTAAATCAGGTAATTATGGGTAAACAAATAATATTATAATAAAATTAATTTAACCTAAAATGTGTCCTAACCCTATTGGTTGACACATGTCCAACCATGTGAATATTTGGGTCGATTTGGGGACCCCATGGAGCCACTTGTAAGTGACAGGGACACTTTATATTAATTAAGTTAATGTAAATGCAAAAATGGCAAAAGAATATATCTTTTAGAAAAAGAAATTTTACATAGGGTTATATATGTTATATTTTCAACTATAAATATTCAATATAAAAATAAAAATATTTCCAACATAATTTTATTTTGTTTAAAAATTTTAGACATTGAATATTTAAATTTATTTGTTACAAAATAATTATGCAGAATTTTCCTTATTAATGAAAGAATCAAATATTTGGTATTATAAATGTTAAAATAAACATAATTTGAAAGTTTTGATGACTTCCACGAATTTTATTGGTTAACATGACATGTTAGTATTTCTTAAATGATTTTTTTTCTAATTATTAAATTTTTTACGACTTTAAAAAAAATCAATTAATGAATAGTGTCAAAATTGACATAAATTAGTTTTTAAAACAAATATTTTATTATTAATTGATATTCTGTTTTTAAAATTCTGAGGTTCTACAAAAGGACTTATATAATGATAATTGTATCATTAATGGACCACTTGGTGGCCACTTGTTAGTATATAGTAATTTTTATTACCCATATAATATTAAAATACAAAGTGACATGGTAAATGTCAAACTAATTATCTAAGAGATAAAACTAAAAGATAAGGTTAATAAAGTGACCCGAACATATCTAAAATCTATTGGTTGATTTTTTTTTTCGACCTATCCTCACCATAGGAGTTAAATAATCCACTTTTGAGCTATTATATACCGAAAATAATTTTATTATAAAATAAGATTTATAGCCTTTCCTAAAGTGCCCCTCACCCCTCTTATAAAAGGGCACCCCCCTTCTCTAAAATTCATAGCCTCAAAGCCTTTTGGTTCAGCCAAACCCTGCCCATATATTATTTCAACTTCCCTCAATTCATTCTAGAGGCCTTCATTTAGTCATAAAGCCAACTTAAGGAGCCATTTTTATCAAATCAAAAGGAAGAACCTGAAGAAGAGGTAATAATTTCACCACCTTCATTCAAGTTCCTTTCTTTTTCCACTTCTTCTTTCATTGTAATTTCCATTATAAAATAATATCTCCAGTATCTTCTATATACTATGATGTTATTATAAATATGGTACAACCATAATCAGTATTCTATCCATCCTTTGAATGATATGTCACCATACGTAAGTACGTACGGGTTACCGTCTCCACGTCGTGGTGTAATTGTTATTCAAAACATTATTAGTTGGATGGGTATTATAATGAAATGTAATTCATGTAAATAATAAATATAACTTTATAATGATTCTGTATATATTATATACCATCCAATTATATATTATTTTTACATCAGAAGAATGATATTGCCGCTCGTGCGTACGTACGGACTACCGTCTCGACGAACGTGATGAGATTCATTCCCCATCATATCCATTCAAGAATAATTCTAATTTGATGATTAAAAATAATTTTTAAGGACTTTATATCACTCTATATATGAATAATATACAACCTATCCATAACAAACACGACTTATGTAACAAAGCATATAAAGGAAAACAAATCAGTTAACCCCTGAAATGACGATAATACTGATATTTTATTAGAAAAGAAATGTTAAAGGATCATATATGATATCATATTGATATATATGATTCTTGTATAATTTAATAACATTTATTTCACCTTTATACTGGAGGTTAACCTACCCTCGACTAACAAAATGTACAAGGTAAGGGGTTTTCATCCTACTCCTTATTCCCATGAGATTTGTACCATATTGCCACCGTTACCATTTTTGTGGTGTATGTACTTCCCATAATTGTATTCATCATGTGATACACATAATTTTATGTGTATTTACATATTCATTGTATGATACCTCTTTCATGGGGTGTATGTTTCATAAGTTACCAAATTGGTAAGGATTTATTTCACAATCTCTTCATTATCCGAGTTGTTTATATGCAATTATCTACTGGGACCTCTTTATCATCCACATCCATGTTTCATAAAAATTTATTTCAAAATATTCTTACTATTTTAGAGAATATGGGTTAAAGGCATTTATACCCTTGTTTGACTTTTTATAAGAAATTTATAAAGGAATCTTTCCGTCATTTTCCAAGAAATGTTCCTTTTATCCGTTTTGACAAAATTAAGATAAGAATGTATTTTTTAACTTATACGGTAGGTGTGGCTATTTTCCGTCATTATAAAATCGTGGAAGCTTCCCTTACAAGGTTATACGAATATTTTCAAATTTAATGTTTTCTTTTATAATTATGTGTCTATTAAATGATTTTAAAAAATTTATTTTTCTCAAATAGTTTTGATTTCATCTATGTCAACATCTTTTGATGGATTTTATGCTTATTTGAAGTCGATTCATTATGATGAAAAAATTCTATATTTTATTGAAGGTTTTGTGATATGTTTGAATATGGATGTTTTATTTTTATACCATTCATGGTTTATGGAGAATTTATTGACATTTCATATGCTAGTTTTAATATGAATGATTATGTTATGTTTAAACCTGTTCATATGAGGAATTTATTGGAATAAATTAGTGATTGGTGGAGCCCGCTATAGCTCCTCGATTCATAGGTATGTCTCATGAGAAAAACTGGTGTCTTCGCACAAGGCCTTGACAAAATATTATTTGTAGTCTTGGCACAAGGCCTTGGCTATGTGGTTATGATAGTCTGGCATTATGCATTCCATCATTATGAATGTGGATAGTGATATTGAATGTGATTATCCGACTAGTAAAATATCGAAATGAATAAGTAAATGGAATTATTTCATTTTATCTTTTCCATATTATGCTGAAGTTCATGTTTAAAAAGATTTTGTTTTAGTTAAACATTGCCGTAAATGGTTATGTTTATTTATGAAAGTTTCTGCTATATTGTTATCCTTACAGAGCATCTTAGCTCTCACCTTTCAATTTTTTAATTTTTCATAGGATGTGTAGAAGTATTTTATGAATGACCTGAAGGGATAGTATGAGGGGATATGCAGACAAGATGTTATTGTAGTTTTTTAATATTATGATGTAATGTAAGACTTATGAATATATCTAGTGATTCTAAGGCTACTAAACTAATCGGTCCTTCAAGACTTGATCTTTTTATTCATGCCAATGTTATGTAATAATGCATTGACTCTTGGTAATAGGGGTCGGGGCGTTACAGTTGGTATCAGAGGAAGTATAGTACAAACATTGGAATCTAGATTTATATAAACTCTGATTAGAGAACATAGACCTAAGATAGACTTTGAGGATTAGTATAGAAGAACTTATTATAATTTTGTTATTTGAGAGATTTTGTGAGTTTTCAGAGAAATACATCCTTGTCTGGATATGAGCAGGTAGAGTCATCTCTGGCACAGATGTACCTAGGGGTAAAAACTTAAAACACCACTTTGAGCTAGACTCAAATGAGAACTGGTGCATGACAACGGGGCTTGATGTACTCTAGGTTAAATAACTCTTGGGGGATATTCTTATGGTAATTCTCATTTTCTTTACAAACCATTATGAAGGGTTTATGAGTATCTAATTCTAAAAATAAATCATCTTTATGATTATGGATTATATCTATAAACTGTTCAATTTATGTGAAGTGTACTAGATGTTTGGGATTATGTATTTTGATTTATAATATAATCTAGCGTATGCCATTGTATAGAAATGGATCCCAGTAGATGGAATGTGAAATCAAGTAATATGTATGACCCAAGGAGTAATAAGGATTATATCATTCATGGTATTAAGCCAACGTTTAAAAGGAAAATAATCTCCCATGTATTCTCAACATATGAAGAAATAGTATCATGTGTTAATAATATAAGTAAATAATTCTTTGAGTCCTATGGCTTTGAAGGGAGACACGAGAAGAAAAGAATGGGAGAGAGAAAGATGGATAAAGGGAAGAGGGAAATAAATAATTTTCCCAAATGTGATAACTGTGGGAAGAAACACCCTAAAACATGCCTGAAGGGAATGGAACTTTGTTATAAGTGTAGAGAAAAAGGACCCCAAGTATGTGACTGCAAGGGTAAGAAAAAGGTTTCAAATGTACAATACTTCATCTATAAGGAGTTAGGACACTACTAGAACCAATGTCAAAATCATCAGAGTATGCCCCAAATGATGTTGTTGGATAATAATAAAGTTTTGATACTACCTCAGATGAAGAAGAATGACTAGTTTTCTTATGTTGTTATGATAGGATTGTTTCATTTGAGTGTTGTATCAATAATATAATGGTTATATGAATTATGGAGATAAATAAGGATTGTACTGCAATACTATTTTATTGAGGATTTGATATTATATGGTTCTATTAAAAGTGACTTAATAGTGAGCTACACTTTTCGTAAAATGTGTTGTTGAAGGAATGGTAATCCTTAATATGGTCCCGATAACGAGGTAGTGATTTTGGAATAAGAGATGATTGATTTGAATAAATTATATTATATATTGTTTACTACCTTGAAACTGATTAATGATTTTTCATCGTTGGAGTTTAAAACACTTTTTTATAGAAGGATTATATCTAGTATTGAGTAAAGAATATGAGAGCATGAATGTAATCAATAAGGTTTTATGGTAATTCAGGATGTTACCATGTTTTAAAATAATACAGGATGAAGGTGTTCAAGAAGTTATTAAATGTGAAATAGGATCTTCATTGTCTTTAACTTCCTTATAAATTTTGGACTGTGAGTTTGGATAGTAGTATTTTGGATAAGTCTAAATGTTGTAATGGATTGAGTTTGAAAGGTTATTTTTGCATTTTTATAAAATGACAACCCGTAGACCGTGTCACAACCCGTCGCGTCGGACAAAGATGCGGGAATCGAAACCACAACCATAAGTGTGATTGGGATTTATCACATACCACTGGACTATGTGATGTTCCTGGATAGTATAATGTAGTTACCTTTTTTAAAGGGTCTGATATGTGAATTATAAATTCATTATATTTGGAACCCTAAACGATTAGGATAAATAGAGTATTTTTGCGTTGTATTATGTTTTGGAGTGAAAGATGAGTTTGTTGTAGAAATTTGTTAATGTATAAAACTCTAATTATAAAATAAGTATATCTCTTTATGATCGTATCCAATCTCATAAATAAATTCTTCAACATTAAAAAAAGTAACTTAAAACAAAAATGTTCTCCTAGATAGAACCTTAGATCATCACAAATTTATGGATTTGTGATTGTTGGCATTTTAATAGCCATTTTCTATACCACACTCCATCAGATATTGATGGTTAGATTTCTCTTCCATATCCGTGTTTTCCTACATGTAACCCTGGTATGTGTTATTTTCTGTAAACTTCATACTTACCACTCATTATTTTAAATAGAGGCCTCATTAATCCATTTTTCAATGTAGGATTTCAACTAAGATATTTTGAAATGTAAACCCCAAGTTTCCAATACAGAGAATAAATTTCGAGGATGAAATTTATTGAAGGAGGGGAGATTGTAACACCCCAAGCTTCCACGGTACGTTTCTCTTTGAATAATACAATAGCGTGTGTTGTACGCAACTTCGAGTTCTAACACACACCACAACCAATCAAACCATCCATTATGAATAGTAATACCCACTTTTTAAAATTTTATAAATTTTATCTTTCAAAATGGACTTCATTTTTGGATTCGGAATATTGAAATTATCTTAAGAGGAATTTTTGGTTCTTTTCTGATAACTTTCATATTTTTATGAATAGTGAAAATTACTAAAATTTAATTAAAAACAAATTTTTTAATCGAAATAATTAATACTGAGAAGTTATGAATTTTAGTGTTTTTAAAGTATATTTAGAAAATATTTTTACCATTTAATACAATGTTGGTCATTGGAAGTAGTTCCACATTTAAACAGGACATATGTAATTGTCAATCTTTTGATAGTTATTATTTCTTAAAAACACGCTTTTTGTTTTGACAGCGGGAATTAATTTTAAATTAATTTCTGCCACTTCTGTGTTTTGAATTTGGAAAAATGGATTCCATATTTGTAATAGGTATGTCCAAATTTTTTTAATAGGTAACTCTTATTTTTAGACATTTTAAATAATTACTTTGGTAATTATTTTATTTACCATGGTTAAAAGGTAAATCTGGTAAATAAGGGTAAACAAATAATATTTTAATAATATTAATTTACCCTAAAACATGTTCCAACCCTATTTTTTGATACATGTCTGACCATGGGAATGTTTGGGTCGATTTTTTGATCCCAGGGATCCACTTGTATGTGATAGGGACACATTATATTACTTAAATTAAATACAAAAATGGCATAAGAATATATTTTTTAGAAACTCAATTTTTACATAGGGTTATATATGTTATATTTTCAACTATAAATATTCAATTGAAATATTAGAATATTTACTAAATAATTGTATTTTATTATTAATTTTTAGACATTGAATAACTAAATTTATTTATGACACAATAATGATGCAATATTTTTGTTATAAATGAAAGAATCAAATAATTGGTATTATTAATGTTAAAATAACTATAATTTGAATGTTTTGATGAAATCCAAGAATTTTATTGGTTAATATGACATGTTATTATTTCTTAAATGAATTTGATTAGAATTAATAATCTTTTTATGACTTTATCAAAAATCAATTATTGAATAGTGTCAAAATTGACAAAAATGAGTTTTTAAAACAAATATTATATTATTAATTGATATTCTATTTTTTAAAATCTATGGATCGGACAAAGGACTTATATAATTATAATTGTTTCATTAGTGGTCCAATTTGGGGGATTTTGTAAGTATATAGTGTGTTTATTAACCATGTAATATAAAAATACAAAGTGACATGGTAAATGTCCAAGTAATAAACTAAGAGTTAAATCTAAAAGATAAGGTTAATAAAGTGACCCAAAACTGTCTAAAACCTATTGGTCGAGTTGTTATTGACCTATACTCACCTTATGAGTTAAATAATCTACTTTATAGCCATTATAAACCGAAAATAGGTTTATTATAAAATAATATTTCTATCTTTTCCTGAAGTGCCCCTCACCCCTCTTATAAAAGGGCACTCCCCCTTCTCTCAAATTCGTACCCTCAATGCCTTTTGGTTCGGACAAAACCTGCCCATATATTCTCTAAACTTCCCTCAATTGAACCTAGAGGCCTTCCTTTAGTCATATAGAAAACTTAATGAGCCCTTTTGATCAAATCAATAGGAAGAACCCAAAGATGAGGTAATAATTTCACCACCCTCTTTCAAGTTCCTTTCCTCTTCCACTTCTTCATTCATTGTTATTTACATTCTAAAATAATAACTCAAGTATATTCTATATACTATGATGTTATTATAAATATGGTACAAACATATTCAGTATTCTATCTATCCTTTTAATGACATGTCACCATACGTGCAGACGTACGGCTTACCGTCTCCACGTCGTGGTGTAATTGTTATTCAAAACATTATTATTTGGATGGGTATGATAATGATGTGTAATTCTTGAAAATATTAAATATAACATTATAATTATTCTGTATATATGATATACCATCTATTTATATATTATTTGAACCTAAAAATAATGATATTGTCGTTCGTGCGTACGTACAGACTACCTTTTCCACGAATGCGATGAGATTTTATTCCCCATCGTATCCATTCAAGAAAAATTCTCATTTGATGATTAAAAATATTTTTTAAGGACATGATATCATTCTATATATGAATAAGATACAACTTATCCATAACAAACACGACTTATATAACAAATAATATAAAGGAAAACGAATCAGTTAACACTCGAAACGACGATAATATTATGATTTTATTAACAATGCAATTTTAAAAGATCATATATGATATTATATTAATATAAATGATTATTGTATAATTTGAAAACAATTATTTCACCATTATATAAGAGTTTTATCTACCCTAGACCAAGGAAATATACAAGGTAAGGGGTTTTCATCTCACTCCTTATTCCCGTGAGATTCGTACCATATTGCAACTATTACCATTTGTGTTATGTATGTACTACCCATAATTGTATTCATTGTGTAATACACTTTAATTTATGTGTATTTACATATTCTGTGTATGCTACCTCTTTCATGGGTTTTATGTTTCGTATGTTACCAAATTTGTTAAGGGTTTATTTTACATTCTCTTCATTATCCAAGGTTGTTTATACGTATTTATTTACTAGGACCTCTTTATCATCCACATCCATGTTTTAGAAAAATGTATTTCAAAATATTCTTACTATTTAACAGAATATGGGTTAATGTATTTTATACCCTTTTTGGACTTTTTATAAGAAGTTTATAAAGGAAGCATTCATTCATTTTCAAAACAAGGTCCTTTTTAACCTTTTCGACAGAATTAAGGTAAGAATATCTTTTTTATCTTATATGGAGGGTGCAGCTATTTTTCATCGTTAAAATATCATCGAAGCTTCCCTTACAAGATTATAAGAACATTTTCAAATTAAATTTTTTCTTTTATAATTATGTGACTTTTAAATGATTTCAAAAAAGGAGATATTTCTATCAAATAGTTTTGATTTGATCTATGTCATCATCCTTTGATGGATTTTAAGCTTATTTGAAGTTGATTAATTATGATACAAAACATCCATATTTTATTGAAGGTTTTGTGATATGTTTGACTGTGGATGTGTTTTTTTATACCATTGATCATTTATGGAGAAAGTATTGACATTTAATATGCCAGTTTTAATACGAATGTTTATGTTATGTTTAAACCTGTTCATTTGGGGAATGTATTGGGCTTAATAAGTGATGGGTGGAGCCTGGTATAGCTCTTTGATGCATTGGTAGGTCTCATGAGACAAACTACTATCTTGGAACAAGGCCTTAACAAAATATTATTTTTAGTCTTGGCCCATGGCCTTGACTATGTGGTTATGATAGTCTAGCATTATGCATTCCATCATTATGCAAGTTGTTAGTGATATTGCATGTGATTATTAAACTAGTAGAATATCCATGTAAATAATTAAATGGAATTATTTCAATTTAGCTTTTCCATATTATGCTGAAGTTCAAGTTTAAAAGGCTTTTGTTTTAGTTATACATTGCCTTAAATGTTTATGTTAATTTATAAAAGTTACTGCTATATTGTTATACTTACTGAGCATCTGAGCTCACCCATTTCAATGTTTTAATTTTTCCCAGGATGTGAAGAAGTATTTTATGAATGACCTGCAGGGATAATATGAGGGGTTATGAAGACAAGATGTTGTTGTAGTTTTTTCACATTATGATGTAATGTAAGACTTTTGAATATATCTAGTGATTCCAAGGCTACTAAACTAATCGGTCTTTTGAGTCTTGATCATTTTTGATCATGCCAATGTTATGTAATAATGCACCGACTCTGGGTAAATGGGGTCACGGCGTTATAGAAAAATTCATTTTCTGAAAAACAGTTTTTTAACGCATCCTCGGGTTTGATTTAAAATATATTATTTCTCTTATATTAATTTAATTTTTAAAATATTATTCCATAATTTTAATCCGAATAATATATATTATCTAATATGTAAAACATAATATTTTCCATAAATAATAGTGAATAAACTAAAAATTAATTTCTGGAGTTAAGATATAAATGGGTTTACTGGGGGGTCAAATTAAACTATGATGGTATATAACGAAAAAATTATTATTTTGTTTGAGGTGGTAAAATTAAGACCATATATATTATAATATTTTTTTCCATTTAGCATCATTTTTTATGGTAATATATGTGGTTGTAATTTTTTCTATTTAAACATTCCTAGTGTGTCCTCTCCCCCACATATAAAATGCCACCCAATCTCCTATTCTATAACACATATAAAACATTTTCTCTATCACTACCCACTAAAATACTATACGTACTTATCTTCAATCATCCTATAGTACATTTTTAACCTAGATCCAACCTCATAACGATTTTTGTGGAAACCTATAGAAGTATTCCAAAAAAGATATATCATTCCTTACTGGGTGATTAATATTATTTACTCTTCCACAACATTCAAATATTATTAAAAATTTATCATAAAAATTCTAATGTATGTTAAATATAATATTATATTGTTATTTAATGTGTAGTATAAAGATATATCACACCTATCCTCAAATAGGAAATGAATCTATTGATCGTGTGTACAAAAAACTACCACATCATGAACTAACATAATTTGTTTCCCTAACCATCTCTTGTGGATTGATATAATGATGTAAAAAATCATAATTTGTTATTTTTATGATATTATTATATTTTTAGAATTATAATATTACATATACATTTTTATATTCCATTTGGTTGGGAATACCATTACATCGTTCATGGGTACAATGGACCACCACATTGAGAAGTGATGTAATTCATTTTTCAATTACACATTACATGGAAAGTAATATGGATTAATTTTATTTTTATATTTTATAGTCATGAAAAATTATTTGTAATGTAAATAAATATATCATACTATTAATTTCCCTATCATCCATTAAATCAATGATAAAATCATTCGTGAGTACTGTGGAGTATTACCTCACTATGTGTTGTGATTTTATTTTATTAATGCGTAAAATGGATGGTATATGAATTATGTTTTAATTGGACAATTAGATAATTATAATATAATGATATCTTAGAAAGGGAAAAAACAAATAATTCCGTTTTATCAAGATCGTCAATAAATGTAATCATTAGTCATTCATATTCACAATCTACCATCTCCACAATTATATCAGTGATCACTTTGCATAACCATATTTTAGGTTTTGTTTTAAAAGTATAATTTATTATCAAGTTATTATTATTCCCAGATAACCACTCTCTAGATTATTAAATAAAAACCTATCTTACTTTAGTAAACATAATAATGTGATTTTGGATATATGATGTGATTATCATTGATACATATGACAAAAAAGTAAATGGTAATGAAATTTAATATAACAAAGTATTAAAAACAAAAGGAAAAAATAATTAACCATTATATTAATACATAATTTAATTTATCTTTTATTATTATTCCAGAAGTTAATGAACGCATGAGACAAATCATTATATAGGCAGGGTATATTTCTAAACCACTCATTCATTTGTGTTAGGTCTATTTTCACTCTAAATAAATTTATCCTCTATTATAGTTAGGTGATGATTCAATATTATGTATATAAATATCTCACATATATACCTAGTTTATTATACACTCTATTTATGTTGAAATACATTCCATATAGGTATTTAATAAATTTAATCATTATGAACATTCATTAGATTGTAATTTTAAGAATGATTATGAAACCCATTTTATTTCCATGGGAAATTAATATGTTATACTTTTTGATTGATCAAAATTATGTGTCCCACATAGATCATGAAGAAGTAATGATTAGTGTGCCATGTTACTTCTCCAATTTAAGGGTACAAGATTTAGTCCTAATAATAATCATGTACAGTATTAGTGAGAAAACCTATTCTCTTATGGGAAATATTCCTTCATGAAAAAGTTTCTAGGATGCTAGCCCTGAATGATGTGTATATTCTTCTATATGTTGTTTCACCATTTCTAATGATTCCATGTTTATATATCTAATTGTTTCACATGATTACACCGGGGGATTATATTCTATGATATCATGTAATAAATTTGTATCATTATTTGTGTATCCTAATTATATTTATTGATTTACTAGGTTTTGTAGATGAAACCTTTATTTATGTATTGCCTATGTTATCGCACGTAGCTTTCAGGGACTCAAATAGGATTTTGGGAGAAAAATAGGAAAAATAAAATAAATATTTCATGTTTTATGATCCATTTGATGTTATATGAACCAATTCTTCTAAAGGCACTATGAATCATTATTAATGGGGTTGTGCTTGTTAGATACTTATAAAATTAATCATGTAATAATATGTGTATATGTAATGGGTCGTTATTTTACCATGTCATTAGGAACTAATCCTATATATTGAATAATATGATTTTCATTAAATATTATCAAATATATATCCCAAAACAACTAAACAAATGAAAAAATATTACTGAACCCTATTTTGAAAATAACTAAAATTCCCCAAAACCTAGACTCCACGGTCTAGTGATAACAAATATACATTACAAATTTTATTTGATACTACGTTAGATGAAAAATACAAAATAATTGTTTTTTATCATTAATATTATGATAAAAAATAATCTATGACAAAACTAAGAACATTTTGGTTATGTTTCTTAGAAAAATATATCCCAAATTAATATATTTCATTGTAAATATAATAAAAATCTCCCACAATGTTCTACTCACATAGTTCCCTTATTTGAAATTTACTATACAAAACATGTATTCAAAACCTAGGGAAGTAGAAACATAGTAAATGGGTGAGCTCAATTTCTCATTAAAGGTAAATATAAGAGATGAAAATTTAATATCCTTAGTGTAAAATAATTTAACCACGTGTGTCTGAGATCATTGTTAGGGTCTATGAACGTAATAGAAGAAAATCATGCCAAAAAGAAAATGCTTCATCAATAATTAATACACATAAAATGATATGATTGTTTCATAATATAAGATTCAACTAAATATGAAAAAATTTAAAAATATGTTATTATGGAAAAAATAAATTCATCAACAATCGTTTATTTTATCAGTTATAAGAAAAAATAAAACTATCATATAGTGTATAGTAACCCAAAATAAATTTGGTTCAGACTGCATTTCTATAATCATAGTTAATGGGGTCCCTTGATTGATTGGATAAACTCTACAATCCCTATTAATTTATCTAATGTGAAATAATTATTTTCCATTTCATTGGAGGAATATTTTAATCTAGGATTGCTCATCACTTAATGGAAATAATCCCTTATGGGTTTGGGTTCACTCTTTATTCACTTCTATTTTATATCATGAGATATGTACCATTGTGTAATTAATTTTAGTTATATTAATATTTATTACCACAATTTTCATAATTAAAACTATAAATATCTTTTCACAATCTCAAAAAGATTCATCCTTTAACATTATCTTAACTAGTCCTCAGAAATAAAATTTATAATAATAATAATTAATGCTTCATTTTTATAATATATCCATAGAATGAAAGTTGGATATATCATAACATCTCAATCTTAGTAAATGATAAAAATACTCTAATATTTTATACATTTATGGAATAATATTATAAAATAATTAATCATTTGATTTAAAAAATAGGGAAATTATTATTTTTATATCTTTTAAAAACACAATCTTCCCAAAAAAAGAAATAGGATCTTCATTATGAATCCTAAGAAATAGTTAATGGGATTTAAATAATTAAGAACTGATATTTAAGTAGAATTATCTGTTCATATCATCTAAATTTATTAACATTCTTTTTAAACTATTTTATTAAAAAGTGAATAGTCAGATGTAGGAAAACAATTGAAATGGTTTTTCCAAAAAATGTGAGAATAAAGTAAATGTTCATATAAATGGACCTTATAAAATATTTATTTATAGATAAAAATATAAATAAAATACTTAAATGAAGTTTTATATTTGTTAATATGATTCCTGACCTAATGGAATAAATAAATTCATTATTGGTTAAAAAAATATTTCAATCTTTTTGTGTACCCAAATGGGTTAAATCGACTCAATACAAAAAATAAACTTCAATAACCATCATAGAAGAAAATAAATGGTGTTTTTATGAAATTATATATAATCATAAAAATTATAAATTACAATATACACCATCCTGATAAAATGTGAAATTGTTTAAAAACATTTATAGCATCGATAAGCATTTTAATAAAACATATTGAAAGAGAACCACAAATGGATTAGTAAACAATAATTATTTTTATGATGAGTAAAAAATAATGTATCAATGTGAAGAACATTAAGAGAAGAAAATAATGATAGTTGTAAATATATAACATATCTTATTGGAGGTAAATTATACTAAAGAATCACTTACAACCCTAGTATCTAATTAATAAAAAACCATTTAATGATATAACATGAGCTAGATATGAGAAACTATTTAATTTCATGAAATTATTATTAAAACCCCATTTGAAACAACATAAAAATGAAAATATGAAAAATTTGTTAATATTGAATATATATTATAAAAATAAAATTGAAAACAGAAACTAGTACATATACTCACATATTGAAATAATACTCATTAATCTTTAATTTAAAAAACATAAATATATTAATATTTTTCATCTGAAACTTATTCATGTCTATATCATTTTATAATCATTTACTGTAACAATTAATTATACATTTATTATCTATTAATAATTTTTTCATAAATTTATGTTAGTAATTTTGATTATTGTAGACATGTTTCTTTCTGGTTATGTCATAACCCGTTCACTGATATAATGTTCATAATTCCTGTATAATTATAGGTTTTTGAATATATGTTACATGATAAATTATATTATTCTAATTTCATTCCATTATATTTTTTCATACTATTATTATGTTAGGTCCCATGGAAAGGAGGTAGAGAATATAGGGGGGATCATAATTCATGATTACTTGTTAATATTACTCTATTTATCACGGTTACAATAAGTGTTGAATGTTTTAGTAGATGAAAAATAGATAACACATATGATTTTTATAGAGGTTTGAATCATCATGATGCTAATCCTATCTTCAATATCCCCGAACCGTTGAAGATAATGGTATTAACTAAATTATATCTTTTCAATGGGAGTGATAAACCAATTAAATATAAAAATAGATATTACTTCTTCATAAAAGGGGTATAAACCCTATCTAATGTAAGATTCACAACCTATATTCATTTTCATGTGGATGAATAACATAGACTTCTTTTTTTTTCTTGGAGTAACAACCATAAAATCATTTTATATAGGAGGAATAAACAAGTTATGACTTTCGGAAGGGAAAATGTACGACCAAAATTCTAGAGAACAAGCAGGGGATTAGAAGAATTACTGCAGAGGTGTAATAATAAAATGAAATAATAGTTGGGAAAATGATGTAGATATTCATTGTAGCTCATTTTATTTTATCGAATATGTGGATAAGATGAAGGTGATGAAGATATCTAGTGATCACATTGGAACAATGGATTTTGAGTAAGTTTCTTGTTCGATTTTCAAAGCAAGAAATGCATTATCATATCCTTGTAAAATTTATCATCGCCACTCATACACATCATTTTTCCATTGAATAAATCCCAAAAAACAGATATCTACAAGAGTATGTACATGTCCAATATATTCATGACACATGATAGTATTTAATAATAAAATAATATGGCTTTAACAATATTTTTTGAGACCACATTGTAAAGAAAATTCAACTAGACTAAGATTTTTTATTATAAAATAAAATTATAAACATATTAATAACAATAAATTTTAAAAAAAAACACAATTTCAATTAATATTAAATGATAAAAAATTATAGATACTATAAAATAAATATAAAATATGAAAAAACACAACATCATATGAGAAAAAATCTGTATGATCAGATGTCACTAAAAATGCTACAAATTGTTTTCAAACATTTATCATTTATATTGCAATATAAAATAAGAAAACATTTAATATATATTTTTTTCAGGAAAATTAATTAATATATAAAAAAATATATATACAAATTTTAATTAATGGTGAGTCATGACTTTCCATTGAAATCGTATAGCGATGATACATTAATCACCACTGGGAATATTAAATTGTGGTAAAAGGGGGTTTACTGACATTTTCATTTTTATATTAAAATATAATGTTTTAGTAAAAACTAAAAGGAATTCCAGGAATCCTAACTTCAAATGGATCACTATGAATAATAAAAACATACTTACCATTGGGCGACCAATGGTGACTCATGACTCATTATTCAGATCAAATGTTGAATTTTTGCAGACTCCAACAAAATATCAAAATGAATTTATAAGTGAATATATTATTTTTTTCTAATCATAGAATAATGAAATAATAAAATATAAAACAGAATAAATCCAAAAAAAAAATAATATCCATGCTTTAATGAATATTCATAAGTGAAAACTATTAAGGAAAAATATATAAACATAATTAGAAAAATCTTAAAAAATTAAGAACACATATTTAGAATAATTATATATCAATTACTGAAATAGAATATGGACAACATGGGAAAAGGAATATTCTAATGAAATATATTGAAGAAAGATACTTCCCAATTCATATAGCAAAAAACTAAAGAATATAAAATAGAGGGTATACAACCAACTGATCATAGGGTTTTTAGCAATGAAATGAATTAATTTCCATTGCATTAAACCAATGGTGGAAAAAATTACTCACCATTGGTAAAAACCAACAGTGAAAAAATAAATCATCATTGGTAAAAACCAATAGTGACAAAAAAATGTCTCTCCATTGGTAAAAACGCACAATGGAAAAATATATCATCATTGGTAAAAACCAAAACTTACAAATGTGACTCACACATGGTATAAAACTACAGTGGATCAATGAAAATGTGATCCCAAAAAAAGAGACAAAATAACTATTGATGAAAATCAAGATAAATAAATCATGGATGAAGATTTAGGTATAAGTAGTTTTATTGAAACTCAAAAAAATAAAGAAGGGGAAGCTGAGAATAAGATACCCAAAAACATCAATATAACTAGTTTATAATGATCTGAGATGTTGTGAAAAAACATTAATGTACGGGAGAACCATCTGGAGAATGGTGGAGCTGATGAAATTGGGCCACTCTTAGAATGTAACACCCCGATCTTCCACGATACGCTTCTCATTCAATAATGCAATAACTTTCATTGTATGCAACTTCAAGTTCTAAAACACCGCGACTAATCAAAGTAGCCATTATGAATAGTAATAAACACTTTTTAAAATTATAGAAATTTTATATTTCAAAATGGACTTCATTTTTGTATTCGTAATATCGAAATTATCCAAAGTTGATTTTTTTGTAATTTTCTGAGAACTTCAAATTTTTTATGAATAGTGAAAATTACTTAAAAACAACTTTTTTAATCAAAAGAATTTATAGTGATAAATTATACTATTTAGTGGTTTTAAAGTATAATTAGAATATATTTTTTCCATTTTATCCAATGGTGGTCATTAGAATTAATTTAACATTGAAATTGGACATAAACAATTGCCAATCTTTTGATATAAATTGTTTCTTAAAAACACGCTATTGTTGTGATAGTAGAATTAATTATAAAATTAATTAATGCAACATATATGTTTGTAATTTTGTAAAATAGACATCATTTTTGAATTCTTAATATCAATTATAGCTTAGGGTGAAATTTTGGCATTGTTCTGAAAAACTTCAATTTTTGATGAATAGTGAAACACTAAGTGGTAGTTAAATAACTGATTTTTCGTTTAAATGAAATATTACCACTTCTGTGATTTGATTTTCAAAAATCCGACATACATGGTTGTCATTAAGAAATAATATGTGGTTCAATGAGATTAAAATAATTTTTTGGTGAATAGTAACTTTTATGCTCTTAATCGCGATTAGAGGTAATTAGTGTAGTTTAAGGTAAAAATAATGTTTTAATAATATGAGATGAGCTTGACACTTGTCCTACTCCTATTGTATGAGTCATGTCCGACCAAGACAACCCATGGGTCAACTTGGGGACCCCATGGAGCCACTTTGGTTGGAAAATGACATTAATATATATTTATTTAATGTTAAAGTAAAAAATGACACAAACATGAAATGTTTTACCAAAACAATTTTTCCATGGGGTTATACAAGTCATATTTTTGACTATAAATAGTCATTGGATAGCTAAAAATATTTACTACATCATATTATTTTTTCTATAATTTTTATACATTACATAAATTAAATTATTTACGACATCATTACGATGCAGCGATGACCTCATTATTTAACGATTTTAATAAAATGAAAATCTAATGTACAATCCAAGGAATACACTTGTCAAAAGACTATTTTATGGGTATATTGCGAACACATATCACCTTAGCCACGAATTATATAATTTTGGGACCTTTAAAATCCGAAAAGCATTGTATAATAATGTAAAATTTCCTTACTTTCCAAGAGTGCCCCTCTTCTCCTCTTATAAAAAGCCCCCACCTCTACCACCTCATTCACACTTTAAATCCATTTGGATCATCCAAAATCTGCCCAAATACTCTCCCAACTTCCCCCTCTTACTCCTAGAAGCCTCACTTTGGGCAGAAATCTTCCCAGGGAAGCCTTTGGATCAAATCAAAAAGAGTTACCCGATTTTGAGGTAATGTCTTCTCTAATGTTGTTTGGTTTTATTTTTCTTCTCCAACCCCCTAAACACTTTTTATTCATTTCTTTTGTAACAACACCAGTATCCTCAATATACTAGGATGTTTTTATAAGAATGATTAGAGCTACACATTCACACACCTACATCTAATGGTTAAGGAACATACGGTTTCTGTGGATGGCGAATTTCTGCCTCACGAAACGATGATTGTTCAACACTCATATAACACTATCAAAGGTGGCCATTAAGATGTAACTATATTTATATATGACATATAATATGTTTATATTTTACTTATGCTTCTGTATTTCTCATTTATGGCATACTTTATGATTTCCATTATGGGTAAAACGCGATAATTTCATTTTAGGAAGTGCGGACTATCGCCCCCTCAAAGTGATTTGAATCGTTAATGCCATATGTGGGATGTATAAAGGATGGAGTAAATGGTATTATACACAATATTATACTGGAATTATATTATATATTTATATCATTTTTATTTCATTCCATTAAATACGAAATAGAAATGAAAGTAGCGTTCATGCGTACGTACGTTTTATCGTCTCAATGAACGGTGCATTTCATTTCTTACCTCTAAATGATACGTAATATTATCAATGAATGTATATACTGGATATATATGATATATATGACATCTAAATCATGAATATAATTCTGGAGATAATGGATATTCTACCACATAAACAACTTGTAATTATAAGAAGTTTATTGTTGACTCAAGTACCAAAGATCGACAAAACGGCCGTTATTAACTTAAATAATTACATAATGTTCATAACATTGTAATAAGTGATATAAAAAGGATAATGAAATTAAAAATGGTTCTTAATAAGGTATATATTAACTCTAGTTTATTATTCAGGAGGTTAAAGAATGGTTGAGTCAAGTCAGACACGAGGTAAGGGAACTTCTTAACCCAATTTCCATTCTTTGGGATAATCTCCTACTTTCAAATTATGTCATGATATTATTATGTCCTATTTTGTATTTTTACTTTCTTCATGTGTACCTATAGTGAATACACATAATAGATCTTTTTTATTTTAGAAATGATCTTTTTAAGTACTTCATCTCAATCTCCTTTCATTGAGGCATATTTGGTTTTATACACAACTTTCATTTATATAGTGTATAAACCCCTTTGACTTTTACGTTTATTCAAAAGGTTTTCTTTTATAATTATGTTATTTTTAAATGATTTCAAAAAAGAGATATTTCTCTCCAATATATGAAAATCCAGTGCAAATGTATACGTATTTAACGCAAGCTTAAAAATGTTTTCAGAAAACCAGACTCTCAAGTGTGGTAGATAGGAAGGGATTGGGCATGGACCCATCATGGCCTGTAATTAGTCGAGAAGTCTCAGAATTAGTTATTTTGTTTTCAGAAGCTTGCATAATGTTTTCAGAAAAACACTGGATTATATTTGAGCAATTTTAAACGTAAGTATCTTCTAAAAAATTACATCGGTAGGTCTAATGAGACAACTAGACGTGGAATTGGCCGAGGCCCTTTCCCAATTTTATTTATGGTTTTGGCCGAGGCCTTCATCATTTTAGACGTCTTGGCCGAGGCCTTGCCAAAAAGTTTCAGAATGTAGGGCATAATACATTCCCTCATTATGAAAGTGGATATTGATATTTCATGTGATTATTCAACTAGTAGAATATCCATGTGAGTTAGTAAATGGCATTATTTAATTTTATTTTTTCCATATTATGCTGAAGTTCAAGTTTAAAAAGGCTTTTGTTTTAGTTATACATTGCATTAAATGTTAATGTTTATTTATGAAAGCTTCCGCAATATTGTTATCCTTACTAAGAATCTGAGCTCACCCCTTTCAAAGTTTTAATATTTTCCAGGATGTGAAGAAGTATTTTATGAATGACCTGCAGGGATTGTCAGAAGAGGATATGAGTGTGGACTATGGAGACTTTGTTATTGTAGTTTTTCACTTTATGATGTAATGTAACGTTTACGAATGTATCTAGTGTTTCCAAGGCTACTAAACTAATCGGTCTTTCGAGACTTGATCTTTTTTGATCATGCCAATGTTACGAAGTAATGCACCGACTCTGGGTAGCTGGGGTCGGGGCGTTACAGTTGGTATCAGAGGCAGTTTAGTACTAACCTTGGAAGCTAGATTTAGATAAACTCTGATTAGAGAACATAGCCCAAAGATATACTTTGAGGATTAGTATAGAAGAACTTCCTAGAATTTTGTTATTGTAGAGATTTTGTGAGTTTTCCAAGCAATACATCCCTGTCTGGATATGAGTAGGTAGAGGCGAGTCTGGCACAGATGTACCTAGGGGTAAAACCTGAAAACACCGCTTTGAGCTAGACTCGAATGGGAACTGGTGCACGACAACGGGCCTTGCTGCACTCTTGGTTACGACACTCCCGGGGGATATGCTTAGGATAATTCTCATTTTCTTTACAAACCACTATGAACGGTTATGAGTATATACTTCTCAAATAAAACCTTTTTATGATTATGGATTATATCCATAAATAGTTCAATTTATGTTAAGTATTTTACAAGTATGGAATTATGTATTTTGATTCATAAACTAATCTAGTTTATGCCATTGTTTAGAAATGGCGCCTAGTGGAAGGAATGGAAACTGTATCAATGCACGCACTCCGTGTAGGGATTGCCTTCCTGCTCAAGATAATTATTGTGGATCTAGAGATACAACTGGTGCTGATCAACTTATTACCATACTGGGACAACTCACTCAAGTTATGAATAATAACCTTACTCGTATGGATCACCCTGATCCACAACGTGGAGGATCAATGTTAGACCGCTTCATGAGGCAACAACCACCAACATTTAATGGGGGTAAAAATCCGTTAGTAGCTGAGCAATGGATAAACTCCTTAGAGAAAATATTCCATGCCTTGGGGAGTAGCGAAAGGGAGAAGGTTGTCATGGCAGTTTACCGCCTCACTGGAGATGCCGATAAGTGGTGGTCGCTGATTCAAAACACAAAGGAAGATGATGACGTATCGAATATGGAATGGAGGAAGTTCAAAGAGCTTTTCTTAGAAAAATAATTTCCTCGTGACCGTCGAGCAGATATGGAAAGGCAATTTCTGAGTCTGAGGCAGAAGGAGGATGAGAATGTCTCAAAATATGAGGCTAACTTTACAAGGTTAGCGAGGCATGCTACCGATTATATACGTAACCCAAGGAGTAAGATTGATCGTTTCTTTGATGGGTTAAAATCATTTCTCCGTCGAGCTTTAATATCACAATCCTTCTCATCATACGAAGATATTGTCTCGTGTGCTGTCAAGATAGAAAAGGAATTCTCTAAGTCTTATGAGAACAAAGTAAAGCAAGAGAAGAAGAGAATGGTGGAACATGAGACAGATAAAGGGAAAAAGGGAAAGAAGTATTTTCCATTATGTGATAATTGTGGGAAGAATCACCCTCGTACTTGCCTAAAAGGAATGGGAGTTTGTTATAAATGTGGATAAAAGGGTCACCAGGCTCGTGATTGCAAGGGAAAGAAAGAGGTTATCAAAGTTGAATGCTACAATTGTAGAGAAATGGGTCATTATGCAAATTAATGTCCTAAACGTCAGGGAAACTTACCTCAGAAAAGGCCAAGGGATCAAGGGCAATCTTATTCTGTTACTACAGTTGAAGCAGAATAACTAATGTATTAGTGCTTTTGGACTCATGGGTTATATTATGGTTATTAGAATAATGTGATATATATATAAGGATTGTACTGTAGTACTTGTTGATTTCAGTAAGGTTTTAATATGATGAAGGTAATTATATTTTTAGTATGTGACAATAAGAGAAACTTTACTTTGTTAGGGGAATCTGATAAATTGATTTTGGAATTAAGAGACCTTTTAGAGAAAGTCTGGACATAGGTATTTTGGATAACTATAAAGGTTGGAGTGGATTAAGATGATCTTTGGATAGTATTGTTTAAGGTTAAAAAATTTATGAAGATTATTTTTGGAATATTATGATACTATAGTTTTAGAAAAGGACAACCTGCAGGGTGGGGCATAACCCGTCGCGTCGGACAAAGCTGCAGGAATCGAACCCACAATCATAGTGCGACAGGCCTTTATTTCCTACCACTAGCCTACAAGAAGTCCCTGGTTATTACAAAATAATTTTACTAATCTAAATGATATGTGTTAACATTTTGAACCTTATACAAATAGGATAAGTGTAATATTTTTGAGTTCTATTATCTTTTTGAGTGAAAGATGAGTTGAAGGTTGAAACTCTAATTTTCAAGCATAAATATATATATATACCTATCTCTTATTCAATGAATAAATTAATTCTTAATCTTTTGTAAAGGGATATTAAAAAAAATGTGTTATCCTAATACCTTATGTCTTGTTGAACTGATGATATTTTAAATCAACATAGATTGAAGGCTTTGAGGCCCTCAATTTGACAGTTGATTGTGATTGATGACCTCAATCACTCCCTAAAAATATTTACGTTTTTCCTTCAATTATATGTCTCTAATTTCCACCAATGTTCTCCTAATCGAGATCATAATTGGGTAGTGACTTTTTCATTTCCCTTTCCCTCTTGTTAAGGCTAAATTTTATTAATCTTATTTCCGATGTGGGTTTTCCTCAAAGGTATTTTCTCTTTTCAACCTTTTATTTTCAAAGAAAAATTCCAAATTGCGAGGACGCAATTTATTGAAGGAGGGGAGAATGTAACACCCCGAGCTTCCACGATACGATTCTCATTCAATAATGCAATAGCTTGCATTGTACGCAACTTCGAGTTCTAAAACACCGCGACGAATCAAAGTAGCTGTTATGAATAGTAATAACCAATTTTTAAAATTATAGAAATTTTATATTTCAAAATGGACTTCATTTTTGTATTCGTAATATCGAAATTATCCAAAGTTGATTTTTTTGTAATTTTCTGAGAACTTCCAATTTTTTATGAATAGTGAAAATTACTTAAAAACAACATTTTTAATCAAAATAATTTATAGTGATAAATTATACTATTTAGTGGTTTTAAATTATAATTAGAATATATTTTTACCATTTTATCCAATGGTGGTCATTAGAATTAATTTAACATTGAAATTGGACATAAACAATTGCCAATATTTTGATATAAATTGTTTCTTAAAAACACGCTATTTTTGTGACCGCAGAATTAATTATAAAATTAATTAATGAAACATATATTTTTGGAATTTTGTAAAATAGACATCATTTTTGAATTCGGAATATCAATTATAGCTTAGGGTGAAATTTTGGCATAGTTATGAAAAACATCAATTTTTGATGAATAGCGAAACACTAAGTGGTAGTTAAATAACTGATTTTTCGTTTAAATGAAATATTACCACTTCTGTGATTTGATTTTCAAAAATCCGACATTCATGGTTGTCATTAAGAAGTAAAATGTGGTTCAATGAGATTAAAATAATTTTTTGGTGAATAGTAACTTTTAAGTTCTTAATCGCGATTAGAGGTAATTAGTGTAGTTTAAGGTAAAAATAATGTTTTAATAATATGAGATGAGCTTGACACTTGTCCTACTCCTATTGGATGAGTCATGGCCGACCAAGACAACCCATGGGTCAACTTGGGGACCCCATGGAGCCACTTTGGTTGGAAAATGACATTAATATATATTTATTTAATGTTAAAGTAAAAAATGACACAAACATGAAATGTTTTACTAAAACAATTTTTCCATGGGGTTATACAAGTCATATTTTTGACTATAAATAGTCATTGGAAAGATAAAAAGATTTCCTACATCATAGTATTTTTTCTATAATTTTTAGACATTAAATAAATTAAATTATTTACGACATCATTATGATGCAGCGATGACCTCATTATTTAACGATTTTAATAAAATGAAAATCTAATGTACAATCCAAGGCATACACTTGTCCAAAGACTATTGGATGGGTATATTTCGAACCCTTATCACCATAGCCACGAATTATATAAGTTTGGGTCCTTTAGAATCCGAAAAGCATTGTATAATAATGTAAAATTTCCTTACTTTCCAAGAGTGCCCCTCCTCTCCTCTTATAAAAATCCCCCACCTCTACCATCTCATTCACACATTCAAGCCATTTGGCTCGGCCAAACGCTGCCCAAATAATCTCCCAACTTGCCCCTCTTACTCCAAGAATCCTCACATTGGGCAGAACTCTTCCCAGGGAAGCCTTTGGCTCAAATCAAAAAGAGTTACCCAATTTTGAGGTAATGTCTTCTCTAATGTTGTTTTGTTTTATTTTTCTTCTCCAACCCCCTAAACTCTTTTTATTAATATCTTTTATAACAACACCAGTATCCTCAATATACTAGGATGTTCTTATAAGAAGGATTAGAGCTACACTTTCACACACCTACATCTAAGGGTTAAAGAACATACGGTTTCTGTGGATGGCGAATTTCTGCCTCACGAAACGATGATTGTTCAACACTCATATAACACCTTCAAAGGTGGACATTAATATGTCACTATATTTATATATGATATATAATATGTTTATGTTTTACTTATGCTTCTGTATTTCTCATTTATGGCATACTTTATGATTTCCATTATGGGTAAAATGCGATAATTTCATTTTAGGAAGTGCGGACTACCGCCCCCTCAAAGTGATTTGAATCGTTAATGCCATATGTGGGATGTATAAATAATGGAGTAAATGGTATTATACACTATATTATACTGGAATTATATTATAAATTTATATCATTATGATTTCATTCCATTAAATACGAAATAGAAATGAAAGTAGCGTTCATGCGTACGTACGGCTTACCGTCTCCATGAACGGTGCATTTCATTTCTTACCTCTAAATGTTACGTAATATTATATATGAATGTATATACTGGATATATATGATATATATGACATCTAAATCACGAATATAATTCTGGAGATAATGGATATTCTACCACATAAACAACTTGTAATTATAAGAAGTTTATTGTTGACTCAAGTACCAAAGATCGACAAAATGGCCGTTATTAACTTAAATAATTACATAATGTTCATAACATTGTAATAAGTGATATAAAAAGGATAATTAAATTAAAAATGGTTCTTAATAAGGTATATATTAACTCTAGTTTATTATTCAGGATGTTAAAGAACGGTTGAGTCAAGTCAGACACGAGGTAAGGGAACTTCTTAACCCAATTTCCATTCATTGGGTTAATCTCCTACTTTCAAATTATTTTATGATATTATTATGTCCTATTTTTTATTTTTACTTTCTTCATGTGTACCTATAGTGAATACACATAATAGATCTATTTTATTTTAAAAATGACCTATTTAAGTACTTCGTCTCAATCTCCTTTCATTGAGGCATATTTGGTTTTATACACAACTTTCATTTATATAGTATATAAACCCCTTTGAATTTTACGTTTATTCAAAAGGTTTTCTTTTATAATTATGTGATTTTTAAATGATTTCAAAAAAGCGATATTTCTCTCCAATATATGAAAATCCAGTGAAAATGTATAAGTATTTAACGCAAGCTTAAAAATGTTTTCAGAAAACCCGACTCTCGAGTGTGGTAGATAGGAAGGGATTGGGCATGGACCCATCATGGCATGTAATTAGTCGAGAAGTCTCGGAATTAGTTATTTTTTTTCAGAAGCTTGCATAATGTTTTCAGAAAAACACTGGATTATATTTGAGCAATTTAAAACGTAAGTATCTTCTAAAAAATTACATCGGTAGGTCTCATGAGACAACTAGACGTGGAATTGGCCGAGGCCCTTTCCAAATTTTATTTATGGTTTTGGCCGAGGCCTTAATCATTTTAGACGTCTTGGACGAGGCCTTGACAAAAAGTTTCAGAATGTCTGGCATTATACATTCCCTCATTATGAAAGTGGTCATTGATATTGCATGTGATTATTCGACTAGTAGAATATCCATGTGAGTAAGTAAATGGCATTATTTAATTTTATTTTTGCTATATTATGCTGAAGTTCAAGTTTAAAAAGGCTTTTGTTTTAGTTATACATTGCATTAAATGTTAATGTTTATTTATGGAAGCTTCCGCAATATTGTTATCCTTACTGAGCATCTGAGCTCATCCCTTTCAATGTTTTAATATTTTCCAGGATGTGAAAATGTATTTTATGAATGACCTGCAGGGATTGTCAGAAGAGGATATGAGTGTGGACTATGGAGACTTTGTTATTGTAGTTTTTCACTTTATGATGTAATGTAACGTTTACGAATGTATCTAGTGTTTCCAAGGCTACTAAACTAATCGGTCTTTCGAGACTTGATCTTTTGTGATCATGCCAATGTTACAAAGTAATGCACCGACTCTAGGTAGCTGGGTTCGGGGAATTACATAGAATGAAAAAATAACCAAGATCAAATATAATTAATTCTTATGCTGAAGAAAAAATGACAAAGGAAAAATAGATACTGATATTCACGATGGAGAAATAATGTCACCAAATGAGCTTCTATAGAAGAAAATGAGGAGATTTTGAGATATAAAATGAGGAAGGGAATGTAATATGGGATTTCAAAGCAAAGCTGATGAATCAATGAAATGATTTGATGATGATGTGAAATAGAGAAAAGGACTGACAGATCAGATTGAAAATTGATTGTCCTACATCAAATCCAACACTCTTGGATTGAGTGATATACAAGGAAAGACACAATGTAGATTGTCCAAAACAAATATATATGGTTATATCTATGGTATTTTAGGTGACCTATGCCAAATATATGTGGGGCACTCCTTGGTCCTTATGCAAATTCATATCAGCTCTTTTCTATCACTTTTCTTGGCTTATTCCTTTTTTGGGCCACTATGCCTACCTCCCATGGGGGTTGAACACCAGATCCCCCTAAAAGGGGTTGATGATTCATCCTTAGTTTCCTTCTTATATGAAATAATTTTTTCATTACAAGTAACAATAAATATAAATTAAAATAAATTGGAGATCATAACATAATATGACTACATGATAATAAAATATAAAATATTTAAAAAAAATATTTATTAGATTAATTTTTATATACTTTTAATTTAACAAAACATAATGAGATTAAATGACTAATACCCTATTATAATAATTATTCCCCTTTTTCTACAATAAAAATAATATATTTATTAAATTTTAAATCAATTAAATAGAAAATTATTAAATCATCAAAAACTTTCTCCCCCTTATTGAAATTTTGTATTAGGTAAAAATGAAGGAGACATTGTAAAAAAATCATTTAGACATAGTATATAAATAATAATAATACGTATTTATTTTTTAACACTGCAGTTTTAAACACTATGATCAAATTATCAATTAAGTATAATATAAAATATCAATGAGACGTATGTTATTTAATAAAAATTAATCAATGTGTAATAAATAAATTTCAATTATAAAAGAAATAAAATAATGAAAATATTTATCATGAAATTAATTATACTATGAAAAATTCAATCTTCCATTATACTTAATTCAAAACAAACATTTTTGTATAAAATAGATACTCCCAATTAAACAAAAAAACCCACAATAATAAAAGTATAAAATACAATATTCAATGAATGTGGAAACTAGAAAATGATGTTATATCAACAAATTTTTAAGAAGAATGAATTAATTACCATTAAATCACATTTATCACTATTTAATATATCATTTTACAAAAAACCATAAAAGATAATATTTGTATATGATACATTTAAACATGGGAAAATATTTAAATCTTGTTTCATTTAATGAAAAATTGATTTTCAAGAAAAGGTTAAAAAATACAGAAAAAATTAGAATATAGTTAATTATATTAATAGGTTTTAAGAAACAAACACCCCTTAAGGATATGTATAGATATAGTATATTTAATAAAGATAAAAAAAATTCATTATGAAAATTATAATAATTTAAAAAATGTTCATTATTTTAAAAAATTTGATATTAAAAGAAATAAACTAATAATTTTGAGAAAATAAATTACAAGGACATAATATATATAGAAGTTTATTAAATATATCGATATATAATAATTGAATAATATTTAAAACATAGTAAGGTGATTTATGTTTTCATAAACAAATTATATAGACACTTTTTGAAAATTATATAATCTGTAATGGCCTGAACCTTTCCAGCCCATTACTTTGTGAAAATATGGTGTTGCAGGTGTTCCGGGAGGTCAAGGTGACTTATACCCAACACATTATCAATTTCCCAGTTCTGTGAATTGTGTTTCCAGTATTATGAACAGTAACAGATGGGTCTGACAGATCGGTCTCACAGATTGGTCTGACAGATCGGTCTGACTGACCTGTTTGACAGATCAGTCTCAGAGATCGGTCTCACAGATCGGTCTCACAGATCGGTCCCACAGATCGGTCCCAGAGATCGGTTTGAAAGATCGGTCTCACAGAGCGGTCTCACAGATCAGTCTCACAGATCGGTCTCACAGAACGGTCTCAGAGATCGGTCTAACAGATCGGTCTCATAGATCAGTCTCACAGATCGGTCTCACAGATCGGTCTCACAGATCGGTCTGACCGATCGGTCTGACAGAGCGGCCTGACAGATCGGTCTCACAGAATGGTCTAACAGATCGGTCTCACAGAACAGTCTGACAGATCGGTCTGAGAGATCAGTCTGACATATCGGTCTGAATGATCTGTCTGACAGAGCAGTCTGACAGATCGGTCTGACAGATCATTCTCACAGATCAGTTTCATGTACAGTAACGGTGGGTGAACAGTGTTTCCGTATTCCTACAATTTTTCCACTTTTGATGTTTCCTTTGACATAAAATACATTTAAAGCCTTATTTTAAGTTCTCTTAAGGCTATTTCAAATGCCATAAATCCTATATTATTTATTCGTAAGGCTTGGGATGTTTTTACTTGGTCAAACCACGTGGGTTAATGTGATATGTTTTTAATGGATAATTAACCGGATCTTAAACCATCTCCTCATTAAATCTTCAAAAAAGAAGAAGAAATCAATCTTCTTTGTTCTTCCACTTTGTTCTCTGTTATGAGATTCTAGAACCTTTCAAACCTTCTTACAGGGGTTTCACAATCAAACATTACTCCTTGGATCAGTTCCTCTCTGTTTTGATGCAACCAAGCAGTATCGATCAATCATTGATATATGATAAGTTTATCATCATTCCCTCGAGGGTCATCTTCTCTTGATCTCCTTTCCATATTATCATGTAATCTCCATGCTTCTAATGCAGTTTTCCTGGGGTTTGGTTGGTACGGACGTACCATGGCATCCTTGGGTGGATATAGTTGTCGCGAGAGGAGGATTGTGACCCGTTGTGTGGATAAAGAAAGTGAGGAACTGTTTGAGGTATGGGATTCATGGCTTCTCTAATTGTTTTTGTGAAATTGTTGAGTTACCATGATTTAGCCCTTTCGGATCACAATGAAATTGACATAATTAAATACTTGAACATGATTAAAAGAATTGGTTTGATCTGATGTTGTTACTTTGTACCGTGATAACAGTTCGCCTCATGTTTTGCTAGATAGAGTGATATCTATTCTTTCTTTGATTATTTGTTCGTTATTTATGGAAATTGATAATGAACGTAAAGTCAAAAATAATCAATAATTAATTGGCTAAAGATAAGGACGCATGTAAATGAATCTGTTTGTTGTCATTGTTGTAGTTGTTCTAATATGTTTGGAATTGTAATCATGTTAAATATTTTGTGGTAGCTTACTGATTAGGTTTCCCAGAATTGGAGCCTATGAATTGAATCTGTTAATTCAAGAGGGATTAAAGAACTTGTTGTAGATAAAAGATAATTCCTGATTAGGTTCTGAGTTACCCTCATGCTAGTAAGGCCGAATGCCTTGTGGTTTGGAGTCATTAGTGATGATTTTGTATGAAGGCTGGATGCATTGTTTAAGGGCCAACAGAACATTTGACATGATTATTGTTTTCATGATGCTTGTGCTATGATGTGAGCGTGGATGGCTATTGTTATATGTGGAGGCAGGGAGGCCTTGTGTTTGTGGTAGCAGATGGCACCTAGAGTGGTGAGATGCATCAGTTTATGCATATGGGTGTTGGGGAGGACACCAAGGATGATGGTATTGGATGGATGTGATGGCTGGATGTTAGTGGTTTTGTTTGGCTGTTTATCTGCTTTACTTTTCCCCGCTGTTCAAGGTAGCTGGTATGGGTTACCCTTCTTCCGAAGGAGGCGAAGACACACGGGGTATGCCACGTGCTTTATGTGTTTAGCCTCTCGAGGGATAATGGGTCTCGGATTTTTCAATATGTGTCAAAGACTCGATGGGTAGAATATCTACTCACCGTGTTGAGCCTCGTTTGTGTATAGTAGCATAGGTTTCTTTTCGAGAATGCCTGGGAATATGGGAAAGTAATTTTGGTAATGAAAGATAGATTAAATGGTGTTAACGCATTGGGTTGGTTTCTGTGGGAACATAATGATGAGGTGGTAATTTGATAAAGGGAAATTGGACCCTTGTAGTATATCAATGTGGTTTAATGTGGTTTTGTTCATGGTTAATTAATTTGAAAAGAATTAATTAACATAAAGTGGAATTGATGAAACAGGGAATGAAGTAACCTAATGAAGTTCTTTAACTAGTTGTGTGCTTATAGGATACCTAGTCTTAGATGTGGCAGCCCGGAGTTTGAGAGATGTTAGCTACAGTTGTGTCTAAGCCTAGGTTATGACCATAGTGTGGTTGTGAGATATATATTGTAAAGACCCGTAATTTTCAAGGAATTTTTTTTTCATAATTTTCTTTGGAATTTTACAAGAACGCAGTTTCTGACGGCACCTGATTCCGAGGCCCGGTGTGCCCGGAATCATTTTCTGAAGTTTGGCTCAGGTACGTTCAGTGAACGGACGAGTGGGTTTTTCTAAATTTTGAACCGGTTCTCGGAATCGAATTCTGAGGGCACCGATGAAATCACAGCGCCGGTATTTTCTTAGAAATGCCTCTTCCGGAGTTTCATTTGCTCGGTTGTGGTTTTTAATTTTTGGGCTTAATGTTAAGAAATAAAATAAATTGTTTGACAATCTTTATTTTATTTCACTTAAGCCACTTGGAAGCCACTTGAAGCCACTTAAGGCGGCTTAAGCTGAGTTGATCCGGATATGGTGCTATCCAAAAATATCCTACCCACTTGGTAGGATATTTGTGAGGTGGGACCCACACGAGCCCCACCTTTTTTTTCGCTAAGTAACGCATCCGCGAAAACCCATCCTTATGAAAGTCAACTGACGCGTTTTCTTAAATTCTTAACGCACCATTTAATTGGGCGGTTTTATTCGTGAATTAAATTGGCGGTTTCTTTCGTTTAATTAATTCTACAAATTAATGGGTCTTTTCTTACCTTTTTTATCGTTTGTTGGCGTAATTATAAAATAAGAACAATTCCAACTTTTAGAGGATTACACATTGAGAGGCTTTTGATAGAAGTTCTTGTGCCTTCACCCATCTTCGCGAAGAAAGCGAAGAACATGAAGAACACAAAGAATGCCGGCCCCCGACGAAGAATGCCGAACCTGTGGAAATCGATGATGTGACGCTGTGTGCCACAACGCCGACGTTTCCTCTCCTGTGACGTTCTTCTGCGACGTTCCTTCCTCCACGACAAAAACATTCGATCATTCGTTGAGGTGAGTATATGCGATTCATTAAACTCCATTGTGGTTTTTAACAACACACGAATTTAATTATTAAAATTAAATCTGTTGTTCTTGAACCATGGAGTTCGTCGACGCGCACCGTATTCTGCGACGACGCGACGCACTTCCGCGACGCGACGATCGCCTCCTTCCACGATGATCAAATCCGCAAAGAACCTGCGTGCGACGACTTGGCGAGGTAGGGATTTTATTTTGGAAATACCCTTTTCCCCATGATTGTTTCTTTTAAAATAAAGAAACCAGATTCTTATGAAAAATTTCATTTCATTAAAATTGTTTTTGGAATTGTTGTTTTATTCTCCCGTTGTTTTTATCTAACGCGGAGGGTGCGGGCCAAACGAACATGGCTCGACAATCGTCCATCATTCTTCGTTGTTGTGCGAATTTGGTGGGCGATGGAAAATCGTGACGCAAGGCCGATTTGATGATCCCGCAGTGAAGAACGGAACTTGGGAGGAACAACGGCGCAGACGGGAAGGAAAACGGACCACCGGAGCAACTCCGGTGGCCCGCAGAAGCTACCGGCGGCGCGAGTCGCCGGTGCGGCGGCGCTGGCGGCCAACGGACCCGTGGCTGTGCGGGTCCGGCTCGCACACACGGGACGCGGCGACATGTCGCGTCCGTTGCTCAAGCGCGGCCACAACGCGGGGCCGTAGAACCTCCATCCAGAGGGGCCAGCGCCCAGCGGCACCTGCGGCGCTCGGCCGCTCGGCCGCGCCGAGCCGGGCCGGTTTGACCGGCCGGGCCGCGCCCTGGCCAGACCGGATCGGGTCCATCCAGGTCGGACCCGGTCGACCCAGTTCGGCCGACCCAGGGGGGGTCGGGCCTGGTCGGCCCAGGCCCAGTCCCCCGTCTTCGGACCATTTTCGGTATTTTTCCCGTAACTTGAGATACGTGCCTCCGAATGACGCGCCGTCAGTAGAAACGCGATCCTTGGATCGAGACAGTCGTTTCGGTATATCGCACTCAAGGTTTCGAAATACTTTGGGTTCGTCCGGGTTGGTTCGTACACGAAACCAACTGGGCCCTCGGAGCGGAGACACTCATATCTTGAGCTTCGAATGTCCGATTGACGTGTCATCGACTTTGTTGTTTTCCTCTAAGTGAGACGGATCTTTTGGATTACTCCGCCCGAGGATTGGATTCTAGTGGAGTACGGTCGGGTTGGTTTTTCCTTAAAAACCAACTGGGCCCCTAGGACGAAAAACCCAATAACTCTCAGACCGGGCGTCTGATTGACGCGCCGTCTGCGACGTTGAGTTCCGGTTGATGATACTGATCTTTTGGATACATCAACTTCAGAATTTGTGTCAGTTGATGTATCAGCCTCTTGGGTGGTGGAGCGGACCCTCCCGAACGAGCTTGCTGTGTGCGGGAACCGTAGTGCTGGCTACGACTGCTACTTCGACAGCGACGACTGTGCGGAGATCCTCAGTGGACTGCAGCGACGACTGTGCAGAGATCCTCAGTGGACTGCGCCGACGACTGTGCAGAGATCCTCAGTGGACTGCAACGACTACAACACTCAGCGATCCTTTGCGGGTCAGTGCTACAGGTCCTTTGTGGGCCCGATCCTGTGTGGGTCCGATCCTGTTTGGGTCAGCGCTAAGCGGTTCTGTGTGAGCCAGTGCCTACAGGTCCTGTGTGGGCCCGATCCTGTGTGGGTCTTTGCGGGGGTTAGTACCTATCGATCATTTGTGGGTCCGACGACTTAGATGGACCAGTGATCATCTCTATCGTCATTTGAATAAGTATACCTGTGTGAGCTGAATCTTGTGCTACTCTCCTTTGTGGATTGTGTTGAACTATCCTGTGTGGATTTACTGTTTACTCTTCTACGTGGATTGTGTTGTCCTATCCTGGGTGGGTATACGTTTTTCTTTCCTGTGTGGACTGGGTTGTTCTTGGGTTCGGATGTTGGATCCGAATGGGAATTGATGACTTAAGTATATGTATGGGAATATACCTAAGCCATGTCGGATGTTACTTCGTGATTGTATCTTTCCTTTCTGGATTATCCTTTGTGGATTCTGGGAGACCTTCGGGGGTCTCAGGGTCCCTACTGAGTAGCTTATACTCACCCATGCATGGGCTATGCCTGCACTTAGTTGTGTTGGTTGCAGACGACGTACAACGCTGATCGTGGTGGAGGCGTGTGGAGCAGGACGGTACCTGGAGGTGGACCACTGGGCGGGACGCACCCGGAGCAGACGGCTGGACCGAGGAGCTGTGGAGGCTATCTGTACCCACCCTTCAGGTGGGACTTCCAGAGGACGGATCGACGCTGTGACTTTTCTTTTCAGTTGCTGTTTTTCCCTTTCAGTTGTACTTTACAGTTGGGCTTGTATTTCCGGCCCCTTTTTACTTTCAGCACAGTTGTTTCAGTTTTTACTTAGTATTTACTTTTCCTTTTGCTTACTCTATGGTGCTTGTTTACTTTAAATTTAAATGCCTTCCCTTTGATACAAATTTTTCACAACCCGTCCTCGGGGCTCGTGTCATGACTACCCCCAAGCCCGCCTTCCATAGGAGCTTCATCAGCTGCGGCAGGGAAGCTTGACGGTCGCCTAGTACGCGGCGAGGTTTACCGATCTTTCACGCTACTCGACCGACATGGTACGTGACCCCTTCTTGCAGGCCCGGACCTTTGAGCGGGGTTTGAGACACGAGATCAGGGCATCGCTGATCTCCCTCAGTATCCCGACCCAGGCAGGAGTGCTGGAGTGAGCCCTTATGATCGATATCTTTCTGGCAGAGTCTACTTCAGAAGCGAGACCTACCGCAGGGCGGCAGGTAGCGGAGTCTTCGGTAGCAGGTAGCCGACGGATGACTCAGGGCTCCAGGTAGACCAGACCTTCCGACAGACGACCTCGGGACACTGGCACAGCAGTGCGGGGCACACAGCGCGGAGCCAGTCTTTCGAGAGGCCGGCAGTGCTACGCATGCGGCGGGAAGGGCGACATGGCTCGTGACTACCCTGCCCACCGTACTGAGGAGCAGCAGACGGTGGAGGGGCCACCTAGGCAGAGGTAGAGGGTTGACCGTGACAGACCGCAGGGAGGAGGCAGACGAGGCAGAGGAGCTGGCCGAGCAACAGGTGGTGGGCGACGCTTTGAGGCTCTGCCACCACCACCACCAGGAGGTCCGCCCCGACCACAGGGAGGTGGAGGGCAGAGACAGGCACAACTCCAGGCAGTGGAGGCCTACGACCACGATGCGCCAGAGATGATTCGAGGTACGATCTGTGTCTATTACACCCTTGCTGCAGTTCTTATAGACACAGGAGCGAGTCACTCTTTCATAGCCACTGCCCTTGTTCGGAGCTCGAAGATTCCGATAGAGCCGTTGGCTCGATCCTTACAGCTAGAGACTCCTACGGGAGCAGACTCGACGATTATGCACTGGTGCCGGCTATGTGAGCTTACTCTAGGAGGCGAGAGCTTCGGCTGGGATCTTCTTGTAGTGGCGTCGAGGCCTTATGACATCATCTTGGGCATGGATTGGTTATCTATTGTCCATGCTCAGATTGACTGTTTTAGGCGCAAGGTGCGATGTGTGCGCACCGACGGGAGCATGTTCACCTTCACCGGCGAGAAGGGGGCCTTTACAACACAGGAGGGACTCTCGCAGAGGAGGGGACATCCCATCACTCACCATTTGGCTAGCCTCATCCTTGGAGCAGTTGACGTGTGGAGTCCTAGTTTTCCTGCAGTGGTGGATCAGTACGCGGAGGTCTTCCCCGACAACGTTCCAGGGCTACCTCTTCGCAGAGAGGTAGACTTTTATATTGATATGTACCCTGGGATAGCCCCGATATCCACTCCAGCGTATCGGATGACCCCCGCTGAGATTCGAGAGCTGCAGGTACATTTGGAGGACTTGCAGGGCAAGGGGTTCATCCGACCTAGTGTTTCACCATGGTCTTCCCCGATATTGTTTGCCAAGAAGGCAGACGAGAGCTTGCGACTGTGTGTCGACTATCGTTGCCTGAACCAGGTGACAATGAGGAACAATTATCCGCTACCAAGGATTGATGACCTCTTCAATCAGCTCAAGGGAGCACGGTGGTTCTCGAAGATAGACCTCAGGTCAGGCTATCATCAGCTCAGAGTTCGAGATGAGGACGTGCAGAAGACAGCCTTTAGGTGTCGGTATGACCACTATGAGTTCTTGGTTATGCCTTCCGGCGTAACCAACGCTCCAGCAGTGTTCATGAGCCTCATGAACAAGATCTTTCCGCCATACCTCGATCGATTGGTCGTGGTCTTCATCGATGACATTTTGGTGTACTCGACCACGGAGGAGGAGCACGCCTACCACTTGCGGGTTGTACTAGACACACTCCGAGAGCACCACCTTTATGGCAAGCTCTTGAAGTGCCAGTTCTGGTTACGTGAGGTCCACTTCTTGGGGCACGTCATTTCTGAGGCGGGAGTTGCAGTGGATCCTGCGAAGATCGAAGCAGTGCTAGCTTGGGAGCCACCCAGGAGCCTGACGGAGGTGCAGAGTTTCTTGGGTCTAGCCGGATACTATCGGAGGTTTGTGCCAGACTTCTCCATAGTTGCGGCACCACTCTCAGCTTTGATGGAGAAGGGGAAACCCTTTGTGTGGTCAGACAGATGTCAGCAGAGCTTCCAAGAGCTGAGACAGAGGTTGAGCAGCGCACCTATCTTGAGGTTTCCTGAGGAGGGAGTTGGATACGTAGTCTACTACGATGCATCAGGGACCAGACTCGGGTGTGTCCTGATGCAGGAGCGGGCCGTGATTGCTTATGGATCACGTTAGTTGAGGCCGCATGAGCATAACTATGCCACTCATGACTTGGTGTGCAGTAGTGGTCTTCGCCCTGAAGACATGGCGGCACTATCTGATGTGAGAGCGCTTTACAGTCTTTTCTGACCACCAGAGTCTCGGGTACATCTTCTCACAGAAGGAACTGAACTTGAGACAGCGGCGATGGCTCGAGTTCCTCCAGGACTATGACTTACAGATACTCTATACTCCTGGGAAGGGGAACGTAGTAGCTGATTCCCTCAGCAGGAGGATGGCCATCCAGCTACTTGAGGAGGCAACATAGCAGCTAGCCACCTTGCAGATATCCTTCGTGGATAGGGACGGAGTAGCCTTCCTTCAGTCTCTCACAGTCTCTCCTCCACTACTACAGCGGGTCAGAGAGGCACAACATGGGGACGCCGACTGTGAGACACGACGTGCACAGATATCCTCAGGACATGCACCTGATGGTGTCTCCCTTGGAGCAGATCCCGACGTCCTTTTCAGAGGACATACATTGGTACTAGTCGCTTTTCTAGAGGAGGTTCTGAGAGTGTTTCACACTTCTCCTTTGGCGGTACATCCTGGAGTGGTGAAGATGTACCAGGATCTCAGACAACAACACTAGCGGTCGGGCATGAAGAAGGATGTGGCAGAGTTCGTTTCATGGTGCCTCACCTGCCAGCAGGTGAAGGCAGAGCATCAGGTACCAGCAGGCTTGGTACAGCCCTTGGAGGTCCCAGAGTGGAAGTGGGACGGCATATCTATGGACTTCGTGACTAGACTTCCACGCACTTCCAGAGGTCACGACTCCATTTGGGTGATTGTTGACCGACTCACCAAGTCGGCGCACTTGTTTCTTATCAGAGAGCAGGGCTCAGTGGAGAGCTTGGGGCGTCTCTACGTATAGAAGATTGTACGGCTTCACGGTGTGCCATCGTCTATCGTCTCCAATCGGGACGCTCGTTTTTCTTCTCGGCTTTGGAAGGGGTTGCAGGAGGCGTTCGGGACGCGGCTACGTTTGAGCACCGCCTTTGACCCTCAAACGGATGGTCAGACGGATAGGACCATTCAGACTCTCGAGGACATGCTCCACGCATGTGTCCTCGACTTTGGTCGCAGCTGAGAGGACCACCTACCCTTGGTGGAGTTCGCGTACAACAACAGCTACCACTCCACTATCGGGATGGAACCATACGAGACAGTGTACGACAGACCTTGCAGATCTCCTTTGTGCTGGACAGACCCTGGGGAGTCAGCACTTGTGGGACTAGAGATGGTTCGGGCCACGACAGAGAAGGTCCAGGTCATCCAGGAGCGGATGAGGACAGCTCAGAGCCGGTAGAAGTCTTATGCTGATAGGAGGCGGAGGCCACTAGAGTACGAGGATGGAAACCACGTCTTCTTGCGTGTCTCACCTCGACGTGGATTACAGAGATTTCGCCGAGGCGACAAGTTGTGTCCACGCTTCATCGGACCTTTCCAGGTCATCAGCAGGATTGGCGAGGTGGCTTATCGCCTGGCTCTACCACCTCAGTTGCACTGGGTGCACGACGTCTTCCACGTATCTCAGCTGGGGAGATACGTGAACGACCCGACACACATTATTGACCATGGGGAGCTAGACGTGGATGATGGGGCGACTTTTGCGGAGGTCCCAGTGCAGATCGGGGATCGACAGGAGCGGGTCCTATGTGGACGATCAAATCCTCTAGTGCGCATCAGATGGCAGCACGAGAACCTCCCGGAGAGCACATGGGAGCGAGAGGCTCAGATGCGTGCTCAGTACCCACATTTGTTTCCCTAGATTATGATGTATCTTTACGGGGACGTAAAGCCCTGTGGTGGGAGTAATGTAAAGACCAGTAATTTTCAAGGGAATTTTTTTTCTTAATTTTCTTTGGAATTTTACAAGAATGCAGGTTCTGACGGCACCTGATTCCGAGGTACGGTGTGCCCGAAATCATTTTCCGAAGTTTGGATCGGGTACGTTTAGTGAACGGACGAGATAGTTTTTCTAACTTTTGAACTGGTGCCCGGAATCGAATTCTAAGGGCACTGATGAAATCGCAGTGCCAGTATTTGCTTAGAAATGCCTCTTCTGGAGTTGTGTTTTCTCGGTTGTGGTTTTTAATTTTTTTGCTTAATGTTAAGAAATAAAATAAATTGTTCGACAAACTTTATTTTATTTCACTTAAGCAACTTGGAAGCCACTTGAATCCACTTAAGGAGGCTTAAGGTGAGTTGATCCGGATAGGGTGCTATCCAAAAATATCCTACCCCCTTGGTAGGATATTTGTGAGGTGGTACCTGCACGACCCCACCGTTTCTTTTTCTCTAAGTAACGCACCCGCGAAAAACCATCATTATGAAAGTCAACTGACGAGTTTTCTTAAATTCTTAACGCACCATTTAGTTGGGCCGTTTTATTCATGAATTAAATGCGTGGTTTCTTTCGTTGAATTAATTCGACGAATTAATGGTTCGTTTCTTACCTTTTTTTCGTTTGTTGGGGTAATAATAAAATAAGACCAATGCCGTCTTTTAGAGGATTACACATTGAGAGGCTTTTGACAGAAGTTCTTGTGCCTTCACCCTTCTTCACGAAGAAAGCGAAGAACGCGAAGAACGCGAAGAACGCCGGCCCCCGACGAAGAACGCCGAACCTGCGGAAATCGACGACGCGACGTCGTGTGCCGCAACGCCGAAGTTTCCTCTCCCGTGATGTTCTTTTGCGACGTTCCTTCCTCCGCCACAAAAACCGTTGATCATCCGTTGAGGTGAGTATATGCGATTCATTAAACACCTTTGTGGTTTTTAACAAGGCATAGATTTCATTATTATAATTAAATCTTTTGTTTTTGATCCTCGGAGTTCGTCGACGTGCACCGTATTCCACGACGACGCGACGCCCTTCCGCGACGACGCGACGCCTTCCGTGACGCGACGATCGCCTCCTTCCGCAACGATCAAATCCGCGGAGAACCCTCGTGCGACAACTTGGCGAGGTAGGGATTTTATTTTGGAAATAACCTTTTTCCCGTGACCGTTTCTTTTAAAATAAAGAACCCGGATTCTTATGAACAATTTCATTTCATTAAAATTGTTTTTGGAATTGTTTTTTTATTCTCTCGTTGTTTTTATCTAATGCGGAGGGTGCAGGCCAAACGAACACGGCCCGACAACCCTCCGTCGTTCTTCGTTGTTGTGCGAATTTGGTGGGTGATGGAAAATCATGACGGAAGGCCGATTTGATGATCCCGCAGTGAAGAACCGAACCCGGGAGGAACAACGGCGCAGACGGCAAGGAAAACAAACCACCAGAGCAACTCCGGTGGCTGGCGGAAGCTACCGGCAGGGCGGGTCGCCGGCGCCCCGGTGCGCCGCCGGACAGGGCCGCCGCGGCGGCGGCCAACAGACCTGCGGCCACGTGGGTCTGGCTCGCACACACGGAACGTGGCAACATGTCGCGTCCGTTGCTCCAGCGCGACCCCAACGCGGGGCCGCGACACATCCAACCCGCGGGGGCAGCGCCCCGTGGCACCTGCGGCGCTCGACCGCTCGGCCAAGCCGAGCTGGGCTGGTCTGACCGGCCGAGCCGCACCCTGGCCGGACTGGACCGGGTCCAACCGGGTCGGACCGGGTCGGGTCGACCCGGTTCGGCCGACCCCGGTCGGGTCGGGCCGGGCCCAGCCCCCCGTCTTCAGACCGTATTCGGTTTTTTGCCCGTAACATCAGCTACGGGCCTCCGAACGACATGCCTTCAGCGGCAACGCGATCCTTGGATCGTGACGGTCGTTTCTTATATTGCACTCAAGGTTTCGGAATACATTGGGTTCGGCCGGGTTGGTTCGTACACGAAACCAACCTTGCCCTCGGAGCGGAAACGCTCATATCTTGAGCTTCGGACGTCCGATTGACGTGCCGTCGACTTTGTTGTTTTCCTCTAAGTGAGACGGATCTTTTGGCTCACTCCGCCCGAGGTTTGGACGCAGGTGGAGTACGGTCGGGTTGGTTTTTCCTTAAAAACCAACCGGGCCCCTGGGACGAAAAAGCAAATAACTCTCAGACCGGGCATCCGATTGACGCGCCGTCTGCAACGTTGAGTTCCTGTTGACGATATGGAAATTTTGGATACATCAACATCAGATATTGTGTCAGTTGATGTATCAGCCTCTCGGCTCGTGGAGCGGACCCTCCCGAACGAGCTTGCTGTGTGCGGGAACCCTAGAGCTGGCTGCGACTGCTACTTCGACAGCGACGACTGTGCAGAGATCCTCAGTGGACTGCAGCGACGACTATGTAGATATCCTCGGTGGACTACGCCGACGACTGTGCAGAGATCCTCAGTGGACTGTGAAGACTACAACACTCAATGATCCCTTGTGGGTCAGTGCTATAGGTCCTGTGTGGGCCCGATCCTGTGTGGGTCTGATCCTGTGTGGGTCAGCGCTCAGCGGTTCTGTGTGAGCTAGCGCCTACAAGTCCTGTGTGGGCCCGATCCTATGTGGGACTTTGCGGGGGTTAGTACCTATCGATCCTTTGTGCGTCCGATGACTTAGATGGATCAGTGATCATCTCTATCGTCATTTGAATAAGTATACCTTTGTGAGATGAATCTTGTGCTACTCTCCTTTGTGGATTGTGTTGAACTATCCTGTGTGGATTTACTGTTTACTCTCCTTCATGGATTGTGTTGTCCTATCCTGGGTGGGTATACGTTTTTCTTTTCCTGTGTGGACTGGGTTGTGCTTGGGTTCGGATGTTGGAGCCGAACTGGAATTGATGACTTAAGTATATGTATGGGCATATACCTAAGCCATGTCGGATGTTATTTCGTGATTGTATCTTTCCTTTGTGGATTATCCTTTGTGGATTCTGGGAGACCTTCATGGGTCTTGGGGTCCCTACTGAGTAGCTTATAATCACCCCTGCACGGGCTATGCCCACACTTCGTTGTGTTGGTTGCAGACAACGGACATCGCTGATCGTGGTGGAGGCGTGCGGAGCAGGACGATACGTGGAGGTGGACCACTGGGCGGGACACACCCAGAGCAGACGGCTGGACCGAGGAGCTATGGAGGCTATCTGTACCCACCCTTTAGGTGGGATGTCCAGAGGATGGCTCGACCCTGTGGATTTTTTTTTCATTTGATGTTTTTCCCATTCAGTTGTACTTTACAGTTGGGCTTGTATTTCCAGCAACTTTTTTACTTTCAGCACAGTTGTTTCAGTTTTTACTTAGTGTTTACTTTTCCGATTGCTTACTCTATGGTGCTTGTTTACTTTCAAAGGCAATGACTTCCCTTTTTACCGGGATTTACGCCTTGGTGCTAGTCGCCAGACCCTGGCCTATGGAAGGCGGGCTTGGGGTAGTCACGGCACGGGCCCCGAGGATGGGTCGTGACATATATTTTCTATACATTTTGTGTTTCTAAAATCTACTCCACCCTATCAGTAATGAAAACTGACACCCCTAGGATTCTGAGCCCTGGGGGGGGGGGGGGGTTCCCCAAAATTATGATGGGAGGATGAATGGCTGACTACCCCCTTTGACCCCGTTCTCTTCTCTTGGTAGATATTTGTGCTGGTAGGCATAGTGGTTAGTTTTCAACATATGTGTGTGTAGAGGGCTGTAATGGCTTGTGGTTATTTCAAACACATATATTCTGGATATAGAATCCTAACTTTAGGTGTAACGTGTATAGGTTGTGATGGCTTGAGGATCCCTAGTCAATGTATGGGTTGTGATGGCTTGAGGTATAATACCCGACGTATGATACACGTTATGTGATCTGTGGTGGATCCTGGAAACTACCTGGTTACATTGGGTTGTGAGTATGGTGTGGTGCTTAGCCCAGGTACCAGCGGGAAAGCCATTGTGGTGCATGAGGTGCAGATTGTGAAGTTTAGCCCAGGTTTATATGGGAAAGCCTTTGGAGAGAGATGCACATGACGTATGACGTTGGGGAAAAGTGGCAAACCAACGGGGAAGTAGTAGCGGGGTACCCTTGATATTAATTACAATATGATATATTCTTTTATGCGTTACTTTTTTAGAGTAGCCATGGTGAGGTTGGGAACTTAGTATACCTGTTTAGGGGACAAGTTAGTTTAACTTGTAGTTCACTATTCCTTATCATGCATTCATTACTTTTGTAAGAGAGGATTTGGAAAGGATCCTACTGAGTATACTTTTATACTCAAGCTATATATATATAAATAGTTTTTCAGGTCACTTGGAGCAGGTTGGAGATCAGGATGGATACTACTAGCTTGTGGTTGTAGGAGCTGTTCGGGCTTGTTGTTGCTGCAGACTTTTCCTTTCTTTTGGGTACTTATAGTTTTCCCCTTTCAGTTGTAGTACTTTTTGCATGACATTTCATATACGTACTTTTGTTTCTTTTATATTTCAGTTGGAGTTGGTTGGTGTCTATCTTATCTCTCTCTTCCACATATATTCTTTTAGTGGTTAATTCCACCCATTTATGTGTAACTATACCCTTGGTGCTAGTCGCCAACCCGGGGCCTACTAGAGGCGGGACTGGGGGGTCATTATATCCCTTCTCACATTACCAGCCCAGGAGGGGTACACATTGTGGGGAGGGGGTCGTGACAGAGTGGTATCAGAGGTATGGTTGAGGGACAGGATTGAGATTGGAGTTTGGCACAGGTGAGATTGCATGGGTTGATAGGGCAACAATTTCATTCGTGTTTAGCTAGTGGGGTAAACACTGAAGACCGGAAGAGACATAGGCGTTTAGGGCCCCTAATGCTCTGTTGAATAGACCTTTAAGTTTACGATGGCTACTAAACAAGGTGATACTGGATGTAGGGTAGAGACCTTGGAAAGGATCATGCATCATTCTTCTTTGCGCCTGTGTTTGAATGGGTAGAGCTTGGGATAGGATAACCAAAAATGAACAAAAGAAAAAAATAAATTAAATCATTTTGAGTTTTCCATCATCCAGGATTAAGAGCTCTAATGTTTTTTTCTTCTGCAATTATGGCTTCAGGTCGACGTCCTCGTCAGGTTTTCATAGAAGATGTCCTGTAGGCTGTGCCAGCAGATCAACGTCAGGTAGAGGTCGACGACGACACATGGAGGAAGACACACTGAGAGTTTCAGCGCCAGAGTTTACAGAAGTACGAGGGATATGTTTCAGATTCAGTCATGGAATACTGGTTAGAGGAGGTCGAGATCAGCTTCAATTCAATTAATTCTCGAAAATAGCAATGGTGTCCTTGGTTGTGATGATGCTGCATGGAGCAGCGAGGCAGTGATGGATCTTGTTCCTCGGGGATCGTGAGGAGACAGAGATCTCATGGGATGAGTTCCGAGAAAATTTTAGAGACGAGGTACTTTCTTCGACTGCAACGGTGTCCAGTCGCCAGGAGCTTCTTACCCTTCTACAGGGGAGATCCAGTCTTCGAGAGTATGGAATCTATTTCAGGAAACTTCTATGATATGCTTCAGACCTGTTACCAGATGAGGAGGACAGTGCGAGGAATTTCGTGGAGTCTTTTCATCCAGAGATCCAGCACCAGGTCACCCCATTCATGCTGAAGACATATCTTGAGGTTCTAGAGAGCACAGAGGTTGTTGAGAGGACTTTGTCTAGGACCAGATTGACATGATAGGGGAATCGTCATGATTCCTCACAAAGTAGAGCTGTGGTCCGGGGTTCCCGATTTTCAGGGCAGAAGAGTTTCCATTCGCCTGGGGGTAGGTCCCATCCCTTTCCATCTTGTTTCTCCGGAGGCAGCAACTCTCAGGCCTAGGCCATGAAATCAGGCGCTTGTTTTTCTTGTGGTGGTCATGGTCATCAGCAGCAGGAGTGCCCGACTATTAAGAGCATTCATCGTGCACCAAGATCTCCACTCCAGGTTCCTCCATTGAGGTAGTTCATGACAAGGTAGCTGCAGCAGGATGTACCAGCTTTATATCACCATAGGGTAGATGGGGCAGGCAGAGGATAACCCCATGACGCTCCTCGTCCTCAGAGAGCAGAGTGCGGTCGTGGTGGTGGTCATCATCAGGTTTAGAGAGGCCATGGAGGAGGTCGTGGTCAGCTTCATGCTCTAGCGTTGCCAGCTCCAGGCGAGCCAGAAGTCATCTGAGGTACCCTTTTCTTCTTTTCTACATTGGTGTATTCCTTGATTGATTCAGGAGTGATGCATTCCTTCATATCACCTACCCTTGTCCATGCTTTGGGAATTTAGGTAGAGAGGCTTCCAGTGCCCTTGGCGTTGACTACGCCAGTTGGAGGTCGAGCTAGTTTGATTGAAGTGTGTAGATATTTTTAGCTAGTGTTGGGGAAACACCGATCTTGGGAAGATTTCCTATGTTTACGGATACAACCATATGATGTCATCCTCAGCATGGATTGGTTTTATTCAGTGCAGGCTATCGTGGATTGCCTCGGGAATAAGGTCATCTTCTTCAGTGAGGATGGAGAGCAAGTGGTGTTTGTTGTTGAGCGAGATCCTTGGGTGGGTCATTGACGAGTTCCATATTTACCATCCTTGATGGTTGAGTTGATGTAGAGTTATTCAGAGGTTTATAAGTTGTCGTTTTTAGGGTTTTAGTGGAGTACCCTGATGTCTTTCCAGAAGAGGTCGTAGAATTACCCCCTCGACGAGAGATCGAGATTGGGATCTAGCTACAGCCAGGAGAATCTCCTATCTCAATGTATCTGTTTTAGATGTCTCCTTCTGAGTTATGAGAGCTACGTATTCAACTTGATGCTCTGATACAATGCGGTTTTTTCGGCCATGGGTGTCACCATGGGGTGCACCAGTCTTGTTCATGAAGAAGTCCGATGACAGTTTGCGGTTGTATGTTTATTATCATCACTTAAAAAAAGTGACAATAAAGAACCACTATCCTCTTCTGGGGAGTGATGATTGGTCAATCAACTGAAGGGTGAAAGTTGGTTCTCAAAGATCAAATTACGTTCAGAATATCATCAAATGCATGTGATGGATGAGGATATCCAGAAGACTGCATTTTGTTGTCTTCAGGGGAATTATGAGTTCATTGTAATACTATTCAGCGTGATGAATGGTATAGCTATTTTCATAGGTTTGTGGAATGCTGTGTTCCATGAGTACCTGGACAAGTTTGTGGTGGTTTTCATCAACGACATCTTTGTCTACTCCACATCTGAAGAGGAGCATGCATCGCATCTATAAGCCGTTTTGGGAGTTCTTCACCAACATCAGTTGTTTGGGAAGTTGTCGAAGTGTGTGTTTTGGGCTCGAGTAGTCCGTTTCATGGGGAATGTTGTAACCTAATAGGGAGTGGATGTGGATCCATAGAATATAGAAGCAGTTGTGTCTTGGGCAGCCCCCAAGACAGTTTCAGAGGTGCGACGTTTCCTTGGTCTCACAGGCTACTACAAGAAGTTTGTAGCTAAATTCTCATGGGTTGAGAATCCTCTAACAACTTTTACCAGGAAGGATAAAGGCTTCATATGGAATGGTAAGTGTCAGGAAGCTTTTTTGTATCTAAAGGAGAAGTTGGTAAGTGCTCCAGTCCTTTGTCTTCCAGCTGAGGGAGTCCAGTTTGATGTTTTCTGTGATGCTTCACATATGGGGCTAGGTTGTGTTCTCATGCAGTAGAGGGCAGTTGTTTCTTATGGGTCTCAGTAGTTGCATCCCCATGAACTCAACTATGCCACCCATGATCTTGAGTTGGCAGCCGTGGTGTTTGCACTGATGTTGTGGAGACATTACCTCATTGGTGAGAGCTTTGTGGTTTTCACCAATCATAAGAGTTTGAGGTATGTTTTCTCACAACATGACTTGATCTTATGACAACATCGGTGGATGGAGTTCTCACAGGAATACAATTGTGAAATATCGTATCCACCTAGAAAATGGAATGTTTTAGTTGATGTGTTGAGTTCAAAGTCACGTAGTGATGATGTGCGCGAATCGGGTGATTCCTGGAGAGTAATGGAGGAAATGTCAGCTTGGAATCATGAAATGGAAGAGGCTGGAGGTAGAGGTTGTCCTTTCCAGAGGGAGGTGCAGTCATCCCTGATGTAGAAGGTGGAAGAGTACTAGTTGGGTGATCCAGAGGTTGATGTTTGGAGAGAAAACGTTTTTTGTGGTGAGGCCTCTGATGGTTGGTCGGAGGATGAACAACACCGATTGTTGTATCATGGCAGGATTATTGTTTCCTTGGTGATGGGCGAGACGGTTCTCCGAGAGTTCCATAGTTCACCCTTAGAAGTACATCCTGGTGTGACAAATAAGTACCGATCCTTGAGGAGTCAGTTTTGGTGGCCTGGTCTGAAGCATGTGGTTGAGGAATTTGTGTCTCGATGTTTAATCTGCCAGAAGGTGAAGGCCGAACATCGTGTTCCTGGTGGTCTTCTGCAGCCATTAGAGATTCCTCATTGGATGTGGGAGGACATCTCAATATACTTTGTTACAGTTTTACCTCGAGCTCCGGGAGGTCATTGTGCTATTTGGGTGGTAGTGGATCATTTAATAAAATCTGCCCACTTCACAGCGATCAAGGAGTCGAGCTCAGTGGAAGTTTTGTCGAGGCATTATCTAGAAGAGGTGGTGAGAATTCACGGAGTACCTAGGACGATCATTTCTGATCTAGACCCTCATTTTACCTCCAGGGTGTGGAGAGGTCTCCAACATTATTTTGGTTCTCAACTGTGCCTTATCACTGCTTTTCATCCTCAAACGAATGGTCAGACAGAGCGAACCATCCAGACTCTTGAATACATGTTGCGCTCTTTGTGTTATTGATTTTGGAGGTTCATTGATGAGGCACTTACCCTTGGTAGAGTTCTATTACAATAATAGTTTTCAGTCTACCATCGATATGGCGCCGTTTGAAGCCTTGTATGGTTGGCCCTGCCGTTCTCTGTTGTGCTGGACTGGGGTCGGAGAGTCAGCCATTATCGGACAGAAACTAGTGCAGAATACAATAGAGATGGGTCAGGTGATTCTTGGGAGGATGATGATAGCACAATATCATCATAAATCATATTCTGATCAAATTAGGTGACCATTGGAGTTTAATGTTGGGGATCATGTGTTTTTGAAGGTGACTCCCCGTCATGGGCAGCGAAGGTTTGGTCGTGGAAGTAAGATTTCTCCCCAGTTTGTTGGGCCTTTCGAGGTGTTAGCACGTGTTGGGGTTGTGGCGTATCAAGTAGCACTTCCCCCATAGATGAGTTGGGTACATGATGTTATCCATGTGTCACAGCTCTGTCATTATCTTCATGATGACTCTCACATCATCGATTAGGGAGAGATCGATGTTGATGATGATTCATCCTTCGAGGAGTGACCTGTGGAGATCCAAGACCGAAAGGAGAAGGTGTTTCGTGGGTGTTCTATTCCCTTATTTAATGTCTTGTGGCGACACGGTGGCATGGAGGAGAGTACTTGGGAACAAGAGTCATAGATGCGTGTCCAGTACCCAGGGATGTTTTAGGACGTTGTGTTGTGTTTTCTTTGATCCTTTCTTTTATGTAACTTTGTTGTGTTGTTATTCTTGAATTGTTTGGATATGGATTGTTTGTCCCCATGCTCTTGGATTTCGTGGTTTTGTTCCAGCTTTAGAACAACTCAGGGTTGTTTTCCCCTGAGAGGTATCTTACGGGGCGGTTGTTCAGACCCCTCTTTTCATTAGGATGGTTTTAAATTATCAAGAACAAGAATGTTTTGAGAGGTATCTAATGTAATGGACCAGACCTCTACGGTCCATTACATTGTGAAAATATGGTGTTGGAGGTGTTCCATGAGGTCAAGGTGACTTATCCCCAACACTTTTCCTATTTTCTAGTTCTGTGAACAGTGTTTCCAGTTTTATGAACAGTAATAGATCGGTCTGACAGATTGGTCTAACAGATCAGTCTCACAGATCAATCTGAGAGATTGGTCTCACAGATCGGTCTCACAAATCAGTCTGACAGATCGGTCTCACATTACAATCTCACATAACGGTCTGACAGATCGGTCTCACATAACGGTCTGACAGATCGGTCTCACAGATCGGTCTGACAGACCAGTCTCACATATCGGTCTCAGAGATTGGTCTCACAGATTGGTCTCACAGATCAGTCTGAAAGATCGGTCTCAGAGATCGGTCTCAGAGATTGGTCTCACAAAATGGTCTGATAGATCAGTCTGAAAGATCAGTCTGACAAATCGGTCTGACAGATCGGTCTGACAGAGCGGTCTCACAGATCGGTCTGACAGATCGGTCTCACAGATCGGTTTCATGTACAGTATCGGTGGGTGAATAGTGTTTCAAGATTCCTAAATTTTTCCCCTTTTGACGTTTTCTTTGACATAAAATACATTTAAAGCCTTATTTTAAGGGCTCTTATGGCCGTTTCAAATTCCATAAATCCTATATTAATTATTCCTAAGGCTTGGGATGTTTTTAACTGGTCAAACCATGTGGGTTAATGCGGTCCGTTTTTAATGGAGGCTTAACCAGATCTTAAACCATCACCTCATTAAATCTTCAAAAAGGAATGAGATATCATTCTCCCATGTTCTTCCACTTTGTTCTCTGTAATGATATTCTAGAACCATTCAAACCTTCTTGCTAGTGTTTCACAATAAAACATTACTGCTCTGATTAGTTCCACTCTGTTTTTATGCTACAAAGCTGTATCGACCAATCTATGAAATAAGGTATGTTTATCATCGTTCCTTTAGGGATCATCTTCTCTTGTTCTCTTTTCCATATTATCATGTAATCTCATTGATTCTAATTGGGTTTTCATGGGGTTTGGTTGGTACATATGTATCGTGGCATCCTTGGGTGGATGCAGTTGTCGCGAGAGGAGGATTTTGAACCGTTGTGTGGATAAAGTACGTGAGGAACTGTTTGAGGTAGGGGATTCATGGATTCTCAAATTGTTTATGTGAAATTTTAGATTTATCATGATTTAGACCTTTTGGATCACAATGAAATTTACCTAATTAAATACTTGAACTGGATTAAAATAATTGGTTGGATCGGATATTGTTGCTATGTACCGTGATAACAATTTGCCTCGTGTTTTGATACATAGGGTGATATCTATGCTTGCTTTGATTAGTTGTTCATTATTGATGGAAATTGATAAAGAACGTAAAGCTCGAATTACTCAATAATTAATTGGCTAATGATAAGGAGGCATGTAAATGAATCTCATTGTTTCCATTGTTTTAATTGTTCTAATCTGTTTGGAATAGTAATAATGTTCAATCTTTTGTTATAGCTTACTGATTAGGTTTCCCAGAATTGGAACCTACGAATTGAATCTATTAATTCAAGAGGGATTAAAGAAATTTTTTTTGATAAAAGATAATGCCTGATTGGGTTCTATGTTACCCTGTTGCTTGTAAGGCCGAATGCCTTGTGGTTTGGAGCCAAGAGTTCTCATTTTGTATGAAGGCTTTATGTATTGTTATAGGGCCAAGATCCCATTTGATGTGATGATTGTTTTCCTACTTCTTGTGCTATGATGTGAGCCTGGATAGATTTTGTGATATGTGGAGGAAGGGAGGCCTTGTGGTTGTGGCAGCGGATGGTGCCTAGAGTGGCGAGAAGCATTAGTTTATTAATATGGGTGTTGGGGAGGACACCAAGGATGATGGTATGGGATGGATGTGATGGCTGGAAGTTGGTGTTTTTTTGGTTGTTTATCGACTTTACTTTTACCCACTGCTCAAGGAAGCTGGTCTTGCTTACACTTATTCTGAAGGAGGCGAAGACATGTGGGGTATTCCAGTTGATTTCCATGTTTAGCCTCTCGAGGGAGAATGGGTATATGCTCTTTCTATAGGTGGAAAAGACTCGACGGGTAGCATATCTACTCACCGTGTTGAGCCCGCTTTGTGATTAGTAGAATAGCTTTCTTTTCTAGAATTCCTGGGAATATGGGAATGTAATTTCTATAATGAAAGATTGATTAAATGGTGTTAACCCATGGGGTTGGTTTTTGCTGAAACATAATGATGAGGTGTTAATTTGAAAAAGGGAATGTGGACCCTTGTTGTATGCCAATGAAGTTTAATGTGGTTTTGTTCATGGTTAATTAATGTGAAAAGTATTAATTAACGTAAAGTGTAATTGATGAAATTGGGAATGAAGTAACATAATGAAGTTCTTTAACTGGTTGTGTGCTTATAGGATACCTAGTCTTTGAAGTGGCAGCTTCGAGTCTGAGAGACGTTAGCAATAGTTGTGTCTAAGATTAGGTTATTCCCATAGTGTGGTTGTGAGATATATATATTCTGTACGTTTTGTGTTTCTAAACGCTACTCCACCCTGTCGGTAAGGGTAACTGACACACCTGGGATTCTGAGCCCTGGGGGGTGTTTTCCCCAACATTCTGATTGGAGGTTGAATGGCTGACTACCCCCTTTGACCCCGCTCACTTATCTAGGTAGATCTTTTTGATGGTAGGCATAGTGGTTAGTTTTCCCCATATATGTGTATAGAGGGCCTTAATGGATTGTGGTTATTTCACACCCATATATTCTGGATATAGTATCCTATGAACTACTATAGGTGTAACACATATAGGTTGTGATGGAATGAGGATCCTTACTCGGCGTATGGGCTGTGATGGCTTGAGGTATAATACCCAACGTATGAAACACGTTATGTGAGCTATGTTGGATCATGGAAACTACATGGTTAATTTGGGTTGTGAGGATGGTGTGGTGAATATCCCACGTGTCTGCATGCAATCCCTTATGGTGCACAAGGTGCATATTGTGGAGCTTAGCCCAAGTTTATACAGGAAATCATTTGGAGAGAGATGCACATGATGTATGTTGTTGGGGCCAAGCGAAAAACCAGTAGGGAAGTAGTAGAGGGGTACCCTTGATATTCTTTACTATATGATATATTCTTGTATTCTTTACATGGTGATAGTAGCCATGGAGAGGTTGGTAACTTAGTATACCTATTTAGTTGATGAGTTAGTTTCACTTATTGTTCAATGTGTTTTAACATGCTTTATTTACTTTTGAATGAGAGGCTTTGGAGGGGATCCTACTGAGTATACTGTTATACTCACCCTACGTATATATAAACAATTTTGTAGGTCACTTGGAGCAGGTTGGAGATCAAGCTGGTTACTACTAGCTTATGGTTGCTGGAGCTATTCGGGCTTGTAGTTGGTGCTGTCTTTTCCTTTCTTTTGGGTAATTATAGTTTTCCCCATTCAGTTGTAGTACTTTTGCATGGCATTTCATATATTTACTTGGGTTTCTTTTATATTTTAGTTAGAGTTGGTTGGTTTCTGTCTTATCTCTCTCTTCCACAAATGTTCTCTTAGAGGGTAATTACTCCCATTTATGTGTTACAATACCCTAGGTGCTAGTCACCAACCATGGGCCTGCTGGAGGCAGCACTCGGGGGTCATTATCTCCCTTCTCACATTGCTGGCCCAGGAGGGGTACACTTTGTGGGGAGGGGTCATGACATAATCTGTACAATATTTCAAAAAACAATCATGCATTAAATCCCTATAAATTCATTCATATGTAAAGTATGATAGAATAAAAATGATAAAACAATTTAGATAAATTTAAACATATAATAACCATATTTAGAACTAAGATCTTAACTATGTAAACTACAAAAAATATACGTGCGAAGGAATAACTTGAAAGAAATTAAATCCAATTTCTTGAATCAGAATACAATTGTTTTATAAAAAGATATCAAAAATATTATATTCCATTATTTCAAACTATACTATATAATATAATATATATTATTGTATGAAAATGAAACTATAAACATTGAACAGCTTCTATTCAATAGTATTTGAAAAATCATTTTGGTGCCCACACAATCCATATAAAATGTGAATTTTAGACTCTTCATTCCTTCTTCCTTCAAAAAAAATAAATATGATGGTTGTTTTGGTATCAAGACTTTCTTGGGTCCCACTATATTAGCAGTAAATTTTTTAGACATGTATATAGATTTGAATGATGTATTAAAGGGTAAGAATGAAGTCCCATCTTTAGTGATTAATCTCTTATTCAGGCCTAAAGACTATGTAAAAATTAATGAAGACTCAATTGTATAATTCCCTTTCAAGTTACAATTAAAGAAGGTAACATTTGAAACATTCAAATTATATAAATTTAACAAAAATATGTTTATATATCTTATTAACTAGAATAATATTTCCACAACCATTTTTATCATATTTTTTATTGTTCAAATCCATTATTTTTTCAAAATACTATTGAACTACAAAAAAATGTATGGTTTCCATTAAAATAGTAATATTTTATTAGGTTTCCATTCTATTTCTCAATAACTTCTTGGTCATCACATATTTTCACTTTCAAACATCATCCAGATTATTTTAGTTTCAAATTTTTATGTTTAATATGCTTGCATTCCATTTAAAATTTATCTCAATCCTCACATTTTAATTATTATATTCTTATTTTGAACTTCCTTATTTTTTTGTAATGAAATATTTTATTTTTATATTCTCATATTTATCTTCGATCAGTTCATAATTTAATTTTTTTATTATATATGAATTACAAAAGAATAAATAATTTTTTTTTATTTTCAATATTAATATTTTTATTTTCTATTTGAAATTACCTATAATGTTCACCCATTATTAATATGTCACATTGAAATTTTTTCACTTGGAGCAGTTAATTCATTTTCCTAGTTTTCAATTATAATATTAAATCCAGAACTATCATTATAGATAGTGTGTACCACATTTACAGTAGTAGCAATAAAACATTGATTTTTGGATTCTTACCAACTTTTTGAACCAACATCACATGGGTCTGATTGTTCTGTATAACTCCATCAAGCTTGATATTCCATCCTTTAGTCCTTCAGGTATTTCTTGTCTTTTCCATGTTTTAATTTGGGATAGTCATATTATATATGACCCTTCTTCCTACACTCATTACATATTAATTAGCAAATATGATACTTACTAGTTTTACCTCTTTTACAACACTTTTTATTAATCCTATTGATAATATCTCCTTTCATGCCTCATGAAGACTTAATTACTCTTCATTTAGTTATTCGTTATTTTTTGAAATTTTAAATTCCATCATTCAAAATTTTCTACAACTCAAAATATGAATATTTAGCAATAAAATTTATATTTGATTTAAATTATATACAATTAAATTAATCATGGTCATAAGTATTTTCATTCTTTAGTTCCTTCATGTAATGAATTAGTGATTTCATCAAATCATCAATAGAATATTCTGTAAAATCTATCATTTCTTCAGTAACAACATTCATGGAATTCCATGTCTTGGCTAGAGCTCGATGTAGTCTTTAAATGAAAGTTTCATTCATCATGGTATCTCTGATAGAAACCATGATGTTGCCAATTTTTTCAATCTACTATATATCTTATTTTTGATTTCTAGGTCATTCGCCCTAAAATCATGAATCTCAGGTCAGTGTATACATAGCTTTGTTCATTATATCATTTCAGTTACATGATGAGTGACTATTAGTGTCATCCAAATTTCATATGCAGTTTTACAAGATGAAATACGATTATACATATTTCTACATAAAGATAATTTCGAGTAATTAATTTCTTTTTAATTTTAAAAACATTCTCAAGAATCATTACTAGTATGAGTTTCTAAATCAACTTCATGAAATTTATAAGTTTTTGAAATTTAGAAAAATAATAATGACCAATATATTTATGATTTACTTCAGTTTATTTCAGTCCAGTAGATATAGTCACTTCCATTGAATTGAGGTTTTTTAAAATGACTTATCAACTGAAAATCCTAATTGGAAATAACAAAGAAGTGGATCCTCTATTTCTAATTATAAATCTAGGATAATGGTTATTTCCAAAAAATATGATGAAACAAATAAATCCAAGTCCTCAAAAAGGAACCATGCTCTAATACCAATCCCAAAGTCCCTTGGTATAGAATTAATGACAAGAAGGGGGGGTAAAAATTCATTTTTTATTTATTGTAACAATTACTAAAATTATTAGAGTTATGATTAGTGTCCAAAGTTATATCATAATGATAATAGATATCATGTAAGATCCTATCTCATTCTAGGGTCATCATGGGGATGTTTTTATGTATGTTTTGAGGGTTTTAAGTACCATTGTTTTGGAGTAGAGACTTTCGGTGCATTTTGGTGAAGTTTTTAGAAAAAATAACGAACTGTGGGTTGTGCATGGTATAAATAGAGTTTGAAAAACTATGTGACTAAACCACGCCTTCCATGATTACCTTTATAGAGAGGTACACGCAGATGGTGAATTGTTTTCCCTAACTCTGCACCCCAGTCTGGGAAATCATGCATGCAAGATTAATTATCCTAAAATCTATTTTTAAAACCACCTGAACCTATTATGATTGACTATTAAAATCTTTTATTGGTCATTAAAAATTATAGGTGATACCAGAGTATTTCATAGGGATTCCAAGGTGACTCAAACATTGTTCCTCTTGATCGAAACCCTAGATTAAAGATCCGCTCTCTTCTCGATTTGTGGATTTCATCTCATTGCTTCTCCCATTCATTCCTCTATGATTCCATGATCTTTTCATGGAATATCTCCACTATTTACAGGGATATAAACCTATGAGTTGAGATATAGATATAGGATTTTTTATCTAGATATATATTTTTCAAGATCTTGATTACTTTGATATTAATTCTTGTTTAGGGATCTAGATCAAACTTTTCATAGACAACATTGTGCCCCTAATATTTTTTTTTTGATTTCGATTGGAATGTCATCCGTCAATAAGTCGAGGTAGGTGGTCTAAATAAAACTCCCATAGTAATGGATTTGATATGTGATTGTGATTTTGTTATTTTTCTAGCCTCCCTTGATAATTGGACTCCTAAATTGGAGTAATTAGGAATGTGGAATTTACATGTCATTTCCTTGGTGATTAATTGATAACTAAATCATTGAAAAAAATAAGGTGGTATCCCAAGTAAATATTTTTTTACAAAATATTTATTTTTTGAGAAAATGTAATTTATATATTTAATTGATTGTGATTATATAATTAATTGGGTGAAATTAATTACAAAATGATGATATGTTATACAAGATAATTAATTGTTAGAATTTATTATGTTCCATGATGTAGATCAAAGATAATATATTGTAATAATTAATAATGAAAAGTTTATATTTTATACGGATAATTAATTGTGGATAATTAATTATGGAATCAAATATTTTGAGGATTAATTAATTTATTGATGAAATAATGAATCGTTTATGTGCTTAGTTAATTTTTGAGTTGGCTAATGGGATTTAAAATCCTTAACTTATCATTGTATTAGTAATGGAATGATGTGGAAATTTCTAGTGAAATAATGAATGATTAAATTTCTCAGACATTTTTGGTGCTAGATATGGTGTTCTAGACAAATTAGATGTTGGCACATGGACATGGCATTCCACCCCGATTGTTTTACAAGCTTGAGATGTTGGGGTGTTAGGCATGACGACCAACATCGAATGAGATATGGATTATTAGGCATGGCGACCATGATAGTATGAGATTTGGAGTTCTTGACATGATGTTCTACACCAAATGAATGATAATAATGAATGATGATTCACATTGGTGACATGAATAAAACTAGTCTTAATGTGATGATTAAAGATAAAATCTCAATTTGATAACCTTTTAATTATGCATTGTACTTATTGCTTCATAAAAAAGCATGCATTATTATTTTAATGGACTAGTTTGAGACACCATTGGTGGTGGCCTACTTAGTTGTACTCACAACCTATTTTGGGATACATGATCTATGCCCAAGTAGACTTCTCTATTACAGTATAGGATAAGGGAAAGGCCATGGGATATGATGCAGTTTGGGATCAAAGCATGAGAGAGGGAACCAGACATGGTTTGAGACACACTTGGGAGTCTTTTTTCTCTTTAATTTTAGTTTTATTACAGACACTTGACATTTTCATTGTCATATCATGATTTAACTTTCAATTGAGTGTTGTATTTTCATATTTTGAATATCATATGACATTGTATTGTTTTGATTTTTATACTCTTTTTCACATGGGTATAGTTTTTTTCTTTTGTTGGTGTTTTATTCTGATAAAAGAGGGTATACTCTCCTCACGAATTACTTACCAGACCCTCAATGCTATTCGGTAACCTCTAGAATACGAGGAGGCATGTTTGAGGTCATATGGCCAATCGACTCGAGACACCATTCGGTGGAACTTGTGTCAGGATGTCACTAAGTGTTGTTAGAGGAGTTTTCTTTTGTTTATTCTTCTATTTTCGTAATGCCTTGGGAATGGATGACATGAGACTAGGAGGATTTGAGGCTTATTAATGAGATCATTAATGGGAGTTAAAAACCCATGTACGGTGAAAAATATGAGTACTTAGGTTGGGATTTTTGTTATTGATGTTATTTTGTTACAATTGAATATCATTTCACCTTGGGTGATGCACATGTGGTGTGTCATTATATTTGTTTTGAAAACTATTGAATTATGATTCATGGTCTATAGAAGAATGATACTTGAGTCTGCCGATATCTTTCTAGGCACTTAGGGATGTTGTGACGTGCATAATTCTAGGAACTCATAGGAAAACATGTTATGGGTATATTGTTGAACATAAACTATTTTTCCATGTTGAGAGATTGAAAAGATTATATAAAATGGGAATAAATTGGTTCATAATGAAAAACATTACAGATTAAATGAGAATCATTAATTAATAAATGTCCTAATTAATTAATTTGAAATAATTTTATTAAATAATGGATGAATTAATTAATTAGAATGAATGTACCTCTGTTAACGAAGTCCTAAGAGTAGGATGGTTAAGGGTAGTGATAATTCCTCTATGTTTACCGTGTGGTGTGAAATGGGAAAAAGGACATGTTGAAACATGTAATGTTATTTTCTCCCTTTAGGTGAATGTTATGTGGTTGTGTTATGAGACCTAAGACGTGTGTTTGTCTTTGTAGAGTTATGCCTCCATGATGATTGTACAGGGAGAGACTAAGGGGTATGGCACGAAACTATCATTCAGATAGGGAACATGAGGCCCCATTGGAGAAATATCATGAGGAAGGGAAATACTTCCAAACAAACTTTTTAGTTTTCATGAAATTCATAGAGAGAGACCCCGAGGTGTTCTGAAATGAATTTCTGAGTTGATAAGAAAATTTCAACTACAACTCCCTCCTACATTTACCAGAGAGGGTGGACCTAAGGGAGCCAAATTCTGGATTGAATCCCTAGGGAAAATACATCCCCATTTGGAGACTCTAGCTGGGAGGAGGGTCATTTTTTCTCTATATATTCTCCAGGGGTCACTGAAGCGCTTGTGGGATATTCAGGTATGCTTTGGATAGACAAATGAGATATTAGGGAATGTTTTTCTTGAGGTGTTCATGGATAACTTCTATCCAGAGATGTTGAGACAGTAGGAGACTTTAGAGCTTATGCATATTACCCAAGGAAGCATGTCCTTTATAGAATATGATGATAATTTCATTGATTTTTAGTGTTCTAGTCTAGCTTTGGCGGTAGATGAGGCTTATTTGGCCAAAAGATTTCAGGAAGAACATAGGTGCGGAATTAAGTACCAGGTAAATAACATTAGGCTGAATGTATTCTCAGATGTGGTTAATCATTCTCCCATTTAAGAGAAGAAACTGAAGGAGGCTTCCAGTACAGGATATGAATCTATCCAATGATGATTAGGGAGTGTGCCATTCAAAATCCGGAAGTGTCGTCACAAGCACCTTAGTAATGACAATAGAAAGAAAGGTGGATATCTAGGAATAACTCTTGAACAAAATCTTACTCATGAGATTTTCAATTAATGCAGTAGGAAATGATACTATAATACACATTGCCCTCACCCACCAGTGGCGTGCTTGTTTTGGGGAAATATTGGGAACCTCCAAATAGTCTGTATGAAGCAGCAGCATGCTGGTGCTGAGGACCAACTGCTCAGAATCAATATGTGGGAAGGAGGTCTTCAACAACACATATTTCTAGAAGTTTTAACTCTATGGGAAGAGTAAGTAGAGGTAGTGGACATGGTGCTTCATGGTATGAGTTCTCGTATCATCAGATTTTTTCCACTAAAGGGAGTCACATGACACCACAAGGAAGAGGGGTAGTACAGTTAGATGCAGTACAACCTAAAATTATGGAGATCAAGGATGTTCCACCAATTGTAAGATGTACTATTTCAGTTGCTTCTACTTTATCTACTTCATGGATTGATCCTAACACATCTCATTCCTTTATATCTAAAAATCTTGTTAATGGTTTGAGCATGGAGGTGTTGTCTGTAAGAGGGGTGATGGATATCAATACACCATTGGGAACACGGGTTAGAGATATCTATTTATGCAGGTAATGTTCTCTAGAGATTGAAGAGTATGATTTTCTTTGCGATATCTATGTCCTTAATATAAAATGATTCTACATAATTGTGGGTATGCATTGGATATTCACATACTCAGATGACATATATTGTTACCATAGGAGAGTGAACTTTTTATCTGGTAACGGTGAACATCATGTTAATTGTGGATATTTGGATATCCATACAGGCCAAGATGGGCTAATTACTAAGCAACTGGGAGACCAGAAAGGCCATGTTTCTAGCCATTTGCAGGATGATGATAGGTTGTAGGAAAGATGTCTTTCCACCTGTTGTAGAACAATTTCAAAATGCATTTTCTGAAGAATTTTTAGGGTTTCCACCTAAGAGTTCTGTGGAATTAAATGTTGAGCTTAGGTCGGGGGCTAAGCCAGTATCTATTACACCTAACATATGGAACCAATAGAGCATCAAGAGCTCAAAACATCTTTGGTGGAATTGGAGGATAAATGGTTTTTCCTTCCAAGTACATCCTAATGGGGATCACATGTCTTATTTTCAATGATGTCCAATGAGAGTTTACACTTTTCTGTCGATTACCTGAAGATGAATAAAATGACCGTAAAGAACTGATATACTCTTGACATATCAATGAACTATTTGAATAGATTAAAGGTGATTGTGTGTTCTCCAACATCGATATGAGATCAGGGTATCATCTAGCGAGAGTTCAAACCTATGAAACTACAAGAACATATTTCATAAAAATTTATGACCTTTTTGAGTTTGTTATAATGTCATTTGGGATGAAAAATACTCCAAAATTATTTACAGCCTTAATGTACAATATTCTTCATCGATAATTAGATCAGTTTGTGGTTTTGTATGTGGATGACAACTTGGTGTAGTCTAAGGCTCGTCACGATCATTCCCTACTTTTTGACATCGTCCTGGGTGCACTGAGAGAGCATCAGATGTATGGAAATCTTTGTAAATGTCAGTTTTGGACTGACATTGTACATTGTTTGAGGCATAACATCACAGAAGAAGGTGTCATTGTGGACCTCAAAAAAGTGCAGGAAATTATTTATTTGGAGTATTCGAAGAATGTTTTTGATATTCAAATTTCTTTTGGATTAACTAGTTATTAAAGAGGTTCATCCAGTATTGTTCCTTATTGGATGCACTGCTTTCTACTTTGACAAAGAAAGGGATAATGTTTGATTGGATAGAAGCATGCGAGAACGATTTTAGTGAGTTGAAGAATCACATGACATCGAAACTAATTTAGATCTTACCAGATTCAGGTGAGGAGTACAAGGTGTTTGTCCACACTTCTAGAATTAGGCTTGGATTTGTGTTGATTCAAGTGGATTGTGTTGTTTCCTACAGGTCATGAAAGTTGAATCCATATGAATGGAAGTACTCTATACATGTCCTCGAGTTGGAATTAGTGATTTATTCCATAATGTGTTGGGGACACTATCTTTTGGGTGAGAATTTAATAGTTTTTTTCGGATAAAAAAAGAATGAAGTATTTTATTTCACAACACGACATGAATATTCGGTAGTGAATATGGGTATACAATATTTTGCCAATTGATTTATAACTGGAATATACACCCAGAATGGGGAACAGTGAGGCTGATTCCTTGAGCATGAAATCTCAGACTCAATAGGTATATGGGTCAATTATAGGGTGGAAGTTGATGTCGTTGCTTGCGAAAATGCATGTGGTAGTTCAAGATATTCCATAGAGGATGACTCTAATTTCTATAGTAGTGGATTATACAGTCTTGAGATGGATCAGGGACATGATGTATGAGGATCTGAAGTGTTTAGACTTATGGTATTTCCTAGAAGGTGGGGATACACATTGGTATTGGATAATAGATGATGATGGTATTATATATGCAAGAAATCGGTTTGTGGTACCTATGAGTATGAAATAAGAACTCATTTTAGAATTTCATGCCTCAAAGTGGGTGGAACAGCATAGGGTGACAAAAATTTACAGTGACCAGCAATGATATTTTTGGTTTCCAGTCATGAAAAACGATATAGCAAGGTCTGTTACATAATGTTTCACCTATCAGCAGGAGAAGGTAGGGAATCAACAACCTAGAGGCCTATTGTTGATGTTTCCTATTTCAGAAAAGAAGTAGGATGATGTGACTATGTATTTCATGGAATGAATCCCCATGATTCTTAGGAATACTAATTCTATTTGGGTAGTTGTGGATTGAATATTGAAGCTAGACCATTTCATTCTTATCAGTTAAACATTATAGTAGAATAGTTGAGAGAATTGTATGTAGAAGAGATAGTTCATTTTCATGGGGTCTCACATAATATAGTTTTAGATCCCAATTCTCACATTAAATCATGCTTCTGGAAGGTATTACAGGAGGCACTTGGTAAACATTTTTTGATATGAACTTTATTCCAGCCATAGACAAGTGGGAAGTCATTGAATACCATACAAGTTTTAGAGGATACTATGTGAGCATTTTTTCATGAATTTGTTTGTTATTGGGAGGACCAAATGGATTTATTTGAGTTCACATATACCAATAGTTCCCATGAAACTATATATATGGCACAATATGATGCACTTTATGATAGACATTGTAGATAACTCGTATATTGGTTAGAGGTAGGGGAGTCATATCTGTTAGGACCAAATCTTGTTTAGGAGACCTCTGAGAAGGAGTAGTTGATTCTGAAAAGTATTGCTACAGCTCAAAGAAGGCATAATTCATACGATGATAGACATAGAATACCCCTATATTTTATAGAGGTAGATCAAGTATTATTTCAGATGTCACCTAGATTGGGTCTACACTGGATACATAGGTAGGGAAATTTGGATCCTAGTTTTGTATGACCGTTTTAGGTGCTCGAGAGAATCAGGGTAGTGGCTTATGATTATCCCTTCCCCATAAATTCAGAACTATGCATGATGCTTTCTATGATTCAAAACTATAGTAGTATCACCCAACACTTCACATGTCATTTATGTGGAAGTGTTTGACTTTGAGATAGATGTTTCCTTTTAAGATCATCTGATATGTGTGATGGGTTGCAGTGAGAAAGTGTTATGTGGAAATACTGTTCCATTAATTCATGTATTATGACAACAAAGAAGTGTTCAAGAGGATTCCTGGTAATGGGAAGAAGACATGAGGGCTCAATGGACCATCCTTTTTGTATCGAATTCATAGAGATGATCACGAGTGCTTCTCGAGTTTGAGCTTTTATAAGGTGGGGATATTGTAAGATCCGGACCTTCTCTAGAGTCATCTCGGGCGCATTTTGAATTAATTTTTAGGTATTTATGTACCTTTGTTTTGGAGATGTGGCTTGGGGATCTTTTGGGTGATTTATTAAGAAAAAATAATGGATAGTGGGTTGTGCATAGTTTGTGCATGGTTTGAAAAACCATTCGACTAAACCGTTCCAACCATGAAAACCTAAAGAGAGAGGAATGCATTGTTGGGGAATGGTTTTCCATAACCATGAACCCTTTCCCATGAAACCGTTCATACATGATTAATTATCCAAAAATCTATTTTTAAATACATATTAACCGCCAATGCTTCTATATTTTGAACTGGGCTTTGGCATTTAAAATTCTATGTAATTTAATATCCTTCCAATGTGATTCCATGGTGATTCGATCAACTTTTTTCAATATCAGAACCCTAAATTGTAGATGCGCTCTCTTCCCAGTAAGTGGATTTCATACCATTGCATCACCCGTTAATTCCTATATCATTCCATGATCTTTTAATGGAATATCTCCACCGTTTCCTTGGAGCTAAACCCATGAGTTGAGATCTAGATCTAGGATTGTGGATATAGGTCTATATTTCAAGATCACTATTCCTTTGATCTTAATTATGGTTTAGGGGTTTAGATATAGTGAATTATCGATGATGTTGTGCAAATCGGATTTTGGGGGTTTCTGTTCGGCTAACATCCGTCAATAAACTGAGGTAGGTGGTCTAAATTGAACTCTTATAGTCATGGATTTGATATGTGATTCTGGGATTATGATTTTTCTAGCTTCCCATGATAATTGACTTCCATAATTGAAGTGATTAGGAATATGGATTTAACATTTGATTTCCTTGGAGATTAAATGTTAATTGAATCACGGAACAAAAAAAGATGTGTTTCCCAAAGAGATATTTTTTAGAGATTGGTCATGGGTTCACATAATGTAATTGAGATATTGAATTGATTGTGTTATTATAACTTATTGGAGGATATTAATAATGAAATTAATTTTATCTATGTAAGATAATTTACTCTGATAATTAATTATTTTCCATCATATTGACCAATGTTATTTAAATGTGAGAATTAATTATAACATGTTGAGATTTTATATTGATAATTGATTGTGAATAATTTATTTGGGAATCAGAATTATGTTTATTGTTGAATTCATTGATGAATTAATTAATTTGGAATGATCTTAGATAATTTTTGAGTTAAATGATGTACATATAAATGTTTAAAAAATAATTATATTTTAAATGAAATGATGTGGAATATTATTTTGAATTAATGAATGATTAAATGGATGTGTTGTTTGTGGTGCTAAGGATGTCAATATAGAACAATTAAATGTTGGGACAAAGACATGGAGTTCATCCACAATAGTTTCCAACCTTGATATATTGAGGTGTTAGGCATGATGACCTACACCGAATGAGATATGGAGTGTTAGGAATGAAGACCTACACAGAATGATATTTTGGGTGCTTGTAGAGACGTTCAACACAAAATAAATGATGATAATGAATGATGATTCAAATGAGAAACATTAATTGAAACTGGGCCTAATTTTATAATTAATGATTACATGAAAATTTGATTCTTGTTTAATTATCCATTGTATTTATTTCATTATAAAATCATATACAATATCTTTTCAGTGGACTTATTTTAGACACCATTGGTGCTGGACAAATAAAATTTACTCAAACCCTATGCAGGCCGCCAGATTAGGACTTGAGTGGGATTTTTTGTTGTAGGACATGATAAGGGAAAGGCCTTATGATAGGTTGTTGTTTTGGATTGGATCATGGTAGAGGGAATTAGACACAGTTTCGGCCCCTATTGTTAGTCATTTTGTCTTTACTATTAGTTCCACTATAGATATATGTCATTTTTCTTTTCATAGAAAGTTTAACCTTTCTGTTGATTATTTTATTTTCTTGTCTTGAATATCATATGACAGGGTATAATTTTTGTTATTTATAAAATTCCACACATGTTTAATTTTGTTTTCATCCATTGGTATTTTATTCTAATAAAATATGTCATAGTCTCCCCAAGACTGAGTTACCAGAACCTTGCTTCATGTTGGAACCCTTTTCATAGGGGGCTTCACGCTTAACGGTAGGTGGCCAACCAACTCAGGGCACCATTTAGGGGCACCCGCATTAGGACATCACATATCACAAGAAATTTTTATAGAGGACCTGATCACCAATATCATAGTCCTTCCTTAAATAACCACTAATAATCGTGGAAATTTGAATTTACTGAATCATCATTTTTTAATGGGAGTTATATCCAAATTACATACAAATAATAATGTACATTTCTCACACCTGGTGGTGCAACACCAACATGTTTAAGATGTCACAACCTACATTCTGTTTAATTTTGAGGAAAAACCTGAAATTTATTTCTGATGGGAAGAATATCCTAACGAAATATTTGGGAAGGGGAAAGAATAGATCCAAAATTCTAGAAGAAAAATCGTGATGGGAAGAATTATAGTTGAAGAATAATCGAAATACAATTAAATAATAGTTGATAAGAAGATATAGAAATTTAGGGAAGCTAGTGTTTTTTCATCACCCCACTAGAGGAAGACGAAGACACTGATGATCTACAATGATCACAAGAGAACATTTTATATTGATGAACTTTCCTGAACAATTTTTTGAGAACCAAAAAATATATTATCCTATCCCTTTTGAATTTTTCATATTACCTAGTACATATCTATTTTTCATGAATAAATATCTAAAAACATTAAATGATGGATCTAAAGGAGAATTTACTTGTCTAAAATATGCACAAAACATATTAATTAATAATAATAATAAAATAAGGTTGTTAACTTATTATGTTGAATCTACACTATAAAAAAACCATGTCGGTCTAATATTTTTTAATATAATAGGAATAAATTAATATATTAAGAGTAATATTTATTAAAAAATAAAATTTAATATTCAATTGAAATAGTGAAAATAATAATGCATATTATCCATGTAAAAAATGTTATGAAAAAAGGGAATCGTTTAAGAAATAATATGAATGAGCATATGTCTTTTAAAAATGAAACAATTATTTTTCAAAAATCATTCATTTATATTTAAAATTAAAATAATAAAACATTTAATACAAAAATTAATTTCAAAAACATATATTAAAATACGGATATAAAAGTTTTAGAAAAAATTTAAATAATGGTGAGTCATGACTCCCCACTGAAAATAGAGAGCGATGATACATTACACACCATTGGAAATATACAATGGTGGGAGTCCAATGTTTTACCTACCATTTCATTTTTCTAAAAAAATTACATAGATAAAACTAATATCAATTCCATGAATCTTAACATCCAATGATCACATTAGAATAATAAAAACTTACCAACAATTGGATGACTAATGAAGACTCATGAATCACCATTAGGATCAAATGATTACTTGTTGAAAACATAACCAAATAACAAGAAATAATGTAAATATTAAGAACATTACTTTTGTTAATAAAATAATCAGGAAAAAAATAGAATGAATCCAATAAAATATTAGCTTCTATTATTCAATACATATGTATAAATGAAAACAATGAAGTAGGAGTATATAACCATAATTAAAAACAAATAAAAAAATAAATACATATTTAGTAATATTGTAAAATAATTACATAAATAGTAGAAGTAGAACATGGTAAAAGATAAATTTGTAGGATCGACATAATGAATGAAGATACTGATTGTAGTATCAAACTATGTTCTAGTTACTCAATATACAAGAGGGGGGGGGGGTGAATTGTATACTTTAATAATTCCTTAATGAAATTTCGTATAAAAAAAATTCACAACACCTCTAAGTTCAACTAAATATCTTTATTCTGGAAATGTAATTCCGAAAAAAAGATTCCAGAATTGAAACTTAATGACAGTTTACATCAACAATGAACCTACCGTAAAGCATATAGAATACTATTTAATCAGAGTACAAGTTTAAGGAAGTATTAGATAGTTATACTTTCCTCAACAACCAAAATTATAGTGGAAAAGAAACATGAAACACTACAAGTAACAAGTAGTAAATATTTTAACATGAAGAGAAGGGTATCAAACAACCTTGGATAAAGGTATATTGATTTATACTTTCAGGAATATCTGTCTCAGCCAAACCCAGGTAGGTCCTCAATCCAAAGATCAGTATCTATCTTACTATCCCCACAAGCCCTCGATTGGTAAAGAAAACTGCACATCTGACTTCACAACATGAAGTATCTGATTTTAAGGAAATTACACCCCTGCACAAGGCAATTATGCATGAATAAATGTTTGAACAATCCTTTCAAATATTCCGCACGAAGCCTGAGAGTTCTAAAGAGCCTCTCTCTCTAGAAATTACTTCAACAACATGTAAGTAAGTTCTGCCAAAAGTGTGTATGAAAAAGTTGTCTGTAATGTTCTGAGCTCATTCAAATGAGTTCCTATTTATAGGCACGGCTACAACGGTCGGATCCCTCCTCCAATGATCATATTATTTCCTTTAATTTCGGAGGGACCTGAACACGTGTCACTCAAACAACAGATAGTTTGTTACTGAAAGAATGAAATCGTTTTGTAATCGAAACATGAGTAAGAAAAAAATATGGTTACATAAGAATAAACAATTATTTGGAGTTTAAGGAAGAATAGTTCAGAGTCTAACCGAAAAAACATTCGGTATCTATTATACAAGGATATTAGGATCCTGTTTTCCAAGGAGTTTGGAACCTGAATTTATAGAATTCAGAGTCTGAATTTCATGGATATTCTATGTGAGAATTTATAAAAATTCAGAGTCGAAACATACAAAGTTCGGAGTCTGGATTCATAAGAATTCAGAGTTAGAACTCATAAGAGTTTGAAGTCTGAATTCGGAGAACTCGGAGTGAGATCTCATAAGAGTTCTGAGTATGAATTCAGATAACTCGGAGTCATAACTCATACGAGTTTGGAGTCAAAATTTAGAGAACTCGGAGTCCGAACTCATAAAGGTTTGGAGTCTGAATTCTGAGAACTCGGAGTCAGAACTCATAAGTGTTTGGAGGCTGAATTCAGAGAACTCTGAATTAGAACTCAGAAGAGTTCGAAGTCTGAATTATGAGAACTCGGAGTCAGAATTATGATCCTAAAAACAGAATTCTCATTATCTAAGTATTATATGATTCTGAGGTTTTAGATATGAAACCAAATTTTACGCTTAGAATAGTCAATGGACAATGAAAAACATGGTAATGATAAATTTCCACGGAGAAGGAAAATTTTCCTTATTAAAGTAAAACACAGGGTAAAATAATATGAAATTTTCCTTGAGATAATGTCTTTGTGATTTTCCAAACATGTGGATTGGTAAAGTCATAAGGAAACCTTATTGACTCACCAATCTCCCCAAACATGAAGGAATGGAAATATCATAAGAAAACCATATTCAATCAAAATTCTCCCCCTTTTTGGAAAGAACAAACATATTTACGAAAAAGAAAATAAGGACATAGAAAATATTTTTCTAGACATTGAAAATAGAACATATCTCCCTTATCATATGGGCCATGATGAATATGACTAACTCCCCCTTAGGATTTAAACCACTATGGATCTAATTCTAGATTTCTGGGATGAGATTTTCATTACCATGAATATGGAAATCTCTATAATAAAAACTCCACCTTAGATAAACTCCCCCATAATTATGGATATTTCTTCTTTAATTAGTATTCTTTTTTCCTTTATCCCCCTTTTTGATTTTCAAAAAGAATTTGTTGGAATGGAAAAGAAATTATGGTACCTTAAATATTTTTACAAAAAATATAATAGGCAGGCAACCAAGAATTTCATTATGATAAGAAAGAATTTCTACAAAGAAGAAAAATACAACAAATGATCGGATTGCAACAAAGTTATCTTTCCTTTTCCTTTGGCATCAAATTCATGACTATAGTCTTAATCTTTTTGAGCTCCTTATAATCTACCTATGCACGCTTAGGAAGCTGATCCTGATCCTCAACTTTCTTTTCTAAACCATTGATTCATTCTTCATGACACTTAAGATCCTCTGCCCAATCCTTTAGGACTTCATACTGCGTGACAAGTTTTTATTCTATCTCAATCCGATGATCTCTTTCTCTCTTCCAGCTTTGGGAAATATAATACAATTTCCCATTTAGATCCTTCACTTCTCGAATCCAAGAATTTTATTCTAATGTTAACTTTTCATCAAAATAGTTTGTAAGAACTTTTATCCTACCATCTTCAATGTCAAACGCCTCCTTGAGACCAACTAGGAATTCATCACGTTCTCTCAAATATTCTACTATCTTCTTTGACCAGCCAACTATTTTCATATAGGGCCTTTTGTAGGCATCGTAGATAATGAAGAAATTATTGAAATCAGCTTCATGATTGATACACGTGTCCATCACCATGGATAGTAAATCTGATTTCAGTTTTAGTGTGTGTTGAAGCATCTGACATCTACAGTCAATGGTTGCAAAAATCTGAATACTTCCAAACAACTTATTCAATTATTGGACAACGAAATCATGTCCTATAGAAGACGATTCTCAATATGAGACTTTTCTATGTATGGGCTCTTTCTCTAGATCAGCATGTTTCTTATTTTACGATCCACCTGCTTCCTTTTTCTTGAAAATGGCTTTTATATGTGTATCAGCATCCACCAGTTTCCCCTTATCAGTTCTCGGATTGGCTTCCCCATCGGGAGATTCATGTTCACTATCAGACAGCTGAATGATTCTATCTTCATCTATATTTTCCTTCTCATATCCTTCCTCATCATCTTTAGGATGAATACAATTAAGATTAAAACATTCTTCCTTAGAAAATTTGTTCACATCATCTTCAGCTTTCTCATCATCTTCTTTCTGTTCTTTCCCACGTGTAGCAAGTTTTTAAGATTATTCTTCTGAAGTTTGTGTTGATAATTTCTCATATGGAAATTCTTTCTCATGGAAGTCTTCAACATTCTTTAAGAGATCTTATGTGTTACCACTATTTTCTTCTTCTTCCACTTCTTCCACAACACTTTCAACTTCAACAACTTTTTCATGGTATTTTTTCAGAGTCATGAATTTCTTCCTCGGGGTCTCAGTTAAAGCTCCTACCATGAATGATTTTGGAACTAGTGTATTCTATGATGCTTTGTTAGTATCCCTCATAAGGGAATGGACAATTTCAGTCACAAACACCTTCTTATTTTGTTTCTTTTCTTTAGCTTCCTTCTGATGCTCATCTACTATCTTCTCTTTTAAGGATTTGGATTCAGTAGTATCCAAACAAAAACATGGCTCCCCTCCATTCATATTTTTCTTATCTTCCCTCTATTTTTCTACAACCTCACCTGGATAAGCTTTTTGTTTCTTAGGTTTTGGATGTGCGGAATGGGCTTCCTTAGTTTTTTGGGTTTTCCTTCCTCTTCTACTTGCTTCAGCTTCCTCTTCTTTCCAACTTTTTTCGATGGTTCACCCACTTCTTGATTTTTCAGAACAATAATATCTTCTTCATTTGGTAGGTCATAAAATTCTCTAGAGCCTTTAGAAAAACACATTTTCATCTTCTTCAATGTATCATCACTGACTAGCATGACTTTACAATTTCTAGGCATCGAACTGCAAGTAATTTTTATATATTTTAAACACCGAACAATCAACCTAGAAAGTATGGTCGGGTACATGATAATATGAGCCTTCATGTTTCCATTATTGATATTCTAAATCGTAATCAGAACATGCTTAACCAAATTAACCTTCCTCAGGTTCACTAGAAAATCTATGATGTACATATCACTCTTTTTCAATGTGTCCTTATAACCTTTTCTCAAAATTATTAATCCTTGAACCCATAATTCGAGAATCCGATTATTTGTAGAGAGGTGAAAAATCTTCGGAGTCTTGACATAAGTAAGACCAAGGCACTACATGGATTTCACCTTTACAAAGCTTCCTTTGACATTTTTCAACTTTTGGGAACAGAATTCAGCTTCCCCTTCGTATGGAATACCATCTAAGATGGATACATTAGTATATGAAAGAGCATAGTTCATTCCATATAATTTGAAGGAAAACATCTCTCTACTTTCTTCCTTGATGAAACAAACGGATTCATAAAACTCAATAAGAAAATCTGGAAATACCAAATCTTGATCCCCTAGCTTTGATATGAATACAATCTCCCTTCCATTCAATTTAATGTTCTTCGAAATGATTGAATCATACTTAGTTAAGAAGTTCAGATGCACCAACATTTCTCTATACACCTTCCACTCTGATATTGGCTTGACAGTCGACATATCATTCTGAGATGATTCTTCTACAGACATTCGGAATTGATAAAACTCTGAGAAGTTCAGAATGAGCATAATTATAGGGTCAGAACATGAGTACGTGAGAGCTTGAGATCGATGTGGTACTAGCATTAGGGGTCCATTATATAGGCATTTGATGCAACAGTTCATCTTCCAAAGTCAATCCAATGGTTGAAAATTCTTCGGATCAGATCTGACGGTTGATATGATAACCACAAGGAAAACTTGATAGAATCTGATCATGTGAGGTTTTTAAGAAATCATTCAGTTTTAGGAAAATGAGAATCTAAATTTTTTTTAAAAACAAATGAAAATACCATCATGTAAATGATGATTATGAAAAATTATGAATGGAAACAAACCTTTCATATTTCCAAGATGATTATTCGTATTGAAGAAAAATATTCTTGATGAACATTAGATTCCAAAAAATTTGATTAGAAAAAATAAATTTGAAAGAAAAAATCTCCATTACGAAAATTTTGAGTACAAAAATATTCATTATGAAAATTTTATGTTTGAAAATATTCATTATGAAAATTTTGAGTGCGAAAATCATCATTACGAAAATTTCGAGTACGAAAATCAACATTATGAAAATTTTGTGTATGAAAATTTTAATTAATAAAATTTTGAGTACGAAAATATTCATTACGAAAACATTGAAAATCCGACTATGAAGAGTTTTATTATGAACAATTTGAAAAATTAACAAGAAAATGTACGCCCCCAATGAAAATGAGTTTATAACTGTAAGGAGATTGATTTCAACAAAATGTTAATGAGAAATATTACCTTGCAATTATCATTCCAAACTTCTATTTAATGTATTCAAATCTATCAGAGGATAATTATTTTGTGAAAATATTAGCAAGTTGATCTTGTGTTCCAATAAATTTAAGAATGATATCCCCTTTTGTGTGTGATCCCAAAGAATGTGATGCCTAAAATCATTGGGGTTTTCACCAGAGTGATGTGCATGGTTTTTACTAAGGGAAATGCTAATAGTATTATTACACAGAATTTGGGTTTTGGTAAAACTCATACTATAGTTTGTAAGTTGATGTTGCATCCACAACACTTGAGCACAACAACTTCCAGCTGCTACATATTCAGCTTCTGCAGAGGAAAGTGCTACTAAGTGTTGCTTTTAGCATGACCAGGAAACTAATGAATTTCTTAAGAAATAACAAGTTCCAGATGTACTCTTTTTATCCAATCTACATCCCCCAAATTCAGAATCTGAAAAAAATTAGAACAAAATCATTTCCAGAAATATAAGAGTCTTAAATACATGGTTCCCTTTAAGTAGCAAATTTTTTTTCACTGCCTTTAAATGAGATTCCGTTGTATTGGATTGATATATTTCACATATTCACACTGAAAACATTATGTCTGCATGACTATCTATCGAGTAATGTAAACATCCTATCATACATCTATAAATTTTTTGATCTACTGGTTTCCCATCTTCATCATGATCAAGTCTGTTTGAGGTACCAATGGGAGTAATAATACTCTTATTGTTTTCATAACCATACTTTTTAAGAAGATATTTAATATACTTATGTTGGGATCAATATATTTCTTATATTTTTTGAGAAATTTGTAAACCAAGGAAAAATGTTAACTCACCCATCATACTCATTTCAAACTCATATTTCATTACATCCGCAAAGGAGTCAATTAATGATTGCTGAGTTGAACCAAATATCATGTCATCAACATAAATTTGAATAATCAAAACATTTTTTATCTTTCATTATAAAAAGGGTTGGATCTGCATTTCCCTTAATATAATTATTTTGATGAAAAAATCTTACAATCCTATCATACCATGCTTGAGGGGCTTGCTTAAGTCCATACAATGATTTTGTAAGTTTATAAACTAGTTAAGGATATTTTGAATCTTCAAAACCAGAATTTTGTTCAACAAAAACATCCTCTTGTACAAAACCATTAAGGAAATCACATTTCAAATCCATTTGAAAAAAGTATGAAGTTGAAGAAAGCTTTAAAGGCATGTAAAATATTAGGAGATTCAAGTATAGCTACTAGAGCATAGGTTTCTTCATAGTCTATTCTTTCTTGTTGACTATAGCCTTTAGCAACTAATCTAGCTCGATTTATTATTATGATTCCATTTTCATCACACTTATTTCTGAATACCCATTTTACTCCAATAACAGACGTTTCCTTAGGTCTTTCACCCAAGGTCCAAAATTTATTTCTTTCGAATTCATTTATCTTATCTAGCATAGCTTTTATCCATTCGTCATCACCTAAAGCATAATAGGAGTTTTTTTGTTCAAATTGGGAATGGAATGGTAAATGTTCGAATTCATTCCATAAAGAACTTCTTGTCCTTACATGTTGATTTACATAACCAATGATACCATCACTGGAATGATTCTTAAGAAACAACTGATATGGGTTTTGTAAAACCTGTTTATCAACATAAGGTATGAAATATTGTGGGGTAAATGCTTCAGAAACTTTTTCTTGGGAAATTACCTTATCGGAAGGATCTTCTAACAAATGTTGATAATAAGTTTTTGAAATAACATCCTAATATGTAGGTTGGGGATGCTTAAAAACAAAAGGATCAGTTTCTTCAAATTTTACATGTACTATTTTTTCAATAGTATAAGTGTTTTTATTGAAAACTCTATAATCCGTAGAAGTTTTGGAGTAGCCTATGAAAATTCCTTCATTACATTTTGGTGTGAATTTTTGTAAATTATATTTAGTATTCAAAATGAATACCTTGCAACCAAAAAACATGAAGTAGGAATGTCTAGGTTTTCTACCATTCTATAACTCAAAAAGAGTTTTATTAAGAAATGTTCTAATCAATACATGATTTATAGTATAAAAAGAAGTAATTACTGCTTCAGCCCAAAGATGTTTGGCTATATAATATTCACTCAAAATGGTTCTTGTTATCTCTTGAAGAATTCTATTTCTTCTATCAACAACACCATTTTGATGAGGTGTTCTAGGAGTTGAGAAGTTATGATAATTCCTTTTCTTGTTCAAAAAAATTCAAAATCAGAATTTTGATATTATCCTCGATGATCACTATGAATAGTTATCAAAGGGACGTTTTTTCTCATTTTTCTCTTGGGAACTAAAACTTTTGAAATAATAAAATGATTCAGATTTCATTGCTAGAAAATAGACTCACATAAATCTAGTGTAATCACCAACTAAGACAAATACATAATAATTTCCTCCAAAGATTCCTGTTTGTGTTGGTCCAAAAAGATTCATATGCACTAACTGTAATGCATCAGTAGTTAAGACTTCACCGACTGATTTAAAACATGATTTATGTATCTTCCCATATTCACAAGGATAACAATCTTTTGAAGAATAAAATCTATGCTCTGGTAGACCCTTAACTAGTATTTTCTTAGAGATTTTTCATAGGTTCCTAAGGTTATAGTTTCCTAACCTTCTATTCCAAAACCAAGAATGATCTTCCATTTCACTAAGTCAAGGTTGACTTGGTTCTTAAGGTCTTTAATGTCACGTGTGTGAGCATTCTCTTGCCTATTATCTGAAAGAATAAACTCTTCCTTGGAATTGTGTACTAAGCACTTATTATTCCTAAAATTCACATGTTATCCTTCACCACATAATTAAATTATGCTAATGAGTTTGGGATTAAGTGCTTTAACAAGTAAAACATTTTAAATCAATGTTTTTTCAAGAAGAACAATTCTAACTATACCATTAATTTCTCAATAAGCATTTTCTATGAATGTTACTTTTCCTCCTTTCGCCTTGATAATATTTTCAAACATGTTATTGTTACTAGACATATGTTGTGAACATCCACTATCCATGTACCATGTATTTCTGTTGATACATTTTTTTCCTTAAAATAATAAAGTTAGGCTTTCGGAATCCAAACATTCGTGGATCCGTAATTGTTAGAAAATAAAATTTTGGTTATCCACATTTGATTAGAAAAAATAATTTTTATTAAATCCATGATACTAAACATTATTTGATGAACAGTTTTTTTCCAATGCCCACCACTTTGACATTTTAAACAAAAAGGACCACTGGATGGAATAAGATATGACTTTTTTAAAACAGGTTTTTTGTGAGTATAACCTACTCCAGTATTATTTCCGTGAGGTTTGATTTGAGAATACATCTTGTCAAAAAAAATTTACCAGAAGTAAAGTTTTCAAGATGTTTCTTAAGGGAATATATTTCAGCTTTTAGTCTTATGACTAAAATCCTAACCTCAGGAATTATTTCCTTAGAGTTATATTTTTCCTTAAAAACATTTATTTGTAAAATAGTATTCTTAATATCATTAGAAATTTTTTCCTTTTTAGAATTCACTTCCTAAAGGTCTTTAGAACGATTTTCTAGAAGCTCATCCTTATCATTAGGATATTTAAAGAGGTCTGAAATATCATTTATAAAAACTTATTCTCTAGTATTTTCCTTGTCTAATTTCATAAAAATTTTAAAATTTCGTTCTTCTATCAACTTGGAAAATATAGATACTTATTCATAAGAAGGCATTTCTTCATTATCTGAAGATGAGGTATCTTCATTTGAAGTAATATATTCAAAATAGTAATTTTTATCAAGAGATAAATTTGTTAAAGCCTCAACAGAGTGTACCTTGGACATTAGGCATGTATTTGGGAAATAAGTAGTAGCAATGAATCCAATATTTTTATTTGCTGATGATTCATATTTAGAAGATTCACTTCCTGATTAGTCTACACAGTAGGCACTCCAATTATCATTTTCCTTTAGAATTTTCATGTGCTTCGAATGATAAAACATCTTCTTGTTTCTCTCGAAATTCCTTTCCTTATTTTCATTCTTTTTCAATAGAGGGAAATCATGTCTGATATGACCTATTCTTCTACATTAATAACAAGTAACTTCATAATCATTCTTCTATTTTTTGTCTCTCTTCTTGAACTTATTTTGATAGTTTGTCTGACCTACTATCTTTTCATTCTCCGAGCAATATTAGGTTATTCATTATTAGACATTTCTGTATCACTAGATTCTAACTGAATAGTAACATTCTTTGACTTTGATCTAGTTACTCTTTCTTATGTTTTGGCTTTCATATGTTTTGATTTAGTTTTAAAAGCAACACCTCCATTCACATTCTTCTTTTTAACATTATTAGCATTTCTCTTCAATCTAGTCTCTTATGGAAGAAGAGTTCGAAACATCTCCTCTATGTAAATCTGGGTGACTTAACTGTTCTCATCAATTGCTGTCTTCTTGGAATCCCACTCATTTGGAATGATTTCTATGATCTTATCTACAAGGTCCTCATCATCCAAACTTTCTATCCTGTAGATTGTATGTTATTCACGATTGGCATTAAACTTTGATGAACTTTACTAATGGGTTCTCCATAAGGATATTCAAATCCATGGTATTCTGCTCTCAACATAGATCTTCCTATCTCTATAACTTTAGATGTACCGAAATGTGTAACATCAAGTTTCTTCCAAATAATATTTGCCACTTCACATGAATATTTTTTAATATAGATGTTCCTAGTCATGGAATATAGAAATGTATTTTTGACTTTGAAATTTTCTTGATATTCTGATTTCTCATGATTAGTAAAAGTTCTCAATTCCATATCAACAATCTTATAGTATCTTGTCTGCATCAGGTAGTTATCAACTCCAGTGTTAATAACAAAAGTCTTCATCGTATACCTCTTGTACTCATAATCATTTCCATAAAAAAAATAAGAGGTTTGGTAGGATTTAGATTGCCGACATAACCAATATTTAAACCTGTTAGCTTAATGAAAATCTTTCCAAACAAACTTATTTGTAATAAATGTTTGTAAACAAGAAAATAATATCCTAACCAAGGAAAATAGAACTACAATATCTCTATGAAAAATATGATTTCAAACATAATGAGACAGAAATTCTTATTCTGAAAAATTGAAGAAAAAGATTTATATTCTGACTCTAGTCATGAGATTAATTCAGATTGAATGAATGCTCTGGTACCAATTGTAGGACGAAAATAATGAATGAAGATATTGATTGTAGTATAAAACTATGGTTTATATAGTCAATCTATAAGAGGGGTGAATTGTATACTTTAAAAATTCCTTATGAAAATTTGGTATAATCAAAATTCACAACACCTCTATGTTCTAATAACTTGCTTGATTCCAGAAATTTAATTCCAAAAAGGAGATTCTAGAAATGAAACTCAATGATAGTTTACAACAAAAAATATTATACCTTAATGCATATAGTATCCTATTTAATCAGAGTACAAGTCTATGGAAGTGTAATATAGTTATAATTTCCTCAACAACCAAAATTACAGTGGAAAACCAACATGAAACACTACAAGTTACAAGTAATAACTCTTTTAACCCAAAGATAAGGGTATCCAACAACCATGGATAAAGGTCTCCTGATTTATAATTTCTTAAAAGTCAGTCTTTCTCAAGCATAGGTAATCCCTCAATCTGAAGATTGGTATTTGTCTTGCTATCCCCACAATCCCATGATTTGTAATGAAATCAGAACCTCTAACTTCACAACCTGAAGTCTCTGATTTTAAGTAAATCACAGCTCTGCACAATGAAATTCTGCAAGAAGAAAAGTTCGAACAAGCCGTTCAAGCATTATACATGAATCATGAGAGTATGTAAGAGCATCTCTCTCTAGAAATCACTTCAACATCATGTTAGTAAGTTCTATCAAAAGTTGGTCTGCAAAGGTTTTCTTTAATGTTCTGAGATCATTCAAATGAGCTCCTATTTATAGGCACGAATCCCACAGTCGGCTCCCTCCTCCAATGGTCATATTTTTCCTTGTAATTTAAAGGGACCTATACACGTGTCACTCAAACAACATTTAGTTAGTAACTAAAAGTATGCCATCGTTTTTTAATCAAAACATGTGTAAGAAAAAATATGGTTACATAAAAAAATTCAATTATTCTGAGTGTAAGGAAAAATAGTTCAGAGTCTAACCAAAAATACATTCGGTATCTATAATACAAGGATATTATGATTCTGTTTTCCAAGGAGTTAGGAAGCTGATTTCTATAGAATTCGGAGTCTGATTTTCAAGGAAATCCAGAGTCTGAATTTATAATAATTTGAAGTCTGAAATTACAATGTTCAGATTATGAATTCATAAGAATGTGGAGTCAGAACTCACAAGAGTTCAGAGTCTGAATTCAGAGAACTTGGATTCAGTACTCATAAGAGTTCGGAGTCTGAATTCAGAGAACCCAGAGTCATAACTTATAAGATTTTGGAGACAAAATTCAGAGAACTCGAAGTCAGAACTGATAAGACTTCAGAGTCTGAATTCAAATAACTTGGAGTCAGAACTTATAAGAGCTTGGAGTCTGAATTCCGAGAACTCAGAGTCCAAATTCTAATTCTGAAAACAGAATTCTCTTTATCTAAATATTATATGATTCCAATTTTTAAGATATGAAACCTAATTTTACACTAAGACATGATAATGAACAATGAAAAACATCGTAAGGATAAATTTACTCAGAGAAGTAATATTTTCTTTATGAAATTAAAACACAGTATAAAATGATGTGAAATTTTCCTTGAGATAAGGGGTTTGTGATTTTCAATCACTGAGGATTGGTAAAGTCTTATGGAAACCATATTAACTCAATAATCTCCCCATATAAGAATAAATGGAAACGTCATAAGAAAACCTTATTGACTCTAACAATTATCACGTAATAGCATTATGAATTCTACGGCCAAAGGAATACTAAAATTAAATAATTATGAAAATATAAAGGGTGTACAAGAAACTCACTAACTGAATTTTTAGTGGTGGTATGAATAAATCACCATTGGAAAAAAGCAATGGTGATAAAATGAGTCAACCTCAGTAAAAATATTGGTAAAAAAATGTGTCACCATTGGTTAAAAATAGTGGAGACAAAAAATACATCACCATTTGTAAGAACTAATGGTTAAAAATGTATCACCATTAGTGAAAAACAATAGTGTAAAAAATGACTCACCATTGGTAAAAACTAATAGTGGCTCAATAAAAAAGTGAACTCTAAACAGAAAGGCAACATACTATTTAATAAAACAAAGATAATGAAAACTAGGAGGAATCATGAGGGATAAGAAATGAAGAATAATTTATATGGGGAAGTTGAGATAAAGGAATCCAAAATCATAATGACAACTAGTTTATAAAGATATGAAATGATTTGATGAAAAGAAGAGTATGAGGGAAACATCCAAAGAGGGAGACAATGAACTCATTAACCATTTTCTTGATAACAAATAACTGGTATCAAATAAAATAAATTAATATGACGATGACGTATAATTAGAGTCAAAAGATATGCTAAGATGGATGTTGGAGAAATAATTCTGAAAAAAGAGTAGTAGAGAAGAAGATAAGAAGATTATGAGAAATCATGTGGGATAAAACAAGTAATCTGGGTGTTCAAAACATATGTGTGGGATGAATGATATGATTGAATTACTTTGTTAAATCGAGAGGGAATCTGATGTCCAAAAATGAAATTCAGTTTCCCCACATCAAACCCAACACACTAGGATCGATTGGTATAGATGTTATGATGTGGTGTAGACATGCTAGAGGAAAATACACATGGCACACACGGTGGGATTGTGGGAGACCTATGCCCAATCTATGTGGGCACACTCCATGGGCCTTAAACATGTTCTTGTTAACTCTCTGCCAACACTTTTCTTGACACATTCCTCTTTAAGGGATACCATGACTATCTCCGATGGGGATTGACCTCTTAGCCCCACTAAATGATTATGAATGTTCATCCTATGTGTCATACTTATTAGAAATTATTTTTTATAACAAATAAATAAATATAATGGAAAAAATGTTAGACATAATAACATAATATGAATATATATTAATAAGAGATAATATTTATAAAAGAAAAAATTTATTGAATTTAATGTTATTCAATCCTAATTTATCAGAATATAAATATTTTAAATGATTATTACCGAGTTACAAACATATTAATGTTAAATTCAGTGATGAGCATGCTTTTGGGTAGTTTATTAATGTAAACAGATGGATATATGATAATTATTAATTACAATGTTATATATTTATGATCATATTAATGAATCTCAATATTTTTTAATATCGTATTGATTAATCATTAACATTTTCAGAACAATCCATGTGGTAAAATGATGAAAAATGAATTACAGTACTTACTGGAGTCCGTAGTATACTAATACACATATGTCTTTTTTATGATATCTATGAATAGAAATAAGGGAATGAAAAGTGTAATTTACCATGTTCAAATATTGATTATATTATATATTTATTATATAGTTTATAAATACATCTCATCAATTATCCTTGGGTAAGGGTGATAAAAAATTAATTACATTTCTTAATGGAGGCCATTATAGAAGCCCTTAACATTTCGAACCCATAATTACATGACCGATGAAAATGGATTCATATAATTTCAGTAATATAATATATAATATTTATGGGTTTTGAGAATTAGAAAAAATCCTTATGTTATGTAATATAGATAGAAACAATGTGTCCTTTTTCCAAAAAAATGGATTCTTTTGTCTACACGCCAATTTCATTCTGATATAATTTCATTATTCTTGGATAATTTCCATTATTTATAACTAGACATCATAATATCTTATAATAATATTTATACACTATTAAAAACATTTAAAAATATATTTTAATATTAAATGATCAATAACATATATGAAATCACATGTAAATAACCCCTTCTCCCTTATTCGATGATAAAAATTTGTTTCCTCTTGAAATGAAAAAATTTCAATAATTTTTTTTAGAAGGTAGATATTTGGTATCTTCAAGAATCCGATTCACAAAAATATTTCACTCATCTTTTAACTATTTCAAAATACTTTAATCCAATTTAAATTAGTATGAATAACCTATCATGTGATGGTTGTTATCTTTCAAATTTAAATTAAATTTTGTGATCTTCTGTGAATGATGTGAAAATAACACAATCAAAAGGTAGGTCAATATAAAATATACCTATGGGTGTCCACTAGAAACAATAATATCAGTCTAAAGAATAAAAAAAATTATTCATTTATTCCACGATTTGACCCTCTTAATGATCAATGAATCTATTTTCTAAACAATCGAAAACCCATAGATACAATTAGCGTATTATGTGTATAATTAATCTCCAAAAATGATATGAGAAAATAATCAATCTAGATTAGGAAATATGTGGGAGAATGAATAAAACAATATTTATCAGGCTTCCAAAAATCAATTTAAGGTGTCATAATTGGAGAATATCACACAAAAAACACTAGATTTGGACCCTAGGATATTGGGACTTAAATTAGGCATGAGGGAATAGATTAAAATGGGTGGGGTCATGCTTTTAAAAAACATATAAACTCATCCTCTCTATATGTTACCATCAAACACCACCAACTACCTTATTTTCATTGGGTAGATATGATTCATCTCTGGAGTTCCATGGGTCACATGGTGGTTGCTTGACAATGTCACACTTACTCAAGTGAATCACCAGTTGGGTAGTGGCTTCCCATTGTTGTCTAGTTAGACTACTACAACATGAAATTTGATAACACATACACTATCCAATCAACTCAATGGTACTAGCCATGCAAACACTTATTCACTAAATACAAACACATAAAAAAACTTAAAAAATCAATCCAAAAGATTAAATATATGCATAATAAAAATAGTGGTGTCCCACCCATGGAGTTTCAAACTAGTTTTGATGTAAAAAATAATATTTATTCAACATTTACTTGTTTTTTTCACAAAATTGAAATATCCTTAGCATTTTAAAAATTTATAATTTTCATAATCCCCCAAATATGTATAATTTTTTCTAATACCCATTATAGCATCTCCAACATCTAACAGATATGGTTACCTGATTTTAATTATAAATATCCAAAAAATATCCCATGAATCCTTTTCATATTATAAAAATACATATCATAACCTAGGGTACATATATACCAAATTCTTGAGGTATAAATCCTATTAATGGGATAACAAGAAAAAGAAGTTTATCAAAAGATTAAAATGGAAAAACATGATATCATAATGGAATGTGAATATGAATGACCACCTGAAGAAATAGATTAAATATAATGTAATGATAGAATAATCACATTATAGTGTTTTTGTGTCATCATATTACACTATATGATAAGCATATATCCAGGATTACTATCTAGACATCATAATAGGGGGAATAAAGTTCCATATTGCATTAGTTTTTTTCATGACCCAATATATATATCCTCATGAGAAATGAACATTACTCAATGAAATGGATCATTATTTACATATAAAAATCCTAATAGTTACAAGAATATTCTTTCCACGCATGGAAATAAAATATAATGAACAATCATAAAGAATAATAATGTAATTAAATAGTTTGTATAACCTGATTTAAAACTATAACAAAATAATATGTCACAAGAATTTAAAAGATAAATAGGAATTAATATTCTGGAGTGCCTATATTAGGGAAAAAATGAACATTAATTAAATATAGAGATCATTTGACGAAAATTTCCTGATGAATGACATATAAATAATTATTGAAGGAAATATCTTTTGTGTGTTTCTAATAAAATTGTAAAAATTCTATAATGATAGTAATGGAATAATAATTTTCAAAATAAATAACAATCAGTAGAGTTCACTATAAAAAAGATAATTTTAGAAATACCATTGGTGATTGAAAATAATTATTTTTGTTGTTCATAACCTGAAATATTAAATAGTATGCTCAGTTGAATCGGGTATACATAAAATAATGTATTTGTATGTGAACATCATAACCTGATATATCCCCTCTAATTATTACAATGACAAAATATATATAAATATTTATTGTATATATATACCTAATATATTGGGTCTTAAAAAAAGATAGAGAGGATTTGGAAAAAAAGGATTCAAGGTATAAATCAAAAAAATAAGGGTTCAGAGAGTTCATTTATTAGGGGTCCGAATTCGTTCAATGCAATCGCATAACCCCCTGAATAAGTTTTGTAGATATATAAAATAAATTATTAGGAAGTGTAATCAAATATACATGATGTATTTACAATATTTTAATTCGCATTAGTATCAGTTAATCAATATATCATTAATGTTTACACTTATTAATTTTTGTTTGTTTAATAATTCCATGGTTAGATTAAATTTTATGTAACTATCATATTTCATATGAAATGTTATCAAAACTCATAAAGAATAAATGTATAGATTGAATGTGTTTCTAGAAGTTAAAAAGGTTTATATTATCAATCATTATTCCTAAATTGACATGATTTATTGGGTATATTGGTTATTCATACTCACATAGTTCATTTAGGTCATGTTTTCGACCTTGGAAAATTTATTGGGATTCACATAATGTTATTCAATTAGTTTCATTATAGAAGGTGAAAATAGTAATATAATATTTCTGGTCATCTTAAACAATATTATGAAAATGCATAACATCTATATAGGTGATGGTGGAATAAAATTAATGTGTTGTTTTTGGAGGAGGTGAATTCCCCATATTATGAAAAAATCATTTTATAATGAAATGAGAAGATGTTGGATAATATATATTATATTTTAAAAAATGATTCCATTATATTTCTAATATATAAATAAATATTTAGTTCTAGGTGGAATTATTTTAGTGGTTGATGGGAAGAATGAATAAAAATATTTGTTGACAACAAAAACATATCATCAGATATTTCTTGTGAGACCACCCCTTAAGGTACCATGGAATGGTTTTGGGGTAATAAAAGAACATATAGAATGTAGGTAGAATGTTTTTAGATATTGATGAGAATAATTGAATTTATCTTGGTATCATTGAATATGGGATGGGATGGTGTTGTGAGAGGTCATATTTATAAGGGGGAGTGGGTTTTTTTAATAATATATCTAATATATTATAATTCAATCTCAGAACTGTGAATAGTGTTTCATATTTTCACTAAATATAGTCATTATTTCATGCTAGTTCCATCTAATGGTTTCATAAATCATCAATGGAAAACTGACTCCATTATTTATGTTTTAATGATAAATATAGAATTTTGTTTTTTCACTATTAAAAATAACGTAAAATCTCTTAGAAAGACAATACACATTTACTCTAACCATAGTTGGAAATTTTGAATTCAAAAAATTATATCAGTTTTGTTAAAATAATTTTCAAAATATGATCAATTTAGTTTTTTAAATAACTTTTATTTGAGTGATATAAATATCTATGTTATGATCAATTTCATTTCCCTCAAAAAATTTACTTATGGTCCAATAACATATTATTATCATTATAATATAACATAATATTATTTTATAAACCCATAATGTAAAAATTGTTTTTATTTTAAATCATTTAATATTTCATGAAAGTATAAACAGAACATACATGTTTTAAAAAAAATTCAAGGGGTTATTTTATCATTATAGAAAAATTAATTTCATTATATCATAGTATAAATTTTTAATATTTTCTGTTTATAATAATAATAAATAATATTTTATAATTAAATATGTATGTTTACAAATTGAAAAGTCATGTTATAATTCCAAATGGTTAGATTATTATTCTAGTGGTAACCATTTTAATGTTTGTATGTGTTCCCTTTATTCTAAAAATACCTAATATTTAATTCATTCATCATGAACTTCTATTTTGTATCATGGATATGTGTATTTTAGTATTAAAAAATATCACATTAATAATTTTCAATTTTTTATAGTGTTCTTCAAAAATCTCACCATTCTAGTGGATTGAAAAGCATAATATTTTTATATTATAGTTATTTTATTTTCTATTATTTGTATCATTTTAACACCTTCAATTGATAAGGTAATATTGTTTCTCAAAATGTAACATTCATGTCAATATAATAAAATGTTGTATTTTCTATCATGTTCTGAATGATCATTATATAATAATACATTGTTAAATATGACACATTTGTATTATCATATCCAAAATTTCATTTATAATCTTCTAGGTAATTACATTATATGATTTAATAGGTTATTCCCTTATATATGTGTGTGGAGTGTCCCCCTTGTAAATACCATTATATTTGAAATATTATAAACATTTTTTTCTAGGAAAGTGTCACTAAATGAAAAAAGAAGAAATGATAGGATAATATAAGGGTTAAATCCACTCAACTAATTTGTGTTAGAGATATTTCACTGAAAAATATTACCTTGTATATTATGTTAACGCATTTTTACAATTTCTACCATTTACAATATTGATAAATTTCATTATTTAACTTATTTATATGCCCAAAAAATTATTTATCCATCATACCCAATAATAAATATTCTAATTAAAAATATTCTATCTATTTTAATAGATTAAATATCTAGAGGATTTAGTGAATAATATTAATATAGTGATAGATAATTAAGAGAAAGTAGTTATTATATAAAATATATATTTTTAACATATTGATGATTTTACACCATTTTAATTCATATAATTAATTATCATGATGTTAATTGTGTTATTAATAATAGTAAGATTTTAATTAGACCTAAAAAATTTAAAACTAACCTCTAAAATACATAATTAATGAAAAGGCTTAAAGACATTTTCTCTTTTGATTAATTCATTACATATATTTCGATAATTTCAAATTTAGATTTATATTTATGAAATAATATTTTTAAATTCATCTTTTTACATGATAAAGATATATTAGATCTAGAAAATGTTTTCAAATATTTTAAACACAATTTTATGTCATAATGACATAATAAATTTTGTTGTGGTTATAAATATAGAAAATTTCACTATTCGCCTAAAAATAATAAGTTATAGAAAATCCAAAAAATCATATGTGTGTTTTTATATGCTGATTTAGAGAAATTTCTTCATTTTGGGAGAATAAAATTTTAAAATTTGGAATTTTACAGTTTAATATATCATATATATTATAAGGAAAATAATTTGTTGGAAAAAATAATATTTAAAACATTTTGTGATATTTATCTTATTTTATATAAAATTATAATTAATTCAATGTTATTTTACTATTTGTGTCACGACCCATCCCCTAGGGCCCATGTCTTGACTACCCCAAGCCCACCTCCCATAAGCAAGAGGTTGGCGACTGGCACCAGAAAGGCATATCCCTTTAAACGGGAAGGGATTCCCTTTAAACAAGAAATCACAAAGTCCAAGCACACATCAGGATACTAGAATGAAGAAAACTATAAAAAATATGAGTGAGTACTGTATGTAAAGGGGCAAAAATACAAGACCAACTGAAAATTACTAGTAAAACTGAATGACTGTTCCTATGATCATCTGGAAAGGATCCTACATTAAAGGTAGGTAAAACTCACGATCGGACATCTCTATGGCATTCCATGTCAAAGAGTCCAGCTCCAAGAACCCTCAAGTCCATGGTCCATCAGGCTCGATCAATGCTTTCTGATGTTTTAACAAGACACAGTAAGGTGTAGCCGTATCCCGTACATGGGTGATTATAAAAATACTCAGTAGGGATCCTGAGTCATCGAAGGTCTCATGGAATCCACAAAGGATAAACCAAAAAGTAGGACCACAAACACAAAAAACGAAAAAAAAGTCGACCCTACTTAGGTATATGCCCATAAAAATACCAATGTTTTCAAATATACTCATCTCAATCATGTGGAAACAAAAGGCTCCATCCTTTTTTCCCTTAGAACAACTATTACACGAAGGAAGGTACCCAAAAAAGGTAAAACCACAATGGTAAGTTCCACCAAGGTAACATCACAAGTAAAACAAAAAAAACATAATACCATGAAGATAGGTACAAAAAATGTAATTACTTTTCTCACACCTGGTATAAATATAGTATTGATGTAATGATGATTAGACATATCGGTAGATCATCTTAATTCATCTAGGAGCTCTGCTGTTGACCCACACCGAATTCGTATAAGTTGAGCCACATATAATTCATTGATGCGGACACACCGATGAATCATAGAATCATACCCCCATAGGATTGATATATGTTTACCTTTATAGGATTCTTATAATTTTTCCCACACAATATTTGTAAATGTTCTTCATATACAGCCAACCACTGGGTTTCCCGCTCCTTTGGCATTTATGTTCAATAGAAACTGAAACTCGAGTAATTATTCATAACTCCATGAACACTAATCTCCATAAAGGTGTAACCCAAAGGACCTCGATGTCGTAAGGGACCCAACTCGATAGACGGTGAATCAATGGAATTCCCGGTCTAAAAGTTATTAATATTTTAGTGATGAGGGCCTGGTTGGATTTAGGTACGTTCTAGCCCGTTCGTACTCCAACATTATCCAAAACTGAATTTGAGTATACCAAAAAGACCCTCTCTATCCAAGGATTCCATCATCATAGATGGTTCGTCATACAAATTACCAGTTCTCAAGATATGTCCCTTTAACTGTTTCTAGGTCCAGTTTGGCCCGAGTTAGGCGGGGCTCGAGTCTAGGCCAACCCGGTCAGAGATTAGGTATTTATTACTATTTTGAATCATCGATCGATAATAAAAAACCACTATTAAACTATTTCACAATATCATGGGGATCAGTTCATTATTTTTGTTTTTTATAGAGGTCAAACCATTTTTCATTGTGAAATAATAGATGGGGCTTACCTACAACATATCAAAAAATGGGTAAATGATTTTAGCTTCTTGTTTTATTCTATATCTATCTTTATAACCTCTGTAATATTAGTATTAGGTCTCATTATGTTTTCCTAACTATTTAAGAATAAATTTCTAACAATATTCTATTAGTATAAATCTGGGTTTGATTTTTGTTATATCACATAAACTCCATTTTAGGGTTTGGTAATTTCTTTTATGAAGTTTAATAATTGTTTGTGCTTTGGAGAGGGATAGCATATTGGTAGTGATCACAAAAAGTTATCTAATTATATAATGTTGAAACACTTTAAATAAATTGGCAGTGGATTTAACTCAAGACATGGGTGTTTTTCCATGGATGATATGGAATTCTGTTAAAATAGTTCTAAATATTGGGTATCTTGTGTATATAAAATTATATAAACTAATAAAAAAATTCAGAAGTAACACCTTATTCTAATTTGTAACTATAATTTTTGGATTTATGCATTATTATCCTCTCATAACAATATTTATCTCTTAATGGTAAGAATTCCTAATGTGTATCAGAATCTTGAATTGGTTATGTACCTTCTTTGTCAATGATTTAATAATACTATTTTATACTGGAAGGATGATTCATTACATCATGAATATTTTGTGTATTGTAATATCTCTAAGATAAATTGTGAGTTCTACATCATGTACATTGATGATGTAAATTATTTGTATTAAGAGATGTCATCCTAGAATGATGGGAGAGTTCCATGGTTCTGTTTCTTCTTCCATGGTATGGTCATAAATGTCTTCTAGAATTATTAGTCCTCTTACTTCTATGAGTAAATCATCTATAACTCATTTTTAGAAAACAATGTATCTATTTTAAAACTGTATGAACAAAGATGTAGTTTTTAATTCTCAGATCAGAAATGAGGAAAATACCCTCTAAGGCATAAAATTTATCAGAGCCACCTAATCACATTTTAAATTAATAAAAAATAAAGGGTTAATATAGATGGGAATAAAAATTTTCCCTATATATTTTCTTCTATTTTTTATTTTTGGTGTTACATTCTCTTATATTCTTCTACCTACGTTGATTATCACAATTCCATGTAGTCTACTTCTTTTTAGGCATACACCTTAATGAATGTTTTCATAATTTGAGGCCATCTAGTGGTAGCATACAGTGGGATACTGACCTCAAATTTCAGGAAGGTTTCTTGAATTTCCTAATATTATATACCTACATCACCCTTACTCCACTCAACTATTTTAGATGGGAAAAGTACATGGATATATGGTTTCTCTAAACATTGTTTCTACAATTTTGTTTATGGCCTTTCCTTCTAGAATCTGGATCAAATTCAATAATTATTCTATTCCCCTTATTGTCGATGTGTGGTTTGATCTTCATAGGGTTTATCAATATCCCTATTCTTACATTGTTCATTTGGATAGATATATTTTAATTTTCATGTTTTAATGACATAGATGAATTATTTTTGATTCAAAACTGTTTTTACATGATATTTTTCATAATTATTGATTCTAATTACTATTGGGATATCAAAATTCTTTCTTAAATTTTTTTTATTTTAATTTTTTCATCAATATCTATTCCACAGTGGGTCTTATTAAAAATTAATAAGTAGTTTTCATATGATTTATGTGGTACATATGGTAATATTTTCATTGGAATTATGGGGGTTCTGGTATTTCTTCAACTAAAAAAGATGGTGCGTTGGGTATTGGTTTTGAAAGTGGGGATTAACATGAATATTTATGTATCCTAGATGATCCTGGAATTGACACAATAGATTTTTTTGGAATTTCCATGATATAAAAGATTTTTTCTAGATTCAATCTCCTTCACATAAGTACATTGTTTTGGGTAATCATAGGAAGAGGATCTCAAACCATATGGGTTGGGGATCATTTTTTACCATAGTCTTATGTCACAACCATTCTTTAAAGCACATTGTAAATTAGGATATGTTTTTGTTCTTGTATGGGTGATGAAAAATAATAATTATTTACAAAATGGATTCCTTTGTGTCCATGCCAGTTGTATTGAATTTTTTGTGAGTCATATGCAATCATTTTAATTAGAATTTTTGAATTTTCTAAGAAATTTTGAATCAAGGATCCTCCAAATGACTCGTCAAGAATGTTCTATTCACTATAATGTACTCCATTATAGAATAATGTAATGATTGGTTGTTACTACCTAGTCATATGTAGGATACTAGTTCCGATATTCATGACACATTTAAATGAATGATTTCATCAAGTCAAAATAATGTCTTGTGATTCACCTATCCATGCATTATATAGAATAAATATAGAATAAAACATGCTTGTGTATATATATTGAATAAAAATATGTTGAATAGACATTATTAAGTGTTGAAGGATCCAAGACATGATCTGAGGAAACAATTCTGATGTTGTCATGACTTTTCAATGGTTAAAGAACATGCTCTCCACAGAGGCCCAGATCTTCATAAGAAGAAGAAAATCATTCGATTGATTGGATGGTCCAAATTTTTGAGATTGGATTTAATGTGAAATTTATATATCATTTTTTAGAGGAACAATACCTTGCACATGAACCATCCCAAATTGTATTATCACCTAATCAAACTCTTCCATATTACATTTGATGTTCTATTATCTTGGTACAAGTGAGTATGAGGGTCGACTCACAGACCTATGCCAACACTGACACGTACTAGCACCTTACACTATGGTTCCTATAAGGACCCAGCCTTAAACATTACTTAATATTGAGTTATTACAAGATTTCACATTGAGGATCTTTTCAGGTTAATAGTTTTAGAGAATTAGATCATAAAACTTGCATTACATTCCACATTTAAAAAAAGTTGTTACATAAAATATACTATTCCTTTTTTCCCATAAACAGGAAACATATTTAAAATAAAACATGGATTCTTTCTTGACACATCCTTGAGGCTATCATCATATCATGTACCCTTCCCTTGACCTGTGAAAAACATTTCAAAAACTTGGGATGAGAAAAAAAGCCCAGTAAGGGATATAAAAATATGGAAAGGAAACATGAGTACATGTATACATAAGAATTAAATCATACATTACCCATAAAACATAAGCACATTAACATATCTCATAAAATCGTGAATAAATCATAGAAATCAAAAGACATAAAGGTAACTTGAGGCATTCATAACATTCTTACGTAGGGAGTAACCCTCTTGGTTACGTTTGAAATACCCATCATAGTATATTCCCTAAATATCATCGGAGAAACCTTACATTTTAACACCTTCGCGTTACCCAATGCATTTGAGAGCTATATCGGGCTCACCCGCCCTTAGTTTTTCATGGAACCACCCGTCATCATAATAATTCCCAAGAACCATAACATAATCGTATCACATAAAACATACATAAAGGAAACATAACATTTCCACTTTTCAATCTCAAGATATCAGTACAACACATTGATATAAAAACATTATGAAAACCATTTTCAATACCAAAATAAATGAAAAGTAAAACACATTATTTATTTTTCATTAAAAAAGTAATGGCTTGTAGAGGAAGCCGAAACTCATATAATGGTCACGGCGGCGGAGAACTCGTTGTCGCCGCATATGTACGACAAAAACATTCCCTTTTGTCATTTAGTAAAATGATTCGTATAAAAAATATTCCTTTTGGATAGATGTAAATGTCAAAGCAGTTTATACACCGTATAAAATAAGGTTGTGTATAAAACAAAATATGCCTCAATTAATGGAGATTGAGATGAAGTCCCTTGCAAAGATGATATCCTTGGATTAAGGATAAATAAATTACATAATTATGTGTGACAAACTAATACACCAAATATAAGTCGATATTAAGTGTAAAACAATCAGAGGTTATTCACACATATTCATAGAACGACATATTCAAGGAGTACAAGCTTATCCGAAAGAATCAAAATTGGGTTAAGAAGTTCCCTTGCAAAAATTCGACACCCTAACGTCGTCACTTCAAAATTCAGAAAAAGAGTTGATGAGAGATAAAGAGGGTATATCATCACTTGGACATAAAATTTACATCAATAAGGATATATAATAAGATATCCCAAACATAATAGTATGTTAATGAAAAGACATAAAAAAAGAAGTCTTTTAAAAAGAGGAGGGTGAAAGGTTCCCTTACCGACTTGGGTAACTTTCGAAACGTACACCCCATTGAAGATGGGTCATACAATGAATATGTAAATACCCATAAATGAAATTATATTCCACAAAGAGTATAATAATGGGATGTACATACACCACTCAATGTAAATGGTGGTAAATGTATCATAAATCTCACGGGACTAAAAGTGAGATGAAAAATCCCTTACGGAAACTCAACAGCCTAACGATGCCACTTAAAACATCTGAAAAATGGATTGATGAGATCAAATAGGGCCTCTCATCATATTAAAATAAAATGTACAAAAAGATGAATATTAAATAACATCCCTCATCATAATAAATAGGAGCTTAAAATAAGTGACATAAAGGAAAGTACTTAAAAATAAAGAGAGGGGTTAGATCTCTTATGAAAATTCGGCAGCCTAACGGTGCCACTCATAACTTCCAAAATGGATTGATGAGAGAAAATAGGGTCTCTCATCATGTTAACATAAAAATTACAGTATTAATAATATAAAATAACATCCCAATAATAACAAAGATTATCTTAAAAGCAATGACATAAAAGAGTGTACTTAAAAAGAAAGAGAGGAGTATGATCGCTTACCTCGGGTCCGACATGACTCGATCTTTCTTTAACGTCCGGAATAATAAACATGAGTTAATTTATATTTCCTTAAGAACCTTTTTCATGTTCATTATTCCTTTTATATCACTTATTTCCATGTTATAAACATTATGTAATCATTTTAGTTAATAATTTTTGTTTTGTCAATATTTGGTTCTTAAGTCGAAAGTGGACTTCTTAAAATTACATGTTGTTCGTGTGGTCAAAGGTTCATTATATCCAGAATTATATTCATGATTTGGATATCATATATATCATATATATACAGAATATACATGTATTTACATAATCATTTAGAGGTAAGAAATGAAATGCACCATTCATGGAGACGGTAAGTCGTACGTACGCATGAACGCAACTTTCATTTCTATGTCATATTAATGGAATTAAAACCAAATGAGAGGTATGTATATATTAATTACTGAATTATATTCATCATTTATATGTAACATAAATCATATATAATAACTTTAAATCCATCCTTTATACATCCCACATATGGCATTAACGATTCAAATAACATTGAGGGGGCAGTAGTCCGCACTTACTAAAATGAAATTAACAGGTTTACCCACAAAGGAAACCATAAAGGTATGCCACAAAAGAAAAATACAGAAGCTTAAGTAAAACATAATCATATTATATATCATATATAAATATAGTGACATCTTAATGGACACCTTTTAAGGTGTTATATGAGTGTTGAAGAATCATCATTTCGTGAGTCTGAAATTCGCCATGCACAGAAACAGTATGTTCTTTAACCATTTGATGTAGGTGTGTGTAAGTGTAGCTCGAATGATTCTTATAAAAACATCCTAGTATATTGAAGATACTGTATTTTTTACAAAATAAATGAATAAAAAGAGTTTTGGGGGTCGGAGAAGCAAAATAAAACAAAAGAACACAAGTGATGACATTACATTAAAATTGGGTAACTCTTTTTGATTTGAGCTCAAAGGATTCCTTGGGAAGACTTCTTCCTAAAGTGAGGATTCTAAGAGTAAGAGACGGATTTGGAGAGGAAAAATGAGCAGGGGTTGGCTGAGGAAAAGGCTTGAGAGGTGTTGGTAAGGTGGTAGAGGTGGGGCCTTTTATAAGAGGAGCGGAGGGGCACTCTTGTAATGTTACAAAATGTTAATTTATTTTCTAATGAGTTTCGGATTTTAAAGGTCCCATATTAATGCATTTCTAGGATAAGGTGTTAAGGGTTTGAAATATACTCATACAATAGGTTTTTGACAAGTTTAAGTTATAGTTTTAACATTATATTTTCTTTTTATTTAAATCCTTTATTAATGAGGTAATCGTTGCATCATCATGATGTCATAAATAATTTAATTTATTTAGTGTCTAAAAATTATAAAACAAATATCATGATGTAGGAAATATTTTTGGCTTTTTAATGAATATTTATAGTAAAAAATATGACTTGTATAACCCCATTTAAAAATCTTTTTAGTGAAACATCTCATGCTTGTGACATTTTTATTTTAACTTTAAATATAAAGTTATTTATGTCATTTTCCAAAAAAAGTGGATCCATGGGGTCCCCAAGTTGACCCATGGATTTTTTTGGTCGGCCATGACACATCCATTGAGGGTAGGACATGTGTATATGTCATTTTACATTATTAAAACATTATTTTTACCTTAAATTACACTAATTACCTCTAATCGCGATTAAGAACATAAAAGTTACTATTCACCAAAAAATTATTTTAATCCCATTGAACCACATTATACTTCCTAATGACAACCATGTATGTCAGATTTTTGAAATTCAAAACACAGAGGTGGAAAAGTTTCATTTAAATGAAAAATTAGTTTCTTTTACTACCACATATTGGTTTCACTATTCATTAACAATTGATGTTTTTCAGAAAAATACCAAAAATTCACCCTAAGCTATATTTGATATTCCAAATTCAAAAATGAAGTCTATTTTACAAAATTCAAGACATATAAGTTTCATTAATTAATTTAATGATTAATTTCCGATGTCAGAGCAAATAGCGTGTTTTTATGAAACAATAATTATCAAAATATTGACACTAGTTTAAGTCCGATTTCAAAGTGCAATTAATTCCAATGACCACAATTGGATTAAATGGAAAAAATATATTCTAATTAAACTTTAAAACCAATTAAAAATATAATCTAATCATATAAATAAATTAGATTAAAAAGTGGTTTTGAATTAAATTACAACATTTTCACTATTCATTAAAAAAAATGAACTTTATCGGAAAAATACCAAAAATTTACACAAAGTAAATTTTTCTGTCCCAATTCTAAAGAAGAATATTATTTTGTCAAATATAACACATAAAATTGTTAAAAAGTGGATTTAAAAGAGGTTTGCCATCGAAAGGCGGTTAATCGACCTTTTAAAGAATATTAGAATAGTTATGATTAAAAATTGGATTCATTCGCATTTTTAACCCTGTAACATTTATTGTAAAAAGTAAAAATATTTGACCAACATACATAATCATTTTTTGTTTGTTCCGTTCTTTCCCTCCATTACAATGGCTAGGCATTAACTACCATTTAATATAATATTATTTTATTATTAGAGTGCAACATAAGATTTCAAAGGAACTCGTTGTCGCGTATTGGGTACGCCATCGAGCTTAGCGTTCCCTTTAAAGTAATATTAATATTTTTCCACAAATAGGGATAAATATAAAAATGTAATATTCTTTATTTTCCTAGGGTGTTACATCCTTCCCCCCCTTTGGGAATTTCGTCCTCACAATTTCAAAATTGGGCTTGGAAACTCTATTGAAAGTCCCACGTCGGAAAAAGAGTCGGTAAAACAATCACTTTAAAATAAAGAAAGAGAAGTACAGAGGTCACCCGAGATAACCCATACTGGGATTCCATGTAGGAAAACATGGACATGGAGGAGAAAACATAGGGTCATGTTGTGATGGAGAGTGATAGAAAACATGTTTAGGAGAAAGTTAACCATAAGAAAATCACAAACTGGTGATGGGTTAAACGGTATTGGATTCCCCAGTTGGAAAAGATAATAGAAAACACTTTTGTTTTAAGTTACTCTTCATTGAGGAATTTATTTTTGAGCTTAACTAAAACATAAGGAAACATACTTAATTTTCATGTTGACTTTCAACTTTTACTTGATTTCATACATGAACTAATATTTTCTCCAAAAGATGAGTATTTAGGATGACTTGTTTACATTAAGAGAGCTATAATCAACATCTAGAGAATCACCTAATCCACAAAAGAGAACTATATACTTCCCATGTCTTTAGACATTAACCAAAACCAAAACTAAAAAGTTTAGTAGAAGATTAGATAATCCGAAAAAGGATAGCCCTTTATAAAAAGGAAATATATTCTTAATCTCCAAAATTTGTCCAAAAAACCCAAAGTTCAATGAAGGCCATTTGATAAACAATTTTTCTATAAAATTATTCAATGTATTCCACACTTAGATTGAATCCCAAATATTTGAAGGATTTAATCACATAGTCCTCCAAGGTACAAAATAACACTTATCTCCAAATAACATCAGTATCTCTTTAAGTCTCATATTGAAAACTAATTAAACTAATCACATATCCTCCATGATAGGTTAAAAATTTCTATAGATAACCCAAAATGAACTTATTCTTAATTCATAAAATAATTTATCTAAATTGAATTAGTCAAAATAACCGGGGACTTCACGTATTCAAGTGTTAGGCAATAAATACCTGTTGCACTTTGGTTGTGGGTTTGATTCCCACAGCTTTGTCCGACGTGACGGGTTGTCACACGGTCTGCATGTTGTCCTTGTTCCAAAACTATATAATTCTTAAAGCATTCCCCAAAACGAGATAAAATCTTCAAAAATGATCATAAAATATTTTAACCTGAAGTTTATCTAATTCCTTTCATTTTCCATCATAACATATAATAACCCATAATTACCTCAAAAGTAAGGATCATATAAACTCTAATGGTTACCTTAATAATTATTACATGAACTTCCACATCGATAGGTCATCTCATACATGATGCATTACAGATCATACCAAGGTTCAAGTGGTTAATCATGACTCCTTGATAGTTGTTTTAGAACAACCACGAGTTTACTCATTGAATCCCCCATTTTATCTAGTATCTTAATCAGAGAACCACCACAGTTTCCTTCAAACCTGTTGTCTCTTTGGTGCCTACTAGATACATCCATTCACTAAAAATAGAAATATCAGTGTGAGTATATAAACAAAACCATCATGTACTAATGAGGAAGGTAACCACTAAGATATACTTACTCATTCACTTTATCTAAAACTAGGACTCTTTCTGAAATCCTAACCATTATGGTAATGTCACTTGTGCTTACAGAATACCCTAACCTCTAAAGTTATCTAAACCGACCTCTGATACCAACTATAAGGCCCCAGACTTAAACCTTACATAATCTTGAGTTATTACAATATTACACATTCAGTATCTTTTCAGGTTTAGAGTTTTAGAGAATTAGATCATAAAACATGCATTACATTCCACATTTAAACAAAGTGGTTACATAAAAGTTATTATTCATTTTTCCCATCAACGGAAACATATTTAAAATAAAACATGGATTCTTTCATGACACTTCCTTTACACTATCATCATATCATGTACCCTTCCCTTGACCCGTGAAAAACATTTCAAAAACATGGGATGAGCATAAAAATCCCAGTAAGGGATATAAAAATATGGAAAGTAAACATGAGTACATGTATACATAAGAATGAAATCATACTTTACCCATAAAACATAATCACTTTATCATACCTCATAAAATCATGAATAAATCATCGAAATCACAAGACATAAAGGTGACTTGAGGCATTCATAACATTCTTACGTAGGGAGTAACCCTCTTGGATACGTTTGGAATACCCATCACAGTATATTCCCGAAATTTCTTCGGAGAAACCTTAACGTTTAACCCATTCATGTTACCCAATGCATTGGAGAGCTATATCGGGCTCACCCGCCCTTAGTTTTTCATGGAACCACCCGTCTTCATAATAATTCCCAAGAACCATAACATAATTGTATCACATAAAACATGCATAAAGGAAACTTAACATTTCCACTTTTCAATCACAAGATATCAATACAATACATTGATATAAAAACATTATCAAATCCTTTTTCAATACCAAAATAAAAGAAAAGTAAAACATGGTATTTATTTTTCTTTAAAAAAAGGTATGGCTTGTAGAGGAAGCCGAAACTCAAATAATGGTCACGGTGGCGGAGAAGTCGTTGTCGCCGCATACGTACGACAAAAACATTCCCTTTTGTCGTTTATTAAAATGCTTCGTATAAAAAATATTCCTTTTGGATAAACATAAAAGTCAAAGGGGTTTATAAACCGTATAAAATAAGGTTGTGTATAAAACAAAATATGCCTCAATTAATGGAGATTGAGACGATGTCCCTTACAAAGACGTTATCCTTGGATTAAGGATAAATCAATTACATAATTATGTGTGACAAACTAATACAATAAATATAAGTGGATATTAAGTGTAAAACAATCAGAGGTTATTCACACATATTCATATAACAACATATTCAAGGAGTACAAGCTTATCGCAAAGAATCAAAATTGGGTTATGAAGTTCCCTTGCAAAAATTCGACAGCCTAACGTTGTCACTTCAAAATTCATAGAAAAAGTTGATGAGAGATAAAGAGGGTATCTCATCACTTGGACATAAAATTTACATCAATAATTATTTAGAATAACATATCCCAACATAATACTATGTGAATTAAAAGACATAACAAAATAAGTCTTATAAAAAGAGGAGGGTGAAAGGTTCCCTTACCGACTTGGGTAACATTCGAAACGTACACCCCATTGAAGAAGGGTAATACAATGAATATGTAAATACCCATAAATGAAATTATATTCCACAAAGAGTATAATAATGGGATATACATACACCTCTCAATGTAAATGGTGGTAAATGTATCATAAATCTCACGGGACTAAAAGTGAGATGAAAAATCCCTTACGGAAACTCGGCAGCCTAACGACGCCACTTAAAACATCCAAAAAATGGATTGTTGAGATAAAATAGGGTCTCTCATCATATTGAAATAAAACTTACAGAAATATGAATATAAAATAACATCCCCCATCATAACAAAGAGGATATTAATATAAGTGACATAAAGGAATGTACTTAAAACGAAAGAGAGAGGTTAGATCTCTTATGAAAATTCAGCAGCCTAACGGCGCCACTCAAAAAATCCAAAATGGATTGATGAGAGAAAATAGGGTCTCTCATCATGTGAACATAAAAATTACAGTAGTAATAATATAAAAGAACATCCCAATCATAAGAAAGTTGAGCTTAAAAGGAATGACATAAAAGAGTGTACTTAAAAAGAAAGAGAGGAGTAGGATCCCTTACCTCGGGTCCGACTTGTCTCGATTGTTCATTAACGTCCTGAATAATAAACTTGAGTTAATTTCTACTTTCTTAAGAACATTTTTCAAGTTCATTATTCCTTTTATATCACTTATTTCCATGTTATAAACATTATGTAATCATTTAAGTTAATAATGTTTTTTTTGTCGATATTTGGTTCTTAATTCGAAAGTGGACTTCTTACAATTACTTGTTGTTCATGTGGTCAAAGTTTCATTATATTCAGAATGATATTCATGATTTGGATATCATGTATATCATATATATCCAGAATAAACATGTATTTACATCATAATTTAGAGGTAAGAAATGAAATGCACTGTTCATGGAGACGGTAAGCCGTACGTACGCATGAACGCTACTTTCATTTCTATGTCATATTAATGGAATTAAAACCAAATGAGAGGTTTGTATATTTTAATTCCAGAATTATATTCATAATTTATATGTAACATAAATCATATATAATAACTTTAAATCAATCTTTTATACATCCCACATATGACATTAACGAATCAAATCACTTTGAGGGGTGGTAGTCCGCACTTCCTAAAATGAAATTATCCTGTTTACCTACAATGGAAACAATAAATGTATGCCACAAAAGAAATATACAGAAGCTTAAGTAAAACATAAACATATTATATATCATATATAAATATAGTGACATCTTAATGGCCACCTTTTAATGTGTTATATTAGTGTTGAACAATCATTGTTTCGTGAGGCAGAAATTCGCCATCCACAGAAACAGTATGTTCTTTAACCATTTGATGCAGGTGTGTGTACGTGTAGCTCGAATTCTTGTTATAAAAACATCCTAGTATATTTAAGAAACTGGAGTTGTTACAAAATAAACGAATAAAAAGAGTTTATGGGGTTGGAGAATCAAAATAAAAAAAAACACAAGTGAAGTCGTTACCTTAAAATCGGGTAACTCTTTTTGATTTGAGATCAAAGGCTTCCTTGGGAAGACTTATGACTAATGTGAGGATTCTAGGAGTAATATAGGGATTTTTAGAGGCAAAATGAGCAGGTTATGGCCTAGGAAAAAGCTTGAGAGGTGTGGGTAAGGTGGTATAGTTGGGGCCTTTTATAAGGGGAGAGGAGGGGCACTCTTGTAAAGTTACAAAATGTTACTTTATTTTCAAATGCGTTTAGGATTTTAAAGGTCCCACATTAATGTATTTCTAGGATAAGGTGTTAAGGGTTCGAAATATACTCATACAATAGGTTTTTGACAAGTGTATGTTATAGATTTAACATTATCGTTTCATTTTATTTAAATCCTTTATTAATGAGGTAATCGCTACATCATCTTGATGTCATAAATAATTTAATTTATTTAATGTATAAAAATTATAAAACAAATATCATGATATAGGAAATCGTTTTATATTTCTAATTAATATTTATAGTCAAAAATATGACTTGTATAACCCCATTTAAAAATTGTTTTAGTGAAACATCTCATGCTTGTGACATTTTTATTTTAACTTTAAATAAAAAGTTATTTATGTCATTTTCCAACCAATGTGGCTCCATGGGGTCCCCACGTTGACCGATGGATTTCCTTTGTCGGCCATGAAGCATCCAATAAAGGTAGGAAATGTGTATAGGTTATTTCACATTATTAAAACATTATTTTTACCTTAAATTACACTAATTACCTCTAGTCGCGATTAAGAACATAAAAGTTACTATTCACCAAAAAATTATTTTAATCCCATTGAACCACATTTTACATCCTAATGAAAACCATGTATGTCATATTTTTGAAATTAAAAACACAGAGGTGGAAATGTTTCATTTAAATGAAAAATCAGTTTCTTTAACTACCACTTAGTGGTTTCACTATTCATCAAAAATTGAAGTTTTTCAGAAAAATACCATAAATTCACCCTAAGCTATATTTGATATTCCGAATTCAAAAATGATGTCTATTTTAAAAAATTCAAAACATATAAGTTGCATTAATTAATTTAATAATTAATTTCCGCTGTCAGAGCAAATAGTGTGTTTTTATGAAACTATTAGTATCAAAAGATTGACACTAGTTTAAGTCCGATTTCAAAGTGAAATTAATTCCAATGACCACAATTGGATAAAATGGTAAAAATATATTCTAATTGAACTTTAAAACCAATTCAAAATATAATATAATCATATAAATAAATTATATTAAAAAGAGTTTTTGAATTAAAATACAACATTTTCACTATTCATTAAATAAATGAACTTTTTCAGAAAAATACCAAACATTTACAAAAAGTAAATTTTGATATCCCGATTCTAAAGAAGAATTTTATTTTGTCAAATATAACACATAAAATTATTAAAAAGTGGATTTAAAAGTGGTCTTCCATCGAAAGGTGGTTAATCGACCTTTTAAAGAATATTAGAATGTTTATTCTTAAAAATTGGATTCATTCACATTTTTAATCCTGTAACATTTATTGTAAAAAGTTAAAATATTTTACCAACATACATAATAATTTTTTTGTTAGTTCTGTTCTTTCCCTCCATTATAATGGCTAGGCGTTAACTTCCATTTAATATAATATTATTTTATTATGAGAGTGCAACGTAAGATTTCAAAGGAACTCGTTGTCACGAATTGGATACGCCATGGAGCTTAGCGTTCCCATTAATGTAATATTAATATTTTACCACAAATATAGATAAATATAAAAATTTCATATTCTTTATTTACCTGGGGTGTTACATCCTTCCCCCCCTTTTGGGAATTTCATCCTCGCAATTTCAAAATTTGGCTTGGAAACTCCATTGAAAGTCCCACATCGGAAAAAGAGTCGGTAAAACAATCACTTTAAAATAAAGAAAGAGAAGTACAGAGGTCACCTGAGTTAACCCATACTAGGATTCCATGTAGGAAAACATGGACAAGGAGGTGAAAACATAGGGTCATGTTCTGATGGAGAGTGATAGAAAACATGTTTAGGAGAAAGTTAACCATAAGAAAATCACAAACTGGTGATGGGTTAAACGGTATTGGATTCCCCAGTAGGAAATGTTAACAGAAAACACTTTTGTTTGAAGTTACTATTCATTGAGGAATTTATTTTTGAGCTTAAATAAAACATATGGAAACATACTTACTTGTCATGTTTACTTTCAACGTTTACTTGATTTTATACACAAACTAATATTTTCCCCAAAAGATGAGTATTTAGGATTAATTGTTTACATTAAGAGAGCTATAATCAACATCTAGAGAATCACCTAATCCACAAAAGAGAACTATATACTTCCAATGTCTTTAGACTTTAACCAAAAACAAAACCAAAAATCTTAGTACAAGATTAGATAATTTGGAAAAGGATAACCCTTTATAAAAAAAATCTATTCTTAATCTCCAAAATTTGTCCAACACAACCCAAAGTTCAACGAATACCATTCGATAAACAATTTTTCCATAAAATTATTCAATGTAAACTAAACTAAGATTGAATCCCAAATATTTGAGGGATTTAATCACATAGTCCTCCAAGGTACAAAATAACACTTATCTCCAAAAAACATCAGTTGCTCTTAAAGTCTCATATTGAAAACTAATTAAACTAATCACATATCCTCCATGATAGGTTAAAAATTTCCATAGATAACCCAAAATCAACTTATTCTTAATTCATAAAATCATTTAACTAAAAATAATTAGCCAAAATAACCAGGGACTTCACGTAGTCAAGTGGTAGGTGATAAATACCAGTTGCACTTTGGTTGTGGGTTCGATTCCCGCAGCTTTGTCCGACGCGACGGGTTGTCACACAGTCTACGTGTTGTCCTTTTTCCAAAACTATATAATTCTTAAAAAATTCCCCAAAACGAGATAAAATCATCAAAAATGATCATAACATATTTTAACCTCAAATTTATCTCATGCCTTTCCTTTTCCATCATAATATATTATAACCCATAATTACCTCAAAAGTAAGGATCATATAAACTCTAATTGTTACCTTTATAATTAGTACCCGAACTTCCACATCGATAGGTCATCTCGTACATGATGCATTACAGATAATACCAAGGTTCAAGTGGTTGATCATGACTCCTTGATAGTTGGTTTAGAACAACCACGAGTTTCCTAATTGAATCCCCCATTTTATCTAGTATCTTAATCAGAGAACCACCATAGTTTCCTTCAAACCTATTGTCTCTTTGGTTCCTACTATATCCATCCATTCACAAAAAACAAAAATGACAGTGTGAGTATATCAACAAAACCATCATGTACTAATTAGGAAGGTAAACACTAAGATATACTTACTCATTCACTTTATCTAAAACTAGGTCTCTTTCTGAAATCCTAACCATTATGGTAATGTCACTTGTGCTTAGAGAATAACCTATCCTCTAAAGTTATCTAAACCGACCTCTGATACCAACTATAAGGCCCCAGCCTTAAACCTTACTTATTCTTGAGTTATTACAAGATTACACATTTAGGATCTTTTCAGGTTTAGAGATTTAGAGAATTTGATCATAAAACTTGAATTACATTCTACATTTAGACAAAGTGGTTACATAAAATATAGTATTCATTTTTCCCATCAACAGAAACATATTTAAAATAAAACATGGGTTCTTTTTTGACACTTCCTTGACACTATCATCATATCATGTACCCTTCCCTTGACCCATGAAAAACATTTCAAAAACATGGGATGAGCATAAAAAGCTTAGTAAGGGATATAAAAATATGGAAAGGAAACATGAGTACATGTATACATAAGAAGGAAATCATACTTTACCCATAAAACATAAGAACTTTAACATACCTCATAAAATCATGAATAAATCATAGAAATCATAAGACATAAAGGTAACTTGAGGCATTCATAACATTCTTACGTAGGGAGTAACCCTCTTGGTTACGTTTGTAATACCCATCACAGTATATTCCCATAATCACTTCAGAGAAACCTTAACGTTTAACCCCTTCGCGTTACCCAATGCATTGGAGAGCTATATTGGGCTCACCCGCCCATAGTTTTTCACAGAACCACCCGTCTTCATAATAATGCCCATGAACCATAACATAATCGTATCACATAAAACATGCATAAAGGAAACATAATATTTCCACTTTTCAATCACAAGATATCAATACCACACATTGATATAAAAACATTATGAAAACCATTTTCAATACCAAAATAAAAGAAAAGTAAAACATGGTATTTATTTTTCTTTAAAAAAAGGTATGGCTTGTAGAGGAAGCCGAAACTCAAATAATGGTCACGGCGGCGGAGAAGTCGTTGTCACCGCATACGTATGACAAAAAAATTCCCTTTTGTCGTTTAGTAAAACGCTTCGTATAAAAAAGATTCCTTTTGGATAAACGTAAAATTAATAGGGGTTTATACACCGTATAAAAGAAGGTTGTGGATAAAAAAAAATATTCCTCAATTAATGGAGATTGAGACGAAGTCCCTTACAATGACGATATCCTTGGATTAAGGATAAATCAATTATATAATTATGTGTGAAAAACTAATACACCAAATATAAATGGATATTAAGTGTACAACAATCAAAGGTTATTCACACATATTCATAGAATGACATATTCAAGGAGTACAAGATTTTCCCAAAGAATAAAAATTGGGTTAAGAAGTTCCCTTTCAAAAATTCGACAGCCTAACGTCGTCACTTCAAAATTCAGAAAAAGATTTGATGAGAGATAAAGAGGGTATCTCATCACATGGAAAAAAAATTTACATCAATAAGGATGTATAAGAACATATCCCAACATAATAGTATATGAATTAAATGACATAACAAAATATGTCTTTTAAAAAGAGGAGGGTGAAAGGTTCCCTTACCGACTTGGGTAACTTTCAAAACGTACACCCCATTAGAGAAGGGTCATAAAATGAATACGTAAATACCCATAAATGAAATTATATTCCATAAAGAGTATAATAATGTTATGTACATACACCACTCAAAGTAAATGGTGGTAAATGTATCATAAATCTCATGGGACTAAAAGTGAGATGAAAAATCCCTTAAGGAAACTCGCCAGCCTAACGGTGCCACTTAAAACTTACAAAAAATGGATTGATGAGAGAAAATAGGGTCTCTCATCATATTAAAATAAAATGTACAGAAATAGGAATATAAAATAACATCCCCCAAAATAAAAAAGTGGAGCTTAAAGGAAGTGATATAAATGAGAGTACATAAAAAGAAAGAGAGAGGTTAGATCTCTTATAAAAATTCAGCAGCCTAACGGCGCCACTCAAAACATAAAAAATGGATTTATGAGAAAAAATAGGGTCTCTCATAATATGAACATAAAAATTACAGTAGTAATAATATAAAAGAACATCCCAATCATAAGAAAGATGAGCTTAAAAGGAATGACATAAAATATTGTACTTAAAAAGAAAGAGAGGAGTTGGATCCCTTACCTCAGGTCCGACTTGACTCGATCATTCTTTAACATCATGAATAATAAACTTGAGTTAATTTCTACTTGTTTAAAACCTTTTTCATGTTCATTATTCCTTTTATATCACTTATTGCCATGTTATAAGCATTATGTAATCATTTATGTTAATAATGTTTGTTTTGTCGATATTTGGTTCTTAAGTCGAAAGTGGACTTCTTACAATTACATGTTGTTCGTGTGGTCAAAGGTTCATTATATCCAGAATGATATTCATGATTTCGATATCATATATATCATATATATCCAGAATATACTTGTATTTACATAATCATTTAGAGGTAATAAATGAAATGCACCGTTCATGGAGACAGTAAGTCATACGTACGCATGAACGCTACTTACATTTCAATGTCATATTAAGGGAATTAAAACCAAATGAGATGTATGTATATTTTAATTACAGAATTATATGCATCATTTATATGTAACATAAATCATATATAATAACTTTAAATCCATTATTTATACATCCCACATATGGCATTAACGAATCAAATCACCTTGAGGGGGCGGTAGTCTGCACTTCCTAAAATGAAATTATCGTGTTTACCCACAAAGGAAACCATAAAGAAATGCCACAAAAGAAAAATAAAGAAGCTTAAGTAAAACATAAACATATTATATATCGTATATAAATATAGTTACATCTTAATGTCCACCTTTTAAGGTGTTATATGAGTGTTGAACAATCATCGTTTCGTGAGGTAGAAATTTTCCATCCACAGAAACAGTATGTTCTTTAACCATTTGATGTAGGTGTGTGTAAGTGTATCTCAAATTATTATTATAAAAACATCCTAGTATATTTAAGATACTGTATTTGTTACAAAATAAATGAATAAAAAGATTTTAGGGGGTTGGTGAAGCAAAATAAAACAAAATAACACAAGTGAAGACATTACCTTAAAATCGAGTAACTCTTTTTGATTTGAGCTCAAAGGCTTCCTTGGGAAGACTTCTGCCAAAAGTGAGGCTTCTAGGAGTAAGATAGGGATTTGGAGAGGCAAAATGATAAGGGTTTGGCCTAGGAAAAAGCTTTAGAGGTGTGGGTAAGGTGGTAGAGGTGGGGCCTTTTATAAGAGGAGAGGAGAGGCACACTTGCAAAGTTACAAAATGTTACATTATTTTCAAATGAGGTTCGGATTTTAAAGGTCCAAAATTATTGTATTTTGAGGATAAAGTGGTAAGGGTTCTAAATATACTCATACAATAGGTTTTTGACAAGTTTATGTTATAGTTTTAACATTATATTTTCATTTTATTTGAATACTTTATTAATGAGGTAATCGCTGCATCATCATGATGTCATAAATAATTTAATTTATTTAATGTATAAAAACTATAAAACAAATATCATGATGTAGGAACTCTTTTTAGCTTTCTAATTAATATTTATAGTCAAAAATATGACTTGTAGAACCCCATTTAAAAATTGTTTTAGTGAATCATCTCATGCTTGTGTCATTTTTATTTTAACTTTAAATAAAAAGTTATTTATGTCATTTTCCAACCAAAGTGGCTCCATGGGGTCCCCAAGTTGACCCATGGATTGTCTTCGTCGTCAATGACACATCCAATGAGGGTAGGACATGTGTCTGGGTCATTTCACATTATTAAAACATTATTTTTACCTTAAATTACACTAATTACCTCTAATCGCGATTAAGAACATAAAAGTTACTATTCACCAAATAATTATTTTAATCCCATTGAACCACATTTTACTTCCTAATTACAACCATGTATGTAGTATTTTTGAAATTCAAAACACAGAGGTGGAAAAGTTTCATTTAAATGAAAAATCAGTTTCTTTAACTACCACTTAGTGGTTTCACTATTCATAAAAAATTGATGTTTTTCAGAAGAATAACAAAAATTCACCCTAAGCTATATTTGATATTACAAATTCAAAAGTGAAGTATATTTTACAAAATTCAAAAAATATAAGTTGCATTAATTAATTTAATAATTAATTCCCGCTGTCAGAGAAAATAACGTGTTTTTATGGAATAATAAGTATCAAAAGATTGACACTAGTGTAAGTCCGATTTCAAAGTGAAATTAATTCCAATGACCAAAATTGGATTAAATGGTAAAAATATATTTTAATTGAACTTTAAATCCAATTAAAAACATAATCTCATTATATAAATAAATTAGATTAAAATGTGGTTTTGAATTAAAATACAACATTTTCACTATTCATTAAAAAATGAACTTTATCGGAATAATACAAAAAATTTACACAAAATAAATTTTTATGTCCCGATTCTAAAGAAGAATTTTATTGTGTCAAATATAACACATAAAATTGTTAAAAAGTGTATTTAAAAGTGGTTTTCCATCGAAAGGCGGTTAATCAATTTTTTAAAGAATATTAGAATGTTTATGCTTAATTATTGGATTCATTCGCATTTTTAATCCTCTACCATTTATTGTAAAAAGTAAAAATATTTGACCAACATACATAATCATTTTATTGTTAGTTCCGTTCTTTCCCGCCATTACAATGGCTAGACATTAACTACCATTTAAAATAATATTATTTTATTATTAGAGTGCAACGTAAGATTTCAAACAAACTTGTTGTCGCGTGTTGGGTATACCATCGAGCATAGAGTTCCCTTTAATGTAATATTAATATTTTTCCCCAAATAGGGATAAAAATTAAAATGTAATATTCTTTATTTACCTGGGGTCTTATAGTTCCACCTAGAATGGTTGTGCTATTATAGATCCATTTTACTCTATATTGTCTTGAACACCTGTGGGCCTTATACATGGGACCACAAAATACCTCTTCCACCTTGTTCAACCTCCTTTAGTAGGATATCACATGTGGCTTGACCACAAGGTCCCCAATTATGAGGTTTGAGTGCCATCTAGTAGGGGATTTTATGGTTCACAAGTATTTTTAAAATAATACCCATTCAAATATTTAACAAAGTATTCCACCAATACATTCCCAGATAATATGTCAACTCAAAAATCCCTAAATACTCTCATACTTCACCACTTCCTCCTCGGATATTCTTCATGTAAAATCTAAATACATTTTATATGGACTTATATTATATTCTCAAGAAATAAATAATGTATTTTTTCAATTAAACCGTAATTCAACTTCTTAAATTATTGAATATAATCATTTTCATTGTCATCCACTTGTTTTCTGAAATATTCTCTCTTCATAACATGTATATGATGTTCAAACATCACATCAAAAATCATTACAGTTATCATGGAAAATTTCTTGATTTGACATCTAGTACCATCATGTGAATCCATAATAATTCCCCAAGAAACACCACTAAGTCTAGACTCACCATAAACATATTGATAAATAATTGACATCAAATCAAACTAGAAGGCCAAATTTATTCTATATTAGTTGTTGTCCAATTAAAAACATAAAATATAATTTTTATGAAATCCAAAAAAAATCGGTTATAAATTTTACTGTAGAGTACAATAATTTCATTAAAATTAAAAACTTTTTTAAATAAAAAATAATAAATTATAAAAATGAATACGAACGACTATTCATACCCAAAAAAGAAATATAAAATACTTTTTTAAAATAATTATAAAAAATAAAAAACATGTAAAATATAAAAATAACTACATATTTCCTGAAAATAATATCTAAAACATATTAATAAATACAATAATAATTTAACTCATTCTTGTTTTATATCTAATATATAAAAAATATTTCCACAGAAGAAGAACTATTTATATTTTTTCTCCAAAACCATCACTAACTATGTTTATAAAAAGTAATCTTAGATTCACTATTTCAAAAGAGGGGTTTACATATGTTAATAGATAATAAATAAACTATCTCTTAAAAATTAATATGTAGATTCATGTGTATAAATACAAAAATATAGTTCATATATTAAAAATAAAATATCCACCCTCAAGTATAAGAGTGAAAATATATATATATATATTTAAAAAATATAAAATTGGAATACTTTTCCCAAAAATTGTACAAAATTAATTAAAACCTAATAAAATAAACCCTATTTCAATATTCTAAATTGAAACTCCATTAAATATTATGCATATGGAATATTTAAAAAAATTATGTATGGGTATAAATTTTAAAATTATTAATGCAAATTTTAGAAAAAAATTCAGATTTATTTAGAATAAATTTGTGAGGTGAATTCATTACTAATTTTATTTTTAGGAAGTCATTAAAATTTTACATCCTAAAAAAACCTTATATCAATAAATTGACTTTATTTTAATAACTACAAATTGAGTTTAAAAAAATGAATAAAATTTAAATTAATTAATAAATCAAATAACAATCACATATCCTCTAGATAAATCCAAATATTATTTCGAAAACAATATATTTATATATTCAAATTAAATTTATTTCCATAGATAATAATTTTAAAAAATTCATAATTATGCTGAGTATATTATAAATTGAAATAATAAAAATTTCATGATATATAAAATAACCGACAAATAATAAAAACAAAATTTATTACACCCTATATATTATGAATAAAAGAAAATGAAACCCAAATTTGAGAAGTTGGAACACACAACATGGTGGATTTACCTTGAAACCTGAGATTCCACTATAATTAGATTTATTATGATTATTTATAGTTTTTATCCCTTTTTTAATGATCCTACCAAACTCTACAACTAAAATAATTGTGTTCACATACTCTAAGACCATTATTTAACAAATCAACTCTAATATTGAGAAACAATACCCAATCCCGAATGATATGAACATAAGGAACATTACAAATTTCCATTGACCGGCATCACATCAACGGGTTTCAAAAATATATGATGGGAATGAATTATAATTAAAAAAATAGGATCTCAAAAACAATTATATCATTTACATTGACATATTCTAGACTAATAATTTTACATAAAGAACATTTTTTTTAAAAAACTAACATTATGTAACCAATAAAATGATCAACTAAAAACAGATATTATCACACACCATTATAATTATATAATATAATGAATGTTTTAATAGTTATAAATGAATATTTTTTATGGAAAATAACAATACCTAACATATGTGTGTAGAACAATAAGGTTGATATTCATGTGATACACATAAAATAATTTAATGAATCTTTCCCCATGCTTCGGCATATGATCCCATGATCAACATTTTCTAAAGGGGAATATACTCCTCTACATACATTACTTATAAAAAATAATAATATATATGCATAAAATTGGGGTATATCTAGGTAAGTGTAACATTCGTAATAAAATTCCACTGAAAACACAATTAAAATTTCATTATAATATAATCAAGACAAGTGAAATTAAAAAAATATATTAAAGTAAATTTTTTACAAAAAAAAATCATTCTATATTTTTTAAAATATAAATATGTTTTATGATTTAGTATTGACTCGTAAAAAATAGAATACATCTAATATTTTACCCTCCCAAAATTCATAAAAAACATAAATAAATCAATGAAAGATAAATCATTTTAAAAATAACCAAATATTTTGAACAAATCAATCCATACAAATAGTGATAATCATGGATTTTTATCTCATGGGATTATATCATTATAATTTTGATGAAATTACACAAGAACAAACATTAAAAATATTAACATTGACATCGCCGGATAGATTCCCACTATCTAAAGAGAAATCAGGGTTATGGTAAATACATTGATTGTAATTATAACTATAATATCACCCGAAACGTGAATGTCTATACGTATACACATTTCTCCTAATGGGGTTTTTCATGAAGAAACATAAAACATAAAAAAATTATAAATAATATCACATCAACACCCATACAAGATTATACATAAAAAACCCCTTCCATAGAAATATATCATCATTCTATACCAATAAATATAATAATTACACATAAATTAATAAAATCCATAATAATCAATAGAATTAAAATATCTATTTCATGCCACATCCATGAGATCGTTTTCATTTTAAAAATGTATTTCGGTAAATAAAATATTCCATTTAAAATAAATATAATTTAATTTAATCCCCTTTTAAATCTCATCATAATTGAATGAATTCAAATGAACCATTATAATGAAATTTGGAATAACATGTAACCATTGAGAGTGGAAATTATAAATAATATTTAGAGAACTCACTAAAATATTATATTTTCCATTACAAAAAATATAAAAGTTTTATATAAATATAATATTGGAAAATTATATGAGTCTTATTGTTATGATAAATAAATGTCAATTTCCATGTATACATTATTTTTTTAGGGAAATTTATAGATAGCGAATTATCTACCATAAATTTTTGTAATCATTTTCAAATCTATAATTTAGGTAAGAATGGGTATTGGGAGGTGATTTGAAAACATGAATGAAAATGAACCAACTTATGTCAATAGATATTTTTTTTAATCAACCCAAAATAGTATATTAGTGTATATGATGAAAACATGAAGAAGTGGAAGGAATAGAAACAGTTTAAAATTTACCCAAACATGAGTTTTTTACATTAATCCCCTCAAAAATATAAATTCATTCATAATGGGGTGGAAGAAATGATGAATATTCATGAATAACTCTATATTCTAAATACTAAAGGGAATAATATATAATGAGAATTTAATGTTATATTATAGGTTATCCATATATGAAAATATAAAATTTTATAAAATATTCTTGTCCTAAATATAGGGTGTCCATATATAAGATCCAATTGATTGAATTGTTGGGAAATTCAAAATGATTTAGAAATTTCTTTTGATTTATATTGCAAATGTTAAATGGAGATTTTCAACGAATTATGAGTGTTACAACTCATTAAAATCAATTTTTTGGAATTATTTTAAATATTGTAATGTGTCTTCAGTGTCTAGATTATTTTCAAGCTTTTTAGGCTACAAAAAAAAAACAATTTTTTGAGAAAAACGTTCATGGATAACGGCTGGAACACAATTAGTGATAACTGTATAACCTAAAAATAAATTAAAATTTTTTATTCACAATATTTATTCAAAATGTGTGTTGGTTAACAAAATTATTATGAAATATGGAATATAATAATAAAGGGTCACACATATAGCATAATTTTTTCCATACCATGCACTATAAAAATGTGAGGTGTGGTGTGTGGGATACAGAGGCCCACACGGTTGGTCTATGGTTTGCAAAACCATGGATCTAAACTAAGAGTCTCACGAAAGAGACCAGTAATAAAACAATTTTACATTATTTTATTTAAACATTATACACCCTTTTTAATCCGTTATTATGTATAATAACATACCTATACGAACTCTGTTGTCCTATTCTTCTCTCTAGTAATATTTATCCTCTATCTGAGGTTATAATCAATCACCATTGTTTTCATTGAATCACTATTGATTTTTATATGATTTATTTTACATAATTTTTCCATTTCATTAATTATAATAGATTACATTTCAATGTGATATCATATTCCCAATTTTCAGGGTCTTTTCAGGTTTCATCATTTTTTCTCATTTTTTATGAACTTAATGCCTGATTATCAATGGTTGAAGCTATTATTGTTTATGGTAGGTGGTATATTATATTCTCCTCAAAGTCTAGTCAATTATAAAATTGTGGAAATTATTATAAAATATGATATTTCAACATATTAATTATGAAATTTGAAATTAAAAAAATTAAATTCCAATACTATAGGAATAATTTCCCTTTGTTACATTGACGTGGTTGGAGGATGATAACCTCAAATAATACCACCACATAAGTCGTGTTCAAATAAATATTGGTGATTTTTTTCCCTTTTTTATGAATTATCTTCTCCTTATATTAGGTAATCCTTTTCAAATATATTATATACTCTTATGATGAACTTTTGGATGATTTATGTTTTCCAAACCATCTTCATAACATTGGATTTTTAGTGAATGTTAGGGCCCTAGTTCCTTTTTCATGGGTTTCATGATGAAAATGAACTATTGTTATTATAAATTATTATATCACTATATTATTATGATATATTTGAATGTTAATATATGTATGGTCACATAGTATGGGACCTATTATTTTTTAATTGTATTGAAATGGGTTACCTTCCTAGAAAACCAAGATTCTCGTGACCATTTTTTTATAACCCTATATATTTTTTAATTATCATATTATATAACTAAACAAACAGTTAATTAAACTATATATTGACAATGTGTATTAAATTAAAATTCCCATTTATCTAGGACCTTGTGACCAAAAAACATTATATGGTTAGTTTGTGTTTTAAACTAAGAATGAAATGTTAAAATATTGAAACAGGAAGTGAATGGTCACGCCAGGTCACTTGGCCTCTTTCACCCATAAATTTTAAAATATGAATCTCATATTCCATAGCATGTATGACATGAATCAGAAAGAATATAAAGGATTAAAACATACTAATAAATTTTAATATATTTACTATTATAAATAAATTCAATAGATTTAATATATTTAAATTCAAGCTACACTGAGTTTAGCAATCATCACATGGAAAAATTCATTTATTTGATAAATTGCATTAAATGTCATATAGAGATTTACTAAATTCTATTAATATTATAATTTTATATTAAAATTATCTCATAAATATTAAAATGGTGGGTTTTAATAAGATTAAAAAACCATTGAATATATTTTTTTCAATTCATTGTTTATCTATGTTTTGGAAAAGAAAATAAAAGCAAAATCTATATAAAGAAAATGTTTTTATAAAAAACTATTAATATAATCGTATGAATATTATCATTATAATTTAAAATAATTAATACTAGAAATTTATTTTAAATATATTTTTTATAATATATAAATTTTTTTACATGAATAAAATATATGTTATAGACATAAGATATAAAAAAATTACATTTTACACATAATAAGATTTATTTTTCTAAATGTAGTTTTGATACATTTTACTGGAGGACAAGTTTCAAAAAAAAATCATCATGATAAAAAAATTATTTCAAAAAATCTGCTTCATTATTTAATTTGGAATATCAAAATTATCTTAGCATAAATTTTGGGTATTTTTATGAATCCATAATTTTTTATTGAATTGTGTATATTAAAATCTTTTTTTGGAAAATAACATTTTTCATGACAAAATGTATAAATATATAAAATATTTGGAATAATATTTATAGTAAAATTTATTCATTTATAAGAATTTTAATCCAATTTTTTACATTTGAATAATTTTAAAATTGAAATTTTATATAATAACTTAGTAATATTTTGAAAATTTTCACATTAAATACCACATTTCTTAGCATATCTACAAGAACAATTTTAAAATAAATTATATCAATTAATTGAAATGAATTTATAAAAGGGGATTAAATATTTTTAATAAAAATAATTTATATTATCTGATAATTTAGAATTAATTTTCTACGATAATGATTTTTGAAAATAGTTAAAATTAGTTAACACAATAAAGATAAAACATGGTTTTGTGCATTAAATGTATTTTTATTAAAATTAACATTATACAAAGGTATGTGCTTTTGTATACTATATTAAACATAATATTTATAATAATTCGGTGTAAATTATTGAATAAATCAACTTTTAATTATATTATTATAGATAAATTATATAGGTAATTATTAAGACACAAGATATAAGGATAAAAGTGACTAAACATAAAGACTTAAGAATAACAAGAATAAAATGTATTTAATACTTTTTAATGATGTTACTAATAGATCAATAAATTCCTCTCCTAAATTTTTTTAGTAACATAATGTAAGGGGGTCCTCCCAATATTGAATACTTTGGGGTATTTAAAATAATCTAACTCCTCCCAAATTCATACAGACAATTCACTATCCGCACATCATCACACCTTCAAAGAAATTTAGATAGAAAAAACCTAATGAAATAAAATATAAATTCCATAAACTCATCATATAGTCCATAATTTTTTAATAAATACATCCATGTAATGAAGTTGGTGAAAACCAGAAGGGTATACCCGACAAAGAGGTAAAATTCATCAATGAAAATTTTTATTTTATTTCTTCCCATTAATCCTTAAATATTTTCATACAATGAATATATAATAACCTAATTATCTTCAACATACTATTATATTGTTATGTTATTGGTATGTCCTACAAACACTCCATATTCGACCAAATGGGAAACAAAATCATAGTTTTTGTGTACGGTGGACTACCACCTCATGAACTAATGTTATTTGTTTTACCATTACTACATTTAAAGGATGTAAATACTGGTAGAAATACTGTATAATTTCATAAATATGATATTTATGATGTATTTATGATTCCGGAGTTATTATATAACACATACCGTTATTTATTCAATTTATTAGTCTTACGATAATTCTTTCTGTGTGCATGGTAGACTCTCGCCTCATGAATCGATGTGATTTATTAATGACATTCATATCATGTATTAAGGATGGGTTTAAAAAGCATATGAGTTATATATTAAATATAAATTAATCAAAATTTATAATAAATATCATTTATCATTCATTCATTTAGTATGATAGTATATTAGAATTATGGTTGACATGCACATATGTTGTCAAATCTCAATGAACGATTTATATAATTTCATATCAGTAAATTTTATGGATATTGGAAAATTCATATATACTGAATATATATGATATTTAAATCATAGGTAACAATTTTTACAAGTTGAAATCATGACCTATAAAAGAGGGAAAAAATAACAACTCAAAACATACTTGAAAAACCAGGAAATTAACACTCGAAACCAAAAAAATAATGATTAATTATTTAAAATACATTTGATAAAATTTTATAAAAGGATCATATTTGTTATTATAAATTTTAATATGATTCTTGTATAAGTTAGTAACATTTTTAATACCATTATAAATTATTTTAATTTTTTTCAACCAAAAGGATGCATGGTGTGAGGGATTTCATCTCAATTTTCAATCGATTGAGACTTATTTATTATTATGAAAACATTTACCTTTTTGGGGTTTATATACATCCACATTCACTTTTAATGTCATGAATACTTAATTATTATTTGTAATATAATTTTAAATTGTAATTATATAATAAACCGTGATTTCACTAGAAATTTATTTAATTTTAAAAATAATCGTTCAATCTCACATTCTATAGCTATAGTCAACTTTATATTATAGCGATCAGGTTATTGCAGAAATTTTTGTTTTGAAATTAAATTCATCTTAAATGTCAATATTTTTTAATGGATATGAATATTTCCTAAACTATATTCCATTTCTTCATATGGAATTTACTTTTAATGTTATTTTATTAACTAGAGAAATATTGATAAATATGTATCCTATACTCCATATGGATATTTTATAATGAATTTTTTTATGAAATAAATTAATAATTAAAAATAAGAGTAATTATTTGAAATGGCCAGACATGGGATGATAACTATTTAAGGCAATCCCATCGAGGAGTAGGTAGTCTCCTAAGTTGAAATTAGTTGAAAAAACCTTGCACATTTGTAACCAATATGATTTAATCTATCTTTTGAAATGTATTGACAATAGAAATATGGTTTTTTGAACAAAATTGGTTTCTATTAGTATGTTTTAACCTATATTGTGAATGATCTTGGTATTAGAGATGTGGTTCGCTAAACCAAATATGTTTGTACTCGGTATGTTTCAATCCATCTGGTGGATGGAATTGATGGCAATGTTATCATTTGTCAAGTAAACATGAACTATGTTAAAGAATAATGTATTCAAATAGATATTGTTTTTAATATCGACAATATTTTCACTATAGAAAAATATATGGATGCATTTCATTCTCATTTTATTGATTAATTTGAATACTTTTTCATTTATTTATGTTTCCATAGATTTTTATCCTTGTATATTTATCATAATGGAATGTGTGATATGTTTGATTCCATAACATGATGATCATGCTCATCGATTCATTATCACAACCACTTTAATGAACCCCAACCGAGCATTTAAGATCACCCTTATTTTGTTAAATTTAATTATGATTAAATAAAGTTTATTATGACTGATATGTAGTGATATGGTTGATGGAATAATGTTATTCTTGAAAAAATATTATTTTTCAATTTGAGTTCTGTTATATAATACATGACTTGTTTGTCTATCAAGTTTAGAAAGACTACTAAACTGATTGGTCAATTGAGATGATATTTGTTTTATCCTATGCCTTTGAAATTGTAGTAGGCACCAAATTTAGTCAGTTGAGGTCAAGGTCACTACGTCTCCCTTTTTAAATTACAATAAATAACATGACTACATGTTGTTCAATGGAATTAGAATGGTATTCCCATTTCCTTGTTATTTTGCTTATCTTATAACCATATTGTTAAAGGTGTTATCATGTTATATATTGTCATGATTTCTTCTCTTAACCTATCTTCATATAATTTATTTAAAGGAGGGTAATTCTTATGTTATTCATTGTATTTAACTATAACGAATGAGTAATTGAATAAATTATGTATGTTTGTGTAGTATTATATATTCCACTCTTCATTAATTATATTTTTATTTTATATATAACAATCTTTACCTTTTATTGTAAATTTTTGTACATAATATTATACATGAACCTATTTTAGATTAGTTTACATGTCAATCAACATATAATATTTGGAATCATTGGAGATGAAACTCATCAGTATATATTTGAAATTGTTAGACATAACAACCCTTATCATTTATAGGGAGTAGATAGACATTGTTCTCAACACCCACATGGTTTTGATTCTTAATTAATAATCATCATTTAAATTTGATATAACATATATTTGTCTTTGTGTATGGATTCCTATGTTATATACCACATGCCCAAGTTGATTTATATAAAAGTAAATATGCTTAGAGAAATTTATGATTTTGAAAAAGATGGTCTAGTCGACCAAGGAGCCTAAGAAGAAACAATGACTGATATGGTTTATATTAATACAATTGAATTACAATTATTACAATTGTAAAATTCTCATTTTATATCCATGGATTGTATTTTCATTAGACACCATTAGTGTAGACCTAATATGTTTTAATTAAATTATTTTTGGGACATTGTTTAGTAACCTGATATATCTTATGGTTGTATGTTAAGACATGGCTTGTGTCACTTGATGTATTTAATTTTAGACTAGGAGTTGATATTAGAGATTTAGGGTCATATCTTAATAATTCTACCATAATATTTGGTTCATTATTTATTTATGCATTTATGATGATAATATTGCAGCGCATACAACCTATTATACGTTGACTACCTATGTTATTACATAAAATGTTTCTGCACTATTTGTTTAATGGGATTTTTAGGTTATCTATTTATTTGTGATTATCATGATTATTTCAATATATTCATACATATTATTTGCTTATTTTTTCATTATATTTATTTATGATTCATTTTTTATACTCTCCCTTTTATACCACCCTTAATAACTCTTTAGAAGTTTTAATCCTCCAGCATACTGAGAATTTCAAGGCCAAGTTTCCACAGAGTCTTGTAACTATTTTAAGAGTGAACCTAATAAAAATGTAATAATGTGGTATCAATGGGATTTATTTCCCCTAGAAATACTATTTTGTGTTGGTTGACATAAAACTTGGGATGTGTATTAACATGTTAAATATATGATGCTTTGGAATAGGAAACCCACACAAAAGAAAAAGATCAACTTTCCATGTATGAGATATTATCTCTAGTTGATCTCAATTAATGTTTATTTTTATTTCTACTTGAGTGACTGTTTAATTTAACCTAGTTATTAAATTATGATATTTAACTCACAGTTAGGAATTGAATGATAATTGTTTTTATTATTAATCATTTTTGGGAAAATATTTTTCACATTTTATTTTCATTCTTATATTTATATCATGGTTTTTTGTTTTCCTACATGAATAACTATATTAATTTCATACTTAAAATCTTACTTATTCTATTTGTTGTTTAAAGTGAGTGAAATAATGATTCTATATAATCATAATTAGTTTTTTCACAAAAAAAAATTAACATTGGGATTTAGTTTAAGTATAAATACTTTTAAAAGAAATAAAGTAATTTTGAAATATTTAATGAAATAACTTGAATATATCATTAAATTCAATGGAGTTCAATTGTTTATAACAATTTAATTCATTGTTTGTTGATATTGGTTAAATAGGACATCAAATTGTATCTAATGAGTGGATACATCTATATCGTGGGAATGAGTACTCACATAAGTAAATACCGATTTGAGTCATTCGATCCTTTTATATCAATTGTATTAGAATTAATTTTAATGATAATTTATATATTGGAAAATCAAATTGGAAGCTTCTTTATTAGTTAATTAAATTTATTTATTATATACGTCAGTTAAATGGTGTTTTAATTTCATCTTATAAAGGCTGGTACCATTATGACATGGGAATAATAACTATAGAACTGAATCTTAATACGAATATCAAGACCCAAGAACATCAGTATTGGTGTGTTTCTTCATTTATATAAACTCAAAAACATGTTTTAGAATATTGAAAAATAATCATTGTTGTATATATTTTTTAAATGATATTTTAATTGAAATTTTAAGAGTGTTAGCCCCCTAAATTGGGAAATTTTTCCCATATAACTAAACCCATTTTATCATGACTTTACCATCAATGATAACCATTATATATATATTATGAGGTACATAATCCTTTGGGGGTGTTTTCATGATTTATACGAATTGTAATATAAGGTTTTAGTACACACATATGTAGTGTCTCATATAACTGTATAGTGGAAACCAATTTAATTGATCCCCTAAAAATACTACTATACCTTTTTACATTATATCCTAGTTTTAGGGATTTAGTTAAATAAAATTAATGTTACATCCTAAATAGAATTTTCCTCTACTTCTTGTGATTATAATTTTCGTTAACTAAACCATATTATGAGCTCTCAAGTCTAAATAAGTGGTCTAAGGAAAAATATGACGTAATTTTTCAATAATATTTTTTGGATTCAACTAAATAAATTTCTAGGTTTTATTTTTAAAATAATAATTTTTAATGGGTACATGTTTTTTGTTTTATATGATACCCCATAATGTTTATAAATAATTAAAAGTTGAGAAATTTCATAAATAAAATATTTTCACTATATAGATAATGAAAAAACATTTTTAATGGATTTCTTTATAATTACCTTTGGAGATATCATGAAATGGAATCTAAATATTTCTCACGATTTTCCACTAAAATCATTTCCTCTATTTCTTTATCCTATAATATAGGTAGTAGATCCTTGTGAACTTTTATGAATGAATTTAATAATTTTTCCATGGTAAAGTGAGATATTTTTTCACCATGTTAGAACCCTTACATAAAATAAATTATTATCCATTTCAGTTGATCTTATAGAAATCTCATGTCATGTTCTATTATAAATTTTAATTAGGATGGAATCCTTGTTGTATAAATCATACACATTGGAAGGTGACTCATTGTTTGGTATATTCCACATCTTGGGGGTATTATGTAATAGAGATTCCCATTGAGAATCCAATCCTTATCCTTTTTGTATTGAATTTGTCACCCCTTGGGTGACCTCCCCTATGACCATTCTTGGAGGTTATTAGGTATTGGTAGTCTGATGCTTGGAAGGAGATGTTGATAGACCATGTTGATTGATTTTCCCCATGCGGGTTAATTAAAAGATTACATTCCTTCCGTTTAACATTTTTTAGAGGCGGTTTTCTGGAACATTAGAGGCTATATTATAGAGGCACCTATGTGAAATATATTCATATTGTGAGATATATTATGTCATAGTGGATAGACCTTGTGGACCTACTTTGATACACAGTTGGTAGAGCCCAATGTGTGAGAAGGTGTCCCATAACATTGACATTGACCATACTGAGCCATTCACATTTTTGTGATCATGGGTGTCCCATGATAGTGGTTGGAATTGGAATATGGATTTCTTAAAGGTGTTGAGAATTTTTTTCAGATCATTTTGAGACATATTCAAAGGTTATTATTGAGTTTTGTGGTATAATAATGATGTTTCATTTTGTTTCTGAGGAAGATCCTAGGCTGATATTGTAGGAAGACATGATTCTATTGGGATGACGGTTTATGTGTCTGGACATGTTGAGTTGCGGTTGTGTGGTGGGTCCATTATTTTCTAAAATTATATCATGATATCGTCTATCAATCAATTAATCATATAATATTTAGGTTTGTGAGTTTGAATATGACTTCCAATGGAGATCCAGGAGTATAGAAAACTAATGTTCCATGTAGCACAGTTAGCCCAACTTGGTTGATGGATGACTCAAAATACTATTGGTTGGGTCTTTAACTATGAGTTATATGAGATTATCTCGAGCGTTATGGGACATATATTTATGGTTTATTATAGTAGCTTGTGGTACCATCTAAATATTTAATAGGTGTTTTTTTGAGTATGTTCTTGAGGATATTTCATTTCAAATAAGTGATTTCGTGTCCATTATTTCTTGGGATTTGTAATAAAATTAGAAATGTATCTCCATGGTTGATGAAACATTTGAAATAAATAGGCTTTCAAAAATCCATTTACCTACGTGTGGACCTTGACATGAATAACTCAAAAACATGGTGTTTGGGTTTGGATAAGGAAGGAATATAGTTGTTTTAGGTTAGTGTGGATTAGGGAGTGTGATATAACAATTGATTGAATCACAGTATATACATAGTATTGAGATGACCATGCCTGATATCTTGATTCTATTCAGAGTGAACTGATATGGATATGACTATACACAGATATATCAAAACTCATTTTTAGTTTTTTTTATAATGACTCAATAAGAGTCTTTTTTTGAGGTGTTTCTTTAATGAAATACATATGGTGGGGAGAAAACTATTTTAATTTTGAGGGTGGTGGACTTCATTTTGAATAATATCTCGCATATTTCCATGGGAACCATTATTGGGAAATTAGGCTATAAGATGTCTGGAGTTTTCATCGTCTCTCTTTATTGAGATTATTCCATGGGATTCCAGTAATTATATATTGGTTTTGAAGAGGCATGATTTTGGTAACTAAGAAACATTTTCAATTGTGTAATGACATGGATTCTCCTAGGGTGGGTATTGGGATATCAGTCAATAGTCGGAGTTCCTCTTGTGAAAAGAGTTGTGGGAACTTCAGACTAAATGTGTGATAAATTATTTTACAATCATAATCCATTACTAAAATAGAATAATATTTGACTAAATTTATTGGTAAATACCATGTACATGTTTGAAGAACGACTTGGGTTGAGTTTGAGTTCTTGTATCAGGACGTTGTTGGATTATGGTGATCTAAGTGTTTTAGATTGTCTATGAAATAATGTATGGTTTTGTCATGGAAACATAAATGTAAAAGGGAAATTTGACACATGGGACATAACATGAAAATCACATTTAGATCCAATAAGATTGATCTGAATGATCTTGATACCATTTTGGAAAAATAATTTAAATTCTTGTTCTGGTGATGTGTCAGGTTTTGATTTAGATTTTATTGAAGGTATTCTATTAGTGGTTGTTCTAATTATGTTTCATAAGATATATGGATTTGGCCGTAGAGGAACAACCTTGGTTCATCCATTTGGACAAGACAAGTGCAGCTTCAATGATGGAGGGAGAATTTCATGGAAAATATGGTAGGACCCAGATTGAACGATCTATTAGAATTCGACTGTTTAGAAAAAAATATGTACCTTGAGAAATTTCAATATGTTTTATTAGGATTATTCTGTACATAATTAATCCATGACCATCATTAAGATGATTAGGGACTGATTTGGAAGGTCATTCTAATAGTTTAATTACCATGGGATGGAATTTGATGATTAAGGAAGGAAACTATGGCGAGGAAGACCATAGGCATGTGAAAGAACTAAAATACAATGTGTGTTTTGTTTTAGTTACATGTGCTTGTGTATGAACTATACTAGTGTTATATGGTTCTCTAAATAATTTGATTTTTTTAGTAGTTAGTGTGATATATATTCAAAGTGTTTCCATGAGAGCTCATTGTGTGATTAGAACACAATATGACCATTTGAGTGAACATTCACATGACAAGTAGATCAGGTAATGAATTTTCTTATACCAAGGATATTCAATTATGAGTTTTGATATGTTTTTAGGGTGTAATATCCCTTGTATTTTAGAAGTTAGAGATTCCCAAAAATGACGTTTCTTTTATTTAATAGGAAAAATCTTAAACTGAGCTTCAGAATGAGAATTATTGATTTATAAGATATTGAAATTTTATTAGGAGTTATTTTGGATACCAAATGGTATATCATGAGTATTTATGATCATTAGGATAATTGGGATTAAAAAAATATGTACCATTATAAACCACTTGTGGTGGACTATTAGTATAAGGATAGTGCTAACAATGCATAACAAACCATGGGTCCTAATTTAATGGGGACATCATTTGTTCAAAATATTTTAGGTGATCCCATTGAAAATAATTTATAGTGAACAATCATAGAATAGAACACATGGTTTTCGTATCTATTCACTAAAACTATATGAGGTGTTGCGCTTGGGGAATTGAGGACTACACAGTTAGCACACACATGGCCAAATGATCCAGCTAAGTAAAGAACTAAGAAATTATCATTCCCCTATTTTCCTTAAATATATTGTACCCATTAATTTAAATTGTAATTCATAGAAGGTCATCCATGGGATCTACTCTCCCCCCTTCATCTTGGAATTTTCTCCTCTTTACATGAAAATAATCGTTCACTAATAGTGTTATTAATTAAAATTCAGTTAGACTACGATTCCTATTTCATTCATTTTATATTTCCTTCAATAATTAGTGTTCTATTTCCATTACATATCATATGAAATATTATCATAAAATTTTTCTAGTTTCTTCATTTTCTCTCATTTTGTATTCGTTAATGGTTTTCAATGGATTGGGGATTCATCCTAGCTGTATAGTTTATAGTCTATAAATTATCCTTCAAAGTCATATTTCTTATATATTTTTTATTATTTATTCTCAACTTTAAAAATACATGTGTCTCTCATAAAATATTAATGAATATAAATAAAATTTATAAACCATAGATTTTATGTTCTATTTATCCCTTATTATTGTTGTATGCTGGCAACATCAACTTCATTCAACAGTTGTATTTTATTTGAATAACTATTAATGATAATCTCCACATGTAACTACACCACCCCTTAGAGTTGTTGACCATGTAATTTATATTATGTACTCTTTGGTGGACTATTAAGATGTTTTAGGTTATCAGATCCATCTCAAGAACATATGGTTTCTTTATTAAATGTTGGATCACTTGGTCATTTTATATTCTTTTCTTGGACTAAATGGAATTTTTTGGTTATAAATGACATTATCCTTAAGAATTGGTGATATATTTTCATGGAAATTTATATTTTCTTACCTGTTATGAAAATATTATTTTCTAACTGTAGTATTTTTGATTCCCCTAATGGAATACTAAAATTTTGTTGACCCTTTACTTTATCACCCTAGACATAAATAAAAAAACATATAAAATGATTATCTCATTCAATATGTAATCTATAAATAGTAAAATTAGATTAAAACCTCTTGACAATTTTTATGGACCCTTAGGAAAAAATGCCTCCTTAGGTGGGGTTGTATGATTATAACATAAATAAATGAAAATAGGATGGGAATAGTAAGTCCATATGTATTGGAACATATTAAATTAAAAACATTCCAATGAATAATTTGGGTACAATAAATTGTGAATGGTATAACCATGTCACATGTCATTTTTGGGGCTATATAAATGGAATCGTTAAAGGTATATTTGAATTGTAAATTATAATGCATAGTCCTCATGAAATATGATTAAATTATTGATTAAAATGTTTGTAAATTATAGGGGTACACATCATGGGTGCATCTCTTCCTTATTCTAGTGGCTACAGCTTCATCTAGGGTTCTCCAACATCAATGTTTTGGATGGATCATGTTCATTTGTGATGGCGTAGAGTCTTTTCTAATCAAATATGGTGGTGCAAATTCATGAAGGATTTCTTCAGTATGGTATCAGCGAGGGTAGATATGCCTTTATCTGGGGTTCTTTGGCATTGGAATTTCAATCGGCTCAGCTTTAATCATGGAGTGAGATCTATTAGTGTTCTTCAAGAATCATTGTAGATCCATCCTTTCGGTCTCCTTGTAGGTACATTTGTAGTGGTGAGGGGCTGGTTTTTGTGATTTTCATCTTTTTTTGGAGTTTTAGTTCATTATTTTATACTTTGGTTCTTTGGGTATCGATAGTTTGGTCATTATAGGGCTCTTCTAGGATGTGATTCGAGGACATGGTCAAGCCTATTTGAATTTTTATGTTCAATGATTTAGATGAATTTTACTTTTGATTTTATTGTTTTTGAAGATACTAATGAAACATCAATAGAAGTTGGTTTGTGTTTGGAATCTTGTGTTGGATTAGTGTTTTTTTACCATACCACAGGTGTAGGAAAATCCATGAGACGGTGATAGTGGAGGTAGAGGTTCTTGGCCCCATGATGTGCTCTTAGGCATCACCAGAGGCCTCTTTTATGTGCATCTCTAGTATGTCTAGTATCCTCTTATATGCACATTTTAGCTACTATATTCACCTCTTCTATACACATTTTGGTTTCTCCAGTTGCCCCTGAGATGCCCTTCGGGTACCAATGGTTCCTTTTTTCCGCTCCCCCTAAATGTAATTTTGGGTTTTCATTAATTCTGATATAGGTTTAGGTGGATTTCAGGTTAGTTAGGGATTTGAGTTATATTTTTCAAAAGATACATTGAGGAATGATCCTTGATTTGGTCATTAGACCATTTCATCTTTGTAGCAACTCGACATTATCAAATGGAACAATCTTCATATAAGAATTATTATTATGTGTATGTGTTTTTTAAATTATTATCTGTTGTGTTTCTTGATCTAGTTGTTGTAGATGTTATTGGATCTATTATTAAACTTCTATTTTCTCCATATCCCAGTATAATGCACCTCTCGTGTTTCTCCAGTTTCCTCTGTGATGCATTTTATGTTTCTCCTATTGCATCTATGATGCGTGTTTTGGTTGGTCCAATTTCCAAAATAATTTACATTCGACTACTCCAATTATATTTTTCACTCAATCACTTATTATTGATAAGGCCTTCGATACATCTCAAGGCTTCCATGCCCCTTTATTTGTTGATGTTTCCAAACATACACTACTAGGGACATGCATTGGAGGAGGATCTAGAGCATGCACATCTACCATAGAAGAGCTAATCATATTTGGATAAATGAGAGGGTATGTAAATTTACATCAATACCAGGACATCATATTTCATAGGACAGATCAATAAACTTTCATGTGATGGTGGAGTTCTGAAATCAGATCATTGATTCTTGGGATGCATAGTTATATATAGTTGTATATTGGGTTTAATTACTCTATGATCTTCAAGTACATTAGTGTGTCTCTTGGGGGTTCCCCCTCAACCCTTAAAAGGGGGATTATGAAAATGAATATAAATATAATACCCTCAGGACATTAGCTAAAAAGTTCCTAACTTATATAGTGCTCTGTATATGGTATTGTGAGGAACATTTAATTGAATGGATTATGAATTGTTGATGGGTATTGTTAATGTTTCTCTGCGTCAGTTTTTTGAATAGTTAAACATGGGGATGAAAAAAAAATTCGGAATTTCTGGTCATGATGTTTAATGATACATAGTATTCAAATTATGGACATGAAATCCACATAAAAAATTTGAAGTCGTTAGACATGAAACATCACATTATGGATATTCAATTATTTAACGTGACAGTCTTCATCATTAATATAGAATGGTATGATATAACACTACTTATCCCTATGTAAAGGATGAACTACATAGAGTATAATGGGGATATAATGTGGTACCTGGGCACAACATGGTTTACAATTACACTACTAAATTATATTTATTATTAATAAAAAGATATCATTTTATGTTGATAGACATTATTTTCTGTAGAAATAATTGGGGGTGGTCAACTAAGTTTTTATCAATCACTGTGTTATCCACCATTTTGTACCTAAAAGATATGAGGGTTTACAGTTCTCACAAGGATTGTTCTTTGTACTATAATTATTTAGGGTCTAATAATTGATATGGGGTTTGTAAACTAGGCATGGACTGGGGTTATCCAGATATTGGGTCATTTTCTATTTATTGTTCTATTAATCTCTTCGGATTGTGAATAATACATAATGTTTATCAACATCTAGTATAATTACTCTACATTTTCATTCAATTTTGGATTTTTTTCATAGTTGGTTATCTATATATTTTTAATTTTCAGTATTATTATCATCCAATATTTTAATATTTTTAGTCATATTTTATATTTTCTGATGATGGAAAAGGCATTTCCTTCCCAATAAAAAAAATTGGGCCATATCTACTAGATGACAGCCTCTAGCATATGGGTTGGTGTGCATGAAGAATTATTTCCAATGAATCTTGTTAATTTAAATATAGTGATCAAGGTGAGGATGTGACATCAGGATAGTTTATAGGACCATGTATTATGAATATCCATAATTCTATATAATGAAATCTACATTGAAAATTATATATAAATATGCTCTATAAATATTTATTCCAAAAAAACTATAATTTTACAATTTCACAGCTTCATATTATAAATCATAATAAATTAATGATTGATAAAATAAAATACTAATTTTGACATCATGTGTGTGACAACTAAATACCAATGGATTTTCAACCTCTATACAATTAAATTGTATATTTTTTAATATAAATTATATGATGGGTTTAGGGTATCCATTCATTCTAGGGTTATCTATAGATTTCATTCAATAATAATTGTTCAAAAATATAAAAAAAATGACTTTTAGAAAATAAAAAAAAATTATGAAAAAATTTATGAACTATTCTAAATATATTATAGTAGAAAAGAGAAATAATTTTTCATACTCAAGTGTTTTGATAGTATATATAATGGATAATGGAAAATAAAATATATGAATAAATTTTATAGGGTGTCAAATAATAATATTTGGTTATAAAAAACTTTTCTAATTGTCAAGAAATAATTAAAATGTGTCTTCAATGGAATGTACGTAAATCTGAAAATAAATTACTACTATTAAACGAATGGGTATTAAATCCATTGTAGTGATTCAATTCCATATTATAACAATATCAAAGTATATTTTTTAATTTTATATGATACATTTATACAATATATAATTAATTTGAACGTATTGTAGAGGTGAAAATTAAGAATGATTTGATAGAGTAAACTTAGAGTAGATAATATGAAATCAATCAGGAATTTTTACATATTTTGAAGATACAATGAATAAATTTCCAATCACCTATTGTACTAAAAATTCAAATATAGTGATATAAATAAATAAATTATAGATAAAATCAAATAAAAACTGAGATAACCCATTGATTCTATATAATATTACATGATTATACATTATAATAAAAAAACAATAACACTTAAAACACCTAATTGTTTTTTTCCTTGAATATTATAAAGATATAAATCATTTTTCAATTTTAATTGTACATTTATTCTAAAAAATATTTCATATATATTCAACCTTTCGATAAATGATTTTATTAGATATCCATATAGAATAAATACATCAATAAATTTAGATAAATATAATACTTATTAAAGGGTGAAACACTATCAGTGGGTTGTGCTGGATTTTTCATCAGATGAAATGAATTATAGATATAAACCTGATAAAAAATAGTTGATAAGAGAATATCACCATGGAATTATATTAAGAGATCATAATTCATGGTAATAGTATCAAAGATTATAGAATGAACCTAGAACCATAATATTTTGATCATGTATAACATATTATATGACATAATTATTTCATATTATAAAATAAAGATCATGAACAATGATTATTGAAAATTTTATTATCTTTAATAAAAATAATAGGATATTATAAAATTATATCAATGTTAACCACCAAGGATTTCATATCACATTATATTGGAATGGAAGATTAAATTCTATATCATAATGGGCTATGTTAATAAATTATTTTATATATCAATGTAGACATAGATAACAATAAAGATCCCATAATTTAGCTTTGAAATTAAATGATACATAATAAATTAGAGAGATAATTATCTCTCATCCCACAAATCAAAGGAAAATATATCCTTACATAAATGTGGATTCAGATAAAAAACAATCATTAATTCATTAAAATTAATTGAATGAATAAAAATTGGTAAAAATGTGTATATAATTTAGCATGAGGTAAAATAATAATCCATTGTCGGTTATATTATATAAATATTTTCCATTAAACAGCCTTCAAAAATAATACTTTTTTTTGACAACTGGAACAACTTGTATTTATAATATTTATTTACTGTTCGTAAGCATAACATATAATAAAATATAATATAATATTATTAACATATTCCTCGAGTAAGCCATTTCAAATGGTTATCTAGGTGATTTAACATGAAACAAAATAATGAAGTCTACGTTATTCACATTTTATAAAAAATTATTATATGATATTGAAAAATGATTTCCCTAGTCAATCAAATTGTATGTGTAACTTTTTGAATACCCTTAAATTAGAATAACTATATTGTCTTCACTATGTAGATATATTGGTAGAAATTTTATCATTTTTAATATTTAATTATTAATACAAACAAAGGTATTGAAAAATCAATACAACTATAATGAATTTGATCGATCAATATTCTAGATGAATAAAAACATGGAAAATAAATAAATAAATTTTGTACGAACATTATTTATCTATAAAAAGTATTACATGACTTGGAATACTAATGTAGGAACCTTGAAGGAGATAAATTCCAAATTATATTTACATAGATATAAAACCATCATTTTTTCTAGAAATGTATATTTTTTTATCAAAAATGAATCAATTTTATAAAATATTGATAAAATTAAAAATATGAAAAATTACACTTTCAAAAACACATTTCAAACAATTAATATTTTTCTTAGAAAATTTATTTTTGATATGACCATGGTTTATAAAATACAATATATATAACTTCCTTGAAATTTAATTTTGATATGAAAAATTGTATATTTATTAACAAATTTAGAAGAATTTTTTTAATGTAATTATAGTGAATAAAATATCATTAAACCAATAAAATTGAATTAAAAATGGAAAACTAGTAAATAATAAAATTTTTCATTGTGATATAGAACCTTTCCAATTTTACTACATAACTAAATTAGAAATAATATAAGTAAAAGAGAATTATATAAATGAGATAGAGATAATATCAAAATCCTTTTAAAAATATAATAATGTATTATCTTTGAATGAATTAATGTTGTTTAATAAATTATATTTACGTCCTGAAAATAACAAAAATGTAATAGAATAAAAAAATTCAAATTTAATGTTATTAAAAATTATTTATATTATGATTTGAAATTTGGAATCACAATAAATAAAATTCATTAATAAAACCTCCATCAAAACATCCTAATTTGTACATTATTAGGGATAATTCAAAATATGAATATGAGGAGATGTGGTAAGCTGTCAATTTTTGAGGGGAAATAGACTAATATAATCCCATTGGGAAGGAAATTAGACATAAAAGATGATATGAGTTAGAAAAATGAATTTGTATACGAGAAGAGGGAAAACAAAAATGTAAACTCTTTATGATGTTATATTTTATGGGATATGAATTAGTCAAAAATTAATCACAGGAAATAATATTCATGACTATGATGTATACAATTTAATATGAATTATCATAACTCAATGAACATAAATTGAGTTAAATATTTAAATTTATGATTTATAATTGAAATTAAGGGATATAAATGGAAAATAATATCTCAGAAATGATAGGTATAGTAAAGTCATTACAAAAATTGGGAAAATAATAACTAATATAAAAATATTTGGTATAAATAAGGAATATTAACCAATTATTTTATAGTAAACCCTGAAAAATGTTATATTATGTTGTAATAATTATGAAAAAAATAATATTATGATTAGTAAAATTAAATTAAAACAGACCACCAGATGATACAATATAATAGAAATAAAATAATTAATATTATAAATCCTAGAAAAATTTAATTGTTGAAGTACATGCATAAATAAAATATAAGAAAATCGAGTCTATAATTACCTTTTATAAATTTATTTGCTTCGTGGACACATTCTAAATTCCTTTTAATCAATAAATTCTTAAAAATTAAATTTTAGAACCATATTTATATTTATTTGTATTCTATGGAGTAACTTATTTATTTATTATTCAGTTATAAATTAGTCATGATTTACATTTTTCATCTCAATATAGTAATTCCAATTATTCAGTAAATGCTTTCATATGATTGTCTTTATAATTATTCCATTAGGAAGTGATAATTAACAATCACATAAATTCAACAATATTATGATAATTAGTTTAAAATTTATATGATAATTCAATAATAATTACTAATATGGCTCAAAAATTGACATCCATAATTGGTGTAAATCATTTAATATTTAAATCTCTGAGGATTTACATGTCAGTGATGATTAAATATATATTTTTCATTTTAAATATATATATTTTAGAATCCTATTATATATAATAAATATTTTGTTTCCACATTTATGTAACTATAAGTTATTATAATTTAAATAATGATATTGCATTTTCCATGTAGGTTTTTAATTGTCCAAAAAACTACAATAAAAAATAATGAATATAAAGTCAACAATATTTCACTATTTTGAAAATATATCTTAATTATTTTGATCTTAATTTTATATTATTTGGTTAGTAATTAATATTTTAGAACACGTTGAGAAGAAAGATAATGAAATTATTTTTAGAGTGGTGTTACAATTTTTGAATAGAATATTTCATCATATAGTGAAATTCAATGTCTTCATGTATTTTTAAATTCAAATTGTCTAAAGTGTAGCAAAACTTATAAATGAAAAATTAGGAAGGAATATTGTAAAATTAATGTTTGAAATGAAAATATAAAATAATATTTTGTTTGTGGTCTGAATTATATTTGATGTTTAGGTAAATTTCATTGAATTCATGATGTAATTGATTGGTGAACCTAGAATCACATTATAAATATGTGAATTTCATGAGTTAGTTGATTCAATTTATAATGAAATAATATTATTTTCATCAAATTTTTTGAATATTGTTCTAGGGTATTTTATAATAAATTTATTTCTATAATATTCATTATGTGTTACCTAATTTCTATGAATTGAATTAAATATAACACTAATTTTATTAACAATAAAAAATATATTCACTCTTATTAAATTATAATGTATTGATTCAAGTAATGGAATCTATTTTTTATGTTACATATCAAATGATGAAGAATTTTACATTTAAATAAAAGAATATAATATATAGTCTGAGATTATTTTTTAAAAACTATGTCAGTACAAGTTAAGGATTATTTTATTTTTTATAATCATTCATAAATTATTCATTTCATATTTATAAAAAATTGATTATATAATAATTTTGATAAATTAGAATCTTTTAAATATGGGTTATATTCCAATTTTAATAATTTTAACATACAAATCAATTATATATATACACAATAACTATATATATATATAACAACTATATAAATTCCATTTTACCATATTTCATTACAACATGTGACTATTGATTCTTATATAAATATTAATCATAAAATTAAATTAAAAAATTAGTTACACACACAGATATATATATATATATATAGATACACAAAATAATATGATTCAAATAGGAGATCATGATGTGGAATATTTTAATAGTATATCAATTTGTTTACATGTATTTATATTTAACCTCAATTTTTGATAACTATGCTCCGTAAATGCTTTCTTAATGTTGTAATGTTGATTTTGTTTTAAGTAGTTTCATTACATCTTGATGTTCTAAATCATTGTTCATTTTAGATTTTTATTACATATGAAACTAGTAAGTTAATATCTATACATATTGACATTATAGAACAAATTTTTGAATTTAAATTTAGATTGTGACATTATACAACATTTAAAAATGAGCACTATATAAAAATTTAATATTAACTCATAGATGAAAATAATTAGTGGATAAAAATCAAATATAAATTGTTTGAGAAATATATTAAATTAAATAAACATTAAAATGATCTCATTTAAGACATAAAACTTGAGATGTTCCCTCACTATAGAATATGAATATTTTTTTATTAGTCAAAAAAAATCCATGTGTTATTTTTTAGTCGGTAATATGAATTATGAATGTAATGGATTTTCCATAAGAATACATTTTAGGTTTTTTGATGTTATAATTATTATACCAAATATCATTATCATATCATTGGTCATGTACAAAAAATTTAATCGTCATTTTTGGATGAAGTGTATCTGGTAAATATTCCTTCCAAATAATTATTCATCATAAGAATAATTTAATCTATTTCATAGATGTGACATTTATTAATTATCATGTTATTTTTTACGTCGAATCGACCTCAAATTGTCCCTTCACTATCACATAGATAAATAGTAATGAAATCATTTGGGTATGGTTTTGTATTTCAACAACCCATAGGATTTTATTGCATATCATTTAACAATGATAATTTTCCCCCTGAAAATCTTCCTTATAGATAATTTATATCATATCTTTATAAATATATAAAATCTATGACAATTATTACATTGAATTCAATAATTTGATATTTGACCATGTTTGTAAGAAGTATAATTCCACAAGAATAAAATGGAATTGTGTTTTTTAATTATGATGCAATGATAGAAATAGTTTTTTTACTATTAACTGAACATCCAAATTCCATGATTTGAATCAATGTAAAAAAATTTAACCACATAAAAATGTAATTTCCAAATTATAATGATAAGTTTTTCATTCCCCGTGGATGAATAAAAAATAATTTTTATTATTAATATAATTTTTATTATTAATGAATAAAATATTCGCTAATAGATAGAGTTTATCATTATATAATGGAACTAAAAGATTGCCTCTCCTTTTATGGTATTTTTAGATGTTTGGGTCAGTTCATTTTATTATTCATTTAATTTTTATTCTATGAAATCACAATCATAAAATTGTACTAAAAAATAGCCATCCCATATTCATTATAATTTTGTTGATCATTGCATATTCCATTTCAATTTTTGTTAAATAAGATATTAAGAGATCCATTTATAGACTAACAACAATGTTCTTAAGGTTAATATTGAAAATATATAACAATATAAAATTAGATCATATTGTAAATGAAAATCTCAACATTATAATCTCTTAACATATAAATTGATATGAAAAAACAGTAAAAATTTGACTTAATCCTTTATTGTAATGTGCTTCATCACCGTATTCTTCTAAACCTATTCCTTTGAATTATCTAAATATCTATCCAATACATTTTGGTTTTCCAATAGACACACATATTTATATAATCTTCATTAAATATGTATGTTAATTATAAAATTTAATACCAATATTTTTTTAAAACCCTGACAACATCTAATTTTTATATATAAATCATTTAAAAAAAAGATTACGGGAAAGAAATTTAAATCACAACAAAACACGTTGAAATAAAATATAATAAATTATAATGTTGTAAGAAATTAATTCATAAAATAATATACATAAATTATTAATTTTTGAACACAGTGAAAGTTATATCATTAAATAATCCACCTCACTTTTCACCCGATATTCTTGAATTAAATCATGATCTCTATATAATTAATATTAAATCAATGATAAACAATTTAAAACTATTTATTGATTACATTCCTTCATTATGTATCATAGTAATCTATTAATATTTTAATAATTTCTTAAGACCAAAATTATTCCCCTTATGTTATCAGTTCTACTCATTCCATAGATGTTTTAATAATGAAATCATGAACTCTAATCCCTAAAAAGTGTGTATAACCTATAGAATAGTAATATACCTTGAATCATTACATTAAAGTCCCATTTTTCATTTTATAAATCTTTGTTTTTATGGTTTATAAATAATAAATGAATAACTCTCCCATTTCGAGAATTTTTTCGATCAATAATGTGATACATAAGAAGGATTATTTATCTAATATTTACAAATAATAAACATTATTAATTAAAATAATTATTATTATATATTGTAATTATTTATGTAATTTTTTATAAATCCCTCATTTTTATACTTAAAAATTATAGTTTCAACATACCAATTGGTGGGTGAATCAAACTAAAAATATATGAAGTAAGGATAACCCAAATATGTAGTGAAAATGTCCTGAATATATTCAAGGGATCAGATACTCGCATTAAATCTACCTTTATTTGGATTTCAATGTGGCTATTTCTTGAATAAGGGGATTAAACAAATGTGAAATGGATTCTATATTGTGAAGTGGATTCATATAGCCCTTACAGTTGTGTTTTTGTGTTTTAGAGGGACCATGAGGGGGTTCTAAGTTGTTTGGACGAAAAAAGGCTACCACTAACCTTATGGATATAACAACCATGTGGCTCTATATATGTGTTATAGTTTAGGTGGGTACTTTGTGGAGATATAAGTTTCACACTAAGGCTTTATGGAGACACTGCCAAATATTTCATAACTGCTGTGTGATCTCTATGTATTGGTGTTGGGGGAGATTGTGATGGATTTCAAGGATACTTCCTCATAGTTGATGGTTCCACCATGGGATATATGTCACATTGTTATCCATTTTTTGGTAGAGGGGTTTCTAAGTCACGGATCTGAAATATATTCCCTAAACCCCAGAACCATGTAAATTTGATCTGTTTCTGGTTACTAGAGGATATTTCACCAAAGGGGTATATGTGATGGTCTCTTTAAACTACGCCATAGTATTCCAGTCATTCCACTATATGGTTCATCATCTAAGGGGATGTGTTAGGTTCGCATTATAAAATCTATTAATATAAACACTGAGGGCCCTAAAGTCATCCTCCATTAAAACATACCTCCATCATACCCATGTCGAATAATATATTTTTTCAATGGAATTTGACACCCATTAGGAAGGTATTTATCCAAAACACCTGGATATCAATCTATTGTGACTGAAGGCCCGATCTACCTCCATCATGTATAATTTTCTCTCCATTCGATATTGGTTTCCTTCTGTTACTTCTTTCAATGTCTATGTAGATTATCTACATAATTAAAATGGAGTTCACATTCATTTTTTCAATGTATTCATGACCTGATTTTGTTTGGAAATTAAATTTTCGTTATTGGAGAGATGGTAGGAGATCAGTGTTAGTATTCCATTTCCATTTCATTAACTATAGAATATTGAAGTAGTTGATTGATTTCTTCTCCTGTTTATTTATGTGACATTATAAAGTTAGTATGATTTAGAACATTTAATGGAAATTGAATTAACATAATAATTATTGAATAAAATTAATATATAAAATGGATATCCATCGTATGTCAAGGTTTGGACATCATGATAAAAAATTTCCTCTATTTTTTCAAGACAGTGAGATGTCAATGCTATACCTATTAGTATAAATATTTTAAGGGAAATATTATAGAATTAATTTATAAGGACCAGGCATTATTACATACACAATCTTGAATTTAGTCAAGAAATAACTTCCTTTTACATTAAGAATCTTTTCATGTTTATATTTTTAGAGAATTGGGACATAATAGATACATAACATTACACATTGTTACAATGTGGATACCCTAAAAACAATTTCCATTTCTTTCAAAATTTAAAACCATAAAACTTAAAAAATGATTCCTTGAAAATTATTCAACATTTAGTAGGGGTAATTTTTTGTATTACACATCCATTAACTTGTGAAAACAATTTAAAACATGGGATGAGCAAAAAAACTCAGCAAGGGATATAAAAATAAGGAAAGAACACATTTATGCATGAATACTTGTAACATACAAACTCATTTTCAAAATACATAATTATCACCTGTATATATAAATAAATTCAATGTGACACATGAGATTTCAAAATTTACTAAGAAAATAAGTAGAACCATAAAGGTATATTTGGGTATTACTTACATAATCTTCTATCCCTCTCGGCTACCTTATAATTTGCAACCCTCACGACAACCTTACTATTTGTGTGATTGTCACAGTTACACTTGGAGTAACTATATGGCTGACCTCAAACCAACATATACCCAATGCATTGGAGGGAAATATAGGTCCCATCCTTCATTATAAACAATTTCCAAGAACCAAAAAATAATAATTAACATGAATAATTCTATAAAAATATTGCTTTGGAATTTTGTAAAACCGAATTTTAATAGGTTTTTAAAAAGGAAAGATACTTATATATTACATTCAACAGAAGGGAGTCTTAATAGAGTGGATGTAATATGTATATACAATATAAATATACATAATTAAACATAGTATAAACAAATTTCATCAAACAAACAAATTTAATACTATATAACAATAAGGTAGAAGGTTAACCCAACGAATGGAAATCGGCTTAAAAATTCCCATAACCCATGCTTTTCTTAATTCAAAATTATATAAACATCCTATATAATGGCTAAGATATTGTTTCTAGTATTTTAAAGAAACATTTTCCTCTTTATAAAATCTTATATGATCATTTCATAACCTCTTTTCACCCCTTAATTGTTAGTATTTTGTTCCTTGCATGGTTTTGGGTGGGTTCCTTACATTATTTCCATGATTGGTTCATGATGGATGTTCTTGATGATTGGAAGTGAAACTAAAAAATTATAAAGGAATGGTATTTAAATATTTCAGGTACCATAATTTATACTATTTATAATTTTGATGTTTTATATGATGATGATTCTAATGTGAAAATATTAATGATATTCATTTAGATCATTTTAGTTGTTCATTGTTAATAACAAACTCATTTTGTCTTATAAATTAATATAATTAGTACAAAAAAATTCCAGAACCATGGATGAGACATAATACATATATTATAACCTAGTACAACCATAGAAATGAATTCATGAATAGACATAAAAGAAATGATGGAAATTGAAATCATATCATCTATGATGTAGGTAATTTGACACATCACAGCCAATGTTTTTATTCCTTGAATAAGTGGGAGATGAGAAGAATAATGATGATTAATTTTCCATGAATATGAGAACAAACACAATATAAATGGTTTATGGAGAATCCATGCCTCTTGGGTAATAATAGATGAAGAATTAATAATAAAATAAAGGAACTCAAAATAAAACAATAATTGAGAAATCCCTTACTTAAATTTGGTAGCCTAACAGCTATGAATCATGTTTTAAGAAAAATTAAAATGGGAGGGAACAATAGTCACCCATCCAGAAATAAATCTTACTATAAAATAGATCATGAATAAAAAGTAAATAATAACATGGGATGGAAACATGAAAGTTATACCACACAAAAGGGAACTTGAATGGAAAAAGAAAGAAATTGATAATTTTCTTACCTTATAAAGTAACTCCTAGAACGTGAAGGTTGGGACCATGGGGTCTTGAGGAAACCTTAAGAGGGATAATATGGAGATTAGGAGGCTAGATCATCATTGATGAGGAATTTGGAATGATGTTAATCAAACAATTGGATGGTATTTATAGCAAAAGTGAGGGATTATTTAAATAATTTTTGGGGACACCACATTAATGGTATTTTCTAAACCATGGGCTTGCCCATGGAATTTTCCCATGGTATTAGACACATGGAAAACCTCATAAATTATTTTATTGTACACTATTAGACCATATTTATTACATCATTATTAGATTATTAATGATGTCATTAACACACAAAAACTCCCAACTGTATTTTTTATTATTCACCGAAAAATCAACAGTTTCAGAAAAATCCCCAAAATTCACTCTAACAATTTATCGACGTGTATAATTGAAGAATGAAGTCTATTATTTATAATATTATTCAAAATATTTTTAATTTTATTTTTAAATAAAATCATACTTATTGCAGAAAATAATAATTTAAAAACTATAATAGTTTTATATCACATTGGAAAATTAATCAAGATGTAATTATCTTAAAGCCTTAAGAAAATAAAATAATATTACAATTAAATATTCATTAGGGTCAATTTACTATTCATATTACTATTCATATTACTATTCATAAGGGTATGTTACTACTCACCAAAAAACATATTGGTTGCAATAGACTCCAAAAGACATTATGAACACAATTGTTGATGACCATTTTTCAAAACTCAAAACATAGGAGCAATAAAATTTTGGTTAAAGGCTACTTATAAATATCTACTTTAAAAGAAATTTCAAGCATCTCAATTTATTTTTAGAAAACCTTGGGGTGTTACATTATCCCCACCTTTTGGAAAATTACATCCTCAAAATTTTATTTACTTATTAAAAATGTGATGGTACCTTTCCATCATAGAATTTTTAAAATCCCATGTTGCTTCTTCAGTCACGTGGTTTGTCAAAAAAACCATTACCTGGTTGATTACCTTATTCTGCAATACATGTTCCCTTCAATCAAGAAACTGAACTGGTTTCCCTTCATAAGAAATGTTCTCTTACAACTAAATAGTATCTGGGCTCCAGACATGTGATTAATCTGAGACGTACTTTCTCAACATCGAAACATGAAAAACATTATATACTTGAGAAAACTCAGGGGAAAAGCTACTTAGTATGCAACCGATAAATCTTTATCTCGGATTTCAAAAGAACAGATGAACCGTAAACATAGCTTCCCTTTCTTACCAAAACTCATTACACTTTACCACATAGATATTTTAAGGAAAACATGTTCACCTACCTCAAAAGTGAAGTCTTTCCTTCTGTTATCTACATAAAATCTCTTCTTGATATGAGCTTTCCTCATGTGTTATTGGATCATATTCACTTTCTCGGCCACTTCCTCTACTAATTCTAGCCCCATCAACATTCATTCCCTGACATTATCCCAATATTCTGGAGTTCAACACCAGTTTCTGTACAAAGCCTCAAAGGGTTGCATTTGTTTACTAGAATATAAATTTTTATTATAAGAAAACTCAACTAAATAATTATGTTTATCCCAAAATCTCTTGTTTAACATTTAAAAAGCTCAATGCATATCCTCCAATGCTTGAATCGTTCATTCTCACTGCCCATATGATTAAGGATGAAAAGCTGTATTGAAATTTAACTTTGTGGACAATGACTTCTGAAGTCCCTTCCAAAAGTTAGAAGTAAACCTGGGATATAGGTCTGATACAATCAAAAGAGAAACTCCATGTATCCTAAGAATATCATTGAGCAGAAGTTGAGAAAGACGATCCAAAGACATTTTATCTCGAATAGAATGAAAATGTGCATATTTAGTCTCATGATCCACAATAACCAAAATTGCATTTTCATCTAGAGATGTCTTAGGTAGTCCCACCATAATGTCATGGATACATTCTCCCACTTGCAATCTGTCACTGGGACAGGCTGAAGCATTCCCTTCAGTAAATTCCACTCTGGTTTAACATTCTGACATGTCAATCATTTCATGGTAAAATCTGCAATATCCAATTTCAATCCATCCCACCAGTAATACTCCTGGAGGTATATATAACTTAGTACAACTAGGATGAACCGAAAATGGATGACTATGAGAATCACACAACAAATCATTCTTCAAGGGAGAATCACTGGGAGCACACAACCTTTTACCAAATCTTAAAACACAAAACATTATCAAGGTTAAATTCTAGAAGCTTACCCATTATAACCAATTCTACTTTTTTATGTATATCAAAGTCTTCCTATGGTGTAAGATTAATTTTGTCTGACAATAAAGACTGCACTGAAACCTAAAAATACAAATGTATTTTCTGCACCAACAACATCTTAGCCAAAATTCATCAAATTATTAATCAATGGATCTTATTTCAAACGTAACATGGTTAATGATGCACTGTGTTTTATACTCAATGAATCTTCCAAATTGTTTTCATTAACAAGATTGAAATTGATTGTGAAATCAATGTCCTTTATCTGTTCATTTTATCTTCTATTCCTCATGTTTAATTCAATCTGAGTGAATATATATTTCCAACATTTATGGTCAGCATATATTTTACATTTGGCTCCGTATAAATGAAGCCTCCAAATTTTCAAAGCAGAAACCACAACTACCAATTCCAAATCATCTATTAGATAATTTACCTCATGAGATTTATTTGTCCGGAAACATAAAAAATTAACTAATGATTCTTCATCAAAACAAAAAAATTCCCTTCAACAATGCATCACTGCAGATAATAAAATCACCATTTCTGGAAGGCAAGGCCAAAACTAAAGCATTAAACAATATCTTCTTCTGTTCTTGAAAACAAACATCAAATTATTCATTCAAAAAAAATTTAACCCATTTCCATGTTAACATAGTTATCGGGCTAGATAACCAAGGAATGTTTTTTTACAAAATGTTGGTAATAACCTGCTAATCTATGAATTCTCCGAATGAATTTCATAATATTAAATTTGGATTCTTTAAATCATAATATTGTTTATGAATATGTAAATATCAATTTAATAATTGAACATAAAGTTATATATATAATTGGATACAACATTCTACATTATTAAAACATATTCATATTAGTTAATTTTTTACAAAGACTTAAATATATACCCTCATACAAAATTTAGCTAAACAATATCTAAATTTTCAATAAATTTTATCAAATTCATATGAGTACTATTACATTTAAATAAAAAGTCATAATACCTAGTGAAGATAAATATTTTAACAAACTCATTTAATTTTAATAAATGATTATATATTATTTATGTAATTATATAATTACTTCAGGGAAGTTAAATATTTTTTAAAATATCAAATAATTACTTCTAATACATGTTATCTTTTCCTTGAAGGCCATTAACTGAATATTATAAATTCATTATACCGTTTTTGAAATATTTAAATACAATATATGTATATATATCTATAAACCAAAAAAATTTAAACTTTACATTTTCCATTGAGATGGATAACCTTAGATGCTACTCCAAAAAAAAGTATTTAAAATTACAATAGAATTTGGATAATATTTCATACCTATAAATTATCTATAGGTTTTTAGATTTATTCTTATGGATTTTTTAATATTATATATCATTTGTGGTTTTTTGTGTAATTATTTATTGTTTCCCGAAAAGATTAGTTTCACTGAATTCAGAGATGTTATTTCAAAAATGAATCCTTTTCCACACCATGATATACATTTTGAATATAATACATGGGTGAAGATAGAACATAGTGTAAAAAATTAGAATCATGACAATTTCATAGAGTAGTGTATTGGGAATTTGTTTGAGTAAAGTGGAAAATATGACTCTCAATTGCTTCCAAATCCTCACATAGGTTTCATGGAGTGACCAAGGAGTTTAGAAATGGAAATATTGGAACAAATAATAGAGTGATTTCTATAGATTGAATAAAATTATGTGATAACAAGCTCAATATCTCTGTTGGAATGAGGCAACATGATAATGAGAATGTGTTTCATGGGGTGATATAAGGGAAATTCATATGCCACCAAGGGTCGTTATATAAATAATAATATATTGGAAGGGAATGTAAAATTAGAAGAAAATTAATGGGTGTTATGTGATCATGATTATCATGATCGTTTCCATGACAAATTGATATTTTATTTGGGATGTGTGATGTGATCAATGAGATGGAAAATTATTTCTCATCATGAAGCTTATTTCATGGTATGGATAAGGAGGAGTAAAAAGTTAAAATATATGAAGACATCATATAATTTATTAATATATTATATATCTTTCATTAAAATATTTTATAGTATTAAATATTGAATACCATAAGTTTCATTCATAGTAAAATATAGGATTTCACAATATAAAATTATGATCACAATGATGATTTTAGACTTCATAACCTTACTTCCTCTTGTGATTTATGTAGTCATGTCACAACATCATAATTGTGGATTTTATTGTTCTTTCATCACCAAATGAAGCATGATCATATGGTACATCAATAATGCATGTATGGTTCATCAAGGAACACTATATGATTTTAAATATATATTTTTTGGAAATATCCATGACGTTCATTTCACTATAGTGACACATTATGAAATGTGTTCATGAATAAAAACCTATTAGATATGTGGGATGACCTACTATATCTGATTGTGACTATGTCACACACATGAGAAAAAAGTTTTAGAAGTAAAAACTAATTTAGTTTTGATCCTAAATAAATATATATTTTATCACCATTTTGTGTAAATTATTAATGGTATTGAACTCCAAGAATATTTCACCATGATATCATAAAATATTTTATTGTGGGATTAAAATATTTAATAGATAAAATATTATTTATTTTATTTAAAAACATTCCAATGTGTGATATGTTACAATAGATGTTATTAAAGAAGAATCATTTATAGTTCGTGTCACAAACCATGATGTAACACCCTGATAGTGGGATAACTATAAATAGAAATATCTATCAAATCTCATGAAGATTTTATTTTTCTAAATCATCATGGTTATTTCATTTTTCATTATTTTAATCATATGAATTAATAAATAATTGTAGTTAAATTTTTGTTTTTATCAATTTCATTGATGCGTTACCTTCTCTCAAAACATTATTCTATGTTCTTATTCATTATATTTCTAGTCAAAATGCCACATTAAAATGAATTCTTTACATGTGAAGAATCATTAGTATTTCCATAATAGATAGTCACATAATGGATGCGGGATAATATGTATTAGAATGTGAGAATTTTTGTCTCACCAATCGGATTAAGAGATTATTTTTTTAACATGTTTTATTTACATAAATAAAATATCATCTCATCACATGATAATTATCTTTTAGAGTTTTGTGTGATGAAATATAAATTTTTTGAACAAATTTTTATATGGCTATAAGTTCATATTACCACTTTAATTTTTTTTAATGTAACTACATATGTTTAGGGTACCTCATTGACTAAGATATTTTATGTAGATTAGGTTAAATTATAGAACATGACTATAGGTGGTTTGAAATTTTAAAACATATTTGAAAGCCTTAAATACAACCAATAAATTACAATATATTGATTTTTTGATTTATAATTTTAAAATAATCATGTTAACCTACATTAAAAAAATTTATTTCTCAAAAATATATTTCATTAAAACTACCTTTATTCGTGTTGAATAGAATACGTGATTCAATAATGTAGTTACCAAAATATGAATTCCCATTAATGTATCATCATTGAATGAAATCACATGTTCTCTATAAAAAAATATTTTTCAATTTACATATCAAACATTTTAATAATTTGAAAACACTGAGGTATCCATAAGTAAGTGGAGATTCATTGATGCCAATAGTGTTTCTGGAACCATTTATAGGGATTCATGGTGAACATGAGAGTTTATAATTCAGTTGACCGACTCACAAATTTCATACACATTTCAATTTTCTATTTAAATTTAATTTTCACATGTTATATGTGTTTTTTATAGAATTTGTCTGTCATTAGTAGAAAACCAAAACACCAAACACTAAGTGTTGATTATTTCTATCCTCAAGAGTATAAATAAGATATTTTATCTCCCTACTCACTCACCAAATTATATATATTAATTTCAAACATATCCTAAAACCCCATATTATATTTAATTCATTGTTTTCAAATTTAAATTAGTATATTCTAGTGAAGACAATGATTATGTTGTGAAATATGATGGAATGTGGTTTATTTCACATAGTTTTGATTTCTTTGTCCATCATTTTGCCTCTAATTCACAAGAATATATTTTTATCAATCCATGATTGATTAAAATGATCTGAACGAATGTGCAAGTTCAGTTAGATGTGGTTTAGGGAATCATATATCCATCTCTAGAGTTTTTTCATCATATACACAACATTATAGAACAATGTTTTTTCCTTAGATTTTATATAACTCAGTTTTTTTCCATTCTAACTCTGGTATAGACCAATGTATGGGATGAAGATCATTCCCAGAAGATCAATCCAAATAAATGATGAAAAATTTGTAAAATTTATAGAAATTATTTTATCCCCTACCAATGAAAGGGAGATAATAATGGATATTTAAAAATTTATGAGATTTATGAGGAATCGGGTTGGGAATTATGAAAAATATCAAGGGATATAATATGGTTTTCAACATGGAATATGGATTAAATTTTTTATTTTAATGCATTTGTAGATCCTTATAGCCTAATGACCAGGCCATTTTGGATTCCATATCAGTAAAATAATTGATGAAAAATAAACATAAAGACCAATGTTACAATTGTGATGAAATATATTCAAATGATTTTCATTAGAAAAGATAAAAGTGGACTAATGAGGATAATTTTAATCATTTTGTTGAAATACAAAATTTATCAACTCAAGTGAAGGTCCTAGATAATATTATATAAATTATTTTGTTTTTATACTAACAGACATCATCAATGGAAACTACTATAAAGGTGTAGCCTTATAGGATGTATGATCATCTAGATTCTTTCTAGGATCACTTAGTAAGAAAAAGTTGAATAATATCATCCCAATTATAATTTTTTTTATTATAATTAAGACCCCCAATAATTTTTAAAACACATAAATTATTAATAATTATTAAAAACCAAAAAACAATTATATTTTTAGGGAAATATTTTAAATATGGGTAAAAACTAGTGGAAAGTATTGAGAACCCAAATTGAATCCTCTCCCACTAAACCAATGGAAATTTCAGCAATTACCAATCCCTTGTTCTCCATAATATTTGAAAAAAACAATTTAAAATGAAAAAATATATTATAGACTATAATAACCATAGAAACAAATGTGGGAATCAAACATATATTATTTACATCATTCATATATTAAATTATTTTTTTAATGTTTAGATACCTAGAAAAAAACATGAAAAAAACACCTTCATCTCTCAAAAATGTTGAATATAATGTGTGGTAGACTTATAAAACAAATTTATAATATTTATCAATTATTATATCTTGTAACACAAGAACAAATTAACGACAATATAATAATGTTATGGTTCTATAATAATAGTGAAATCTAGATGAATATAATCCTCATTATGATGATAAAATATCGAAATGATGCTATCAGAGAAGCATAATAAAAATTGGACAATGAGAAATTGGAGGAGGAAGGAGTTGGGTCAAAATATTAGACAAAGAATGAATAAATGTGTAAAAATATTTAGGAAGAAGAATGGAATGGGGGAGACACATCCCAGATTACTAATGTATTAGAAGAGAAATAAACAAGAAGTAAACACCCTTTATACAACATATTCAATTCAAGAATAGGATTCATAATGTTAAACTATAATACCAATATAATAAGATTTTTTATATTTTAAAATTAATTTATGTTAATTTTTTATTTTTTCAGAAATTTTTAAAAAAATTTACTTTTAAATTTTTTCGACGTATATTTTGTCTAATAAAATTAATTTAGAATTTTGATGATTTCTCTCATTCAATGAGGAATTATCAATGAACCAATGAATAAATATCCTACAATTAATAGGTTATTAATGGATTTCTTAATCCTAGACACCATTGGATATTGTATGTTTGTAATGGAAAATTTTGATCTATGACCCAGTCAACTACATATAAAAGAGTTTATTTATGATGGTGGCATGGTAACAACTAATTTTATAAAAACAAATTATTTTATAATTCAAAACAAATTTTTCCAACCAATACTAGCCATTTCTCATTTGTTCTTTTTTATCTTGAGGATTAGATATAAAAACACATCATTGTAATCATAAAATCATGTATCACTATTTTAATCACCACAGTCAACCAATCACTCATAGAAGCTTTAAATATGTAATAAATTACATGAAAAAAATATATAAGGAAACATGTGTAGTTGAAAACCTAGATTGGGAATAAACATGTAAATATGAAATCAAAAGTGATTGAAGAGATATAAAATGACTTAACAATGAGGATTATCTTAACAACGGAACAATTGAACAATAAAATGACAACCCAGTATCATTGAATCATTTAATTCATGGAAAGAATACATTTCATGAAATCATAAGTATAATACATGTCTTACTCAAATGACATTCACCAAAAAATATACAAATTAAAATGTTGGATTGAGTTTACTATCTCATCACATAAATAACATTTGAACAAATATAAAGTATAACCCAAGGAATTAAAGGGATATATAATTATGGTACCACCAATCACATAAAATAAAATCATACATATGCATGCTACATGGGGAAAATAAACTAAATATAAATATTAATAAATATCAAACCCATGAGAAATACGTGGGTTTCGTCTTTATGATTCACAAAATAAGGGATGATATCATTACCAATAGAAGAAAAAATTAAATAATCTTGGATTTATATATTTGAAAAAAACGTTCCTGACCAATTATTTCAAGTGTACATATTTTATGAGAATGTTCATGGAGAATAATGAAAAAAATCATATAAATTAGGTGAATTATTGTGGAATATAAACAGGATATTTTCAATGAAGGAAATAAAATAATAAATTCAAAACAAAAATTTAATTGAACCAAAAGTATTCCCAAAAAATGAATTATATTTTCAGGATCTATTCATGTATTATTGACTTTTTTAGGGTGATATAATACATGATACTAGAAATATCAATGTTCTCTAAAATCTAGCTTACTTACAAGTGTGACATCTAAATGGAGTAAAGAACATACATAACCCCATGAAAGATAATGATATTTAAAGAGGTATATATTTAAAAACATATATAAAAATAATTAAAGCTTTCTTTAGAAAAATATTAGCATACATTTGAGAATTATGAGGATATTGGGTAGACGAAATGTCATAAATGAGGTTTATAAGATACGTTTTATGTTTTCAAACACCATTGTTGAAATTACAAAATTTCAAAAATATAATAAAAAATATTTTTAAATTTTATAGTTTCAATTTTATGATTATATGAGATAAGAATAATTATTTATTCAAATTTAATAGTAAATTATTATAGAAAAATAAATTTTTAACAAGGAGGGGAAAGAATTGTTTAGGGGGATGTGAATTATTCTTATCATAGTTGAATTTTCCAATGATATTAAAACCCACATAAAAATAATATTTTAAAATAACTTATTCTTTCAATATATAAATATAGTATACCATTCTACATTAATGATGAAGCTTACAATGATATAGGAGAACCTATAAATAAAACCCTAGGTTATGAAAGACCCTTTTGTTTTATGGAATAAATCAATCATACCCCAGAACTAGGATGAAAATGAATCTTGGTGAAAAATTACTATTCAAAAAGAATTTATTATATTTATAATCAATAGTAATATAGTCACACCATAAAATATAATAGTGGTTCACAATATGAAATCATGCCTCAATAAAGGTTGATTTATACGAAAACACATACCTCGTGTTTGAAGGTGCTCAATAATCGTATTACAGAACCAAAGTAAAAAATATTTTTTTCTGAAAAAACATTCCAACGTGTTTTATCCATATATATATATATATATATTAGTTATAATCAAGTGATAGTAATTTATCACAATGTTTCTCCAAATGTCGATTACATGAATTTATTTAGTGCATTTCTTAAAAATAATAATTGTATGTTGAAAAGGAATAATTATTATGAAATGGTTCCAAAATATATCAATATGTAGATTTTTAAGAACATTATTATTATAATATGACATTATTTATATATTTTATTTGGTTTTCTATGATTTTAATCAAATTAGAAATTTTACTTTTCTATATCATTTTTAGATATGAAATTTAATAGATAAATTTATTGTTAATATCTCCAATTAAATTTATAATATTATAAATAAAAATAATAATGGTTTAGTAAATAACAATTTTATTTATTTTAAACATTTTTTTAATTCCACTGATGTTAGTTGATATGGAAATTGAAAAAGTAATTTCCCCATATTGAGGTTGAATTGTGGATACATACATGAAAAAATATTCATTTTATGGAAGGATTTGAAGAAATAAATAAACAAGATATTATATAATTATGATGAAATACAAGATTATTAGTAATACTAGTGTTATCATACTTCTGTGGGTATATGTTTACTTGGGATGTAGTAGAAGAAAACAATTACAAACTTTTAGTGGAAAATAATACCACTCACCTTCGATGCTCTCCTTTGGTCACCATATCTAGGAACAGTATATTTGTATTTTGGAAATATGAAATATTATAGAATGTCGAGAGATGGTTCAATAGAATCTAGGGTAGGCTATGGTTCTACCCTAAGGGGATATTGATGCTAAGAGAGCTGAAGGTGTGGTGTTACCTTTTATATTGGATTAGAAGTGCATTTCTTTATATATAACTATGTAATAAAAATAGAACCTATATAACTGTTAAAATGAATAAAGAGGGGTAACAATATATTATCAGTAGGGGAATGGTTAATCAATCCCCAAACACAATTTTACTCACTTGATTTATTCATATTTAGAGACATTTACTCTCTAATTTTTAATTTTACCATTATTAAGTTTTACTGAGGAATCTAATTATTATGTATGTAATTATTTTTTAATTAATTAAAATATGGTTTTCATAACTATTATATTGGAACATAATTATATGAAATATGAAATATAATTTATCAAATAATTTTATATTGTTAAATTAAAATTGATTTTATTATTAGCACACGTAATGTGTAAGACAATTTTTTTTAAAAAAGTTTACTTTTAAGAAAAAAAATAATTTAGGATAAAATTTTAAATTTTTTAAATGTTGGAAAAATGATAGTTACATGACGTGAAATTTTTATTAAAATAAAAATTGTATAAATTTATTCATTAAAGAAATACATAAATTTCATTAACTATTTTGTGTCGATATTATTCCAACAAATATTATTTTATGAAACTTGATTTTACTTTATAAAATATATTCTGAATATTATAAGGGAATAATAAAACATTCAAGGAATTTACGTATAAAAATTCCATAAAATTTATAGTATAATAACATTCTGTAATTTTCAATGATCATCGAGTAATAGTTTTTTTTAAAAAAATTCAAAAATAATCTATGAAAATTTTGAATTTTGAAATAAAAAATTGGAGTTGTATTTAATGTTTCTATTGGAACTATGATCAACATATAATGATGGTCCTAGATTTTTTTAGTGAGGTGATTCTAACTCTTCATGGACATGGATATTATTCCCAACCCACAGAAATTCCAATGTACTTGATTATCTACTTCATCATATTTTTTATTTATTTTATTCATCTATAAACCTCTGTTGTGTGATTCCGTGAATTTATACAATAACTTCTATCAGTGGCTGTGTCTATAATTCAGGAACAAAACCATGGGTATAAAAGAGGAATATGTGAATATCAATGAGATTTATGTAATGGACTACAGTTAATGTCTAATGCAGATCGGTAATTATCGTTATTATAAAAACGTGCAATTTCAAATTCTAGGATTAAAAAACATATATAGAGAGAGGAATTATTGGGATATACTTAATCAATAGGTTATATGAGTTTTCCACATTATGTATTCCCAAAACATGTTATTCAATATCAGAGTGGAAATGAAAATAACTTGGAATATTATATCTATCTAAAAGATGTATGAGAAGCCATAACGACCGAATTGAATGTTCTTGATATGAGAATTGTTCAATATGAAAATGATTTATGGGGGAATTGTAGAGAATCATGTGAAAAAATTCAATACCATAAAAATTTAATTTAAATAAATGTGAGTTTAAATTTTTTTAGCTATGAGAACTAGATATACTATCATTATTACTAGATAGTTTGGAAGAGATTATAGCACATACAAGTAGTTAATTTGGGAATACAAACCGAGTTATAAAGTATGTATATGAACTAATCCATAATGATTATATTTGAGGAAAGTAATTGGCATGATTCCCAAGTTAATTTTTGATCATATATGGATGAAGAAGATATGCACAATAAAATATCCTAAAGATGATCAAGGTCAAGAGGAAATTGTCTATAGAGGGAAAAGGGGTATGGTCTTACCCTTTGGATTTTTCTTCATGAAAGGACAGGTAATGAAGGCATATGGAGAAAAATTTAAGGTAGCTATAAAAATTAATAAATCATGATATCTAAAGGAATATATAATGTAGTAATCCAGAGGTTGGATAGACATATAGAGATTTGGATTTTATACATAAGAGTGTCGTAACATTCCTCATCAGAGAAGGATTTCAAAAATAATTATAACTCATAAATGTTTTGGAATGTGAATCATAATGATGATGTTCTCTAGTAGATTTTGGCGAAGCGTCAGGCATGGATCACGAAAAAAAATTGGATTTTTCTAGTTCAATAAATCATGAGTTATATCCATGATTAATGAACATATTTTATTACTATTCTATAGTGTTTTATATAGGTTTTATTACCAAATTTTCTGGTGGATCATGGAATATCAATAAATGAGTTATGGTTATAGTTTGGGGATAAAATATTTTTACCCAGTACTATAAGAAAATAAATTCATGGAAATGATTTCACCAATTAATTTTATCTAGGATTCAAAAACTATGGAAAAAAATTTAGTCCACACAAGATTGAAGGGGATGCTGGTTTTGGAAACAAAAGGGTAACTACCATATCTAACATCTCTGGATATTTTCCAATGTGGAGATTTATTATTTATAAAAACATTAAGGTGTATTTTTTAAAAGTCGGTTGATATCCAATGGATGGGAAGTAAAACACAGAGCACATTGATTTTGGTAGGCCTCCACAAGTTCATTGACTAGGATGATTTGAAATTTATGTATCATGTATTGGAAAATCAACAATATAGGTATGGGTTTACTCTTAAAAAATAAAACCGAATGTGTTTATATTGTTTATGAAGTGGAAGTCCTTGGTGGATAATGAGTCTAGAATTAAGGAGAAATGCTTTTGATTTGAACATTTTTTAGATTATAGTATTTATGATTTCATGGATTTATTATCTATTATTGTAATTCATTGGGTAAATATTATTCTAGATACACAATATTATAAAATTTTAGATTAGATAATGAATATGAAATTGAAATAATATTTCAGTAGAATAACGATATTCATGGGGTTACCAGAGAACATTCTAGGTTGATTCTGTGAACATTGAATTATATCTCACTATATGATTTCATATATACTAGAGGTAAAATGTTTATATGAGGAGCTCTGGTTTGTTAAAGAGGTAATAATCTAACATTGATAATGATTTTTTTATATTTCATATTTAAATATTAATTTTATAGTAATGGGAATTCTTGATACTAATTCTAATTCCTATTTCATTATTTGATATATAGTTTAGTAGTTTTATTACCACATATTTTATGATCTAAACTAGATGATAATAAGTTGGAAGAACATGTTATTTAATGAATATTTCATTCATTGGAAATTTCATAATGCTAATTTGGATAATGAAAATAAATCATTGGTGTTTCAAGAGAATAGGGATCTTGACGTTGTACTAGTTCATGTGATGCCAGATCTATTAGAGCCCCCCACCCAAGTAATGTTCTAAAGATTAAAAATTTTGAGAAGTTATATGAAAAGGTAATAACCATAATTACATTGTCTTTTCTTGATAGATGATTTATTACTCGAATGTTTGGAAGAACTAATGATGTTTAATTATTCAAGCATGTGGGATCATGATATGAAGCAGTAGATTTACTCATTGAATGATAACAATAGTGGGGAGTTAAAACTTATTCAAATAGAAAATAATTAATTGCTGAAAAAGTTGGTATATCAGGTCAAGGAAGAACATTGTTGGAAGAGGAGGCCCTAAGAATGGATTGCAGAGAATGTTTTTCAATATAATTAAGGGGTATTTTATTGAAATTTAAGCACATATAAGACACCTTACCACAATCTACGCGGTTCTTAGAATTATGGTTACTGAATACTAAATTTTAAATCATATTGATGTCAAGACTATTTTACGTAATTGATGGTGAGAGGAGGACATATATCTATAACAAATAGAGGGGTATGAAGTGTTGAGGAATGACTAAATTTTTGGATAAATATAAAAGAGAGTATATGTGTTAAAAGGCAACCTAGTTCGTGAAATGAAATGTGTGATTCATTTATAACAAAAAAATGAATAAAAATAGGGTGGAAAAGAACAATGTTTCTACACCATGTCATTTGGTGATGAATTTGTTATACTTCCTCTATAAGAGGATGAAATTATAATTTTATGATCAAATATATAGATGATTCATGAGAAGAAAGGGAAGATAGATAAGGAGTTTGAGATGAATGATCTTAGAGAAGATGGAAGGATGTTGTTCAAGCGAGACCACATAGCTCTAAACTCGAGGTTATCATTGGATGAATAAATTAAGATGTTTATGAGAAGATTTAATATGATAGATGAAAATCTAGTCTCAATTATTCTTTCCTACCCTTTCAAATTAACGAAGGAGGAATCACCAAATATGGAGGAAGATTTCAACTAAATAAAAAGGTTTCAATATGTATCAACTACTGGAATCCCTGTGTATACCATGGTATTTTCTCAAACCAACATCGCTATTGAAGTGATCGTTTTAAGAATGTATGTTGATAACACATGAAATAATTATTGTGAAGCTATGATGTGGATAATGAGATACCTGACAGGAATCAAGGAAGAATCTGTATGATTTGTGAAATTAAATTCATTATTGTCATATGTCGATACAATCGATGAAGGTGATATCGATGGAACAATGAGTAATAAAGAATATGTATTTACCTATGGAGTAACTACTCTGATCTTGATATCACAACAATAGAAAGTAGTGGATCTATCCTCCATAGAGGATGTTTGATAACCTAGATTTCCTCAGGCTATTCCTTTGTGACAAAACTGGTGCTTATGGTGTTCTTGGGGTTCATAGTGGATTGTTTTGGGAGTTTTCCAAAAATAAAATTTCACCAAATAGTTTCATAGAAACAATGGCACATTATCGGTGGCACACTAAAATTGGGGAACACTGAAATGGTGTCACATAAAATAGCGGGCCACACATTATCAAACTTCCAGTTTTCCCTAATTTCTCTCAGTTTCTATAGTTTTTTCCTTCTTATATTTTAAATAATGTAAACCTGGTTAAATTTTTTTTTGGTAGTTTTTAATGGAATTTCAATGTATTATAAGAATATCACTAATACCCTAATTCTCTAGGGACTTTGAGATATTGAAACCATGTGATCTTGACCTAGATCCCATATTAATGACTTTTGAAAATGATTCAGTTCTGCTGATATAGGATATGAATTTCTCTAATGTGGAGGTCCTCTTCTATAAGTTCTATTGGAGCGCCTATAGATCTCCCTCCATAGGGAGTCACATGGTTTTCCATAACAATAAATTGTTTTTTACAGTCCTTTTGGCTTCCCACGTGACACCCCCTATTTTGGTGCTAAGAGGAGTTTTGGTTAGTTGTTTTTTCAGGTATGTATTATTATTCCTCTCTATGTTTTTGTATCATGTAGGGTGGTTGTAGTAATGTTTCTTCATGAATAATGGAGGAATATGTTTCTATTACATGTAATAAATATGGGGAAGGTAATATGAATATAAATAGATAACATGGGTCAATGAAATAAATAATGGGAAGTGATGATGTTATGTATATTTTTTTAATTTTTATCCATGATCCTTGTTTTCAATTGTATGGGCTATAAGGCCATAGGAAAATCACGGTAATTGGTGGTCACTTCTTACACACAATGGGTGTTTTATATTTTGTTGGGATGCTTTGAGAAATGGAAATTACATGAATTCTTCTTAATCTGGTATAATTGTTGAAATGAATGTATTCCCTATGATAAAACTTATTCTATGATCACCCATTTTATTTATGTTGTAATTAAACAACCCCACTTTCTACTTCTGAATATTCTTGGATTAATTTTTTTACTGTGTGTTGTGTTTGGTTGAGTATTTTACTTCGTGTGGGTAGTGTGATGTTGTTATTGGTAAACTTGGTATGGGCTTGGGGGTTTGACAGAGTGAATGACCATATTATTGGGGGGATGGCCTATTTGTGTAGCGGGGCTGGTGTTTGGTGATGATTTTTTATGGGTATTTGGTATGGGGTGGTATAAGAGGTGTGATGGAATCTCAGGATGAGATATTGACTTATTTTGGAATGAATGAACTTTTTCTGCAGTGGGACTGCTTCTAGGGATTGTTTGTGTGTGGTGGGGCTTTTGTAGTTTTTTTCTTTTCATTTTTTATGAATAGATGTTAAAATGAAAATTCCTTACCTTCTTCCCTCTAACATAGATTAATGTATACAGTTTCTAGTATTTCACTCTTGTACTCAATTTTTTTTCCTTTTTTCAATGAATGGGTGAAATCAAGGAATAAACATGATCCCACATGAGTTAAATAGGATCATTAACTTTTTAGAATGTTTTCCATTGTTGAGGTAGTTATTTTCATGGGTAATCATGGAATGGATAAGTGAATAATTTATAAATTTAGAATGAAATTTTTTTATATGGATTTGATGGGTGTATAATTCAACGAATGGAAGTAACCATTGTTCCTGGTGAAACGCGCATGTTTGTGTAACTAAAAAGGTGGTTTGTGAGGGATGGTTTCTAGTTTAGAAACCCATAGTTTGGGCTATGTGTTTGATTACCTGTTTTTATAAACTTTTATTTATTTTTGATTTTTAATATGCACCCCACCCTTGTTGAGAACAACTTTCCATACACCCCATTTCATGGGAGAGGGTGTATTTCCCACCATCTTGGTGGGATGATGGATGAATGGCTATTGATTTTCTTCCTCATACCCACTTCCAGTTCATACTGCTCTTGATTATTCGGGATTTTTGTAATGGTTTGAGGTTTACTATAGCCCGAGATCCATTAGGCAGGATGTGGTGTGGGTGATAGGCCTAGGTGTTTGCGGTCCATGTTTTTTCCCAAATGTCTTTAGCATTAATTCAATGTGTTTGTAGGTGAGAGGTGTGTATTATGTGACCCTGTTGTCTCTGGGTTCGATATATTTGGTTTGTGCCTTAGTTGTGTGTGGACGGTTGTGGTGGTGAGACTGTATTTGGGAAGAGCAGTGGCGTCAGAATGTTAGCTTTTCTGGATGAGAATATAACTAGTGGGAAAGCGGTGCAGGGTACCAAAATCATTGATGTGATTATATTATTATCTAACATGAATTGCGTTATTTTGGAAGTGTTCTTTTGCGAGGAAGGGTATATTATATTTCTTTATTAGGTGTTGTTAGTTTTCTTATGTTTTCACAGGAGAATTAGTATACTTCTCCCACTTTTTCACGAGTGAATTAGGTTTCCCTACATAGTGTATGTGTATTGTCACCATAATGTATACAGAAACATTCAGCTTTCTATGAGGTCTTTTAGGACTATGATAGACATTACTAGGTTGGGTGTCAGGATAGATGTTGTGTTTCTACTTAGTATTTTATTTTTGTACTTTTTCATAGGAGTTTTTTGTGCCTTTGTGGGATTTTATGTTTACATCGTGTATGGGTTGAATTTTGGTTTCACTTATATAAATGTTATCGGTTTTTTCGGATTTTTACCTTCTTATATATCGATATTTTTTTCCATTAAAATTCTAATTACTTCTATTTTTTGTTAGATTTAATATCCTTAGTGATAGTGTCTATCCTAGGGACTATTGAATATGGGACTCAGGTGCATTCTCTTTATATTATCCTGAATAAGAATTGGTGTGTCACTCTTCCATCCCTTCCCTCATCTTGAAAAAGGTGGGGCAAGATAGAATGTTATCGAAGGTTATGGTTGAGATATGGGATGGAGTTCAGTGGTAGGTAGAATGATTATTTCATGACATGGTAGGGAAATAGTATTAGGAAATCATATTACATGGAATATACATGGTAAGACCGGCTAGGACATGAGATTTTTGGCCCCCCTATGATCTAAATTAAGGTTTATGGGCCTACCGAACTGCCAAGTGACATGAAACTGATTGCTGGGAAGATAGCGTAGGAATGGTACATGAATAAAAATGACATGTGTTCTTGTGTGTCTTGGGTGTTTTGGTAATTTAATTTAAATAAACACTTAAAATAAATCTTAAGAGAAAAGTTCACACTTTCTTGGCTTATGAGACCCTTGTTTACCATTTCAGACATGGCAACTGGAAATAGAAAACTTTTTGTACGAGTAGTTAAGGCACAATAGACTAAATAGGATTATTAGTAGAGGGATGATCGAGAGGTGGAAGATGAATTTTGGAAAAAGTATGTTCGTTCATTCCCGCGGAAGACCCTGAGGAAGTACAAAGGAATCATTTTAGACATAGAGTTGCATGGCATTCTTTAGTAACTAATAATTTCTTTTACCTTGAAATATGCTTTGTGGTAGGACTATGTTCCTCTGGAAGTGAGAAATATGTGGGGAGTGGTGCATTTGTGGTGGATTATTTATCTAGGGGAGAGGATGTTGACTGATGTCTCATGGGGTTACATTGAGAATGAGTTTCGGGTAGAGTTTATTTCCTCAATAATGAAGGCCGAGAATTGGAAGGATCTTCTGTCAATACAAATAGGGGATTATGTCGGTGAGGGTACCTGGGATCTATTTCAAGGATGTCTTAGGCTTTTATTTGCATATCTTTCCAGATGAGGAGTCGTGAGCGAGATGCTTGGAGGAGGCACTCCAAACTTCTCTTCAAGTATTCTATCACTTTTTTACCCAACTGAAATACATAGATGTTTTGAAGATTACCAAATTAGTGGATATTATGCATTCATTGTAAGGTTTAATATGATATGGGAGCTAGCTGAGTTAATCAAAGGGTAAGGCAGTCAACAACAGGTCTCAGACATCTGGGTCTTCTAGGTTACAAACATCGAAAATTGTTTTGTAGCAGTTCTAGTTTCAATCTCTTGGTACGCCCCCTTTCTCCATATTCCCATGACTTAGGTTCTTTGTATGTGTTGTACATGGAAGAATTCGGATCCAATACTTATTTTGAGCTCAATACAGTGTGAGGGAGAGGTTTATCACCCACATTAACAATAGAAGCTTCATGTCAGACCTTTCAAGCAGTAGGGGCATTGGACTCCCACGCCACTGGGGGTAGCTGTTTCTTGAGGAGGCCAAACTCAGGGTTCTCTTCAAGGACCATGAAAATGGTGTGTTCAATGAGTTATTCGATAGTTGATGGGTGAAGGATCTGGGTGTTGGGAGTTGCAGGCCACTCAAGTTGTAGTTCTAGTGAGGTCCGAGGTTATTCGAGGTACGGATAACCTATTTGGAACTCTTGAGTGTGCTTTGTTTGATTCAGGTACTTAAAAATCCTTTGTTACACACAATCTAACCATACCATTGGACTATAAGTAGAGAGACTTTTCATGCCCATGTTGTTGGGCACACCAATTAGAGGTAAGACTAGTTTGCTTAATGTTTTAATGGGATATAGATAGATGTTGGGGATGCATCAGTCCAGTGGGTATCATCTTCTACTACAAATGCTACCATAAGATTCCTTCCTTAGGATCAAGTGGTCGTTTCATGTGCATTACTTCATCGAAATAATCTATAGGAGAGTCATGTTTTTAGATATGGATGGCCACCAATTAGCTTTTATTGGTGACTGCAGTCATCATGAGGGAAGATGGCGTGTGGGGACTAATATTTTTTGTGCTAGCCTAGATGATAGAGGGGTTCAAAAAATCTGCGAAGGTGGAGGTTCCTGGAGTTATTGGTGAGTTCTTCGATGTTTTCCTCAAAGAGTTTTTTACTCTACCCACTCAACGTTACATTCTATTTAGAATAGACGTAGAACCGTGTGCTCATTCGTTTTTGATTTCTCCATTTCGTATGGAGCCTTATGAGTTATGGGAGTTGCAGATTCAGGTTTACAAACTAATGAAAAAGGTTTTTATCCATCCAAGTCTGTCACCATGGGGTGTTCTAGTCTTGTTCATGAAGAAGGGAGATAATGGACTAAGACTGTGCAAAGACTATCGATGACTGAATCAGGTAACAGTCATGAACTGTTATCTTCTATTGAGAATAGATGATATTTTCTACAAGTTAAGGGAACAAGGTTGTTTCTCTAATATTGATCTACAATCTAGATATTAATAGTTGAGGGTTAAGGAGGGTGACATCTCAAATACCGCGTTCTTCTGCAGGTATGGGAACATTGAGTTCGTGGTTGTGCACATCAGTGTTATGAATGTACCAGTCATGATCATGTATATCATTAAATCTATCTTCAACATGTTTTTGGACAAGTTATTCATTGTGTTCATTAAAGATATTCTGATTTACTCAATGTCAGAGGAGGAGCACACTGAGCACCTTAAGACAGTCTTGGAGGACCTTTGGCACCACTATCCCAATGGGATGTTGTCCAACTTGAAGTACTAGATGTGATAGGTGCAAGTCCTGGGGCATGTTGTGTCTTAATAAGGGATAGCAATGAAACCATTAAAGGATGAGGAGGAAGAATTTTTGACAACACCCAAGATCATGGAAGATATTCACAGCTTCCTGGGTCTACGACCTATTACCGAAGGTTCGTACCAAACATCTATCGAGTTGTGGATCCATTAAAAACATTTACTAAAAAATACCAGGCATTCAATTGGAGTGAGAAGTGTTAGGAATATTCCAGCAACCTGATCGGGAAACTGGTTAGTGCTTCAGTTCATAGGATTCTAGTGGAAGGGGTGATGTTTTATGTGTCATGTGATGCTCCGAGTCTAGGCTTCTGATGTGTGCTGATGCATTAGTGGGGAGTAATCTATTATTTTTCTATGCAGTTATGTCCACATGAACATGAATCTGCCACCAATTATCTGGAGCCCATAGCAGTCATAGTCACATTGAATTTATGGAAATAGTACCTCATTTGGGAGTAGTCTTTAGTCATCATGTATCACAAGAGATTCATCTATATCATCTCCCAGCGAGACATGAACTTTTTGCAGTGAAGGATGATATAGTTCATACAGGACTGCGACATTATGATCTATTACACCTAAGGAAAGGGGAACATAGGGGCTAATTTCGTACGTATGAATTTGAAGAGGGAGGTTGTTCATGAATCCACCAATGGTAGGATGGCATTGGAGAAGTTGGACACTTTGTTTCTGAATGTGAAAGTGTATGGTGATGGATGGTGTGTATTTTAGATGACTATGAATTCTTCCTAGATGCACCAGGTGGAGGAGTCTCAGTGGGGAGACTCAGAGACTGATGTTATGCGTGATCACACTGTGCATGCTGATGCTTTAGATGGACGGTTCGAGGATAGTGAAAATAAGTTATTGTTCCATTGGAAGATGTTTTTTCCTAGTGGAAATGTGTGAGGGAGATCTATATGAGTTTCATATCACACCCCTATCAGTGCATCCAAGAGTTTCATAAATATACCGAGGTTTGGGGGAATAATTTTGGTTGCTTGGTGTCAATTAGGCAGTGGTGTAGTTTGTGGGAAGGTGATTAGTGTTTCAACAGGTGAAGGATGAGCATGATGTTCCTTGTAGTCCATTGTATCCCTTAGAAATTACTGAGTGTTTGTGGGATGAAATATAAATGTATTTTTTCATAGGATTATTCAAGACTCCAGGAATATGTGATTCTCTTTGGGAAGTATTGTATTGGTTCATGAAATCTTCTAAATTCTAATGAATATAGGAGTCGAGCGTAGAGGATTCCATAAAAAAGAGGTATGCGGATGAGATTTTTTAGATGCATGGAGTTCCAATATTTATTGTCTCATATTGGGATAGACATTTTACTTCATGAGTTTGGAGGGGATATCAGTATGCCTTTAACACTCAGTTACACATCATTACTACTTTCCACCCGCCAATGGTTGGACAGACATGGAGGACCATCCAGACATTGGATGGAATTTTATGGTCAAGTTCTAGGGACTTTATTCAATGTTTGTTGAGTCAATTTTCTTTGGTATATATTTCGTACAATAATATATATCACTATTCTATTGATATGGATCAATTTTTATCTTTATATGGGAGGTCATGTCAATAACCAATGTGATGAATAGAAGTTGGGGAGTCATCTATTGTTGGCCCACATGTGGTGATGAGTCAATGGTGAAGGTCTATCTTCCCATGAGGGGATGAAGGAAGCACAGGACTGACAGAAGTCATATGCCAATAATAGGAGGAGTCTGTTGGAGTTTGAGGTTGGGGACTATGTGATCATGAAGGATTCTTCTCGTCATAGGATTCAATGGATTGGTAGAGGGAGCACGATTTCTCCCAGGTTCATCAGACCTTTTGAGGTTTTGGGATGACTGGGAGAGGTGGATTATCAATTGGTGTTTTCACCATGGTTGTAGTGGATCCATGACATCTTACATGTCTATTAGCTCGATCGGTATCTACACGATAACATCCACCTCGTTGAATTGGGAGTGTTGGATATTGAGTACGACGCGACGTTGGAGCAGAGAATAGTAAGAATCAAGGATCGTGAGGTGAATGTGATTAATGTAGGGTCCATTCCATTTGATCATCTATAATGGACGCATGGTGCCCGAGAGTAGAGTACATGGGAGTTAGAGGAACATATGCATGCCTAGAACCCAAAGCTGTTTTGGGAATTTCTCTTCTATTTTCCCTTGTGATTCCCTTATGATGTAATGCCTGACCTCATTTGATATGAGACTGTGTATTCTCTAGTTCTCTAAATGTGTATGATAACTCATGATAGTGGGGCGGGGAGGACCTGATCCATAATCAGAATGCATTAATGCAGAGGCTATTGAACTCGTTCGGGCGAGCCAGTGCCATCCAAAGTGCAAAGTATCATGACCTGGAAGAAGTTGCTCCCTAATACATGTGTGTGGACAATTTTACCTTTAGTGTTTTTATGGCTGTTTGGGGAAATACAGTATTGTTTTTTTTTCTTGGATTTCAACGTTTTTTATCCAATTTTTGAACATTATATGGTGTCTTGTCCTATAGATCTATCTTACGGGGTGGTTATTTGGAACCCTATTTTTTTAGAGTGGTTTTAAATTCATGGTGATGAGAATAGTTTGATATATATTTGATGTAATGACACATATTTCCTTGGGACCTAATTTTGGGAACATCTAATGCTTGTGGTGTTCTTGGGGGGGCGTAGTGGTTTGTTTTGGGAGTTTTTTAAAATCTAGATTAACCAAACGGTGGAATCGTGATGGTGTCACAATGAAAAGGACACACCGAAACGGTGTCATTGTAATAGTGGCACACTAAAATATTGGCATTCCAAATAGTGTCACACCCAAAGGTGGCTATCTATTTTCTAAATTTCCAGTATTCCCCGTATCTACTGGTTTTTTCTATTTTTACCCTCTTACATTTTATTTGAGGAAAACTTGGTTTTAGGCCTTGTTTCTGTGTTTTTTAATGGTATTTCAAAGGATGGGAAGTATATAATTAAAATAATAACTCTTTGGGGACTTTGAGATATTCAAACTGCGAGATCTAGACCACGATCCCATGTTCATGACTTACGAAATTGTTTCTATTCCATTGTTATAGGATATGACTTTTTCTAATGTTTAGTTCCAACCCTCTCTTTTATTGTTTTGAACATATAGCTCTCCCTCCTTGTAGAGTAACGTGTCATACCATAACCATTGATTTTATTCCTTTGGAGTCCTTCCCACTACTCATGCGAACCCATTGTTTTGGTGTAAAGAGGAGTTTTTATAACATGTTTTATAGGAACGTATTCTTCTACCTATCTTTATTTATGTATCATGTGGGGTGGGTGTAGTATTTTTTCTTCATGAAAAAGGGGTAGAATTTACAACCTCAGGTTTCAAGATTTTTTTTGTGATAGTACATAATATTTTATTTTGGTATAATGACTTTTTGTTTTTGTTGTACATTTGTGATTTTTTATTTTTAAATCATCCATGGGATGTATTTTGCTTTCCCTTAAATAAATGTTTGGTATTTTTTCAGGATTTTTACTATCTTATCTCCTGGTCTTTTTTCTATAGAAAGGTTATTTCCTCCCATTTCCGGTGATATTTCATAGCCTTTGTTCTAGTCGCCACTCCGGTGCCTATTGGAGGCGGGACTCATTGATCATTACCTCCCATTCTTCTTGATGAAGGTAGAGAGTGAATGTTTTCTATCTCGTCCCTCATATTGAATAAGGCGGGTCATGATAGAAAGATTACATTATTGTAATAGAAGATGGAAAGGAGATGATTTGGATGAATAACTAATTTGATGATCAAATTAAAGAGTGAGAGGTTAATGGATTTACTATGATAGTGACAGTGAAATAAATATTCCCAAGAACACATTATTTTATTCTTTTCTAACATTTAAGAAGAGTCAAATAACAAAATACCTGGAAGACATGTACATGAATCTAATGGAATTACAGATGTTGATTGAAATTTATGCCTCTTTTAGACTCCACTAATGAATAGATGATGAGAGTTTGAATGTGGGAGGTTCTTATGGAAATAAAATGTTAAAGAGATGGTATTTCAAGAACAATCAGACTGAAATTGATTATATGAATGGAATGAACATGATGACTAGTATAGAATAAAAATATCCAAGATTAATTATGTTTTCAAGTACGTTTCTTAAAACAAGGTCATTATATAAAAGTAGTCTATATGTGGGATATTATTGGATTGTTGTATATGAATTCATTTGGGTGATTAGATGACAAAATATAGAATAATATAGCTCTACATTGATGTCAATGGGGTTGTAGGGGGAAACACACCCCTACTCTAGGGGTTTAGGGGGAAAAGTACACCACCCAAAATTTTAGGGAATTTTAGTAACTCAGACTGACTATGGAAGAGATGATGACCTTAAAACGACAAGGAAATATATTAGTGTGGACTTTAGCATGGTTCCTATAGTGTCATTGAATTTGGAGACATGGGTATTGTGACTCTATGGAAATCCTGGAACTAACTGCTATAACAACATGGACATATGGGACTAAAACGCTGTATTAGTGTAAATTTATAACCCTAATTCACTATAACACAATGTATTTACATTTATGTTGTGTGTGTGGTGATTTATTTTCTCTATTACGTCATTCACTCTACAGTTGTAATGGTGTTTTGGAAATAATGATCTCATTATAATTGTCCTCCCAATTTTTTATTAAATTGACCCTTCCTCTCTATGGACATTGGAATTATTCTCGGACAACATATATTTTTTTTTCATGATCATCATCATCTTCATATTTTTCATATTTAATTTCATCATATTCAATCATTTTTCATGTGACTACTAACATTTATACAACAAATTTTCTAGTAAATACTCAATTAATATACCTACAAAAATAATTATATATCTTTTCAAATTTAATTTTACTTTCCCATTAATATTAATGTATTTATTATAATGTTAACTATTCATCATATCATATATTAATAATATTAATATTAATATTTTTAATTTATTCATATATATTTTTATAAAATTCTTATATGATCTTTTTAATCCTATATGAGTTATATTAGTTCAAATTTACTATATAAAAATACAATCCTTAGTACACCTATTTTATATTTGATCAATAATTCATTTTTTCAATAACCATATTTTCAATGATAATATTTATAATGGTCAGATTTCATTATAATATCTAGAATTACATACTAATTTTTTCATTCCGATCTCACATTATAATGAACAATTGTTATTTCAAGTAATAGATTTCTATAATAATCTATCCTTTTATGGTACTCTTCTTCACCATGAAATACATTTTTCTATTGGTGATCAAAAATGTTGAAGGTAGTCTATGATATTTCCTAATAATGATGATTTTATTATTTTCTATCTATTTTTTAAACTAATTCGTGAACATTTAATTGTTGTACTTCTTATGTGGTGATTAAAACATAGATTGTATATTATTTAATTTTATATAAAATTGTTGTAATTTCCAACATAACAATTAATAATGATTCAGTAGTTTGATTCAAATCATTAAGTAATAATATTATCATGTTTCAATCCATTTGATATAATAAATGAATATTATTTAAAATTATAGAGTTAAAGAATAACAATTTAATTAATAATAACAATAACAATAATACTTTTTCCCAGATAAAGTGGATTTAAATTCCCCACACATTTAATAAATTCCCACCACATATTTTATATTATCAGATAATAAAAAAATATTATAAGAGAATGTAAATTATAAAGATGAGCGTTGACCTAATTTTTAGAGATATATCAACCATAAAAACTTATGAATAATCTATACCATTATTAATATTTTACATTCATTAATTGAATGTCAATTGTTAATATGAAATGCGTTTTCCTTTATCAGGAAAATTTTACCCCAAAGAGGTGTGAACCAATCCATCAATAAAATCAATTTCTAATTAACAGGATAATACATAATTATATTTATTTAAAGGAAATTCTTATAAGATTCAATTTAGATTAAAATATTAATACCAAAAGATAATTTATTTGATAAAATAAACATTATGGTAATGATTTAATGATATTAGAAATCATCTTAAGTATAATAGAGATACCAGAATCAAATTCCAATCTGATATCTACAACTCTAGATTGGAAGATAAGATTCCATTAAATATCATGATCCATTTCAGGAGTAGTTCTTTAATACAAATTTTATTTTCTGATTATTCATGGATGATACTTATTATTATAGTCATGGTTCGTATTTTTTATATGGAATTGACTTTGATAATTCCAAACTTCACTAAAAATAATATATTGAGTAATTAATGTTACTTTTGGACGAAATATATTTCCTCAAATCATGTAATCTAAATTATTAGTTTTCATATGATCGATTGATTATTGATAAAAAACTCTTCCAAAACTAAATATTCTTCTAGTCATCTTTAGTAAATGAACATGGTTCATCATTCCTTATTTTTTAGACAAAAAAATTTGATTCATCCTTTATTAATTTATATCATCACCATGTCATATATAAGAATATGTTCCTCTTTTCATTAGTACAATCATTATTTCAATAAGAATTATCTTATTAATAATTATTCATGAATTTTTAAAATAATAATTGTATTAATCAACCAATCACTAATCCTAATAGATATATCATCACGGAAATCATCACATTATCCCTGGAACCTAGGTTTAACCTGGATTGACCTAGATCGATCCATCACCAAGCATGGAATAACCTGAGTAATGAGAATTTATAATTAAATGGTGATTATATAAAAAAAACATAAAAGGGTGAAAATTTTAAAAACAAATTCCTTTCACATCGACATGTTTGCTAGTAAATTCCTTAGTCAAATATTATCAAGGTTATATTATTTAGATTATTTTATTATGGGTTTTCTTTTTCATCTCAACCTTTTCACTCTAGGTAACTATAAAATCAATCATGTATAGTGGTTCATAATTATAAATTATCAATTAAACCATATCCCACGTCAATAGACTCGAGTATAGAAAGTCCACTTTTTCATGCACTAATTCCCTATCGAGTTAATACCCGAAACACCCTCTTCGGGGACATTACCACTAGGTACAAATATAGCTGTTCCTACATCCCCTTAAGAGTATCTGGAAAATAATTTATTAGTATGAAAACCAAATAATATATTCTCTATAAAAAATTTAATACACACTATTATACTTCTACTTATAGCTTTTTTCCACTAATTTTCTCTTATAAAAATATCCAAAAATAAAAATACATTCATTTGATGTAAAATATAATGACCCAAGCATTAAAAACATATTATTTCATTTTTAATCACATATGCTTCCAATAAATACATGCTGATGATTGAGATGTAAAATATCATAAAAATATTATCATTATAATATATCATATTAAACATAAAATTGTCATTATTATATATAATGTCACATAGTTTACTAAATCCTCATAGATCAACCAAAAATACTATGGATATCGTGGTAAAGAGTTATAATGAATAGGGTTAGCTAGAAATCCATTTACAGGAATAAACATAGAAATTTAACCTAGCCTGTGAGTCAACAAGAATAACATGATATCATAAATTGGATGTTCTTATTAATGAAAACGTGGAAAAAGTAAATATAGTAACATGATCCAAAAAATCACTGAATATGTGGAAACAACATAATACATGACATCCTATACATGAGTTATTGGTTACTCCCAAGGCCTTCATTGTAAATATATAAATGTTAAATGGTGGATTATGTTTACTAACTACTGTCACAAATAACATCTCAAAAGATATAAATAATTACTAAATACATTATAATATTATATTATTCTATTATAATAAATTATATATATCAAAATGATAGTGATTAAATCCTTTTTGAAAAAATAAACCATAAAAATATCATATTAATTATCGAACCCATTAAAAGGATTTGGGAATCACAATTATTATTCAATGCATGAACAAATTCTTAATCAAATGGAATTCCAATAAAAGAAGGTATTAACATATTTTTTATGTCCATTTTGGACAATTAAAAACAATTCATTAAAATTGTTTTCAAATATATATACTTCATGAGAAGGATCTCATTGAAGAAAAAATGAAAAATGTTATAGTTTAGTGGAGTATTATTATATTTTAAAATGGTATTTCTAATGTAGGAAAGACATTGTTATTTTCAATAAAAAAAAATTTAACCAAGAAGTTTATAAATATAATCATGTGGTTTTTTGAACCTATTACTGGTTTATATATATTTTATGGGTGAGATTCATGGATCGAGATCAAAAAAGGAATGTTCCCTTAAATCGATATTACTTAAGATTTCTAATATAAAGTTTATTAAAATCATGTATAATCCCAGATAAAATTTATTTATTTTGTTGGGATAATATTTAATAAAAATATATACAAATTTTATGAATATTATATGAAGTATATCAAATAAAATTACCAAGGAAAAAATTCATAATTTAAAATCCACAAAGGATGTACCAAAGATTCATCTTTATGTTATAAAACCCATTTTTTGAAATACCTCAACATAATGAATATTATAAAATTATATATTGAAAATAATGAAATATAAATATTAATTTTAACTAATATGACTCATAAGAATGATTCCTATTAAAAATTATATCAATTGATGTTTTGATATTATATACAAGGATGAGAAACTGCCCTTTAAGAGGATAAAAAATATTTTCAACATAGTTAAATTTTAATAAACTATTATAAAAATTAATGATGAATAATTTGATCAAAATTAATAACCCAATATATAAAAGGAAGTAAAATATTAACTTAAATATGAATATAAAGAATACACAATATACCTGATGATAAAAAATTGAGATGTAAAATACATTTTTGTTTTAGGAAGATATAAATCACAAGCATAAATAATAATGACCATGAATAGAAGTGAATTTTATTTATTCAAATAGAATGTCAGATATTATAAATACTCACATTATTTTTTAGAAAAAATGTTTTAATATTTGTTTATAAAAAAATTGTATCCCCCAATAATGTTTGATTGAAAATGAAACCTTTACCTTGGGTCTGAATGATCTTTAAAATATCACCTAACCATCATAATAAAAATGTTGTATACATTAATAATATTTCTAAAAAAATCCCCATATATATTTATATATATTATAAGTATTATTTATCATCATTATTAACCAATTTATTTTATCATTTCAGATTATATTCGTCACATGACGTTTTGTAGCTAATTTCTTTAAAACATTCATTATTTGTTAAAAAAGGTCAAAGTGATTTAAAATAGTTTCATAATTAATAATTTTATAATTTTATATAATATATTATTCCTCTATAATAAAAATTATAATCGAATACAGGTTTTCCTTACACGGACAGAAAATAATAAAGCTACTTTAATATGTACTTTTTAGAAATTTAATTAACATGAATATTTTATTGTTAATATCCCTCACTGAATGTAAAATATTATAATTCAAAAATCATAATTTTATAGATAAAAAATTATACTTTATATAGTTATTTCTGTCACCCAATTTAGTTATTATGTTAAATGAATGAGATACATCACCATGTGGAGATGGCATCCCGCATGTACACATTATGATGTATTCACATTTGGAATGGTTTTGTGGAAGGTTATAAAATAGAGGTTCCATTAGTATAAGAAAAAAATAACTTTTATTATTCTAGTGGTTTCATTATCTCATGGGTAAAAAAATATTGAGGCATTAGAAGTCAAAATAAATTATGATGCGTTGGGGGGGAATATTACATCTCGCTTGGTGTGTTATCCGTTTCTCATAACCTTAATAAACCTTATCAAGGAATTTTGTTAAGTTAAATGCTGCTAAGATGTAGAGGGAATGTTTAAAATTTAACATTTATGATTAGTGGTTGATCCTAAAAGGGTTTTTATGTGTGGATAAAGTTCAGCAGTGTGGTTTCCTTTTAAAATTAAAAGGGTAATTTTGGAACAAATTAATCTTTATAAATGAGATAAAATATTTCACAGGTCATGTGAATCCAAATGGAGAAAAAATATTTTTTTTGTATTGTAGATAAATATTCACCCATACATCCAACAAATGATTAAAACATGTATTTCTGAAATTTACTATTTGAATTTTTACATTTAAATTTTTTGATTTTATCGATATAACTAACTTTTATACAAGTAATTTAGTTTTTAGGTGTCAACCTAAAATTTGATATATTATATAATTTCTAGCTAGATATTATAAATAAAAAACAAAACCAAAAAAATTGAAATTAAAATTCTATTGAATATTATTTTTAATATTAGAACATGTAGTGTTCAAAACCCCCATTTAAATGACAAATTGTATTTATTAGCAGAATATTTTATTTTAAGAAATCATCCCCGATGATATTAATCATAATGAAATTGAAATGTTTATTATTACATATATAATATTTAAATATAATCATATTAATTCTCATACATAATTCCACATTTTTTCAATTTTACTAAAGGAAATAAATGAAATAAATTTTATTAAAATGTTACATAAATTTTCCAAAATGATAACCATGGGGTTTAAATATAAATATTTATCTTAAAAATATATAATTTGACATCAGAATAAATATTTATTGAATTAGATAGCGTGTCTAAAAATTTATTTCCATTTTCTATAACAATTTCATAAAAGTAACATTTGTAGTAAAATTAGTTTTATTCACTATTCACCTTAAAATCATATATTTTAAAAAAATTGAAATATTAATGCTATGATAAATTATTAATTATAAATAATGAAATTATTTTTTATGACTAAATTAAATTCCATAATTTAAAATTTTAGATTTTAAATGAAAATACAACATATCATGAAAACCCTCTTTTATTTAAAAATAATGCTTTTGAACATTAATTATTTTTAATATTATTGCATATGAATTTCTAATATTAAATATATTAAAATGTATTTTGGTATATCATATTATAAATGTGGTAAATTTTATATATTATGATGAAATAATAATTTTTTATGAAAATGAATCTTTTAAAATGGAAATATTAGTTTTATTATTAACACAAATTTAAAAATTAAATTATTATTATATATTTATATTTCAAATGTTATTTTTAAAACTTCATTGATATTTAAAATATTATATGAATTTCATATATAGTTCAAATCATATTATTTCTATATTAATGTTTTTATTTAAATATTTCTCAAAGATATATACATATATATACTTATATAATTTTATTATAGTATTTTTTTTCATTGTGATTTATATTATTTGAAATTAACTAAACACAAATAGAATCATTACAATAAATATTGGATGAATGAAAAAGACAATATATTAAATTGACATATTTATATTGACTATATTTAATATGGATGAATTTAATTTATATGTATAGACGTAAAAAATCATTCATTTATTCCACTCTCGCCTCATTAGAAATTGTTCCTATTTCATATTATAGGTTTTGTATAATACTATACTTTAATATTTATCATAGTCATTATTTTTTTGATATGGATATTAGTGGTCCTCTTTTTTTAAGATGATCCATATTATTTCCACGGAATAAATATCTTATAATTTTCTCTTTATAATCTGCTATTGATTTATACATATTTAATATATGCTCTTAATATGGGATGCATTCTAATATATTGTACCTCGTACATTTTATATTATTCATTTATTTTTAAAATTACATATATTAATGAATAAAAGTTATTTAGTTTTACTCATATATTTTTAGAGGAAAATTTTTATTCATGATTTCATTCCCTTCGAATTAACAATAAAAATTTCTATAAAATTATAGACACTTATAATAATAATAATAATAATAATTTATCCGAACAACTTCCCTTTACATGAATTTGGAGGAATAGATCTAAAAATATTAGAATTATAGCAGATTGACCAATTCGGTAAATTCCCTTAGGGTAACAATGAAGACATATTAATTATGGTTAGAATATTTATTTTACACATTTATTATCTGATCCATGAAACATGGGAAGAATTTTATGTGCCTATCATATAGGGATGAAAATCATATTCCACTATGATTGATTTGGTGGATGTCAATCATGGGAGGATTATCTTTAGACATTGAATGGAATAATTTTTTTCCTACCGAAAGAGGTGAAGCACAAAATAGATTCTACATATTCTCAATCTATTTTTACAAAATATGAACTATAAGTACTTTGACTAATGATTCATAATATTTTAGTACTGGATAATATGATGAATCTCCATAATGATATGATAGAATAAAAATAAATGCATGAAAATTAAGAGGATACAAACCAATCTAATGTAATGAAATATTGGGATCATCAATAAAGGTACATCTGACTTGAGATTATACCTCCAATCCGCATGTAGAGATTCATGTGATGAATTCTGTTCTAGGAATGATTATATACTAATTTTTATGTTAAAATGATATTGTACAATTAATTTTCAATTTAGATAAATCCATATATAATTTTAAAAAGTGTCTTATGGTTTTTGAGATGTAGAAAGAATGTGATTTCTTTAGAATACACTTATTTGAGTAGAATCAACACAAATATTTTACACCATAAGGTGAATATATAATAATTGTAAATAACAAGATATTGCACTAAATTAATAATCTAAAAATTTATAAATGTAGGTTTCAATAATATGGTGACCATATTATTTGATGTCTGGACTATATAACTCATATCAGATAATGAATAGGTCTATTATAAGAAATTGGTTCCCAAAAAGTTGGTAGAAAATTTATAGTAAATGATAATAATGAGCCAATTACGATGAGAATAGTAATGGTAGAGTGTGAATAAAGTATAGAAAATTCATTATATCCATATTAAATTTTTATATCAAGGGATTATTAATGGATTAGATTGTAAAAATATTATTTCTCAACCAATTGTATTATTTCCTTGAATGTTACTCTAGGAGTTACCAAATATTGAGGGACCCAACTGGACATTCTAGAGCATGTCCAATTTCTAGTAAATCCCATTTTATTATATACACATGTTGTTTTATAGGCATGTGGAACTATAAACATTTATAATATTCATGAAACATAAATTTTATGATTTGGAAAAATAAATCCAAGAAATATTTTTTGATGAATATATTATCTAAGAGAGATCAGTTGTTGTATTTCAGTTCAATATTAATATGGTTCTCAAATGTTTTAGAGATATGTTTTTGTCCTAATTTGGTGAATACAATATTAAATGGGAGAGGTAACCCTTCATAGAAATGAAGTATTTTCCACATCATTTTCAATGATTTCCCCACGATATAATAATTAATGAAACATAATTTAAGAATTGAAGATCCATTCAAATTTGATGAGTACTATAATAAAAATATTAAATATTTTAATGGGGATTATTATAGATTACCTAGTTATAGTTTTCCCAAATTTGGAATAAGATTTGGAATTGGTCTATTGTTAAATTTAATTTTTCACTAGTGTTGTGATGGAACTTGCAATAGATAATTTTCTATACCTTTTTTATTTAATATACACAATCATTGATTTCATGATTGAAAAAATCATTAGAGAGAAGGATTTACAAGCTATAATATTTCACATTAAAAATTATAGGTAATATATTCTCCTATAAAAGGTGTATTATTACACTCTACATACTAACATAATTGTTTTCATCACTATATTTGTCAAACAAGGGGTGATTTATATGATTGTTTTTGATGAACGGTTTTCTATGATAATCAAAGATGATAACTTGTTGTAGAATAAGTTGATGGAAAACTTAATAATATTGAAATAAAAGACAAAAAAGATATATGAAATTAAGGATATTATTGAATATTTATTGAATTAAAAACATATTTGTATTTATATTTACCCCTCCCCCATAGATCAATAATATTACGAATTACTTGGAAACCACTTCTCTTTTTCTTCAATTTTCATATAAAGAAGTGAATTATTTTTTATTGATGTGGAATACTACTTTTAGGATTAGCTCATTATATTTTAATGATTTTTACATGGAATATTATATGGTTTTTTACTTGTATATGAACTTTAGTGTGATTGGGAATCCAATCATTTGTCACCAAATAAATAAAAACACATTCTTTATATAATAGCGGGAAATAACATACATATTTGATTCATTTAACCCACACAACACTAGGAATATATATATGATGATCAATATTATTATAATTCCATAATGATATTAACTATAAGGTGAATTAATGTGATTTAACATAACCATATCATTCTTTTTGTGTTTTTCAATGAGTTAGGATCAATTTTTTATTGTCCAACTCCAAAAATCATCCATCAAAATAAATATTCTAGTATGTTGGAATTATAGATCCAATTTGAATGAAGAGGAAGTTATTGCACTAAAAAAATAAAAAGTGTAATTTATGATCATGGATAAAAACATATTATCTTTATTTAAAATACTATGGTTACAAATTATTCTGTTAGGTTCAAAATTAAATTATAGTTTTCATGTTAGTATATATAGAATATAGTATTATATTCAACACCACATTCTAATATGTGTGGTTAAAATAAGAATATACGTGTACAATTTCCCTACAAACTTATCCAAGATCCATTTTATGGAAATATTTCCCCCTTATCTATTCTAGTCTTGATAATGGAATATTTTTTGTGGATTTTTTAAGGATAAAAACGTGGGTATGATTGAATCATTTCTAAACAATTACATGTGTTCCTGTCACATCACTAATAATAGACAACTCATATTATCTCTTATTCAAACAATAAAACAAATTTGGATTTTATATAATATAATAAATAACTTGAAAATTTTAATCCCCATTATATAGGCCTTATTTGTGGCACAATTCCAACCTAAGACAGCCTTTTGGGAAAATCTAAGTATGGTACCTGATGAAGAGTTAACGTTCTTTAACAAGGGTTGTTTTTCTATTTATTCCCTCACATATTTCATCATTTTTTATACCATATAGATATAATAACATCATTTAATTCCATATACTAATACATTTTTATGTTATGATTATTAGTTATAACCATCTCCCCATATATCATATTGGTTACGAAAACAACATTCATGTGTATGGCGGTCCACTGCCTCGTGAATTAATGTAATTCATGTTTCCATTACCACCTATCACCATTATAAATAATTATGTATTTATTGTTTGTATATGAAATTAAAAATATTATTATTCTTTTTAAATAATTAAATCACTCATTACTTCATCCTTTCCTATTTTTGGGAATATGGCCATTTCGGTCATGTGGGTGGTGAATTAGTGCCACAAAAAGCAACGTGATTCATACAATCTTTTCCTTAATTATATTTAATATTGTTTTAATGAATACATATGATATATTGGTAATAATAATTATTTCTTAATGATAATATATCAATTTCATGTTTTTCATTCAATCATAAATGAATATGGATACAAAAATCATGAAGGCATACAACCTAATGTATGTATGAATAGCATATTTGATTTTTTATAAATAAATGTTACTGACTAAAATAAAAATAATATATTGATTATATATGAAATTTCTATAGTTAATTACATTATAGTGATTATAAATCCTTGTGCAATGTAATATGACCAAAAATTACAAGTAAAAACATACAAGATAAACAAAATAGTTATTGCCTAAACGTGACTTGAACATGAAATTGTTAACAAAGTGGTAATAAGATGAAATATTTAATAATTATATATTATGATATATATATATATATTGTTTAATAATAGATGAAAAAAATATTTCATATAATGTAGTTTTTATTGTGTACAAAGGAATTAAAGACTTAAGGTAATGGATTTCGGTCTCAATTTTTTTCATTGTGTCACAATCCATATTCAACACATGATTATTTTATGTGGTTTATATAATATACATGAATGTATTTCATGATTATTATCCTCTTAATATTATGTATTTAAAAATTCATTTTATGATCTCTCTTTTAGGGGGTTTAGTAATCAAATGTTACAAATGTTTTAATATATTTTGGTCCTAAATTACCTACTTTTAGAAATATGTTATGTTATGAAACTATATTAAATTATGTGTATTATATAAATCCAAAATTACATATAGTATAAAAAATATATTTATTTTCATGATATTTTATGTTTTAATTATTTTTATTCTTTCTTGGTTCTAACATTTCATATTTAGAAAGGTGGAACATATCTTATGTTATAATCTCATCATTTATGATTTTGTATAAAATGATAATATAATATCATCCACTTCTCAATAAAAACATTAAATTTATAATACTCTATTTATTAGAAATATTTTCATTATATTGTACCATTTCACATTAATTTTGACATAAAATAATTAGTAACATTATTTTAATAAAATATTAAATTACTTATTTCTTCTTTTAGAAACTCGTTTTCATCAAGACCCATGTTTTGAAAATTAATTTTAATAAAATACTAAGAAAATTACAAATAAGATGCAGTAATGAAATATTTACCCATGTTTTTTCAAATGATAAATTTTTTGAATGGAATATATGGGTAATTTTCCATCCCATTCCAATTTTTATTTTTAAATTATTCGGAAAAGAGTCATCATTTAAACAATGAATGACAAGAATAATATTTCCCACTATCAGCACCACACAAAAATTCTATGCTTCAATTAAAAATTTTCAATGTTTTTTTCAAATAAATTTTATTCATTAATATTTGTTATTTTTTTGTATTTAACAAAATATTTAAAAGTAAAAAATATATTCTGAAATGGATTTAAAAAGTGTCTTTCATAGTGGAAATGATATTTTCCAAATGAATTGTTTTAATTTATTGATAAATACAATTTTCCTCTAATATGTCATTTTTAATGTTACATATTCATTACTATAGATTCCATCCAAGGATATTTGTATTAATATATCTCTGAATGGTTTATGTCTATGAAGGAATGATTTTTATGAAACCCAATTCTCTTCTAGGAGTTATAAGAAGATATAATTCTTAATAAACATGCTTTTTTTTACCTAGGTTATGATATGATGAAATGGTGATGTGATCGGGAAAATTTCCTATTTTTTACAGGCTATGATATGATGAATGTTTTATGTAACACATTATATTTCATGAGTTATTATATGATTAAATTTTTAGGATTTTTGGCCTATATAAGTATAGTTTTAATTATGATATGATGAATGTTTTTTGTGACACATTTTATTTCATGAATTATTATATGATTAAATTTTTAGAATTTTTTTGCCCATAAAAATATAGTATTAATTATTATATGGGTGGGACCTATATCTACCTCTAATGAATGGAGAAATTATTTTTACCTTATGCGATATATAATAATATAATGCCAACTAAATTTTTTTCAGAAAGGAACAATGTTCTATATGATGGTCATGGAAGTATACCATTACTAATAATATGGGTTAGGGGTGAACCTAGTCAAATATTAGTGTATTTCTCAATGCTGTTTGACTATTCTGGAAATGGATTTATCTTCTTTTGTCTATGTTAAAAATCTATGTATTATTCCAATGTTATGATCTCATAGATCATGTTCATTTATTATCCTTGGAATATTTCATATGAATAAAAAATCTCTATTATATTAATCAACATTATGAACAATGATTTGAAGGGTATGGGTAAAAAATGTAAAACTCATTACCCTATACCCTTATTCCCATTTCATGATTATACATCTCCCTTTGTTACCCTTACTATGCATCTGAGATCACCTTTTCTAATGTTTATGTTCCCTATTTTATAAATAGATTTAGAAAATATGAAATTTATATTAGGGGTTCTTGTTATGAATTTCATAGTTGGAGAAGATATAGTTTAAAAATGGAAGAGTTTCATCTATTTCAACGTTTCTTATGGAACTAAACTATTATGATTCTCATGTGTGTGTTTTTTTAAGTAATGAATATTGAAAAACAGATATAATATCTATGTCAGATAAGACTAAAACAATATTATTGGTGTTTGTGGATGAGTTTAGTTAATCATTGTAATCTATGAAATGAAAAAATTATTGGGATCCTGATACATATTTCTTAGGACACATCTGGTAATTTCTCCTATGATAAGTATAATGAGGTGATAAATAATACGAAACTGTTATTGAATTTTTATGATGGATAGATGTAGTGGCTTCCCAGAAATTATATCACTATATGTATACTAAATATTTTTTTGGAACTGACATACATGTAACTAGTGGTAATAGATCTAAAAATGTTATATTGAGGTAGACTTGATCATCACCTAGTACTTGAAAATGAGCATTATTGCACACCATGTTTGACAATATCAGAGGATGTTCATTAGAAATTAAAAAGTTTTTACAAACTATCATGAAGTATTTAAATAGATCATATCTATAAATAACCCTGAAAAACCCCAGTGTTTAATATATTAAATTGAAGGATCCATGATTTATACTTCATATAAGTGATTTCATTGATTATTAGGATTCCAATTATGATTATCATTACATAAACTAAAATTTCATGTTTTTAAAAAAAGGTGGAATAAGAATCAATTGGGTTAACATTGAATGTGATAGGAATTTTTATGTTGAGAAACCAAATGGAATGATTAATCTTTTGATTAATTTTGTAATTATTCCAAATTAGTTTTCATGGACCATGTTTAATAATGTGACCCTAAACCATCTATCAAAATCACATAAGAAGAGAAGAATATAGTTCTATGGGAGCTTTGTTGATGGAGACCATGTAGGAAGGAAGATTCTGTTTCATATTATCTAGAATATTGGAATAAAAAGTAAGGGGAATTTATTATAGGGACAAGAATATGTTTTGAGTGTTGAATTTTAGGACACAAAATAAGAAATTGTAGAGGAAAATTAAATGTATAATCAATATAATGGTTGAGAATAATGATATCCCTAGGGTATGATTAATGGTGAAATGTTTCAAAGGATCAGTATAATGGAATTATGAATTTATATATCATAAAGGGAGATGTCATGAATAAAAACATCATGTTTATATGTGAAATTGTAATATTTTTTATGATGAACAGACTTAAAATGAAAAGTGAAATAAATATTTTTTTTGGAATAAGATGATGAATCCAACTTATTGGTGAGTGATGAATGAGGAATTATTTATGTATTTTTGTTTTTGGATTAATTTAATTGGAATTTTATAAGTTGTAATTTGGTTATTAAAATACTTAAACCTAAATGGATTGTTCCATAATAGTTTTAAATTGTGAATTATCAAGAATATTTAAATGGTACTTATGGTATAAAAATATAATTTAATGGAAAGGTTATATTTTATGAAGAACACATGGATAAGAAATGAAAATCATAATATGTGAGTAAATAATTACCATTGAAATATTTTAGAAATTATGGATATTTCCATGATTAAATACAATATATAACTAATTAATTTTCATATTTGGTATGTAACAATATTGTGAAACATAATAACAACTTAGCGATCAATGATAAGTTGATTTTGTTAAATTTAGTGAAATTATTTATAATTTTATATTATTTGGGGGGATTATAATTTCAAAAATTTCTAGAACTGATTATGTTTAATTTTGGATGTTTTTAGTGATTAAAATATTATTATTCCAATTAATGATTTATTTATTCTGGATAAATAGTGTATGGTTTTTTAGTGATTTAATGTTTGATTTATAATTTAATTATAGATATTATTTATCAATCTATTCATGAAAAAATGTACCTCTTAGAGTAATAGATGATTTTTATATTGATCAAGGCACAATATAAGGGTGAAATTTTTACAATGAAATAATTATAAATCATGTAAGTAAATTTTCATACGATCTCAGTCAATATGGAAAAAGAATTCCCAAGAATAAGGAAATTGTTCTTGAAATAAAATATTTCATGTTTATCATTATTTTCATGATATCAATTAATTGTTTTCATTCCACTTTTTAATGGTATTGTGTTCATTAACATTATGTTAATCTCTAACTTTATTTTGATCAAGGATCTCTATCACTCTTTATAATTAATTATACATATCACACATGTCCAAATATTGAATTCCAACCTATGTTATCCTATATAGAATCCTAGTTAAGAGTATGTGTAACATCCCAGGTAATTAAAGAATAAAGTATTTTCATAATTATTAATATTTACGAATTAAATATCAATTTTAATTAAAAGGGGTTTCTACGTTCGATAGCATACTCGATACGCAACGATGAGTTTCTTTGAAAACTTACGTTGCACACAAGTAATAAAATAATATTATTTTAAATGTTAGTTAACATGTAGCCGTTGTACTGGCGGGAATGGATAGAAATAACTAAAATATGATTATATATATTTTTAAATGTTTTTACATTTACCCAATAAAAGATAAAGGCTTAAAATACGGAAAGAGTTCAATTTTAGGCATTTATACCCTAATTTTCACTAAGGGTTCACTTATCACCCTTTGACGGTGAACCGTCATTAAATATAGTTCTGATCAATCTTATAAATTCTATTGGAGCAAAAATAACTCTTCTTTAGAATCGGGACATCAAAATTTACTTTCTGTAAATTTTTGGTATCTTTCCGATAAAGTTCTTTTTTTAATGAATAGTGTAAAATGTTGTATTTTAATTCAAAACCACTTTTTAATATAATTTATTTATATGACTAGATTATCTTTTGAATTGGTTTTAAAGTCAAATTATAAAATATTTTTACCTTTAAATCCAATAGTGGTCGTTGGAATTAATTTCACTTTGAAATCGGACTTAAACTAGTGTCAATCTTTTGGTACTTATTGTTTCATAAAAACACGCTATTTGCTCTGACAGTGGAAATTAATTATTAAATTAATTAATGTGACTTATATGTTTTGAATTCTGTAAAATAGACTTCATTTTTGAATTCTTAATATCAAATATAGATTAGGGTGAATTTATTGTAATTTTCTGAAAAAACGTCATTTTTTGATGAATAGTGAAACCACTAAGTGGTACTTATAAAAACTGATTTTCTGTTTAAATGAAATTTTGCAACCATTGTGTTTTGATTTTCAAAAAATCCGACATACATGGTTGTCATTAAGAAGTAAAATGTGGTTTAATAAGATTAAAATATTTTTTTGGTGAATAGTAACTTATTAAGTTTTTAATCGCGATTAGAGGTAATTAGTGTAGTTTAGGGTAAAAATAATGCTTTAATAAAATGATATGAGCTTGACACATGTCCTAACCCTATTGGTTGTGTCATGGCCGACCAAGAAAACCCATTGGTCGATTTAGGGGACCCCATAGAGCCACTTGGGTGAGATAATGACTTTAATGCCTTTTTTAAATAAAAGTAAAAATGACACAAACATAATATGTTTTACGAAAACAATTTTTACATGGGGTTATAAAAATAAGATTTTTGATTATAAATATTAATTGGAAAGATAAAAAGATTTCCTACATCATAGTATTTTTTTATAATTTTTAGTCTTTAAATAAATTAAATTATTTATGACATCATGATGATGCAACGATGACTTCATTATTTAACGATTTAAATAAAATGGAAAGATAATGTAATATCTAAAACCTAAACATGTCCAAAACCTATTCTATGGGAATATTTCGAAGCCTTATCAACTTATACTCGAATTATATCAATGTGGGACCTTAGAAATTCGAAACACTTTTGAAAATAAAATAATAGTTTCATGATTTCCAAAAGTGCCCCTCCTCTCCTCTTATAAAAGGAACCCACCTCTACCTCATTTCACACACTCCCCAAGCCTTTGGCTCGGCCATCCCCAGCCCATTTACTCTCTCCACATCCCTCTCCTCGTCCTAGGGGATTCCCTTTGGTCAGAATCCTTTCAATGGAAGCCTTTAGGCTCAAATCAAAAGGAGTTACACTTTTAAAGGTAATTCATTCTCTCTTGTTCATTTGTTTTATTTTGCTTCTCCAACATGCTAAACTGTTTTTATTTACTTCTTTTGTAACAACACCAGTATCTTCAATATACTAGGATGTTTTTATATGATTTATTCGAGCTACACTCTCACACAACTACATAAAATGGTTAAAGAACATACGGTTTCCGTGGATTGTGAAATTCTGCCTCCTGAAACGATGATTGTTCAATACTCTTTTAACACCTTCAAAGGTGGACATTATGATGTCACTATTTTTATATATGATATATAATATGTTTATTCTTTCCTTAAGCTTATTTATTTTTCATTTATGGCATACCATTATTGTTTCCATTATGGGTAAACACGATATCTTCATTTTAGGAAGTGCGGACTACCGCCTCCTGAAAGTGATTTGATTCGTTAATACCATATGTGGTATGTGTAGAGGATAAAGTTAATGATATTATATATGTTATTATACTGGAATTATAACATACTCTTATATCATTATGATTTCATTCTATAAAATACGAAATAGAAATGAAAGTAGCGTTCATGCGTACGTACGGCTTACCGTCTCCATGAACGGTGCATTTCATTTCTTACCTCTAAATGATTATGTAATATTATAAATACATGTATAAGCTGGATATATATGATATATATGATATCAAAATCAGGAATGTCATTCTGGATATAAAGAACCTTTGACCACACGAACAACATGTAATTGTAAGAAGTCCACTTTCGACTTAAGAACCAAATATTGACAAAACAAACATTATTAACTTAAATGGTTACATAATGTTTATAACATGGCAATAAGTGATATAAAAGGAATAATTAACATTAAAAAGGTTCTTAATGAAGTATAAATTAACTCAAGTTTATTATTCAGGACGTTAAAGAATGATCGAGTCATGTCGGACCTGAGGTAAGGGACTTCGTCTCAATCTCCTTTCATTGATTCATATTTCGTTTTATACACATCTTTCTTTTTTACAGTGTATAAACCCCTCAGACTTTTACTTTTATACAAAAGGAATCTTTTTCTACGAAGCGTTTTACTAAACGAAAAAAATGAATGTTTTTTAACGTACGCGGTGACAACGACTTTTTCCGCCGCCGCGAGTATTATTTGGTCTTTGGCTTCCTCAAAAAGACGTAATGTTTTTAAAATAAAATAAATACCATATACTCTTTTATGTATTTTGGTATTGAAAATGGTTTTGATAAAGGATTCTATTATTTCAATATATTTACGATATATTGTGATTGAAATGTGGAAATGTTATCATTCCTTTATATTGGTTTTATGTTTTATGATTTTATATTGGTACTTGGGCATTTTAACGGGTGGTTACGTTATAAACCATATGACGGGTGGTGCCGGGAATACCAGGACGGGTGGTTACATTATAACCTCTAATGCATTGGGTATGGAAGTTGGCCGTATGTCTATTCCATTATGTATGTATGGAAATTGGACGTATGGCTATTCCATTAAGTGAAAAGTGTGGAAGTTGACCGTATGGTTATTCCACTTAAGTATGTTTATGTCCCAAGTAACCTTTATATATGTTATGTGTTCTTTATATGGGTTTTATGGTAATCCTTTGGTTACAAAAAGGTAAGTAATGATACTTTATTCAGTGAATAGTTTTTACTACATCATGAAGGTGAAGGTATTACTTTGATAGAGTATACATGGTTTACTTGATTTTAAAAAACTAACAGTTTTCATTCTTTGTGTATACCTTACTGAGCTTTTTATGCTCACCCCAAGTTTTTTTTAAATGTGTTTCACAGGACATAATGTGGAATAAGTTCATGGATGGGATCAAGGGAATGTCATGCTATATAAAACATGGAACTAGACATATTTCTTTTAAGAGTTTTTATTATTATGGAAACTTAGTAGAAGTGACTACTTTGTAATCTTTTGGGATGTAATAATTATGTTCTAATTCTCTAAAAATCTAAACCTAAAAAGATCCTCAACGTGAATTATTCATTTAATTCAATATTAAGTATGGTTTAAGGCCGAGGCCTTATAGTTGGTATCAGAGGTCTGTTTAGACAACTTTAGGAGTTAGAAAAGTGTTAAATTATAATATGATTGAAATGATATAGCATTTACGGATTACCATGTTGTTTCGCCTAAGATATTTATGTGTTCAGAATGGTTTTCCGCAGAGGAAACAAAGAAACTATGTTGGGACGACATCAGGAGGAAGACAACCTTCCAAATCATCAACCTGAGATGGTCGGAATCGGAACTGAACAGTTTGTTGTAGTGATGGCATAGTTGACTCAGGCTATAAATGGTGGTGGTATCCATTCACGAGATCAGCCAGATCAACCGTAGAGGAACATGTCAGTGGTGGAACATTTCATCAGTCAACATCCCCCATCATTCAGAGGATCATCTGACCCTGTGAAAGCTGAAGGGTGGATTAAAGCACTGGAGAAGATTTTTGATGTCATGGGGTGTTCAGAACATCAAAAGGTTAGTCTTGTTGTTTACCGTTTTGAAGGTGAAGCTGATCAGTGGTGGTCGATGGTGAAAAATATCAGGGATAGTGATGAGATTGAGGATCTTCACTAGGATGAATTCAAAGGTATGTTTCTTGAGAAATATTTTCCTAAGGTGGTCGTCTTAGGATGGGAAACCAGTTCCTAGAATTGAGGCAGGAGGATGATTCAGTGGCTGCTTATGAAGCAAAGTTCACTCGATTGGCAAGGTATGCTTCAAACTTTATAAGAGATCTTGATAGTAAAATAAACCGTTTTTACTCAGGGTTAAAGACAAAGTATCGAAGGGATTTATCTTCTCGTGAGTTCAAAAGTTATGAAAAACTTGTTCGATGTGCGGAGAAGGTGGAAATGGAGTTTGCAGATGATCAGGTGTTCTATGACAAACAACAGAATAAGAGGTCTAGTTGGCAGACAAAGGGGAAGAATTCGTCAAAGAAGCAAGGAGGTAAGAAAACCAAATATCCATCCTGTGAGAAGTGTGGTAAAATGCATCCTGGAGAATGTTTATCCAAGTCTGGTAAGTGCTATCAGTGTGGTAAGTCTGGTCATATTGCTCGTAACTGTAAGGAAGATGATCAAACAGGCAATGAAAATCCAACGGTAAGATGTTGTAAGTGTAATGAAATGGGTCATTATGCAAACGAGTGTCCAAAGAAGAACTCAACTGGGGGAATGCAACCAGACTACAAGCATAAAGGGGTGTTGAAATCCTTTGCAACAACTTTAGCAGATGTTGGGACATCGAATGAAGTGATATCAGGTACACTGTTTGTTTGTTCAGATTATGACAATGTGTTGTTTAATTCTGGGTCTACACACTCTTTCATTTCTGAGAAGTTTTCTAGTAAATTGGAAACTCCATATCAAGATATGAATCCTGAACTTATGGTAAAAACACCCGGAGGGAACGTTGAGACAAAAAGGAATTATAAGAACCTTCCTATCCTTGTGTGTGGAAAGAATCTACCAGAAAACCTTATTGTTTTGCCTCTAGTAGAGTTTGATGTTATTTTGGGCATGGATTGGCTTTCTGTTTATCATGCTAAGATTGACTACAGAGCTAAAATTGTTTCTTTTCAGAAAGATTTTCAGTTTGCGTACAAGAATGAACCTTTGATTTTGATAACATATCTGGAAGTTGAGAAACTGGTAAAAGATGGAAATGAATGTTACCTTGCACATATTGTTGAAAATAAAGGAACTATTCAGATTAATGATGTGCTAGTGGTAAATGAGTATCTTGATGTTTTTCCTAATGAGTTTCCTGGTATTATTCATGATCGAGAAGTTGAATTTACTGTTGACTTAGTTCCTGATTCTAATCCAATTTCAAAACCCCCTTATCGAATGGCTCATGTTTAACTTTTAGAGTTAAAAAAACAATTGCAGTAGTTATTAGATAAAGGTTTCATTCGACCTAGCACATCACCATGGGGTGCTCCTGTCTTGTTTGTTAAAAAGAAAGATGGATCAATGAGACTTTGCATTGATTATAGAGCCTTGAATAATGTTACTGTTAAGAACAAGTATCCTTTGCCTCATATCTATGATTTGTTTGATCAGCTCCAGGGAGCTCAGTATTTTTGGAAGATTGACTTGAGGTCGGGGTACCATCATTTGAAAGTAAAAGAAGCAGACGTTTCGAAGACTGCGTTTTATACTATATATGGCCATTATGAATTTGTAGTTACGCCTTTTGGGTTAACCAATGCACCTGCTGTATTCATGGACCTTATGAATAGAATTTTCCATGAGTTCTTGGATAAGTTTGTGGTTGTTTTCATCAATGATATTTTGGTGTTTTCTAAAAGTAAAGAGGAGAAAGAAATTCATTTAAGGGTTATCTTGAAAACCTTAAAAGAAAAGAAACTATATGGAAAATTTAGCAAGTGTGAGTTTTGGTTACAACAAATTTCTTTCCTAGGTCACATTGTTTCAAAAGATGGCATAACTGTTGATCCTACTAAAACAAAAGTTGTTGAAGAATGGCCAAGACCCACAAATGTAACCGAGATCCGTAGTTTTCTTGGTTTGGCAGGTTACTACCGAAGGTTTGTTGAAATTTTTTCACGGTTATCTAGTCCAATGACTAAGCTAACTCGTAAGGGTGTTAAGTTCATCTGGACAAAATAATGTGATGATTGTTTTCAGGAGTTGAAGAGAAGATTGGTGAATGCTCCAGTTTTGGCACTTCCTTCCTGGAATGGTGAGTTTGTTATATACAGTGATGCTTCGTTGAAGGGACATGGATGTATCCTTATGCAGAATGATCAGGTAATTGCTTATGCTTCACGACAGTTGAAAAGTCATGAGGTAAATTACCCTACACATGATTTGGAATTAGCTGCTGTTGTTTTTGCTTTAAAAATTTGGAGGCATCATTTGTATGGAGTAAAGTGTGAAATATATACTGATCACAAAAGTTTAAAGTATATATTCACTCAGAAATAATTGAACATGAGACAGAGGAGATGGCTGTAATTAATCAAGTATTATGATTGTACAATTCATTACCATCCGGGAAAAGCAAATAAAGTGGCTGATGCTTTGAGTCGAAAAAGTAATGCTTCATTAGCAATGTTGCGTTTGGAACGTGATCCTTTGGTTAAATATTTGATGAAATTTGGCATAGAAGTTGTCGGTACAGGATGTTATTCTATTTTGTTTCAGCTATCAGTGTAATCTTCTCTATCAGACAGAATCAAGCAAGCACAGAAGCGAGACAGTGAGTTGCAGAAAAAGGTAGAGCTGGTTCAGAAAGGTAAGTTGCCTCATTTCAACATTGATAATGATTGAGTTTTGAGATTTGGGAAGAGATTGTGTGTGCCTTGTGATTCATCAGGTAAAGGTTTTGTGGAAAAACCATGTGATTTAAGAGGCAACGTGGGAATCTGAAAATGCTATGAGGGATAAATACCCCCACTTATTTTGATAAGTGAATAAAATTGCGAGGACGCAATTCCCAAAAGGGGGGAAGGATTTAACATCCCAGGTAAATAAAGAATAATGAATTTTCATATTTATTAATATTTACGAATTAAATATTAATTTTAATTAAAAGGGGTTTCTACGTTCGATAGCGTAATTGATACGCAACGATGAGTTTCTTTGAAAACTTACGTTGCACACAAGTAATAAAATAATAATATTTTAAATGATAGTTAAAAAGTAGCTGTTGTACTGGCAGGAATGGATAGAAATAACTAAAATATTATTATATATGTTTTTAAATGTTTTTACATTTACCCAATAAAAGATAAAGGCTTAAAATACGGAAAGAGTTCAATTTTAGGAATTTATACCCTAATTTTCACTAAGGGTTCACTTATCACCCTTTGATGGTGAACCGTCATTAAATGTAGTTTTGATCAATCTTATAAATTCTATTGGACCAAAAATAACACTTCTTTAGAATCGGGACATCAAAATTTACTTTGGGTAAATTTTTGGTATCTTTCTGAAAAAGTTCTTTTTTTAATGAATAGTGTAAAATGTTGTATTTTAATTCAAAACCTCTTTTTAATCTAATTTATTTATATGATTATATTATCTTTTGAATTGTTTTTAGAGTTAAATTAGAAAAAAATTTTACCATTAAATCCAATAGTGGTCGTTGTAATTAATTTCACTTTGAAATCAGACTTAAACTAGTGTCAATCTTTTGATACTTATTGTATCATAAAAACACGCTATTTCCTCTAACATCGGGAATTAATTATTAAATTAATTAATGTGACTTATATGTTTTTAATTTTGTAAAATATAATTTATTTTTGAATTTGTAATATCAAATATAGCTTAGGGTGAATTTTTGGTAATTTTCTGAAAAACTTCAATTTTTGATGAATAGTGAAACCACTAAGTGGTACTTATAAAAACTGATTTTCCGTTTAAATGAAATTTTGCAATCATTGTGTTTTGATTTTCAAAAATCCGACATACATGGTTGTCATTATGAAGTAAAATGAGGTTCAATGAGATTAAAATATTTTTTTGGTGAATAGTAACTTATTAAGTTTTTAATCGCGATTAGAGGTAATTAGTGTAGTTTAAGGTAAAAATAATGCTTTAATAAAATGAGATGAGCTTGACACATGTCCTAACCCTATTTGTTGTGTCATGGCCGACCAAGACAACCCATGGGTCGATTTAGGGGACCCCATGGAGCTACTTGGGTGAGATAATGACTTTAATGCCTTTTTTACATAATACTAAAAATGACACAAACAAAATATGTTTTACAAAAACAATTTTTTACATGGGGTTATAAAAATCAGATTTTTTATTATAAATAGTCATTGGAAAGATAAAAGGATTAACTACATCATAGTATTTTGTTTATAATTTTTAGACTTTAAATAAATTAAATTATTTATGACATCATGATGATGCAGCGATGACTTCATTATTTAACGATTTAAATAAAATGGAAAGATAATGTAATATCTAAAACCTACACATGTCCAAAACCTATTGGATGGGAATATTTCGAAGAATTATCACCTTATACTCGACTTATATCAATTTGGGACCTTATAAATTTGAAACACTTTTGAAAATAAAATAATAGTTTCATGATTTCCAAAAGTGCCCCTCCTCTCCTCTTATAAAAGGCCCCCACCTCTACCTCATTTCACACACTCCTCAAGCCTTTGTCTCGGCCATAACCTGCCCATTTACTCTCTCCACATCCCTATCCTCATCCTAGAGGATTACATTTGGGCATAATCCTTTCAAATAAATCCTTTAGGCTCAAATCCAAAGGAGTTACACATTTAAAGGTAATTCATTCTCTCTTGTTCATTTGTTTTATTTTGCTTCTCCAACCCCCTAAACTCTTTTTATTTACTTCTTTTGTAACAAAACCAGTATCTTCAATATACTAGGATGTTGTTATAAGATTTATTCGAGCTACACTCTCACAAAACTACATCAAATGGTTAAAGAACATACGGTTTCCGTGGATGGCGAAATTCTGCCTCCCGAAACGATGATTGTTCAATACTCTTTTAACACCTTAAAAGGTGTCCATTATGATGTAACTATTTTTATATATGATATATAATATGTTTATTCTTTCCTTAATCTTATGTATTTTTCATTTATGGCATACCATTATTGTTTCCATTATGGGTAAACACGATATCTTTATTTTAGGAAGTGGGGACTACCGCCCCCTGAAAGTGATTTGATTCGTTAATACCATATGTGGGATGTGTAAAGGATAAAGTTAATTATATTATATATGTTATTATACTGGAATTATAACATACTCTTATATCATTATGATTTCATTCTATAAAATACAAAATAGAAATGAAAGTAGCGTCCATGCGTACGTACGGCTTACCGTCTCCATGAACGGTGCATTTCATTTCTTACCTCTAAATGATTATGTAATATTATAAATACATGTATATGCTGGATATATATGATATATATGATATCCAAATCAGGAATGTCATTCTGGATATAAAGAAACTTTGACCACATGAACAACATGTAATTGTAAGATGTCCACTTTAGACTTAAGAACCAAATATTGACAAAACAAACATTATTAACATAAATGGTTACATAATGTTTATAACATGGCAATAAGTGATATAAAAGGAATAATGAACTTTAAAAAGGTTTTTAATCAAGTATAAATTAACTCAAGTTTATTATTCAGGATGTTAAAGAACGATCGAGTCAAGCCGGACCTGAGGTAAGGGACTTCGTCTCAATCTCCTTTCATTGAGGCATATTTCATTTTATACACAACTTTCTTTTTTACGGTGTATAAACCCCTATGACTTTTACTTTTATACAAAAGGAATCTTTTTCTACAAAGCATTTTACTAAACGACAAAAAGGAATTTTTTTAACGTACGCAGTGACAACGACCTTTTCCGCCGCCGCGAGTATTATTTGGTATTTGGCTTCCTCAACAAGCCGTAATGTTTTTAAAATAAAATAAATACCATATACTCTTTTATGTATTTTGGTATTGAAAATGGTTTTGATAAGGGATTCTATTATGTCAATATATTTATGATATATTGTGATTGAAATGTGGAAATGTTATCATTCCTTTATATTGGTTTTATGTTTTATGATTTTATATTGGTACATGGACATTTTAACGGGTGGTTACGTTATAAACCATATGACGGGTGGTGCCATGAATACCAGGACGGGTGGTTACGTTATAACCTCCAATGCATTGGGTATGGAAGTCAGCCGTATAGCTATTCCATTAAGTATGTATGGAAATTGGCCATATGGCTATTCCAGTAAGTGAAAAGTGTGGAAGTCGACCATATGGTTATTCCCCTTAAGTATGTTTATGTCCCAAGTAACCTTTATATATGTTATGTGTTCTTTATATGGGTTTTATGGTAATCCTTTGGTTACAAAAAGGTAAGTAATGATAATTTATTCAGTGAAGAGTTATTACTACTTCATGAAGGTGAAGGTATCACTTTGATAGAGTATACATGGTTTACTTGATTTTGAAAAACTAACAGTTTTCATTCTTTGCGTATCCCTTACTGATCTTTTTATGCTCACCCCAAGTTTTTTTTGAAATGTTTTTCACAGGACTTAATGTGGAATAAGGTCAAGGATGGGATCAAGGGAATGTCATGCTATATAAAACATGGAACTAGACATGTTTCTTTTATGAGTTTTTTTATTATGGAAACTTAGTATAAGTGACTACATTGTAATCTTTTGAGATGTAATAGTTATGTTATAATTCTCTAAAACTCTAAACCTAAAAAGATCCTCAACGTGAATTATTCATTTAATTCAATATTAAGTAAGGTTTAAGGTCGGGGCCTTATAGTATTCCTTATATTTCCAACATTACCTATTTAAATTATTTTTATTATTCATTATGATATGATTATTTATTTTAAGGAATTTCATAATGATAAAAAACTGATGACCAATAATAATTTCGAGTAAAAATTTTATTTTTAGAGGGGTCAAATGTAACCCCATGAGATTCTTTGAAATATATTTTTATCCATATAAATTTATCATTTTGATAGTTTTTAGATGCATAACACTAATTACATCTTGTATTATATGAATATAATGAGTTTATCATGTATGACACACAATAACAAGTTTCATTGGGTATTTTCAGGACTCACAACCCCGAACATTCGTAAACCATGATTTAATATTATATTAAATATTAATTTTTTAACTGAAGAAAAAATATTTTTTTGTTTGAATTTTATTAAATAATTTATGTAATATAATTATAAACATCCTACTAAATATTAATAATTAATAATTTTTTTTAAATAATTAATCAATTTTTTAGTAAAGTAATCTTATTCTTAAAAATTATGTTTTATCCAAAAATGATTTTTTTATATTTAAGAAAAATGTATTTTAATTAATTTTCTAATGATTTTAGAATATGAATCTAATAAAATTATATTCACTTCTGAAATTTACATATCTTAAAAAACTAATGGTGAAATAGGCTTGTATTTTCATGGAATATTAATTTTTCACAAAATAGTGAAAAATACTGATTTCGGTACCTCTATCAATCCTTTTATGAAAACTATGTAATAAAAATTTTATCATTATGATTTAATGTAACATAGGTATTATTTATGTATATTAAATACACTTAATTAAATTTTAGTCAACCTAATACTTTATTTTAGTAGATGATTATTTTTGGATTTAAGAAAGGTCTAGAAATCATTTTCAGGTCCATAATGATTCCACATTTTAATTAATTAAAATAATCAAAAATGAATATTTTTTTAATTTTAATTTATATATTATTTTTAAATAAATTTTAATGGATTCTCAAACAACTATTACTTTTATTCAATGAGTAAACATCAAATCATCTTGCGCTTGAAAAATAAAATTATCAAAAAATTTCTTCTTCATCCTGACTATTATTTTTGTTTTGAATTTAATTTTTGAAACATTTATAAAATTTATGATATAATAAAATTTAATTTTTCAAATCATATTAAAATAAAAAATTCTGTTAAATTTTTAATTTTTTTGAATGTTTTATTTATTAATAAATAATGAAAAATACTAAATTTTAACTGAAATTTACCATTTCATTTCATTTATTTCTAACATTAACTGTTATTTTAAATTAATATAATTTAAAATTAAAAAACATTACATCCATCAATCTTATTTATTTCATTATAATGAATATCATTATGTCTTCTTATATAAAAAAATTCTATGTCATTGAATATTTTTCTCTTTAAAAAGAGGCATTCTTATAACAAATGGGGGTTTAATTTTAGTATATGTTTTCCCTCATATGATAATGATATGTGGAAAATTATATTTCTTATTTGGAATTAAAATAATTTATATTATGTAATAAATGTATCTTATTTTTTGACTAAAATGAATAGTTAAAATTGTATAAATTAATTATCACAGTGACGGTAAAAGTATTTTTTTTATTGGATTAAACTAATAATATAAGTGTAAAAATGAACTACAATCTATTCCAACATCCATCATATTGATATATTTACACCTTAAGTATTCTATGTTTTTTATTAGACAATTTTGGTTCCTTTTGGAATGATAAAAAAGTGGGTGTGATGGAATTGTTTCAAATATTTCAAGTCTACCACCCACCTAACTTATAAAATGACACCAACTCTCCTTTTTTATTCAAATCATACAAACCTTTTGGTTTGGAAAATACTTTCCATAATAAATTCCAAAATTCCTTCCACTGATCTTATAATACATATTTTTATATATAATGCCAACCTATAATGTTATTTTGTGCAATTATTAAGTAGAAACTTAGTGAAGAGGAAACTTTTATCAATCTGCATAATTATATTATTTCATCCTCCAAACCCATTAATTATTATTATAAAATTATGATATAAAAATCTATCTATCATCCATATTATTAAATGTTGTTATTGTGGTGTAATTTCTATCAAAGAACATAATTTCCATCAAAATGGTTAGAAAATAATCAATTAGTTGTACAATCACCTACCAACTCATGACCCGATGTAATTAGTTTATTTTCATTACCAAGTATCTCAATTAAAAATAATTGTTTTTTAATTTTTAATATATTATATTTTTTATATTATTAAGAATATTATTTTATTATATCACACATTCCATCTTGATTTCCATTTTTTGGAATATAATATTATCCCTCATGTGTACGACAGACTACCACCTCTCAAAGAGATGAGGATCCTTCATGCTTTACATTAAAGGTAATATGAATTGGAATAACGGAAAAATGTGATATGATTTAAATTAAAATTATTCATTCATGATTTTTTATAATTTACTATTCTTTCATCCAAATATAAATGAAAATTGATACAATTTTAATGCGTATGTATGACATACCATCACCAAGAATGTTGTATATCATTTTATATCATTATATTAAATGGATTACAATAATTAATATTATAGTTAATATATATCATATATATATCATTTTAATAATTATTTCAATTTTTAAACCATCAAAAATTATTAGTTCCAAAACTAATAATTCAAAACATACAAAAAAAATATGCTATTGCGTGGAATGTTAATTAAACCATGAATTATAAATAAGTATGTAATAAATGGTAATAAGTAAATATTATATTTTCTATTATAAATACATATTCAGGTTTCTATAATATATTTATAATAAAATGATATTTCTTATGTAGGAGACTATAACATATATGATGGAAGTAACGATTTAAGTTATGGAATTTCATTCTCGCTTTTATTTTTCACTGAGGCACATGCCATATTCACCACTAGTTTATTTTATGTGATATATATATATATATATATATATCATTAACATATTTAATGACTATTGTGATTAAAATTACGGTTATTTAAATATCTTTAATTTTCAATAGTTACAAATGGGGTAGATGATTTTTATTTCCATTTTCATTATTTTGAGACATATGTTATGTTATACACCTTACTCTTTTATAATATGTATATATAGCCCATATAACATGTAATATCATGGATTTATTTATTATCATTATAATTTATGTTTAATTTAATTTTATTCTATCATGGGGCTTGCGTTTTAAACTTACCACGGTTGTATATATCTTTTGCAAATATATCAGGTTTTATTTGCATGGTTTATGACTATGTTTTGGATGATAAAATATTAAGATCCAACAATCAAGAAACTAATTAAATTTATTCTACAATGGTTATTTATAATTGTTATACAAATATTATCATTTTACACACATTTATTATACGAGGGAGGAGGGTCACTTTTGGAAAGTCTTGAAATGTTACTTTATTATAAAATGATTTCAGGATTTTAAAGGTCCCAAAAAAATATAGTTTGAGGCTAATATGATAAGGGTTAGAAATCCACCCATCCAATAGGTTTTCGACAAGCTTATTACTTATATTTTACTTTATATTTCCATTTTATTTAAATCATTCATTAGTGAGGTAATCACTTCAACATCATGGTGTCATAAATAAAGTTATTTATTTAATATCTAAAAATTATTAAAAAAACAATGATGTAAGAAATTTTTTTGGCTTTAAAATGAGTATTTATTGTTTAATAGATCATTTATGTAAACTAAAAAAATTGTTTTACTTAGGATATACAAACCTTTGTTATATTTCTCTTCCTTCTAAAAATAATGTAATAAATTTCACTATCACACCCATGTGACTCCATGGGCCCAAAAATTCAGTAAAAACCTACCCATGGTCGGCCATGACTCAAAAAAGAGGATTTGGACACATGTTGGGGTCATTTAAGATTATTAATATTTTATTTTATTATGCATAACTACCCGATTACTAATAAATCACGATAATTAAAGATAATTACCATCATTACAATTCATAATGTACAAAAAACAAATGAATCTTAATTACATAATTTGTACATTATGATTCCAAATATGGAATCCATTTTTTCAAATTCCAAACACTGAAATTTCAGTAATTAATTAAAAAATAATACCCGTTGTCAAACAAAGTGTTTTTAAGAAAGAATATCTATCAAAATATTGACAATTGTTTATGTCCAATTTCATAGTGAAATAAATTATAATAACCACCACTGGATTAAATGGTAAAAATATATTATAAATAAACTTTAAAACCAATTAACAAGATAATATAACCATATAATTAAACTAGATGAAAATGAAGTTTTGAAGTAAAATGCAGTATTTTTCACTATTCATTAAAAAATGAACATTGTCATAAAAATACAAAAAAAATTATCCAATGAAATTTACAATGCCCCAATTCTAATGAATAACTTTATTTTGAAAAATAGAGCTTATTAAAATGTCAATAGTTATATTTTAAAATGGTTTACCATCAAATGGCGGTAAAACAATCTTTTAAAAAAAATAGAGTATTTTATGCTTAAGACTGGATTAATTCACATTTTAAGCCTGTAAAACACTATATAATTCATAAAAAGACATAGATATGAAAATATATTATTCTTTAATTACATGGGATGTTACATTATTCCCCCTTTAGGAAATTTCATCCCTGCAATTTATTTACTTATAAAATAGTGTGAGTATTTATCACTCATTTCATTTTCAGATTCCCATGATTCCTCTTCAACTATATGGTTTTTTCATAGAACCATTACTTGATGAATCACCTTATTCCACAACAATTGCTCCTTGTGTTCAAGAATATAGATCGGTTTTTCCTCATATGATATATTCTCTTCCAGCTGAACTACCTCTGGACTAAAAACATAAGATGGATCTGGCATGTATTTCATTAACATTGAAACATGAAAAACATTATGTACTTGAGATAAACTCAGAGGTAAAGCCACTCGGTATGAAACTGACCCAACTCTCTCTAGAATTTCATATGGTCCAATGAACCTTGGAATCCACTTTCCTTTATTACCAAATCGCATCACACTTTTCCATGGTGAAACTTTGAGGAAGTCATGATCACCTACCTAAAAAGAGAGATCCATCCTCCTCTTGTATGCCTAACATTTATTCATGCTCTGAGCTGTTATCATGTGTTTCTGTATCAACTGAACTCTTTCTGCCATCTCTTCTACCAATTCAGGTCCCATCAACATCTTGTCACCTACTTCATCCCAAAAATCAAGAGTTCGACATTGCTTCACATATAATGCCTCAAATAGTTCCATATGTATACAGGATTGAAAACTGTTATTATAATAAAACTCAACAATTGAAATATATTGGTCCAAACATCCCTAGTAATCCATTGAACAAGTATGTAGAATATCCTCCAAAATCTGAATTGTTCCTTCTGACTTCCCACATGATTGATGATCAAAAGCTGTACTAAAATTTAATTCCGTACCCAACAACTTCTGAAGGACTTTCCAAAAGTTAGAAGTGATCCTGGGATCACGATCAAATACAATAGAGATTGGAACTTCTTGTAACCTGACTATCTCTTTAAGATACAATTGAAAAAGTTGATCTAAGGAAAAATAATCTTGTATAGCAAGGAAATGAGAAGATTTAGTCATGCGATCAACAATAACCCATATTGCATTATTATTTCAAGGTGTCTTTGGAAATCCCACAACGAAGTCCAGGGATATATTCTCCCATTGCCACTCTGGCACTGGTAAAGGCTGAAGCATTCATTTCAGTAACTGTCGATCTCCTTTAACCTGTTGAAAAATCCAACACTTCACAGTAAAATAAGCAATATCTATTTTCATTCTATCCCATCAGTATTACTCCCCAATATCTCTATACATCTTAGTACTGTATGGATGAACTGAAAATAGAGAACTATGAGCTTAATATAACAACTCTCTCATTAAATGTGAATCACAAGGCACACACAATATCATACCAAATATCAAAACACAATCATTATCAATTTTGAATTCCGGTAACCTGCCCTTTAGAAACACCTCTACCTTTTTCTGCAACTCACTGCCCTACTTCTGTGCCTCCTTAATTTTGTCTAATAGAGAATATTTCACAGATACCTGAAAAAAATAAGAATAATATCCTGCACCAACAACTTCCAAGACAAAATTCATCAAATCCTTAATAAAAGGATCATGTTAAAAATGTAATATGGTTAATCAAGCATTACTTTTTCGACTCAAAGCATATTCCACTTTATTTGCTTTTCCTAGGTGGTAGTGAATTGTGCAATCATAATCCTTGATTAATTCTAGCCATATCCTCTGTCTCATGTTCTATTCTTTCTGAGTGAATATATACATTATACCTTCATGATCAGTATATATTTCACACTTTACACAGTACAAATTATTCCTCCCAATTAATTATGAAAAAACAACAACAACTAATTCCAAATCTCGTGTAGGGTAATTTATCTCATGAGTTTTCAACTGACGTGATGCATAAGAAATTACCTAGTCATTTTGCCTTAAGATGCAACCATGTCCATTCAATGAAGCATCACTGTAGATAATGAACTCACCATTCCTGGAAGGTAGTTCCAATACTTGATCATTCACTAATCTTCTTTTCAATTCCCCAAAACAATACTCACTTTATTTTTTCCAAATTAAATTAACACCCTTCTGAGTTAGCATTGTCAACAGGATGGGAAATCATTCAGAATTTTTACAAACCTTTGGTAATAACCTGCAAAACCAAGAAAACTACAAATCTCGGTTATATTTTTGTGTCTTGGCCATTCTTAAACAACCATTGTTTTTACAGGATCAACAGTTACTCTATCTTTAGAAAAAATGTGACCAAGGAAAGAAATTTGTTTCAACCAAAACTCAAACTTGTTTAATTTCCCATACAATTTCTTTTCATTTAAGGTTTGAAAAATAACCCTTAAATGACTTTCATGCATCTTTTACCATTAGAAAACACCAAAATATCATCAATTAAAACAACCAAAAACGTTTCCAAGAACTCATGGAAAATTATACTCATATGGTCCATGAATATAGTAGGTGCATTGGTTAACCCAAAAGGCATAACTACAAATTCATAATGGCCATATCTTGTACAAAATGTGGTCTTCAGAATATCTGCTTCCATTACCTTCAACTGATGGTACACCGATCTCATGTAAATCTTTGAAAGATACTGAGCTCCCGGGAGGTGATCAAACAAATCATCGATATGAGGAAAAAGATATTTTTTCATAATATTGATTTTATTCAAGGCTCTATAATAAATGAAATGTCTCATTGAACCATCTTTTTTTTAATAAATAAGACAATAGAACCCCATGGTGATGTTCTAGGATGAATGAAAGCTTTCTCTAATAAATCTTTCAATTTCTCCTTCAACTCTAAAAGTTCAATTTGATCCATTTGATAAGGGGGGTTTTGAATTTGTCTTAGCATCAGGAACTATGTCAACAGTAAATTCAAATTCCCGATCTGGTATTATTCCAGGCCACTAATCAGGAAAAACATCTGGACACTCAGTTACCACCGGCACATCATTAAACTGAACATTTCCTTTATTTTCAACAATATGTGCAAGGTAACATTAATTTCCACCTTTTACATGTTTATCAACATCTTGATATGTTATAAATAGTAAGGGTTCATTCTTGTGCACAAACTGAATGTCTTTCTGAAAAGAAACAACTTTAGATCTACTGTCAATCTTAGCATGGTAAATAGAGAGTCAATCCATACCCAGGATAAAATCAAACTCTATTAGAGGTAAAATAATAAGTTTTTCAAGTATATTTTTTCCACGGATAAGTATAGGAAGATTATAATAAATTATTTTTTCCTCAACATTTCCCCTAGGTGTTTTTACCACAAGTTCAGGAGTCATTTCTTGAGATGGAATTCCCAATTTACTAGAAAATTTTTCAGAGATGAAAGAATCTGTAGACCCTGAATCAAACAACACATTGACATAATCTGAAAAAAAAAACAAAGTACATGATACCACTTCATTTTTGGATTCCCAAAAACTGTTGAAGTAGTTGTAAAGGATTCCACAACACCTTTCTGCTTGTAGTCTGACTGCTTCACATCATTCAAGCTATTTGTTGAACACTAGTTTTCATAATGACCCATCTCATTGCACTTGAAAAATTTCACTAACTGTAAATCAAATTTGGTCTTACCATTACCCTGGTCTTTTCTAATGCAATCACGAGCCTTATGTCCCATCCTACCACATCAGATGCACTTTCCAGAATTCAAAAGACAATCCCCAGCATGATTTTCCCACATTTATCACAAACTACAAACTTAGTTTTCTTACCATCAAACCTTTTTAAATGATTATTCCCTCTCTCCTAGAACCTCCGTCTCATCTAATGTTGGTTTTCATAGAACACTTGATCATCGGAAAACTCCATTTACACATTCTCAGCACATCCATCAAGCATTTCATAACTTTTGAACTCACAAGAAGCTATTTACCTTTGATATTTTGTCTTTAATCATGAGTAAAAACAATTTATTTTACTATCAAGGTCTCATATAAACTTTTGAGAATACCATGCCAATCGAGTGACCTTTTCTTCATAAGATGACACTAAGTCATCCTCTTGACTCAATTCCAAGAATTATTTTTCCATTCTAAGTCGAACAACCTTGGAAAAATATTTCTAAAGAAACAGACCTTTGAATTCATCCCAGTCAAGAGCATCAATCTCATCAGTGTCCCTAATATTATTAACCATCGACCACCCCTCATCTGCTTGACCCTCCAAACGATAAACAACAAGACTAACCTTTTGATTGTCAGAACACATCATTACATCAAAAATCTTTTCTAGTTCTTTAATCCACCCTTCAGCTAGCACAAGGTCATATGATCCTCTGAATGATGGGGGGTGTTGCCTCAAGAAATGTTCCACCACAGACATGTTCCTTTGAGGTTGATCTGGTTGATCTCGGGCATGGATACCACCCCCATTTTTTGCTTGGGTATACTGCTCCATTACTGCAAAAAACTATTCAATTACAATTCTGACCATCTCAGGATGCTAATATGAAAGGTCATTTCCTTTGGTATGCCTTCCTATCACTGCTTACCTATTTCCTTTGCGTAGAACCATTCTGAACAAACTTGTCTTAGATGAAGAAACATGGTAATCTTCAAATGCTAATGCAATTAAATTTGACCATAATGAAAAAAAATATATTCTTGGATAATCATTTAATAGAATTCTAACTCCTAATATTATCTAAACCTCCCTTTGATACCAACTATAAGGCCCCACCCTTAAAAATTACTTAATCTTGGGTCATTTTAAGAATTCACATTGAGGATCTTATCAGTTTTAGAGTTTTATATAATTAGATCATAAATCATGCATTACATTACACAATTAAACAAGGTTGTTACATCATAGAAAATATTCATTTTTTCTACAAAAGGAAACATATTTAAAATAAAACATGGTTTCATTCATGACACATCTTTGAAACTATGATCACATCATGAAATTTTCCCTTGACCTGTGAAAAACATTTTAGAAACTTGGGATGAGTATAAAAAGCTCAGTAGGGGGTATAAAAATATGGAAAGAAAACATTAGTCCTAGTATACATAAGAATAACTGAAATAATACTTTACTCATAAAACATAATCACTTCAACATACCTCATACAATCATAAGATTTATGAATAAATAATAAAAATTATAATTCAAAAATGTTACTTAAGGAATTCATTACATACTTACGTAGGGAGTAACCCTCATGGTTACGTTTGGAATACCCATCATAGAATATTACATAAATCGTTTCAGAGAAATCTTAGCATTTAACTCCTTCATATTACCCAATGCATTCGAGAGATATCTCGGGCTCACCTTCCCTTAGTTTATCACGGAACCACCCGACATCATAATCAATGCCCAAAAACCATAACATAATCGTATCACATAAAACAAGCATAAAGAAAACCTAACATTTACACATTTCAATCACAAGATATCAATACAACACATTGATATAATCAAAAAATTATCAAAACCATTTTCAATAGAAGAACAAAAGAAAAGTAAAACGTGGTATTTATTTTTCATTTAAAAAAGTTATGTTTTGCAGAGGAAACCAAAACTCAAATAATGGTCACTGTGGAAGAGAAGTCTTTGTCGCCGCATACGTAAGACAAAAACATTCCCTTTTTCATTTAGTAAAATGTTTCATGTAAAATAATTTCTATTAAATGAAATTAATAGTAAAAAGGGTTTATTATACATGTAATAAAGGAAGTTCGTATATAAATTGAAGTATACCTCAACGAAAAGAGATTGAGACGAAGTCTCGTACCTCAAGTTCGACATGTCTTGTTAATTTCATTATATTCCTGAATAATAAACTTAGGACAATTTAAAAATTCATAAGGATTTATTTTAAAGTTTTTAATTTAATAAATATATCATATTATCATTTTATAATAATTATTTAATTATGCGAGTTCATATCATAAATTTTGTCGATGTTCGGTACATGAGTCAAAAATGAACTTGTTTGAAAAGAATTTCCCATGTAGTTATAAGTAAAACATCTCCAGAATGGTATTAATGATTTAAATATCATATATATCCATTATATATTCATTTTATACTATTCCATAATATTTGGAGATAAAAATTCAAATGCACCATTCACGGAGACGGTAGGCCATACGTACGCATGAACGCTACTTTCATTTCTTTTTCATATTAAAAGAAATTAAAAATAAATGAGACATATATATATATATATTATAATTACATTATAATATTTATGTTATATATGTATCATAAGTTCATTAATTACATTATTTATAAATTCCATGTTTGACATTAACGACACACATTACTTGAGGGGCGGTTGTCCACACTTTCTCATATGAAATTAACGCATTTGCACAACATGCAAAGGAAAAAGGTATGTTTTAAATAAAAAAATACAAAAGAAGAGATGGGAAATAAATATAATATATATCATATATAAATACAGTTCAATCAAAAAGGCCACCATGAATGGTTTTAAAAGAATATTAAACAATCAACGTTCCGTGAGGTAGTAATTCTCCACCCACAGAAACATTATGTTCTTTAACCATTAGACGGACGTGTGTGTAAGTTTAAGTAGAATACTTATCATAAAAACATCCTAGAATATTTATGATACTGGTGTTTTTATTGTATCAATTAATAAGAAGATAGTTCTGAGTGAAGAAGGAAAATAAAAGGAAGAAACTCGAGAGAAGTCATTACCTCTAATTCGGGTAACACTTGTTGATTTGATCCAATGGCTCCCTTGGAAAGACATCTTCCCAAAGTGATGCTTCTAGGAGTAAGAGAGGGATGTGGAGAGATAATATGAGTAGAGGTTGGACTACCCAAGGGCTCAAGATGTAACGCCCCTACCCCAGTTACCCAGAGTCGGTGCATTATTACATAATATTGGAATGATCACAAAGGATCAAATCCCGAAAGACCGATCAGTTTAGTAGCCTTGGAAACAGTAGATATATTCATAAGTCATAAATTAAATCATAAATAAAAAAACTAAAACAACAAATTTTCTTCATATCCTCTAATAATATCTTTGCAGGTCATTCATAAAATACTTCTTCACAACCTATGAAAAATAAAGCATTTAAAGGGGTGAGATCAGATGCTCAGTAAGGATAACAATATAGTAGAAACTTGAATAAATAAACATAAACATTTAAGGAAATTTATAACTAATACAAATGCCTTTTAAACTTAAACTTCATCATAATATGGCAAAGATAAAATGAAATAATGCCATTTAATTATTCAAATGGATATTCTACTAATAGAATAATCACAAGAAATGTCAATAACCACTTTCATAACAAGGTAATGCATAATGCCTAACTTTAATTTATATGTCAAGGCCTCGTGCCAAGACCTAAGGGATAAATGTAATAGGAACCCAACCCAGAGAGCCTCTATAACCAGACTCCATCCCAGAGAGCCTCTGTAACCGGACTCCAACCAGGAGTGCCTCTAATAACCGGACACCAACCCAGAGTGCCTCTAATAACCGGACACCACCCCAGAGTGCCTCTAATAACCGGACACCAACCCGGAGTGTCTACTGTAACCAGACCCAACCCGAAATGTACTATTCCCCAACATTCATCTTAAGACAAGGTTGATATATAACAGAAACATTCATATTAAAAATAAATTACGAAATATCAATACATTATACCTAAACCATGAATGAAAAAAAAATAACTCATCCACAATCCAACATATCAAAAATCCATCAATAAAATAAGAAAGTTTTGTATCATAATAAATAAACTTCAAATAAGCTTAAAATCTATCAAAGGATGTCGACATAGATGAAAATGATCAGTAAAATGCTTTGAGAGAAATACCAAATTTTCATGAAATTGATTAAAAGTCTCACAATTTATAAAGGAAGTCATTTAAAAGATATTTTTAAATGAAAGTTTCCTATTCTACTTTGAATCTATTAAAATGAAATATCATTTCAAAACCTCCATGTCCATATAAATAAATCCTTAAAATCATTTTGAAAACATGGACACTAATTAAAAAGGATTAGAAGGATAAATCTTGAAAACATTTAAAATTATGATCTTGTTAAATAGACCCTCCCATAATACCTTAATATATTCCTTTTGAAATCATTTTTAATAAATATGGCCATCGATGATAAATATGTTCCAGAAAATACTTACAAATGAACAATCTCGGATGAGATTGAGAAAATAACCCTTACCATTTGGTAACTTATGAAACATAGAACCCATGAAAGAGGTATCATTCAATGAATATGTAAATACACATAAAATAAAGTGTATTACACAAATAATACAATTATGGGTAGTACATACACCTCACAAAAGATAATAGTGGCAATATGGCTTGAATATCACAAGAATAAGGAGTGAGATAAAAACCCCTTACCTTGTAATTTTCCTTGGTTGAGGGTAGAATAAACTCCTGTATAATGGTGAAATAATTGTTACAAAATTATAAAAGAATCATATATATTAATATGATATCATATATGATCTTTTAACATTGATTTGTTAATAATATCTTAGTATTGTCATCGTTTAGGGTGTTAACGGAATCGTTTTTCTTTATATTATTTGTTATGTGAGCCATATTTGTTATGGATGGGATGTATATTATTCATATCCAGAATGATATCAATTCCTTAAAAATTATTTTTAATCATCAAATGAGAATTATAATTTCATGGATATAATGGGAAATGAATCTCATCGCGTTCGTGGAGACGGTTGTCCGTACGTACGCACGAGCGAAAATATCACTCTTTTGATATTAAAATAATATATAATTGGATGGTATATCATATATACAGAATCATTATAATGTTATATTTATTATTTACATGAATAAAATATCATTATTAAACCCATCCAAATAATAATGTGTTGAATAACAATTACACCATGACGTGGAGACGGTAGGCCATACGTACGCACGTATGGTGACATGTCATTCAAAGGATGGATAGAATACTGAATATGGTTATACCATATTTATAATAACATCAAAGTATATATAATATACTGGATTTATTATTTTAAAACGGGAATAACAAAGAAGTAAGAAGTTTAATAAGAAAGGAACTTGAAAGAGGGTGGTGAAAACATTACCTCTTCTTCCGGTTCTTCCTTTTGATTTGATCAAAAGGGATCTATAGGTTGGATTTATGATAAAACTAAGGCCTCTAGGTTGAAGTGAGGGAAGTTGATAGAATTTTTGTTCAGGATTTGGCCTAGCCAAAAGGCTTTTAAGGTGTGAATAATTGGGTATAAGTGGTGTCCTATTATAAGGGGGGGGGAGGGGATCTTTAGGAAAAACCTAAAGTATTAATTTATAATAAATTCATATTCAGTTTCTAATGTCTGAAAAGTGAATTATTAAAATTCTAATGTTAGTATGGGTATATTTCCTTTCAACCAATAGATTTTAGACTGGTTTGGGTCATTATATTAACCTTATCATTTAGTTTTAACTCTTAGTTAATTAGATTGACATTTACCATTTCACTTTGTATTTTTATATTTTATAGTTAATAAACATAGAATATACTTCAAAGAGACCCCTAAGTGGCCCATAAATGATAATCCTATCCTGATATAAGTCTCTTGGCTGAACCTTAGATTTTTAGGAAATGAATATCAATTAATAATATAATATTTGTTTTAAAAACTCTTTTTTGTCAATTTTGACACTATTTGGTATTTGATTTTTGTGAAAATCATAATAGAATTATTACTTCGATCAAACATAAATAAATGAATACTATCATGTCATATTGACCTATAAAATTAGCATAATTCCTAAAAAGTCTCAAATTACATTTATTTGGATATTTATAATAACAATTATTTTAATATTTCATTAATTAGGTAATTAATTCCTCACTATTGTGTCATAAATAAATTAAATTATTTAATGTCTAAAAATTATAAATAAAATACCATTATTTAGGAAATATTTTTATCTTTCTAATTAGAATTTTCAATCGAATTTTTCTTATCTATCACCCTATATTAAATTTTTTTTAGTAATTAATCCTTGATTTTAAATATTTTAACTCTTCTTTGATATAAATAATAATAAATGTCCTAATCTAATCCAACCGGACCTAAATGATAATATTTTATTCCTATGTTTGTTTTTGTTCGAGATACAGTCGTCCAATAGAATTAGGACATCTGTTAGGGTAATATTAATATAATGTTTACCCATAATTACCATATTTACTTTTAACCTTGTTAAATAAATTTAATTAGTTACTATTCACCAAAAATTATTTTTATCTTATTGGACCACATTTTACTCCATGATATTAACCGTGTTTCTCATATTTTCGACATTCCACTCATAGAAGTGGTAAAATTAAGTTTTATGTGAATTTCCATATTCTCCTAGGAGGTGGGTAAAAGACGGTGAAAAGTTCAATAAAAATTTTATATATCTAAAATTATTCTAAAATAACATCAATGAATTAAATTGAACTTATATAGGAATTATGTATCTATTTTTACCATAATTATATTTAAATAAAATAAATAATTATAAAAATTAAAATTCGTTTTTAAACCATAACTCAGTGTTTTTCACTATTCTTCAAAAATTGAAAGTTTTCAGAAAAATACCAAAACATCACCCTAGGCTAATTTCGACATTACGAATCCATATATGAAGTCCATTTTGAAAGATGAAATTTATAAAATTTCAAAAAGTGGGTATCAATATTCATAACGGCTACTTTGATTAGTCGCGGTGTGTTAGAGTCTCAATGTTGCGTACAATGCAAGATATTAAATTATTCAAAGAGAAACGTACTGTGGAAGCTTGGGGTGTTACATTATCCCCTCCTTCAAATAATTGTATCCTCTCAATTTGAAATTGTTCTTTGAAAATAAAAGGTTGAAAATAGAGAACACCTTTGTGGAAAACCCACATCAGAAATAGGGTTAATAAAATTTAGTTTTAATAAGAGGGAAAGGGAAATGGGAATGTCACCACCAAATTAGGGTTTCGAATAGAAGAACATTGGTGGAAATTATAGAAACATAATTAGAGGAAAAACATAAATATTTATAGGGAGTGATTGAGGTCATCAATCACAAACAAGTGTAGAATTGAGGGCCTCAATGTCATCAATCTATGATGATTTAAAATATCATCAGTTCAATAAAACAGAAGGTGTTAGGATAACACATTTTTGTTCTTAATATCCCTTCCCTAAAGTTCATGAATTAATTTAATCATAGAATAATATATATATATATATATTGACAATTAGAGTATTCATCCTTCAACTAATTTCTACCACAAACTCATCTTTCACTCCAAAAGATAATAATTCAAAAATATTATATTTATCCTAATAGTATAAGGTTCCAATCATTAAAACAATCCATTATAATGAAAAATAATTTTTAATAACTAGTGACTTCATGTAGGCTAGTGGTAGGTAATAAAGGCATGTCACACTATGGTTGTTGGTTCGATTCCTACAACTTTGTCCGATGCAACGAGTTATCACCCGACCTGCAGGTTTTCCTTTTCCTAAAACTATATTATCATAATATTCGAAAAATAATCATAAGAAATGTTTTATCCTTGAACAATAATATCTGATGTTCAACTTAATCCATTCCAAAACATTATAGTTATCCAAAGTACCTCTGTCCAAACTCTCTGTAAAAGGTATCTAAATTCCAAAATCAATCGCAACGTCAGATTCTCCAAATAGAGTAATGTTTCTCTTATTGTCACATACTGAAAATATGATTACCTTAGTCATATTAAAACCTTAATGAATTCAACAAGTATTTCAGTGCAATCCTTATATATATCACGTTATTATCATAACCAGAATATAATCTGTTAGTCCAAAAACACAAATACATTAATTATTCCTCTTCAAATGTAGTAACATCATAAGATTGGCCTTGATCCCTTGGCCTTTTGTGAGGTAATTTTCCCTGATGCTTAGGACATTCATTATCATATTGCCCCATTTCTCTACAATTGTAGTATTCAACATTGATAGCCTCCTTCTTTCCCTTTCAATCAGTATTTGTTTGACCTTTTTTCCACATTTGTAACAAACTCCCATTCTTTTTAGGAAATTACCGGGGTGTTTCTTACCACAATTTTCACATAATCGAATATCCTTCATTCCCTTTTTCCCTTTATCTGTCTCTTGCTCCATCGTTCTCTTATTCTCTTTCTTTACTTTATTGTTATAAGATTTAGAGAATTTCTTTTCTATCTTGATAGCACATGAGACAATATCTTCGTACCTTGATAAATATTGTGAGACAAAGGCTCGACGAAGAAATGGTTATGTCCCATCAAAGAAACGATAAATCTTACTTCCTCGGTTACATGTATAATTAGCAGCATGCCTCACTTACCTTGTAAAGTTAGCCTCATACTTTGTGAAATTTTTATTCTACTTTTATCTCAGAATCAAAAACTGCCTTTCCATGGCACCTTGATTGTCACGAGGAAATTATTTTTCCAAGAAAAGCTCATTGAACTCCTTCCATTCCATATTTGATACTTCATCATCTTCCTTCACGTTTTGAATCAATTACCACCATTGACCAGCATCTCCAGTAAGGCAGTACACTACCATGACAATTTTTTCCCCTTCACTACTCCCCAAGGCATGGAATATTTTCTCTAAGAAATTTATCCATTTCCTAACTAATAAAGGATTTGTACTCCCATTGAATTTTGGTGGTTTTTTCCTCATGAAGCGATATAACAATGATCCTCCACGCTGCGGATCAAGGTTCTCTATAAGGGTATGGTTATTATTCATAACCTGAGTGAGTTGTCCCAGTACGGTGATTAGCTGATCAGCACCAGTAGCATCACCAACTCCACTATAATTATCTTGAATAGGAGGGAAATCCCTACATAGAGTGTGTGAATTGATACAGTTTCCATTTCTTCCACTACGTTCCATTTCTAAATAATGGCATAAACTAGATCAGTTTATGAATCAAAATACATAATTCCATAACTGTAAAAAACTTTACATTAATTGAACTATTTATGGATATAATCCATAATCATAAAAAGATGTTTTCATTGAGGAAGTGTATACTCATAAACCCTTCATAATGATTTGTAAATAAAATGAGATTTATCCTAAGCGTATCCATCGGGAGTGTCGTAACCAAGAGTGAAGCAAGGCTCATTGTCGTGCACCAGTTCTCGTTTGAGTCTAGCTCAAAGCGGTGTTTTCGGGTTTTACCCCTAGGTACATCTATGCCAGAGCCGCCTCTAGCTTCTCGTATCCAGGCAGGGATGTACTGATCTGAAAACTCACTAAATCTATATAATACTAAAATTCTAGGAAGTTCTTCTATATTAATCCTCAATTTCTATCTTAGGGATATGTTCTCTAATCAGAGTTTATCTAATTCTAGATTCCATGGTTTGTACTAAAATTCCTCTGATACCAACTGTAATGCCTTGAACCCATTTACCCAGAGTCGGTGCATTATTACATAATATTGGCATGGTCACAAGGGATCAAATCCCGAAAGACCGATCAATTTAGTAGCCTTGGAAATAGTAGAGAAATTCATAAGTCATAAATTACATCATAAATAATAAAACTACATCAACATCTTTTCTTCATATCCTCTCATTCTATCCGTGAAGGTCAATCCTAAAATACTTCTTCACATCTTGGAAAAAATAAAACATTGAAAGGGGTGATCTCAGATGCTCAGTAAGGATAAAAATATAGCAGAAACTCGAATAAATAAACATAAACATTTAAGGGAATGTATAACTAAAACAAAATACATTTAAACATGAACTTAATTAGAATATGGAAAAGATAAAATTAAATAATTCCATTTAATAATTCACATGGATATTCTACTAATCGAATAATCACATGAAATATCAATAACCACTATCATAACAAGGGAATGCATAATGTCAAACATTAATTTTTGTTTTAAGGCCTCGTTCCAAGACCTAAGGGATAACTATAACCAGAACCCAACCTGGAGAGCCTCTGTAACTGGACTCCATCTCGGAGATCCTTTATAACCGGAAACCAACCCGGAGTGCCTGTAATAGCTGGACACCAACCCGAAGTGCCTATAATAACCGGACACCGACCCGGAGTGCCTCTAATAACCGGACACCAACCTACAGGGTCTGTTGTAACTAGACCCCAACTCGGAATATACTAGTCCACCACATTCATCATAAGAAAAGGTTTAGATATAACATAAACATTAATATTAAAACTAACTTACTAAATGTCAATAATTTAACCATAAACCATGAAAGACATAAAAATAACTCATCCATAGTCAAACATATTACAAAACCTTAAATACAATAAGAAAGTTTTGTATCACAATAAATCAACATCAAATAAGCTTAAAATCCATCATAGGATGCTGACATAGATGAAAATGATCAGTAAAATGCTTTGAGAGAAATACCACATTTTCATGAAATTGTTTAAAAGTCTCACAATTTATAAAGGAAGTAATTTAAAAGAGATTTATGAATAAAAGTGTCCCATTCCACTTTAAATATTTTGAAAAGAAATATCATTTCAAAACATCCATGTCCAGATAAATAAATCCTGAAAATCATTTTTAAATCATGGACACTAATTAAAATGGTTTAGAAGGATAATTCATTAAAACATTAAAAATGATGATCTTGTTAAATAGAACCTCCCATAAAACCTTAACATATTCCTTTTGAAAACATTTTTTAAAATATATCCATCGATGATAAGTACGTCCCAGAAAATACTTACAGATGAACAATCTCAGATGAGATTGAGAAAATATCCCTTACCAATTTGGTAACTTACAAAACATACAACCCGTGAAAGAGGTATCATACAATGAATATGTAAACACCAATAAATTAAATTTTATTACATAAATAATACAATTATGGGGAGTGCATACACCACACAAAAGGTAATAGTGGCAATATGTCATGAATCTCACGGGAATAAGAAGTGAGATGAAAACCTCATACCTTGTACTTTTCCTTGGTTGAGGGTAGGTTAAAATCCTTTATAATGGTTAAATAATTGTTTCTAAATTATTCAATAATAATATATGTCAATATGATATCATATATGATCTTTTAACACTGATTTGTTAATAATATCTTAGTATTATAATCGTTTAGGGTGTTAACGGAATCGTTTTCTTTATATTATTTGTTATGTGAGCCATATTTGTTATGGATGGGATGTATATTAATAATATCTAAAATGATATCAAGTCCTTAAACATTATTTTTAATCATCAAATGAGTATTATAATTGCATTGATATGATGGGGAATGAATCTCACTGCGTTCGTGGAGACGGTAGTCCATACCTACAAACGAGCGACAATATCACTCTTTTGATATTAAAATAAAGTATAATTAGATGGTATATCATATATACAGAATCATTATCATGTTATATTTATGATTTATATGAATAACACATCATTATTATACCCATCCAAATAATAATGTCTTGAATAACTATTACCCCACGACTTGGAGACGGTTGGTCGTACGTATGCATGTATGGTGACATGTCATTCAATGGATGGATAGAATTCTGAATATGGTTGTACCATATTTATAATAAAATCACAGTATATAGAAGATACTGGAGTTATTATTTTGAAGTGGTAATAACAAATAAAGATGATGTTGAAGAAGAAAGGAACTTGAAAGAGGGTGGTGATAACATTATCTCTTTTTCAGGTTCTTTCTTTTGATTTGATCAAAAGGTCTCCTTAGGATAGATTTATGAACAAACTAAGGCCTCTAGGCTGAAGTGAGGGAAGTTGATAGAATATTTGGGCAGGGATTGGATGAGCCAATAGGCTTTGAAGGTGTGAAAAATTGGTCATAATCGGTGCCTTTTATAAGGGGGAGGAGGGGCTCTTTAGGAAAAACTTAAAGTATTAATTTATAATAAATTAATATTCGGTTTATAATATCTCAAAAGTGTATTATTAAATGTATAATGTGGGGATGGGTCGAAATACTTTCAACCAATAGATTTTAGACTGGTTTGGATCATTATATTAACTTTCTCTTTTAGTATTAACTCTTACTTAATTAGATTGACATTTACCATGTCACTTTGTATTTTTATAATATATATTTAATAAACATACCATATACATCCAAGCTACACTCAAGTGGTCCATTAATGATACAAATATCATGATATAAGTCTCTTGGACGAACCATATATTTTTCTGAACTGAATATCAATTAATAATATAATATTTTTTTAAAAAACACTTTTATGTAAATTTTGACACTATTTGATATTTGATTTTTGTGAAAATCATACCTGCATGATTACTTATAAAAAACATAATTAAATGAATACTAAAATGTCATATTAACCTATAAAATTAGTGTAATTCATAAAAAGTTTCAAATTACATTTATATAGATATTTATAATATCAATTATTATAATATTTCATTAATTAGGTAATTACTGCATCGCCATTGTGTTATAAATAAAATATATTAATTAATGTATAAAAAATATAAATAAAATACCATTATATAGGAAATATTTTTTATCTTTCTAATGAATATTTACAATTGAATTTATCTTATGTATAACCCTATATTAAAAATGTTTTAGTTATTAAACCTTGATTTTAACTCTTTTAACTCTTCTTTGAATTAAATAATAATAAATTTCCTAATCTAATCCAAGTGGACCTAAATGATAATATTTTATTCATAAGGTTGTTTTTGGACGAGATACACTTGTCCAATAGAATTAGGGAATGTGTTTGGGTAATATAAATATCATTTTTACCCTTAGTTACGCTATTTACTTTTAACCATGGTAAATAAAAGTAAAAAGTTACTATTCACCAAAAACTATTTTTATCTTATTGAACAACATTTTACTCCTTGAAATTAACCATGTCTCTCGGATTTTTGAAATTCCTCTCACCGAAGCGGTAAAATTATGTTTTACGTGAATTTCCAAATTCTACTAGGAGGTGGGTAAAAGACGGTGAAAAGTTCAATAAAATTTTTATATATCTAAAAGTATTCTAAACTAACTACAAGGAATTACATTGAACTTATATAGGTATTTTGTATCTATTTTTAACTTAATTAAATTTAAATATAATAAATAATTATTTAACTAAAAATTCATTTTTAAACCATAACTCAGTGTTTTTTCATTATTCATCATAAAGTTAATGTGTTCAGAAAAATATCAAAAATTCACCCTAGGCTAATTTCGATATTGAAAATCCAAATATGAAATCTATTTTGAAAGATAAAATTTATAAAATTTCAAAAAGTGGTTATTACTATTCATAATGGATTCTTTGATTAGTCGCGGTGTGTTACAGTCTCGAAGTTGCATACAATGCAAGATAATTAATTATTTAATGGGAAACATACCGTGGAAGCTTGGGGTGCTACTTGAGAGTTGTGGGTAAGGTGTTGTAGGTGGGGGCATTTTATAAGTGGTAGGAGGGTCACTTTTGGAATGGCTTGAAATGTTACCTTATTATAACCTGATTTTTGGATTTTAAAGGACCCACAATAATATATTATGAAGATAAGGTGATAAGGTTTCCAAATACACCCATCCAATATGTTTTCGACAAGTTTATGTATTAGATTTTACCTTATCTTCTCATTTTATTTAAATCATTCATTAATGAGACAATCACTGCATCATCACGGTGTCATAAATAAATTTTTTTATTTAATGTCTAAAAATTATAAAAAAATACCATGATGTAGGAAATATTTTTATCTTTCCAATGACTATTTATAGTCTAAGATATAATTTATGTAAACAAAATTAAAATTGTTTTACTTAGGATATACAAACCTTTGTTGTATTTCAATTCTTTTTAAAAATAATGTCATAAATGTCACCATCACACCCATGTGACTCCATGGGCCCTCATGTTTAGTAAAAGGCATCCCATGGTCAACCATGACACAAACTAGAGGATTTGAATTCATGTTTGGGTTATTTTATATTGTTATGATATTATTTTATTAACCTTAACTACCCGATTACTAATTAATCATGATAATTAATGATAATTACCATCGTTAATATTCATAATGTCCAAAAAAAGAGTCTTAATTACATAATTTGGACATTTTGATTCCAAATATAGAATCCATTTTACCAAATTACAAACACAGAAATTGTAGTAATTAATTTAAAAATAATTCTCGTTGTCAAAACAAGTAGCGTGTTCTTAAGAAACAATATCTATCAAAAGATTGACAATTGTTTATGTCCAATTTCAAAGTGAAATTAATTATATTAACCACCATTGGATTAAATGTTAAAAATAAATTCTAATTTCACATTAAAACCTATTAAAAAGTTAATCTAACCAGATAATTAAATTAGATGAAAATTTAGTTTTGATGTAAAATGTAGTATTTTTCAGTATTCATTAAAAAATGAACTTTGTCAAAAAAAATACAAAAAATTTATACAAAGTAAAAATCAATGTCCCAATTCTAAAGAATAAGTATATTTTGAATAATAGAGCTTATAAAATTGTCAAAAGTTATATTAAAAAATTGTTTTCCATCAAACGGTGACAAAACAATCATTTAAAAATATTTGAGTATTCTATGCGTAAGATTGGATTTATTCTCATTTTAAGCCTCTAAAACACTATATAATTTATAAATAGACATATATATATATAAATCTAATATTCTTTACTTACTTGGGATGTTACATCTGACCTCTGACTGGTGAACTCAAAACTAGAGACACTAGAAGCCACTCTCTGTCTTGCACTAGAGCATAGGCTAGAATGCATTCAAAAAAGTATTTAGAAGCATATGAATCAAGAAAAACCCAATAAAGGGAAATAAACAAGCTGATTGAACCTTTAAATATCTCTAGACCTGGTGGAACTATGGAATCTATGGTGTGCAATTGACCATGCTCGTATCATCTTTCCCTCTACAGATTATGTCAGACACAACCCCGCCATAGTAGCAGTCCATATAGAACACCATCAGGTTGGCCCATACCTACTTCATCTCTCCTAGGTGGAACATGATAATGTTTCCCATAATATTATAATGGACTAGATAGAAACTAATGTTGATGAAGGCACGTAAACTATCCACCTCTACCATAGAGATCAAGAATATTCGATGGGCATTGACTCTGAAGATGAATGTGAACCACATAAAGGAAACAGATCATCCCCCAACACTTAAGAAAGGTAAAGGGACCAAAATGTCAAAATACAAACTACTGAGGTCGAAATACCACTAGTCAAAACCTATAATGTCTTAGTGCCTAGAACCTATAGCGGACAACCGTGCCCCTCGAAAAACTATGTTATCTCCCTCCTCATGATAGAACTCCTCATGAGTGTATTCACTCCATCACATCTTCCTTCCTATAAAACTAATTGTATGTCATAAATATACCTGGAGTGACTGAGTACTTATTATAAGGTAAAATTGCCTCTTATAGGCCTCTCAGACGAGCCTCTTGATATGGAAAGATATCGGGAACAAATCAGGGAGACCCTTGAACTTAATACTCAACTCCCATACCGACATACTAATCTACTCGAGGGAGTATAACTCTTACCAATTATTTGACGTCATGGTCATTGAAATGAATTCTTTTCAGAACACTTTTTTGAAATCGACTAACATAATTTCAGCCTCCTTCTTCTCCCGTAGGAACAACATCCACCATTATTGTCTAGGTCCCCACATCTAACTCATTGCCAATGGAAAACATAAATCAATCGAAGTTATTATCAAACTAACGGTGATCTCATGCTCATAGGGAAATCTATTCATATCCATGTTCAAAACAACTTCTCTATAATTTTACTAGGTCTTTCGATTAAAATTATATAACTTTCTTTGCCACTATTCATCAATCATACCTTGGATCATCCTTCCACTGATCAACCAGATTAGCCTACTGAGCCACAACTGCCAGAGCCACACACAAACATTGACCGAGTTCCATAGAGGAAAAATGGACATGAAATTCCAATTCCCAAGTAGTATGTAATTTTATTTATAGTTTATTTTAGCTCATTCAAATATCTATTTAAAATTCCATAAAAACATCCCAATTAGGACAAGAAAAAAATTAATTATGATGCATGTTCTTTTACTGGGATCTCTACCCTACAAATAGTGTATCCTCACATAGACTTTTGGTAGGCTCAGAGCCCTTTCATTAGATCAAGGGGACCTTATATTCCCATTTACTAGTTGTTCTTCTTGGCCTATGTCACACACCATGATCACCAAAGATTGTTTCCCTAACAACCCTTGCAATCCTCACTATGCCTAACTCTAAACTCCATCATATCTCTCAACCATAACCTTTGATGCCATTTTGTCAATACCACCTCCCTCCAAGGATGTCTCTCTAAATCTTGAAATAAAAAATGGAGCTAATGACCCCTGAGTCTGGCCTCCAGTAGGTCCCGAGGTGGAATCTAGCACCAAGGATTAGAATATCTCACAATATGGGAGGTTTTACCCATTATAAAAACACACAATCGGAATATACGATGCATCATCCTCAAAAGAAACTGTGAACCATATATAAAAGAAACCCAAAATTCATAACACATGAATGTATAAAAACACTATTACAAATGCAACCAAAATCCATGGTAAGAAACCAAATAAAATATAAGTAGTAACACAGAAGCTATCCAAAAATTATAGCTACTAATGCCTAGCGCAATCCGCATTGTTTTCCTGGAAAACTGAATATAATTATATATATATATATGGTGATCACACAAGTACACTCAATAGGAATGAACAATGTATCTCTTGAAAAAGTGAGAGAAGCATACTAATGCTATTGTGAGGATATAGTAGAACCAACAATACCTAAAAATTCATACAAACCATCCCAACCTCAACAAGTCATGCTCATAAAATAGTGAAAAACATGTTTTTTAATATATCTAGCACATCAGTGATAGTTTACCCTACACAACATTTCCACTGATTAGCCAATATCACACACTAACTGAAAATGAAATAGTTCTCCCACCTCTTCCAAAATAACTACGTCACAATCCACCATCACACACAAAGGCCTCTTAACTAACCACGTTTCCTTGGAAAATGAAGCTTACAACATCCCACTTATAAACATCAGATCAATATATCAAATAAAATCCTTCATGCAACCCCTTGGTCCTCATACAACATCACATCATAATAAAATCTAGGAAGTACAACACCTCTCATCCCGAAGACACCTAGGAAAACATAACACACCTCATATCAAAGAATCGTGGGAAATTACAACACACCTGCACACACCTTGTACTCACAAACCACAATCTTCTCGAAGAATCAATGTTAATTACAACTGGGGTTATTGAGAAAGGATGAGCGTGTTTCCAACCATCTATCATCCAACTAGGATGTCTTAGAATGACACCATCCTACATGAAAATGGGGGTATTCTACACATAGTTCTCAACTAGGGTGGTGTGTGTGTCAAATTTACATGAAAAAAGACAAGTAATACATACAGACACCAAACACTCAATCGCAACCAATGGGTATTCAACCAAAAAAACTCATGATACCACTTCTACAGAAAATTCTAAATGAACAACCACAAAACATTTCACAACTCAAAACATACTATATTCTATTCAGTTAACTAATTCTCATTATTTATCAAAAAAATTAATTCATCATTCAAACAATATTTGAGAAAATATCATCTAATTATCACAAAAATCCACATATAATGTAACATATAGGAAAAAGAAACACTGTAAATTTGACCCACTTATTATTTACGCTATGTTTGAAAACCATTAATAACATAACATACATCAATCTGAAGACACAAACTGATGAATTGGGAATTTTAACCGTGGAGAAACATTGGGTGAATTAACCATACTAGAAACTACCGCCAAAATTTTTTCAATGTTATTCTACCAAATCCGTCATCTAAATAGAGAAATACCCCAATGAATAACCACACCCAATAAAACATATCATCGCAACTAAATCACAACCACAAAAACCATTCATGGAAGCACAAGTTCACAACCACACCACATCTATCCATTACACAATAAAGAAATCTCTCAACGTGAGATTACACTACACCACCAGAACCACACCTCTACCACAACACCATAAAAAACACCCAACTCATTGTTTCTAGATTTAATAAGGAATAAATTTTTTATTTCCAGTCATTAATTTAGGGCTTATCATAGAACATGTTTGATCCTAGGTCATCTATTTATTTAATCAGATATACATGGGTAATAAATTTCATATAAATACACATCTGTTGAAAAGAATAAAACCTACACAAATTAAGAGGCCATCAAATGTGCACAATTAAACACCACCAACTAACATGATTTATATGAGTAATATAGAAAACAAAATTCATGACATCAAAATATAACAAAGGAGAACAAAATTCACATTTCCTAAAACCACATTTTAATCTAAAACAAATTAAATTGTCATTATTTATTTGGGTTTCTGCTATCATCACAATAAAGACATTCAGATATCTACCCCATGTGATACATAATTAAATGTGAGATGAAGGGATCCCTACCTCGTAGAACAAATGATTAACACTTCCTATTTTCAATGATGAAAGGGGCATGCGTGTAGAAGGAAAATCCTCTAGGAAAAAAAGGAATCCAAAAAGGCGTACCAAAACACATGGATACTCAATGAAGAAGGGTTCTAGGGGGATGTAAAATATCAAGGCTATAGGGAAATATAGAAGGAATAAAGGGTCTAGGATTTATAAAATTGAGATCCTAAATCAACGATGGAAACGATTTTTTAAATTTCATTAATGGTGGATCTTGACCGTGACCACATTTTTTGGAATTCAGAGGAGTTATTATGATTTTTAGAAGATTTATAGAATTTGAAATTAATAAAAAATAATTAAATGTCTTTAAAATCATTTCCATCATATAAATGTTGAGGTGGAGAATAGGAAAAATTAGATAATTCTAGAATTTTGAAATACTGTTGAAAAATGAGTCATCTATGGATGAGTCACTAGTGAGAGCTACTAGTGTATAGGCTACTAGTGGAAAAGTAACTATTGTGTAAATCAACATTAGATGAGTCGATGTTTGAATAATTACCAATGGCGACCTATGGTCAGGACCTATCATCATAGACTCACCATTGCGAGTCAACGCTATGATTCAATGTTACGACTATGTAGTCCTGACATACTGGTCCGGACTCACCATCATGATTTGTCATTTGGAATCACCGTTGGAAACCGACCGTTACTTACACACCATTGGAAAAAATTGATTTCTGGAAAACTATTGAAATGAGTAATTGTGTCCTCCCAAAACACCTCAAACACTAGATTTTTTCAATGTAATGTGTCAGAGTGGTCATGGAAATTACATATGCCTTGTTTGGTGATAATTCATTCAATAGATTATGGGTATGAGTAGTTTTATATTTTTATCATGAAATTTAATTATTTTATTATAATATTAATCTCAATGATAAAATTTAATTTTTTATTCTTATGAATAATCTTTTTGGGAATATGATATCATCTTTATTATGTTTCCTCTTCCATAGGATTTAATAAATGATTTTTAAAGAGTTATTTCTAGAAGGGATTTTATATGGTTGATGATGATGACTTAATGTAAATTAATAAAATATAGGTTAAGTTGGGAGAAATTTCCATAAAAAAACTTGTGTATTATTTATATATGTGTTTTCCCAAATTCGCAATAACTCTAAACCTAAAAGGACTTCGAGAATATCAGTGATCTAATTTTTTTTTGATTTTTAATGGATTGATTTAAAAAAATGGGTCAAAATTGTCATCATCAAATCCACAAATGAAAATTATATTATTTCAGAGATGGATGTGGAAGTGCTATTTTTGGGATGGTGTGGTCGGTATGAAGGGTGGATTTAGATACATTTAAGGATTATTATGTTTTCATGGGAGGTTATCTAGTTTTTTAATGATGAAATTAAATGTATATAATATCATAGTTTAAAATATTTTAAATGTCTTAGAAAAACCATTTGAGGGTTTATGATAGTAATTTTTTTGATGTTATTTATGAAAATACCAGAGATCATTTTGGTAGGATTATATATTTGTAACTATTTGGTTTAACATGATTTATGTATTTAAATTTCTTGTAAATATTATTTATTTAATTTATACCAATTAGTGCTTATATGATCATGGATACTGAGAATTTTTTTTTCATATATATTAACATTTCATTGAAAAGTTATTTATTTACTAAGTGATTAATGTAACCAAAAATAAAGATAATTGGGTTTTCAGGATTAAAATATGAAAGGTATGAATTAAAATATGAATTTATGAAACTCATTAATTTTAAATTTTTTGAGTTCATTGGGGATATTGGGTTATCGAATGAATTTATTTCAATATTTTATATTAAAATTTAATTATGTTGATTGATTAGTCATATGAATGATTACATGTTTTGGTAATTTTTGTTCCATGTGATAACACAATTTTCAATTACTTTTTAATGAAAATAATAATATCTTGTCATTTTTGGTAGGGATTATGTAGTCATTGAAAAATATATTTCAGTGCTTTAGGAATAACAAATTCATCGTGATCGGTCATCATTCAAATAAAAACATGATATTGAGGTCAAAATTGATTAATAGAATAATTTATACTAGTATTGTAAATAAATATGCTTATTCTCTTATTCTATATAGAAGGATAATTCATAACGTTTATAAAATGAATCTTGAAAAAAAAATCTCTTAGTAATTTCATTTCTGATGAACTGACATACTCTTAAATCATCAAAGAATTATTGTTTTTTGGTCCTTAACATTCCATTGATTATTCACATGACTGTGATCAATACATCCAATCTCTATATATAATTATATATTATTTTCTACCATATCCAAATATTCACTTCCTACTCGTGTACCTCAATTTGGAAGCCTAGTTATGTGTTTTTTCATATGATTTTTTACTTCCCATTCTCACTTTTTATGATGACGTTTTATTAAATTTTTATAATATTTATGTACACAATAAAAATATTATCAAGTTTCCATCTTTAGATAACTGAGATAAATATCAAGTTAGTTTGATCCAATTTCTTAGGAGGTTGTGAGGATATAACACCCTGAGAGTTTAAAAGAATAAAGTTGTGTTTAATAGAGTATATGATACAGAACAACAATCTAAAAAGAAATTATAAGAGCCCCATAATTTTATGTATAATTTATTCAGAATTAATTTAATTTCATCAATAAATTATAATAAATTAAACATCTTATTTCTTCATCAGTTTTCATTATATGCATGATTGATTTTTTCTGAGCATTAATATACTATTAATATTATTATTTAATATGATATTTATCTCAATGAAATTTCTATAGAGGTTATAAATATTATTAGCTACTTTATAAAAATATATATTATATATATGTTTATTTTTTACCTATTTATTAGTAATAATAAAAATAGTAATTTATAATAAAAATAATTTCTTTATGAAAGAGTTTATTTTTTTAAAATACATTTTAGTCATACCTTATAAAATAATTTGAAATTTATATTCGCAAAATATAAGATATTTAAATTAAAAAATAAACTTAATTTATGAAATTTTAATTAAAAAAATTATCTTAGGGTGATATTTTTGAAATTTTTCAGAAATGATTCATTTTTTATGAATAGTGATAAATTATGAATGTTAATTGAAAAATATAATTTTATTTAATTTATTTTAATGTTAATTTATATTTTAAATTAATTTAAATGTAAAATTTTTCAAATTATATACAAATTAACCAAATTTATGATATGTTAATTATTTTCATATATAACTTTGATATAAAAAAATTATAAGATTTGGATCACTAACTCTTTAAAAACACACTTTTACATCACAATTCTAAGATTAATTTTAAACTAAATTTATACAGTTATGTAAATTTAATTTAGAAAATTCTATTTTTTTTATTTGAAATATTACATATAATTTCCTTAAATTTAAAAATAAATTTTGGAAAAAATGTATTCTATAAATAGTAAAATAAAATTTACCTCACATAGCGTAAAAACAGATTTACTTGGGGTTAAACAAAAAATATAGTAGTAAAAATTGCCAAACATAATATATATTAAATTATTTTTATAATACACATTTGAAAGTTTCAACTAAATTATATAATATATGGAAATTCCACAAAACTTTACTATGATTATGGCTCATATGATATGTTTTGTAAATAAAAAACAAAAAAGAAACTTTCTTTCTTTATATATCTATAAATTATTTGTATGGGTGTGAGAAAAATAAGATCATTTATGGATATTATTTAAAAATTCAAAATTTTCCTTTTTATCATAATAACTTATCACTATTTTTTAGTGATGAAATAAATAAAAACATGGTGTTGAAATGAAAACGTAGTAATTATTTTTTTAATAATAAAACACATAAATGATACTAAAAATATTAAAATTGAAATAAATGGAACTATTATTTTTATTATATTAATATTGAAGAAGAATATATCACAATTAATGGGAGATAAAATTATATATCTGAATTCCATCATTATTTTTCTGTTTTTACAAACACATTAAATTAATAATGTCAACATTGTCCATAATATTTTTTTATAATAAATCAAATCTTATTAAATATTTTAAAATAAATTCAAATATCATATTCTTTCATGTTATTTTTAGATATTAAAAAATATTAAAATGGTCCATTCATATTACAATGTTTCCGTTATGTTGTTTATTTTGACCTTGAGATATGGAAAACATTGTTAATCTTGGTATTGTTAAATTGATATATTTGTGTGTTGCATTTTTTCTGTAAAAATTATTTTTAAAGACACATGAGACATTTATTTAACAAATGAGAATAAAAATTTTCAATAATTGTGTCCAAATTTTCTAATAGATAATTTTTTTTTATCATTAAGGATAAAGTGACATTGTTAGAATAGTAGTTATCGTTGTGAAAAAAACCAAAATGTTAAAAATAGTGAAACATAGAAGTTATTGATTTTTTTAAAAGATGTGTTTCATTGTGAGATGGATGTCTTTTTATACCATATTATACAAAATAAAATATAATTATTATCCTTTTATCCACATGGGTTTAGGGAGACCATCTAATAGTCAATACGTTTGTGTATTTAAAAAATTTCACTCCTCCTCAACTATAATACAGAACTCGCTCCCCTCACTTCTTCAAACCAATCAAGATATTTTTATTGGCCAATAAATTAAAAAAAAATATCGAACTCCATTTCTGTATCCTATATGACTTATTTTTGGAATAAATACATCCTAGTATGGATTCTGGTGCAATCCATAGTAGAATACTAGAAGAAGAGGCAATGTTATTCAACAAGTGTTTATATTTTATTTCATAATCCACCTCCTTCAATTATTATTTATAAATTATAAAATTTTGAAAATAGTATCATAAATATAATTTGATGATTTTTTTAATAATTCTATAACCAAAATATTTTCCCTCTTCGATCAAATTGTTTATTAAATTATTATTGATGTGTGCGGTGGAATACCATCTCCCGAACTGATGTCCTTCATTTTACATCAAAATCTATCAATGTTGGGTATTTTTATGTATATAAATTATATATATGATATTTATATTATATTTAAACCTCTTGAAACAATATATATAATACACCAACTTATATTCCATTACCTTGGGGATATGATAAAGTCACTCATGTGTACGGAATACTACCACCTCACTAATAGATGTGATTTGTTTTTCACTAATGCCTTAGAAGGAAGGTAATAAGGGTAACGATAATTAATATAGATTATATAAATGAATTAATTATTGTATTAGTTATATATTTGAAATTTATTAAGTACAAATTTTTATTTTCTTTTTTAAACTAAAAAGTTCAAAACAACATTCTTTTATGTGTGGACTACTGTCTTCACGAAGTGAAATGACTGTAATTTCATGAGGACACAATAAGGAAAATAAATATAAGTGTATTTCAATAAATAATATGTTATATAATATAATATTATAAATATTAAAATATAATTTTTTATGTACAACATTTCCATAATTATCATTGAAAAAGTCTAATATTACTCATGCATACATATGGCCTACCTTACACATGAATATAATATAAACCATTTCTCATAAAAATATATCATGATTGGTTTTAATATTTAAATTTGTTTAAAAATGTTATAATTATGTAATGATTAATATTCTATATTTTATGGAACATTATAATAAGAATAGGAATAGAAAATATTCATAACAAATCATGAATTGAGAAAACAAGGATATTATCACCAGAAATAATAAAAAATAATGATATTTTATTAATGAAACTAAAATAAAATGTTTTAACTAGAACATATAAAATATTAAAAATATTATTATGTTTCATTAATATGTTTATAACATGTTTTCAATAACTATAATGTATTTTACATAATTTTCATAAAAACGGAATATTATGGTAATCACTTTCTCGTCTCACATTTATTTATGTTACTTGTATGTCATATTAACGATTTATTTTTCATTGTGTGGTCTATATAATACCAATAATGTTTTTATATATTTATTATAATTAAATTTATTGGGATTAAAATATCCATATTTTTATATCTCTATCAAGGGGTTTACGGATTCAATTTTACTGAAGCATTAAGAGATTTATGTATCAATATACCTTCATTGAGACATTTGTTATATTATAAAAGAACATAATTTATGAGGTGTATACACATCCTAGATGACATGATATATCATGAATTTTACTATATTTATTTTAATATATATTTCATTAATGTTATCATTTGTTGGGGCTTACGATTCAAAGCTACCTATATGTTAAGAGTTTAATGTTACAATCTCATTTGTTATTTGGAGTGTTTTCCAATAAGTATACAATGAAGAATATTATGTAATAACTCTCAGTAATTATTAGGAATATGATTCTAATATAGAAAATTGTAAAATTTTCATGTAATAAATAATCCTTTCTACTATTTGGTAGTAAAAATAATGGAGAGTGTTTTTTAAAATACCTTCACTTCATTTATATCTTATGTTGGAAACTAAATTTCTAAAATAGCCATGTTTTTATGAAATGATTCTAAAATATATTTGAACTTTTACAATTGATACATTAGTTAATATTTTGCCCACTTTTTTTAATATTTTTTTCAATGTAATCGTTATATTATATACCAAACAATTATTATTTTGAATTTATTGAATATGTTAAATGAATATTTTTTCACCATTACAATGTGGAAATTATTTTTTTCTATAATTGAATTATTATTTATATAATATTTTGTATTTTATTTAAAGGATATTTTAAAATAAATTCATTTTTTAAATGTTTTAGAAGAGTTTTATTCAAAATTGAAATGGTATCATCCAAAAACGATGTTTTAAATGATTTTTAGAAGCTTATTTTATACATTTCTAAGGATGATTTCAATAAAAAGGACATTTGATTTTTTAGAATTATTAGTTACTAAAAAATTAATTTTCTAAATGGTAACTGTGATTTACCCAAAATTTATTTAATAATATTTTAAGGATATTTTTAGTCACCTTTTCTAGTAACCCTTGTGTTATGTACACTCTAAATATGGTTTTTTGTTATGATACCATCCTCATTATTTGTCTATATAGATTATGATTGTTTAATATATATTTTTATGGAAACCATTTATTTTACATTGGTTATCCATGTTAAAAATAGATTTTTATAGAACCAATTTATATATCCTAGGGGTAATCATGTTTCAAATAGAATTACCTGAAAACAATTTAATTTCAATTGGATAAATTTCTTATTAATGAAATATGATTGTTTCTAGGATATGTATAATGAAATGATATATCTATTTACATTAGTCTTGTTTTTGTTACTGGACATTATATATGAGGGGTGCACCCAGATAATACAAGGTGAGCACAATATAGATTATAATATGGGTGCTCTTAGATAACACTTAAATAGAACTGGTAATTATAAACTCAATAGAGAATTATATTGGAATTTAACCATTTGGTTATTCAATTTTTAAGTATTTTGTAAGGATTCTTTAACTGTTCATTGATGATGATGTTCCAAGATACACAATAATATTATCTGTCCTTGATATAGGTGTATAATGATTTCTTTGATCAAGATTGATATCTCATGTCTAAATAGTACTTAATCATATGACCACATCCATTTTAAAATCATTATTCCTAGATTCATGATTGTTGATTCAAATATATATGGTTATGAGTTATTTTATAAATTTTCATGAACTCTAATTATGTCATCATACCCATATACACTTCTTATGATAATTTTTGAAATTACATTTTTAATTCCTATGTTTATCCACACCATGAATTTTACCTCACCCTTATTATGTTTCCCCTGATAGGGGTTATAATGAATGTTGTTGAAAGTGTTAGGTATAGAATTGATTTTATATGGATGAGGATGATGACATTCTGTGAACATTGAAAAGATTTTTTAATTGGGAGACATGATCATTTGAAAATATTAGTATTTTTTATGAGGTTGTTTTTCATAATTTCCTAAAACCATAAATCTAAAATTTCATTGATAACATATGTGGTCTAATTTTTCCATTTCATATTTTATGGTTTGGATGGGAAAATAATTGGGTCCAAAATATCAGCATCAAATATGGAAATTTAATGCTTATGATTTATTTATATGATCTGGGATTACAGGTTCTGGTGTGTTATATTAGGTTTCACCAAGGTTATAGATTGTTATTATATATTACAATAATTCATAATAGTTTACAAATAAAATCTAAATTAAATTAGTCATGTCATATAAGGGTGTCTATCTGGGAGTGTAGTCTGAGTCCCACTTATTATACACACGGATAATCAATTTATTTCAAAATCCACTCATTTCATGGTTGTGACCCCTTATTTGATCTATTTCATAGGTAAATACACATGAAAATATTGGGAAAATTACATATTTTCTAGAAAATTGACACTCCATACATTACCTTATATTGGGGATTTCTCTTATACCTAGTCGTTTTCTAGGGGATTTCATAAATGTTTTCTTTTATTTGTTTCCAAATATAAATAAAAAACACTATGATACATATATCAATGAACCATACATTAAAAACATGATTTTACATATTATTAGATGAATATTCATTTCATATTATTAAAATCCATAATAAAAACACAATGTTTTAGAGTATTATAACCATGTATAATTAAACAATTTTCACTAAAATTATCTATATCATATCCAATTATGCTCTTATTAACAGGTACCCTTTTTACAAATATCATTCATAACAAAAACATATTATCATAGTAAATAAGAAACATAATAATGAGTGAAATCATATTCTCTGTAATGGTTGGAATGGAAGATATCAAACAATCTATATTTATATGGATAATATGTGCATGTGTATAAGAAAATTAATGTATCATTTTAACCACATACCTAATATTTCAACAATCACAATCAAGAATCATAGTTTAATGTTCAGTATTTCAAAATACATGAATCAAAAAGGAATCATATAACATGATCCACTAGAGAATAAAATTATAATATGATGAAATTATAAGGGAGTGGTATAGAGTGTTCCATAACTGTAATTAAATAAATATTATCCGAAGGGAACCCAATAAGAAACTGATCCCATGTTAAGCTAGGTAAAACTACATGTGTACCATATTTGGGATTATTATACCCTCTAGTGTAATCTTATTATACATGGGTTAAACACCACTATACCCTTTGGTCCTATAAATGATTACTCATTACCCATTACATTTAAATGATATAGTATAACAAACCATCACTGAATTGTATTCAATTCATATGCATCTTTAATGTTTAGGAAAAAATTTATCATTTCATCAATGCATAACAAATAAAAAAATATGGATTTCGTTAAAATTTTATAATCTTTACCATAAAACATCCCTATAAATAATAATTAGGTTATGATATGCAATTATATCTAATGATGAAAAATTAACATCATTATATGTAATGATAAATAGAAAATGCCTCTAAAAGAATTCTGTGATATTTCATGAGGAAAACCACAATTTTCATTTGGAAGGGAGCTTTTTAAATTAGAATGACTTCCAAAAATATTATGGAAATCATTTTATTGAAAAATAAATATAGAAACTATTAGGAAAAAAATAATTTCACAAAGTGGCGATGATAATGGGAAAATATGTATGTGTTTTGTTGATAAAATTATAAATAATTTCAATGATTTTTTAAAATTTAAAGGTACCTCATTTATAAAATGACAAAAAGGTTCACTTTAATCATTTTTATATAATTCAATAAATATATTAAAATAACATTGAAATAAAATATACCATTTTTATATATTAAAGTAAGTCATATTTTTTTTGAAAATAATACATAATATAATTAATTTCATAATTCATTAACATAAAATGAATATAGATATAAAAGGACACATAAAATAATCATTATGAATCATTTATTTCAGTTCAAATGAATACATTATTTAATTTTAATATTATGTGCATATATGAAAATGAGATATAAAACAAATATTTAGTATATCAATACTACGGTTTTAGGATAATGCGAATTTTATGTATTGATAACTTTTGAACCAAATAAACACAGGGGGAATGAAATTTATGTTTTTTTTATCCCTATAGTTTTTTTCTTGTAATTAGAATATATAATAATAATGAATTTTATACAACATAGAAACGAAACATGTGGTTAAAGAATATTAAAAATCAAGTATAGTGAATTGAGACTATAAATCCCTTATCTTGTGTCGAACATTTCATGTACATTATTTATCTCATATATAATAAAATTTTATTAACATTTTAATTTCTTAAGAAAATTTTTCTTGGTTTATTCCATTATCATTCATCAATTTATTTCATTTCATTCAGTGGAATATTTAATAAAATAATCAGTTTATTCAACACATTTTGTTTTGAGGAACTTCATTGCATAATTTAAAAATTACATAGGTATTTTTACCATAATCAAATAGTAAACTATTCTATTATATCCAATATAATAATCATGAATTAATATTATATTGTATTCATTAGTTTAATATTTTTAACCATCTAAATAGTATGGTTATTAAATTGTTTTCATTACAATCAAGAATATGTTAGGCCATATGTACACATGGGATATATATTAATTTTTCAATTAACTTGAGGGAAATAATGTAGGTATAATTTTATATTTACAGAATAATTATTATATTAAAAATATTATATTATCATTTTACATATGCTTCTATATAGCACATGTGTTGTATTTTGATGAAAAATTAATGAAATATCTTCAAGTATATAGTAATCCACATGCACATACAAATGACGTTATCATTTTTACTGCATATAATTATAATTAAATTGATGAAATAATATATTTATATAATTAAAATTATAACAGAAATATAAGTTATATAATTTAAATCTCTGAATATAATTTTCTATGATAGGTGTCAATGTAAAACATATTACATCGGTTGGTGAAGTTGTAATACATCATACAAACAAACAATGATTTCATTTATCATTATACTAAAAGAGAGATGGATTTAATATAATAAATAACTATAATAAAATATAAAAACTTCGTTTATAGTGATTCTTTTATATAAAAATAGATAAAATTGTTTTGATGTAGGATAAAGAAGAAATATTTATAAAACGTGCGATTAAAAGCTATACCACCTATTTAGACAACTGACTTCCCATTACTCATTAATCCCACTATTATTTTTATAATTAGTTAAATAATAACTATAGAATGTTGGTCATTATTTTTGGAAGGTATTTTTTCAGGTCATGTAAAAATGAATTTTCTTATAAGGTGTGAGTAAAAAGGGAGTGGAGGTTCCTTTTTATAAGTCCGGGGAAAGACGCTCTTTGTATGAAAAAATGTATTAATTGAATAAAAATTAATTTTCATTTAAAAGATTGAAAAATAGAATTATAATAATATTATTATAAATATTATTTAAAATAATATCCTATAATATATTTTTTCTATTTTTTGTGTCTCTTTCAATCATATCTCCTTTTTAAACTCTCGTTATCCTTTTTGATTATTACTGTGAAATATATATTTGTACTCATAAGGGGTTAAGAATGATGCAATAATTGGAAAATTAAATAACGAGTTCTTATTTTTAGTTGTATTAAATATCATTTACCCCCAATTATATTAACTTTACATTTTAATTAAATGTAAATAATTAAATAAAATATTATTGAACAAAATATATCATAAATGTCATGATTGAGTCTATTGACATGTTTCAAATTTAATAACATAAATATAGTAATAGAATTATTTTATAAAATTTTAACAAATTAATATATTGTTTTCATTATATACATGATTCATGAAATCTAATAATTATTCAAAATATCATTAATTATAATGTTTTAAAAAAAATTAGTTTATTTTTGTAGTTCTTGCAAAAGCATTTGTCAGCATTGTGGAAGTAGTTATGGTAATTATTTAGTCAAGAAATTATTAAATTACAATGTTAAAAAAATTGATTTATATTTAATATGATAATTTATAACAAAACATAACATATTTTTATCCTGATGATAAAAAATTATAGATATTAAAATAAGATAGTGACCTTTTTAATTAAATATTTAATTTAATATAAATGTAATAATCAAAAAAATTTAAAAAATTTATCTATATTATGAAAAATGTATCATAATGGATTAAACAAACTAATAATATTTAAATAATGTATGTTTGAGGATGTTTTTTGAAGCCTCGTCACATTATTTTTAACACTAATTACCCGATTTTCCCTTACCGGGGTGATAATTCTTTACCACAATTACTATTCATCATGAAAAAAAATTAAAATAGAAACAATTTAATTAGGATTACCCACAATAGTAAATATATAGATTTAGTTTTTCCACATTTAATTTTAGGGTGTGGATGAAATTATTATTTATTTAATTAAAAAAAATTAAATGAAAAACACTTTTTTAGATAAATGTGTTTTTATGATAGAAATGTTTATATACCTAAATATAGTATAACAATTATTCCAATATAATTAGTTTAATTATTTAAAATTAAATAATTATTATCTTTATTTAAGGAAAAATTTAATCCATATATTGATATATAAATGAAAATAAATGTCAATATTAAAAAAGTTATATTTTCCACTATTCCCAAAAAATTCAATCATCCTAGAGAAATCAACATATTTTCCCCTATACTAATTTTGAAATTATTATTTCAAAAACTATTACCTTTTATCATATAAAATTCAAGAAGATGGCATAAAATAATTATAATATTTTCTGAAAAATGTTTTTCCACTATTTTTTGATGAAAATGTATTTTCGTAGAATAAAATGACATTACTAACTATTAAGTGATTATTTTAGAAGAATTAATAAATTAATTTTTGTTATGTCGGAAGATTTTATACATATATATTTTAGAATTAAAATAATCTAATTATTTCCTTCTAATTCCATGGTGAGGTTATCACACTCATAATTCAATAATAAGAATTCATTCTTTGATAATGCTCAACAATGTGTGTCTTGAAGGTTATCAAACATCGTATTCTTTTATAATGTCTATGTATTATATTCATCACAATTTAATAAACAAAATCCCTAAAATTTTATCTTGACCTTTGTAATTAAATGGTATAATATTCAAAAATATCTTTTTAAGAAAACTTATTGTAAAAAATGAAATTAAAATTTCCTTAAGAAAAGAGGGAATAGAAATGTGAAGGTCTCATAGAATAAAACATAATTAGGTTCCTATATATGGAGAACATTGGTTGGACATGAAAATGTAGATATATAGGGCATATAATGTCTATGGAATATTAGAGACTGATGGAGAACATTGTCATGTGAATGTTAAAGGCCATAAAACCATAAATCAATAAGGATAAATAATACAATAGATTCATAAAAAATAAAGGTATTATATTATATTATTTAGGTCATGATCATTTTACTAGATTTGATGGATTTCTGTATTATTTGTATAGTTAATATGAAAGATATATAATATTTTGTCCATTATATAAGATCAACATCTTCTTTTAATTTTATTAGATGTATTTTATAGTTTTATCTAATTTTTAATCTATGACCTAAATATTTAAGAAAAAAATTTCATTTTCAAAGAACTAAAATAATCTCTTAACAGAATAAGAAACCCAAATATATTATAATGTTTTATTTCTCAAATCCTCAATCATTAACTAGAACCAAAATTTTTAGTACAAGGAATGATAATATATAATATAAATAGACATAATTATATCAAATAATACCTTAATATATAATTCATCAAATATAAAAGACATTGTTAAGCATATAAAATTCCATAGAAAAACATACCAAAACTATTTAAATCATTCTTAAATAAGTTCAAAACCCAAAAATCTAAATGATTTGATTACATATTCTATTGTGATAAATTTAACATTTAACTATAAGAAACATTGGTCACTCATAATGGCAATAAAAAAATTGTATATGTCTTAATCATGAAATGTGTAAAATATTATAATCTTTTCTCCTATGATAAATATCATTATAATGTTAAAATAAAATCATATGTACATAAAAAATATAATTCAACCATTTTTCCTTGAAAAATCCCATGTTTTCTAAATTTCATTCAATATTCTTTAATAAGATAATGTTCCCCAAATATATAGTGTTCTTATTTATACATAACATTATTCAATTACACATGCAATATATTCAAAATCCCATATTTATCTGTATTTGTAATCATATGGTCACAAAATATTATTAATCAATTATCCCAATTATCAATAATCACCAAAACATCAGGGATCATCTTTCATGTTTTTTTTTCAATATCATTAAACATATGTTAACAAAATATAAGTTAATTATTCCAGAAATAATATGTTTTACATAAAAATAACCTAATCATAAGGATATAATATATCTCAGACACCTATAAAAACTCCACAAATGAATCCAAAAGTACCCCTTCACAAAAACATCAAAATGGTATTAATTAAAAAAAATATTCCACCATATATTTATAATTATATCATAAATATTTAATCCCAATATGTAGAAACTTCAATCATTAAATTTACTTCATTATCTATTTCTAATTATTGTTAATATTTTTTTAATAATTATTTTATACAATAAAAAATATAAAACGAGTTCTATGATTAAAATTATAAAGACATGGTTAAATATATAATCTATTGATTTTTATGTTATCATTTGTTTCCTCATATTCATCTATAATGTTATAATACTTTACTAATCCTTTAACTATATATTATTTTTAACCCTTTCTTATTCTTTCCCCATAAGTCATATATTTTCATTATCGCTATACTACCAAATTTAATTGCTTTCCAATAATTCCTTCTGAATAATTTTATTCCCCTTAATAGTGTTAAATAAACTATTAATTTTTTTTTCATATTTTTGTTATAGTATTCCCTCATTTACCATATACAGAAATTATTTACGTTTTATTAAAAATTCTCCCTACCATATTATTCCCAAATTTTCTACTTTCAATACATTGATTCATTTTACAATTATAATATTTTCCAACTCAACTTGAATAATATTCCATGAATTATAATATTTGGATATTTAGGCCTATCACATTGCTTCAGGTTTTCAATCATATCTCATGGTATATATTTTCTAATAAACAATATATTTTTCACTGTAGCTCAAATTCTATTTGGTTCATCATTAAAATAACCAATTATTTTTCTTGACATCCATTATTAATGTGGTTTATTCTAGATTAGAAAATTTACTAAAACCAAAATAGTTAGTGTTAGTATTTCAAATAATATCATAATTAAAAATATGATATACAGTATCAACAAATTTATATCCTTAATGATATCATATTTTATTAAAATCTGTCAATTTATATGAAATTAATTCAAATCACAATAACCAACGAAAATATTTTTTTATAGAGTAATTTCAACTTATGATCAATTAGAATCCTTACATAAAATTATATATAATCCCTTAACCTATTACCAACTACATTGTTATGACTATTTATCATTCATAATCATGATTTTATAAATGAGTTCCAACTCTTTTTTTCCAAAATAACTTCTATGGGTTGTTTTTTTAGAATTTGGCCATACCTCTTTTGAAAAAACCACAAAAATTAAAAATTGTGAAATTTCTCTTCATATCCAATTTTACAATAATAAAGTAATTTTCAAATTGAACCTGATTTCTTTTCACGAAAAATAGTCATTATTTTATTAATTAATTAAATATTTCACTTAATCCTCCTAAACACTCGAAAAAAGGTTTGAGTTTTTTTCGATAAGAAAAATGATCATTGAAGGAACTGTTAAAAGGATTATTGATATATTTTAGTCCTTTAAATAACATTAAAATCATAAAAGTGTGTTTTCCATTAACAAAATGAACTTTGACCATAAGTAATTAGTTACATAATAATGATTTCAAAATTGATATCCAATTTTTTCATAAAACACTATATACAAAAACATATATGGAAATTAAAAATCAGGATGATTTTTTTATAATGTATTAAAACACAAAAAAAATTACTATAAAAATCCATTTTTATCAAAAATGGGAATACTTGTATTTTTAAAACAAAATACCATTATTTTATAAAATTATATCAAAAAATTCTAAAAAAATTCATTATCTACAATAGAAATGTTATATAAGTGCCTTAGGACTTCATATATATAGTTCCATTACAAGAACCCTTAGAAAGTTTTTATCATATTGATAAAAATAAAATATAATTATCCAGAGAAAAAAATAATTACCAAATCCAGTAGAGGATTATAGTGGGATAACACTAGTGAAAAATGGCATTTTAACATCAATTTTTTTGGATAATTTAATTTTGGATCATAGGTGACGATACTGCAGGTTGAAATGTAAATATAAAATTAACATCAGTTAATAAAAATGGAAAACATATATTTATTATATTGAGGTTTTTCACACATAGATTTTATAAATATTTTGAAAATTTAAAATATAAAATTCACAACATCATTTTTAGAATAAAATATATGGAAAGACCTTTTTATCAATAGTTAATTGATTATAGATTTAGATAGGATACCAAATTTTATTTTTAATTTCATTTTTCAGTTAACCAACATAGAAAATCAAATATCCCATACATTTTCACATCAGTTATGAATGAACTGACATGAAAAACATATTTCTACATCCATCATGAATTAACCGAACTGAAAAATTATGATTTATTTAATTTTTCATGTCTGTTATCTTATAAGAGACATGAAAAAAATATGGAATCATTTTTCATGTTAATAATGAATTAAATAATGTGAAAATTATTCATTACGTGATGGTTATTCTGAAATATTTACTTGGTAAATATTGTATTTTATTTTCTTACATTTGTCATAAGATAAAATATATGAAAAATATTATTTTTTAAAAGAAAATAAATATGTTTATTATCCTCTCTATAGGTAGAAAATAGATAAAATATAAAATAATGTGGAATAGTAAAAAATAATAGCTGAATCTAAGAAGCATCACAATGACTTTTCATTATCAATTTTCATTTTTAGAAATATATATTCCAAATAACCTAAAATATACCCAAACCTATGAAATGATTCAAAAATTAAATTTTTTTTGTCTCATATCTTTTCCATTTTAAGGCAGAGAGTCATCAAGATGTTATAAATTAAAACGAAATAATTTAATATGTATTTTGAATAATGAAATGAATCAAAAAATGAAATGTTTTAGAAAAATAAACATTTTTTTAACTTCATAACATACTAGATTGAAAATATAAAATATATAAATCTTGAAACAGAGTATCGAAATTAATTTACTCTTTTTTAAGAAACTTCTATTTCTGAAAATTTTCAATTCAATATAATATTTTTATTACCATATATGAAATTATTAATTTTAAATGACAAGAAACATTTTCTTTTAAAAATTGATCTTGACAAATTTTTTATTATTCTCTCTCCAAATAAATAACATGATTTTTTTGAAAATGAAATGAATAAAATAAATTTAATTTTTATTTAAATATAAATAATTATTCCAAATTACCAAATTTCATGTTCAATAATGTCCATATTGTTTTTCGCAGTTCCCCATGGATAGAGAATAACCAGTATATTGTCTTCTACCTTGGGAAAAAATAATCCAACATCCAATGGTGTATGATATACCTGAAAATTTAATTCTATTGGTAATTCAATCATTATATATTCGAATTTATGATATATATGTTTTATACAATTTAAGATAAAGAAGCATCCAACATCGAATAATTTCATTCTATTGAAATCTGTTAGTAATATAAAATATCCATTAAGCACCAGTCATATTCATTAATATAATTGAAATAAATTTTGGGTCTGTAAATAAATACAAATTAATCATTTAATGCTACAAAAAATCTAATAATTATAAAAAACAAAAATCAATCGTAATTATAAATTTCTATTAAATTATAATAAAAGAATGATTTATGATAATCGACCTACCTTTAAATTTTATTCATCATGTTCTTTCCCAACTATTCTCATGTTACAGTTCCCATGATAATTCTTTTAAAATGAATCATATCCATTTTACAACCCCAAATGATATATTACATTTAAATCTCATAAACACATAGCAAAAAATTGAATATTTGGACAATAGGTCAATAATATTATATATTGTATCTGATGTTTGAAGGAATTTTATTTATTGTTTCTTGTAAAATATTTAATTAGATTTACATTATTACTATAAAAAAGTAGAAAAATATAACAACATTAAAATGGTAAAACAAATTTGAAAGATAAATGAAATAAATGATATAATACACACATACCTCTCTGGTAATTTATCGAACAGATCAAGATTTCCAAACAAAAAATTATCAAAATTTAATCACGGAATAATGTAATCATCTCTATTAAATGATATTATTGTTGAACTATCTAAAATATCATGTACATAGATCCTATGACTCAATATATCTATATTTCTTTGATGAATGGTGTCACCAAAATAATATATAATACCCATGAAAAAATATGATTTTGTGGATCCTTACCATATAACTCTTAATGAATGGAAGGATGAAAAGTATGGGGTGTCAGAGTTTGATATATAGAAGGTGTAGGGTGTTTATGTGGAGGTGGACTAGGAAAATCTGTTGTATTGGTATCTAAAGGTGGAGGGGGAGGAGTGAGATCTACAATATCAAACAAGTTTTCATGTTTCCATACATTAACTATATCGAAACACTGATCTAGTCCTCCATCATCTGAAACAAATCTATAACTATAACTCACATTGAATATATTTTTCTATATAAATCCACCATTAATTAATAGTAAGAACAAAAAAATGTTTTCTTTACCAATATATCGGTTATGTATTCTCGGATATGACATAGGTTTTCGGGCTATCTGAATGTTGTAGCTAAAATATCTTTCAAACCCTCAACAATGAAGACCCCATGTCTTTTCTTCTCCAAATAGAATTGTTGTAGAGAATATATTTTTTAAAAATAATTGTTTCACATTTTATAAATAATTTATTTAACTTAAATAATAAAAATTAAGTAAACATCTTACAATCCTATCATCTATAACACTCAGATCCTTTGGGGGATATTTTCCATTATTTTCATATGACCCCTCTTCTATATCACATGTCTATTAGTTGGAAATGAGGGCCAACCACTATATATACAGAAGACTCATATCCCAATATTAAAATTTAGGAAATCATTTTTTCATCCAGTATTGTTAACCATATCAATTAGAATGTATGAGGGTATTCATTTCTATATTATAGCTACATATGACATGTCTTTGATTAGTGTATTTTACAAATAAGGAATTACATAATAAGATTATTAATTTAATAAACATGTAAAATATAATATTTCACTTATAAAAAATACTTCTTATCATATATATTAAACAAATTTATTCTAGGTATCATTATCTATAAATGGATATATGTTAATTAGTATTTGGCGTTATCTGTGCTCAAAATTGATATTTGATGTGGGGGTTGGTTAAAATCCCTCACCTTCTAGAATTTGATGTCAAAAATCTCATCCTAACTCCTCTGGTATCATGTGTATCATATATCATCTGATAAGAAGTTGGATATCAAATATTTATATAAACATTTTATGATATCTAAAATAATAACAAATAATATTACCGAAATTGTCTCTTATATGTTAGATATTTTTATGTTGTCATCACATCTCCAATAATAAATTAGAATAAAAAAATTTATTTTATCCTATACAGTAATAAATGTCTTCAATTTTTATTAATTTTTTCTTTTTTTTAATCTCATTATCATAAAATTATACAGGTATCCACTTGTCCTAGATCTCAGAAACTACTCATTTTGGTAAACACGTGTTTCCAAATATGACAACACATGTTTATATTATTCAATTTAAATCTTTTGGTATCCCGTTTAGGAAACACATTTTTATATTATCCCATTTATACTAATATTTTTAATGTGGAAACACATGTTTATTACACCTTAAACAATGATTTATAATTGTCCTATTTATTAAACCTCTTTGTTTATATTATTCCTTTTAATTTCCAATTTATCATGTAGAATTATTTTCTTATATAACCATAATATTTTCATTATGATTTCCAGGTTTTGGGATGCCCCATTAATTCAGATTAATAAATTATATCAATCTTAATCTACCATAATTATGCTGTCAAAATTATCCACCCAATTTTCATACCAAATAATAATGTACTGAACATGCATCCCCATTTCCACTCACGGGTATTCCCAATGATTCCTTCATTTAATGAATGTTTTCAATAATTTATCTTACACTCCTTTATTATTGGATTAAAATTAATAAAATACAACATTATATTGAATGATCAATTTAGAAAATTTATGTGTGTACAAGATATGAATGTGAATAGAGGGCTGATAATTATATATCCCTACATCAAATTTTATTATATTTTTAACTAATGTAATTCCTTGTATAGTCAATTGTATGTTTTCGTTTTAAATGTATCTTATTTTTTCTTATTTTTTTGCATTGACTCTTGTTTATGAAGTCATATTTAATGTTTTTCCTCATTCCCATGATTATTTTATGTTTTCATGTTATATCCATCCTCATTATTCGTGACTATTATTCTCAAAACTCTTATATTTCCTTGGAATTCCTCTTGGCTCACATATACTAATTTAACATATTCTATTTTTTTGTTAAATAACATACTTGGCCTTATTTATCACCACTTTCTTTTATATCCACAATGGCCCAAAGGCCTTTATTTTTATTGATTTTTAATAACCCCCCTTTCAAGGCCTGTAGGCTCAGAGATTACAAGGCACATAGGCTTAAAATATTACATGACCCGATGGTCTTAGGGAATTCAACCAGACTATCTACAAGGAACTGCCCCTCCCCAGTATCTACGTCATGATAGTAGCTCTCCACCATTGCATGGTCATCTGGCATGGCCTGTCCTCCAAGCATAGGCTGGTCCTGATGGCATAGCCATACCCTCTCATTCTGAAAAATCAATTTGGCTCTGCTCTGGTATGTTCACCTGCTCTGAATCCTCTTCTGGGGCTTCTCCATTTTTGTAGTGTGTATGGGGAAACTGCATGTGGGCCTAAGGCCTTTAGGTGGCCCAAGGGGCTTAAAAGAGGCCTGAAATCCCTAATAACCCGAAGGCCGGGGTGACCTGAAAGCCATAAGGACTCCAAGCCCATACATGTGGCCCAAGGTGAATAGTTACAGTTAGTACAGTATCAAACAATACATGCTACAGCACCCACACAGTGTACAATACTGGTACAGTCCTTCTATAGTGCCAACTACGGTATTGCTACAGTACCCCAGAAATATTCCTCTACGTGGTTTTGAACCTGGGTCTTGTGGATGCACTTAATGATACCTCACCAACTGGGATGAGGCTCAAGTGCACCGCTTTCTTTTTTACATCCCCAATTTATCCCATGTAGTTTTAGAAGTACGATGATTTTTCAGATAATGTAAAGGATGCATTAAATGATTTCGGCATATTACTTTTTCATGTTTTTATGATATATAGCTATTTTCCCAAATAAACATGGAATAAGGATCATTAAGGACTATACTATATGTACTTTTACATTATAAATCATTGTTTATGGTGTAAGAAATATTTCATATTTCATAGTTCGTATTAGAGTGAATACTATTTATTTTTAGGATAGGTTCAGAAAATACTTTTCAAAGGCTTCGGTATAATACTAAAAAATTAAAAAAACAACCATAAATTTTGGTAAAATACCAGTATTTGGATTCAATCAAAATAGTTATATGTTTGGAAAATAGAGTTTTTGAAGATGTGGCCCAAATATAACAGGGGAAAATAACCCTTAAAAGGTTACATCAATCTAGATTCAATCATCACCAATTGCATTAAATTGTAAGGACCCAACCCCAGTTGCATGGATCCGGAGCCTTATTCGATTACGTTGGCATACATTCAAGGTATATGAATCCCGAATGACATAGTAGTTTTGTATTATTGGAAACAAGTTAGATACATAAGTTTTACATTACAACATAAAGGTAATCAAAACACTATTTTATTCCACTAGAAACATCAAATCTCATAGATTATCCTTGCAAGATATTTATAAATTACTTCTTATTGTCCTGATAAAATGAAACATAAGAAAGGGGTGAGCTCAAACGCTCATTAAGAGTAATCAATACAGCAGAAGATAATATAATCATTTGACATGGTGGATAATTGAAAACACATGCCTTTAATAATAAACATGAAACACATTATGGAAGGAATATGAGCTGAGTAAATTATGTCATAATAAAACATAATCCTGGGTATTATTCTAGTTTAATAACCACTTGAACATCAAATACTAGCATCATAATGAGGGAAGTGCATATGTCGGACATCATAACCATACCGTCCAAGCCTTGTGCTAGGACCATAAAATAATCGTTTTTCCAATCCCTCGTGCCAATACCATAGTTTTTCTCATGAGGCATATCGATGCATCGAGGGATATAGAGGGCCCCGCCCATCACATAATCATTCCAATGCATTCCTCATATGATAGATGATAAACATAAACAACATATACATTCATATTGAAACTATCATATGAAATGTAACTAACTTTCCCCAATTTTTGAACATAAACACTAACCATTCAGAATAACATCGTGAATGGTTTTAGGATTGATCATCCAAAATAAAGGTAGAAATAAACCATTAAATAAATCATGGTATAATAAATCAGAAATTATTAACCCCAAAAATACATACAAATCAACAAGAGTGTCGAATCAAATGAGAATAATCTTTTAAAACCATTAAGCAATTCTTGTGATAAAAACTCATAACATTTGAAAAGAAGAGTTCTTTTGGAAAAATCATTGTATAAAAATGGAAGATAAGTAAGATATTATTTCATGATAAAATTAATGTTTTTATAAGGATAATGTTTTCAAAAAATAGATTATATCTTTCTCTTGAAAATAGATATGATTTTGAGAAATTCCTTCGTATCGGGATCGTATTTTGGAAACAGTTTTAAGAGCTTCTTTTAAAACATGTATCTATCCAAAAATAGGGAATTATTATGGTTGGTTTAAATATAAAGAATACTCACACAGAATTTATTAGAAGTAAATAACAACACATAATAATTTCATTAATGAAATTTGAGAATAAAAGTAACCTGAATGAAAATGGACGTTCAGGTGAAAAACCCTTACCTTAAATCAAAACGTGTTCCTCTATTGAAATTAATCTCCTAGAATACAAAATTACAATTATTAGTAAATTATTTATGATCCTATTAACCATATATTTAGTTTATCATAGTTCTATTTAGTTCATTTATATCATTATTTCTACGTTATTATATTTAATTTCATTGTTTTGGGGTGTTCGTTTTCTTTATTTTTATTATCGGTTCACTTATTTTTAAGTAAGGGAGTTCATGTAGAAAGGTTATAAATCTAAAATATTGGAATTATAAGTTTTTTATGATCATAAATATTTTTTAATGGTAATTTATATAATTTTGTTACATGGAATGAGGAAAAATCATTTGATGACAACCACTTCGATTATTCGGCAGTTTTGGATTATTATAAACTAGTTTTGTCATATAACATAATTATATGTACATATTCTGGTTCATGATTATTAATTATGTTATAATACATATTCTATAGTTTTTTTAAAACATAAATATGGTTTCATGACCATAAATGAAGAATACATTGATGAACGAAACATCGTCGTCCATGAAGCCTATAAATTGGAACCTCATAAGCGTTGATTTCGTTTATAAAAAAACTAAAAGGGAGGGAGTAAGAATATTTATGATGGTTCTTAAATTTAAATTATATAATTCTAGTATATAGATTATACTAGATTTATCATGATCATTGGGACAGAGGAGGTGAGGAGATAAAAATGAAAGAGATGAACTTGAAAATAAAATAAAAGTTAAGAGATCCCTTATGAAAATTCGGCACCATAACATCATCACTTAAAATATCATAAAATCAAATTATGAGAAAAAAATGGTATCTAATCATATTGAAATCAAAAGAACATTAATAATAATTATTAAAATCAAACCCCAACATATGAGAAAGTAATTTCCAATAGATAACATAAAAGAAGTGTCGACTTAAAGAATAGATTGAAGGATTCCCATACCTTGTAGAATACCTCCTTGATCTTGAAGGATGGGAACTTGGGGGCTTAGGGACACCTTGGGCGGAACCCTAGAGATGTAAAACCACCAAATATTCAAGGATGAGGGATTTGGATTGAAATAAAACGAATGGATTATTGGGTCTTTTTATAAAAAGATAGGTAATTTTTTAATAATTTCAAAGGGACACCTCATTAGTGGTTTTGCCAAACCATGGGCTTTACCATGCTATTTGCCTATGGTTTTTACCACTTGGGACACCTTACGTCATAATATACTATAAAAAAGTCGACCATACTTTTATATTTAATTATTACATCATTATGATGTCATTAAACTACCAAAAACTCAAAACTGTATTGTTACTATTCATGAAAAATTCATGTATTTTAGAAAAATCAAAAAAATTCACCCCTACTATTTTTTCAATGTGTAGAATTAAAAAGTGAAATCTATTTTTCAAAAATACCTTTTTAAAAATTATTAATTTAATTTTTAAATAATGTCATAGTTAATTCGAAAAATAACAATCTTAAAGTGTAATTAGTTTTATTCCTCGTTGAAAAACTAATTAAGATCTCATTATCTTATTACATTAAGAAAATAAAATAATATTATTATTTACTATTAATTAGGGTCATATTACTATTCATATTTCTATTCATATTACAATTCATAAGGGTATGTTACTATTTAGAAAAAATCATGTTTGTTCTATCAGACTCCAAATGACTTACTGAACACAACTCGAGATGACCATTATTCAAAATTCAAAACATAAAAGAGTAAAAATTGTGTTTAATGGATAGATTATAAAACTTCATTCTATATTTATTTTCAAAACCATGGAGTGTTACATTCTCCCCTCCTTATAAAAATTTCATCCTCGAAATTCACAAAATATTACCTAAAATGATTCGGGTATGTCTTTAACATAATCTCCTCAGGCTCCCATGTTGCTTCCTCCAACTTATTTTTCCTCCATAGAAGCTTTACCAGAAGATTCATCCAATTTCCAAATACTTGTTCTCTAGTATCAAGAATCTTGATAGGCTCTTCACAATAATATATATTTGGCCAAAGTTCTAATTCTTCATAAGTGAGTACTTGTGTTGGGTCTGGCATGTACTTTCTTAACATTGACATGTGGAACACATTGTGAACCTTGGAGAGACTTGGCTGCATTTCCAAATGGTAGGCTACGGCTCCAATTTGGTCCATAATTTCAAAAGGTCTGATGTACCTGGGACATAATTTTCCCATCTTACCGAATTGTATAATTCCTTTCAATGGAGATACCTTTAAGAAAACGTGATCACCTTCATGAAACTCCAAATCCTTCCTTCAGATATATGCTTTTCACTTTTTCCTACATTGAGATATTTTGATATGGTTCTGGATAATCTTCACCTTTTCCGTTGTCTCTACAACAAGTTCTAGTCCCATGAGCATTCTTTCTCCAATGTCATCCTAGAAAGTTGGTGTACGACATCTCCTCCCATATAATGCTTCATAGGGTGCCATCTAAATAATTTAATGGAATCTTTTGTTGTTGGAAAATTCCACAAGAGGTAAATAATGATCCCACATGCCTTGAAAATCAATTAAACAAGACCTCAACACGTCTTCCAATGTTTGAATAGTCTGTTCTGATTTTCCATCATTTTGTGGGTGGTAGGAAATGCTCAAACGAAGATTAGTATCTAGGGCCTTCTGAAGAATTTTCCAAAATCTTGATGTAAAACGCGGATCATGATCAGAAAAAATCGATAGGGGTACTCCATGAAGTCTATCAAATTCATTAAGAAATAGTCATTCTAGATGTTCATGTGGTAGATCTTCTCTTATAACAAGAAAATGTTCTGACATGGTAAGACGATCAACAATTACCCATATGGAATCATTCCTACTTGGAGTCTTTGGTAGTACCATGACAAAGTCCATCTTGGTATTATCCCATTTCCACTCATCAATGGGAAGAGATTTCAATACTCCTGTAGTATTTTTCCTTCCAACATTCACTTGTTGACAAACCATACATATTGACCAAAAATCAGCAATCACCCTCTTCATGTTGTCCCACAAAAAATGTTCCTTAAAATCTCTATACATCTTAGTGCTTCCAATTTGTATAGGGAAATTAGAACTATGAGCATCATCAAATAATACCTTTTTTAGATTAGGTATATCAGGAACACAAAGTCTATTCCCAAATTTCAAAATTCCATCATCATATATGAAGTCACTCAATCTCCCATCATTCATAGAATTAATCTTCTTTTGAAACTCCTCATCATCAGCCTGAGAACAGTCTATAATTTCTAGTAAACATTTTTTAGCAACCATTTAAAAAGAATTTATGTTTCACCTTCCTTAGTTATTCCCATATCCATCTTTACTAGATCCATGAAAATAGGATCCCTTTCAACTTTCATCTTGTTTAAAACTCCATGATCATCTCTGATCAAAGAATCGGCCACCTTATTTTCCATCCCCAGGTGGTATTGTATCGTGCAATCATAATCCTCAAGTAGTTCAAGCCATATCCTTTGCCTCATGTTGAGTTTTTTTCATGAGAAAATATACTTCAAACTCTTCTGATCAGTTTAAATATCACATTTTTCACCAAGGAGATTATGTATCCATATATTCAAAGAAAATATTACAACAGCTTATTCAAGATCATGAGTAGGATGGTTTTTCTAATTAATTTTTAGTTTTTGTGATGCATAAGCATTAACCATATCATTTCTCATAAGGACACAACCACATCCTTTCTTTGAAGAATCACTATAAATAATAAACTCGTCATTCCCTGATGGTATAGTCAATATAGAAACATTGACTAATATTCTCTTCACTTCTTCGAAACATTCTTCACAATCATTTTCCAAAACAAATTTAACCCCTTTACGTGTGATCTTCGTTAGCGGTTTAGCTATTTGGGCAAAATTCTGCACGAAAAATCGATAATAACCTTCTAAGCCAATAAAACTGCATACCTCAGTTTAGTTTGTTGGCGTGGGACAATCATGGATTGCCTTTGTCTTCACAGGATCAACTAGGATTCCATCCTTAGAGAAAATATGGCCAAGAAAAGAAATCTCATGATTCCATAATTCACACATTCTAAACATCCCATATTATTCATGTCTTCGAAGAGTTTTCAGGATACTGCACAAGTGATTTTCAGGATCTTAGTAGATTTTGAATTATACCTATATATCATCAATAAATACTACTAAAAAGTCATCAAGATATTCCTTGAAAACTCTGTTCATTAGATCCATGAAGACAGAGCGCGAATTAGTCAATCCAAATGGCATCATTGTAAACTCGTAATGCTCATACCTGGTCTGAAATGTTGTCTTATGAATATCTTCCTTCCTTACACACAACTGATGATATCCGGATCAAAGATCAATCTTCTAAAATTATTGAGCTCCATGTTGTCGATCAAATAAATCATCAATGTGAGGTAGGTGATACTCGTTCTTTATTGTTATATCATTGATCTCCTTATAGTCGATACATAACCTCATAGGTCCATCTTTTTTCTAAACAAAAAGGACAAGGGCTCCCCATGGAGAAACACAAGGGAAAATAAATCCATTATTACCCAATTTCTATAGTTGTTTCTTTAGTTCCACTAATTCCAATGTGGACATTCTATAAGGGGTCTTCGATATAAGACTTGAACCAGGAATTAAATAAATGGGAAACTCAATTTCTCGTTCCAAAGGATGTCTAGCTAAATCTTCTAGAAACACATAATCATATTCTCTCAAAATAGGTACATCCTATACTTGAACATTCCTTTCCTCACCCATAGTTATTTAATTATCTTCCTCCCCAATAATTGAATTTAGTTGAGCTAATGGTGGTGGATCTAGATAAGAATCAAGTGGTGAAAATTCATCTCTAAATATAAGGTGTTGTTTATCATCGTTATCAAAAATCGTAACCTCCTTCTTCTCACAGTAAATTTTTTCATCAGGGTCAAAAATTTAATCCATACCGAGGATTTTATCAAATTCAATCATGGGTATGATGATGATATTAGCAGATAATGATCATTTATATGCTCTAATGGGAACTGATTTATTGAACTTTGTAGCAATGATACTTCCCTTAGGATTTTTGACTGACAACTCAATTGTTAAATAAAATATAAAATATCTAATTTTCTTACCATGTAGGGAAGATATGAAACAATGTGATGATCCAGAATCAAATAAAGCATTGTATAAACTTAATGAAACAATTAATGTACCTTCCACCACGTCATTAGGAACATTAACCTCTTTAGTTGTTATTGCATAAGCTTTTCCCTGATCCCATGGCCTTTACTATTGCATATTTCCTTGACTTTTTGGAAAATCATTAGCATAGTGTCTCATCTCCCGATAACTATAGCATTGAAAATCATTGGCTTCCTTCTTCCCATTGAAATCACCTAAAAGATGGCCTTTTGACCACATTTTTAGCATACTACTTTTCCTTTTAATCTTGCACACAGGTGTTTCTTTCCACAATTGTAACAAGGTGGAAATTCAACTCTTCCCTTCTTCCTCATTTCTTTATCTTATTTCCCAGGGTTTTCAGTTTCCCTCTTCATTTCATTCTTTCCCTTAATGTCATAAGACATAGAGAATTCTTTTTCCACCATAATTGCACATGAATCTATATCCTCATATGACGAAAAACTTTGGGAGACCAGTGCCCCCTGGAGGAATGGCTTTAGGCCATCAAAGAATCAATCAATTTTTCTCTGTGGATTTCGTATATAGTCTACAACATGTCTTACTAATCTTGTGATGTTAGCATCGTACCTAGAAACATTCTCATCTTCATTCTGCTTCAGATTCAAGAATTCTCTCTCTATATCTGCACATTGCTCACGAGGGATATATTTTTCTAAGAATATTTCCTTAAAATCCCCCCATTATATCTCTTCTATCTCTTCCTCATCCTTTGTGTTTTGGATTAATGACCCCCAATGATCCTCATCTCCTGATAGACAATATAATTCCATGACAACCTTCTCTCTTTCATTACATCCCAAAGTGATAAATATCTTTTCAAAGGAACATATCCACTGCTCTGCTACAAACGGGGTTGTAGTCCCGTTGAATGATGGAGCATGTTGTCGCATAAAGTGATCTAGTATTTCTCCTCCACGTGGTGGATCCGGATGCTCCATACGGGTATGGTTATTATTCATAACCAGAGTAAGTCGTCTCAGTATAGTTATGAGTTGCTCAGCACTAGTCACATCACAAGAGCCAATATCATTATCTTGCGTCGGAGGAAAATCCCTACAAGGTACACAAGCATTCATTCGATTTCCATTCCATCCATTAGGTGCCATATCTAGATAATGACATACACTATATTAGTTTATGAATCATAATGTATAATCTTAACTTAAAATACTTAGTAAAATTGAGATCATATGCATGGATAATCCCATATTCACAAAATTGGTTTCTTTGTGGAATATTTTACATTTAAATCCTTCATAATGGATTTTAATGAAAATGTGAATTATCTTAAGAATATCCCCTAGGAGTGTCATAGCCATTAGTGCAGCAAGGCTCATTTTCGTGCACCAGTTCTTGTTCGAGTCTCGCTCAATGTGATGTTTTTGGGTTTTACCCCTAGATACATCTGTGTCAGAGCTGCCTCTACCTGCTTGTATCTAGACAAGGATGTATTTCTTGAAATATTTACATAGTCTGTTCCGTACCAAAATACCAGGAAGTTCTTGTATGTTTATCATCAAAGACTATCTTAGGGACTCTTCCCTAATCTATGGTTTCTAAATCTAGTTTCCAAATTTTATAATAAAATTCATCTGATACCAAATGTAAAGACCCGACCCCAGTTACCCAGAGCCAGTGCCATATTTGATTAAGTTGGAATACATACAAGGAATAAGAATCCCAAAAGACCAAGTAGTTTAGTATTATTGGAAACAAGTTATATACATAAGTTTTACATTACAACATGAATGGAATCAAAACACTATTTTATTCCACTAGAAACATCATGTCCATTAGATTATGCTTGTAAGTCATTTAGAAATTACTTCTTCATGTCCTGATAAAATGAAACATAAGAATTGGGTGAGCCCAAATTCTCAATAAGAGTAAGCAATACAGTGGAAGATAATATAAAAATTTCACATGGTGAATAATTGAAAACACGTGCCTTTAATAATATACATTAAACACATATGGTATCAATATGAGATACGTAAATAATGCCATAATAAAACATAATCATTAGTATTCTACTAGTTGAATAACCACATGAAATTCAAATACTAGCATCATAATGAGGGAAGTGCATATACTAGACATCATAACCATACCGTCCAAGCCTCGTGCTAGGACCATAAAATAATCATTTTTTCAAGGCATCATTCCAAGACCATAGTTTTTCTCATGAGACCTACTAATTCATCTAGGGGATATAGAGGGCCACCCCAATCACAAAATAAGTCCAATTAAATTCTCGTATGAGAGGGGATAAACGAAAAAAACATATACATTCATATTTAAACTATCATATGAAATGTAACCAACTTTCCCCAATTATTGAACATAAACACTAACCATTCGAAATAATATGGTGAATGGTTATAAGATAGATCATACACAATAAAGTTAGTCATAACCAATTAAATAAAATATGGTATATGACATCATAAATTATTACACCCGACAATAAATAAGAATCAACAAGAGTGTTGAATCAAACGAGAATAATATTTTAAAATCATTAAGCAATTCTTGTGATAAATACTCTTTTATTTTGAAAAGATGAGTTCTTTTGTAAAAATAGTTTTATAAAACCAGAACTAAAGTAAGATATTATTTCATGATAAAATTATTGTTTTTATAAGGATAATGGTTTCCAAAAATATATTATAGCTTGCCATTGAAAATAGACATGTATTTGAGAAATTCCCTTGTATCGGGATCATATTTTTGGAAACAATTTTGAGAGATTCTTTTAAAACTTGTAACTATCCAGAAAATAGTTCAGGATTCTGGTTGGTTTACATATATATAATACTCACACATAATTTATGAGGAGTACATTACAATAAATAAGAATTTCATTGATGAAATTAGACAATAAAAGTAACCCGAATGAAAATAGATGTTCAGTTGAAAACCCTTACCTTAACTCTAAATGTGTTCCGCTCTTGAACTTATGATCATGGAATATGAAATTATAATTATTAATAAATTATTTAATAACCTATTATACATGTATTTAGTTTATCATAATTCTAATTAGTTCATTTATAACCATATTTCTATATTATTATATTTAATTTCATTGTTCTGGGGTGTTCATTTTCTTTATTTTTATTATCGGTTCACTTGTTTTTAAGTAATGGAGATCATGTGGAATTGTTATAAATCTCCAGGATTGGAATTATTTATTATTTATGAACATAAAAAAATTTTAATGGTCATTTCTGTCATTTGGATGCATGGAATGAGGATGAATCATTAGATGACAACCACTTCGATTATTCGGCGGTATTTGGATTATTATGAACTAGTTTTGTCATATATCTTAATTATATGTACATATTCTGGTCCCGGAATATTAATTATGTTATAATACATATTTTATAGTCTGGTGAAACCATAAAAATGGTTTCATGACCAGTAATGAAGATGAAATTAAAGAACCAATCTTCGTCGTCCACGGAGGTTATAAATTGGAACCTCATGGACGTTGATTTCGTTTATAAAAAATAAGAGGGAGGGAGTAAGAATATTTATGATGGTTCATTCATTAAAATAATATAATTATAGTATATATATGATACTAGAGTTATCATGATAATTTGGATAGGGGAGGTGAGGAGAAAAATAAAAGATATGAACTTGAAAATAAACATAAGTTAAGAGATCCCTTATGAAAATTCGCCAGCATAATGGTGTCACTTAAAATATAATAAAATCAAATTATGAGAAAAAAGGGTAGCTCTTCATATTGAAATAAAATGGACAGTATGAAGAATGAATAAAATCAAACCCCCACATATGATAATGGAATTTCAAATAGAAAACATAAAAGAAGTGTCGACTTAAAGAAGAGAATGAAGGATTCCATTACCTTGTACAATAACTACAGGATCGTGAAAGATGGGACCTTGGGGGATTAGGGACACCATGGGAGGACTCATAGATAGATAAACCAGCAGATATTTTAGGATGATGTATTTGGAAGGAATGAAAATGAATGGATGAGTGGATATTTATAGAAAAAGAGAGATGGTTTTTTAATAATTTCAAAGGGACACCACATTAGTGGTTTTTTCCAAACAATGGGCTTCCCCATGTTATTCCCCCATGGTTTTAGCCACTTGGGACACCTCATTTCATGAGTTACAACACACAAGTCTACCATACTTTTATATTTATTTATTACAACATTATGATGTCATTAAACAACCGAAAACACAAAAATGTATTGTTACTATTCCTGAAAAAATCATGTATTTTAGAAAAATCCCAAAAAATCACCCCTACCATTTCATGACGTGTAGAATTAAAAATTGAAATCAATTTTTCAAAAATAATTTTCTATACATGATTTATTTAATTTTTAAATAAGGTTCTAGTTAATTCGGAAAATAATAATCTTAAAGTGAAATTAATTTTATTTCTCATTGAAAAACTAATTAAGATCTCACTATCTTATTGCCTTAAGGAAAAAAATATTATTATTTACTATTCATAAGGGTCATATTACTGTTAATATAACTATTCATAAGGGTATGTTACTATTCACCAAAAATCTTGTCTGTTCTATCAGACTCTAAATGACTTACTGAACAAAACTCTAGATGACTATTTTTGGAAATTGAAAACATAGAAGAAGAAATTTTGTGTTTAATGGATAGATTATAAAATTTCATTATATATTTATTTTCAAAGCCTTGGGGTGTTGCATAAATGAAACATAATACAAACATTGTTTGAAACCCATGGGGGATATAAATTGACAAATTTACAATCTCTTTACCAACCACAGTGAAGAGAACATTAAATCACATAAAATATTAATAAATAATGTAAATAATAGATAACATAGATTTAAACATAGGTATAGATATGTTAAGGGATATATTTCATTTATGAGTCATCCCATTAATCATCAAAGATTCCTAGTTATTATTTTAATTGATTTAAAAAATTTCATCTCTAATTTTCCCTTTATTTATAGTTAATGGATATGAATGGGAGGAAACGAGTGAATCACCAATGTGATGAAATATTTAATGACTTCCCGAATTATATTACTAACATGATAGGTATAGGAATCATGAAATTCTAGACAATAATTTTATAATTGAATAATGTTTCCAATTGAAATAGTAAATTGTAAGAACATCCATATCTTCTATAGAAATATCATTTTGAAATTGATATATTTATGTGAAATAGGCCACTGATATTCAGTGCACCTTCTAATCCATTAATCACATAGTAAAGGATAAAACCAACTAAAATAGACTAATCTATCCTTTAACTTTCTATGAAAGAGAAGGTTATGTTGGATATTTATCATATGGAGGTATAATATGATCAAAGGTGGATGTCGGTCAATAATACAATTCCTATAGGGGAGATCAGAGAGATGGAGTGGAAGTAAAAACTAAATAAATTTTTGATAAATTTTTTTCACACACTCAATGATAGAATATATAGAGGTATATCCTTATCCTTATTAAAAATGAAGATAAGTTCATTGGTGTGTATAACAATCAAAACAAAATACTTTCATGATATGAATAAATCATTTTAATTTCCCTCTAATATAATGTTTACTTCTTCAATGGGGGAATATAAAAGATTCTATCAAAATCATTAACAATATGAGACATTGATAGAAAAATGGAAATTCGTAGAATATTCCTCAATGTCAAAATATAGAGTGATGAATATCTATGGTTTCCTAGTACTAGATATAATATGTGATTAATGGATTATAAATTTTTAAAAGTGATTGAAATATTTAATGGGGTAATAATGTCCATCATACCAGTTTCCAAATGTTTTGGAAGAATCATCCCAGAAAATTCCTAATGTGGAAGAGGATATTTTTTAGGTGTGGATAGGAAGGGAACCTAGATCGCAATTTTGAACGGGGGAACCAACCAATATAATGAAATAAAAGAATTTTGAAATCATAATAAATATATTGTAAAATGATTCAACTAGAAATAATGAGAACAATATGTGAATCAATGACCTAAGTGTAGGATTTTCAATGATACTATTGAAAAAAATCTATGAGGAATAGAAGTGATGGGATAAAATATATCATCGTAACTAATAATGTGTATGCCAAAAATTATGTGGATACAATTATTCTAGTTATCCAATTGGGTATAGTGAATCTACTAATTAATTATAGTTCAATATATTCATTCGTTAGATGAAAGCCTTGTATAACTATTAAAATGCCACCTCAAAACATCGAATTCATTTTCTCAGTGAATCCATAAAATGGCTTAGTTGTTGCATATTATGAATATAAATCATCCTTAGGTCCTCCTACAAGCTGTGAGGTTGAGTTTTCAATCATGAACAGACCCTATTATTTTAAAATATAAAATTATATAATATATAATTCCCATTGTTGAAAATGATGAGTTGATGAAACAGTTACTAGATAATTGGATAAATGCTTTTTATACCCATGTTCTTTACCACGGGGTTTAAGTGTTATCTTAATTAAGAATAAATATGGTTCAAAGATCATATTTATTCAATATCATTATCTTATAAATATCATGATAATTACTAATTATCGACTACCACGGACAGATGACATGTTTGAATATCTATGTGAATTCTAGTACTTCTCTAAGGTGGATCATTAGTCGCGATTTTACCATGTAAAGGCTAAGGATGGGTATATCCCTATTAATACTTTCATTCTATTTAATTTATATATGTATTTATAGATATTCCCTTTGAACTCTCTAATATTCGAACTAGCATTATGGACAAGTTTAATATATTCTTTTGGGATTAGCTTGAAAAGTTTTTAGTATTATTTAGCAATGATATGATATATACTCCAAAGTCAAAGATGAATCTTGGGATCATTTAAGTAATATAATTAAGGAATTATAGAAGGAAAATATAATTTAAATGTATTGGGAATGTGAATTTTGGTTGGAGAATGTAACATTTTTGGGCATGTTATCACCTACAAAGGGATATGTGGATATATTTCAAAAACATATGAAATTGAATAATCGCCTCGACAAACATCTTTAATGATAATTTATAGTTTCTTTAGATTATTTGTGTTATATCATATATTTCTGACAAACTTCTCATCATTATCAATACCACGAACCAAGCATATTAGTAATGTAATCATATTATTATGGAATGATGAATGCAATGAAATATTTAAATATCAAAAGAAAGGGATAATCACTACAAATATTTTCACATTAGCCACCATTTGGAATGGATTTTTTGATCTAAAATGTGAATCCTCGATATACTAGGATGTTTTATGGGATGGATTCAAAATAAACTTACACACACCTCCATCAAATGGGTAAAGAAAACACTATTTCAGTGGATGGAAAACTAAGGCCCCATGAAACGATGTGTGTTCAATTATGTCCTACCACATCTCATGGTGGCCATTAAGATTGAAATGTATTTATATATGATATATATTATGTTTATGTTTTATTTATTCTTCTGTATTTTCCATTTATACCATACCATTATGGTTTCCATTATGGGTAAATCCGATAATTTCATTTGAGAAAGTGCAGACTACTGCCCCCTCAATGTGATATGACTCGTTAATGCCTTATGTGGAACGTATAAAGGATGGTGTTAATTATATTATATAAGATATTATACTGGAATTATAACATTATTATGTATCATTATGTTTTAATTTCATTAAAATAAAAAATAGAAATGAAAGTAGCGTTAATGCGTAAGTACTACTAACCATCTCCATGAACGATGCATTTAATTTCATATTTCCAAATGTTATGTACTGAAATAAATACACACACACACAGATATATATATATACTCGATATATAACATATATATTATATCTAAATCATGTATATCATTATGAAGATAATTTTCTTTTGCCCACATGGAAATTTTGAAATTATAACAAGTTCATTTTTGACTCATGTTCCGAACATCGATAAAAAACCCAATATGATCTAAAATAATTTACTAATTGTAATAGAAAAATAGTAAGTGATATATAAGTAATAATATACTTGAAATTTTTTCTTATTCAAGTATAAATTAACTTATGTATATTATTCACGATTTACATGGAACATACAAGACAAGTCGGATTTGAGGTAAGGGGTTTCTTATCCCACTTTTAATTCCATGAGATTTTCCTTGTTCACCAAGTATTTATTGCATGTGGTGTATTGTGTAATTACATTTGATATATTTTATCATGATTCTATTTATATTCATGTTATTTTGTAATTATTTTGGTGGTTATTAACTTTTGGTCATACGACTCGATTGATTACAACATGGTTTTTATCTCACTTCTTATTTCTGTGAGATTCAGGCGATATTTCCATTGTTTCCTTTTGTGAGGGGTATGTATTTCCCATTATTTTATTCCTTATTTAATATAAATTTATTTATGGGTATTTACATCTTCAATGTATGATCCTTTTTTCATGGGTTGTATGTTTCGCAATTCACCAAATCAGTAACGGAATTTCTAATTTCGATTTCCACATATCGGGATTTATGCATACTTCATTGATTATTTTACTCCAAGATTATATGTGGAAGAACTATTTATTATTTATGTAGTAATTTACACTCCCATTTGTGTGGATATACTTTTGATATAAATAAAAATTTCATTGAAAATTTCTCAAGTCATTGAAATTAACTTCATAAGAGTAGTCTTAACTCAAATTCAATTCATTGAGTTATACATCTGAGTCATTGGTGTTGTTTTAACCAGAATATGTGTTAATTTACTATGATTGATTTACACTGAATATCCAATCATATTGAGAGTATTTATATTTTTCACACATAATTATTTCATTGATCTATTCTTAACTGAATGATAGGGTCTTTATAAGGGATTTCATCTCAATTTACATTCCATTATGACTTATTTGTTGTTATAAACCAATTAACTTTTATATGGTGTAAATAATGTACATTGACATAGTATATCATGAATCCCTTTATTCTCATGATATTATAATTTTTTGATTACATCAATTATTTATATTTAATTTTCTATCTTTTGGTTAGGTACTCTAACTAAAATATCATTTTAAATATTTTATATATTTACTCTTCTAAATCATTCTCATTAATGTCCATGTTTTAAAAATGGTTTTAATGATTTATTTATATGGACATTAATGTTTTAAAATTATAATTCCTTATAAATGTTTTAATGTAGAATGGATCATTTTGATTCAAAAGTCTATTTTAAATGGAATTTGATAAATAATAAGACATTTAAAGGTTTTCCAGAAAAAGGTTGATATTTCACTAAAATAGTTTTGATGATTATATTCATATATGTCAATATCCTTCATTATTCTAGATTGAGGTTAATATGTTATAATAAAATCTTCCATACTATATTGAATGAGTTATGTTTGACACTAGATGTGATATTTTTTATACCATTAATGGTTTGTAGTTAAAATGTTGACATTTCATATGCTAGTTTTAATATGAATGTTAAGATTATGTTTCATCATTTTAATATGAGGAATGCATTGGACATAGTAAGTGACGAGTCGAGACCTCTATAGCTCCTCGATGCATCAGTTGGTCTCATGACAAAAACTAGTGTCTTGGCAGAAGGCACTGACAAAATCTTATTTGTAGTCTTGGAACGAGGACTTGTCTATGTGGTTATGATGTCCGACATTATAAATTCCATCATTATGAGATTAGTTGTTGATATTTCATGTGGTTATTCTACTAGTATAATAACGATGACTATGATATATTACAACATTATTCACACATCTCATATTCCTATCATAAATTGTTCATGTTTATTATTGGTAAAGGCACGTGTTTTCAATTATTCAATATTCCTAATGTTTATGTTATCTTACACTGTATTGCTTATAGTTACTGAGCATTTGATCTCACCCCTTTCTTCTATTTCATTTTCCCATGGTATGAAAATGTTAGTAACGAGTGACTTGTATTCATAATCTAAGAGGCTTGGATGTTTCTAATGGAATAAATTACTGTTGTTTTTCTTTCCAAGTTGTAATGTTGAACTTATGTATGTATCTTGTTTCCAAGACTACTAATATGATCGGTCGTTCAGGACTTGATTCATTGTAATCATGCCAATGTATAAAAATAATGCCCTGACTCCTATATTCTAGGGCCGAGGCATTACACTCTTTCTCATTTAGATCCAATTACATGGGATAATCCTAGTGAGGATATGTTCTTATAGTCGTTGATGTTTATTCATGATGGGGAGACATATTGGGTTGGTCATTTTCATCCAATGAAATATTGTGCTTTAATGTCCATTTTGTGTTCTCAATATCTATTAGGGAAGTACTAATGTAGTATATCCACCAGTATTAGTGGGTTATTCATCCTAGGCCAACCAAGATGAACTATGATTTTCTTTAGTATTTTTCATGGATAGGTATGAGGTGGAATATAACGGACATCATATCATGGTTCTATACATGTCAGCAGGTTAAAGTGGAGCACCAAAGGCCCTACAGTTTTCTCTAGGCGTTTCCCATTCCTACCAGAAAGTGGGATGATATTTTTTTTAATATTATTGGATTAATCTATACACCCTGGGGAATTAATTCCCTTTGGGTGATGATTGACCAATTTACACAAACAACCCTTTTCATCCCAATCATGTATTCAATGAAATTTAATTAGTTGACATGATTATTTGTTTAGGAGGTGGTAAGGATTCATCGCATGTCATCAAAAATCATTTCTGATAAAACCCTCATTTTACCTCTTGGCTCATTGATGGACTTCCATGGGATTTATATTGACATGTCAATATGAGTACGTCATACCAACTTCAAAAATATTGAAATAGGGAGCCAGAAAACCAGATTCTATAAGACATGATTCAGAAATTTTTTTTTGGATTCATTATATTGTGGGATAAACAATTGGGACTGATCTTGTTTTCATATAATAATAAGTAATACTCATCAATTTGAACATATCATTTTTTTACTCTATGGTTGGCTATGTCGGTCAATGTTGTTCTTGGATGAGGTGGGTGATACCACACTTTTTTGACCGATTTTAGTGAAAAAGACATCACATGAAGTTATAATTACTAGGAAGAGGTTATTGATAGCTCAGTGTTTCCATAAATATTATTTCAATCATAGATAAAAAGATATTGAATTCATTGTGGGTGTCCATGTTTTCTTGAAGGTGGAACCATGTTTGGGTCATCATCATTTGGGAAAGCAATATAATCTATCACAAAAGAATGTCAGTCCTTTCAGGATCACCGAGAAAATTCGAATAGTTCCATATAGGATATCATTTCCTTCTTATTTGATGATAATTAATAATGTATTTCATGTATTCCAATTTAATAAATATAATCTAGATCCATCTCACATGGTAAATTAAGAATAATTGACTCTAGATCCTAATTTATCCATGTTTGACTAGCCAGTATGTGTAGTGGATTTCCAAGAGAATGTACTTTGTTGAATGTTGGTTCCATTGGAATTTTTCATTTGGAAGTAATGAAGTTAAATTAATGAGACGTGGGATATGAAATCATGGGTTGAGAAAGAATTACCATTCTTATTTTCTAATATATATTTGTGTTGAAATTCTTGGGATGGATAGTTTTCAAGGTGGGATAATTATAACAACCATGACATTAATTTGAGGTATTTTTATATATTTTTAGAATAACTTTTTTCTCTGGGAATTTTTTTGAGTGTTTGGAGGAATGTGTGAAATGTTGTGTTGAAATACATTGGACCATAGTTTTCACACATTTAGTAGAAACAATGCACCCTACCTAGGTAATCATTTTCTCGGTACTCATACATTAGAAATCCCATTAGAAGTAGCATATTCTGTATGTATAGTTCATAGTTAGTCACATTGTGTGTGATGACTATGTGGGTAGTTCTCCTTGGATAATGATGGTGGTATAATAATTGAATGATTTATCAAACCATGTGAATTAACTATGCATCCTATCATGATCATTAAAAATATGATTTTATCATTTTTCACTCCCTGGTTATTAACCACAAAAACCTATTTTATCTTCCAATTTTTGATTCCATATCCTTGGAATGCCTTCTTGTACATTCCCCTCCTATAGAGGTCCTGTTTTTTATAGATTTGGAGAGGTTCCTCTTTGGTTCTTCATGTAATTGTCTTCTCCGTTATTCTATTCCTAAAATCTTGGGTTTCTTCCCTATTTCCATGGGATTACTCTTCTATAGTGGGTTGGAAACAGTTTTTAGGGTTGGATCTTGAATCTTTGGTTTTAATCTTATGATATAGGATTCTATCATACATTCTTATGGTGTGGTTGAGGTGGGGTCTAATGAATCATCATATTTCAGAAATTTTTACACCCAAGGTAGTTGATTCCATTCTTAAACATTATTGAAAAAATTTACTATGCTTTCATGATTATTTTGACATGTTATTTGATTTATTTGGGTGGTGTGGAATGTGTTTTTGAAAGTATTTGATATGAAATTGGTTTACATATGGATTTTCTATAATAAATATGGAATATTTCTTAGAATAACCCTTGTTATGTTCCTCGAGGAAGGTTTATAAATTATACAAGATATTAATTACACTAGGAATGTTATTTTAATCATGTCAGAAATTTTTTTAGCTGTGGTTTTATTAAAAAATAGATTTTATTATGTGACTGCAATGTAATATTTTTTGTGTTGCATTGATTTCCTCAAATGATGTGAAATTGATGTGTTATGTGACATGTAAGAGATACTTGATCACAAAGTGAATCCCAGTTAGCAAGGTGGGTGTACTAGAACTTCTATGCTAGATGATTTAAAAGTGGATCTAAATTATTTATTCTAGTAGTATTGATGCTACAACACTAATTAAACATTGTGAATATTGGAGACAATTAGGTCAACAGGGTTTCCCCCCATAGAGTCTCATTCCCGGGAATGTTATGATCATGTTTTCTATACTAACCATCATCTATATATGATGTACGAAGTGCCCCATCATTATCATGTTCTTACAGGCTTCTCCCAAGACATGTTCTTTATGGTGATATCTCACGTACCATCAGAATACGTTATACTTTTTTTAATTTCTAAAGTAAGAATTTTTCTATTTAAATTTTTTTCAATAAAATTGTATCTAGAATTTCATTCCTAAAAAATGAAAATTTATTTATTATATAATTTTTATAGTATGTAATATACTATTGGGTGTCATTCTACTAGGAGTTGTCTTACACCCTTCTTACACCATTGGGTGTAATTATACATTATTATGTGTGACACATGTAATGAAAAGGTATTGAGAGATGGTGGTTTAGGATGCTAGAGTTATTCCTTATGAGGTATTATTGTCTATGTATTGAGGGTGATGATCTTCTATTCATATGGTGTGTTTTTTTGGATATTTTCGGCTGTCCTTTATTTTAGACCAATTGTGGTATTTTTTACAATTGTAAAATCTAATATTGAAAAAACTATTAGGCAATGATTGGTTGTATATTTTTCAATTTCATTATATTTAAATTGATGGTTGGTTAGGATAAAGAAATAAAGTCAAATTGTTCCAATGAATAATCATTTTTACCCGAGAACTTGTTCGCAGCCTATAGGGATCTTGAAAGCCCTTCCAGTCATGACCCAGATCGGGTCGGGCACTAGCTCGGATGTTGACTTTGATGTGTTTGTGACATTGTGGATAAGGGGTTCCTTAATAGATTACATTGGAATAATATCACATGGTTTTGGAAGAGGGAAATTATTAGACATAGATACATACCCCCATTGATATCCTTGATCATGTTAGAGTGATGACATGTTAACTGGAACTCCATCCAAAAAAATATCAATTTCGTGATGTGTTCCATCTATCCTTCTTGAAGAATTAAAACCCATCCCCATAACATGTAATAAATCCAAATGTGGTACAATTTCATAATGATCTATAATATGAGTGGATTTAAAGGATGAAATTAGATCATTGAGAACACGTTCTACGAAACAAGAAATCTCACCGAGTAAATGATTAGTTGTGGAACCACAAGATTTTAAAATATAAAATGAAAATAGAAATGTTGATGAAATAGAAGTACCGTTATATGTTTTAGTGTTTTAAGTAGAAATTTCAGTGGTGAAATTTCAAAAGGGAGAAAGAATATAATGATAAGCTATTTATTTTAATAATTATCTTTTTTAAATGAGTGAATTTCCTATTAAGAAATGGAATTATAGAAAACACATGCAGTACAATGGTTATTTTTACCATTATGTATTATAAAAAATTGAATATAACATTAAAAATCATAAAAAATGACAATATAGGCATTAATAAATGACCAATAAAATTATTATATTTTGTGATATGATAATGTCTATTTGACAATGGAAAAAGATGGGATGGTTGTGACTTGTGGGATCATACCATATGAACCCAATTTATTTATGTGTCTAATAGAGATAGAAACATTGATATTCTACCTCACTAATACCAAGATGATATTATTAAACTAATTCATGAGAGAAATATTTTATGAGATAATTTCAAGAAAATTGATATAATATCCCAAGCCATGTTTGTTGAAAAATCCCATGAAAATATCACAATTATACACCCCACACTTAGAGAATTCATTGGTGTAATAATGGGATATGAATATGAACCAAAAATGTATGAATTTTTATATTTAAATATAATAAAATATGTATTATATTTATTCCATTTAATTATTACTCTATATATGTTTAAAAAATGTGTTATGAAATAGTTTTTAATACAAGTAAATCTATTTTTTCGATAAATATATAGTTTCAATCAAGTAAATTAATTTCATTATTTAAACAAATTTTTTCATAAATTATATTTTAATAAAATATTATTATAAAATAATATTAATTATTTATTATCGATAACATAAATTTTATAACACAATAATAATTTCTATAAGTGTTAAAATACCATTATTCTAAAAGTAATTTATTTTATGGTAAATGGGGTTTTTTATTTAAAAATAAGAATTTAACATTTGTACTGTTTTTTTATAAAATTATTAATTTCTTAAAAATATAATATCTAAATTTTCCAACTGTGATGTTTTCAAATATTTCGGGGATTTTCATTTTTTTATCTAGAAATTATATATAGTATAAATATAATGTGTGTATTATGAAATCATAAAGTCCCATAAGTGTTGTGATATATTCTATAAAATGTAACCATAACCCAATATTTATTTCAAATTTAATATAATGTGTTTTGAGGTTATTGTAAAAATTTTCATACCCTGTAATGGATCCCTCAAATAATATATTGTATTTTTTGGTTTAAAAATAAATTATTTATAATCTTGAATCACTTCCAAAACAATGATTGTATTGTTGTAATATATTCATTTATATTTCTTATAAAATAATGAAGAAATCACAACATTGTAGAAAAAATACAAAAAAATTGGGATCGTTGTGTTTTTGAAAAATTTATCTTATAGAGTCTAAAAGTTATGTTTTGAAATTGATAAATAACTCTCCTCTATTTTGAATATAAAACATACTATACTCCCATTACTCTTCACTCAGGTTTTTTGTTAAATTATATTACTATACATTTCCCTGTGTGTTGTCCTCCCAAAGTGCCCCAAATCACCTATGAAGCTCCACTAATGGTTTTATATGCACTCTCCCATGGAAAGGGATCCTCTCCTAATCTTTATTTGAGATCCATATTTGTATTATGTCACTTAAAATCACATTATTCATGTTTGTATAAGTTCTTAAAAACAACTCATAATTTTCATGTTTTCTATCTAACGATAACTCCATTTCACTCCAATTACTTCCTTCTATAAATTTAAATACACTACTATTATACTACATAAATTATTATATGTTTTTGATACCATTCACTTGTCTAGTGAATAACCATCCCTGTTTCACCACATGGGTATTCAAATATATGTACATATTGATATTTTATTTTGGTCTTTCATGATTGTATCTAAATATCATTAATCATTTGATTTAAAATAATTAAATAAATCATCATGTGGTACATTCTATGTAACACACCTATCCATGTTCGTTATTTGAATATGACGGATGGGAATAGATTTATATATCCCATAAAGAATTTTTTAATGTTTTTATCGCCTGAGATTCCTGGGATGGAGCATTAGATTTTATAATATGAATAATATATTTTGTTTTCATGGTTCATATCCTTGAATTTTGTTAATGATATCATATTTTATGTTGTTTCATCAATCCAATGTCGAATTGGTCCTATAATGTTATATAATGCCATGTTTTTTATGAATATGAATCTGACCCCTCTTTTGGGTCCTTGATATTCCACTTGGATCACAAGTACTAAATCATCATCATATATTCGTTATTTATTCATTTACTGAGAATTAGGGATCTCACATTTCTTATTTATCCCCAATGGTTATCCTGTGTTTTTAGAGGAATTATTAAATTCCAATAGCATGATAATGATGCTTTCAATAATTTTATTGTTTTCGTATTGCTTGTTGGAATGATATGAACCTAATTTACCCATGAAACCTATTTCCTTGATATATTGGGATTTAATTATTTCTAACTTTACGTTATAAATCATGAATTAATATTAATTAGATATAATAATTTTTATAGGATGACATTATCACACTATATTTTTAGTGAAATAGGGATTGTAATAGGTAATTTAACAGACCCCGTTAACCACTTTGATGGAATTTGTTTTAATATATTTTGTTTGACACTCATGTTTTTTCGGAGGGTGTCTAAATATCTTTGACATACACTTTCGGTTTAATTAAAAATCCATAACACTTGGAAAATCTATATAGTGTTTTTCCAGTTCAGTTGTTGTTTTATTTTATTTTTTTATTATTCACTTATTATATAAATAATCTCTTTTATTTACATGATGATTACATTTTTATTTGTTGTGAAACATTTATTTATTACACCGCCATATAGAATGTTTTAATACATTGTATTCTTGACTATGGAGGAACAAATGAACCAATATTTCATTACTATAAATTTTCAACAATGTTATATAAATATATGGGCCATGATCAATTTTAGGTAGACTCCATTTTAAATATCTTCATTAATACTATATTATATAATAAATCCATTACTATTTTTGGACAACACTACTATATTGTAAGTACATCCATATTGGGAGGAAGGTCTCACATCTCATAATATTAGTATATGGTAATCCTTCATGAAATCTAATACCGGGATAGAAAAATAAGTATCAAAAAATGTTTTGGGTGGGGAATGTATTAAATTGTGATGGATATTGGTAGTAAGAACATTTATGGTATAATATGATCATCTATAGTAAGCATGAGATCTGTTGAAACGCATGGTTCCTTAGGATGTCCAGTGTTTTCACATGGCACTCAATAATGAGTGAGATATGGGTTTGGACAAATAATACCAGATACTCGAGTGTAGTTATTTATATCATATATTAGAATGTGATTATTAATTAAATCCTATAATTATAATGCACAGGAAATGACACAAAAACTTATGGCTGGTTTTCTTCGGACATTGTTCCTCATTATAATAATTAAATATTTTTGTAACATTTGATATAATAAATTATTATAAAATAATATACAATGGTTGATTAGAATAAAAAATATTATTGTGGGATTTTTTATTTATATTAATTTTGATTTTTTTTCTATTACATTGGGAAATGGTTTTTAGGATTGTGAAATTTTAAAAATGTTTTTTAAAACAAAAATCATGTGGTGACATTTTGTGAGAATGAAATGGGTTTAGGTGTTAATTTTACATGAAATGGATTGTCAAGGCTATGATATTAAAATGTGGTATAGTTTTCTTGTTTTCCAAAAATATTAAAAAATGGTTTCAAAATGTAATTTTGGAAAGGATTTTGAAACCGAATGTATATTTCAGAAAAGGAATTGGATAGGTCTGGATGTTTTGATACATATGTTTTTAGAACAGAAACATAGATTCCAAGGGGTCCTTTCTAGAATAATATTACATGTTTGGATTGTATAATTGAAGATAAATTGTTTTATAAATTATAAAATGGTGTCTTTAAAATCCTATATTATTATAAATTGATGTGTTTTTTTTGTGAGATACTTCAATGGATGGTTTTTGTGCATAATTTTTGGGGAATTATTTATTGAAAAAAATATTAAATTTTAGTAGGTAAGATTTAGTAATTTTCATTGTCCAATGATAAGAAAGATCATTTCTTGGATGTTTAACTATATTGTAATTAATCGAGAAAGGGTGACTTGTATGGTTGATTTGTGTGTTTTGACAGTTTTTTTCATCTATATTTAGAGAGACACTTGTAGAATGTTCATGAGATAGAGATGTATTTTCATCCTGAGTATCCAATTGCAAGATTGACGGTCCCACAATTTGGACATATAAACATTTTGATTTAAATATGAATCATCTATAGTTGAGATGACCATTCACTTTAGTCATTTTTTATTTACATTATTATGATTGGTAGAACTAAGAACCATTTAATGAAATGAAAATTTACCATTTATTATTTTGGAATGACATAGTGCATTTAGGAATCATCATTAGGGTTTGGTGAATGTGGTTTTTTATAATTTGGAAATGAGTGTAGTTTTCCTGGCCAATATTTATTCTTAGTAATGGGTTGGATGTTGGTGGATTCCTAGAATTGGAATGGAAATAAATATCAATATCAGTTTGATTGAAGAGTGTGATAGATCAATGTTGTTAAGGTATTTGTACAAATTAACATTAAGAGTTTTCATACAGAGGTCTACTGACTAAAAAATAATGTAGAATATTATAAAATTTATGAGGAGAATGGTTTACAGTTCACTTTTCATGGTTTGAAGATCAAACCATGGGATTTAAATGAAAAACAATATGTTCAGGAATGGTGCTTGCAATTACAGTGTAGAAACATGTTTATTATTCAGGTGTAAAATTTCATTAATTGGATATCAATAGATTAATGAAGTAGGTCATGAAAACAAATAGTCTATATGAAGACTTCTCAAGATTGAAAAGTGTTATTGTGATGATATTTTTAAATCAAGATACTTTTTGTGTTGAAATTTTAAAATGATTGTGGAATTATTAATATAGATGATGGAATGATTTTGATAATTCTGATTGAAATTTGAAATTTGAGAGTTATATTTCCCCATGTTGATGTTTTCTAATATATATAAAGGTTACATATATTTCTTTAGTTATAATGAAAACAACTACAGATGACGGTTGACTTTTTGAAATGTTGACTGTGTTTTTCTTTGTTAAATATTGTAGTATAATTAGGGGAAACAAAATAAAAATAATATTGGAAGGATTTACCTATGGCACAGAACCAGGGTTTCATATGAGTTCAATAAAACCATGAAATGTATTATTTTTTATTTGGAGTTAATTCCATTTGTTTTTTACGTTTTATAAAAACATGCATAAAACCATACATGGTTTCATTTATTAACTAGTACCATCCACATGGTTTTTGTGAAAAGTTTTGGTAAACATGTTGACAAACATTTCAACCTAAATGTTTTCATAAAAAATAATTTTCATATTATTATCCAATGGATGAATTTAAAGCCTTAACCAATCTATACCTATGTGTCACTTATGACAACTGGGTTTCTCCCATAACACTATACAGTATATTCCCTTCGATGCCGGTTACTTTCATGCACACATTATTTTGTATTAGATGTATTGTTTCCTGATCATCACCTCTTATGATCCCATCATTTTTCTAATATTGATTTTGGTTGTCAAAATGTGGGGTTTATGATGATTTATACTAGATTATGGTGGAAATCATCCAACTTCATAGAGGTTTCATGTGTTGTATGTAAAGGAGGTCATCATATTATGTGATCAATCCAGTAATAAACACCTTTCATGAGGTATGTCCCACCAAATAATAATCTTTCTGTGAATAAAAATTGTATAATATGTTTTCTTCTTATGTAGGTAAAATATCTTATATATCATTCTACAAATTTTACTAAAATAATAATTATAATGTGTTAAATTTAAAACCTAAAAAACACACCCATTCAATGAGTATGTATAAAATGATGTAAATAAATTTATTAATATATTTATATATTATATTATATATTTAAATACTATTTTAATGAAATTTTATTAATTCATTATTTTTTATATCAAATTAATATTTTTTCTGGATGTACTATTTATTCAATAAATGTAAGAACAATATTATTAAATTTTTATCACCATAAAATTTTATAATTATTGATCAATTATAAGTTTATAAGTGTTTTATAAAATTAATGGATATGCACAATTACAATTATAATGATATTTTCATGTTAACAAATTTATCATTGTATTATATGATTTTATTTAAAAAAATAATTAATTAATTATATCCAATAAATTTACAACAAAAATTTCAGCATTTAATTTAAAATATCAAAATTATCTCAGCATAATATTTGGGATTTTAAAAATAATAAATGAATTTATAAGTAAATTGTGAAACATAATAATTTTTATGAATAATATAAATTTTATTACATTAAGGATAAAGATTTTTCAAATCCTTTTTACTATGAAAAATATTTTTAATTGAAATAAATCATATGAAGAATATTAGGATAGATTTTTTTAAAACAATGTATATAATTAATGAAAATTTATTAATAATTTATAAAAACTATGCTTGTTATAAATATTTTATTATTACTAAATGTGGGAAAAACTAGTTAATAGTTTCTTTTCAATATTAAATTACTCTAATTTTTTCAATAATCATATTTTAAATATCATTTGAATCAATAGAATTGATAACTTATTCCAATACATTATTTTTTATAAAACTAAATCTTTATTTAAAATGTACTTGCAAGCAATACATGCACAAATTTTTATATTAATTTCTAAATACATTGAAATTTAATTTAAAAAAATTATAATTCAATTTGAGGTAATAGTTATTTTATCATTTAATATGGAAAATTTCAATTTTCCTTATTAAAATTTTGTTTAATCAGATTAATTCTAATTAGAATAACAATAGAGAAAATATTATTTTAATTTTTTTAATATCAGGTAATTTATATCATATAAATTAAAATAAAATCATTTGAATAATTTTTAATATTTAATTTACAAAAACCAATATAAATATATAATCAATGTATTTAAATTTATTCAGTAGAAAATGATCATAGGAATCCCTAATGATCAAATCATATTTCTTTACTAAATTTGTTTTTCGACAAATTATTTGTTTTAATTTTAAATTTAATGTAAAATATTTTTAGATTTTATTGGATTTGAAAGAGGATAAATTTATTTCCATCACACCACAATTTAGTTATATAGGTATTGATATATTTTTTATATTTCATTAAATAATGATGTTAAAAATTAGTTAGCATATTTTAATATAATTGATGAAAATGAAAAAAATTAATGGTAAAAAAACAAGATTGGTATATAACATGTGTGGAATGTGTTTTTTGAGTGTTTATTGAACAAAATAATCCATAAAAATTTCAAAAACTCTGAGCATATATTCAAACACACACACACACATATATTTAAGGGGAAAATCCAAAAAAACGAATTCGTTACAATATCAATTCATTCCAGGGGTTTTCCATTAAAATATAATGATATAGAAAATGATGGGTCTACTTAGTCAAAATATGAATTTCATGCTCCAAGGACCCCTTTCGCATACTCTAATGATGCCATAGAAAATGAACTAAGTCAATGGTTCATCAAAACATGATCCTCTCTAAATAATCCACAATCACCACTAGTGAGTCCTTGATGGAGGAACCATCCTTGATGTATGGATGATCCTGCTGATAAAATGAATATTTTAATTCATTTATCTCCTCATTTGTGACACATGGAAGATATCATGATCTTGATAAAACTATGAGTGAAGTTCTAATCCATATGAAACCTCACTGACCCTCGTTAGATTCTCAAAGACAACTATTGAACCTCTTAATTTTCCATTATTATTAAAAGCCTCTCCAATCTTCAATGTGGGTAGACACTCAAGAAAACATGACCACTATTATTGAACCATAATTTAATAATATTTTGATCTGTTTAAGATTTATATCTATTCTAGGATATTCTAATATCCTTGTGGTTATCTTAAACCATATCTCTCATTAGCTGAACCATTTATAGCCCAACAAGTGTTGTATCAGAAACCATAGTATTGCATATGGGACACCTTCAGGGTAACACATAAAAGTAATAAATATGCACCATGTTGATAGTATAGTTAAAAATATTATTAAATAAAATCTCCACTAATGGAATGTGGTCCTCCTAGCTTTAGTCGATGTCACACACATAGGAAAACAACATATCCTCCAATGAAAATATATTTTCTAGGTTGACCCATTTTTTAGGGTGAATTTATCTACTCATCCTCAAATATATGACAAATTTATTCTACTAGATTCTCTAAATACATGAGTTAAAATGAGAATCACGGTCGGAGATAATCATTATGCATACCCCATGGATTTTATAGATCTTCTACACATATAACCTTTCTAAAATTTCTACCATACTCTTCCCCCTATTTGAAAGAATGTTATAATAATTTCTTAGGTAGTCAACAATAATCCATATAGAATCATGGCCTCATTTCTTATATAGATTATTTGTCATAATGTCCATGGTTAGGTAATCCCAATTATACATTGTGTTTTAATGATGTTTTTCAATCCTTATGAAAACTAATATTGAGCCTCAAACATATGACATGTGGGATAAAAAGAGGAAAAGTCGACTATACAATGCCTCATTCCTTCCCATGAAAACTACCACTGAATGTACATATAAATCTTATACATAATTGGATGTATAGCCTAAGGGGAAGTATGAATCATGTCCATTACCTTCCCTTCAAATTTGAGGGGATAACCTTTTGTCCATTTAAGAGGTATCATATCGTCATTCAAATAATGCATCTAGTATATATCTGGTGGATAATTGTCCTGAAGAACCTCACTATCTATGTACACCAACTAAGGCATTCATACACAACAGTGATGTAGAGGAGTAACCACCATAGACTGAATAAAAATTGTACCCCATCCTCCAATAGTGTCAAGTAAAATTAACCCAACTACCCAAACACATCCTCTATATGGTGAGAGAATGAATCACTACTATGGGAAACTTCCACCACATTTTATTTCAATGGAGTATTGAATATAGATTGGTCATAGTTTTGTAGGAACTCCAGCTAGTGTAGTTATATAATGTTATGATCTCTCTATGTAAAGATCTACTCAGGACTCAGATGGTGTCAGTATATAATAAAGAAAAATCATTGAATATATTTTCCAACATTTTATCTAAAATAATATTAATTCCGACTTTATGCCATCCTACTCATGGGGTCACAACTACCTTGAAAAATTGGAAATCAATTTCTACATCTACATCAAAAAACAAATGAGATAATCTCAAGGGGAATCAAAAAATACTATATACTATGTTACCTCTTAATATAGTCTCAAAACATGAGCACTAGTAAACATCCTCCAAAATTACTCAATGGATCTCTAACACTGCAATGTATAGATTAATTGATTCCCTTTTAGTGTAAGAGTTCTCAATGGGGTTAAAATCTAGAATAATTTTATCATAAACCTCATGTAGATCCCTGCCTAGCCTAGAAATCTATGGAACAATGAAATAATATTAGGTGGATCCAAATAATGAAAAAAATTAATACTAGCTAGATCCATTGATAAACCATTATTAGAAACAAATTCACAAAAATGTGAAACTAATAGATCAAAAACTATCACAAGATGATATTGTTTTAATGATGGTGCTACCAGAGTTAGTATAGGATCATAGTAATATTCTATGCATGCTCCTTGTCAAATGAAAAGAAAATGAAAATGTCATATTGGAAGGAAACCATAAATCATTTCCTATATAGTAGGAATATATGATTCATCTTATCATTAAAAAATATGGCGGAATTATCCACATGGAATGGAATCATTTGGAACTCATGGTGTTCGTAGAGACATATGACTCTCATCTTCAGAATATTAGCCACTCAAACCCTCAACAGATGTTATCTAGACCTGATATAATTATTTGTGAACAAATTTTCACCTCACAACTAGTAAAAAGGTTCCCAGACCTTGACAATGGGTACATTTTATTTTAACATTACATTTTTTAGATAACAATTATCAATGAAAATGATTTGGACCCCACAGAAATTTATAATGAACAAATTTATAGATTCTTAGGGGACACTATGGGTCTAATGAAACCATTCATATGAATATACCCAAAATACACACTTATCTCATAGAGCATGATAGGGTTAATCAAATATTCAATATAAAACACATCTTCTGTCTTCAAGAGCATGCCAATGAAGAATTCTTAACACCCACCTCAGAGGTAGTCCCGAAATAGACTTGGGGAATATATATATAAATTCATTCACTAATTAAGGAATCCATGTTTCTAAATAGAACTATGTGTATATGGATAAAATTTCCAACTAATGGGTTATGGGTTGAAACTTATTCCCCATAATAAATGATAACATTTCAATTAGATATCTTTTTTCCACCTAGGATAATGTCATTACATCAATCTAATGGCTTGAAACTCTTCCCTGATGATGGTAAATATAATATAGGAATGTTTTTAACAATTCTATACCCAATATGATGCCATAAGGTTTCATAGTGATGACCATGTGGTCACACCAGATACACTCTCTATAGAAGGACAATTGAAATTGGTGGAAAATATGAAATATTGAAGAATATATTTATCTAATAATCTCTATACATTGATACTATGATAAATTCACTACATCATGTTCTAACTCATTCATAAAATATAATGAAAATGGAATGAGTCACACCTATGCCTACTACTATATGGGAATGTATAGAAAAGGAAAAATTCATGCCTCGAATTATATAGTCGATATCATGGTTATAACAATTCTTTAGATAACTAGACACACACATTCATGCTTCACTAAAAGTTCCATACTCCATGGACATTTCTTTTCCATCCACTAAGTCATCACAGATGTTCCAGTCTACTTATTCCCAAATTACAGATTCCCCTTATCTAGGGTTATATCCCCTTGTACCGTAATGGAACACACCCTTTATTGAGGGTCATGTCAAAATCATGAACTAACAGAACATTTGTTTTCTATACCCATTTCAACCCATAATATCCAAACCACTTTAATACAACCATTCATTTATAAAAAACCATTCAAACAAAACATTTTAATAAATTTCAATAAAATCATCTTTTTGTTGAAAACATCTCAATTACACCGTTTAATAAAATACATTAAATTATATATTAAAAATTCAAAATTTTCAAAATTAATTATACAAAGAAAATTGCACAACAAATTTATAAAATTCAACAATACCACCAACAATACAAAAAACATTACAAAATGGGGTTTCTTCCTTTATTTTCGAAAACATTTCACAGTACAATCCAATATAAAATATCATCTTAAAATCATTCATTCATGTTCTAGTATGAGGTGTAGAGATTGATGCCACATCCTTCAAGAATAATGGATAAAATGAAGAACAAACTGAAAATGAGAACAAAACTGCATTAAATATCTAAAAAAACCATATTCAATCAATTATCCTATCCTAAAAAAATATAAATATAAATATTATTAGCATTAATAACTGTATATCTATTGGAAACATACTAGATCTAGGAACCAGAGACTCATAAGAAGGTAGATATATGAAAAACTAGAAAGGATATCATAAATAAGGTCACTTTAAAGGAATTCAGGACATAGATGCACTATGAAAAATAAATATATTTCATCTAATTTAATTGGGAATTCATCTAAAACCATTGGGACGATACAATCTTGAGTAATGGTCGATTAAGAGAAAAGAAATTGGTTAAAACTAAATCATGGACCAGATCCACTCATTCATGATCTTGTTTTTAAATAGAGCATGGTTAGGTGTACACATAGGGAAAACAATTTCTAACTGTTCACTAGCCACTGCCTCAAGGAAGACCTCATACGATCAGAATGCATTATTATACAAAAAAGGTACCAACCATTGAAAATCACAATATCGTTATTTTTCATGACTTTTCCAATGTTTCCACATTTTTTGTAGAAAATTTGTTCATACCCATACATTTTCCCCTTAACCTTTGACTTACTATCCACAGTTTCATATTGGAGTTTTATGGATTCCAATAATTTTACACAAACTATGAAGCTATATAAAATTTGAAATAAAATACAAAATATTTCTAAACCCTAAAAAAATAACACAAAATGTTATTTTCTTAATATACTTAAATCATGGGTTAATTACATGAAACCGGGGGGGGAGATACATTCTATACTCCATTGGGCTTTCTCTCCCCATAAATTTGAACACCTCTAATGTTCTAAAAGTTTTTTCGAATTTTCTAATCCATTTCCTTCTGTCATTCCCATGTCTCTCTTTGAATATGACAATGTTTCCACAAAACCCGAACTACACAGATTATTTTACCAGGTTGGACATTCTATTGCATATCCAAAATATACAATTGAATGTTCACTAAATACGTATTCAACAGTAGGTCAACTTGATCCCATATAATCAAACATTCGTGATAATGCTGATACTTCTTCAACTGTGATACCTGAAACACATTATCTATTACACAGGAATGTGGTAATAATTCCAAACGATATTACACTTATCCAACCTATTCTACTGTCTCAAAAGGTCCTATTTATTGAGGTTATAACATTCCTTAATTCCCAAAATGACGATTTCCAATCCATTGTGATATTATTAATAACACATGAGTGCTCACCTTGAACGACAACAATCGTCAATGATGATTCATATATAATTTTAGATGACTATGAGTAATCTCTATCCATTTCCTAATAAAATTAATCTTTCTCATTTTTTATTTGATTTGGATCATCCCAAATAGTGGAGTCTCACTAGTTTCCCCCCAATAAAGTAGACAATGACAATGAGGACCAAGTAAGAATTCAAAATGAGGTATATTTATTGGGGATTGGTAGTTATTGTTATATGATAACTCTTCCAACAATATGTGATCTTTCCATGAGCCAACAAAATACCTTACACATGCCCATAACATGTCTTCCATTGTTTGTATAATCCGTTCATATTTCCCAAAAATTTTAGGATGATATGTTGTGATAATAATTGATTGAGTCCAAAGGGATTTCTATATGGATTTAATGAATATAGGCAAAAATGTCAAATCCTTATATGAAAATATATTATTTGGAATCCCATTCCCCTTTATTGCTTCCCAGGTATAGATTTTTGAATATTCCACTACCTTATGATATTAGTGAGTAGGTGTGAAATTGGAACGTTTTTTGAGATGATCCACTACCGCCAATATAGAATCGTGATTCCAAAAATATCATGGTATACGTATTAAAAAAATCCATAGTTTTTTCTCTCATTTCCAGATAGGAATTGCTAAAGACTAAAACATAGATACTAGCTACTGATTCTCTTATTTAATATTATGTAATGTTAAGATTCTCAAAAAAACTCATCCACATTATTTTTCATGCTGACCCACAAAAATTACACCTTCAATGACTTGTATATATTTTTTATCCCTTGATGAACAAACCATTTTGAATAATTGTACTCATGAACAATTTATCATTATAGTTCATAGGTATTGCTATAAAATTTAGTAGCCAATAAAATGGACTCTCATATAGATTTCTTCACTCAATGGTCTCCCAAACATGTAATTTTTTCCTCATAGAAATACATTGATAATTGGAAGCATGTTCTTCTTTAACCATCTACACCAAATTAGGAACCAATGAAACATGAATGAAAACTTCAATATCACCTTGGTTATCACATTCCATTCTCATGTTGGCTTTGATTGACATCCAATCTAGATATTTGAATAATTTTTCATCATACTAAACTTATGAATTTATTCTTAATTCATATACCAATATACAACATTTACATGGTGTACACATCATGTTAGATTCAAACATTTATAGATACTAGATCCCTATCCATTTTCAAATATTCCAACCCATTTTTGGGAAAATATATTTCATTATGTATTGATCTATAAAAAATGTAAATTTCCCAATAGTGAGGTAATTATGAGAAGTATTAAAAGAATGAACTATGACAGATAGATCTATATCATATGTTTGTTATATCCCCTCTTGAAATCATAACTAAACATGATCCATAAGCAACCACGTGATCTCCTTTCTTGTGAAAATATCCCAAAATTTATTTGAATGTATTACAATACACAACATACCATCTTAATGACTGTCAAAAAATTAATATTTGTGGGGATTAAAGGAAGACATTATGCTCATAAAAAATTTCAAAAATAAATCATTCCATTGGAATGGAACATTCTTCTATTTCAAAGAATTAACTGGTGATGTTATACATGAAAAATAACAACAAGAAGTTTACAGTAACCAGTTAGACCATGAAAACATAGTATCATAAAAAAAATTAGTTGGAAGATTCCATGATCTAAAAACCTTTATCTTCTCTAGATCCAATGAAACACAACTTTTACAGATGGAATTGAAATTAAAATATACCTATTGTATCCAAAAACTGAACTTCAATATTTTTTCATATGGAAAATGATCCATCAATATTCCCAACTCTGTCAACAAATTTTCCTCATGAGAATCCCATTAACTTTTATTCACCAATATGTTGTCTACAATGACCACCATTAAAGAATCCAAATGCCTCTGAAATAACTACTTCATCAGTTCCATAAATACCTATGGTGAATTCAATTGATCCAAAGGAATTGAATTATATTTGTAATGGACATATCTACATCTACATGATGACATTGTAATGCTCTCCTTCCGAACCCCCAATTGTTGGTATCTGGAACGCAATTAAATCTTAGAGATCCACATTGCTCCTTGTAATTTATTGAGCATATCATTATTGTGTGGATTTGGATATCGATTCTTTATCATATATTGGTTAATATTATGATAAATAACACAATTATGTATAGTTACATGCAACTTTTTGACAAACAAGACTGGTGATTCCTATAGTGTTTTTGAACATCAAATAAACTATTTTCTTTCCAAATATTCCAACTATAATATCAATTTCTTTAATTATATAGGTTCCATTTTGTAAGACATAAGATAAATAACATTGGATCATGGAAGGATATAAATCATAAAATAAGTTTTTCTAGAGGGTTGAAGCCCTGATATATTTTGAGGAAAACATCCCGAAACATATCAACAACTAATAGAAAATTTGTATCCTTGATATCATCCTTAAATTCAAATTTCATAACATCAAAATAGTATGATATAATTCCAAATATTGGGGATAACAAGCCCATTGTAGATTCCATTATATTCTGATCCCCTCTAATGTGATTCTTAGTGCCATCATTAGTGGTAAAATTCACCCTTCAGGTATAGTAGTTGATGTGATCCTTGAATGTTGTCAACCAATCCATACATAGATTTTTATCATATAAATCCATTTATATCACATAGATACCCCTTATCGTCTCAAATATACCAACAGTTATAGAAGATTCTCTACACTTAAATGATTTCATTCTCATTGACCGAGAGGAGTTTTTAGTTTCAACATATAAGGTATCATATAGAAATTTAATCATATTAAATAAACATCATGAGAATAAATAATGAAATTTGATTTACATATATCAAACAAATATTTCATAACAATATAATTCAAAAAATGTCATACCTCTCACCATTTATTGTCCCGATGATTTTATACAATAAACTCCTCATATCTATATAAATTCATTCTCTTGGAACATTGTTATTTATTTTCTTATTATGATTTCCCCTGCTACGGAGTCGTATTATTCATAACACCACCATTGACAGATCAATTCTGCTAATTAGAATTTTTCTACTACCCTCTTCATATCAAATAATACAATGCCAATGATACATGAGAAGTGTCTCTAAAACATAGCCTTAGAGTAGTGTCAAATAGTTATGAATATCCATATGATTTTAATTGTTACATTATCTATGTTTGTTTATTCACTATCATATTATGTGGTCCAAAGAACCATACCTAAAACATATCTCTTTTATCTTGGGTGTTAGAGGAAGATTCAAAGATCCTGCCATTTGATTCAACATTATTCCATTACCTTAGAAATAAGTGTCCCACATACACTTATTATCAGTATTATTGTTCACACCATTTCCAACAATTATCAAAATCCTCTATCCACTCATAACTCATGATATATCCCTTTTTTCAACCATCTCTCTATTTTCATATATGTAGAATCTGTTATACAGAGAAAAATAATAGTCATGAAAATTTAATGCCTCAGTCCATATTCAAAGATGTGTTACATCAAGGAAACACTAGTAGAAACATCGATTGAAATTTGTACTAAATTCATGAATTTTGATGGAAAATATTTTATTTTGTTGATTTTATACTACATGTTAAGGAATTCTATCATTCTATCAATCCTTAACGTATGAAGATAAAAATTTTAGATTGGACATTATTCAAAATATTCCAATGAAATGCCTTGGACAAATTTTTCCTGGAATCCTAAATTACACCATTAGAATATGTGATACGAAATCATATATGTCACAAACATTAATTTTATATCTTCATGTGTACCAAGGAAATTGAGTATTCATTTCATCCGGTTTAACCACATATATTTCTTATTAGGTTCGGAATCACCTCGAAATGTTGATGGATTTTTCATCTGGTACTAGAAGAAGTAATCAACATTTCATGGTTCACCGCATCTTTTCCACCTATCCAAATTTTAAAATTCATGGGAAATACATTGAAACTTCTTTCTGTTCACATGAGGCTTAGGTGAAACCAAATTCTGAACAACATCCTACGATTGGTTTCTAAAACACTGACCAAGTGCCATTTTCTATATTTTAATCCAATACCATAATTTTCACTCTCTATAAACTAAAGTCCTAACCATTTAAAATCAATTGACATCATACTATCATGAACATTTCTTTCAAAAATTAATACTTTTTCACATTCAAGCATTGTTGAAATTTTCACTACAATTTTGAAAATCATACCATTTTTATAAATACCATTTCATACCATTTTCAAAATTTCACATTTTGAAATGCCTTACAATTTTGAAAAATAAAAAACTATTTATCCCAATTAATTTTTCATTTAAAAAATAAGAATGTACTCCTGCTAGGAAGTCATTTATAAAATTCATTTCATGCTTGTCTCATTGAAAAACACCATGATAATGAGATTTTGATTTATCTTAAGTGTCTCCAAAAATCTTATGAACCCATATACCCTATAACATAATATTCAACATAAAAAGGTTAGTTATGTATTTCTATGTTCTATTTTTCAAGAAATTAATATCATACTTTTTTCTACCAACCTGAAATAAGTAATAAACTAAAATGATTTTCAACTTGAAGACAGATTGGAATGATTACCACTAGTACAAAAAGGACCAAAAAACCTGATACTCATTTTTACAAAAACATATTAAAAAGGACCATTACTGTTAAAAAATGTAATATATTGGATTGAGAAGGTACAGTGATAATAAATTACCTTAATAGATATCCCCATGGTGCCCATGAATAGAAATAAATTCCATACGAATCAATAAATTTGGGAGAAGATTTTATATTTAAAAAAATAATGAATTAAATAATTCATTCTATAATAACATAAACCACTACTTGATTCATGATAAAAAAAGTAAAACAACTAAAATTAATACCATTGATATCAAAACCAAAATAAAATAGGGTACCATTGGGGAAGAAAACTAAAATCATAGTGTATAAAAGATGACAATGAAAAATAACTCAATGAAAACCTATATACCTCTAATGCTCCAACATACCCCATGTTCCAACGCCAAGAAACCACCCAATTTTCTATATTCACCACTATATAAGTTTGGTACCTTATCTTTGACTCTACATTGATAAAAAGTATCTAGAAAATCACCATGCTTCCAATATAGGGGTGAGTAATGAAACTCAGTAGGATTCTCCAAAATGAGTTCACTAATCATACCACAAGGATATAACATCTTATTACTAATATATAATAGTATTTATATAAAACAATTGAATAGTTTTTATATCTAATCCATGATGTTTAATACCAAAAAATGATTCCATAACAAAACTATTTCCATGGATAAGCAACCAAATGATACTTTAAAAAATCTCACATTCCTTTTTTTCATTCATATTTCATGATTCTCTACACACAAACACATGCATGCTTTACTAAAAGTTCCTTACTGATGTGTGTTTTCTCATCAATCTATTATGTCATAAAAAGTGGCCAATCTCATTGTGCCCTAATCACACATGCCCCCTATCTAGGGTCATGCCCTATTGTACCTCAATAGTACACACCCATTATTCTAGGTCACGTTGAAATCATTAACTCACACTACAAATTTATTTCAAGACCATTTAAAACCAACAAATTAAAATCATTTAAATAAAATAATTCTCTTATCAAAAACCTTTCAAATCATCATTTTCAAAAAAATTCAATAAAACCATCCATTTTTTGAAAACCGATTGATTAAAAAATTCAAAATATACACAAAATTTATATTCTAATGAAAAAAATAAAATATCAAGGAATCTATTTACTTTTCACAACAACTTTCTATAATTCCACATTTCAACAAAGTATCACAATCACTAAATTTGCTTTCTTCCATTATTTTCACAATAATTTCACAATCAATTGCTATAAATATAATCAATTTTAACTTAATACATCATGTTTAAATATAATAATTTAAGAGTGAATCCACCTACCAGGAGAATTATGGTGAAAACAAAGAACATCACAAAAATTCCCACAAAACGAGGTTAAATCCCCAAAACCCACCTTAAATATCGTCTCATATCATGATAAAGGAAAAATGTAACCATGATTGGAATCAATAACCATTGTTCAATACAAAATATCCTATTTATAATAAACTGGGAGTGGGATTAAGGTAGATCTAAGAAAAACAATGAAAAACCACCCTAAACATGGACATACCAAGGATATCCAGATCACAGCGACTAAATGGTGGAAATATTTCTTTGCCATTAGGAGGATAAAATATTTAATTAAAGTAAAATTTGAAAAAATAATATGGGGTTATAACTTAATACCAAACCATATACACTTTTCTAGAATCTTGTTTTTAAATGGTGTTTGGTTTGTCACATAGTTACAAAAACCATGCACAAACTATGTTCCAACCACTACCTCAATGAGGACCTCGCACGATTGGCATGTACGATTAGAAAAACCATCCACTAACTGTGTATAATCACATTATCCATCATTTCATGGTTTTATAGATGTGGCTGGGCTATTTGGACACACTCTTCACCTACTCAAGCACCTTCACCATAGTTTTTCCCCTTTATTCATTGCTTACATTAGGATTTTCATAGTTTTTAGAAACAATTATCAAATAGTGAACCTATATAAAATCCCACAAAACATTCCTAAATGTTTCCAAAACCTCCCAAATTTCACCCACACACATTATATACACAAAATACCTAAGTGGCGTGTTCCATTCTTCAACTTGTAGTGCCACAAGGATGAAATCCTTTGGTATTTTTGTATACCTATTAAAGTCGAATTATTTTTGTAATCATGTAGGAAATTTATATGCTCTAATTTTATAAATAATTGTCTGGGAAATCAACTTGGGTATAGTTGATATTCCTATAAATTTTCAATTAACTAGGAAATACCCTATTATTCATTTTTAAATAATATATTTAATTAGACTTAATAAAAAATCCACATACAATAATTAATAAGGATTTTTTATATCTAATTCATTTAGAAATATATTTTTATTAATATTAGATTCTTATATGATTATAATTCCATATGCAATCCTCATTGATTTGGAAATTATTACTATATAAATTTTGAATGTGTTGGAATGTTCCCTTGGATAAATGTTGATGTATATTGATGTGGTGACTAGTATTATCTAGTATATGATTACTTGGAAGAATGATATTTGAAAATGTATATTATATGATAATTGAAGGTGGGGTTATTTACCCCTTATATTAATTATTTTCTTTCCTATTGTTACCCCTTCTAAATTAGTACTTTCACTTATCTCCATTTGTCCATTGGGGCCAATAATTGATAGATATTTCTTGGTAAATTCTTAGAAAAAAAATTAATGGCGCATTAAAGGTGTTATGATTAGTTTAAAGTCTCAATGTAAGACTAATTACCCATGGTTTTTTAGTGGTTACATATGTTATTAGACGCTTTGGAATTGTCCACCGTATGTATGGTTAGTGTTCAGGTTGCTTTGGTTGTCATATGGTGACATGAAATGTATGATCATTATTCCTATTGGTTTTTTCTCAGGTGGGTGTGTTCCAAAATTAATATATTTCTTTATACATATATAAATATATCATGTTCATACACTTATTTCCTAAAGCACTCAAAATTATTGAGGCTTTTTTTATTCTATGTGTGTTATTGAACTCAATAGTCAGATTTTTACATATCATGGGTTGTGATTTATATTGGTAGAAGATAATTGTATATTTAAAGGTACTTGTATCACATAGAGTTTGAACATTGTTATTTTATATTTCAATGAAGGTTGATGAATCAACTTGAGTATTTTTTGAGAATCATCGGTGGATGATTTTTTTAATTTTAGTTTTTATTAAAATGGATTATCATGTGTTCCATTAATATAATTAATGATTCATTATTATCTATTGTGAATTTTTTATTTGTTACTACATAATATAGATAGATTTAATGCACACTATTTCTTATTATGAGGGGATTTGGGGCACTATATTTTTTATTTAATGGTTTTGGTGATTTTTCATATATGGATGGTTCATGCTATTTTTTTGGACATTCATTGATAAAACTCATGTTATGTATGGTAGGGTATTCTATATCCATTATTATTTTAATTTTTGACTATTATTTAACATTCATTAGTATATATTGTGGTGTAAATGAGGTATTAGCGCGTCCCTACACAACTATCGTTTAATCAAACTAGTATATAGCCTACAAATCTAGACTTAAACAATTCAATTATCCAATAAAAATTATTATTCATAGATATATTTTTGTTTCCCAAAACCAATATTTATAACAAAAATAAGGTACATAAGAGGGGATAAACATTAATGTACTATATGGAATATGTATTTTTTTTAATTTCAGTTTTTTTCTTTTAACATTTTTTTGAATGAGACCTTTATAATTATGTATTTGTAAACAAATTTTTTAGATTATTAACATGATATTAATTGCATTATGTTGGTTTAGAATTATTATAATCAATATAATATCTAAATATAATATTTATCCATTTTCTATCAATGACTCATTAATTGTCAATTTACCCACACTCAATGAAATTTTTAATTATTTTTTTTATCACCTTACGTAATGTTTGTTAGTTTATATTTTATATTTATAAATAAATATATTTGAAATAATATATATTAATTATTAATATTTTATTATTATAGGTATTGTCCCTATCTCGAATATCTGAAATGCCTTATTTGTGGTAGGTTTACATACATATGAGGATGTTTTCAACTATTTACTTATCATTAGCTTCATTTGTAGATAGTGTATGATATTCAAAATTAATAATTATGAATTTTGTATTATTATTATGATTCAATTTCTCGTTTTTTTAATGGATATATTATAATTAAATTGAACTGTAACATCAAATTAAAATATGGAAATCCCAATAAACATATCATCAAATCATCTTATATTAAAATATTATAATATTTAATTTATATTAAAAATGAGTGGTATATAAATATATAAATGGTGATAACATACAAAAGTATTTATATTTTAAAAATAAAAAGTTTGTTATATCAAATATGAAAATAAAATTAATCGAAAATGTAGTTAAGGTAAGTGGACTCTCAAAGATTTATTTTCCATTTCTGGTTAATCTCTACTTCAACCAATTCTTCCTATAATTCTTCAATAATTACATTAAAATATCTCCTATTTCAATTTCCCATTGCATTTTCTATGGTTGTTAATGTTTTAAAGAAACACAAATTAACAATTAATTATTATTAATTACTATTTATAAATTCCACGTTATTTATTATACTCATGTATTCTTAAATTTTTTATTTATAAAATATTCATTAACTATGATCATTTCTTTAAAAATAAGAAATTTAATATCCTAAATCATGGTCTACCATCTTCTTTTGGGAATAATAATTTTTATTCTTTGAAAAAATACTTTTCAAATTCTTATTTAATCCTTTGATTTCTCACTTTTTCATTTCATGATTATTATTTAAATATTATTCTTTTAAATGTGGAATGCATTTTTATTATCATATTATTTATTTATGATTGGGAAAAAATATAGTCTTGTGAATAAATTTTTTATGTCATATATCTAAAAATATTAATATTCATGAACGTGATATTTTTTTGTTCATAATCGTTGATTTTTCATGATCTGGGATCATTATTTATAGTTCCATTATGTTTTATTATTATTCATGAACTATATTCAATTTATTTACATATGGTTTCCATGTCCTATTAAATATGTTAATACAATAATAATATTATAAATAGTATTTTCTTCACCCATGTTGTCATGATTATTCATACCCACTTTTGATACTATTAATCCCCCCATTATAGTGAATTTTCTCCCAAATTCATTGATATATATCTTTTTGTGGTCAAATTTTCTACTGATATTATGAATGTATTTTGGATGAATGTAAATAATTATTTGAATAATATATAAATATTAGAAGTTAATATTTTATTATAAATATAATTTTTATAATACAGAAAACCTATAATTTTTATAAATTTCATTATTCTATATGTCTATCATAAAAATAATACAATAATCATGTATATAAAGAGTAGTAAGTTATATTTTATTCCAGAAAATCATTTATAAAAAATAAAGAAACGTTATCATATTTAGGAATATATTATATGATGAGTGTAACAACCTATTAGTACCCAACTATAATTATTTTTAGTACAAATATTGATCATTAAATGATTAGTTTCATTGAATAATAGACGTTCTCTTTTCAAACACTATATTTAGGGTCCTTGAATGAAAATAAAAAATTATTTTTTTCATTTGATTTTTTCTAATTTTTCTTAAAAATCATTTATAATCCTACATCAACTCTATTACGATGAAATCCCATATTTGAAACCACACACATTTAACCTAACTGCATTCATATTGTTCTTGAAAAATGAAAAACATCATTTTTTCTTCATCAAGACTATCTGAAATTATTTAGTTGGTGGTGAAAGGCCCCCAGATGGTATAAACACATAAATTTATGGAATTCACCCATATCAACTACAATCATAATAATTTAGACCCCTTATATATCAATATACAATGTCTCCTTGTGAAATAATACTATGAATTTACTATTATATTCCATAACACCTATCATTAAAATGAAATCATAACATATTTAATGTTATAAAATATGATAATTATAATATAGTAACATTGATTACAAATAACATATGCCTATATATTTATATATTGAGAAAAAACTCTACCAATATATACAAAATCTGATACACGGATAACCTCATTACCACCCTTGAATCACAACTAAACAGATACGGTGCCTACTATACAACCCATATAGTAACCTATGAAAATTATGATTCTAAAAAATAATTATTAAATAATAATATACATTCTCACATAGGGATATATAATGAACATAATAAAATATCATATATATTTAGTAATTTCATTGCCTATCTCATGGGTACATAGTAATCAATTCATATAGAATCCGAAGGTATATTCATTACTATAATGATATTTTACACATAATGTTAAAATAACACTAAACATTTTAACGAAGAATCATAAATCAATGAATTGTAATTTTTTTATAATTGAGGAAATATAGTGTTCCCACACCCTGTTGAGGAAGTGTAGCAAAAAGGGGGAAGCAATAAAACCCATAATAAATTTTATGGTACATGCTTTACTATTTATTGTATTTACATATTATTTTATTATTTTGATTTTTTTAAATTAAAAGGTATTTGAAAATGAATAAGGTTATAATTCCTAGAATATTCAACATAGACATGAGTTTCTAGAAGTATTCAAAGGGTTGTTTCGTGGTTTTCATATCCATATGACTCTAATTTTTGTGTTATAAAATTATTCACATTGTTGGTGCATGTTTTTATGAACCATGCACTAAACATTGTGCTCTACTAATAATATAATAATTTTATCTATAAAAAATTAATTTAATTTAGTAATTAATGTTTTCCTTCAACATTTTACCTGGAAGAATTATGATTTATCCATTCAACTAACCTCGTCCCCTCCATCAAGAATTTTGGTTCATTAATACCCAAAATTCCCCCAAAAACATTAATGTATGCGGTTTTTTACAACATCCTCCAACATTTTATTAAATTATCCTCTATTTAAATTTAAAATTTAATACATGTTTTCATATGGTAATTTTCAATATATTTTTTATGGGAGGTTCTTATGATTATATTATTTATTTTATTCACACCCATAGTTTATGTTCAGTAACAATTTAATAAGTATAGGAAATTCAATTATTCTATAGATCTATGAGTTTAATATATCAAAGTGGATGTTTTTAGGAGATATAAGGTGGTTCATGATTGGATAATTGTTATTAGAAATTGTTCTCTTACACTTGAATATCATGATCCAAGGATAATGGCATTATAAATATCAAAAGGATTGGTGGATTGTTTTTGAAGCCGCATGGTCCAAACATTGGGACCTCCAAATTTATATATGGGTGAACCCTTATTGTTGGGGAAGTTTTTGTAAAAGTATGATTCCAAAACATGTTTCCAACACGTTTTTAAAAAATGTGTTTTTCCAAAAAAATTAACTATTCGATTTTAACACATTTCAACACCCTCTCTCCATTTAGGATTCATATATCCCTACACAAACCTCCCATCTTATTAATATATCTCATAGATCTATCTCATCGGTGATTTGATATTATTTCTTCAATGAAGATCCATGTATGTTTCACATCACTTCCCATCATGTGATATTCTTCTTTATATCTCCACTTTCCATCCCATCGGTAGTTGTAGTGAACTATAGTAGGTGGAATATGTATTTTTAACCTGGTTCTTGATTTTTCATGTATCTTATTTCATTCAAATGTTATATAGAGTTATGGTCTGAAAATTTACAACTATTTGGTATTTATTTAAAAGTAAAAGGTACTTAGTTTAAGGTTGTCCTATTAATAGATGTTTTGAATGTTCTCATGTTTATTCATAAATGTGTTATAATTTTTATTTTCTGTGAAAATGGGTAATTTAAAAGGTTTTTATGTTCATACTGAACATGAAAAGGTTTATACTATTTGAAAATGGTGTGAAATGTTATTCTTTATCATGAGATTAATTGGTTTGTAGAGAAATCTCATTGGTATAGTTATAAATTGGAATAATTCACATTCGAAGCATATGAATCATGGTGGGTAGAGTATGGACTAGAAGGTGGGGTACAATATTATGGCCTTAGTACAATATCCCATTATGGTTTATGATTCATCAAAATCTAATAAACATTATGATGTTGTGGGTACAAATTGAACATTGGATTATTCCTCTATAGTTGTCCTTGAGTGAGGGTAGTTTTCTCATTGGATTGATCATCAATTATATTAGGATATTATAACCCTAATAACCTAGCTACCTCGAGGATTCCAATGGATATTACAAAATTCTCTCAACCACATATGTTATTATTGAATAATTAATTTACAATTTAATGCAATAGAATATTATAAAACATATCAATTTTTTTTCAATTAAAACTGGTACATTATTTCATCTTATAATATATATTTTTTGGAACAGTTGGAGGTATCCTATATGTAATCTCATGTCACAATATACATATACTCCATTGGTATATATATCCCACTATGTTCTATCTCTGGAAAATGAATTTCCTCAGTTGGTGGTGGAAAATAATCTAACATGTGGTTCATTTTATTAAATGTGTTGATGGTGGTTAAATATTCAGTGTTTTATCTCATGAAACATGGATGATTTTCTTTATTTTTTATTGGTTCACTCTCCATCTATCCAATTTTCTTGGTTATAAATGTGTACATTATAATAAAATTTTTATATTCACTTCTTTTGAATAACTTATAAGGAATAATTATTGTGATTATTTATTTTATTGGTGTATTATTTGATGATATGGATTTTGATCCTTATTGTTAGTTGTAAATAACTCCCAAAGGAGTTCTTTAATGCCCCCGAATAGATGTCTAGGTCGTGGGGATCAGAAATACCCTTTGTGCGAAGCCATGGGATGGGTAGGGTGTCATTATTTATGGAATCCAGTAACACTTTGTAAAAAATTAGTATCAGAATAGGTTTTCACTTTTTTTGTATCATGAATTATGGATTTCTATACTGAAATAAACATTGCATGTTATATATTTATGTTATAGTTTCAATTTTTTTCCTATCCAACAGACCAAATGTTGGGCCTTGAGTTACCATAAAATGTTATAAACTAATTCGAATAAATCTTAATGTATAGAACATATCCTGATGTCTTGGCATGGGATCTAATGCATGGTGGAGATTTATGATTTTTGATTGATTTCATTGTTTTTTTCACATTAACATGTATTCTTTATGATTTCTTACATGAATCTTCATTCTTTTATATATTTATGCTTGATATATTCTTTTATTTAATGTTGTGGATTCATTCAATCCCAAACACGTCATTGGAATTCATTAGAGGAGGACAAAGATTGTAAATCATCACTAGTTGATTGAAGATTAATAGAGGAAGTTATGAAATCTATTGGAGCCATTGTTTAGGGGGTGGGATGTTTTTCATTCTTTATTTAAGAAAGTCTAATAGAAATTAGAAAATTATCTTGATTAAGAGTTCATTCTCATAATATTCATTAAATTTATAATTTCATGAATCCTCTTGTAGTGATTGACATGGTATGTAAGATTGAAATGACCTTTTAGTTCATCAATATTCTAGAAGTTGTTAAGGTAATGTGTGTGTTTTTTATATTGGAATGAACCAATCACTGGTGTTGCCAATATGTATTTCAGGAAGGGGAATATGGTCAGGTGGGGTGGAAGAATTTCTAATCCACCTTATCCATGATGTACATTCCAAAGGTTACATGGATTTCTAAATTCTAGGAATTCATGGCCCCTACATTTGGTAGAAAATTCTATGACGTATATTAAAAATTCATCATAGAATAGTTCTACCTTCATACCTGTCTATTTACTAATGAAAATATGAAATCCCTCCAATTTGAAATTAATTTCATGCTTGATATTTGATCTCATGTATTCTTGTCTATATTGAATACCTATGATTAGGTGCTTAACTAAGATCTAACGGAGGATATCGACTAGGAATATATGTTTTGTTAGTTTGGAATACTTCCAACACTAATGCTGAGTGATATTGACTCATCTAAAAAGATGGGTAATCATTGGGAATTTGGGGTGAATGGGTTTAGTCATTCTATATATCCACTCTTACACTTGTTTTCATTACTAAAAAGTGGTTTTTTTAATCAATTAGTGTTAGATGTCGAGGCATTTTCATACCATTTTTATAATCCAAACTAGAGCTTTCCACTACTATGGAATCATTGGACATATGAAATAGTTTTATAAGATTTCTTACTTATGTCATAGTGATTAAGAATCTATAGTACCTTTGGGCCAAACAATACCATGTGATGTATCTAGAGCTCTGGGATCTCTTTTATATGATGTGTACGTAAGCCTTGATCTTATTTTTGAAAATTTCATCATATTTTATTGCAACACACCAGTAATCAACAATATGAATAAACCTAAATAACGAACCTTCATTTTGTGGATCATGCATTAGTCAAATTCTTTAATGAAACTCTGATATTTTGAGGTACCATTTTTGGTACATCGTAAACAATATTTTTTATTTTTTATACATGTTATTCTTTATCATTCATTTGTATTCTCATTTTGTATTGGTCAAAATATCCAACTGATCTTAAGTCATATGACATGGAGCATCTCACACCTACCAGAAGGAGGATGTTGTGGGGTTTTTAATGTGCATTTTGTGTTAAATCATTATCAGATGTTGAGTTTAGATTATATTTTATTATCCTAGAGATATGTCTTTTTGACTTGATCCAAATAATATACAATAAAAATAAATTTAATTCTTACGTCGGCTTGTATTTTTTGTAGGAAATTTTCACTACAACTAATGGGATACCTTGATTTTTCTAGAGATAATGCCATCCGAGGTGAGGATGAGATAATCCACCAATTAAAAATCGAGGTATGATTTCATTTTAGTTATCCTATCTATTATAGGATGATTTTGGGTGAGGTTTTATGTGTTCGTTTCCTACCACAGTTTGTGGGTTCCCAGGTATTCCCATATTATTTATTTCACTTATAATGAAATATGGTATATTTCACCATTTATTTGGTATCAAGGGGAAAATAAAATATCTTCATCCACATATCATATAGAACCAACCAAAATGAAGAAATTGTATATATATAGTTTTCTAATTTGGAATCTAGTTGTTTAATTCTCTTAAGAATATCTCTATAAGACACTAGTGAATTTTTATAAGAGCATGGAACCCTTCTTATAGGAATCGACTACTGAAAGATGAACTGAGTTACCATCAAGAATAAATATTCCCTTATTTATGCTAATAACTTACTATACCTTATCAAATAGGAATGGTGTTTCCATATATCAACATTAATTCTGGGTATCACTAGTTAATGGTGAGGGAGAACGATATTACAAAGACAAATTTTATATGAATGTATGAAATTTTTATGTATTCAATAAAGGATTTCAAATTGAAACATTCTCATAATATTTTTATGGAATTGAATAACTATGTTTTCAATGGATAAAATTGAAAAAAATTAGTGTTTTTGTATGTCCTTATATTTAACTAGGGATTATAAGTGGACAAAATTACACACATGTGAATTATTCATGGAATGCATTGGGAAGATCCATAAAGTATTATAGAAATAAATTATTCTTTTTGATTAAGGTATGTGATACCAAATGTTGGATTTTAAAAAGTATTAAATTTATATATGATGAATATAATTAATCAAATCTATAGAGTATGTGTTCAATATATAAATAGTGGGACACATGGTTTGCGAATAATGCTTAGAGTGCCACAGAATATATCAATCACATATGGTACATAATATCATATGATTATTTTTTTATATTTTTAAAATATAACATTGGAATATTTTTGTTTTAAAATTTATGTTAGGAATATTATTAGAGGAATTTTTATATATCGATAGATTATAGTTTTCCCTTCCTTTTTACATAGTATTATTGGATTATAAGCCTAAATGTTTAGAAAATACAATCCAAGGATAAAAAATTCTTTAATATATTGAATAGAGATTATATAATATTAAAATTTGAAAATATATTAGAAAATAATTCCATTTATTTCCATAATGAACTCATAAGATCCTAAAAGATCAAAAAAATGTATAGGATAACATTGGAAATACATAGAAAAAAAGGATGATCTGAAAATCCCAGTATGTGAATAAACATGGAAAACATGTGTAGCACTTGAGACATAATTCTTTATACAATGACATAAAATTAATTTATCATGAATAATAATATTGATATAAAACATATATTACAATTAATAATATGATCATGTAAATATTAGAATGTGGGAAAAATATATATCATGACATAACGACGAGTCATGGAAAACTTCCAAAATGATATCACATGGTGGGAAGAGTCCAATAATGAATTAGGAATACTCCATAAACCCATAAATAACATATCATTAGATGAAATATTAACCAATTAAATGGTGAACTATCTGGTTGCACCAATAATAGTATGTAAAAGAATACGTGTGACACGAAAATAAATCAAAAGTTAGTACAAAAATATATGATTAAAGACCCTGAATTTCCATGTAATTTTTTTAATTAAATGGGAATTTTATGAGTCTGAAAAATTGAATACACATGATTCTGAGGCCTAGTGTGCACAGAATCAAGTTCTGATGTTTTGTTCAGGTACGTTCTGTAAACGAATGAGTGGGTTTTTTCTAACTTTTGAACCGGTGCTCGGAATTGAAATCTGAGGGAACCGTTTAATTCGTAGCGCTGTTATTCCCTTAAAGAGACTATCACCTCGACAGTAGTTGATCGGGGGTGAAAATTAGTTTTTGGGAATTTTGTGGAAACAATAAACTAAAATGAACAAATTTTTTATATTATTATATCTTTTGTAACCACCCATGTGGAACATAGAAGTGGGGACCATCACACCTTATCCTCCCATGAGAGGATATGGTGGTGGGGACCACTACACCTTAACCTGCCAAGAGTTATGGTGGTGGGGACCACCCAAGTTTTATCCCACATTATTGTAGGGGGAGAGGAAACCCCTCAAATCTGTCAATTAATTTTATGTGTCAACGTAATATTACTTTCTTTAAATTTCATTTTATGTGTCCATGTAAAATGAAATGCTTTAAATTTTATTTTATTTTTCAACAAAAAATTGAATGCAATCAATTAATTTATGTGTCAACATAAAATTATAATCTATCCATTAATTTTATGTTTCAATATAAAATTAAATTCTATCAATTAAATTTATGTGTCAACAAAAAATAAAATTCTATCAATTTTTTCGATGCTGGATATTTCTTTTCCTTCATGGTGGAATTGGGGAATGTTTTGGCTATAGAGAATTGGAAGGAGATCTTGGGAGAAAGATTCTCCGAAGAAAAATACATTCCACCGATGAAGAATGTTGACCACAACTTCAACCATCTTCCTCAGGACATACTCCGATGCAGGACGTCTTCGACTATGATGAGCCGGCGCACAAACCGACAATTGAGGAAAACACTGATGAAATTGACGTTCATATTTTCCCAACGATCTATCTTCTTTTCTTTGACTCCATCCAATAACAACGAACATGTTAGGGGTTATTATCGAATTATTCAATCTTTTCGATTATTATCCTCATTCTTGGTTCATGAATAAAGTTTATCGGCCTACTACCACTCTAAACTTAGTGTGTACGGGCCAAAATAACATTTCCCGACCCCTCTGCCGATCTCCATTGGTGTTTTTCACGGTGAAGAAGATTAGTAACCAACGTGGAGGAGCACATGAACGGAGGCCGACACCACAACCGGATGCAATAAAGGAAACCACTCATGTCACCGCTCTGCGGCCCCGCCGCCCCGCTGCGCCCTCGCGGCAGCCCTAGCCAAGCCACCCGCACCTTCGTAGCAGCCCCCAACTAGGCCACCCTTAGCCCACATTCACCCTGTGCACCCCACATGCCCCACGGCTCCACCTTCCATGATCCCCACATTCCCCATGCTCCATGCGGCTCCACGTGCCCTGCACACCCAACGCACCACGCAGCTCCACCGTTCAGGCGCCCCGCCTACCCCATGGCTCTACGCGCCCCGCACACCCCGCTCTACCCGCGACTGCTCTATCCACACACCTCATGTTGTCGCTGGCTGAACCGGCACACCAGCCTCTCGCGCCGCCCCAACCATGCCAGGTCTCTGGCCCCTCACAGTGCACCGTCCGAACTGGTCCGTGCCCTCGCGGCGCCCCAGCCGAACCGGCACGCAACCTCTTGGCACCTCAGATGAATAGGCCCTAGCCTCTAGGCTGAGATGCCCCGAGCCGTGCCCCCTCGTGGAGTCCTCCGGGGTGAGCTTCCCCCTCGCGGCACTTTCCGGGCCGTACCGCCCTTGTGACGACTCGCGGTCGGTCCACACCCTCGCGATCCTCTGTGAACCCTCTCAGCCAGCAGGGCTGTACCCAACTGGTCGGGCTGAACCAAACGGGATGGCACACCCAACGGGTCTGGATAGAACCAACAGGATAGGCCGGGTCGACTCGAACATCGTCGGTCCGACCGGGTCAGACCGGACCCGGGCCCACTACAACCCTCTACTATATTTTGGCCATATATTTGGCACTTGCCATCCGTTTGATGAACCATCATTGGTGCTGGTAATCTTGGAGCATAACGTTCCCTTTGAGTATAACCCACTATAGTTTGGGGTATAGTTGAGATGTTCCCATGTTGGGTCGTGCACGAATCCAACCAGGCCCCTGGGACTAAAAGACTAATAACTCACAGACCGGGTGTCTGATTGACATGCTGTCTGTTACGTTGAGACCCCTATGACATGGCGGACCATTGAGATACTTATTCCTGGTTATTTGTGATAGTTTGAGTATCTACCAATATCTTGTGGAGCGTATCCTTTTAGTGACGAGCGAGCAGAGTGCGAAGACCTAGTTGCTGGCTGAGACCTGATGACTGTTTACCGTTTGACTCAGAGTGATTCTACTAGCCCATTGGGGTGTTCCTTCTTGTGGTGGCAGACCCACGGTGGAGGAGCACTTGGATGTGGTGGCAGACACATGTTACATGACAGGAGGAGTACCTCAGCAGGCAATAAGGAGGAGCGCCTGGGTGTGGCAGCAGACCCGCGGTGGGGAGCGCCTCTGTGGGATGCAACATACCAACGGTACTCGGCAGAAGGAGTACATCAGTAGTCCAAGGATAGTGGGAAGCATGCTTGGTGTCGCAGAAGTCCCATTGTACTCAATTTAGAAGGAGTTATCCGACGACCAAGGTTTCGATAATGTGAATAAAATCCAGGTTGAGCTGAGTCAGTAGTTTTGTGTTTTCTTTATTATTGAGAGAGATTATTTTATAATTTAGTTATATGTATGGGAATACACCTATGTAGGTCTATCTGTTGATTCCATACTATTTGGCATATCCATGGTGGATTTGTGAGACCTTGAGTTTCAAGGGGTCCCAACTGAGTATCATTATACTCACGCCGGCACCAGCTAGGCCCACACCATGTTTTGTTGGATACAGACAACGGACAATGCTGACTAAGGCTGAGAGTACCAGGACTGGACGGTAACCGGAGGTTGACTTACGATGAGTTGGTATACAAAGGAGACTAACAGACTTGAGGTGCTAAGGAGGCTATCTATATCTACCCATCAGGTAGGAACCCCGGAGGATGACCCAACAACTGTTTTTCCTTTTATCAGTTGTAATTGTACTTCCAGTTCCTTGTACTTTATAGTTGGGTGTGTATTTGCAGCCCCTTTTACTTTTCAGAACTCTTTTGCTATACATTTTACTTATAGTTTTGTATCCGTCTTTGTGCCATGTTGTATGCATTTACAGGTAATAAAGGAAATTCCTTCCCAGATTTAGGGGATTACGCCATTGGTTCTAGTTGCCAGCCCTTGGCCTATAGAAGGGGGGCTTGGGGTAGTCATGGCCCCAGCCCTGAAGGACGGGTCGTGACAAATTCGTATCTGAGGTGTCCGTTCTACTGCAGATCTTAGGACTCTATTCTTTCTTTTCTATGAAGCAATATTTTTAAGGGTAGTGAGTGTGTTTTTTAGTTCAAGGAGACTAGTGTTGGTGCGGTGGCCGACATATCCATACACCAGGACCCTGACTTTTGATTTCTGAGTCAGTGCCCGAAAACACTGACTGTATATGTGTTTTAAAAAATTTTCATTATGTCAACTCAACCAGGTCAGCTCACCAGGTATAACTTGTAACTCTAACACACCTGTTTCTTTTCATGATACCTCCACGCAGACAACTGGCTAGTGTTCTGAGAGTTATACGCAGAGATAGCCCACTGAGTGACAAGGCCTTGCTGTAGGGCCCTTTTCCAGCGGAGGCACTAGCGGTACCACTCCCCATTGGGCCACCGATGACACCATCCCCATCAGTAGATGGCGTAAGCCACATGAGTGCATTTCATGAGTTCCAACGCCGGAGGCCACCCAGGTTCAAGGGAGAGACGGACCCACATGCGGTTGAGGATTGGCTGGAGGCTATGGTGAGGGAATTCCGACTGGTAGGGACACCAGCAGACCTTATGTTGATTCTTGCTGCTATCCTTCTATAGGGAGCAGCAGAATGATGGTGGAGCTTGATGCTCTTGGTTCATGATGAGGTGACACTTTTCGGGGCAGACTTCGAGATCCTGTTTTAGGCAGAGTTTGTTCCAGTGACTCTCCGTGAAGTGCGCATACATGAGCTACTTCATCTGCAGTAGGGAAGCATGACTATAGATAAGTATATAGTGATTTTCACAAACCTCTCACGCTACTCCACTGGTAAGGTGCGTGACCCATTCGTTAGGGCCCGAACCTTCAAGCATGGGCTCAGGCGAGAGAACATGGTTTTAGTGATCTCACTGAGCATCCCGATGCAGGAAGGGGTGTTAGAGAGAGCCCTCCAAGTGGAGATTTTCCTTGCTGAGAAGTCTCCAGCAGCGAGATCCACCACCATTCGACACATAGTCGAGTCTTCTATAGCTAGAAATAGATAGATTTCATAGAGATCCAAGAGGACAAGACCTAACGGTGCACAACCGCATGACTCAGGATAAGTTGTGCGGGGCACCCGAAGCCGAAACAGACATTCCAGGAGTGGGAAGTGTTACCCATATGGCAGACAGGTTTACATGGCTTGTGACTATCTGACCCGCCGTTCAGATGATCAAAAGGCTGTTGGAGGTCTGCCCAGAAAGGGATAGAGATTCGAATGTGGTGGTCCGCAGGGCGCAGGTTGATGTGGCAGAGGATCTAGTTTTGTAACTGGTGGTGGGCGGCGTTTCGAAGTGTTATTGCCACCACCACCAGGCGGTCCACCCCGACTTCATAGAGTAGGTGGACAAGGGAGAGCTCAGCTCCATGCAGCTGCGACCTTCGTTCATGGCGCTCCGGAGATGATACGAGGTACGATCTGTGTCTACTCAACTATAGCTGCAATACTTATAGACATAGGTTCCAGTCATTCTTTTATTCCACTTTCCTCGTTTAGAGCTTATAGATTCCAGCGGATCCGTTGGCTCGATCAATACGGCTAGATACTCTTACGAGATCAGATTCGATGATTACACACTGGTGCCAGTAGTTTGAGATTACTCTAGGAGGCGATAGCTTCGGGTGGGATCTCCTAGCAGCGGAGTCGAGGCCTTACAACGTCATCTTTGATATAGACTAGTTATCTATTCTCCATTTTTAGATTTAATGTATTAGGCACAATGTGTAGTGTGTCCACACAGATGGGACCAGTTTTACCTTCACCGGCAAGAAGGGAGCCATTGCAGCACATGATTGACTTGCTCGGAGGAGAGTACAGTCGATCACTCATCAATTGGCAAGCCTTACCCTCAGAGCAGTTGATGTGGAGAGTCCGAGCAATCCAATAGTGGTTGACCAGTAAACGGATGTCTTCCCTGATGATGTTCATGGTCTTCCCCCTCATAGAGAGGTAGACATTTACATTTACTTGTACCCCAGGACGACACCAATATCTACACCAGCACATCAGATGGCTCTTGCAGAGCTTTACGAGCTGTGGGTACAACTAGAGGACTTGCAGGGGAAGGGATTCATCTAGCCCAATTCTTCTCCCCAGGTAGCCCCGATTCTATTCGCCAAGAAGGTGGATGGGTGCTTGAGGCTTTGTGATGCATATCGGTGACTGAACCGGGTGACCGTGAAGAACATGTACCCACTCCTGAGGATTGACAACCTCTTTGATCCGTTAAATTGAGAAATATGGTTATCGAAGATAGACCTCAGTTCAAGATATCACCAGCTCAGAGTTTCAGACGAAGATATGAAGAATTCAGTTTTCAGATGTTGGTACGGGCAATTCAATTTCTTGGTTATGCCTTTTGGAATAACCAATGCTCCAGCAGTGATCCTGGGACTCATGAACAAGATCTTCCAGCCATACCTCGATCTCTTTATCGAAGTCTTCATAGATGACATTCAGATCTACTTGACTGTTAAGGAGGAGAATGCCTATAATTTTCAGGTAGTACTGGACACACTCCAAGAGAACCAGCCCTATGGTATGATCTCGAAGTGCCAATTTTGGATCCGAGAGGTTCACTTTCGGGGACATGTCATCTCGAAGGCTGGAGTTGCAGTGGATCCAGTGAAGATTGATGAGGTACTTCCTTGGGGGACCCCTAAAGTGTGATGGAGGTACGGTGTTTCCTGGGATTGGCTAGTTATTAATGAAGGTTGGTACCAAACTTCTCCAGAGTTGTAGCACCACTACCATCCTTGATGAAGATGGGAAAACCCTTTGTGTGGTCGAAGAGATTACAATATAGATTTCAGGAGTAGAGGCAGAGGCTGAATAGTTCAACCATCTTGAGGCTTCTAGAGGAAAGCGTAGGGCACATAGTCTACTACGAGGAATCAGGGACTGATATCAGATATGTCCTGATTCAGGATCAAGAAGTGATCGCAAATGGTACATGAAAGCAGAGACAACATGAGCAGAACTATGCTACCCATGACCTAGAGTTATTGGCAGTGGTCTTCACATTGAAGATGTGGTTACACTATCTGATGGGCGACCATTTTACCACATACTCTGATCACAAAATACTTAGGTATATCTTCTCTCAGAAGGACCTTAACCTGAGACAATGACGTTGGCATGAGTCCCTCCAAGACTATGACTTCGAGACGGTCTATACTCCTGGGAAGGGTAACATTGCTTCAGATGCACTCTGTAAGAGATCTAGTATACAACTACTAGGAAAGGTGAAAGAGCATCTGGCTGATTAATAGATATCCTTTGTGGATGGAGATGGAGAAACCTTCCTTCAGTCTCATACAGTCACTCCCCCACTTCTTCAACGAGTCAGGGAAGCACAACATGGGGATACTGACAGCAAGGCACGATGAGCTCAGATATCCACAGGGCAGGCACATGATGGATTATCTGAAGGTGGGATCACATCATCCTCTTCAGTGGACATAATATGGTACACATGTCACTTCAGGAAGATGTTTTGAGGGAGTTCCAAAAATTCACTCTAGCGGTACATCCAGAAGTGGCGAAGAAGTACCAGGATCTCCAATGACAGCACTGGTGGCCATGAATAAAGAAAGTAGTTGCATGGATTGTCTCACGATGCCTCACTTGTCAGCAAGTGAAGGCAGAGCATCATGTACTAGAAGGTTTGGTTCAACCTTTAGAGGTTCCATAGTGGTAGTTGGATGGGAAATCCATGAACTTCGTGATAGGACTTCCACGTACATCCAGAAGTCGTGACTCGATTTAGGTGACTGTCGACCGACTCACCAAGTCAGCCCACTTCCTACCGATCAGAGTACAAGGATCAGTGGAGAGCATGGGATGCCTCTATGTGCAGGAGATTGTGCAGATATAGGGGATACCTTCGTCTATTGTATCTGATCGTGATGCACGTTTCACTTCTAGTATATGGAAGAGATTGTAGAAGCATTTGAGATGCAGCTTTGTTTGAGCACCGCCTTCCATCCTCATATGGATGATCAGACTGAGCAGACTATTCAGATCCTCGGGGACATGCTACATGCTTGTGTCATCAACTTTGGTCATAGCTGGAAGGATCACTTACCTTTGATGGAGTTTAAATACAATAATAGCTATCACTCCACTATTATGATGGCAGTTGTTGAGGTGTTATACGGGCGACCGTGTAGATCACCTTTGTGCAGGACTGACCCAGGGGAGTCAGCACTAGTAGGACCAAAGATGGAATGGACTTCCAAAGAGAAGTTGCAGATTATCCAAGAGTGGATGAAGACTACACATAGTAGAAAAAAGTCATAAGCCGACAATAGATGGAGACCTCTAGAGTTCAAGGATGGAGACAATATCTTTCTACAAGTCTCACCACGATGAGGTATACAGAGATTTGGATGAGGCGACAAGTTATCTTCAAGAATCATTGGGCCTTTTCAGGACCTCAACAGAGTTAGCAAGGTGGCATACCTCTTAGCACTTCTACTTCAGATGCACCGGGTGCATGACATCTTCCACGTATCTCAGTTGAGGAGATATGGAAAAGACCCTTCCCACATCAACGACCATGGAGAGATGGATGTCGATGATGGGGAAAAATTTACGGAGGTTCTAGTGGATTTTGAGGATCGACATGAGCGGGTATTTCGTGGTTGGTTGATACCTCTAGTGCGCATTCGCTGGCAGCACGGGATCCTTTAGGAGAGCACATGGGAGCAGGAGGCTCAGATGCATGCTCAGTAACCCCACTAGTTCCCTTAGAATGAGTTGTGGATTACAAGGATATAGAGCCCTGAGGTGTGAAGAATTTAAAGACTTGGAATTTCTATGTAATTTTTTTATTTAAATGGGAATTTTACGAGACCACAAAAATTGATGGCGCATGATTCTGAGGCTAGGTGTGCCCGGAATAAATTTATGATATTTTGTTCAGTTACATTGAGTAAGCATATGAGCATGTTTTTTCTTACATTTGAACTGGTTCTCAAAATTGAAATCTAAAGGCACTGTTGTACTCGCAGCGCAGGTATTCGCATAAGGAGACTTTCACCTCGACGGTAGTTGGTCGAGGGTGAAAGTTTGTTTTTGTATTTTTCATGGAAAAAATAAAGTTAAATAAAAACATGTTTCGATTTATTTTATATATTGTAACCACCCATTTGAAAGTTATAAGTAGGGGCCACCATACATTATCCTCCCATGAGTTATGGTGGAAGGGGACACCCGAAATTTTTCCCTCATAATGGGGTGGGATAGGAAACATCTCAACTTCCTCAATTAATTTTATGTGTCAACGTAAAATTAAATGTTTTCATTTTAATTTTATGTTTCAACGTAAAATTTAATGATTTCAATTTAATTTTATGTGTTAATATGAAATGGAATGCTATCAATTGATTTTATATGTCAACATAAAATTAAATGCTATAAATTAATTTTATGTTTCAACATAAAAATAAATTATATCAATTAATTTTATTTGTCTATATAAAATTAAATCCGAACTATTGTTTTGATGTTGGCAATTCCTTTTCCTTCGCGGTGGAATTGGGGAAGGGTTTGGCTTCAGATAATTGGGAGGAGATCTTGGGAGAATGCTTCTCTATAGAAGAATGCGCCGCACCGATGAAGAACGTCGACCCTAACTTCGACCTTCTTCCTTGGGACTTCCTCTGATGAAGGACGTCTTCGACTACAACGAGTCGATGCAGAAACCGACGATCAAGGAAAACAGCGAAGACAGAGCTGTACATCTTTTCCCAACAATCCGTCTTCTTCCCCGCGACTCTGTCGATGAACAACGTACAAGGTCAGGTGCTATTATCGAATTGTTTAATCTTTTAAATTATTATCCTCATTCTCGGTTCAGGATTAAAGTAGATCGGCTTGCAACCACTCAAAATGTAGAGGGTGCGGGCCAAACTAACATGGCCCAAACCCTCTGCTAATCTCCATTACTATTCTTCATGATAGAGAAGGACGAAAACCTACGTGGAGGATCAAAATAATGGAAGTAGCCACCTCCACCACCCGCAACAAAGACAAAGGTGGATGGCGCTGCTCTGCGGCATCGCTGCCCCGCCGTGCCCTCGTGGTCGCCCCAGCAAAGCCACCCACACCCTCATGACAGCCCACAACCAAGCCACTCACGGACCCCATGTTCTCCTTGGCTCCACAGTTCGTGCGCCCCGTGCACCCTTCGGACCCCATGGCTCCACCGGCAGCGCGCCCCACACCGTCGCTGGCCAAACCGGCCTACCGGACTTTCGAGCTGCCCCGGTCGTGCCATCACGCTGGCCCCTCGCGACACCCCGGCTAAACTGGCCCCGGCCTCTGGGCTGAGTCTCCCCGAGATACGCCCCCTCACGGTGTCCTCCAGGCCAAACCACCCTCGCAATGCCCTCCAGGCCGTGCTGCCCCCTTGCGGCGCCCTCCGGGCTGAACCGCCGTTACGCCAAACTGCGGACGGTCCGCGCCTTCGTGACTGGTCCCCACCCTCGCAGACCTCCGCGACCCTTAGCAGTCAGATGGGCTGGGCCCGGCATGCCAGGACGAATCAAATGGGATGGCCCACAAAACGGGTCAGGCCAGACCCCTCGAATGAGGTCTAGTCGGACTGGACCTAGGACCATTATATCCCTTTACAATCTTTTGGCCATATCATTGGCACCTGATGTCTATTTGACAAACAGTAAGTGGAACTATTAATCATGGAGCATGATGGTCCCATTGAGTATACCCCACATGAGTTTTGGGTATAGTTTAGATACAACTAGTTTGGATCTTGCACGAATCTGACCTGGCCCCCGTGACTAAAAGGCAAATAACTTACAGACCGAGCGTCTGATTGATGTGTCTTCTATTGCATTGAGACCCCTATGATGTGGCATACCTTTGTGATAGTTTTTCATGGGCTTTGTGATATTTAGAGTATCGAAAAGTATCTCATGGAGCGGATCCTTCTTGTGATGAGAAAGTAGAGTGCAGAGACCTATTAGCTGGCTGAGACCTGACGACTACTGACCATTTGACTCGGAGTGATTCTAATATCCCAGTGGGTAGCGCCAAGTTGTGGTGGCTGACCCACGGTACTCAACAGGATGATTACCTCAGCAGGCTATGAGGGAGAGTGCTAGGGTGTAGCGGCAGACCCGTAGTGGGGAGCACCTCTGTGTGACGCCGATGACCCACGATACTTGACAGGAGAAGAACCAAAATATTCCAAGGTTAGTGGGAAGTGCGTTTGGTGTCGGGGAAGGCCCATTATATTCGATTTATTAGGATTTATCCAGAAGCTGTGGTTTCATTAATGGGAATAAATTCTTGGTTGATATGAGTCAGTACTTTTGTGTTTTCCTCTTGATTGAGACAGATTACTAAAAAACTGAGGTATATGTATGGGCATATACCTAAGCAGGGTTATATGTTGGTTCCTTACTTTTTGGTCTATCCTTGGTGGATTTGTGAGACCGTAAGGGTCTGAGGGTCCCTAATGTGTATCGTTATACTCACCCTTACACGGGCTATGACCGAAAATTCTGGTGTTGGACGTAGATGACGAACAGTGCTAACTGAGGCTAAGAGTACCGGGACTAGAAGGTAAACATAGGTGGACTTACGACAAGTCGGTACACGGAGGAGGCTGGTGGACGTGTAGAGTTGAGGAGGCTATCTATAACTACCCTTCATGTAGGAAACCCAAAGGATGACCCAAAAGCTGTTTTTTCCTTTATTCAGTTGAACATGAACTTCAAATTTCTAGTACTTTACTATTGGGCATGTATTTTCGGCCCCTTTTACTTTTCAACAATTTTTTTATACAGTTTACTTAGTGTTTTGTATCTAGTTGTGTTCTCTACTATTTGAATTTACAAGTTATAATGCCTATTCCTTCCCAAATTTGGTGGATTATGCCATTGGTTCTAATGTCCATCCCCTGCCCTATGGAAGGAGGTTTTGGGATAGTCATGGCACGAGCCCCGGGGGACGGGTTAGGATAATAAGGGCATCCCAATGAATGAAAAGTGTTTCATTATATTTTTATAACGATTAACCAAATACTGTAACATATTGGTATCCCTAAAATAAGGGATCAAATCATTCTTGGATAATGATAAAAAATATTAGAATATATCATAAATAATAATATTCAACTAATGTGAAAATATGAATCACATTTTTAGTTCACTTTAGAAATTTTCCCCATTAGTGTGGTTTAAGAAAAAATATTTAAAATTCATTAATGTTGATAAATTAATAGTTTTATCCATAAAAACAAAAATTATATAAAAATGGTGTTCATTTAAAATTTCTTTTTTTAATATTGGTTCCATAGAACATTTTATGGATTGTACTCGAAAATAGTGAACTTCCCTTTATTCAGGTTTTCTTATCATGAGGGATTTATGGGTAACATTTTAAATTTGTATTTTTAAATAGAAAATTATTAATTGTGATACTAATATATATTTTTAAAATACATACATAATTCATAGGAAGTATATAAGATGTATTTTGAGATACATTGAGGAAAATGGATATAATTATTTTTCGAATGGAAATATGGTGGTTCAGGGAGATCCTTTTCAATATGTCATATTAAGTTTTGGAATTTCACTAATTGACTTGGATAAAAATATTTCATTGATTAATTAGTTAATTAAGAATAAATTACATGTTTATTTTAATTATTAAAACATTGTTATATGCATTTATTGATATTTTTAGAGATATAAAACTCAATTTCATTGTTCTAAGAGCATTCATTTCATGATCAATTCACTTTTTTATAATTAAGGATGATATTTTTTAATGGTAAAAAAGACATTATGAAACTAAATGGTAATAATTAAATTCATAAATATTAAATGGTCACACATATAATTTTCTTCTGTAATTATTTTTGTTCATTGAGTAAAAAACTTCTCGTAATGTTGTCAGTTCATTTAGATGGTTTTACCGACCATCACAAGCTAGTTTCATTTTATTTAAAAGTATTTCATTGTAGATGATAAAAAAATATCTGAGCCATAAGATACATATGAAAATATAATTTTTTTCATAATAATAGTTTCATTACAATACCTGAAGGAGAAAATGGATGAAAACTAATTATCCACAAATATGGTTAAAAGTAGTAATTTGGAAAATGGTTTCATTTCATTGAATAAGTGGTGATGGGAAATGAATGGTTTTATAATATTCCATTTCAAATATAAAAATGTAGTATTTTCACTATACATTAGTTATTAGTCATTAATATATGAAAGATTATAGGATATTGAGGAAGAAGAAAAGAGATTAAAATATGTGGTTTAATAATGTCACCTATTGAATATCACCTCCTTGAAGAAGCCCATGAAAAATATGAAATTTGTCTTTTGGTGGACCCATTATTAGATTTACATGGGTTGAGTGGGGAGGATAGGTTTTCGATAATATTTATAAAGCATTATATCAGATAAAGTGTCAGTAGAATGGTGTTGATTAGCGGTATTTATAATAGGAATAGATGGGTGATTGGATTTTAATATTAATTGGATTATTATTTCGGATCAAGACTATCAATAGTATTGATTTTGGGACTATATATTGTAAATGGTGCATATGGGTTCAAACTAATGGATTTATAAATCATCCAATATGAATACACTATTTTATTTCCCTCCGAGTATTAAACACCATAAATTACATTAGTTCACTATTCACTAAAAAACATTTATTTTATAAAAATCTAAAAAATTATACCTAATAATTTCATTACACATATAATTAACAAGTGGAATCAATTTTTTGATAAAAATTTTCTAAATATAGGATGATTATTTTTTAAATAAAATTATCATGTATTCAGTATATACATATTTTTATAATATAATATATTTTATAATCATTTTAGAAATAAAATATTGTATCATTAATTAAGAGAATAGTTTCAAGAAAAATAATATTATTTAATTAATCCATTTTATGACAATAATTTTCCGTTTAAATAATTATATTAATTATAATACTACAAATTCTGTATTTATGTTTTACAAAAAAACAAACACCATACATATGGATGTTTAAAACATTTATATACATTTAATATGATATAAATATATTAAATATTAATTTTATAATAAACATAAATATTAATTTACATTTATATAGTTGAGTTAACTATTTTAAAAATCATGTTTCCTTTCATAAAAATGAAATTATTTTTCCAATTGTAGGATCACGATTCCAACATTTGGATTTATAAAAGTCATATAGATTTACAAATTTGTATAATACTTCTTGTTCAATTAATTGTACATTGACATTAATTTTCACTCATTTTTATATATACATTAATCTTCATAAATAATTTAATATCTTTTCCATTATATTTTATTTCTATATCTTCATTCTTGATTATGGTCATTTTAGTGACTAAAGGATATCCAAATTATGCTATTCTTATTTCCTTGTTTTCTATTTATTATATAGTGTAATATTTTTCTATCGTTATGGTATATTTTTTGACTAATGTATAATTATTAAACAATAATAATAATTTATTTATTTTTTCTTTATGGTATGTTTGTATGTTATATTACATGACATAAGTATAAGAATCCATATTAAATTTATAAAATTCGGGATCATTACTTTATCCCCCCTATGAAATTTCTCCCTTTAAATATTTTTTACATACTATGAGGAAAATAGTTTAGGGTACTTCTCCTTATTCTTTTCATCTTATTCCAATGTCTCCTCATCACATTTATTATCCTTCTATAGTACATTCATCATGTGATTATATATTTTTTATAAAATTTTATCTCTATATTCCCATATCATTACCGAATTCTTATAATAATATAGATCATTTTCAAACTTGAACACAATAAAATTTAGTATATTGGAGGAATATAGTATGTACTTATTGAAGATGTAATTTTGGAATATATCATTTACATTAGGAATGGTTTGTTGAAGTGTTAGTCGATATCGCACTACTCTGATGTGATCAACAATCTCCAAGGAAATGATGTACATGGGACTTAAATTTATCATATTCACAACTAAAATGACTCTCTTCTATGTAGATATGTTGATTAATATATTCGGACTAACTTCAAATTCTAGGTCCTATCAATGATTAACTACATATAACTTTTTTCATTTTGGTTATCCTTGATGTGTAGTTGAATGGTCATTAACTTTTCCACCATTTCCTAGACCATTTAAGGTCCCATATGATTATCTTCAAAAACTCCATAATATACTGAATGTGATCTTCATATTTTTCAATAAAGGGATTCATATAGAGGCATTTGGAAAGCTTAGTGGAAATTATTTGGGTAATAATATAGAAGAAGAGGAAGATATTGGTATCATCCTCTTTGATGTCCATTCAGAACAGTCATAAAATATATTCAAATTAATGAATAGTCCACTCATATTGTCCATCAGTTTGAGGGAATTATGACGTGTTTAGATTAAGCTCCTTGCTAAAAGAATGTGGGAGACATTTATTGAATGCTACGACCCAAAGTATTTCAATTGAAATTCCCTTATTAAAAATATGACATAAAATCACATGAAAACATAACATAATGAACTACTAAGTGCATAGTGACATTTAATCATAAGTTAGTCAATTCTGTGATTGGAATTTTGAAAATCTGTCATACATAGTTGTGTTCAAGATTATTTTTGGTGTCCAATAAGAAATACATAATTTTTGTTGAATAATAACCAACTCCTATGAATAGTAACCTACCCTTATGAATATTAGTACGACCCTGATGAATATTACATCATCCAAATATGAGTAACCTCATCCATGATAATAAAATAAAATTTAGGAATCTTAGAAAGTGATAATTTGACCATAGTAAACGTTTCGGTATTTTTTGAAGATATAAATAATTAATTATAATTATTTAATTAATTTAAAATAAAATTTATTTTCATAAAATGTGTTCATAAATTATTAAATATATGCCTCATAGTGTTTAGATAATTTTATAACACCCTACATAATTTTTGAAAGCTTTATAAAATTAGTTTTAATTTTAAAAATCTATATTTTTCACGTAATTTATGATTTTAATTAAATATTAAATTAATCATATTTAGAAAATTATTATTTAAAAGTGGACTTGATTTTTATATTCAACACTTCATAAAATTTTTAGGGAGAAATTTTGGCATTTTTTTGAAATACATCAATATTCAGGTGAATAGTAAAAATATAGTTTTTCGCACAATCGGTGTATCTTAAATTGCATCATTAATGATGTAATGTTAAAATAAACATTCTAGAATATTAGGTTCGGAAATATTATATTAAATTTCATAAATGGTTCCTTAAAATACAATAAACTCAATTTTCAAACCTAAAAATAACTTTCCAAAACCTGAAGTCAAAAAGTAATAACTTAAAGTGTTTTTTCTCTTCCATTCACTTTTCTTTTAATAAATTAATGAATTCAAAATATAAAAATGATTTAAAGCCTAAAACAAATTATCTGATATTAATATATTATTTAAGATGTCAAATAAATACTATTACATGTCTTACTTTTGACAAAATATTTTATTGAATATTTTATACTAAAAACACCTCCCTCCTCATGTATAAATAACCCCTCCCCCTACCCTTACCAAACGACACCTCTAAAGATTAATGTATTTTCTAAAATATACCCAATCATCTCCCCTATCCCCTCCCCCATGTCCAAGAGCATCTGGTATCAGCAAATGTCTAAGAATAGGGGAGGTGGAGTTCAAAACCTCATGGCGATACTTACCCAATTATCTCAAGATATGAACAATAACCATAATAATGGGTAATTACCTCCTTCAACAATGAGAGACCAACTAGATGTTGAATTTTTTACACGGCAATGACCACCAATGTTTAATGGATCTTCTGATCCTCTAGTTGCGGAACAGTGGGTCTACTCCATGTAGAAGATCGTTTCTGTTATTCACTATTCTGAGACACATAAGGTAAAACTAGTCATTTATCATCTAGATGGAGAGGCAGATCATTAGTGGGCTTTTATTAAGAACACCAAGAAAAGGGAGGAAATTGAATAGATGTAATGTGAAGACTTTAATATTATGTTTCTTAAAAAAAATTTCCCACGAAATCTTCATACGAAGATGGAGAGAGAATTCATGGATCTCATGGAAAAAGAATAAGTGTCTTTCAAAACCTATGACGAAAATTTCACAAGGCTTGAAAGGCATGCTTTGGGTTTTGTTATCATAAATGATAGTAAAATTGATATATTATTTAGTGGATTAAAACCACACCTTTGGAAGGCTCTTGCAATTCAATAGTTTGGTATTTATGAAGCAGTTTTTTAGTTTGCTCTCATAGTGGAGCTGGAGTTTGAAGAATGGCCTCATGGACGTGGTGATAAGAAACTAAAGATGGAGTTTCAAGCTGGTGGATCAAATGAAAAAGGTGGGAAGAAAAATCAACGACCCACATGCCAAAAATGTGGGAGGTTGCACCATGGGAACCACCTTGAAGGTACGAGGATGTGTTTGAAGTGTGGGAAAGAAGGAAACCTAGCTAAAGAGTGTCAGAAAGACATAAAAATGAAGGAAAATGTGGTCGAAGAAAGGATAGAACCATTCATGGTTCAATGCTACAACAGTAGGGAGCTAGGTAACTATGCATGCCCGTGCTCTAATCCTCGAGTTCTCGAGGTTAATCAGTGTCAGCAGCCACCAAAGCCAAGGAACAAAGGAAGGCTTATTCCATCACTACTGCGGAAGAGGATAATGATAATGAAGTCATACACGGTACACTTGTTATTCAATCACGAATGGAAAAATTCGTATTTGATTCCGGTTCTACGCATTCCTTTATATCTTGCATGTTTTATAGAATTATAGAATCGACTCCCCAAAACCATGAAGTAGAGATATCTGTAAAAACACCAAGTGGTGCAATCATTGCAACCCAAGTGTTTGACACTTCTCCTATTGGCGTATGTGGTAAGACTCTTCTAGTGAATCTAGTTATACTTCCCTTGGTAAAATTAGATGCTATAATGGGAGTGGATTGACTCTTATTATATAGAGCACATATCAACTATTAGTAAAAGAAAATATCTTTTCATATTCCAAACCTTACAATGATCCGCTACAAATGCAAGGATGATCATGAATCACCTTTGAAAAATCCTTCCATGTTGTGGGTATTGATTCCATATGAATAAGCACATCTCAACCAAATGGTTGAGTCAAAGGAATGTGCCATCCTTGCTGAAATGCCCATCGAGAGAGAATAAGATGATGTATTTCCTGAAGAGTTACCCAGAATTCCCCCGGATCGTGAGGTACAGTTCTCAATAGAAATCATACCTGAAGCTACCCCTATATCATTGTGTCCCTATAAGAAGGATTCTATCGAAATAGAAGAGATAAAGAAGTAGCTTCAAGAGCATATGGACAAAGTGTTCATATGCCCTAGTACATCACCTTGGGGTGCACCAATGCTCTTTGTAATGAAGAAGGAATGAACAATGTAGCTGTGTATCGACTATCGAGAACTCAACAAGATCACCATAAAGAACAAGTATCCTATAACAAGGATTGATGACTTGTTCAATCAGTTAAGAGGATCTCAATACTTCGCAAAGGTGGATCTTCATTCTAGATATCATCAGTTAAAGGTGAAGAAGGAGGATATTTTGAATATTGCCTTCCGTACAAGGTATGTGCACTATGAGTTTGTAGTGATTCCCTTTGGACTTACTAATTCCCCTACTACATTCATGGTTTTGATGAATATAGTCTTTAGACATTCGTAGACAATTTTTTGGTAGTGTTTATCGACAATATTCACATCTAGACCAAGAGAATGGTGGAACATGAAGAACATATAAGACCTGTGTTGGAGACATTGAGAAATGAGAAGTTGTACGCAAAGTTAAGAAAGTGTGACTTTTGGATGAATCAAGTCCCGTTCTTGGGACATGTGATCACATGTGAGGGAATTTCTATGGATCCTACAAAAACAAAGGCAATTGAGGAATGGACCAGGCCCTCTAGTGTAACCGAAATTCGTATCATTCATGGATTATCTGGGTAATACAGATGTTTTGTGAGAAACTTATCACGATTGTCAAGGCCGAAAACTTTGTTAACAAGGAAAGGGATAAAGTATTTCTGGATAGAAAAATGTGAGGGAAGCTTCAAGGAGCTAAAGAGAAGGTTGATCAGTGCACCTATACTCACACTACTGAAAAGTGGAGGGAGTTTTGTGATATACAGTGATGCTTCAACGAAAGGTTTGGGTTGCGTACTCATGAAAAATGATAATGTGATATCCTATGCCTCACGACAGTTGAAGATCCATGAGATGAACTACCCAACGCATGATCTAGAGATGGAAGTTGTGATTTTTGCCTTGAAAATATAGCGGCACTACCATTATGGTGAAAAGTGTGACATATACACCAACCAAAAGAGCCTAAGTATATATTCACACAAAAGGATCTCAACATGTGTTAAAGGAGATGGTTAGAGATAATCATGGATTACGATTGCATTATTCACTACCATCCTGGAACGGAGAACCAGGTAGTTGATCCACTAAGTAGAAAAGAACCTGCTACTCTATCCATGTCACATATTGAGAAAGACTCTATCTTATTGGATATGCAAAGCATGGATTTAGAAATCATAAGGGTAGGGGATACATCCAACCTTTCCCAAATGATTGTGCAACTATATATCCAATTGATGATTAATGAAGCATAATGGGATGATGTGGAGATACAAAACAGGGTAAATATAGTAAAGGAAGGGTTGCTGCAAGAGTTCCATATCGACGACGATGGTGTGATTTGGTTTGGAATGTAGCTTTGTGTGCCTTCATCACCTGATATAATGAAGGAGATATTGGAAAATGAACATAGCTCAAAATTCTATATCCATCCCGGTATCACGAATATGTATCGTGATCTCCTGGAACACTTCTGGTGGGATGACATGAAGAAGGAGATTGCAGAATATTTATCAAGGTTCAGGGTATGTCAGTAAGTTAAATCAGTGCGACAAATGTCCAAAAGGATGATGCATCCATTGCCTATACCCACGTGGAAATGGGAAAATGTTACTATGGACTTTGTCACAGATCTCCTGAAGATGTCTAAGGGAAATAATGCGATATGGTTTTTGGTAGATCGACTCACCATGATTTCCCATTTTATCGCTATTCGTGAAGATCTCTCACTTGAACAACTTGCAATGATATATGTGAAGGAAGTGGTGAGACCGCATGCTGTTCCACTCTCAATTGTCTCTGACCATAATCCTAGGTTCACATCTGAATTCTAGAGGAGCCTTCAACATGCTTTGATTACTGAATTAAATTTCAGCACGACCTATCACCCCCAAACCGATAGCCCATCTGAAAGGACTATTCAGGAGTTTGAAGATATGCTATGAGCCTGCTCACTATAATTCAAAGGTGGATGGGTTCATCATCTCCCATTGGTGGATTTCCCATACAACAATGGCTTCCACTCGAGTATTTAGATTGCTCCATAGGATGCTCTGTATGGAATGCGATGTAGAACTCCAACCTGTTAGAATGAAGTTGGAGAAAGATAGCTAGTTGGACCCGATCCTATAAAGAGATGATATAGAATGTTCAAGTCATCTAGAAACACGTCTAAGCTGCTCAAAGTCAGCAAAAGAGATATGATGACAACCATCAAAGGGACTTAGAGTTCAAAGTTTGAGATAATGTCTTCCTCCGAATATCACCATGGAAGAGAGTCATGCGATTTGGGAAGAAAGGAACGTTAATCCTAAGGTACATTTTCCCCTTTGAAATCCTTTATTGTATAGGAGTTGTGGCCTATTGGCTTGCACTTCCAGCAAATATGGATCATGTTCCTGATTTTTTTCACGTATCACTCCTGAGGAAGTACATACCTGATCCCTCACATTTATTAAACATAGAGGTGGTACAACTGAAAGATGATCTCTCTTATGAGGAGTAGCCCGTAGAGATTCTGGACCGGGGAGATAAGGTTCTTCGCAAGAAGACTACTCCCCATGTCAAAGTGTTTTGGAGGAACCATAATTTTGAAGAAGCTACTTGGGAACAAGTGGAGTAGATGAAGGAGATGTACCATCACATGTTTATATAAAGTGAAATTTCGAGGGCAAAATTTCATATGGGGGGAAAAATTTAACGACCCAAAGTATTTCAATGGAAAATCCCTTCTTAATGATATGTCATAAAATCACATTAAAACACAAAATAATGAACTATTATGTGCTAAGTGACCTTTAAACGTAAGTTTTTCACTTCTGTGTTTGGAATTTTAAAATCCGACATACACGGTTGTGTTCAAGATGATTTTTGGGGTCCAATAAGAAAAACATAATTTTTGGTGAATAGTAACCTACCCCTATTTATAGTAACTACCCTTATGAATATCAGTATGAACCTTATGAATATTACATATTATATATAAGTGTAACATCGCCCATGAATAATTAAATAAAATTTAGGCATCTTATAAAGTAACAATTTGACCATAGTAAACATTTTGGTATTTTTGTTAGATATAAAAAATCAATTATAATTAAATAATTAATTTAAAATAAAATGTACATTCTTAAAATTTGTTCATAAATTATCAAACCTATGCCTCCTAGTTTTTAGATAAATTTATAAGAGCCTACGTAATTTTTGAAAGCATTATAAAATCAGTTTTATTTCTAAAAAACTGTATTTTTCAATTATATTATGATTTTAATTAAATATTAAATTATTCATATTTAGAAAATTGATTTATAAAAATTGAATTCATTTTTAGATTATACATGTCGAAAAAAATTTTGGGTGAAATTTTGGGACTTCTCTGAAACACTTCAATTTTCGGGTGAATAGTAAAAATACAGTTTTTCGCATAATCGGTGTATCCTAGATTGAAACATTAATGATGTAATGAGGACATAAATATAATAGAAAATTTGGTTCGGCCAGATTATATTAAATTTCATAAATTTTTCCTTAAAATACAATAAACTCAATATTCAAACCTAAAAAGAACATTCCTAAGCCTAAAGTCAAAAGGTGATTTCATAAAGTGTCCTTTTCTCTTTCATTCACTTTCATTTTAATAAATTAATGAATACAAATTATAAAGATTATTTAAAGCCAAATACGAATTGTATTATATTAATATATTATTTAGTATGTCAAAAAATAATTTTACAAGTCTAACTTTTGACATATTATTTTATTTAATATTTTATACTAAAAACACCTCACTCCCCATGTGTAAATAACCCCTCCCTACCCCCTGCCAAACCACAACTTTAAAGATGAAGTCATTGTCTAAACTCTACCCAAAAATCACCCATATCTCCTCTCCCACGTCCAAGAGATTATGGTCTCATAAAAAAACCATGCTTAGGCCCCTTAGGGAGGATCTCAAGAGGAGGATTCAAGAGGTAATTTCTCTTCCTCTTTCCTTTAATTCCCATTCAATTTCAAATCCCCTTCTTATTCTATCCCAATATATCCTTATCCAAATTTCATGGTGACTCTAGTATCATAGATATACTATAATTTTATGATACTAATGAGATATTATACCATACATCCCCCTTGTCATTTTCCTTATATTTTATAAAAGAAAACGTTGATCGTAAGGTGTTAATCTATCACCTTCAAGAACGACATATTTTATTTTTCCATTTCTACGTACAGATCTGGTCGTGAAACTATTTTTATGGTTGAACTAGAATATAATATTTGTATTATTTCCTACTTTATGTTCTGTAACTATCTTATGTACATATTACTCTATGAGTAAACAAAACAAGTTCATTGTGGTCGAAAAAACGCCCAAATTAACCCAAACGATCCTCATTAGATTCCTATATAATGATTCATTCACATGGTATAAAATTTAATTCATATTAAGATAATTTTAACTTCTGGAATTTCATTAATAACATTTAATGTATGTTCTAGATGTTTACCCATCTTCTACAAAAGCATCAATTCATGACTACATGTGAAACTTTCAGGAAAACCATAAAAATGAACATTCCCAAACAACGTTTTTAAACTCTATAACTGATAAAAAGTCCCATAAAACAAGATAATGAAACCAAAATGACCCATATTAACGTATAAAATGTTATTTAATTTCTAATTATTGAATATATTGTCATTATACAGGAAATTTAAGTGAAGGATGTGTTCAGATACAAGGTGAGGAAAAATTTTCAAACCCAACTTTCATCCTTCGGGTTCTCTCTCTTTCACTCCTTTTTGATATGGTTACTCCATAAAAATATTTTGTTCATCATAGTATTTCCTTTTTTTTGATATACCTATCTTTCACTGGTATTTATTAAAAATCAAATTTTTTTCCCAAAGAACTCTTCTTTCAAGAAAACACCTTTTAATTCTCATTCAAGATTGATGGTTATTGTAACATGTATTTTAATCCCTAATTATTTGGGGAACCCAATGTTTATGAATGTGTTATTAGGAGAATTAATAACATTACATTTCATGGGTTTTTTACTTTCATTTATGTTTTATGTTAATTGTGGCATGTATGATAAATGATAATGTTATGATGTGACGGGTGCGCCCGGAATTATATAGTGCTCCAATGCATTGGGTAAAGTGACGAATCTCATGAGTTAATGTGAAATTATTTGTGAACAAGATTCTATATTTTTTCACAAACATTTGTGGTAGTTAAACACTATTACATAATGTTTCATTTTTATGCATTACCACATTTCAAGTCTCTTATTAATGCTTCATATAATGTTCATTATTCATTTCCTGTGTTATGAATATGCTCACCCCATGCTATATTGTTCTTATCTATCCTCTTATTGGTCATCTAGCTCACCCATTTTGATGTATATCCTCATATGGATAAATGTATGAAGGAGAGATCAAGATCTAATAAGAAGCTAGAGAAGATGAAATGAAAAAAATATATTATACTCGATGTTGTAATTGTTATGTATGGTCCTAGTTTTCACAAGACACTAAACCATTGGATCCTCTTTGTGTAATAATATTATGTTGTTTATCTATAAAATTAAGTAATAGTAATGTAAGAAAAGGATGGGTTACTTTATCGAACATATAAGTAAATATCATATATAAATATAATAAAATTAAAATAGTACTCTATGTTTCCTAACCACATCATTAATGCACTTCTATGGAGTGAGAGGTCCTATATAGTTACAAAAAAGTAACCAGTATTTGAAAAATAATCCACTATAACCCATATATCATTATTTATATTATAAATATTTGGAATTTCATTGAAAATTTACATAGTGTTGTTTTCTCCATTCCATGTACATATGGGTAATGGTTGAATCATCTACATATACATTTTCCATTCATACCAAAATTTCTAACAAACCATGCAGTATGATGTATATTTATTGATCTTCTTATTCATATTTTCCCACCAATAGTGATATCGAATATCATGAATGATATTTTTTCTCTATGGGTGGATGGAGAAGGTATCTATTTGAGAATATTAAAAAAAAATATCCCCCATTGTCATTGGATTTTATGGTTCACATAATTATGAACAAAATATAATGACATCACCCTTATCAATTTTAAACTCTGAGGATGTCCAATTGTTGATAGATTCAACCTTTTATTGAATCTTGACATCATATCATTTAGTATCAATTATCATATATAGATGGAATTTTTTGTAATCACATAATAAAGTAATGATCATTTTCCTTATATTATGACTCTCATGTCCATCCTTTTCATTTCTAAGAAGACTGGATCATTCTCTATAAATATCATTAATAAAGAATGATGATCCTTTCTACATTGAATATATTAAACTTTATTTTCATTAACATGATGTTAGTAGATCGAGCATTCATAATCCTTGATAATATTCAACCATATTCACTGGAACATATTACGATCCTTTTATATGAAAATATAATTGAGGCTCTTCTAATCTATGTATATCTCACACTTCTCCCCATACAGAAAAATACTATAGATTTTCAATTTCAAATCATAGTTTCCCACTCCATATCATGTCTTGGATCTTATTTCATGTCAAATTATTGCTTCATTGAGGCATATGATATGACATTATCATTTTTTATGAGTAAAAATCCAAATAAATTCTTTTTTGGCTCTCCGTATACCACATTTATTATTCCGACTTGAGTGCACTTTATTTACTAGTGTAGTGATAAGCCCATTTTTCAACTTTTTGAAGCATTATTCACAATTAATAGTACAAAAAATTATTTATTCCCTTTTGATTCAATGTGGTTAGAGAGTTTAAATATCATGATAATTAACACACATATCGTTGGTAATATGAATATAGAACATGGAATCTATGGATATATAATTTAGATGTTTTCATAGGCCCCTCCTCAATTTCCTTTTTAATTGAAGGGTCCATATATATCACATTTATAGGATAACATTCTCCATGAATGATAATTTTTATATCAAAAACTCATATTTACTATACATTTTATATTGTTTCTACCCTCTTGTAGCCATTAACACTGTATTCAAATGCTAATAATATTGCTCATTTGTCTTGTAGTTTATTATAAAATAATCCATAATGAACACAATTTTTATAGGTATTATATAAATAAATTATTCATTTTTTACATGAATAATTCATTAGATTTAATTAGTATGAAAGGCATCACTATGAACTCATAATTTCCTCACCTCATTTGAATGATCATCTCCATAATTCCTTCCATATTCCCCTTAAACTATAAATATCACCACTAAAGGAACACCTTTGTGAAATATTTGGCCTTATATAATTGATTGAACAAACCATTTTTCCATAAATGTGGATACTAGTTCATTATCATGATTTTTTTCATCCAATGATATCAAATTCATATGATGAATGATCCATCCATATTCTTGATGAAGAAGACCAGTTCACCCCATGGTGAAGAACTTAGGAATATAAAACCCTTCTCTAGATTCAATTTTAAATACATCTACAATTTCTTCAACTCGAAGGTGGAAATCCAATATTGAATTTTTGATATGGGTAGTGATCTATGTGTAACTACATTTGAGAATTCACCCACTTGGTTTAGAGGAATAATGATGAATTCTAGAAGAAACAAATCATTGTAGCCCCTCAAAATGGCCATGACTTCAAGAATGATCATATACATTCTGTAAATCATTTGATAAATATGTAATTTCCCATAGGATGATATAATCCATTCTTAAGAAGAAGATTCCATAGGAAATATATCATCCACCCTAAATTTTTGATGAATTGGAAGATACCTTTGGATTTGAAGATTGATCTCCCATTCCTTATAGTTAATGTTTTCCTTATATAATAATATTCATTCCATTTCCAATATAGCATGTCACATCCCAAATCGGGTACCTCCAAAAACATGATAACTAAGCTGGTACTAACATGGAATGAAGGGTATTTCTGATCCCCATGGGTGTGTGTCTAGCACCTTCAATCATACAAAATAAATGTGGGATTGAATTTTCTACTTAAAATGTGGAATAATGTTAAAAATTTTGTATCCATACAAAAGAAACTCCATTGTGATAAGTGTATGAGAAGAAAAATAGGTATGAAAACCCAAAGTACAATAAAAATGTACTAGAAAAATAAGATGATAAATTGTGCATGTCTTAATGGTTGAAACTATCAATATCTACATATAAATAGCATGACATACTAACATGTTTTTCATTTCCCTTATATGAACCTTGATGGAGTTAATCTAAAAACACCTGAAGGCGCATGTAGGGTCTGAGTTAACATTAAAATAGGTTATATCCAATGATTCAATAACAGTATCCCAATATAAAATTACACAAAAAAAATTCCTTAAATTTCAAAAATAAACAAATTTTCAATTTAACGAGTATATTTCAGAAAACCAGGCCTCACATTTCAAAATATTGGAATACATTAGAAAATAATGTTTCAAATTTAAAAATGATTGAAATATATTCAAAAATGGCCCTTTTCAAAAATGAATCATTCAAATTTGTTATATAAAATTGTATATATAAATTCAAAAATCATGTAAAAATGATTCTAATAATGGAATACATTTATATCTAATATATAAACAAGTGAATAACATGGTCATATTACAAGAGATACGACAGTTCCAGGTTATCGAATTATCACACAATGATGTGATAAAATGAATGTTATGAACGCATTTCTTGGAAATGGAATGGGATGACTAATCCATGTCCTAATGGGGAAGTAAGATGGGATTACCAATATTTTGGTAGTGTTGTAAAGGGCCAGTATGTTGCTTGGTAAATTCCAACCTTGCTTCATTTTTCCATTAACTCACTAAAAACCTAGGGATTTTTTTACCTAGTAAAATTCATGGATGGGAAATTTGTTTAAAGAAACATTAATATAAAACTACTACTCATTACCCCATTTCAAACATTCAAATTTCCATATAAAAACAAAATTTGGAATTTAAAAAAACATTAATTTTCCAAGATAAAAACCTATTGTTTCAGCCAAATCCTTTTTATTCCTTTTTTTAGAAATAGGAATTTGAAATCAAATCACAAATCTACTTCAATATTCAGCATCACAATTTAATTCTACAATGTAATTTCATTAAAATTACATCAATTTGATTAAAAAATCCGAATCCAATTGAATTGGGGGTTTCAAAATTTATCCATCAAACCTGTTCAGGGATTTAAATGAAAAAAACAAATTTCTCAAATTTCCATAAAACACCCCAATGCAAAATAATTGGTGTTCGAATAATTTCATTCCGAAATCCCATTTTTAAATAACCAATTAAATGGAATTGAGTTTATAAAATAATCACAATTGAATTTCGTTAGTAAAAATTAAAAATTGTATTTAATTCAATGAAATTAAAATAAAGAAATTAATTTAGGTTTTCTATAAATAGGGAATCCTGATATAACATATGACCTTAGGATCATTGAATCGTGGAATGCCAAACCCTCATCTGGATATGTTAATGAAGAACGATGATCAAAGAATTTCTGAATCAAGGATAAAACAAAGGATTGAGAACCCAAAAAATATAGAGTATTCGATCAAAAAATCAACATGAGGATCACAAAAACCCTTTTCAGGTGAAGAGAGATCACGGGAGGGAGAGATGATGGTGAGGAAACTGACCAATAGATGATTAAATAGTGTTCCTCAAGGAAAAAAATTGCTTCCATGATGGATCTAAGAGGACATGAACAACTATTTGGTTCTCCCAAAGAAAGAGAAATTTCATGGGTTTATGGTAGGTCCATACGATACCTGAAATGGCTGGTTCAAAATATTATGTTGTATTTTTGAATAAAAGAAATCTTCTAAATTTTTGTCTATGTAGAGATGCATTGTTTGAAAAAACATATGGACTAACCGTGTGAGAGATTTAATTGGGCCACATGGTTTCTTCTATTTTAGTTCATGGATTGACTAACAATTCACGAACCTTGAAAAATCCCACTACCTTGGATTGAGTCATTTAATTTGAGAGGGCGTATGGTTTTTGAAAATGGTGCACCCACCATGTAGAAGAAAAGAATCTTCAAAACTATTAAAAACTCAACCTCATACAAACGAAAATGAAATCCAAAAAAATATTGCTAAAATTAGGATTTTAGGGGAAACTAAAAATTAGTTAGATGATTCCACAAAATCCCCATCCCAGAAAATTTATATTCATAGAATGCCTACATAGATGCTTCCACGCCAAAAAGATGAGGCCACTACTATCCCCTAAGTTCCTCCCTCTCCCACATCTCGGGATTATCCGAAAAATGTTTCCATATCGTTAAAACAAAGGGTATTTTCCTCCCATGAAGTACCTTGGTTTCTGAATCAAATATCATGACGGGTCATTTAGTAACATATAAATCAAGTTCAACATTGGGATCACACCATTTCATAACATGAGATGGATAAGAATGATTCATTAATTTCTGAGATACGTGGAAACATTAGGTATCATTTTTAGATATGTTTTAGGTGATAAATGGAAATAAACTTTTCCCAACTACTACACCACCTCAAAAGTTATTTCAAAACAATTATAATGTTTCCCTTTCCTTCCAAGATGTTAGTGGACCAAATAAGGTGATACATTCAATAACTCCTGATCACCAACTAAATACTCCAATGGTTTACAATGACAACCCACATTATATTATTATATAATTTGTGTCATCAAAATTTCATGGTGAATAAACATAATCTTTGAAGTCATCTCATATACCAAACTTGGTCCAAACAACGAAATTTCACCTTCAGTCAACCAACACAATGAGGATATGTAAGGTTGACCATACAAGGCCTCAATATGAGCCATTATGATCACATACTGGAAAATATTATTGTTAGGAAACTCAACCATTCCCAAATGATTATCCCAATCCCCCACCAATGTTGTTAATAGAAGCATGAATCATATCCTGATGAATCTATATTGGTCATTCTATCTGGCCATATGAGTGTGGATAGTATATCATATTGAAATAAAAATCAGATCCATGTTCCTCATTATGGCCTCAATGAAATGATAAGTGAAACGGGGATCACTATCAGAGACAATAGAATATGTAACTCCATGTTGCCAAACAATTTCATTCACATTGTGATTTCCTAGCTCCTCATCATTGGTTGTATAAAAAACGGCAAAAAAGTGAGTTTATTTCATCTTCCATTCCATAATAACCCAAATAACATTATTACTTCACAAGGTTTGAAAAAAATTCCAAATCTCAATAAAAATCTCATGTAACTTCAATGTTGGTGCTAAAAGATGCCGGAGAAATCCCTTTTTGTGGTTTTCATTATTTTTTGGACCACATAATAATGAGTGAAAAAATTTGCAATGTAACACCTCAAACCAGACCACCGCAATTGTCGCTGGATGTCATAAAACACATTAGGAGATCTGGGTGTTACAACCCATTATGAGTTATGGAAATCCAATAATACATTATTCCTTGCAGCTAATTGAACAACACACTATTTCTAAAATAAAAAAATTCACACATTGGAGAATGAAAACTTAGCAATCATCTCCCCATCATAAATATATTTTTTAATTATATGGAACTGATCATCTAGATTTTTATCATGATGATTCATTAGGATAATAGATGATTTCAATAAAACCCTGACCAACAAAACCTCATCCATTGATTCCTAGTCTCATATCTGCAACTGTGAAAATAGGGATATCACGTTCCACTATTATGAGGATTATTTCACTCCATGGGATAGATGATTCCTACGAAATTAATCTAGGATGAAATTACATTATCTAGGGGTATAAGTGATGTCAATATCGATGGATTCAAAGTATTCCACCTAATTCTTACAGAGAAGATTCAAATATTATTTAGATAAGGTAAAACTCCAGATCTTATATTCATAAAAGATGGTATGATTTTCACTATAATGGTAATTACACAAAATCTTATGAAAATGAATCACAACATCAAGTTCATGGTCATAGATTACAAATTTTTTCTCACATGGACTAAACTGATGAGATATATTGTAAAGTACAAGGTCACATTTCATATGAACATATCCCAAACATAAACCTAATGAATAAAAAAAGTCAACATAGCCCTGCACAACCTCTGGAAGAGTCGACACTGGAATAATAGTTAAAATAGGTTGGATAATAATAAAATAAATCTGAAATTTTACATACTAATAAAACTATACTACCATTGGATTCAGAGTATTAATCAGATAATCCAACATAGATAAATCCTTAACAAAGTTATGATAATATTTACATATTCTCGAGAATCTTTAAACATAGTTAACTAATATCCCATTGTTGTTACCATATCGTAATAGATTTTAAGATCTTAGGATAAAATAATATCCCACGTTTCAACACCATGCATTCCATGAATTTCAATTCTTGAATCCAAAAATATCATTTCTAAAATATTGGAATAAAGCCAGTTATTTCTCAGTAAACCGATAACTGTTCTCAGATTATGCACATGTTCTTCATCAGAAGTAGTGTAATGAAGTATTTCATCAAAAATACTACAAAAAATATATTTATATTATAAAGGAAAACCATTATCATTATTTATATAATGGGTTGAGGATCATTTTTTAGACAAATGGGAATAATAAGATACTCATAACGGCCATACCTGCTCCGAAAGGATGTTTTTTAATGTTACATTCCTTTATCCTCGTATGATGGTAAACAGATCGATGAACTATATTTGAGAACAACATTACCCAATTCAACTAATCAATGAGTTAATAAATATATGGTAATGGATTATATTTCTTCACTACCACTCGTTTTAGTTATCGATAATTAACACATATGTGGAGAGAGAAATCAAAATTTTAACAAAATATATCTGTTACCATGTAAGGTGACACACTTGACCATACAAATACCATCTCTTTAATATCATCCATATGATTATTCAAATATTTCAATATATTTGGCTCCATGGTGTAAGAAGGAATAAAAATTGGTTTAGCATGAGGACTAAATTAATAAAAAAGTATACATATCTATCCAGTAGAAAACTAAATAAGTCAAAATGAAACATGTTGGGTCACTCGATGAAAACTTGAGGGATATCACCACTCAAAGATTACCACACCAGATAAAAATAAAACACTAATATTACCTTCCCCTACTCTGTATATGATGTTCTATCATAGCCCAACCTTCAATACCATTATTATTGAAGGACATGAAACACACCATTTGGTGTAGTAAATGAGTCCTGCAAAAGATAAACATCAATATTTGAATTATGTAAAATGATTAATCCATTTTGAGTATGAGTTCATGTGGTTTCGTGTTGAGACTATGAAATCATTTAGAGACCCTTCATTTTCTTAAAGAACTATTACATCATTTCAAATATAATATAAATAAATGTGTTACACAACTAGGATAAAATAGTTTAATGCCTAGGGAAATTAAAACCATAAAAAATGTTTTCATAAAAAGAGAGAAAAAATTATTTAATTCCTTATTCTCCAGCTTCATACTGGCCCCCATGTATTCCTTACTACAAGTATTCACCTTTGGGTATAAATCAAAAAGGGTTGGTCTAAAATCCAAATAAGAGGATGAACAATTGACAAGAAACATGGGTGAATATAATAATTATAAATATAATATACCAAAAAATATTATAACCATTATCATGAGGGGTAACATTAGATAATGTGAGCGAATCTAGAAATTCATAAAAATTATTCATCATGCCTTAGTGGTCAATTACCACAAATAGTTTTCAAGAGAGGTCACATAATCTTTAATATTATTTGACTTTAGCTTAGTAGACTCATAAAATTACCAAAAACATTGGACTACTATATAATTTTTGGTGCACCTTTCACATCAACACATTTACATTATTACACATACCACATAGAAGGTATATCAATCATGGAAATAATATAACGCATTTAAATGAATAGTTCCCTTCTAAAAAGAATAAATTCATGAATAAACAGCAAAGTTCCCAAAATAAATATGGAATAAAATGATATTTATAATAATTATCTATCATGAGTGACGAAGAAACAATATCACAAAATGTAAAAGATTTATTTTTAGAATGAAGAGTTATTTGGTAAAATATTTTAATTTTCCATAAAACCAGATAAGAAAAAATTTATATCTTCAAAAACTAATGGATGAAAAAAATTAATGATATTTAAGGGGCACAAAAGGATACACAAATTGAAAATGGGTTGAATGAGGGAAAATCAAAAGGAATAGTGTTGGGTTTGAGAATTTCACTTACATTATGTACAAATACATTCTTTGCATTAATATCCTTGATAGTCAAACATTATTCATTAATTTCGACATCCAAAACCTGTTATACATGAATTCATTTCATTATTGGTTTATTATGTTTTTAGGGTCTTTTTGATGAGTTATAGAGATCGATTTCATAATGGAGCAATGTTTTTTCTAGATTTCATGAATTGATTGCTTGTATATAAGTATGTTAATTCATGTAAAAATGGAATAATTAACCATAATTTAAATTATATGATCATAATAATATTAAATATGTTTAAATATGAACATATATCCTTTTTTTAATGTATGATGTTAAATCATCCGATAAGACAATAGTGATAGTCATTTATATTATTTTGGTGATTGTTGGACCACAATAAACTCGTTTTGTGTTATCATTTAATATTATGTTAGTATGATAAATCTAACACATGTTATGTATTATAAAATAAAAATAAAAATCAATTTTATCTATTAAAATGGCTTCCATGACCCAATTTAAATTTAGTAAGTGAAAAAGAAAACATGTCTTCCTAGATGGTGATAAATTAACACCTCCCGGACGATGCTTTAATTTTAAGAATATAAGGGAGAGGAGAAGGGGGATAATGATAGAATATTACCATAGAGTAATAAAATTAAAGTATATGTAGGTAACTAGATTTATAATTCCATTTTCGTAAGGGTATGGGAGGAAATAATAAGGCTTGAAAAGAAAATAAAAAATTAAACAGAAAGAAAGAGGATTTTACCTCTTGAATACTTCTCCTTGAGAACCTGCACAGGGAAAATGATGTTTTATTATGATGTGACTAAGAGATCATATACATGGGGATTGGTATTCAGAAGTGTTTTGGGACGAATTGGGAAAATGATCCAATTTTGTAAGGTGTGAGGAGAAGAGGTTTTGAGGGGTTGTATTTAAATGGGAGGAGAGGGGTGTTCTCTCAAATTTAATTTATTATTTAGTATCAAGGCTATGAATAGTTTTTTTATGTATCACAAAATTTATTAATATAATTATAGGGTGTACTATATTAAAGCTTTACATCTGTTATGGATCAAAGATTCTTGTATTTAACTAGTCATTTATATATTCCATTAAATTATAGTATATTAAAATTAACCAATGATTCGAGTATTTCTGAAAAATCCAAAAAACTCATCCTAATTTATTTTGATAAGTTGAATTTAAAAATGAACTCTATTTTTTTGAAATTTATTTTTCATTTTAATTATTATATTAATTATAAATTTATAACTTTCACAAATAACAAAATATAATTCATATATTATAAATAACTTATTTATCCATACTATGATATTATTATATCACGTTACATTTTATATGATGATTAAATTTTATTTATACACTAATGGTTGAGGCTACTATTCTATTTGCCGATTTACAATTTATTATGGTCGTATAACTATTCCAATGGTCATGTTACTATTCAATGGTATAGTTTCCATCACTTCATGAAATACCAAATTTACCATTAATTCATTATTTATAAAGTATATTTTGTTTTATCTATTGGATTATATGTGATTTATACAATATGAAATAATTATAACAATAAAATTTCTATTGATAAAATTTTGGGTTGTTACATTCTTCCACCATTATGGAATTTCTCCCTCAAAATTTCATTTAACATGCTATGGTGAAAATAAGTGAATGTATTTTTCCTTCATCAATTCCTTCAGTTCTCCCATTGCTTCCCCATTCTTATGGTTCCACCATATTAATTTGACTAGGTTATTAGTCATGTTGTGTAGAAAATTATCTCTACAGTCCAATATCTTCAATGGATTGTCCTCACAAGAGGGATCATCATCCAATTGAACCACCTCTGGTTTCATAAAATGAGAGGGATAAAATATTTACTTCCAAAAGAGAGAAACATGGAATACATCATGTACTTGAGTCATTGTTGGTTTATGTTCTAGTATATTGGCCACATCTCCATCTCGATTATGAATCTTGAAGGGTATTCTATACCATGGGCTGATGTTTCCGTTCATCCGAAATCTAATGATCCCATTCCATGGAGATATATGGAGGAATAATATGCCAATAACCTTAAAGTAAATGTATCACTAATGATTGTATATATAGATATGTAATTGACAGTAGGAAGCCTGGATGTTGTTATGAATGCTTTTCATGTTTTCCACCATTTCATCGACCATTTCTTGTCCTAGCAGCTTAAATTAACCAACATCATCCCAAAATTCCTATGTTCTCCACCTTTCCCCATAAAGGGCTTCATGTGGATCTATGTGGATGCATGAGTCGAAACTATTGTTGTAAGAGAACTCAACAATTGTAAAATTTTAGCCTTATCCACTATTAACGACTATATAACATACCCTCAACTTGTCTTCTGGTGTCTAAATAGTTCGGTCAGATTGGATATCAGTTTTTGATGATAAGCCATAAAAAATATCATCTCATTGTTTAGATCATGTTAGAGAATTTTATAAAAAAGGGAGGTGAATCTTTGATCAGGATCGGAAAAAATTGATTGTGGTACACCATGAAACCTTAGCGCTTCCTTAATGTATATCCGTGAAAGATGATCTAGTGAGAAGTGGTCTTAAATTTCAATAAAGTGAGATGTATTTTTATGATGATCCACAATAACTAATATGTCATTGTTTCCTCGATATATCTTTGGATGTCCTATGAAAACGTCAAAGGTGTTTTTTTGATATTTCCATTTTGGTTGAGGTAATTGTTTTATCATCCCCTTATACATTTTTATTTCAGAATTTGCCAGCTAACATATAAGGAACAATGATGTATATTAAAGGACGTCCTTTTTCATATCATCCCACCAATATATCTCCTGGATATATAGATACATCTTTGTGCTCCCTAGGATAATAGAGAAGGTTGACCAATGAGCATCATTCAGAATATCTATATTTTTCTTTGGATTTGATGGTACATATATTCATGACCCGAATCATACTACTCATTCCTAATCAATTTTAAACATTGAGGATTTCCCATTTAAATTTTTTTCAACCATCATTTCAATTTAAAGATCATTTAATTGAGAATCATTTATTTTTACTCAGGGATATGGTTTGTCAATCATTTAGGAAATGATTGATGATGGTCCATACATAATTATTACCATTAATATCCATTAAAAATATAATTAATTAGGTCCTTATCTATTCTCCTCATTGATGTTGTTTCAGGATCCTTTCTACTTAAACAATCCACCAATTTATTCCCTTAACCTTGATGGATGTGGAATAAAAAGGCATAATCCATGATGAGTCATAACCATCATTTTGGGTACATATTATGCTCCTTTTTTGTGAATATATATTCTAGGATCATATAATCTGTATATATTTCACACTTCTCCAACATATATAATGCCATAAGATTTCAATTTCATGGATCAAAACATCCCAAAACAAATTATGCATAGGATAGTATTTACAATGAATTTTCACCTAACAATATAATAGACTAACAAATTATCATTTTTATTAGTACATACCCTAATAAATTCTTTGAATCATCTCTATACACATCAATGGTCACCCACATGTCAGATGTGTGACTAATGGTGTGATGATAAGCCTCATTTTAACTCATTAATGAAGTCTTCACAATTACTACTCCATAAAATATTTTCTCACATCCGAGTTATCTAGAATTTTTGGTTTTAAAATCTTATGATATTGTTAACAATATATTGATAATACATTGCTAGACCATGGAAGGAAAAGTTATCAATTACATATGTTGTTCCTTGCCACCCCTAAATATTCATTCTCTTATAAGGGTCCACATATATTGCATTTTTTTATAACTTGAAAAAATAATGATACAACCTATATCATGAAATATAATTATCTGTATATTCATAAGGTTTGTCCCTTTGAAAATTCAATATTATAGTATTAAAATTCCCCCCATCATCCTCATTTATCTTGGTGTATATCTGAACATCATCATTAAAAACTCCCATAAATTTGACAAGTTAAAATCTAAAGAATCTATTATTTATGTTTTCTAAAATTTATGGGGAATTAGTGAGTCCAAAGGGTATAAAAACGAGTATATAGTGGCCATAAGTTGTTAATAAGGCATTATTTGATGGATCTTTCGTCCTCACCATTAATTGGTTATATCTCGAATGAAGTACCACCTTTGAGGAATACTTTGCACCACATTTTTTATTGAACAACTTATCTATCCATAAAGGGGGATAATTTTCCATTATCATGATTTTGTTGAGTTAATGAAAATTAGTGCAGAGTCACGATGATCCATCTTTCTTCATGATGGAGAGTATTGGTTGACCCCATGGTGGAGAATTGAAGCATATATTACCGTTGTCTAGATTCTTTTATAACTACTTCTTCACTTTTTCCAACTCATGTGTGGCCATTCTATATAGTGTCATTGATATAAAAATAGATCTAGAAATATGATAAATTCAAAACTCATCCTCTCAGACAGGTGGAATACTAGGAAAATCATTAAGAAAATTATTATTATAGACCCTAAAATGGGAACATCTTCATGCATGATTCTCTCCTATATCTAAATCATTTTAGATAGTCATTTGTTCTCTTATTCAAGTATTATCAACACATGAGATGATGAATCTGATGGATATTCATCCTCCATATTAATATTTTATTGAATTGGTGGATGCTTCTGGAAGTGAAGAGTGATCTCAAATTCCATGAAAATGATATTGTCTTTGGATAAAGATAACCAATCAATTCCCATGATAGAATCAAAATCCACTAACTGATGAATTAAAAGATTATCTAGGATTTTCAGTCAAAAAAAATTAATTAGGGAGGAATTATATACATTGGATTCAAGAATTTCGTATTTTTATTATCATACAGATAATTAAACCTCCATATTTTGAGGTAGTGTTTGAAATATTCTACATAAATTTCAAGATATAAAAGAATTAATTAAAGTAGAATCCAATAATACAGTTTCTATTCCAGAATGAATAACTAGAATACCTTTCACATCATCATTGTTGGGATCTACCTCAGTAGTATTGATGGAATAAGCCTTCCCATTATCCTTTGGATTTGGCGGTTTATAATTTTGATTACCCTTAAGGAAATGGGGTTTATTAAACCATCATGAATTATCCCCTTTGTCCATAAAATTGTAGAATTGAACTGTATGGGGGGGCTCTACATTTCTCCCACACATTTCCCTAATTTCTCGTGTAACTTAAAAATTCAAGATCATGGTCTCCTTCTCTCCCACACTTTTATAATTTCCCCTTTACATTCAGTAAATTCACATATTATTTCATAAAAGTTTTGTCATGTGGGTGGTTTTTTTTCTTTAATCCTTTCTCATTACATCCTAAAATATGAAACTCTATCTTTCTTTTCTTATCAACATATCCATGTGACAATTCTCCAGACACTTCTTCTACTTTACAACACATCACGAAACTTCTTCATAACTTCAATTATCTTGAATTTCCAAAGCCTTCCGAAGGATTGGGTTTAAACTACTAAAGAAAAAATAAATGTATCTATAATTGTTGATAACAAATCCCAAATCATCCATTGATATCCTTGTGAAATTTTCTTCATTATTTTTGATAGATTCACATTCCATTTAAATCTACTCTATAAATTCCCTATCCATATTTGTATGAAGATTCAAATGGAAATAATTTTAAAGAAACATTTTTTTAAATCCTTCCCACTCATTCTATTATAATTCATCTATAATCTTGGGGTTCTTAATCAGTTCCCTCTATTGTTAGGCCTCTCCATATAGAAGGTAAATGGACAGAGTCACATTCTATATCATAGAATCCCAAAGAATAGAAATGGTCATCTCCATTGAGTTGAACAAATTTTCCATGACTATTGGATCATAAGTTCCACTATATGTTGGTGGTCAATAGCACATAAAAGACTTGATATCTAGTTTATCCATCATATGTGATATTGGATGTACCACATTATTCTGGTTATTGTTCTTATTCTGAGTCATATGGGTAATCATCACCATGAAATTTTTAATTCCACATCCTAAAAAATCAAGGATGTCATTCTGGAAATCATTGTATTGTCCTTCACATGGTTTTTTGGGCATGATTCTCTGTGTTCCTAGAATTTTATAAAATTGAAAAGGTTAAAAAACATAAGTCAGCATGTTAGGAATAAATATATTATTCCATTTTTTTCAATAAACACTAAAGACATGTTTTTTGGGTTACCTATGATTTGAATTTTTCCAAAACAATATTCTTGGGTGCTCATCTATACATAGTCTCATACTATAGGTTTTCAATATGGTCTTTTAATAATGATTCCCAAATTAACTAAATCATACCATTATGAAAACTATAGATACCCTCATATTTCATAAAAAACGCTTAAATAATTTTAAAGATAAATAACATAAAAGTGTAACACATCAATGATATAATGGTTTAGGGTTTTGTGAAATTGGATCCATATATAACTATTACATAATAATACATACACATTTATTTTATTCAATATTCTCTTGTATTATTCAAGCCCACTTATAATCTTAATTACACGTATTCACCTGAAGATGTAAATAAAAAATGGGTGAGATAAAATACCAAAAAAATATTTAATAAGAGACATGAAAAATGTATGATAATAATATTAATAAGAATAAAATAATTAATTACTATAATAATAATCATGAGAGGAAACATTAAATAAAGCCATGTAATGTAGAAAATCAAAAACATGAAACATAATGTCCTAGTAATCAACTACCACAAACAATTATGAAACAATATAGAATCATTTACATGAATATTTAAACTTATCTCATGAGATTCATAACGTCACCGAAAGAATTGGAGTGCTATATAATTTTAGGCACTCCAACAACATCATAAAATTTACATTGTTATGCATTCCAGATAGATGGTATATCAAATGTGGATATAAAATAACCGATGAAATGGAATGGGTTTCATTTCATAGTGAAAAATTTCATGAATAAAATTTGGTTCCTCTAAAATAATGGCGGAATAACATACGTGGTATAAAAATTAGGAACCTTGATTGAATAAGAGACAATCTCATGAGAAGTAAAAGATGTATTTTTGGAAAGAAATGTTCATTTCGAAAATATCTTTTTATTTTTAATAAATCCAAATTGAAATATTTTAGGTCTTATAAATGAAAAGGGGTGGAATAAAAACATGACATATATGGATCATTTAAGGAATATTCACATGAAAAATGTGGTGAAATAGGGAATACCCAAAGGAAGAAAGTTGGGTAAGAGAATTTCACATAATTATGTCCAAATTCATTATTCACATTACTATCCTAGATAATAAAATTGAATTAATTAGTTTAAAAATATAGTGTAGTTTTTATATTTGTTTGGTTCATTATATTACATTATATTTATTTTATAAGGATTTTTATGAGTTATAGAGTTCAATTTCATCATTCAAGAGTGTTTTTCCCAGGGTTTCATGATCTGTTCGATTGTATTTAATTATGGAAATTCATGTAGAATTGGAATAATTATCCACAATTTATATCATATGAAAATAATGAGCATGCATAGATTTAAAATTTATACCGCCTTTTTTTATATTTTATTAGGATGAACCGTTAGAAGTGACATTATTGATAATCATTTAGCTTATTACAACATTTTTTATCATAAGAAACCGATTTGTTTTATCATTTAATGTTATGTAAATATGATGCATCTAGAACACAATAAGTGAATGAAAATAGGCATTAAAATCTAGTTTGACCTTTAAAATGGTTTCATTACTAGACATAAAGGTTTTAAGTTAAAATGAAAACATGTCATTCTTAAGGGTGATAAATCAACACCTCATAGACGATGTATTTATTTTAAGAATTAAATTGGATGAAGAAGGTGTATAATGATTTATTATTCAACTATGATAATAAAATATTAGTATAAATATGGAAATGTATTTATAGTTGCATTTGGATGATGGTAGGTGGGGATATAATAAGAAAATAAAATGACATGAACTGAAATTAAAATTAATGAAATAGGATTTTATCTCTTGAATCCTTCTCCTTGAGAAACTACATAATGAAAATGGATTGGTATTTTTATGAAAAAAAGTGTTCCTTGATTTGGATTAGGGTCTTGAGAATAATATTTGGATGAATATGTAAAAGGATCAGTTCATTGAAGGTGTGAGGAGAAGAGGTGGTGAGGAGTCGTATTTATTGGGGGATAGAGGGGTGTTTTCTCAATATTTTATTCCTTACATTATTATGTTCACTCAGGACTATAAATATTTACTAAATTATAAAAAAATATTTTAATATAATGAAGGTTAGTTAGCGATTATTTTTCATACTTCATCAATTACTCAAGGAATATTGTACTTAAATTTTAATTACATATACTGTAAATTACAATTTTTTACTATTCACAATAATTCATTATTTAAGAGAAATTGAAAAAATTAACTCTAACCAATTTTTGATGTGTAGAAATCAAAAATTAATTCCATATTGTGAAAATAAATTTTTTTTAATAATTATATTAATTAATAAATTGTGATTAAATATTTATGACTTATAAAAATACCAACACTTAATTAATATCTTATCGATAATTTTTTCCATTATGTTATGATATAATTATAACATATTATAATTTATCAGATACAAAAAATGTTTTTGTAATATCATGGGTGAGGTTACTATTATATTTCCTAGTTTACTATTTACAAGGGCCACATTACAATTATAAAGGACAAGTTACTATTCTCCTAGTATAGGTTCTTTGACATCTAAAAAACATACATTCATTCTTCATTTATAAAGTATTTATTGTGTTCAAAATGTTATTATATGTGATTTATAGTATTTAAAATAATTTTATGATTGTAATTTCCATTAATAAATTCTTGGGTCATTACAAAACTCAATGAAAAACTCTACATTTGATAGAGAGAATACACAAGGACTACAGAGAGCCTACTCTATCATTGTACCAAGGGGTTTAGTAATATCCAAAACAAAAGATAAAATATCCATAATAATATTTAAGAGATTCAAAATATGGGATGATATTAATGAATGAGATTCACTAATATCAAATAAAGAATTCAATAATGATGAAGCTAGAGTAATGGTACCTCTCACGGTTGCTAGACCAATATCTACTTCCTCAATAGACTCTTCCACTTTGTGATGAAGCTTAATTCTGATTACCTATGTTTTTAACCTGTTTATAAATAAAGAATCAAATTTCCTTGCTGTTTTGGGAGGAGCTGATGATCTCGTTACACAACAAAGAGTGTAGTTATCATCGAAGTATTTCTCTATGTGTCCTGATAACCCATATGAATAAAACATATTGGATCCCTTAGTGAAACCACTATTTGAATGGAATATCATTCCACATAGGTAGATAACAAAAAGTCCTATTAAAGGTTTTAAAGGAGGTCTCGAATGAACCATCTTTTGAGAATAATCATGTTACTCATCATGATTCCTCTTCAACTTTATAGTAATCACACTTCCACATGGAGAAACAGAAACTCTTAATAAAATTGACATTCTAGGGAAGTCTATTTGGACAATTAGACCTACGTCCATCACATTAGAATTAGCATTAGGATTCAATATGAAGACTCAAAAAAAATTTCTTGATGAAGTCCCAAATCTCTAATTCATTCATTTATCTTCTCATTCAATACTATCTCAGGTGTGAAATCCACAACCTCAGTAAAATGGTTGGAATTCACTGTCACAGTCTTGTTAGGCTACTCATGTTTGAAAAACTATATCGGCTTGTCCAATCACATCAACCCTGAATATAAAATCTTAGGGAAAACACATTTAATTCATTTTACTCTAACACCTCCTTCATTATATTCAACCCCAATGTGTCCCACAATCTTTTTCTCTGTCATTCCAAGATGATGGTGTAACACCTAAAAATATTTTCATTAGGTTTCTCCTATAAACCAAACAATTATTCCATTATGTTCATCAATTACTAATCCTCTTTAGAATCATTTGATTCTTTTAATGAAATTGGATTCTGAAGAAGGAATTATTGAAAATGTTCCTACTGAATATCATTTTGGTACCACTTTGCAACAAACCATCACAAGTATCTTGGAAAATTGATAATCGATCCAATCATCCCATGGCCCGAAGGGCATTCCTGATCCCTATGCTTTGGTGACTGACACCATTAGTCAAAAAAAATTAAAGTGGGAATGAATTTTAAACTATCAATGTGGAAGAATGATAACAAATCTATATAAGTACAAATGAAACTCCCCTAGAATAAGTGTTTAAGATGTAAAAAATGTATAATAACCAAATTTTACTACAACAATGTACCCGAAAACGAAGAATACTCTTTGATAAATTCCCAATGTAATGACCTCTTTAGGTCCACAAAGCAATAGCTATATCAAACTCCCTGTGGTATTTTACCCCCACTCAAATATAAAAGGATATAATATACAAACATGTGAATGCACAAGTAGTTTGTGAGATAAAAGACTAATAGTGTCTCAAAAATTGTTGTAGAAGAAGATTCCAATATCTAACAAACCTAAAAAGGATCTATCAAATTTTCCAATAAAATGATATACAATTTAAGGATCATATTTCAACAAATCAAACTCTATATTTTAGGAGAATGAAATAAATTAGAAAATAATTCTTCAAATACCAAAATGATGAAAGCACTATCACAAATTGTTCTTTTAAAAAATTTCTCAAACACAAACATTTATAAAAAATAGTTTATATAAATTCACAATTCATGTAATGTAGTATTCAAAATTGGAGTACATTTATGCCTCCTAAATAAATAGTTGTGAACCATGGTCATCTTCCATGAGGTAAAATAGTTCTATGTTATGGTATCCTCATGAACTCAGGTGATAAACCACAATGTGTACACACATCCAACAATAATGGAAGTATATTAATCATTAATATACCAAAGACGAAGTAAGATGCACTAATTTTTTTTTTTAGAGTTGTAAAGTGTAAATCCATTGCTAGGTAAATTATATCCTATCGTGTTTGGTCCAATAACTCACTCACTACCTTGGATTTCATGTGTTCTAATAAAATTATTTTATGTGAAATTTATTTAAATAATTCATAAAATACAATTATGTCTCATTCCCCTAGTAGGAAAATGAAAATCTACAATTAAAAACCTAAAAGTTATTTTATTGAAAAATCTTCCTTTTTCAATAATAAACACTACAGTTTATATGAAAACAATATTAATGAAATGTTTTCACAAATTATAATAGGAAATGGATTGAAAAATCAATATCCTAATGCACACTTATAGTAATATTAAACATTTTAATTTCAAAAAATTTTAAAACATTTCACTACAAACACAAAATTTAATGGAATTATGGTTTTCGAATTTTTTTCATCAATCCCATTAAATTGTATATATATAATAATTTAAATTTCATTAATTTCTATAAATTCACCCCAATTCAATGGAATTTGATGTTTTCCAATTTAATGTAAGAACCCCCTTTTTAAAATCCACATTTAATGTAAATGTGTTTTTTCAAAGAAACCAATGAAAATCCATTTAATCAAAATGAAAAAATTGTAATTAATCAATCAATTTATATTAAAAAATGAAATTTTGGGTATGAAAAAATTGGGCATCATAATATAATTACCCACCATGGGATCAAAAGATCTCGTAAAAACAAAACTGAATTTGGATTGGTCAACGAAGAACAAAGATTATGGAATCCAATATATGAGGATAAATCTGAGGTTTATGATCCAAAAAATAGTGTAATTAAATCCAAAAAGCAACAGAGTGGTCTATAGAACCCTAGGGAGGTGAAGATAGATCATGGTGGATAGAGATCTGGTGAGGAACTAACAGATAGATGATTGAAGGGAATTACTCAACCTTCAAATTTTTTTGGGAGGGATTGGGTGATATTGAGGAAGAATAAATCACATTGGTTTGTTCTAGTTACATCCCGTACCTAAAATGTGTTGGATGTGATTTTGAAATAGATTTTACGATTAAATAAAAACCATGCATGATTAGCTGGGTAGAGTCACATTGTTTCAAAATCCATATAGACAACCTTGTGCCAGCATTAAATTGGTGACACAGTTTCATAGAAGATGGTACATAACATAACTAATAGTGCACCTACCTTGAAAAATACCACTTCCATGGGTTTCACATTTTCCACTGAGTAGGTGCATGGTTTTGAAAAACTATTCGCCAACCATAAAATAGGCTAGAATTTTCAAAAATCAAAAAAATGAAAACTAAAACTACCACAAATAAAACCCAAAAAATCATAGTATAAAGAGGGGTTTATAAAGTTCTGAATATTAGTAACAAGATTTTATATTGAATCAAACTCCACCAACTAATGTATGATACAATTTCATGGGAGGATTAGTCCACAAACATTGACCGGGGAGGAGTTATATACTTTAGATCCAATAAAATTTCCATTAATTGTTATAAAAAATGTCTCAACCTAAATATTATAAGGCGATGGTTGAATTAATCAACTAATATTTCAAGATAAAATAGAATTTATTGAATGGGAATCAAATAGTACATTATCAGTTTTGAATGAATAGCGACTGCACATGTCATAACACCATTTTCATGATACACCTCAACAGTTACGATAATGTATGCCTTTCATTTCATCCAAGGAGGAATTTTTCATTGATTATCTCTAAAATCCCCAAAATGAGGGAATTATCTCGAATGATTCCCATTTTCGATACAGTTGAAACACTATACTACATGATGAGATTTGATCTAGACCATTGTTTCATTTTATATATTTTTGGGATTCTTTATATGCCATTTATAATTATTATTTGGAATTCCCTCATTAAATTTTTCGAAACATCTCTTAGATTCCATTAAAAAGTTAATAGGATATTTCATCCCTCATATTAGACATGTGACAAGTATGTTTTTCTTTTCTACCAGGGATTTATCTTTTGATCCTCCTATATTATACTCAATTTAATCATTTTTTCCTTCAATCCCAAAAGATTGATTAGAACCACAAATCGTCATCACATCATTAAGGGCACAACAAAAAATTTCCACATAAAAAAAATTAGATTCAACATGGCTTTTCATAAAATCAAATTTAATCGATTGAATAATAGGTACACCATGATTTTATTGTTCATGAATAATCTAGTATCTTATCTTGAAATCCACGAAATTTTTTCCTCATACTCTCTAATAGAATAATATTCATTTTTCATGGGTCAGTGCAATGCTATATCCATCTTACAATGTAGATTACAAGAAAAACAATTATTGAAATTTATTTCCTGAATCCTACCCAATCCATGGAATCAAATTCCTCTTCACACTTCGTGTTTTGGTTAGTGTCCACCGCTGATCAACTTAACTGTCAAAATGATAAATTGTGAGAACAACATTAACTTCTTCTAAGAATTAGAGGATAGATAATATCAACTCAAATTAGTGAATCTATTGTTCCATGGTGATAATTTTATAAGATACTCTATATATAAGATTTCATTATTTAATAAAGGATTTAATAGCAACATTATATTTCTTATGATAAGTTGGGCATTCAACATGATTCATGTTATTATTTATAACATCAGTTATCTAAGCCAGTACCATTATGATGTTATGAGCTCCCATTCCTTTTTGGTTTGGAATCATAATATATAAATCATCACATCTCCTATCACATTGTTTTTTGGAATGAAATCTCATATTTCTCACCATTACCTAAAATATTAAAAATAAATTTGGTCAAGGTTTGATACTTTTCTAATGAGAATTTGAAATGAAAATAGTGAAATAGATGGGTATACTTATTATTTATATGTGTGATGTATCTTTTGATAACATAGGTTCAATATAGATTGTCCATTTTGATATAATTATCCCCGGTGTTCTTAATAATGTAGTATAATCCTAATACCAAAAAAATAACATCACTATCCTTTGATAAAAATATAGAAACCCTATCACTTTTACATACCATTAAGTTATATTAATCATACATATAAAATAAATGCAAACCAAAAATCAAAAAGTATATTATCGTTTAATGACTAGGTACATAATTAAAAAATATTAAACTAGAATAAAAAACCTTTATATTAATATAAATAACGTGATACAAATGATCATTGAGCTCTTAAAACATCATATGACATAAGAATTAAACAAAAATGTTTAACCCTGTAAATAAATGGGTCTCATAATCAAATCAAAAAGCATTAAAAAATGGTGTATCATAATTAGAAACATAAATTAAGAATTAAATATTTCACAAAAAATTAATTAAGTAAAAATAATAATATTTGAAAAATAATTATTTCCATCTTATGTGAAAACATGAAAAATAGTGTATTGGTATATTTAAATATGTTCCACCTTAGTGTGGACAAAGGGTTAGAATTAGAGATTCCATAATGTTGATAGAAAAATAGTTACATTCATTATACCAGTAGTGAACAAAAATATTTTTTCATGACAAAATGAGTGATTTTACAAAATATGGGTGGCATAAGAATGTAATGGAGTTTTCTAGAAAATAGATATGTTGCATTTATTCATGTTATCTTATCTATAATAATTTAGTGGGAAAACTTTTAAAATTGTTATTTCCTGATAAAAATGATGAATTTAGGTAGAATTATATGTTTGGAAAATTTATACGGATGAAAGGAACAGTTTATAATAGTAATGATATAAAACATTGAAGAAAATGGAGATAATGATTTATGAAAAATGAAATATGGATATTCATAGAGAACTTCTGCAATATGTAAGAATGTGTTCATCACATTAAATCAATTTCCATGATAATAAGCTTATATCAATGAATTACTTAATTCATATTATCATCCAATTAAAATTTCTATTGGAAAATTTATTATGTTTTTCTGAGTATTATTATGAGTTGTAATGTTCAATTTCATTTTTATGGGAGCATTTGTTTCATGGTTTTATGGTCATTTAACTTTTATAATTTTACATATATTATTTGTAATTTTAATGAAACTAGAAAAGTTAAATTATATTTTAGTAACTCACAAATGTATTTTTAAATGGTCCCAAATATCATTATTTATATACCATGTCATTGGTTCTTTGAGTAAAAATATTATCATCGTGTTGGTAGTTAATTTATGATGTCTTACATACCGTCAAGGACTGGTTTCATTTTAGTTCATAGTAGGTCTTTATATATGTTTCATAAAATAATCTATGTTGTAATACAAATATTAAAATTTGATTTAACCATAATATTAATTTTCTTGATTGGATTGAAGGAGGTAACGGAAAATTAAAACTCTGTATCCACCTTGATGGTTTACTACCATAATTTGGTAATGTTTTCATTTTTTATTATTATAGGATGTGTGAAAAGGGTTCGATAAAATAAATTCATTAAGAAATATAAAAAACATGGATATAAATTGTGTTTTAGTTATTATTCATTGATAGATGAAATATATGAGGAGTAGGTATAAGAAGAAATGAAAATAAAATAGGTAGTTTTAGAATGTTAACTATTGAATATCACCTCACTTAAGAACCCAATATGGAACTTGGAAATTGTCTTTGGGTGATTCTATAAGTCCATGTACATGTGTGGGAGTGAGATGGAGAGGATTTGGTTTAAATTTTTATAGGATCATTTATTAATTTTTTTATAGAGAACAGTTTCTTAGGGGTGGTATTTAAAATGACATTAAAGGATTTTTTGTTATTCTATTCATTATTTTATTATTTTGGATTTAAAATATTAATAGAATTTATTATTTTGGATTTATAGAGTAAATATTTTTTCTTTTTGAATTAATGGGTGCTTAATTTTTTTAACAAAAAAGGTAATATATTTGAATTATAATTTTAATTACTTTAATGCAATTTATTTCACTATTAAAATATTAAAAAATGTAATAAAAGTATTAAAAAATTACCTTGACCATTTATTCATTTGTAGACATAAAAATGTAAACCTATTTTTTGAAAATAAATTTATAATTATGAGAAATTAAATTATTAAATTAAATTTCATTTATTCAAAAAATAAAAAATCTAATATTACAATCGATTTTATAACACTTGGAAAAATTACAAAGAGAATCATAAAATATGACAAATATTCTAATAGAACATAATATTATTTCATTATTACATTTTATAAGACTATTTTTCTTTTAAATCAATATATTCAGAAAAGAAATGAATATAAAGCATTTACTTATAAAAAATAGGCATAATTTTTCATTTTTTAAAAACAATTATTTACTTATACCATGAAATTAATATATCATATTTTAATTTTAAAGGATAGGTAAATGTTATTTTCTATATCCTTAGGTCATTTTAATTTTTTAAAGGATAGATTATCATTCATTATTGTCACGTTACTATTTTAATGGTCAAGATAATTTTCCAAAAGTCAAATAACTATTCCAATAGTAAGATTTATAACAATCAAATGTTCTTACGACTTCCTATAAATATCACTAATTTCATTCATTATTTATTCACTTTAACATTCTATTATGATTTGCATATTTTCAACTATTTTTTTATTATTGACATTGTGTTTTATTTCTGTAGCATTTTCCATGATTGTAGTATTTATATTGGATCATGTATAACCAAATTATCCAATTTTAATTCTCTTGTTTTCAATTTATTGTCCTATTGTAATATTTTACACTATTATAGGTTTAGTTTCTCACTAATATATCATTGTTCATTTATGTTAATATTTTTTTTGTTTCTATATGTGATTTTGGTTGTTTATACTATATTAAAAAAAATTAATAAGTGAAATTACATTCATTAAATTCTGGGTGGTTACGTGGATTATGATTTATTAGATTCTATAACTAGATTGATAATATTGTTACAATAAATTTTTTAAACATTATGGAATGTTTTCCCACTACCCATCAATGGTATATTTTATAAAATAAAATCCTCTTCCATGAACATTATCAAAATAAATAATTTCAATATATGATATGTATAAGCTTGTTTATTTTTTGAATATCAAATAGAATCAAATAATTGTTATTTCATGAAAAAATATGTATACGATCAACTTAAAACATGTTTAAACATTAATAGTGACTGAATAAGTAGAGAATGTATTTCTTGGAATCGAGAAAATATATAGTTCAAATGCAATGAATATACGAGTCAAATATAATATAAATTTCACCAATATAATAAATTATTTAGAATATGTTGATAGAAAATTAATTTAAATAGCTTCATTAAGAACCTGCGGATTCCAAGGAAATGATTAATGAATTTTTTTAAGGAGGAAAATTAAAATATTATTAGAAAGAGTTATAATTACAATAAAGTTGTTATTAACATATGAACACTTGATATTGTTGTTTCCATTATAAAATTAGAATGAAAAAAATATAAGTGGGATGAATATCCATCTAAAAAATGACTCAAAATTTTTCCCATATCATTATTATATTGGGTCAAATGAAAAAAAATTAAAACTAGAAAAAACTATACCACTGTAAAAACATTAAAATTTAAATATATTAAATGACACATATGATATAATATTGATAAATAAAATAATATTTAATAGAATAAAGTTAATCACAATAATAGTGAACACCTTCAACCAAAATTAATAATAATATTGTAAATTTGAAAAAACAAAATGGTTTATCAGTGGAGAAATATAATACCAAATTAAATTATATTATAATCCACCACCTCTCCTAGAGGTCTACGTTTTTATCCATTTTTGGGTAGATTCTTTCACCCAAATTATTGTATCCCCATTCTAAACAACATCATCCATGACATTAGTCATTATAATGTTTTATATGTTCCAAAATGTTAGAACCCTCCTTATAAAAAAAACATGTTTTTGACCTGGAGTTAAGATAGATGTCACCCAATTAGAAGGTATCCCTATATTAATTTTAATAGATTCCCTTCACAAAAATTATATGAAATTAACATGCTTCCAATATAGTCATCGCAATAAATATATAAATTATTACAACGTCATATTTGTTGAATATTCATTACATATCCATACCATACTTTTCAGAATTGTTAAGGTTTAGTGTCTTTGGATGCATGGATACATAAATTTTTGTTACATAAAATATCTATATGATTAAATATTATGTTATCACCAATTGGGAACCATGTTAGATAAAAAAACCTTAATCCTCTATTCAAAACATAAATAATGAAAAAATAATAATAGTAGGGCCCAAATATTCAGTAAAGGAAAAGAATATATCATTTAATTATACTAAGTGATGATTGGTTAAGTATTAAGGTATGTGAACACGATAAAATATTACAATAACAATACCCAATCGATAAAATTACATAAATCATGAATGAAAACATAAGTTTTTTTCGATAAAAGTATGCAAAACATAAGTGTGAAAACAAAACATAATTATTATTGATCTATGAGAACATATCATAATAAAAATTTGAATGTTACATGAATTCACGTAATAATATAAAATCATATACATATTCTGAGTTATATCCCCGTATAATTATTGTCTATGGAGTTCCATAAATAACATTCAAAAAAAGTTATTTATAATATTATATTAGGAGTAATTTCTATCCAGCGATCTCCATATTCTCTTATCATTTTATTATATCTGCCTTCTCCTTGGAGTTTATCATCTTCTTCAATATTAACCCTTAATTATAGGGCTATATGTGACACATATATCCTTGGCTTATAATATAACCACTCATTCTTATTTTACAGAATAATAAAAAATCCGCAAATTATAACTGAACCACATATCACTTAATCATTATCTATTCATATTTTGACTACATGATCTTGAGAAATATTTTCATTACATCATATATTATCACAAGGAAAATATAATATGTTTCATCTATATTTGACAATGTTAATGATATAAAATCTTGGGAAAGAATGATGATTGTGAAATGTGTTTTGTTTTTTAGTAAACCGTTATAAAATTGAATGTATTTTAATAAATACGATAATAAAAACTAAAGATTACAATACATTTTGTTGAGGAAAATAACAATTTTACTTTTCAAATCAATATTTAAATACTACATTATATAAAAATATACGGAAATAATTTTCATTGAAAATATCTATAGAATTGTTTCCATTATTTAAAGAAAATATAATGCTTGATAATTGGAAATGTCATTTATTTGGTGTAAATGAAAATATTAACTTCAAATATTGGATAGAAAGTAAAAATTAACTCATTTGAAAAATGGGATGAATATTTCTTGAAAAAAATTATATAAACTAAAAAATATAAAAAATATTTTTTATCTCATCAAATAATATAAAATAAATTCATGAATGTGCTTTCATGTAAATATGGACGTGATAGAATATATTACCATAAAAATAGAAAAAACATTGTCATTTTCCCATAGAATATTTTATTTGTATATTTAAGTATGTAAAGGGAGGAATATGAAATAACAAAAGTAGTATAATGAAATAAAAAATGAATAAAAAATGAAATATTATTTTAGATTGGCAGATCATATTATTTCAACTGTGAAAATAAAGCAACAACTATCCCATTGAAAAAATAGATTTTAATTTAAAATCTTATTTACAAAAGCATCTTTTGATTCATAATTCACATTAAATGAATTAGTCTATATAAAACATTAGAAAACTGAACTAAAGGATATTAATGATTCTAAATATTTATTTTGTGTTAGATACCCAAGTTAAAAAAGAATATTATTGTTTAATCATAATTTATGTCCCAAAAAAAATTCGAGATGTTAAACACTAACTTAAATGGTAACATTCAAATTGAATCCCCATGGATGAAATAATTAAATTTTAAAGTTAAATACCTTTAGTTAATAATTATCCATCATCTAATGTTTCTCAATATCACTATATAATCCCCATAATCATAAAAATGATCATGATTTCAATTATGTCTCAATGAATGAATATTGTGGTGAAAACACATTGTGCCTTTAGTATTTTTTTTAAAAAAAGACTGTGGGATCCTGTAAATAATATAGTTCTAAAATAAAATAAATTAAACACAATTCATATGTCAAAATAATTTCTTCTTTATTATTTACACTATATAAATAATTATTTCATTCATCATATTTAAACTTGTCATAATGAAGGGAAATTGTGGGGAAACCCATACGGTATATCGGTCTTAATTCATAATATCTCTTAAAAAAATTTAATGTTTTTATACTTTTTACAACCCAATATAATAATAATATTCAAGTATATGATATCAGATATGATCGAATATTATATTTTCAATATATTTGTTTTTAAAAATCACTATAAAAACAACATTTTTGGTGTCAATTGGTTCGTTTTTCAGGATTGTTTCAGTTTTACAGTTATAGATCAATCACATTGATCATTATACCTAAATATGTATAATATTAAATATTTTTTAAATATAATATTTGTTTTTTATATATATATTTATGACTAATTATATTATGTACCAATGAAAAATTAATTTCATCACTTTATAGAGAGGGTAATCTGTATTTAGAGACGAGTGTTGTTTACAAATTTGGATTCATATAAAAAAAATTTGTGTACATTATCAGTAACCAATAAAATGTAATTATGAAATCCAAAATTTTATCGATATTCATTATATCCAAAAATAATTTCTTCTATCTAAATCAGAAAGGATAAAATGAATCTCACCAATTCCTTGAGATGGAAGTACACATGTAAGCACAAGGGACTTTATCATTTTTCAATGCTCGGTATGACAATAAGGTGGATAAATGATATAATTCCTATATATTAATTTTTTCATGAATAATATATATATATATATATATATATATAACCATTAAAAGATTAATAATTACAATCCATGAAATATTGAGATAGAATATATACTTTTTTTCTATGTGGATGTAGTAGTCCACATGTACGCATGAGTGATACATTAATCTCTCATTGGATGGGGAAGAGGTGATAAATTAATATCCATCATCATAATAACATATAATTAAATTTATGATACTATAGTAGTCATATTTTCTCGATATAACATGACCACATGATGTAGAAGAAGAAATAAAATTGAATGATCTTGGTTATGATCTACAACTCTTATTTGAGAGACCTCTTTTGGCTTACACCCTATGAACTGAATGATTAATCTTGGGAGAATAATAGAATATCTAAATTTTTTTGAATAACTATAGTTACTATTTTTATGTGGTTTTCATAGATATAACTCTCATATATTCTGAATGGGGGAGGATAATTGGTTCCCTTTTATATTTCAATTGAGAGACACAAATGGAATTTATTAAATGTGTTGAATAATATTTTCACAATCATCAGAATATGTCTCTAATTAGAATTATTTATATATTATCATAATATAATGTTGAAATAACATCATTTATAAAACTATACAAGTTTTTATGGATATCAATGCATTATATCTTGGTTTAACCCCTCTGGTAAACCCATTTAATCCAGAACCATTGTGTCGAAATTTTAAAATATATACTATTCACTATAATGTAATATTATGTTGGAACTATTAAATTATATAAATTATTAGTTTTTATAATATTTAATGTATTTTATGAAATTCAATTTCTATATGTGGGAGAATTTATTTTTAATATTTCATGAAAATCACAACTACAAACTATTTAAAGAAATACATTTTAAGCAAAAAAATTAATAAAATTATACTATATGGATTCTAATGACCATACAATTATTTTTTGCATATATTTTTGAATTTATAATCTATAAATTTCATTATACCAATTAATCAATGGTGATTATTCTAATTTCTAAAGATATATACCCATTGTACACGAAAAAACAATAGTTTGAAAAAAATTTAACATATACCGTAATAAAACATAATAATAATCTCAAGGTAATGAATTATATTATTTATAATAAAATGAGTATTTTTTTAATTTATTATCAAATTTAAAACAAAATTAGAATTTAAAAAATAATAATTAATTTTTTTAATAAAATGGTTTTTTGCAAGAATCATAGAAATATAATTATTTTTTGAGGTAATCCAAATAATGAAACATAATATAATATAGAAATTATTATTTAAAAAAGATATTAATTTCCTTAAATATAATTTCTAAAAATTGTATATATTAATAATAATTTTGATGTATAAAATGTAACAGAAATCATTTTTGATTTTAAAATTTCTCTAAAACATCGAATAAAATTATTAATAATTGTTAATAATATATTATTAATTAATAAAAAAAATGTGAAATATTATTTTATATTAGTAATCATACATAAAAATTTTATTGAAATATAAAAACAATAATACTTAGGTAATATTTCTATTATATCATAGTTCGGATAAATATTGGTTTTGCATATTTTTAAATATATATATTTTTATATACATTATAACCAATATTTTCATGGTGGTAAATGTTCCATGCCATAAATAAATTTAATCCTTCATTTTTTTATTCTAATAAATTGATTGATATTCAGAAGTCTACATGTTGAAATCCCACATCACACAAACCAATTATAAATCATCCATTGATATGGGAAGTATGAAACAAAAATATTCCATCAGATATCAAAATGTAAGCATCCCAAATAATGATAATATTAGCAGGAAGTGAAAATATTGGCATTAAGGTTAATGGAAATTTCTAATATATATTTGATAGTTATATAGAACAAAGTCGTCATAACATTAATCTCCATAAAAAAATAAATTTGTGAGGGGAAAAGAATATAAATTCTATTAAAATGATTAATTAGAGAATGACTTTTAATTTTGGAGATATCATTATCAATGTTTACCATTTATTTTAAAATTAATATAGAGGGCATGTAAAATTCTACATAATTGATTTATTTCATCTTTATATGAAAAATTTCATCATTTGAATTTTTTTGATAAACATTTTTATATATATTATCATGTGATGATGGAATAAAATTTTCATGACACCTCCTGAGACGACAATGCGACATGACGATAATGACCCCCAGAGTACCACCTCATGTAGGCCTCATGTAGGTGACTAGCACCGAGGGTATAATAAATACACAAATGGGAGGAATTACCCTCTATGAGAACACATTCATGAAGAGTTTGATAATATAGACACCAACCAACTCCAAATCATACTATAATATAAATGAAATCCCCAGTGCACATATGTAATGTCCTGCTTAATTTCAACATATTAAAGGGAAAACTCCAAGTACCAAAAGAAAGTAAAAACATCAGAAACCCCAAAGCACAAACAGCTCTGAAAACTACAAACTAAAAGTTACTAGCATGATCTCCAACCTGCTCCATGTGACCTGAAAAACTGTTTATATATACATAGGGTGAGTATAATAGTGTAATTAGTAGGATCCTTCTCAGAGACTCTAATGAAAAATTAATGAATGCATGATAAAGCATAGTGAAAAAAAGTGAAACTAACTCATCACCTAAATAGGTACATTAAGTTCGCAACCACACCATGGATTCTCTCACCTAGTATCTCATACAATATTATATAATATAATAATGAATATCAAGGGTACTCTGATACGACCCCTAGTTTTCCACTTTTCCCAAACATCTCACATCCAAACCATCTCTCTCCATAATTGCTTTCCCACACATACCTTGTCAAAGCACTAAAACATGAACGTCGCGCTGTACAACCAACAAATCCACACAACCAAAGTAACCAGGTAGTTTCTAGGAGCCACCATAGCTCACATGATGTGTATCATACATCAGGCATTATACCACATGCCATTATAGCCCATATACCATGTAACGATTCTGAATCCATCACATCCTATACTGGTTACAGTTATAGAAGTCCATAAGAAACTATATCCAGAATATATGTGTGCGAATAACAAAAAGCCATTACATCCCTCTACACACATATATGGGGAAAACTATCCATTATTCATACCATCACATGTACCTACCAAGAGAAAAGAGAAGGGCCAAGAATGGCAGTCCGTTATTCATCCTCCCACTATAATGTTGGGAAAAAACCCCCTAGGGATATGAATCCCCTGGGTGTCAGTTTCCCAAACCGAGGTGGTGGAGTAGAGTATAAAAACACAAATTCTACTAAATATAATATAGCTCACAACCACACTATGGTAATAACCTATTCTGAGACTCAAATAGATAAAATGTCTCTCGGACTCCTGACTACCACATCTAAGACTAGGGATCCTATAAGAACACAACCATTTAAAGAGATTTATTGCATTACTTTATTACCTTTTTAATAGTTCCACATTACATTAGTTAATTCTTTAAACAATAATTAAACATTAACAATTCAACATTATTGTTCATTAGCATCACATCCAATTTTCTCTATTCCATTAAAATGAAACCTCAAAATTGTGTCCTAGTATGCTTTAACTGTATGGGTTAATCGTCATTCATTCAATAATCTATTAATATCATTATTACTTTCACAAATTAAGAGGAATTATAGAAAAACATTATATTATACCAAACTAAATGAGGGATAAAATTGGTTAATAAATGATCTTCCTTCCAATTCATTTCCACCTATATAAAGATAATAGTCAAATTCTCCCAAGAGAAGCTATACATGGAATGCACATGGCACACCCTGAGCATCTTCTCAGTTTTTTGGATGGAGGGTAAGCAATACCATCTTCCATGATTAGTGGGGAATGAAATATAGATAAAAAATCAAAACAAATAAGAACACATCCAAACATTCACATCCCACCAATTTTTACCATCTCTGGTGTCCTCCCTAACACCCACATGCATAAATCGATGCATCTATCCACACTAGGAATCAACTACTACCACAACCAATGGGACTCCATACCCCCACATATCACAACATCCATCTAGACTCAGAACATATCACAAAAAGTATGGAAACAAACATAATATCAACTAGGATCATAGCCCTCAAACCAGGCATCCAACTGTCAAAAATAATGAGCTATCAAGGATCCATGCATAAGGAAAACGACCTTAGAAGCAAGAAGTTAACATATAACCCTACTAGGTATTATCATTTATCAAACAACTATTTCATTAATCCATCATGAAATAACCAGTTCATTAATATTAGGTTCAAAATATTCGTAACTGAAATAGAAAGCTATAATAGCTATCAAAAATCAATTAAACCTGATTACTTCACCAATTTTAATGACATAATATTACAAAAATAAGAACAAGATTCATTTACATGAATCTTTATCTTTGAAAATTAATTAACATTTAATCCCTACTTACATTATTTACCATTTTCCATCAAGAATATCATACTAAACACGGAATGAATTGACATCACACTATCTAGAAAAACAAGAGGTAATAACATATGATTGATACAAATTTATTTATCTGGGTCAAATATTTATTATGTCAATTGAATTGTGATCTAAGTTGATAAAACACTATAACTCTACAGTTTCACATAAAATAATAGAGAAGAAACAAATACACTACCTCAAATGGTTTCTGATACCCTTTTAATATACTTACATACAGATCACGATATCCTCTATTGGAGGAGCAGATCCACCCGAGGATGAAGAGACACAACCACCCTAGGAAACACCCATGATAATTACCTTAAGAACATGGAGAAATCATTGCATAATTGGAAAAGGAGAAACATTATGTGATGAAACCATATTTCTGATGATATATCATAACTTATATCGATGATTGATCGATACTACATTGTTTCAAAAAAAGGGGGCTCAACATTCTGCAAGAAGAACTTCATGGGGAACCGATCCAAGGAGGAATGTTTAATCGGATGACTTGTACGGGATTGAAATAATGGTTTGATAATATCACACTAGAAAACAAGGATAATGATCAAAGGAGGAAGACACATAATCCCTTTAGATGATTTAATGGAGAAGCGGTTTATGACATGCTTTATTTTTCATTTAAAGAGGGTTTCATTAAACCATGCCGTTTGACCAAGTAAAGGAATCCTTTTCCTTAGGAAAAATAATATAGGATTTATGGGATTTGAATATTCCTTGAATCCTTTCAAACAAGGCCATGAATGTGTTTAACATCAATGAAAATGATAAATCAACGAAACATTAAAAATCTAGAAATTTAGAAAATGAAAAATGAAACATTATCTGTGAGATAGTAACTACGAGACAGTATCTGTGGGATAGTAAATATGACACAATATCTGTGACACTGTTCCTATGATACCATTTCGTTGAACCCATTTCTTTGACACTATTGTTGTGACTCCCTTCCTTTGAAACCGTTTCATTGACACTGTTTCTATGACACTATTTCTGTTACGCTATTCCTGTGTCACCGTTTATGTGATTTTATTTCTGTGACATCGTTTTTATGACCCTGTCTCTGTGAAACTATTTCTGTGAAACCATTTCTGTGACACCATTTTTATGACACAGTTTCAGCAACATTGTATCTGTGACACTGTTTCTGGGAAACCGCTTTTGTGAATAGTTTCATCAAATAAATTAGAAATTTTGTCAATGGAAAAGTGGAATAGTTTGGAATTTTGGAAAAGGAAAAGTTACATAATTTCTTAATTTTTTTTTGAATTTTTAAAAAGGAAAAGTTACATAGCTTCACGAAATAGTTTGGAATTTTGGAAATATAAATGTGATAGGGCTTCATGAAATAGTTTAGAATTTTGGTAAAGGAAATGTGACCCAGTTTTATAAAGCAATTTGGAATTTTATAAAATGAATAATGACATAGTTTCATGAAATGGTTTCATGAAACAGTTTGTAAATATTGAAAAGTTTAGGGTATAAGTATCCTTGACCCCCCAGAACACCTCAAACCACAAATTTAATCATTGAATGGACCAGATAGTTCCATCCCATTATATCAGATACCTCACAAAATATTATCATACTTGAGAATAAAAAACCAACCTAAAAGGACAGATGAAAGTGGTATGACAACAACCCATCAAGATACCTCTCAATAGATAGCAAGCCACAAGAAGAAACAAAGTAAATCCATATTATAAGCATGAAAGGACTATAACTACAAAGAGAACATTTTCACATGAAAAGGGTCAAAAATCAAACAATACCAGTTACAAAGAACGTATTTGCGACTCACGTTCCTAGGAACTCTCCTCCACCCCACCGTGTCACCACAAGACACAAACCAAGGGGATAGAATGCCTTCACAAAACCTTCACATTGCATTCATGGATTTCCACATGCCTCTTCTCGAATTTCACATCTTCATCAACACTGATCTCTCTCCAAACGATGACATGAGAGTCATCATGAAGATAATGATGGAGTTGTGACACATGAAAAATATTGTTTATCCAGCTCATCTGTGGTTGAAGTCCTACTAAATTCTCCACGGTTCCAATATAAGCCAACACCTTGAAAGGACCAAAAAAACAGGGGGAAATCTTACTCCCATGACCAAACCATAGTTTCCCACAATGGGGAGTCAGCTTACGAAACCTGGGATCTATAAATTCAAACTCAAAATGTCTGCTCCTATGATATACATATTACTTATAAACATAAGGCACTATCTACATCCTCTCATGAATAACCTAAACCGTTAATGTTGTATTCTTTACTAGATCCGGTATGAGAATTACTGACTCTTCGACCCCAGTCCAGCACAGTTGATAATGGATATGTCAGCTAGACAAGGATTGAAATGCCACCATACCGATGGTGAAGTGAAAACTATTATTGTATGTGAACTCCACCAGGGGTAAGTGCCTCATCCCGAAACCTCCAATATCAAGGACACTAGAGCATACCATGTCTTCATGATTCTAGACAGTCTACTATATCTGACCATCTATCTATGGATGAAAAGCACTTCCACGACATATAAGGGAACCAGAATCATGCTGGAAACCACTACACACCATAGAGGTAAAATGAGGATCTCGATTAGAAAGGATCGTACTCGATAATCCATAGAGTCTAACCACCTCCTCTGGATACTGCCTCAATAAAATATCCACTAAACATGATTCCTTGATCGCTCTGATGTTGGATGATTTCATTAAACAATCATCAACCACCCAAATAGTGTCACGGCCACCTTGAGGTTGAGGTAAACTAGTAACAAAGACCATTGAGATATCCTCCAAATTCCATTGAGGAATATATAACGGCTTGAGAAAACCACCAGGGGAATGGTGCTCAGCAATCACCATCTTCCAGACAAAACATTGAGACACAAACACCGCAATTTAACATTTTAGACTAGGCCACCAAAACTGACTCCTCAAGCCTCAGTACATTGTTTTCATGCTAGGATGAATTTATATTGGAAATCTATAGACCTATTTGAGAACCATCTCATGCATCACAAAAGGAATTAATAGACTTCAATGATTCAAAACACGGTGTTTTTCATTCATAGGCCAGCAATTAGGGCCACAACACAATCAAATCTGTCTCTTTTGATCTCCACCTCTAAATCCCACAACTGGTACTCTTCCACCTGCTGCACTAGAGATGACTGCCCCATCATCTGAAAAAGGAAACATGTACCCCAACTTCTCCCATATCGACATGTAATGAAGGCAGTTCTTCCATAAATCTCTAGGAACCAATATATTCACACACTGCATCAAAAAGTGACATCCTACTTATCTCATCATCCAAAACATTCCTCTTTCTAGGTATATAAAACATTTAAAAGTCATATTCCTACAATAACTCCATGCACTGACGATGGAACAAGTTCAAGTCACACTAGGAGAAAAAATAACTTGGTCTCTTATGATTAGTGAAAACCACCAATCCTACATCAATGATATAATGTATCTATAAATTCAAATAAAACACCAAGGCTCCCAACTCAAGATCATGGGTGGCATAGATATGTTCATGGGGACACAACCACTGATACCCTTAAGAAACAACTTATCTTCGTTGAATCAAAAACCCACCTAACCCCATATGTGAAGCATTACAGAAAACATCAAATTGAAATCCCTCATACCGATGAAAAAGAACTTGAGAACTTACAACTTTTCCTTTAGGGACTCAAAAGCTACATGAAATTTATCATTCCACATGAACGCCTGATCCATCCTACTTAAAGCTATTAGATGAGTCCAAATCTGAGAGAAATAAGCTATGAACCTCATAAACTACCATACAAAACCAAGGAAACATAGTGCCTCTTCCACTATGTTTGGGGATTCCCAAGACACAACATCTTTTATATTCAATGGATCCATTACTACTCCCTACTGGGACACCACATTCCCCAAGAAACGATCTTATCATGCCAAGAACACATACATTGACAACATCATAAATAGTTGTTGTTGAAAAAGAACTCCTAAAATGGCGTATATATTCTCTAAATGATCCTCCCCGGACATAGATTACTGAAGGATTCCATCAATGAAATCTACCATGAAATTATCCATGAAATCATGGACCACATCATTCATCCATCCCATGAAAAAAACTGGTTAATTAGTCATGCCGAACAACATTTCAACAAATGCGTAAAGCCCATGACTACAATAGAAAGTAGTTATTTGGATGTCCTCATCCTTCACTCTTATCTGATGATATCATGATTTCATGTCAATCTTTTAGAACAATCATTAACCATTGAGTTGATTGAATAAATCATCATTCTTTGGAAGAGGATTGAGATTCTTCACATTCACTTTTTTATGTGATGGTAATTGATAAACAACTGATAACTATCGTCAACCTTCTTCATGAAACAAACCGGTGCACCCCATGGTATAACACTCATCCGAACAAAAATTCACTATAACATAACATAAAGCTGCATACACATCTCCCGTAATTCATAAGGGTCCATATTATTCAGAGACAAAGAGATTAGTGATTCTATTTCTTGTAGCTCTATCCAAAAACATGATCTCTCGTCGAGGGGGTAGTGCTACAACATTTTATAGAAATAGATCAGCATACTCTTATACGACCTTGGGAAACTCTAAATATTGAACCTCCATGAAACTGAGCCTCAACTCAGTCATCATGGATGATAAGGACGTAACATGCCTCTGACCCATCTGAGAGTCACTCGCAAACAAACACCACTGGCTCCCCATCAGAATCTAAGAACACCACCTTCCTCCTTAAGAAATCCTTGATATACTTCACCGAATATAAAGAATACATGATGAGGATTACATCATATGGTTTTTTCTATGAACATTGTAAATATCTCCAAGAGAGGTGCTTCCCCAGCAGTAGCTCAAAATCTCTACATACATCCAACAAGTAAGATCAACATCCAACATGAGTAGTCACCTCCAAGGGAATTGGATGCCTCTCTAACTCATGTTTGAAAGCTTGTAATAGGGTAGGTGATATGAAGGAGTGTGTGGATAATAAATCAAACAAGGCATACACCCATGTAGAAATCAAGAAAAGGGTTCATAAATATATGATTGGCTCACCAATCACTGAAAAAACTAAAGAATGATGCTGACCAATATGTCATCTATAACCTCTCTAACCCGAATAATGACCACCACCACAGCCGCGCTCTACTCTCGGAGGATGGTGAGTATAATGGGGCTACACTCTGCCTTCCTTGTGTCCTCTCTACTGATCCAAAGCTCATGCAACCTAATACTACTGCCTCGGCTAGAAATGCCTCAATGGTGGAACCTGGAGCTGAAAAACTAGTGTACGATGACTTCTATGAATGTTCGGTCACTATCAGTACTGATGACCTCATCCCCCGCATGGAAAAAAATCACTTGAACCATTAAAATAGGCATGGGTTCTGCCACCCCAAATGAAACTATATGTTGAGGGCTGGGACATGCCCCCTACTAAACGGAAAATATTCTACCCTGAAAACTAGGAACCCCAGACCATATATATGCTTCACCAGGTATCAGGATGACTATCTCTCATGAGGATCGAGTTCTGGAAAATTTCGTCTTGATGACCTCTACCCTCTCCAACACCTCAAGATATGTCTTCAACATAAACTGTGTGATTTGGAACTGGATATCTAGATTCAATGCCTCATTGAAATGCCTCTCCCTAGCCTCCACATCTGTAAATAGGTTCGATGAATATCGTAAAAGGTTACTGAAATTGTTTCCAACCTCTCACAGAATGGATAATCCTTGTCGAAGGGTAAAAATCTCCTAGTGACTTGATGCCTTTGTTGTTGATGAATGATAATTGACTGTAAACTTATCTTGGAACACCTCCCATGAGATCGTTGACTCCTCACAATCAATGAGGAATAAGAACCACAGCTGCCTTGATGATCCATGTGGAATCATCACAACTAAAGAAACCCAATTCTTCTTCCAAACAAGGATCAAACTAAGGACTATCTTGAACACCTACAACTAGTCTTCTATGATTTATTCTAAAACTGTTCCCTCATACTTTTTTAGTTTTTGGTGCAGAAAATCACGGAATGTCCTCCTCTAAGTGTCGTCATCATCAATATCTACCATGCGACGATCTGATGGCACAACCATCTGGATATCTTCTGCGTGAACTTGAAGAGGATGTCTTCCTGGAGCTATACATGAAAAATAACAAACAATTAGAGCTCTTTAACCCAGAATATGGAATATTCAAAATAAATTAATTAATTTTATTATTTTATTCATTTTAGGTTAACCTATCCCAAGGTCTACCCATTTCAAAACCACCACAAAGAATAATGTTTCTTGATCTGTTCCTAGGTCTATACCCTAAAACTAGCATCACCTCAATTAGTAGCAATTTTAAACATAAATATATGCGCATCTGATCACAGGAGGTCCTAAATGAATATGTCTCAGACAACCTCTAGTATTTACATTACCTTAAAATCTTGACGGACATTGTTTCCCAACCAACCCAAGAAACCTCACCTGTGCCTAACACCAAAATACATCCTATCCCTCTATCAGATCCTCTAATACCACTCTGTCACGACCCCTTACCCACATGGTGTACCCCTCCGGGGCCGGAAATTTGATAAAGGAGATAGTGAACCCCTAGTCCCGCCTTTAGTAGGACCCAGTTTGGTGAGCAACACCGAGGGTATAACAAACACCCAAATTAGAGGCATTACCATCTATGATAATACATGCGAAAGAGAGAGATAAGAAATACACCAACCAAATCCAACTCAGAATACAATATAAACGAAATCCCATGTTCTCATACGTAAGGTCATGAAAAAATACTACAACTAAAAATAGGAATCTGCAAGTACCAAATAAAAGATAAAATAACAGAAACCCCAAAGGCCGAACAACACTTGCAACCCCAAACAAGTAGTAACCAGGCTGATCTCCCACCTACACCAATTTTCATGAAAAATAATTTCTATATACATTGCGTGAGTATAATAGTATATTCAGTAGGATCCTATATAGAGAATCTCATGAAAAAGTAATGAAATTATGCTAAAGCACAATGACCAACAAGTGAAACTAACTCGTCACCAAAACATGTAGAATATGTTTCTGGCCACACCATGGTTACTCTCCCCAAGAATCTCATTCAGGTTTATATAATATAATAAAAAACATTTGGGGTACCCTTATTCTACTTACCCACTGTTTTTTCACTTTCCCCCAATTTTGCACGTCCTAAGCGTCTCTCTCTAAAAAGGCTTTCCCGCAATCTCTTGGGCGAAGCACCACAACAAGCTCATCATGAAGTACAACCATCCAGTCTGCACTACCAATGTAACCAGGTAGTTTCTAAGAGCAACTGTGTCTCTCATAACATGTATAATAGGTCAGGCATTATAGCTCAAGACATTATAGCCCATACACTGAATAAGGATTCTCAAGACATCACAATCTATACACGTTGCATCTATAGTATTACATAGGAAACTATATCCATAATTTTTATGTGTGAATACCTACAAGCCATTACATCCCTCTACACAAATATATGGGGAAAACTAACCTTTGTTCCTACTAGCACAAGTAACTACCAAGTGAAGAGAGAAGGGCTAAAGGGCGTAGTTAGTCATTCATCATCCCACACGAATGTTGTGGAGAGGACCCCCCCCCCCTCCCAGGGCTCAAAATCCCTAGGGTGTCAGTTTCCCTAAATCACGCTGTGGGGTAGCGTATAAAAACCCAAAAAGTATGAAATATAATATAGCTTACAACCACACTTTGGTCATAACCTAGTCATAGACTCAACTACATCTAACGTTTTTCAGACTCCCAGCTGTCGTATACAAGAATAGGTATCCAATAAGAATACAACCATTTAATGATAATTATTACATTACTTCATTACCTTTTTATCAGTATCAATTTATGTTAATTTAATCATTAATCATTAATTATCCACTAATAATTCCATACTATATATCATTAGCATCAATCCCAAAATCAATTGTTCCTTTATATTGAAACCTGAGCATTGCATCCCACCAAGCTCCAGCCCCATGGGTTAATCATCATTAATTAAGTAATTTATTAACCTCATTATTACATTCCAATATTCTTATGTATTCTAGAAAAACCTTCTATGTTACTAAACACAAGGGGGGCTCATCTTGGTGTGTAGATGAACTACCGGTTAAGTATTTTCCATGTATAACAAGAACATAGACCGATCATCCCTCGAGAGGCTAGGAACAAATATAACGGGTCATATCCCATACTTCTTCACCCCTGTTTGGATGAAGTTTAATAAATACCATCTGCCTTGTGCATTGGGTAACGTAATGTAGATAAATAAAAAAAGAATTAGAAAACATCCAATTATTCACTTCCAACCTGTTTCATCATCTTCGGTGTCCACCCCAACACCCAAATGCATAAACTAATGCATCTCACCACTCTAGTAATCATGTACTGCCACAAATAATGGGCCTCCCTACCACCATATATCACAACTACCATCTTGACTAACAACACATCACCAGAAGCAGGGAAACAAACAAAGAATCCACTGGGCTCTTAGCCCGTAAATTGGGAATCTATCCCTCAAACATAATAAGATTTCAAGGGTCCAAATGAAATGGAACTCGACCTTAAAAAACAGGGTAACTCCGAACCCTACCACGAATTATCATTCATCAAACTAATAGTTATTTATTCCATCTTGATTTACTAGGTCACCAATAGTAGGTTTGAACATTGGGTAAAATAAATAGAAATCTATAATAGCTATCCCAAATCAATTAAACATCCTCACTACATAAATTTTATTAACATAAAATTAAAACAAGAATAAACAGATTCATTTACATTGAAATTTATCTTTTAAAATTAATTTAAAATTAATCCATCTTCACAATCATTTCCAAATTACATCAGGAATGACAAACTATACAAGAAATGCAAAGATATCACACTATCATGGAAAACAAGAGGTAATAATATTCAATCATTACTGATTTATTTATCCAGTTCAAGTATTTATTATGCCAATTCCATTGTGATCCAGCGGGCCAAAACATGCTAACTCAATAGTTTCATGTAAAAGAATATGGAAGAAATGAACTTCCTACCTCAAAAGGATTCTCAAGCTCTTTGAATATACTAACAAAATAGGTCATTATCACCTCTCTTAGAGGACTGAATCCACATGAGGATTTAGAGACACCACCGTACCATGAAACACTAATGAAACTTCCATTAGGAACATGGATATATCATTCCTTATTATGTTTTGGAGACAAAAAAGTAGATGAACCCAAAACAACAATGAATGAACATACCTTATATCAATGATTGATTGATACCACCTGGTTGCACTAAAACAGAGGCTGATGTTGCAGTAAGAAGAAAATCATGGGGAACCATTCCAAGGAGGAATGTTTTATCACATGAATCATATAGGAAAATACAATGGTTTGAGTGTCTCGCATCAGTGAACAATGAGGGAAAATGTTAGGAAGACATCTCATCCATTTATAAGATTTATCATAGAAGTGGTTTAAGATAAACTGGATTATCCATTAAAAGGGGGTCAAATTAAACCACATGGATGGACCATGTTAAGGAATAATGAACATTATGAAAATTTATATTGGAGTTATGGGCTTTGAACAAACCTTAAATCCCATAAACCATGGACTTGAAAGCATTTAATGGAAAAGAAAACTTCAAATCGGTGAAACTGGAAAAATATGGTAATTTGGGAAAGGAAATATGAAACTATTTATGAGAGATGGTACCTGTGAGACAGTAACATTGAGACTATAACTATTAGACATTATCTAAGACATTTTTTTGTGACACTGTTTCTTCGAATCTGTTTTTATTACACCTTTTCTATGAAACTATTTCTGTTACACCCTTTCTCTGACACCGTTTCTTTGAAACCATTTTTGTGATACCATTTTTGTTACACTATTAATGTGACACTGTTTCATGACTCCATTTCTATGACCCTATTTTTTGTGACATTTTTTCTGTTACACCGTTTCAGTAACATAGTTTCATGAAATAGTTTATAATTTTTGTCAATGGATAATTGACACGGTTTCATGTAATAGGATGGAATTTTGGAAACGGAAATGTGATAGTGTTTGGATATTTGGAAAATGAAATATGACAGAGTTTCATGAAATATTATGGAATTCTAGAAAAGGAAATGTGACACAGTTTCTTGAAACAGTTTGGAGTTTTGGAAATGGAAATGTGTCATAGTTTCATGAAACATTTACATGATACAGTTTTGAAATTTAGTAATGTGTTAGGTATAAGTCACCATGACCACCTAGAACACCTCAATCACAAAATTTCAGCAAGTAATACACCAGATATGTATGTTCCATTACATAAATACCCAACATTAATTTTTTCTTATTAAAGAAATAAAAATAACTTTTAGTAGATCATAATATCTAGTAAAAAATTAAAAAGAACTTATTTCTATCTATATAATATTAGAAAAACCAAAATGGTTATAACATATTATATAATACGGAGAAATATTCATATGGTTACATAATATATTCATATATAAAACCAAAAAAACCCAAATCTGTATATAAAAACCTTTTGATGAAATGGTAATCTTATGACCCATAAGAAATTTTCATTATGAATACACAATTAGAAAATTTGTAAAAAATTTAGTAAGCATCCATAATTGGAAATACTTTAGTCCACAAACAACTTAAGGTATCTGTTATTTTGAAATATAAATATTTTGAATACATTGATGTCATATAATTTTGAAACAATCTAGCACCCTTAATCTCCATAATAACTCAATGAAAAAATATATTTTACCAATAATAAAAAATATCATTATTCCAAAAAAATATTCCTTTACTATAAAACATATTCCAAAAGTCTAAAAATGAAAATAATTTCATCGTAAATAATTTTATCTTGAAATAAATAATTAGTTCCACATATTCCAATACTATGAAATTTATTTAATGAATATTAATATTTTATTAATCCTAACTATAAATGATTATATCAACATGAGGCACATATTATGGGTTATCATTCCTTGAATCATATGTTTTCTTAAAATATCACCTTACCATTAAATCACGTTGTTATATTATCTGTACCAATTGAATATTTCTAAAAATAATTATCACAAAACTACTGTAGGATAATACATAGTTGTTTAATTATAAATAAAATTACACGAAAATTGATAAAAACATGTATACATCACTATTATTGAATACAAGTAGATAAATAATTTAATTATCACACGTCCTTCACAAACAATAATCATGAATTCATCATCATATTCATTAAATATTAAATCCTATAATATGAAATATGAAACATGTCATCAGATTAATCATCCACATTTTAATAATACATCACAATTTCAACATAGTAATAATATTAATATCACATCCCGCCTTCCTCAAGATGGGAGAAGAGACATCAAAGTGCCGCACCATTTTTTTCCTCATATTGAAGGAGAGATACTGAACACTGATTCCCAACATATAAAGGTCTGAGAGTGGATAATATAAATGTGGTTATAGAATATCACATAATATAGAATGCATTACCCTTTTTTACTGAACATGATTTGAAGATAAAGCAATAAATCCATGAAACTCCAAATACCAAAAGTAAAATTGAAGCTAAAATTCATTTCTCATATGAATGCTCAAAAGATAAGCTAATACAAGGTAAAAATAGACAATAAGGTAATTTACCCAAATAAATGAGACTAAGAAGAAACAACAAAAAAATATGGATTCTTGAGCTAGTAATGTCCAACAATGTCCTCAATGTCCTCATGGAAACATGAAAATAGTATTACATGTATAGGGTGAGTATAAAAATATACCTTATTGGAAGACTAAAGGAACCAATGCACAAGTGAGGGAACATAATAATGTCCCTGTGAGAAAATGGTATAACATCAATGAACCTTCCCTGGAATACTAACCATCCCCACCTCACAAAGTCATACATACCATGAAATTCATGTAAATTAATGTAGTAGTATAACCACATAGATATTTGGGTACACCACACCACTTTTCCACTAGTTATATTCTCATCCCTAATGGATAAATTAATTACTCTACTACTCTTCCAGTACATAGTTCCAATTCCCCAAACCACCCACACACACTGAGGCATCAAACCACACACAATCCTACCTGTAGACACATGGGCCATAAAAACCACCTCTCTCACCCAATGACACCTGGGTCTCATTCGAAAGATACATGGGAAAACAATTCTCACCTACAAAGACCTATGCCTCTCATCCATAAGAAACCCATTACCAAAGAATATTGGGTTATAGTAAGCCACAATCCTTTACAGCCTTCCCATATATTCTTGGGAAATATGAAACCAAAAGAGGGTGTAAGGAAGAAAGTCAGTGGCCATCCACCCTTCATCCCACTGGGTTTTTTAGGAAAGACACCCTCCCCCAAGAAATGGGAGTGTGTTGCACAAGGATATAAACAATGGTGGGGTTCATATAGAAATCACATGGATCTAATACTTATATATATATATATATATATAAGAAAACACTCATCCCCACCTATGGGATTCCGAACAAACAACCTACCCACTTAGAACAAATTATGATTGTAACCCTATATTCACAAACAAAAAACCCCAACCCATTTTCCTTCAACCACATTCCATTTATTTATTTAAAGGATTCACTATAATTTATTCCATCACTACCTTGAAATTTCCAACAACTACCATACCAAAACAACAACAAAACCTTATTTCTAGTCCCACTCCTCAACCCCATTCATCCACTGCAAACGATCATTCATCATGATTCTTCATGTTATACCAGACAATCCTTCACTCACAACACAGATCTACAACCCCACTTCCAAACAAATCTAAAATGCACTCCCACTGCATACATGATCATAACCACTCCGCAACCCCATTGCCCAACACTATTTGAAATCCATGACACAAAAAAAGTAGTTTAGGTGACTACATGTGTAACACCGCAAGATTTCATAGTGTGTTATTTCTTCAAAATAATTCAATAACTTGCACTACACGCAACAACGAGTTCAATCACACCATGACTTACAAAAAAAATCCATTCAAAATAGGTTATGGATAGTATTATCTAAATTTTAAACTTTATATAATCATTATAATTTTAGAATCCATATTATGAGTTTCTTAGATATAATGCAAGAACAAATTCATTTTCAGTATTGCACTTTTATCAACTTTTAATAGTGAACCCCTTTTAAATACAATATTTTAAACTTTTTGACTAAATGGGGACATCAAAAATTTAAAATGAAACATCCCAAGCTTCCACGGTACGCTTTCTTTGAATAATACAGTAGCGTGTGTTGTACGCAGCCTTGAGTTTTAACACACACCACAACCAATCAAACTAGCCGTTATGAATCGTAATACCTACTTTTTGAAATTATATATATTTTATATTTTAAAATGGACTTCATTTCTGGATTCGGAATATCAAATTTAGCCTAAGGTGAAATTTTGGTACTTTTCGGATAACTTTCATATTTTGATGAATAGTGAAAATTACTAAATTTTAATTAAAAACAACTTTTTTAATCAAAATAATTAATAGTGATAAATTATGAATTTTAGTGGTTTTAAAGTATATTTAGAATATATTTTTACCATTTAATATAATTTTGGTCATTGTACATAATTTTACAATTAAACCAAACATAAACAAGTGTCAATCTTTTGATAGTTATCACCTCTTAAAAACACGCTTTTTGATTTGACAGCGGGAATTAATTTTAAATTAATTTCTGACACTTCTGTGTTTTGAATTTAGAAAAATGGATTCCATATTTGGAATCAGGATGTCCAAATTGTGTAAATAGGTATCTTTTATTTTTAGACATTTTGAATAATTACTGTGGTAAATATTTTATTTACCATGGTTAAGGGTAAATCCGGTGAATAAGGGTTAAAAAATAATATTATAATAATACTAAATTAACCTAAAACGTGTCATAACCTTATTGGTGGACACATACCCGACCATGACCATCCTTGGGTCAATTTGGGGACCCCTTGGATCCACTTGTATGTGGTAGGGACACTTTATATTAATAAAGTTAAAATAAAAATAAAAATGGCATAAGCTTACATCTTTTAGAAGAAAAATTTTTACATAGGGTTATACATGTTGGATTTTCGATTATAAATATTCATTAGAAATCTAAAAAGATTTCCTACATAATGATATTTTATTTATAATTTTTAGACATCAAATAATTTAAATTATAAATGACACAATAATGATTCAATGTTTACCTCATTAATAAATCATTTAAATAAATAAGATTATAATGATTAAAATATTATCTAAAACCTGTCCAATTCTTATTGGTTGATGTTATTTAGAATATGAGTCATTTTATCTTCGACCTCAATGATTTTTGGACCATTATAAACCGAATATAATTATATTATAAAGTAATACTTTCACTCTTTCCTAAAGAGCCCCTCTTCTCCCTTATAAAAGGAGAGCACTTCTACTCATTCCTCACACCTCTCAAGCCACTTGTCTCGTCCAAACTCTGCCCAACTAAGCTCCCCACATCCTTATCCTCCTCCTTGAAGCTTCCCCTTAGGCAGAAAGCATTTCAAGAAGTCCTTTGGTTCCAACCAAAGTGAGTTACCTAAATTAAAGGTAACGATTTCTCTTAAATTATTTTCATTTATTTTGCTTCTCCAACCCCCAAACTCTTTTTATTTCCTTTCTTTTGTAACAACACCAGTATCCTCAATATACTAGGATGTTGTTATAAGAAGGATTCAAACTACACATACACACAACTCCATATAATGGATGATGAACATAATGTTTCTGTGGATGGAAAACTAACGCCTCACGAAACGATGATTGTTCAAATACATCTTACCGCCTCTCATGGTGGCCATTATGACGGCACTATAATTAAATATGATATTAATGATATATATTTTATATATAAGATTCTGTAATTCCATTTTATTTCATACCATTATTCTTTTCATGTTGTATATACATACGATAATTTCATTTGAGGAAGTGCGGACTACCGCCCCCTTAAAATGATATGACTCGTTCATACCACACATGGAACGTATAAAGGATGGTGTTAATGAACTTAAGTATCATATATAAAATATTATATTATACTGGAATAGTAATATACCTATGTATCATTTGGATTCAATTCTTTTAAAATAAAAATTAAATGGAAGTAGCGTTCGTGCGTACGTACGGACTACCGTCTCCACGAACGCGGTGAGATCCATCCTCCATCGTATCCATTCAAGTCTTATTCTCATTTTAGGGTTAAAAGTAATGTTAATATCATTCTTATTATGAATAAGATATAATCTATCCATTACAAACATGTCTTACGTAACCAAACATTTAAGAAGAACGAATCGATTATCACCCGAAACGACGATAATACTAAGATATTATTAATAAAGCAATGTTAAAAGAACATATATGATATCATATTAATGTATATGATTCTTGTATAATTTAATAACAATTATTTCACCATTATACAGGAGGTTAACCTACCCCAACCAAGGAAAAGTACAAGGTAAGGGATTTTCTTATCTCACTTTCAATTCCGTGAGATTTCCATTGTCCGCCACTAAATTATTGAAAGTGGTGTATTGTGTACTACCATTTGATATATATTATAATGATTCTATTTATATTCATGTTATTCTATAAATAATTTGGTGGTTATTAACATTTGTCCAAACAACTCAATTGATTAACGTGGTAAGGGGTTTTCATCTCACTCCTTATTTCCGTGAGATTCATGCCATATTGCCACCATTACCTTTTGTGTGGTGTATGTACTGCCCATAATTATATCCTTTGTGTAATACACTCTAATTTATGTGTAGTTACATATTCATTGTATGATACCTCTTTCATGGGTTGTATGTTTCATAAGTTACCAAACTGGTAAGGGTTATTTCACAATCTCTTCATTATCCGAGGTTGTTTATACGTAATAATCTACTGGGATCTCGTTATCATCCACATCCATGTTTCTTCAAAATGTATTTCAAAACATTTTTAATATTTAAAAGAATATGGGTTAAAGTCATTTATACCCTTGTTTGACTTTTTATAAGAGGTTTATAAAGGAATCTTTCCGTCGTTTTCCAAACATGGTTCTTTTTAACCTTTTCGGCAGAATTAAGATAAGAATGTTTTTTTAACTTATACGGCGGGTGCGGTTATTTTCCGCCATTATAAAATCATCAAAGCTTCCCTTAAAAGCTTATAATATTATTTTCAAAGAAAATGTTTTATTTTATATGGATCATAAATGATTTCAAAATAAAAGGAGATATTTCTTTAAAAAGAATTTTGATTTCATCTATGTCAACATCCTTTGATGGGTTTTAAGATTATTTGAAGTCGATTTATTATGATACAAAACATCTATATTGTTTTGAAGGTTTTGTGATATGTTTGACTGTGGATGTGCTATTTTTATACCATTCATAGTTTATGGTGAAAGTATTGACATTTCGTATGCTAGTTCCAATAAGAATATTTATGTTATATTTCAATATTTACTTCATATGAATGTGTTGGACAAGTATGTTCCAGGTTGGGGACTGGTTAAAGTAAGCCCTCCAGGTTGGGGACTGGTTAAAGTAAGCCCTCCAGGTTGGGGACTGGTAAAAGTAAGCCCTCCAGGTTAGGGACTGGTAAAAGTAAGCCCTCTGGGTTGGTGTCCGGTTATTAGAGGCACTCCGGGTTGGTGTCCGGTTATTAGAGGCACTCAGGGTTGGTGTCCGGTTATTAGAGGCACTCCGGGTTGGTGTCCGGTTATTAGAGGCACTCCGGGTTGGGTTCCGGTTACAGTTAGCCCCAAGGTCTTGGGACGAGGCCTTGAAAAGTAATTAAAGTTTAGCATTATGCATTCCAACATTATGAAAGTGGTTATTGATTTTGCATGTGATTATTCGATTAGTAGAATATCCATGTGAATAACTAAATGGAATTATTTCATTTTATTTATGCCATACCATGTTGAAAGTTCAAGTTTAAAAGGCTTTTGTTTTAGTTATACATTTCCTTAAATGTTTATTCTTATTTATGAAAGTTTCCTCTATATTGTTATCCTTACTGGGCATTTGAGCTCACCCCTTTTCTATGTTTTATTTTTCCCAGGAAGTGAAGAAGTAAATTATGAATGACCTGCAGGGATATTATGAGGGGATTATAGTGTGGACTGTGGAAACATTATGTTGTTGTAGTAGTTTTTCATTTTATGATGTAATGTAAAACTTATGAATATATCTAATGTTTCCAAGGATACTAAACCAATCGGTCTTTCGAGATATGATCTTTCTTGTGATCATGCCAATGTTATGTAATAATGCACCGACTCTAGGCAACTAGGGTCAGGGCATTACAGTTGGTATCAGAGGAAGTTTAGTACAAACCTTGGAAGCTAGATTTAGATAAACTCTGATTAGAGCACGTAGACCTAAGATGAACTTTGAGGATTAGTATAGAAGAACTTCCTAGAATTTTGGTATTGTAGAGATTTTGTGAGTTTTCCGAGCAATACATCCCTGTCTGGATTCGAGCAGGTAGAGGCGGCTCTGGCACAGATGTACCTAGGGGTAAAACCCGAAAACACCGCTTTGAGCTAGACTCGAACGGGAACTGGTGCACGACAACGGGCCTTGCTGCACTCTTGGTTACGACACTCCCGGGGGATATGCTTTGGATAACTCTCATTTTCTTTACAAATCATTATGAAGGGTTTATGAGTATATACTTCCTCAAAGAAAACATTTTTATGATTATGGATTATATCCATAAATAGTTCAATTTATGTTAAGTGTTTTATAAGTATGGGATTATGTATTTTGATTCATAAACTGATCTAGTTTATGCCATTGTTTAGAAATGGCGCCCAGTAGAAGGAATGAGAACTCCAGAAATACACATGATTCAAAGAGAAGGAAGGATCATATCATTCATGGTCTTAAGCTAGAATTTATAAGAGAAATAGTCTCCCATGTATTATCATCATATGAAGAAATAATATCATGCGTTGATAAGATAAGTAAAGAGTTTACTTAGTCCTATGGCTTTGAAGGGAATCAAGAGATGAAAAGGATGGAAGAGAGAAAGATGGATAAAGGGAAAAGGGAAAAGAATAATTTTCCCATATGTGGTAACTGTGGAAAGAAACACCCTGGAACTTGCCTGAATGGAATGGGAGTTTGTTATAAGTGTGGAGGAAAAGGGCACAAAGTACGTGACTGCAAGGGTAAGAAAATGGTTTTAAATGTACAATGCTTCATTTGCAAGGAGTTTGGACACTACGCGAACCTATGTCCCAGTCATCAGACTATGCCGCAAATGATGTTATTGGATAATAATCAAGTTATGATACTACCACAGATGAAGAGGAATGATTATAGTTCTTATGTTGATTATGTCAATTGAGTGTTGTATCAACAATGTACTTGTTACAATAATCATGGAGTATATAAGGATTGTACTGCAGTACTATTTCATTAAGGACTTGAGATTGTGTGGAACAAAGAAAAGTGACTCAATAGCAGGATAAATTTTTGGAAAATATATGGTTGAGAGAATGATAAATCATAATATAGTTCTGATACTGAGGTAGTGATTTTGGAATAATATGTGATTGTTTTGAATAAATTATATTGGATATTCTTGACTACCCTGGAACTGATTAATGATTTGTATATTCCATCATTGTTGGGGTTTAAACAATTTTTGGATTAATGAAGTATATCCAGCATTCTATATGGAATAAGGGAGCATGAATGTAATCAATAAGGAATATGGTAATACATGATGAAGGTATTCATATGGTATTACAGGGTAAAAAAGATCTATATTATGTTTACCTTCCTTATAAATGTTAGACTGTGAGTTTGGACAGAAGTATTTTGGATTGTTCTAGTTTGGATTATTTTGGATTGCCATAAAAGGACAACCCAGAGGTCGGGCGGCAACCCATCGCGTCCGACAAGGCTGCGAGACTTTAACCCGCAACCGAAGGGCGACAAGGGTGTATCACCTACCACTGGCCCATGAGATGTCCTAGATTAAATAATGTAGTTTTTATTAAAAGATCATGTAGATGAATTATAAATTCGTTTATTTTGGAACCCTATACGAATAGTGTAAATAGAATTTTTTTTACATTCTATTATCTTTTAGAGTGAAAGATGAGTTTGTGGTAGAAATTTATTAATGGATAAAACACTAATTATAAAGTAAGTATATCTCCTTATGATCTTAGCCAATCTCATAAATAAATTCCTCAACATTAAGAAAAGAAACTTATAACAAAAATGTTTTCCTAGATGATACCTTAAATCATCACTAAATAATGGCTTTGGGATTTTTGGCCTTTTCATAGCCATGTTCTCTACCACTCTCCATCAGATAATTGATGGTTAGATTTTTCTTCCATATCCATATTTTCCTACATGGAACCCTAGTATGTGTTATTTTCGGTAATCTTCATACGTTCGACTCTTTATTTTAAATAGAGGCCTCATTAATTCATTTTTCGATGTGGGATTTCAACTAAGATATTTTGAAACGTCAAAAATGTGTTATCCTAATACCCTATGTTTTGTTGAAACGATGGTATTTCAAATCATCATAGATTGATGAATTTAAGGACCTCAATTATACACTTGTTTGTGATTGATGATCTCAATCACTACCTATAAATATTTACATTTTTCCTCCAATTATATGTCTCTAATTGCCACCAATGTTCTCCTAATCGAGATCATAATTTGGTGGTGACTCTTTCATTTCTCTTTTCCTCATATTAAGACTAAATTTTAGTAACCTAATTTCCGATGTGGGTTTTCCCACAAAGATATTTTCTATTTTCAACCTTTTATTTTCTAAGAACAATTTCAAATTGCGAGGACGCAATTTATTGAAGGAGGGGAGAATGTAACACCCCAAGATTTCATAGTGTGTTATTTCTTCAAAATAATTCAATAACTTGCACTACACGCAACAACGAGTTCAATCACACCAAGACTTACAAAAAAAATCCATTCAAAATAGGTTATGGATAGTATTATCTAAATTTTAAACTTTATATAATCATTATAATTTTAGAATCCATATTATGAGTTTCTTAGATATAATGCAAGAACAAATTCATTTTCAGTATTGCACTTTTATCAACTTTTAATAGTGAACCCTTTTTAAATACAATATTTTAAACTTTTTGACTAAATGGGGACATCAAAAATTTAAAATGAAACATCCCAAGCTTCCACGGTACGCTTTCTTTGAATAATACAGTAGCGTGTGTTGTACGCAGCCTTGAGTTTTAACACACACCACAACCAATCAAACTAGCCGTTATGAATAGTAATACCTACTTTTTGAAATTATATATATTTTATATTTTAAAATGGACTTCATTTCTGGATTAGGAATATCAAATTTAGCCTAAGGTGAAATTTTGGTACTTTTCGGATAACTTTCATATTTTGATGAATAGTGAAAATTACTAAATTTTAATTAAAAACAACTTTTTTAATCAAAATAATTAATAGTGATAAATTATGAATTTGAGTGGTTTTAAAGTATATTTAGAATATATTTTTACCATTTAATATAATTTTGGTCATTGTACATAATTTTACAATTAAACCCAACATAAACAAGTGTCAATCTTTTGATAGTTATTACCTCTTAAAAACGCGCTTTTTGTTTTGACAGCAGGAATTAATTTTAAATTAATTTCTGCCACTTCTGTGTTTTGAATTCCGAAAAATGGATTCCATATTTGGAATCAAGATTTCCAAATTGTGTAAATAGGTAACTTTTATTTTTAGACATTTTGAATAATTACTGTGGTAAATATTTTATTTACCATGGTTAAGGGTAAATCCGGTAAATAAGGGTTAAAAAATAATATTATAATAATAAAAAATTAACCTAAAACGTGTCCTAACCTTATTGGTGGACACATACCCGACCATGAGCATCCTTGGGTAAATTTGGGGACCCCTTGGATCCACTTGTATGTGGTAGGGACACTTTATATTAATAAAGATAAAATAAAAATAAAAATGGCATAAGCTTACATCTTTTAGAAGAACAATTTTTACATAGGGTTATACATGTTGGATTTTCTATTATAAATATTACTTAGAAATCTAAAACGATTTCCTACATAATTATATTTTATTTATAATTTTTAGACATCAAATAATTTAAATTATTAATGACACAATAATGATGCAATGTTTACCTCATTAATAAATCATTTAAATAAATAAGATTATAATGATTAAAATATTATCTAAAACCTGTCCAATTCTTATTGGTTGATGTTATTTAGAATATGAGTCATCTTATCTTCGACCTCAATGATTTTTGGACCATTATAAACCGAATATAATTATATTATAAAGTAATACTTTCACTCTTTCCTAAAGAGCCCCTCTTCTCCCTTATAAAAGGAGACCACTTCTACTCATTCCTCACACCTCTCAAGCCACTTGGCTCGTCCAAACTCTGCCCAACTAAGCTCCCCACATCCCTCTCCTCCTCCTTGAAGCTTCCCCTTAGGCAGAAATCATTTCAAGAAGTCCTTTGGTTCCAACCAAAGTGAGTTACCTAAATTAAAGGTAACGATTTCTCTTAAATTATTTTCATTTATTTTGCTTCTCCAACCCCCAAAATCTTTTTATTTCCTTTCTTTTGTAACAAAACCAATATCCTCAATATACTAGGATGTTGTTATAAGAAGGATTCAAACTACACATACACACAACTCCATCTAATGGATGATGAACATAATGTTTCTGTGGATGGAAAACTAATGCCTCACGAAACGATGATTGTTCAAATACATCTTACCGCCTCTCATGGTGGCCATTATGATGGCACTATAATTAAATATGATATTAATTATATATATTTTATATATAATCTTCTGTAATTCCATTTTATTTCATACCATTATTCGTTTCATGTTGTATATACATACGATAATTTCATTTGAGGAAGTGCGGACTACCACCCCCTTAAAATGATATGACTCGTTCATACCACACATGGAACGTATAAAGGATGGTGTTAATGAACTTAAGTAACATATATAAAATATTATATTATACTGGAATAGTAATATACCTATGTATCATTTGGATTCAATTCTTTTAAAATAAAAATTAAATGGAAGTAGCGTTCGTGCGTACGTACGGACTACCGTCTCCACGAACGCGGTGAGATCCATCCTCCATCGTATCCATTCAAGTCTTATTCTCATTTTAGGGTTAAAAATAATGTTAATATCATTCTGATTATGAATAAGATATAATCTATCCATTACAAACATGTCTTACGTAACCAAACATTTAAGAAGAACGAATCGATTATCACCCGAAACGACGATAATACTAAGATATTATTAATAAAGCAACGTTAAAAGAACATATATGATATCATATTAATGTATATGATTCTTGTATAATTTAATAACAATTATTTCACCATTATACAGGAGGTTAACCTACCCCAACCAAGGAAAAGTACAAGGTAAGGGATTTTCTTATCTCACTTTCAATTCCGTGAGATTTCCATTGTTCGACACTAAATTATTGAAAGTGGTGTATTGTGTACTACCATTTGATATATATTATCATGATTCTATTTATATTCATGCTATTCTATAAATAATTTGGTGGTTATTAACTTTTGACCAAACGACTCAGTTGATTAACGTGGTAAGGGGTTTTCATCTCACTCCTTATTTCCGTGAGATTCATGCCATATTGCCACCATTACCTTTTGTGTGGTGTATGTACTGCCCATTATTATATCCTTTGTGTAATACACTCTAATTTATGTGTAGTTACATATTCATTGTATGATACCTCTTTCATGGGTTGTATGTTTCATAAGTTACCAAACTGGTAAGGGTTATTTCACAATCTCTTCATTATCCGAGGTTGTTTATACGTAATAATCTACTGGGATCTCGTTATCATCCACATCCATGTTTCTTCAAAATGTATTTCAAAACATTTTTAATATTTAAAAGAATATGGGTTAAAGTCATTTATACCCTTGTTTGACTTTTTATAAGAGGTTTATAAGGGAATCTTTCCGTCGTTTTCCAAACAAGGTGCTTTTTAACTTTTTCGACAGAATTAAGATAAGAATGTTTTTTTAACTTATACGGCGGGTGCGGTTATTTTCCGCAGTTATAAAATCGTCAAAGCTTCCCTTAAAAGCTTATAAGATTATTTTCAAAGAAAATGTTTGATTTTATATGGATCTTAAATGATTTCAAAATAAAAGGAGATATTTCTTTAAAAAGAATTTTGATTTCATCTATGTCAACATCCTTTGATGGGTTTTAAGATTATTTGAAGTCGATTTATTATGATACAAAACTTCTATATTGTTTTGAAGGTTTTGTGATATGTTTTACTGTGGATGTGCTATTTTTATACCATTCATAGTTTATGGTGAATGTATTGACATTTCGTATGCTAGTTCCAATAAGAATGTTTATGTTATATTTCAATCTTTACTTCATATGAATGTGTTGGACAAGTATGTTCCAGGTTGGGGACTGGTTAAAGTAAGCCCTCCAGGTTGGGGACTGGTTAAAGTAAGCCCTCTAGGTTGGGGACTGGTAAAAGTAAGCCCTCTAGGTGAGGGACTGGTAAAAGTAAGCCCTCCGGGTTGGTGTCCGGTTATTAGAGGCACTCCGGGTTGGTGTCCGGTTATTAGAGGCACTCCGGGTTGGTGTCCGGTTATTAGAGGCACTCCGGGTTGGGTTCCGGTTACAGTTAGCCCCAAGGTCTTGGGACGAGGCCTTGAAAAGTAATTAAAGTTTAGCATTATGCATTCCAACATTATGAAAGTGGTTATTGATTTTGCATGTGATTATTCGATTAGTAGAATATCCATGTGAATAAGTAAATGGAATTATTTCATTTTATTTATGCCATACCATGTTGAAATTTCAAGTTTAAAAGGCTTTTGTTTTAGTTATACATTGCCTTAAATGTTTATTCTTATTTATGAAAGTTTCCGCTATATTGTTATCCTTACTGGGCATTTGAGCTCACCCCTTTTCTATGTTTTATTTTTCCCAGGAAGTGAAGAAGTAAATTATGAATGACCTGCAGGGATATTATGAGGGGATTATAGTGTGGACTGTGGAAACATTATGTTGTTGTAGTAGTTTTTCATTTTATGATGTAATGTAAAACTTATGAATATATCTAGTGTTTCCAAGGCTACTAAACCAATCGGTCTTTCGAGATTTGATCTTTCTTGTGATCATGCCAATGTTATGTAATAATGCACCGACTCTAGGCAACTAGGGTCGTGGCGTTACAACATGTCCATCCATTTAAAAATAAATAACTCTATCCAACTAGGTTACTAATATACCACATGTGCTACGCCACACACAAATCCCACAACAACTACTATTAACCCATATCCCTATTGTACACCCATCCCACACAGTTCCACTAGGACCATTCCTCGGTATAACTTCATTCCCACAACCATTATCCAAAACTGCAGCACCCCACAACTCACACTGGGTTAAAAAACTCAATATAATAGAGCACTCATCCAGACATATCAACATGATGTATAAATATTCAAATTTGACAGGTAGTCGTCTATAATTCCTCTTAATTGTAACTGGGGTGATCACACAAAAGTTTGATCCTGGGAATCTATTTATTTAACCATTTATGAGTGTTTTAATAGTTTTTCACAATATGGATGATTATCAAATCATCCCTAAATAAATAGAAAATATCTAGGTTGCATGAAAATACCACCAACGGTCATGAATTTTTGGGGGCATACAGTCACAAAAATCCATAAAAGAATAAAAAATAACAAATAAAACATGTGTTCAACATCAAACCACTCCCTTCTCATTATTTTATTCCCCCCTTCAATCATTCGGTGACATTTACATCTTTTTTATTTCTAGTTTTAAAAAAATAATTCCGTAATTCTTCATAAGGAATCATTTGTAAACCCACTCCACATGATTCCAAATTAAATAGAGACAGATGGAATTCCTACAATATGATCAAATGAATGATGTCCATTTTAAAACGATGAACATGTGATCGCGCAAGCACCACGAGACAACAAGAAATTTTTCTAGGATGGGCTCGACCATAGGCACACAACTATTCTATGGAGGATGGCTCTAGGTACCCAATGGGTAAATGGAAAACATATAAGGAGTGGAAGATCTCATCATTGGAGAGCCAGAACCTATTTTAAAAGATGTATTGTTTCCATAATGTCATTAACATGGGATCATTTTCATGATTAAATGGTTTTTGTATATCAATACCCCTGGAATGTTTGAATTTTAATTTTTTATTTAATATCATTCAAAACTATATTAAAAATGTTAAAACAAGGATTTGAAGTCAGTAAACATAAAATAAGATGTAAGAGGGGAGAATCTAGACAATTAGGGAGAATCTGAGAAAACTAAAAATGTGTCACTGAGGGGTGAGTCCTCGATGTGGATCCACCAACGGGTGAGCTACAGATGTGACATACCATTGAAAATCCACTAAATATTACCCACCTATGCAATTACCTACTGACACAATGACCTACTGACAATCCAAACTTCTATCGCCATGACCTACTAATTCCATGACCTACCAACACCGTGACCTACTGATGCCCCTAACTCCCTGATGCAGGTGCCTCTGACACAGTGATGTCGATGCCTCTGACTCACTGATGCCAACACCACTAACTCAATGATACAGTTCAATGATGAAACTCTAGAATTCCAATGCACTGATATGCCAACAAATTGACATTATGATGCACTGACATGCTAACGCTGACCCTCCAAGTTACCGATGGAAAACAAGAGTACCTGAAATCTATTGACATGAGGCACTGACAACACCCAAAACATATCAAACACTTTATTTTTATAATGTAAGGCCCTCGAAAAATCTAGGTTATTACATCTGATACATATCAATATATTGTCATCCTCAACAATTTCAAGATTAACCTAGAAAAAAGGGGGTATGAACCACCACCCCTTAATATACATATTAAAAGGAACCCAACTACTGTTTCTTTTAAGGATGAAAAAAATACCTCAAAATCCTAGAACACAACCTTTTCATCTATATCTAGAAAAACTATGAAAACAATATGGCCCCACAATTCCCCAAACAACCCAGAAAACACTAAGGTCATATCGTCCAAACACATGGATTAGAGAGATCCTTCCTCCATGTCAAGATAGTATCTGCTATGGCCGACAATATCTCACCAGCACTAGTTTAATCAAATCAACATTAATTTATCATAATTAGGGATCACGACCTCCCATCCCCAAAATCAGTAATTTTCACACGCATTCAATGAATAGGGAAACAACTTATCACACATCAAATGTGGTTAAACATTTCATCATAAGTAAGGTATAAATAAAAAAAAATAGAAAACACAAAACATTTCATAGTACTATGAACACATTTATGACTCCTATTCTAATGTACTCTACTAGAGGCCCCCATTCCTCCATAACACACAAACAGAAGGAATTGTACGTCCAAGAAGCACATTCACCACACGATACTTGGTCCTTACTAGTCTCTTCATGGACATCAAGTCATCCTCGCCATCCGAATCTACCATGTCCTGGACATCTGAGTCATTATGTCGAAACTGGAATAGCTAAGATTCATGAAATACATCAGGGATCCTCTCCAACTATGGGGGAATTTCTAACTAATATTCCACCTTTCCAAATCATCCCAACACCTAAAAAGGTCTAATGATCTTGGGAGAAAGCTTGTTACCCCTACCAAAAAACTATTGTTAGCATAGAGGGGAGACCTTTAAGAACATGTGGTCCCCAAAAATGAACTCTAATGGCCTCCTCCTATGATTAGAATATGACTTATTTTGCTCTTGTGCTGCCATCATCATCTCACATGCAAATTGAACCACATTTGTTGTGCTCTACACTACCACTATTCCCAAGAGGGATACTTCTCCAACCTATGTCTATCAAATGGGTGAATGAAACTGTCATCTGTACAATTCCTATAATGATTCCATGCCAATGATAGAGTGATATAAATTGTTGTTGGAAAACTATACTTGGGGAAAATGTCATACCCACAATCCCCTGAAGTCCAAAACACATTCTTGCTATATATCCTCAATCGTTTGGATTGTCCTCTCAGTATACCCATCCATCAGAGTGTAGAAAGAAGTGTTGAGGGATACATGGTTTTCGATATCATAATGTAACCCACTTGAGACTCATGATGTAAATATTGCATCTAAATACATGAGTATGGATCTGGGAACTCCATTCATCTACACCAATTCGTTTACCAACCTCCATGTTAAGGAATCAACTATGCTCGACTCCTTGATTTCTAGGAAGTGATATTATTTACTCAATCGATCCAATAATACCCATAGTGAATAACATCTTACTTGAGACCTAGGTAATCCGTTAAATAAATCCATCAAGATGACATCCAACATCCTCCTGGGGACATCTAAGTAAGGCAACCGACCTCTAGGAACATGGAGCTCGGTCTTCACATACTCAAACACTAGGAACCTTTCCACAAACTCCTCCATTGCGTACATTATCCAAAGACACCAAAACTATTCCCTCAATCATATATATACATATTATAGAATCTTGGATACACCAACATGGGTGATCTATAGAACTAATGGAGACCTCCATCATGCATTATGAATGGGAGAAACAGCTTCCCACAAAACAAAATCTGATTCGGACTATCTTCCGACCATCCCTCTAGAGATTCAACCAAATATCAACACATCCTCCTTGAGATCTATGTAATATTATGATGGAATCCATTGATATTTCATCCCCCATACTCTTGGGAACATCTTAGGGCTGGAATAGTCTACCGGGAACACAGTGCTCGACCTTCACCCATTGACACACTAAGCACTTTGCCCCAAAATCCACCACTTCCAACATAATCCATGGACACTAAAAATATTCCCTCAATCTTTAGTACATATTAGTGACTACTATAGGCACATACGGTGGTGGAATTTGGTACTCATGGATATTTACCTCACACAATACGATTGAGACAAACAGCTTCCCATGAAACAACATCTGATTTTGACTACCCTCCGACTATACCTCCGAAGCATCACCAAAAGATCATACATACTCCATGATCCTTGGGTAATCTTGTAATGAAATATATCAGTATTTCAACATGATTCCTCCCAGTAACATCAAAGGGATGAAATATACCTCCAAGAGCACGGTGCTCAACCTTCACCTGCTAACACCCTAGGCAGTTTTCCACAAACTCATCCACTTCACGCTTTATATTGGTCCACAAAAACTTTTCCCACAAGCCACATTAAATCATAGACACTTCTAGATTCACCTCTATTTGTGATCTACGGAACTCATGAAGAACTCTCTCACACATTTCCCAATGGAAAAACTGTTTCCCACGAAACATCATCTGATTATGACTATCCTCTGACAATTCCTCAGAAGCATCACCCTAGGCAGTGCAATCAGACATCACATTAGCCTCTAAGTATAACCATTGATACTCCACTACCCATAGAACCATGTAAAATATAACATTTATCTGTTGTAGATATCCTATTCCACTGCCCTATCCAACATCCAGGTGAAATTCATCAAAATACACCATTTCCTTCCAAGAATTTTTGGATTCCCAAAATACCTCCTCCTTCTATTTCCTGCTCAAGGAAATGTCCACCACATTTCGCTTCCCTGGGGTGTAAGTTTTCTCAATTTCATAGTCCTAGGGTAACTCTATCAACCTTAAATGCCACATGTTTAGGTTTCATTGGGAAAATATATACATCAACATCTTGTATTCTTTGAATAACACAAACTGCTCCACGATGAGGTAATTCGACCACAAATTTAGCTCGAACGCGGCTTTTGAAATATCCAGATCATAGGTAGCACAGTTACATTTAAGTGTATGAATCTTTATAGATCCATAAGATATTAATCCTCACTACCGCATCACCACACATCCCAAGGCTTGGTAGAAAGTGTCATAGAACACCTTGAACATCTATCATTCCTCCAAAAACCTAAGCACCGGGGCACTAACAAGCTTCTCCTTCTAATAGTTATAATATTCCTCACACGTCCCACTCCACAGAAAGGCCTTTTAATTTTTGGTCAACGCCATCAAGGGAGAATCAACGCAAGAAAAGTCTGTTATGAACCTCTAGAAATATCCCAATAGACCGATGAAGCTACGAACCTCTAAAATCAATCTATGGTATAATACCACCAGTTTAGGTTGAATGAGGGTGACATCCAGAAGACTGCTTTTGGGTGCAGGTATGGGCACATTGAGATCATGGTCATTCCCTTCGGTGTCATGAATTCACTATTAGTGTTCATGGGGCTCAAGATATTTGTTTTTCATGATTACCTGGATAGGATCATCTTGGTGTTAATCGACGATATGTTGATCTACTCAATCTTATAAGAGGAGCATGCATGGAATCTGAGAACTATCTTAGAGGACCTCTGACACCTTCATATCAATGGAAGGTTTCCCAAGTGCATGTTATGGATGTGTGTGGGGTAGTTCTTATGGATATAACCCTTCTTCATTAGGTCATCAACAAGAATCTTCTACTCCCACCGCTCAGAAGGATCCATTCGATAGAGATCCATCGAAATCAGGGAAGTACTAGGTTGTATGTCTATCCTATACTCAACTTCTGTTCGAGGGGAGGGGTATATTAAAAAACTCTTCAACGAAGACATCCCTGAAATATTTGACAACCCATGGAGCTTCAACAATCTTTGTATCAGCTTATTCAACTATCATCTTGGATAAAAAAAAATATGGGGCTCCACATGATTGATTCCTTATTTAAAACTCCACTATCCAATGAAAACTACACACTGGCCTCCCATATCTGAGTACACAACCCTTCTATGGATTTAGTTGATTACATCGTGCATAGAAACCAACTAGTCAATGCCTATGATGATATCATATGGATGCATATTTTGAAGATGAAGATCCACACAGGAATGATAATGCTCCAACATCAGTCCAGATCCACGAAAACCATCAAATTGACTAGTCTGACCTCCAACGAGCATACATAAAACCATGTGCATATGAATTATCTATTTATCTAGTCCCAAAGAATGCGCTTTAACATGGGAAACAAAGGATTTTGAGGCTCCTGAATCAAACAAGACATAGAAATTAGTTCTAAAAAGACTAATCATACCTAGAACAAACTCTAGCTCTGCTATAATTGGTATCTCTATGGTGTGAAACTACCCATGCCCATCTCCTCTACCTCGCTTCTATTGATCACCTCCATGACCATGCACTGGTCCATGTAACTAGGATGCACCCTAAGTTCGGCCTCCCATAGCATCGTATATCCTCAGCGTAGGGGTAGTTCAATTTCCATGAAATTCAAAGGGCCTAACTAGAAACTATTGTTGTTGAGGTTGTTGTTCAACCTCACCCCTACCATATGGATCTCAGATAGGGCACTAAGTTGGAGGATGTCGATGGCATCCATAGACAACGAACTTGGGTCCCAGGCCCTCTCGGGAAAGGATGAGGACCATGAGATTAAAACTAGAATTTATAGGGCCTACTCACCATAGGCTGAATCCTAGATGGCCCTAACATCATTGAACATATACTGACATCTTTCCCTTTTGATGAACTCACCTCGATCCCCTGTCATGGAACACCACCCAGTGAGTGCAAAATTTACCCTACCTCATCCTCCTTTGGAATCTCTAATCACATCAGTTGGGAAATAGTAGAAACATCATTATGAAGAGAATGACAAAGCTAGTCCTCTAACCATCTCTATCAAGAATACTCATCCAAAAATTGATCTAGTGAAAAGAACAGAATATATTTTAACTTCAACCCCATTTCCCTCACTAAAATACTCCCCTTATGAAGGGAGAGTAGGAATTCTTCCTGGAACTCCTTCTCAAAGTCAGCCAATGAAACACCTGTCTCATTCCTCTCCCCATGGTATAGCATCCACCACTAGAAAGATTATCCTTACATCTGGATTGCTGCCAGAGGAATCTACTACACTTATAGAGCTCAGATCATGATGAATGTGATAACCAGCTTCTCGATGCAACTAGCAGTCTCCATGTCTGAGACAATGCCCTCGCACATTCCCAGAGCCTTCCACTAGAAGGCACAAGGTGTCTTCTTACACCTGTATTCTTCCTCCCCAATATCAGCCCACCACTTATCAACCGAGTAAGCCTATTGGGCCTCAACTACATGTACACTATGGGGGAGACCTCTGGGTTCCATAGATAAAAATAAAACAAGAAACTCCTAGGCTAGAGTAGTGAGGAAAACTTCATCTAAATATTTTTAACTCATAATTTATTTATAAATTCAAAAAAGAAACAAAGAAAAACAATAACATAAGTTTTTATGATTCTTGTACCATCCCTAGGGTCTTTACCCTACAATCGGTGTAGTTACACATGGTGGTTTAGTAGGTACAGAGTCCTTACATCAGATCATGGGGGGGGGGGGTTAAATCATGTGTCCTAGCCTATCTTACCCGGCCAATCTCACACTCCATGATTTCTTAACACCATTTTCCTACCATCCCATGCAGTAATAGATGTTCTTAACTACATTTCCATCATACCACTCAAAATCCCATAACCTATCTCTAATACCATTTTCTCATGACCCACCTTCATAATGATGAGTGAAGGGACAAAAAAAGTGACACACCCTTCATTCTTTGAGATATTAGAGAGATAATGACCCATGAGTACTACATTTGATAGGCTCTCGAGTTGTAACTGGCACAAATAGAATAGAATATCACATTATATGGAAGAAATTACCCTTCGTTATAGAGCAAGATCAGGATATAAGATTGTAATATCAAGTAACTAATAATAAAAAATGTTAATGTGAAGAAAAAAATCCATTTCCCAGATGCTTGCCGAAAAGTAAAGCAAATTCAATGTACAAAAACTCCAAATTAATGTACCATAAGAAAAGAGAATATGTAGCAACATCAAAAAAATCTTGATGCATAAGCTAGTAAAGTACATCACGATCCTCAAAGTCCTCTTGGAAACCTGAAAATAGTTTTATATGCGTTGGGTGAGTGTACAAGTATACCTAGTAGGAAGACTAATTCCACTCGTGCACAAGTGAGGGAACATACTATTATCCCTTTGAGAAAATAATAGAACCTCAGAGCACCTACCACGGAATACTAACCATCCAATCCTCTCCATGGAACAATCACCAAATTACGTAAGTCAGGTAATGCAGTAGTATAAGAACATCGATATTTGGGTACCCCACACCACTTTCACACAGTTAAAATACTTATCTAAAAATGATATCATCAGGATGCTACCACTATTCCCATACAATTTCCCACTACCACAACCTTCCCGAACACACCCGAGCTTCAAAAAACTCACAATCACACCCACAGACACTTGGGCCACAACCACCATGTCTCTCACGTGAAGGCACATGGGCCTCATCCCGATGATATTTAAGAAATCATTCTTGTCCAAAAAACACCTAGACCTTCCATCCACAAAAAACCACTGCCCGAATGATCTTGGGATACATTAAGATTTAATCCATTACATCCTTCCTTGATATGCATGAGTGATAAGAAACTGAAAGAGTGCATACAGATGAAAGTTAGTAACCAATCATCCATCTTGTAACACCCTGGGATTTTATGAGATATATTCTCTTTAATTTCTTTCAAATATTCCATTTTCCGAAAAACCAATATTGTCTTGCGCTATATGAAACCCTGTATTAGCTTGCATTATATGAAACACTATTCTTGGATTGTGTTACACACAATTTCAAGTTCGTTTGATAATAGTTATTCTATGGAACATTGAGTGTATATATATATATATTCAATGTATGAATGAAATATGATTGGATTCTGTTATACGCAACAACAAAGGAGTCTTTCACTACACGCGACCCTGACTTGGCTTGCATTACACACAATCGTCACCTTCCTCGATAGCGTGTGTTGTACGCAATACTAGGTTTCACTAAAAAACAATATATGGTTATAATATTATTATGAACAAGCCATTATGAATAGTATTTACTACATTTTTAATTTTATAACATTATTATTCATCTTAAAAATTATCTAGAACATGTTATGAGAACAAAATAAATTTTTCGGGTAAAATAATTATTTTTCAAAAAATGCAGTTTTGCCGCCTTTTGATGGCGCACCCATTTTAAATATCAATTTTTGAAATGTTTATAAGTTCAATTTCACAAAATAAAATTCCTCTATGGAATCAGGATAAAAAATTTACTTTGGATATATTTTTCATATTATTCTAATAACTTTCATATTTTAATGAATAGTAAAAACACGCTATATTTTAATTAAAAACAAATTTTTTCATCGTAATAATTTATATGGTTAAATTATAATATTTAATAGTTTTAAAGTATAAATATAATATATTTTTTACAATTTAATATAACGCATGTCCTTAGAATTTATTTTACATTGAATTCATAGGTAAAATCATTTCAATCTTTTGCAATCTTTTAACTTTTAAAACTCGTTTTCTTAACAACAGGATTAATTTTAAATTAATTTATGAAACTTATGTGATTTTAATTAGGTAAAATGAATTCCATATTTGGACTCAATTGGTCCAAATTATGTTAATATGATAACTTTTATTTTTGGGCACTATGAATAGTAACTATGGTAAATTTTATTTACCATAGTAAATGGTAAATCCGGTAATTGAGGTCATATATAATATTATAAACTTTCCTTAATACATGTATTAATATAATTGGATGATTATATTTCTTCCTATGTCATATTTTGGTTGAAATAGAATCCTTTGGAACCCACATGGATGTGATTAAGACCTTTATTTTTATTTTATTTTAAAGAAAGCGAAATATGTCTTAATCAAACTTTAATAACTAAACTATTTTTAATATAAAGTTATACAGAATATAAATTAGGTTATATATACTAATTTAAAATTTAAAATGTTTTTCTTTATCATGGTAATTTATTTGTAATTTTTAAGAATTATTTGTTTACCTTATTAGCTTATACATTAATGATGCAGAAATTATTTTTTTAGTGAAAAATCAATAATATAGTTTTATTGAAATAATAATACACATAAAAATGCCCAAAAACCTGGACAAGACGTATTTTTAGTGTATATATAAACCCTAATCATCCAATGTCCGAATTTGTGACCATTTGGATCCTTATAAAGAAGATTATGACACTTATATTATTTTATTTTAAATTATTTCAAAGTTGTCACCTTCATAATTTAATAAATATAACAATTTACATGTTGTAATTTTAAGATGATAAATTCGAGTAATCTTATTATTATTAAAGATATGATATTTATCTTCATCATAGGAATTTATTTTTAATTTTTATGCAACAAATAATTATATTAAATAATTATACAAAAATGTTGTACTATTTATTTTATTAAGAGATACGCCAAATAAATGGGTTTAAAAATATTAAAATAAATATTATATGAACTATTTAATGTGGTCCACGAATTTTCTAGACAAATTTGACATGTTATGAATCTATTAAATATATCTGTTAGAATATATTCTCTATTTTTATTTTATTCAAATTAAAATAAATAAATAATGTCAAAATTTAAACTGTTGTTATTTTATAAAAATAACATATTATAAAATTGTTTAAAAATCCCAAAATATTAAAAAAATTATAAATTTAAATTTATATGGTCTAAAATTTCATATATTATCAAATTATGGATTATTTACAACAAATTTTTAATTATTTATTTCATTTAAAAAATCATAATCTTATTACCACAAATAAAATTAAATAGATTAAATAAGGATAAATCAAGTTGATAATGTTTAAAATAAATTTCCAACATGTCTAAATTTTATTGGTTGATGAGAATAAAACCATGTATCATATAATATTAGGATTTGAGTAATTTTTTGAGGTTTTTATGTGAGTTTTAATTTATTATAAATTAATATTTCTTATTAAACCAAAGGTTCCCCTCTCCTCCCTTATAAAAAGGGAACCTCTTCCCTCTTCTCTTCACACCCTTTTGAGCCTTGAAGCTCGGACAATCCCTTCCAATTTCCCTTTTCAACATATCTAGTTATATCATAGAGGATTTTGTATTCTCAAAAGATCAACTCTAGTGCCCGAAGATGAAGTTTAAAGGAGGTGCGCCGAGGAAGATGTAATCTCTTCTACCGACTATTTCACGTTTCATTCTTCTTCTACTTAATCTTCTTTAGTTGTTTCATTAAAAAGTAATAAAATAGGTATTACTTATATACTTATATGTTATTATAAATATGAAACAACCCTATTTTACATTCTATGCATCCTATGGAAAACGAAATCACCATGTGTGCGTTCGTACGGAATACTGTCTCCACGTTTTGGTGTAATCTGTTTTCCACCACCACCGTACATGGATGGGTATAGTGGTTTAAAAAATAACAATATATGATTATTATAAAATCATACTGATTCTAAGATATTATATCATCCCCTCCAATTCAAATCAATATATATGGGAATGATATCATCGCTCGTGCGTACCTACGGATTACCGTCTCCACAACGCGATGAGATTCATTTTTCATGTTAACAATTCAAGAATAATTATAAAGTATATAGAATAAGTAATCATGAAATATATGACATATTAATGATACTTAATTTATGTATATGTTATTTACTTACATCTATTAAATTTAATAAGGAAATGAAAACAACGTTCCTGCGTACGTATGGCCTACCATCTCCCTGAATGATGTATTTATTTCCATTTATAAATATATTATATATGTGCATATTATGAATATATATTATATATAAATCATGTTATATATTCTGGAATTAAGTAATCGTGATCTAAGTAATCATATGAATAACTATAAGTCAAAACACAGACAAAAAATGAAATGATTTTACCAAAAACGCTGCTTTAACATGGAATTGACAAATGAACGGATAATCTAAAGTCGTAAGTGAATCATATATGATATCATAAATATTATTATGGTTCTGATACAAGTTACTAATATTTTTAAACCCACTAAAAAGGAGTCTCGGAAACATATGGAAGAAATTGGACAAATGGTAAGGGATAATTTTTCCAATCTCGTTCTTAACCGAGATTATTTATTCGTAAGTATTTACTGGGGTTATTGTTATCATCCATGTCCATGTTTTCTAAAAGTGTTTTTATGTATGTTTAATTTCCTTTTTACCCAATTTTTATTTTACCACATGTTATGAAAGGAATATTTCTTTTTCTTACCATACGAGGAACTTTGTGACCTTTCCGAAAAAATAATGAGAAAAATGTTTTTTTAACTTATACGGCATGGACATATTTTTACCATTTCATAATACCTTATTTTCATGAAGATTACTCTACATGTTTTCATGACTATTTTCAACAAAATATTTATCTTTTAAAATTTCATTTAATTTTGATAAAAGAAAATGATTTTGAATAAGAAAGGATATTTTCCTCAAGAATTTATTTCATGTGTTTTATCAAAACCATTTTTCCATATAAGATGACAATATTTCATATGTGTATGTTTCAAGTATAATGTCTCTATGATTTACATGGTTTCACTTATCTTATGATGAAATGATATACATTTGTTTAATATGGATTATGTTATGATCGGATGATGTTTATGAAACCCATTTTTTCTTTGGGTTATGATGAATGATTTATGTTTATATTGTGGCACACGTAAGAATGATATCATTATGAGATGGGTGTGACATATATCTCCCTCCAATGCATTGGGTAATGATTTATATCTCATGATATATACATGGATGGATCAGTATGTTAATCAGATTCAGTGATATAGGACTGGAACAATGAGTGAACTCGTTTCAGAAAGGGGCTTTGTCCACTAAAATGGTCTTGGAAGCAATGCCTTGGATACTATGGAAATAATTTCATGTGATTAATGGTTTTCCACAATTACATGTTTTATTACCATGCTATTTTATCATGATTGATGTTCCATTTTGATCTGTGCCTTATTTACTGTCATGTTTTATGTCATCGCTCACGATTTTGATGTTTAAACATTATGATCATGTTTTTATGTTCAAATGTATATGGTTTGTTTTATTTTCTCCATTCTTACCCTTACTATGCATTTTATCTCACCCTTTATATTTTGTCTTTTCCCCAGGATATAAAGAAATGATTTAGGTAAGAAAACAAAAGGGTAATATCGTTATGGGAGATTTTAAAGATCATTCACCATGATTAGAAGATTATGTTCAAAGTTTACAGAGACACTAAAATGTTACGGTCCTTGATTGTTGGTTTTTGTTATGTATTAAGTACTCTGAAAAAGAAATGTAATGTCCATTTACATCATGTTTTGGGTCTCTAGAGTTGGTATCAAAGGAAAGGTTACTCCAACTTTGGAAACTAGGATGAGAAAACATTAGTGAGATCCCTTGATATATTTCTACGGTATATTTAGGGATGTCTCTAAGGTTAATTATAAGTATAGTTTATAGTCCTAGAATTATGGAAATGATCATAGAATTAAAACTAGGATGCTAGATATTGTAGTTAATCCCCCTTTTTTATGTTGTTTTCCAAGTATGATATTTCCCTCTCACACTATTGTTATTGGGTTTTATAAAAAGACTGGAAACATGGAGATTCATGATAATGGAGGATATGATAGTCAGTGGAATGAAATTAATTGTGAGAAACCAAATGAAATTGGTTCTGGAAGTCCACATATCATTATTATGAATAATCAGTAATCTCATAATAGGATCAATAATCTCAACTTTGGTACGTTTCTAGACTCAGCTAATAAGAGAAAGATGAAGTTTCAGGAAGATCATAGAGGAAAGAAAATTCAATTTCCCCATGTAAATAATTTGGGAAGAGACATCAGGGAGAATGTTTCAAAGGAACTAGAAGATGATTTGTGTGTGGAATAGAATGACTCAAAGCTAGTAATTATAAAAGAAAAGGTTCAGTTAACACCATGGACAAGGATAATTTTATTGCTAAGACATCAACAATGGTTAGGTTTTTTAAATGTGGAATGTATGGGAATTATGCAAACCAATGCCCTAAGGGAAAATATCCTAAAGATAATCAGCATGGTCATATGGGTAGTATTTATGTGGATGATGATGAAGAGACGGAAAATGATATATTAGATGAATGAAATGATGAAGCTTAGTAAGTGGTTTAAGAAGGTAGTGTAATGATTTAATGTTTATCAAGAATAATGTATGGTACTATGGAATAAAGAAAAATCTAAGGATTGTTACGTTGTTTCCTTTGCTAGAGTTTTGAAAGTATATGATGAATGGTACTGGTAACAATGAAATGTTATTCAAATATTTTTAGAAGGTAGATGATATGTGCATAATGAAATGATAAGGAGATAATGAGATGTTTTATAGTATTAATGAGCTCATGACTAGTATAAGGAAAAAGTGATAGCATGGTTTGATTATACAGAATTTTTGGATTCTGGTATGTGGAAAGAGTTAACTTTCAAAAACATTCATGTTTTCACTAATGTTTAATGGGTACTCATGTTTCATGAGAATACATGATTAAGGAATTAAAATGTTTGGAATGTGACCAACAAGATATATATTTCTTATGATATACGGGTGATAAATGATTTTATTCAATGCTTGGTAGATGACCTTTCTAGTAATAGATTTATTTATACTATGAGATTAGATAGATGTATTTTGTATAATCCTAAAGATTGGAATCGATTAATTTATACATCAGATAGTATTGTATGAGGAGATAACATTTTGTTATGTAATAATAGTATTGTTTTAGAAAAAGGACATCCTGCTGGATGGGCGACAACCCGTCACGTCGGACAAAGATATGGGAATCGAACCCACAATCGAAGTTCGATAGGCATTTATCACCTACCATTGGCCTACAGGAAGTCTCTAGTTAGTAGAAACTAGTTTTATTATATTAAGTAGTATGATATATGAAGTATAAGTCCCTTTTAGATACCATATACAATTAATGTCACTATAGATGGACTAATGTATATTTAATAACATTCGCTATCCTTCTGTTTGAGACAAATGGAATGGCCTATAATTCTATAACATGATCTATTAACACTTCACGAAAGATAAATTCAACTTCAATTCTTTAAGAGATGAAGTGGAAATTGTTCAAGGCACAAACAACATTAAGATTGATCCAAAATCTAGTAAGCATTTCTTCTAATTCAAATTCTTCAAATTTATGGAAATGATCTTGAAGACAAAAAATGTTGTCCTAGTGTCCTCATATACGATGAATCTGATGGTACCTTAAATAATCACAAATTTATGGCTTTGTGATTGTTGGATTTTTTATAGCCATGTTCTCTTCTACTCTCCATCAGAACATGATGGTTAGATTTCTCTTCCATATCCATATTTTAACCTATGCATTCCTATGTGGAAACCCAGTGATGAGTTAATTTCTGTATCCATTATGTTTCATACTTCACTTTTTAAAATTAGGTTTTAGTATTCCTTTTTACGGTGTGGGTTTCTATGAAATAAACATTCAAGTAGTAAAACATTTAAAACCTCGACGAATTTCGAGGGCGAAATTCATTTTAAGGGGTGTAGAATGTAACAACTTGAGATTTTATAAGATATTTTATTTTTAATTTCTTTCATATATTCTGTTGTATGCTACACCACGATTGTCTTACGCTATACACAACACCGTATTAGCTTGTAGTACATGCAACACTATTCTTGGATTGTGTTACACACAATTTCAAGTTCATTTGATAGTAGTTATTCTACCCAACATTGAGTGTATATATATATATATTCAATGAATAAATGAAATATGATTGGAATCTGTTATACGCAACAACAATGGAGTCTTGCACTACACGCAACCTTGACTTGGCTTGCATTACACGCAATCATGACCTTCCTCGATAACGTGTGTTGTACCCAATACCGGGTTTCACTAAACAAGGATATATGGTTATAATATTATTATGTGATAGCCATTATGAATAGTATTAACTGAATTTTGAATTTTATAACATTATTATTCATCTTAAACATTTTCCAGAACATGGTATGAGAACCAAATAAATTTTTTGGGTAAAATTATTATTTTTCAAAAAATTTAGTTTTGTCGCCTTTTGATGAAGCACCCATTTAAAATCTAATTTTTGACATGTATATAAGTTTAATTTGACAAAATAAAATTATTCTTTGGAATCAGGATATAAAAATTTACTTTGGATAAAATTTTCATATTATTATGATAACTTTCATATTTTAATGAATAGTAAAAACATGTTATATCTTAATTAAAAACAACATTTTCCATCATAATAATTTATATGGTTAAATTATAATATTTAATGGTTTTAAATTATAAATATAATATATTTTTACCATTTAATATATCGTATTTCATTATCATTGATTTTACATTGAATTCATAGGTAAAATCATTTCAATCTTTTGCAATGTTTTAACTTTTAAAACTCATTTTCTTAACAATGTGATTAATTTAAATTAATTTCTGCAACTTCTGTGATTTCAATTAGGAATAATGGATTCCATATTTGGAATCCGTAGGTCCAAATTATGTTAACATGCTATTTTTTATTTTTTTTGCACTATGAATAATAACTACGGTAAATTTTATTTACCATAGTTAAAGGTAAATCGTGTAATTAAGAGTAAATATAATATTATAAAATTACCCTAAAACTTGCCTAAATATAATTTTATGATTATATTTCGTCCTATGGAATATTTTGGTCGAAATGGAATCCATTGGAGTCCACTTGTATGTGATTAAGACCTTTAATTTATTTTATTTAAAAGAAAGAGAAATATGTCTCACCCAAACATTACTAATTAAACTATTTTTAATATAAGGATATACAGAATATAAATTCAGTTATCAATAATCATTTTAAATTTAAATGATTTTATTTATCATGGTAATTTATTTGTAATTTTGAAGAATTATCTATTTACTATATTAGCTTATACATTAATGATGCAGAAATTATTTATTTAGTGAAGAAATATTAATATAGTTTTTATTGAAATAATAATACACATCAAAAGGACCAAAAACCTGACCCAAACTTATTTCTAGTATATATATAACCCATATTCATCTAATGGACGAATTGGTGACCATTTGGATCCTTATAAAGAAGATTATGACACATATATTATTTTATTTTAAATGATTCCAATGTTGTCACCTTCATAATTTAATAAATATAACTATTTACATGTTGTGATTTTAAGATGATAAATTCGAGTAAGAGTATTATTCTAAAATATATGAGATTTATCTTCATCATAGGATTTTATTTTTACTTTTTATGAAATAAATATATATATTAAATAATTATACAAAAATGTTGTACTAATTATTTTATTAAGAGATATACCAAATAAATGGCTTTAAAAATATTAAAATAAAGATTATATGAACTATTTAATGTGCTACAAGAATTTTCTAGACAAATTTTACATTTTAGGAATCTATGAAATATTTTCATTAGAATATATCATCTGAGTGGATTTTATTTAAATTAAAATAAGTAAATAATGTCAAAATTGACACTATTGGTATTTTATAAAAATAACATATTATAAAATTGTTTGAAAATCACAAAAATATTTCAAAATAATAAATTGAAATTTATATTTTCGAAAATTTCATAAATATTCCAATTATGGACAATTTACAACACATACGTAATTATTTATAACAATTAAAAAATTAGAATATTATTACCATAAATAAAATTAAATAGATTAAATAAGGATAAATCAGGTTGATAAGGTTTAAAATAAATTCCAAACATTTATAATTTTATTGGATGATGAGACTAAAACCCTATCTCATGTAATCTGAGGATTTTTGTCATTTTTGGAGGGTTTTAAGGGAGGTTTAATTTATTATAAATTAATATTTCTGATGTTACCAAAGGTGCCCCTCTCCTCCCTTATAAAAAGGGCGCCCCTTCACTCTTTCCTTCACACCCTTTTGAGCATTAATGATCAGCCAAACCATTCCAATTACACTACTCAAACTCACTAGATATATCATAGAGGTTCTGGTCTTCTCAAAATACCAAGTCCAGTTCCCGAAGAAGAAGATTAAAGGAGGTGCGTCGAGGAAGAGGTAATCTTTTCTACCGACTCTTTCATGTTTCTTTTTTTTTCTACTTCCTCATATTTATTTGTTTCATTATAAAGTAATAACATCAGCATTAAATATATACTGATATGTTATTATAAATATGAAACAACCCTATTTCACCTTCTATCCATCTTATAGAAAATGAAATCACCGCGCGTGCATGCGTACAGAATACTATCTCCATGCTATGGTGTAATATGTTTTCCACCACCACCTTACATGGAAGGGTATAATGGTGTAAAAAATAACTATATATGATTATTATAACATCATACTGATTATAAGATATTATATCATCAACTCCAATTCCATTCAATAAATATGGGAACGATATCATCGCTCGTGCGTTCGTACGGATTACCGTCTCCACGACGCGATGAGATTCATTTTCCATGTTTACAATTAAAGAATGATTATAAAGTATATATAATAATTAATAATGAAATATATGACATATTAATGATACTAGATTTATGTATATGTTATTTACTTACATCTATTAAATTTAATAAAGAAACAAAAAATAGCGTTCATGCATACATACGACCTACCATCTCCATGAATGGTGTATTTCCTTCCATTTATCAATCTATTATATATATATATGTTTATTCAGAATATATATTATATATAAATCATGTTTTATATTCTGTAATTACGTAATCATGATCTATGTAATCATATGAATAATTACAAGTTAATACGCGGATGATAAATGAAACGATTTTACCAAAAATGCTGCTTTAACATGGAATTGACAAGTGAATGGATAATATAGAGTCGTAAGTGAATCATATATGATATCATAAATATTATTATGGTTCAGTTACAAGTTTATAATTTTATGAAACCCACTATACATGAGTCTCGGACACATATTGAAGAAATTGGAAAAAAGGTAAGGGATAATTATTCCACTCTCGTTCTTATCCGAGATTGTTTATTCGTAAGTATTTACTAGGGATATTGTTATCATCCATGTACATGTTTTCTAAAAGTGTTTTTATGTTTGTAAAAATTCCTTTTTAACCATTATTTACTTTTACCAAATTTTATGAAAGGAATATTTCTTTTTTTACCATACGAGGAACTTTTTGACTTTTTTGACAAATGTAAGAGGAGAATTTTTTTTAACTTATACGGCATGAACAGATTATTACAGTTTCATAACAACTTATTTTCATGAATCATAATCTACAAGATTTCATGACTATTTCCAAAAAATCATTTTCTTTTAAAATTTCATGGCATTTTTCTGAAAAGAAAATGATTTTGAATAAGAAAGAATATTTTCCTCAAGAATTTATTTCAGGTGTTTTATCAAAACCATTTTTCCATCTAAGATGACATTATTTCATATGTGTATGTTTAAAGTATAATATCTCTAGGATTTATATGGTTTCACTTCTAGTATGATGAAATGATATCCATTTGTTTTATATGGAATATGTTATGATGGGATGATGTTTATGAAACCCATTTTATTCTTTGGGTTATGAAGAATGATTTATGTTTATGTTGTGGCTCATGTAAGAATAATTTCATTATGTGATGGGTGGGACCTTTATATCCCTCCAATGAATTGGGTAATGATTTATATCACATGAGATAGACATGGCTGGAACGGTAAGTTAATTCGGTTCAGTGATACAAGACTAGAACGAGGAGTGAACTCGATTCAGAAAGGGACTTTGTCCACTAAGATAGTCTTGGCAGTAATGCCTTGGCTACTATGGAAATCATATCATGTGATTAATGGTTTTCCACAATTACATGTTTTATTCCCATGCTAACTTATCATGATTTATGTTCCATTATGATCAGGGCCTTATGTACTGCCATGTTTTATGTCATTGCTCATGATTTTTATGTTTAAACATTATGTTCATGTTTTTAAGATCAAATTTATATGGTTTGATTAATTTTCTTCATGAATACCCTTAATGAGAATTTTATCGCACCCTTTATATGTTTTCTTTTACCTAAGATATAAATAAAGGTTTTAGGTAAGAAAACAAAAGGATAAGATCTTTATGGGAGATGTTGAAGATCTTTCACCATGATTAGAAGATTATGTTCCGAGTTTCCAAAGACACTAAACTATTACGGTCCTTGAGTGTCTGCTTTTGTTATGTTTTAAGTATTCCACAAAAATAATATAATGTCCATGTATGTCAAGTTTTGGGTCTCTACACATCCTCCCACTGTGATGTCGGGAAAGACATCACCCCCAATGAAATGGGTTTGTTCGGCACATGATTCTCAACAAGGGTGGGGTGCATGTAGTAATCTCAAGGAACTAAAATTTATACATATAAATAAGAAAAAAATCATCCCAACATATGGGTTCTAGAACATACTACCATCCCACTCATAACAAATTACGCTGCTACCCCTATATGAACAACCACACAAACACAACCCCTTTTCATTCAACCACATTCCATTAATGTATTTAAGGGATTTACTATTATTTATTCCAGAACTACGAGTAATCTACAAACCACAAACATACAGAAATATCAACAACACCATATTTGCAGTCCCACTACTCAACCCTATTCAAACAATACCAACAATCATTTTGCATGATTCTTCAAGGTAAACCTCGCAATCCTTATCTCACATCCCAGATGTGCAGCCCCACTTCCCATAAATTCCTAGATGTAGTCCCACTGAATTAACGTTATTAACCACACCACAACCCTGTTGTCCAATGTTGTTGGATGGACATGCAAAAAATAAAGTCTTTTCATCTACCTACAAGTCCTTCCATTCCACAATAAATCAATATCTCAAACTGGGATACCAACATACCCCATGTAATTCCCTAAACACAAATCCCACACAAACAACTATTAACCCAAAACCACTGATGTAAACACACACCACACCCATATCATAGGACAAACTCCCCTATCCAACCTCATACCAACAACCGTGCTTCCAACAGTAGCACCACACAACTCACACAAGGTTAAAAAACTCAATAAAACACTATTCTCACCCACACCTTAAAAAACATGTGTATATATTATGATTTGTCACATAGAGTTTCTTTAATTCCAATTAATTATAACAGGGGTGATCACACTGTAGCTTAGATTCTAGGGAGTCCATTTATTTAACTGTGTATATGTGGTTTAACATTATTCATGCTATGACCATTTATCAAATAATCCCAAAAAATAGAACATCACTATTGAAAATGAATATACAATTAGCGGTCATGATTTTTACGGGGAATGCAGTCATAAAAATCCATAAAATAATCATAGATAATAAATAAAATAGGTGATAAAAAAACCACTCTCTGCCTATTATTTTATTCACCAATACTATCTTTTGAACAAATTTACTTCTTTTTTATTTTTTGTTTTAAGAAATGTATTCATCCATCCCTCATAAGAATTCATTGGTACACCCAACTCGCATGTTGCACAATTAAAGATATATAGATAGAATTCATATTGGATGATCAAAGGATCAAATTTCTTCATAGCACCATGAAAAGGGGATCGCACAAGAACCACTTGACCCCAACAAAACTTTGTAGGATGGGCTCTATCAGAGGCACAAGAATCATCTATGGATGATGCCTCTAGTCGCATGAAGCAAAAACAAAAAACACACAAGGAAGGGAAGATCCCATATTTTAAGAGTTGAATCCTATTTTAAAGGAGGGATAATTTCCAAAAAGTAAGAATCATGGGATTGTGGTCAAGATTACACATTTTGAGTATCAAAAAGTACCCTAAATGTTAGGATGTTAATTATATATTTATTATCATTCAAAACACTCTTAAAACACCCAAAAAAAGCTATAAACACCGTTTATGTCATATAAGTCATAAGAGGGGAGAAACACGAAAACTGGGGAAAACTACGAAAATTGAAAATTATTAACTGGTGGTTGACTCCCCGATGTAGTGCCACTGATGGGTTAGATAACTACCCGACCTATCGACACTGAGCCACCAACACTGAGCCACCAATGCAATGACCTACCAATGCCATGATATTCCGAGACGCTGACCTACCGAATCCCTGACCTACCAAAGCCACGACCTACCAATTCCCATGAATCACCAATGTTGATTCCTAGGACTCACAGATGATGATGCTTCTGACTCACCAATAATGATGTCGTTGACTCACTAATTTATTGAAATGATGATTCATTGACATGCAAGCACAGTAACCTACTGACGCACTGACATGTTGATGCATTGGAATGCTGATGCACTAATATGACGACATTGACCCTCTGAGTTACCGATGTAAAAGTATAAAATTGTAAGACTACTAAAATGAGCCACCAACGGATCCCAAAAAACCTCAAATATGTGATTTTTAAAATGTAATGTCTTGGGAAATTATGGGTTACTTAAATTAAAATATTTCATGTTTATAATCCTAATCATCTATAGTAAATAATTAACTCATTCAATCATTGGAACCCACTTATCATTAATTCCCCCTAGGATTGAAATTTTTTATATTTCCCATAATTTTAATATTGAAATATTTCAACTGTATATTATAAATCATGGAAAAAATTATTCCTGGACAAAGAATTAACGAAACATTTTAATTTTCCTAATAAATTTACATCATTATGACCATGTTTTCCATGCATAATTTGTTTCATATTCCATTGATACACTACCCTATATTCTTAATTCTTCATTTTTTCATAGAGGTTGGTGAATATTATTTCCTCCATATTGTTCATTTGAATCTATTTTCTCATGTTTTTTCATCCATAAATGGTACTATTTTCAGTCTTATAATAATTTTTTGAGATATTTGGTTCAGGATAATCAATTTATATAACATTATAGGTCCCTTTACATCTGTTCTCTCGGGTAGACAATCGTTAAATATTCTAGAAAAATCAATGAAAATATAATTCCATTCTATTCCGAAAAATCAATGAAACCAAAACTCATATAAGGGAATCACTAATCATTGTGGGATACTACTATAATTTGAATTTTATCCCCAACTATTTACACTAGTAGTATCCCAAAAGAGATGTATTTTAATAGGATAACCACCGTATTTTCTTTTCCAAAATATACGACGCTCGTCGGTATAAGGGCCTACCCTAAGAGTTTTAATTGATGTATTATTATCCAAATTTGTAAATGTTACTAAACCATATTCTAATTTGAAGCATTAAATATATAAATACTATAAATTATTATCTAAATATTCAATAAAAATCATCAAATCATATTATGAATATTAAATATTTAGTTAATTTGGAATCTGGGATAAAAAAATTGTAGTTAAATGGTCTTCATAATTTCCCATTATGTTTGTCCCAAATAGAAAAATTCATTGAAATATCATATATAAAACCTCCAATAAATACATGGGGATTTGAAACATATGAAAGGGTCAGGTGAGATTCTTATGGAGGGTAAACATCAAAGTTATCAATAATTCATCAATGTGACCAGTAAATAAGATTATGTGTGTGATGAAATGATGAAAACATAAAATTATCATAGACAATAAGTAGAAAACATTAAATCAAAAATCATGAAATATGGTTTCTACAATAAAAATACCTAATACATAATAATCATCAATATCCAATCATGATACATGATAATATATAAAAATAATAAGACACAATTTTTTTTAATTTATATAAGTCTAAAAATATATTCCTTACTTTGTGTTTTCTCATAATATTATCATTGTAGAAAAAATTCCATAATTGAAATACAAAACTAGTCATTTCTATCTTTCAGTTAAAAGTATATTTTAATCAGTTTAATCTATCAACATATAGGTGTGTTTTTTCTTTTTTTTTCCCTTAATTAATTCTCCACTATTTGATCATTACACAAGGTATTTGCGGGATTCTGTAGACTCAACCGTCTTTCATATGTAATATAACCATTCTTCATTGGTATATAACAACACTTCAAATATTTGGTTTTTAGTAGAAGTAGATGTCATATAAAAATAATCTATCAATATGTACTCAATAAATCCATGAAATCATTTATCATTACCTTAAAGACTAACATGTCTAACAGAAAATAGATTTCAATAATATTTGACCATCTTAGTTAGAAACCATATATAGTGTGAATAAATTTATAAAAATTCAATCATACCCCTAGAAATAAATATGAAACATCAATGGATGATTGTAATATGGTATTACCTTCAATATTTAATGAATTCATTTCCTGATGAGAATCCCATTTGTTCAAATAACTTATTCAAAATCATTAGATTTGTTACACAATTCAATGGATTTTTTTATTGAAAATATAAATGGATGATTTTTATGTAACATATAAATAAAATATCTGACCTGATAGTGGGATATACCATTAATTAAATTTATATATTATGAATTATATCACATTTTCATTAAAATTTAAAAAATACATAGTTCAGAAAAATAAAAGATTATTCATTTAAAAAATTTATAGAATGTAAAACAAGGATAAAAATTAATTTAATAAACAATTATATAATTGTGAAAACATTCATGAAATTTTTAATGTAAATATTGGGATCTAAAAATGCATTTCCGACATAAGGGAAAATATAATGACGACATTCCATAAAAGTATTATCTCAATGATTTGAGTGCATAGATAGTGTAAATTGGGAGGAAATAATGTAATCTGTTGAAATAACTAGAGGATAGAAAATACAAAATATTTGATAAAGATATATCAAATAATTTTAACACCGGGAATTAAAAAAAACAATCTTTACAAAACATATGATTACAACATAAAACACACAAAAATCTGGAAATATTTTTTGATAATTTTCAGGATTGTAATATCATAAAATGAAAATTAGAAACCATCATTCGAAGGATATTAATGATAATATATATATATATGGGAAATTATATTTCAATCACAAAATTAGATAGGTTTATAACCATGGAATATGTCTTAGAGAAGATAATTTAATATGGTAAACCATTAACACATTTTAATCATTCAAATAATATACCCCCAGATGAAATAATTTTCATTTTAACATTATGTAATTAAAATTATGAATTATCCATTAATTATCAAGTCATTTAGTAAATCAATAGACGTTATAAATAGAAATAGGTGAGTAACATAAGTTATATGTCAAATAATCAATATGTATAAGAAAACCCCTTATGTACATATTAATTTATGAAAATTAATGTCATTGGAATATTATAAAAAATTGGTAATTTATGTACCTTTAATAAAACCAAGATTTATTACAAAATAAATTCATCAAAATTATATATAGAATATAAATAATAAATTGTTCCAATCATTTAAACAAGTCTCAATTATGGGGAATGGGGATATCACCCTTTTGTTAAACTAGAATATATTTGTAATGGTTTCTCCATCCCAACTAATAAATTTTGAATTATTATAATCGTATAAAAAATCAAATAATACATAAATTATCATATATGATCCAAATATATCATTTAAAAATACCTTAATTACTAGTCCCTATTAATTTTATTATTTTGGATTTCAACTACTTCACTTCTCATGTATGTTTTATTTTGTATGGTATGGTCCATTAACATTGATCTTGGTTCCACAATATAGAGAGTTTTAATCATCAAATAAATATCTTATATAATAATTTAAAACATATCTGTAAATTTTCTAAAATATTGGTGATGAAAAATGAATGAAATCACTTCGTGGATGCCATAATATATATATAATCAAATGTGGGGTTTATACTTTTAAATGGATAGAGAAAAAGAAAAGAAAATTTTAATTCAAATTTAAAAATAAATTATTACATCATAAATATCATATATAGTGATTAAATATATTATTATTAGAATAAATTTAATTTGGAAATGAAAAACAAATCACATCACTTTGTGGATTTGGTCATCACACATATGGATGTGTGATGTTCTGATTTTTTAATGGATGGATAATATGATGGTAGATAATTTTACATAAATTGAGAATAAATTTTCTTTCATGATTACCATATATAAAAATTAAAAAACCATTATATCATTCCATTAAATATGGATATGGCAAACGAGTTGTATCACAATGTGGATGTGGAAAAAAATGTACAAACTCACGATATTATCACATCACATAAAATAGAGACATGGTCATAAATGGAATCGATATATCCATAATTAAATCCCAGGATATTTCTAATATTGTATCCATAATTTTTTATAGATAAACTATATTAGTAGTATGCAGAAGAATAAATAAAATTAAAATGACTTGGTCAAGATCTACAACTATTATTTGAAAGACCTCATTTGGGTAACACATTATGTCTTGATGGAATGGACATGGGATAATAATTGATGATATATGGTGAATGGATGGAATGTTGTATGATTTTTTATGGTCAAGGAGGTGATATTAGTCAAATATTACATGAATATGGGGGGAGAATATGTGATCTTTATAAGTGAGGGTTAGGATAAACATAGAATTTCCTAAAATATTTTAATGATATAAATTCTCATTGAAGGGTTATTGTATACAATATTTCCATATATTACAATTTGAGGAAAATATATGATTCAAGTTTCTTCAAAAAAATAATGAATATTCACGAATGGGAAAAATCATATCCCTATATCTTCATTTAATTCACAGGTAAACCCATTTTAACATTAACCATTTTTTGAAATTTACTATTGATAATGACTAAAAATTATGTTTAACCATTTAAATTATATAAATTATGATGATTAAAAATATGTAATAATTTTTTATGAATTGAAATATATATATGTAATAATTTATTTTTAATTATGAGTGAAAAGTGTAATGAAAAAATTTTATAGAAAAAAATCCATGTGAAAAAAAAATAGTTCATTTCCATTCAATACCACTTAAATACCCAAAAATTATTTAAAATATTTTATATTGAATATATAATTAAAAATTATAATTTAAATATTTTAACCACTATACAGTAATTAAATTTATTATTATATAAACACATTTTTGAAATAAATTATTTGTTTTATAAAAAAATGTTTTCTAGTTGAAAATTGAAATTATACCACAATCAAGTATATTAATGTTTACTATTTAATTTATTATAATATTCATAATTCAATTATAGTTACTTTTTTTATTAAATTAGAAAAAATTATGGGTTATTAATTTGAAATGAAATTGGTATGTTCTTAAATAATTGTTATTTTTCATTATTCATTGAAAAATTATTCCTCTTAAAAATCTCAATGAAAATCACCATAATATATTGTTGAAATGATGACATAAAAAATTATATGAATTTAAAAAAATATAATATTTAAAATTATTACTAATTTAGTATAATTTTCACACATAAATCATAATACATTTTATATTCGATGAAAACATTCTTTTTAACCATCAATTGAGTTTAATAAAAATTGAATACATATTTATAATGAACTTATCAATAAAAGTCCACTATAAATGATTTTCACAGTGTGGTTTTTACTATTCAAACATTACAATGAAATATATGTGTAATACCATTCATATTAAAATATTATTAATTTTTTATATATGGTTGTTATATCAAAGTTTTGTTTTTAGTGTTATGAAATCCTTTGGAATTAGTATTCCATAAAATTAAATTTTAAGGGGTTAAATCATTGCCTATAATAATATATTTAAAACAATTTTATAGATAAGTAATTATAATAATAAATGGTAAGATGGTTATAATAACCTCACATGATGGATCAAATTAGGAAAACAATGAAAAAAATTACATTATGATGTTCATAAAAACAAGATATTATAGTTTTAAGAAATATATAATGATTTCAAAGATATAACAAAAATTATATTTAAATTCCATGTATTATCAATTAGATTTACAGGCATAATTTCAATAGTTAATACACGAAATATTAGGGTTTAATATTAATTGAATAAATTGTTTAAAATACATCTCCCATTAAATTTATATAACCAATGAAACTTGTGATGAAGATAATTTTATCCAAAATAATGTTATTACAGTATAATGGAAGAATATTTACCAAATTTATAGATAAATTAATATAAATATGTCAATGAATTTGGAAATAGATACTATATATCAAATAATAAAAATAACAAACATATGGTTGAAACAATTTTAATGTGAGTATATTATGATTTTAATTATTATGGAATAATGAAAAATATTTGACTCATAATTTTACAACTATAATTCAAAAAAAACATATAGGAATATGATTATTCAATTAATTTTATTAAGAACATATTTTGATAGCAAACTAATTGTATATCCTTTGGATTTATTTTCTTTGTTCAATTTAATAAAAATATCCTCATTTTTTTAAAATATATTTTCATATATTATTTTATAGTGAAATTTTTTTATTAGATTAAATTTGCATCATTTTCAAGATAAAGACACAATAACAATACTCAATGAGGATCCAATGACTTAGTGTCTTTAGAAAACAAGGACCATACAAAACATTTACAACCGAAAACATTTAATTAATTCCTTGTTATATAGCTTCTTATTGGGTCTTGACTTCTCTTTAGAACAAGTAATCACCTCAGGATATTAAAAAAAAGGGTGATCTAAAATTCTAGTATATGTACAAGAACATGAGAAAATAAAACATGGGTTTATCATTATTATAACATCATCGTTATAATCCTAATAGGAAGCATTATAAAATGACAGGGAATGTGGAAATGCATAAAAATGAATCCTTATTTCGTAGTGGTTCACTACAAATAATTTTCGTGAACAAATATTTCATCATGATGACGCATATCTCATATTAAATCCTGAGATAAATATCTTTTTTGAATGCATTGGAGCGCTGTATAATTTTGGGTGCACCCGTCACACCATAACAACCATATTACACTATATAATTTTGGGTGCATCCATTACACCATTACATTTAAATTTTCATGAATTAAAAATTGAACAAGTTTCAAACATTATCATAAAATATTATATGGAATGATATGTGTTTCATTTCATTGCAAATACAGTCATCAACTTTAGGTTCTTAAAATAAAGAGGGAATAACAGTCTTGAGAGAGAACCATCAACCAAGAGTGAAGAACAAATAATAATCAAGGAGTAATTAGGGTGTTCTTATTTTAAAGATGATTTCTATTGGAAAACATTATGTTTGACATAAACATCAGTGGAAAACATGTACAAGCTAGAAAACATGTATATTTGAGAGTGTAATTTTTCTTAGTTTTCATGAACGGTTCACCTATACAAATGAATGGATGTTCATGAAGAACATGGATAAAAATAAATATTGTATATTACATATAATTAATTGATATTTTAGGATTTTAAATGTTCTTTTAATAAGTAATATTATATACAATGTGGATTAATCATTTTTTAAAATTTAATGATGATCATTTTTGGTTAATTTGTGTGGTTTTTCGATCAGAACAAACTTTATTTGTTTTATCAATTAGTTACATGTAAATAAGTTAGTTATAGAACATAAAGAGGGAAATAAAATACACATTTAAACATATTTTTAACCATTTAATGGTCTTTTTGATATCCTAGATGTATTTGAAGGAAAATTGTTGTTCATCTCCCAAGATGAAGGTAAATCAATGCTTCACAGACAACAATTTCCTTTTTATAAAACAAGATAGATGGATGATTATAATGAATAATCTTCCATTAATATTATATAATACCAGTATATAAATTATAATGGATTTATCATGAAAATTTGTTAAAATATTTTTATGGTATGAGAAGAAAAGAAATGAAATTTGAAATGAAATTGAAAGAAATGTGAGGGAGAGAAATTGCATATTGAATATATATTCTTTGAGATCCTCATTAGAGGAGATGTTTCGTTCTTTTATAATACCATGGTCTGATAGACGTGGTAGAAGATCATACGAAGATATTTGAGAAGAATTTGGTGTATATACAAGGATTGATAGGTGTGAGGAAATATGGATGTGAGGGGTGGTATTTATAGTGGGGTGTAGAGGGGTTTTTACAATATTATATACATTAATTTATAATTTCTCTACATTACAAGAAATAGTGATTATTTTTATGACTAAAAATTGTAATACGTGCATATAATTTTGAACTAATGGCCATTTACACCATCTAGGACTCGAGAATGATGTAGAAATTCATTTTTGTAGTATATTTTGTAAATTATCGAATTTCACTATTCACCAAAAAAAATTTATTTTTGAAAAATTAAAAAAATAACCCTTAAATATTTTTGAATGTGTAAAATTCAAAAATGATCTTTATTATATGGCAAACAAATTTCTTAATATCTTTAATTAAATTTTTTAATTAAAATCATAATTGACAAGTAAAATACAAATTTAAAAATTAAAACAGTTGTTCAAAGAATTGGAAAATGTGACTATGGTCTCATAAAATTACCATATAATCATAAGAGATAAAAATACTAGATTATGAATACATTTTATGAAATTTTATTTATTATATATTAATAAATTAATCCTTAAATATTTATGACTTATACAAATACTAACACTATAATATAATTATATAATATTACCACTTATTGGATGGATAAATTTTATTTATATTATCATTGTTAAGGTTCCTATATATTTGGAATATTTTCTATTCTTTTGGGTAATATTACTATTCATAAGGGTTACGTTACTATTAATAAGTTTGTGTTAATGTTCAATTAAACATTATTACTAACAGACTCCAAATATCTAACTGATTGAAAAATTGTATATGAGGTTTTCGATATTAAAAACACAGAATAAAGAAATTTATATTTAAAGGTAACATAGTAATTCATTTATGCATGATGTGTCATTTTGATTCCTAATTTGATTTTATATGATTATTCCATTACTACAAGAAGGGAGAAATTATATTGAAAAATGTTTGGGTCATTAGATTTTCCACACCTTTTGAAATTTGACCCTCGAAATTTCATCATACATAATCAAGGGAGCGAACATTTCCTTCATCGCATCCCCAGGATCCAAATTTTCATCATTATACTAATGGTTTCTACAAAAAAACATTGGAATGGTGGGTTTTCTTGTATTATGAAAACATATCTCCTTGGTCCAGAATCTTTACTCGCTTCTCCTGATAAGAGAGATCATCATCCCATTGTACCACCTATGTGTTTGGTAAATGTGAGGGATCTGGTATGTAGTTTCTTAAGAGTGATATGTGAAACACATCATCATTATGATCCATATTGGTGGAAGTGAAAGGTGATAGGCCACGACTCCAATTACGTAAAGTATCTCAAAGGGGCCCATGTACCTTGGTCTGAGCTTCCATTTCCTTCCAAACCACACGACACACTTATATAGAGATATCCAAAGAAAGTATTTATCTCAAACGTCTAACTCCATGTTCATTTGATATTTTTCTGAATATCTCTTTTGCTGACTCTGAGTAAATTTGATAAGTTGGTGGATGTCTTATACCTTGACTATAATCTCTTACTCAAGATCATGTACTAGAAGATTTCATTCATCAACATCATACCAATTGGTTGGATTTTTTCATCGCATTCCATATAGAGATTCTTATAGAGCTATCTGAATACTTGTGTGGATGCAATTTTTGTTGTAGAATTCAACTATTGGATATTATAATCCCATCCACCACTGAATTACATTCATCAGGCTTTTAATATATCTTTGAGTGTCTGAATAGTCCTTTTAGATTGGCTATATGTTCTTGGGTGATAGGAAATTTTGATATTCAATTCATTAATCAAATAATGTTTGAGACTCCTAAAAAATAGATATGAAATTTGGATCATTATTAGAGACAATTGATAGTGGAACCCCATGTAGTCTCACCTCATCCTTCACATATATCATTAAATGTTGTTCAAGAGAGAGATCATCCTGAATAATGATAATGTGAGATGTCTTGGGGAGTTGGTCCACCAAAAACCATATAACTTTATTACCTATAGATGTCTTTGTGATACCTGTGACAGTGTACATAGTGAAATTCTCCCTCATCCACATGGTTATCGGTAAGGGTTTCATAATCCCATTGGAATTTTGTCACTCTGCATTAGCTTACTAACTTGTCGAGCACCATGAGATATATCCCGCATTATCCTTCATCATGTTTTACAACTAGAAGTGTGCAAAGATATCTTGATACATCTTGGTTTCACCAAGATGGATATATAATTTATATCTATGTGAATTATTAAATTACTCATTTATCATAGGTGAGGAAGGAAAACCATCATCTATTACATAGAACTCTTACTTATTCACTTATATTTTGTCATTCACCTTCTTTTGTAACACCAGATAATCCATTTGTGCCTCCTTATTCATATCATGGATAGATGATTGGGAAATATTTTGGGAATGTTAAGATTTATTCCCTTCCATTAGGATTCCGAAAATACCTCCTTTTCATATCAATACATATAGGTTTTCTTTTTCAATCTGCATCGTGGATAGAGTGGTAGGTTCTTTTCTATATAGTGTAATAGCTACATTGTTCCCCTTTCCAGGATGATAGTGAATAGAATGATCGTAGTATTTGATTAGTTCTTACGATAAACTTTGACAAGGTTTGATCTAATTTTGTGTGAATATATATATTATAATATTGTGATCCTTATATATTTCACACATCTTACTATAGAGGTAGTGCCACCATATTTTCAAGGAAAAAATTACAGCTGCTAGCTCCAGATCATGCATCAATTATTTATTTTCACTGATCATCAACTACTATGATGTGTAGGCTATCAAATTGTCATTTTTCATGAGTAAACTACCCGCAAATTCTTCAAATCATCACTGTATATCAAAAAACATACTCCATTTTTCAGTAATGTGAGTATAGGTGAAGTAATCAACCTTTTCTTTAGCTACTTGAAATATTCCTATCATTCCTATATCTAGACATAGATTATCCCTTTCCTTGTTATCTATGTTAGAAGGCTTGACAATCAGTATAAATTTCTCACAAAACGTTGGTAGTACCTGGATAATCCATGAAATCTAAGGATTTAAGTGACACTAGAGGGTATGACCCATCCCTCAATCGCCTATGTTTTTTAAGGGTTCACAGAAATTCCCTCACATGTGATCACATTTCCATAGAATGTGACTTTATTCATCCAAAATTTACTCTTTCTGAACATAGAATACTACTTTTTCTTTCTCAATGTCACCAACAAAAGTCATAGATATTCTTTATGCTCATCCTTTATCGTATAGTATATGAGAATATTATCAACAAACACTACTAAAAATTTGACGAGGTAATGTATGAAGACTCTATTCATAAAATCCATGAAGATTGTAGTTGAATTATTCAATCCAAAGGGAATAACAATAAACACAGAGCACCCATACCTTCTATTGAAGATAACCTTCTTAATATCTTCCTTATTTACCTTAAGATAATGATATCTAGAATGATGATCCATCATTATGATGTACACATCTCATCTAAATTTCTCAAACATGAATTCAATCCTTGGAATATTAATCTTGTTTTTATGGTGGTCTTTTTGAGTTCCCGATAATTGATACACTGCCACATTGATTCATCCTTCTTATTCATGAAGAGCACTAGTTCACCACAAGGTGATGCACAAGGGAATATGAACCCTTTGTCCAAATTCCATTGAAAATATTTAATTAAAACCAATATTTTGATAGGAGACACCCTATATGGACACTTTTAGGAAGGAGTTTCTTTATGTATGAGTTCTATGGGGAACTCTACCACATGATCTGGATGATTTCTTGGAAACCCTTGAAGAAATACAACATATTATTCCCTTATGATGGGAATTTTCGCTAGGTTGTCACTTTCCTTTTACTCATGCATTTTAAAGAGGGATGACTCTTCATACAGAATCTACACCCACACCACTGAAGGATTTTCAATAAGATATTCATGATCCTCCAGGAATTGGTAGAGGCACAAGGGATGGTTCATAATTTGAAAAAGATATATCATTTTCATTATTGATGTTATGTGATCTATATAACGAGAGCAAAAACATTCCCATTATATCGTCAAATTCCACCAATGGAAGTATCACGATATTTTCTAAAAGAATCTTTCCACAAATTCCAATAGGGGAAGAGTCCAAAATTTGGGTTCCAATGATTCCAACAGAAGGTTTTTTATGGAAATCTCAACTTCATGGTTTCATGGCATCAATTCAATAGTTATAGAAAACACATGAGATATAATGGAATTCCAAGAACCATAATCCAATAAAACATTTACCATTCTTGAGTGAATCAGATGTGCACCTTCAACAACATAATTTTCTAACTAAAAATTCTACAATAGTGATGGAATAAGCCATCAATTTCTCCTTTTTCTTTGGTGTATGATGATGTAGATTACCCTAGAGTGATTGTGGTTTACTAAATTGGTTTGCGTATTTCCATTTCTCCCTATAGTTTTAGTATATGGACAAGGGGTGATTCTCTCAATTTCTCCACCACATTCTCTTTCCATCTCCGTTCTATTCAACAATCTTGTGCATGGTGGCCTTCTCTCCCATACTTGAATAACTATCTATCACATTGAGGCAATTCCCATGTTGATTCTTCCCACATTTTTGACTTGAGGATGGTTCATTTTTCCTTCCAACTAACTCATTAGATCCTCCTTCATGAAACTCCATATTTCTTTTCTTATCACCATAGCCTCGGTACCATTCCCCAAACTATATCTCCACTTTGAGATCACATCGAAAAACTACTTCATATCTACCAAATTCTCAAATTTCATGATCCTTTCGATGGTATGGTTTTAAACCACTATATAATCATTCAATTTCTTTTCATTCATGATAACAATTATCAAACCATATCTTAAAAGACATGTGAAATTCATTTTGTAGGATATGATATATTCCCCATACCATTGCATTAGCTCTAGGAATTATCTCTCCATCTTTATGCAAAGATTTCAATGGAAATACTTGTTATGAAATGTTATCTTAATGTCTTTCCACTCCATCACTTCAATTTTTTATCTCAATGTGGTGTTATTAACAAAATCCTACCATTGGTCGGCCTCTCCATCGAGATGATAAATGTCTAGAGTCACCTTCTGCATTTTTGAATAGTGAAGCACAGAAAATGTCATCTCCATCGAGTTGACTGATGACTTTAATACTAGTTGATCAGAGGATCCTCTAAACATGGGTGGTTATTGCCTTATAAAGAACTCAATAGCAAGTTTCTCCCTCTTAGGTGAACGAGGATCTTCCACATTATATTGGTTATTATTAATAATCTAAGATAAATCAGTAAGAGTGGTTGTGATGTTTTGAAGTCCACATCACAAAGCATTCATGATGTCATTTGGGAAAACCCTGCATTGTCCCTCTCTTTCATTATTGGCCTAGTTTCTTCTAGTTACCACCATTTTGTAATATAAGAAATGTTAGAAGAAAATATCAATCAACTATTCACGAATAAATATGTTATTACATAGTGAAATAAACTCTAAAATATTATCTTATGGGATTCCTATGTTTAGAAATACTTCATGTGTTCTTACATATAATTAGTCTCATACAATGGTTTTTACTAAGGTTATCTAATCATAATTCCCAAATTAACGAAATTGTGTGTTTCTAATTCCAACTATAGAGGACATGATTTTCATAAATAACTTTTAAATCATTATAAAGATAAAGAATTGATATTATTACACAATTATGATCCATTTTATTATTGTCTTGGGAAAAATTGGACAATACATAACATTTACAGCGTAAATTTTTTAATTCCATCTTCTCTAACATCATATTAGCTCTTGAACTCTCCTAAGTACACGTATTCTCCTATGGATATACAAAAAAATGGTGAGATAAAGACCCAATAAGAAGATGGGAAGATGAGAAAATATAATATGGGGTGATAATAATCATAAAATTATCATCATAATCCTTAGAGGAAACATTGAGAAAAGACTTAAAATGTGGAAATCCATAAATATTAATCTTTATTCCTTAATGGGATTCTACCACACATAGTTTTGAACATGTATAGTTTCATGTTCACACATATTTTACATTAACTCTTGAGATAAATCACATTAAATATTGCATTACAGTGTTGTATAATTCCAGTAACACCCGTCGCATCTTATCATTAAAATTGCGTATATAATTACAGGTTCACCCATCACATCATATCATTTACATTATCAGGCATGCCATATATAACATATGTCATTCATAAACATAGAATATTAAATGGAATGTTATGGGATTAATTTCATATAAAATACATTCCTAAAAATTACATTCAAAAAATAACGAGGGAATAACTATCATAACATAGAACCATCAACCATGAGTAACGAATAAACAATATTCGAGTAGTAAGAAGTTTTTTCTTATTTGAAAGAAGCGTTCTTTTAAAAAATAGTATATTGAAAATACACTATAGTGGAATATATGTATATTAAAAAAAGGATAGATAATTATGATGAAATTATTTTTATGTGATTACCATACTTACAATGGAGTAAAAGAGGCAAAACCCCGATGAAAGGAAGTTAGGATTGAGAATTCCCCTTACCTTGTATCTAAACACATCCTTCACTTTAATATACAATATAATAAAATTAGATTAATTAATTAGAAATTATAGAACCTTTTATTCATGAATATGATTCATTATGGATTCATTATGTTTTTTATAGGACTTTTAATGAGTTATCATGTTTAAATTCATTGTTCGAAAGTGCGCATTTTCACTGTTATCATGAACAGTTCACTTGTACACATTAATGGATGTTTATATAGAACATGGATAAAAATAATGAATTGATTTTACATGTTATTAATGATATTAAAATATTTTAAATGATCTTTTGATGAATTATTTTATATACCATGTAGATAAATTATTATTTAAAATTTAATGATGACCATTTTTGGCTAATTTATTTGGTTTTTCGATACAATATAAATGGTTATATTTCATCAATTTTTCTCATGTAAATAAGTTATCTCATGAACATAAAAGGGGTAATAAAAAACTTTTTAATATATTTTTTATGCATTTATTGTTTTTATAGATATCGTTGATGGTGTTTAAGGAAAATGGACGTGTATCACCAAAGATGTTGTTAAAATAATGCATCATAGGAGAAAAATTCATTTGTATAAAAAATTCAAGGGAGGGAGAAGTATAATGAGTAATATTAGATTTACATGATAGAGTACCCGTATATCAATCATAATAGAGTTATAACGAAAAAAACATAATAGAATTTAGCAGTATGTGAATAATGGAAATGAAATTTGAACGAAATTTGAAAGGAATTTGAATGAGAAGAGAGAGAAATTACCTCTTGAATATTTCTTCTTTGAGGGCCTCTTTAGGGGAGTGGTTTTTGTATTTTATGAGACAAATGGATATTAAATGTGGGGTAGGTTCTTGGTATTTGATTTGATCCAAATTTGGAGTAATCACAAGGCTTGAGAGGTTTGAGGAAATGAGGTTGGGAGGGGTGGTATTTATATTTGGGGGAAGAAGGGTTTTCTCAACATTATATTCATCAATTTATTATTTCACCACAAGATAAGAAATAATAAAGATTATTGTGACTAAAAATAGTAATTAGTTCATGTGAGTTGAAACTAATTTCCATGTACATTATCCATGACTCAATAATGATGCAGCAATTCATTTATTTAACATATTCTGTAAATTATCAAATTCCACTATCCTCTAAAAAATTACGTGTTTTAGATAAATCTCAAAAATTCACCCAAGCCATTTTTCGGTGTATGGATTTTAAAAATAATGTCCATTGTATGAAAATAAAATTTTAGATATGTTTAATTTAAATTTCAAATTAAAATCACAATTTACATGAAAAATATTAATTTTAAAATAAAATTTCTTTTTCTAACACTTTAAAAAAGTTGATTAGGATCTCAAAAAATTACCATATAATCATATGACATCCAAAAACTATTTTTTGAATAAATTTTTAGAATATAAATTTTATTTTGTATTATTAAATTAATCATTAATTATTAATGACATATAAATATCCCAACACTATAATGTAATAATGCCATATTATCACTTATAGGATGGACACATATAATTTATATTTTCATTGGTATGGTTCCTATTCATTTGGCATATCTACTTTTCATAGGGGTATTATTACTATTCATGTGGGAAAAATAAATATCCAAAGGGATAATTTACTACTCAACAAAAATTATGTTTTCCTTTTCGGACTACAAAAATATTACTAATCGCAACTTTGTATATCGGATTTTCAAAATTAAAAAAACAGAAGTGGTAAAATTTTGTTTAAAAGTAACATAGAAGTTCATTTAAGAATGATGTGGCATCGTGTTTCCTAATGTGATTTTATGTCTAAAGATAACATAGTTGTTCATTTTATGTCGAGGTTATTACATATTTAAACTAAGAGATTCCAAAAAAATTCAAAACTCAATGTATCACTAAAATGTTCCAAAAATTTACAAAAAATCAACAAATTTCCCCACATTATTGGTTTTTAAGTATATTTCCAACGATAGAAACTAAAACGAGCTAAACTAAAATTATATTATCTTATTAATAATTATTTTATATAAAATATTGTTAACAAATAAAAATAATAATCATGGAATAAATAATAGATATCAAAAAGAAAAATTAAAATCAAAATAAAAATGGAATGTAAAAAATAAAAAAAATGATTAATAAATTTTAGCCTTATATATGTTATCCTTTAACACATATGAATGATATTAGGTAGAAAAAGTTGAATATAGAAATATATTGAAACTAAATGCTCTTATTTTCATATTCATTAAAAATAAACTCATATTAGAAAGTATAAAAAACCATTCTACACTCTTTCATAATTTTTTATTATGGTATAGTCAACAAAAGTCATTAAATACATGAATTTGAATTCTAAAAAAACATTTAAAAGGTATATATATTTATCATTAAATAACATAACAATGAATTTCATCCTCTATTCTCATTAAGTATTTCTATATAAGTTATGAGGTGAGACAATAAGTTGATAACATGATCACTTAATACTAATCATTCTTAAAATATTTTAAATTTATTTTAATCTCTTGTAATTTAAATACTTTTATAAAATATCATATTTTTTTAGTTTCATTAAACATTAAATGATATCTCATTTATGTGATTAATCCAATGTGAATGGTTTTGTAATGTCTTTGAGTTTCATATGAGAGTGATGTGTTTGTTTCATTTAAAATTATTTATCACTGTTTTTATTCCATAACATTAGAGGTTGATTAAAACTAAATCCAATGATAATGAGTTAGTTTTAAATCCAAACCAACTATGTAGAAAAAATTTATAGTTACAATATATATTGTTTCATTTATGAAAAATTAATTTTTGTGCGGTTATAGGATATAACTAGAAAATAATGACTCATATAAGAAATCATAATTTATATATATACTCATACTATACATTTTATTTCCTCAAATATATGTGTCATATAAATTATTATTATTATAGTTAGTTACAAATAAAACAAATATATACACTGTTATAATGTTCCATTATTGTAGCGGAAAAGTTTCTTAACATCCTTTAGATGATACTCCTTACGATCTTAACTTAATATATCTAAACATCACATAGAAAATATAATTACCAGCCATCTTTCCATAAAAACGTGTAATATTTCCATCCTCATTATAATTTGTTTTTTACTAGCTAGATTCATGGATACATCAAGCCCATATTTATAAGAGGAATGAGGTGGTGTAAATAACATGACTAATTTTTTTTAAAAAATAAAAATATTTAGAAGATATATCATATATTTTTGTTGTGATAATTTTTTCTCATTCCATTCATTAAGTTATTTTGAAGATACTGATAAACATTTTTTTCACCAATATGGTTCATCTCAAACACATTATTCATATGTCCCCAAAAATGATGAGAAAATGTTTTTTCAGTTGTCCAGAAAATTACATTAATAAAATAAATCTAAACATTGATGTTTTCCTTTTCAATAGAAAAGGATATTTATCTACAATTCAATTATATTTTTTTGTTAAAAATCCGTTAAAATAGTCATATAATGCTATTGAAGCTAGTTTATTATCCGATTAACACTCCAAAAGTCTATAGAATGTCATAATGAATTTATATCTTCAAAACAAGTGATTTATAGAAATAATAACCCATATATATATATATATTTTGAGGAATGAACTATTCAAATCCATTTGATATAGAGTATAAATATTATGATCTACATATCATAAATGATCATGAAGGGATTCAGTCCTAGAAACTAGAGAAAAATATTAAATATAGTCTTTGAATTATTCATTATAATATCCCTTATGAAATATCAAATCATTTTTCCATAAAATAATAAATGTTAATTCAAGTTTTTTTGCGCAATTCATGTGTTACACAAATAACTATTAAAACATTTAGACTCTAAAATACGGTTAACATATAGTTTTATTTAAATTTACTAATAACTTCAAACATTGAAACAATTTACATACTTATCCCCAACGAATGATCATCTTTTTTAGGTTATAAACATGAAAAAGGATACACACTCAATACTTTTTTTGAGATAAATATTGGTTTTAACATAATTTCTATAATCAACCAATATATTCACTATGGAATGATTGCATTTTATTTTTTATAATCATGAAAAACAGAATATTGACCATCATATTTTATTGAAATAACATTGATTGAACTGATATCCAATAGGATAACAACTATTATTATAACATTCAATGTATTAATCAATGATTTATGATTTTTAATAACTACTGAGAAAAAAGGTGTTTCCAAAATAACATATAGTTTTATAAATCATAGAAATGGTACAGAGTAGTAAGGTTTTGATTTAGGAAACAAAAAATGATGTGTTTCGTAAACTCATTAAATCATTTTAATGGAATCTTGATACGCCTTACTAGTGTGGGAATAATCATGAAATATACATTTTACATTCATTTTATTAAATTTTAATTGAAAATATTTAATATTGAAAATTAATTCATGACATCCAAAAACAATATATATTAATGTGTTGGATTCTATTAGATCAACAAATTATAATGGTTATATATAAAAAATTAGAAATAATAGAACATTATTTAATTTTTATCTAAAACATATTAGGACATGTAAAAAAAAGTTATTTAGAAAAATGGAAATCCAATAAAAAAATATATAATTAATTTCGTTATTGGTTCTATTCTATCAATAAAATTATATATTTTTTGTTCATATTTATGTCCTAAAAAATTATAAGTTATACCATAGTCTGTATAATGTTTTTCAAACTCATATTTTATAAACTCACAAACTATAACTTCTCAATCAATTAATAAAATTAAATTTTCAAAAATATGATCTTGAATTTTGTTAAAATATATAATGATTCTAACATAGGTAATAAAAAATAAGACCTACCATATCTATTATAATCGTCGATAAGAATATACATGTATTGTTTTTCTTCGATACATAGTTTAATACAGGTCTAAGAACATCATCCTTCACAACCAAAAATGTCAGGAAATATTATATTTAACACACACAAATATATATATATATAATGAAATTGTTTCTTGCATTATTCGCAGGGACCGAAAAATATAGGTGAAAAATTTATATTATAATAGAACATGAATAATTACTTTCCCAAAATACTTCATTTAGGTCTATAAAATATACATTATGAATTTTCAATGAAACTACCAATAAGAATAATCTAACTCATGTAAATATGTTATTTTAGGATTTCTCTAGATATAAAACATAAAAAAATCTAAAAAATATCATGTTTATTTTCATTTAATGTTTATACACTATAAAAGAACCATACGATAAATTTATTAGTCATGAAGTTCACATAATATCCTTCATCAAATAGATGACTAACACTACTGAAGTTGTGATGGATAATTATAACATATTGTGAATTATTAATTTTATATTCCCTACAATAATTTTTATATATCCCATAATATTGATATCTAACATTTTATTCTATCTCCATATGTGAATCAAATACATTTAAAATTATTTATATTCCATAAGTTTTTTGTGTCTCCCATCATATGTTGAGGTTATAATTTATCAATGTAATGTATATTCTAACTATTGATACAAATCCTTCCATATTATATTATATATTAAATTTTTTTAAAGTTCATGGGTCTATTAGAGATAGTGAATTATCATTTTAGAACCCACATCAGTCCCATATTTCCATGGTATGGAGATAGGTGTTCATTATAATAATATGGCTCATGATATTATAGAGATCAATATTTATCAATAATTTTGTCTTATAGAATTATTATCAATCTTACATTAATTAAATAATGGTTTCTTTCAATAATTTTTTTGAATTTTATTTTAAAAATCATTTGGTGGTTTTATAACCAATTTTGAATGATCTTTTTATGGTATTTCAATTATACATACATTTTTTCAAATGAATTTCATCATATAATAAAATAATTTAATCATTTAATTTAAAAAAGTAACCTAAATTTTTTTTATCTTCTAATCAAATTTAGAAAACATATTTAGTATCATTCTAAAGATTATGCTTAAAATTTTTCCCTTTTTATTCACTTTTAAGAATAATGTGAATTATTTTCATTCTTAATTTTATATATTTTTTTACAATTATAATTGAATTTAGTAGTAAATTTAGAATTTTCAAACATAATCATAAGGACAATATTTTATTTATTGTTATATATCATCTAAAGCTGAACTCATTCACATCATTGTATTATTTTTATTTCCATGATAATCCATATAAAGAGTCCTCCATAAAATATATTTTATATCATAATAATAAATGGAGGATTATTAATATTCATCATAAGATGAAAAATATATATTATAATTTATGTATAATTTATCCATCATGTCATAATTTTCCATTATTTTCAATATTAACTCATTCCACGGGAAATTATTATAGAATCTAATGGACTTTTGGCTGTGGTACTCATAATAATTAGTAATTTTAGATTAAAAGTACATATTATCACTCTAAAAATCACTAAATACTCAATAATATTTCCCCCACATTGAATGAAAACTATCATTAGAATTATTTCAATTACACTAAGGTGAATCCAACATAGTCGGTAATGATTTCATATATTTATATTAGACGGTGTCTTATGAGTCTTTAATTTTATATATATTATTTATATTCTTCTAATTATCAAATTGATAATATTTATGACTATTATTCTTATTCTTCCTTCATGAAAGATTATTATGTTATCCATTGTTGTCATTCATAATAGCAATATTTGAATGATTTTTTGATTTCATATCTACCATAATTTGTATATATTTTTAATATCTTATAGTTGAACAATCAGAGGATGATGGAAAATAATAATTATCGATTCACCTTTAGTACTCATCATCTATTTTTATCCATTTTTTACTACATAAAATTGCATTCACATCGAATAGATTTAATATCATACTTATTTACTTTAATATATAGCTACCCATTTCTATTCCCACATCTTCAAAATTTTATCAATCATTTTCTCCTATTATTTATCTCCGTAAAACCCCTCCAAAATATTAGTTTGAAACCCTACCATAAATGACATAATTCTATAATGCATCTATAACAAAAATTAAAAATGTTTAAAATAATATGATTGGTAATAAAAATTTAATATTAAACAAGTAATTTCAATAACATTATTTGTATGATATTTATTAATATCCATCATCCAAGATTTCCATTTTCTATTTTAGAAAATCAATTTTTTACTAAAGGTTTTATTCATCACATAACAAAGTAAATTATGTGTTACATTATTTTTTTTCCTAATATTAAAACATATACTAAAATGTAAATTAACATAAATATATATCATTATAATTATATTTTCTATAAATTAGTATAAAATTATGTAAGATAGTAATTATTAAAAAACTCATCCCTTGGCCATACCAATATTTTGATTCTACTACATCAATAATTAGCAGCACACACCAATATGGAATATTCATGTGTCACATTTCATTTAAAACCATATCAAAAATGATAATACACCTTCTCAAAGATAGTTAATGGAAATTAGTATAAATTTTGGGAAATGTTTTATAAGGATTGAGAGATTAGTGAAAAATAATAAATCATACATACATATCATGATCTAAGTTTTTAGGATAAAAAAAGTCTTCTTAAAATGACATATAATTCAAATATAAAACATTAATATTTAGTTATTTAAAAATACTTTTGAAACTAAATGAATCTATGGAAAAACATTTACTAAAATTTGATGTATTACCTACTAAGATAGCCAAGAGAGGAAAATCTAGAGCAGTTATAAGAATTTATTTCTCCATTATAACAGTACATGTAACTCTATTAATGACCCTATTCTATGAGTTGTGTGAGAATCATTATTTAAAATATTGAATCTATAATGATATTTCATCTGTCCCCCAAAATTTTTATTTTCATTCAAATATAGTGTTACACAAAAAAATAGATGTTTCATGACATTGATAATGTATCTTGATAGAGACAAATGCCTATATGTATCTCATCAAACATGATTTTAATGGGAGGACCTATAAGATTCAAGTTCGAAAAATATTTTATCACTCAACAAGGGGTTTCATAATTATTAAAACCCCATAATATCGAACATTCATGAAATTATATATTCATTTATTTTGATTCATGTGTTTCTTCTTGAGATGTTTTGTCAAAAAAAAATTTAAGAGGAAATAATTTTTCCATAAAATGTAAATTTTATGTCACATTTATTATGTTTAAATGTGAGGTTTTGTGATTTTTTCCCAAAATATTGTTTCTAAGCCATAGATTTTTTAACCATTTTTCTATGATCTTAAATATTTTCAACATAATGCAACTATTTGGGACATTTGGAAATGCCTTATAAAATAGTTAATTGTTATATAAAATAATGTTTTCAACATTTGTACCCACATGTACACACTATATAGCTTTGTGTAATCTAGGGATCACTACCAAACTATGATACCTATATCAAATTATTATCCCATCCTAACCAGTACTAACCGCCCCTCCCCCTAAAAAATTAGTAGTCATAATATGAGATACCTAATTCAAGTCATGTATAATATATGTTATGAAATTTATACCCATATCAACCATCCATAATGATACCATGAATCATGATGCTAATCTATTCCACATAAAATAATGTGAGTTGACATATTACACATGGTTTATTTCCCAAACTATGATTCAATATACTACTATTAGTTTTGTTGAATATCCTATGTCAAAATACTTATCAAGGAATTACTAAAATATCCCATTGAGACCCATCTGTTAGGCTGAATAATAATGGCTATCATCAGTATAAGTCCAACATAATCCATTTCTATGAACGTCAACTAGATGGTTCTCAATAAATGATGTTAAAATATAGTATTCTATGTGTGATAAGAATATGATTCCTCTGGTTACATAAAAGGTATTCTTTATGTTTCGAGTGCAAGATTCCTCGTGTGATGATCATGAGATTACCCCCATAGTCTCTACTATATGACAATAAATAAAATAATACATGTTTCTTAGAAAAATAACTAATAAAGGATCATTTATAAGTCATGGATTCATAGACTTAATATCTCTATTATGGCCCTTTTCACATGGCCATAAATGGAATGATATTTCTTTTTAATTAAATCAAACTATATGAGATCTGATTCCCTTCATAAGACTATAATGAGGCCCCTCTCATTATTAACAATAGTTTGTAATAACATTACACCACTCTATATAGTGTTAAACTCAAAATTTCCTCAATATAGGCCTCTTCATTAGATATAAGGAACAATAATATTCCCTCAACAATTAGTTTTCGCAGATTCCTCATGGACCTACATGTGGTGGAATAAACTGAAAATTCTGTCTCATAAGAACAACATGTATCCCTACTAATACAATGTATCCCCCATGAACCACCTCAGTAGTTGTATGTCCCAATCATATACTCTAACACAACGGCACGTTGATATTCCTTCATGACATGAAAAGATGAAAAATGAACACATACGCCAATTGAGTATTGCTCACATATATATATTCTACACAAAAGAACACCCTATGGGAATCCTCCTGGGGTGTAAGAGAAAATAATTGACCCCAAATAATTTTAGGGTTGATATACCATCATGAACCATCATGAATAAGAGGGAATGTGAGTCTGTATACATAATTCGATACACAGAACATCAAATATGTAGGATATTAAACTTGGTAGTTTAATATCCCTGAAACATGAGAATAAAATATAGTATACCATATGATCCAAGGGAAGGATTCAACTATTGAAAAATTAATGATTTATTTTGTGATAAACATGAGATAAATTGTATTTGATGGATAATGAGGATGAAATTATATTTTTCCCAGTATAATAAATAGAAAACTCATTTATGCCCCACATTTTCCATCAATTCTCCATAGTGGCCCTAAGGAAGAATAATATTATATGCCCCACACATTATAACACTTATCCTTAGCAGCACCTAGAAAGTGAACTCATGTATTACCCTATCGTTAATTAATTTCCTTTTATCAAAATCTAGGTACAATACTCGTGTAAGACCAATTCATACAAATGATGTTCATCATAAGAACACTAGAAGAATAATGGTTTAATAACCACCAATCCATTTCCTTTTAAAATTAGTATCTGAGTTATATATTGACATTATCCTCATATAAATAATTTCTTCCAATCAGTAGTACCCAAGAGAAACACAAGAATATTTCTTATACATTCCGTTGTTTCCTTCTAACAACACGCAATCATCAAATTTGTTTATTCATAATTCATAACATTTCATACCATCAAAAAAACCTAGGTACAATAATTTTTAATCCCCCTCAACACATGTATGAGAAGACATAAAACATAGATATGAAACATCACAGTGAACTAAAATTTATCTCTATGAATACATCCCAATGAAAATATGTAAAACTATTCCCTTAAATTTTGTGATGAGTATGAGATTACATGCGTGATGATACAAGGTTACATCATTCGATTACCATGAGTTACCTTATGCGATCATCATGATATGACTCCCATCTTCCTAGAATAAAATATAAATAATCCCCACTACATCCAAATCATCCATATATTGAAGAAAAATATTCCTAACCACATTATGATGAAATTCATGGTAGAATACCTTCAAATAGACCTAAACGTTGAATTTTATTATTTTTTCTCACTATGATCTTTAATCGTATGTAGGATTCCATTACATGTTAAATCATGATATCCCAATAGTAATGCATCGCATTCACTTGAAGAAAGTTGGAGATGAATTTAACATATCCAAACCAATGATATAAATTACATATCACCCCCTTAAAGGGAGTTGAAACTACATTTCTGGATCATCATTATATAATATAGATATCCCCCCTAAAAAACCAATTTCCTTAAGACTTTTTTCTTTTCTATTGGTTGATATCTAATACCATGACTAGAAAGTGATGAACATATTTTGGAATAATCACTCCATTGAAAATTATATTTACTTTGATCCCCAATTATAATTTAAACAATGATCCCCCACAATGATTTTTAAAAGTAATCTTATCCTAGTACACGATGATATTTTATTGTAGAATATACCCTTTTATCATTAAATATATGATAACATTATGTTTTATTTGAACATGTGACCCCTCTAGATGGAATAGAAAGATACACTTAGGTAATAATAGTAGGGAACCTTATTTTATGAGCCTATGAATCATGTTTTATGAGAATGTTATATCTTATCCCCAAACACTCATGTTGATCATGTTATTTTTTCCTCATGTATAGAGTATCATGTTATTTATGTGTTGGGAAATAGAATCACATGTGATGAGAAAATGATTTATTCTATCTCTAAATAGATGAAAATCCTTACTTTCTACCGCATTTTATGGGCCTAATATGAGTTATGTGTGAAGAATAAGAGTACTATTGAATTACTATAGGATATGTCTTCTAATTTCATTAGTGGAGAACCTACATCATACCTTGTTTTATGTCCAAATAATTTCATATGTGAATAACACAAGAAGAATTATTTGAATAGAATAAGTTACCTAGAATGACATATAGTGACCCACACCTCATATAAATTATCAAGAAATATTGGTAGATTAATTTTCAAAACATAACATAGGGATCAATTTTAAAATAATTTGGGTCTCGTGCATTTAGAAACATGGATACATAAACAAATCATTAGTAAGTGAACTACATCATATCCCCCAATGTTCATCATGATTGGTAAATTTTTGAAAATTCATACAGAATAACTTTTTCATAATTTGGGAATGAAATCATAATAATTTTGAGCTCAGATTCTTAGTAAGGGGTAACCAAGGGAGATATCTACATAACATGAGAATAATTGTATGTGTACATAAAAATAACATTTTATAACCTGGCCCATCATATAATAGATCATAAATGTGATTCATTGAATAAATGTTATATTTTCATTTAAAATTAATCATAAAGGAATTGAATAAGAAGATCCATTAGAACATAATGTTAGAAATATTAATAGATTTTCGGTATAAACCGAAGCATAAACAATAATTTCCTTTATATTCAGGACTAATTTTGAATACTATTATAAGGGATTTAGTTCACTCCCCAAACATTATATGTTGAAAAGGTTCTTTCATAAGACTATCATAATGGATTGGGATAACTCCCCAAACAATTATAGTAGTAGTGGTTCACTCCACTGATTATTATAGAGAGAATATTCCCTTACGGAACTGGGATCACATTCCATTATCGTCATATTTTTTCCTTCAGATATCAATCACCAACCAATGCATTAGATGGAGATATATGTCCCACCAAAAATATGATGATAAATATATATACATATTACAAAAGGGCATAGAACATTCATCATATTATAACACATGAATTTTTTTTCATTAAAACATATTTATGATATCATAACATATAAAAATAATTGGGTTTCAAAAACATTTAACCATAGAAGAATGCATGGAAAATAGACGAGTTTCATAAAATCATGTAATAATAATAACAACCATTATTGATAAAGATTAATTTTGGTTTTAATGTATCTTATTATTATTATTTCTTAAAAAAAATCATATGATATCATCATATATGGGAAAAAATTGAAAGGCCACATGAGATATTTAATGGGGAAAATTACATTTCACCTTGAAAATCACCTTTAAATTATGAATGTTAAAAAATGAACTAAAAATATTTTTCATTGAAAATTACATTTAAAAAATATATATCATGATTTCCAACATTCTGATTTTATGAATGTTGGAATATTTGTTCACTCTATAATTGATAAAACATAGAATCATTTCAAATATTTTTTAGAAGGAAATTATGTGATATGTGGTAAAATACCTGAATATTACATTTAATAAGTTTCATTAAAATCCATTATTTGTTAAAAATAAATTTGAAAGTTCAGATTAGAATATTAAAAAAATCATAAGATGGTTTTTATATAACATCAATATGGAAAAAAAATTATTTTCAACCCAAGATAGAAATATTCTCAGTTTTCTTTTAAAAAAAGTATATAGGAATCATGATTTCATAAATAAATTAAAATGATAGGAAAATATGCATTCTAATGAATTAATTATAAGTTAAAAAGTTAATTGTTCTCTTGTGAAATAGGTAAAAACATTTCATCAGAGAATATGTAATCATAAACGCACTATAATTAAATGACTATTTAGTAGTGTTTTAAACCACTACTAGATAGTTCTATGATGGTTTCAAAAAAACAATCACTAATGTTGGTGTTGGAATCCAATGCATAGAGGTTCATTCCATTTCATGGTGGTAAATGGTAATCATTGTATAATGTGTATTTATTGGCGGTTCTCCTTATATTAGTGGTATTTTTATGATAAAAAAATAATGAGGATATGCATGCAGTTAAAAACTACACTGAAGCCTAAAATTTTTTAGCTAGAAATCCCCTGCTTTAATTAATAAAACAACCTCTGGATTATTAGTTCACCCAAATTATGAAAAATATTAACCACTATTAAAACAAAAAATTCCCTTTTTTATGGCGGATGAATCTTCCACTAAATGTATATTTTCAAAAAAAATCCAACTGCCTATTACTTGGCACAGAAATACCTTGAGGAAAAAAAATAACATACCCACACATTTCCTCATTAAATTATCAATCAAAAAACCACACAATCATATGAAAAGAAACCTACTATTGCACCATAGGCCGACAATCACATCTATTTTCAACATTATTTGAAACAATAAGAAACCACCCCACAAACCCATACACTTCATCTTTCAATTTCACATATCAAAATGTACCACAATCTAATCATGAAACCAAAATACCAAAAATAATGAATTTTTACTAGAATAACACACATAACCAATGTATATATTAGTATAGAATCACCAAAGAATAATAAATATCAATCACCATAACCCTATGATCAAAATTAAGGGGAGGGAATGGATGATCCATTGATATGAAATTGGATTTTCCCAAAAATTATAGGGAATGACTAGTGACTAAATCTTTTTGGTTGAACATATGTGTTATAAATACGCATAAATTTACCAAAATATGACATCTCCAAACATTCACAATAGAATGTGGGGAACTAATTCATTAAAGGCTATCCATTTAAAGGATCACATTCAAAAATATAAAAACATTTGAACTATGAAATTATAACTTCGTCATACATTTATAATAAAAGTTGAACATTCATAAAAAAATGAGGAAACTCAGAATTTCATTACCCCGTCATGGGAGGAAACAACATAGACAATATTTTGTAATCATCATTCACCACAACACTACCGAAAAACTCTTCCTCCAACAACTTCTCAAAATAGAGATCCTTGGATAAGAGTACTCCCTCCTTGATATTTTGATGAATACCCCCAATGAAAATAGAAATATTCAAAAGATCTAGGGACACCACCCGCAAAGAAATGGATGGATTCTTTTTGAAGTGTTTAACATAAGCCTTCACCATCCCATGACCTTATTATACACTCATTTGATCTTCCATTTTATTTATATTATCCTACTCATTTATTATCCATCAGATAAATATGGAAATAAAAACAAGCCACGCCAGCCCAACATTCATCATTAGTAGGAAAAAAATCACATTATTAATTATATGGACCCACACGAATTCCTTTAACAACTATAAATCTAACTACGTTGGGGGTTCCAAACACACTGATGATATAGTCATCATATTCAAGACACATCAATACATCTAAAAATCCTCGATTTCCCCAGAATATGGGTAGCAATCGAGGATAACTAGAAAAAGGGAGAGACCAAATAAAATATTCTTGGACATTCCTAGGGTGGCATTTTATAAATAACACAAAAATATTTAATCAAAAGTATATTTTTAACATTATATGTGGATATATTATCATAGATAAATAAATTTTAAAAACAAGTTAAATTGATTAATTCAAAATGTGTAGTCATTAAAAATATTGAAAAAATTGATAATTAATTCCCTTATATTCTTAAAAATAATTTTACAGAGTTATAGAAGTGTTATATCATTATATCAAACATAATTCCATGAAAAATAAATAATATATTGAATATGTTAATTGGGTTCATGAATTTACAAATAATTACATTATTTTCAAAGGATTATCAAATAAAATGTTTCATCAAAAGAACAAAATATATTGATGTTGAATTATTTTAAATTAATAATAATAAATATAAATGAATATATGGTCAGATGGATTAAATATTTATAATGAAAATGAAGAAAAAAGATATATGTTTAGGGATATCTGAATATGGTTAGTTTGAAGACACTTTCAATGATACTTCTAATGACATGCTCAAATATACTCACATCCCCCACATTCATATCATTGTCTTCAACAACAATCTTTTATCCAAGATATGATTTTTATCAGAATAGATACAAAAACCAATTCACTACACATTTTATTGAATGATCTCATGACCAAATATTGATTATGTTACATCTTTTCTTCCAAATACTCTTGCTGAACTGGTATGTCAGTTGAGGAAAACCTGGTGTGACAAGTAGAAGTGAATAAATAGAATATTGAGAGTCAGATAAGTAGGAAAATATATTAATAATGGATCAAAGTAAACATGAAAAAAATAGGAAACATGAAAGGAATTATACCAATTAATATTGGTGTCTTGGCCTAATAGTAAGGATGAAAATGGGGTATAGATTTAAATGATTTAACACACATCATGGTTTCATTTCAATAATATGTGGGTAGCATGACCTCTAGTGGAGTATGCGGTTCAAACAAATTATCTTTACGGTTTTTTGTATGGGGACATACTAAAACATTTTTCCATACCTTCAAAACATTGGTAGGATATTTCTATTGTTGATGATCGAAGATGGTGAAAACAAATATAGAATAGTCTTGATATATGAAGAAGATGAACACATGGTTGTTGTCACCATGTTCAATTCATTGGATATAGAAATAATGTACCCTCTTTCCGAAGGTAGGTAAATAAATTTTAGTATGTACCCATACAAAAAAACCGGAAACACAAGGTTGTGGTACACTAATCCTCCACTCATGGTCATGCTACCCACTGCTGATAAAAATGAAACCATAGAATGTGTTAAATATTTTAAATCAAAAAACCCATTCTGCATCATTACTGTGAGGCCAATATACCTATGTCAGTTTTTATGATTCCTTTCAAATTCTGTGTTCTTTCGACTGTACATTGTTCACTTCTTCATATATTTTTCTAACCCTCCAACTCTGACTATTGTGTTTTGGGGCCTCTATATATATCTCCATATTTACTATGGATTACATACCAATTCTATAAGAAAATATACCATAAAATAAGTATCCCAATCATAATTTGGGCTTCATAACATTCTAGAAATTTTGTACTATGATTATTTATACATCACAAATGTTTAAAATCATGTATTGGTTGGAGGATATTTTTAGATATATATGACATGAAAGTAGGGGACATGTGTATATTTGAGTAATTCATTAGTAGACTCCCAGAAAGATTCACCACACTAACCATCTTTAGATGAATATATACTTATGTTTGTTTTTCTTCATTTATCATCAAAAATATTTAATCCTTAAAACCATAAGGAAATATATATTTTCAATTTTCCATTGAAAATAATTCTAAATCAATAGCGTTTATGTTTTTGATTCAAATTTTGATTTGATAATGTAATGAAAATAACTTTTATAAAACATATAAGTATTACAAAGTAGGAAAATAGTTAAATGGGAGTTAAAGAACACAACCCAAGTAGTTATAAGAAGAGTCATTTAAGTAATAATAAATTCAAGGAAAAAATGAAAACAATCTTGGATAATATTATATAAAATATATGAAAAATTAAATTATTTCATTCAATAATTTATAATATGAATTATGGGATAAACACCCTAGGGTCACTTTGTCTTGGTGAACCAATTAATACATTGTCACCATAATAGTGAGGCTAGCAAGGGATGTGCAGGGGGAACCTCGAATATGGAAGGGGCACCAGGAATATGGAAGTGGGAGGAACTCATTTTTATACGGACAATTATGAAAGATTCATACATTACATTACCCACACATAGTTATCTCATGTTACATTGAGCATTAACCTATTTATTGGGGATAAATAATCGTAGGTCCACTCCATTCATCATTATACACAATATATATATGTTTTTCACATAAATATAAAAATAATCATAAATCCCTGAAAAATAACAAAATAATAACAAGTGGAGATAAAACTAGCATCAAATTGTACAATGTCAATCAGTAGGTAAATACAAATCAATCATGATAATTAATTATATATTATTGACAATATATTTAAAATTTTGAATATATATTTCATTCAATAATTTCACTAGTCATTAAAATAAAAAAATTTCATTAAATTAAATATATTTCAAAATATATAATGTTTATATCAAATAATATTAAAATACATTATAAAGGAATATTGACAACAACATAAAGAAAACAAAAGAGATATTGGGAAAAGATAATTGATAAAAAAAATATAGTTTCTTATAGAAATAGAATATTACTATCAAATAATAGTTTTTTAAAAATGGAAGTAAATGATTTTATATAACCAATTTGACAATAAAACTTCAACCGAATTGAATATTATAAATAAGTAGATTTTATTTAAAATAGTATTAAAAATAAGGTATATAAAATGTAAATAATTCGTTGATAAATTCATTAAAAATATAAATAATATTTTATTTTCACAAATAAAATAGTTTATCATAACTAGTGTTGTAATTGAATATGCACCAATGTTCATATGGTTGTGCCTAGTAATCATACCCAGTAAGAAATCCAACAAATTTTTTTTAAAAAAGACAAAGCCTATTTTATTAAATGAAATAGAAAAAATAAAGCAAAGAAAAGATTAAGGGAAAATATAGGGAAACCCCAAAACAATGAAAATTTCCTAACCTTTTTTAGTAGATGCTCGGTCAGCCTTCGCTCTTATTCATTAAAAGCAATCATCTCCGCTCTTTCACATCCTCTTCCATGACCTCTAGATCACCCTCTGATAGCTCTTTCCCTATTTTCAATATCATTAAGCCTTCCTTGCAGTGTCTCAGCATCAGTGCTATCAGAACCCAAGCTATCCTTTGTATCTTCCATGTCATTGATAGAAGAAAAATTTGTTTTAAATGGCGTCATCATTTCTTCTGCAGTAGGCTTCTCAACTGCCATAGTGGAAGAAACCGGGGACGGTGCCTTCTTGTAAGAAACAATCTAAAATCCTGCATTATCCACAAAGGGTTTCGTAGAAGAGTGAAAATATTTAGAGATGACTGGGGAGTCATATTCTAATGTTTGATTACCTTTTCGATTCCCAAAGGGCATCAATTTCCCTTGAGAGAGTTGCTGATCAACCTCAAGCTGTGCTTCTACTTCTCTTTCCTGCTCATTTCCTTTGCTTGTAGAATCAAAAAGTTGGACATTATCCGCATCCGTACAAATCTCAGCCCAAGACATCTTCTGATTATCAAGGAAAGTACATACCTTGGGAGAATCTGGTCGGCCACCCAAAAAATCAACTTTATATGCCTCTTCATGAGAGTCACCCTGCACCGCTTTCTCAACCTGATTAGCAATCGTTCTCAGCTCTGGCTTACCCAAATTTTTTCCGTCCTCATGTAACAACTGTGATTCAGATTTCCCAGCAGTGGAAGATTTTCCCTTCTTGAGACAGTTATTGACATTATGGCCATGCAATGCACAAAAACTGTACTCTAAAGAACACCGACAAGAAGATAAATCATGACCAATAACATGGAAATGTTTGTAGAACATAGGCATTTTTTCATAAACAATCTTCAGCTCAATAATATATTCATCAGTAGCAAGCAACACTTTATCAACAAGAGTCGATCTTAGTTCAATCTCAACCATAATCCTAGCGAAGTGTCCAAAATGGGAAACTTCCGTCTCCTTTTAAATTTTGATTGGTACACCAATGGATAATGCAATATCATATCATATTTTAGGATGCCAAAGTATCTAGTTTAAGCCATAAACTCTAACCCAAACCTGAGTCGTAGTGCTATCAACTACCAAAGGGTTAAACTTTTTATCCCATTCCTGTAAATCCAACCAAAATATTACCTCACACACCACTTGGAATAGATTAGATTAGCTCATATTAAAAAAATATAAATAATACTATATGGAGTAAATCCAAAAAAACATACTAATTTATTTCAATTAAATATAATCCTAAAAAATAATTTATCCATTTCATCGACTTGGAATATGTAATCCAGATACAAATAGAAAATCAAAAAATAATGCATGTATAAAAATAAGAGAATTCCTAACTCATGATAATAATATCATCCTACTAGTGTAGTCATCCCAAACACATGATTACTAGGTTCCCATTCCTAGAATAGACCTATGCTCGGATAAAAAATTTATATTAAATAAATAATTATATAATAAAAAAATAAATTACCTCAAACATGGTTGTGATAGTTCGGCTGAGTTGGGCATCCATGTGGAAATAATTAATGGGTCAACAATGAGAAGATAAGGGGGCCACAAACGAGGGACTCTATATGGAGAGGGAATACATGTTTTTTGGATTGCGTTCGATGGGGTTGGGGGCTGGTTGTGAGGGACCAGGGTGCGGTGGGCTAGGGTTCAACAGGGCATGGGCCTGTGGGGGTGGGGGTTACTAGTCGATGGAGGTGAGGTGTTAGATGGGGTTGGGGTTCGGCAATGAAAGGGTAATGTTCGATGGGGTGGGGGTTAACAGGGATGGCAGGCGGCAACGAGAAGCTAGGGTTTTATAGTATAGTGTTTGATGTGGTCGAGGGACAACAATGAGGGGATACTATTCAATAGGGTGAGGAGTTCAATGTTGTCAAGGGCTAGTAGTGAGGGGATATATTTTAATTGGGAGAGGGCTTTGACGGGGATGGGGGACAGTGGCAATGTGTGAAATGGGGTCAGGAGAAGAGGGGGTAGCAGTGTCGTGCTCATGGTGTGAGGTTTTATATCTTGAAAAAATGTATTAGTATGTGTTTTTTAAAAACAACCACTATATTTTAATTTTATTTAGTAGATATTTCCAAAATCTACATAAAAAATCTCCTCTAATTAATAAATGTTTTGTAGTGACAATCTTGATTGAAGTTGAGATTGTAACATAAAACCCTTACCACAATGGTACAATTTAAAGAATAATATAAATAAAATATATAACCATATATGTATAATTATATATCATAATTACCCTGAGAATAATCATAAAATATAGTAATGGGATTTATATACACAAAATAAAACAAACAACAGAAGTATAAAGCATTTATCACAAAATAATGAATTGGAGATGAAAATACCTTACTTCATTGATAAATTTTGAAATATAATTCACATTGAATAATAAAAATAAATTAATATTTAAAAATCATTAGAATAAATAAATTGATGAAATAACTTGCTAATGTTTTATTATAGTCACCACATAAAAGATGTGGGTGGTGAATATTTAATGTCACTAAGAAATAAAAGGGAGATTTAAAATCCCTTAACTTATGCATGGGCATCCATTATACACATTCAAAATTCCAATATAATCAATAGATAAATTATTATTAATAAATTACAGAACCATAGTCATATGTAACATACCATTACTGATTTAATTATGTCCTTTTATTAAGAAATTGTAAACAATTTCTTTTCAAAATCATGTTTTGGTTAATAACTACATCATTTATCATGTAAATTTTTGTTAGTTATTTTATATCCTTTTATATTGATAACAGATCTATAATTTCCTAAGATTCACCTAGGATATAAATATCATATATGTTCATTATATTTTTAATTAGAGTAATCTAATAATCAGATAAATAGAAAATGGATTACATTTTTTTATAGTGATAGTCGGTCTTACGTACAAATGGATATTATTTCCACTTTCTGAAAAGATGAATTGAAATAATGTTTAATAATAAATTTTCATTTTATAGTCATTATGTGTTCATATATATCGTTCATATTTTACAAATTTTTCATTGTTTACATCCATGTAATATTTCAGTAACAAATTAATTACATCGCCTTATTTGGAATTAGTGCACCGTACACATGGGTGGAGTAATAATATTATTTGGCGTTAGTCCACCGTACTCAAGGATTTAGTCCACCAAACGCATGGTCCTAGACCACCATACACATGATTGTTGGTTTTCTATCCCATTTTATGGATGAGAAGGTGGGTATAGGATACAACATAATCATAATAACATCTCAATAAATGGTATAATTTTTATATTATATTGGAATTGTTATGATGATAATTAAGGTTGTAAGAGAAGAAATAAAAAACGATCTTATTTATGACAATTCACTACGCTTAGAAAAACAAATTTTTTATTTCTTATTAAAGACTATATTATTGGATATTTTTTTAGTAATAAATGATCCATAACAAGGATATGGATGATGGGTATTAATTTTGGTAGTGTATTATTGAGAAAAAGGGATTATTATTTATGATAAGGTGAGGGGTGGATGTTCCCTTTCATTATTAACAAGCGATATTTTTATAATACTGAAAATAAATAAATAATTGGAAGGTACTCACAACAATTTTTCAGTAAAAAATAAAAAAAATCTATTGGAACAAATATTTGACTTGGAAAAACGTCCACAAGAAATTGATTTAATCATGTCATTCCTTATACATTACTTTTACATTATCTTACCATTTTTGTTCTCAAAACTATAACAAGTATATTTTTATTCACCAGGGTAATTTATCTATTATTATTAAAACATAAATATTCAAAAATATATAATATAAATAATATTATTCTAAATTTTATATAATATTTATTATATAAAAATATCATGTGTGTGGAATATTAATTTTAATAGAAGTGTGTGTAATGTGAAAGTCTATGTTTTAGCCTTTGTTATGACCCATCCTTAGGGCCTGTGCTGTGACTACCCCAAGCCCGCCTTCCATAGGCCAGTGGCTAGTGACAAACACCAAAGGCATAAATCCCAATAAAAGGGAGGGTGTTCCCATTATAAAAGTAAACAACACAATAGAGTACACAACAAAAGTAAGCACATAGAGATACTGAATACAAAAGTAAGTGTTGAAGGTAAATGGGCCAGAATACAATCCCAACTGAATGTACATTACAACTGAAAAACTAGTACAACTGCAGTAAAGTTAAAGAGCAACCCCCCGAGTCATCCTCTGGGAATCCCACCTGAAGGGTGGGTACAGAAATCTCCCCAGCACCACGGGTCCATCCTTCAGCTCTATGTACATCTCACCATGTGGTCCACCTCCGGGTACTCTCCAGCTCTACAAGCCTCTACCACGATCAGTGATGTCCATCGTCTGCTTCCAACATAATGTAGTGCGAGCATTTCTCGTGAAAAGGTTAGTATAACGATAGTCAGAAGGGACCCCGAGACCCCCAATAGTCTCCAAGACTCCATGAAGGATAAACCACAACGAAAAGAAACAGTCATGACATATCAATCATCTCTAATTTGGAATATGCCCATAAATATACCTAAGTCATCAATACCTGTTCGACTCCAACTGTCGAGCCCAAGTACTACCTAGTCCATACATGAACGAAGTCAATCACATCGATGATACTGATTGAAAATCAAAACTCAGCTCACACAGGTATATAACGTTCCTAAGGTGATAGATATGATCAGATGTAGTCACTGATTCATCTAAGATGGCGTATCCATGTAGGATACTAGTCCAGCTATGCTGTGGGACCCACGTAGGATAGTAGACTAGCTACTCTATCGGACCAACATAGGATACGAGAATAGAAGTAAAACTATCAGACCCATGTAGGACACAAGAATAGTATTCATTTTTGTCGAACCGATGAAGGATTCCAGTACGATAGTCGTCATCACTGAACCCACAGAGGATTCCATTACGGTAGTCGCTATAGTCGCAGCCATCTCTAGGGTTCCCCAACACAACACACTCGATTCTGGGAGGGTCCGCTCCTCAAGCCAAGGGGTCGATACATCAACTATCACGATGTACATATTATATGTATCCCAATGTTCTGTCTCGTCAAAAGCAACCCGACGCGACAGACGGTGCATCAATCGGATGCCCGGTCTGAGTTATATTGGTTATTCTGTTCAAGCGGCCCGGTTAAAAATACACTCGTTCAAACCCCGGACATTATCCAAATTCGTCCAAAACTCACATAAAGTATGGAAAAAGGACTGCCACATCACGAGGGTCCCAGTGCCGCAGATGGCGTGTCGATCAGACACGTGGTCTTCATGTTAGTCACATTTATGTGAAAATGTGCCCGACCCGTGAAGCCCAGTGGGCTGGCACATTAGGTCAACCTGGTTTTGGCAGGTCTGACTCGGCATAGAGTCAGACTGGCACGGTGAATCCCACGGCTTGGCCGGGCAGGGCGCGGCCCGGCCTGGTGAGGCGTGGCCCGTCCCAGCGCAACGCGGCCCATCCCTACTCGGCGCGGCCTGGCCCGGCAGGGCGCGGCCCGACCAGACGCGCGGCCCGACCCGGTAGTGCGCGGCCCCGCTAGCCGCAACTCGACCCGGAGGGGTCAAGCGGTTCGAGGGGGGCGGGGGAAATCCCTTCGCTTTCCCGAACCGGCAGCGCCGAGCGGCGACGCCCTCCCAATTGGCCAACCAAGGCCGGCCGGCCTTCCTGTCATAAGAGTGGGCCTTGGTCTTGCTCCGCGACACCTTCAGGTTCCGCGGCTCCTTCACCTGGCCGGCCGATGAGCTGGCTATTTTTCCGCTGAAGTGGCCTACTGAATGCGGGTCGTGGTCCACTACAGTACGACCCCCCTTGTGGTGCCACGGTCTTCCTTCAGCCCGTCCGGCTTTAGCCAGTCAGTTCTCCTCCGACCGTGCGGCCCCCGGTTGCAGGCCGCGGTTCCTCCGCACGCGGCCAGCGCCTTCAATCATCACCACTTCCCATTGAGAATTAAAAATCTATAACAACGGAGGGTCATCGGGTTGTGTTCATTCAAACCGAACCCTCCGTGTTAGGTGGTAAGAAATGGCCAAGGTTATTCCAACGAAACCAACAAAGAAAGGGGTTTAAATTTTTCACATTAAATTGTACAAACCCCTACCTCAAAATTGACGTCGCACGTCGTCGACCAGCGGAATATGATCGTCGTAGTAGTCGAGCGTTGCGGAAGAACAGTTTCATCCCACCAACGTTGGAGGAGGAGGAGGTAGGAGAAGTCGTGGAGCATTCTTCGACAGAGGTGTTCTTCGTTCGGTGAAGAACGCTTTTCTTTTCTAATCCTCAAGATGTTCCACCCCAAAATATTTGTCAAGGAAATATTATATTTAGGGTCATCCCTTTTTAATAAACTTGTGATGAATTTTTCAAAATGATTCAAATTCTCCAAAAGTAATTAATTAATTTGTGGAGTTCAAAATAATTAATTCAAGGTGCTGTCATATTAATGAACAAGTGGAAGGTTGAGATTTTAACAATTAAAGAGGGAATTTGTAAAGAATTAAACAAGGGGGTTTAAGGGAGTTTATGGGGAGTTATGTGAAGATGAAAAGGTTATGCTCATGTGGGCCCCACCTCACAAATATCCTCACAGGGGAGGTTATGTGGGTGTGGGCCCCACCTCTAACTCCCCTTGAGAGGAATTAACCAACTTCCTTAAATAAAATTATGTTCCAAAAATATTATTTATTTTATTCTAAATTCCCAAATATTTAATCTCAAACCACAAAAAATGAAACTGCGGTAAAGGTCCCCTTAAGAGAATACCGGCACTATGAGTTCCTCGGTGTCCTCAGATTTCAATTCTGAGCACCGGTTCAAAAGATAGAAAAACCCGGATGTACTTTTACTGAACATAACAGAACAAAACATCAGAAATTGATTCTGGACACATCGGGCCTTGGAATCAAGTGACGTTAGAAACCACAGACTCAAAAAATTCCAAAGTAATTATGAAAAAATAATTCCTTGAAATTTCCAGGTCTTTAAATTACTACCACCTCATGGATTTACGTCACCATAAAGCTATGACACACACTAGGGAAACAAATGGAGGTACTGAGCTCGCATCTGAGCCTCCCACTCCAAAGTGCTCCCCTAGAGGATCCCATGCTGCCAGCGAATGCGCACCATAGGAATCGATCGTCCACATAGGAACTGCTCCTGTCGATCCTCGATCTCCACCAGGACCTCCGCAAATGGCTCCCCTTCATCGATGTCTAGCTCCACGTGATCGATGACGTGGGTCAGGTTGTGCACATATCTCCTCAACTGAGATACATGAAAGACTCCATGAACCCGAGGCAACTAAGGTGGAAGGACCAGACAGTAATCCACCTTGCCTACTCTATTGAGGACATTGAAAGGTCCGATGAATCATTGAGATAACATGCTACCACAACCAAATCTCCTTAGACCCCGTCGAGGTGAGACCCGTAAGAAGACGTGGTTTCCATCCTCGAACACCAATGGTCTCCGCCTCCTATCAGCATAGGACTTCTATCTGCTCTGTGCAATCTTAATCCAGTCCTGGAAGATCTGGATCTTCTCCATCATAGCCTGAACCATCTCTGGTCCTACGAGTGCTGACTCCCTAGGGTTAGTCCAGCATAGTGGTGATATGAAAATTTGACCGTACAGTGCCTCGTACGGTGCCATCCCGATGGTGGAGTGGTAGTTGTTGTTGTATGAGAACTCCACCAAGGATAGGTTATCCTCCAAACTGTGACCAAATTCAAGGACACATGCATGGAGCATGTCCTCAAGTGTCTGCATGGTCCTCTCAGTCTGGCCATCCGTGTGAGGATGGAAGGCGGTGCTAAAGAGAAGTTGTGTCCAGAAAGACTCATGTAACCCCTTCCATAGCCAGGAAGTGGAACGAGAATCACGATCAGGAATAATAGTCAATGGTAGACCGTGAAGTCATACGATCTCCTGAATGTAGAGTCATACCAAGCTCTCTATTGATCAGTGTTCTCTAATCGGTAGGATGTGAGAAAACTTGGTGAGTCGGTCAACAACCACCCAGATAGATTCATGCCCTCTTGATGTACGTGGAAGCCCTATCATGAAATCCATGGATATCCCATCCCACTTTCACTCTGGGACCTCTAAGGGATGTACCAAGTCTGCTGGTATCTGGTGCTCTGCCTTTACTTGTGGACATGTAAGGCATCATGAAACAAACTCTTCTACAACCTTCTTCATACCCGGTAACCAGTGTTTTTGTTTGAGGTCTTGATACATCTTCTCCACTCCTGGATATACCGCTGAGGGGTAGTGTGGAACTCCCTCTGCCCCTCCTCCTGCAGTGAAACTGGTACCATAGTATGTCCCCTGAAAAGGATGATGTGCTCCCCTCCTTCAGAAAATACATCTGGTGCCAGCCCTGAGGATATCTAAGCACGTCGTGTCGAGCAGTCAGCATCCCCTCGCTATTCCTCTCTAACTCGTTGAAGAAGTGGAGGAGTGACTGCACGAGAGTGAAGAAAGGTTGCACCATCTCTATCCACAAACAATATCTGCAACGAGGCTAGCTACTTCTTCACCTGTCCTAGAAACTGAATGCCCGATCTCCTGGTGAGAGAATCTGCTACAACATTCCCCTTTCTAGGAGTATAGACTATCTCAAAGTCATAGTCCTGGAGGAAGTCGAGCCATCTCCACTGTCTCAGGTTCAGGTCCTTCTACGAGAAGATGTACTTGAGACTCCTGTTGTCAGAGTAGACTATAAGAAGCTCGCCCATCAGATAGTGCCGCCACATTTTCAGAGCGAAGACCACTGCTGATAAATCCAAGACATGGGTAGTGTAGTTCTACTCGTGCTTCCTAAACTGCCATGAACAATACGTGATCACTGCTTGCTCCTGCATCGGGACACACCCGAGTCCGCTCCTTGATGTGTCGCTGTCTACTACGTACCCAACGCCCTCTTCTGGTAGCATTAAGATGGGAGCACTGGTCAATCGCTCCCTCAGCTCATGAAAGATCTGTTGACATCTATCAGACCACAAGAAGGGTATCCCCTACTTTTTCAAATCTGGAAACAGTGCTGAAACACTACTGAAGTCTGGAACAAATCTATGATAGTACCAAGGCAGACCTAGGAAACTCCGCACCTCCGTCACGTTCCTGGGTGCCTCCCAAGCAAGCACTGCCTCGATCTTCTCTGGATCCACTGCAAATCCCACATCCGAGATGGCGTGTCCCGAGAAGTGAACATCTCAAATCTAGAATTGGCACTTCGAGAGCTTACCATAAATCTAGTTCTCTCAGAGTGTATCCAGTACAACCACAAGTGGTAGGTGTGCTCCTCCTCAGTAGTCAAGTAAATCGGTATGTCGTCGAGGAAGAATACGACAAAACGATTGAGGTAAGGTGGGAAGATCCTATTCAAAGACTCATTTGCACAATTGGAGCATTGGTTACAACGACGAGCATAAACAAGAACTTGTAGTGGCCATACCGACACCTGAAGGTCGTCTTCTTCATATCCTCATCTCGAACTCTAAGTTAGTAATAGCCTGACATGAGGTCTATCTTCGTGAACCAACATGCTCCATTGAGATGATCAAAAAGGTTGTAAATCCTCATGAGTGGGTACTTGTTCTTCATAGTCACCTGATTCAAGCAACGGTAGTCGAAACACAGTCATAAGCTCCCATCCGCCTTCTTGGTGAACAAAATCGGGAAGCCCAGGGTGAAACACTGGGTCAGATAAATCTTTTCCCCTACAAGTCCTTTAGCTGTACCCGCAGCTCACGAAGCTCGGTGGGAGCCATCTGATATGCGGGAGTAGATATCAGTGATGTCCTGGGGTACATGTCAACGTAGAAGTCTACCTATTTGTGAAGAGGTATTCCTTGAACGTCGTCAGGAAAAACGTCCGCATAATGATCCACCACAATAGGAAAACTCAAACTCTACACATCATCTGCTCTAAGGATGGGACTAGCCAGCTGATGTGTGATCGGCTACCCTCTCCTCTGCGAAAGTCAATCCTGCACTACAATGTCTCCCTTCTCACCGTTGAAGGTGAACATGTTCCCATCCATGCGGACACACCACACATTTTGCCTAATGTAGTCGATATGAGCATGGACTATAGAAAACCACTCCTTACACGAGATGATGTTTTAAGGCCTCGACGTCACTACAAGAAGATCCTAGCCGAAGCTCTCGCATCCTAGAGTAAGCTCACACTGCCGGCACCAGTGCGTAATCGTTGATTATGCTCCCGTAGGAGTCTCTAACCGTAAGGATCACACCAACGTCTTCGTCGAATTCTCTGAGCTCTGAACAAGGGCAACAACAAAAAAATAATGACTCACACATATGTCTAAAAATACTACAGCAATGGTGGAGTAGACACAGATAGAAACTCGAATCATCTCAGGTGCGCCATGGTCGTAAGCCTCCACTTCCTGGAGCTGAGCCTACCTCTGTTCTCCTGCTCCCTGTGGTTGGGGTGGACATCCTGGTGGTGGTGGTGGTAGAGACTCAAAACATCATCCACCACTAGCTGTTCGACAAGCTCATCTGCCTCATATTCCTACTCCCTGTGGATTTCCGTTGTTGAACCTCTACCTCTGGCTGGGAGCTCCCTCCACTATCTGCTACTCATCTGCACGGCAGGTCGAGCAGTACCGATCCATGTGACACTGCCCACCGCATGCATAGCACTGCCTGCTCCTCATATAGCTGGCTCTGTTTCGGGTGCCCATCACTATCTAACCTGTATCCTGAGGTCGCTCTCCTGATGGTCTGGTCCGTTTGGTCCTATGAGACATCTATCTACTGCCAGCTGTAGAAGACTTTGCTACATGTCGCCTACGGTGGGTCTCGCTGCTGGTGTCGGCTCTGCGGAAAATCTCTCCACATGAAGGGCTCGCTCCGACACTCCTGCCTACGTCGGAATGCAGAGGGAGATCATCGAAGCCCTGATCTCATCCCTTAGTCCCTGGTCAAAATCCCGGGCCCTGAATAATGGGTCTTGTACCATGTCTGTGGAGTAGTGAAAGAGGTCAGTAAACCTCGCTGAGAACTATGCTACTGTCATACTGCCCTACTGCAGGTGAAGTAACTCCTGAACCCGGAGTGCTTGAAGGGTGGCTAGAACAAACTCAGAGTGGAAGAGACTCTTGAAGTCTATCCAAAGTAGAGATTCCTCGTCATGCACCTGGAGCATTAGTCTCTACCATCTACCTACTTCTGCATGCAGGAGACTCGCAACAAGGATCTCCATAAGGACGGTTGGTGTCCCTACCAATCTGAAGACTCTGAAGACAGCCTCCATCCATTCCTAGGCTGCCAGAGGGTCCATCTCTCTGCGGAAGCTGGGCGGCCTCTGTCGTTGAAACTCATGCAACACACTCTAGTGGCATGAAATCTCTACTTCTGGGGCTGGTAGTATCTCTGGCTTAGTGGGTAGTAGTACCGATGGTGCCTCCGCTATGATGGGGCCCTGCAACGAGGCCTCGTCGCTCGGTGGGCTTCCATCTCATATGTGACTCGAAACCCTAGCTGGCTACCTTTGTGGGTCCATACTTAAATTAAACAGGTGCGCCATGGTCAAAAAAATATACCTGGTGAGATGACACAACGTAATAAAAAAGAAAACTTTTGAAACACACATGAAATCCGTGATTTCATGCACTGAGTCAGAAAATAGGGGCAAGGGTCCTGGTGTATGGATACGTCAGCCGCCGCACCACCAATGGACTCCCTGGACTGAAAACCAAACTCAATACTCTGAACATTATTGATTCATGTAAAAGAATGATCAGAGTCATGAGTTTTATGGTAGAACTGACTACCTATGATACCAATTTGTGACAACCCATCCTCAGGGCTCGTGTCCCTAACCCCACCTTCCAAAGGCAGGGGGCTGGTGACAAGAACCATAGGCATAAATCACAATAAAAGGGAAGGCATTGACTTTATAAAAGAAAACAACATAACAGAGTACGCAACATATGTATGCACAAAGAGATACTGTATACAAATGTATATACTGAAGGTTATTTGACCAGAATACAAACCCAACTAAAAGTACAATACAACTGAAAAACTAGTACAACTGCAGTAAAGTAAAATAGCAACCACGGAGTCATCCTATGAGAATCCCACATGAAGGGTGGGTACAGATAGTCTCCCTAGAACAACGTGTCCATATGTCTTCTCCGTGTAAGTCTCACCATGTGGTCCACCTCCAGGTACCGTCCATCTCTACAAGCCTCTACCACGATCAGTGATGTCCATCGTCTACATCCAAAACAACGTAGTGCGGGTATTGCCTATGCAGGGGTGGGTATAACGATACTCAGTAGGGACCCCGAGACCCCCGCAGGTCTCCTAGAATCAATGAAGGATAAACCACAAAGAAATGATACAATCATGAAGTATCAACCATCTCTACTTATGTATATGCATATAAATATACCTAAGTCATCAATCACAGTTCGACTCCAACTCTCGAGCCCAAGTACAACCCAGTTCATACTGGAAAGAAGTCAGTCACATTGATGATAATGATTGAAAATCAAAAATCATATCACAAAATTATATTATATTCGTAAGGTGATAGAGATGATCAGATGTAGTCACTGGTTCATCTAAGCTGGCGGACCCACGTAGGATACAAGTCCAACTAAGCTGTCGGACCCACGTAGGATACTAGACCAGCTACTCTGTCGGACCAACACAGGATACTAGATCAGAAGTCAAACTGTCGGACCCACGTAGGATAAAAGAATAGTAATCATCACCACCGATCCCACAAAGGATTCTAGTACGGTATTTGTCATCACCGAACCCACGGAGGATGCCAGTATGGTAGTCATTGCTGTCAAAACCAGCTCTAGGGTTCCCGCACACAACACGCTCGATTTCGGGAGGGTCCACTACTTAAGCCAAGGGGTCGATACATATACTGTCACGAAGTACAGAGTTGATGTATTCCAATGTTCTATCTCGTCAAAAGGAACCCGACGCCACAGACGGTGCGTCAATCGGACGCCAGGTCTGAGAGATATTGGCTTTTCCGTTCTAGGGGCCCGGTTGGAAATACGCTCGTTCCAAACCCGGCCATTTTTCAAATTTGTCCAAAACTCAGTTTTAGTATCACAAAAGAACCTCCACATCATTAGGTTCCCAGTTCCGCAGACGGCACGTCGATCGGTCACGCGGTCTTCAAGTTATTCATCTTTAAGTGAAAACGGGCCCGACCTGTTAAGCCCAGTGGGGTGGCAGTTCGGTTCAACCCGGTTTTGGCATGTGCGAACCTGCATAGGGTTCGACCGGCCCGATGAATCTCTTGGCCTGGAAGGGCACACCCCAGCCTGGCGCGGCCTGGCAAGGCGCACCCAGGCACGGCCCGACCCGGCATGGCGCAGCCTGGCTGCATGCGGCTCGGCCGAGAGGGGCTGAGCGGTCCAAGGGGTGGGGGCCCGCTTTCCCGAACCGATAGCACCGCCCTCCCAACCGGCCCGCTGAAGCTGGCCGACCTTCCTTGTTCAAGCAGCCTTCTTGGTTGGGCCATGGTCTTACTGTGCGACACCTTCGGGTGCCCCGACACCTACACCTGGCCGGCCGACGAGCAGACATGTTTTCCGTCGAAGTGGCCCGTAGAATGCAGGCTGCGGTCCACCGCAGCGTGGTGCCCCTTGTAGTGCCCCGGTCTTCCTTCTTCCCGGTCGGCTTTAGCCGGCCGGTTCTCCTTCGGTTGAGCGGCCCGCGGTTGCGGGCCTCGGTTCCTTCGCACGCGGTCGGCGTGCGGCCTCCGCCTTCGATCATCGCCACATCCCATTGCAAATTAAAAATCAAGAACAAAAGAGGCTCGTCGGGCCGTGTTCATTCGTCCCGCGCCCTCCATGTTAGACGGTAACAAATGGCCAAGGTTATTCCAAAGAAACTAACAATGAACGGGGTACAAATTATTCACTTTAAATTGTACAAACGACTACCTTTAAATTAACATCGCACGTTTTTGAGCTGCGGAAGACGAACATCATGGTAGTCAGGCGTCATGGAAGAGCGGTGTCATCCCGCCAACGTTGGAGGAGGAGGAGGTAGGAGAATTCTTGGAGCATTCTTCGACGGAGGTGTTCTTCGTCTGGAGAAGAACACTTTTTTTTCAAATCCTCCCGAGGTTCCACCCCAAAATATTTTTCTAGAAAATATTATATTAAGGCTCCCACCATTTTAATAAAATTTCCATGCATTTTCAAAATGATTCAAATCCTCAAAAAGTAATTAATTAATTTGTGGAGTTCAAAATAATTAATTCATGGTGCTGTTATATTAATGACCAAGTGGATGGTGGGGAGTTTAACAATTAAAGAGGGATGTTATCAAGAATTAAACAAGGGGGTTTAAGGGAGTTTAGGGGGAGTAATGGGAAGATAAAAAGGTTAGGCTCATGTGGGCCCCACCTCACAAATATCATCTCATGGGAGGTCATGTTGGTGTGGGACCCACCTCTAACTACCATTGAGAGAATTTAACCAACTTCCACAAATAAAAGTTTGTTCCACAAATTTTATTTATTTTATTCTAAATTCCAAAATATTAACTCTCAACCCACATAAAACGCAACTATGGTAATGGTCCCCTTAAGTGAATATCGGTGCTACAAGTTCATCAGTGTCCTCGAATTTCAATTCCGAGCACCAGTTTAAAAGATAGAAAAACTCGCATGTACGTTTACTTAACGTACCTGAACAAAACTTCAAAAATTGATTTCGGGCACACCGGGCCTCGGAATCATGTGCCGTCAGAAACCGCAGAATCGTAAAATTCCAAATTATTTATGAAAAAAAATTTCCTTGAAATTTCAGGGTCTTTACATCCTTAATCCACGAATTTTATTTTTTAGTTTCTTTAATAATATTTATTACTACAATATATAATTAAATTTTTATATAATACAAATAATTATGATTCTCAATATGGAATCTTTTTTAAGAAATTTAAATCTTGCAAGTGGTAGAATTTAACAACAGATAATCCCACATGCACTATGAGAAGTGGAATTATAAAGAGATTATTTTCAAAATTATAGAAATATTTAATTTTAAAAATCAATATGAAATTTTATCCATTGAAATAAATTATATTTAAAAATATATTAGTTAAATAATTATATATTTAAATAAATTTTAATATAAAATATCTCATTTAAATTTTTTATATGGAATTTTTTGTTTCAAACAAACAATTTTTTTACTAATCATTGAAAAATTAATCAATTTTTAACTTATTTTTAAAATTAACCATTCCATAATTTTTACAGGTTGATCCCATAAATGTAGTTAATTTTTAAAAATCATTTTTATAAAAGGATCAAAAATTAATCATAATAATTATTCCCAAAATGAAATAATTTTCTTCATTGATATATTATTATTTTCATAAAAATATGACGAATTAAAAAAAACAAGTAAATACAATTTTAAACATATTTTTTATTTACATAAACCTATTTAAAAAAATTGAAATTTTATTATTCCTATTCATAATTATATGTTTAATGGATATATTATAACAATATTGTTTGGATACTAAGATAAATATTATATCAGGATTCATTAAAATATGTTATTCCATGAAATTAACATATTAATTAATTTTAAATATTCAAAATAATATAATAAAAACAATGGGTGATACATAATATAACTATTGAATAGATTTTATCGCCCAAAATAAACCACTATGATACAAAAATATATGGATATTTCGTCCTCATAAAATACTTAGGATACCATGAATCTTTGTTAATAAGGATGTTTCACAACAAAAATTGGGAAAGGTTTGTGGTCTTGTCTCATTGAACTTGCTCTCAACGATCTAAAATCTCCAATATATTTTTTTCTAGTAAATATAATTTTTATAGGACATGACCTATTAGTTCTGTACGTGTGAAGTATCAAGTATGAACTACCTCTGGAGATATTCAGGAAACTCATCCTGAAATTGAGAGAGGTTCTATGGAATCACCAATCGATAATATTCTTTCCTTGTATGCTAAATAATTTTAAAGAGATATATATATATAACTGGAGATTAGTTCTACCTTATTTAATATCCTCTGTACCTCCTTCCACTGATGTATTTGTAAAAAACATCTCACCAACTTCAACTTCTATGTAACATCATCGATTATCTACATATGATTTATTCCATCATTGGTATACTATTATGTGTTGTTGAATGGATCTAACACACCCTACCATTTTTAGTTAACATTTATCATAATAGATATCATTATCTAAATAAATACTTGAAAATTGTTTTATTACACTTAATTACCAAGTGGTAGTCATTAAGAAACATCTGAATGTATTATCTAAAGCTACTATTGTAATAAAATCCAAACTAGAGTAAGATGATTATCGAAACCAGATTCAAAATCCATAGAATAAGATCATAAAATATATTTTAGGGTTTAAATTGTTCATATTGTGTAAAAATATTTTTTAGGATGTTATAATGTGTTGAAACTCCACTCTGTATGAAGGCAATATTGGTATATTCTCATGATTTTTTTTGGTAAACCCCATATCCTAATCTTATACAATCAAATTTAGAACTCCATTAAACCTTTAGAGTACAATATTTCATATCTGAGAAATATATAATAGATATAAATAGTATCTACTTGTGACAAGTGTTTTAAATTTATAAGGAAATAGAATAAAAACCATATAGAATTATACACCTTATATGTTTTGGGTATTCAGATGAAAAATTCAACTTTACATTTATCTGTTTCCATTCGGTTAATTTTCTTTGTAAAAGACTCATAGAATTGTTCTCCTAGATTTTACATAAAAACATACTAATCCTCTAGATACAATATAAATTTTAACTCTCTCCACTCCATCCCATTAAAATTACTTTTTCAAATATCTATATATTTTTTCTTATATTATTATTTGAGAATGAAGAATTATGAGCCTCTTTTAATAGCTTCATCAAATCAGGTTTGGATAGAAAACATAATTAATTTTTAAACATTATAATTAATTGATAATAATAATTAATCTAAAAAAAATTTAACACATACTTCTCTCTATCCATATCATCTTTCTATGAATCAATAGTCTTTACTTAAATTAATGGTTGAACACTCATTTGAGAGGGACAAGATATCTCTAAATCCCTCAGGATTTCAAGATCCATCCTCTGAAAATCTATAAATGTAATTTTAGTTGGGATATTTAAAATATAAAAATTAGAAAAATTAATTTGACTCCAGGTTTCATCCACTGTATTCAATTTCATCTAGTGGATATGTATCATGTAAACACAGTCCATAAACAGCTCTAACAATCTTCTTAGGAGCATGTTTTATTCGATCAGTGAAAAGATACATATTAATTTTTTTTGATCAATATATATATATATATCATGGTTCTTGCCGTACATATAAATAATCCTTATAATCAATATAAATATTTCCACAGAAAACACCAAATCATGATTTGGGTAGTTTTTTTATCATGAACCTTTATTTGACATGAGTCATAATCTATGATAATGTAATTTCACATTATTATGCATCACAATTGCTTTTTTGATTTTTCACTATAGAATACTGACCCTTCTCAATATGTCAAAATTCTTACATTCTCCTATGTTTCATAACATTTTCCTCACAATAATATTTTTAAAGGATATTGGATCCCTTATAATGTTACATAGTGAGGGGATTAGATAGATGTTACAAATTCTACACAACTCATTGATATCATCTAGATAAACAATGAAAAATACATACACCAGTCATAGTGGTTGGTTTGAGAAAATGTTTCATAGATTCCTTATAATTAATCACAAGTTTCAAATACATATATATCATCAAAATATATTAATATTCATGTTAAAAAACAAAAATTAATCATATGTGTTTACTACTTATTGTAACATGGATGTATAATCAATGGATTACTAAAACATATCTATCATCTATATCTTATTCCATTATTACACAAACCCTTTTGGACATATCATACTTATATATTTTTTCATATGAAAGGGAAAAAATAGAAGAAAATTGCCAGCCCAGATTCGTAGTAAGGGTAAATAATTGAGGTAAGAATTAGTGAATTATTAAATGAATATAAATTTTGAAACATACTCCTTTCATATCAAAAATTGTAATCATAAGGCATGAAATAAATTTTATAAGTATATAAGACATGAATCATAAAATAATCAGTGAACATAATCTACAAGATCAAAATAGATACATGAATCTTGAAATTATGTAATATGTATAAACATAAAACTTTGAGAACATGTGTAAATTGAAATTAGTTCACTCATTGTGATATGGACAAGAAACCACACCCTTTCAAAAACTGATGGACATTCAATGATGACAAGGAATAATCTTATTGAAATGAAATCGACGTAAAAAAATAAAATTAAGGACATGAAAAATAGGTCCATGCATCAAATTATAGACATGAAAACATGTTCAATGCATAACTTATGGATATAAAACTATGGTTCCCAAATGAAATTGTGAACATGAAATCAGTTTAATAGATCACATGTTTAGCTTATGAAATATAAATCATTAAAAATTTCATTGGAGGGCGAAATTGGTCCCACTAATCACATAATGTGAATCATATATTATTTCTCTATAGGAACATAAATCATTCACCATATCAAAACTCATATAATTAAATTAGTTTCATAAACATTATATCATTACGCAACACTAAAAAATGAAATAGTATTCATAAACAACATTCTATCAGAAAAAATTAACCAACCATATATGGAATGATGATGGTATACGTGAATAATATCCCCAATGAAGAAATAGTAACAAAAAATAATAAAATATTTCATGTAAAATAATTTTGAATGATCACATGGAATAAATATTGAGGAAAATTTCATTTATTTTTTAAAATTTTAATTTTTATGTGTCACAAAAATATAAAAAAAATAATTTTCTTAAATTTGATCTTATAATATTTTAAAGTACACTTCATGTCATTATACCATTATGATGGTGGAAATGTTTATAATGTATTAAAAGTTAAATAACATTCCTTCTATATTATTTTTTGTAATTTCATTATGATCCTCTCTTAGAAAAGCATAAAAATAATCCATTCAAACCATTTTGTTAAATGTAAAATATGAGTAAATATGAATTTAATCAATAATAATAAAATAGTATAATTATATTTGTAAAGAATTTTAAAAAATAATGCAAATATATGAAAAATATATATTGAGGGCATACTTAAAAATATAATGTTATAAAAAAATCCTTGATTACTATCATATAATTGAAGTTATAGTTAGTAAAATTAGTTGATTATGTGTATTCACAATAAATCCACATAAACAACTGAAATTAAATTACAAGGAAATACAAACTCATCCAAGACATAGTCATAGAATGACATAATTGATTATATTGTAGGTTAAAATAGAGAATGTAAATTTGGTTAAGAATTCTTGTACCATGTTGTAATCAATCGAATCATATTTCCTTTAATAATTATAATTATAAAATAAATCATTTAATTACCATAAATATATTTAATTTTGTGATATTATATATCAATGGGAATTATATAAACCCAGAAAATGAAATGAGTGGTGATTATAGCATATATTTAAAAATTAAAATTTTAAATAACAACCCTTATATCACACTTACAATTAGTTTGGTAAAATTGTACCACCTCTTGATTATCTCTTTCTTGAAGGATCATGAAAAAGGAATTGGAATTGGCCCTTTGTTGAGACAAAATGAAGATTTAACTTGTTAGAGTATCAAAGAGATGGTTTGGAATATATTTTAGTAGCTTAAATGATTTTTAATGGAATGGGGGTGGTGAGGAATGTTTTTTATACTTGAGGATGGGTGGTTTTATTTGACTAAATGATGATAATTATGTGTTTACAGCCAACGAAATTTGGTTGTCAATAATTTCCACACGTTTGGATGATTATTAATGAAATAAATTATGTTTAGGTTTGGTAAACACATCAATAAACCAATCTATATTTAATTTTTTAGAAATATTACACTTTTACCTATCAACATTAGCAGGTAACATTATTTTACCTATACTTTGGAAAATGTTTTTTTACTGTATATTTTTATCCAAAAAAATAAAAATGATATTATAATTAAATAGGTTCCTTTTTATTAAAAATATAAAATAAATTTTATCCAAATTCAATTCACACAATTCATAAAATTATATGTATTATTAATCCCAAAGACGAGACGAATGGAAAGGGTTTCAAAAGGAAATTAATAAAAAGGTTGAAATATTTTTATATCAAATTCAATATGAAAAGTTTGTCATCGACCCAAAATATTTTAATACATTGATAATACATCTTTTTTTAATTTAAACCCAATTGAAAATATAATTCCACATTATATTTTATTTATATGAAAATTCAATTTAAAATTAGGTTTCAATATTTTTCACTATTCATAATAAAATAATCTTCTCAAAAAATACAATAAATTCAACGTTAGAATTTTTTGATATTTTTCATTCAAAAAATATTTTTATTTTTTCAAATAAAATTTCCCAAAGATTCAAGTTTTATATATAAAATATTTGTTTTTTTAATAGGAGGAAATATTACCTTCTTAAAATATATAGATTGTATTGCTTACAATTGGATTATACATTATCATAATACTATAAAACCTATTGGATGACTTTTAAAAAATTATATTAAATATATAGAATAAAAATTTAATTAATAAATTTAGCATCATGTGAATAAATTATATTATTAATATAAAATTCTATTATGGGCATAAGAATTGTTTTTTATAAAAATAATTCCATTATGTTAAATTATTTTTTATTTTAATTAATAATTAATTGGTAACCAATGAATTCAATTTATAAACATGATAAATCAATATATTCATAATTTTTTAATCACATTTTTTATTTTAATTACAATGTGTACGTGATAATGGATGTGTTAAAAAAATATTTTGAAGTTCATTTAAACATGGTGTTTAGTGTAAAGTATAATATTAAAGAGTTTAAATTTATTTGAATAAAAGACATAATGTGAATTATTATGTGGTTAAATTTTAACCCACATAATATTAATTTCTCCCTCAGAATTTCTTATCATATATTAATAGTCGAGGATAGTTTTCATCATCACATCCTTTAGTTCCTACATGGCTTCCTTAAATTTTTGGTTTTACCAAAAGGATTTAACCAAGTGAGTGGTCTTGATTGGTTATACATTATTTCATTGTTCTAATATCTCTAATACTTTATCCTCATACAAAAAATAATTGTCTATTATTGTGACCTTAATGATTTGTACCCAAAAGGGATTATGTTTGTACTTCGTCATTATTGATACCTGGAACACATTAGGAATAAGTAATATATTCGGTGAAAGAGAATATTGAAGATCTACCATTCTGATACGATCACGAATTTCATAAAAAATAACATTCTTTCATTAAAAATTTAATATATAAACAAAAGGTTTATATTTTAAATTTTTTATTGTGATTCCCAGATGATAAAAAGGGTCAATATGACTTTCTCTAAAAAAATAGTGAATGTAAAGGTTTAATGTCACCACATAACTAAGATTTTGTTGATTATAAAATTTTTAGAAAGTGAAAACATGGACATAGAAAATAATTATAAATATCAATTTTTGATGGGGAATGACATTGAACATGGTTATTAGAGGTCTAATGACCAAGAAGACGTAGAATAAATATTTTCGAAAGGGTCATTGATATCATAATAAATGTTGATAATAGGATAACATTTTATTTTAATATCATTTGAGAATATATGCATACTTTTTATTATATCATTTGTATAATATCACTATATGGTGGTCCACTAATCAATTTACACACCATTTTAATCTCCTAGAAATGATGTTGTCACTATATGGTGGTCCCCTAATCACTATATGTGTGGGGTACGAAAATTATTATGTGCTTAAATTATTACATTATATGACTTGCGTTGCTTGGGTGAGTGTTCCTTGGTGCAGTTTGGATGGTAATTATTCATTGATTGGTGTTAGAGGTTCTATTATTTTCTCAACGGGAAATTAGTATGTTCCCTCGCTTGTGCATGAGTATATTGAGTTTTCCCTACTGAGTATTAATGTATGATCACCCAATGTATGTAATATTGTTTTCATGTTTCCAAGAGGACATTGAAGACTGTGCTGGACCTTACTAGGTCCGGCATTGGGATAGTTATAGTATCTTCATAGAATACATTGTTTTGGTACATTACTGGAGAGTTTTGTCTTAAATTGTATCATTTTACATTGGTACATGCATATGGGAATGGATTCATGGAATTACATTTACCTTTAGTCTTTGGTGTTGCTTGGATTTACCAAATTATCTCATGATCTTGTTCAATAAAAAGGGTAATGCATTCCATTTGTGTGAGATTCCATACCCATGGTGCTAGTCTCCACCATGGGGCCTACTAAAGGTGGGACTCAAGGTTATTATATCCACTTAATCTTGTAGAAGGATGGTTGTAGCACTTTTCCATCAATTCTTTCATCATGAAGAAGGTAGTACGAGATAAAATGATATCAGAGGTGACTGTTGAGAGATAGGAAAGAGTTCTGGTTGAGGCACAATGAGGATTTCATGTGTTGGTGGAGAAATAATGTTATAAAATCACGGTGCATCAAATATTCTATGGAATAACGGCTGGGACATGAGATTTTAGGGCCCCATGTGATCTGATACAAGGACTCTGGACCTAAAAAATGGTATGGTGAGGCTACAATTAATTTAGGGTAGTGACACTAGGGAAGGAACATGAATCATAATAACTTTTGTTCTTGTTTGAAGTTGGTGTTTTGGAAATTAAAATAGAAAAATAGTTCAAAAAAATTAAAATGAAATTTCCACACTTCCTGAGATAATGTTTTTATTGTTTTCTTTTTGTGCTATGGCACCCAGATGTCATCCATGAGTAGTATGTGAAGTCACAGCCAAAATAGTTTATCTGGATGATTAGCAGAGGAATGATCGAGAGGAGGAGGATGACTAGTGGAAGAAGTCACTTCGTGTCATATAGCGGTGGACGCTAGGAATGTACGAGTGCAACTCCTTGGACATGGATATAGAGAGGTAGATCGATAAGCTGGTGATCGATTTAAGTTTGATATGTGCTCAAATAGAGTACTCAGAACTTCTGGAAGTTTGCCGGATATGATGAGTGATACATCATTGTTGGATGATTTACCTCATGGATAATATGGAAACTATGGTTTTGTGGACAGACTTTCAGAAGGAGTTCTGGATGAATTCTGTTCTTCTACAATGAAGGTCGAGAAGAGGCAAGATTTTCTCTCCCTTCATCAAGGGAGTATGTCGGTACAGGATTTGGGGATCAGGTTCACGGATATCCTTCGTTTTTCTCTGGATGAATTTTTGGATGTGGACTCACATGTAAGATTCTTAGAGGAGTCACTCTGACATTCTCTTTAGTATTTCGCTACTCCATTTACTCTTTCAACATACATAGAAGTTAAGAAGAAGACTTAAGTAGTGGATATAATGGACACGTTGGGAGGTGTTCCATGAGAGGGGAGGCAACTATGTTCATCTAAGGGAATGGTCTTCAACAAAAGGACTCCGGAAATAGGGCCTTCCAGGTTTAATATTGGAGGGAGTAGGCCTCAACAGTTCTATTTCTGATCTCCCATTCCTCATTGATCCCAATGGGATTATGACAGAGATGATTTTTTTTCATCTGTTTGAATCATCAGAATCAATTCCCTATATGAGTGTAGTATAGTGGGGTGGGGTGTTTCAGTTTCCACATCAGCAGTATGAGATGCAAGCCATGAACTTTTATTAGTAGGGGTAGTGAACTCACTCTCTATTGATGGAAGATAGTGATGGAGGAGTCCAACATTCATGAGGTCCTCTGGGACCACGACTATGGCATGGTCTTGGAGGTAAGAGATAGCTGAGGGGTAGATGTGTTTGGGGTGAGAAGATGCATGATGTAGAGGTATTAGTTCCTGTGGTTCCAGAAGTTGTTTGAGGTATGACCAGTTTGTTTAGTACTCTTTCCCATTCCTTGTTTGTTTTAGGAGCTTCATGCTTCTTTGTTACCCACATTCAATCACATTTTATGGGTATAGACATAGAGAGACATTCCTTGCCCTAAGTTTTGGGTATGCTTGATGAAGGTTAGACTAGCTTGTTTGATGTTTTTCGAGAATTTAGACTCATGTTGGGGATACATAAGTCAATTTGGGATATCCTTCTGCAACAGATGTAGTGATACGATGTAATCGTAGCAATCGAAATGTTTTTTATGTGCACTATATTATCAACTTGTTCTGGATAAATGTATTGTTCATGGATATGATTTTCCAGCATGTATATTTTGTCGGTGATCGGAGTTTCAATGAGGGCATCTAGCATCTAGAGCCCCTTATTTTGTTGTTAGCTGAGAAAACAGTGGAATTAGGATACTGAATGATTGTGTAAGTTTCGGGTGTTTTTAATGAGTTACTAGAAGTTTTCCCCGAAGAGGTTTTGACTCTACCACCATGACGTGATATTGAGATTGAGATAATCATAAAACCTGATCCCCGTCAGATTTTGATGGCTCTCTATCGAATGGATCCTTCTTAGTTGCTGGATTTGCAGATTCAATTTGATGTCCTGATGCAGAAGGGTTTTATACGACAATGTGTGTCACCATTGGGTGATCTAGTATTGTTATCAATGAAGGAAGACTATTGTTTTTGGTACTGCATAGTCTATTGGAGACTATATCAGGTGAGAGTCAAGAACTGTTCCCCCCAATCGAGGATAGAAAATATTTTTTACCAGTTTTAGGGAGATGGATGGTTCCCTAAGATCTACATATGGTCTAGAAATCACCAGTTGAAGTTAAAGGAGGGTGACATTCTGAAGACTGCTTTCATGTGTAGGTATGAGATGTTTGAGTTTTTGGTCATGATTTTCGACATTACAAACGCATCAGATGTTTTTATGGGACACAAGAACTATATGTTTCATGAGTATATAGATAGTTTTATGGTCATGTTCATCGACGACATCCTAAAATTCTCATATTCATTGGAGGATCATGTTGAGAATCTAATGATAGTTTTGGAGGTCCTCTGACACCACCAGCTCTATGGGATGTTGTCTAAGTGAATGTTCTGGACACAGTAGGTGCACTTCCTCAGAAACATGGTCTCCCAACATGGAATATAAGTGGACCAATTGAAGGTCTAAGTAGTTGTTTTTTGGGCTTCACCCAAGAATGTGGAAGAGGTTTGTATTTTATAAGGTCTGTCACGTTATTTATAGATGATCATAGCTGACTTCTCTCATGTTGCGACACTTTTGATGACTTTAACCAGAAAATACATGGATTTTGAATGGAGTGAGTAGTTCTTGAAAAAATTCACTTTTCTAATAGGTATGTTGGTCAGTTACCCAGGGGTGAGGTTTCCATTGGAAGGGGAATGTTCAATGTGTTATGTGATGCTTTCTGTTGAGGCCTTGGTGCTTGTGATGATTTAGCAGTAGGGAGTGATCTCATATGCATCTAGAATGTTATGTTCTCATGAATGTAACAATTTCACCCTCAACATGGAACCTGTAGAGGATGTGTTCGCACTGATGTTTCTTCGGCATTACCTTATCAGGGAATGGTTGGTGGTCATCACATATCACAATATCTTGAGTTAGGTCTTCTCCCAGTGATACATGAACTTACTACAATAGAGGTAGATGGTATTTTTTCATAACTACAACATAAAATTATCCAACACCTCAAGAAAGTGGAACATAATGGCTGATGTCATTAGTAGTAATTCAAAAGAAGATGTAGTTCAAGAGTCTGAAGATGCTTAAAAGGCTATGGAGGAGTCAGTTGCCTTACATCTGGGATTGAGATTAGGGAACAGTAGAGGCAGGATGTTTCTGATGATAGTGTAGTCTACCTTTATATGGACAGTGGAGGAGTCTCAGTTGAGATACTCAAAGTATAAATGGATGTGTGATCATGTTATCCATGGTGATGCATAAGAGGGATGGTTGGAGGATAGATAGAATCAGATGTTATTCTATGGGAAATAGTTTTTCCTAGTGGGGATGCTCGAGGGATTTATCAATGAGTTCCATAACTATAACAACCCTTTTGTTTATTTAACACATAAACATAATTTATTACATAAAATCACCACTTGATACCTAATAGAAGTTATATAGGTCTAGTGTCATTGGTTCATAGAAACATTACATAACAACTTGAAACGTGAAATACACATCTGTATTGAAATCATATTTTACATGACAACACACATTCCGTCGTACATAACATTGGATGGGATAACCTGGGGACATGCATAAAAAAGGTTGAGCTATAAATCCCATTAAGGGAGTAAAAAAGGCATAACATGAATTATATATTAGTACATGTTGGGCAATAGGAATATCAATGGATCATAAAAGAAACATGAACATAATGTCATGATATAGCATGATTGTCATAACATGGAAATGTTGTAACAACACTTAACATGATATTAGCATGAGAAAAGTCTCATTGCACATGGAGCCTGATAAAACACTCATAAGACATGAATTAGTATGATTAAACCCTCATTGGATGAGAATTATCACGACTAAACCCTCATTGTACATGAAGAATCAAGATGTTACTCTTTACCCAATGCATTGGAGCTCGATCAGGGTGAACCATTCTTAATAATTTCATTTCATTCATAAATTTTCCATGTGGATCTTACAATAAGGATTCATTATACATCATAATTTGTTCTACAAATAAGATATGTGGAATACAGAAATTGAATTTCTTGATCAACATGTACATATCCATAATGGTGAATACCCTAGATAGAGAAATGTTTTTGGTATTCACTTACATGATGGTTTTCATATTGGAAATTATTGTGTAACTTCATCAACATAAGGATGTCAAATTGAAATCCTAAAATGGGAATATGATAGAGAAAGTGGTATGTCCTAAATTTTTTAAGAAATGTTCAGTATGGGGGCATGGAACATAATATCCCAACACGTGTAATGGAATTAGATGCATAATATAAAATAATTTCTTGAATGTAAATTAGAAGAGAGAAATTCCATACAGAATTTTGGCATGGTAACAGGTGTACATAAGATGCATTAATGGAAGAAAGAGAGACCATTAATAATTGTAACATAAGTAGGGACATATGGTGGAGGTAAAAAATCATACCCCAACATTTTTAATTGATATTAAAATTGTTTAGCAAAAAAAATCAATTTGTAAAATACTAAGAAAAGAAAAAATCCCTTACATGGATGTGTGATCACAAAGGATTGGAAGGGGCTTGAGAGATACTTAATGGGAGTTTGTGGAATCTTGGGAGGATTTTACAAAGAGGATAATAGGGTAGGAACATTATCTATGATATGTGGGATCTTGGGAGGGTTTACATAGGAAAAGGGAGGGAATTCATTATTATTTAGGTTTTGGACACCACACATTAAACTAATAAAAAACCACAAACCAAACCATGGTTTTTTTCCATGGTTTTTTCCAAAATGCTATGTAAAAAAATTATAAGGAAAATGGATGAACTTATAAAAATATTAGGCATTCTTATGTGGAGGTGACTAACCCTATAAAAGAAATAATTTTAAGAAGATAAAATGTTTTAGAAGCGTTGGAGGGTCCAATAAAGCTTTGTAAAATAAATAAGAAAACATAGAATCCCATTATTCTAATGGTAAAAAAAATATTGGTAGAAAACCAAATTTATAGTATTTTATTACTTCACTATTGGAACATTATGATGCCATGAAACACATTATATATTTAAAGGGTATTTAATTTTTACCCAAAAATTTGACTGTCTCAAAAAATTATGAAATTTTCACCATTTGAAAATTCTAACATCCTGATTCAAAAAATAATATTCATTTTAACCAAGTTTTTTAAATATGTGAAAATATACTTTTATAAATAAAAACTATCATTTATCCAAAATTCAAAGTTTTGGGTAAAAATGGTTTTTAATCCTTAATAATAATTACAATTGTATTCAAAAACATTATATAATAATTCATATTTAACAAAATGTAATTTATTACTAATATTTTCTTAAAATATTATTTAATTCAAAAATCCATTAATTCATCCAAAAAACATTCCTTCATTGAATATTAACTAAATAATATTGTTTGTTCTTTAAAAACAATTTACAAAGTAACATTATTTTCTATACTAAAATAATTCACCTGAACATAGTACTAGGGTATTATTACATAACTCCTTATAACACCCAGATATGTCCTAAGGGAACAAATTTCGATGGGGACAAACTCTGGGGGTGGCTCAAATAGCATCACATGGGTAGTAATCTTTATCAACTTCCACTTCTCATGTAAGCAGTTTCGTTTGAGCTTAATTGGTTGACGCTCATCTTGGGCTTGGTCAAAAGAGATTCCCATTGATGCCCCCTCATTTTTGAGATCAGATAAATGGGCTTTGTACGGAGAAATTTTACTAGATGAGCCCATCTATTGCTTTGTCTATGTAAATTGTATTTGTTAAAGCCTTATATTTATACTAATAAATTGATCATTGTTATACAAATACATTAGCAACAGTAAAAATTTAAAACAGTATGTTGAAATCCAAAAACATAAAACCAAGGATGTTCATATTTTATATAACCATTTTACATATTTTTACATTTAATTACATAAAGAATAATTTTCATTAAAAAATGTTTGGGTCGTTACAATCTTCCCCCCTAAAGAAAATTTTCCATATAAATTTATATTTCCCACACTAAAATAGATTTAGGTAACTCTTCTTCATCACTTCCCTTAATTTTATTGTTCCCTCTTCAAACTAGTGGTTTCTCCACAAAACCATGTTGAGAGGAATTGTCTTATTTTAAAGAACTTTTTCCCCAATATCTATGATCATCACATGAATCTATTAATAGGAGAGGTCATTCTCCAATGGCACCACCTCTGGATTGAGTACATGTTACGAGTTAGGTATGTACATCCTCATGAGTAATACATAGAATATATCATGTACTTGAGATATGTTCGGTGCGAGTGCGATTCGATAGGTCACTGAACCAATGCGATCAAGGGTCTCAAAAAGGTTGATGTAACTTGGACTATGATTTCCCTTCTTCCCAAATATCATAACACTATTCCATAGTGATATTAAGAGGAATACAATTTCTCTAACATCAAATATTAAGTCTTGTCGATGAATATCAGCATAGATATTTTTTCGACGCTAAGAAACATTAATGTGATGTTGGATGGCCTTTACCTTATCCACAATTTCTCCTACCATTTCTAGACCTAGGAGTTTTTTCTCCCCTACTTCATCCTAACATTTCATTTTTCTACACGTCTTCTCATAAAGGGCTTCATATTGATCCATTTGGTTATTTGAGTGGAAACTGTTATTGTATAAGAACTCAACTTGAGGAATATGTTGATCTCATACTCCTTTTAATTCCACTGATCATGTTATCAACATATCCTCATGTTCTTGGATGGTGCACTTAGATTGGAAATCAGCTTGAGGATGATAAGTTATACTGATGTTCAGCTCAGTATTGAGATGATGTTGAAGACTCTTCCAAAAAATAGAGTTGAATATTCGATCTCAATCAGATAAAATAGGTAGTGGTACTCCATTAATTCCTAACACTTATACGATATATATATGTTCCAGTTGATCCGAAGAGAAATCATCTCGAATTTCAATGAATTATGCATTCTTTAAAAGATGATCCACAACAACCCGTATATCATTGTTTTCTTTGGACGCCTTTATAAGTATGATGACAATGGCCATGGTGATGTTCTCCCATTTCCAGGTTGGTATGGGTAATGGTTGAATCATCCCCTTAGACTTATTCCTATAATCCTTCACTAGCTAACATACATGGAACATTGATGTATACTCAACGATTTCCAACATTATTTTATCCCACCCATAATTCTCTCGAAGATCCAGACACATATTTGTGTTTCCTAGGTGAATGGAGAAATTCAAACTATTTTCACCATCCAAATGTTCTTTATTTAAAACCAAATTTGATGGAACACATAATCATGACCCAAATTATCAGAATTAATTCTTTATTAACATTGAACTCAGAGGATTTCCCCTTTCTGAAAGTTTCCGATTTCTTCAGAATTCCAACATCATCCTTTTAATATTTTTTACCTTTCTAAAAGAGACAGTTTAGAAATTATTTATGAAAGGATAGATGATGTTCCATTTATTATGATTCCTATGTACATATTCTAAAAATATCAGAATATTGGATCCTTTTTAATTATCTTAAATGATAGAATCACTGGGTAGATTCTTCATAGAGCATCCACAACATTTTTTTCCTTCCCAGGAGGTAATGGATTAGGCTGTCATAGTCTTTGATCAGCTCTCTCCATCTTCGTTGGCATATATTCAACTCTTTCGGTGTGAATATATACATGAGGCTTTTTGTGATCCGAAGATATATTACACTTCTTCCCAAAGAGGTAATTCCAACAAATTTTTTAATGTGATAATATCTTCTGCCTAATCTATATCATCTGTTAGATAGCTTTACTCATGAAATTTCAATTATCTTGATGCAAAAGTAATGATTTTTTCATTTTTCAACAACACGTAGACCAAGACCTTCTTCTAATCATCACTAAATACCATAAGAATTTTTCCTCTTGTGGGTAGTATGAGCCCAAACATAGTGATAAGCCTAATTTTCAAATCCATGATGCTTTCTTAACATTCATCACACCACACAATCATGAGTCCCTTAAGAGTTTTCTTGGTAAGAGGGTTTTACAATATTGTGAAATTTCTCACAAATCATTGATAATATCAATCTAACCCCAAGATGATATAGATATCAATTACTTATGATGGCCTTGACCATCCCTCAATTATAGTTGTATTGTTGGTATCCACATATATCTCATTTCTTGTGATGGTATGACCTACGAATGAGACCTCCGTCAACCAGATCTCACACATTTTGTACATTTCATAGAGCTTATATTTTCACAAGTATCTTGTACAGTTCTTTGTTGCTCCTCATACCACTCTTTGGTTTTGGATTATATTAGAATATAATCTATAAAGACGACAACAAATTTTGAGTGGTTATCTCAAAAGACTCAATTCATGAAGTCCATGAATTTTTCTAGAGAAGTTGTGAGTTTGAAAGGAATTATATAGAATTCATAGTGCTCGTATATTGTACAAAAAGTAGTCTTGGGGATATCTTCATTCTTCAACCTTAATTTATAATACCCCACCACAAATCCACCATGGATAATTATTGTTCTCCAAATAGTTGTATGAAAAATTCAACAATTCATGGAATATGATACTTGTTCATTATCATGATTTTGTTGAGATCATGATAATCAATGGAAAGGAACCTTGACCCATCCTTCTTTTTTAAGAAGAGGACTGGTACACCCCATAGTGAAACTCTTTGTCATATCAACCCTTTATCCAGATTCTCTTGTATTTGTTTCTTTAGATCTTAAAGATCCACAACATCTATTTTATATGGAGACATGGATATTGGAAACACCCCAGCTATATGAACATTTTAGAATTCATATCTCTTCAAGCAGGAAGACAAGACAATTCATCGGGAAACACTTCAGAGAAATTTCTCACAATATGCATGTCTTCAGGAGTGGTGTCTTCCATAGAGTCAATAATCTAAACTAGATGTGTGTGATTACAAGGCATTAATATCCATGCTTGAGTTGATGGTGATAAATATGATTCGTCCTCCTCCTTGAACATGTAAACAATCGGGGGTCAATTCGCCATATAGAGAGTGATTTCTCTCTAATGGAAATTTATGATGGCTCTATATAAGTAATGAAAATCCATTACAATAATTGCATCAAATTAAACCAGAGGGAGTACGTCAAGATTATTTAAAAAGTTAAATCCACAAATTATGACCCAGGAGAATTTATATTAATGCGAGCCAATGATTGACCCATTTGTAGTTCTCAAAGACATCTTTACTTCCATGATTTGTGGGGGTGTTAGGATTGTTCTAATAAACTTGTGGGATATAAAGCAGTGTGTATAACTAGAATAAAAAATTACACTCATAATAATTTGAATGAATAACAAGAATTCATGTCACAAATTTATTTTCAGGATTCATTATGGAATTAGTGATGGAAAAAATATCACCCTTCCTGCCTTGGAGGTTGTTGTTTGCCTAAAAAGACCCATGTCTTAGGGAACTAGTTTGAAATATGCCCTAGTTATTTTCATTTGAAGCAGTGAACAATGCACAAGGGTCGAATGGGTCATTCCTCTCCTCTTTCGCAGCAGATATTTTTTCTTGTCATATGTTAATAGCCAGGTTCCCTTATCTTCAACACATAAAGTATTTCATCATCCCCATCATCCAATTTCTTGGGTGCCTCTTTCTGAACAATGGGTAAGTGGGGTGATTGTTTTACATAGTACCATTGGATTTCTCCATCAGACTCCTATAATTAATGTCCAACTTATGCTTCTTATACCCATGATTCCCCAGAATTCTCTAATATCCATTTTGACTATATGGGAACATCATACAATTTCTTAATAGCACTCAATGTCACGGATCACTATGGATTTTTGTATGCTAGGTTTTTTCCACCAAGGAAGTGGTCGACCTAACATTTTTGGGTAATGAAAAAGTTAGAGGCTAATAAAGCAAGCCTTGTCAATTTTACCTTGAACACTTCGATGGATTTTTCATCTTTTTTCTTGAAGTCAAGGAAGTCCCTTTCCATCTTAAGTCGGAGGGTTCATGGAAAATATTTATAATTTTTTATGGAAATTCATTCATTCCAATGCTTCAATATCATCCTCAGGATTAGTATTTTTTATGAGTGTCCACTATTTATTAGCTTCACCCCCATATGATAAGCATCACGAAGAACATTCTCATTATCATAACATTGATGGACTGATATGATCTTTTCAATGGATTTGATCCACTGTTCGGTGATTGAGGGAACATATGGTCCATTAAATGTAGGAGGAACTTGTCTCATGAAACTCTCGATTATGTATTTTTCATTCTTAGGGGGGGTGGAAATACCTTTTAACCCATGTTTATATTAAAAATGTGAGTTAAATGATAGTGAATTGGGACAAAGATTGTGATGCATGCTCCCACCAGATTGCGCATCTCATAAGAACAGTCATGAGATTGATCTCTGCATCTATTTTTAGCTTCAGTCCTCCAATTAAAGGCCATTGGATTGAATAAAAGTAATGATAGGTTTAACAAATAAAGGGTAATCCAACAATAATAAGTGATATCTAACAAATTATTTTTATATTCATAACATATGAATTTATAGGCTTTAATCAATGTTATCCATGATCTACATCAGTACATATATTATTATGGGAATTTTTTTTAATTCTCTTAATAATGGGTCATACTAAGCTATTGAATTTACAGATGATTATCCCCCGAGAGTGTCAGATCCAAATGAGGATAAAATCCCATTGTCGGGCACCAATTCCTGTTAGAGTCTAGCTCAAAGGGGTGTTTTCGGGTTTTACACCTAGATACATCTATGCCAGAGCCACCACTACATTCTTGTATCTAGATAGGGATGATTTTTTTTGATAACCCACTTACACAATAATCACCAAAATATAGGGATTTTTTAATTATGTTTAGTCTTATTCCTGAGGGGTTCACTGCTGTTTTATAATCCTAATCCCAAAAATAACCAATCCCCCCTATCATACCAACTATAACAACCCTTCTCTTTATTTCATATTTAAATATAATTTATTACATAAATTCATCACATGATACTACATAGAAAATTATGATTTCTAATGTTATTGGGGATTTGTAAAATTACATAACAACATAAAACATGAAATAATAATCATTTTTGGAAACTTATCTTACCTGACCACACACATTCCATCGTACCTTGAATTACATGGGATAACCCGAGGACATGCATAAAAAAGGTGAGCTGTAAATCCCAGTAAGTTAGTAATCAAAGAGTAATATGAAGATTAAATAACATATTTGGAAATAGGCATATCAATGGACCATAATATGAACATGTACATAAAGATATCATATAGAATGATTATCAAAACATGGAAATGTGGTAATTACTATAAAGATTACATTAGGATGAGCCATGGCTTATGGCACATAGAGAATGAGTAAACCCTCAATTTAATTGAATTATAATGAGTAAACCGTAACTGCACTTGAATTATCATGAGTAAACCCTCATTTCACTTGATGCATCATGATAAAATTATTTACCCAATGCAATGGAGTGCAATCAGGGTGCACCCTTGTTATTCATTTCCTTTCAGGCATAAGTGTTCCACATGGATTATACAACATGGATTCGTTAAACATCATAAGTTATTCAATGAATAAAAGATGTGGAATGAATAATTGTATGTTCTTAATCAATGATTACATGGGAATAATGGTGAATAACCTTGATAGAGAAATGGGTATTGTATTCACTTACACAATGATTTTGGCATGAGACATTTTGGTGTAACTTTGCCAGAATAACGTTGTAAAATAGAAATCATAAAATGTATTGGTTTAAGAGAAAGTGTTATCTAACTATTTATAAATAATGTGGTCAGTAATGGGGTTGTGTAACATAATATAGCAACATGTGTAATTGAATTTATGTGCATAAAATAAAAGAATATCTAGAATGTAAATGAGAAAATATAAATTTCTTATAGAATTTCGGAATGGTAATAGGTGTACATGGAAGAAATTAATGAGATATAAAGAGGTATCTAAAAATTAAAACATAACGAGGGACATATTTGGGAGGTTTTAAATCATACCCTAAAATTTTTATTTTACAATAAAATGTTTTAACAAAATTAAAAATTTTGGTAATAAATAAGAAAGGAAGAAATCCCTTACCTGGAAGTGTGATCCTAAAGATATCGGAGGGGCTTAAGAGAGGCTTAGTGGGAGCTTGGAGAACCTTTAAAGGATTTTATAGAGAGGATTTAGGGGTACAGACATGATCCATGGGGTTTTTGTGAAGTGAAATGAGATCTTGGGTGAGTTTATATAAGGAAAAGAGATATAATTCTTTATTTTTTTGGAATTGGACAGAACACGTTAATCTAACAAATACTAGAAACAAAAACATGGTTTTTCTCATGTCTTTTTCCAAATAGGATTGGAAAAAATTATTTTATTGGGCCAATGTCCGAAATTATAAAAATATTAAGCTAGATTTTTTAGAGGTGGTTTACACTCTCAAGGAAATTATGTTAAAAAATAAAAAATGTTTTATAAGTGTTGGAGGGTCCACTAATGATTTTTAATATTAATAAAACATAACTAAAATAACATTATTTTAATGAATAAACATATATTAGACTAAAATATCATTTATAGTATTTTATTACTTCACTATTGGGTCATTATGATGTAAACAAAACACATTATATATATATAAGGTATTTAATTTTTACAAAAAAATTCGACTGACTATGAAAATTAAGAAAAATACACCATTAAATAATTTCTAAATCATGATTCCTAAAATAATATTCATTTTTTAAAAATAATATTCAAAACATTTCGATTTTTACATTTAATAATTAAAACCAATATTTATCGAAAATTCATGGGTTTGATAAAAACGTCTTTCAAACCTTAATAAAAATTACAATTTTATTCATAAATATTATATGATCATTTATATTAACGAATAATTAATTAATTTATAACATTTTATTAAAATATCATTTTATTCAAAAATACATTTACTCATCAAAATATATTCCTAAATTGAATATTAATTAAAACAATACTATTTATACTTAAAAAACTATTTACCAAGTAATAATAATAAAATAAAAGTATATTATTTCTTCTATAAAAAATAATGCACATAATCATAGTTCTAGGGTCTTCTTACATAAACCATGTAACACCAACATATGACCTATGAGTAAGGTTTAAAATGGTGATAGACTCATTGGGTGGCTAAGATCACATCGATATAGTGGTAATCTCTATCAACTTCCACATCTCTCGAAGGTGGTTCCATTTGAGCCTAATGTTTTGAAGCATGGCTTGGACTTGGTCAAGAGTGACACCTAGTTATTCCACCTCGTTTTCGAGCTCTGACAAATGGGCTTCATACGGTGAAATTCAACTAAATGGGGCCATCACTTTTTTTGTGTGAGAAAATTTGTTTTGTTAAAGCTCTATATTTATACTAATCAAATTATCATTTTTCAGTGGATATATTAGCAATGGTTACAGTTCATAATGGTGTTTTCAAATTGATAAAAACGTAAAACTAAAGAAGTGCCTATTTTATAAAATCATTTTACATACTAATACATTTAATTCGATTTTTTTTAATTTTCATTAATAAAATATTCGGTCATTACAACAACTAACCCATTGCAGTACATCTATGAGTCGATAAGATGTACCAGGGTTTGAGAGATAATTTTTAGTTTCCCAAGGTGAAGCGGGCAGTGTATGTGTTTGTGGAAAGTATCCTCATGTGTCACCAGGTAAATTTTGAACACTGTGTTTCTGGTGGTCTGTTGTAACCCTTAGGCATTCCTACATGGAATTGGTATGATGTATTGATTGATTTCATCACATGAATTCCTATGGATGATGGAGGGTAGGATGCCATCTAGTTAGTGGTGGAATGATTGAAAAAATCGTCACACTTCTTAGAAGTTAAGGATATGATCATAGTGGATGCCTTAGCACAAAGGTATGTGGATGATGTGGTACGACTACATGGAGTTCCATGATTCATCATTTCAGATCGGGATACAAGATTTAATTCACGATTCTGGAAGGTATTAAAATCTGATTTTGGCACCCAGCTATTCCGTAGTACCACTTTCCACCCTCAAATGGATGGGAAAACAGAGGGGACCATCCAATCTTTAGAGAATATTATTTCAGCGTGTGTTCTGGACTTCGAGGGATTCTGGGTACGACACATTTACCTGGTGATTATTTCATACAATAATATCTCTATCTCCACCATTGGAATGTCACCATTTTTAGCCATGTATGGTTGATCGTGTTATTCATCCGTGTTCTAGAATTGGGTTGGAGAGGCTTGTGGTCTTGGCCACGATGTAGATTAGAGCACGGTGGAGAAGGATTATCATGTGTGTGAAAGGATAAAGGTAGATCAGGATTTCCAGAAGTCATATGCCGATAATAGGATGAGGCCATTGGTGTTCGAGTATTGGGACCATGTATTCATAATTGTATCCCCCCAGCATAGAAAACAAGGGATTGGTAGGGGGAGTATTCATTCTCCCATGTTCGTCAGACCTTTCGAGTTACTGGGACGAGTTACTAAGGTGGCTTATCAGCTTCTGTTACCACCACAGTTAGAGATGATCCATAATTTATTTCATTTCTCTTAGATTCTTTGTTATATACATGATGACTCCCCCATCCTATACTAGGGAGAGTCAGATATTGAGGATGACATGAAATTTGTGGAGTGACCAATGAGAATCAAGGATCATAAGGAGGAGGTGTTTTGTGGACAGAACATTCCCATGGTTTGTCTCTTATGGAGGCATAGTGGCCTCGAGGATATTACCTAGGAATGGGACGTAGAGATGTGTGCCCAGTAAGTAGAGCTATTCTGTGTTTTGATGTTCTATTTTCATTGTTCCTCGTTAATTATTTAATGTTTAACTTCACTTTTTTGTATGATAAGTTGTTTCCCCATTCTCTGTGTTTGAATTCAAAGTCCAAGCTATGGGGATGGGAGGTCCTGACCCTAATCGAGATATATTAATGTGGATTCAATTAAACATGTGTTGGCGATTCATAGCCTCCTAGTGTAGATAGTATCTTTACCAGTGGAATGAGCTCCCTAATCCATGTATTTGGATAGTGTGACACTTAATGTATGAATGATTTCGTTGGAAAATGTAGCCTTAGTGTCTGACCAATTGATTAGAAGATAGATGTCAGATAAGTGCTCTTGGATGTTGAAGTCTCCCTCCATTTTCATCATATAGGTGTTTACTAATGAGAGATATCTTAAGGGATAGTGGTTCATACCTCCTTTCATCTAGGAGAGTTTTAAATTTAGAGGATGAGAATAGTTTGAAAGGTACCTGGTTTAAAAACTCTGATTTTACCTAGTCCCATCCATTATAAAAATATATTGTTTAGGCATTACAGGGGCTCTTAGTGGATCATTTCAATAGTTTAAAAAAATTCCATTTTATCCATTGGCATTTTAGTGTGTCGACATGTTAGTGTGTAGGCATATCAGTACATCAGCATGATAGGGCATTGTCATGACAGTGCGTCAGTGAGTCAATGGTGTTGGCATTGGTGAGTCATGGGGTGTCAGCATTAGTGATTCAAGGGTATTTGGAATCATTGATTCGGGGGAATCAACATCGGTGATTCGAAGGCATTGGTGTCGATAGGTAAGGGCATTAGTAAACCAAGGGAATCCGTGTCAATATATCAGGGCATCGGTGATTCGAAGGCGTTAGTGTCAGTAGGTTAGGGTATCGGTAGGTCTAGGAGTTGACAACTAGGTGTTAGTATCCTAGAGTTGGTAGGTCGAGGCATTAGTAGGTCGAGGAATTAGTAAGTCACATTGATACCTCACCCTTTGGTGTCTCACCATCAGTGACTACCCAATCAATCACTCATTTCTAGTTTTTCATTTTTTGTAGTTTCTCCCATATTATGTGTTTTTTCCATATAAAGTTACTCTATCTACTCACAGTCATCTTCTTGTCTATCTTCATAGTTTTTGAAGGGAATTGTTAAGTATTAATTAATTCAAACTTGTGAAACTGCAACGTATTGTGGTCAAACCATGATCCCAATTTTTTTTACATAGAAATGTTCTCCCTAGTTTTAGGATTTGACATCTTCTTACGATGATATCCTCTTCTCTTTATTCCTTTTCTTTTTTCATGATGCGCCAAAATACTTCCTCATGAGACGAGTCATACGCCCGTGCTGGAGCCCTTCCCACTCAACGTTGGAGTTCATCCAACAAGCTCCCTGATCCCCTGTTCTTGGCCCTAGAAGGAACATTGATCATAGACTTCCATGTATGCATTTTTATTTTAATTCAATTTAATTTTCCATCATGTGGGATTGGTATATTATTGGTCTCTTATGAGTAATAGATAGATAATGTTCTTAAAAAAATTATTAATCCAGGATTTAATATGATCTAAAGACAAATCACATAAATAAAATAATGGTAAGGGTGTGGTTTAATGTTTATTGACTATTTTATTTTTCTTAACATTGATTCATTTTATGAAGTTTGTGTCTATACACCTTCTTAAAATCAAGGATGTTGGTGGTCTTTGCTTCTGTAATAGTGGTGTTCAGTTTTTGTTTTATTATTTCGATGTACAGATGTATCATGAAAGCTGGTTAATCATGTACACATAGTATAATAAACGGATTCCCCAGGACTAGACCTATTTAGTGATCACCATGTTATATTCATGTTGAAATTAAAGAACCCATGTCCATTAAAATTTAAAATGCTTGGAATGATTATTGTGGTTATTTGATGGGTGTTATACTGTAGGTTTTGTGGGCTTGGTATGTGGGGTGGTATAGGGGTTGTGTTGGTGTCTCGGTCCGAGAGATTGATAGAATGTAGAAAGGATGAACATGTTGGTAGATGAACTTATTTTATGTTGTGTTGTTTTTGTGAAGAATCACCGAGCAGTGGGATTACAGTGTGATCATGTGACCGTTATGTCGGGGGACTACATTGAGGGGTTTTTTGGGCGGAAAGGCTGCTGGACTAGATTGTGAGACATGGAAGGTGCAATATCACATTTTATAATGATCGTTTATTGTAGTCGAATGAGGATATGTAGTGGGACTGCGAGTCCGGTTTTTTCTGTTGTTTTGTGCTGTTCTGCAGTGGGACTACTATTTGGTTTGGTTCTTTGCTTGGTGTGGTTACGATTGTTAGTTTCTTGATAATGAAATAATAATATATAATGAATCCCATTAATTAAATTGAAGTACATTTAATAGAAAGGGGGTTGTGATTATTCTTGGAAATAATTTTTGTATGTTTGTGCATGTAGGAGTAGCTGCAAAAGGGGTGATGGTGTGGGATTTTAGTCTATTCATGTGAAACCCATAGGTTGGTAATGAGTTTTTTTATCAACAATATACATATACATATACATATATATGTTGTAGCTCCTTTTTTTTCTATATGCCACCATGTTGAGCAATATGTGTTGAAAACCACCATTTCAATGGGGAGGTTGGATTTTCCAACATCCCAGTGGGAGGATGGGTGGATGGTTGTAGATTTTCATCCATGCACCCTCTTCTAGATATTCTCAATTGGTTTTATCTGGGAAGTATGTAATGGTATTAGTCTTACTATAGACCTCAATACTTCAGAAAAATGTTTTTTTGGAAGCGGGGATCAGGTGTTTGTAGGCCATTTATGTTTTCCGAGGCATCTTTGGGATGAGTCCTATTTGTCTTTGGTTGTGGTGTGTGGTTTCTTAGTCACATGTGTCTTCGGGTGTGGTGGTTTTTGTTGCATCCTAGGTGTCTATGGGCTTGGATGTGTGCGGTTTGAGGGCCAGGTGATTGTGAGAAGGTTGCAGTAGTGGGACTTCGTATAAGATGTGTGGAAGCTTCAAGATGTCAGATCGTCAGGAATGAGTAGATAGCTAGTGGGGAAGTGGTGTGTGGGGTACCCAAATGAAGACGTGCTTATAATATTACATTACATGACTTACATCACTTGGGTGAGTCTGACTTGGTGAGGTTGGGCTGGTTAATATTCCATGGTTGGTTCTTTTGGATCTACTATTTCCTCCAAAAGTAATTAGTTTGTTTCCTCAGTTGTGTACGAGTAGCTTTAGTTTTCCATACTGATTATAAATATCTACTAACACAATTTATGTAAAAATGGTTTTAGGTTTCCAAGAGGACATTGGAGACCATTATTGACCATACTATCTCGGGCGTCAGGATAGTTTATTTTACTACATAGTTTCTTTATTTGGGTATATTACTTGGTAGTTTTGTCTTAATTTGTATTATTTTTTCATTTTAACATGAATATAGGAATGGATTCGTGTATTTAATTTTACCATTATACTTTTGTGTTTTTGGGATTTATTATCTTATCTCGCGATCTTGATCTATAAAAACGGAAATGCCTTCCATTTTTGTGAGATTCCATACCCATGGTTCTAGTCACCACTCCGGGGCCTACTGAAGGCGGGAATCGGGGGGTCACTATCTCACCTTATTCTTGAGGAAGGAAGGGAAGGGAACTTTTCTGTCCATTCTCTCATCATGATGATGGTGGGTCATGTTAGGATGGAAATGTGTCTTCTATCAAAGAGTGAAAAAATTTATACTTCTATAAGTACATTATTTTGGTATCATGAGTACATAAAAAGTTGATCCTGAATGAAAACATTTATTGTCAATTTATAAATATTGGAGATGAAAAATCATGATGTTGATTTGAAACATAACAAAATATTTCTTCATCAAAAGCATAATCCTAAAGTGTCCTGATAAATATTGAGGTTGAAACATTAAACTATTAGCAGTTTACTAACATCTGAAATGTAATCCCCCTGAAATAGAGAACCATATATGTATATTTATATCCATTAATTTTCATGAGATGAATCAAAACATACATTCATGGAAAATATATACACCACACAAAAAATATGGGCTGTATAAGGAATATGTCCCATATAAATAAATTGTATACAAAAATCCTTTATCTTATTCGAAATTATTTGTCCATAATCCCCATTGAATTATAATAGTAAATTAAATTTAAAATACCATGGGAATAAATAAATTTTTCAGATAATAGTTTAAATATGTATTATATTGATGAGAAAATGGAAAAAAGTTGTGAATTAGACATGTGTCTCTTATAAATAAAAGAGTGACTACCTAACTATTTCCTTATGTTCCAAATTTCATCACATTCATTTTTAAGTCCTATATTGTAAATATACGTATATTATAAATATATTATAGACGTATAATCATATTTATTATATAATTTATGATTTACTTATGAACTTTTATTATCCATTTATAAATAATTCCTGGATAGAATAACATTTTGGGTAATAATTACATCAGATTTCATGCATGATTTGGTTTTCTATTTCATTTCCTTTTATATTGATCATGGTTCAATCATATCTAGAATTTAAATAATGATATATGATTCATATATATTAATTAAAAATGTATTTATAGTCATCAAATGATCTTAGATATTTTAATAGAATTACACCATTTATGGAAACAATAGACTATACATACACATGAATGCTGATTCCATTTTCTCAATGGATTAAATGAAATAAAGTAAAATAATAAAAAATATTTATTAATTAATTATTATTTCAAAAAAAAAACTCATATATTTCCCTTTTTTTCTTATTACATACTATTTAATATGTAACTAAAAAATGAATCACATCACTTTGTAAGGTGGTAGTCTATAGTACACACTTGCGACATTATCGTATTTCCATGGAATGACAAATTTGAAGGTATATGTGATATTATAATTTAAAACGTATAAATGTATCATAAATATCATATAGAAAAATTATATCCATAATTATATCCATCTATTATAGGTGGTTTGGGATAATATATTTTATCAGTTTGTGAGGTAGTATTTCACCGTACACATGATGGGCATTTTTGTTTCCCATTTTATGGAAGAGTATAGAGGTATATATTACCCCATATACATATTAACATTTAATTATATGGAAGATAATGGTTTTATTATATTATAATTATTATTACATGATGAAATTTGGTAATAGGATATGTATAAATTAATAACCTATAGAAAACAACTACCATCACTTAAGAAACCTCCTCTGGATCTCATATAAGAACGCCTAGGATTCGTATCACATGATGAAAAGAGACACTGAAACTTGGATAAGGATTTTTTGAAGTGATTTTGGTAGGTTTTTTTCCAATGTGTTTAATATGTTTGAATCTGTTTTTAGAGTATCTTTCCTTTTATAATTCAAGAGGAGTGACATTTTTGTAAATACATAAAACTATTAAATAAAGGGTAGTCACTCTCACAAAAACTTCCAAAAAATTATGACAAATTGTATCAAGAAAATTATATGGATTATTAACACCTACAAAACAATGAAATACATGTTTTAATAATTTTATAAATTGTCCTTTTATAAATCATAATTTATCCATATTAGTTTTCACCAAGGTAACTTGTCTATTTTTTGGAAAAATATTAATTTTTAATTGGAAAAATAAAAAGAAAATGGGAATTAGTAGAAAATTTATAAATAGATATTCTAAATATAGAATGAAATATATTAAATAAAAATATAACATTTTGGAAACTTTTTTATTAACATAAGTTCATGTAATGTATAAATACCCATTTTAACCTTTATCGTGGTAATTTTTTTTATTTTTATTATTAATATTTTGGATAAGAAATTTATTTTAAATTTTTATAAATTATAGATAATTCATGTTCTATATCTAGAATACGTTTTTTAATATTTAAATAAGATATTTTTCATAATTTCATTTATAATTGATCTCACACACAGGATGAAAAAGCATGTTTGTGGAGAGGAACTTTTCAAAAACCTGCTTTTTTGTTATCATATTTCAAAATGGAATTGAATATAATGAATGAAATTGTATTGATACATATGTAATTGTACTAATTTTAATTTTAATAATATATTAACATAAAATATATTTTTTAATTTGTTTCCAAAAATTGAATCTTTTAATAGATAATATTATATTTTAATATTCATCAATAAAGTAATATTTTTTGAAAATTATAAAAAAGACATGAAAATTTAATTATTAAATGAATATAAAAAAAACCATGTTAATTTTTTTCAAAAAAAATTATAATTTTTAAAAAAATTAATTGTCTTATTTGTTCCCACAAAGCCAAACAAAATCATTTTTTGAGAAAAATAGAATTTTTTAAACAAATAATGATATTATGAAAATATTATGTTCTTTTTGAAACATATTCTATATATAAAACCATTATTTTAATTTTTTTAAATGATGTTATTTTTATACATAAAATAATGTTTAAGGGATATGTTATAATAATCATGTTTACGTAAAAATATTTATAATATGTCATGGTTGAGTAAAACTCAGTATTTCACTGAATGAACGATACTAATAATATTATATTATTTAAAAAAATCATAATAACAGTTGGTGAAACATGAAAAATTCTATATTCCCCACATGATAAATTTAATTCATCTATCTTGAGGATCAATATATTCTTGAGGATAAAATCCTTATTTTCCTTTCTTTCTAAGGATTTGTTCCCTTTTGTTAATCACATGATGATATATGTTTTGTATCCATGAATACTAATTTTAAAGTGAAAATATTACCCCAAAACAAAAAAAATTGGACTAATCATACATTTTTATCACACACCAAATATTATAATCATGCCCAACCATAGGTAGCCAACATTTTAAAAATGTATGTGATGAAAGGAAATATTTTTCGCTAAAAGATGGAGTAATTTCCAATATTAAAAGCATAAATATGATTCTATTGGTAGATCTGAACAATGAGGAAAAAAATACCATGATGAATTCATTGAAAGAAGAAATGGAATATCATTATACAATTCTGATCATGGGGTGACATCATCAACCATGGTTTTTAGAGTAACATCTACATTCTGAATTTCGTGGTAAAATTATGAAAGATAAACTTAAGTAAGCATATATTGGTTATGATTGAGAACATAAAGAATCGAAATTTGAAATCATAAATTATTATGTATCCAGCCATTATGTCAAAGATGATTGTTTCGGTGTTCAAAATTATTTAAAATTCCTAGTGGATCTATGTTAAGAAATTGAAAAGTCATGTTGTTGAGTGTTGACACCTTGATAATGATGAAAATTGGGTTTTCATAAGAATCTGAAGATTTCTAAGATTTTCCTAAAGAGGATGTTGAAACTCTTTCAAAGAAAGAGGAGGTGGTGAAAAACTCTTAAAAGGGTGGAAGGAAGAGGAATGTGAAGAATGTGGAAAAGAAGGAAAAAACCCCAATTTTAAAGGAAACTCAATATGCACCACCAATTCCAAAGAAACCAAAATACTATCCTGATGTGGTTGTTGCTAAGTGGAGGGAAGACATGAAAAATCAGAAAGAGGGAGAGCCTATGTTTGACTTGGACCCTGCTGAGAAAAAATCTTTGAAGGAAAAGGCAGCTGAAGAGCTTGAGAAGAGAGAGAAAGATAAAATTGAAAAGAAAAAGTTCTCTAAGGAAGAGAGAGTACAATCACTTCTAAAGGCTATGGTGAAGGCATCCGAGAATATTCTGGTACTATAATCCTTTCTAATTGAACCTTTACTAGATATTCATAAAAATATGTTTTTGAATCCAGAATAAGTCCATGAAAAACAAGTAGATGAAAAAGAATAATAATGGAGAGGTGATATTGTCGATTTCATAAGGAAAGATTAGGATTTTCAAGAGAAGGAAAACCATTCGGAAAAATTATGACTCTGAACATCTGAAGTCGAGTCTTTAGAACATGCAACCGTAGGGAACGATGATAAAAGTAGAAAAGAATTGAACAATGTGACTGAAGATGAATTCTCTGAGCATGATTTCATTCAGCCATAGGATGATAAGGTATGAGCTCAGCAAGAAAAGTTAGATGAAGATAAAATTATACAACTATCAGATAGTGAACACAAATTACCCAATCAAGATGATGTTGTTTTGGATGTTGATAAGGTAAAATAGGCTATTGTTGATACACCTAGCAGAGTAGTGGTGAAAAAGAGATAATTTGGTGCTTCATCCAAGTGGAAGGGAGCTTAATTGGAGAAATAATCCTCACCAACCAAAGTCTAAGATTCAGAATTTTCCTCTCTTGTGCATGATTTTGTAGTTCAGTCCTTGAAAAAGCTTGTTGGATCTATTCATTTATTTTGAAGAATAGACTCCAGATTCCAGATGAATCAGAATTCCTTAAATCAGAAAATAGATTCACGATCCAGGGTGATGGAGAAGTGTATCAAACATGAAGCTGAATTCAATACATTTTTCATATACTACAGAACACACATACAATCTTTCAAGAAGATGAAAATCTAGTCAATTACAACTATGGAAGACATGAGATTTCTTGATGAGTTTCAAGATGATTTCAAGGATACATTTGAAACCGATGATTGTATGTTCAAATATCTCACCATGTCTTTTGATGAAAAGATATCTATTAAAGAAAGTACTCTGACGCATGAAGTGAAAGATCTGAATGGTAAATTATATTCTGATTCTGAGAGTTGGAAGAGGGACATATATCATAAAATCTAACTTGAGGAAAAAAATTCACAGCAAGAAGAAGTTCTAAAGGGTCAGGAAGAATCTATTAAGGCTCAGGATTAACAAGTCAAATCCTTAGAGAAGAAAAACGATGATCATGATCAATTTCTCAAATGTGCAGAGGAGGATCACAAGGATTTAGAGAATCTCAAAACCATAGTGAATAAGATGATGTCGAAGGAGAAGGAAGGATAATCCTGTTCAATTCCAATTTTTTGTTGTATTTCATCCTTTTATAAATTCTTTCAAATCCTAATGAAAATTATGTTTGGTCATCTTCTAGTTGATCAGTACTAATATTTCATGTACCATATTTTCTTTTCCCTGACCTTTATTCCTTTTTGATAATAACAAAGGGGGAGAAAGGAATGTTAACAATTATACAAAGTAAAAGAAGAAATTTCACTATGTATGGGGGAGTTCATCTAAGGGGGAGTTCTTCAACAAGATGATTTCCATATGCAGTAAAATGCTAATTCTCAATCCATAAATCAAGAATATGATCCTTTGTGTTTCCAAAGCCTAAGGGGGAGTTAGTCATATTTATCATTTCCCATGTGTTATGTAAGATATGTTTTATTTTCAACGTCCAGAAAAATATTTTCTATGTCCTTATATTCTTTTTCGTAAGGATGTTTTTGCTTTCCAAAAAGGGGGATATTGTTGATTCAATACGGGTTTTTATGAGTTTCCCATTTCTTCTAGTTATGAAAATCACAAAAACTCTATCTCATGGAAAATTTCATTTCCCCTATAATTTATATTCATAGGGAAAATTTTCCTTCCCCATGGAAATTTATCCTTACCTTATTTTCATTTTTCATATTATAACCTAAATCATTTTCATTCTAAGTATAAAATTTGGTTTTGTAGTTAAACCTCAGAATATTATAAATACGTAGACATAGAGAATCTTGTTTTAAAGATCCGAATTTAGGTACTGAATTCTCTAAATTCAGACTATGATCATTTTGAGTTCAGACACCGAATTCTCGGAATTCAGACTCAGAACATTCTCAGCTCAGACTCCAAATTCTCTGAATTCAGACTCTGTACTTCTCGAGTTCAGACTCTGAATTCTCAGAATTCAGATTCCAAACATTCTGACTTCACACTCCAAATTCTATGAATTTAGACTCCAAATTCTTATGACTTTAGACTCTAAATTTCCTTGAATGTTAGATTCCTAAATTCTATAGAATTCAAGATCCGAATTCATCTGAAGACAGAATCCGAATATTCGTACTGGATGGTTTTTTGGTTAGGATCTAAACTTTTATATTTCCTTTCAGTCTGAAAAATTGAATTTGGTTGGGAAACCCTATTTTTCTCAATCATTATTGAGTTATAAAATGATGTCGTTCATTCTGAATCTATCCAATAATTGGTTGAGTGACACGTGTAAAGGTCCCGCCGAAATTGAAGGAAAAATATAACTGTTGGAGGAGGGGGTCGATCATTGGAGATGCACTTATAAATAAGAACTCATTTGAATGAGTTCAAAACATTTTATGACTACTATAGAACTATATAGATTTCATGCTAAAGTGATTTCTAGAGAGAGACACTCATGCATTGTGCATAATGAACATCTTGTTCAGAATTTCCTCGTGCGACTCCCAATGTTGCAGAGTACATTCGATGGCTTTCGAAGATAGGAAGACAGAGGTGTCGACAACCTTAAAGATAGAGGACTTCCTTATTGTGGAAGGCATATGTGCCGACTACCTTGATGTTCCTAGGATTGCAGGGATAGCAAGATAGATTACGATATTCGTATCGGGGGCTTACCCGGGTGTGGGTAAGACTGACTTTCTTGAAAGTATAAATCAAAGGACCTTTATCCAAGGTTGTTGGATACCCTTCTCATTGTCTTAAAAGATTTACTTTTTATTACATGTATTTTTAGATGTTTTCCACTGAATTTTGGTTGTTAGGGAAAGTATAACTATCTTATACTTTCTTATACTTGTACTCTGATTAATAAGATTTTATACGCTTTAAGGTAGAATCATTATCATTTTAAACTTTTCTTATGTGTCATTTCCAGAAAGACATTTCCAGTATCAAGACACTTTGTTGAACTAAGTGGTATTGTGAATTTACCTTGTTTAACTTTGTTAAAATTTACCATCATTAAAAATTAAATAGGTAATTTTTAAGTATAAAATTTACCCCCCTGTATTTTGAGCATTTACATCATTATTTCGATACTACAATCAGTATCATTTCGATCCTACACTATACTTGTATAGAAGCTATTGGTTGAATATTTTTCAACCCAAAATCATCATATATTTTATATAATTTACTTTGGGACTATTATAAATAGAATATAATTTTATAATAATATAATATTTCAATACCTTCAAAAGTGACCCTCACCCCTCTTATAAAAGGTAATCAACTCTACCAATTTAATCACATATCAGATGCCCCATGGTAGATCCACCCTCTTCCCAAATAAGCTCCCAAAATACGTCTCTTATTAATAGAAGCTTTACCTTCGAAAAAATGCCATTCAAGAAAACCATTTTCCTCAAATTAAATGGAGTTACATGTGTTATGAGTTATAATCTTCTCTAAAGATCCATTCAATTATTTTAATTCCCATGTCCCTATTATATTCTAATTATTTGATTAAACAATAGAACTGTTATCCTAAATATACTTGGAATTTTTTTGGATATGGATTCAAACTACCCTTACACACACCTCCATCTAATGGATAAGAACATAATGTCTATGTGTACGTCAAATTACTACCTCACGAAACGACGATTGTTCGATTTTCCCCTACCACCTATCATGGTATCCATTATGATTGCATGGTATTTTTATATGATATCTATATTATATTTATATTTATCTATTTTACGGTTATTATTTATTTCAAACTTTTCTTTATTCTTTTCATTATGTGTAAATATGATAATTTTATTTGAGGAAGTGAGGACTAATGCCCCCTCAAAGTGATATGGCTAGTTCATCACATACATGGAACGTATAAGTACGAATTTAATGAACTAATGTAACCTATATATCATATCATATTATACTATAATTATAATATACAAGTGTATCTGTTAGTTTTAATTTATTTAATAAGAAAAATAAATGAAAGCTATCTTCATGCATACATATGGTTTACCATCTCCATGAACATTAAACTTCATATCATATCTCAAAATGTTATCGACTATTATAAATACATAGATATAGGATATATATGATATCTAAATTATGAATAATATCATATAGATAATATACTTTTTAACACATGTTCAATTTCTAATTATTACAATATCATTTTCGACTAAAGTACCCAATATTGAAAAAATGACCAATATTAAGATAAATAAATAATTAATTTTTATAACATGGTATTAGGAGATATAAATATAATATAATCCTTAACAATCTTCTTAAGAAATTATAAATTAACTAAAATTTGTTATTTAGGATGAACAAGGAACATACATGACGAATGAGACTAAAGGTAAGGGACTTCGTCTCAATCTTTTTTCATTGAGGAATATTTTTATAATATCCGCCTCATTATTTTATAAGGTGTATAACTAACCCGTTTGACTTTTACTTTCCTTAAAGGGTATCTTTTTTCTAAAATTTGATTCATAGAATGAAAAATGAAATATTTTTAATGTATGCGGTGATAATAACCTATCTACAGTATTAATCATTATTTTACATTTAGATTTTTCTATATGCCTTAATGTTTTAGAAAGGAAAAGAAAACCATTATTACATTATTAGTTATTTTGATATTTAAAATGGTTTTTGAAATGGATTTAATATTTCAATATCTCAAAATGATTTCTTTTGATTTCAAATGAAATTTTATTAAAAAAATTTTTATTTGAAATATTGAATGTGTTAGAATTATATAATGGTACTTGGAAATTTGACGGGTGGTTATGATAAAAACCGATAACGGGTGGTTATGTGATAAACCATATGATGTTGGTTCAATGATAAACCAAGGATGGGTGGTTACGTTATAACCTCTAATTCATTGTGTACCGAAGTCGACCGTATTGATATTCCAATTAGCGTTTCAATCCCATTTGATATCTCTTTCAGTGTTATCTTCGTTCCTTCTTGGGTTTCGCTTTGGGTCTCAATGTTTTGTTCCATTGAGGGGGTCGGCCGCTCGCTTCTCTACTCTGGCACTTGGTCTCCACCTTTCTCTCCGAGGAAGATTGTGTGGTGGTCTCCCCGTTTCTTTGGGATGTGAGTTCGAGTGGTTTAGTTTAAAGTGGCGACCTCATCTTCATAGGCCCTAGTTTGTTGATGGTGTTGGCTTCATGGTTCGGCTTGTGGGAGGTCCCGTCACTTGTGCTCCACTCTGGTTTCCAATTTCTTCTCACCCACGCAGGTCGGTTAGGTGAGTTTGTTTCTTAGAAGACTTTTGTATGTGTTCGTGCAAGCGGATGGGCGTCCATGGTGCTGCGTCTGACGATTCCTCCCTATGGTTTATTTAGTCACCAGGGAGTTCCTTTTTGTGTTTTTTGGGTATTTTGGCGATTCGTTTGGCGATTTGTTTTCATATGATGCGTATAGAGTGGATGTTGATAGTGAAGGGTGTTTTTGGTGGTTGAGGTCGACGATCTGGATGTCGGTGTTGAGTGATGAGGACGACGATGACAGTGATGGAAGCTCCGGTGATGACTACATAAATGATGAAGGTGATGGTTCTGAGAAGCGATGATAATGGAGAAGTCTTAAAAAATCCAGGTAGGTGACCGAATCAATGTTTAACCAACTCGAGGGGGCTCTTTTGTGATCTCGAGGCAGGAGCACGAATGATGGAAGGGTTTTGATTTTTGAATGTTGTGTTTTTTAAGGCGGAAAATGACGTAATGATAAGGGTTGGTTGGAGTGTTTTGTTTGAGAATTGAATGTTGCATGCTGTAATTCCCATTTAATTTTTGTGATGGGTTGAATTTGGTGGTTTTCTGAGGGTCTACACTTACCCATTAAAAGTGTTATTAGAATATACAAAAAATATGGATTTTGGCTTTAACTATGTATTTGTCCCAAGTAACCATTATATGTTATATGATTCTTTATATGGGCTTGTTGTAATGATTTGTTTATATAAATGGTATTTAATGAGGTTATATTCCGAGAAGTATATTTAGCAGTTTTTAAAGGTTAAATGTATTACATTACAAAAATGTATTCATGGATTTCATTTTATCACCAGACTAACCATTTTTCGTTATTTAAGTATACCTTACAGACCTTTTTATGGACATCCTATGTTTTTAAATGTTTTTAATTGGAAAATAAGGACCGATAAAGGCATAGATGGGATCAGGGAAATGTTATGATGTTAAAACATTAAATGATGTCTTGTTTGATTTTAATGATTTTTTTAATGAAAGAAATGGATAGTGAGCATATGTATCTACTTGTAATATTCATGTTTTTATGTATAAGATGTGACATAATTCTCTAACACTCTAAACATGAAAAGATCCTTGATGTGAATGAAAAGTTAAATTATTGAATTAACTCATGATTATGTAATGTTTATAGTTTGGGCCTTATAGTTGGTATCCGAGGTCAGTTTAGAAAATAGTAGGAATTAGAATAGTATTAATATAATATCCATAAATGATTTTTTATTACGGTTAGATTGAAATGATATAGAATTTTTAGATTACCATGTTTCTTTATATGAGATATGTTTATTCAGAATGGTTTCTCGTAGAGGAAATAGGGTGGTTTGGTTGGGAGGGAATACAGAGAGAAGTAACCTTCCAAATAAACATCCTGAGCAGGTCAGAACCAGAGCTGAACTGTTTGTTGCAATAATGGATCGATTCACTCTGGAGATAAATATTGGTGGTTCTCACACAAAAGATCAACTAGTCCAACAGTATATGTATATGTTGATCACAGAGCATTTCATGAGGCAACATCTCCCATCATTCAATGGATCATATGACAATATGCAATCTGAAGGGTGGATTGAAGCAATGGAAATGATTCTTGATGAAATGGGTTGTTTTGGAAATCAAAAGGTTAGTATTTCTATTTATCATTTTGAAGGTGAAGCTAATCAATGGTGGTAAATGATTAAAAATGTTAGAGTAAGTGAATATATCGGTACCATGAAATGGGATGAATATTATAATATATTCCTTGATAAATAATTTATAAAGGTTGTTTAACTTAATATGGAGAATAAATTCTAATAATTGAGAGAAAAAGAGTAATATTTGGAGGATGCATGTGAATAAAATTGCACTTGTTTGTCAAGGTGGGTCCCAAATGTTTTCTGGGATATTGATAGTAAGATAAATAGGTTTTACACAGAATTGAAGACAAAATATCGAAAGGAGTTATCTTATAATGACTTAAAAATAAAAGAGAGTTTTTTTTATTTGTTGTGAAGGTAGAAATGGAGTTTTTTATGAACATTTATCCCATGAGAGAAAACCAAAGAAGTGATAAAGTTGTCAGGAAATGGAAAGTATTCATCAAATATTCCCAGACATAACAAAACTAAATTTCCAAATTTTGAGGTGAGTGTTAAAAGAATCCTACAGAATGTCTCTCAATATCTAGAATGTGCTCCTGATGTCGTAAGACTGGTCATATGGATCTTAACTATGTGGAAGATGATTATGAAGAAAATAAAAAACCAAAAATAAGATGATTTAGTTATAATGAGTTAAGAAATTATGACAAATATTGTCCAATGTTGATTACCCAAGGTGCGGACCACCAATATCGAAAGAAGAAGGGCATGGAAAAGTCATTTACCACAACTACGATTGATGTGGGACCATCAAATGAAGTGGCGATAGGTATATTAAGGATTTTTTGAGAATAGGACAATACTCTATTTGACTCTGGATCTTCACATTCCTTCATTTTTTATAGTGTAACACAAAAATTGGATATAGAACATCATGAAATTGATATATAAATATTGGTAAAAACTATAGTTAGAAGTATTAAATAAACCGTGATTAATAGAAATCTTCCTTTTATCATTAGCGGGGTAGTTTTTCCTGTAAATCTTGTTGAACTCTCCATAGTATAATTTGATATCATTTTGGGTATGGATTGCCTTTCAGTATATCATTCTAAATTAGATTATCATTCCATGAAATTTTTATTCAATGATTTAATACACTTGATAATATCTCTTGAAGAAAACTGGATTATTATAGAAAGTAGTTAATTTTATCTTGCTTATGTTGTTGAAAAGAAATAAAAAGTATTGATTGGAGACATTCCAGTAGTGAATGAATTCACCACTTTTTTCTGGATGAATTGTAGGGTATTTTTCAAAATTATAAGGTGGAATTTTCTAGTAATTTTTTTCCTGATGAAAAACCTATTTCAAAACCACCTTATCATATGGCTCAAGTAGAACATGTGAAATTAAAAAATCAGTTGGACGAATTACTTGATAAAGGAATCAGTCAACCATTAACAGAACCAAGGGGTTCCCCAGTTTTATTTGTGAAAATGAAAGATGGTTCTTAAAGAGTACTTATTTATTAAAGAGCCCTGAATAACATCACTATTAATAAAAAGTATATGTTACCTCATATCGATGAATTAATTGATAAGCTCTAGGGAGATCAAAATTTTCGAATATTGATTTCAGGTCTGGGTACCATCAGCTGAAGGTGAAGGAGGATGGTATTCCAATGACATCTTTTCAACGAGATATTGGCATTATGAGTGTGTAGTTATTCCATATGGGTTATCTAATGAACCAGCTATATTTATGAATCTTAGGAATAATGTTTTTGATCAGTTTTGGTATCAGTTTGTTGTTTTTTTTCAAGATGATATATTGGTATTTTTTAAATGTCGAGAAGGTCATGGTAATGACTTATGTATTTTTTTAAACCTTAATATAAATGAAACTATATGAAAATTTTAGTAAGAGTAAAATTTGTATGTAAAAAATACATTCTTAGTCTATATTTTTTCTAAATATGGCATAACATTTGATAGTTCTATAAAAAATGATGTTAAAGAGTGGCCAATACCTTACAATATCATAGAGACTCATAGTTTTCTTGGTTTATAGGGTTATTACTAAAGGTTTGTTGAAAAAATTTCTCTTTAATCTAAGGCCCTTACTATGCTAAAACTTATGAGAGTTATGATTATCTAGAAAAAATAATGTGATGATTGTTTTTAGTAACTTAAAAGAAGGTTGGTAAATGCTCAATATTTGGCACCAACTTCTAGAAATGGTGAATTTGTTATCTGCAGTGTTGCTTCCTTGAAAGGACATGGTTTTGTCCTTATACAGAATGATCTTGTAATTTCTTATTCTTCACATTAGTTGAATCCTGATGGGTTAAATTAACCTACACTTGATTTGGAGTTAACTATGGTTTTTTTTCATTAACAATTTTGAGGCATCATTTGTATGGGGTAATTTGTGAAATATATACTGATCACAAAATTTTAAAGTATATATTCACTAAAAACGAATTGATCAGGATACAGAGGCGATTGATTTAATTAATCAAGGATTATGACTGCACAATGCATTACCATCCTAGAAAAGACATAAATTGGCTGAATAATTGAGTCAATAGAGTAATGTTACATTAACCATGTAATGTTTGATACGAGATCCTTTGGTTTTTGATATGTTGAATTTAGGATTGGAAGTTGATGGTGTATAGAATATCCCTATTTTGTTTCGGGTGGCATTGAAATCATCTCTATCATATTGAATTAATAAATGAAAAAAATAAGATAGATAGTTGTTGAAAAATGATGAATTAGTTTATAAGGGTAATTTACCCGAAGTTAACATTGACAAAAACTATGTTTTGAGGTTTTGAAAAAGATTGTGTGTACCTTTTGATTCCTAGTTGAAGATTGAGTTATTATGTGATGTTTATAGTTATCTGTTTTAAATTCATCCAAGAAGTACCATTATGTAAACAGATCTAGGATAATATTTCAAGTTGGATGGAATGAAAAGAGATATTTCCGACTTTATTGTGAGGTGTTTGATTTGTCAGCAGGTTAAAGTCGAGTGGCAGTTATCAAATATAATGCATTATCCTTTTCCAACTCCATAGTGGAAATGGGAAAATGTGTCCACAGTTTCAAAGATTCATTTCTAAAGACATCTAGAGGTAACAATGTAATTTGTGTTATTGTTAATTGATTTACTAAATTAGCTCATTTTATTCTTATTCAAGATACATTGTCTCTAGATCAAATCTATTTATTATATATTCATGCTACAGATAGGATACATGGAGTTCCCCCTCCACTAAATTTGAACATTATCCCAAGTTCATTTATAACTTTTGAAATCCCTTCAAAAGTCATTTGAAACTATAATAAATTTCAGTGTAGCTTTTCATCGTCAATCAGATAGGTAGTCAGAATGAATGATTCTGACCTTGAAGGATATTCTATGTGCTTTTTCACTGCATTACCAAGGAATTTGGGATTAACATAATTATTATTTTTATTATAATTATTGTTTTCATTCCAGTATACATATGGAACCATTTGAGGAATTATATAGAAATTGATGTTGAACTCTAGAAATTTTGGGATGAAGTAAGTTAAAGGAATTTGATGTGAATGTAATTGGTATATGATATTGAAATAATGTTCAATTGATTTAAAAGCACATGAGGATAGCACAGAGCATGTAGAAAAGTAATGCGGATAACTGGTGGAATGATCTTTCATTCAAGATAGGTGATCATGTATTTATCAATGTTTCTCCATAGAAATGTGTGAAGAGTTTTAGTAAAAAGGGAAAGTCATGTATGAGGTTCATCGGACCCTACGAAATCCTATAGAACGTTGGATCAGTTTTCTATATGGTGGATTTTCCTCCATTTTTATCATATGTACACAATGTTTTTCATGATTCAATGTTCTGAATGTTTATGTCATATCCAACTCATGTTTTGAGTCCAGATCTAGTTTAGTTGTAAGACAATCTTTTTTTTTTGAGAACAACAAGTACTGTTTCCTAACCATATGGAGAAATTATTATGTAATAAGGTGATTAAACAGGTAATGGTTTTGTTGAAAACATACATGGTTGAAGAGGCAATGTGTGAATCTAGAAATTCTATGAGGGAGAAATACCCTCACTTATTTGATATGTAAATAAAATTGCGGGGATGTAATTTCCAAATTGGGGGAATGATGTAGCATCCCAGGTATTTATATAATAATACGTTTTCATATATATTATTATTTATGAATAAAATATTAATTTTACATTAAATAAAAAAAATTTTAGGATAGCGTACTCAGCATGCAACAATGGGTTTCTTTGAAATATTCTGTTGCACACAACATTGAGTTATACTGGAAAATAATATAATGTTATTATTATTTTAAATGGTAGATAAATCCTAGACATTGAAAGGGTGAGAATGGACAGAACTGACTTTAATATGATTATACAATTTTTCGAAATGTTTTACATTTATTTAATAAATTTTAGAGGACCAAAATGAGAATGAATCCAATTTTAAAAATGTAATACTCTAATATTTTTAAAATGTTGGTTTACTGCCTTTTAATAGAGAATAATTTTTAAATATTGTTTTTGAACTATTATATTATCAATTATTCATAATAAATTTCTTCCTTAGTCGTCGAACATTAAAATTTACAGTAGAGAAAAGTTTTGTATTTTTCTAATAAAATTTATATTTTTCTGAATAGTGAAAGATACTGCAATTTAATTCAAAAATGACGGTTAATATAATTTTTTTATGTTGTTAGATTTAGCATTTCATCATTTTAAAATTATAATAAGATTATATATTTATCATTTAATCCATTGGTGGTCATGGTTAGTAATTTCCCGTTGAAATAGGACATAAACAGATGCCAATATTTTGATGGTTATTACTTCTTAAAACCCATACTTTTGGTTTTGACAATCGGATCAAATTTTAAAGTAGATTCAAAAAATCTAAACTTTTGAGATTGGATAACACGATTCCATATTTGGAATAACGATGTAAAAATTGTGTAAATAGGTACATTTTATTTTTAGGTATTATGAATAGTATTTTCAGTAAATAATTAATATACCAAGGTTAATGGGTAAATCATATAGATAAGGGTAAAAAATAATATTATAATAATATTAAACTACCCTAACTCATGTCTTAATCCTATTGTATGTGTTATTTCCTACCATGGGCATCCATAAGTTGATTTTTTGACCCCAGGGATCCACATGGACGTGAAAGTGTGATTATATAATAATTAGTTTAATTTAATTAAAAATGTCACATAAACATGAATCTTTTAGGAAAAAAATTTATATTTTTGATATATAAGGGAACTCATATACTATAAAATTTCAGTATATATATAAAACGGTTTCATAAATAATTTTATTTTATTTATAATTTTCATACTTCATATAAATTAATTTATTTATGACATATTGATGATGTAGTGATTACGATATTAACAAATGATTAAAACAAATGAGATTATAAATATAAAAATAACATTATTTTGAAAATATTTAGGTAATTCAATAATTTTAGGGATTATTATGACTTTTTATCATTTAAATAATGATTTTTTTTCAAAATAATAAAGTTGATATGGATTTAAAAAAATTCATGATATGAATAGTATAAAATTAACATAAACGAGTTTAAAAAAATATTTCAATAAATGATATAATAGTCCTAAAAATATAATATTCAGAAAAATGACATATATAATTCTTATAATTTAGTTAATTAACCACTCGTGACTCTATTTTCATTTTATATTAAAATTTACAATAAGAAATGGTATGATTCAAATTAGTTACATAGGGTTAAAGCTTAAAGATAAGGTTAAATTTGTGACCACGACATTTCTAAAAACTATTTTTTGATATGTTTTTGAACCAAAATCATATTACAATTTAAATATATGGAATTGGGTCTATTTTAACTTAAAATAATATTTCAATACCATCCAATAGTGCCCCTCCTCTCTTATAAATTGGAATCACATCTACACATTTAATAACACCTCTCAATCCCCTAGTCTTGTTCATCATCTTCCAAAATAAGCAACCAAAATCACTCACTTCTTCATAGAAGCCTTCAATTTTTCATAATGAAATTCAAGAATTCCTTTGGATCAATTCAATGAGAGTTACACATTTTAAAAGGTAGCATCTTATTTAAAGATCTTTTCCATTATTTTACTTCTACACTCCATATTCTATTCTTATTCTTTGATTAGATAACAAAACCAGTATCCTAAGTATACTTGGATTTTGATATGAAATTTATTTGAACCACACATACATACACATCCATCAAATATATACAAAGATGTTATTTATCTTTACGACGAACAACTATCTCACAAAATAATGATTTTTCAATTTTCCCCAACCATCTATCATGGTGGCCATTATGATGGAACTGTATTTATATATGATGTATTTTATAATTATATTGTCTCTATGATACTATAATTTTTATTTAAAAACATAACTTTATGTTTTTCCTGGTATGTAAATACGATAATTTCATTTGAGGAAGTGTGGACTACCTACCCCTCAAAGTGATATGACTCTTCCATGCCATACATGGAACACATAAAAATGGAGTTAATGAACATAAGTAATATATATATAATATTATAATATAATGGAATTATAATATACTTATGTATCATTTAATTCTCTTTTATTTAACATTACAAATAAATGAAAGTATATTTCTTGCGTACATACGACTTACCGTCTCCATGAATGGTGAATTTAATTGTTTATTTAAAAATGTAATGGACTATTATAAATAAATATATATGGGATATATATGATATTTAAATAATGAATACTATTCTTGGTATTATGTACTTCTGACCACATTAACAATTTTGTATTTATAACAAGATCATTTTTGACTCAAATACCCAATATCGACAAAACAATAGATATTAACTAAATTATTTATTCAATTATTATAACCTAATAAAAAGTGATATAAAATTAATAATAAAAATGAAAAATGTTTTCAATCAAGTAAAAATTAACTTATGTTTTTTTAAGTAATAACAAGGAACATATGTGACGAATTGTACACAAGGTAAGCAACATTGTCTCAATCTCCTTTTATTGAGGAATATTTTGATAATATACGCCTCATTAATTTTTACGATGTATAATAACCCCCTTGTAAATTTACTTTAATTCTAGGCAATCATTTTCTATGAAGTGATTTACTAAACATAAAAATGATTGTTTTTAACATATAAACCGATAATGACCACTCTGTCACCATAATCATTATTTGATATTTGACATCACTATAACTATTATTGTACTTAAAAGGGAAAGAAATCCACATTTAAATTTTTTTTGTGATTCGGTCTCGAAAATGATTTTTGGAATGGATTGAATATTTCAGTATCTTGAAATTATTTATTTTGATTTTAACTGAAATATTATTAGTGAAAATTTTATATTTGAAATATTTTATGTGTTTTGATTATATAATGGTACATAGACATTTGATGGGAGGTTACATGATAAACTAATGATGTTTGGTTACGTGATAAACCAAATGAAAGGTGGTATTTATATAAACCATTGATGGGTGGTAACATTATAACCTCTGATGCATTGGATATGGAAGTCGACCGTATGACTATTATATTTAGCGATATGTGTGGAAGTCGACCGTATGGTTATTAGATTTATGTATGGTTATGTCCCAAGATTTATTTATATTTTATTTGTTTATTTCTTCTGGGATTGTTGAAATTGTTTCGTTATAGAAAGGTTAAGCAATGAGATTATATTCAACGAAGTATATTTACCCCTTTTAAGGTGAAAAGTATTACTTTATAATAAATTAATCATGGTTTCATGTTATCCCATGACTAATTGATTTTCATTCTTTATGTATTCGTTACTAAAATTTTTATTCTCATTACATATTTTGAAATTTTCTTCAGATGACATGAAAGAAAAATAGAGTCAAGGATGGGATAAAGGAAAATATATTCTGCTAAAACATGAAATAATGTCATGTTTTATTTTAAAGAGGTTTTGTTTCACGAAAAAATGGATAGTGATGAATATTGTCTACATGTAATATTCATGTTTTTATGTATATGTTATGACCTAATTCTATATGTTCTAAACCTAAAATGATCCATGATGTGGATGAAATGTAAAATTATTAACATAACAGAAGATTATGTAATGTTTAATGCTAGGGCCTTATAAAGGTACTAAATTATTAACCTCCTCATGCATTTACATTTTTAATGTGGTGAATATTCATATAAAATTATGTTTTGTTTATGCATGTTATGAATGGGATTCTATATGGTGAGAGTGGGATGTGATGAGGATGATATCTTATTAAATATTTAATCATAATATAAAGAGATAACATTTTTTATATGTTAGAATACTCTATTTGTTTTAAAAAAAATAAATTTTAACATCAGGACAAGTAATTCATAAAAACCCATTTCTAGAAAGTTTACATTAAGTATAAAATTTATGTTATGGTAAAATAATAAATACTATTTATTTTCACGATATATATTGGTCTATTATAAAAGAAATAAATAAACATTTTGCTGTAGAATAAATGTATAAACTCAATTTTACAAAGAATAATAATATTATAATTGATTTAATTTATTTAATATAGATTATTTTATTTTAAAGTATCACATTAAATGAAAAACATATGATTTATAATTTTGTAATGATATTAGGAAGATTATTATTTTCATACAATGAAATATTTTTATCATGAAATAAATTATATATCTTTTTATGTAGTTCCGACATCATAATGGCTTTATAATTAATTTATAGTAAATACAATTTTTTCTATATTAAATAAAGAATTTCTTTCAATAAAACTCCAAAAAACCTATATAGAATATTTTTACATTCAAAAATAAATATTTTCTTCATATAATTCACATTCAAACATTTATTAGCATAGTTTTTAAATTGTAAATAAAAAATCTAAAAAAACTACATATATTGAAAAATATCATTTCTCAGCTTTAGGTATTCCTTTTAATATTCCATTCAAATTTATAATTTAATTACTTTTTATATATTAGTTAAAATATTTTAATATCTTTTATTATAATAATAATATATTCAAGGTGGTTGATTTTATTTTTTTAAACATTAAGAAGTTACATTAATTTGAATAAACTATTTTTTATATTAAATAATATTAATGATTTATCCTTATAAATTTATAAATATGCATATATCACAACACTTTTCTTTACAATTTATTTAATTAATATAATAAATTACTAATAATGAACAACTAATATGGAACCGATTGTTTTAGTTTTGTATTGAATTTATAATAAGATATTACAATAGTATCTATTAAAAGAAAATAATTTGTAAATTTTTGGTCATTACATTTTCCCCCATAAATAAATTGGAACATAGAAATTATAATTTCTCCCAACTAATGAAAATATTAAGGGATTATATAAGATATAAATCAAAATCTAATTAGTTTCTAATGATGTATCATACTTAGTATCATTTGTATGGTAAGATAACTTCTCATTTCCCACATAAAATCAAAGTAACCTATATTCAGTTCTCATTTTACCTTATATGAAAAATACAAATATATAAAGGGATTAAATTTTTCAAGAAAGTTTTTATTAGTATTAATATTATTAAAGGCTCATGGATTTTTATATTTGAATTTTTTTTAAAAAATTATCATGTCCACTATTCCAAGAGACCGAATCCATTCCTAATATCAAATAAATTTTTTATAAAGGATATATGATCATATTTTATATAAATTGGTATCCTAAAAACATATATTATAGAGGAGTTATATATAATTGATAAAATAATCATAAAAATATTTTTTAATAATTAATCATCTAGTCATTCGAAAAGTGATTTTCTATGATTCAATACATATAATGTGGTTGAATATGACACAAATATTATTATTATAGTTCTTGAGTGGATGATTTGGGTTCCTCAATCTCTATAATTGTTTTAATCCACATCTATATTTTTTACAGTGTAGCATTTTTCTTGCATTGGTTGTTTCTAGAGCAAAATTTCCATATATCCCTTATATTACGTCATTTACTATGATAATGTCTAAGTTATCCACATTTATTATTTTTATAATTATTGTCACTTGTAGATGAATTATATTCTCATTCACCATGTCTAATGGGATCTTCACTTTTCCCGAACAAATTAGTTTATATATTTACCAGTTTTCCACATATAATTGAAATCCCAATTTCATTGGGATGTTTTCTACGGTGATTCATAACAAAATTTTGACACTATGGAAATTGAATCGCCTTTAAATTATCTTATTTTAAACACAACCAAAAATGATACCCCATCATTATATTCGTGGATGAGTTTTTATGATAAAAAAGATTTTGTTATCAATTAAAGTTAATTATATCGGGTTCAGTATAATCCTATGAATTATACCACTATTTCTAATCCTATTTTTTTCTCAATTGATGTATCAGAAAATGGTAAAGTTTTTCCCTTATTAACATTTTTCTTCCAACATGAAAGCATTACAAAAACAAAACAACTTTACATGAGTTTTTTTTGAATAAAAATTAAAATATTATTATAAAAATTCAACATCCCGATACCTACTCCACAAAAATATATCGAAATCATACTATTTGAATAAATTCAATTTATATAACTCACGGTTAAATCTATATTTTTTTATGTTTGGTTCTTTATTCCTCCAAATCATAAAAAATAATATTCCCAAATTATAATATCCGCCCTTTTAAATTCTATATTTAAAATTTACAGAAATTTATACTACAAATTAAAGATATGAATCATAAAAAAAACACATATAATTTAATATATATTGTGACATAAAAACCCCTATTTTATAATATATATTACTCACAGTCATTCACCTATTATTTTCTCATTCCTAAATATATTCAAAACTATCATAATTATCTATAATGAGTTTGTGAATTTCCCAATTATATTACATGGGAGTTTCTATCCATGTTGGAATTATTAGGCCTACTAATCATTCAATGAGTGACAATTTAGTTGATACTCAACCAGCCTTTTACAATATAATTTACCCTAAGTGGATATATGAAACCCCTATATATACATTCTAGTACATAGATATGGATGTAATTTCCAAGAGGTCATGAAAACTAATATTTTCCCAAATATAGAATATTTCAAATAAATAGACTCATTCTTAGCCTTTTCTCTAATGATCACTCAATTTATTCACCAAAAATTATGAAATATGAAAAATTTCATAAAAATACTAAATTTATATCTATAAAATAAAATTATAATTAATAATAAGACACTATAACATTATGATATCTTCTACCATTATATTATCTGGAACTAATGAAATCCAAACTATAATTTTATTCCGAATATACACTAATTTCAATTGTGATATTCCAAACATTTCTATACCATAAAAATGATATAAATGAAATATTTGTTTTTATATATATCCATATACATATAGGTTTAAGTTATTGGGAAAAAATAAAAAACATTAGCAATCAAATTCCCTAAATTTTTCTTTCAATAATAATTTCATCAACTAAATAAAAAAAAATAAGTCTATAATAACTCCTTAACATATTCAATTGTTTAATCATATAATATCTTCTTCTAGAAAATTTATATTTACCATTTTTTTAATACATGGTGAAATGGGAAAAAAATAAGGGTGGCCTCAAATACCCATTATGGTAATTTGTATACAAGAATCTATTACTAAATAAATGAAGAATGAATAATATGTAATAAACTAAATTATGATAAAATATCTCCATTTATTTAATAACACTAACATGAAAAAAATACATTGTAGATAATATAAATTTAAAATGGCCAATAATAACTAATTTCATGTTGACAAAATTCAAACTAGTAGACTAGTCATGTCTTTTCTCGATAAAATTACATAAAGAAAAGGCCTTTTACCAATTTATCTACTAATTTTCCAGACAATAGTTAATAAATCCAAAAAATGGGTAGTAATACACAAAATACAGAGGCTGTTTACTCTAATGAGACATATTATTACATCAATGGACATTTTAGTATTATGTCCCACCCATTACAAACCAAAACAATACATTAACAATATAAAGGGATTAAATTAAAAAATAATTCATAATCATATTTCGTTAGTAATTAATTAAAATTCATTTTTCAAAAAATATACATGTGGAAGTATAATACTTCCTTAGTAAAAAATTGGAATAAAATAATGATAAACCACCCAAATAAAGATGGTGGATGGGTAAATATTACATATACAAATGTTCAATAAGAAATATTTTTCATTAATATTATGATGTATTTAATTAATATCATTATTTAAATAGTATATATATTAATTAAAAATATTTCCCCATTCAATGGAATATTTTTAATTAAAATATTAATATTCATCAATAGGAATATTCGTATTGAAATTGAATGTACCCTAATTAAGGGATTATTAGCAAGGTAGTGGTGATGAGTATCAAATTATGGAAGGATATTAATAGGAAATGAGAATGTAACAATGATCTCATGAGGCTGTAATTAATATTCATAGAAAAATAATTGGATTGTAAAATAATTCAACCAAAAGTAATAATTTATCTACCATAAAATAATAATTTTAAATAATAGTTATCATAACACATAGATAATGTAAATTTATTTATAGAGAAATTATGAATTTATTACCACTATGAATATAATAGTTATAATATGATATTCGTGGCATATCTTATAATTCCCAGGGAATAAGACTAATTATGAATTATATAAAAAATTGTTAAATGTGAACAAAATGTAAAATATTACTTGGATCCCAACATTAAAATAGTACATCGGTGTTCTAGATTTAATATGAAAATCCCTATGAATAAAAAAATAATTGAACTAAAAAACCATTATAACTGAATTCATGAGAATATATTTTTAATCTCTATAAATAAATTATGAAATTAATTTTTATAAAATCATTGAATAAAATAATTCATGTTAGATGATGATGCTGAAGAATAATCAACATAATTCATGAAATAAATTGTGTTATGAAAACCCATACATTGTATATGTTTATTGAAATTAAAACACATTAATGTGGAACATGGGTATGATTTGAAAATATTATATATTTTGAGAAAAATATGTTGCATATAAAAATATAATCTATTTTCCCAAATAAGTGATTCCTTTGGTAAATATGAATTATATTTCCATGAAAAAAATTATATGTAAAAATACATACAGTTATTTTAGGAAATGAATTAATAGAATATTAAATGGTAAGTATTAAAAGTATGTTAAAATATCCTAAATTTAAGGATATTAATTTTTATTTACATACATATGGATGTTAATAAGCAGTATAAAATAAATGATGATTCACAATATCAGCAATCAATCAAGGAATTTAAAATAGAGATAAATAACCCTTAAAAATTCATAACATAAATTAAATTATTATAAATGTAATAACATGTTGTTTCTCATAAAACCACATCAAGAGATTTGTAAAATAAATGCATTTTGATTTAATAAAAACATTTAAAATATATGGCGTTGATGAATTTGAAATATAACACAATAAATAATTGAGGAAATAAAACCCTTACCATAATTGATGACATCCACTTGAGATCATGAATTTTATATATACGAAAATTAACTATATTAAAATCATCCAAAGGATTCCTATTCATATATAGAATATATAATCATAATTTCTAATTTCACTCTTCTTATATATTATTTATTTATTATCTTTTCTTAAAATGTTGTGAGTAATTTTGATCCTTGAGTACTAGATTTGAAATATTACTGTTGTTCACTAGTATTCTAAAAATTAATTATTAAAATAAAATATAATACATAGCAAATTATTCACTATAAATATATATAATTATTTTTAATTACATAATTTCATTATATATTATATTTCCTTAAAATCCATAAAAATGACATCGATGTTGAGCTTATTTCAAGGAAATTTTAATGAAAAAAAAGATGGTATCATAATTATTGAGTTTAAAATTAATTTTACAATTCCAAATATAATAATAAATGAATATATACTTATTTAAAAAATATGGTTTCTACAATAATGTTAAAAAGATCATCTATGATGTTATTATATATCATTTTTATTGTTAGTTGTTAGGATGTCCCAAACATGAACATAATATAAATATTGTGATATAATTTATGTATTTTTATATTTTGGAATCATATTTTAAAATATATAAATAATTTAAAACCAAAATTTATTAACAATTAGATTTGTTAATTTTTTGTAGTGGTAGTCCATAAAAACACATGAATGGTTTTTTATTTATCATAATGGTAATGGGAGAATATAGTAAATCATTATTCTGAAAATATAACAACATCTAACATAATAAAAACAATCATAACATAATATATGAATTTGAAAATTATATTATAAAGGTAATCATAAAAAAGAAATAATCTTATGTAAATGTTTGAACGTACAGTGAGAACATTGAGTTTTTACATGGGGGAATCCTCGGAAAGGTGGAAAATATGGAAATTTATTTTTCCTAGAATATTATTTAAGTGACATAGGATTCCAGGAAAATGAATTTAACATCCCATCCTAGCTTCTAACTAAAATGTGCAATGAGATAGTTTTCCAAAAATACACATGTGTGTCTCTTTATACTCTACAGGATGCTAAATAGCAGTGTGGTTCAAGTGTGTGTTTGTGGAGAGACTCTAACCTCATATTATTTTATGAAAAAGAGAAGAAATAATTATTTATCATTTATTAAAATGAATAAAATGAATTCCAAAGACCCAAATATTTATAGGACGTAATTATAAATGATATTTATTAATGTCTTGATTGAACATGGCATACAAACAACACAACTGTAACTCTACATGATCATGAATCCATGGGCCTCTGCCCTATTCATCATGTATCTATTCTCAAATTAAACAATGACATAAGGTCTATATGCACACATAGGTTCATGTATCTGCAGTGACAAATACATATCATTATCTCCTCCAACAATGGTGAACCTATAATAATTTATCATAAGTTCATTATTAGGAAAAATCGTCATCCTAGATAAGACATATATGGAAAAAATAAAAAAATAAAATCATAGTAAAACCTTGGGTCTATGATTCTAATCGATGATACATTCTTTATCCTAAGATGAGATGAATTTAAACACTAATCAATTATATATATATATATATATATCTGTGTATAAATATAAATTCCCATAAATACAAATACATATATATATATATATGGGTATGTTTATAAAATAAATAAATAAAATAATTCCACAATAGATCCTTGATACCATAATCTCAATAGAAAATATCTTTTTTGGCCACTGCCTGAAATTACTCAATGATAGAAATGTATCCATAGTGGGAAAATATTTTAGACTTAGGTACACCTATACACTCTTTCAGTCAATAAAATGAATGTTTCCAGGTAAATAATTGATATCCTATTAAAATTGGACATTTACATGATTTTGAAATAGGACACAAGGTATGTAACCAAGGAATCCATATATAATGATAATCAAACATAAAAAAATAATTTTTTGTACGATTCCAACCACTTAATTTCAACATGGAAATCCAAGTATTACTCAAGATGTATAAAATAAAATTTAATTATGACTCTGTCCAATGAATTATCCTATATGTGAATACATGTATCACTCTATTTGTAACAAAATTCTTTATCCATATTAGTCTTTCCAATACATTACATCATGTTTATCTATGTATCACTCAAGTATTGTTATGAAATGAAATAATGGTGCATATAACCTTACCCTAACATTCTTCTTTAGGCCTCTCTCTTAGTGTGAAGAACAAATCCTTCAGTGTATCCATAATCAATTTTGAGTATCTCCATGTCCAATACTAAGGTAAAGTAGGATCAAAATTAAAATAATTTTAATTATATATAGAATACTAAAAAACTATACACAATATCTAGATCCAAATATGTACATATAGGAATCCCAATAAACAATTAGGTGTATGATCTAGATCTTAGGATGTATGTCTAGGTATCCATATATAGACATATTCTCAATAGTTGGATCCTAGTATGTACATATGGTCATTAAAAATAATTTTGATGTCAAAAAAGAGGATTTACAGTAGGATCTATGGTAGTAACATGGGGAAACCTGATAACATTTCACATTGTGTCAGGTACATTAGAAAAATTCCATAAAATACCTCTGAAAATCATAGATGTATAAACATTAATCAGGTAAAATCAGAAATAATAATGTGAGGGTGTAAAAATTACAAAAACAAACACTATATCCCAAATATATCAGTCTGAAATATCATTAAATATTCTAAGGTATCAACCACTACAATCACTTTCACAATTGTAACACACTAGCTCAGGTTCATTCAATCATCAAGTCACCCACTGTGTCTCATATATCAAATATAGGAAATGGGTAATTTTCAAGATCCAAATAAAATTACTCCTTCTTAGTATCCAATGAGTTTGTATGAATTAAATAAAATGTCTATTGTGATCCATTTAGATAATATCTCATTGTATAAATAATACATGAGATCCCCATAAAGTTATTTTATATGGAGAAATCCAAATGGGATCCTCAAAATGAGTAATTAAGTAGTGTAATACCTCAAGCGTTCCTTATAAATAATAATCCCATTGACTCAATTTATATAAGGGTGTATACCACAAGGGATTTGAACTCATGGGAAAATATATGTAAGAAACATATAAGGGAGTTGGGAAATAGACAATTTCATAAAGATGTTTCACACTCTAGTGATAAATGAAAATGATAACTGAAGGAACCACCACCCTAATATAAATCAGTTTCCCTAAAATACTAATTGTATGTACTTGAATCTTTTTAAGGGTTTCACCATAAATATCCTTTTGCAGAAATTTTTAAAAGGAATTCTAATGTGTCTAATTATAGCTTTGAGGAATTTAATTACCAAAACCTATCTACAATGTAGAATGTGATAAATACACGACATGTATATCAACATACGTGGGTTTTACTATGGAATCTTCTCCTGGTCATGTATTCTAGATGAACATTGTGTGTAAGGCCCATGACCATTTTGTGTGCCCTACATTGGGTGTTTTCTCATCTACCTTACATGACCTAGACATTTGATCTACAATTCCATTGAAGTCTTACACGACATGTATCCAACATCGGTTCATCCAATGTAACAAAAACAGCAGATTTTCCTTTCATGGATATTTGACAATGTATTAGGTCAGATTACAAGGTAAGACAACACATTATGTATACCATGTACATGGTGTATAGTTATGAAATTCCCATCTAGCCATGTACTCGGATACATGTTTGAGTACTACTATATGTCATGAATCTCTATCAATAATGTGTACTTCCAGATGTGATATTACCCAAACCTAAATAACACAAGGAGTTTGTTCCATTATACCACTCATTGTTATTGTGATTTATCTATCACGAACCCATGAAATCATCCCAAATAAATGATTTTCTCAAAAGAAGAAATTGATTTTCCTGCTATTGGAAATTAAGAGTCATAATTGGGACTTAAAACTAAAATGTGTAAAATATATAGTGTTTTTATTGTAAAATATTTGTCCAAACATTGGGAAGATTCCTCCTTTGAAGAACATATTTCCATGTTCTACATCTGTAACGACCTGAGTCCAGAGCCCCTCCACTGGTGCCCCGTACCCGGTTCACCACATGACCTCAAGCGCATTTCCCTGAACACCAAAGGTTGCCGACTAGCAGTGAGGGCCTTGGTGAGTCAGTGGAGAAACTATTCCCTCATTCGGTAAGGTATACAAGGTAAGAAAAAAACAATAAACAGCGTAAGCAGTTAACAAAATTCATAACAACAGAAACAAAACAGCGGAAGCAATGTAGATATATAACTATGGTGAAAATGATGCAAGAAGTACAAGTATCTAAGGAAAACAACAAACAAAACAACGTGCTTAAATACAAATGAATCCAAGTTCAAAAGAAAAATAAAGTAATCTCCTCAGCATCGCGAGCCACGGCTCGTTCCCATGATCCTCACCTCCTGATGCAGTCAAGATCCTGATGTTGAAGGGTGCTTGCCCTTATCTATACCTGCAGCAACATAGTCTGCTTGGGCCCAAAAGCATGGAGAAAACAGGGTGTGAGATACAATCCCATTAGGCAATCACCGAAAGATTTTTGCCTAACAGTCAATGAATACATGGCAGTAAATATAAAAGAAGCAGTAAACAGGAAAGCACAAGAAGCTATAATCCACAATTCTAATAAGTAAAGTACACAAGTAAGAAACCATCAACAAAAAAGCAAATAGGTAACCCTCTAGGTAGCTCTCGCAGCCTAACCCCTATGGTTCAACCTATAGTACTAGAAACCCTCTAGGAGGCACACATAGTCTCACCCCTCTGGTTCAGCTATGGAATTAAGCAGACACTCTAGGGAAGCACTCACCGTCAATTCCCCCTATAGTCTCGTATATTGCGAAAGGCTCTCTGGGGAAGCACTCAATGTCAATTCCCCCTGTGGCCTGCGTCGTGGATCTACAGACTCTCTGGGGAAGAAGTCAACGTCAATTCCCCCTATAGTCTCACATCATAATAAAAAGACACTCTGGGGAAGCCCTTCCATCAATTCTCCCTTTGATCTACTACTCTAGGTTCTCATAGTCCTGAGTATAACCAAACATGCTCAGCGCGTGTGTATCGTCCAAGTAATCCTCAAGAACTACATGGCTATCATCTAAGGCTCAACATCAATAAAAAGTAACAGTTCTACTATCCTACAACTAGGCATGGAAACTGGAAAAACTACCAACAAGAAAAACATGCATGGAAAAGAAACCTGAGCACAAAATAAATTAATCTACTCACAAGAAATAACCACTACTAAAGAAATCAATCAAATCAAGTAAACAACAAGGGAAAAATAGGAAACACGCAATACCCCGTTCAAGGGTATTGGTGGAATTTTCAAATAATATTTATCAACATTCTACAGAAAGGCACAAACCACCTACCTCGATCCTAAGAGATCGATATACGTGAACCTCGATGACAGATTCCCCTTAGAACAATATAGATCTGAGAAATCTCACAAAACGTTCATCCCACGATAACTTGGAAATGAGGGGAAATCAAGAAACAAGTCTAAATCAGAAGGAAGAAATCACCTTTGTGATTACAACGCAATCGACCATGCTTGAATCGGAGAATAGACGGTGGGGTAGAAGCTCAGAGAAGATTCGGTCGCATGGTCGCTTCCGGGCGGACAAAAACTGGAGAAGAAGATGAAACTGGGGTTTAGGCGTGACCCTATTCTATTTAATGAAAAAAAAGAAAGTACACGGCGTGTACTTCTTGAGTACACAGCGTGTAAATCTATTTTTTTATGTACACCAAATTAACTGGCCTCCACCTCAGCCTTACACACTGTGAGTGTGGCCCGGGCATGACCAGCACACCGGCTTCGAGCCGTGGAAGAGTACACGGCGTGTACTCAGAAATTACACAACGTGTACTTCTGAAATTTCTAGAAAATTTATTTTCCATAATGACTCCAGAAAAAGGGAAAACATACCTGAACGAAATTCCAGGTTCTTACAAACATCCCCCCTTAAATAAATTTGTCCCCAAATTTCCCTAATGAGGTGGAGAAGAAGAAACCACAAACAGCTCCGGCCACTACGATCGTACATAAGCCTCCCTCTCCCAGGTCTCGTCCTGTACTCGCATGTGCTTCCATAGCACACGTACCAGAGGAACAGACCGCCCACGGAGAACCTTTGTACTGTAATCGAAAATCCGGATAGGATGCTCCTCGAATGACACATCCTCTTCAAGATCGAATTCCTCAGGCTGGAAGATGTGAGATGGGTCTGAAAAGTAACGTCGGAGTTGAGAGACATGGAAGACGTCATGCATGTCCCGATACCTCTGAGGTATCTGCAACCGATAGGCGACCGACCCAACTCTCTCCAAGACCTCAAACAGCCCGACGTACCGCTGTGAAATCCTACCATTTCTATTATTCCTTTTGTGTCCCAACCTTGGTGCGACACGTAGGAGAACCTGATCACCAACAACAAACTCTAGAGGTCGTCTCCACCGATCAACATAAGACTTCTATCGAGACTGCGTTATAGCCATCCTCTTCCAAATCAGCTCTATCTGCTCTGATGTCTCCTGAACAAGACGAGGTCCCGGCTAGGTTGTCTCTCCTGCCTCCAGCCAGGATAAGGGTGACCGGAATGGCCTACTGTACAAAGCCTCGTATGGCACCATCTGAATGGTCGCCTGGAAACTGTTTTTGTAGGCAAAATCTACCAGAGGAATATGCTTCTCCCAAGAACCGCCAAAGTCAAGGATGCAAGCTTGGAGCATATCCTCAAGCACCTGGATCGTGCGCTCAGACTGGCCATCAGTCTGGGGATGGTAAGCTGTACTCAAAATTACATGTGTACACAAGGCCATCTAAAGCCCCTTCCAGAACTGAGAGGTAAATCACACATCTCTGTCTAAAACAACAGTGTGCAGAACTCCATGTAGATGAATGATCTCTTGGATGTAAAGTCATCCCTGATCATCGACACTGAAGTTCTCCTTGATCAACAAGAATTGAGAAACCTTTATAAGCCTTTCGACGATGACCCAAACATCATCATTCCATTTCGGCGACCTCAGAAACCTAGTCACGAAGTCCATCGCAACATCGTTCCACTTCCACTCCGGAATGGGTAGCTGCTGTAGAAGGCTCGTTGGTCGCTGATGCTCTGCTTTCACCTACTGACAAGTAGAACATCTCATGACAAAACCAGCAACATCCTTCTTTATACCTGGCCACCAGTACTGGCGATGAAGATACTGATACATCTTGGTGATGCGAGGATGAACTTCCCAAACAGAGGAATGGAAATCCTGCATCATCTCCTCGCGTATATCTAATGGCACCCATACGCATCCCTGGAAATGCAAAATCTCATCCCTGCCCACTGTCCATCGAGGAATAGGGTCCTCTCTTGACACACTCTCTCGCAGGACTATGACTTCTAAGTCTGATAGATGCCTCATCCGTACCCGATCAAGTAGCATGGAGGTAACAGGTACAGAAGATATAATAGTTTTTTCCCATCTTTTGTGCACCTCCAGATGCATCTCAGAGAACAGAGCCATCAGCTACCACTCACTACTGGCCTCTTGAACTGCCTGAATCTATGTTCTTCAGCTCAATGCATCCACCATGATGTTTCCCTTTCCCAGCGTATAGGAAGCCTAGAAGTCAAAAGACTGTAGATACTCACCCCACCTGTGCTGCCTCAGATTCAGATCACGCTGAGTGAAGATATACTTGAGACTGTTGTGGTCAGTGAAGACCACAAAGTGATCTCCTAGATGATAGTGTCTCTAACAGCGCAAGGCAAGAACAACAGCAGCAAACTCCAGATCATGCGTAGGGTAGTTTCTCTCATGCAGCCTCATCTTCCGAGACCCGTACGCAACGACTCCATCTCCCTGCATACGCACAGCTCCCAGCACGATACCGGAAGCATCACAATAAACAATGTATCTCTTTCCTAGCTCTTGCAAGACTAGTATCGGTGCTGAAGTCAACCTCCCTTTCAGCTCCTGAATGGATGACTCACAAGAATCCGACCATAAGAACATCACCCCCTTCTTGTTAAGACCTGTCAAAGGTGTTGTTAGATGATAAAATTCCCGAATGAAGCATTTGTAGTATCCATCTAGCCCTAGGAAACTCCATACCTCAAAGATGTTCTTCGGTTGATCCCAGAAAACTACAGCTCTCACTTTCTCTGGGTCCACGACGAAGGAATCCATGTAAGGATGGAACACTCGGTTCATCAGTGCCATAAAAACAGCAGGTGCGTTCTTGAGTCCGAAGGGCATGACTGTATACTTGTATAGACCATAACTGCTCCTGAAGGCTGTTAGAGGTATATCTGATGGTCTAACGCGCAACTGATGATAACCAGACCCCAATTCAATTTTCAAGAACACTCGGGATCCTCGAAGGTGATCAAATATGTCATCAGTCCACGGTAAGGGATATCAGTTCTTGAACGTCAACTGGTTCAGCTTCCGATAATCCACACAAAGTCGAAGGGTACCGTCTGCCTTCTTCACAAATAGAATAGGAGAACCCCAAGGAGAAGTACTGGGTCGGATGAAACCCTTAGCATGTAGCTCGTCCAACTGCTTCTTAAGCTCCTGAAACTCAGGTGTGGCCATCCTATATGGAGGAATGGACATCAGTGCCACTCCTGGAACGAGCTCAATAGAGAAGTCTACCTCACGATCCAGAGGAAAACCCGAAAAGTCATCTGGAAAGACATAATTGAAGCGATCCACCAATGGAGGAAAATCCAAATGTGGAGTCCCCTGGTCATCAAGGTAAAGGCTAGCAATCTGGGTAGTCACCCCTTCTAGCCCAAGATGCACGAGTCCTGTCCAACTTGCCCGACCGACCCATTAGACTCTATGAAGAAAAGATCCACCCTCTGGTGAGACGAATCTCACTCTGCGGCGATAGCAGTCGACGACTGCCCGGAAGGGAACCAACCAATCCATGCCATGTATGAAATCATAGCATGTAATCTCTAGGACATAGATATCCCATAAGAAGTGATACCCTGCAATCTCGAGAGGGCACTCTCTACACCGGCGTACACTAGATGTCCTCGTTCCCAATGGTGTGTCTAGTGTCAACGAGTCGGCAGAAGAAAGGATGAAGAGTCCAAGGCTCTCCACAACGGCAATAGAGATAAAACTATGCGTAGCACCGGTATCAAAAAGGGCTGAAGATAAAACTGAGGCTACTAAAATCGTACCTCGAACAGTAGAAGGGTCGGGATCCTGCTCATGATAAGTATACTCCACGTCGAATGACTGGCCCGCACAGCGGCCCTGCACCCCTAACTAACCACTCTGAGCTGAACCTCCCTGCTGGTGCTGAGGGACCTGTGGATGACCACCACGGCCTTGACCTCCACCTCGGCCCGAACGGCCAGAAGAACTCCAGTTCCCTGAATGCTGAGAGACTATTGGGGGTGATCCTAAACGAGGAGTCATGGAAGAACCCCGGTCACCTACTTCTGGTGAGAAAAACTGGCAGAAACGCTTATGGTGGCCCATCTTGCCGCAAGATCAGCACTCCACGGGGTCTCTCTGGCACTACGACCTCGTGTGCCCCATCGGGCCACACTAGTTTCACGTCACCTGGATGCCTGATGATGCGTCTCTCTTCCTTGAATCACTGCATGTAGGATCCATACGACGCATCTTGCTGTCATCTGGAGGAAGGCTAACTCTGGAAGCCGAACCACCCTGACTCGCAGCCCCAGAGTCTCTCAGATTGCGCTCTGCAATCAGTGCCTAGTTAACGATGGATGTAATGGAAGTCACCTGGAAGATGATCACCTGCGAGTGGATCTCCTGCCTGAGTCCATCCTCAATCTTCCTCTCCAAGAACACCTCACTCCCATCCCGAAGGGGTGTAAAACAATACAGCTCAGTGAAACGAGAGGAATACTCCATGAAAAGTAGAGTACCCTGCTCTAAGCTCATAAACTCTTGGGCTCGATCGGCCCTCAGGGTCTCTGGGTATAAGTAGTCTTAGAACACAAGATGGAACTCCTCCCAAGTCATAGCCTGCTGTTGACCCTCCTGTGAGATCACGTCCCACCACATCTTGGCGGAGTCTCGGAGCATGTAGGTGGCGAGCTTGACCCGCCTCTCTGGAGGCATCTCCAGATGCTCGAATATAGTCATCATGGCATTCATCCATGACTCTGCAGCCTGAGGTCCTCCCTCCCCCGAGAACGTGGGAGGATGCTGCTGCTGAAAGACTCGTGTCAAGTCTAGCATACACGAGGCAGGAGGCGGTGCTCCCTGGAAGGCCTGCATCATCCTCATGAAACCTTCCCTGAACTGCTCATCAGCGACCGCGACTGGTATAACAACCGGTACCATGGATGGATTGGCTGGGGGATCGATAGGAAGTCCCTGATCAGCCCTGTCTGGAGTCTCATTACTGCCTGACGAGAGACGTACGACCAGGGGACATCTCGGAGCAATAGCTCTGAAAGATCAAAAGCACACCTTAAATCAGGAAAACAAGGATATAGAACACAAGGGTACTAAATGGAAACAGGGGAAGAAAACACACAATATTGCAAACAAATAACTACACGACGTGTATAAAAACTACACGTCGTGTCTACTTAAGCCACTGACATGGGTGCGTACTCCTGCCCTACAAGTCGTGTACACTTCAAACTACACGGCGTGTTGACCCCAACAAATGGCGGGTACATGAAAACTATTCCCCTGCCTGAGTCTCCATACATGGCTAACCCATACGGTTCGACTCAACCCGAGGCAACACGACTTGTTCGAAACAAACACGGTGTGTACTAGACAAGGATTCGGCGACAAGTGTTATTAAGTACACGACTGTCTACACGACTGGACCTTTCATGGTGTGCTACGAACAAGAACGGCGTGCATAGGCGAAGGTGACACTGTCCTGTGTTTTTCGTGACACGGATGGGTGCCTGGGCAAGACTACACGACGTGTTCTGAACAAACACAGCGTGCAGAAAAGAAGGTCACACCGGCCCGTGTGTTTCGGCATGGCAAGAATGCATGACATGTGATTTCTACATGTGCCTATATGATGCATGACACGACATACCCTCATCTCATCGGGTTGAGAGAGAAATAGAACCGAAATATCAAAACAGTAACAACACAAGCCATGTGAACCACTCTAGGTGAAATCAGATCTGCTGTAAAATCTCAAAACCAACAACTACAATTAACGAGGTAGTATGGCTTTTATCTGTACACGGGTTAGCTACTCCCGAGCATAGATTAATGCCAATTATCGAATCCTTCCTATCTCTGGCTATGGTTTCCAAACAGTAAGGAAAGAGAAAAGAACCCATCTAATACCAAATGTGACAACCAGGCCCTGGTGATAGCACAGAATTCCAGAAACACGGCCGGGTACCTGGACATCACTACACTGTGCGTTCCCTATGGCCACGACAAGTTATAACCAATCTTCCCCGGCCTGTGTTGTTAGTGACACGGTAGGGTACACGGCTCCGAACTCACATGGCGTATACCAATGGTACACTACGTGTTCCCGAAGTTACTCCCATGACACCGTGTTCTGCCCACACGGTCAGTGACATGGCCTAAAGACTACACAACGTGTATCCAAAAGGAACACACCATGTATTCTTGGTTTTTCTGGGCCGCAGCTAATAAACTGCGCAGAATTCAAGAAACACTAAAACAAGGGAAAAGGTGCCAAATTCTGATTTGTGAGGGCCTATAAAACCTCAAGAACCAAAATTCAGAGTTCATTTTTAAGAAAGGAACAAAACAACACTTTTCTAAAATAACAGAAGAGAATATATCAAGCAACTATCACAACAGCATGCATAATCTACACATAGCCTATCACAACAACATGCAATCACGAATGCTCCCTAGATGGCATGGCAAGAATGCATGACATGTGATTTCTACAAGTGCCTATATGATGCATGAGACAGAATACCGTCATCTCATCGGGTTGATACAGAAATAGAACCGAAATATCAAAATAGTAACATACAAAGCCATGTGAACCACTCTAGGTGAAATCAGATCAGCTGTAAAATCTCAAAACCAGCAAATGCAATTAACGAGGTAGTATGGATTTTCCCTGTACACAGGTTAGCTACTCACGAGCAGAGCGTAATGCCAATTACCGAATCCGTCCTACCCTGGTCTAAGGTTTCCAAACAGTAAGGCAAGAGAAAAGAACCCCACTGATACCAAATGCGATAATCGGGCCCTGGTGATAGAACAGACACCCCGCCTTAACATGGTCGTCGGGTCCTGGCCTACCAGGTACTACCAGTTGCCCCACAGACACGTGGGGCCCACCCTGGTGTCCACCCACGTGCCCGAACGGGTGATCTAACTAATGATTGTCCCCACAGGCCAACACATGTCCTTTCCAGTGTGATTTGTCTCCACTCACACCAAACCTGGGAAACATCCCATAAGGTCACTCATCCTGATCACTACTCCAAGCCAAGCACGCTTAACTGTGGAGTTCTAATCAGACAGGCTCCCGAAAAGGAAGGTGCACCTTGTTGACATGAGTCATATCATTTAGTCATTTAACCCTTTATCATTTGGGGGTGTTACAATGATGCGACAAGCGGACCCTAGTGATAGCACAGACACCCCGCCTTAACATGGCCGTCGGGTCCTGTCCTACCATGTACTACAAGTTGCCCCGCAGACACGTGGGGCCCACCCCGGGGTCCATCCACGTGCCCGAACGGGTCATCTGACTAATGATTGTCCTCACAGTCCAACACATGTCCTTTCTAGTGTGCTTTGTCCTCACTCACACACACCCTGGGAAACTTCCTAGAAGGTCACCCATCCTGATCACTACTCCAGGCCAAGCACGCTTAACTGTGGAGTTCTAAGCAGACAAACTCCCGAAAAGGAAGGTGCACCTTTTTGACATGAGTCATATCATTTAGTCATTTAACCCTTTATCATTTGGGGGTGTTACAATCACAACCCCCCCCCCCATTTAAAGCACAACATCCTCGTTGTGGGGCCTACAACTAAACCCAGATAGTGCACCGCACTTAAGGCTGGGTTCCTCCTCTGATACCAAATGTAAGGACCTGAGTCCGGAGCCCCTCCACAAGTGCCTCGTACCCGGTTCGCCACATGACCTCAATCGCGTTTCCCCGAACACCAGAGGCTAACGACTAGCAGTGAGGGCCTTGGTGAGTCAGTGGGGAAACTATGCCCTAATTCGGTAAGGTATACAAGGTAAGAAAACAACAATAAACAGCAGAAGCAGTAAACAACATGCATAACAACAGAAACCAAACAGCGGAAGCAATGTAGATATATAACTATGATGACAATGATGCAGCAGGTACAATTATCGAAGGAAAACATCAAACACAACAACGTGATGAAACACAACTGAAACCAAGTGCAAAATAAAAACAAAGTAATCTCCTCAGCATCGCGAGCGACGGCTTGGTCACATGCTCCCCAACTCCTGATGCAGTCAAGATCCTGAAGTAGAAGGGCGCTTTCCTTTATCTATTCCTGCAGCAACATAGTCTTCTTGGGCCCAAAATCATGGACCGAACAGGGTGTGAGATACAATCCTAGTAGGCAATCACCCAAATATTTGTGCCTAAAAGTCAATGAATACAAGGCAGTAAATAAACAAGAATCATTAAACAGGAAATCACAAGCAGCTACAATCCACAATTCTAACAAGTAAAGTACACAAGTAAGCAACCAACAATAAGAAGAAAACAGGTAACCCTCTGGATAGCTCTCACATCCTAACCCCTATGGTTCAACTTATAGTACTAGAAACCCTCTGAGAGGCACACACAGTCTCACCCCTCTGGTTCAGCTACGTAATTAAGTAGACTCTCTAGGGAAGCACTCACCGTCAATTCCCCCTATAGTATCGTATCATGTTAAAGGCTCTTTGGGGAGGCACTCAATGTCAATTCCCCCTGTGGCCCGCGTCGTGGATCTACAGAATCTCTGGGGAAGCACTCAACGTCAATTCCCCCTATAGTCTCGCATCGTAATTAAAAGACACACTGGAGAAGCCCTTCCGTCAATTGTCCCTTTGGTCTACTACTCTAAGTTCTCACAGTCCTTAGTATAACTAAACATGCTCAGGAAGTGTGTATCATCAATGTAAACCTCAAGAACTACTTGGCTATCAACTAAGGCTCAACAGTAATAAAAAGTAACAGTTCCACAATCCTACGACTAGGCATGGTAACTGGAAAAAACCCCAACATAAAAAACAAGCATGGAAAAGCAACCTGAGCACAAAATAAATTACTCTACTCACAAGAAATAACCTCTACTAAAGAAATCAAGAAAATTAGGCAAACAACAAGGGAAAAACAGGAAACACGCAATACCCCGTTCAAGGGTATTGCTGGAATTTTCACATAATATTCATCAAAATTCTACAGAAAGGAACAAACCACCTACATCGATCCTTGGATATAGATATATGTGAACCTCGATGACAGATTCCCCTTAAAATGACGTAGATCTGAGAAAACGCACAAAATGTTCATCCCATGATAACATGGAAACGAGGGGATATCAAGAAACAAGTCTAATGCATAAGGAATAACTCACCGATGGGATTCCAATGCAATCGACCATGCTCGAATCGGAGAACAGATGGTGAGGCAGAATCTCGGAGGAGATTCGGGCATATGGTCGCTTCCGAACAGACGAAAACTAGAGAAGCATATGAAACTGGGGGTTAGGCGCGACCCCGGTCCATTGAATGAAAAAAATGAAAGTACACTGCGTGTACTTCTTGAGTACATGACGTATACTTCAGTTTTTTTCCATACTCCAAATTCACCGGCCTCCACCTCAGCCTTACACACCGTGTGTGTGGCCCGGGCATGGCCAACACATGGCTTCGAGCCGGGGAAGAGTACACGGCATGTACTCAAAAAGTACACGGCGTGTACTTATGAAATTTCCTGAAAATTTAATTTCCTTAAAGACTCCAGAAAAAGGTAAAACATACCAGAATGAAGGTCTGGGTTCTTACAACATCAATTACATGGTGATAAATATCCTCCTGAGCATCTCAGTGCCACCACTTTATCCCTCACCCTTTTAATCTCTAACCCCATCCCTTATCCACTTGGTCACGTTGATTGAAATACATATGGGGAGTTTGTGAAGATGTGTAATACCCCGACCCCAGTTACCCATAGTCGGTGCATTATTGCGTACCATTGTCATGATCACAAAAGATCATGTCTCGAAAGACCGATTTGTTTAGTAGCCTTGGAAATACTAGATACATTCATAAATGTTACATTACATCATAAAAGAAAACAAAACTACAACAACATCTTGTCTTAATAACCCCTCATATTATCCCTGTAGGGCATTCATAATATACTTCTTCACATCCTGGAAAAACTAAAACATTGAAAGGGGTGATCTTAGATGCTCGGAAAGGATAACAATATTGCGGAAGATTTCATAAATAAACATTAACATTTAAGGCAATGTATAACTAAAACAAAATCCATTTTAAACATGAACTTAAGCATAATATGGCAAAAATAAATTAAATAATTCCATTTAATCATACACATGGATATTCTACTAGTCGAATAATCACATGCAATGTCAATAACCACTTTCTTAATGATGGAATGCATAATGCCAGACTATCATAACCACGTAGCCATGGCCTCGTGCCAAGACTACAAATAAAATTTTTCCAAGGCCTCGTGCCAAGACACTAGTTTGTCTCATGAGACCAACCGATGCATCGAGGAGGTATAGAGGGCTCCACCCATCACTTATTAAGTCCAATGCATTCCTCATATGAATAGGTTTAAACATATCATAACCATAACATAATTGTATCACATAAAACATGCATAAAGGAAACATATGATTTCCACACTTCAATCACACGATATAAATACAACACAGTGATATAATAAATACATTATCAAAACCTTTTTCAATACCAAAATAAAAGAAAAGTAAAACATGGTATTTATTTTTCTTTTAAAAAAATGTTATGGCTTATAGAGGAAGTCGAAACTCAAATAATAGTCACAGCGGCGGAAAATTCATTGTCGCCGCATATGTAAGAAAAAACAATCCTTTTGTTATTTAGTAAAAATTCTTCCTATAAAAAGATTCCTTTTGAATAAAAGTAAAAGTCAAAGGGGTTTATACACCGCATAAATGAAAGTTGTGTATAAAACCAAATATGCCTCAATTAAAGGATATTGGGACGAAGTCCTTAAAAAGATAATTTTTAAAATAAAATAGATCTATTATGTGTATTTACTATAAGTACACATAAATAAAGTACAAATACAAGATAGGACATAATAATATCTTGGCATAATTTGAAAGTAGGAGATTATCCCAATGAATTGAAATTGGGTTAAGAAGTTACCTTACCTTGTGTCTGACTTGACTCGACCATTCTTTAACCTCCTGAATAACAAACTAGAGTTAATTTCTTTTTTCTTAAGAACCTTTTACATGTTCATTATTCCTTTTATATCACTTATTACCATTTTATGAACATTATGTAATTATTTAAGTTAATAACGGTTATTTTGTCGATCTTTGGTACTTGAGTCAAAAATAACCTTCTTATAATTACATGTTGTTTATGTGGTAGAATATCCATTATCTCCAGAATTATATTCATGATGTAGATATCATATATATCATATATATCCAGTATATAAATTCATTTATAATATTACATAACATTTTGATGTAAGAAATGAAATGCACCGTTCATGGAGACGGTAAGCCGTACGTACGCATGAACGCTATTTTCATATATATTTCATACTTAATGGAATGAAATTATAATTATATAAAGTTATAATATAAAACCAGTATAATATAATGTATAATACCATTTACTCCCTCCTTTATACATCCCACATATGGCATTAACGATTCAAATCACTTTGAGGGGGCAGTAGTCCGCACTTCCTAAAATGAAACAATCGCGTTTACCCACAATGGAAATCCTAAAGTTATGCCATAAATGAAAAATACTGAATCATAAGGAAAAGGAAAACATAGTATATATAATATATAAAAATATTTTCATCATAATGTCCACCATGAGAGGTGTTAAATGAAGATTGAACAATCATCGTTTCGTGAGGCAGAAATTCACCAACCACATAAACAATATATTCTTTAACCATTAGATGAAGGTGTGTGTAAGTGTAAATCAAATAATTCTCATAACAACAACCTAGTATATATAATATACTGTTTTTGTTAAAAAATAAAGGAATAAAAAGAGTTTAAGGGGTTGGAGAATCAAAATAAAACAAAATAACACAAGAGAAGACATTACCTTAAAATCAGGTAACTCTTTTTGATTTGAGCCAAAGGATTCCTTGGGAAGAATTTTGTCCAATGTGAGGCTTCTATGAGTAAGATAGGAAAGTTTATAGAGTATCTGGGTAGAGGATGTCTGAGCCAAATGGCTTGGAAGGTGTGAATAAGGTGGTAGTGGTGGGGGCCTTTTATAAGAGAAGGGGAGGGGCACTCTTGGAAATATTGAAATGTTACATTATTATGAAATGATTTTCAGATTCTAAAGGTCCCACAATGATATATTTCTAGGATAAGGTGATAATTGTTCTAAATATTCCCATCAAATAGGTTTTAGACAAGTTTATTCATTAGATTTTACATTATCATTCCATTTTATTTAAATCGTTAATTAATGACGTAATCGTTGCATAATCATGGTGTCATAAATATTTTAATTTATATAATTTCCAAAAATTATAAAAAAATTACCATGATGTATGAAATATTTTTATCTTTCCAATGAATATTTATAGTCGAAATTTGAACTTATATAACACCATGTAATAATTGTTTTATTAAAACAACACATGTTTGTGCCAATTTTATTTTTACTTAAATAAAAAGTTATTAATGACATTTTCTTACCCAAGTGGCTCCATGGGGTCCCCAAGATGGCCCATGGATTTTCATGGTCGTCCATTACTCATCCAAAAGGTTTAGGACATGTGTAAAGGTATTTTCATGTTTTTATAATATCATTTTTACCTTAAATTTCACTAATTACCTTTAATTGCGATTAATTAAACTTAAAAGATACTATTCAAAAAAATTTATTTTAATCCCATTGAACCAAATTTAACTTCCTAATGACAACCATGTATGTAGGATTTTTTAAATTCAATTCATATAAGCGGCAAAGATTCATTTAAACGAGAAATCAGTTTTTTAACTACCACTTAGTGGTTTCACTATTCATCAAAAATTGAAGTTTTTCATAACAATGCCAAAATTTCACCCTAAGCTATAATTGATATTCTGAATTCAAAAATGATGTCTATTTTAAAAAATACCAAACAAAAAAGTTTCATTAATTAATTTTATAATTATTTATCTTTGTCACAACAAATAATGTGCTTTTAAGAAACAATATATATCAAAAGATTTACAATTGTTTATGTCCAATTTCAAAGTGAAATTAATTCTAATTAACACCATTGGATAAAATGGTAAAAATATATTCTAATTATACTTTAAAAACAGTAAATAGTATAATTTATCACTATAAATTCTTTTGATTAAAAAAAATTTTTGAAGTATTTTTTTACTATTCATAAAAAATTGGAAGTTCTCAGAAAAATACCAAAAATTCATCATATGCTAATTTCGATATTCCGAATCCACAAATGAAGTCAATATTGAAATATAAAATATATATAATTTCAAAAAGTGGCTATTACTATTCATAATGGCTATTTTGATTGGTCGCGGTGCGTTAGAATCTCGAACTTGCGTACAATGCAAGTTATTGCATTATTGAAAAAGAAGAGTATCATGGAAGCTCAGGCTGTTACATTCTCCCCTCATTAAATAAATTGCATCATCGTAATTTTAAATTTTTCTTTGAAAATAAAATGTTGAAAATAAAAAATACTTTTGTGGATGACCCACATCGGAAATAGGGTTAATAAAAATGTAACATTAAAAGAAATAAAGAGAGGTACAAAGGTCACCCGAGATAGCCCATACTAGGATTATATGAAAATATGGATATGGAGGAAAAACAAACCATCATGGTCTGATGGAGAGTTGTAGAAAATAGGATTAGGAGAAATTTAACCACAAGAAAATCACAAACTTCTGATTGGTTAAATGGTCATTGAATCCCCAGTTGGAAAAGTTAACCGACAACGTTTTTGTTTTAAGTTATCTTTCATAATGTTGAGGAATTTAATTAATATATTCACTAATAACACAAGGAAATATACTTACTTGTCATTTAGGCTTTCATTATTTAATAAATTTTTACCACGAACCCATCTTTCACTCTAAATGTTAACAGAACTCAAAAATATTCTATTTATCCTAATTGTATAAGGTTCTAAATATTACCACTTACCATTTAGATTAGGAAAACTATTTTGTAATAACTAGGGACTTCCTGTAGGCTAGTGGTAGGTAATAAAGTCCTGTCACACTATGGTTGTGGGTTTGATTCCTGCAGCTTTGTCCGACGCGACGAGTTATCCCCCGACTTGCAGGTTGTCCTTTTCCTAAAAATATAGTATTATAATATTCCAAAAATAATCTTCAGAAATGTTTTAACCTTAAACAATACTATCTGAGGTTCAACTTAATCCATTCCAACCCTTATAGTTATCCAAAATACCTCTGTCCCGACTTTCTCTAAAAGGTCTCTAAATTCCATAATCAATTATATCATCAGATTCCTCAAACAAGTTAATGTTTCTCTAATTTTCACATACAAAAATATGATTACCATCATCATATTAAAACCATAATGAAATCAACAATTACTGTAGTACAATCCTTATATATATATCACACTATTCTAATAACCAGAATATAATCCATGAGTCCAAAAGCACCAATACATTAATTATTCCGCTTCAACTATAGTCACAGCATAAGATTGGCCTTGATACCTTGGCCTTTTCTGAGGTAATTTTCCCTAACGCTTAGGAAATTCAATTTCATAATGCCCCATTTCTCTACAATTGTATCATTCCATATTGATATCCTCTTACATTCCCTAGCAATCACGCGCCTGGTGACCGTTTTCTCCACATTTATAACAAACTCCCATTCCTTTTAGGTAAGTACCAGGGTGATTCTTCCCACAATTATCACATAACGGAAAATCCTTCTTTCTCTTTTTCTCTTTACCTGCCTCTTGTTCCACCGTTCTATTCTTCTCTTGCTTTACTTTATTGTCATGTGATTTAGAGAATTCCTTTTCTGTATTGATAGCACATGAGACAATGTCTTCGTACGACGAGAAGGTTTGTGAGACTAATGCTCGACAAAGAAATGGTTTTAACCCATCTAATAAACGATCAATCTTACTTCTTGGGTTACGTATATAATCTGCAGCATGCCTCGCTAACCTTGTAAAGGTGGCCTCATACTTTGCGACATTCTCATCCTCCTTTGGTCTCAGACTCAAAAATTGTCTTTCCATATCTGCTCGATGGTCATGTGGAAAGTATTTTTCTAACAAAATTTCCTTAAACTCCCTCCATTCCATACTTGATACTTCTTCATCTTTCTTTGTGTTTTGAATCAGCGACCACCATTGATCAGCATCTCCAAGGAGGCAGTAAACTGCCATGACAACTTTCTCCCTTTCGCTACTCCCCAAGGCATGGAATATTTTATCTAAGGAGTTTATCCATTGCTCAGCTACTAATGGATTTTTACCCCCATTAAATGTTGGCATTTTTTGCCTCATGAAGCTGTCTAACATTGATCCTCCACGTTGCGGATCAGGGTGCTCTATACAAGTAAGGTTATTATTCATAACCTGAGTGAGTTGTCCCAGAATAGTAATAAGTTGATGAGCACCAATTGTATCACCAGCTCCACAATAATTATCTTGAGCAGGAGGGCAATCCCTACACGGAGTGTGTGCATTGATACGGTTTCCATTCCTCCCACTAGGATCCATTTCTAAACAATGGCATAAACTAGATTAGGTTATCAATTAAAATACATAATTCCATACTTGTAAAACACTTAACATAAATTGAAATATTTATGTATATAATCCATAATCATAAAAAGAAATTTTTTCATTGAGGAAGTATATACTCATAAATTCTTCATAATGGTTTGTAAAGAAAATGAGAATTATCCTAAGCATTTCCCCCGGGAGTGTCGTAACCAAGAGTGCAGTAAGGCCCGTTTTCTTGCAGCAGTTTCCGTTCGAGTCTAGCTCAAAGCGGTGTTTTCGGGTTTTACCCCTCGGTACATCTATGCCAGAGCCGCCTCTACCTGCTCGTATCCAGATAGGGATTTATTGCTCAGAAAATACACAAAATCTCTGTAATACCAAAATTCTATGAAGTCCTTCTATACTAATCCTCAAAGTTTATCATAGGGATATGTGTTCTAATCAGAGTTTATCTAAATCCAGCTTCCAAGGTTAGTACTAAACTGCCTCTGATACCAACTGTAACACCCCGACCCCAGTTACCGAGAGTCGGTGCATTATTGCGTAACATTGGAAAGATCACAAAAGATCATGTCTCGAAAGACCGATTAGTTTAGTAGCCTTGGAAACACTAGATACATTCACAAATGTTACATTACATCATAATGTAAAACAAACCTACAAAAACATATTGTCTTCATATCCCCTCATACTATCCCTACAGGACATTCATAATATACTTCTTCACATCCTGTAAAAATTAAAACATTGAAAGGAGTGAGCTCAGATGCTCAGTAAGGATAACAATATTGCGGAAGCATTCATAAATAAACATTAACATTTGAGGCAATGTATAACTAAAAAAAATCCTTTTTAAACATAAATTTCAGCGTAATATGGAAGAAATAAAATTAAATAATGCCATTTACTTATTCACATGGATATTCTACTAGTCGAATAATACATGCAATGTCAATAACCACTTTCATAATGATGGAATGCATAATGCCAGACTATCATAACCACGTAGCTAAGGCCTCGTGCCAAGACTACAAATAAGATTTTGTCAAGGCCTCGTGCCAAGACACTAGTTTGTCTCATGAGACCTATCGATGCATCAAGGATCTATTGCGGGCTCCACCCGTCACTTGTTAAGTCCAATGCATTCCTCTTATGAATAGGGTTAAACATATCATAAACCATAACATAATTGTATCACATAAAACATGCATAAAAGAATCATATGATTTACACACTTCAATCACAAGATATCAATACAACACATTGATATAATAAAAACTTCATCAAAACCTTTTTCAATACCAAAATAAAAGAAATGTAAAACATGGTATTTATTTTTCTTTTAAAAAAAGTTATGGCTTATAGAGGAAGCCGAAACTCAAATAATAGTCACAGCGGCGGAGAAGTCACTATCGCCGCATACGTAAGAAAAAACATTCCTTTTGTCGTTTAGTAAAAACTCTTCATATAAAATGATTCCTTTTGAATAAAAATAAAAGTCAAAGGGGTTTATACAACGTATAAATGAATGTTGTGTATAAAACCAAATATTCCTCAATGAAAGGAGATTGGGACGAAGTCCTTAAAAAGATAATTTTTAAAATAAAATAGATCTATTATGTGTATTTACTATAAGTACACATAAATAATGTCAAAATACAAGATAGGACATAATAATTTCATGACATAATTTGAAATTAGTAGATTAACCCAAAGAATTGAAATTGGGTTAAGAAGTTCCCTTACATTGTGTCCGACTTCTTTAGACAGTTCTTTAATCTCCTGAATAATAAACTAGAGTTAATTTCATTTTTCTTAATAACCTTTTACATGTTCATTATTCCGTCTATATCACTTATTACCATGTTATGAACATTATGTAATTATTAAAGTTAATAACGGTCATTTTGTCGATCTTTGGTACTTGAGTCAAAAATGACCTTCTTATAATTACAAGTTGATTATGTGGTCGAATATCTATTATCTCAAGAATTATATTCATGATGTAGATATAATATATATCAAATATATCCAGTATATACATACATTTATAATATTACATAACATTTAGTGGTACGAAATGAAATGCACCGTTCATGGAGATGGTAAGTTGTACGTACGCATGAACGCTATTCTCATATCTATTTCATATTTAATGGAATGAAATTATAATAATATAAAGGTATAATATAATTCCAGTATAATATAATGTATAATAACATTTACTCCATCCTTTATACATCCCACATAGGGCATTAACGATTCAAATCACTTTGAGGGGGCGGTGCTCTGCACTTCCTAAAATGAAATTATCGCGTTTACCCACAAAGGAAATAATAAAGGTATGCCATAAATGAAAAATACATAATCACAAGGAAAATAAAAACATAATATATATCATATATAAAAATAGTTTCATCATAATGGCCACCATCAGAGGTGTTAAAAGAAGATTGAATAATCATCGTTTCGTGGGGTAGAAATTCACCAACCATAGAAACAATATATTCTTTAACAATTAGACGAAGGTGTGTGTAATTGTAAATCAAATCCTTCTCATAACAACATCCTAGTATATTGAATAAACTGGTGTTGTTACAAAAGAAACGAATAAAAAGAGTTTAAGGCGTTGGAGAAGCAAAATAAAACAAAATAACATAAGAGAAAACATTACCTTAAAATCGGGTAACTCTTTTTGATTTGAGCCAAAGGCTTCCTTGGAAAGAATTCTGCCCAAAGTGAGGCTTCTATGAGTAAGAGAGGGACTTTTAGAGAGTATTTGGGCAGATTTTGGGTGATCCAAATGGCTTGGAAGGTGTGAATAAGGTGGTAGTGGTGGGGGCCTCTTATAAGTGGAGAGGTGGGGCACTCTTGGAATGATTGAAATGTTACTTTATTATGAATGATTTTAAGATTCTAAAGGTCCCACAATTCTATATTTCGAGGCTAAGGTTATAAGTGTTCGAAATATGAACATCCAATAGGTTTTAGACAAGTGTAAGCCTTATATTTTACATTTTCTTTCCATTTTATTTAAATCGTTAATTAATGAGGTAATCGTTGCATCATCATGGTGTAATAAATATTATAATTTATTTAATGTCTAAAAATTATAAAAAAATTACCATGATGTATGAAATATTTTTATCATTCCAATTAATATTTATCATCGAAATTGTAACTTATATAACCCCTATGTAATAATTGTTTTAGTAAAACAACACATGTTTGTGCGAATTTTATTTTTACTTAAATAAAAAGTTATTAATGTCATTTTCTTACCCAAGTGGCTCCATGGGGTCCCCAATTTGACCCATGGATTCTCTTGGTCTTCCATGACTCATCCAATAAGGGTAGGAAAAGTGTAAAGGTATTATAATTTTTTTATAATTTCATTTTTACTTTAAATTTCACTAATTACCTTTAATCGTGATTAATTAAACTTAAAAGTTACTATTCACCAAAATTTATTTTAATCCCATTGAACCACATTTTACTTCCTAATGACAACCATGTATGTCGGGTTTTTGAAATTAAATTCATAGAAGTGGTAAAGTTTCATTTTAATGAAAAATCCGTTTTTTAACTACCACTTAGTGGTTTCACTATTCATCAAAAATTGAAGTTTTTCAGAACAATGCCAAAATTTCCCCCTATGATATAATTGATATTATGAATTAAAAAATGATGCCTATTTTACAAAATACCAAACATATAAGTTTCATTTATTTATTTTATAATTAATTCCCATTGTCACAACAAATAACCTGTTTTTAAGAAACAATATATATCCAAAGATTGACAATTGTTTATGTCCAATTTCAAAGTGAAATTAATTCTAATGAACACCATTGCATAAAATGGTAAAAATATATTCTAATAATACTTTAAAACCACTCAATATTATAATTTATCACTATAATTTATTTTGATTAAAAATGTTGTTTTTAAGTATTTTTTCACTATTCATAAAAAATATGAATTTCTCAGAAAAATACTAAAAATTCAACATAGGCTAATTTCGATATTCCGAATCCACAAATGAAGTCAATTTTGAAATATAAAATATATATAATTTCAAAAGGTGGGTATTACTATTCATAATGGTTATTTTGATTGGTCGTGGTGCGTTAGAATCTCAACTTGCGTACAAGGCAATCTATTGCATTATTGAATAACAAGAGTATCGTGGAAGCTCGGGGTGTTACAAGATGTTGTGAAGAAAATGAGTAAAATAAATAATGAAAAAGAAAAGGAAGACAAATATTGAAACATGAGAAAATGTATTGGCCCTAACCCTAGTTCTCAACTCATGGTTATTCCCCTCCTAGGATAAATAACTTATTCCATAATCGAAAGAAGATATAAAATATCCATCTCATGCTCTATTAAATTCTTATAAAAAATTATCACATATAAGTACATTAAATGTAATTAAATAAATATTAAATTTTATTTTTTATGTGAATATTAATGGATTAAAAATTGAACCAAACACTTTTACTATGCTAAATTCCATATTCAATGACCAAAATAATTTCATAAAATTTATGAAAACCATATGCAGGTGGAAAATGATTATTTTACCAATGATAATCATTCAGAATAAGATGTTCAAATTAAAACTGAATTTCCCAGTATAAAAAATTTCACTTATATTCTCTCCACCATAACCCTTTTCATCCCTACAAAGCCTCTGTGAAGAAGTAACAAGTATGATTTCAATTTGAGAAATTGAAAAACAATGCCATATTGACTGTCTATTTCCATATCACATTGGGTAGAAAACACCACCACATAGAATATTTTTAATGGAAACTACTATGGTACTCACCAAAATAAGAGTATACATATCATCACCTAGAATGTAGACTCAATATTAAGCAACCCATATATCATCCACAATTATTACCAATGATGTACAAGACCAAAATCTCTATTCCTAAGAAAAAAAGAGAGAATCAAAGTATCAACGATTTGAACTTTTAAGGATTTCTAATCATAGATTTTATTAATTTAACTCATAATGTGGGTCACCACCCACAAATAGATACTGAATCAATAAAATACATATGGTTTTATATATACCAATACATTAGAACAACACCCAAAAACATCATTTGTCAAAGAAAAAATATATATTTATAAATATCAAGGTTTATCCCATTCTCTCTTATAGCACACTAAATGATTGTAAAATATATGGAATGATCATCTCTACACTAGGTGTACATAATGATTCCATATATGGGATTGTAAAACAATCTATTATCGACACTAACATTAAACTATGATATATTTTCCATTTGTGATCTCCCGACACCATTTCTCTAGATAATGTCTGTCCATGTCCAATAATGAGTGAAATGAATCATAGATTCCAATTTATACTCGATGTATCATCTACCATTTAGATATATATATTTTTCTAGTAAAAATTCATGGGAAACCATTCCTCCAACATCTATTTTATCCCTCAGACGTCGAATCAAACATTCTCTCTCAATGATTGATTTTTAGTGGTTCCATTTGCATCCAAAACATAAAAGAAAATCTGACATGGTCGATGAACAATCCTAAACAACCTAATAATTTCCATTCAACTAAGACTCATTATAGTAATTCCTAAATAGGTCCATGTTGACCTTAATACTCAGTATGTTTGTTTCATTATTCTATATAATCCCTTGGAAATTCCCTCCAAAATCATCAACCTTGCATTATCCCAAATTTATTTCCTTCATCACCCATTACATGATGCCAATTTTTCAGATAAAGGCATAATCCATAGAACCACTACACAATATGTTGGGGAAGAAAAAATATCTTACCCATCAAACTCATTCTCTATGAACAATCACCGAAGGTTTTTATTCAAAATCCGTAGGTTTCATAATGACTATATCATAAATCTAAATCACATGCCATATATATGTCCCTAAATGGGAATAATACCATGTAATGCACATGAAATGTACCTATAAACCCAGACAAAACACTCTCACATTGGTTACCCTCAATATAACTCAATGTCACCCATAAATGGACAATGTTCCATTTAACGTTCTCTATGTATCCCTCATATCCCTATCTGTCTTGTCTCATATCATGGTAAGTAGGTCTTACCACCAATACCAAAATTTAATAATTTGTAAGGGAGGTAAATATTATATTGAACTATGAGGGAAAAAACCAACCAAACTATGTTCATTTATATGTGATTTTAATTATCAGGTTTTGTTGGAAAACACGTGATAATATTATTAGGAAAACCATTTAACTTCAACACAATAATAACTCATAATTGTGAAAGAAATCTAATGGTTTCACCTACCTATAAATGGACTCTAAGTGACCTAGTACTCTATGAGTAGCCTTATATGTTTTCAATCCCTAGAGGTCAAAACTTATATTAATGAAATTATTTTATCCCTACATAGCATTTTTACACAATTATACCCCCTAGAGGTTTTAGTCAACAATTAACAATCAAGTTCATCTTGGCTTAGCATAGGATGATCCGAAATGATATGATACGCCCTATGTTATTATGAATTATTTGTTGAATAAAGTAATTTTTTATGTATTTCATTACTTTTAAAACCAATTCAATTTTTTTTACACACATTAATGATTTTTCATTAAACATATTGAGGAATGAGTTTCATTGGACGATGACATAAAATTTACCAATACACCACCTCGAATTCGAAATAAAATATATGAATATAAATAAATATAATTTTATAATATAAATTTTAGACACTATTTTATTGAAAAAAATATTACGAATGAAAAAATAATAATTGATAAAAATATGATTTTTTAAAAAAATGACATTTTTCGGAAGAATGGTTTAGTCAAAAATTGTATAGAAAATTTAATATTATTTTCATACAAATTTTAGAAAATTAATATTATAATATAAACTAAATTTTAGAATTAATACTATCAATATCATCTTTGGGTAAATTTTGGGAATCTTGTGAAATGCTTTATTTTTTTGATGAACAATGAAAAATTATGAATGTTAATTGAAATTTGACTTTTCGACTATACAATTTAACAAAATAGATTACAATTTAAATTGATATTAGACTATAATTAGTAACATTATATATATATTAATCCAATTTATATTATTATAATCAATTTAATTTTTAAATTGGATATTAAAAAATTGCAAATGGATGATTATTTTATATGTAAGGATCCCCCAATTTCTCATCACTCATGGGAGATTAATTTTAAAATCATTTATTCCATATAAGTTAATGGAATTTTGAAAAATTGATTTCATATATGGAATAAATATAATTTATATTATCTTACTCGAAAAAATTAATATTTTACCATAATTATTAATGAATGAAGTTAAAATTATATGTTGTGAATAACGTTCAAATGATGTTTTTAACATTATATACATTTTTATTAAAATTAATATTATACACATGTATTAATTTTTTAAGGAATTCTATCTAATAAGTAGAGTAAATTGATTTAAATTATTTTATAAATCCACATTTAATATTGGTCTTATTGATTAAATTACCAAGTTAAATAAAAATATTCATGTTACAGTGGAAAAAAACAAAAGGTGTTAAATTGAGTAAATTTAATGTATAAAGAACCAATGGATAAAAATTTACATAATTATTGTCACGACCCATCTTCGGGGCCCGTTCCATGACTACACCAAGCCCGCCTTCCATAGGCCAGGGGCTGGCGACTAACACCAAAGGTGTAAATCCTGATAACTGGGAAGGCATTTCCTTTATAAAAGAAAACAAGCACCACAGAGTAAGCAAGTGGAAAAAGTAAACACTAAGTACAAGAGAAGTACTGAAAAGTAAATGTGCCAGAATACAAACCCAAAAGGAAGTGCAACTACAAATGAACAAGTACAATAGAAAAGATAACAGCTGGAAGGATGGAAGCAGCTTCTGGGTCGTCCTCCTCGGATCCTACCTGAAGGGTAGGTACAGATGGCGCAGCTCCTGGTCGTCCACCACAGATCCTACCTGAAGGGTGGGTACAGATAGCCTCCTCCACGCTCTCGTCCGTCAACCACCTCCATGTGACGTCTCATCGTGTAGTCCACCTCCGAGTACTGACTCATCGTGTAGTCCACCTCCGGGTACTGACTCGTCGTGTAGTCCACCTCCGGGTACCGTCCAGTCCTCGAACACCCGGCCTCCGTCAGCACTACCTGTCGTCTGCAACGAACACAACGAGGTGTGGGCATAGCCCGTGTAGGGGTGAGTATAACGATACTCACTAGGGACCCCGAGACTGTAGAGACCCGTATCTTGACGTACATGGACATTACATTACATTTGCGGAATACTTAGTACATAACAAAAACACACACACAAGGACCGTAATAGTTTAGTGTCTTTGGAAACTCGGAATATAATCTTCTAATCGTGGTGAAAGATCTTCAACATCTCTCATAAAGATCTTCTTTTTTTTATACCTAAAACCTTTCTTTATATCCTGGGGAAAAGAAAACATAAAAGGGTGAGCTCAAATTCTCAGTAAGGGTAAACAAAAGAAATATCAATCACATCATATACATAAGCACATAACTTTTAGAAATCTTAACCTGCAAAAGAGATCATAATTTCATAACATGGGGTAACTCATGGCAGTGAAATGTAATCACAATAATCATAACATAAAACATGAAACTTTGTGGCATTCACACATAATCATAGAGAATCATTTCTTGTTAGTCAAGACTCATTGCCAAGACTATCTTAGTGGACAAAGTCCCTTTCTGAATCGAGTAACCCTCATTTCAGTCCTGTTTCACTGAACCGGTATAACCTACCATTCCAGCCATGTCTATCTAATGAGATATAAAATCATTACCCAATGCATTGGATGGAGATATAGGTCCCACCCATCTCATAATGATACCATTCTTATGTGTGCCACAAAATCATAAATCATACATCATTTCATAACCCATGTAATAAAATGGGATTCTTAAACATCATGCCATCATAATCCATAAACAATTGATATCATTTCATCATAAGAAAACTGAAACCATTTAAATCATAGAGACATTTTACTTGAAACATACATATCAAATAACGTCATCTTAGATGGAAAAATAGTTTTAAAAAAAACACTTGAAATGAATTCTTGAGGAAAATATCCTTTCTTCTTTAAAAACATTTTTCCTTTCTTAACATGTCATAAAACTTTAAATTAAAAGAAGTTGATTAAAAATAAACTTGAAAACTTGTAAAGTAAGATTCTTGGAAATAATGTTTTAAAAATCCATTCATGCCGTATACGTTAAAAAAAACATTCTTCGTACTTTTGTCGGAAAAGTCAAAAAATCACCTCGTACGAAAAAGCGACAAAAGATTCCTTTCATATTCTTTAATAAAAACTCACCGAAGGGTAAAAATGGATTTAAACAATTGTAGGTGGATGGAAATAATATTACATATTGATGAAACATGGATGTGGATGATAAAATACACCCCAGTAAATACATACGAATAAACAATCTCGGATAAAAATGAGATTGTGATATTTCCCTTACCTTAGGTCCGATTTGCTTTGTTCGTGTCCGAAGCTCCTGTATAATGGTTTAAATAATGTTATTGACTTATTCCATAATCATACATATTGATATGATATCATATATGGTCATATTATTAGCTTCTTGTTAGTAATATTTCATTGTTACTTGTTACTCGGGTCTTTATAACTTTTTGTTCTTATGCGTGTTTTGTCGAATAAATTCTTATTCTTATCTTTAGGTTGTAGATAATTCATTTACAGAATGGTATTAGTGTAGTATATACCATATTTATTCATTCAATTCATTTATATAATCATTATGAAATGAATATCATGTAGAACGAGTCGCATCACATCGTGGAGACGGTATTCCGTACGTACGCACGAGTGATGATATCGTTCCTATGATCGTGGAATTGTATTGGAGTATATATATATATTATTTCAGTATCAATATTGCTTCATAATAATCATATATAGTTACTCATTACACCATTATACCCATCCTTGTAAGGTGATGGTGGAAAATAGATTACACCACGGCGTGGAGACGGTATTTCGTACGTACGCACGCGCGGTGATTTCATTTTTCCGTAGGATGGATAGAATGTGAATTAGGGATGTTTCATATTTATAATAACATATCAGTATGTAAGTAATACTGATGTTATTACTTTATCATGAAACAACTAAAGAAGAAGAAGTTGAAGAAGAAAGAAATTGAAAAGATCGGTAATGGATATTACCTCTTCTTTGGAACGCCTCTTTGAATCCTCCACTTAAGGAACTAAGATTGGTCTTTGGAGAAGACCAGGACCTCTAAGATTATTCTAGGAAAGTGGAGAGGAGAAAATTTCAGGGGTTGGCCGAGCTTGAGTGCTCAAATTGGTGTGAGGAGGAGGGGGAGGAGGTGTCCTTTTATAAGGGAGGAGAGGGGCACCTTAGGAATATCTCAAAATATTATTTTATATTAAAGTCAAAATCGGTTTATAATGGTTCCAAAGGGTCTTATTTTGAAGCTAAAGTGGGGATGGGTCGAAATCCTATCAACCAATAGGATTTAGACAAGTTTAGGGTATTATTTTAACCTTATCAATTAGATTTAACTCTAAGTTAATTAATTTAACTTTTACCGTGTCTTTTTGTTTTCTTTCACTATATGGTTAATACACTTACAATAACATGCCAAACGAACCCCAAATTGTTTATTATTAATATATATATCCTTATCTAAGTCATTTGGCCGAACCTTAGATTTTTAGGAATAAAATAACAATTAATAATATAATATTTGATTTAAAAACTATTTTGTGTCAAATTTGACACTATTTGATATATGATTTTTGTGAAAGTCATAACAGAATTATATGTTCGAACCAAGTTGATTAAATCCACACTAATATATCATAGTAACCTAGAAAATTAGTGGAATTCATAAAAAGTCTCAAATTACATTTATTTTGGTATTTATATTTTCAATTATGTCAATATTTCATTAATAAGATAATTACTGCATCATCTTTGTGTCATAAATAAATTATATTATTTGATGTCTAAAAATTACAAATAAAATACCATCATGTAGGAAATATTTGTAGCTTTCTAATGAATATTTACAATCGAATTTATCTTATGTATAACCCCATATTAAAAATGATTTACTTATTAAACTTTGATTTTATCTATTTTAACCCTTCTTTAAATAAATTAATAATAAATGTCCTAATCTAATCCAAGTGGGCCTAAATGGTCATATTTTATTCCTAAGTTTGTTTTTGGTCGAATTACACTTGTCCAATAGAATTAGGACATGTGTTAGGGTAATATTAATATCATATTTACCCTTAGTTACCCTATTTACTATTAACCGCGGTAAAAAAAAGTAAAAAGTTACTATTCACCAAAAATTATTTTCATCTCATTGAACCACATTTTACTTACTGACATTGACCATGTCTCTCGGATTTTTGAAATTCCATTCACAGAAGCGGTAAAATTATGTTTTATGAAAAATTCAGTTTTTTTAACTATCACTTAGTAGTTTCACTATTCATCAAAAATTGATGTTTTTCAGAACAATGCCAAAATTTCATCCCAAGCTATATTTCATATTCCGAATTCAAAAATGAAGTCTATTTTACCAAATTCATAACATAAAAGTTGCATTAATTAATTTTATAATTAAATCCCGCTGTTAAAACAAATAGCGTGTTTTTAAGAAAAAATATCTATCAAAAGATTGACACTTGTTTATGTCTAGTTTAAATGTGAAATTACATCCAATGACCAACATTGTATTAAATTGTAAAAATATATTCTAAATATACTTTAAAACCACTCGAATTAATGATTTATCACTATTAATTATTTCGATTAAAAAAGTTGTTTTTAATTATAATTTAGTAATTTTCACTATTCATCAGAATATGAAAGTTATCCGAAAAGTACCAAAATTTCACCTTAGGCTAAATTCGATACTCCGAATCCAAAAATAAAGTCCATTTTGAGAGATAAAATTTCTAAAATTTTAAAAGGTGGTTATTACTATTCATAACGGCTGGTTTTAATAATATTTTAATAGCATATCGTTGTTTAGTGAAACTCAGTATTACATACTACACACGCTATCGAGGAAGGTCGCGATTGCGTGTAATGCAAGGAAAGTCAAGGATTCGTGTTGTGCAAGCTCAGCGGACAACAGAAGACAGAAATAAAATTAAAAGGAACATTTTTCATAAAATCTCGGGCTGTTACATTCTACCCCCCTTAAAATGAATTTCGCCCTCGAAATTCATCGGGGTTATAAATGGTTTACTATTCGAAAGTTTCTTTAATAGAAACCAACATCGTAAAAAAAAATACCAAAACCTGGCTTTAAAAACTAAAGTATGAAATGTAACGATTACCCAAATAAACTAATCACTGGGTTTCCACATAGGTGGAAATATGGATATGGAAGAGAAATCTAACCATCATGTTCTGATGGAGAGTGGTAGAGAACATGGCTATGGAAAAGCCAGTAATCACAAATCCATAGATTTGTGATGATATAAGGTACCATCTGATTCATCAGGTATAAGATCACTAGGACAACCTTTTTGGTTTTCAAGATCATTTCCCTAAAGTTGAAAATTTGAATTAGAATAAATACTTACTTTATTTTGGTACAATCTCACTATTGTTCGTGCCTTGAACAATTTCCACTTCATCTCTTAAATAAATGAAGTTGAATTTGTTATTCATGAAGTGTTAGCAGATCATGTGATAGAATGACAGGTCATTCCATCTGTCTCAAACAAAAGGTTAGCAAAAATTATATGCATAAGTCCATCTATAGTGAGATTAATCATATATGGTTCCTAAAATATACTTATACTTCATATATCATACTGCTTAGTATAATAAAACTAGTTTCTACTAAACAGGGACTTCCTGTAGGCCAGTGGTAGGCGATAAAGGCCAGTCGCACTTCGGTTGTGGGTTCGATTCCCACAGCCTTGTCCGAAGCGATGGGCTGTCACCCGTCCTGCAGGTTGTCCTTTTTCCAAAACTATATAACATCCCATCAATAATATCGAAAAAACAAACAATACTAACTTATGTCCAACATAATCCATTCCAATCTTTTAGGCTTATCCATAATACTGCAGTCGACTCTCATAATATAGTGAAAATGATTACCAGAGATTTAACACCATCATCGATCCCCATATATCATAAGATATGTTTTGTTGGTCACATTCCAAACATTCAAAGTCCTTAATCGTGTATTCTCTTGAATACCTTAGTGAAAACATGAATGCAGTTAAAAGTTAACACCTTCCACATACTAAAATCCTCAAAATTCTATATACTCAAACCATGATATCACTTAGTCCTTATATCAATCATGAGCTCATGAATACTATTAAACATTTCATTTTCTCGTCTTCATTATGCGCATATCATCTTATATCCAAAAAATATCTCAATCACTTTGAATACCACATCAATAAATATTGCAATACTCAATGATACAACATTATTTTGGAATCCCATTACAAAAACACTTAATCATTCCACCACATCGTTGTCATATTCAACATTGCCAATAGTGATCGCATGTGATTTCCCTTTGTCCTTTGCCTTCAGTGGTTGCTCATGTTGATCATCACTAACCCTTGGATTAGGGAAATTATTAGCATAATGCCCCATTTCCTTGCACTTGAAGCATTGAAGTGTTGGCGGTGCGTTCTCTGCAGTGTTTGCTTTATTCACATCCTTAGAAACCCTTTTTCCATTACTTCGACACTCAGCTGCTCGATGACCTTCTTTTCCACACTTAAAACATTTTCTAGTCCCTTTAAGACAATCTCCACCATGCTTCTTTCCACACTTTGTGCATAAGGAAACATTCATCTTCTTTTCACCATTATTCTGAGATTTCTCCTTGAACTCCATCTTTCGTTTCTTGTCAAAACCATGAGATGGATATGTAACACCAACTTCCATTTCTACCTTGATAGCACAACGCACAATTTCTTCATATCTACTGAAGTCCCTTATAGCTAATTCCCTTCGAAGACTTGGTTTTAAGCCACTGAAATATCGATCAACTTTACTTTCAGGTTGGATGATAATTCCAGAAGCATACCTTGCAAGTCTTGTAAAATTTTCTTCATAGGTACCAACAGATTCATCGTCCCTTTGCTTCAGTTCAAGAAACTCTTTCTCCATCTTTGTTTGAAGAATACGAGGGAAGTACTTACTGAAGAACAAGTTCTTGAACTCGTCCCATTCCATGGACTCAATTTCATCTCTTGGCCTCGTATTCTTGATAAGATTCCACCATTGATCAGCTTCACCTTCCAAACGATATACTGCTAAGATGACTTTATCATGTTCAGAACATTGAAGAACTGAAAATATCTTTTCAGTAGTACTGATCCATTGTTCATCCACAAGTGGATCAGAAGACCCACTGAAAGAATTTGGACGTTGCCTCATGAAGGACTCAATAGAATATTGTTCCCTTCTCTGCTCATTTGGAAGTCCAGAATGATTCGTAGCTTGTGTAAGTATAGAAATAAGATTTTGAACTCCATCTCCCATAACATTTGTTTGTTCAGGAGGGCAATCATTTCATTGTCCATTGCATTGATCAACACGGTTCCTTCGGGTTCCAGCCATCGTCTAAAACCCAAATAGAATAGTGTGAGAGGCAAAAATCATGCTAGGGAAAACAACATAATAAAGGGGGAGTACCTTCAATATCCAACATCTTAGGTTTAATTCTATGATCGTTAGCATAATTCTATTACTATAACCTATACGTATACTTATCCCTAGGGACATCCCTAGACATACCTTAGAAATATCTCTAGGGATCTCACTAACGTTTTCGCATCCTAGTTTCCAAAGGTTGACTAAACCTTTCCTCTGATACCAACTGTAGGGACCCGTATCTTGACGTACATGGACATTACATTACATTTGCGGAATACTTAGTACATAACAAAAACACACACACAAGGACCGTAATAGTTTAGTGTCTTTGGAAACTCGGAATATAATCTTCTAATCGTGGTGAAAGATCTTCAACATCTCTCATAAAGATCTTCTTTTTTTATACCTAAAACCTTTCTTTATATCCTGGGGAAAAGAAAACATAAAAGGGTGATCTCAAATGCTCAGTAAGGGTAAACAAAAGAAATATCAATCACATCATATACATAAGCACATAACTTTTGGAAATCTTAACCTGCAAAAGAGATCATAATTTCATAACATGGGGTAAATAATGGCAGTGAAATGTAATCACAATAATCATAACATAAAACATGAAACTTTGTGGCATTCACACATAATCATAGAGAATCATTTCTTGTTAGTCAAGACTCATTGCCAAGACTATCTTAGTGGACAAAGTCCCTTTCTGAATCGAGTAACCCTCGTTTCAGTCCTGTTTCACTGAACCGGTATAACCTACCATTCCAGCCATGTCTATCTCATGAGATATAAAATCATTACCCAATGCATTGGAGGGAGATATAGGTCCCACCCATCTCATAATGATACCATTCTTATGTGTGCCACAAAATCATAAATCATACATCATTTCATAACCCATGTAATAAAATGGGATTCTTAAACATCATGCCATCATAATCCATAAACAATTGATATCATTTCATCATAAGAAAACTGAAACCATTTAAATCATAGATACATTTTACTTGAAACATACATATCAAATAACGTCATCTTAGATGGAAAAATAGTTCAAAAAAAACACTTGAAATGAATTCTTGAGGAAAATATCCTTTCTTCTTTAAAAACATTTTTCCTTTCTTAACATGTCATAAAACTTTAAATTAAAAGAAGTTGATTAAAAATAAACTTGAAAACTTGTAAAGTAAGATTCTTGGAAATAATGTTTTAAAAATCCATTCATGCCGTATACGTTAAAAAAAACATTCTTCGTACTTTTGTCGGAAAAGTCAAAAAATCACCTCGTACGAAAAAGCGACAAAAGATTCCTTTCATATTCTTTACTAAAAACTCACCGAAGGGTAAAAATGGATTTAAAAAATTGTAGGTGGATGGAAATAATATTACATATTGATGAAACATGGATGTGGATGATAAAATACACCCCAGTAAATACTTACGAATAAACAATCTCGGATAAAAATGAGATTGTGATATTTCCCTTACCTTAGGTCCGATTTGCTTTGTTCGTGTCTGAAGCTCCTGTATAATGGTTTAAATAATGTTATTGACTTATTCCAGAATCATACATATTGATATGATATCATATATGGTCATATTATTCGCTTCTTGTTAGTAATATTTCATTGTTACTTGTTACTCGGGTCTTTATAACTTTTTGTTCTTATACGTGTTTTGTCGAATAAATTCTTATTATTATCTTTAGGTTATAGATAATTCATTTACAGAATGGTATTAGTGTAGTATATACCATATTTATTCATTCAATTCATTTATATAATCATTATGAAATGAAGATCATGTTGAACGAGTCGCATCACATCGTGGAGACGGTATTTCGTACGTACGCACGAGTGATGATATCATTCCTATGATCGTGGAATTATATTGGAGTATATATATATATTATTTCAGTATCAATATTACTTCATAATAATCATATATAGTTACTCATTACACCATTATACCCATCCTTGTAAGGTGATGGTGGAAAATAGATTACACAACGGCGTGGAGACGGTATTCCGTACGTACGCACGCGCGGTGATTTCATTTTTCCGTAGGATGGATAGAAGGTGAATTAGGGTTGTTTCATATTTATAATAACATATCACTATGTAATTTATACTGATGTTATTACTTTATCATGAAACAACTATAGAAGAAGAAGTTGAAGAAGAATGAAATTGAAAAGATCGGTAATGGATATTACCTCTTCTTTGGAACGCCTCTTTGAATCCTCCACTTAAGGAACTAAGATTGGTCTTTGGAGAAGACCAGGACCTCTAGGATTATTCTAGGAAAGTGGAGAGAAGAAAATTGCAGGGGTTGGCCGAGCTTGAGTGCTCAAATTGGTGTGAGGAGGAGGGGGAGGAGGTGTCCTTTTATAAGGGAGGAGAGGGGCACCTTAGGAATATCTCAAAATATTATTATATATTAAAGTCAAAATCGGTTTATAATGGTTCCAAAGGGTCTTATTTCGAAGCTAAAGTGGGGATGGGTCGAAATCCTATCAACCAATAGGATTCAGACAAGTTTAGGGTATTATTTTTACCTTATCAATTAGATTTAACTCTAAGTTAATTAATTTAACTTTTACCGTGTCTTTTTGTTTTCTTTCACTATATGGTTAATACACTTACTATAACATGCCAAAAGAACCCCAAATTGTTTATTATTAATATATATATCCTTATCTAAGTCATTTGGCCGAACCTTAGATTTTTAGGAATAAAATAACAATTAATAATATAATATTTGATTTAAAAACTATTTTGTGTCAATTTTGACACTATTTGATATATGATTTTTGTGAAAGTCATAACAGAATTATATGTTCGAACCAAGTTGATTAAATCAACACTAATATATCATAGTAACCTAGAAAATTAGTGGAATTCATAAAAAGTCTCAAATTACATTTATTTTGGTATTTATATTTTCAATTATGTCAATATTTCATTAATAAGATAATTACTGCATCATCTTTGTGTCATACATAAATTATATTATTTGATGTCTAAAAATTACAAATAAAATACCATCATGTAGGAAATCTTTTTAGCTTTCTAATTAATATTTAAAATCGAATTTATCTTATTTATAACCCCATATTAAAAATTATTTACTTATTAAACATTGATTTTAACTATTTTAACCCTTCTTTAAATAAATTAATAATAAATGTCCTAATCTAATACAAGTGGGCCTAAATGGTCATATTTTATTCCTAAGTTTGTTTTTGGTCGAATTACACTTGTCCAATAGAATTAGGACATGTGTTAGGGTAATATTAATATCATATTTACCCTTAGTTACCCTATTTACTATTAACCACGGTAAAAAGAAAGTAAAAAGTTACTATTCACCAAAAATTATTTTCATCTCATTGAACCACATTTTACTTACTGACATCAACCGTTTCTCTCGGATTTTTGAAATTCCATTCACAGAAGCGGTAAAATTATGTTTTATGAAAAATTCAGTTTTTTTAACTACCACTTAGTAGTTTCACTATTCATCAAAAATTGATGTTTTTCAGAACAATGCCAAAATTTCATCCCAAGCTATATTTCATATTCCGAATTCAAAAATGAAGTCTATTTTACCAAATTCATAACATAAAAGTTGCATTAATTAATTTTATAATTAAATCCCGCTGTTAAAACAAATAGCGTGTTTTTAAGAAACAATATCTATCAAAAGATTGACACTTGTTTATGTCTAGTTTAAATGTGAAATTACATCCAATGACCAACATTGTATTAAATTGTAAAAATATATTCTAAATATACTTTAAAACCACTTGAATTAATGATTTATCACTATTAATTATTTCGATTAAAAAAGTTGTTTTTAATTATAATTTAGTAATTTTCACTATTCATCATAATATGAAAGTTATCCGAAAAGTACCAAAATTTCACCTTAGGCTAAATTCGATACTCCGAATCCAAAAAAAAAGTCCATTTTGAGAGATAAAATTTCTAAAATTTTAAAAGGTGGTTATTACTATTCATAACGGCTGGTTTAATAATATTTTAATAGCATATCATTGTTTAGTGAAACTCAGTATTACATACTACACACGCTATCGAGGAAGGTCGCGATTGCGTGTAATGCAAGGCAAGTCAAGGATTCGTGTTGTGCAAGCTCAGCGTACAACACAAGACAGAAATAAAATTAAAAGGAACATTTTTCATAAAATCTCGGGCTGTTACAGAGACCCTCAAGGTCTCACTAAACCAACAAGGATAACCGCAAAGATGATCTCAACAGATAACCTCTACTTAGTTATATGCCCATACATATGACTAAGTTATCAAGTAACCCATCTCAAACATGAGCAAACATAAGGATCATGAAATCAACGGATAACCACTACCCAGGTATATGCCCATACATATACCTAAGTTAACAAGTGACCCATCTCTATCATGAGGTAAACACAAAGGTCAAAAGTCTCAGCTCAAACCATGATTTTCATTATTGAAACCGTAACTACTGAAGAGCTCCGTCTCTGGAGTGTACAGTGGTCCTATCACGACTCCGATGTACTGCTCACTAACCTAAGACTGCTGAGGTACTCCTCCTATCGAGTACCGCGGGTCTGCCACCCAAACACAACAGTGCTTCCCGCCCGGGTATGTCACCCAAACACAGTAGTGCACACCCCCAAGTAGAATGTTGAGGTACTCTCCGGATGTGTACCGCAGGTCTGCACTGTCACACAGGTAGTGCTCCATCCGCCATGGGTCTGCACCTCAGAAAGTAGTGCTCCGTCCAATGGGCTAGTCGACTCACTCCAAGCCGAGTCAGTCAAGCTGTCGTCAGGTCTCAGTCGGCTACACGGTCTCCGTACTCTGCACGCTCATCTCTGGGAGGGTCAGGTCCACGAGCTACAGGTCGATACTCCAAGTATCTCAAGGTCCCACGAAGAAGTATCTCAAAGGACCGCCTCATCATAGGGGTCTCAACGCAACAGACGGCGCGTCAATCGGACGCCCTGTCTGTGAGCTTCTAGCCTTTTCATCCTAGGGGCCCGGTTGGTTTCGTGGGCAAACCAATCCCGGTCGTATCTCAACTATACCCCGAACTCTCATAGGTTATACTCATAGGGACTGTTTCTCAAAGTGATCACCAACGCCGCTGACGGTTCGTCAAATAGACGTCCAGTCTGAAAGATATCAGTTTTTCCGTTCCAAGGTCCCGGTTGGATTTCAGGTGCGATCCAACCCGGCCACTATCCAACTGTATCCAAAACACGGGCGAAGTATGCCAAAAGTTCCATCTCATCAAGAGGAATTCAACGAAACAGACGGCGCGACTATCGGACGCCCGGTCTGTGAGTTATTGGCTTTTTCGTTCCAGGGGCCCGGTTGGTTTCGTGAGCGAACCAACCCAACCGCACTCCGACGACATCCAAACTCGAGCAGAGTAAGCCAAAAGATCTATCTCACTTAGAGGAATCCATCAAAATTGACGGCACATCAATCGGACGTCCGGAACTCATGTTACGAGTGTTTCCGCTCCGAGGGCCCGATTGGTTTCGTATCCAAACCAACCCGGCCGAAGCCAATGTAATCCGAAAACTTGAGTGCGATATAGAAAAACGACCGTCTCGATCCAAGGATCGTTTTTCTGCTGACTGCGAGTCGTTTGGAGGCCCGTAACTCAAGATACGAGCTTTTGACCGCAAGTGGTCCGAAAACGGGGGTCTGGGCCCGGGCCGACCCGGCCCGACCCCCCCTGGGTCTGCCGAACCGGGTCGACCCAGCCCGGCTCGGTCCGGTTCAGTCCGGTCCGACCAGCCCGCCGCTACTCGGCCAGCGTGACCGAGACAAAATGCGGAGCAGGGTGTCCCCCGCCCGTCGCTAATTGAGGACGGCGACGAACCGCCGGCCGCCTCCCTTCCGGCAGCGCGCCGCCGCCGCCTTCCGCGGACCACCCGACGCGCTCCGGTGGTCCGTTTCTCCTACTGTCTTTTCCTATGGTCCTCCCGGGACCCGACCTTCACTATGGAGGCCTCAAAATTACATTGCGGCCTCTTTTGTCATCGCCCGTCAAAAACGAAACGCGTCGTCTTCGTGGTTCCCCGGCGCGGCGCGTTGGCGCCGCGCCCCTTCGCCGTGGCCCGACTCCGTCCGCGGATGTCTTTGGTTTTCTTCGACGTGGCACGACGACGTCCCGTCCTTGAATTCCTTTCCACTGCGCGGTGCGACGGCACCGCGCATATCTACCGCATGAAACCACGTGGTGCGATGGCACCACGCTTCCTCGTACCAACCGCAATGAAAAAAGGAGGAGGGTCGGCCGTGTTCCTGCGGTCCGGCCCCCCTCACGTTATTTGTTAACATTTGGTTTCAAACCACAATGTTAAAATTCGATAACAAATGGTTTTTAACCACGAAGACCATCAAGTCGGAAATCTAGAACAAATATAAATAATTGAATACAAACCCCTGCCTTGGGTATAAGCCGGTCGGAAGGAGGCGTCGTCGTTCGAGGTTCGTCGCGGTATGGCGTCGCGAGGATGACGACGTCGAAGGGGGACGTCGGAATTCGTCCGACTCGGGGGAAGGCGAAGCCGTAGTCGCTTGCTACCCGATTCCGCTTCCAAGATTGTTCATCGATCCGTTGACGATGAAGGGTAAGAAGAAGATCCGTTGAAGAGTCTCACCGCGGAAGGGGAGAAATTCCGTGGAAGGAAAACGAGCATTCTTCGTCAGCGGTGGCGCGTTCTTCGTTCGCGAAGATAAGCTTCTTCCCATGTGTTGGGCGTCACTGTATTTTACCAGCGCTCCGTCGCTTGGTGAGGCCGTCCCCAAACCCTCTCCCAAGATCCCTATATATAGGAGAGTGGGAGAGGTATGTAACCATTGTGGTTACATAACTTTTTTTAAAAAAAGGGGTCGGGTGAAATAAATTGCTTTGACGCAATTTATGAGGTCCGTTGGAACCACTTAAGAGGGGAGGGTGCCAAGGAGTTTCTCCCCATTTAATGGGGAGTTGAGAAATTAAGAGGCTCTCCCTCATTAATGAGGGAGAGTTGAGAGGTTTCCTCTCCTCCCATTAATAGGGGGGTTAAGCCCCGTGTGGTCCCTACCATAATAAACCACCCACGGGAGGTTTAGTTCTGGGGGGACCCACCACCATAACCTCTCAAGGGAGGTTAAGGTGTGGTGGCCTCACCTCCAACCTCCATGAGGAGGTTTCAACCACCACACTCCCAATGGTGGCTGAAATAAAATAAAGTGCATGACACGTTATTTTATTATTACTCTTATTTAAAGAGAACCCAAAAACTAACTTCCGCTCTCGATTAAACGCAACTGTGGCAAAAGTCTCTTTAAGAAAATACCGGCGTTACGAGTTCATCGGTTCCATCAGAATTTGATTCTGAGAACCGGTTCAAAAGTTAGAAAAAACCCGCTCGTTCATTCACTGAACGTACCTGAGCCAAAATTCGGAAATTGATTCCAGGCACACCGGGCCTCATAATCAGGCGCCGTCAAAAACTGCGTTCTTGAAAAATTCCAATGAAAATTTAGGAAATAATTTCCCTTGAAATTTAAGGGTCTTTACATTACTACCACCTCAGGGCTTTACGTCCTCGTAAATATTTAACATAAACCAGGGATACAAAAACGGTACTGAGGATGCATCTGAGCCTTCCGCTCCCGTGTTCTCACCCGGAGGTTCCTATACCTCCCGTGAAAGCGCACCTGAGGAATAGGCCATCCTCGAAGGATCCGCTCCTGTCGATCCCCGATCCCCACTGGAACCTCCGTGAATGACACTCCATCTCCATCGTCCAGCTCCTCATGGTCGATGATATGCGAAGGGTCGAGCACGTATCTTCTTAGTAGAGATACATGGAAGTCATCGTGCACCTGGTGCAACTGAGGTGGATGGTTCAAGTGGTAAACCACCCCGCCTACCAACCTGAGGACCTAGAAAGGTCCGTTGAACCTCGGAGATAACTTGCCGCGTTGGCCACATCTTCGTAAACCTCGTCGAGGTGAGACCCGTATAAGGACGTGATCGTCATCCTCGAACTCCAGAGGTCTCCATTTTCTGTTAGAACTGAAACTCAAAAGACTGCTGCCATGGGGGTATGGTTGACTAACTCAAGAGTGATCAGTCGTACCCTCATATGAAAGAGTTTATCCCGTGCTGCCTGGGGTTTCCTCTTCGCCGACCAAGGAAAACACATCCCGATGTTTGCCTAAAACCGTCAATTTGAGTATGAACAGTTATTTCCCATTCCATACTCAAACTAACGTCGTAAGTCCTCGACGCTGCCACCAAGAGATTCCAACCGAAACTCTTGCCTCGAGGGTCTAACCACACCGTCGGCGTAAGTGTGATTATCGAGTCTCCTCCCAAGGTATTTCTAGACGTGAGGGTCAAATCCACGGCTTACCAGAAACTATAGGTCTGGGAAAAGATTTGTGAAAGCGATGAATGATTAATATCGACGTCTGTTACTAAAGCATATTTTAGTGGACACAGACTGTCCTTTGAATCATTTTTAGAGCCCTTGGGTCACACTCCTTGACCGCATGCAGCCGCACTCTTCCTCCGACGTCCAGCTCGTTGAGCCTGGCAGGGATAACTAAGGCGGGTGGTTGTAGAATGTTAAGATGTACACCACCTCATACTGCTCTCCAGGATCTGCCTCCACGTCTGCTGCTTCGCAGACTCATCAATACTTAAAGTTTCCACTTCTTGAAACATTTAACACGCCCGAGTCTCTAAGACTGGCACCCGTTTCCTTTTTCTTACTGCACTGTGCAGTCTTCATCCGCTCTTGGATGTCCTGGACCTTCTTTAGTCTCACAAGAGCTGCTATGATTTCTTCTTTACCGATAAGAGAAATCCGGTCTCATCCCCTGGATGAACCACATTCGTTTCCTAATACAGTCAATCCCAACATGAATGATGCATTCATGCCATGGATGACGTCGTAAGGCCTCGACGTAACTACCAAGAGATCCAACTATCACTCTCACCTCCAAGGGTCGAGTCACACTATCGGCATCAGTGTGAGGTCACTAGGTCTCCTACAGTAGAAATCTCGAAAGTGAGGGTCAAGTCAACAGTTTTAACCGGGACCACTCAGTATCAACCAAACAAAAGGATAGGAAAGAAAACAAAGATAAGTGTCTTTTTATTATTGCAGCTCATAATACAAAGACACAAATACAACAAAAACATGGAACTAGAAGTACAAAGGACGTATCCACTAGTTCCTCTCCTGTCCACATGCTCCCGGAGCTCTACTACCTTATCCATTGCTCGGCTGTTGCTCAAGCACTCGTCGCTATTTCTGCCTTGGTGGCTCCTCCAACGCCTGCGGATCAACTGTACAAGGCGTCGGACAGTCACGTGCCAGGTGACCCTTTTTACCGCAGGAGTAACACAGCCTGTTTCTGGCACGCCTGGCTCTGACCCCACCCTGGGTGCCCCGCACCACCGGTCCTAAATCCCGAGATCGGCCAACTACTGGTCTGGTCCTCCTGGACCTCTGCATCATCTGTCTACTTCCCACAGATGACTCGACTACTGATCGAAAATCCTACGGCAAAGGCAGAAGTTCTTGTACACGCTTGGGGTGTAGAGCTACTGGAACAAACTCCACCCTGAAGAAGGTCTCGAAGTCTTCCCTAGTGAAGGCCACCCCGTCGCAAAACTGGAACAAGTGGCTCCGCCACCTGCATGCTGCTGCTTGAAGAAGGCTGGCAGCAAAGATCACTATGAGGTCTGTCGGCGTCCCCACTAGCCTGAAGACTCTCACCACAGCCTCCAGCCAATCCTCAGCCGCCTGCGGGTCTGTCTCTCCCCGGAACCTGGGTGGCCTCTGGCACTGGAACTCGTGCAGTGCAATCAAGTGGCGTGCATCGCCTACTACTGGGACTGGTGGCATCAGTGTCCCAACATATGGTAGTACCGCTGGTGCCTCAACTGCAAGAGGGCCCCGTACCGAAGCCTTGTCGCTCAGCAAGCTATCAGTACGCACGTCCCTCTGGGATCTAGCTGGTCGTCCGAGAAAAGGTATCCTGAAAGAAACAACGTGACACGGTCAAACGATTATACCTGATGAGCTGAACCGGTTCGAGCTGTTTTAAGGGAAAACCCATTGAAAACACACACACAATCAGTGTTTTCGTGCACAAAGACGGAAATCAGTTGTCAGGGTCCTGGTGTATGGATACGTCGACCGCCCGCACCAACACTGGACTCCCTGAACTGAAAACCACACTCGGTACCCTTAACACTATTGCTTCACAGAAATAAAATAGCAGAGTTATATGTTCTGCGGTAGAACCGACTCCTCTGATACCAATTTGTCACGACCCGTCCTCGGGGCCCGTGTCGTGACTACCCCCAGCCCGCCTTCCATAGGCCAGGGGCTGGCGACTAGCACCAAAGGCGTAAATCCCGATAACTGTGAAGGCATTTCCTTTATAAAACAAAACAAGAACCACAAATTAAGAAAGCGGAAAAAGTAAACACTAAGTACAAGAGAAGTGCTGAAAAGAAAATGGGACAGAATACAATCCCAAAAGAAAGTACAACTACAACTGAACAAGTACAACAGAAAAGATAACAGCTGGAAGGACGGAAGCGGCTACTGGGTCGTCCTCCACGGATCCTACCTGAAGGGTATGTATAGATGGTGCAGCTCTTGGTCGTCCACCATGGATCCTACCTGAAGGGTTGGTACAGATAGCCTCCTCCACGCTCTCGTCCTTCAACCTCCTCCGTGTGTCGTCTCGTCGTGTAGTCCACCTCTGGGTACTGACTCGTCGTGTAGTCCACCTCCGGGTACTGACTCGTCGTGTAGTCCACCTCCGGGTACCGTCCAGTCCTCGAACACTCGGCCTCCGTCAGCACTGCCTGTCGTCTGCAACCAACACAACAAGGTGCGGGCATAGCCCGTACAGGGGTGAGTATAACGATACTCAGTAGGGACCCCGAGACCCTCAAGGTCTCCTTAAACCAACAAGGATAACCACAAAGAAGATCTCAACAGATAACCTCTACTTAGTTATATGCCCATACATATGCCTAAGTTATCAAGTAACCCATCCCAAACATGAGGAAACACAAGGATCATGAAATAAACGGATAACAACTTCCCATGTATATGCCCATACATATACCTATGTTAACAAGTGACCCATTTCAATCATGATGTAAACACAAAGGTAAAATGTCTCAGCACAAACCAGGATTTTCATTATCGAAACTGTAACTGTTGAAAAGCTTCGTCTCTGGAGTGTACAGTGGTCCTATCATGACTCCGAGGTACTGCTCATTAACCTAAGACTGTTGAGGTACTCCTCCTGTCGAGTACCGTGGGTCAGCCACCCAAACACAGTAGTGCATCCTACTGGGGTATGTCACCTAAACACAGTAGTGCACACCCCCAAGTAGCCTTCTGAGGTACTCTCCTGACGAGTACCGCGGGTCTGCACTGTCACACAGGTAGTGCTCTATCCGCCATGGGTCTTCACCTCAGAAAGTAGTTCTTCTTCCACTGGGCTAGTCGACTCACTCCAAGTCGAGTCGGTCAAGCAGTCGTCAGGTCTCAGTTGGCTACACGGTCTCCGTACTCCGCACGCTCGTATCTAGGAGGGTCTTCTCCACGAGCTACAGGTCGATACTCCATGTATCTCAAGGTCCCACGAAGAAGTATATCAAAGGACCGCCTCGTCATAGGGGTCTCAAAGCAACAGACGGCGCGTCAATCGTACGCCCGGTCTGTGAGCTTCTAGCCTTTTCATCCCAGGGGTCCGGTTGGTTTCGTGAGCGAACCAATCCCGGCTGTATCTCAACTGTACCCCGAACTCTCATAGGGTATACTCATAGAGACTGGTTCTCAACTTGATCACCAACGCCGCTGACGGTTCATCAAACGGACGTCCAGTCTGAAATATATCAGCTTTTCTGTTCCAAGGTCCCAGTTGGATTTTGGGTGCGATCCAACCCGGCCACTATCCAGCTATATCCAAAACTCAGGCTAAGTATGCCAAATGTTCTGTCTCATCAAGAGGAATTCAACGAAACAGACGGCGCGACTATCGGACACCCAGTCTGTGAGTTATTGGCTTTTTCGTTCTAGGGGCCCGGTTGGTTTCGTGAGCGAACCAACCCGACTGCACTCCGACGGCATCCAAACCTCAAGCGGAGTAATCCAAAAGATCCATCTCACTTATAGGAATCCATAAAAATCGACGGGACGTCAACCGGACTTCTGGAACTCACGTTACGAGCGTTTCCGCTCCGAGGGCCCTGTTGGTTTCGTATCCGAACCAACCCGGCCGAACACAAAGTAATCTGAAACCATGAGTGCGATATACCGAAACGACCGTCTCGATCCAAGAATCGCGTTGCCGCTGACGGAGAGTCGTTTGGAGGCCCGTATCTCATGTTACGGGCTTTTGACCGCAAGTGGTCCGAAAACGGGGGTCTGGGCCTGGGCCGACCCGGCCCGACCCCCCTGGGTCGGCCGAACCGGGTCGAACCGACCCGGGTCCGACTCGGCTTGGCCCGGCCCGGCCCGGCCCGGCTCAGTCCGGCTCGGTCCTGTCCAACCGGCCGGCCGCGGCTCGGCCAGCGTGGCCGAGCCGAAACGCGGAGCGGGGTGTCCCCCTCCTGCTGCTAATTGAGGCCGGCGGCGAACTGCCGACTGCCTCCCTTCCGGCGGCGCGCCGCCGCCGCCTTCCGCGGACCACCAGACGTGCTCCGGTGGTCCGTTTCTTCTTCCGTATTCGTATATGGTCCTCCCGGGACCTGACCTTCACTGCATAGGCCTCAAAATTACCTTGCGGCCTCATTTGTCGTCGCCCGTCAATCCTCACGTCAAAAACGAAACGTGCCGTCTTCGTGGTTCTCCGGGGCGGCGCGTTGGCGTCGCGCCCCTTCACCGCGGCCGGACTCCGTCCGCGGATGTCTTCGGTTTTCTTCGACGCGGCGCGACGACGTTGCGTCCTTGAATTCCTTTCCACGGCGCGGCGCGACGTCTCCGCGCATATCTACCGCATGAAACCGCGTGGTGTGACGGCACCACGCTTCCTCGTACCAACCACAAAGAAAAAAGGAGAGGGTTGGTCGTGTTCGTGCGGTCCGGAACCCCTCACGTTATTCGTTAACATTTGGTTTCAAACCACAAAGTTCAAATTCGATAACAAATGGGTTTTTACCACGAAGATCATCATGTCAAAAATCTCAAACAAATATAAATAATTGAATACATACCCCTACCTTGGGTATATGCCGATCGGAAGGAGGCGTCGTCATTCGAGGTTCTTCGCGGTATGGCATCGCGAGGATGACGACGTCGAAGGGGGACGTCGGCGTTCGTCCGACTCTAGGGAAGGCAAAGTCATCGTCGCTTGCTACCCAATTCCGCTTCCGAGCTTGTTCGTCGATCAATTGATGATGAAGGGGAAGAAGAAGATCCGTTGAAGAGTCTCACCGCAGAAGGGGAGAAATTCTGTGGAAGGAAAATGAGCGTTCTTCGTCAGAGGTGGCGCGTTCTTCGTTCGCGAAGATAAGCTTCTTCCCAAGTGTTGGGCATCGCGGTATTTTACCGGCGCTCCGTCGCTTGGTGAAGCCGTCCCCAAACCCTCTCCCAAGATCTCTATATATAGGAGATGGGGAGAGGTGTGTAACCATTGTGGTTACATAACTTTTTTAAAAAAAGGGGTCGGTTGAAATAAATTACTTTGACGTAATTTATGAGGTCCATTGGAACCACTTAAGAGGGGAGGGTGCCAAGGAGTTTCTCCCCATTTAATGGGGAGTTGAGGAATTAAGAGGCTCTCCCTCATTAATGAGGGAGAGTTGAGAGGTTTCCTCTCCTCCCATTAATAGTGGGGTTAAGCTCTGTGTGGTCCCTACCATAATAAACCACCCATGAGTGGTTTAGTTCGGGTGGGCCCCACCACCATAACCTCTCAAGGGAGGTTAAGGTGTGGTGGCCCCACCTCCAACCTCCATGAGGAGGTTTCAACCACCACACTCCCAATGGCAGCAGAAATAAAATAAAGTGCGTGACACGTTATTTTATTTTTACTCTTATTTAAAGAAAACCCAAAAACTAACTTCCGCTCTCGATTAAACGCAACTGCGGCAAAAGTCTCTTTAAGAAAATACAGGCATTGCGAGTTCATCGGTTCCCTTAGAATTCGATTCTGAGCACTGGTTCAAATGTTAGAAAAACCCGCTCGTTCGTTCACTGAACGTACCCGAGCCAAACTTCGGAAATTGATTCCGGGCACACCGGGCGTCGGAATCAGGCGCCGTCAGAAACTGCGTTCTTGAAAAATTCCAAATAAAATTTAGGAAAAAATTTCCCTTAAAATTTCCAGGTCTTTACAATTATATATGTTGGATATGTTTATAAACAAAAAACCTTCCCCTTAATTAAATAAGTATTTTGAGGAACCTGGGGTATATGAGACCACCCAATAGTGAATACCTTTTTGAATTTACAAGTATGAAACTCCTCCTCAATTCTAATATGGAACTCACTACCACCAATTCTTCAGACCTCTAAATCCACTTGGATAGATTAATCCCAACCTAAATCTCTTAAATACATCTATAATATAATCATATATGAATTATTTTGGAACTAAATATATACTGGGAATGATTTCATTGCAAATAGAAGGAGAATACTTCAATAAGAGGTAAAGATCATCAATAAGTGTTTTTTATTTATTTCTACATCTATCCCTTGAACTATATTTATATAAGGATTATATAATAATATAAGTATATTAAATATTTATATTTATATTGTTATGGGAATCAGTTATAACCATATCCACTCCCATTGAATGGTTTATTTATGCATAATTAATGTATACTGTAGACTACCACATCACAAACAAATGTCCTTCATTTTTCCATTAACACATCCCATTGACAGTAAAAATGATGGATTTATTGATTATATATGATATTTATGATATTTATGTTTTTATAATGAATTTTAAAATATTATATCACACATTCCCCTATAGTTTCCATTTTATGGGAATATGATAATGTCGTTTATATGTATTTAATACTACCGCCATGTGAAGCATTGTTATTTATTCACACCTTACATGGAATGTAATAAGGATGGATTTATAAAAAATAAGTGATATTATTAAAATAAACATGATTACGAAATTATAATTTATCTCATTTTATTTTCATTACTTCAACCAATCAAGATAATGAAAAGCAACATTCATTAGTATGTATACAATACCGTCTCCTTGAATGGTGTATTTCATTTCTTGTCACTATATTTTATGGATTAATGTACGAAAATATAAAAATAATATATATTATATTTAATACATGGTATTATTTTTGAGATGACGTAATCATGATAAAATTAAAAGGAATAAAATTTAACAAATCAATTAATATATGAAAAACTAAGCGTTCATTTCTCATAACATAACATGAACATAGAATTGAAAATAAATGGGTAATCAAAGGACATAATTAAATAATATATAGTATGATATATATGAATATGTTTATTTAATAGATTTATTATAATATTTTAAATATTTAATAGTATGATTGACTAGGTACGATAGATGTCGAGACTTAAGGTAAGGGATTTATGTCTCACATTTTAGTTCCATGACACACATGTCATATTTCCCACCTATTCATTTTTTGTTGTATATATACTACCAATGATTTTATATTATCATGAATAAAAATAAAATTATTTTCATTTACATATTCACATTAGTAAATACCATTCATGGGGTTTGACGATCAAAGACACCAAATCTGTATTGGATTTGTTTCTTATTTTTCCTCATTTGAGATGTGAAGTATATTATGAACCTATATCCTTCCATTATATTTATACCCAACCCCATTGTCATAAAATGTCATGATTTTATATAACTAAATGATATTTTATGTACCAGTTTTTTATTACTTCATGGATATTATGATTCAATTTTACCAAAGTGGTAATGATTTTTTGTTACAATCACATCATTTATGGGGATTATTTATTATTATGCTCCTTATGTTTAATTATAATGATATATATTTCATTAATACAATTAATCATCTTATAAAATTATTATTTCATGATATTACATGTTTCCAATTCATTTTCCTATCATTATATACCAATGATTTTAAAATTACATCTAAAAGAAAACATTTTTTTGTCAAAAACACTTATTTCTTCCAAAACAATTTATTCTAAATAAATTTCCAAAAAAAGAAGTTCAAATGTATTTTTATATATTTTTTAATAAAAAATTCCTCAACAAATTTTTTAAATTATATTTAATTATTTATTTATAAAATTAATTTTTATATTAAATGAAATTTAATTTAAAAATATTTTAATTTTTAAAGTGTGGTTTTCATAATGAGAATGAAATTTTCATAAAGAATATTTTAATGTTATTTTAATGTTATTTACATTAATAAATATCAATTACCATTGATGTTATTTAGGCCAGAATTGGTATGTTTGTAATGATACCATCCTCAATCATTCTATTGATAAATTATTATTGACTCAAGGAGATTTTCCTGAAACCCGTTTCATTTCATCATATTAATCTGGTTTAAAAGAGATTGACATGAAAACCACCTATTTTTCATGGGATAATCATGATATAAAATAATAGTAATTTTTTTGTGTATTTTATTTAAAGGAACTATATTATTAATGTTATCATTTTGTGGTTCTTAGAAATTAATTATATAATCTGGTGGCCATGATAATACTTAGTAATACTATTACACACTATATAATAGGGAATCCTATATAACACCGGGTATGTCATTTACATCTTGTATGATTGGGAGTCCGAGATATCTCCATGTAATACTGTTACCACATATATGATGGGTAATAAGAGATAATACTATGTAGTCTTATTATTGATTATATAATGTGGAGGCTTATACAATATTTGGCAATCCTATTAAAATGTAGAAGATGGGGGTGGTCTAAATAACCTAATGTGAGCCCGTTCCATCATTGAGGATGGGTGTATCCATACAGTGCTCTAATGCATTTCATAAATATTTATATCTTATTAGGTAATGAAGTTTTATGAGTTACATGAAATGTTCCATAATTGTATAAATAATTTTTCTTCTCAATGATGGGAAATATATGGGTCCAGGTCAACAATGGGAAACATGTGCATCCAGATACACTATAGGAAATAGGTGCATCCTGATCCACTATATTGATGGTTTTTTATTTATCCATGAACAATTTAATTGATTTAGACCATTATGATGGTTCCAAACATTAATGACATGATCTTGTTGTTCATGATAGATTTCATATGATTTCTCCCACTTATGGGCCATGTCATCTTAAATGATAATATTTTATTAAATTACTCTTGTTTAGGATACATGACTTGTTGTTTATGTCCTTTTTAAACTATATTGATGATCACATACATTTATTCTTATCTTATGATTACATATGATATTACATGTATATCTATTTTATTACCTTAAATAATTATCTAAAATCACCATTTCGTATGCTTCCATTACCCATTTTATGAAGAAGGTTTTTAAATAGGGTATTCCAAAGAAAAATAGATAATGGGAATGTCATTATAAGATAAATTGAAGTAATTTATGTAATTAAGATGATTATGTTATTGGATTATAAATAAATTAATGTTTTATAATTTTTTATCATGTGTCTGTGTATCATATTCAATATTATCCTAAAATGATGTAATATCCACATATGAATATCTTAGGATGATAAAATTGGAATAAAAGGCCATATTTAGTGATCCTTTGGAAAATAGGATGGTGAAACCATACAGATATCCCTATGTAAAATGATAAAGGCAAGTATAAGGTTAATTTAATGTATATTAAAATATATTATAATTTTGTTAAAGGATAGAGCGAGTGGTTACCATGAAATACATCACTGTCGAGATAATACAAGTGCATGTGGATCTAGATCATATATATCTATGGTTCAAAAACCAAAAAAACTTATTGATCTATACTTTATTGGCAATGGGGTCAAGAAAACATGAATTTCTACATAACACGAATAAACTCCTAGGGGATGTTATTTGGATATAAATTAAATTATGAACCATAATGAAGTATTTAACTATTTGATGACTATGAATTACTTTGGATAAACTTCTTGTTTCATTGATTAAAGAACATGGTTTCATTATTTAGAAACCTTATACATATAATTTCATGATTTTGTGGTTCCTCGTGAAAATTATATTTTCTCACACATATAATTATAGTTTTAGTCAGTGTTGGAACTAGAAGGAACTAGATTAACAATATATAAAATGCCTTGTTGAGAAACCAAATGACATGATGATTATAGTAAAGGATATTGTGATTATGAATAATTACTTATCATGATATATGATTAATAATATTAACTTTATAAAATCATAAAATCATCAAAGTAGAGTATGATAGTGTTTATTGGGATTTTGGGTGGTGGAGATCATAGAGTAATGAATATTATTATTCCTATATGTTTGATGAATCGTTCTATTGAATGTACCAATGGAAGGATAATATATTGGTTTTTATAGAAGATGGAAATAAAGTATGTAATTTATGAAGGATAAATGAAATTATTATTTAGGAAAATGTATGGGAATATTGGTCTCCCTATGATATTATTAGTGAAATAATTTTAAAACAATTGAAAGTATAGTAATTAAGAAACTTGATGCCCTATGTAGAATGATCATCAATAGAATAAGCACATTATTATGAGTAAGGGTTTTCATATTTATGATGATGAGAATATAAATCAAATATTAATGGACAGAGGTATTATTGAATAACATGATAGATCATAGTTAATGGTTTAATGGTTTGGAGGAATAATTGAATAATTTTTTTATTGGAATTCATGATTTAATTATTATATAATGAGTTTTTAGAATAATTTTTTGTCAAGTATTTCAAAGAGTATGGTGAATGATACCGATGATATAAAAATGATTCAATGGAAAAATTATATTTTATTATAAGTAATGAAAACTCATATCATATTCCTAAAGGTGAAATAATGGTGATTTTTTTGGATATAGAGATGATTGATACAAAAAATGAAATTTCAACCGTGTTGATGACTATATAACTACAAAAAAATATTCACTAATTTGTTTTTGTTATTATTGATTTAGATTATTGCTTTTTTGGATTAAAGAACTATATATATATATATATTATGAGGAATAATATAAGTTTTCAATTAAGTTGAAATTTCCTGTTATTAAAATTTTTCAAGGGAATAAATGAATATGGTAATCATATGTTTGGTATGTGACAATCTAGAGTACATTTGTGGTATATGGGGGGATAAATGTTATGATGGTTTGGGGAAATTTAGTAAACTTCATCAACTATTTTTTATTTTCCTCATTTGGATGTTTAAAAAGGATAACCATGAATGAAATGGTTTTTATTGAACTATGATTAATGTTTTAGATATTACCATATTATTTTTCCATAAAAACATTTATACATATTAGATAACCTATTATAACCATTTTTTGTGGTAAATAATAGATAGGATGAATGTATTTTAATTATATATATGGATTTTTTGATCCACTAGTGATTTATGAAAGAAAAATTCAATTTCTTTTCTTTGGGACACATATTATGTGGAAATTGATCATGGCATAACCATAGGGTAATATTGGGATTACTAAATTGAATGGAATCAATTAATTATTTAATCTTCAAAAAATTATTCAGTAATATGAAAAGGGTAATAAAATAATTTCTTTTCCATTTATCGTCAATTTTTGATGATATCATTGTCTTTTTTCAAGCCTCATTTGTTTATGGCATTGTGATTGTTAACTTTTTCCTAAAAACCTTTTCTATTACTATCTATTACTATTTCAGTGATAGTTTTCTACTCTCTACCAATGTTTTCACTTCCCAGATATGATAGATTATTTATAAACCATGTATTTTTTATTACTAATTACATTTTCACATCACTTTTAATTTTTTTAATATTATTAAGTATTTACCATGTTTACCATGTGGGTTTCAATTAATGTAAACTCTTTTTAATAAAAACATGATGATTGAGGAAAATTTCATGTGACAAATTAATCTAAAGGGGGATAAAATATAACATCATTTGTTTTTCTAATTATTATTATATCAATAAATAAAATTTATTTAATTTATTGATCTATATTCAACACCAAGTTAAGGATACGCTACACGAAATAGTAAGTTAGATTGCACCACACACATGATTATGTTTTACTAAGTGAAATGTATTAATATTTTATAAATATCCTTGCCATTGGATTGGATGATATGAATATTATTAACGTAATTATGAAATAATGCAGTATAAAGAAAATACATTTTTTATATCTATTATAAATAATATAATTTTCATTTGAAATAAAAATAAATATTTTATGAAAAAAATATGTTTGTTCTAAAATACTATTTATTAACACAAGACACACTAAACATAAAAATAATTTTCAATAATTTTAAAAATATAATATGATAAAAAGACTATATTGTCTAATTAATTATATCATATTTATGTTAGTGTTGATCTTTGATTTTTTTTATAATGTTTCATTTTTTGGATGAATAGTGGAAAATACTTAATTTTAAATAATAATAGGATTTTCATCTAAAATATTTAAAAATTAACATTATCATTTAATTTTTAATGTATATTCAGTTTAATTATCAATCTATTAATCCAATTTATGTCCATGGAATAAATTTTATATTGAAATCAAATATAAAAACATTGTATTCCTTAGATCATTTTCCATTTAATAAAACTCGTTCTCTTATCACATCTGTTTGATAAAATTTATATTATCTAATAAAAATTATATTAATGTAATATTGAAAAATGGTTTCTATATTTGGAATGATAGTAATTTATATTCTCTGATAATGTAAACATAAATTTTTACCATATTTATCAGTTAAAATAGTTAAAGTTAATCATTACAATAAAGGTTAAAGGGAGGTTTTTTACATTACTTGCATTTGTATTAAAAACAATTTTTTTTTAAAATATGATTAGTATTTAATGTGTTGGATTTGATTATTATAATAGTTAGGCCAAATTATATAATAGTTCTTCTTTTAATTTATTTCCTAGTGGAAAAATTTCCATGGTAAATAAAATAGATACAAGTTACCATGTTAGAACCAAATTGGGGTAGAACAGATTAAACATAAATATTAAGAAATAACATGAAAAAATGATTAATTTTTTTCTATTGATGATTATGTTCACCAAATAAAACTTCAACTAAATTATGGATCTATTTGGTTGGCACATGAGTAATGAAAGACCTCCAAATAGTGAATAGTTTTGTGTATTTTTATGGAATTCCACTCTTCATGAAATGTAGAAGGGAACCTGCTTTCCCCTTATTCACAATTATAAAATAATTTTACTACAAAAAAACCATAATGAAATCACTTACCAATATCCCTCTTCTCATCATAGAATACTTATTCTAGTTACCAATCGATCTAAGGATGGATTATTGGGAAATCCTAATTATGATACCTGGTGAAGCGTTGATCATTATCGAAGAGTGTTTTTATTTTATCACTTCATACACCATAGAGAATTAAATTTATATCAGTTTATTACAATAAAATCCATATATAATAGAAAATTATAATTTTATATGTTAAATTAATTATATACAACCATATTTACATCCATAAAATAGGTTATGAAATCATCATTTCTGTGTACGGAATCTACCCACACCCAAACCAGTGTTGTTTGTTTCTCCACTAACCCATATCAATGTTGGTAATACTAATGGATATATTGTTTATATATGATATATATGATATTACTTATGTTATTATTTTTATATAATTACTATAAAATAAAAAACATCATACTCATCATTTTCTATGAATATGATAATGTTATTTGTGTTTATGGCGACTAACACCTCACGAAGTGATGTGATTCCTTCAATCTTTATATGGAATGTATTAAAAATGAGTTTAGTATTTTTTTGATATATATATTACATAAAAATTATTTTTAATTATAATACATATTCTTTAATAACCTTTCTTTCAACCCAATATGAAATGTAAAACATTATTCCTGCATACATATGGACCACCATATCAATAAACTATGAATTTCATTTACAAACATTAAATTATTTGGATTAAGAAAAATAAAAACATACTGAGAAATATATTTTATTTATATCATGTTTATCATTATTGATGTTATGGAACCATGAACAAATTTGGATGAAAAAATATATAACAAAAAAAACATAGATGAAAAAAATTGTTATTACTAAAAAATGTATTATTAACATTGAATTGTTAATAATTTGTTAACAAATTTCATAAGTAAATAAAATATGTTATGATATAGAATAATTTGTTTTCTATAATAGATTTACTATAAATATATATTTATTTTACATATGTTTTGTCCATGTGTGAGGGAAATCGAGACACAATGTAAATGATTTTTGTCTCACTTTTTAATACTATGAGACACATTTCTTATTCATCGCATAATTATTTTATATAGTTCATATAATTTAAATGAATTTATTTTATGAAAATTATACATTAATTTCTTTTATTCAGATAACTATGTTATTTTATTCATCTGAAGTGGTTTATGATTTGGGAGTTACCTAAATCAGTAACGGCTTTTTGTGTCAATTTTCCTTTGTTGAGACACACATTATGTAATAAAACTATACTCAATCATATGGATTATATATGGTGACTTTTAAAATTAATCTGCAGGATTTGATATTACTCATGATGCAATGACCCACTAATTCTCATTTTCTTGAGAGTATAACGAGTCATTACTAGGCCTTAAGCAACTTCCCCAAGCCACAAAAGGCTGGCAATAAATGCCAAAGGGTTTCAAATAATAGTGGGGGATGATTTACCCATTAATAAATAACCCAATAAACCTTCCAACCATAATAAAACATTAACTATATTATGCATGCACAAATGGTCAACAACTCGACAAATTCATGTGTAACAAACGCAGTGGGCCAAATGCCCAACGAAATCTACCACGCCTAAGCCCAGCCCTCTGGAAAATAGCATCCCTCACCACATGGACAGATAACAGGACCCCACTTTAGACTGTACTAGATAACACATGTCAGGACTGTACCCTGCCTATTAATGATCTAAATTGCCTACCCTGCAACTCGAACCAAAGACCACAGTCTTAACAGCCAACCGGGAGTGTTATGAGTACTAACTGATATACAGCCTAGTCGGTACTCGTAATGCACCGGGTTGGCTGTTAATCATGTGGTCTCCAGTTTGAGTTGTGTGAAAGGTGATTTAAATCCTCATCAGGAAGGGGAAAGTTCCTACCACATGTTATCTAGGACAATCATAGGTGGGGGCATGTTATCTGCCTGTGGGGTGGGGGTCTGCTATATGCCAGAGGGTTGGGCTCGGGCGTTCACGAGTTCGTTGGGCTTTAGGACCATGAGGTTCGTTACATAAAAAGGTGACTTTTATGTAATGAACCAAGTGGTCCTAGAGCCTAAAGAAATCGGCCAGTCCTAAGTCCATCCCTCTTGCAGATAACAGACCCCCATCAAAATCCATTACACAACCCAGCAACATATCTTCCTACATTTGTATCGTTCGCTTGGATTTCGCATCTTCCTGAGGATGATACGCTGTGCTCATAGTCCACTGAGTTCCAAGGACATGATGTAAGGATTTACAGAAACGAGACGTGAAACTCGGATCTCTAAGACACTTGGAACTAGTACACCATTCCTCTTTACCAATTATCAGATATTGATTTTTGAAAGATCATCCACTGTATGACTTTCACGAATAGAGATGAACTAGGTCTACATGGTTAGACAATACACTATCACCCAAATGGAATTACGTTTCTAGAAAATTCATGGAAGACATGTAACCAAATCCATTTCTATATGATCCCATTTCCACACTAGGATAGGAAATGATTGTCACATACCAGCTGGTCTCTGATGATCTTCTCTAACAGGATGACAATTTATGTATAGTGAGGCGAACTCAGCCACCTTCCTTTTCATGCCGCTTCACCAAAACTACGCCTTCGATGCTTTATACATCTTCTGTATACATGAATGAATAGACCTTCTTGAATGGTAGTCTGCATGAAGGATTTGTTCCAGAAAAAACATAGGTGCAACCATCTGCTCTCCGAAACAGAAAACTGAACCCCATCATGTTACCAACAATCAATGGTTTCCCCACCATTGTGTTTTGAACATACAACCAGACATTAATAATTATATTTTTGTACCTCTTTGATCATTTTAACTAAATCAAGAACAAGCGTAGCTAAATAGATAACCATAACTTCACCCAGTCTCTGCATTCCACATGCATGTCTGCTAAGACCGACATCAACTACAATTCATCTAAAGCTTCTTTCGCCAACTGAGAATATGAATTTCTACTCAATGCATCCACCAATGAATTTCCTTTCTCTAGTTTGAACATAAAGTCAAATTCAAACATTTGGAGACACGCAATCCATATCCTCTTCCTCAGATTCATATGTCACTATGAAAAAATATGTTTCAAATGTTTGTGATCCATAAACATAGTAAATTTCTCACTAAAGTGATAATGATTCTATGTTTTTAAAGGATGGACAACTGAAACCAACTCCAAATATGGTGATGGATAATTCTTCTCATGAACCATCAACAACCTTGAATCATAAGAAACCACATGATCTATTTTCATGAGAACACAACCCAACCCTGATCCAGAAGCATAACAATACACCACATACCCCTATCAAGATTCTGGAAAGATCAAGATAGGTGCCGATGTAAGTCAAACATTCAGTTCCTAGAAAGACATCTGAAATTACACCGTCCTTTAGAATTGAACATTCTTCTTTGTTAGAGTTGTCATTGGTGATTCTAGTTGTGAGAAATCACGCACAAAGCGTCGGTAGTAAATGGCTAGACCAAGAAAACTTCATATCTTGAAATCATTCTTTGGTCGTTTCCTAGAGATAAATGATTTTATCTTTTTAGGATCAACACAGACACCATTCTCATAAATGACATGGACAATAAAGTGTACTTCCTGTATCTAAAAATCACACTTTGATAATTTGAAATACAAAAAATGATCATTCAATATATGTATCACTGTTTCCAGGTGAAGCTCATGATCAGACCTTGTCTTTGAAAAGACCAAAATGTAATTCAAAAACACCTCATCAAAAGAATCATGATATTGTTTAAATATTCATTTATTCAATGGCTTGATGACCACTAGTGCATTTGTTAGACCGAAAGGCATGACTCCATATTCATAGTGTCCATATTTACTCCTGAAAGATATCATTGGAATACCCTCTTTCTAAACTATCAATTGGTGATATCTTGATCACAAGTCAATCTTGGATAGCCACTGAGCACCCCTTAATTGATCGAAAATATCATCAATGCGTGGAACTGGATACTTTTTATTTATCATAACTTGGTTAAGCGTACTGTCATCGTCCCACAATTGAAGAGTTCCATCTTCCTTTTTCACAAACAAAACTCATGATACTCATGGAGACGTAGTTGGTCGAATGAATCCCTGGCATTCTAGATCCTCTAACTGCTCTTTAAATTCCCGTAATTCTTTTGGTTCCATCCTATAAGATGGAAGGGAAATAGGATTGGTCCTTAGAATGAGATCAGTCATAAACTCCACATTACATAGAGGCGGTATCCTTGAGTATTTCTTGGGAACGACATATGGAAATTTATCCACAACAGCTGGAAGACTATTTTCCTCGATCTCTTCCACTGATTCCAAATTCAATTCTGCCAATTGGTAAGACATTATTCCCACCATGGGTTCTAACATGATCATTGCACTCTTTGTTACAATCCTCTCTTCTCTAAATAGATTCTCGATGTCGTCCTCAGTCATGAAACTAATTTTTCTCCTATAACAGTTGATTTTTTATTTGAACATTGTCAATCAAAACATAACAAGGATTGCATCATAGCATATATCTTCAACATCATGACGTCCCATTTCAGCTCAGATCCATCAACAGTTATAGCACAAGCTCTACACATGAAGGATTGACATTCTATATCACTGAGAAGTGTTTGGAGTTTTATCATTGAATGCATAATTCCATGTTTTAATCATATAGAATAGGATCCCCACTTCCACTTCATCTTATTTCTAGAGTTATTAGATCCTAATGTAAATACATTCATACTTCCTCCTCATAGATTTTCAGTAGTGACTGATATCGTAAATGGGATATTTTGTTGTAGTCCCAACTCAACAGTTTTAAAATCCAGATTGATTCTTTGGACCAACTGTTGGTTAACATGTGGCTCAGGTGCAAACAAATTTTTTACAGCCACTTTGTAATGGTTTCGATGACTTCTACTAGGTTACCTTTCCTAAAATAACAACTAGCTCCATCCATCTCACTCTCCAAAAACTATTGGATTAGAATTTAAAATTCTATCACATCAAATTTAACAATATTATTTTCGGAAACAACATTTTTCCATATCCATCAAATTTTTAAAACACAGCACATGATTTTGAAAATTATTCCATTTTCAGAATATGATAACCAATCAATTTTTATAAATATTTCATCTGAAAACCGATTACATAAATTTATAAAAATTAATACTTTTTTTACAACATGAAACCTTCCTTGAAATTATGAATGCACTCCATATTGGAAGTCATTCCTCTACAATGCATGTCATACTCATCTCATTGGCTAAACCCATGACAATGTGATTTCTATATCCAAGAAGTGTCTCCAAACACTTATATACCCAACTCTCTCATACCATGATGTTCATCATAAAATGTTTAGCTACGTCCTTTAATGCAATACATTTCATGTTCCAACAATCATACTCCTTTATAAGATTCCCAACCATGGAATAATCCAATAAACCTACCAACCATAACCAAACATTCGTTATATGATACATGAACAAAAGGAAACAACCCACTTTATGGAAACACCCACATTATGGAACCACCCCACATTATAGAAACAACCCACTTTAGGGAAAAACCAACATTATGGAAACACCCAATTTTATTTAAACAACCAACATTATGGAAACACACAACTTTATGGAAACTCAATATATTATAGAGACTCTCTATTTTCTTTTGGAAACAATCTATTTTATAGAAACACTTTATTTTATGGAAACTATCTATTTTATGGAAACAATCTATTTTATGGAAACTCTCAATTTTATTGAAACTCTCTATTTTATGGAAACCCTATCCAATACACACCAATTAAAAAATGTGAGGAAGGGGGTTATGTACCCAAAACTCAGGGTATTACACATGATATTTTGGGATTTATTTTATGTAATTATTTTGCGTGTCTTATGAATAAATGTTTCCAATGTGGTAAATATCTTATGTTACAGTATCATTGTCTGTCACTATTGTTAATGATTATGCTTCCAATGAAGAAATAAAGTCATAAATATATCATGTTAATCATGACTAATATTATACTCAAAATATTTCATTATAATAATGTTTTCCCCTATATTTTTCATTATTTATTTAATGTGGAGTAGAATAGTTATTTTTTATTAAGAATCATCTTTTTGTTCAAGAACTCTTTTTATTCCAAACCCATGTTTTCTATAACGGTTTTCAAAGTTATTTCAAATTGTTTTTTCTATTTCAGTAGGATATTTTATTCATGAAATATTTTAAATGATATTATATTATTCATTAATAAGATTACATGGTTATTTTAAATTTGGAAAATTTTCAAAAGGTTATATGTTTTAAAAATTGATTTTCAAAATAAAAAAAATATTTGCCACTATAATGTTTTAGTGATTTTTTCATAGTATTTACATTCATCAAATTCAAAAACCATTGTTTTTATTTATGCTATAATAGTGATATTTTGTAATTATTCCATCATAATTCTTGTCTATATGGAATATTATTATTTCAGGTAGACTATTATAAAACCCATTTATTTTCCATGCCATTGTTTTGTTTCAATGAGATTGACATCAACCAATATCATTTTCAAGGGTTAATAACATTATGAATTATAAATTTAATAATTTTAAGAGTTTTCTATTGAATTAAAATACATTTTTTAATTTATCCATGTTATTTTCAAGTAAATTTCTTATAAGATAGGGTGGCCTAGATAGAATTTGGTAATCTAATTACAAATTATAGGATGGGGCAACCCAGATAACACTGGGTAAGCCCATTAGTTATTATATAATGATGTGACCATATAGAATCTGGTAATCTCGTCATCAGTTATATTGTTGGTAATTCAGTGTAGATCTGATAAACCCCCTATAACTTATATTAAGGGTTGTTCCATATATAGCCGGGTGATCCGATTATGGATTATATGATGGGGAAACCCTGATATTTCGGGTAGCTCCCATAATAGATAAAATAATGGATGGACAAAGATAGTTCTAAAAATACATTGGGTAAATATTTATAAATCCTGATATATTGAAGGGAAATAAGCCAACGGAATTTTCCTCATTGTGGAATTTTTTTCTATTGATACCCAATAAAAAATATCTCGGTCACGATTCAAAATGGGATATAGGTATGTCTCGATCCACTATGGGAAACAGTTGTGTCTTGTTCCACTATGTTGATGGTAATCGAATTCAACTAGGAAAAATGAAATGGTTTCTTTATATATAATGGTACAAAACTTTTATGACACGATCTTATGGTCCACAATTCATTTATGATGATTTATCACACTTATTTCCAATTTTTTATGAAATTATAGGTTTTTATTACATGACACTTATTTTTGATCCATGAATGATTTTGTCTTATCATCTTTTGTAACTTTAATGATCATATACCCTTATGAATACATTATTATTTAAAATAATCTTATATTAAAATTTCTTATATATACCCTTACTGAATATAAAATCACCCCCATTCTTACATCTCCTTTCCCAATGCTATGAAGAATGTTATTATGTAGTGTATTTATATGATGAGTTATTAATGTGATGATATTTAATCAATTTAGAGTATTGTGTTCCAATATTCCAATGTCAATAAACTATTGTGGTCCTACGGATTGTGTTTGTAAAAAATTCTTGAATATTCATCTACAAATATGTAATATCCATGCATTAAAGGCCTATTTCGATAAAGGATGGATGCAAAGGTAAAAAAACTGAAAAACATCATCTCAAGGATCTATGTTGTATATTACAGCCATAGATTAGTTATGTAGAATATCATTCCAAGATATACATTCAATCAACATATATGTTATTACTAACATTTTAAATAACTAATCCTAAGAAACAATACCCCAAAAGGGGTCCACAAAATGAGCATGATGTCCCATATTTACCTACAATGGTCACCGTACTTCCCAATAATTAAGAATGAGTCATCATACTCATGGTAAACCACCTCTCAATAGATCCATATAACTTTCCACAGGAATGAAATATATATATAACCAAAGGTCCAATTGAGTAGAATCGCACTAAGAACCTATATAGAAGACTCCATTTATGTAACACCCCGACCCTAGTTACCCAAATTCGGTTCATTATTACATAACATTAGAATGATCATAAAATATCAAGTCTCGAAAGACCTATTAGTTTAGTAACCCTGTAAACAATAGATACATTCACAAGTCTTATATTACATCATAAAGTGAAAGACTACAACAACATCGTATCAATAGTCCACTATCATATCCCCTCAGACTATCCCGGCAGGTTAGTCATAAAATACTTCTTCACATCCTGGGAAAAGTAAAACATAGAAATGGGTGAGCTCAAAAGCTCAGTAAGGATAATAATATAGAGAAAACTTTCATAAATAAGCATAAAAATTTAAGGCAATGTATAACTAAAAGAAAATCCTTTTAAACTTGATCTTAATCATAATATGGCAGAAATAAAATGAAATAATTCCATTTGCTTTTTCACATGGAAATTCCATTAATCGAATAATCACATGCAATATCAATAAAAACTATCATAATGAAGGATTTCATAATTCCAGACAATCTTAACCACATAGTCAAAGCCTTGTGCCAAGACTAAAAATAAGATTTTGACAAGGCCTTATGCCAAGACACTAGTTTGTCTCATGAGACCTACTGATGCATCGAGGAGTTATATCGGGCTCCACCCGTCACTTATTAAGTCCAATTCATTCCTCATATGAACATGTTTAAACATAACATAAACATTAGTATTAAAAATAGAATATGAAATGTCAATAATTTCTCCATAAACCATGAATTTTATAGAAATAACACTTCCACAGTCAAAAATATCACAAAAACATCAGTACAGTATAGAGGTTTTGTATAATAAATCAACTTTTAATAAGCTTAAAATCCATCAAAGGATGTTGACATAGATGAAATCAAAACTATTTGAGAGAAATATATCATTATTTGAAATCATTTAAAATCAACATAATTAAAGAATTTAATTTGAAAATATTTTTCTATGCTTATAAGGGAAGATTGAATGATTTTATAATGGCGGAAAATAGCTGCACCCGCCGTGTAAGTTAAAAAAGACATTCTTACCATAATTCTGACGAAAAGGTTAAAAAGGACTTTATTTGGAAAATGACAGAAAGATTCCTTTATAATCATTTTATAAGATGTAAACAAGGGTATAAATGAATATAACCCATAGTCTATAAAATAGTAAGAATGATTTTTAATACATTTTAAGAAAGATGGATGTGCATGATAAAGATGTCCCAGTACATAATTATGTATAAACAACGTCGGGTAATGAAGAGATTGTGAAATAAACCAATACCTTGTAATTTTCCTTGGTTGAGGGAAGGTTACAATCCTATATAATGGGGAAATAACTGTTATTAAATTATTGAAGAATCATATACATTAATATTATATCATATATTATCTTTTAACATTTTATTGTTAATAATATCTTAGTATTATCATCGTTTCGGGTGTTAACTTACTCCTTTTATTTTATATTTTTTGTTACATTAGCCTTTTTTATGGATATTTTGTGTCTTATTCCTTTACAGAATGATATTAAGTCATTAAAAATCATTTTTAATCATCAAATTAAATTTAGTCTTGAATGGATATGATGATTAATGAATCTCATCGCTTTCGTGGAGAAGGTAGTCCGTACGTACGCACGAGCGACAATATCATTCTTCTGATATTAAAATAATATATAATTGGATGTTATATCATATATACAGAATAATTATCATGTTATATTTATTATTTACATCAATTACACATAATTATTATACCAATCCAAATAATAATGTATTGAATAACAATTAAACCACGACGTGGAGACGGTAAGCCGTACGTACGCATGTATGGTGACATGTCATTCATGGGATGGATAGAATACTAAATATGGTTGTACCATATTTATAATAACATAAAAGAATATAGGAGATAATGGATTTATTATTTTATAATTGAAATAATAATGCAATAAGAAGTTGAAGAAGAAAGGAACTTGTAAGAGGGTGCTGAAAATATTACCTCTTCTTCAGGTTCTTCCTTTTGATTTGGTCAAAAGGGGTCCATAGGTTGGCTTTCTGTTCAAAATATGGTCTCTAGTTTTAATTGAGGGAAGTTGATAAAATATTTGGGCAGGGGATGGCCATGACAAAAGGCTTTTAAGGCGTGAATTAGAGAGAAGGGGGAGTGCCCTTTTATAAGATGGGTGAGGGGCATCTTAGGGAAAGCTAGAAATATTAATTTATAATAAATTCATATTCGAATTCTAATGGCTCCAAAGTGGATTATTTAAAGGTTAACGTGGGTATGGGTCGAAATACACCTATCCAATAGGTTTTAGATAGGTTTGGGTCAATATATTAACCTTATCATTTATTTTTAACTCTTAGTTAATTAGTTTCACATTTACCATGTCTCTTTGTATTTTTATATTATATGGTTAATAAACATACTATAAACTTCAAATAGATGCACATGTGGTCCATTAATGATACACTGATCATGATATAAGTCATTTGGCCGAACCATAGATTTTTAGGAATAGAATATCAATTAATAATATAATATTTGATTTAAAAACTCTTTTATGTCAATTTTGACAATATTGGTTATCTTGTTTTTTGATAAATTCATAAAAGAATTATTACATCGAAAAAAATTCATATAACCAATATAAATATTTCTTATTAACCAATAAAATTATTTTAATTCATAAAAAGTCTCAAATTACATTTATTTGGGTATTTATAATATCAATTATCTTAATCTTTCTTTAATACGGTAATTACTGCATCATCATTGTGTCATAAATAAATTAAATTATTTAATGTCTAAAAATTATAAATAAAATACCATTATGTAGGAAATTTTTTTATCTTTCTAATGAATTTTTATAATCTAATTTATCTTATGTATAACCCTATATTAAAAATGATTTAGTTATTAAACATTGATTTTAACTCTTTTAACTCTTCTTTGAATTAAATAATAATAAATGTCCTAATTAAATCCAAGTGGACCTAAATGATAATATTTTATTCATAAGATTTTTTTTGGTCTTGATACACCTGTCAAATATAATTAGGTTATGTGTTCGGGTAATATTAATATCATTTTTACCCTTAATTACCCTATTCACTTTAAACCGTGGTAAATAAAAGAAAAAAGTTATTATTCACCAAAAAATATTTTGATCTTATTGAGCCACATTTTACTCTTGGATATTAACTCTGTCTCTCAGATTTTCAAAATTCCTCTCACAGTAGCTGTAAAATTATGTTTTATGTAAATTTGCAAATTCTCCTAGGAGTTGGGTAAAAGACGATGAAAGTTCAATAAAATTTTTATATATCTAAAATTATTCTAAACTATCTCCAATTATATACATTGAACATATATAGATATTATGTATCTATTTTGAACATAATTAATTTTAAGAAAATAAATAATTATTTAAAGAAAAAATCAGTTTTAAACAACAACTCGGTGTTTTTCACTATTAATCAAAAATTGAATGTTTTCAGAAAGATACCAAAATTTTACCCTAGGCTAATATCGATATTCCGAATCCGAAAATGAAATCCATTTTGAAATATAAAATATATAAAATTTAAAAAAGTGGGTATTACTACTCATTATATCTAGTTTGATTGGTTGTGGTGTGTGTTAGAACATGAAGTTGCGTACAACAAACGCTACTGTATTATTCAAAGAGAAGCGTACCGTGGAAGCTTGGGGTGTTACAATTTAGGTGTTGGTAAACACTTAAAAAAAATTCATCTACTTTTAATTGTAAAATTGTACACTAAAAGGACAATAATATTTGAACCATATATTCCAAATATGGTGAATGAGATTCCTCCTTCCATTAATATCTCAGTGTAAAAATTTAGTCAATGGATTATGTCCAATGTATGTCCTCAATAAATCCATCAACAGTATCTACTGAACGGGGTGAGAAACAAATATACATAGTATATCATAAGCTCCACCCCACATGTGCATCCCTAAAATAGAATATCACATTCAAATATTAATTCTCCTATAAATATTTCTAATCCCTTTTCCTTGGATTCCAGAACTTCTTACCCGATCATGTGTCCTCGATGCATCAATATGATATCCATCACTGGTTCTAGCGCATTATTAATACCCATGTCTATGACATCCCAACTATTATTATAACAAATTAGCTACTTTGATACCATTTTGTAATTTCATCACTTGGATTCCACTAAACTGGTGCCCCATGCCAGTTTTCCACAATTCCTCAATCATAACTCTCCATATTCTAAATGCTCGTGACTAATATCAATAGTCTATGGTGTGTGTTTGGAAATATTATTCCCACAGATTAGAATAATAAAAATATGGTAAATAACTAATTACCATCAAAATATGTGAATAAATAGATTTTGGATGAAATACTTATGACAAAGATAAAAAAATCATATCAGGTACTTAATATACATGTCACACATATAACACTGATCTCCCACTAGGTCGATCACATGTACGAGACTACATAAAAAAAAATAATAGTTTATGGATCTAAATACAACCATGAGATTAACCACATACTCGGTCTGCATGACATTATTGATTCACTATAGCTCGATCATAAGAATCAACATGAATGGATCTACTATATCATGTAACCATGGTCCCCATCCCCAACATCATGTATATTTCTTCAACCCGAATGTAGATAGAAGGTCTTTATGCACTTCAAGGTTCATGTACATGTGTCATAAATAAATATTAATTTGACACCCTATATTGTGAAACTATAATATTCTCACATTAGTTCACACCTAGGAAATATGATAATAGTATCCACGAAATAACTATAAAAATAAATAAAATAAATTCACAATCGATCCTTTATTAAATGTTTTTGATTGACGGTACCAACTTCATCCTCATTAGTGAATTCACTAAACACTGAATTCTCATAAATACATTTATTTATATTGTAAATATTTTTTAGTATATATATATATTATTTTGTTGACAAAAATACATAAATAAATTAATTCCACAGCCTATCAAAAGGATTGTATTTCCCATCACCAATACCTACTTCCACTAGTGATAGAAACAACTCTGAGTAAGATATATCTGTAACAACCTACGATTTTAAATGGAAACACTACTTTCTTAAATTAACATATAAATACTAGTTTACCCTTATAAACTACCCAATAAACCTAATTTTACCTCTTTAGTGTTTTGAAATTCAAAAAACAATCATACACAGTTGCGATTAGTAAGTCATTTAGAGGTTGATAGGACCAACAAATTTTTTGGTGATGAGTAACATAACCTTATGAATAGTAACATTCCCATATCAATATTAATTGTACCCTTATGAATATTAATATGACCCATAGGAATAGTAAATAAGCTAAATGTATAGTATTCTCACTGATGATTTTATAATAAAATGCCATCATATAAGGGATAATATGATATAATTATATTATTGTGTTGGTATTTTTGTAAGTCACCACTATTTAATGATTTATTTAATAATGTAGAATAAAATTTATTTCTAAAAAAATATATTCATAAACAACTATTTTTATTCATTATGATTATAGGGAAATTATATGAAACGTTAATTAATATTTCAAAACATTAAAAATGAAAATTTAATTGTAGAATTTATATTTTTCAAGTAAATTATGAATTTAATTAAAAATTAAATTACTCATATATTGAAAATTATTTTAATAAAATGTAGTTTATTTTTAAACTCTAATCATAAAAATATGTTAAAGGTTAATTTCTGATATTTTTCTGAAATACATGAATTTTTTATAAATAGTAAAATAAAATAATTTACGATAAGTGCTAAAACCTAAATTTCTACATCTTGCATGAGTCATGGAAGAAGTAAATGGAAATTGGTTCGAAATCACACGGAAATATTGTTATTTTGTTTTCTTGGAAACATCATTATTTCTTGTTTATCGAGATATAATAAACAAATGATAAAAACAATATGAATATCATCCTCCCCTCCAATGTAAAAACCACCCACACACCACCTTCTCTTCACTCATATCAATCCTTGTGTCTTACCTAAATTTTGCTAAAAACTATCCCCAAGATCCTCCCACTAGAAGATCTGTATTTGGTGTCCTCAAAATGCCAAATCCTCTCTTCTTGAGAGGCTCCCAAGGAAGATTTTTTTAAGAGGTAAATTAATGTTGTCAATTCTTTTACATTCGTTTCAAGTTCATTTTATTTATTCTATATCCTATCATCACCTCATCTAAATGTTAAGATAATTATAGTACCATAAATGTACTTTAATTTATTTATGGTAATGGAATAAGTTATTCTCATCTCTCCTTAACCCTTCTTTTATACTAGTAGTAAAAACATTATATGAGATGTGTTAATATACCACATTCAAGGATGACGGGTTCTCATTTTCCATTATCGTCTTCATTTATGGTCATGAAACCATTATTATGGTTTAACTATAATATGATACATGTATTATGTTTCATATAAGGATTTTTAATCTTTTGTACACATTGTTTTTATTTATAAAACAAAATGTGTTCATTGTGACAAAAAACCGCATATTAACCCAAAAGTTTATCACTACTATTTTATATATTTACTCATATTCACTCTAGGTAAAAAAATGAAATTTATAACCATGTATCCATATAGAGGTTCAATAATCAAATATTACTCCAATTCTAGAAAGCCATCCAAATTTTACATGATTATCCTTTCATGTATCTAGGCAAACTGATCATGAAACAAATAGACCCGAACAATGAAATTGAACCTCATAACTGATATAAAATTTATTAGTGAACACAAAAAATTTATAAAAAAATAAATTACATGACAAATAGGTTATTTATATTTGAATTAATTAACCTAATTTTATTACTCTAGACATTAAAATCATCTGGATAAGACCATACATCTTAAGGTAAGAGATTCTACACGAACCACAATTATTCTTTTCAGTTGCTTGATCATTATTTTTACCCAAATGAATTTATCATTTGTTTTTATGTTAATATTATAAATTAGGTTTATATGTTCCCAAATCATGAATTAATATCTATTGATTATTCTATTTTGGGAATATACAAGTTTTTAAATGATTTCCTCTTTAATATATCTTGATAAGCAAACTCTTTTTAGGGGAACTTCTGGAATTCTTACCAAATTTCAAGAAAACGCTTTCATCTATTTTAGAACACAATTTGTTTTACTAAATAATAATATTTATTATTAAATCCTCCTTGTTTCACCATTAGTTTTATATAAATGATTATTGTATTTTGTATTTTTAATGCTCTTTAATATTATCCTTTTAACCACACGAAATTGCTTTATAGATGAACATTCTTAAATACTCATTCTATATGTTATAAAATGTGGTTGAAATCACATAATGTGATATATTCTCATTTAAATTAATAAATGTGCATGTATTTCCTAATTCTATTCTTTGATGGAAAATTCAAGCATATTACCATTAAATTATGGTTTATGACAAGATTATGATACCAATTTTATTCTATGGCTTCCCGTATGTTTATTTAGGGTTGATTAAATATGGTTCAATATGTGGAATGCATATTCCCAAACATTTTATGATAGGTGAATCTTGATAGTGCACCATTTCATTGGGTAAAGGTATGGTCCATGAGTCATTAGGTGCTATGGTCTTGGCAGTTATCCAGGGCTTCTGCTTCTATGTGAAATGGTCTTAGTGGTTAACAAGGACTTTTGCTTCTCTATGTGCAAAGAGCCTTGACTCATGATATAGCTAAGTTTTAGGATTCTTACACATTACTATAAATCGAAGATTATATGATCCGATGCTTATATTTTATGATTACAAAGGCTTCATTCCTTTTTATATCATTATGCCATGCCTTCTAACCCATGTGATAGAGATTTATTCTTATGTTTATTCCCTTACTGAGATTTTTATGCTCATCCCATGTTTTAAAAAAAATGTATCCTACTACCTACAGGTTCACATGGTAGTTAATGTTCCAATGCAGATAAATCCAATTAGTTATTTTGTAATTATTTTTCTAAACTCTGATTCAGTGTATCTATGTTTTTGTCTAATTCTCTAAAACTTACACTAGAAAATGTCCTCAAATATATAATTTACAGTGTATTTTTTGGTTATCCTTTTGTAAAAAACACATATCACAATTTAGTACTCAATCTAAAAGTATGGTTTTATGGTTTTATAGTTGGTATTAGATTAATGGTCTACAAAAATTTTGATATTAGATATAGTTTAACAATTTAATTAAATAAAAATAAGAAAATATTCTTTTTTCACATTCTCAATATCTAAATTCATAATTATAATTAAAATGAATTAATTTCAAGGGCGTATTTTATTTGGGGGGTGGAGAATGAAACATCTCTAGATTCTAAAAGGAATCACAATTTTCATAAATGGACTACATAGTACAATGTTACCTTTATAAACTAACCACTATACATAATTTTTTCACTTCTGTGTTTTGAATTTTGAAAAACAGACATACATGATCCCAATTTGTAAGTTATTCAGAGTTCTATAGGACTGATTTAATTTTTTTTGAATAGTGGGACACCCTAATGAATAGTTACATACCATTATGAATAGAAATGTTACCCATTAGAATAGTAATATGAACCTTATGAATAGAAAATATGATAATTTTATAATACTATCACGCATGAATTTAAAATAAAAAAGAATCCTAACTGTGAAAAAACAATATAATCAAATTATAGTATTGAGATTTTTGGAAGTCACAAATATTTAAAGATTAATTTAATAATTTGAAAAAAAATTATAAAATTATAAAATGAATTCCCAAAAAAGTATTATTATTTCTTATGATTATATGATAATTTTATGACTCCCTTATTAATTTTTGAATATGTTTGAAAATCAGTTTTAATTAAAAAATTATATTTTTCATGTTAATTATGAATTTAATAAAAAATAAATTTAATCATATTTAGAAAGTAATTTTAATAAAATGGAGTTCATTTTTTAATTATAAATGTTTACAAATGTTCACGGATAATTTTTGATATTTTTCTAAAATACTTAAATTTTTTATGAATAGAAAAATATGATAATTTACGATGAGTGATAAAACCAGAATTTATACATAAGATTTGAGTCATGTATAATGTAAATGGACATTGGTTCAAAATCACATGAACATATTACTATATTTTCATGTAATAATAACAATTTCATCTATTATTTAAAAACAATATACTACTAATTAATATTTTAAGAAATCCTTCCTCCCCTCCACTATCGAAACCACCCACACTCTTCTCTAAACATCACTCATTTAAACCTTGTGCCCTGGCTAATTTATACTCAAATATATCCCCAATATTATCATCCAATTCCAGAATCCCATTGTATTTTCAAAAGGACAAATCATCTCCCTTTAATTGGCTCTTATGGAATATTATTTTAAGAGGTAAACTATACTTTTCAATTCATTTCAATTCCATTGATGTTCATTTTATTCTCTCTATCCATACCTATATCATCAAAATGTTGTCGGAACTCAAGTACCTAATATGTACTATAATTTTTTTATGATGATTGAATAAGTTATTATCCTCTCTCCATCACCCTCCATTTATACTAGTAGAAAAAACACAATCCGAGATGTGTTAATTAACCACATTCAACGATGATGGGTTTTCAATATCCATTACAATCTTCAATTCTATTCATGAATGAATTCTTATGGTTGAACCACAATAAAACATTTTTTTGATTCATATATTGTTCAGAAATATTTTTGTTTAGATGGTATTTATTTATATTTTTTTTTTGATCTTTGTGATCAAAAACCGCCAATTAACCCAAAAGGTTATAATACATTTTTTGTATAATAATTCAACATCACTCCAAGTAAACAATGGAAATTTTCAACCATTTAAACATATGTATGTTAAATAACAAAATGTATCACCAATTTTTGACAAACATATTCATTTTACATGACCATATTTTCATCTATATAAGAAAACTGATCATGAAATAAACAGACCTGAACAGTGAAATTAAACCATATAACCAATTAAAATGTTTAATAAATAAACAAAAACATTATAAAAAATGAATAAAATGTTAATTAGGTTCTTGAATTGATAATTAATGATCCTAATTTTATTATTCAGGTAAAAAACCAAGAATATCCATGAAAATTTTATTTAATTAAATGGGAATTTTACGAGTCCTCAAAATTTGACGACGCGTGATTCCGAGGCCCGGAGTTCCCAAAATGAATTTCTAAACTTATTGTTTTCAGATACGTTCAGTAAAAGTGTGAGCGGGTTTTTGTAACTTTTTAACCTATTCTCGTAATTGAAATCTGAGCACACCGTTGAACTCATAATGCCGATATTCACTTAAGGAGACTTTCACCTCAGTGACAGTTGTTCGAGGGTGAAACTTAGTTTTTGTGTTTTTCGTGGAAGAATAAAAAAATTGTTTAACATTTTTTTTGTTGAAACCTCCCATGTTGATGTTATAAAAGGTGGTAGAATCTAAAATAAAACCTCCCATATGGGTTATGGTGGTAGGGTTCACCTGAGCTTAATCTCCCCAATTAGAATTCTTAAAGGTGGGGGCTTCCCGAACCCTCATAATGGGAGAAACCCTTAAACTCCCTCTTTAACGTGGAGAAGTCTCTTGAACATCCACCAAATTAATTATACCACACCACTTAATTAATTAAACCAATTATATGTGTCCCAATTTAATTTGAAAACCTAATTTAATTGGTGTTGTATCCTCACTTGTTTTTGTTTGGGAGAAATCGTATGTGAAATGGAGGATTTTGGAGGATCATTTTCTACCAACGAAGAATGCACCCTTCATCTCCAACGAAGGACTTTGCCTCCAAAAGAAGAATTAAATATTCATAAAAGAAAGATCTCCAGAGCCATGGAGGAGTATTACTTACATGCCGGGATCAGAGGTGTGTGGCAGGACAAGATGAACGTCGACATCTTCAACTTCTTTCTCGTGCCGACATCAACGAACCTTCTACATAGGGATTGTTGTTTGAATTTACCCCTTACACATTTTTTGAAATTCATTGTGATTCATGAAACAATTGTGAACCACTTGCTTCTGCTCCAACGCAGATGGTGAGGTCTAAACAAACATGGACCAACCACTCCACAAACCCTTGTGTTTTTTATGAAATCATTGCGATGGAGGAAGACAACAACCAGAGGTCAGACGCACAACGAGGGTGGTGGTGTGCATCTGCGCCACTCAATGAACAAGGAGACGTGTCATGTGCCACAACGACGAATGGAGGATGTCCAGTTGAGCCAGTAACCGGTTAAGGTGCAGCGTATGAGAACACCACATGGAGACGAAGGCTGGCCATCCGGTCAGCCGATGTGGCACCCCACAACACCACAGCCCTCGCACCAAAATTGGAATTTACCCGAGAATAATCGCCTTCAATCCACCCAGAAACCCATTTAATTTGACTTCGAAATATTCTAAGGAGCTCCCCAACCTCTGAAAACTAGAAATCCCATGTGAACCACGAGTGGGAGGAAGAATGAGAGTAAAATGGGAAATCCCGAGTGGCTCGGGAATTAAAAACCCAAACATTATGTGGCTACACGGTTACCCCGCATGGTTTGGAAAATTATGTGCCAAACATGCAGTTTCCATTGTCTCAACCAGGGACTTCGCATGGATTTCCCGCACGGACTGACAAACCATGCCCCGCCCGTGAAGAGCCCACTGTCAAGGCTAATAACATACAAATTGGGCCCATGGGACTAAAAGGATAATAACATACAGATCGGGCATCTGATTGAAGTACCATCCATTGCTTTGATACCACTATTAAGTGGTGATCCTTTGGGATACTTCTTCGTGGGTCTTCGTGAAAATTGGAGTATCAAACAGTGGCTTGATGAGCATACCATCTCCGAGAAAAGAGATCTTAGTGCAGGAACCCTATAGCTGGTTGTGACGATGTACTAGGACCCTGTGTGGGTTTGACGATGTACTGGAGAGGTACTAGGATCTTGTGTGGGTATGATGATTTACTGGAGAGGTACTAGGATCCTATGTGGGTTTGACAACATACTGAGGATGTACTAGGATCCTGTGTGGGTCTAACGACATACTGTAAATGTACTAGGATCCTCTATGGGTATGAGAACGTACTGGTGATGTACTAGGATCTTGTGTGGGTCTGATGATGTACTGAAGATGTACTTGAATCCGTTGTGGGTATGACAATGTTCTAATGATGTACTAGGATCGTATGTGGGTGTGACGACATACTGGAGATGTACAAGGATCTTGTGTGTGTCTTAAGACGTTCTGGAGATGTACTAGGATCATGTGTGGGCCTTACGAAGTACTGGAGATGTACTGGGATCCTGTGTGGGTCTGACAATGTACTCGAGATGTACTAGGATCTTTTTTGGGTCTGACCACGTGCTGACGATGTACTAGGATCCTATGTGATTCTGATGACGTACTGACGATGTACTAGGATCTTTGGTGGGTCAGATGATATACTACGGTCCTTCGTGGGTATGCTTCTTAAAAGAGTAAGATGAATTGGTAGTTATATCTAATCATCCCTACTGATGTACTTATGTTATACCCTGTGTGAGCTGATTTCATACCTGTGTGGTACATTTCTTCACAGTAATACCTTGGCAGCATTCTTTTGTGTGGCATACATGTGTGATACTTACCTTCATGGTATTCCTTCATTTCTATAATAGACGAGATTTGGGATTTTGTGTTGGACCCTATGATTCCTCTTGATTGAGATGATTATACATGATAACTTAGGTATATGTATGGGAAAATACCTATGTAGGGTAATCAGTTGACTTCATGCTTTCTGGTTTATCCATTGTGGATTCTTTGAGACCTTGAGGGACTCGAGGTCCCTACTGAGTATCGTTATACTCACCCCAACAAGGGCTATGCCCGCACCTTGTTGTGTTTGGTGTATGAAATGGATAACGCTGATCGAGGCAGAGGGTACCCGGACTAGACAGGACCCGGAGGTGGATCATACTGCGTGTCGAAACGTAGAGGAGACGATAAGATGTGGAGTGCTAAGGAGAAGATCTATACATACCCTTCAGGTGGGATCCTTAGTGGTCGACCTAGTAGCTACTTTCCTTTTTCATTAGTTGTATTGTTTTTCAGTTGTAATTGTACCTTTAATGTTGGGCTTGTATTACAGCCCCTTTTTATATTCAGCACACTTTTTTCTATACAATTGACATGTGTTCGTATCTTGCTCTATGCTTGGTTGTGTGTGTTTATAGGTTATAAAGGAAATTCCTTCCCGGTTTTTGGGAATACACCTTTCAGTGCTAGTCGCCAGCCCCCGGCCTATGGAAGGCGGGCTTGGGGTAGTGACGGCACGAGTCCCGGGGGACGAGTCGTGAAAAATTGGTATCAGAGGAGTTTGGTTCTATCGATGAACAAGGACTATGATCTTTTCTAGGAAGCAATTGTGTTATGTGTAACTCTTGTGGGTTCCAATTTAGGGAGGCTTGTGTTGGTGTAGTGGAAGACGTATCCATACACTAGGACCCAAACTACTGATATTCCACATAGTGCATGAAAACCCTAATTTCCAGTGTGTTTTCAAGAGTTTGTCTTGTTATCTCTTTGAGTCAGATCACAAGGTATAAATTATTGACCATGGTGCAGCAGTTTTTTTTTCAGGATGATTCCACACAGATAGCTTACTAGGGTTTCAGGAGTAGTATGCACTGGTACCCCCCTATGCGATGAGGCATCAGTGCAGGGCCCTTTTTCAGTAGAGGTACCACCTGAGGCACCAGTAGAGGCACCTGCGGTACCATTACCCATTGGGCCACCGATGAAACCATCCCCAATAGTAGAGAGTGCATGCCGCTTGAGCGCGTTGTACAAGTTCCAACGCCATAGGCTACCCTGGTTCAGGGGAGAGACAGACTCACATGGGGCTGAAGATTGGTTGGAGGCCGTAGTGAGAGTCTTCTGACTGTTAGGGACACCAGCTGATCTCATGGTGATCCTTGTCGCCAGTCTTCTACAAGAAGAACCAGAAAGATGGTGGAGCTTGATACTCCAGGATCATGACAAGGTGACACTTTTCTGGGAAGACTTCGAGACCCTTTTTTGGGTAGAGTTTGTCCCAGCGACTCTTCACGCAGTGCGCATACATGAACTACTTCATCTATAGAAGGGAAGAATGACTATGGCTCAATAATCAGTGAGTTTCACTGACCTCTAACGAAACTCCACTGATAAGGTGAAAGACCCTTTATTTTGGGCCTGGACCATTGAGCATGGACTCAAGCGGTAGATCAGGGCTCCAATGATTTCTCTTAGCATTATGACACAGACAGGGGTTTTAGAGTGAGCCCTATTGATGGATAGTTTTCTTTCTAAGCAGTCACCGGCAGCAAGACCCACCACCAGACGCCTTGTAGTGGAGTCTTCTATAGTTGGAAGCAGACAAATGTCACAGAGGACCAAGAGGACCAGACTAATAGGTGGATGAATTCATGACTCTGTAAATGTTGTGCGAGGTACTGGAGAGAGATCCAGTCATACAAGTAACATGCAGGGCTTCACATGCGTTGGGCAAGGTCACATGTCTTGTGACTGTCCGACCCGTCATACAGATGATCAGTAGAAGGTCGAAGGACCACCCAAACAGAGATAGAGGTTCAACCGAGGAGGTCCAGAAGGAGAATACGGACGTTGCAGAGGAGTTCGTCGTGCAGCCGGCGGTGGGTGACAATTTGAGATGATTCCACCACCACCACCAAGTGGTCCACACCAACCATAGAGAGTAGGTGGATAGGGGTGAGATCAGCTCCAGAAAGCTGAGGCATGCAACCATGGCGCTCTGAAGATGATACGAGGTACAATCTGTGTCTACTCCACATTTGCTGCAACACTTATAGACACAGGTTCCAGTCATTATTTTATAGCGACTTCCCACGTTTGGAGCTTGGAGATTCCGAGGGAGCAGTTGGCTAGATCATTACATCTAGAGTCTCTTACGGGAGTGGATTCAATGATTATGCACTGGTTCAGATAGTGTGTTCTTACTCTAATAGTTGAGAGATTCTGCTGGGATCTCCTAGTAGTGGTGTTGAGGCCTTACGAAATCATCTTGGGTATGTAATAGTTATCTATAGTCCATGATCAGATTGATTGTATGAGGCTCAATGTGAAGTGTGTCTACAGGTATGGGACCAATTTTACCTTCACTGGAAAGAAGGGAGCCTTTGCAGCATAGGATGGACTTACCTGGAGGAGGATGCAGCCGATCACTCATCAATTGGCTAGCCTTACCCTCGGATCAGTTGACGTGGAATGTCTGAGTTATCCTGGAGTGGTGGACCAGTACGGGGATGTTTTCCCAGATGATATTTTGGGTCTACCTCCTCGAAGAGAGCTCGTATTTTTCATTGAAAAGTACCACGGTACAAAACTGATATCTACACCAGCATATTGAATGGATTCTGTGGAGCATTTCGAGATGTGGGTACAACTGGAGGACATACAAGATAAGGGAATCATTTGGATGAGTGTTTCTCCTCGGGCAGCCCTGATTTTGTTTGCTAAGAAGTCGTATGGGAGATTGAGGATTTGTGTTGACTATCGGTGCCTGAACTAGGTGACCGTGAAGAACAAGTACCCACTCTTGAGGATTGACGACCTCTTTGATCAGCTGAAGGGATCATGATTGTTCTCGAAGATAGACCTCAGATCAAGCGATCACCAACTCAGCGTACAAGACGAGGAGGTGCAGAAGATAGCTTTCAGATGCCGGTATGACCATTATGAGTTTTTGGTCATGCCATTCGGCATGAAAAATGCTCCAGTAGTGTTCATGGGACCAGTGAACAGAATCTTGCATCCATACCGAGAAAAATATGCAGTAGTCTTCATCGATGACATTCTGATCTACTCAACTACTGAGGAGGAGCATGCCTATTATTTGTAGATAGTTATGGACACACTCTGAGAGCACCGAATTTATGGTATGCTCTTGACGTGCCAGTTATTGATCCGAGAGGATCACATTCTAGGACATGTCATCTCAGAGGCTAGATTTGTAGTGGATCCAGCGATGATTGAGGTGGTAATTTCTTGGGAGCCACCCAGGAGTGTGATGAAGTTTTGGAGTTTCCTTTGTTTGGAAGGATACTATCAGAGATTTGTTCTAGATTTAACCAGAGTTGAATAAAGTTTATCAGTGTTGACGATGAAGGGTAAACCATTCGTTTGGTCAGAGATATGCCATCAGAGTTTTATTGAGATGTGGAAGAGGCTAACTAGTGGCCCATCTTGAGGCTTCTGGAGGATGGCATTGGGTACGTAGTCTTTTAAGACTAATAAGGGACAAGACTCGGGTGTGTCCTGATGCAGGAGTGAGAAATTATCACTTATGGTTCTCGACAGTTGAGATAGCACGAGTAGAACTATGCTACCCATGATCTGGAGTTAGCATTAGTGGTCTTCACCTTAAATATGTGGTGAAACTTCATGATGTTTGAGCGTTTTACAGTGCACGATGATCACAAGATTCTCAAGTATATATTCACTTAGAAGGACATGAACCTAAGATATTGACATTTTCTAGTGTTCCTCTTGGACTGTGACTTCGAGATAGTCTATACTCTTTGGAAGTGGAACGTTTTATTGGACGCACTCAGTAGGATATCTGGTATACAGCTACTAGGTGAGGCATCGAAGTATATGGCCACTTTGTATATATCCTTCATTGAATGAGATGGAGCATCTTTACTTCTATCTCGTACAGTCACTCCAGAAATTCTTCAGTAGGTCAGGGAGGGGAATCGTGCAGACGCAAACTGTCAGGATCCACATGCTCAGATATCCATACGACATGCACCTAATTGATTTTTTGAAGGTGGGGAGCATGTCATCCTCTTCTGAATACGTACCATGGTACCTGTGTCTCTTAGAGAAGAAGTTTTGAGAGACTTCCACACATCCTCTATGGTGGTACATCCAGGAGTGGTGAAGATGTACCAGGATCTCCAACAAATTTTACTGGCGGTCAGGAATGAAGAAAGAAGTAGCAAAATTTGTCTATGGATGCCTCACTTGACTACAAGTGAAGGTAGAGAATCAGGTACCAGCCGACTTGGTTCAACCATTAGACATCCCAGAGTGGAAGTGGGATGGGATATCCATGGACTTCATGACAGGATTTCCACTTACATCCAGGTGACATGATTCTATCTAGAAGATCACCGACCTACTCACCAAGTCAGACCACTTTATACTGATTAGAGGTCGGGGTTCAGTAGTGTTCTAGGGGCACCTCTATTTGCAGGAGATTGTGCGACTCCATGGAGTAACCTTTACGACTGTCTTCGATCATGATGCTAGTTTTACTTCCCGGATTTTGATGGGGTTGTAGGAGCCTTTTGAGATGGAAGTTCATTTGAGCACCGCATTCCATCCTGCAAAATATGGTCAGACAGAGCGGGCCATTCATACCATTGAGGACCTACTATTTTTTTGCATCCTCGTCTATGGTCGTTGTTTGGAGGATCATTTTCCTTTTGTAGAGTTCTCATAAAACAATAAAAAACACTCGACCAATGGGATGGCACCTTTTTAGGCATTGTACAGCTGACCTTGCAGATCAACTTTGTGCACGACTATCTAAGGGGATTCGGCACTCATGGGAAAAAATATGGTACGAGCTACCACATAGAGGGTGGAGATCATCCAGGAGTGGATTACGACTACAAAGAGCAGGAAGAAGTATTATGCGGACAGGAGACGACAACCTTTGGATTTTGAGGATGGCGACCATGTCTTTCTACGGGTATCACCACGATGAGGTTTGTAGAGATTTGGACAGGGTGGCAAGTTATCTCCGAGGTTCATCGGTCATTTTCCAGGTCCTCAGCAGAGATCGTGAGGTGGCTTACCCCTTAGCTCATCCACCTCAGTTGCATCGGGTGCTTGACATCTTCCACGTATCCCAGCTAAGGAGATAATGCACGACCCTTATCACATCATCGACCGTGGTGAGGTGGACATTGACGATGGGGTGATGTCAAGGGAGGTTCCTGTAGATATCTACGATCAACAGGAGTGGGTCATTCTTGGGTGATCGATAACTCTGGTCCGCCATTGCTGGTAGCACGAGGACCTCTAGGAGAGCACATATGAGTGGGAGGATCAGATTCATGCTCAGTACCCCCACTTGTTTTCCTAGTTTTGTGATGTGGCTTTTGGGGATCCAAATCCCTGAGGTGGGGAGAATGAAATGAAATAGAATTTCCATGCAATTTTTTTAATAAATGATAATTTTATGAGTTCACCAAAATTAACGATGAGTGATTCCAAGGCCCGGAGTGCCCAGAATGAATTTCTGATCTTTTTTTTGGTACATTCAGTAAATATGCGAGCGGGTTTCTATAACTTTTGAATCGTTTCTCGGAATTGAAATTTGAGGTCATTGTTGAACTCGCCGAGCCTTTATTGGCATAAGGAGATATTCACCTCGACAGTAGTTGGATGAGGGTGAGAGTTAGTTTTTGTGTATTTCATGAAAGAATTAAATAAAATAAAAAAGTTTAACATTTTTATTTGTTGAAACCTCATGTGTGGATGTTATAAAGTTGGGGACCACCTGAACTGAAACCTCCCACATGGGTTATGGTGGTGGGAACCACCTTTGTTTAAACACCCAAATTTGAATTCCTAATGGTTGGTACCACCCGAACCCTCATAATGGGTGAGACCCTTATACTCCCTCTTTAATGTGGAGAAGTATCTTTAACATCCTCCACATTAATTGTGCCACACCCCTTAATTAATTTTTCCTATTAAATGTATGAATAATTTAATTTTAAAAATTAATATAATTGATGTTGGATTCACACTTGTTTTTTGTTGGGAGAAATCATTGGTGAAATGGAGGATTTTGGAGGATCATTCTCTCCCAACAATGAACCCACCCTTCTCCTCCAGTGATGGAATTCTCTTCCAAACGAAGAACACTATATTCATAATATAATTTTATTCAGATCCAAGAATGAGAAAGATGCACAATTCAGGATGGGAGGCGTCTGTAAGGCACGAAGAACGTCGACATCTTCAACTTCTTTCTCCTACCAACATCAACGAAACATTGAGGTAGGGATTGTTGTTTTAATTTCCCCTTACCCGTTTTTGGAAATTCTTTGAGATTCAAGAAACAATTGTGAACCGCTTGCTAGCGCTCAAATGCAGAGGGTACGGGCCAAAAAAACATTGCTCGACCACTCCGTAAACCCTTGTGTTTTTTATGAAATCATTGCGATGGGGGAAGATGGAAATCGAAGGCCAGTCGCACGACGAGGGTGGCAGCATGCATCTGCACCTGTCGATGAATAAGGAGTCGCAGCTTGTGCCACGTTGACGAATGGAGGATGACCGACTGAGCTGGCCACCAGCAAAGGGGAAGTGTGAGACTAAACTGTGTAGAGAAGATGGATGGCCATCTAGTCAACCACAGGGGCACCACGCTGAAACACATCCCTCACTCCAAAAGAGGGATATACCCGAGGAGAAACGCCTTCGATCCACCAACAAACCCATTTCATTTTCCTCCAAAACAAGATAAGAAGCTCCCCTAACCTCTGAAATCTGGAACTCCCATGTGATCAATGAGTGGGAGGAAGAATAAGGAAATAATGGAAAATCCAGAGTGGACTAGGGCTTAAAAACCCAAACATTAAGTGGTTGCACGGTTACCCCGCACAGTTTGGAAAACTATGTGCAAACCTTGTGTTTCCCATTGTATCATGCATGTACTTTTCATGGCTTGCCCACACAGTCTGAAAACCCGTGCACTTCCCATGTGGAGCCCACTATCAAGGCTAATAGACTACATATCCGGACCATGTGACTAAAATTATAATAACATACAGACCGGGAATCCAATTTATGAATCGTTTGTTGCGTTGAGACCCATATTACGTGGCAGTCCTTCAGGATAATTATTCTTGAGATTTATTGTTAGTTGAATTATCGACCAGTGGCCGGAGGAGAGGACCCTACCGAAGACAAGAGAGCTTAGTGTGGGAACCCTGTAGCTAGTTTTGGTTATGTACAAGGATCCTGTGTGGCTCTGATGACATACTAGATATGTACTAGGATCCCATGTGGTATGAATATGTACTTGAGATGTTCTAGGATCCACTGTGGGTCTGACGACGTACTATATATGTACATGGATTTTTCTGGGTATGAAGACGTACTGGAGATGTACTAGGATCCTGTGTGTGTATAACAATGTATTGTATATGTACTAAGATCATGTGTGGGTCTTGAGACGTACTAGAGAAGTACTAGGATCCTATGTGGCTCTGACGACGTACTAGAGATGTACTAGGATCCTGTGTGGGTCTGATGACATAATAGAGATGTACTAGGAACCTCTGTGGGTCTGATGATGTAATGAATATGTACTAGGGCCCTATGTGGGTCTGACGACGTACTGGAGATGTACTAGGATCTTGTGAGGGTATGAAGATGTACTGGAGATGTACTAGGATCCTGTGTCGGTTTGAAGATGTAAAAAAGATGTACTAGGATACTGTGTTGGTTTGACGGTGTACTGGAGATACAGTAGGATCCTATGTGAGACTGACAACATTATGGAGATGTACTAGGATGATGTCTGGGTCTGACAATGTATTGGAGATGTACTAGGATCCTGTGTGGGTATGACAATGTACTGGCGATGTGTTATGATCCTGTGTGGGTCTGATGATGTTCTGACAATGTACTAGGATTTCGTGGGGGTCTGACGATGTACTACGATCCCTCGTGGGTCTACCTATTTATAGGATAAGATGAATTAGTAGTTACATCTAATCATCCCTACTACTCTACATAAGTTATACCTGGTGTGAGCTGAGTTCGAACCTGTGTATTACTTTCATTCATGGTAATACCTTGGTGGTATTCTTCTATGTGGCGTACCTGTGATGTACTTACCTTTGTTGTATTCCTTTGTTTTTGGAAAAATTTAGCTTTCGGAATTTGGGTTGGACCCATTATTTCCTGTTGATTGATATGGGTATACTTGATAACTTAGGTAAATGTGTCGGTATATTCCAAAGTAGGGTTGTCAGTTGACTTCATGATTTGTGGTTTATCCTTTTTGGATTTTGTGAGACCTTGGGTGTTTCGGGGGTCACTACATAGTATCTTTATAGTCACCCCTACAAAGGCTATGCCCGCACCACGTTGTGTTTGGTGCAGAAGACAGAAATCAATGGTCGGGGCTGCGGGTACCAGGACTAGACAAGGCCTAGTGGTGGAACATACAACATGTCGGTAAGCAGAGGAGACGGGTGGACGTAGAGTGCTGAGGATGCAATATGTACCTCCCGTCAGGTAGGAACCTTAGAGGATGACCTAGTGGATTCTTTCTTTTTTCTTTAGTTGTATTTTTTTTCATTTGTACTTGTTCTTTTACTATTAGGTTTGAATTTCATCCCTTTTTTTACTTTTAGGACTCTTTTTTCTATACATTTGACTTGTGTTCATATCTTGTTGTGTGCTTGGTAGCTTGTGTTTACAGGTTATAAAGGCATTGTCTTCCCAGTTTTTGGGAATACGCCTTTCCGTGCTAGTCTTCAGCCCATGGAATATGGAAGGTGGGCTCGGGGTAGTCACAGCACAGGCCCCGGGGGAAAAGTCATGAAAATTATGGTCTTTAATAACTTGTGGATAACACTATCATATTTAAGGATATAGATTCTACATGAACCTCCATTATTCCATCGATTTTCCCTATCAGTATTTTTACATGAAGGCATTTATCCTTTATTATTATGTACATATTTTAAATTATATTTATATTTTCAAAACTCATGTATCATGATCCATTCATCACTCCATTTTGGGGATATACATGTTTTTAAATGATTCCCTCCTTAATACTTCCCGATATGCAAACCCCTTTTAAGTGAACTTCCAGACTTCTTTCCCAATTTCAAGTGAAATCTATCAACTATTTTTTGCCACTATTGAGTTTATTATATCAGTATTTTAATTATTAAAATATTATTGTTTCACTTCTATTATTTTATGAAATGCTATTACCTTTTATATTTTAAATACACATTCGTATTGTCCTAAAAACTGAAATAAAATGATTTAATTATAACTTTTTTGAAAAAACTTTTTACATGTTATCACTACAGTTTGACTTAAATTAACATGAAATATGTAGATTTTACCTTATGAATATCCATGGTTGATCTAATTCCATTCTTTAATGGATTATTTTATTATACACGCATTAAATTATGCATTAAGAGATGATTATGCAATCCATTTCACTCTATAGGATCTCTTAGGTATATGTATGATTGATTATATATGATTATGTATGTGGAATCATATTCATGCACATATTATGATGGGTGTTCCCAGATATCAGTACAAGGAATTGTGTAATTTTATGTCTCATGAGAAGTTCTATGCTACCTTCTTGGTGGTAATCTCATACATGTGCTTCCATGTGAAATAGTCTTTGTGGTTTACCTTGACTTGTGATCCTCTATTTGAAACGATCCTCTAATATTTCTAATTTATTGTTTTTTGTTTCAGCCCCATTTATATTAATGCATGTTTATATGATCCTATTTTTTTATGTAATGATTCCATATGTTTCGTGCCTTTTTATATCATTATTTCATGACTTCTATCCCCTTTGATAAATGTATATTCTTATGCTCATTCCTATAGCAACCTTCTTTGTGCTTATCTCATGTTTTTAAGATGTTTTTCATAGAAATCCTTTAATGTCGAACTGGTAGTTTATTTGAAAATGTAGATGAATCCAATTAGTAATTTTGTAATTATTTTTTAAAAACATACTCAATGTATGTTAGTTTTTTTTTTCAAATTATCCAATACCATGAATGGAAATGGTCCTAAAATGTATATTTTACTATGTATTTTTCTATTGTCCTTTATAAAAATAATACACATCATGTTTTAGTACTGAATCTGGATTTGCAGGATAAGGGCATTACAATATCCCCATAAGGGGATGCATCTCCTAACATTGGAGTGACTAGTACTAGTATCCAATAACTGTTATGAATTATTATTGGTAATTACTATATTCATATAGACATGGAAAATTTATATGATATTAATAAAACTAGGACCGATGGTATTTAACCAATCTATCCATGTACATTGATAATCAAGCATAAAAATAATTTCATATTCCATATGTGTTTATCCTAAAAATTCCTACAAGGTAATCCCTGAGGAACTCATGGAGTATATAAAACATTTTCCTTATGAGTCCATCCATAGAACTACTACATTTCTGTCCAGAATTACACATTGAGTTAGATAATTCATTATTTCAATGAGTCTATAAATGGAAATTTAAATTAAAAATCGAAGTATTAATCATGATTTCATATCGAATGTAGTAATGGTACATCCACCCTGACCATCAAGACCACCCTTTGAATAACTATAGGTGGTTGGAGTTGAACCTCCAGTGAATCTAAAATCAACAATGAGGATCCCCTTTTGTAACACCATATTCATGTAAGGCTAAGAATCTAAATCCTAGGAAGTTGGCCTAAGAATCAAAATAAACAAGAATGCACATCATAAGGATCTATGTATTTACATCTAGGAAGACTTATGAACTTTAAATTTTAATAGATGGATCAAATGAAGTACGTATGGAAATCACAAGAAACACGTAGGATCAAAAACTAGATCCCTGGAGGTACATATTAGAATCCTGGTAATGTAATAATCAATCAAATAAGCTCAAAAGAAAGAAACCCCATAATAAATCATGAAATCCCATACATATATTACATTATGTTTTACATGCTAAAAAATAGAAATAACCTCCGAAAATCATTTCTATATATAAAGTAATTTGGTGATAGTGTAAACAAAAGAGTGATGGTGGCCAAATTCCCAATCTAAACACAACATTCATATCCTATCAGTATCAAAATTTTCGTATTGGTTTTATGATGACAACATCTACCATCTCTACACAACCCATTGTGCACTACCTATGTTTTCATGAAACACTGAGAAAACCACATGTACTCTAAATTAATGCACAATAGGAGAATTGTACTAATGTACCTCTTGGTCTACACATTATATAATCAATCCCGCAAAGTATTCTCATTATTATTATGTAATAAATTAAATTCATCTGGGAATAATTGGAAACTATAACAGATTGATGGAATTATACATGAGATTCATTAAATGAGAGAGTATTTTTATGAATCTTAAATGTAATTCTCGAGTGGAGTATATAATTAGAGTAATAATTCATGGGGTAATTAAAAATAAAAACATTAGGGACACTAATATTAGAAGAGAAAATCTCATAGGGAATACATCCTTGAGGGAAAATGATAGGCAAGACATGGTACTGGGAGATATCTAATATTCTATATTAGATCAACATCCCACACTCTAGTGGAAAATGATAATATTTACTAGAGGTATCACCTCTCATTAATATCATGGTCACCGCCAAATATTAATTTAGAGTCCATGAATTGTAATGATGGTTATATCATCACGATTTATGAGGATAAATGCTCAAAAGGACTGTTCCAAATTCCAATTTAGACTTCATGAAAAAATCCCTGAAAACCCATCAAAAGGTTAGAATATATAAGTACATGAGTTGTATATCCAACTACATAGTGTGTCCTCTCAAAGCCCTGCCTGGGACTGTACAACATCCAAACATGAAACTTATAGCCCCTATACACCAAATGTTAAATATTTAAATCATGTTTACATAGTATAGGATACCTTCCTATATACATCCCATGGCCTAAATAAGTGTTTTATTCTAATAGTGTAATATTACATGCCATGTTACCCAATTTGTGTCTTCCCATATACCAAACAAGGAAAAGTGAAATGATATGCCTATATGGACATGCCCTCAACTAAATTTTAGGTATAAAACTTGGTATCAGGTATATAAACATTAATTCATGTATGGTGAGACTATATAATTATATAGTTAATATTCAGTCGATTCTAGGATGTTTTGAAATGATTTGGAGGATTTTCAAGAGGTGCACAGTTTTTCAATTGTTCAAAAAGTCCACCAACCATCTTCTAGAAACCATGTATAGGAAGATAGTGGGATCAATATAGGACTATTGTAGCTTCATGGTTTTTCCAATCCATGTGACTTCATTGTGGAAACTATAGTTCATGAAATAGATTGAAATGATCGATTGGTGCGTTCTCTACCAAACTGTGGTCCAAACCGTGGGGTGTATAGTTGGAACACAAAAAACTATGGATCCTATCCTGATTAGAATATTTCACCACTCAAATATCATAACCCCTATATAACCCAAATTCATTTTAATCCAATTTCCTGAGAGACAATCCCTTTTGATCTGGGAGTGATTCTTATGTGAATAAAAGTGCCTTAGAGGCCCAGAGTCATCATTAGGTACCCATTAGTTATCTTTATTCTTAGGTTCTAGGTTATATTATCTATATATAAATCATATTTCTAGTATTTTATAAAATTATATATGTTTTATGAATTTTATTTGTTGAAATAATGTTGGATATAGTGAATGGAATAATGACTTCGATTTTGTATTCATTTTTAGTGGTGTCATTCCTCATTTTATCCTATGTGTTAAAGGTAGGTGGAATAACTAAGAAATCCCCCTGAATTAAAACATTTAGGATTAAATTTAATTATTTTTTATATATTACATAAAAACACTTGTGTGACTCTTGGCATAAATCTTGATAAATTTGGTTTTTGAAAATTTTGGGGAAATTGGTTGTAGCTCATAAAACACATTTTTTTATAATTTTAAAATAATGATTTTAATATTATGTGTTTTTTCATAGAATTTTTTTTTGATATAATTTAAATAAATAATGTTATATGAAATTTATTTATATGGATTTGGGAGGACATTTTTTGTGTAATTATATTTTCCTTAGATGTGACCTAGTTGAAGGGGTCTGTTCCATTAAGGAACATGGTATTGGTCACCATATGATGTCTTGGAATATCATTGAGAGACTACAGATGGGTATGTATGTGTAACCAATTCATTCATGGGGGTGGTGTAGACATGGTTATGGTTATACCTATTGATTTTAAAAAGGTTTTATGCTTTTTGTATCACCCCCATGGAGAATTATATACTGATTTTTATAAACAATTATTACATCAATAAATTGTTTTAAATAAGATGTGTTAATAGGTTGTGTACAGGTGGAATGAGTTGGGAATACATATGGGGAAATTTTACTATGTATAGACCCACATCATAGATGGTTACAATTGTGATTCATATGTTACCTATAGAGGAACGCAAATAGAAAATGTATCTTTATTCTTTAGTCATGAATCATGATGTCGTAGGCATGAAATTTTAATTTGGATCACTAAGTGGGTTGGGTCATTCTTGTTTATATCACATGAAATTTATATGTTTGAAGTATTTGATTCTTCTTGGATTATATATTTAGGTTTCTTCTTGTACTTTGATATTGTTTTTAGGTTTAGTTATATTTTGAATTTTATTTTCTGCTGAAGAATCATATAGAAGTGTGCATGGTTTTTGGTTTTGTGGATTTGATGTGTCATCATTCAATGGGAAAACCATCCCCAAAATTTTCTTGAGATCCTTGGAATTAATTTACTACATTTTTCTTCTTGGTTATTTCCCCTAAGGATTCATATCCCACTTTTCACTTTACAAGACAATGATGTTGGGTGATTTGGTCTGTGGTCAAGTATGACAATAGGGCATGTATACCTAGTACATAGGGTTTCTCTCCATAAAATTCATCGGGCCATGTACTCAGTGGCATGGAAGTGTACTACTGCATGGTGTGTATATGTAGAAGGTGACATATACATTCAAATTTGACCTTACCCAAATAGAAATAACGGGTGTCCTATGTTACTAAACACTACTCCATGTGAACCGAATTTCGTGGAAGCCAACACTTTCAATCATCTTAAACCCCCTATTTTCGATTCAAAATGAATAGAAAGACCCAGTCTGGGTCCATAACAAGTATCATAGGGCCTCAAATATATAAATTAGTAAATTTATGGTGATTTATGGAATAAAAATGAAATGAAAATTGATTTTTGGGGGTGGGTATTTTTCGATGACTCACCCATTTTAACAATCCACGTCTACCACTTATTGATCCATGTCCTCTCTACCGCTATGGAGGAACCTATCTTCCTCCATCCCCTTTTTCTATATCCACCCCTCTCACCAATATCAGTCACAACAAAGGAATCCCTAAAGGGTAATAGTAGAGAATCATTGTGATAAATGGATGAAAATATATGTGAAAAAATTAATGAAACAAATAAAATGATAAAATGGGACCAAGCCTCACCCCTTTGACTAACTGAATGTTATTGTTATTTAAAAAAACTCCCCATTATAGATTGAATGGAGGAGATAAAATATTAATATAATGATCTATTACAAATATATCACTAAATGAACTCATATGAATAAAATAAAATTTAATTAATTTAAAATAAAATATTAATTATTCTATTAAAAGTTGAAAATCTCAAATTTCCTCCAATTTCATGACCTAGGGTAAACTCTTAATTAGAACAAAAATAGAGTGCTCCAAAACATTATTTGAAATAATATGTTAAGGGGAAGATTCCATTTATTGCTTTATAATCATCGATGGGACATTTTTATTATTATTTCCCAATTCCCCATTCTAGAATAACTTAGATCCGCATAATGAATGAATTAGATTTTCGTGAGGAATAAAAAATATAAATTGGTCATGAATTTCTAATGACATTCCCCTATTATAATTAGCATGGTTGTAATTTTTTTTTCATTTTTGATTAATGTAATGAGTACAAATGTTCCTCTTGGAGTAAAGACAAAAAAATATAAATAATTGTGTAGGGAAATTGTTCTATTGAGATACAGTTCAAACATCATATTAGAAACAAATCTTATATAAGATAATGATTTTACAACATTGGTAAACAAAAGATAAAAATTTATTTTTCAAATAAAAAATACGTCATTACCAATGTAATACATTTTCTATGAAAATTTTAATTTACTTTATTGAAAAATATATATACACTGATTCAATATATGAAATTATAATTATGTGAAAAAATATCAACGTTCATGGAATAATAATTTAAACATTATGACATGTAAAATGTAAAAATACATTTTTTAAGGTAATTTATATGATTACTTTTTTATGTTAAATATATAAATTCCATTAATTTTCATGAAATATTTTTTTAATAAATATATATGTGTCTGTGTGTGTGTTTCATTCATGTCATGAAAAAACTATAAATTAAAAAAAATTATATAATTATAAAAAAACACGAAATATTTATTTTTGAGGAAAATATTACTTATGTTAATAAGATAACAAGAATCTGTTTTCTAAATATATAATGGAAATTAAAAATATATAGTTTTAATGTTTATATAAAAATTTGGCCAGGAAAATTATTTTATATATTTTAATGTTATATCACCTTCATGATGGAGTCATAAACACTGTATTGATATTAAAATTTTTATTTCGTTATTATTAACTGAAAACAATAGTTTTTGAAAAAATCGAAAAAATCGAATGAAATATATAAATGGTTCATTTTTATTTCAAAATTATATTTATATTATCTAAATAATATTATTAAAATTCTAAATTTAGATATTTTATTGTTAATTCTATTTATATAAGAAACCTTATCATGTTGAAAAATATAATTTCAAAGCATTAAGTGTTCCAAATATTATTACATAACATCTCAAAATTAAACGAATGTTAATACATTATTTTATAAATTTTGATATCATTTATTATCCTAATAATTATATAAAATTTTTAGATTACATTTCAAAACACATGACGATGTTATTTGAAAATAACAATTCGTTTTATAATAATCTTCACATCAATTATTTATCATCAAGGCAAATGAAATTGTTTTTAACAACTATAATTTTATTTATTATGAATTACATTCATATTATAAGTTTATCCATAATGATAATATAATATTTCATCCCTTCATTTCAGTTTGGTTCTCTATACAGAACAAGATATTGTAAGGGTTTTTAAGGAAATGTCAAATTTATACTTTTAATAGTTATAATTAATCTTAATATGTAATGTATATTACATATCCCTATCATGTGTTCAGTTAGGGTTAATTTACTCATAAGTGAGTTGTTTTGGAAACTATTCAACCAATCTTGATGGTTGATTATGGGTGTATGATGTTTTTGGGGAAACATGTTCAATTAGTTTGAATATTATCACATAATAGGGGATATGATCTTGAGACAAGGTAACAAGGGACACATATGAAGAAGAAATGACAAAATTTTCTTTTGAATGTATAAGAAATATGATGAATTTTTTTGGGGTAGAAACTGATATAGTCAGAGGAAATGTGAGACCCACGATTTTTTTTTACTATAGTAATATTTATTTATTGGTTGACCTTTTTTGACTGTAAGGATATTAATTTTAGATCTAGAATGTATCTACCCAGTTTCACAAATTGATCACATAGTTCCACAACCATTATTGTAAATCAATTTTCATAGAACAATGAGTTCAAAATCATTCACATGATATTTTTATGGTTATCACACTATAGAGACAACCCATTGATGTCAAATTTTATGGTTCCAAAAATTTATCGCGGTGGATGTATTCATTGTTATACTTTATAATTAATTGATGTGGTCAGTAAAAAAATTTAATTTTAAAACTAAATCAAAATTTAAAAGGTGGTTTTTTATTTAAAATTTTAAAAACGTTCTACATGTGAAATCAACTCAATTTACCTCATTCTATCCCTCTATAGTTAGTTTAGATTCCACATGATGACTATTAAATACACATTATTTAATTGCTTTTCCTCAACGTATTACATTATTTAATACTAATTATTAAAAAAATTTGGGGGTTATATTGATTTTATATTTTCTTTCTCCCCTAATGATCACGATTATCCTCTACGTGTAGAATAACTACATTATTAAATGGATACATTGGTAAATGGTATTTGAAATTTGGTTTCTCCCCAAATTTGGAAATCCTATATTTTCTTGATTTATTCATAACTTATTTTTAGTGTCATTGATGTGGACTATTAAAGAATATTAATTTTTTATTGTTCTGCTTCAAAGATGATATAGAATGGAATTTCCAAAATATTATTGTAAATGGTTTAAAAAAATAATATTGACACTTAATTATAGTTTAATTTCACCAAATATTTTCCATTATAATAAACATTATTTTTTATTATAACAATTATCCTTGATTAATAAATAATACTAGAATTTTTTATGTTATGATTCAATGAATTTATGAGATATTAGTCTTAGTGGATCTGTTTTTCCAATTTTATCTCTTCTTACTCCTACCTTGCCAATTATATTTGACATAATAACAGATAACATGGTCTTATTGGAATATAAAACACCAAAATAAAATCAGAATCATGTTTTTTAAGAAGGATACGAAATATTTTTTAAGACCATACGTGAAGCTTTCAGTACATTATAAGAAACCAATACACATTACACTATAGGTTAATGGGTTTACAATTCATTGTAGATGTTATTAGTTGTACAAATCATAATTTTATAATAATGAAAGGTAATACATGTATAAATATATATATATTTAGTTTCTTGTTATATTAACTATGTTAGGTAATGATGTAAATATACCTAGGGGATGTCACACACCAATGGATCTGTTATTATGGTGATCCTTGGTATCCCAAAGTTAGTTCAATATTAGATCTCCATTAACACCACTAGATTTTGAAAGTGATTTTGCTTCAAATGAATTAAATATCTTTTATATTTTTTATTACATGAAAAACTGAGTATAGATTTATTTATAAAGAACTCGATGTTTATATTTCATTATATTCAAAAATGATCTTTTTCAATAGCGTCTATGAATAATGACATCGAGCTTCATTGAACGAAGAAATAATATTATTTAAAATATGAATCTTCTGAAATATTCCTTAACTAGTTGGGTTTTAATATTAATAACCAATTTATGAAATATACATTTATTATCCTCATTATTAATGATTTATTTATAAACTCTTAATAAATATTGATTCAATTTATTATAGAGTAATTATATTCATTAACAATATTATATCTTTAAAAAATTTATTAATTTTCCTGATAAAATATTACAATTTATTTATAGATTTTAGAAATTTTATTTAATAAATTGAACTCAAAATTTTTATGTCCAAATTATATCCTGGATAAATTTTGTTTTTTTCAAAAAATATTTATTTTTTTCTATATAAGAAAAAATATAGATTTTCGTAAAAAAATTATTTCTTTTCATTTAATTAACCAATTTGAATTCCAAAATTTATATTGTAGTAAAATAAGTATTATTTAGTAATATTTAATCAAATTATTTCCTTTTGGAACATATTTACACTAGATTCTGGTATAATTATTTTTTGATATTTTAAATGTCGTGATTTTTGAAAACATTATCCAAATAATTGATCATACACCATTTTAAATAATCAATATAACTACCATAAAGGGAAAACATAAATCATATTTATATATTATAAATCAATAAATTTTTATTATTATTCATTCAATGATGATTAGTATACATATTAGTAACTTAATATTTACATTTTATTAAAAAATACACTTCACAAACGCAACTTTTTCATCATATCTACATGTTTTTAGGTACAATTTATTTTTCCCACATTTAGAATATATAATTTTAATAAATAATATTATTTTATAAATAATCATTTCAAAATTAAATTTTAGTGATTCTTTTAGAAATTTTAGAAATTTTTTTTTGGATGAATAGTGAAAAATACATAAATATATTTTAGAACTCTATTTCCATTAATAATATTTCTGATGTTAAATTATATATTAAATTATTTTTAAAGTAAAAGTATTTCAATTAATGATCAATTAATACAATTTAGTTCATTAAAATAAATTTCATGTTGAATTTGGATATGAAAACATTTTGATAATTTGAACATTTTCTTACTAAAAGCTTGCTTTCTAGAAACTTATAGGGGAATTATTTAAAAATAAAACTTTCATCATATTTAATTTTAATTTGGTAAAATATATTTGATATTTCTAATCCAAGAAATTTATATCTAATAATTATTTAATAATAATTTATAAAAAAATAATTGTGAAATTTTTAAAAACTAATTATCATTGTTAAGGTAAAAATTTATTTACAAAGGGTTAATCCACTAAACTAAGAATTAAAAATAACCTACCAAATTTTCAACACCAATATTCATGAATAATATTGATCTTATATCTTATTGGATAGATAATTTCAAATTATGTATACATTAATAATGATAAAAACTAGGGTATGATTGAAACTGTTCAAATCATTAATGGTGTTCCACTCACCTCACTTATAAAAGACCTCCCCTATCCTCTATTCTATAGACCGTAATGTCTGTATGGATTTGAAAATACCTAAAAAATTTCCCAAAATCCATAGTATCATCCAATAAGTATTAGTTTGTACATAATGCCATTCACAGAATCCTTTTGGAGAAATCCAATGGAGGATACCCGATGAAGAGGAAACATATATCGATGAGGTTTTTTGATTAATGTATTTTTTTAAACCCAAAAATTATTATTATAAAATGATTATATAATTTCAATTGTATCATCCATATAGTGATATTGGTTTTATATTATTATCATGAACTAAAAACATATCCACTTCAATTAAATGGGTTAGGGAATCATCGTTTCTATGTATAGAGACTACATCCTCGTGAACTAGTGTCATATATTTTTCCATTACCACTGATCAAGGATTGGTGTGATGGTGGATTTAAATTATAAATAAAATATTTATAACCGTATTATATATATTTATTAATAATATCATATATACATTTTTATATTACCTTCCACATGGGATATGACTATATCTCCCATGTGTACAATGGAATACCATCTCTCATTGATATTTTATTTTTTTCACTAATGAATTGGAATGAAGATAATAAGGATAAATATATATTAGATACATTAAATAGTTATGATATTCATGAAATATTTATTTTTAAATAAACAAACAATATCATTTTATTTATTACCATTTGGCTCACTATTAGATGATATCATCATTCGTGTACATGCAGACTACTACCTTTATGAAGTGATTTCAGTCTCTCTTTACATCACCATAGAACAAGGATGATATTAATCATTATATTTAATGAAATTATTTTCTATTTTTTATATTTTTATCATTTTGGTATTATATTATATTACTTACCCTATTTCCATAATTATAATTGAAAAATTAAAATTAAAATAATGTGTACTTACGACCAACCATCTCTATGATTATATTGTACTTAATTTCTAAAAACCATTCCTTAGAATTGGTCATAAAGTATAATTTATGGATAAATATAAATATTATGTCATGACTATTATTCATCATATTTTGGGAGCATTATTTATTTAAGTGGAATGAGAGTAACTAATTGAAATGAATATAAAAACAAATTAGTTATTACATGAAATGGGATTTTAAAATAATATTAATAAATGTATTGAAAAAATTAATAATTAAGTAATATATGGTATGATATATATCAGTTTTGAATGTGTGTGAATGAATTATATGCTTTTACTGAGGGATTTTAATTTCACTTTTACATTTTATGAGATAATTTTCACATTCAACCCAAGTTTCTTTTATGTTGTTTATATAATAAAAATTATATCATATAATGATGATTATAAATTAATATTTCTAATTAAATGAAAATTTTATTTTTTCTCATTCATTGTTTTTACGATTCAAATATTTCAAAATTGGTAAGGGATTTTTTACTCAATTTTTATTTATTGTGATATATGTTCTATTTACATTTATATTATTTTATGAGGAGTATTTAAAAACTATATAACATTTACTATCATGAATTTATTTATAATAATGATATTTTATAATTAATTATATTTTATTCATCTGTAATTAAAATGAATAAATACAAATGACGTTTTAATGACTTTATGTTGCAATCACATTATTTATTGATATTTTTTACGATTTCTTTCTGATGATGATATTTTAATATAAATCACTAACGAAAAAAAATAAAAAATATTACCCCCTAATTAGTCCATGTTAATACATTTTCCCATCATTTTTTTCATAAATTTAATGAATATTACTTAAGTATTTTTTTAATAAAATCATCATATAGGTCGAAAACAAATTTTATTCAAAAACATTGTTTTCATAAATTTTTTGATAGTTTTTTAATAATTATTTGTTAAAATTATTTTTTTAATAAATTTTTTGACATGTTTTATCTTATATAATTTTTTTTGTATGAATTATAATGTTTTTTCGAAATCAATTCATGTTTTTAAATCCCTAAAAAATTTAAATGAACCATTATTTTAAAGTGTACGACATGAATGAAATTTTCCTCCATCATGACAATTATTTTCATTACTTATTCCATTCTGATATTTCAAGATAATTTTCAAATATTGTTTTTATAATTATTATGTTTGAAATATTTTTTTAAGGTGGAGAAAATATTCTCCCCATTAATTGTTTTTAATAAATTTTAATGGTTCATTTATAGGTTCACAATGTTATTTTAATGTAAAAGATTTTTGGAAAGGATTAATACATTAAAAAATTATCTTAAAATTATGGTTACTATCCTTAAGAAATATCCCATGAGATCTTGAAAAATAATACTTCATCAATGAATAAATAATATATATATATTATGATTTTTTTGGATATGAACCAAGGATACCAATTTTTTTTCTTAATGGTTTATGATTATGATGAAAATTTGTTTATGAAATCGATTTATATTCTACATGTTATACCATGTTAAAATGATTATAAAGACATATTCTATTAATGGGATATTATATGATGAAATGATGAAATTATTATGAAATAATTCCCTTTTATACAGGTTTTATTATGATAAAATGTTTACCAAACCCTTTTTATTTCATGGGTAATGATACAATGATTGTTTTTTTATATTGTAGAATTGACACGAATGATATTAATTTTTCGAAATTTGTACATTTTAACCTTGGATGGTGTTTTCATTATTTAAAAATAATTTGGATACATTTAAACCAAATATGGGAGGGTGTTATATCTCCTTACAATGCATTTGATAAATATTTATATCCTAGGAGATCGAAAAGACTAGAAAGTGGAGTGAACTCTATTTAGTTAGGTACTTTATATGCTTTGATGGTTTTGGGATTGTACATTTAAAATAGTAATGGTTTGGGATGGGAAAAAATTTCACTATGTGAAAGGGTCTTCCACTGGGGATGGTGGTGTATCCTTCCCATGAGGTATATCCACCCATATAGTTGACTTTTATGTTTTGGAAATTATTGTTGGATATGAGGGAAATGATTTTAAATTATTATTATATCTCTCAAATCTATGTGTTATGCTAATAGTATTCTCTCGTTGATCATTTTATATGATTAACTAATGAACATCCAATAATTGTTACATGACATAATATTATTATATTTTATATTTTGGGTATGATTTTAAAATTGTATGTCACTGTTCACATTCCCTTAAATTCATGATATGCATTATTATCTCAATGGTTTTACCTTTTTGAGATTTTGATCTCACCCTTTCATATTTTTCCTTACCCATGTTATAAATTGTGGTTTTATGTATGTATTAATAATATGGAGGATAATTATGAGATACATAGAATATCTCTAATGAATTATGTTCCATGTATCAAAAGTCACTAAACTATTGTGATCTTTGGGTATGATTTAATTAATATTAATATAAAAAGATGTAATATCCATGTGTGGGAAGACTGATATAGTATATTTCGTATCAAAGGAAATATTTTGTTATCATTTTTAAACTATGGTGTGAAATATTTATTGAGATACCTTGGAATAATTCAAAGGGTATGTATAGGGATGTCTCTATGGATGGTTATAAGGAAAATTCAAGGTAATGGAAACTGTATATAGATTTTCTTAATGGATATAGAGATCGGTTTCCAAGAAATTTCATTTTTTATGGGATACTAAATGATGATGGTAATCTAGAACAGAGGTATCATTGGGAATTAACTCTAAAAAGGGATCATTTAGGTGGATATGATCATCACCCGGTGCATGATAATGAGTCGTTCTTCGAAACTCTTTTGATATTCCTGGATGACATACATTTTAATGTCGAAAATACATAATGAATAATAATGAAGTATTTAAATATATGATGAATATATATGACCTTGGATAATCCTATAGAGTCATATTTTAAGAAGGTTGTGTCTTTAGTTATACCTTCTAAATTATTTTTCACACTACGTGGTTTTATATTATGATTAGTTTTTGTAAAACAATGTATCCATTTTTAAAAAATGTTTGGAACTAGATGGATCTAGCTTTAAATATATTGTGATGAGAGATTTTATGAGGAGAAGAAAAATGGGATGATGATTAATTTAATGGATATTCTTTTTATTATTAATTAGGTTTCATAGAATAGAATTAACAATGTGTACCTTATCCAACTCCCAGAATCACCAATAATGATAATGAAATATTTTACTATGAGTTATGTAATGGAATGTGTGGAGAGAAAAATATATTGTTTATTTTTAGTAAATAATGTGGGATTAGAAAATCATGTTGATGAATTAGAAGAAAATAGATATGATTCATGTGTTGAATAGAAGGACACAAATGAAGAAATTAATGAGGATGAAAGAAAGGTTTACTTAATTAAATGGATGGGAATATTGGTTTCCCTAATGTATAACCAAAATATGAATGTTTTAAATATGGAATATATGCAAATTATGATAATAAATGTTCTTGGGGATAATCATGAAGGAAATCATCACAGTTGTATGAGCATTGGGTATATTTCTAATTATGAATATAGTATTAATTATATATATAAATAACAGGTTTTAAATAATAAGATGAAAAATCCAATTAAATTGATTGGGAAGGAAGTGTGATTATTTTTGTTTTTATGTATCATAATTCAAGAAATTAATCATGAAATATATCAAGATTATTCAATATACGGTTTCTAGAAATTATTTTAATGAAAATAATGAATGGTTATGATAACCATGAAAATAGATTTATTTGAAACATTTTAATTTGTGAGAAAAATATATATGATAAAGGGAATATAATAATTAATATGATTGTGATATTGATATAATGATGGTTTGATAAAGAGAAAATTGAAATGGATAATGTAAATAGGATAATATTGATTTCCTTGTAACATAGTAATTTTTTTTGACAAAATGATATATTCTATCATTGATGGAGTTTACAACATTTTTTTATTTAAGAAATACATCAAATAATTTCTATATGTAATAAGGAAGAATTTATGTTTTGTATAATTTTTTATTGCACATAATAATATTAGCATGTTTCAAAATAATATGTGATGATGGAATCCAGGGGTTTGGTATTTGATAATCAATATATACATTATGATATATTGGGGATCAATGATAAGATTTTATTTTATAAATATAGTTAAATTTGGAAATTGTTTTATGATAATAATCTTTTTTGATGTCCATAAAGTCAACTAGTGTTGAATTATTTTATACTTAACATTTAATGTTGTTTTATAAATTAAGTTATTATTTATCTATATGAATATTTCATCATATTTAATAACTTTCCCCATTGATATTGATTTTTTTACAAACTTCAGATAAACATAATGAATTATCATTAATTTCCAATCTTTTAATAAATTGATAAATTATGAATTAAAAACTCAACCAAATTTTTATTTGTATTATATGATGTTGAAATTGATCAAGGATCAAATAGAGGTTGAGTGTTTTCTTAAGAAATTGAATTAAATCAGGTAAATATATCTTCTCAAGAAAATTATTCAACATTAATAAACAGATCCATAAATTATATGGTGTTCTATTATCATAATTTTTTATAATATCATTGAGCTTATAAAAAATCTGTTTCATGGATTTTTTGTCATTAACTTTTTCTAGATCCCCAAATTTCTTGTGAGCAATGTTCTATATCACTAACCATTAGTATTTGTGTGTCAATTTTCTCTTCAATGTATATATTTTCACTTCTGACCAATGTACTCATATTTGAAAATATATTATGTGTTATTCCAAATTAATTTGACACATTCCATTATCATTTTCATGCATATTTTTTACTACCCCATTTTTCGATTTGGTTTTAAATGATGTAATTTTAAAATATTAATCCTGGGTTGATTGTGAATAATTTTAATGGAGAAATTCCTTTTAAGGGGATAAAATGTAACATCCTAATATTTTTTTGATTGTTTTCGATAGAATATAAAATTTTGGATAATTTTTTGAAGAAGGAAAAAATTATTGAAGGTAATGTTATTCGAAATATTGTATTTATCATTCATTACATGTAATAATGAGTATCTTTAAGAGCTTGAATGACATGTGATAATTATCATCATCAAACAACAACATAATTATATTTTAAATAAGAGTGTTATAACAAACCTATTATATATGAGGGTATGACTAGTGTCAATAAATTTATTAAATATGTATATAAATTTCGTAAAAAAAATTATTTATAAACACTTATTAAATAATAATTCATTTTATGGTTATGTAATTACAATCATCAAAAATATGTTTTCAGCCAAGATTATTTCTATTGATTTTGATGATAAAACATTATAATTAATTTTAGGGGATTTTATAAAATTATTTGATAAAAAGAATATAAATTTTTCATTTTTAATTAAATTCTGGTGAAATTTGGAGTTTATTTTTTGGAAAATATTTAATTTTCAATATGTTTTGAAAATGATGATTTATAACAATAAATTATTTACATTCAATAAACTGATTAATATTAATTAAAAATTATTTTATTTAGTAATAAGAGTTTTTGTTAGTAAATATTTATACATTTAATTTCTTTTTAAACTACACTATAGAATATTTTCATATAAGTATATTTGTGGAGTTTGCAAGAGTGATTTTATTAAAACTGTTTTGATGTGAATAATCTACATATGTTTCAAAAAATTAAAATTATTCATAATGATGAATGATTAAAATGAAACAGTTATATTAAATATTAATATATATTATTTAATATTCATATAATGATTGTTAATAGATATATAGTTTATATAATATCATATTGTACTTGAAAATTGACTTCTCGAAAACCTACTTCTCTCTATGCCTTTAGTTTTTTTAATTTTAAATTTCCACAATAATATATGATTAATTTTTTTAAAAAAATTTAAATCATTTTTTCATATTTTTTTTCATTATTTTTTTGTGAATTTACGGAAATGAATTATTATTTTGATGAAAAGTGAAAAATACTAAATAATAATTGAAAATATCTTTTAATTTAATTTATTTAGAATGTTATATTACATATTAAATTATCTTGAAATAAAAATTAGGTCCATGATACATAATTTAATAATGTTTAGTGAATATGTATCAATTAAATGTGGATTTTAGATATAAAAACTTTTTAAACATTTCATCAAATTCTCTTAACAAACTCACTTTCTCATCACATATGTGGGAATAATTTTAAATTAAAACATTCCAATTATGTGAAATTAATTAAATAAAAAGTAACTATTATTTTGAATATATTAATTGATTATTTATAATATGGTCAGATTAATTTTTTACCAAAAATAAATATTTAATCCCGTAAAAATAAATTATGACATTTATGAAAAATTGAATTATCAGGGGTCAAATATAAAATATAATAGATAAAAAAACACTTAAAACACCCATTTTAGATCTTATTTATGCCTTAAATCTCTGAGGATCTATAATTACCCATTTTGGAAGATTTTTTAATGATTTAAATGATAGTATGATTGAATATTTTTAGAATATTACAACTGTGCCTCTCTCCTCACTAATATAAGGATACCCCTATCTTCTCTTCATAAAACCATAATTTTTTTTGGATTTTTCATAATAAAATATAGGACCAATTATTATCCCTCTTCTCTTCATAAAATTTTTAGATTGGATATGAATCCATCCAATGAATAATTTGGGGGAATATAAAGAGGGATACCTAAAGAATAAGTAATGTTCATCAACAAGAATTTTTGTATTATTATTTGAACAAAATAATAAAATTATAATTTTAAAATGGGGATATTATGAATAAATTCTCTTAAATATACAAAAAAAATAGGTTAAGATAATTACCTTGATCTATCTATACATCAAACAGATACATTACAAAATTTTTGTTCGTTTGTACAACATATTGCCACCTCCTGAATCCATGTCATTCATTTTTCCATTACAACCATTCAAGGACTAATATGATAAGGGATCTAAATTATATATATAAAATATATTATATTATTATACCTCTATATTAATTAAATCATATATCCATTTTTACAATCCATTTCATAGGGGATAGAATTATGTTTCCCATATATACGATGAACTATCACATCACTAAGCAATGAGATTCATTTTCCACAGATGCTTTTCCTGGAATATTATAAGGATAAATATGTTACATACATGACATAAGTATGGTATTAATTAAATACTTATAATTATTAAATGATAATATTTCATTTTTCTTCTTACATTTTCACTCAATGAATACTGATAACATCAATCATGTACGGTAGACTACCTCGTTCACGAAGCAATGTGACTCTGTCTTTTCATTCCCAAAACAAATATATTAAACATATTTGTATTTTTAATAAAATAATATGGTATTTATGAAATCATTTAAATTATATAATTTTAATATACTTATTACAACTTTTACATAATGATCATTGAAAAATTTAATCGTTAGTAAAGCCTACGTATGACATATCATCTCCATGACCATAACATAATTAATTTCTCAAAATAATTTATAATTATTCTGAAGAAAATTAAAATTCTTGTATAAATATAATAATAATTTTACAATTATTATTTTGGATATTATAAATCCATTATCTACATGACATAAATTACATTAAAAATTCAAACAGTTTATGAAAAACTAATGGTTATTACATAAAACATGATTTTAACATGGAAATGATAATAATTGGGTTATAAAATGATTTAGGAAAATCATATATGGGGTTATATGTATAATTATGTGTTCTTATTATAAATATAATAAAATTATATTTATTATACATGAGTTCCAAATGAGTATGATTGAATCTCATACTTACTGTAAGTTATTTTTGTCTTAATTTTACCTTCTGTGAGACAAATGTAAAATTCACCAAGTTTTTGTTCAATATGTTTTATATAATAACCATGATTTTTTATTATTATAAAAAATCTAATTTTTTTACATGTCCAATTGAGTATGATTTTATTAATGGGTTTTACAGTTCAATAGATACCAAATCGATATAGGTTTTTTGTGTCAATTTACATTCATTGAATCATATGGTATCTTATGAATATATATTACTTTAGGATATATATATATATATATATATCCAATTATATATTTTTTTATTATGAATATATTTATAATCATGACATTTTCTATTTCATTTTCTATAATTCCTTTATGAGTATAATTATTCAAAGTTACTAAAATGGTAATGATTTTATGTTATAATGTCATATTTTATCAGGATTGTTTCAAACTATGTATTTGAAAATAAAATTACATGATCAATATGAAAATATGGAAATCAAATTTATTATCATCATTTTTTTCATGTGAATATATTTTTCAATCATTTCATTCTACTTATGTACATTTGTGTAAAAAAAATAATGTTTTTATGAAAAAAGGTTTTTTGGTTCAAAACAATTGAAAACATTATTTTGAAAAAACATTTTCAATAATATTTGTATATATTTTTTAAAAATTAAATAATAATGTAAATTTTAAACGTATTTTATTTTTATCAAAATGTAGTGAATTGAATATTTATGTCATTTTCCCACAAAATTCATTTCATGATTTTTGAAAATAATTTGAATTAAATTTTTGTTTAAATTTTTACTACAAGATCATAATTCACCTAAGTCATTGTTATTATTATATTTCAAGATTACCTTATAATATTTAAATGAAATTTTAAATGAAAAGGATTTTTTATATTTTATTACTTCTTAAATTTTTTTGAACTATAATGGATATTTTCTAAAAGAAATGATTTAAATTGTTTTTAATGATTCATTTATATTCTTACAATTTCATTTTCAAATAAATTTATTTTGATTTTTCTAATTTTTTTAAAAATAAATTTATTGTGATGTTATTTTTCGTAACTAATATTCCATGTGTTTTTTTAATCAATTTTCATCTAATATGACATCCATTAATATAATTTATACTTTACTGTGGATAAGAAGTATTGATAAAACTTTTATTCATTCTAAAAATGGGTTATATTTAAAAGGAAAAGATGTTTATAAAACTCATTTCTCTTCCAAAGGCTATATCATGACAGAACCCTTATAAAGCACACATCATTTCATATATTATGTAATTTTAAAATGATTAAATAATTAAAAAACCTGTCTATTTTCTAAAGGTTATTTTATGATTTATTTTTTGTGAAACCTTTTTTATTTCATGGGTTATGATAAGATGATTTTTATGATCTTTTATCACATACATGTAATATTTTCATTACGTGTCTATGGTAAAAATTACAAAAAGGAAGATTATTACAATATAAATAAGGATGGTGTTTATGCTATAACTGTAACCTCCCAGATAAATAATGAAGAAGAGATTTTTAATATTTTTTAATTAATTATTAATTTTACATTAAAGGGGATCCTATGTTCGATTGTGTACCTGATACGCAACAATGGGTTTCGTTGAAATATTACGTTGCACACTAATAATATAATACTATTATTTTAAATGGTAGTTAACTCATAGCTGTTGTATTGAAAGGAATGAAAAAAACTAACTACAATATTATTATACATGTTTGTTAAATGGGTTTATATTTATCCAATAAAAGTTAGAGGCTTAAATTGTTAATGATTTTTATTTTAAGCATAATTTACATTAAAAGGTCGATTTACCACCTTTTAATGGAGAACCCTATTTAAATATAGTTCTGGTCACCTTAATAAATTCTATTTGACCAAATAAAATCCTTCTTTAGAATTATGACATCAAAATTTACATTGTGTAAATTTTTGGATTTTTTCTGATAATGTTCATTTTTAAGGAATAGTGAAAATATTGTATTCTTAATTCAAAACTATATTTTATTCTAATTTATTTATATGGTTATCTTATCTCTTTAATTATTTTTAATGTATAATTAGAATATATTTTTACCATTTAATTAAATTTTGTTCATTATAATTGATTTCACTTTGAAATTGGACTTAAACAAGTGTCAATCTTTTGATAGTTATTGTTTCATTAAAACACGCAATTTGTTTTAACAAGAGAAATTAATTTTAAAATTAATTAATTCCACTATTATGTTTTGAATTTGTAAAATTAAACATAAATTTTTAATTCCGAATATCAAATAAATCTTAGCCTGAATTTTTGGTATTTTTCTTAAAAACATCAATTTTTTATGAATAATGAAACCACTTAGTATTAGTTAAAAAACTGACTTTTTCATTTAAATGAATATTTACCACTTCTGTGAATTGAATTTTAATAATCCGACATAGATGGTGGTTATTAATAAGTAAAATGTGGTTCAATGAGATGAAAATAGTTTTTAGTGAATAGTAACTTTTGACTTTTATTTACCACGATTAATGGTAAATATTGTAATTAAAGGTAAACAGAATATTGTAATAATTTAAAATTATCTTAAAACTTTTCCAAACATTATTTGAATAGTCATGGACGACTAGGGGAATCATTGGGTCAATTTTCGGATCCCATGGAGGCATTTAAGAGTGATAATGACACTTTATATTAATTAAATTAATGTAAAGGAAAATATGACAAAAAAAATATTTTAGTAAATTAATTTTTATATGGTGTTATATGAGTCATAGTTTCCACTATTAATATTATTTAGAAAAATAAATATATTTCCAACATGATAGTATTTTTTTAAAAAAAATTAGAGATCAAATAAATTAAATTATATATGACACAATAATGAAGTAGTATTTACCTCATTAATAAATGATTTAAATAAATAATATTTTAATGATTACAATATTATCCAAAAACATGTCCAATTCATATTGTATTATTTTATTTCGACCATGAGTCATATTATATTCGAATATACTGATTTTTGGACCTTTAGAAACTGAATTTCATTATACAATAAAATAATATTTTTCACACATTCCAAAAGAGCCCCTCTGATCCCTTATAAAAGGAGACCACTTATAAAAAATTCCTCACACCTCTCAAGAATTTATTGCATGTGGTGAATTTTTTACTACCAATTGATATATATTATCATTATTATATTTATATTCATGTAATTTTGTGAATAATTTTGTGGTTATTAACTTTTGGTCATACGACTCGATGGATTACAATGTGGTATGACATTTTCTTATCTCACTTTTTATTGTGTGAGATTTTTCTTGTTCTCCAGTTATTCATTGAATGTGGTGTATTGTGTTATTCAATTTGATATATATTATCATTATTCTCATTATATTCCTGGTATTATTTGATTCATTTGGTTTTTATTAACTTTTGGTCATACGACTCAGTTGATTACAATGTGGTAAAGGGTTTAATCTCACTTTTTATTCCCGTGAGATTCATGCTATATTTGCCACTATTTCCTTTTCTATGGTGTATCTACTACACATGATTTCAATATTTGAGTAATATAATTTCATTTATGAGTATTTAAATTTTATTTGTATGATCCTTCTTTCATGTGGCACATGTTTTGTAAGTTACCAAATCGGTAAATGAACCTATCACCATCCTCTTTTTAAAGGACTTATTTTTGTTATGTATTTTAATTTACATATTATTATGTTGGGATATTTTATTATATATCCTTATTGATGTAATATTTATTTACAAGGGATGAGATTCCATTTTTATCTCATCAACTCATTTTCTGAATTTTAAAGTGTCGTCATTAGGCTGTCAAATTATTTCAAGGGAACTTCTTAACCCAATTTCAATTCTTTGTGTTCAAATTTTACTTCTTGAATATGTCATCCTATGAGTATGTGTGAATGAACTCTGATTGTTTTACCCTTAATATCCACTTATATTGGGGGTATTTATATTTTTCACACATAATTATGAGATTGGTTTATCCTAAATTTAAGGATACCATCTTTATAAGGGATTTCATACTAATTTACATTTCCATTGAGACTTCATTTTTTTTATGCACCAATTCACTCTTATATGGTGTATATACTTCCTTTGATATATTATATCATGAATACATTTATTCTTATGTAATTATAATGTTCTGATTATAATTTATTTATCACTTATTTTAATTTAAGCGTCTCTCTTTTTGTTAAAAAACTCTTTCACTAAAATATCATTTTAAATGTTTTCAAGTTTTATTCTTCTAAATGTTTAGAATTAAGGTCCATGTTTTAAAAATGGGATTTATGATTTATAAATATGTAAATTAATGTTTTCAAATGATAATTCATTTAAAATATTCAAAGTGGTATGGGAAACTTTGATTCAAAAATCTATTTTTAAATTGTTTTGAAAATGATTTGATAAAACATTGTTTATTTCAATATCTTGATTTGATATATTGGAATGTGGAAATGTTATCTTTCCATTATACGTGTGTTATACATTATGATTATGTTATGGTTATTGGGAATTGTTTACGTATACAGGTGGTTCCGTGATAACCCTAGGGTGGGTGAGCTCGAGATTTCTCTCCAATGGATTAGGTAACATTACGGAGGAAAACATGATGTTTCTCCTAAGAGATTTAGGGAATATACTGTGATGTGTATTCCAAGTGTAACTCCCTACGTAGCTATGATAGATACAATGTAAGTTCGATATGGATTCCATAAGTAACCTTTATGATATATGATTTTTGTGTGTTATTGATAAATCTTATGATTTCGTAACGTATGTTAGGATCAAAAAGTATGGTTTCATTGATTTGTATTTATTGATGGGATAATCTTTACCTTCCTTATTTTATAACCCTTACTCTTATTTTTATGCTCATCCCATTTTTTTGAAATGTCTTCCACATGACTTAATGATGAATAGGGTCAAGGATGGGATCAAGGAAAAATCATGATGTCTAAAACATGGAAGTATACATCTTTCTTTTTAAGAGTTTTCATTTATTTAAAAAAACGGATACTGGGTAGTAGTGTCTATATCTAATATTGAAGTGGTCATGTAATAGTATGGCCTAATTCTCTAAAACTATAAACCTGAAATGACCCTCAATGGGAATTATTCATTTAATTCAATATTATGTAATTTTTTAAGGACGTGTCCTTATAGTTGGTATCAGAGGTCGGTTTTGATAAATTTAGAGGATAGGGTGTAATTTAAGAATAAGTGAAATAACCATGATGGTTAACATAATATAAATAGTCGTAGTTAATTTAGAAGTGATAAATAATTTTTACATTTTGGGTAGGAAAATGAATGGTATTTGATAACCTTTGATAATAAATTATGTTATGGTTATTTTTGAGGAATTTTCCTTTTTTTGGAATGTTATTAAATTGTATAGTTTTTGAAAAATGACAGCACACAGACTGTGTAACAACCCGTCGCGTTGGACAAATCCTTGGTAATCGAACCAATAAAAAAAGTGTGATTGGTATTTATCACGTACCACTAAAATACTAGAAGTACCTGGTTAGTATGACTAATTATTTTTAGTTAAATGATTTTATTGATCAATAATATGTTTATTTGGGATTATATGTTTTATCAAACAGACATTTTTAGTATAGGAAAATGATATGGTGATTAAGTGATAAAGGTTATTTTGGAAGACATTCTCTCTTTTGGGATCACTTTATGCTTAAGGAAAACAGAATACCCTGGGTTTTAAATTATGTAGTAACACTACAATAGAATATCCGTTTAGTGGCAGTTTTTTTGCATTTAACGGAGGTTTAACCCACCGCTACACTATTTGGGCGTGGTTTACAAAAACCGCTGCCTAATAGGGTGTCGACAATCTTTTAGCGGCGATTTTTAACATTTAGCAGCAGTTTCTGGAAAGCGTCATAGGTGCCTCATTTCGCGGCGGATTTCCAGAATTTAGCGGCGATTTTACAGCCACTGGAAATCACTTTCTTCAGGGTGGTTATAACCACTGCAAATAAACTCAATTTCTAGTGGTAGTAAAACTGATGCTAAATTCAGGTAAACTGCTGCGGAATGAGGTAGCCACGATGCTCCTATTTAGCGGCGGTTTTAACCACCACTAAATGTAAATTTTATTTTACGCTTAGTGGCGGTTTAAACAGCCGCCGGTATACATTTCGCGACAGTTAAAACTACCGCGAAAAGATTCGCAGAATAAAAAAAATAATTCTTGGATTCTGTTACACCACTACCCAGAAAAAAAAATTAAAACCAGAAAAAACAATCAAATGTTCCAACACATTCCTCATACTCATGTAAACAATATCCTAAATAGTAAATACTAGGAAGATAAAACTCTATTGATACAACATTGTAACATCACAAAATGGATTCCACTAAATCTTATAACATCACTTTCTTAGGATAGATCATCCACATCGATTCTACTGTACTTATAAAAATTGATAATTGATGAATTAGTAGTTATATTAGTACCAACCCATTTATATAATTATTTTTTTGGTTTTTTGGCCTTGATACCGTCCTTAATACTTATAATAAATTTGAACTGATGAAATAACTTAAATAACACATTAGAAATATATTGTTATAAAAAATCCTATTGTGGGAATAGTTTTAGAGTTACATTGGGATATAGATTTTATAGGAATGTGGATATTTCCAGTGAGTCCTAGTTGAAATCTTTTTATGTTGGAATATAGGTTAGGTGGGAGATTCTAGTGGCCTTTTAGGAACAAACCTAGAATTAGAGTTGATTCCTCACGTTATGTGAGGGGTTAACCTAGTTTTTCTATCATCCTTGGAGATATTAAGCATCATTGGATTCATATTTTTAGTTTTTGGTTATAGAATGTTTTTTATGTATTTTGGGATTGAGTAGGACTCTAGTTGTGGAATGATTCCCCAAGTTAGTAGGTGATCATGAGATAAGTAATACTTCTAGGTGTTATGAGCATCTTTAATTCTTGAGATTAGTGGGACTGACAAGCCAATATAATTTTATTTAGTTTAGTTAGTTTTTTGATTTTAATTTCAATGGTGTATGACTCAAGAAGTCATAATCCATGTTAAATGGTTATGTAGGATAACGTGACCCTTGGGTTTGATTTTTTGAGCAGGATAGAAAATACCAAGAATTCACAGTGTCATTGGTCCTATGAATTATATGAAATGGGTGTTCCCATTTCATTGATGTAACATCAATTTAGTAGTAATTATCATATAAATTTCCTATTTAACTATGTTTTGGTGGAGACAGTTCTGTGGTGTTTTGTGAAAAACATTCTATTCTCTAAGAGTTTGAGGGATGAAATCACAGGTAACACCTTGAGTGGTATTATCAAATAACTACTTGGTTTAGGGTTGTGGGATCTAAAAGGGTTGTGATAACCGATCACTCCCTGAGTGGGGTTACCTAGGTATTAACTACGTTGTGGTGAGTGATGTAGACCAGAGTTTGTAGTAGAGAAGCCAAGTTATCCCATTTATATGGATGACTATGTAAGAGGATCGAGTTTTATAACATCATCAATATGGGTTAAAGTTCAAGATGTAGTTATTGACGTTGATTGAATGTGTGCGCATGGAATGAGGATTTCATAATACATGTGATTATGAATAGACCATTTATATTTATTATTAAGTGGATGATGTAAATATCTGTGGTAGGAAGTGAACCACAAGTTTTTCATGTATGGAATATTATTTCTAGATGATGCTTCAGCGTATTCCAAGGATGGATTATCCTGATGGAACATGGTATAATTATGTTGACTCGCATCCAGAAACCATGTTTACTGGTGGAAAGAGTGTTTTCATGGGAATTAGATTCCTATTTTTATTAAAATGATGAATATTAAAATCCTATAGTCTGGAGAATCACACAGGTCACGGAAAATGTAACCTTTGGGAGAGTGGCTGTAGAAAGATTAGTCATGAATGGTAAATAATAAAGTTCTGGAATTCCAGTCATTAAAGTTTCATGACCGGATAACTTGTAATGAATCAAAAAATGGAATTAATAATCATAATATAAATAATTCTGGGATATAATGATAGGTAATAATTACTAGACTGACCATGATTAAGTAGAAATTGTGTTGGGAATGTAGTTAAAGTCATGCAGTAACAGTTCAGTGATCAAAAACGTTATGGTTGGAAATGGTCCATTATAACCATCCTAATAATGAAGTATTTGGTAGAAGTTCTTTTCTTAAAATTAATGTTTTTATAAGACATACCAATTGTGTGTCAAGTCGACATCCATCTTCGAGATTATATTTTAATTTATAAATTATTCTTGCCTATATTCATGGACTTATGCTAATTTATCACCCATCAGTCACACAATTATCATAGTGAACCACCCATGATTTAGAACATTCTAATGACATTTTAGAAGAGCTAGAGCATGTTTAGATACTTTTGATGCTTAAATCAGTCATTTTCAACAATGGGCCTCACCAAAGTGTCCACAACACTATCCCCATGATCACTATGAAATGGCCCAATTTGTTCAACACATCAACAATGGGTTTAACTCCTAGTCAACCAAAATCTTGACTACCAATTCAAACAAAGACCTAAATGGAATGATTTATACCACACTCAAGAAATTAAGACATAAAAACAAACATCAGAAATCAATAAAATGCATAAAAACAAATGTGAGAAATCAAGGAAATTTTAGGACATGAAAATGTGTGGTGGAAAATATGTGCCACAAATGTTACATATACAAACCAACTGTTTTCATTTTTTTTCAACACTTCAACAGTACAACTACTCAGGGTCTGATGATGCATCATCACCCTCTCCACCTCCATTTCTACTTTGTGATGTCACTTGTAAGAACATTATATTTAAAATTAAATACGGTTACATATTTATATTAAAACATAAGACAAATGAAAGTTATAAAACTAAATGATTATGATTTTCTGTGATTTACCTGCATACCACCAATCGATGCACTCCCACCGGGGGAATATCTTCTCATCTGCTGACGTAGTTCAGTCAACTCTTTCTCCATTGGAGATATCTGATCCCCCTACTGGAAAACTGTGTTTCGTAAAGAAACGATCTCTTTCATAGCTTCTCTGGGCTGACTAATGTCAGGAGTAGATGTAGTAGTTATCCCCGGTGGCATGCTAAAAACCTCAGATGGCATGGGTCCCAAACCCATCTCGTGCACTCTCTCGGGATGCTCCATCCCAAGGACTTTAGCAACCGAGTCATCCTAGGAGACAGAGTAAGAATGCGTAGGATTGGCATCCCATAGTTCATTAATTTTGACCTATAAATCAAATATAAATATATATTAATAAAGAAACAATTGATAAGAAGCTATTATGATAAAAAATTGACTTCATACCCCAACATCATTAGCAGGCTCTTTAACAAAACATCCATCTGATTTCTTGTTAACTTCCAACCATAGTTCTGTTCTGGATGCTTCATGGCTTAAACTCTGTGACTGCATTAATCAAAGATAAATCAACAATTCAATATATTAAAAAGATAATATTGTCTTATAAATATTTAAACTATTTTAAAAATTACCAATGAAATTTGATTTCTAGAAAAACATTTTGAGCCCGCAGTGTGCAGGATGACTTGCTTCGCTCGGTTTGACGCATTTTGTCATGATAGATCCTGAAATAAATAAAATTCATTTTAATACTGATGTATTTAATGTCATGTCCTTTTTATATACATGTATAAATGTAAAATGATGACAATCTAATAATATATATATTTCAGTACCATCTGCTTCTGCTCCCAATGCATGTCAACAAACATTTTCCACTTCTCTTTTGGTACCCCACTGGGTAGCTTCTCATACATTTGCAGCATGGACAACGAAGCATCATTTACATCACACCACAATCTCCATTGAAAATCATTCCACTTCTTACCTAGATTTTTCAACGTCCACGTCCGTGCTATCACGTCATCAATGGTAAAGTGGAAGAACATATGTATACAAAAATTCATTTTGAACATATTAGTAACATGTCATTAAATTAAACCATAATGTAATATATTTACCTTGATTTGAAAATCAAACACTTCATTTTTTCATCTTGGAGGCATATGTATCCAATCGTCATATGAAATGGGAAGGGAAATGGGCTCCGCTGCCAGCTAGCCTAGAATCTGGCCAAGCAACCCTGTGATATCATCTATAGGGACCATATAAGAATAAAATGCCACAACAATATTATCTCCATTAAGATTCCCAACATCTGAAATTTTTATTTTTTTTCTCCACGGTTTCATTTTTTCCATCTTCAATGAGAAAAAAATTAGTATAAACAAAATACCATAAATTAATTTAATTAAAATTTGTACCTATGATAGTGACACTCCAGTATGTCCGGGATGAATTGGAATGGGTGTGTCGCTGCCCCACTGCTGAGGCTCCTGAAGGTGAAGTCGATGACTCAGACTCTACGGGGACATCCACATATGGTGTAAGAGATGGTGAAGGGGGAGATGGTGCGGGGGTTTCGGCAGCTGGTGCTTCAGATGTCGTGGGGAGGGATCCAAATGGATAGTCATCTATCGTAGAACTGGATGAAATAATGTAACGCTTCTTACTTGGCATTCCTATCATTTAATAAAATAAAATTATGTTCATAATATATATTTCAAATAAATTATGCAGAAAAAAAATAAAAAATGATAACATATGGAGTACTAACATACAATATATATATAAAAATGATAATGAATTACTGTAGAAATGAAAAAATTGGTTGCTGAATAAATAAATAATTGTACATACAAACATTTTCCCCTTCAATCATGTCAGTTTCCTGCTCCATTTATTCATCCACTTCATTCATTCTTTCTAGACTAATATTTTCAATATCATGATGGACAAATAATTATGCTTCCTATTGCTGATTAAATTCAATTTCATAGGTCAAATTTTCCACTTCATCACCCATATCATACAAATCTCTTTGTATTATGTGAGAAACTACACTCCACCCTTCATCGGCTACATCATTCACATAATATACGATTTTTTCTTGCTATGCTAAGATATATGGATCATGATGTTCATGATCACCAATATCCACCAAGAGAGATAAGTTCACAGAAGTAAATTGCAAGGAATCTCTTTTAATGCCTCAGATAATATCGACCCATTTGCATTTGAATAAAACAACCAAAAAATGTCCACGGTAGTTTAATTCAATAATATCATGAATCTTTCCATACTATTCCACTTCAGTAAATGTAAATATACCACTATTCTGTGTTCTGAAACACACTTCTTGATCGACTGTACGAAATCTAATGCCATTCACATTATAAGCGTCGAACATTCTAACTTCTTTTAGGGGACCTCTAGAAAGAAACTTCAAATCTTCTGATACCTCTACTCGAGTATTAGTATTCATGATTTGAAAAAAGAAATATAATTTATATGATTTACAAAATGTATGTGTAAAACTAATATTCGTATTTATTGCAATATTTATGAACTTACACATCGTGCAATCCATTCTACAAGCTCTTCATTAACAGCTTTCATTATATCTTTCTCATTTTGTGTTCGGCCTCTCATTCCTCTCTTTGTTTGTATCCCCAACTCTTCAATAAATGGATCTATAATTTCACTATTCAGCAGCACATATCTCTGTGCCTGTAATAATTCCAATTCAGTCAGTTTCACATTTGAGGTTCTCCCAACTGATCTACCAATAGCAGTAAATATTTTGGATTTATGATGTATTGGAGATTGAGTCGATGTGTCCTCAACATGTCCAACTCGATTAAATCTTGTCTCAATATCATCCAAGTATTGAGAACAAAAGGTAAGGCACTCTTCAGCCACATACCCTTCAGCAATTGAGCCTTCTGGTTTAGCTTTATTTCTCTCGTATGATTTCAAATGCCCAAGATTTCTGTGAAATAAAATAAACATAATTATTCATTTAATTAAGTACCAAATTTTTTTTACTTAACTGAAAAAAAATATAAATAAAGTACCTCTCATTGGATACATCCATCGATAATGAAAGGGACCTCCTAATTTAGCGTCCTCAACCAAATGCACAGTTAAATGCATAATTACAGTAAAAAAGGACGGAGGAAAGATCATCTCCATTGCGCAAAGGGTCAATACAAACCTCTCCTGGAGGTTGTCAAGATGAAATGGATGTAGGGATTTCTCATATAGTTTTCTAAAAAATGAGCAGAACTGGAGTACAACAGCAGTAATTTTTTCAGGTAATAATGTACGCAATGCCAATGGTAGTAACTGTTGAAACAAAATATGTGAATTGTGGATTTTCAATCCATGTAACATACGATTCATCAAGTCAACACACCTCGAGATGTTACTTGAATACCCATCAGATAGCTTAACATTCTTTAACATTCAAAAGAATGTATCTTTATCCCTATTGTTCATTGCAAAAATTGCCGGAGGTACTTTCCATTCTTATCTGGCCAGAGATCGTGTTTTATGTTCATTGATTGTAAGTCTTTGCGAGCATTGCGATGATCCTTCGACATTCCATGCTCATTAAGAAATGTGAAAATAAAATTGTCATTGAAATTCTTTTCAATATGCATCACATCAAGATTATGCCGTAGAAAATTAAATTCCCAATACGAAAGTTTGAGGAATATACTTTTTTTCTTCCATTGTTGCATTCCGGTTTCTCTTGACGATACACTTGGGACTCGTTTTCCTCTATCATTCAAATGATGGACCTTCCCAAATTCTGTTTCAACATTTCCAAGCTGTGCCAATATTTAAAAACCATTTAACAACTTTGGAGGTGGTCTATGATCAATGTAACCATTAAATTTTGATCTGTTCAGCCGAAATCTATGAGATGAATCGAGAAATCTTATATGACACAAGAAGCACCATTTTCTACTGTGAGGTAGCCGTTTGGGCTCAAAATAAACGTTACAAAAGGGACAATCCAAACCCGTGTAAGTGTTATAACCAGATAAATTCCCAAGCCCAGGGAAGTCACTAATGGTCCACATTAAAGCAGCATGCATTTTGAACATTGATTTAGAAGAAGCATCAAATTCCTCAACACCATTACTCCATAACTCCTGCAATTCTTCAATCAAAGGATTCAAGTATAAATCATTATCATTTACAGGCATTTGTTTTCCAGGAATAATCATCGAAAGGATAAAATATGTTTGTTTCATACACATCCACGGAGGCAGATTATAAGGGATCAAAACAACTGGCCAAATGCTATAACTGGTACTCAAAGTCCCAAATGGGTTGAATCCATTAGTAGCCAATCCCAATCGATCATTCCTAGGATCAGATGAGAAATCGATATGTAATGAATCAATTGTCTTCCACGATTGGGAATCTCGTGGATGTCTTATTAACCCATCATTGTTATTATCTACATAATGAAACTTCATGTGTTCGGCGGTTTGCGAGGACTTGAATAATCTTTGAAATCGAGGCTTCAAAGGAAAGTAACGCAAAATCTTTGCATGGGTGCTCCTTTTCTTCTTCACCATGAAATTATGTTCATTCAGACTTCCAACATCACCCTTTTCCTGCTATCTAAAAGAAGAAAATTTCTTACAATTCTGTCTACATGAATCCTCTCCCTAATAAAGCATACAATCATTGGGACACACATGTATTTTTTGTATAATTTAGACCAAGAATGTTGACAACTTTTTTCATATCATAAAAAGATTCTGAGATTTTTTCTTCCGAAAATGCATCACGAATAAATTTCAATATCATGGACATTGCCTTATTTGTAATTCCATATAGACATTTGATATGGTACAACTTAAGAAAAAATGTAACCTTTGAATATTTCAAACACCCACTATACAACTCTTGATTTCCATCATCAACTAAATAATGAAACAAATTTTCCTCAGTGAAGTTTTCTCTTACATTTGGCTTCACAGAATCAAGAGAAGGATCCAATTATAGGTGACAATCTTGATTTTCATGTGTTATAGTCTCAAAAACATCACTTGTCATGTTGCAATTTGTAGAACCCTCTTCTGGTTGTTCAGATATGTTTTGATGCTGATAGTGGTGTCTTGCAGTGCCGAATGCATCATATATTAGGTTTTGCATTTCATTTTCCTTTTTCGATGAACTTGGGACCTCATTATGCGAATTAACATCAGTTCTCAATCTTTCTGTAACGTTCGATTCTCCATACCAAATCCAAAAAAAATTTTGAGCAGGGAATTGCTTCTGTATTAAATGTTCATAAATCTCATCTCTCTTCAACCATGTTCTAAATTTACATTTAGGACATGGAAATTTTATTCTCCCTTCAGCGGATCAATTAGAAATTGCAAAATCTAAAAACTCATTCAAACCCTTAACATACTGAGGTGTGTTTCTCGGTAATGTGACCCAGCTTTTATCCATGTATATCACAATGTGCCTTAAAAAAAACAAGGCATCAAACATGAGACATCTTCTATAACACCATCATCAAAAAAAAGGATGAACAAAATTTCCATAATAGAGAAAATTTTAATGATATATCAAGGAATGGGTCTCAAAATTCCTCAAAGTCCCTAAACTGAAAGCACAAAATGGAGGAACTATTTCTATAAGAATGGGCCTTTTCATCATGTTATGGTTCATCCTACCTCTACTCCTTTCACATTGTATTCTCTTCATTCCCACTATTAATTTTTTGCGTACCTGATAAAACTAATGAATGAAAAACCTTCAATTTCCAAGAATATTTCGCTTCCATTCACATGTCCCTAGTGACAACCTCCAAAATGGATGTTATGCCCAAAGAAAGTAAAGATGTACCAAGGTCTGGGTGAAGACCATCACCAAGGAAATGATCTTTCTCATAATTGATGACCCCAATCTTTGGAGAATATATAACAGGCCGTGAAAGGTTATTGACATACTCCCATACTGATCTGTCACCAATAAAAAGTATCATGAGCTCAGTCTATTTCTCTACATTCATTCCCTTAGGAAATAAGCGTTATAAATATCAATCTTGATGAGATTCCAATTCATACATTCATGAAGTTAGGAAGGTACCACTGACTCCCACAAGACTCTACTGAAACTATAAATCCAGTTCTAAAAAATTCTCACACACAAAGTATCAGGTTCTCTAAGATAATTGAGGATCACCTCAATTTGTTCCAACTACCTAACTGCTTCAACTGACCCTTGAAAAACACTTAATGAAGGAAGATAGTGATTCAGGAATCCTAGGATGGTGTCCGAGATTGAAAATGATTTAACATTAACAAATCAACACATATTCTAGGTCGGAATAAGAACTAAATAATCATTTTTGAAAATTATAGTGGACAACAATAACATCATTATTTAGCATGAAATTTCAATGAAATATTCTCTTAATTGTTTACTGTTATATTCAGATTCATAAATTTCCCATCGAAAGATAATCATATTCATGAAGTTACTTTCATATTTCAGATTTAGTTGATATTCTTTGGAAGAATACATGAGCATTGAACATCTACTTCAATTCATTTTGGATGTTTAAACCTTTATATTTTAACCAACCTGATATCTTTCCTATATATAATGTGTTTCACTTTTTATTGTATATTATTGTTAACATCTTAGGTGATTACAAACCTGAAATGATTAAAGGGGTCTGGCTCCAAATGGCACACCATTTTATCATAAAAACATTAGTTTCTTTTACAGTTTTCACCATTTTTGGTAATGTAAACATTCTAGAATATAGGTAGGGGCCGGGAAGGTTGGAGGGGAAGGGAGGAGAGGTTGATGGTAGGGGGTAGGGGGCTTCTGGAGTAAAAGGTTGGGCATGGGGGAGGGGAGGGGTTGGGGCTGGGCAGGCTGGAGGGGAGGGGGGGAGGGGACGGGATGGTGATGGCAGGGGGGAGGGGGATATTGGGGGAAATTGTTGGGTAGGGGGGAGAGGAGGGGAGGGGCTAGGGTTGGGAATGTTGGAGGGGAGGGGAGGGGAGGGGCTGGGCAGGATGGATGGGGAGGGGAGGGAGGGGAGAGGAGGGGAGGGGGAGGGGGCTGCTGGGGGAAAATGTTGGGCAGGGGGGAGGGGAGGGGAGGGGTAGGTTGGAGGGGAGGGGAGGGGAGGGTGATGGCAGGGGGGGGCTTCTAGGAGAAAATGTTGTGTAGGGTGGAGGGGAGGGGAGGGGCTGGGCCTGGGCATGTTGGATGGGAGGGGAGGGGAGGGGAGAGGCTGGGCAGGATGGAGGGGAGGGGGGGGGGGTTGGAGGGGAGGGGAGGGTGATGGAAAGGGGGGTTGCTGGGGGAAAATGTTGGGCAGGGGGGAGGGGAGGGGAGGGGCTGGGGCTGGGAAGGATGGAGGGGAGGGGAGGGTAGGGGAGAGGAGGGGTAGGGGGGCTTCTGTGCAGGGGGAAAATGTTGGGATGGGTGGAGGGGAGGGGAGGGGAGGGGCAGGATGTAGGGGAGGGGAGGGGAGGGGTTGGGCAGGATGGAGGGTAGGGGAGGGGAAAGGAGGATTATGGAAGGGGGAAGGGGTTGCTGGGGGAAAAGGTTGGCCAAGGGGGGGAGCGGAGAGGACGGGGGGGATGATACTTTTAATGCTCTTCCCATTTATGTCCATTTATAAATTATGATGTATAAACTTCTCTTGTGTGCTTCATGTCCATTTGAATGTGATATTTCATTCATGTCCATTTCTCGGTGACATTAATACTTAATTCTGCATATTCAGGTCTTCTTATGTTTTATACTTATGTTGTATATATTCATATGTTGTATTCTTATGCTGCATATTTAGGTACTCTTATGATGTGTTAGACAAGGAAGATTCCAACTGATATTTTATTGGTGTGGCAAAGATGAAATGAATTGGGAACATCTTCTACTTGCTGGAAAATTACTGCATGTCTAAACATCACAACATCTCTATTTGTGGACAACAATTTTTTTTATTATAATTATTCCTCATCACATAAGTTTTGTTATTAGATAAACTATTCTTTAAGTAACTCCTCTTCAACTTTAACTTTCATAGTATGCAATATTGTTTTCCTAAATGTAGTTTATATTGAAATCGGGTTTACATCCTTGACTATTCCAAACTGTTTCACATTAAAATTGATGTATCTTAGTTTAACATTTTATATTGATGTCTTCTTAATAGATTCACTTATAATTCATAATTATTCACCACTTATTTGTGACTAAAATACATTAAATTTTACTGTTTCTTTGCATCTATTACAAATAGTACTCTTAAGAAGACAGATAATAAACTATTATGTTTTATAAAAAGTAATCTATAGTTAATAATAAGAATTATTTTATAGTGACATGCATCGCACGGGCAGAGCACTAGTTTATAGAAAGAGACACTTTTTAGGGGTTTAACTTGAAACTTTTTATGGATTTACCATTTTTATTGAATTATCATAATTTTCATATCTTTTTCAATGTGCATTCATAGCAGGGGGGGCTCAAATATTTCCCTAGGTTCTTATTGTATTTTTCTAACATTGTTAGTGTTATGTATCTTTCAATTAGTATTTTAAATTATTGAATGTTAGTCCAATTGTTATATTTTTAGGGAAATTCATTTTTAATCAAATGTGAGGTGGTTGGAATTTTGAAATGTGTTGAATAAAATGATGTGAGTTTGGTGCCAAATTTTATTATTGTAGAAAACAATGAGGTGTTGTGCACATATTTTAATTTTTTAAAAATAAAAATATTTTTATTCTATTTTAGGATCAGATGTATTGAAAAAATATTATTGTCTTTTAATCTCATATATCATGGATATAATAGGCGGGTGTGGAATATTATAAAACAATGGAAATAAGAGAATTACATGAATTGTGATCCCAATGATCATATAAACAATCTCATGGATATTCACACTATGTTTAATTTCATTTTTCATAGACCAATCTATGTATAGAGTTGAAGGGAATGTATCCTTGAAGAAAATTATGTTATATATATAGTGATATAAGAGAGGAATAAAAATATGTTATGGATGCAGATCTTGACACACATATGCATATATCAATAGTGGATGACTTAGATATTTTATGTTAATGGTTCTCAGACGTGTAGCTACAAACATTTTTATATATAAAAACATAGAACCAATGATTGGTTAGTCTTCATAGATATTCCAAAACACAACATGATGTGAATTAAGGATTATTATTATCATATAATACCTTGGAGGGGGACATTAATTTTATGGTCATGATATTTAGACCATTGTGTCACAATGTTTAATATCCTATTAAAAGGACCATGGTTTTGATAAGACATTACAAAAGGAGAATCTAATGTTATGTATTTGGGGTATCCAAAATAGATTCATACCCAAATTGGAAGGTGAATAAGAATATAATTTCATAATTTATTTAAATGTTAAAATGATTCTCAAAATTTTAAACATCAAGGTACAACAATTACATTGAATAGAATGATTTTGGAAGGTTTAAAACATACATTAATAATTCCTGATTCAATAAGAAATAGAGACCAACTGGTGAAGAATGACCATTACAAATTGTGGAATACTAATACCATTCTCAATCAATATAATCTAATGGTAGTAGGTTGGATATTTTCTCAATCAGCCCATTTATTGATTGTGTGTTTTAGGTGGAACTATCTTCCATGACTGAAATATCCCATAGGGATAAATTTATATGCTTCGAGGAAAGGTGTGATATTTAGTATCAAATCCTAATAGGTTATCTCCAAATAAATCAACATCCACAACCAATTTTTAGAATATCCCTACAGACCCACTATATAGGGTTATCCCCCAAGACCTCATTACACCTTTACATACCGCCCTATAATGAAAAAAACCAGTAAAATAATCATTTAAGTGTAAATTAAAATAACAGATGTGGAAAAGGAGAGTGAGAGGGGCTATAGGGTGTGACTAAAACTCAACACAAAGAAATGGTTCAAAATAGTGTATGGGGTATCCATTGGTTAATGATAGACCATCCAAAAGGTGGAATGTGGTATAGGATGGAACCATTCATTAATTTATAATTGTGGAGGCTATCATTAACCATCCCCACCAATCATAATGAAAAACTTATACTATAACTATCATGGTCTTGGAAATACAGGATCAGTTCAAATTATCTAGCATAGTTTCACTTCAAGACACCATGAGATGGTTTTGTAGTCTGAATCCATATTCGAATTTCTGTACATGATTGGTATTGGGAACTTATATAACGTTCAAGGGTTCTTCCATATCCATTTCAATGGCTACTCTGGTGTCCCTTTACTTATTTTAAATGAATTCATTAATGATAGAATCTAATCATTCTTTTCAGACCACATTTTGACCTCTATTAACCATTAGAACACCCCTTATTGGTACTTTCTTGGTCTTCATAGATGTCTTTCTAATAGTGACAAATATAATTCACGGAATCTTCTTCATGCCTATGGTACAATTTTATTGGAATGGTTTGGTACGTAGGGGACATTACAAAATTATGTTCTATTCTAAAAAGAAACAGGGTGATATTACATTCCACGCCTCCATGATGTAATTCCATCATACAACAATGAGGGTAGGGATTACTGATATGGTACATGCAGATATTCCTTAGACATAGTTCTGAGGGAACATGATCAACGCCTTTATTGCTGAACAACTAGACCATTTCTTGGGTTTGGGTGAATGGACTAATTTATTCAAACATTCCATATCTTTCACTTGAGACATACTACCTTAGATATTACCCCATTATTTTCGAAAATAACAATGGTTTAAAGAGACCAAAACATATTAAATACTCAACATTTGAGATATTTGTTGACAAATAAAATGAATGTGATGATGTGAATCGAGATAGCCGGATGGTCGATGACCCTGATACAGGAGGATATCCCCCATGTGGCATGAATACATTAAATGTTGAGAGATTTCAAATTTTATCATCCTAATAAAAAGTGTTTTATCATTGAAATAAAATTGAAGGTGCTCTAATCTCACACTCCATTCGATATTAACCTATCAAAAATATATGAAATTGAAGCAGATATGGATGAATCAATCCACAATAATAAGGGATTATAGGTTACACATGCATATGAATCCCATATTAAACTATATACTAAAAACCTGCTTACTGGAAAACCAAAAAAACATAAAGAAGGAGAAACAAAACCCTACCTAGAGGGGAAGATGGTGCAGCTTCCGGGGTCGCGGGGGGCCGGGGTCACGAGTGAAGGAGGGTCGTGTGTTAAAAAAAAACCAACAATTCGCGGTGGTTTATTATAAACTGCCGCTAAACAACCGCCGCAAAATAGTGGTTTTGTTATAGTGTAATAGTTAAAATATTATTTTGGAAGAATATATGATTTTATTGTGGAAATAATGTGATTTTGGTTATTTATGGAAATGATTAAACTATAATAGAGACTATGTAATTAGGATAATTACACTTTGGTATGAGACCTTAAGAGTAGTCGATGTTTTTCCGGATAAATATTAACATTTAATATGGAAGACTATGTGATTTAAATACATATGAGTTTTGGGTTTCAATATTTGTTTTTATTGTTTTGATGAATTTTATTGATAATTGTATATTTAATGGGCTTTCTTGAACGTTGGGTACTTTTGGATGAATTTTGTAGATTAATAGTCGTACTTACTTTTATAAAGGATTATCCTTTTGGGGATTATCTGATCACGTAATAACCAATTTTGGTTTTGGTTAATATATAAAGATATGGGAAATATCTAATTTATATTTTTTGGATCATGTTATTCTCTATATTTTGATTATAGAACATTCAATGTGAACAAGTCATCTTGAAGACTTACCGTTTCGAGAAAAGACGAGTTTGTGGTAGAAATTTGTTAAAGGATGACACTCTACATGAAGATTAAGTATATTTACTTAAAATAATATTCTTTTTATTAATAACATTATTCAACCCTATGAAGAGTATCTTGAATAAAAAAAATTTATAAGCTCTATTTTATCATCAAACTTTTACCCAACCACAAATTCAGGGTATTGTAGTGGTTAACTTTTTGTGATCACGTTCTCTATCACTCTCTATTAATCTATAAGAGTTAGTTTCTCTTCCATATCCATTTTTCATGGAATCTCAGTATTTTTTGTCTCAGGTAACTTTTTCACTTCTCTACCATTATTTTTAAAGATATAGTTTTGTTGAATCGTGTTTTGATGTGGGAATTTCTATGATGTTTCCGAGCACAATTTTAAAATTGCGAGGACACAATTCCCAAAAGGGGGGAAGGATGTAACATCCCCGATAAATAAGAAATAAGAAACTTTTAATATTTATTATAATTTATGAATTAAATATTAATTTTACATTGAATGGGATTCTATGTTCTATAGTGTACCTGATACGCAACAACGGGTTTCTTTGAAATCTTACGTTGCACACTATTAATATAATACTATTATTTTAACTGGTAGTTAACTCCTAGCCATTGTATTGGCGGGAATGAAAAAAACTAACTAATATATGATTATACATGTTTTTTAAATGTGTTTACATTTATCCAATAAAATTTAGTGGCTTAAAATGTGAATGAATTTAATTTTATGCATAATTTACATTAAAAAGTCGATTTTCCACCTTTTAATGGTGAAAACTCTTTAAATATAGTTTTGGTTACTTTAATACATTCTATTTGAAAAAATAAAATACTTCTTTAGAATGAGGCCATTAAAATTTTCTTTGTGTAATTTTTTTGAATTTTTCTGATAATGTTCATTTTTAATGAATAGCGAAAAATATTGTATTTTTAATTCAAAATTGTGTTTTAATCTAATTTATTTATATTGTTATATTATCTTTTTAATCGGTTTTAAAGTGTAAATAGAATATATTTTTGATATTTAATCCAATGTTGGTCATTTTAATTAATTTCACTTTGAAATTGGACATATACAATTGTCAATCTGTTGATAATTATTATTTCTTAAAAACATGCTATTTGTTTTAACAAAGGGATTTAATATATAAATTAATTAATACCACTTTTATGTTTTTAATTTTGAAAAATAAAAAACATATTTGAATTCATAATATCAAATAAATATTAGGCTTATTTTTTGGTATTTTTCTAAAATCATCAATTTTTTATGAATAGTGAATCCACTTAATAGTATTTAAAAAACTAACATTTTTATTTAAATTAAATTTTACCACTTCTATGAATTGAATTTCAAAAATCCGACATACATGGTTGTTATTAATAAGTAAAATTTGGTTCAATAAGATGAACATAATTTTTGGTGAATAGTAACTTTTGACTTTTATTTTCCGTGGTTAAAGGTTAATAGGGTAAATCAAAGTAAAAATGGAATACTGTAAAAATTTAAAATTACCTTAATACATGTCCAAACATTATTGAATGAGTCATTTCCAACTATGGGAATCATTGGGTCGATTTTGGGACCTCATGGATCCATTTAAGAGTGATAATGACACTTTAGATTAATTAATTTAAAGTAAAGGCCAAAATGACAAAAACAAAAATCTTTTAATAAATAAATTTTTATATGGTGTTATACGAGTCATAGTGTCAACTATAAATATTATTTAGAAAGATAAAATTATTTCTTACATGATAGTTTTTTTATTAGAAAAATTCGACATCAAATAAATTAAATTATATATGAAACAATAATGATGCGGTATTTACCTCCTTAATAAATGATTTAAGTAAATAAGATTATAATGATTAAAATATCATCCCAAACCTATCCAATACCTCTTGGATGATTTCATTTCGACCATGAGTCAACTTATCTTCGACAATAATGATATTTTGACCTTTAGAAACCGAATATCATTATATAATAATATAATATTTTCACACTTTCCTAAAGACCCCTCTTCTCCCTTATAAAAGGAGACCACATCTAACCGAATCCTAACACCTCTCAAACCTTTAGAATCCTCTAAAATATGCCCAATTTAGCTCCATACATCCATCTCCTCCTCCAAGAAGACTTACATTAGGTAGAAGTCACTTCAAGAAGTCCTTTTGGTTCAAACCAAATGAAGTTACCCAAATTAAAGGGTACAGTTTCTCTTTACTGCTTTTATTTTATTTTACTTCTCCAACCACTAAACTCTTTTTATTCCAATATTTTATAGAAACTCCAGTATCTTCAATATACTAGGATTTAATTATAATAATTATTCGATCTACACTTTCACAAACCTCTATCTAATGGGTGAAGAACATATTGTTTCTGTGGATGGAAAACTAACGCCTCACGAAATGATGATTGTTCAATTACCTCCTACCGTATCTCAAGGTGGACATTATGATGGAACTGCATTCATATATGATATATATTATTTTAATGTTTTCTTTATTCTTCTATATTTTCCATTTCTATCATACCCATATGGTTTCCATTATGGGTAAACGCAATAATTTCATTTGAGGAAGTGCGGACTACCGCCCCCTCAAAGTGGTATGACTCGTTTATGCCACATGTCGGATGTATAAACGATGGATTTAATGATATTATATATGATATTATACTGAAATTATAATATACCTATTTATAATTATGTTTCAATACCATTAATTTATGAAATAGAAAAGAATGCAGCGTTCATGCGTACGTACGACCTACCGTCTCCATGAACGGTGCATTTCATTTTTTATCTCCAAAATATTGTGTAGTGTTATAAATACATATATATACTGATTATATATTATTTATATGATATCTAAATCATTAATATCAATCTTTATATAATTTACTATTGACCACATGGTCAAATTTTAATTATAACATGTTCATTTTGACTCAAGTTCCGAACATCTATAAAATATCCAATATGAACTCAAATAATTTACCAATTGTTATAGAAAGATAATAAGTGATATAAAATGAATAATAACCATTAATTTTTTTTAATGAAGTAGATATTAACTTATGTTTATTATTCAGGAAGTACACGGAACATTAGAGTCAAGTAGGACACAAGGTAAGGAGATTTCTTATCTCAGTTTTAATTCCATGAGATTTCCATTATTTGCCACTAATTTATTGAATGTGGTGTATTGTGTACTGAAAATTGATATATATTGTCATGATTCTATTTATATTCATGTTATTCTATAAATAAATTTGTGGTTATTAACTTTTGGTCATACGACTCGATTGATTACAATGTGGTATGAGATTTTCTTATGTCACTTTTAATTCTATGTGATTTCCTTTGTTCGCCACTTATTAATTGCATGTGGTGTATTGTGTTCTTCCATTTGGTATATATAATCATTACTCTCATTATATTCATGGTATTATGTGATTTATTTGGTGTTTATTAACTTTTATTCATAAGAATCAGTTGATTACAACGTGGTAAAGGGTTTTATCTCACTTTTTATTCTCGTGAGATTCATGCTATATTCACCACTATTCCCTTTTATGTTGTGTATGTACTTCCCATTATTTCACTATTTGTGTAATATAATTTCATTTATGAGTATTTACATCATATTTGTATGATCTTTCTTTCATGTGGCGTATCTTTTGTAAGTTACCAAATTGGTAAAGGAACCTTTCACGATCTTCTTTTTAAAATACTTCTTTTTGTTATGTCTTTTAATTTACATCTTATTATGTTGGGAGATGTTCTTATATATCCCTGTTGATTTTAAATTTATTTCCATGTGTTTAGATACCTTTTTATCTCATCAAATCATATTTTTTAATTTTAATGTGACGTCGTTAGGCTATCAAATTTTTACAAGGGAACTTCTTAACCCAATTTCAATTCTTTTGCTTCAACTTGTACTTCATGAATATGTCATCATTTGAGTATGTGTGAATGACCTATGATTGTTTTAGACATAATATACACTTATATTGGGTGTATTTTTATTTTTCACTCATAATTATGTGATTGATTTATCCTTAATTTAAGGATACCCTCTTTATAAGGGATTTCATTCCAATTTACATTTCCAAAGAGACTTCATTGTTGTTATGAACAAATTCAATATTATATAGTGTATATACTATCCTTTGACATATTATGTCATGAATACCTTTATTCTCATGATATTATAATGTTCTGATTAAAATTTATTCTTAAATTATTTGTATTCATGCATCTCTCTTTTTGATAAAAAACTCGGTAACTAAAATATTATGTTAAATGTTTTGAAGATTTATTCTTCTAAATATATCTCATTAATGTCTAGGTTTTGAAACTGGGATTTAGGATTTAACTATATGGATTGTAATTTTTTTAAAATTCTTATTCATTTAAAAGCTTCAAATTGGTATGGGACACATTGATTCAAAAAATATCTTTTTAAATGTTTTTGAAAATGATTTGATAAAACATTGTTTATTTCAATATCTTGATTTGATATATTGGAATTTTGAAATGTTGTCTTTCCATTATACATGTGTTATAAATTATGATTATGTTATGTTTATTGGGAATTGTTTACGTATACAGGTGGTTCTGTGATAAACCAAGGGAGAGTGAGCCAGAGATAGCTCTCTAATACATTGGGTAACGTGACGGAGGTAAACGTGATGTTTCTCATAAGATATTTAGGGATTATACTGTGATGGGTATTCCAAGTGTAACTCCCTACATATCTGTCATAGCTACAATGTATTTCTGATATGGATGCCATATGTAAACTTTCTGATTTATGATTTGTGTGTGTTATTCATAAGTCTTATTATTTCGTATGGTATGTTATGATTGAAAAGTATAGTTTCATTGATTTGTATTTATTGATGGGATAATGTTTTCCATCATTATTTTATAACCTTTACCGAGCTTTTTGTGCTCATACCATGTTTTTGAAATGTTTTCCACTGGACTTAAAGATGAATAGGGTCAAAGATGGGATCAAGGAAAAGTCATGCTATCTAAAACATGGAACTATACATGATTCTTTTTAAGAGTTTTTATTTTATTAAAAAAGTGGATACTGGCTAGTAGTGTCTTCATGTAATATTCATGTTGTCATGTAATAGTTTTTCCTAATTCTCTAAAACTCTAATCCTGAAAAGATCCTCAATGTGAATTATTCATTTAATTAAATACTATGTTATGTTTTTTGGCTGGGTCCTTATAATAACAAAAGGAGTGTGAGACCTATATCTACCTCGAATTTATTGGCCTAAGATTTATATCTCATGTTATAGACAGATCCAAAATGGTAATTCATCTGAGTTCATAAAGGGAATTTGTCCACTATGATGGTCTTGGTAGTTTACGAAGAATACTATTATGATTTGTGGGGTCAAACCATTCCACTGGGTGGAAATTTATTCCACTAGTCATAGTGGTTTGTCTCTACCAGGAGGTTTATCCACAATTAGAGTGCTGTTATAATATTTCCAAATGTTCCATGACTACTAAGGAAATGATTCTCTTTTCTTATATGGTTCTCATAATTCTATGTCTTATGCCAGTTTTATGATATATATAATCTTAATATTTTATTTTCCTACAATTCATGTCCTATTAAATTCAAAACATTATTCCCTGACTTTAGATTATGAACTTTTATATGTTTTTAATGCTTTTCAAAAATATTTCCCATGTTCGCAAACGTTTTCGGTCATGTTATGCTTATGTAACATCTTTTTTTACACTTACTGAGCATATGTGACCACCCATTCTAATGTTTCAATTCCCTAAGTTATGATAAAAGTAATAATTTTCGTGTACTAATAGAGAATATCTATATGATATACATTGAATATATTTCATAAATTAAAAATATTGTGTTACATATTAGTAATGTTACTAAAAAATTAGGGTCCTTAGGTGTGTTTATGTATAATATAATGAATATTGATTAAAATATATATAATATATATGATTTACAATTAAATATCACAACTTTCTACCATGATATGTGTTTTGTTCCATATACTTATATGTTTAATTTATAAACCCTCACATCTTAGTTTTTCTTGTTCACTTTTTTTCCATTTAGAATTGGTTTGATTATAATTATTTATTATTGAAAAATTTAAATAAAATAAAACAATTATTTATATCTATCATTTTTTAATATATTAGGATATTTATTTTTTATATGGGCTCAACATGGTGTACATGGAATGATAATACTAGGTGGGTTAATATTATTCCCTATAATAAAGATTTGGGTGTATACATATTTCTACATTTCATAATAGTTTAAAAATGGAACTAGATGATTAGTATGTTTGATGAACTATTTGGAGGGGACTTATAATGGTAAAATAATGATATATCCCCCATGGGTCACAATGATTTGGGTTATAGTAATTAGTACTTGTAAATTGGATATGGGTTATCTCATAAGCTTTACTTCCCATCTTCCCCCAATTTTTTTTATTATTTTGTATCTTGTAAAAAATTGATTTATAAATTATATATCATAATAATAATGGACAATGTACTTTAATTTTTATATATTTCATTATATTTTATTCTTTCAATATAATTATTCAATGTTTTGAAATGTGTATAATGAATATATGACATAATTTTTTGCATGCAATTCCAGTATACGGTGACATGTTTTTGGATTCTTAAGAAGAACCCATTTCTACAGTAATATTTTTTAATTAGTGAAATCATTATCCTGTGGGTACCTTTAAATTTCTATTAATAAAATGTTACCATTGGTTATTGGGATCAAACCTTTATCCCCTTATGGTCCTTCATAGGTATTGAAAAGGGTTTTACCGTGTTGGTTTGTTATAATACATAGCAAAAAATTAGGGTACACACACTTTATAAATTATTTTTTCAATCAAGTCGATAAATAAACTCATCTATTATATAATTTACACATACCCCATTTATTATTGTGTTACACATGATGTTACATGAAACCATGCCTCAAAAAATGGACACATAAAAAATTAAGAGAATATTGATAAATTATATAGTATATGTGATATGTGTACAGATATCCCGGCTCTTAGACTACATGTACATCATCCGGATGATACTATCTCACTATGGAATATCAAGGTGGTGGTCTGAAATTATTATCATTAAATAGAATAAAATAATTTGTATATCACTTAAAATCTCGTTTTTAATTTGTTTCTCTAATATAAAAACATTTAATCGTCAGTAAACATATTTTGGAAAGGTAAAAAGTCTATCATCATCAACATATATATATATAATATTAATATAAACAATTATAATAAAAATATAGTTAATATTAATAAAAATCAGAAACCACAATTTCAATACAACTATTATAAGAGATAAGACTCTAAATAATTTTCCAAAAAATATATCAAAATATTCTATTGAATAACTCATAAAACTAGTTTTCTTAAATAAATGTATTCTTTTTAAGGTTTCATAATAAAAAAATTGAGAAAAACCTCCTAACATTATTATAAAAAATCATGCTCACTAGTCAGCTATAATAGTGATCCAAAGATTTTGGAGTTCCAAATATCACTTCATAGAAACATTTCTATATACATTATAAATAAAAAATGATTGAAAATATAATCCCTACAACCATAAGAAATATATTCATTCAAAATATATCAATATAAAGAATAATATTTTCTTTCCATTTACATGTGTTCAATTATAAATTTCTATAGTATACCATGCCTTTATACAAGTCATCTATCTTACCATGAACTCCTCATGAGTTTTCACCATGTTAATTGTCATTGAACTACACACATCATGTGTGGAGAATATAATCTTAAAAATATATATTTTCATGAAATATCTAAAAGAACCAAATAAATACATCCTTCCATTTTAGATATGAATCATATATAACAATACAATATAAATTTTATTAGGTGTAGTTATCAATAACATTGTTTTCAAGAACCTCAAAATAAAAAAAAATTCATACTAAATTTTTGAAATTGATTTAATAATATAAAAAAAATTATTATTCTATTCTATGAAACAATTTACTATATAATAATGATAAGTGGAATACATGTATAAAAGGATATATTTTTTACAATATTATGGTGAATCCATAAAGTTACAAGGTATCTGGTCTAAATTATTATTTCATATATTATTCTATAATATTCCATTAGATTGTGTAAGGAATATACCCTACATGTACTGGGGTTTCAATGTTATTCCCCCCACCACCCTGAAGTGACCAATTACTTTAAATACCCATCCCACTAATGTGATTCCTCCATTCATGATCTAGGATACTAGTCATTTACTATAAACAAATTGTGTCGTTCTCTACTCAATTAATATGTGGATAGAGAATGTGCCACATCATATACCTGATTAGAGGAACACACATCCATCATGATCTATGTACCCTTAATTGATGAAAAACCTAAATTATTTTAATCACTGGTCTCAGCCACCATGTTTCCAATATTCCATGTAAATGTTTGTATTATAAATCTCATTAGATCATATGGTAGGGGTGTTCTCTATTAACTACACCCTCATTACCATTGATTGACTATAACACAACCACATCACTAACATTTCTTACTGTTATATATTGTTAATTCTATTGCACTATCCTTCCTTTATATCCAAAAATAATAATCCCCCATTATCCAAATATGGTGACCCAAATCTCAATATCACATTCTTCTGAAATCATTTTAATCTCTTCCGATTTTTAATTTTATGGATACTAATCACTGAAACCACATTAGTCATATCCATTTTGAAATTTTTCTTGTTCAAAGATAGGATATCTGCGTAATGTTTCCAAAATGAAATATATTAATCATTAATTTTTTTTTCAAGAGGATCAAAACCATTTTTTGGCTTTATATTCATTGAGTATGGAGGAATTTAATTGAAAACCATTACAAAATAACTTTATAGTAGTACAAGTTGTAGTATTAGTAATATTACTAGTAGTATAAGTAGTATAAATAGCAGTATTAGTCCTAGTAGTTGATGTATTCGAAAATGATGTTGTAAAATAAATTATTAGTAATGTTTATAGAAGATCCCATACTCAGCGAAGCCATTAATAAAAACAGTTTTACGATGTGGGGATGAACATGAATTCATATAAATCACCACTAAAAATAGATATTTTTAAATATATAATACCGTATAAAATATTTCAGTACAATAAAAATATCTATTATCCCTATCAATGATAATAATAGATTAATTATCCATGTTCCCTTGTCAATAAGCTTATCATAGTGTTACATATATATAACTAAAAAATCATGTATTTAAAAAAATATATTTCATGATTTCATTATAAATAATTTATATTGGAATAATACAACCAAAATATCTTTCAATCATTAATTATTATTTCATATTATGTTTCATAAATATAACTACATAAATATATTTGCATAACTCTATATTTATTATAAATATAAAATCCATGTAATTTATTAATGATGCCCAAAAAATGAAATGTTATTTTCAAATGATACACCCACATCCAGAAAAAAAAAGATAACCGTAATTAGCTCTATCAATATTCACCATTAACATTTGTGTTAGAAGGGGGTTCCATAAAATTTACTTTTACTAGACTAACATTCTTGGAATAAGAGAAGCCTCATGTTTATGAGTAACAACAATGTTAATAATGCATTAATCCAATATCCTTATCAAAAAACAATGTAGTTTTCGATGAAAAAATTAAAATTTCAGATGGAAAATAAATATACATGATAATAGAATATAGAACACATTTATATTATGTAATTTCCAATGAAAATATATGGTTATTCACACAATGATAACATATAACAAATTCAACAAAAAATAGTTATGAAATCCTCTAAATATAATCTCGCTTCATAAAATGTAACATGAATGAGTCAAACTAAAAGATCATTTCAGGATTACGAATTAAATAATTAACGCCTCATCTATATATATAAATTTTGAAGGAAAATTCTGTTTATTTACATGTATTGATTTTGGATTCATAAATAAAAACCTATGAAATGGGTGTTCCCTAATAGTCAAGTACCCACCAACTGATTACGAGTAGGTAGTATATTGTTTCAGATAAACCATATCTGATTTTATATTGATGATTGGATTTTGATGTTATTGAAATACGTTTCCTAGATTTTGAACATAATTAGAAACTTCACATAATTATATGTTGTAGAGGCTAGTAGAAATGAGTTCTATCATGGAATCATTCTGTAACTGAACATCTATTTTGTAATATTAATGTTAATAATTTATTATTTCGACATCACTTTAAAAAAATTAGATATATGATATATCAATGAAAATTAATCAAATATATATAGGTAATTTATGTTTAGATAAATTTTTTAGGTAATGGATATGCATAATTACTATTCCATTTAATAATCCATAATGGTAATTAGGCTTTCTAGATGGAACCCATTTCATATACTATAGTAATTCTTTGTAGAAATTTGTTTTAATTGGGTAACAACAAGAACAATGGTATTTCATATTTCATTAATATATCATTTATTTAACATAGAATAGATAAATACCTAATAATAATTATATTTGATAACAAGATGTGAGGTAAAATTATGAATAAAATTTTTCTTGTTAAAGTGATCTATATTGCCACAATATTCTTATAAATTATTATAATACATAGACAGAAACATTATATAAGGAATATTTTTAGTCCAAAATATATCCTAATTTTATATTCAGGAATCTAAATCATCAACCTAGGTAAAATTTATATGTGAAATAAATAATCAATTATAGAATATTTGATCATGATCACATGAAATATCAATCCCAATTAAGGGAGGACAATCTCATTACAATTTCATAGATATAATGTAATAATACACGTAATAAATCTTATTAAATATCTATTAAACAGTTCCCAAAAAAGTTACAAACCAACATCATATATATCTAGTATTCCATATTCAAACTAATTTTTCTTAGTTTAATGGTTTTTCATATTTTCATCATGTCTATTCAAAAGATAAAAAAACATTCTCAATAAAAATGCCAAAATAAATAAATAAAATATTAATAATGGAATAATTCTCCTCTACTATAGAATAAGTCATTATGTTAACCCCTATAGAAGAGTAATATATCCACATTATAATTTAAATTGGTTTGGGAATTTATGTATCACGAAATCCTGATGGTAATGTGAATCCCAAGATCATCATTTTAAACAAAATAATAATTTTTAATATATATCTATGAAAAAATAATTATATTTAATAGATCGTCATATTATAAAAATAAATAAAATGTAATATACTATATATAAGAATATTTAATATTGGAAAAATGATTAGAAATTTATATAATAGGGTGAATAATTGATATAATTTATGGTTAAAAGATAAAATATTCAATGAAATTAAATATAAAACCCCACCTAAAAGAAAAAAATTCAATGGAGTTTTGAACCATCAAAACCACATTCCCATTATTTTACATTTTTCAATTAATTGCTTTTGTATTGAAAAGAAGTGTAAAATAATGTGAAATTATCCATCATATAAGTAAAAAATTCCCATATTACAAAAAAAATTTAACTAGTGATTCCATGAATCATGGTTACAATTATCCAAACAATCTTAGACAGTGTATTACAAATTGAAATTTTCTATAATATTTAAATGATAATTTTATAAATATAGTTAGTATTGATAATAGAAAATTGAGATTTATTATTCTAATGAAATATATTAATATTAGTGTAATCTTTAGCTTCATAATAAATGTCATAATGAATTATATTATTGTACAAAATGAAATTTTTTTGGTAAACCTATATGTGGTTAATAAACTATTTGGAGTCTTTGAAATATAAGAATATTTAATATTATATTCCTATACAGATGGTATACATTATGAATTCAACATATATGTAACAGAGAGGGTCTCCAAATCAACATCTACATCATTGTTGGCTGATGATTCAAAATCATTAATAACAATATGACTATATGGGATTTTCTTTCCCCTAATAATTTCATAGTATATTAATTTATACAAAAATAAGAAATTTTTCATTTCCCAACTAATTAATAATAATCTCTTTTGATGTAAATTTAATTACTATCTCAATTTTAAGACACTACAAAATAAAAAAAGTTCCTTTAGAAACTTGTATTTTATTTATAAATTCTCATAAAGGTTTCTTAGTTTTAATTTTTACATAGTAATATATTTTTATATTTTAATTTCCATTCATAAAAAGTAAAAATTTTCATCAAAGGTAATAATTTTTTTGACCACGTACATAAATTATGTTTAAACCCAATAAAAATTATTTTAATCTTTTAATAGTCATTACAAATAAATTTTTTCCCAATTTTTTAAAAAAATATTATCATATTCCGCATGTGGGGGAAATAATTTTAGATACTAAATTGTGGTTGATAATATCCTTTCTATTCCACTTCTATCGTGACCATTAATGGATTCTAATTAAAATGATGATGATGAATGTGGTTTTTAGATAATGTAAAACATTTATTATCACCTGAAATTGTTGTAATGTATTTGTAAATTTTACATTCAACATTGACATTAATTAGGAGTCATTCCAAGGATAACATTGTGTCTATATGTTTATTGTTTATTTCATGATAGATGATAATGGAATTTTTGAATGAATTTTTGGATGATTTCACATAATTGGTTTTAATATTATTATTTTAATGCCCAAAAATTAAAGAATTCATTAAAATACAATACAATGTTGAATTTATCGAGACACGATTAGTTTTTTCAGATTTATCTCATTTTTATATAATAAATATGAGTATAAATATCTAATTTTTTAAAATATTATCTAATTAAATTCCAGATGAAAATTTCATGTTGTTAAAAAATTAGAATGTTTTATTATATAATATTTTTCATTTTCAAAACCCAACAATACTTATTAAATATTATCCTAATTTTTAAATATGTAATTTATTTAATAAGGGAATTTGAAATAGAGCACCTAAAATATTAGAATCATAATTTATTTTCATCAATTACAAACTTTTTTTAATAATTATTAATGATGAAATACCTATGGGTTGTTTATGATTATTTAGGGAATATATCCTATAATACCTGAAGAATAATTTTATTTCACAAAATATTTATTCCTTTCAATGATTGTATGATAACCAATATAAATTCAACGATGATTATAATCCCAATACCTAAATTTCGTTCTAAATTTTTTGATATCATGATAATTCTAATTGGTCACATCATCCATTAAATTGGATACATATTAGGAAATAAAAAATATCCCAAAATAATAAATTAAATGATTAAAGTGATAATGATTACAAATTTATAAATAGTATTTTCTTACACAATAAACCCAATCAATGAAAATTCATCTGAGATGTGGTACTGACTGAAGATATCTGGTATTATAATCTTAAAAGACCATCCATTCTTGAAAAATTTCCCATCCCGCTCCAAATGTGTTCCACTGACAACTGATTTCACTAATGTATCTTCAACCTTGCACCTTTAGTCTGCTGTTCATACTGAATTCCATTCCTAAATTCATCACATCATTAGGCATAGATAATTTCCAATGATTTACACATGGGATTCCAATTTTTTTGTGATATTTTATTTCAAACCATCAATAAAATTATTATAGGACTACATTCAAAATAATGTATAAATATTATCATTATGTAGAGCTTTCTATGCCTCTTTTGGTCCAATCATATCATAACTCTTACACTGTCTCAGGAATATTTTTTATTGAAGAAGGACAAGCTAGTTCAAAATTCCCATAATCTTGTCCCTTTGTATGTATTTTCATAAGAAATTTGGTTTAAACCCATTATATATTTATCTATGAAAACAATTATTGTGGAACCATGAAGATATATGAAATTACACACATATTGGTTATCACTAAATAATTATTATTTTTGAAATTATACTTATACATGGAAACACATACAAAATGATCATGATATCTCACTCAAGAATATAGAGATGATATTTCAAACTCAAATTCATTCCATTTACATAGTATATGTAACAATATTGTTATGTTCTATCTCATGTGTACTAAAGAGTTATCTAGGGAAATTCCATGAAAGTAAAAAACCAATACATAGTCACATTTGAATTCGTGGAATTTTGAGTATGATAATGGACCATATTTCTTTTGATAATATATCAAATTTTTCAATAAAAATTTTTTCATGATGATTCAAAATACTTTTCTAGAATAATTCTAGATATTTCAAAATGATAAATTATTATTCAAAAATTCCTTTTCTAGGGTAGTAAATATATTTTATCAATCAATCCACCATCTCAATTATGTATTACTATGATAATGAAAATGTATGATCTTGAAAATGTTGTCCAAATAGTTATACTCCCTAACCATTTGGATCTATAGGTTATGGACAAGCATGTATTACCTTGGAAATGAAGATCTATATCCTTAGGTGACTAGTGGAACTACTCTTAGACCATGGAAATCATCTTAACTAGACTAAACTGTAATCCCAATCCTTCGAGCCTAAAATCATCTCTATATGTCTACACAATAATCTAGATATTCAAATTAGTTACTGATCCAGAATAATTCAAAATATTTTCTACCTATTACTTAACACACACTTGGTAATATTCGTAATTCTAACTATTATATTTAAAAACATTAGAGTGCATGATTCTATGTGGTTTAAATATTTACTTAAAGTGAAAAAAATAAAAAATTGTATCCCAATGTTCATGTTTCATGTAATAATTCACTATTATCCAGTTATCAATGGAAGGTAGATGATTATATTAGGTTTACTGACGCAATTTAAGTCTCTTAATATTTTTTTTAATAATTCATGAATCCACTTATCATCGACCTATTGTCATCCAATCAATTGGAGAGGGATAAGGGTAAAAGGGCCTCTAATTTGGTGTGGTCCATATTCATACAAAGATAATCATATGTAATTTCCACATGAAATCATATCTAGGGACTTCTCTCCTGGTAATCCAATTTTCATGACTAAATTTTTTGGGAAAATATCATAATAATAGGTCATTTTATTTTATGAAATAATTTCCATTGCTGCATGACATTATTTGTTTCAATGAAAATATTTATCCTCTGAGATTAAATTTTTTGGAGTGCCTCATTAAATAACACAATATAATATATTTTTTTGTTCTGTTTATATTTATTTAATGGAATCACATCTTATAGGCAAAATCCCAACATTGATGAAACATCAAACATCATTGATTGACGATTCCAATCACATATCTATAGGTGAAATGTTTTAGAAACCCGTTATCATCTTGTGGAAGGATAGTGAAATCTATATACCCCTACTGACCGAATTATGCTATACACCTCTCATTATGATGGGTTTTGGAAATTCATTTTTTTACCATTAAATAATATATTTTATTTTTTAGGGATAATAAAATTATATTTATTTTATACACTACTCATAGGATGTAAACATACATCATTCACTGGGGATATCATTGGGTAATCCATCTTCCTTTATTGTTAGGACAACAATATATGTCATCCAATACTGATGGGATAGAATGTTTCATCATAATTTTTTTTATGATAGAGACATCAACAAACCAACCATTTATAGGATGTGTATATCCACCAAAACATTCAAAATTCGCTAGAGGATTCTATCCTTAAATTGTGACATCCCAAAAGTATCCTCACATCTAATAGTGATAGTATGATGAAATCCACCATCAACTAGGGATAGGATGATGTTCCAATCTATAAATGAAAATATAGATAAACCTAAATCTGTTGGATCATGATGACAACACACATGAAATGCCACAATGGATAGGGATAAACACCATTTAACCCCTATCATATGACTCTAAACCATGGATTCATCAATCAATGAATTCTATATTATCTTGTAATTGTATTATATATTATTAGTAGCCACTTATGTTCAATTTATTTATCAATCAACTCATATTGTGATGGGAATACTGAATGATCATAAAGTAGGTGTTTTAAATCTAGTAAGTATTTTGTTTAAAAATCATTTCATTAATATATTCCAAAATATTTAATCAATAACAATACTATAAAATAATATCCAGTATATAATTAATTCAACTATCAATACCTTGTTTTTGATGTATAATTAATTAATCATCATTATCAATCATTTAACGTACAAACTCGTTTAGAGTATTCCCCCTTGAGGAAATATGTTAAAATGATTTTAAATGTAATATTATTCAATAACACATTTTAATACCTCTCCAATAAATTTGACTTACTAATCATGTTTGAACATTCATAAAAACGAATTTATTGTTTTATTGCAATTTAATTTTTTCATTCTTTATCCAAGGATGAACCCAATTGGAAATCGATTTTATGTAAACCCATGCCGTTTTATGGGGTTATTAATGACTTCATGAATCCTTTCAACTCACCGCCACCCTTATACATATTACCACACCTATGATTCTATAGATAATTTATATAATAAATACACAAGTATACATTTCTGTCATGTTCATACTTAGTGAAACTATTACTATATTTTGAAATCACAATATTGACGTAATATACATAATGGTGTGATTTAGACACATGTCATTGCATAGAATAACATTGATCATATGGTTCCATGGAGACCACATTGATTTTTATGAAAGAAAATGTTAGGTGGAGCCCAATAATACATCCTAACATATTGTGATTCTCTCCCCAGAGTGAGATAATTCCATCCACTATAATATGATGGAGGACAATGGGGTTTACATAAAAAACAATATAGTTGTTTAGGAGACCATATAGTGGTATCCAACCTATTATGTACATATGCACTACAAAATTGCTCTATATTTTCATATATGGCATCAATAAATTCCAAATGATAGATCAAGTGGGTCAATACTAGGATCCTAGTATAATTATATTACATTATCATATCATCCACACATTTTAATCATTAATTTCTTCTCTCATATATTTTTTAGAACCTTAAAAATCTACTCGTCCATCATGATCAGATCCTAAGGGGAAAATATCTTCATTATTTCTTGGATACCCATGATTCTTTATAGGGGGACACTAGGGACCTCTGAGTCTGAATTAACACTCTTAATAGAGGATCATTGTGAATGTAATAATCCTTTTCAGGTGAGTACCATGTAGGATGAAAAAATATGAATAGTTTAAGACATCAATGGAATCAACAATAAGTGGGGTGAATTACCTTATCATATAACATTGTTAACATATTTTAGCCCCTTTTTCTTAATTTTCAATTATATAACCAGACACATAATTTAGATAAAATTTTGAGCACAACAAAATTTTTAATTATGTTTTCCTCTCTAATTATAACTACATCATTAGTCTATGATCAGTTTTCCAACTAAAAAAACTATTAATTTATTAACAATTATTGTTATAGGAATGGGTATGTACATGAACCAGCTAAATATAATAGTAATGTCCAATGAATTAAAAAATAATTCTTCTTAAATAATAACAACTATAATACCCAAAAAATACATCCCTAATTTCTTTCATGAGTTATTCTGATCTCAATTTTAATGAATATTATACTTCTTGTCGTAAAATTTATTCTTATCCACTATTATTTATTATAAAAAAATTAGACTCATAGATGTGGTAATTTAATGACACACATAATAATTATCCATTCATTAAAATATAATAATGGAATACTTATAAATATTACCTACAATATTATTGTCACATAAATTCTCCTCAGATATGAGGCTCATTATATCCAGTAATATATTGATTTTTTTCTATTCAATTATCTTTTATATCATATATTACATCCATATATTTTTATAATATTGAAAAATCAGGATAACATGTAAGGAGACTAGTAGAATAATGGATCCTCATATTTTGTCTTAATGTTTTCAAAACATTTATCTTCTATAACTTTTAAATATTAAATAAAACTATCATGATATTTTTTTACATCGAAAGGGAAACCAGTTGTGGAAATGTTCCTTTTTTAAATATGAACATTCATCTTTAAAAAATAATCTTTAATGATGAAATAATTAATTTATTACACAATCATATAACAAATCTTGATTTTAACAACTAATCATTGAATTTTATTTGTCCATGAATTGCCCCACATCATCATTATAGATTAACATATAGATTATAAATCATAATTTATTTCTTCAATATGGAAAATAGTTAATTTTCTAACAAGGTAATGGATCATTTATATGAGTAATGAACTGATTAGGTTGCAGTAGTAGATAAATAAAATAAAGTCTCCATTTAATCAATTTTTTATGTCCTTCTTTAAGAATATGATGAATTTTATATGGATTTTAAACTCCATGAGGACATGTACCAACATTATTATGATATATACTAACCTCCTGATGCTTTTATGGGACTCGTCTCATAATTATATGCATGTGACCAACCTTATATCTATGATTGAAAAATACTGACAATATTGTACATAAATCTTATATTAATGACATGTAAATTGTATACATATTTATGTCATACATTTATGGTGGAGTTTGTATCATACCTAAAATTGGATATCTGAACCTTATACAAATTCCATGTCTCCACCTTATGTACTTCAGATATAAACACAATTTTTCCCAACAGCACTCAACTATCTCAGTATCTCTTCATATAATTCTAGGACCATATTATCCATCTCAAAACCATTATTTACAAAAATATTCATTAATAGCTTCGTTACTAGGCATGAAATTCAATGTCAACTCCATTAAATATAAATAGCATCCACCATCCAAAAAATTTATTGAAAAAATTTCACATTATCTATAATTATCATGAAAAAAAGAAAAATAATCATTCAACATGATTAAACATTATTTTAAAAAATAGTGCATCATCCATCAAAGGGTTCTACAATATCCCCTCTTTTATTTGTTTTCATGATAAAAGAAAAATATTATTATCTCATTTTTTGGAAATGAAAGAAAAAGGATAAAAATGATAGGTGAAAACAAAAAAAAACATATAATCAAATTGGACATGAAATAAAAAAATCAAACTATATAATAGATATAACTATTTAAAACTAAAGAGAAACCATATCAATTAATATTTTTATTCAAAAAAATAACTCATGATAAAATATTCAATTTCACATGCTCATATACTAAACCATACTCTTCTTAATAATATTTCATTCCTAGAGAAGTGAACTAAAATGATTAAATTTTCAAAAGGGAAAAATTATTATACACATATAAATTACAAATCCACAATAATATTACTATGAAAAAATAGAGGAGAAAAATAAATAATTATACAACTTTAGATTTGGATATTTTATTATAATTCAATTTCTATGCCTAATATTTCAATGGATTTTTTTTGTGGATTACATAGAATATAAGAAATTTATTACATGTATTTAATAAAATCATACCTAAATTTCCTATCAAGTACATTATACTTATAAAAATGATATTTTATATCAGTAAATTTTTGAAATTGATGGTTATCTGTAATTTTTACATACTAATAAAACATAGATAATCACAATTTATAATCACGGGACACGTAGTTTGGACACCCATACTATCGAATTGAATCTTCATCCACAAAAATTCTGTTTGTTTTGGTAATTTAACCACATCTTCAACCATAATTGAAATCAATTTAATTGATTTTTTTTCATTGAGTTTTTTTTGTATATATTTATATTATCCAATATTTATAATATATTTTATATCAAGGTTTTCTATTATAAAAATACTATAACACAATACCAATAAATTTATAGGAATATATTGTGGGAAATTAGATATGTAATGATTTATCTACAAAAAAATACCACTTAATTTTTAAAACTCTATAAGGTTCTCCTAATTCAATTGAAAAATTAATATTTTATAGGATAACATATAGAAAAAAGGAATGTTTCTTCTTGAAAAAATAGTATCGTAATTCTCAATTCACAACATGATAATAAATAATACATATGAATCAAGAGGAATAAAAATATTGATATTAAGGTAATAATAATACATACTCACATGGTGGACATGAATGAAAAAATGATATCATAATATCATGGTATTATAGAAATGAAAAAATATATGACATTATAATCACAAGTCAATACCTATGGATGAAAAATATTAAATATATTGTTTTTAGGATAACTACACATTCACCATTAATTTTGACGCAAACAGTAAAATTGTTACCTAATTCATAATGGTTATATTAAGGTACACCCATCATTTCAGTAACATTATGTTTAACACGTCAACTATATAATTTACGAACAAATTTCATTATTTCTATATGATGATTAAAATTTTTGTTTTATACATATATGTTGTAATGCCCCGACTCTAGTTACCAAGATTCGGTGCATTATTACATACCATTGGCATGATCACAAAAGATCTAGTCTCAAATGACTGGTTAGTTTAGCAGCATTGTAATAACTAGATACATTAATAAAGTTTACATTACGTCATAAAGTGAAAAACTACAACAACATCTTATCTCCATAGACCATACTCATATCCCATCATACTATCCATGCATTTCATTAATAAAATACTTCTTCACATCCTGGGAAAAATAAAACATAGTAAGGGGTGGGCTTAGATTCCCTGTAAGGATAACAATATAGAAGAAACATTCATAAAAAAGCATAAACATTTTAGACAATATATAACTAAAACAAACACATTTTAAACAAGAACTTCAGCATACTATACCATAAATAAAATTAAATACTGCCATTTACTTATTCACATCGATATTCTACTAGTTGAATAATCACATGCAATATCAATAAAAAAATTCATAATGATGGAATGTATAATTACAGACTATCATAACCACATAGTCAAGGACTTGTTCCAATACTACAAATAAGATTTTGTCAAGGACTTGTGCCATGACACTAGTTTCTCTCATGAGACCAACCAGTGCATCGAGGAGCAATAGCGGGCTCGACTTGTCACGTACTAAGTCTAATGCATTCCTCATATGAAAAGGATTAAACATAACATAAACATTCATATTAAAAAAAGCATACGAAATGTCAATAATTTATCCCGACTTACTAAGTCTAATGAATTCCTCATATGAAAAGGATCAAACATAACATTAACATTCATATTAGAAATAGTATACGAAATGTCAATACATTATCCCAAAACCATGAATGGTATAAAAATAAAACATCCACAGTCAAACATATCACAAAACCTTCTATAGAATATAGAATATTTGTATAATAATAAATCATCTTCAAACAAGTTTATGATCCATCAAAGGATTTGGACATAGATGAATATTATTTTTAAAACTCATTGAGAGAAATATCCATTTTTCATGAAAACACTTAAATGTCACACAATTTAGAAATGAATATGATTAAAGACATTTTTTTTAATCAAAGTGTCCCATACAACTTTGATTATTTTGAAAGAAATTATCATTTTAAAACCATTCATGTCCATATAAATAAATCCTTAAACCATTTCAAAGACATGGGCATTAAAAATAATGATTTAGAAGAATAAATATTTAAAACATTTGAAATTATTTTTCATTAAAAAAGTCCCTTAAAATAATCCCTTTGAAAAATCTATTCGGAAACATGGACATGAATAATAAATATGTCGTAGTAGATACTTACGTAAAAACAACCTCAGATAATTATGAGATTGTAAAATTGACCCTTACCTTTCACATTCCTTTAGTAGAGGGTACGTTTAAAATCTTGTATGAAGATCTTAGTATATTATTAAGTTATAATAGAACCATATTAATATCTATGATATCATACATGATTCATTTATGACTTTATACTTCCCATTTAATAATAATTTCCTTGTTAAATCAGCATTTCAGTTATTAATCACTTTCTTTGTTGTACGCGTTTTAACTTGTTACTATTGATGGTATCACATTGAAAAAGATTTAAATACTTCCAGAATATAAAAAATTATTTATATATAATATATATTTATAATATAAATATGTATAATATAAATATATATGAAATGAAAAACACCGTTTATGGAGACGGTAGTCTGTACGTACGCATAATCGTTGTTTCCGTTTTCATATCGTATTGAACAAAACTATGTAAATAAGATATATATAAGTACATATATATATATATATATATCTCCTGTATAATTATTATTTCATATATTACATACTTATTAGTAATATATATTTTTATAATCGTCGATGAATGGTGAACGTGGAAATTAATCTCTTCGCGTCGTGGAGACGGTAATCCGTACGTACGTACAAGCAATAATATAATTTCCTTAAAGGTGTGGAATTGGAAGGTATATTAATTTTAAAGAGACATTATCATGTTATTTTCATTATTTATATACATATTACTCATCATTATATCCATCCTAATAATGTTGTGTTGAATAAAAAATTACACCACGACGTGGAGACGGTAAGCCGTACGTACGCACGCATGGTGACATTATCATTCATAAGACGGATAGAATAATGAATATAGATGTTGAATATTTATAATAACATTAAATTATATGTAAGATACTTTAGTTATTATTTTATAATGGATACAAAAAAGAAAGTGTATGTGGAAGAATAAGAGAACTTGAAAGAGGGTGGTGAAATCATTTCCTCTTCTTCGGGTTCTTCCTTTTGATTTGATCAAAATGGATCCTTAGGTTGGCATTCTGAAAAAAGTAAGGCCTCTAGGATTAATTTAGGATAGTTTGGAAGATATTGGGGAAGGTTTTGGTCGATCCAAATGGCTTTGGAGGTGTGAATTTGACATAAAGGGATGTTCCCTTTTATAAGAGGGGTGAAGGGCACCTTTAGAAATTTTAAAATATTATTTTATAATAAATTCATATTCTTTTTATAATGGCTCAAAAGTGACTTATTTCAAGGATAGGGTGGGGATTGGTCGAAATACTCTCAAAAAATAGGTTTTTGACAAGTTTATGTTACAATTTTAACATTATCATTAATATTTAACTCTAAGATAAATAATTTAACTTTTACCTTGTCTTCTTGTATTCTTACACTCTATGGTTAATAAACATACAATATACTACCTATCAAACCCAAATTGGTTCATTAATGTTAGATATATTATTTTATAATTCTTTTGGGCAAAAAATATATTTTTAGGACCATTATATTAATTAATAATATAATATTTGTTTTAAAAACTATTTTATGTAAATTTTGAAACTATTTCGTATTTGTTTTTTTTAAAATAATAACAGAATGATTACTTAAAAAAATACATCGAATAAATCCTAACATGTAATATTCACCTATAAAATTCTTTGATGTCATAAAACCTTTGAAATTATATTTATTTTAATATTTATTAAACCATTTATTTTATTCTTTCATTAATAACATAATTACGACATCATCATTGTGTCATTAATATATTTAATTATTTAATCTCTAAAAATTATAAATAAAATACCATTATGTAGGAAATGTCATTATCATTCTAGTTAATATTTATAGTCGAATTTATTTTATTTATAACCCTATATTAAAATGGTTTAGTTATTAAACATTGTTTTTAACTCTTTTAACTCTTCTTTAAATAAAATAATAACAAATGTCATAATCTAATACAAATGGACCTAAGGGGTCATATTTTATTCCTAATTCAGTTTTTGGTCGAATTAAATTTATCCAATAGAATTAGGACATGTTTTAGGGTAATAATAATAATATCATTTTTACCCTTAATTACCCCAGTTACTTTTAACCGTGGTAAATAAAAGTAAAAAGGTATTATTCGCCAAAAATTATTATTATCTTACTGAACCACATTTTTCATACTAATATAAACCATTTCTCTAGGAGTTTTGAAATTCCACTCGTAGATGTGGTGAAATTTAGTTTTATGTGAATTCACAAATTCTCCTAGGTGGTGGGTAAAAGACGGTGATAAGTTCTAAAAAAAATTTAATATATCTAAAATTATTATAAATTGACTTCAATGAATTACATTGAACTTATATAGTTATTATGTATCTATTTTTAAATAAAATAAATTTTTATAAATTAAATAATTATTTAAATAAAAAATCGGTTTTAAACGATAAATTAGTGTTTTTTCAATATTCATCAAAAATTGATCGTTTTCAGTAAAATACCAAAAATTCACCCTAGTCTAATTAAGATATTACAAATCCAAAAATGAAGTCTATTTTAACAAATTCAAAACATATAAGTTTCATTTATTAATTTAAAATTGATTCTTGTTGTCAAAACAAATAGCATGTTTTTATGAAACATTAACTATCAAATGATTGACACTTTTTTGGGTATAATTTCAATGTAAAATTTATTTCAATGACAAAAATTGGATTAAATGGTAAAAATATAATCCAAAAATAATTCCAAAACATTAAAATGTATAATTCAACAATATAATTATTTTGATTAAAAATGTTGTTTTAGTTAAAATATAGTATTTTTCACTATTCACCCAAATATGAATGTTATCATAAAAACACAAAAAATTTATTTAAAATAAATTCTTATGTCCCAATTCTAATGAAAAAGTTTATTTCTTCCAATTGAATATATAAAAGGGTCAAATATTGGATTTAAAAAAGGGTTCTCCATTAAAAGGCAGTAAAATTGATTTTTTGAAAAATAATTTTTTTATCTAAAAAAATGAATTTTTTCTTACATTATGTCTAAAAAAAATCATTATATGGATTCTAAAATTATAAGGATTACATAATGTTCAAAATTCAGTTAATACTATTCATAACATCTTTTGATCGACTAGTTTGGTAAGTCGTGATGCGCATGAAATCAGTGTTGCGTTTAGTGTAAGTTATTTCATTACTATGAAAAATAACATACTATGAAATATTGTGGTGTTACATTATTCCCTACTTCAATAAATTGCGTCCTCGAAATTTGAAATTGTTTTTCGAAAATATACGGTTAAAAATAGAAAATACTTTTGTGGGAAGACCCACATCGGAAACGAGGTTAATAATATTTAGTCTTAATAAGAGGAAAAGGTGAATAAAATGTCACCACCAAATTATGATCTCGATTAAGAGAAAATTGGTCGAAATTAATGACACATAATTGGAGGAAACATGTAAATATTTATAGAGAAGTGATTGAGGTCATTAATCACAATCAATTGTATAATTGTGGGCCTCAAAGCCTCCTATCTATGATGATTTGAAATACAATTGGTTCAAAAAAAGATAAGTTATTAGGATAACACATTTTTATTTTTAAGATCCCTTCCTTAAAGTTTAATAATTAATTTATCCATAAAATAAGTGGGGAAAAAATATATGTATATATATATATGTATATATATACTTGACAGGTAGAGTTTCATCCTTCAACAAATTTCTACCACAAACTCATCTTTCACTAAAAACATTACACAACTCAAAAATTCTCTATTTATCCTTATCGTATAGGGTTCAAAATATAATGAATTTATAATTAATATATCAGACTCGTTAAAAAAAGAAACTACATTATACCATCCAGGAACATCAAGTAGTCAAGTGGTAGGCGATAAATGCCAATCGCACTGTGGTTGTGGGTTCGATTCCAGCAGCTTTTTCTGATGTGACGGGTTGTCACATGGTCTGCGTGTTGTCCTTTTATAAAACTACAAAAATAACCTTTCAATCTTAATCCATTCCAACCATTACACTTATCCAAAATACATCTATCCAAACTCACCGTCCAAAATTTATAAAGAATTTAAACATAATAAAGATCATTTTATCCTGGTAATAACATGTGAAAACAATCATTATGTATTATTTTAAAACATGGTAACATCCTGAATTACCATAAAACCTTGTTTATTACACTCATTCTCTCTTATTTATTATATAATACTGGATATACTCCTTCTATCCAAAAAATTTTTAAACTCCAACAATGAAAAATCATCAATTAGTTTCAAGGTAGTCAAGAATATCCAATATATTTTATTCAAATCAACCATCTACTATTCCAAAATCACTACCTCATTATTTGGACTATATTAAGGATTACCTTTCCTTCAAACTTGTATTTTACCAAAAGTGTAGCTCACTATTAATTCACTCTTCATAGAACCATATATTCTAAAATCCTCATAAAAATAGTACTACAGTACAATCCTTATTTATCTCCATAATTTATATAACCAGTATATTGTTGATACAACACTCAAATGAAATAATTCTATAATAACAACATAAAGACACCAGTCATTCCTATTCATATGAGGTAGTATCATAATTTGATTATTATCCAATAGCATCATTTGGGGCATACTTTGATGATTTGTACATTGGTTCACGTAGTTTCCCTACTCCTTACAGATGAAGCATTGTACATTTGAAACAATTTTCTTACCCTTGCTGTCACGTACATGGTGTCCTTTTTTCACCACACTTATAAAAAACTCCCATTCCCTTCATGAAATTTTCATGGTGTTTCATCCCACAATGATCACATATGGGAAAATTCTTCTTTTCCCTCTTCCCTTTATCCATATTTCTCTCTTCCATCCTTTTTTTCTCTTTCTTCCCTTCAAAGCCATAAGACTCAGAGAATTCTTTACTTATCTTATTATCACATGATACTATTTCATAATATATTTAGAAAACATGGGATACTATTTCCCTTCTTAATGTTGGATTATTACAATGAAATAATTTATCCTTCTTACTATTTGGATCATATGTATTACTGGAGTTCACATTCGTTCTACTGGGTGTCATTTCTATACAATGGAATACACTAGGTCAGTTTATGAATTGCAATGAATAATCCCAATCTTGTAAAATAATTAACATAAATTCATTAGTTTATGGATATAATAGATAAAAATATTTTCTTTGAGGTGGTATATATTAGTAGATCCTTCATAATGATTTGTAATGAAAATTAGAATTATCCTAAGCATATCACCCAAGAGTGTCGTAACCAAGAGTGCTGCAATACCTATTGTTGTGCACCAGTTCCCGTTCGAGTCTAGTTCAAAGCGGTGTTTTCGGGATTTACCCTTAGGAACATCTATGTCGTATCCTCCTCTACCTGCTCATATCCAGATAGGGATGTATTTCTCGGAAAACTCAAAAAATCTATACAATACCAAAATTCTAGGAATTTCTTCTATACTAATCCTCAATGTCCATCTTAGGTCTATGTGATCTAATCAATTTTTATATAATTCTAGCTTCCAAGGTTTGTACTAAACATCCTATGATACCAATTGTAACGCCCCAACCCTAGTTACCCAGAGTCAGTGAATTATTACATAACATTGGCATGATCACAAAAGGTCATGTCTCGAAAGACCGATTAGTTTAGTATCCTTGGAATCACTAGATACATTCATAGATTTTACATTACATCATAAGGTGAAAAACTAAAAAAACATCTTGTCTCCATAAACCACACTCATATCCCCTCATACTATCCCTGCTGGTCATTAATAAAATATTTCTTCACATCCTGGGAAAAATAAAAAATAGTATGGGGTCAGCTCAGATGCCCAGTAAGGATAAAAATATAGTAGAAACCTTCATAAATATGCACAATCATTTAAGGCAATTTATAACTAAATCAAATGCTTTTTAAACATGAACTTCAACATAATATGGAAGAAATAAAATTAAATAATTCTATTTACTGATTCACATGGATATTCTACTAGTCCAATAATCACATACAATATCAATAAAAACTTTCAAAATGATGGAATGCATAATGCCATACTATCATAACCACATAGCCAAAGCCTTGTGCCAAGACTACAAATAAATTTTTTTCAAGTCCTTCTGCCAATAAACTAGATTGTCTAATGAGACCTACCGATGCATAGAGGAGCTATAACAGGCTCCACCCGTCACTTACTAAGTTTAATGCATTCCTCATATTAAAAGGATTAAACATAACATAAACATTTTCATTAAAAATAACACACTAAATGTCAATACTTTTTCCCTAAACCATGAATGGTATAAAATTAACACATCCACAGACAAAAATATATAAAAAACCTTCAATACAATATGGAATATTTGTATCATAACATATCATCTTGAAACCAGCTTAAGATCCATCAATGGATGTTGATATAGATGAAAATGATTTGTAAAACACTTTGAGAGAAATATCCATTTTTCATGAAATCACTTAAAAGTCACATAATATAGAAAGGAAGATATTTAAAGAAATTTTTTTGAATCAAAGTGTCCCATACCACTTTGAATCATTTTAAAGTAATTAACATTTTAAAAACATTTATGTCCATATAAATAAATCCTTAAAAACCATTTTGAAGACACAGACATTAATGAGAATGATTTAAAAGAATAAATATATAGAACATTTGAAATGATGTTTTAGTAAAAAAGTCCCTTAATAGTATCAATTTGAAAAATCTTTCCAGAAACATGGACATTGATTATAAATATTTCCCAGTAGATACTTACGTAAAAACAACATCGGATAATTAAGAGATTGTGAAATTAACCCTTACCTTGCACTTTCCTTTAGTCGAGGGTATGTTTAACCACCTATATGAAGATAGTATTATGTTATTAAATTATACTAGAACCATATTAATATTTATGATATCATACATGATTCATTTATGACTTTATACTACACATTTAAGAATAATTTCCATGTAAAATTAAAATTTCGGGTAATAATCGCTTTCTTTATCTAACATGTTTTAACTTGTTACTATTGATTTTATCACATAGACCAAGATTTAAATACTTCCAGAATATAAAACATGATTTATATATCATATATATTTATAATATAAAAATTAATAATAGACATATATATGAATTGAAAAACACCATTTATGGAGACAGTTATAACCATCCATACTTTACATACATTGTTAATACTTCATAATTGAAGCATACTTATTAGAACATATAACAAAACCATGAAAGGACCGTATAGGTATAGTGTCTTTAGAAACTGGGAAACATAAACAACTGGTTCATAAAGCGTCTATATTGTATCCCATTTATTTCATTATATCTATAGTCCATTTTGGCATATCTTACTTAATAAGATTCTTCTTGACCTGGGGAATGAAATCATACAAAATGGTGAACTCAAATGCTCAATAAGGGTAAAAAAAGAAATATCAATCACATCATATTCATAGTAATATAACATTTTGGAAATCTTAACCTGCAAAAGAGAGCATAATTTCATAACATGGGATAAATCATAGTAGTGAAATGAAATCCCAATAATCATAACGTAAAACATGACACTTTGTGGAATACACACATAATCATAGAGAATCATTTCTTATTAGTTGAGACTCATTTCCAAGACTATCTTAGTTGGAAAAGTCCATTTATGAACCGAGTTCACTCCTCGTTTCCGTCCTGTTTCACTGAACTGGTATAACCTACCGTTCCAGCCATGTCTATCTCATGAGATATAAAATCATTACCCAATTCATTAGAGGGAGAAATAGTTCCCACCCATCTCATTATGATACCATTTTTATGTGTTCAACAAAATCATAAACCATACATCATAGCGTAACCCATGTAATAAAAATGGGATTCTTAAACATAATGACATCATAAAGCAATTCATATAAGATAAAGGAATTCATAAAAATAATTCCATCACAACATCATCAAATAAATGTAATAATAGGGATAGAAACAGAACCCTATATTATCTTAGATGGAAAATAATTTTGATAAAACACTTGAACTCCATTCTTGAGGAAAATATCCTTTCTACTTCAAAAACATTTTCCTTTCAAAACATGTCATACAATTTTAAACTAAAAGAAGTTGATTAAAAATAAACTTGAAAACTTGTAAAGGAAGCTTCTTGGAAATAATGTTTTAAAAATCCATTCATGTCGTATAAGTTAAAAAAAATCTTCCCATACTTTTGTCAGAAAAGTCAAAAAGTTCCTCGTACGAAAAATGACAAAAGATTCCTTTTATATATTTTAATAAAAACTCACCTAATGGTAAAATTAGATTTAAACAATTGTAGGTTTATGGAAACAATATAACATATTGAGGAAACATGGATGTGGATGATAAAATACACCCCAGTAAATACCAAAGTATAAACAATCTCGGATAAAACTGAGATTGTGATATTTCCCTTACCATAGGTCCGATTTGCTTCGTAAGTGTCCGAACCTCCTGTATAATGATTTAAATAATGTTATTGACTTATTACAGAATCATAATTATTGTTATGATATCATATATGGTCATATGCTTAGCTTATTATTTGTAATATTTCATTGCTACTTGTTATTCGGGTGTTTATTACTTTTTGTTCTTATGCGTGTTTTGTCGAATAAATTCTTATTATTCTTTTTAGGTTATTCATACCTCATTCCCATAATGGTATTATTGTAATATATATCATATTCATTCATTCAATTCATTTATATAATCATAATGCAATGAAGATCATCTAGAACGAGTCGCATCACATCGTGGAGACGATATTCCGTACGTACGCCCAAGCGATGATAACGTTCCCATGATTGTGGAATTGTATTGGAGTGTATATATAATATTTCAGAATCAATATCAATTTACAATAATCATATATTGTCATTATGTACACCATTATACCCATCCAAGTAAGGTGGTGGTGGAAAATAGATTACCCCACGACGTGGAGACGGTATTTCGTACGTACGCACACGTGGTTATTTCATTTTCCGTAGGATGTATAGATGGTGAAATAGGGTTGTTTCATACTTATAATAACATATCAGTATATTATTGATACTTATTTTATTAGTTCATAATGAAACAACTAATTAATAAGAAGTGGAAGAATAAATAAAGATGAAATAATCGGTAACAGACATTACCTCTTCTTTGAAGCGCTTCTTTGACACTTCCTTTTAGGGCACTAAACATGGTCTTTGAAGAATACCAGGACCTCTAGGATGTCTCTAGGGAAGTGTAGAGGAGAAATGGGCAGGGGTTGGCAGAGCTTGAAGGCTCAATGTGGTGTGAGGAATTGAGGGAGGAGGTTCCCTTTTATAAGGGAGGAGAGGGGCACCTTTGGAATAACTAAAAATATTATTTTATTATAAAATAAAATTCGGTTTTTAATAGCTCCAAATTGATATATTTCGAAGATAAGGTGGGTATGGGTCGAAATCCCTCATCCAAGAGAATTTAGACAAGTTTAGGTATCAATTTTAACCTTATCATTTAGATTTAACTTTAAGTAAGATAATTTAACTTTTACCGTGTCTTCTTCCTTTCTTATTCTATAAGGTTAATAAACTTACTATATCAAGCCAAACGAACCCCAAATTGTTTATTATTAATATATATAACCTTATCTATGTCATTTGGCCGAACTATAGATTTTTAGGAATAAAATAACAATTAATAATATAATATTTGTTTTAAAAACTATTTTATGTCAATTTTGACACTATTTAGTAATTGATTTTTGTGAAAATCATAACAGAATGATTAGTTCGAAAAAAGTTTCTTAAATCAATACTAACATGTCATATTAACCTATATAATTATTTTAATTCCTAAAAAGTCTCAAATTACATTTATTTGGGTATTTATAACATCAATTATGTCAATATTTCATTAATAAGATAATTACTACATCATCGTTGTGTCATAAATAAATTAAATTATTTAATTTCTAAAAATTAAAAATAAAATACCATTATGTAGGAAATTGTTTTATCATTCTAATTAATATTTATAGTAGAATTTATCTTATGTATAACCCCATATTAAAAATGATTTACTTATTAAAATTTGATTTTAACTATTTTAACCCTTCTTTAAATAAATTAATAATAAATGTCCTAATATAATAAAAGTGGGCCTAAATGGTCATATTTTATTCCTAAGGTTGTTTTTGGTCGAATTACACATATCCAATAGAATTAGGAAATGTGTTAGGGTAATTATAATAACACTTTTACCCTTAATTACCCTATTTACTTTTAACCGTGGTAAAAAAAAGTAAAAAGTTACTATTCACCAAAAATTATTTCCATCTCATTGAACCACATTTTAGTCCTTGATATTAACCTTGTCTCTCAGATTTTAGAAATTCAACTCACAGAAGTGGTAAAATTAAGTTTTATGAAAAATTCACTTTTTTTAACTACCACTTAGTGGTTTCACTATTCATCAAAAATTGAAAGTTTTCAGAAAAATACCAAAATTTCATGCTAAGATAATTTCGATATTCCAAATCCAAAAATGAATTCCATTTTGAAAAATAAAAATTATAAAATTTCAAAAAGTGGTTATTACTATTCATAACGACTAGTTTTAATAATATTGTAATTGCATATCGTTGTTTAGTGAAACTCGGTATTGCGTACGAAGAAAACTATCGAGGAAGGTCGCGGTTGCGTGTAAAGCAAGCCAAGATACTGTTGTGTGTAGTGAGAGATTCCTTTGATAAAAAAAATATTTCTCATAAAAGTCTCGGGCGTTACATTATACCCCCCTTAAAATGAATTTCGCCCTCGAAATTCGTCACTTTGTAACAAAAAGATGAGGATACCTCTCCCTCATCATATCCTCAAGCTCCCATGTAGCTTCTTCTAATTGTTGGTTCCTCCATAAAACATTCACCAATCATGTGGTCTTGTTTCGTAGGAATTTTTCACTATGATCCAGAATCTCTAACGGTTGTTCTTCATAAGAAAGATCTTGTTCCAGTGGTACAATTTCTGAGCTGAGTACATGTCAAGGATCAGGTATGTACTTTCTCAAGAGAGATACATGGAACACATCGTGAACTTGAGAGAGATTCGGTGGAAGAGCCAATCGGTAAGCTACCTTCCCAACACGATCCAGTATTTCGAAAGGACTGATATATCTAGGGCTAAACTTCTCCTTCTTTCCAAATCTCATGACCCTCTTCTAGGGAGATTTTTGTAAGAACACTTTATCGCCCACTTCAAACTCTAGGTCTTTTCTTCGGTTGTTGGCATAACTTTTCTGTCGACTCTGAGCTGCTCTTATGTGTTGTTGAATAGATCTGACCTTTTCTGCGATCTCATCAACAAGATCAGGTCCTAATAGATTTCTTTCCCCAACTTCATCCCAACAAGTTGGAGTCCTGTATTTGTTTCCATAGAGAGATTCATAAGGAGCCATCTGAATACTGGAGTGAAAGTTATTATTATAAGAAAATTCCCCCAAAGGTAGGTGTTGATCCCAACCACCTTTGAAATCCATAGAGCAATCTCTCAACATATCTTCTAGAGTTTTAATTGTTCTCTCAGTCTGACCGTCTGTCTGAGGATGATAAGCAGTGCTGAAACTCAACTCTGTATCCAGAGTATGCTAAAGACTTTGCCAGATCTTTGAGGTAAATCTCGGATCCCGATCAGATATAATAGAAAGTGGTACTCCAGGCAATATTACCACTTCTTTCACATATATCCTGGCAAGCTAATCCAGAGAGAAATCCACTCTAATAGCAATGAAGTGTGCAAACATTGTAAGACGATCAACTATGAACCAGATAGCCTTATTGCCTTTGGATGTTTTAGGAAGTCCTGTGACAAAGTCTATAGTGATGTTTTCCCATTTCCATTCGGGTATGGGTAATGGTTCTAACATCCCCTTAGACTTCTGTCTCTCAGCATTAACTTGCTAAAAAACCAAGCATCAAGAGACATATTCAGCAACATCTCTTTTCATGCCATCCCACCCGAAGTACTCTTTCAGGTCCCTATACATCTTCGTGCTTCCAGGATGAATAGAGAATGAAGAACTATGAGCCTCTTCCAGCAGCTCCTTCTTTAATTCGGGGATGGGAGGAACACAAACCTGATTCCTGAACATTATTATCCCATCACAATCAAGGTTGAATTCAGGAAAATTTCTTACCTTCTTTTGTAACTCTACATCTTTTTTCTGTGCCTCTTTAATCTTGACATGTATATATGGTTGAACATTCATTTGAGAAAGATACGATTTTCCCCCTTCCATTATAATTCCAAGATCCATCCTTTGTAAATCCATAAATATTGGATCTTTTGTGATCCTCATCATGGATAAACTGGCATGGTCTTGTCGACTTAATGCATATTCCACCTTGTTTGCTTTCCCAGTGTGGTAATGAATTGAGCAGTCATAATCCTTAATCAGCTCCAACCATCATCTTTGACGCATATTCATCTCCTTTTGTGTGAAAATATACTTTAAACTTTTATGATCAGTATACATATCACATCTTTCTCCATAAAGATAATGCCTCCAAATATTTAATGCAAATATTACCACAGCTAACTCGAAATCATGAGTTGGGTAATTTTGCTCAGGGATTTTCAACTGTCATGAGGCATAAGCTATCACCATATCATTTTTCAGGAAAACACATCCCAGTCCCTTCTTGGATGTATCACTATGGATCACAAACCTTTCTCCGCTACAAGGATGTGTGAGTACAGGTGCACTGGATAACCTTCTTTTCAACTCCTTGAAATTTTCATCACATTCTTCCGTCCAAACAAACTTAACTCCTTTCCGAGTCAACCTGGTGATTGGATTAGATAATCGTGAAAAAGCTTTCACAAAATGTCGATAATATCCAGCCAAACCAAGAAAAATTTGGATCTCAGTTACTGTTGTTGGTCTCGACCATCTTACGATAACCTCTATTTTTGCTGGATCCACAGATATCCCCTCTTTTGAGATTATGTGACCAAAAAATGCAACTTTTTGAAGCCAAAATTCACACTTGGTAAATTTGGCATAAAACATATCCTTTCTCAGGGTCTTCAATATAATTCTCAAGTGATATTTATGTTTTTCCATGCCCTTTGAATAGACAAGAATATCGTCTATAAAGACTACCACAAACTGATCAAGAGAGTCTCTAAAGACTCTATTCATCAGATCCATGAATATAGCAGGGGCATTAGTAAGACCAAATGGCATCACTATAAATTCATAGTGTCCATACCTTGTACGGAAATCCGTCTTTGGTATATCCTCCCTTTTTCCCCTTAATTGATGATACCCTGAATGAAGATCGATATTGGAAAAGTATTGAGCTCCGTGTAGTTGGTCAAATAAGTCATAAATGCATGGCAGAGGATATTTTTTCTTGATAGTGATCTTGTTAAGTTCTCGATATTCAATGCAGAGTCTCATTGATCCATATTTGTTCTTAAAAAATAGAACAGGTGCTCCCCAAGGTGACACAATGGGGCGTATGAATCCCTTATCAATATTTTCTTGGAGTTTCTTCTTCAATTCCTGCAACTCAATTGGGGACATTCTATAAGGTGTCTTTGAAATTTGCAAAGCACTCGGTACAGGTTCTATTGAATACTCAACTTCACGATTTGGTGGAAGACCTGGCAATTCCTCTGGAAAGAAATCATCAATCTCTCGTACAATGGGAATATTCTTAATTGTGAGTTTCTCACCAACCATTTGAGATAAATAACCCTCATTTAGTTGAATCAAGACCCATAAGATGGAAGAAATTTCCACTGGAAGGTTATGTTCATCCTTGCATCGATAGACGATCATAGATTGATCTGGAATATGAAATGTGACTTCCCTTCTTTGGAAATTGATATGAGCTTTATATAAAGAAAGCCAATCCATGCAAAGGATCACATCAAATTCCACTATAGGAAGGATCACAAGATTTGCAGGAAGCACATTCCCACAAACTTCAATCGGAGAAAAATTATAAACTTTTGATGCGACTGTTGTGCCATTAGGGGTTGTCACAGCTAACTCAACATCTAATTGTTGAGGTAATACGGTGATATCCATAGAAAAATCATCAGAAATAAAAGAGTGGGTGGATCCAGAATCAAATAAAACATTTGCTACATTAGATTGGATGGTAAGTGTACCTTTCACCACATCATTATCATAATCCACATCACTTATAGAAATTGCATGTGACTTTCCTTTGTCTTTAGCCTTAAGTGTTTGTTGACGTCGACCATCATCATCAACCCTTTGATTTGGGAATTGATTGGCATAATGCCCCATCTCCTTTCACATGAAACATTGAAGTGTAATAGGTTCATTCTGTGTGTCCCTTCCTTTGTTTGCATCATTAGACATCTTGTTCCCATCATTGCGGCATTCAAATGCCCGATGACCTTCCTTTCCACATTTGAAACATTAACTTGTCCCTTTAAGAAAACACCCTCCATGTTTCATTCCACACATTGAGCATAAGGGAAAGATCATATTCTATTCAGTGTGCTCTTTAGATTTTCCTTTGAATTCCATTTTTCACTTCTTATCAAACCCATACGACTGATGGGTTACTCCAATCTCCATCTCGACATTGAGAGCACATCGAACAATTTCCTCGTAGCTATTGAAGTCCCTTATGGATAACACCCTTCGAAGACTTGGTTTTAAGCCACTAAAGAATCGATCGATCTTACTCTCAGGTTGGATAATAATACTAGAAGCATACCTTGAAAGTCTTGTAAAATTTTCTTCATAGGTTCTAACAGATTCATCATCCTTTTGCTTCAGTTCAAAAAACTCTTTCTCCATATTTGTTCGGAGAATACGAGGGAAGTACTTATTGAAAAATATGTTCTTGAACTCGTCCCATTCCATGGACTCAATTTCATCCCTTTGCCTCGTATACTTAATAAGATTCCACCATTGATCAGCATCCCCATCCTAACGATACACTGCTAGGTTGACTTTATCATGTTCAGAACATTGATGAACTGAAAATATCTTTTCAGTAGTACTAATCCATTGTTCAGCAACTAATGGATCAGTAGACCTGATGGAAGAAGGTGGACGCTGCCTCATGAAGGATTAAACAGAATGTTTCTCCTTCCTTTTCTCGTTTGGAAGTCCTGCATGATTCATATCATGGGAATGTTGTGTGAGCATGGCTACAAGAGTTTTCATTACATCTCCCATAACATTTGGTTTCTCAGGGGTACAATCATTGCATTGCCCGTCAAATTCCGCATTAACACGGTTCCTTCGGGTTCCAGCCATTGTATAAAACCAAGAAGAATAGTGTGAGCAACACTAATTATAATAGTAAAACCACACAATCAAGAATAAAATTTCACATTTAAGGTCTTATCCTAAGTTATTCATGGTCATTTCTAAAACACTAAGATTCTGTTCTATGATTAGACTTTTCCTTGGGGTTCTTACTAAGGCTTTCACATTCTAGTTTCCAAAGGTTGACTATACCGTTCCTCTGATACCAACTATAATGACCAATACTTTACATACATTGTTAATACTTCAAAATTGAAGCATACTTATTACAACATATAACAAAACCACGAAATGACCGTATAGGTATAGTGTCTTTATAAACTGGGAAACATAAACAACTGGTTCATAAAGTGTCTACAACATCTCCCATTTATTTTATTATATCTATAGTCCCTTTTGGCCTATCTTACTTAATAAGCTTCTTCCTGACATGGGGAAAGAAAACATACAAAAGGGTGAGCTCAAATTCTCAGTAAGGGTAAACAAAAGAAATATCAATCACATCATATTCATAAGAACATAACATTTTGGAAATCTTAACCTGCAAAAGAGAGCATAATTTCATAACATGGAATAAATCATAGTAGTGAAATGGAATCCCAATAATAATAACTTAAAACATGAAACCTTGTGGCATACACACATAATCATAGAGAATAATTTTTTATTAGTCAAGACTCATTGCCAAGACTATCTTAGTGGACAAAGTCTATTTCGGAACCGAGTTCACTCCTCATTTCTGTCCTGCTTCACTGAACTGGTATAACCTACCGTTCCATCCATGTCTATATAATGAGATATAAAATCATTACCCAATGCATTGGAGGGAGATATAGGTCCCACCCATCTCATAATGATACCATTCTTATGTGTGCCACAAAATCATAAACCATACATCATTGCATAACCCATGTAATAAAAATGGGATTCATAAACAACATGACATCATAAAACAATTCATATAAGATAAAGGAATTCATAAAAATAATTCCATCACAAAATAATCAAATCAATGTAATAATAGGGATAGAATCATAACCCTATATTATCTTAGATGGAGAATAATTTTGATAAAACACTTGAACTCCATTCTTGAGAAAAATATCCTTTCTACTTCAAAAAAATTTTCCTTTCTTAACATGTCATACAATTTTAAACTAAAAGAAGTTGATTAAAAATAAACTTGAAAACTTGTAAAGGAATCTTCTGGGAAATAATTTTTTAAAAATCCATTCATGCCATATAAGTTAAAAAAACATTCTTCCCGTACTTTTGTCGGAAAAGTCAAAAAGTACCTCATACGAAAAACGAAAAAGGATTCCTTTTATATCTTTTTCTAAAAACTCACCTAAGGGTAAAATTGGATTTAATCAATTGTAGGTGGATGGAAAAAATATTACATATTGAGGAAACATGGATGTGGATGATAAAATACACCCCAGTAAATACCAATGTATAAACAATCTCGGATAAAAATGAGATTGTGATATTTCCCTTACCTTAGGTCCAATTTTCTTCGTAAGTGTACGAACCTCCTGTATAATTATTTAAATAATGTTATTGACTTATTCCAGAATCATAATTATTGTTATGATATCATATATGGTCATATTAATAGCTTATTATTAGTAATATTTCATTACTACTTGTTATTCGGGTGTTTATTACTTTTTGTTCTTATGCGTGTTTTGTCGAATAAAGTCTTATAATTCATTTTAGGTTATAGATACCTCATTCCCATAATGTTATTAGTTTAATATATATCATATTACTTAATTTAATTCATTTATATAATCATTATTCATTGAAGATCATGTAGAACGAGTCGCATCACATTGTGGAGACGGTATTCCGTACGTATGCACGAGTGATGATATTGTTCCCATGATTTGTGGAAATGTATTGGAGTGTATATATACTATTTTAGAATCAATATAACTTTACAATAATCATATAGTGTCATTATTTACAACATTATACCCATCCAAGTAAGGTGGTGGTGGAAAATAGATTACACCATGGCGTGGAGACGGTATTCCATATGTACGCACGCGCGGTGACTTCGTTTTCCGTAGGATGGATAGATGGTGAAATAGGGTTGTTTCATACATATAATAACATATAAGTATATGAGTGATACTGATGTTATTACTTCATAATGAAACAACTAATTAAGAAGAATTGGAAGAAGAAATAAAGTTGAAAGAATCGGTAACAAACATTACCTCTTCTTTGAAGCGCTTCTTTGAGAATTCCTTTTAGGGCACTAAACATGGTCTTTGAAAAAGACCATGACCTCTATAATGTCTCTAGGTAAGTGGAGAGGAGAAATTTTCAGGGGCTGGCCGAGCATGAAGGCTCAATGTGGTGTGAGGAAGAGAGGGAGGAGGTTCCCTTTTATAAGGGAGGAGAGGGGCACCTTTGGAATAACTAAAAATATTATTTTATTATAAAAACATATTCGGTTTTTAATAGCTCCAAATTGATATATATCGAATATAAGGTGGGTATGGGTCGAAATAATCTCATCCAATAGAATTTAGACATGTTTAGGTATCAATTTTAACCTTATCATTTAGATTTAAATTTAAGTTAGATAATTTAACTTTTACCGTGTCTTATTGTTTTCTTATACTATAAGGTTAATAAACATAATATATCAAGCCGAAAGAACCCCAACATGTTTATTATTAATATATATAACCTTATCTAAGTTATTTTGACTAACCTTAGATTTTTAGAAATAAAATAACAATTAATAATATAATATTTGTTTTAAACACTATTTTATGTCAATTTTGACATTATTTAGTAATTGATTTTTGTGAAAATCATAACAGAATGATTAGATCGAAAAAAGTTAATTAACTCAATATTAACATGTCATATTAACCTAGAAAATTATTTTAATTCATAAAAAGTCTCAAATTACATTTATTTGGGTATTTATAACATCAATTATGTCAATATTTCATTAATAAGATAATTACTTCATCATCATTGTGTCATAAATAAATTTATTTATTTAATGTCTAAAAATTAAAAATAAAATACCATTATGTTAGAAATTATTTTAGCTTTATAATTAATATTTATAGTCGAATTTGTCTTACGTATAACCCCATATTAACTATGTTTTACTTATTAAACTTTGATTTTAACTATTTTAACCCTTCTTTAAATAAATTAATAATAAATGTCCAAATCTAATCCAAGTGGGCCTAAATGGTCATATTTTATTCCTAAGATTGTTTTCGGTCGAATTACACTTATCCAATAGAATTAGGACATGTGTTAGGGTAATAATAATAACAATTTTACCCTTAATTACCCTATTTACTTTTAACCATGGTAAAAAAAGTAAAAAGTTACAATTCACCAAAAATTATTTTCATCTCATTGAACCAAATTTTAGTCCTTGATATTAACCGTGTATCTTTTATTTTCTAAATTACACTCACAGAAGCGGTAAAATTATGTTTTATGAAAAATTCAGTTTTTTTAACTACCACTTAGTGGTTTCACTATTCATCAAAAATTGAAAGTTTTGAGAAAAATACCAAAATTTCACCCTAGGATAATTTCGATATTCCGAATCCAAAAATGAAGTCCATTTTGAAAAATAAAAATTATAAAATTTCAAAAAGTGTTTATTACTATTCATAACGGCTAGTTTTAATAATATTTTAATAGCATATCGTTGTTTAGTGAAACTCGGTATTGCGTACGACGCAAGCTATCGAGGAAGGCCGCAGTTGCGTGTAAAGAAAGCCAAGATAGTGTTGTGTGTAGTGAAAGATTGCTTTGATAAAAACAAAATATTTCTCATAAAATTTTCGGGCGTTACAACGGTAGTCTGTACGTACGCATAAACGTTGTTTACGTTTTCATATCATATTGAACAGAACAATGTGAATATGATATATGTAAGTACATATATATATATCTCTATCTCTCTCCATTATAATTATTATGTAATATATTACATACTTATTAGTAATATATATTTTTATAATCGTCGATGAATGGTGAACGTGGAAATGAATCTCATCACGTTGTGGAGATAGTAATCCGTACGTACGCACAAGCGACAATATAATTTCTGTAAAGGTGTGGAATTGAAAGGTATATTAATTTTACAGAGACATTAGCTTGTTATTTTCATTACTTATATATATATTACTCATCATTATATCCATCCAAATAACATAGTGTTGAATAACAAATTACACCACGGCTTGTCGACGGTAAACCGTACGTACGCACTCATGGTGACATTACAATTCATAAGATGGATAGAATAATGAATATAGTTGTTACATATTTATAATAACATCACATTATATATAATAAAATGGAGTTATTATTTTATAATGGTAACAACAAAGAAACATTAAGTGGAAGAATAAGAGAACTTGAAAGAGGGCGGTGAAATCATTACGTCTTCTTCGGGTTCTTCCTTTTTATTTGATCAAAAGGGCTCCTTAGGTTGGCTTTCTGACCAAAGTAATGACTCTAGGATAAAATTTGGATAGATGGGAGGATAATTTGTCATGTTCTGGCCGAGAAAAATGGTTTTGGAGGTGTGAATTTGAGAGAAGGGGAAGCGACCTTTTATAAGAGGGGTGAGGGGCACCTTTGAAAAAACATAAAATATTATTTTATAATATATTCATATTCATTTTATAATGTCTAAAAAGTTACTTATTTAAATGATAGGGTGGGTATGGGTCGAACTACTCTCAACCAATAGGTTTTAGACAAGTTTAGGTTACCATTTTAGCGATATCATTTAGATTTAACTCTAAGTTAAATAATTTAACTTTTACCATGTCTTCTTGTATTCTTACACTATATGGTTAATAAACATCCTATATACTGCCAGTAGAACACCAATTGGTTCGTTAATGTCATATATATTTTTATATATGTCTTTTGGCCGAATCATAGATTTTTAGGACCATTATATCAAATAATAATATAATATATTTTTTAATAAATAATTTATGTCAATTTTGACACTATTTGGTATCTGTTTTTTTTAAATAATAACAACCTAATTAATTAAAACGAAATAAATTAAATCAATACTAAAATGTAATATTCACCTAGAAATTTCTTGGATGTCATAAAAACATTGAAATTTTATTTATTTTAATATTTATAATACCTTTTATTTTATTCATTCATTAATAAGGTAATTACACCATCATCATCGTGTCATTAATATATTTGATTATTTAATCTCTAAAAATTATAAATAAATTTCCATTATTTAGGAAATATATATATCTTTCTAATGAAAATTTAAAGTCTATTTTATCTTATTAATGATCCTATATTAAAAATTGTTTAGTTATTAAACATTGATTTTAACTCTTTTAACTCTTGTTGAAATAAAATAATAATAAATGCCTTAATCTAATCCAAGTGGACCTAAAGGGTCATATTTTATTCCTAAGGTTATTTTTGGTCCAATTACACTTATCTAATAGAATTATTACATGTTTTAGGGTATTAATAATAATATCATTTTTACCCTTAATTACCTTATTTACTTTTATAGGTGGTAAATAAAAGTAAAAAGTTATTATTCCCCAAAATTTATTTATATCATATTGAATCACATTTTAACTACTAATATCATCCATTTCTCTCAGAGTTTTGAAATTACACTCACATATGTGGTAAAATTATGTTTTATGTGATTTCGCAAATTCTCCTAGGAGGTGGGTAAAATGCGGTGAAAAGTTCTATAAAACATTTTATATATCTAAGATTATTATAAATTTACTCCAATGAATTTTATTGAACATATATAGTATTATGTATCTATTTTGACCTAAAATAAATTTCAATAAAATAAATAATTATTAAAATAAAAATTTGGTTCTAAACGATAACTAAGTGTTTTTTCACTATTTATCAAAAATTGAATGTTCTTAGAAAAATACCAAAAATTCACCCTAGGATAATTAAGATATTATTCATCAAAAAATGAAGTCTATTTTACAAAATTCAAAACATTTAAGTTGCATTTATAAATTTAAAATTCATTCTCCTTGTCAAAACAAATACTATGTTTTTAAGAAACATTAACTATCCAAAGATTGACACTTGTTTTTGTATAAATTCAATGTGAAATTAATTCCAATGACCAACATTGGATTAAAGGGTAAAAAATAATCTAATTATACTTCTAAATTATTAAAATGTATAATTCAACACTATAAATTATCTTGATTAAAAAAGTTGTTTTTTGTTAAAATATAATATTTTTCACTATTCACCCTAATATGAAAGTTATCAGAAAAACACCAAAAATTTATTGAAACTAAATTCCTATGTCTTGATTCTAATGAAGAAGTTTATTTTGTTAAATTAAATATATAAAAGTTTCAAATATTATATTTAGAAATGGTTCGCGATTAAAAGGCCGTAAAATTGCATTTTTTGAAAAATAATTCTTTTATCTGAAAAAAATGAATTTTTTTCTTACATTATGCCTAAAAAACTCATAATATAGATTCTAAAATTATAAGGATAATATAATGTTCAAAATTCAGTAAATACTATTCATAACGGCTTTTGAACGGCTAGTTTGGTAAGTGGTGATGCACTTGAACTCAATGATGCGTGTAGTGCAACTTATTGAATTAATTTGAAAAATTACATACTATGAAACCTTGGGGTGTTACATATGTACTCAATAAATTATGTGTACTTATATATAGTCGAATTTATTTAAATGAAAATAGGTTTTTGTGTATAAAAAATAATTATATCTCATTTAAAATCATGATGTAATTTCATTATCATAGTCGGTTAATAATGAAATTTGTGGAATGAAAATATGATAGAGGATCAAATACACTCACCATTTTGAAATTGGTTGGAATTAAACATTTTTTCATAATCATGAAATAATGTATTTAATTTATAATCAAAGGCATTTTACAATGGATGTTCTAGAATGGATTAGAGGGGGAGAAAAACCTTACCAAGAAATAATTCTTCTTAAATGATGGGAGGATTTACATAGTGAATTAGAATCTCCTGGATCAATATATATAGAGGTAAAATGAGTGAAAATTCAGAAATATTTGGTTTTAGGTGAAAATTAATGCGGGAATTGGGGGTATTTATAACAAAAGTGATGAGATTGTTTATTATTCTCATAAATTATCCATGAACACCTAGTTATTAAAATACCTCCACTATTCATCATACAATGGTTTACCAATGGTATTTTCCATGTTGGATTATTTTGTTGATTTTTATATTTTTATGAATATATATCTGTAATATAAAATCATTAACATTGTGTAAGTGAGTAACGATCATATAGAATTAAAAAAAATTTTGCTTTTAATGATTCATTATATGTTCATAAAATCAACATTATCACATTTTAGTGTCCAACTTTAATGAAATACCCTTAATTTAGTGGATCCAAACATTTAATTAATTTATTTAATAGTTTTTTACTATTTTTATATCAAAATTCTTCACATATATTCATATACTAATAATTTATTACCCAAAACATTGGTTTCTTCAGAAAATTGTGAAAAATTACAATTGGATAATTTCAATAAGATGATTTAAAAAATATTTTTAATTCATTACAATATTTTTCTAAAAATGATAATTTTATCAACTATATAAAATTTCTTATTTATGAAAAAAATAATTTTTTATCAAATAACAAACATTCTATGAATTATTAAAAAACAATAGGGATATTATGAGATGAATTTATCAATTATAATTTTATATAAATAATTTTTATAAGAGTTTGTAATTAAAATAACTTTAATTTATAATAAATTATTTTAACGTGACATTATATTTTAATTGAAATTAAATATCTACTGAAAATACACTTTTTCACTATATCTATATTGTAATTATCATATTCATGTTATAACAATATATACTTTATTAAATAAAAAACAGTTAAAATGGGATTGGTGATACCTTAACTTCATTTCTTCAAATAATATAAATCCATTATATCACTGTGGTTTAGATACATAACCCCTTATAACCATGGAATTAATCCTAGAGTCATAGTCTGAAATGGTGGTAAGAACTTGAGGTGGCTCAAAATCCATTTATTTAATGGTGATCTCTACTATATTGTTCTCTTTCTTTTTTTGGTTCCTCTTGAGCCTCACATTAGGATGCTTTTTGGGGCATTTTAAAACCCCATTAGTGATCCCTCCCACCAATGACCTTTTAAATGTATTCTATTGGGTATGAATATAGCACTTACGGCCATTGATAATACCTTCTAAAAGAATTAGTTCTATTAATTACCATTATTATACAAGGATTATGTCAGTAACATTATAATATCTATATTTCCAATGGTCATATGCCAGATGGTCATACTGAACAATGATCATAATACCTAAATTTTATCATGCTTTTCCATTTCCCCTTGATATCTCTGATTTTATTCATTTATATATTAAATAAATTTCTATCAAACTAAATTATTCATCATTTTCAAAATTAATATTATATTAAAAACAGTCTATTTAATAACTACGGTGCTATTCTTATGTGTAATAATACATTGATATCGATCTGTTCCACAATTTACCATTTTAGTAATTATTTTGGGTTTAGGAATTTTCCCATTAAATAATAATTCATTTTTACTAGATTTAATTCCTGAAAAAATGTAATGATCTCAATTTATCAAAAAATTCATAATTATTATATTTAACAGTATGATATATTACTAAATATTTAACATATATATTAGGGGAATTCTATATACAAATGTCTCAGTCATTATATTCTTCCATAATATTGAAATTCATCAATAGAAATTTACATTCATACACTAAAATGGTAGAAAATGAGGATACTTCAATTTCAGCACATCATTTGGCACCCATTTTTGTACTTTAAATTTATATTTATTCTAATGATATTTTACTATGGTGGTTTTTTGTAGCACATATCATTGTCTCTATAGTCAGCAATATCTCTATGTTCCTCCTCATAGGTGGGATCATTCTTTATCTTTACTACATCATTATGTTTTGAAGGTGAGGATTTGGTGTATATTCACTCAATGGTGATAAATAGAATACATCATGAATGTGAGACTTTATCAATGGGAGGTATTATTAATTGGCCACTAATAATATGTGATCATAAATATATAATAGGCTAATATAAGGATGAAATATATTTAATTATTCACCATCCTTATCAATCTATTACATGGAGGGATATAAATGTAAAATATTTTTCAATAATTGATAATTCGGTCTCATTGATGGTAACATAAAGGAATCATTTAAAGACATATTGATGCTCTGATGAGTTGAGAAATTTCCTTAACACCTATTAACTAATTTTTATATAAGATCAAACACAAAATGATTTCATTCTCCAATATCTTCCCATCCTAATGGATTTATTCATTTTATTCCATATTGGAATTCGTATTAATACTTAATAATGCTTCAATGGAATATTTTTTTATTAGAACATAACAAAAAGAAGATTCATATCCCTAAATCCTTTAATATATATTAAAAATGGTCTCAAAGTATCATCATACATCTTGATATTTAGTCCTATTAGGAATTTTTTTGAGTATTATAGGATATATTAAAGTTTTAATATATATTTTAATCTTGTTGGTGTCTATTTTAGAAATGTAAGGATAATATCACATCTCAGTCTGATATAACCATAGTTGTGTTCCAAACAACCTCAAAAATTAATTAATTTATTCTATTTATTATTGATCTTGTGGGATGTCTTTTAGAATATAAATTAAATTAGATATCCTTATAAAATAGTACACTATAAATATCATTAATGGAACCGTTACAAAGTCTGTAGTGATTGTATTCTAATTTCATCATAAGAATAATAATTATTGCATCATCCTTTTAAAAATTTTCCAATTAACCCTCACATCCGAGCATACAAAAAAAATTGATGTATATTCCAATGTATCCCACTATATATTTTCTCACAAATAATTGTCTTAGATATCTGGAAACATATTTTTTCTCCCTAAATTGTTGAATGATGTTGGGTTGTGGGAATAATTACAAAGATCCTTAATTTACATAATATTAATTGGTATTGATATCCATCTCCAAAATATCTAAATCTACTCTTATCAATATTTAATTTTAAGTATTTATCCTTGTTCAAAATATTCACCTTCTTTTTGTTATCCAAACCATCTCTTTTAGATTTTTTATTCATCAAAGACGTGGACATTAGAGAAGTGATTTTTGAATGGTAAGATGATTTCACTTCATTTATTATTCCCCAATCAATCATTTTCTTGTAAAAGTATATTGAATCCTCATAAATCATCATCGTTGAAATGATTTTATAATCCTCTATAGTCAATAAATCTAATATTTAATTAACCTCACTCATTGGAAATGGGTTGAACAGTTATATTTTTTTTCTTCTCTATCTACCATATTTGATTCATTTTGATATCTTTTTTGGTAAATGTAATGAATAGGTTATTTTTATCTACAAATATCTCAAACCTTAATTCATATAGATTATTAATCTAAATCATCAATGTGGTGATTACTACAGCTAAATACATATCTTTCATAGTAAAATTTTAATCATGTACCTTCACCTATTGATGCGAATAGGCTATAAAATTATCATTTTTATAGAGGATACTTCATATTTCATTATTGAATACATCATTATTGAAAAAAAATCATTCACCGTAGGTGGTACAAGGCTCTATATGTGTATTGAATATCTTGTTCTTTATCACTTTGATTTATCATTGAAATTCATAATTGTAAAAAAACATTTATCCAATTTTCGTATATAATTAGTAGTGGATTTGAAAAATGATAACAGATTGTCATAAGGAAAAAATTGTACCATGAAAATTTGAGGAATCAATGGGTTGAGGTTTTATATATTTTATGATCCTTTCCATAACCCCCTTTGTCTTCAAAGGATCAAAAGATAAACAATATATTGTGATCTTGTGCATCAAGAAAGATACAATCATTGTAACAAATTAATAATTAAATTTATTTTAATATAATTTCAATTTACATAGATTGTTTAATATAGTAAATTTATACAACCGATGTTCCTTCTTACATTTGGATTAGACAAGAATAAAATCTAAAATTCTACCATAATATTTTATATGTAATATCTAAAATGTCTATTTTTAATTTCCTAGACCTCTTCGGTCTATTATTTTATGAAAATATTGTGTTAGTGGTGTTCTGGGAGCTCAATGTGATTTAATCCTAAGACATTTCAAAATTTCTAGATCATTGATCAATGTTTCAAATTCTATGAAAAATATCGTTGTTGAGACAGATGTGAACAATAACATCGGTGAGACAGATGTTATTAGTTTCATCGATGAGCCAGATGTGAACATTGTCAACAATGAGTCATGATAGTAACTGACATCAGTGACACATATTGGTGGGTCACATGTGTGTAGGTCATCTATTGGTAGGTCATCTTTCAGTAGGTTGTCTTTCAGTAGGTCATTTGTCGGTAGGTCATCTGTAGTTAGTTCTTGTGCTATAGGTTTTCTGTTGGTAGGTCCTATATTAGTATGTAGTCTATCAGTAGGTCTTCAGGTAGTAGCTTATTTGTTGGTAGGTCCTAATTCAGTAAGCCATCACTTGGTAGGACCTCTACAAGTATGTCATCAGTTGGTATGTGCTATACTATTTCATGATAAGTCAGTTGACATTGTTTATTGCTTCCTATAGTATTACATGTTTGAAAATTTAATTGAATTAAAACAAATTAAAATCCTAGATTTAATTGATTTAAGGCCTTTTAAAATACCATAACTCCTATCTAAATTTTTCAAACAGAAAAAATTCCATTACTAAGTAAAACTATATATTATTGACTAGATCTGCCTTTAATTACAAATCTAAATCATATTTTTACCGCACCTTCATTTAGATTTTCGAAAGGGCACAGATACTATCCACCATTAATCTTCATTATCCTTTCTAATGGTATGAGTAACCCTAATAAAAAGTTCATGATTAGTTTTGTTATTGTCCTATCCTTGGATAGAGTCCCCTTAGCGCTATCCTTGTTATATATGCACCCCTGTTTTGGATCAGCCAGGAAGTGTCGATCCTTCTTTGATATAATGTATGTCCTACCACCGTTATTCATGGTTTCTCAATCAATATCCTACTATTTATCTTTTCCATGTTATGTAATTTGATCTCCATATTTATAATGAAGACTTCTTTGGTGTTGGATCATGCAGTTGTGTCGCGACATCCTCTGGTGGGTGCAACCATTGTGGGAGAGTTGATCATGATCCTTTGTGTTGGCACATTCTCATGGGAGGAATATTAAAAACCATTTGAAGTAGGGGATTCCCGGATCAACTATTCTTTTTATGTGAAGTAGTATAGGTAGCATGTTTTATCCAAAATTTTATCATGAAATTTACATATTAAATAATTGACCATGACTAAAAATTGGTACCAAATTTTTAGTGATATTTTTTCATCGTGATTTTCTCGATAGTGTGATATCTATTATTTTCCTCTTTAACATTTCATTATTAATATAAATTGGTAAAGAACATAAAGATGGGATTAATTGATGATTAATTGTATAATGTTAATGATTCATGTTAATGAATCTTTTTGTTGTTGTTGTGATTTGATGATAATAAAATGGATACCGTTCTTCCAGTTTAAGTAAACCAATTAACTCAATATATATTGATGAAACATTTTTTTGATAAAGATAATTTTTTAATGGGTTATCGGCTACCCAATTTCATATAATAGAATAATTCCTTAATCTTGGAATCTTTGAGTGATCATTTTGTGTGATGTTTGAATGCCTTTTTTAGGGCCAAGATCCCAGTTGTTATGTTTTTTTTGCTGCTACTTGTGTAGTGGTGTGAGCCTATGATAAATTATCCCATACTGGTGTTTTGGTCTATGGGGGAAAGGACGCCCAGTGGTTGGGGTATAATATGATGCCTAGTTTGTGGAGATTCATCAGTTTATGTGAGAGGGTGTCGGGGAGGACACCCGAGATGATGTAATGGGATGATGATGGGCTAACCCATTGATCTGAAAGTTGTTGTTATTGAAATTGATTTTTTCTTATCTACACTAATTTATCCACTTCATGGGGAAGATGGTCTTTCATACCCTCAGTCCAAAATATGCGATGACACATAGGGTATTCCATGTGATTTCCATGTTTAGCTTCTCGGGGATGGATTATCATGCACTCTTTCAATGGGTGGAAAATATTTTATGGGTAGTTCATCTACTCACTGTGTGAAGACCTTTGTGTTTGGAATCATAGAATGTTTCCTTAGAATACATAGAAATATGGAAAATTGTTAATTCTTCTAATAAATGATTTAATATATTTAGTAAACCCATGGGGTTCGAACTTGGTTGGATGAAATTCCATGGTAATTTTTCTAAGAAGTCATGGTCTCAGTTTTGTTATGCCTGGAGGGAAGGAATCTTGGTTTGAATCGTGTTGGGATATATTGTGGTAAATGTTAATGGTTATTTAATTGTTTAAGAATTAATTAATGAAATTTGTACATAATAAAAATAGGTAATATAATTTAAAATATCTCATTGATTTTTTGTCCATATATAGGATATCCAGTCATAGGAGTAGAAACCAGAAGTTTAATAGGCTTCAGCTGTAGTGGACTCTATGAATTTCTTATGCCCATAGGGCGGATGTGAGATATATTATATTCTGTAATTTGTGTTTTTTATACACTACTACACCCTTTCAGTTAGGGAAACATACACCCCAAGGATCTTGATCCCTAGCATGTGTTTTCCCCAAAACCTCGATGGTAGTGTGGATGAATCACTACCCCTTTGGTCCCACTATCTTCTCCTGGTAGATTCTTTTGCTATTATGCCTGATGGTTAGTTTTCGCAATATATGTGTGTAATGGGCTATTAGGGATTATGTTTATTTCACACACATATGTTCAGAATATAGTTTTTTATAGACTACTATATGTGTAGCATGTATAGGATGTGGTGGGTTGAAGATCCTTATTCATTGTATGGGATATAGTGGCTTGAGGTATAATACCAGTAGTTTGATACACGTTATGTGGGTTGTGGTGGTTCCCAAGAAAATTACTAGTTAATTTTGGATATGTGGATGTGGTGGTGGTGTATATTCATGAGGTGTATGTTGTGTTACTACACCCATGTGTCTTCAGGCTAACCTTTTTGGAGAGAGATGCTCAGGACATGAGACATTGAGGAAAATCGGGAAACTAGTAGGGAAGTGGTAGTAGGGTACCCGTTACATTATTTATTATATTATGTACTATTTTACAAGATACTTGGTGATAGTTTCCATGGTGAGGCTAGGAAAATAGTATACCTATTTAGGTGATGATTTAGTTTCACTTGTCATTCTGAATTCCCTAGCATGGTTTCATTACTGTTACATAGGAGGCTCTAGGGAGGGTCTTACATAGTACATTGTTATAATCAAGGTTTGTTATATAATCTATTTTCTAGGTCACATGGATATGTTTGGAGATCAGGATGGTTACTATAAGGATGGGTTTTCAGAAGCAATTTTGGATTCGTGGTCACTGCTATTTTTACTTTCTTAGGTACCTATAGTTTTCCTTTTCAGTTTTGATAGTTTTTTATGACATTACATATTTTTTCTTGGTTTTATTTTATATTTTATCCCGATAAGGAGATGTTTGGTGTTTATCTTATCTCTATCTTTTTTATTTGTTCTCTTTGAGGATAGAAACTCCCATCAGTGTTCTTACTATACCAAAAATTCAAGTCACCAAAATGAGGCCTACTAGAGGCAGGACATGGAATTCGTTATCTCTTTTCTAAAAATTTTGGCCATGAGGTGTACAATGTGTGGGGTGGGGGTCATGACAGAGTGGTATCATAGGTTCTGGTTGAGGGATATAATAGAGTTTAGAGTTATGAACATTTGAGGTTGCATTGGTTTGTTAGAAAATAGTTTCAATGTGTTTAGAAAGCACTGTAAACATGGGTTACTGGCGGAGACACATGTATTTAGGGCCCAATATGATTTTTACATGGATCTTTAAGCATACAATAGATACTAACTGAATTGATAATAGTTGTATGGTAATTTACTAGGAAAGGATCACATATGATTATTTTTTTATACTATGTCTTAATGGATAGAAATTGATATAGGGTAACCTAAAATGATTAAAAACAATTAATTAATGTTATTCCTTCCATATTTTAGGTTTAAGATCTAAAACTTTTTTCTGTTTGCAGGTATGGATCCAAGTCAGCATCCATGATAGGTTCATGTAGATATTTTTTATTAGGTTTCACCTGTAGATTTCCATAGAACAACGGTTGACAATTAAGACACTTGGAGGAGGAAACTTTGAGAGTCTCAATGTAAAATTAGAAATAATTATGAGGGATATGTTTTAGATGCAGTAAATGAATAATAGTTGGTGGATGTTGAGATAGCATTCAGTTTTATATGTTCTGAGAAGAAGAACTTGTTTTCATTGTTTGTGACAATGTTCCATTGTGTACTGAGGCAGCAGTGGTTAATTTTCCCCAGATATCTGGAGGAGTCGATAGTCTCATGGGAGGAGTTTTGAGTCCAGTTTAGTTTCACATTTAATTCATTGACCATGCAGGTTTCCATTTTCTATGAGCTTCTTACCCTTCGTTAGGGGAGTTTTAGTGTGCGATAGTTTAGAATCCATTTCAGGAACCTTGTGTAATATTTCTTTCACCTATTTCAATATGAGGAGACCATTGGAGGCTTTTTGAGGAGGTTTTTCGTCCAGATATCCAGCACTGGGTCTTCCCAATTTTGTTGAAGACATATCCAAAGGTGCTGGGATGGAAAGAGTTCATTGAGAGGACGTTGGAAATAACCTATTCATTGAGAGAGGGGATTTGTCCTGATTATTCACAAACTAGTTATGTGGTCCAAGGTTCCTTGTTTTCATGGAATAAGAGTTTCCATTCATCTATGGTTTGTCTCAACCCTCAGTATCTCATTTTTTGGGTGGTTTCTCTTAGACCTATGAAAAGGTATCAAGTGAATGTTTTTATTATTATCGTCGTGGTGATTAGTAGTGATCGATTCCATGTTTTCTAAGTAATTAGTATGTGTCAGGTTCTCTTCATTAGGTTCCTTCTTTACGGTAGTTCCATACAAGGTAGCACATTAGGATGCCCCAGATTTGGATCATCATTGATAAACTGAGACTGGGAGAGGATAAACCCGAGATTCTACTCACCCTCAAAGAGTTGAGAGTCACTATGGAGGTGGTCATCGTTTGGGTCAGGGAGGTCAAGGACCTTGTCATTGTAAGCATCATGTGTTATCATTTATAGCACCAGGAGAGACAAACATCATTCAATATACCCTATTCTAGGTTCTAATTGGTTATATTATTTATTTGATTGAGGATTGACACAACACTTCATATAACCTACCCTAGTATGAAGTTTGTCGAAACTGTGATCGATTGTCGGGGCACCACTGGTCTTTGGGTTATTTCCTTTGTTTACGAATTAAATCATATGATTTCATCAACAACATTGATTGATTTTATTCAGTGTAGGCTAATGCGGATTTCTTCTGGAGGCATGTGGTGTTCTTCGTAGCTGATTGAGAGACACGAGTGTTTGTTTGTGAGTGAGATCCTCATATGGGTTAGAGGCATGTCCCTTCCTTTTCATCCATATTGGACGACCTGATGTTGAGTTCATCACAGGATTATGAATTTATAATTCCCAGGGACATAGAAGAATACCTTGATGTCTTTACATAAATGGTTACGTGGTTACCCCATCAATTGGAGATCAATTTTGGGATAGAGTTGAATCAAGGATTTTCTCTAATCTCGAAGTATCCGTATAGAATGGTTCCTTATAAGTCATGGTAGTTTCATAAAAAAACTCAATAGTATATTGTAGTATGGTTTTGTTTGGATGATATTATCACTATGCGGTGCAACAGTTTTGTTCATGATGAAGGATGATGACAGGTTTTGGTTGTGTGTTGATTATAATCACCTAAGAAATGTGAAAATAACGAAATTCTATACTCTTATATGAATTGATGATTTATTCGATCCACAGAAGGGTGAAATTTTGTTCTGAATGTTATATTTTTTATATGGATATCATCAAATGAATGTGAAGAATGAGGATTTCGTGATGACTATATACCATTTTCTTCTTGGGAATTATGTGTTCATTGTTTCTTTGTTACATGTGACGAATGCTCCAGTTGTTTTCATGTGGTTGATGAACGTTATGTTTCATTGGATCTTGGATAACATAGTGGTGGTCTTCATCAATGAAATCATTATGTACTCCATGTCTATGGATGATAATGAAAAGTAACTATATGTTGTTTTGAGAGTTATTTGTAAACAAAATCTCTTTGGGATATTGTCTAATAATGATTTTTGTGATCAAGAAGTCAGTTTATTTGGGCATGATGTATCCCAGAAGGGATATATGTCACAGACTGAATCTGGTCACCACAAATACCGGCACACAACATGACATGTAACAAGGACTGAGAGGGATTAATTATCCCCACATGCAGTAACCAATGTATGAGTATCAAATAATTATGTTTGGGAATGATTTTCTTGAGTATGAAATCATAAATCCTTAAAAACAATCCATAAGATAAATTGGAAATTTTCATCCCAAAAAGTCATAAAAAAAACCCAGAATTGAGTACATGTCTTTGCATATAGTACAAGATCTCAAAATACAAATAAACAATGTATCATTACATCCACAAGGACTCCAGTCGACAAGGGCTCATCACCCACAAGTCTTCTCCCCAACTCCTCTACAAGGATGGAAACATACACCACAGACCACCATCACCCAAAGCCTTCCATTTACCTAGGTCTAGAATAATAAATTATACTTACACCCAAGTGGTGTATGTGTGGTGGAGACTAATCCCAATATGATTCCACCCTACGATTCCTTATTGAATTCTATATAAGCTAAAAAAGAAATAATTTTTAATATGCAAAGAAAAGTGGTGAAAAATTCCACGGTGTAAAGTAACCGCAATAAAAATATGGTGTCGTGGAGGAGACACTTGTTGGGATGTCTCCCATTACCTAGTTGTCCCCAATAATGATCCATATATTTATGTTATAGTTTTTTTTATCCAAATTTTAAGTGAAACAGGGGAAAAACCCATCTGTTCCACTAGCCATACTAGTACATATCCGCCCCACCTAGGTACCAGGACTCCCCCTTTGTGCTCAAAAAAATTCAGCATGCTATAGAAATCCCTTTTCATATGAAACACCACTAATTGTCACATACAATTAGTACAATATCTATGAACATTTTAAACCACTTAAAACACACAATAAAACACATTTTATTTTAATAAAATTATTCCTCAAAAATCCCTCATCGTTTTCCACCAAAAACTCTTGGAAATTTCCACCTTTCATAACATGTGCGTACTCAAAATTCACCAAAAAATTTGATTCCTAAATACATTTTAAAAAAACCAAAAAATAAATTTTAGGGAAGCCCAATGTAAACCAATAAATGTTATCTTTGTAAAAATTCCATTATTAAAAAAACGTGAAACATAATGTTCACAAGATCAATAAACACCATTAAAACACACATTCGAAGCAACAAACAAAGGGGTTAAAAATTAAAATCATGATGTGCAGAATTATAACTTTTCAATAATATAAACTAAATATTTTTATAGGGCCACCCTAATTTATCCATTAAAACATTTAATGGAACCCCCCCCCAAATTTCACATAAAACCAGGCAATAAAATTTCATTTTCATTACAAACTCCACTACAACCAGTTTTCAAAGCAATAATCAAATGAAATGAACATGAATATATCATAAACATAGCATGAAAATTCAAATAAATAGAATAATCATTGAATCATCTACCAGATTAAAAAAACCCTTGAATCCTTTGTTCAAAAATTCAATTGCACCACTATCGCACCTCAAGGAATGTAGAGTGAACATAAAATCTGAATATTGGACCAAGAAAACCCAAATTTAATCCCAAGGTGAGAAACCCTAGTTTATGGACATTAGTATCCTCATGGATCAGGGAAAAAGCACTATGAAAATTTAATGAAACCATATGAAAAATGAAAGAATAATGAAGGAGACCCACTTACTTGAGGGATCTTAATTAAATATCCACAAATAAACTAGTAGATGATTTTTAAATTAGCCAAACATTACATGCAGGTTCTAAAAATGATTATTAAATCATGTATGAATAGTGTAACACCCTGAGATTTTATGAAAAATATTATTTTTAATTTCATTAATAACTTTTGTTGTACACTACACCAAAAGGATCTTGCACAACACGCATCCCTAACTTGGCTTGCATTACATGCAATCACGACCTTCCACGATAGCATGTGTTGTACGCAATACTGAGTTTCGCTAAACAATGATACGTTATATGAACTACCTGTTATGAATAGTATCATATACACTTTGAATTTTATAACATTATTATTCATATTACACATTTTCTAGAACATGGTATGAGAACAAAATCAATTTTTTGAGTAAAATATTTATTTTTCAAAAAATGTAGTTTTGCCGCATTTTGATAGCGCACCCACATTAAATCTTGTTTTTGACATGTCTATAAGTTCAATTTGACATAATAAAATTCTTCTTTGGAATCAGGATATAAAAATTTACTTTGGATAAATTTTTCATATTATTCTGATAACATTCATATTTTAATGAATAGTAAAAACACGCTATATTTTAATTAAAAACAACATTTTTCAACATAATAATTTATATGGTTAGATTATTTTTTTAATTGGGTTTAAAGTGTAATTAGAATATGTTTTTACCATTTAATCCAATGTTGGTCATTGAATTTATTTAACTTTGAAATTGGATATAAACTTGTATCAATCTTTTGATAGTTATTGTTTCTTAAAAAAACATGCTATTTGTCTTGATAACGGGAATTAAATTTAAAATTAATTAATTCCACTTCTATGTTTTGAATTTTGAAAATTAGACATCAATTTTGAATTTGGAATATCAAATATTTCTTAGGCTGAATTTTTGGTATTTTTCTGAAAAACTGCCATTTTCGATGAATAGTGAAACCACTTAGTGGTAGTTAAAAAAATGACATTTTCATTTAAATGAAATTTTACCACTTCTGTGAATTGAATTTCGAGAATCCAAGAGACATGGTTAATATCAAGGACTAAAATGTTGTTCAATGAGATGAAAATAATTTCTGGTGAATAGTAACTGTTTACTTTTTTTTAACACGGTTAAAAGTAAATAGGGTAATTGAGGGTAAAAATTATATTATTATTACCCTAATACATGTCTTAATTGTATTGGATATGTTTAATTCGACCAAAAACAACCTTAGGAATAAACTATGACCATTTAGGCCAACTTGGATTAGATTAGGACATTTATTATTAATTTATTTAAAGAAAGGTTAAAATAGTTAAAATCAACATTTAATAACTAAATCATTTTTAATATAGAGTTATACAAAAGATAAAATTGACTATAAATATTAATTTGAAAGATAAATATATTTAATACATAATTATATTTTATTTGTAATTTTTAGACATTAAATAATTTAATTTATTTATGACACAATGATGATGCAATAATTATCCTATTAATGAAATATTGACATAATTGATGTTATAAATACCCAAATAAAAGACATTTTAGACTTTTTATGAATTAAACTAATTTCATAGGTTACTATGACATGTTAGTATCGATTTAATTAACTTTTTTCTAACTAATCATTCTTTTATGATTTTCACAAAAATCAATTACCAAATAGTGTCAAAATTGACATAAAATATTTTTTAAAACAAATATTATATTATTAATTGTTATTTTATTCCTAAAAATCTATGGTTCTGAAAAATGACTTATATATGGTTTTATATATTAATTATAAGAAACTTCGGGTTCTTTTGCCTTGTTATAGTATGTTTATTAACCTTATAGTGTAAGAAAACAAGAAGACACGGTAAAAGTAAAATTATTTATCTTAAAGTTAAATCTAAATGATAAGGTTAAAATAGATACCTAAACTTGTCTAAATTCTATTGGATGAGAGGATTTCGACCCATCCCCGCCATAGCTTCGAAATAAATCAATTTGGAGCTATTTGAAACCGAATATTACTTTATAATAAAATAATATTTTTAGTTATTCGAAAGGTGCCCCTCTACTCCTTTATAAAAGGGAACCTCCTCCCTCTCTTCCTCACACCATTTTGAGCCTTGAAGCTCGGCCAACCTCTGCCAATTTAACTTCCTCACTTCCCTAGAAACATCTTAGAGGTCCTGGTCTTCTTCAAATACAAATTTTATTTCCCTAAGTGGAGGTCTCAAAGATGCGCTTCAAAGTAGAGGTAATGTTCGTTACCAATTCTTTCAACTTTATTTCTTCTTCTACTTATTCTTCATTAGTTGTTTAATTATTGAGTAATAGCATCAGTATCACTCATATACTGATATGTTATTATAATTATGAAACAACCCTATTTCACCATCTATCCGTCCCGTGGAAAACGAAATCACCGCGCGTGCGTACGTACGGAATACCGTCTCCACGCCGTGGTGTAATCTATTTTCCACCACCACCTTACTTGGATGGGTACAATGGTGTAAATAATGACTATATGTGATTATTGTAATGTTATATTGATTCTTAAATAGTATACATACACTCCAATACATTTCCACGATCATGGAAATGATATCATCGCTCGTGCGTACGTACGGACTACCGTCTCCACGAACGCGATGAGATTCATTTTCCATGATTAACCATTCAAGAATGATTATAAAGTATATATAATTAATAATAATAAAATATATGACATAATAATGCTACTTTATTTAATTATATATATATGTATGTCATCTATTTAATTTCATTCAATTAAATAAGGAAACAAAAACAGAGTTCATGCGTACGTACGGACTACCGTCTCCATGAACGGTGTATTTATTTCCATTTATTGATCTATTATATATATTTATATTCTGAATATATATTATATATAAATCATCTTTTACATTCTAGATATAAGTAATCATGATCTAAGTAATCATATGAATAATTACAAGTTAAAACACGAACGAAAAATGAAACGATTTTGCCCAAAACACTACATTAACATAAATTTACAAAAGAATGGGTAATATAAAGTCATAATTGAACCATATATGATATAATAAAAATGAATATGATTCTTTAATAAGTAAATGTCATTATTTAAATCATTATACATGAGGTTTGGATATGTACGAAGCATATCAGACCTAAGGTAAGGGATTATTTTGCAAATCTCACTTTTATCCGAGATTGCTTATTCGAAAGTATTTACTGGGGTTAATGCAATTGTCCATGTCCATTTTTTATAAATGTGTTTTCATGTATGTTTAAATCCCTCTTTACCCATTTTTACTTTTAACCCATGGTATGGAAGGAATCTTTCTTTTATTTACCCTACATGGTACTTTTTGACTTTTCCGAAAAAAGTACGAGAATAATGTTTTTTTAACATATATGACATGAAAGGATTTTTAGGGTTTTATAAAGCCTTATTTTCGGGAAGCTTCCTCCAAATGATTTCATGACTATTTTCAAAAAAATCCATTTCATTTAAAATTGGATGACATTTTTTGAAAAAAAATGATTTTGAAGAAGAAAGGATATTTTCCTCAAGAATACATTTCAAGTGTTTTATCAAAACCATTTGTCATATAAGATGACATTATTCCATATGTGTATGTTTCAAGTTTCAAGTCTCTATGGTTTACATGGTTTCACTTTTCTTATTATGAAATGATATCAATTTCTTTTATATGGATTATGTGATTATGGGATGATGTTTATGAAACCCATTTTATTTGTTGGGTTATTATGAATAATGTATGTTTATTTTGTGGCACAAGTAAAAATGATTTCATTATGAAATTGTGGGACCTATATCTCCCTCCAAAACAATGGGTAAAGATTTATATCTCATTATATATACATGGATGGAATGGTAAGTTAATCTGGTTCAGGGTTATAGGACTGAAACGAGGAGTGAACTCGATTCAGAAAGGGACTTTGTCCACTTAGATGGTCTTGGCAGCAATACCTTGGATACTATGGAAATCATGACATGTGCTTAATGGTTTCCACAATTACATGTTTTATTCCCATTATATTTTATCATGATTTATGTTCCATTATGATATATTCCTTACATAATTCCATGATTTATGTCTTTGCTCAAGGTTTCAATGTTTAGATTTCATGTTCACATTTTTTTCTTTCAAAGGTTTTTGGATTGTTTTATGTTCTCTATGTTTTCTCTTACTGAGCATTTGAGATCAGCCTTTTTATGATTATTTTCCCCAAGAAATAAAGAAAGGTTTTATGTAAGGAAACAAAAAGGGGAAGATTGTTATGGGAGATGTTGAAGATCTTTCAACATGATTAGATGTTTATATTCCGAGTTTCCAAAGACACTAAACTATTATGATCCTTGTGTGTCTGTTTTTGTTATGTATTAAGTATTCTGCAAAAGTAATGTATTGTCTATGTACGTCTTGATTCGGGTCTCTACAGTTGGTATCAGAGGAAAGGTTTAGTTAACCTTTGGAAACTAGGATGCGAAAACGTTAGTGAGAACCCTAGAGATATTTCTAAGGTATGTCTAGGGATGTCCCTAAGGATAAGTATACATATAAGATATAGTCATACAACTATGGTAACGATCATATAATTTAACCTAAGATTTTAGATATTGACGGAACTCCCCTTACACTATGTTGTTTTCCCTAGAATGATTTTTTCCTCTCACACTATTCGTTTTGGGTTTTAGAAAATGGATTGAAACAATATGATTCACGATACTGGAGGATATGATGGACAATGGAATGATATTCTTCATGAGCAACGAAATGAAATGGGATTCGGAATTCCAAACATCATTATTATGCCGAATTAGCAATCTCATAATATGATCAATAATCTCAGTTTTGGTATGTTTCCTGACTCAGCTAATAAGAGAAAGATGGAGTTTCATGATGATCATAGAGGAAAGAAAGTTCAATTTCCCTCATGTAAGTCATGTGGGAAGAGGAATCAAGAGGGAATGTTTCAAAGGAACTGGAAGATTCTTTGTGTGCGGAAAAGAAGGACATAAATCTAGTAAGTGCAAAGGAAAACGTTCAGTTAACACCATGGACAAGGATAATGGTATTGCTAAGACATCAACAATGGTTAAGTGTTTTAAATGTGGAATGTACGGGCATTATGCAAACCAATTCCCTAAGGGAAAATCTCATAAAGAGAATCAGCATGGTCATATGGGTAGTATTTATGTGGATGATGATGAAGAGACTACAAATGATATGTGAGATGAAAGAATTGTTGAAGCTCGGTCAATGGTTTAAGAAGTTAGTGGAATGATTACATGTTTATCAAGTGTAATGTTGTATAAGTAATCTCATGGTACTATGGAATAAAGAGACATCTAAGGATAGTTACACTATTGTATTTCCTTATGTTTTGAATGTGTATAATGAATGGTACCAATAACCATGAAAGGTTATTCAGATATTTTTGGAAAGTAGATGATATGCGCATAATGAAGGGATAAGGAGAAAATTAAATGTTTAATAGTATTCATGAGCTCATGACTGATATAAGGATAAGGTTATATCATGGTTTGAGTATATAGAATTTTTGGATTTTGGTATTTGGAAAGAGTTAACTTTTGACAACATTCATGTTTTCATTAAGGTTTAATGGGTATTCATTTTTCAGGAGAATACATGATTAAGGTATTCACATGATTAGAATGTGACCAAAAAGATATATGGGGGATAAATGATGGTATTCGCATGCTTGGATGATGACATTTCAAGTAATCGTTTTCTTTATACTATGAACTTGGACCGAAGTATTTTAGATAATGATTTTAATGGATTATGTTGGACACAAGTTATTATTGTTTAAGGATAGAACTTTTTTCGATATTATTGATGGGTTATTATAGTAATGTAGTTTTAGAAAAAGGACAACCTCCAGGACATGCGACAACCCATCGCGTCGGACAAGGCTGTGTGAATCAAACCCACAACCGAAGAACGATAGGCCTCCATTGCCTACCACTGGCCTACAAGAAGTCCCTGGTCAGTATAAATTAGTTTCATTATATTAAGTAGTATGATAGATGAAGTATAAGTCCATTTTTGGAACCATATAGGATTAATCTCAACATAAATGGACTTATACATATATATATATTTTGCTAACCTTATTTTTGAGACAGGTGCAATGACCTATCATTATATCACATGATCTGCTAACACTTCATGGAAGACAAATTTAACTTCATTTCTTTAATTTATGAAGTGGAAATTGTTTAAAGCACAAACAACAGTGAGATTATACAGAAATAAAGTAAGAATTCTTCTAATTCAAATTATTCAACTTTAGGGAAATGAACTTGGAAACAAAAATGTTGTTCTAGTACTCTCATATCTGATGAATCAGATGGTACCTTAGATCATCACAAATTTATGGCTTTATTGGCTTTTTCATAGCCATGTTCTCTACAACTCTCCATCAGAACGTGATGGTTAGATTTTTCATCCATATCCATATTTTCACCTATGTTCTCCTACGTGGAAACCTAGTGATGAGTTAATTTGGGTAAATGCTACATTTCATACATTAGTTTTTAAATCCATGTTTTGGTATTCCTTTTTACGATGTGGGTTTCTATTAAAGAAACTTTCGAGTAGTAAACCATTTATAACCCCGACGAATTTCGAGGGCAAAATTCATTTTAAGGGGGGTAGAATGTAACACCAGGAGATTTTATGAAAAATATTCTTTTAAATTTTATTAATGACTTGTGTTGTACGCTACACCAAATAGAGCTTGCACAACACGCATCCCTGACTTGGCTTGCATTACACGCAATCATGACCTTCCAAGATAGCGTGTGTTGTACGCAATACTGAGTTTCGCTAAACAATGATATGTTATATGAACTACCCGTTATGAATAGTATCAACTACATTTTGAATTTTATAATATTATTATTAATCTTATACATTTTCTAGATCATTGTATGAAAAAAAATCAAATTTTCGTGCAAAATAATATTTTTCAAAAAATGTAGTTTTGTCACCTTTTGATGGAGCACCCACATTAAATATTGTTTTTGACATGTCTATAAGTTCAATTTGACAAAATAAAATTCTTCTTTGGAATCAGGAAATAAAAATTTACTTTGGATAAATATTCCATATTATTCGGATAACTTTCTTATTTTAATGAATAGTAAAAACACGATATATTTTAATTAAAAACAAATTTTTTCATCACAATAATTTATATGGTTATATTATCTTTTTAATTGGGTTTAAAGTGTAATTAGAATATGTTTTTACCATTTAATCCAATGTTGGTCATTGTAATTAGTTTCACTTTGAAATTTGTTATAAACAAGTATCAATCTTTTTATAGTTATTGTTTCATAAAAAACACGCTATTTGTTTTGATAACATGAATTAATTTTAAAATTAATTAATGCCACTTATATGTTTTGAATTTGGAAAAATAGACATCAATTTTGAATTCAGAATATCAAATAATTCTTAGGCTGAATTTTTGGTATTTTTCTGAAAAAATGCAATTTTCGATGTATAGTGAAACCACTTAGTGGTAGTTAAAAAACCGACTTTTTTATTTAAATGAAATTTTACCACTTCTGTGAATTGAATTTCGAAAATCTGAGAGACATGGTAAATATCAAGTACTAAAATGTGGTTCAATGAGATGAAAATAATTTTTTGGGAATATAACTTTCTACTTTTTTTTACCACGATTAAAAGAAAATAGGGTAATTAAGGGTAAAAATGATTTTATCATTACCCTAACACATGTCCTAATTCTATTTTATAAGTTTAATTTGACCAAAAACATCCTTAGGATTAAAATATGACTATTTAGGCCCACTTGGATTACATTAGAACATTTATTATTAATTTATTTAAAGAAGGGTTTAAATAGTTAAAATCAATGTTAAATAATTAATCATTTATAATATAGAGTTATACCAAAGATAAATTCGACTATAAATATTAATTATAAATCTAAAAAGATTTAATACATAATGATATTTTATTTTTATTTTTTATACCTTAAATAATTTAATTTATTTATGACACAATGATGATGCAGTAATTATCTTATTAATGAAATATTGACATAATTGATGTTATAAATACCCAAATAAATTTAATTTGAGAATTTTTATGAATTAAACTAATTTTATAGGTTAACATGACATGTTAGTATTTATTTAATTAACCTTTTTCGAACTAATCATTATTTTATGATTTTCACAAAAATCAATTACCAAATAGTGTCAAATGTGACATCAAATAGTTTTTAAAACAAATATTATATTATTAATTGTTATTTTATTCCTAATAATCTATGGTTCGGTCAAATGACTTAGATATGGATTTATATATTAATAATAAGAGACTTGGGGTTATTTTGGCTTGTTATAGTTTGTTTATTAACCATATAGTGTAAGAAAACAAGAAGACAAGGTAAAAGTAAAATTATTTAACTTAGAGTTAAATTTAAATGATAAGGTTAAAATAGATTCCAAAACTTTTCTAAATTCTATTGGATGAAAGTATTTCGACCCATCCCCACCTTATCTTATAAATAAATCAATTTGGACCTGTTAAAATCCGAATATGACTTTATAATAAAATAATATTATTAGTTATCCCAAAGGTGCCCCTCTCCTCCATTATAAAAGGGAACCTCCTCACTCTCTTCCTCACACCATTTTGAGCCTTGAAGCTCGGCCAAACTCTGCCCAATTCACATCCTAACTTCCCCAGAAACATCCTAGAGGTCCTCGTCTTCTTCAAAGACCAATTTTATTGCCCTATGAGGAGGTCTCAAAGAGGCGCTTCAAAGAAAATGTAATGTCTGTTACCGATTGTTTCAACTTTATTTCTTCTTCCACTTCTTATTCTTTAGTTGTTTCATTATGAAGTTACAACATAAGTATAAATAATATACTGATATGTTATTATAAGTTTGAAACAACCCTATTTCACCATCTATCCATCCCACGGAAAACGAAATCACCGCGCGTGCGTACGTACGGAATACCGTCTCCACGCCATGGTGTATTCTATTTTCCACCACCACCTTACTTGGATGGGTATATTGGTTTAAATAATGACTATATATGATTATTTTATGGTGATATTTATTATTAAATAGTATACATACACTCCAATACAATTCCACGATCATGGAAATGTTATCATCGCTCGTGCGTATGTACGGACTACCGTCTCCACGAACGCGATGAGATTCATTTTCCATGATTAACCATTCAAGAATGTTTATAAAGTACATATAATGAATAATAATGAAATATATTTCATAATAATTCTACTTTATTTATGTATGTATATATATATATGTATGTATGTCATCTATTTAATTTCATTCAATTCAATAAGGAAACGAAAACAGCGTTCAAGCGTACGTACGGACTACCGTCACCATGAACGGTGTATTTCTTTCCATTTATCGATCTAATATATATTTGTATATTCTGAATAAATAATATATATAAATCATTTTTTTAAATTATGGATATATGTAATCATGATCTATGTAATCATATGTATAATTACAAGTTAAAAACCGAACGACAAATGAAACGATTTTACCCCAAACTCTACTTTAACATAAATTTACAAAAGAAAGGGTAATATAAAGTAATAAGTGAACCATATATGATATAATAACAATGAATATGATTATTTAATTAGTCAATGACATTATTTAAATCATTATACAAGAGGTTTGGAAACGTACGAAGCATATCAGACCTAAGGTATGTGATAATTCTGCAAATCTCATTTTTATCAGAGATTGCTTATTCGTAAGTATTTACTAGGGTTATTGAAATTGTAAATGTCCATGTTTTATAAAAGTGTTTTAATGTATGTTTACAGTCATTTTTACCCATTTTGACTTTTACCCCATGGTATGGAAGGAATCATTCTTTTATTTACCCTACATGGTACTTTTTGACTTTTCCAACAAAAGTACGAGAAAAATGTTTTTTAAATGTATAAATCATGAAAGGATATTTACGGTTTTATAAAGCCTTATTTTCGTGACTATTACTCCAAAATATTTCATGACTATTTTCATCAAAATCCTTTTCATTTAAAATTGGATGACATTTTGTGAAACAAAAATGATTTTGAAGAAGAAAGGATATTTTCCTCAAGAATTCATTTCAAGTATTTTATCAAAACCATTTTTTATCTAAGATGACATTATTTCATATATGTATTTTTCAACTATCATGTATCTATGGTTTACATGGTTTCACTTTTCCTATTATAAAAAGATATCAATTTCTTTTATATGTATTATGTGATGATGGGATGATGTTTATGAAACCCATTTTATTCGTTGGGTTATTATGAATAATGTATGTTTATTTTGTGGCACAAGTAAGAATGATTTAATTATGAGTGGGGTGGGACCTATATCTCACTCCAATGCATTGGGTAAATATTTATATCTCATGAGATAGACATGCCTAGAACGGTAAGTTAATTTGGTTCAGTGTTACAGGATTGAAATGACGAGTGAAATCGATTCAGAAAGGGACTTTTTCCACTAAGATGGTCTTGGAAACAATGCCTTGGCTACTATGGAAATCATGACATGTGCTGAATGGTTTCCACAATTACATGTTTTTTTCCAATTATATTTTATCATGATTGATGTTCCCTTATGATATATTCCTTACATACTTCCACGATTTATGTCTTTTCTCAAGTTTTTAATGTTTAGATTTCATGTTCATGTTTTTGCTCTCAAATGTTTATGGATTGTTTTATGTTCTCTATGTTTGCCATTACTGAGCATTTGATCTTACCCTTTTTATGTTTTATTTTCCCCAAGAAATAAATAAAGGTTTTAGGTAAGGAAACAAAAAGGGGATGATCATTATGGGAGATATTGAAGATCTTTCAACATGATTAGATGTTTATATTCTGAGTTTCCAAAGACACTAAACTATTACGATACTTGTGTGTCTGTTTTTTTTTATGTATTATGTATTCCGCAAAAGTAATGTATTGTCCATGTATGTCAAGATTCGGGTCTTTACAAATAGTAATGGGGGAAAATACTGAGAAATAAAGGAGTTCTGAAGGAATGAAGTTACATCATTCTATATGGATGGTTTGAGAAGGAATGCCCTAATTCGAGATTCACACAGGATCCAAAGAGGGGGGAAATGTACTGGGGATTCGCCTATGTATGTTAGCTTTAGGTTGGAGGAGGAATCACTGACATAGATTACAAAATGAATAAGTAATTATATAAACAATAATCATTTTTAAAACTAAAAATTTCATTCTAGGCATGCCAAATCCCGTAAATAAAAACCCAAATCCACCATTATTATGGATTGTTTAATAGTCTAGATTAATATTTTGTGATTAATAGGTCAGGAGAGCCATGTGGGAATTGTAATAGATGTATAATGTTCAAAATTAAGGAGTTATAAAGGAAAAAACATTTTTTTTAATATAGAATTCTGCTCATGGTTTGGCCCAAATCATGAAAAATCGCTCATTCTTCAAAAAATGCATGGGAAACCACCAAAACAAAGAAATAATGGGAATTAAATTAAAAATTAATTTAAATTGTTTCTTAGATGTGACAATTCTACTCACCAGGAAATAATGTTTTCACAAGAACGTCAGCATGAAGCTTGATCAGAAAACAATAACTTGTAGTATTCCTCAACCCACGACTTCTACACCCAGGTCTCATATGCATCACTACCTTGCTGCAAAAAAACCCGGACTTTCATAATAGACTTCCCTTGATGAATCGCCTCTTGGGAGTCCGATACTTGCACTGGAAATTCAGAAACTAACATGCCATGCTCTATATCTCGTTCACCCCATCTCATCACATAAGATGAAACAGGGTTGTATTTCTTCAATTGAGAGACATGGAGGACGTAATGGATGGATGTCAAATGAGATGGTAAGGCCATCCTCTAATCCACCTTTCTAATACACTAGATGATTTCAAAAGGGCAAACAGATCATAATGTCTGCATCCCTTGCATCCCTAGTCTAGGAGCACCCAATCCCAGGGCCACTTTCATGAATACCCTATCACCCACATAAAACACTTAGTCAATACACCTCCGATCAACATATGAATTTTTTGAGACATTGAGCATCCAATAAATGATGCATGATCAACATGACCTTCTCATACGTCTCATGCACCAGACTCGACCACAATTGTGAGGTATCATCTACCTCATCCCAACACAGGGGGGACTGAAAAAACTGACCATATAGAGGCTCTAAAGGATCAATTCAAATCAAGGATTGGTAGATATTATTATAATCAATCTCAAACAAAAAAAATGGCTATCCAAAGAGCCTCCAATGTCCAAAACACATGCACGAAGCATGTCCTCTAGAATCTGGTTCGACAATTATATTTGACCATCTGTTTGAGTATATTATGCCATGATCATCTTTATATGAGACCCCATGGCCTTCGGAAGGCCTTTCCAGAACCAAGAAGTTAAATGATGTTTTCGATCTAAGAAAACTATTGATGGCATGGCATGGAGTCTGACTACCTCTTGAAGATACACACATCCCAACTCATCCACTTTAGGTATACCGTTTATCTGAATGAAGTGGGCTGATTTAGTCAGATGATCAACCACCACCCAAATGGAATTCATACCTTGAGGTTTATGAGGTAATCCAACAATGATGTCCATGGTGGCCTCGTTCAACATATAGGTAGGAATGGGTAATGACTAGAGAAAACCAGAGGGTCCTTAATGCTCCGCATTCACCTGTTTGCATGTATAGCATCTCGACACATTGTCTCCTATGTCCCATCGCATACCATGACTCCAGAAATGTAATTTCACATCATAATATATCTTTTTGGCACCTGGATGGATAGTCCATAGATATTGTTGGCTACCCTACATCACCACCTTTCATAGAGATGATGGCAATACTGAGCACCCCTTGAAGTATAAGATGCCCTCTCGGGACAACGAACAATCATAATACATCTCTCCACCATAAGAAACTATCTCAACTATTGAAAAATCTCATCACTAGGCTTCTCCTACTAGATACACTCTAATAGATAAGGAATCAACTATATTCTCACCAAGAACGCATCTCCACTATTCTCCATGGTCTCCACATGAATTTGATCAAAGAGTCCCATCAAATCCCACTCATCGCTGGACATCATCAAAGCCTACACCAGAACTCTTTTGCTCAAGGCGCAATCCACCACATTACCCATTCCTGGGGTATAGAAAATGTCAATGTTGAACCCCTGAAAGTACTCAATCCAACGACACTACCTCATGTTGAGGTCCTCTTGCAGGAAGTTATAGGTCGAGATTTTGTGATCATAGTAGACCACAAACTTCTCACCAATGAGGTTGTGACACCTAGTATTCAAATCATGAATCTCCTCAGCCAATTACAAGTCATGGGTTGGGTAATTATTTTCATGTTTCATGGGAGCCACACACCACCACTTGATCATCTTGAATAGACCACACCCAAGTCCCATAGTTGAAGCGTCATAATAGACCACATACCCCTTCACAGAATAATGAAAATTTAACACATGGGTGGTAGCCAACCACCGCCTCAGCTTCTCGAATGATGCCTTCCATTCTAGTCCACATAAAAAGTTCACAACTTTCCATGAGAGTACAGTAATCGGTCATGCAAGCTGGGAGAAATCCCGAACGAATTTCATGAAATAAAAAACCAGGAAAATGAAACTCCAGTTATCAGAAATATTTTTTGGTTTCACCCATGAAATGAATACACTGATCTTCTCATGGTCCACTAAAAATCCCAGCTCTGATATCACATGCCCCATAAATTTCACATCCCTGGTCCAGAAAGTGCACTAGGAAACTTTCAATAGAGGCAACGATCCCACAAGGTGCCCAAAATGATTTGTATGTGATGACCATATTCATCCCAAGAGACAGAGTATAAGATAATTTCATCCAAGACCACCAAAAATATGGATGCAAGATATTTATAGAATACCCTATTCATGAGTTCCATAAATACCAAAGGATAATTGGTCAATCTGAAGGGCATGACTATATACTCAATATGGTCGTACCTGTTTTGGAAGGCTGTCTTTGGAATATCTGACTCCTTCACCCATAGTTGATGGTATCCTGAACACAAGAATATTTTTTAGAACCACTTTTCCCTCTTCAACTAATCAAAAAAATCATCTATTATGGTAGAAGGGTATTTTTTTTAATAATTTTTAACTATTCCGCTTGCCATAGTAAATGCAAAATTGGAGGGATCCATAAACCTTTTTCGGAAACAATAATGGTGCGGCCCAATGAGAGACACTCGAGCAAATGAATCCTTTTTATTCTAAGTCATCTAGTAGTATCATTAATTCCCTCAGCTCGGTGGGGGACATGCAATAATACAAAAGAGATATCAGCTCTATTTCCAGCGATAGATCAATCATAAACACCACATCCCGCATCGAGGAAATCCGGAATAATTGTCTAGGAATACCTCCAGAAAATCATTCACTACATGAGGTAGTAAACCCTTTTGAGAAAGAACATTTTCCTATAACATTAGAGATGGAAAATAGAAGATAAAAATTCTTATCTCTGGGAGTGGAGGTCCTTCTCGACCTGACCGTGTATCCCATTCTCCAGGAAAAACCTAATGACTCGCATCAGGTGCCGTGAAACTCAGTCTTTGCCTGTATCAATCAATGAGCGCTTGGAATTATACAATCCAATCCATGAAATGTATTATGTTAGATTGATCCATATCTAGGGCCAAGAGGTCCCACTCCATCTCAACCCCAAAAATGAAAAGTGCACATGAGGGGCACCTGAGACACCACTCCTACTTTCCCAATGACGTCACCAACTCCATCGGAAAAGACAACAACAACGTTGGTAAATTTAGTATGCCCCCACAACATGACGAAATGAATGAAACGAAAACACCAGTATCAAAAAGAGATGCAGTTATAGAATATACGATCAAAACAATACCATTAATTGTTGACTATCCCACCTCTGATCCTGCTGGGGACTAATCCACCGCATCGAGATGTCCGGTGTTCGCCTGAGAATGACTGTGAGTTAGTGGATGTGCCCTAAACTGGAGCTTCCTAGAAGATGACCCATCCATACAACTATTTCCACCAAATCAAGATCCCCCAGTCCTCGACTACTCGGACTATGATGATACTCCTCTGGGAGCCACTGACCATGCCCCACTCAGAAGAGGACATGCCCCCACGTAGTAGTGCTGTAAATTCCCCATGCCTCCACACTGGTAACAAGGCTTCAGAGGAAGTGGGAATTCTGGTCGGATGTGTTTGGAATTCCCACACTGGTGGTAGACGACTGATCTCACATAAGATGCTACAGAAGAAAACCCCTTGGATGTGTGTCAAGAAATGCCACATTTTTTTTCAAATGTTCCTCCCACATCCTTTCCAGATATAAGACGATTAAACTGACTACTATAGATACTGTACCAGAGAATCCAGCCATTCCTTTAATGTCAATCTCCACCATACAAGCCCAATCAATGTCCTCAGCATAGTTTCTTAGTTTGAAAAAGAAAACATAGGAGTATAACTCCAGTCACAGGGATTTCTAGAAACATTGGGACATCAATTGTTCATTCGAGACAACATCAATGGAATACCAAACCAACTATGTGAAACTATTGGTATACTACATCACAGAAAGATTCCCCTGAAAAAAGTCCATGAACTCTATGGACCTGTCATATGCCAAGACCTCAAGGCAGCACCGTTGACAGAAGATGGCCTTGTAATCACCCTAGTGCATCTACTAAATCTTAATAGGCAGAAGCACTGACTCACACTACTTATGGTGGGGACCATCCTACTGAAACAAGGAACACCCACCCAGAGCTCCATGGTGTTTTCCATTAACTATCGCATTAATTTGATCTTCTCAAGACATTCCTCTACTTCCAGGGTTTATGAGTTTCCTCAAAAGGTAGGAAGATTGACTTTTAGATTCTCTTATGCATTATCTTATTTAGAAACTGTCTATTCTACCCTAACATGAATTGGATTTGGATCTAGTCCCTATCCCAATGTTTGGACAACCCCGACCACATCATCAACTAGCCTCTAATCAATAAGTGCGGGGGAACTCTCTCCGGCTTCCTCCTGTGGGTGCATGGGAGATTTCGAGGGAGTTATGGATCTACTATATGATATAGTCAAAAAACAATAATCAATTCCAAAATTCAGAAAATTTTAATCAAATACATCAAATGTAAATAAACTAAACACATTTCAATAAAAAAGAAACAACTGCACCACCCCAACTGATGTCCACGTCTGGTCTGCATCCCACACTTCTCACCTATATGTGATGTCAATCAGACAATTTCAATGTCCCCCGGTGAGTCATGGTCTACCATGAGAGGTGAAGGCCAGGCACCCTACTCGTGACTAAAACCCTAATCCCCGAAATACCTAGCTACTCTCTATGCGAAATCATCCCAAAATATCATTATAACCGGAATACATTAACATCCTTTGATATCTTTATGTCACAAACTGAATCTAGTCACCACCAATACCAGCACCAAACCCAGCCCATGGAAAGGTCTGAAGGGTGTTCCCTGTCCCCATGGGCTAGAACAAGTGCCCAGGTATCAAACATTAGGTTTGGGAATGTTTTTCATGAGTATGAAATCATAAAACCATAAAAAATCCATAAAATTTATCTGAAATTTCCTTCCAAAAAAATATTAATAAAAAAATAGAATTGAGTACATGTCATTTAATACTGTACAAGAGGTCCAAATACAAATAAAAAAACATGAAAGTCATCCACAAGGACTCCACACAACAAGGGGTCATCACCCATGAGTTGTCTCCACAACTCCACCCCCAGGATGGGGACTAACACCCAGCACCGCCATTATCCAAAGCCTTCCATTTACCTGAGTCAATAATAATAATGTCTAATAATATTCAAGGAGTGTTAGTATGGTGTGTGCCTAATCCCAATATGATAAAACCCAATTATTTCAAAGTGCATGAAATACAAGGTGAAAAAGAAATTAGTTTTAATATGCGAAGAAAAGTAGCGATAAATTCCCTAAAATGAAACATTCAATTGAAAACCGTTTTGAAGCTAAAAAATTCAAAATGTTAAATCATTTAAATACTCAGGGTAGATACTGTTATATACATCCGAAACAATCCTAATACAAGGGTAAATTCCCTAAATCCAATGAGCGACGAAATCAGGAACACCCCTAGGCACTAGATAGTCTTGGGACCCATGTACCTTATACCTTGGTATAAAGTAACCATAGTAAAAAATTGTTCTTGTGCACAAGACACTAGTAGGGAAAAACCCATATCCTAGTGGTCCCCAATAATAATCAATATAGTTTAGTTTGATTTTTCATTATACAAATTATAAGTAAGAAAGGGATAAAACCCATCTGGTCCACTAGTTGTACTAGTACATATCCATCCCACCTAGGTAACCAGGCTTCCCCCATTGTATACAAACAATTTCAGCATGAAAAAAAAAATCCATTTTCATATAAAATAGGACTACTGGTCAAATAAAATCAGTACAATAACTATACACATTTTAAACCACTAAAAGCACACAAAAGAACACTTTGATTTTTAATAAAACGATTCCACAAAAATCATGCATTGTTTTTCACCCAAAACTCATTGAAATCCCCACATTGCATACCATGTGCATAATTAAAAGTCACCAAAACATAAATAGAATCCCAATTAAATTTCAATGAAACCAAAAAATTGATTTTATGGACTCCCCATGTGAACCAAGAATTTTAATATTTGTAAAACCTCCTTTTTTAAACAAACATGCCACTTAATGTTCACAAGTTCAACAAAAACATTTAGAACCCACAATCGTAGCAACAAAAAAAATGGGTTAAAAATTAAAAACACGAATTTAATCTCAATTAAATTTCAATTTAATAAACTATGTATTTATTGGGTGGCCACAAATGTACCATTTAAATATTTCATGGAAAACCCCGTCAATTTCAAATAAAATTGCCACAAAAAATTAATTTGCATTAAAAAAACAACTAAAAACAGTTTTCTCATCAATAATAGAATAAAAATAACATTAAAATAATATAAAAACATCATTACAATTCACATAAATAGCATACACATGGAATCACCTTTCAAATTAACGAAAACACTTGAATCCTTTGTGCGAAAATTATATCACACCATTGCGGCACGTCAAGGATGGTAGATTGAACTTAAAATATTAATATTTCACCATAAAAACCCCAATTTATACACTAGGTTTGAATCCTAGGTTTTTTGAAATTAGGAACCTCAAGGATAAGGGAATAATCCCTAAGAATATGAATTGAAACCCTGAGAAAAATGAAAGAAGAATGAAGGAGACCAACTTATTTGAGGCATCATTAAAACTCACCCCAAATACACAAGTAGATGAATTTTAAAATAGAAAAAATATTAACTTGAGGTTCGAAAAATGATGAGGAGATCATGTAGGAACTTGAATTGGGGAATATTTTGATAAATGAATGAGTTATTAAGGAAATATGATACCTCTTCAAATCTAGATGATTTGAGAAACGCTATGATGGTCAGCACTTATTCACAATGCAGACGAGCTCCAAAGAGGTGGGGAAGGTAATGAATACATGACTAATGATGTTATCATAGAGTGGGAGGTTGAATCACTAAAAACAAGTAAACAATGTATACGTTATTAAATAAGAAAAAAGTATTTTTTTAACTGGAAAAAATGCTTTTGGGAAGGACCAATCACTTAAATAAAAACCCAAATCCACCACGATTATGGATTCTTAAATGGTCCAAATTAATATTTTGGTCTTAATCGGACATTTGAGGCCATGTAGGAATTGGAATGGATGAAAAATGTTAAAAAATAAATAAGTAATAAAGGATGAATTTTTTTTTATATTTGGAATTTGGCTCTCGGTTTGGCCCAAATCATGAAAACTCACCCATTTCTCAAACAATGAATGGGAAAACCTCAAAATAATGACATAATAAAAATTAAATTAAAATAACCTTTAAAATAAGTCATTGATGTGACCAGATATGTGGATCTATAAATGGTGGAAGCAGATGTGTCTTGGAAAGCCCCCAAAAGTGGGAAAGAGGTGAAAAGTCTCATTGGCCATATAGACTATTACATGAGGTTCATAACTGATTTCCCACAGGGTCAAACTCCTATGAAAACATTAACATGAATGGTTAAAGAATTTTTGTGTACTAATCAGTGTTAGGAAGCATTCATGTATTTGAATGAGATGTTGGTTAGAGCTATGATTCTTTGTCTTCTAGTAAAAGGTGTTCAATTTATAGTTTTCTGTGATTCTCCATCTCTGGGGTTAGGCTATGTTCTGATGCACCATAGATCAGTCAATTCATATTGGTCAAGATATTTATGTCCCCATGAAATTAACTATGACACACATGATCTTAATTTTTCTATGGTGTTGTTTTCCTTGAGGCTGTGGAGACATTTCGTCATGGGTGAGCATTTGTTGGTATTCTCTAATTATTAGAACTTGATATATGATTTCTATCATCTTCACATGATCTTGTTGTAGCATCAGTGAATGGAGTTCTTATAGGATCACAACTTCAATATATTTTATATATCTTTTAAGGGGAATGTTGTAGCTGATTCACTATGAAGTATGTAAAATAGTGATGTAGTACGTCAATCAGATAATTCATGGAGAGTGATGGGAGAACATTCAACATTACATCTACATATATGGGATGTTGGGGTAATATGTTTTATTTTTTAGATTAAAATGCAGTCATCTATGGTGTAGTGGGTAGAGTAATCTCAATTTGGAATCATGATTTTGTGGTCTGGAGAGATTGAGTTGATTGTGGGGAGGCCCCTAATTGTTAGTCTAAGGATGAACACCACCAGGTGTCATTTTAGGGAAGTATTTCCATTACTTTAGCATCGCATGAGATGGTTCACAAAGAGTTCCATTGTTCACCATTAGTGGTACACCTTGGGGGGACAAAAATGTACTGAGCATTTAGGAGTAATTTTGGTGGCCTAAGATAAATCAATTAGTTGCAATGTTTGTGTCTCGATGTTTGGTTTGAAAAAGTGGAAGGTCCAACACAGTGTTTCTGATGGTTTTCTCAAGCCGTTTAATGTTTCTGTGTGGATGTGAGAGGATGTCTCAATGGAAACTGTTATCAGTTTACCTTGAAATCAAGTAGGTTAGGACTCTATATGGGTATTATTGTATCATTTGTTGAAATCATCCCACATTATAGAGATCAAGGAGTTGAGATAAGTAGAGGTTTTGTTGAGGCAATATCTAGAGGATGTGGTGAAGCTCAACGGAGTCCCTATGACACTCATTTCAAATCGAGATCCTTTTTTACCTCCATTTGGTGGAGAGGTATCCATAATGGTTTTGGTTCTCACCTATACCTTAAATCTTATTTTCATTTGCAGATGCATATTCAGACATAGAAAACATTCCAAGCTATTGAAGACTATTTTTTCTCATATGTCCTGGATTTTGGTGGTCTATGAATGAGGAACTTACCTATGGTTGGGTTCAGATAATGTATAATTTTCCACTACACCATTGGTATGGTTCCTTTTAAATCCTTGTATGTTTTGCAAAACTGTTCTTAGTTGTTCTGGACAGGGGTCGTAAGTTCTTCAATTCTCGGATTGAAACTAGTAGAAAGTATGATAGAGATGGTTTAAGTGATTCATGGGAGGATGAAGGAAAAAAAGTATCATCAAAAGTCCTACGCTGATCACAGGAGGATACCTCCGGAGTTTGACATTGGGGATCACGTGTTTCCGAAGGTGAATCCCCATCATTTCCAATGAAGGGTTGGTCATGGAAGTATGTTTTCTCCCCTAGTTTTACGGACATTTTAGGTGTTGGCTCATTTTGGAGATATGGCGTATCAGGTTGTACATCCCCACAGATGAGCTGGATACAAGATTGTTTTCCTTTAACGATGCTCTGTCGTTATCTTCATGAATAACTATCATGTCATTAATTGGGGACATAACGATGTTGATGATGATGCGTCCTTCTAGAGAGACCTATATAGAACATGAACCACAAGGATAAGTTGTTTCTCAATCATGATATTCCCTTGGTTCATATATTGTGTTATCACAGTGGCATGTAAGAGAGTACCTAGTTGCATGAGTAAAAGATAAGAACATAGTGCCCTATGTTCGTTGATGATTAACTACATTATTTTAATGATGTCCATTTATTAGTTGTAGAAAATTCATGTCTATGAGATGGAATTATCTTATAGATTGATGTGGATTATACTTATTTGCGTGTTATCTCTCCCAATATTGTGGATAAAAACTGGTTGTAGTTTTCCAGTGGCTTCATGTTGTTCCTTTGATGAAACGATTTATATATTTTGGATGTGAGGGCCTTGAGAGTTATCTCGGAGGGTGGATGTTTAGACCCCTTTTTCTGTTTCCTATGTGGGTTTGTTTTGGATTATTTAGGATGATAATGTTTTTATAGGTATCTTATGTAATGACAGAGACATCTTTGGTCCATTACATTATAAAATAATGGTGTTTTTTGTGTTTTGGGAGTTCGAGGTTACTTATTACTAACACTCTGAAAAATTTCTCATTCTTTGAATCGAGTTTTCACTTATCAAAATTGTTTTATCAGTGAGATAGATGTGAACTGCTTCATCGTTGAGTAGTGTTGGGGATTCATGTTGGAGAGTCACATATTTTTAGGTCATATGTCCATAGGTCATCTATCAGTAGGCCGTCTGTATGTAGGTAACATGTCGGTAGATCGTCTATCGATAAGTCTTATATAGATATGTCATATGTCTATAGGCCTTCTATCGATAGGTCATCTATCATAGGTGTTATATCATTCGGTGTTCTATCGGTTGGTCCTCTTTCTATAAATAATCTATTAGAATGTCATCTGTCAACATGTCATTTTTCAATAGGAGCTATAGATTTTCTAGATCATTCGTTGAATATATTTTCCATCTTCATACTGTTTCACCGATTTTATGTCTTCTTTAATATAAAACAAATTAAAAGCCTTAATTTATTGTATTTGATTCCAATTATGTCCCAAAAATCCAATAATAATTTTTTTAAGGGGAGGGATGCCTTTACATGGTTAAACCATGCAGTCTTGACTAGATCCATCGTTAATCGAATATCTATAATGTAACTGAACTGCATAACCATTTATATTTTCAAAAGAGCAGAGATACCTTCCACCCTTGTTCTCCCTTAACCTTTCTCTTCTTGTGAGGTACCATGATACCATTTTCCTATGGATTTTTTTATTGTTCTTTCCTAGAATCATTTCCTATTAGAGATCCTCCCACTGCATGAGCACCCCATATTTTGGTGCACCCAGGAAGTATCAATCATTATTCAATATATAATTTATGTTCTACCTATATTCTTATAAGTATCTCAATCAATTTAAACATTTTTATATTTTCCATGTTATAGGAATTTTTCTCCATATTTCTAATGGAGGTTTCATGAGTGTTGGTCGATGTGGTTGTGCCATAGTGTCTTTAGGTGGATGTAGTCGTTGTAGGATAGGTGATCATGATATGTTGTGTTGGCCCATTTTCATGAGAGGAACGTCAAAAAGAATTTGAGGTAAGGGATTCATGGATTCTATATTATTTTTTTCATGAATTCATAGAGTTGGCATGTTTTTTTACACAGGATAACAATAAAATTTACATTAGAAATACTTTAATCGAATTAACGAATTTCTATCAATTCTTAAACAATGTTATTTCCTATTGATTTTTTAAATTGTGTGATATCTATGATTTTCTTTTTTAGAATGTTTTCCTTGATGGAAATTGGTAAATAACATATTGTTAGGATTGATTGATGATTAATTGGATAAATCAAAAGAGGCATATTAATGAATACAGTGGTTGTTATTGTGATTTTACGATAATCAAATGGATATAATTATACTTGTTTAAATAAATTGGTTCAATAAATATGGAATAATGAACAGATTTGGGACAAATATAATGTCTTAAAGAGATATAAGTAACCTTATTTCTTACAATGTCCATGTGATTTATCCTTTGTAGCTATTAGTTCTCATTGTGTGTGATGGTTGAATGTATTGTTAAGGTCTAATAACCCAGTATCTATTTTTTTGTAACTTATTGCATGTGTTTTTTTGTTACCCAGGGATAGGTGAGCCTAGAGGGATATTGGGGTATGTGGGGGTAGGGAGGTCCAGTGGTTGTGACAGTAGTTGATGCAACGATTGCTGAGATGAAACAGTTTATGCATGAGGGTGTTAGGGGGGGACCATGAGGATGATGCAACATGTTGAATATGGGATTACACATTAATATGAATATCATTTTTGTTGAATATGGTGCTTTTTATCTACAATAATAACCCCACTTATTGAGCTATATGTTCTTAAATAACCTCCTCCCAAAAGCGGCGAAGACGTGTGGGGGTGTGCCACCTTCTTTCCATGTTTAGCTTCTTGAGGATTGATGTTCCTACAGTCCTACTATATGTGTAAAACACTCTACGGGTAGTTCATATACTAACCATGTCGAGCCCCTTGTGTTTCTTCACTACAATGATTCCTTACAATACATGGAATTATGGAAAAGTGGTAATGATGCTAATAAATGAATGAATATATGATATTAACCAATGGGTTTAGAGCTTGGTGGGATTCAATGTAGAGGTAATATTTATGTGTTGTAGTGGATATCATTTGGTTATGGCTCGAGGGAATGGATATTGGTTGGAATGGTAATGGGATATAATGTGTTAAATGTTAACTATTAATTAATAGTTAAATAATTATTTAATTTAATGTTAATCTTATAAGAATTTATAATTTAATTTAATATAGCTATTTAAAAGGTTGTGTGATTATTGGATATGTATTCTTAGCACTAGAAACCCAGAGTCTGATAGATGTTAGATGTAGTGGAATATAAGACTAGGTTATTCCCATAGTGTGGCTAAGAGATATATTATATTCAATATTTTTTGGGTATCTATATTCTACACCACCATGTAAGTTAGAAAAACAGACTCCCTAGTGATTCTGAACCCTTGGGGTTGTTTTCCCCATCATCCCGGTGGGAGGATGGATGGCTGACAATCCCCATTATCCCTGCTCTCTTCTCTTTGTAGTTACTTGTGCAGGCTTACAATGTTAGTTTTCATTCGAAATATTTGTTTGTAGAGGGTTGTAATATCTTGTGTTTATTTCACACACATATGTTCTGGATATAGTTTACTATAGAATACTATAGGTGAATCATTCATTAGGTATGATGGCATGAGGATCCTTTCCTAGTGTATGGGTTATAGTGGCTTGAGGTATAAAACACGACGCTTGATACATGTTATGTGGGTTGTGGTGGCTACCAAATACTACTTGGTTACTCTTGGTTGTAAGGATATGGTGGAGGATTGTTACATGAGGTGTAGGTTTTGGTGCTTCACTCATGTGTTATTGGGATAACCTTTTTTGAGAGAGATGATCAGGCCCTACAACATTGGGGAAAAGTGGAAAACCATTGGGGAAGTGGATGTGGGGTACCCTAGACAATCATTATTATATTATATAATACACTATTCAATACTTGGTGAGAATATCCATGGTGAGGATAGGAACATAGTATACTTGGTTAGGTGATGAGTTAGTTTCACTTGTTTTTGATTGTGCTTTTTCATGCTTTCGTTACTTTTTAATGTGAGGATATGGGGAGTATCCTACTAAAAATACAATTATACTCATCCTATGATATATAAACTAATTTTCAGGTCACATGGAGGAGGTTTTTTATCATGCTAATTACAACTAGCTCAGGGTTGTTGGAGTTGTTTGGGTATCGTCGTCACTGTCGTTTTTACTATCTTTGGTACCTGTAGTTTTTCCTTTTTGTTGTAGTAGTTTTTCGACGAAGGGGATAACATTATGGTGGTTGGAATGGAGAGCTCGGCAGCGGAGACAGTTTCTGCAGGGGCTGTCGGAGGGGCGTCGGCGGCGGCTCCACCTGGAGTCTCGAAGGCTATTGTTGGGGGTGCTGGCGGGGGTGATAGGGGTGCTTCTTCTGGGGTTTCTTTCAAGGAGGTGCTCTGTAGGGGCCTTGCGGGGGGGGGGGGGGACGGCGCCTGTCCTCCGTTGGTTCCTCAGTCTGGACGGGAGGCTCCTTCGATAGTGGTGGAACCTAAAGTCCCTAAGATACTTCCGGGGGGACCTGTGGTGAGTTTCTCATCTAGAGAGCTCAAGGAGGCAGCGACTTACCATGAGCTCACCCTGGTGGCTCGTTTTGGGAATTCTAAACTGTCCCTGGACGTCTTCAGATGTTTTGTGGATTCGTGGGGGCTGTCGCAACCCACTGTGGTCTCCGATTTGTCGCGTGTGGCTTTCTGTGTTCTTCTGGCTTCTCGGGAGGACTTTGTGAGAGCTTGGGCTTGGGGAGCTCGTAGATGTGGATCTCGGAGTTTCTCTTTATCCAGATGGTCCTGGGACTGTCACAGGGGGAGGGAATCCCCTTTTGAGGTGGTGTGGTTATCGCTTCCTGGCCTTCCTCTTCTGTTCCAGAATCCGACTCTGCTGAAGGAGATTGGGAACTCTCTTGGATCCTTCCTTTGTGCGGATGAGGACATGAGAAGCTTCAAGGCGGCAGCGAATCCATGTATCTGCGTGGAAATGGATCTGACGTTGAAGAGGCCTTCTTTGGTGCAACTATACTCAGAGAATGGTTTCAGTTGGAAGCAGAGGTTGTTTTTTCGTAGGCTTCACTGCTTCTGTGGGATATGTGGTCTTCATGGCCATGAGATGAAGAACTGCCGGCGACGGAGGGTGGTGGCAGTTTTTTCCGGTGGTGTTCAGACAGGAGTTTCGGGTCGGGACCCGATGGGGCCGGGTAAAGACGGGACTCTGGGTCCGTCCGTTGTACCCTCTTTGGTTTCAAATTTGAATTTACCCGGTGATACCCATTTTGGTAAGTCTTCGGGGGAATCTTCGTCTGCCTCCTCTAGGCTGCGGTCGGTTCCTACTTCGGGGAGTAAGGATCTGATCTCTTGGTCCCCGGGCCCTCGGTCCCAAAGGACGCCCCTGGGTTGTGATAGGAAAGTCGTGCCGTCAGGTGCGCTGGATTGGAATGTTCCTTTCTCACTAGGAAGCCCGGTCAGGATGCTCTCTCCCTCTGCCCCCTCCTTTGGTTTCTCGTCTCATCTTTCGTCGGGGTCGTTTAGAAGTTGTCTTGTGAACAATCTGGTGGTCTCCACGAGTAGCTGTGTGGAGATGGCTGGTGGGATCAGTGGAGCTGAAATGGAAGTGGTAGCCTCGCGCTGGTCGCCGCAGCGTAGGGTATGGATGTCGTTGTGCCAGGGGGAGATTGGCGACGATCTTCCTCGGGTCCCGCCTGGGAGAAGACCTCTGCTGGAAGAACTGGATGTTTTGAGTAACGATGGTTTTCTGGATGGGCCACAGAGGAGGGATGTGTCTAACGTGTCGGGACCAATCACTAGCTCGAAAGCTAAGGGGAAGGGCCCGATCTCTCTACACAGTCAGGAGACTCCAGTGGTTCCGAAGGCTCGTAAGTTGGTCCAGTAATGTTCTCGGTCCTTTTATGGAACGCTCAAGGTCTAGGGGCTCAGGCGAAGAGGGATTTTCTTTCGATGGAGGGTAGGAAAGCAAAAGCCTCTTTGTTGGTGATTCTCGAACCGAAGATAGATGCTTGTTAGATGCAGTATGTTGTGAGAAAACTGGGTTTCCCGAATAGTTTCCACGGAGGACCTACTAATGTTCAGATTTGGGTGGGTTAGAAAGATCATCTTCTGGTGGAGGTTGTTAATGTGACCTCACAATGTATCGATGTGAAGGTCAAACTGAATGGTATCAATATTCTTTTCTCCTTGGTTTATGCGAGCAATAAGCCCTTGGAAAGGAGGGATCTATGGACCCACATGAAAGAGTTTCAAGCAGACTCGTTGCCGTGGTTCGTGGGGGGTGATTTTAACATTGTCATGGAGGCTTTGGAGAAAAAAGGAGGAAGGAGTGCATCTCTTGATGGAATGATGGATTTTAAGGAGTGTGTGTTTCATGCGGGTTTAATGGACCTTGGGTTCGGAGGTTCGAGGTTAACTTGGTGCAATAATAGGAAAGGCCAGAGTAGGGTCTGGTGCCGTCTGGACAGGTGGCTAACTAACCTGCACAGGCTCGATATGTTCTCAAAGACCTCGGTCACCCATCTCCCTCGTATCCTATCGGATCATGCATCTTTAATATTGGAGATAAAACGCGAATGCGTGGTTGGACAGACCTTTTATTATTCGAGTGTGTGGCATAGGAATCAAGATTTCATGCAACTGGTGAGGTCGTCCTGGCTTCTGGAGGAGAATAAGACGTCTTGGGATGGGCTGGTTAATCGCCTCAAAAGGTTAAAACAGGACATCAAACAATCGCTTGTGGAGCAACCTGACCGGAGTAATGGAATATCCAACTTACAGGACAAAGTTGGCAGACTTGAGGAGAGTTTATAGGTTTCCTGGGATGAGAACACCTTCACCAATATATGTGATAAAAATGCTATTCTGGTGGAGAAACTTCTGTAGATGGAGAGGGTTTATGCACAACGTTCTCGTGTGCGTTGGATAAAAGAGGGGGACCGCAACAACCCGTTCTTTCAGGCCTCTATCAAAGAAAGGAGGACCTCGTAGATCAACTTTAAAAAAGAAGATGGGGAGTTTACTACGGATGTTATGGAGGCTGGAAAGGTTGCGTTGAAGCATTTTGAGGGCATATGGGCAGGTGAAGCTTCGTCTGGGTTTCGCAGAGAGTCTCTGGGGGAATCTTTTTTCTTGGAGGGTTTGCCTTGCATGTTATCTCTGTCTGAGAATGACAACCTTTCCAGAATTCCAGATGAGAAGGAAATTAGGGAGGCCCTGGGAAGCATGTTGAAGGAGAGTGCTCCAGGACCTGATGGTTTCCCGGCGTCCTTTTTCTGTGCCGCATGGGACGTGGTGGGGACATGTGTGGTAGAGGCCATTTGTGATTTTTTTCGCGGAGCTCCTCTGTGTAGAGGGATCACCTCTTCGCGGGTGGTTCTGGTTCCGAAAGTTAAGGATCCCACCCTCGTTAATCATTTCAGGCCGATTTTCCTTTGTAACATCTCTTATAAGATTTTGGCAACGACCATAAGCAGGAGATTGGCCAATGTGATTCTGAGGCTAGTATCTGAAGAACAGCATGGCTTCATACAGGAGAGGAGTATTCAGGGAGCGGTAGCTATTGCAAGTGAACTGGTTCACGACCTGAACAAACGGTCTGTGGGTTATAATATAGTTTGGCAGGTGGATATTTGCAATGCTTATGATAATCTAGAATGGAGTTTCATTCTACGGGTGATGAGAGGTTTCGGCTTTCAGGAGTCTTTTTGTGATTTGTGCTTCAGGTGCTTTGCCTCACCATGGATTTCTATTTCACTACTTGGCAGGTGCTTCGGTTTCTTTAAATCAGTGAGGGGGTCCGATAGGGAGACCCACTCTCGCCCCTTTTGTTTGTTCTTGATCAGGATGCCCTATCCAGAAACCTAATGAAGGAATCAGCACAGGGGAGGCTGAAGCCGTTTCGTTGAAGAAGGAACTCCCTCAATGTTTCACACCTCATGTTTGCAGATGACATTATAATTTTCACGAACGGAGGGAGGAGATCTTTGAATATGCTCAAGGGAATTATGTCGGAGTATGGGGAACTTAGTGGACAAGTTATCAACAGGCCGAAGAGCCATTTGTTCATTTCAAATAGGTGCTCGAACCTGAGGTGCAATCGTATTCAAGAAGCCATGGGTTGCGGACAGCGGCAACTTCCCATCGTGTATTTAGGAGTTCCTCTATCGTGCGGGAGGATTTTGAAGACTCACTTCAACGACATCGTGGATCGTATCCTGGGAAGGATTTTCAACTGGAGGAATAGATTACTCTCCTACGGAGGTAGGATCACCTTGATTAACAGTGTTCTACTCTCGATCCCCATGCATGTTTTCGCTGTCATCAAACCGCCGAAGGGAACGGTGGAGAGGATTGTACGCATTCTCATGAGTTTTCTTTGGGATGTGAAAAGAGAGGGGAGATGCCACTGGGCTTCTTGGAAAAGGATGGCCCGCCCTGTGGAGGAGGGTGGGATTGGTCTTCGTGACATTAATGAAACGATCCAAGGTCTCCAAGCCAAACTCGCTTGGGATGTGATAGTGGGAAAATCCCTCTGGGCCAAATTCTACAAAGCAAGGTATGGAGCGCAAGGTGGTTGTAGCAGGTACAGTGCGACGACACTCTCCAGGTGCATTGTTTCTCACTTGGAGGTTTTGCATGGCCGCGCCAGATGGGTGATTGGGCGTGGGGATGTCAGTTTCTGGGATGATGCATGGTTGGAAGAAAGGCTCGGCTATGAGGGTTGCCCCTCTCCTTATATCTCTTTCAGGGAGGCGTGCGAGAATTACGAGTTTATTCATGAAAATCTTAACCCTTCGCAACTCCTATCCTTCAATAGTGTGGTTATGAGTGACGTGCCTGACAGGTGCTGTTTTTCCGTTTCTGGGTCGGGCCGGTTCAGCTTGAACGACTTCATGAGTATTTATCAGAGGACATCAACCAGGGAACCAAAACATGGTTTGACATGGTGTAAGAAAATCCCGACGAGAATGAACTTCCTGCTGTGGCGAGTTCGAAATCGAGCGGTATCCACAGAGGAGAACATTAAGAAAAGAGGGATCAGCATGGCTTCGCGTTGCTTCTGTTGTGAGAACCCGATGTCGGAAAAAACGTTACACCTGTTCTTTCAGGGGCAGTGGGCAGTGTTCTTATGGTCTCAGTTCTATCATTACAGAGTTCCTGAGGAGGAGGATCCTTCGGTACGGGATTATATTGCGGTATGGCTGTCGGGCTTGGGTAATAGGGTTGAGGAACGCTCAGCAGGTTTGATCATTTTGATTTCCATTTCTTGGACTCTGTGGGAAGCACGTAACCAGGTAAGACTAGGAGGAAAACGTTCGTTGCTGGCTTTACAGGTCCGCATGAAACTGCTCATAGTGGAGTTGGCCGGTATCTTGACGAATAGCTTGCATGCGGGTATCCTGGGGAATCTTTCAGAGGGATAGTGGGCCCAGGTATCACAACAAGGGAGATGGTTTCAGTGGCAGCATCCAACTAGCGGATTTAAATTAAATGTGGATGGCTCGTGTTCGGGGGGGGGGGGGATTATGAGAGGTGGTGGCATCCTTCGGGATAGCTGGGGTTCAATGCACATTGCTTTCAGCGCTTATTTCAGACCGGGCACTTCGTTAGGTGCGGAGTTCAGATCTCCCCTCTCAGGTATCATGTTATGCAGAAGAAGAGGTTTTCAAGTGGTGGAGTTTGAATCCGATTCAGAGATTCTAGTTCGGTCCCTTAAGGGGAAATGTGACGTGCCATGGAGCTTGCTGTATGTTTTTATAAGATGAAAAGCGGAGACCAACTAGGGCAAGATGATCCATCACAGTGTAAGGGAAACCAACTTTGCGGCAGATGTGTTAGCTCGCAGGGGCAGACCGGAGGAGACCTTGTTAGTGTTTGACAGTCTTAATTCCCTCCTGTGTGAGTGTGTTAACGTGATCCGAAAGGATTCACTTGGTCTCCACTATTTTCGCCCCCCGTGATTTGTTACCCTCGGGTTACTTTCTCACATAATAATAAAAAATAATTTTCAGTCAGTTGTAGTAGTTTTTCATTACATTACATATGTGTACATGGGTCTATTTTATATTATAGTCTATGCTGTATATAGTTGTTATATGACTTATCTCTTTCTTTCACATGTGTTCTCTTATAGGGAAATCCCTCTCAATGTTGTGTTTACTATACCCTTGCTGGTAGTTTCCAACCTAGGGGATACATGAGGTGGGACTCAAGGGCCATTTTCTCACATCTAACATTTTTGGCCCAGAAGAGGTACAATTTATGGGGAGGGGTTCATGACACTATTTATTTTGTCCATGAGTATTTTTGGGTAATTTTTTAGAATGAATGGAATTTCTATGATCTCATTTTGTCATTACAATGTACAAAATATAGTCATGAGAATGTCCATTATTTTCACATTAAACAGATGATATCTCGATTAACCATCTACATCGATGATGTATTGGTCCCCAAGTTACTACTAAAGAAATTCATAAATTTATAGAATGGAATAATTATTTTAAACTATTATATTGATGAGATCTAGTTAATCATTAGATATATTCCATTATAATTCATTATTCTTGAAATAGAGGTCTAGTTCACCCCAAGGTGATGCCCTATTTCTTATGATAAACTATTTCAAATTCAATATTAGCAGCATATTTAGTTGAATTAGATTAATTGGGTTCATAATATATTGTGTCCTAGAGATTAGAAAATCTCAACGTATATAAGTAATTTAGTAAACAACCACATGATTTGTGTAGAAGGAGTGGAAAACCATTATGGCATACATCACTATATTCACTTACAATGGCAATATCATCAGGACTATTCATCTCTCTTATGTCAATCATTAATGAAATATTGGACTTCTTATAATGTAACATTATCTACACTTAATCAGACATAATCAAAGGATATTTATTCTCTAATTATAAATTTTATTAAATTTTATAGTGATATGTTATATGTATAGGTACATTATCTATAGTAAAGTTGTTGTTGTCTATATAAAAGTTTAATCAGTCCATGCCCAATAGAACATTGAAATCATATAAAGGAGTATGAAAATGTTTTCATTGATATTCAACACACTAAAATTAATTTGTGATGTGTTATATGCATGACATATAATAATTTACCATTTCTATATTCAATTATAACTCAACTAACATATTTTTATGTGATTTTTGAATAGTTATACTAAAAATTTGTTAAATTAAATAACATTTTGAGCTAGAACCAAATTTTATATTCCCTATTTAAAATTTAAAATCTTATGTACCTATGAATACATTGTTATCTTTATCCACCTCAGAAATTTTAATGAGTTATGATCACACATGCTCCATTGTATTTGTAGGATATTACAATCATTTGTCATTGAAAAACATGTCTTTAGAAATCTTTTCATAATCTGTATATGTAGTTTGTTGTTAATATAATTCAACCAAGGATAATTATTGGTCAAAACCTTATTTTTCACCAATATAGTAGTTTGATTCATCATCTCCTTCTATCATACATTATATTGAATCCATTCCCTTCAACAATAGAAACACCTACTTGTTCAATTATGGTTGTTTCAAGTATGATCATTCTCACAGTTATGTGATATCATACATTCAAATATATTGTCATTATGAGAATTATTTGATTATCATTCCGAGTTAAAATCAATTCATTTCATATTATATCCAATCGAATTAAACCAATGATAATATCAAATTTTCATATTTATTTTTAGATTAGATTGAAAACAACGTATTTGATGCCAATTTCTTGAATAAAAAATTATTATGTAAGACTTCCATTAAATACAGTAAAATGTGATCAACCATAAATTCAATAACCATGATACATCCAATGGTGTATAATATAATCATTTTAATTATTTATTAATTATATAAAATAGAATCATCTTCCTATTTCTTGATTATAAGGAATTCCGCTTCAATTTTATTATAGTGAGGGACTGTAAAATAAATATTTAAAATTATCTTCTTAAATCCATCACATTTCATGAATTCAATATAATCTTGGGTATTTTTCTTATTGGATAATTACCTCCACTGTTTATCATCACCTTCTAATATATAATATTAATTTAATATTCTCTTATATGGATATTTTGAGGATAAATAATAATAAAACATATGATGTAATCTATATATCAACAATTACAAGATTTTAATATCAACTTAAAATAATAGGAATTTGTCACATAATATAATTTACCATCATAATCTATATTATTTTTTAATTAGGGTATGCGTCATGATTTGTGTTATCAATTGAAACTTTGGAATATTTTTTTCATTCCATGATGTTATTTATTACTACTCCCATTATATTATGAATTTTAGGGAAATTGTCACATTGCATATCAAATATGTTTATTGAGAGAATTCCGTATATTTTTTTTCCATTTTTCGAAATAATTGATTGTTTATGATGGACATACATAATTCAATAAGAATATAAAAAATTATTTCTACATATTTTAAAATGAATGACATATATCCCCTAAATTATGAGTCACTATGTTCTAATATATGTAATACATTTCTTATTTCCTATTACGTTCATTAAATTTTCCTTACATAAAAATCATTTATAATTGTCGATGATTTTCGCATGATCTTACCAAATCTTATCCTCTGAATGTTTTTAAATATGTATGTAGTAAGGCAAAAAAACTCATACCAAGGTGAATATTTGGATATTACAGAACAAACCATTTTTAGGGATATCAAACAAAATTTAATTCATATAATACACATACCCACTTACTATATCAGAAAAATGATACCATATATTATTAACCATGAAAATATTACATTACAAAATTATTTGGAGATTTACAATACAGACACATTAACAAAGGGTTTTTAAAAATGTTTTATCGATGCTAATTTCAATTTCAATTATTGTTATGGTTAAGAATTTTTGAATTGATAAGAACTTATCAACATGAGGGTAGATTTTTTAGAAAAATTAATATTTAACCGAGATGCTTCTGGGTTATAAATGTTTATGGAGTTTTTAGAAATGAGAAAAATACATGTGGGTAATTAAAAGAACAGGATTTCAATGGAAATTGTTGAAAAAATATATTGATGTTTCAGAAACCAATAAATATTGTGTTAGACCCATTGGATAACCAATGGGGTAGGTAGTTGCCCTACTACTGAGTATTAAAAACTAGCTAGTTGGTGAGACGACAATGGGTGTCCAGTATCCCACCAAATAGGTGGTGTTCCCTAACTTTCTATTTGGTGGGTTGTACATTGTAGTGTAAATATGGTGTCATTTTTGAAAATTATGGGTGCTAAGTGTCATAGGGTTGTATATCCATTACAATTTTTTTTAGGGATATTTGGCTATATTCTCCCCTTATACTCCATCCAAGAGAATCTAACGATAATTGGTAGTTTAGGATGAAAATAGTTGTCAAATATCTGTGATATAATCTATATTTCATCAATAATTACTCTAGTATTCCTCATATAGTGGTGTATTTTGGAATCTTTCATCCAATCTTATGTAAAAACTTTCTTACATTCCTCTCCTCCTAGATCATATTGATCATTATTTCATCCTAGAATATCCTTGATTAGAAAAATCGATGTAAATTCTACAAAATCATTCAATAATTATCTGGGAACATTTTGGCTTCTTATTGGAATGTATATAGGATTTCTCGTGATAATGACCCCATGTAGTTTTACTGAATATATGTCCATTAGTGTACTTTTCTGTTTTTTTGGACTGGGAGTTAGTAAATATCATATCATTTAATTAACATGGGGTTGAGATGGATTATATTTATTTGTATTCTAGGAGTGGCCCAAACTTTTTTTGATGATGATATGGCTATGGTACATCCCTCTGTTGTTCCTCCTATAGTATTATTTTAAAATTAAATTAAATTATCAATATATTAATTTCCAAATGATATGTATTTCATCTAGAGAGATTTCAGATGTGTGTTACAAAATATCCATTTGTTGGTGGGTGATGGATTTGGCAATGCGTTTATACCCAGTAAGTCAATAGGAAATTATTCCTTTATCATTTGTATGAGATTTTTATTTCAATAATTAATATAATTATAATTTAGTAATAATCAATTAAAATTAAATGTTTTGATATGAGATAGAAACTCATGGTAATTGATTGAGGTTAAATTGATGTGTTTGGAAACAAAAAAATATTATATTATTTACATTGATGGGATTTTACATCATTTTTATGTTTTTCATTAATTGTTGTCAACCATATGGTATTGTTCATATTTTATAGGGGTGTGATATAAGGTTAAACACCATTGATGAATAGACTGTATTTCATAAATTTGATATGGATAATATTTCCTGCTCAATTATCATATGTTATAAATGTCTCAAATAATTAAAGTAACCATTCCAAAAGAAATTAGATTATGTTCCATAGACCATATTGGACCATATATAACTGGATGGATCTTATATATTTATGGATGAGGCATAACCAGTAATGAAGGTATTTGATTTTATTGAGTACATTTTTTGGATTTTTTTCTTATATTGGTCATGAGACCATAATTGCGTTGATATCATTTGTATGCGTAGAAATATATTTTCATTCAAATGTTTTATGTGCTCAGATGGGAAAATATGTGTTATTCCCTACTCTGTAGGACTCTATGATACTTGATATCTATATAGTTCATATTGATTAATTCCTTGAGTGTTATTAGGTATCTTAATAGGATATGATTGACCTGTTTATCAAATGGGTGAACTTGTAGGTACTATGAATCATGTTGACATGATGTGATTTATCTATTATTATTCTCTAACCTATTGTATGATAAAACATATTTTCATTGGAGATTTAGTTATATTATTCAGTGAAAAGTCATAATTTTTTTTAATACAACTTAGTGGTTGAGTGTGCATGGATTGATATGTTAATGATGATGAACCTACACACGAGACACGATCAAGAAGTCCTTGTTGAGAGTCCAATGATAATAGAAGAGGGGTATAATAGAGATGTGGCCAGACCTAGGGCACAACCATGATATTACATCCTTGATCCCTGACATGTGAAAGACATGGATTATAAGCCCTTTTAGCATAGTTTATGATGGAGATAGGGTATGATATCTTTATATCCTTACAGAGCATATATGTCATGTGAATAATATAGGTCATTAATTATACTTATAGAGAACACATGATTTGACTTCTATATTAAAATCATTTTCAATTATGTGTTGATGTGGGTATTGACTATGTTTATGGAATCCTGTTTAGAACATCAAAACTAAATATAATTTTATTATTTCTTAATTATTATTTTTCAATTTATATTTTTACATTTTGTAGTTTATGTATTTTTAATTTAATTTAAAAAAAATATATTATGACATACATGTACACTACATTTTACTTCTAATGTACTATCATAAAGGGGTCTTTACCTAATATTTTCTTAATAAAACCCTAGTATATGATGCATGAAACTTTGGTACATGTGCATTCCTTACTTTTTTAATTTACAGGTTAGGATGGTGTCTAGGTCTAATCACTTATTAGGATATATTATAATGTGACAAGAAATTGAGAGGTGGATAATATTAGACCTATGTAAAGATACGCATTATATGTTGAAATTTTTTTTTATTGTATGTGTGATTTTCCAAGTTGTAGATCAATTTATTATATTCAAATTTGATTCATAATTGTTCTATATTAATATATATCAATATTATTTTTTTACTATATTTGTCCTTTGATCTATTCTTGCTACGTGTATGGTTATTTATATATTATTTTTATCTCTGGTAGAGGTTATGATATCTCTATGATTCCACATGAAATCTAAATAGTTATTTATAGTAAAAGGAAAACGGGTTAGGGGTGGCGGTGTGGTTGAAGTCATGGGTCACTCATGTATGAACCAAGTGTTTTGGGACATGTAAACAATAAATGGTAATATTCAATGATTTTTCCCCCTTTTACACATTTCAGACTAGAATCAAAGTATTTTCTACATATTATAATGACATATATTACGGTGGGTCACAATTACCTTTTCTTAGAGTAGTCTTGGTAACCATATCATGGGATTTATGTTATTGGTATTCACTGTAATAGTTTCATGACTTCACCTTAGGTGATCACGATGGTTTTATGGATTGATATTTAAAATGGAATTAAATCATGACTATATATGCAGGGGGAATATTTTAAATCATATTCACCATTTAGGTGTCATATGGAATGTATATTGCTTCTGTTTTGTTGTTTTGATAGGAGAGGACTCAACTACTTAGTTTCAATAACTTGTACTATATTGTCACATATTATTTCATAATGAAATTATATCAATTAAAATATGATAAATGTTTTATTTTGATATTATTTCATACTAGGTAATGGTGTGGTGTACTTTGTGATGAAAATGTTGATAATATATATTATGATGTAATCTCCCCATGTCTAGGTGGTTCAATGTGCCTTAATAGTTCGTTGTCGGACATTAAGTACCTTTATAATGAATATTTTTGAGAATTAATTACATAATATTGGTTAATTTAGGTTCTAAATTTAGATAATAATGTGTAATACCTGTAGAACCTGATATAATTATATATAATAGAACTAGGAGTCCATGGCCCCTTGATAGGGAATGGTTAAGTGTGAAGACATCATTAAAACTCTATCGATCTGCATTATGGTGAACATATATTAGTTGTGAACATTATAGAATACATTTACATGTTATAAAAGAAGAAATTTTGGACCAATAGATGTAACTATTTTTATTATGAAGTATGTGCATCTTAGATCCTATAAGTTTCACATGTTAGATTTTCATCATGTGAAGGGATAGTCTATGTAAAATCTAAAGGGGTGTTTTTCATTTCGAAAAAGTATATATGCATGTAAATAGAGTTGATAAGTATTATTGAAATATCATGAGAGTTTTTTTATATCCATTTAGTGTATAAAACCATAAATTCTACCACACCAGTTACGAGTTAGTTTTTTTATAATGCATCAATGCCTATAACAGCAATGGTTGGACTATGAGATTCTTGTCCTATTAGTTTTTAAAGTTACATTGGTTGGATACTATATAATGATCCTAGGTGGTGTGAATGGGGAGGTTTAGAGAATGGGTGGGTACTCGGTGGAATGAACTAACACCAATGTGAAAGCTGTTTCATGATCATTCAAGGAGTGGAACAAGTTCTTTTTCTGAAGAGGATCATTGATGATTATCCATGTTCTATTGAATTGAATTTCTTGTTACATGTCCATAATTCATTCAAGATTTTTGAATTTTTTTTCATGAGATATTGAGGTATAATGGTTGTTTTTGGATGTAGGAGGTTGTTAGAGATGAACAATTATTGTTTGTGGAGAGCTAAAGAGGTATTCCAGTCATAGTTGGAGGCCCATCACTCATGGGAATGTAACTAGGATGTGTGAAGGGTGTTGTTATGATTCTTTGCTGGGAAATCATAGATAAGTGAAAACTTATGTTTGGGATTTTTTGTTATGTAATCTAAATTAGTAGAAACCATTTGGGGAATAAACCATTGAGAATTTTTTAGTTTTCATAGATAATCCCAAATGTGCGAGTTTTGGTAAGGCACTGATGAATTATATTTTGGCTCACCCTTGGATTTATACACATAATGCATTTCCAATTGAAAATAAATAATATCCTATATAAAATTTCAACATCCATGAAACACATTGAATAGATTTCTTTTTATAACATGGGGAATTTAAAAAATATGGGTGATCTCAAATTCTCAATATGGTTGCGTAAAGAAGAAGTAATAATGAAACAATTTTAATAAATCAAAACATAATGGTAAATAACTAATACACATTCCATTAAATCAAGAAACTAAGAACAAAATCAATCCTTAAAATAAAACATAAGATAATATAATGGATAATAACAATACAAAATGAAATATCCATGAAGGAATTATTAATTATTGAATATTATAACTGAGTACATGACAACATATATCATCAATACCTTTCACAAGATGATTTAAAACTATAGGTTGAAACCCATTTAATTTTTACCACAAGTTATTCTCTTGAGATATAATTGATTCCATGGGATGAAATATAAAATTTGTTACCTATCCATCAGTTTTTATTCAATGTGTTCCCCATATCATGTAATCAATTTAATTAATAAACAATATGACTTATTAATCATCTGTATTTAATAAAGAATATAGATTAATGAATATTTCCATAGAAAATAAAATAATTTCTGATTCAAATACCGTATGTAAAAATGGTATATGGTTTAGGAAATAATAATATCCATCACACATGTATTTGGATATTTAATAAAATTTAATCTGGAAAATGATTACAACAATGTGATTGTTTCAGGTGAAAGTTAAAAATACCAAATGAAATTGAGTTTTAAAAGATAATTATTACCACTTATTAAATTTCAATATACACCCCTTATGTGAGATAATTTAATGTGAAAAAATTGTATAATTTATGAGTGAATATTCCTATTAAATGAAAATTGGGTAGTACATACACCATATTAATCTAAAATGCTTCATAACAACAAGAAGGATTCAATGAAATGTAAATTGAGGATAAATACTCTACTACGTGGTGAAATTTTATATATAATCCCCATGAAAGAAATTAGTTAAATGAAAAGGAAAAATAAAATAGAGAAAATTATATTATTGATATTAAATAATATATGGGAAATATATAAATCACCCAAAAGAATTATGTGGTGAAAATGGTGTATGTCTCATGGAATGAAAAGTGAGACATAAATCCATTACCATTACATTACATTAAATTTTTCATCATTTAACCTCCTATACAGTGTTTTTAATAATTCTATTAACAAATACAAGAAACATACTCATATTTATTATATCATATATTAAGATTTTAAAATATATTTTTACCAATTTGTTAATAATCATCCATTATTTTCCCTATTTTTTTTAAAAGGTGAGGCAGAAGTCCACTTATAGTGACAAATACTAACAAATTACATATAAATGGGGAATGAAATACATGTCTCCAAGGAGGGGGTATTCCAAATTTCAGCAAATGATGTTATCAAATTCGAAAAAATTGATATCATGAAGTTATTTCATATAATAATTCTGAAGAATTAAAACATTTTAAATATCACATATATATCACATATAAACTATAAATCCATCATTATTTTCATCCTTTAATGGTGGTATATGGAATAATGAATGACATCATTTCGTGAGGATATATTCTTTCATACACATGAATGATGATTTTGTCTCCCATATTGATGGACATGTGTGAATTTATTTCCATGGTCAAACTCTTAGATTATAAAATCTCATTATATATCATATATATAGGTTATTTGATAATCATGATAAAAAAATATTTCATGGAGTTGAGAGCTAAATGAAACAAAACGTGATCGTTGAAAAACATTACCACTTATTTGGGTAACTCATTTTGTTTTATACCAAATAGAATCGTTTGATTTCATTCTATCCTAGGGGAGGTTTTGAGGATTATCATAGGGATATTGGGATCTTATGTGGGAAAATTTTTGGTGATCCGTATTTCTTGAGATGTGTGAATATGTTGGGGTGGTGAGTTTGTATTTATCGTGGAGGAGGAGTTGCATTATCGAAAGGTTTTCAAAAAGGAATCCACACAGATTTTTTCTAGTTTTAATGGGATCCAATAATGAACAAAATTTTTTAAAATAGAGGATATGGACAAAATAGGTCTACGATTATATTTGGGAAATGTTTCTAGTTTATTTGGGAAATTATGATTTTGGATTAGTCTCTCGTTATGCTTAATTTTATATTAACCACAATAATTAATGTTAACTATTTTTTGAAATATTTATTGGTAAAAATATTTATTTTAACTTAATAAATATTATAAATTATTAAAATTCCATTTATGGAACCAAATTGTACAAATTCCAATCACATGAGGGGTATAAAATTATTTAACATTAATCCTGCAAATGGGACAACCGAGCATGTTTTTAATGTGAATATGTTGAATTGTTTTCTATGTTTTATTATAAATATTAAATCTAAAATTGATTAAAATGACATAAATTGTTTTAAATTATACAAAAAATAATCATAATGAACATTCAACAAAATAAAAAACATTATTTATCGTTATAAATAAACAAGTCGAAAAATCACATTTCAATTCAAATACAGTATTTTTCACTGTTTATTAATGACGAATCTTTTTATAAAAAAATTAAATAGAGAATAGTTTTTATTTTTTTATTTATAAAATTATTTTTAATTTTTTATATATTTTTTAAATGTGTCAAAGTTCTATTTTAAAATAGATCCACAATTAAAAGGAGATGAAACTCTGTTTTTAAAATTATAAATTTTTAGGATTAAAAATTGTTTTTTTTCTTATATGATACATATATTATCAATTGGATGAATGTAGAAAATATTTTTTCTGAATAAATAATATATAAATATCATTAAAACTATCCCATAATAGTAATTAATTTAATTTAATTAAAATAAAATTCCTTCTTCACATAAAAATCTTTTTTCATTAAAACATATCATTTGTATTTATTTGGATTATATATTCATTTATAACTAATTGGTAACCAATGAATTCAAAAAAATAATTTTGTAATTTAGTCATTTTCATACATTATAATTTTATGTCTAGTTTATATCTTATTATATTATATATTAATATTTTAGTAAATTGTTTTTCAGAAACATATTCTATCCTATAACGAAAACTATCAAAAAAAGTCATTCCAATGTGTAACTCAAGCTATCTTAGTGTTACATGAATTTAAATTTATATAATTGATTTATTTTAAAATAGTGATTATATCAAAAACTACCAACAATTTCTTTCCCTTAAAATATTTGTGTTTCATGTCACACATGCTACTAGATAAAATGTTCTTACAGTAGAGTTTTGATGTTTACATTATCCCGACATAATTAAATTGCGCCCTCACAATTTAAAAGGATCTCAACAATCATAAGATTGATATTTGAAAATAAAATATCATTTAATATCCCACATCACAAATAGTGTTCATAACACATATTCTTAATAATAGGGAAAATTAAATTTGATCGTCACAAAATAACTAGTCTTCTAAAAAAGGCAATAATTGAGAAAATATTGGTAATGATGATAAAAATAACTATCATGTTATGGTGGAGAGTGATAGAGAACGTGTTCAAGTGAAATCTATCCACCAGAAAACCATAAAATAGAGTTGTTAATAAATTTCATTGATATCATAAAAAATGATGATAATAGGGTACCATTTTTGAATCTATACCAATTTTTAGTGTTTAGGAATTCATTCATTGTTTTTGAATATATGTAAACACACTTACATGACGTGTTTCAATAAGAACGATCTTATCAATTTTTCCTAACTTGATGTATATATAATTATTTTCATAGCACATGTTACATTGTTTTGTGAAGTGACACATTAATATCTAAAATGTCTTCCAATTTACATCTTTATCCTTTTTAGAAATGGTTACCCTTATGAATATTTAATGTACTTTGATCCAATAAATTAGAATAAATTCTAAGGTAGTTAGTAGTATCTAATTTAAATTATGCATATTAATAACCACTTCATCCAAACATAATTGTCTCAAAATCAATAAAAAATTATGGGATATATTTCCCTCAACAATGTGTTTTCCAAATAGAATTACCTTTCTAATTAATAAAATTTATTGGTTACATTCATCGAATGCTCTCAAATAATTAATGAAATGGTAATTAAGTAATATTTTATTATAATACACGAGTCATTTGAATATAAAATCATTAATAAAATTCCTATATTTTTTTTCAGAGGCCCCATTTGAAATGATAATTAATTATTCAACTTCAATTGTAGTAATAGCATATGATTATCCCTAATCAGTTAGATTTATCTAAAGTATATTCTATTGAAGCTTATAAATATTTTTTCATAGTTCCTCTATTAATTTGGTTATAAGATTCCATTATATAATTTTATCTTTTCCACTACATTATTTTTTCTGGAGAAATTTTTCTCCACACTTATAATAGACACTAATTATTATTATGAAAGTACCATAGTGTTTATTTACATAGTAATCTTCTATGGGAACACCCTTCATTCCATTATTCCCATTATCCATTATTTATTATTCCTTCCTATTATTCTCTATCTTTAAATTGAATTCACAAGATCTAGAGAATTATTTATTATTCTTGATAGCACATAAAACTCTATAATCATATGATGATTTTTTTTGAGAATCTAGTTCCCTTTGGATATTTTGATTACGACCTTTAATAAGTGGTCAATATGTTACTCCAGGTTGTGTATGAAATACATAACATACATTTTTATCATTATAATGGTAGATTCATACTCCATAATAATTTTATCATAATTTTCATTAAACTAAGTAACATTCTCTTCATCTCAGTTTATTTCTCATGAGGTGAATACTTTTCATGGAATGTGTCCTTAAAAATGTTCTTTCTTAGGAGATTTTTTCTAATATATCTCTAGCATTCTAGATCATCAACCACCATTGATCTGTATGACCATTGAGATATTTCACATAATTTATATACGTTTCCATTTTTATATCTCCCGTTGTCATAAATATATTTTCTAAAAATACAGTCCATAGATCGACATCCATAGGACCAATTGTCTCACAAAATATTGGGGTCCACTATCACATAAAGATAACCAACATCTCAAGATCTCACTTTGGAACATGATTCTCTATCCTGTTGACATTATCTATCATTACATGATTATGATTCCCTAATATATCCATAACGTTGTAAGTTACAATTACAGATATATCAAATTTCTCATTAGGGAAACATCTAAATTTCCATCAATTATTGATTTAATTCATCCTTCTATGAGATATTTCTAAAAAAATTCATATTATAGATCAAATCAAAACATTATATAACATAATTTATAAATGGAAAAAATGAAATAAATATCTTAAATTGAATATTTTATGTGTATCTAGTATCATAATCATAAACCTGGGTTATTAGGGGATAACATTACTTTTAAATCCTACATAATTGTTTGCAATGAAATTTTGATTTACCCAATGCATATCCCAAGGGAGTATCAAACAAGGTGTGATGTAAGGCATGTTTTTTTATACCAGGTTACACTTGAGTCAGTCTCGGTGCTCCTTTTAAGAGTTTTTACTACCACAATCATCTATCCTAGAACCATGTCCACCTATAGGATCATGTGAGAGACGCATTACTAGCAACACCACATAAATTTCTACCTTATCCAACATTGAAGATTTTATTGTAAGTATAATATATGGTTATATTCCCAAATTTATTGTTTCGAAAATAAATTCTTAAATGATTAAAAAAACATCCGTTGATACCAATTGTAATGCCCACACCCCAAAATCGTAGATCATGTGCATTAATTTATTACATTCTCATGATTACAATGAATCAAATCCTAATGGAAAAAATTAATGAGATGTTTTGGAAAACTAGATTACATACATGAATCCCATAATGCATTGGGATATGAAAATAATGAATCACATAAGTAAATGTTTAGTATCCTTGTGACTCATTCAATTGATTCTTATTTTTTAGTGTGGGGAAAGGAAGAATAATAAGGGTTAGGTTAAACAATCAGTAATTTTATTCAAACTAGAATTAATAATGGGTCAATAATATTTAATCAACAAGGAATAATAAATAACAGACACAAAAGTCATTTAATAAAAAAACCAAGAATAAATGTTATGCATATGGGTTTTCATATAATATTAAGGTTGATAGTAACACTAATAACAGAAATAAAAATGAAGGAAATTTGAATTGATGGATGTCATGTAGTGGGAACATTAAAACCTATAACATCTAGACCTTTCAATATATGTTTTTAAATACAGCAAGGAAACAATTTAATATGTCAAAATATTTTTTTCTCATGAGGACCATTCAATTTATCATGGTCCAATATAGTTTATTGGCCCCATCCATCACTGAATTTCAAATATATTCCCTATATCTATAATTTTATTTTCATTAATAAACAATATTCTTTATGAAATATCTATACTGAATAAAGAATAATGATTTATCCATTTTTTCCTAGAAAATGAAATTACTCTCAATGTAATTAGCATATGAAAAAAAAAGTGTACATGGTTTAGGAAATTATAATATCCATCACCAAAGAATCAATATATGTTATTTAAATTCCAAATAAAAATTATTATAAAGAATAGATTGTTTTAAGAGACAGTTAGAAATCCCAAAAATGTGAGATGGATAAGACAACTTTTTTACACTGTAATTTATATGATAGAACCGTTAAGTGAGATAATTCACAGCGATAATTAAAATTACATGAAGTATGAGTGATTCATGACATTAAAATAAAAATGGGATTTATATACACCACATAATGTGAATTGGTGTGTAACAACAAATTATTTTCAACGGAATGTACATTTAGACAGAATCCTTTACTGCTTGGTTCCATTTTAATTATTTTCCCAATAAAAGAAATAATTTCAATTGAAACTGTATATATAAATAAATTGAATATATTAATGGTATAAATTATAATATGTGTAGTATATACATCGTGAAAAAAATCTATAGTGAAAATCGTGTATTCATCTTGTAATGAAATACAAGACAAGAATTCATTATCTTGCATTTCATATTTGGTGAAAATTATTTAATATCTTTTATAGTGGTTTTAATATGGTTTTCAACATATAAAATAATGATAATCATATTTATAATATCGTATATAATATTTTTATCATATCTTATTATAGTTTTTTTTATAATCCTTAATTTTTTTTACTATTTTGGGTCATAATTTCCTAGTTATTCTAGAATGTTTTGATTAATTATTTTTGTACTTTTTGTGATGATAATGATTTTATCATCAAAATAAGGTACAAAAATTATTTAATTATCAAATATATAAATTATTAATTTTTTTATAATAATCCATCAGATTTGGATATATGAAATGAAATACACCATTTATAGAGACGATTGGTCATACATATGCATGAAAATTTCTTCAATTTATTTATCGCTTTAAAAAAATTAAAATAAAATTTTATATATGAATATTATAATACTAATATAATATTTATTTCATATAAGTCAAATATTTTTAATAAAACTGTTATTAATACATTCCTTATAAGGTGTGGATGAACCACATTGCTTTGAGGAGATGGTAGTCCACAAATCCAAAAATGTAGTTATAGATTTACAAATAAAAGGAATGAATGAACATAAGAGTTATATAATAGTTCCATAATCATAAATAAATTATAAATATTATAAATATCATATATAAACTATAAATCAAAAAAATTTTGTAACTATGAAATGATGTAAATGGAAGAACGAACGATGTGGTAGTCTAACATACACATGAAAAATAATTTTGTATCCCATTTTGATATATGACTATTAATTTTTAGGTAAAACTAATAAAATAAATAATTCATAATGTATTTATGACCTGAGGTTATTATAGTTATTGATATAAACATAATTGCATTGGTGGATAAGTAATTGATTCAAAAGTGATCATTTAAGAGAGTCACCTCTTATCTTGGTAACTCATTTTTGATTATTCCAAAATACATCAATGGTTTTTATTATGTACAATATGTGGATTATAATAAGAATGGGTAATTTTTTCAAACTTATTTGTTCAGCTTTTAGATGAAAAAATGTACTTTATAGGTGTAAATAAGTTGGAGTGGCAAGTGCCTTTTTATAGATGAGGAGGACTGGCATTCTAGTTAATTTTTTTAAAACAGAATTTCATAGACATTTTTCTTGGTCATACAGCATCAATAATGAGTCCATGTGAAGAAATGGGAGGATATGGTTGAAATATGGAAGTAAAATGTATTTTGGACATGTTTCTAGGACATTTTTCGCACTTGTAAAGTCATGTGTTTTTTAATCGTGTTAAAATACGTAGGATTTAAAAAAATTAATCAAATGGATGGTTTTTAAATCGAGCTCTGGAATTTTATTTTGAGTATTGGGACACCTAATGCTGTCATATTTTGTACATTTGTAATTACCCCATATTCTTTAGTAGCAATTCTATTGAGTCTTGTGAGCACTGGATCTTGAAAATTCCACATTAATAGATATAGAGGGTAAGCACATGGTTTCAGAAAAACCCAAGAAGTTTAACCTTTTAAATAAATTACTTATTCTAATTAAATAAGATTACATGAAAGATTGTGACTAATTAAAATAATATTTTAATAGTAATAATAATACTATTATTATCATTTTTATTGAGTTTGTCTAATTAAATGAATGTTAAAAATTAATTAAATTTCGTTTGGAGAAATTAATGAGTGTTTTGGGGGAACACCAGATATGTTTAATTAATTGAGGAGTTTTAATGATAATCAAGTAACATTTTTATTAAATAGAGGGTTTGAGTTAGAGTTTTTATCAATAAATATGTAACAATAAATTGGGAGTTATGGTCTTAATAAATGAAGGATAGTTGAAATAATAATAATGATATTATGACTATTGTTATTATGCATATTAATATGTTAATATTTATTATTATTTTTAACATAGTACAATGGTATTATAATTTATAAAAATAAATATAATATATTTTGGGGGTTTGGGTATTAAATAAAATAATTTTAGAATAATGATTTTAATGATTTTAGTATTATTATGGTGTTTATTTTATTAAATAAATATTAAAAAAATTTAATTGATTGATAAATAGGGAGTTTCATAATTAATAAAGAAACGTTTTCCTTTTAAAAGGGTTTATTGGGGGTTACAGTTCTATTCATTGGTCTTTATTGAATACAATTTAAATAATGTGTTTTTATTTATTTATTTAGCTTAAAATAATAATAAAATAGATGATAAAACCCTCCTACTTCTTCCTCTATGTGAGGCATGCTACCCCCTATAACCCATGGTGTACATCACACATCCTCCAAGAAACCTCTATGGCTAGAAGATCCTTCCCCTCACATCTTCCTCATCCAAACCTCCCTCTCCATGTGAGGGACCTCTATCAGCACGCAACATTTACCCTCAGGAACCCAGGGAAACTCACGTGAGACCCCTTGGTTGGAACTCCTATAGGTGCGCGACTCCCTGAACGACTAGCAACGGCGCATGTGGGACCTCCTCTTATGGTGTTTCATCCTTTGGGTCATGGTTCGCTGCTGGCATGCGTCCCCCAGACGACCCCCAACATTAGTGCGCACAACCCTCCGGGCGGAACCTATAGCGCGTGACCCCCTTCTTGGTTCCTCCATCCAATGTGATTCCTCACAGTTTCATCATGGATTTGGTCTAATTATTCAATTAATTATTTTTATATGTTTTTTTCATCTCTTCGGTGATTCCTTGTGTTTTTGGTGACTAATTTTTTTTCCCTAATTTATTGTTTTGAGGAAAATACATGTTGTTTTATTCGTCGATCAATAGGAGATTCTATTGTTGTTTAAGACCTGTTGGTCCATGTTCTGGCATCCTCCACCAATGGAAATGATGATGAGCTCAATTTTCTATGAATATGTTAGTTTAGGTAAGCCACTCAAACCCGCTGCTTGGTTTTTCACCTATTGAATTATGGTCTAATGCATTATCTAAGTCCCTGGTATATAACCTAGGTGTCTTGACCCTTGGTAAAATATTTATGCTCTTACCTGACTAATTTTAGTAAAATGTGGATTAATGTTGTAAGGTGTATGGGCACACATTTATATATATAAACACACAGATATATATAAGAGTGTGTGCCTAAGACTCCGTGCAGATTGGAATTGGTTACTACCTAGTACATCAATGTGTTGAATATTTAAATCCGTTCCACCCTAATGTTGGGTCCCAAATATACATCAAATTATTTAAGAAATATTTTGTTCTTAAAATAATTTTAGAGTATGTGTTTCATTTATTTTGGAACAACATATTTTTTTAAATTATGAATAAAGATAAACTACTGGTTAGTATAAATTTCATATCATGCTTTATTTTGTTTGGATTTTCACATGTATTCTTTCTTGCTCTGATATATAACATGACGATGCATGTAAATTTTGATGCTATTAAATGATTTTACCATGTGAGATAAATGAGGACTTCAACATCTGTTTTTTTAAGTGTGATTATTTAATTGGTTAAAAGTGATATGATTAAACATTGAAATTAATTTAATCATATGGTTGAGGAATAAGGTAATTAATTGAAGAATAAATAATCTAGTCACGGGTCAAATAAATTTTGGCTTTTATTGACTATTGTGAATATAAAATATTTTTATATACTCAGAATATAAATTAGAAATTAGTAATAATTAATGGATGGATTAATTATTACAGGATAAATGATCGATGGTCAATTAATTAATAAACTGAGTTAAGAGATATGAATTAACTAATTAATTAATTAATTTATTTCATGCATTAATATATGATTGTTAAATAGATTTGATTGATTTGATTGTTGGCCAATAATACTGTTTTTGAGTGTTTATTTTCCATGCCTTAAGTTGTTTATAAAGGAGTGGATGAAAAGTATGATATGCTATGTGAGATGGTTTATAAATATGTTTTCCTTGTTCAGTATGTTTTACATTACATGTTTTTGATGTGCGTGTTAATAGTTTAACTCTTGGACGAAACACTATTTCAGTGGACGATTTCAGCCTTCTTAATGATTTGGGATATTTAATTAAGAATAATTAATTGATAATTAATTATTAACAATTTAGATATTTAATGGGTAATTTATTGTAGAATTATTTGATTGGAGGTTCATGTGGTTAATTAGTGTTATTAATAATCAAAAGATTGGATTAATTAATTTATGAATTAATTAAGAGATGATTTTTGGGTGTTGGACCTACGGTTCTACACAAATGATAATTATATATGTATGATTGATAAATGGGTTTTGAAAGTGGGACTAATTCTCCAAATACTCAAGGGGTGATAGACATAGAATTTTACACCCCGCTTGTACGAAAATGTTCTTTTATAGGACATGGAATAATGATCTAAATACCCACGAGTTGTGAGACAAGGACTGATGCTCCAAATAATCACGTGGAATCTTGACAAGATGTTCTACATCCATTAACTGACATTGGACTGTGGGTCCAATTTGTAGTATAGGAAATAAAATAATTGGTTATTTAAAAACTTTTTGACATAATGACTTATGAATTTAATATGAGAAGGGGTTTAAACTTATTAATAAATTGGGGGAATTAGTATTAGTGGAAGAACCCAGGAGAAAAACACTATATTTATTGTACGGGATCCAACATAGTATATGAAATATTAAATTGAATATGATATGATGTGTGATCCTAGACAAAGCACAAGCTTTGTTTCGGTCATTACATTGATTACTTAGATAGTTTTTAAAGACATATTTTGTGAGTGACTTATATGTGGGATGTCTGGCTGAGGACGAATCTATAATCTTTCATAATTTAATGTGGTTAAAATCATAGATAAATGAAAATGATTTGTGAAATGGTTTTTGAGTATGCATGACAAATGTATAATTCATGGTGATACACTAGTTGAGGATTGAAGCATTTACATGGGTATATAGTTAAATTGTACTACATACATTATTTATGCATTATTTCAAGTATTTTAAAATAATTATTAAATGTATGGATTTAATATAGGCAATTGTGGTCCCGGTCTACTGAGAATTATATCTCACACCCTACTCGAGCCGCCATTGCAATAGTGTACTTGAGTAGATTATATTTGGCTGCAGTATTGTGATGTTTTCATTTACATCGGTGATACAATCATATGACCAAGGAGGATCTCGGGATTCTCGAGGAGACCTCCCTCGAGTCTTGGGGTCATTATTTATTTATTTATGTATCGGAATGTAAATCAATTTTTTGTTCACTGTTCTTCATTTTTGTAACATTAGCATTTCAGACATGTATCTGCATTATAATTGGTCTGGTTAAGTTTTATAAAATGCGTAATATTTGTTTTCTGCAGTTTGTTAAATTATCTAGGATTGCTTCCACTATTTATTGTTTTTTAAACAGGTATACTAAAGTACAAATCTAATATGGGGGTATAGTCTCTCCACTGACTGTCCTTAGACCCTCACTGCTAGTCGGCAGCCTCAGGCAATTGAAGAGATGCACATGAGGTCATGTGACGACTCATCCGGTCACTAGTTCAGGGGTCAGCTGGGTTGGGATGTTATATCACTTAAAATTAAGGTTCGGTCCATTATTAATCATAATTTTACCTTATTATCTTTAATTCATTTTAATTACATTCAATAAAAGTTTTGATAAAAAAATATTTTCATACAACAAAACATTATAAATTATCTTGATTCCAAATATGGAACCCATATTTTAAATTTCCATTCACATATGTGGCATAAACACAATTAATATTTATACCACAGATGGGATGACACAATTGGTTTAAAAGTGAATATGTTCAAAATATTGCCAAGTGTTAATATACAATTTCAATGTAAATATGATTAAGAAGACCTAAATTGTTTAACTAATATTAATTTTATCTAATTATAATTTATAAAAAATTAGAATATAATTTACTTATAGAAATAAACAAAACATAAATGTTGTTTCCAACTAAAATCCAATATTTTTCACTATTTATAGAAAAATAATATCCTCATAATAATTCTGAAAATTCAACCATAACTATTTTTTAAATTTCATTAAAATAAATTAACATTATTTTGACATATTAAATTTTTAAGAGTTTAAAAATATAATTAAAAACTATGCTCCATTAAACGGTGGTAAAACATCCTTTTCAAAAATATATTTTTTATGAGTCAAATTTTGGGTTTTTCTTATCTTATTCCCAAAAAATATATTTGATGAATGCAAAAAATATTTGATTGAATTTATAATATTTTTATTTCATAAAAATTACAGTAATTTAAATTAATTTTATTTTATTCTGATAAAATTCTTTCTTCACATAAAATAGATTTTATGAAAAAAGTCCCCTTATATTCAATTGGGGTATTTATTAATTTGAAACAAATTTGTAAAAAAATAATTCAAATATATATTTATATAATTAATTTAATACTATTTATAACCTCTAATTTAATGTTAATGATGTATCCAATTCTTTTGAGTTAAATTATTTTAATAATACATTGCAGTTCTATAAAACATGGTCTTTCATTTAACAATAATTTAAAAAAAATATTATTTGGTTTAATGCAACAAAAAAAATGTTGTGTGCATTAAAATATTTTGAATATATTTATTTTAAAATATTATCCGTATCTAAAAGTCATGTGAAGTTAAAATCATTTCTATATATGGTGTTCCATGTCCCACACTATCAAATATAATGATCAAAGAATATAATTTTTTGTTGTTACATTAATAATTGAGGGATTACCATTATGTATTTTACCAGAGCTCATCGTTGGTGGAGGTGTCATGTTTTACAGTGATAGAATGTATGTGGGGATGTGATCTATCTAGATCATAGGTTATAACACATATATATGAGGATGGAGAACATATATCTATTTTATTGTGGATTTTTGAATGAATAAAACTATATTTTATGAAATAAAAGAGTTTAAAGTGCATTGTTTCATTCTAGGAATTCGTGTCTAAATATTAGATATTGCATACTAATAAATTTATTGAAGAAATAGTTATAAGATGTATAGAAAGATTTTCTTGATATAAAATATTAGAATTCTACTCTTTTAGTAATTATAGTTGACATTATCATAAGAAAATGATCCAATCTTGGTAAATAGAGTTGTTATGTTTTAGACTAATAGTAGGATGATTCTGTTGACTAACGAACACCGATGTTTATTAGACCTGAATGTATTTTCTTCCATGATGAATTCGTTATGTGTTATTTAAAACCACCAATCAATAATGACCATATATAATAATAAGAATCATGTAAAAGTTGGTTCAACTCATAATTGAGTCAAATATGTGGTTTTAGGGCAGAAATGATATATTAATGGTTGGCTTTAGTAGTTTATGAACCAGTCGTGAAGTTTTCATCAAGGTATGTTAGGATTCTAGTAAAGTTGAAAATTTTATCTAGTGGTTCCTCTAAGGGTAAAAGAACTGTAATATGTTGAGTCATAGATGATTATATTTTGTTTCTTTTTTACTTGTGTATAATGATAGATAGATTTTCCTCGACTATAATTTCCACTTCAAGTTGAATGGGGTGGGTTTCGAACAGCATCATGCTTTTTATATTGGGCATGATAGAGGAATTTATGTATCAATAGCAGTATTTATAGAATATATGACAATTTTTTGTTAATATTTTTTCTATATAGACTCATTGGATTTGTTAAAAAACATAAATGATGTATTTGTTTTTACATTTAACTAGCTTTTTGTGTATTATTGATTATGGTGGCACATAAGTGTACTATGTGGGCCATTGAATTTATAAAATCTTATTCCATATAGGGATTAGTATGTTGGGAAACACCTTGATATTTAATGAAGAATTGATTTTATATATCATATTATTTTATTTGGAATAGATTAAGTGATCATGGTTTTGATGTCAGTCATGATTGTGCTAATGAACTTGCTTCAAGTGCTAATAAATGGGTTCAAGATTGATGTGAAAATTTTCCATTTAAGAATGAGTGTGATTATGAGTAATTTTTTTTAGAATTAAATTATTTAATGTTGATAACTCATTTTTATTGATGATCTAGGCATACTAGGTGGTTTGATTTAAAAGGAACCTAAAATGGGTTTTTTCGAATATAAAATTAATAGATTATTCAAAATGTGTCAAAAAATATTAATTGAATAAGAAAACCCTAAATATATACAGGTAGAATCTATTAATATATATATATATATTAATATATGATATTAAGATATTTTAAAATAATATTCCTGAATAATTAGTGAAATATTAGAAATATAAAACAGATATATCATAATGTTTTAATGTAAAGATTATATTAATATTACTTAAAATTAATTATATATAAGTTGATTAAAAAATTTATTAATGTATATTTTTCTAAGACTAAAATATTAATAAATATTATATATATTGTAAAAATATAAACATATTATTTGAAAATACAATACCTATTAAATTTGATAATTATTATATAAAAATAATGATTCATCCAATCAACGGGGTGAATGTTTCATTGAATTTTATGTCATAGAAAAATACCCTCAATGAACCCATTGAAAATGAGGTTAATCCTCAGGAAAAATATTTAAAGAAACATAAATAAAATCCTATTGATAGTCTAATTGTAAATACCGAATATCGAGTTCAAAAAATAAATTCTATGACAAATTGAATTTCTTATCATTATTAAATTATTGATTTTGTTCCTAAATATATTTCTAAAAATGTAACTAATTATAATATGATGATATATATATATATTTGTAACAAAACAATATTTCTAAAAAAATTATTTTATTTTAAGAATATAATGAATCTCATGTATTTGGAAAAAAATCATTATATATCAAAAAATGGATGTATTATGAAATATTATTTGAAAAAATCAAGTTTAGGTAAAAAAAATCCTATTAATATTTCGATGTAATAAATTATGATGTACATTTACCACTATTTTATTGATAATAAGATATAATATTTTTATGATATTTTATTTAATTTATGTATTTAAATTATATTACATGCATGTGAAATATTCTTTTATAATTTTATTTAATTTTTAAAGAAGTGTACGTAAAATATCCCTATGTATTGAGAATTAAATGAGTGTTTAATATGTCTTAGGATGTATGAAAGCCTATAATAGTCTTTTAAATTCACCTATATAATACTATGAACAGTTCCCAAAAAATCATTTCAAAAGTGATTTTTTGAATATTAATGTAGACCGTATTTTTTATGAAGTAAACTTCAAAAGATGTCTCGATTATTGGAATATATATGGAAATTATTTTTTTATAATTAAATAAATTATCTATAATTTTTTTATTTAATGAAATCATTATTTGATAAGTGTTTTATGGTAGATTTAATATTCACCATGGAAATGAAATATTTCTAAGGGAATATAATTTTTCATTAAATAAGTCTAAGTAATCTAATAAGTTAGTTAAAATATTTACACATGAATCATGTAAATGATCCAATAATTCTCTGATTACTTCAATAGAATTTAAATGTGATAATCCTTTAAAATTAATGGGTAATAATTTTTTTATGTTATGATTGGTAGTTAATTATATTTAAATTATTTGTATAATTATTTAATGATTACAATTTGTATTTTTGATAGATTTTAAATTGACCATAGGAAATTAATATAAATGTTATCAAAAGGATTACAACATATTTAAAATGTTTTATAAATAGTGAATTTTTTATACAATAAAAAATCATTTTATTTAAATATATATTCAAATTATGATTTGTAATTTATTGGATTAAAAATATTAAATAATATTATGAGGTGTAATTTATAACATTTTTGATAAAATTTTACTATATTGGAGTCGAATAATGTAATATTAAATTTCATAATCAAATAATTATATGAATATGTTTATCATGCATTTTCTTAAAAAAATGGATTAATAATATTACATAGATTCTAATATTTATTTTTATAAGATACATTCTGTGTATGATAACTCATCACCAATTTCAATTCCTAAAAACACTTTATTTAATAATAGGACTAAAAATCCCTATCATAGATATAATATAATTTGAGTTAATGTTCAAAAATAATATATTTATTCCGAATAGATTTCAATTGATGATCAACTAGAAGATAATTTTATTCAACATTCATATTTTTTATTGTTTGAGAAATTTAAAATTTATATTATTGTGATGCTAAAATGATTAAATTATGTTACATTTAGAGGGTGTATAATATTAATATATATCATGTATTAATTTAATCTATTAAAATATAATGTTTTATTGACATTCCTTTAATTTTTTTTGATATTAAATCTTGTAAGTCAATAATATGAGTTACGAAACATGGTTTATGAATCCATGAATATATTGACTTGTTTTTGTTTCCTGTTTTAAATTATAGTATTTATCATAATGTGATTTCACCAGATTATATGTAATATTTTTCAATTCATCACATTTCTTATTTGGAATATTCACATACTAGTTTTAAAGATACAAATATTTAATGAATTGTGAATATTTATATATATTGGTTTAGTCTCTCTACTTGATTTAATTTATCTTTTATTGTCATTTTTATATTTATTTCATTTTGTGGACTAATTTTTTCTAAAATATAATTTTCAAATTTGGTTTATGACAATCATTCATATATGTGTTTTTAAAATATTATTTTTCACACAAATTTCAATTTATGTACTCTCACTTTAATATTATTTATCAAAAGTGGATATATATTAAATATTCATAGGGAGTGTAAAATCTTTGTTATTTAATATTAAACAAAATAAATATTCAATAATATTGAAGAACATATTCTCGTGAATAGAGATGTTTCATTCTATTAACTTTTTATCAATTTCTAATAGGGGGAGATATTTTTCAAATTATGTTTTGTTTTTTTGTCATAAAAATATTGAGATTTTTACACTATAATTTTCACTTCACATAATTATGTTTCTATCAATATATTTTTTAATCCAATAATATTTATGAAGAATTTTATTTTATTATCTTATTTTAGATAAATATACACATTTGTATGATTTTAGGAATTACACATTCAATTAATTAAATGACTTATATTTTTCATAGTCTCTCTAAAAATGATTAATGGATTTTTTCCTAACATAATATGCATCGTATCTGAACCATAAAAATACCTATATAAACCATATGATTACATTTATAATCCTTATAGGTATATATATCATCTTTATTTTTATGAGAAAAAATCTATAAAATAGATACTCTCAACCTTAAAAACAATTTTTTAATCTTATTAGAGTTTATAATTACGTTTTAAATGGTAGTTTGTTCCTTGATAAGGTGATTTTTCCTAAGTATCATGTTGTTTGATATTTAGTATACTATACGATGTGTACCTAATGATGACCCCTAAAAACAATATTTACCTTAAAATTTTAAGAAATACAAAATTAAATTGAACTCTTCAGATGATGTATCTTTGGAAAATGAACCATTCAATGAGGAGTGAAAACTATGATGTATCTATATCCTATGAATTTTGAATTATATAATGATGTTTGAACATTACTATGATATTTTTATAAATATTTTAAACCATATAGAGTACATAAAAACTATATAGATGATTTTGACATTATTAAAAATTAATTAATTATCATATACATTCATAATAACATAATCCTTGTTAACGTCAATAGATTTTTTTTTTCAAAATCATAAAATTTTCTTTGGTACTAAGGTTTCTTATATTTCAAGTGAAATCATGTTTTTGTATTTAATTTTCTAGATACAATTATTCTAAAATTATTTATTATTTATTTATAATCTATTTAAATATAAATTTCTTGTTATTTATGAAAAAATTAATTATAATCATATGGGTGATGGATTTTTCTACCAAAGAAATTATATTTACATTATTAAATTTTAATTTCCAATTTATCATAAAATTTTCACTGAGATTTTAAATTGTAATATGATAATAATATTAAAATTATTCCGTCGTGATTGATTATTATCTAGGTTTCATATTTAATTGTATTATTTATTTTTCATTTGAAATTTAATTTTTAGAGGATTTTTTATTTTTAGATCATATCAATGTTGTTTCCAGGATTCTTGTTCATAATTATTTTCATGAAAATTTAACATACAAATTCAAAAGAACAATTATCTGAAAAATAATCATAATAAATTCAAGTAGAATGTTATTTTTAAATGTAAAACTACAACTTCGAAAATGGGATAATACATCAGTTAGTATTTTATTATTATTTTCAATACACAAATAAAATTTTGCGTTTTTTATGGATGGTAAACTCTCTATGATATGTTTTACAGAACTATGTACTTTTGTAAATTATAAACGAGCTTAGAGAGAATATATGAATACTATGAAATACTGAATTAAATAGTGTCACTATACTATTTCCAATCAATATATATGCATTTATTTTCTTCATGACATCATCAATCCACACATTAATTATCTAAATGTGATATAAGATACCATGACAATTTTATTTTCAATGTATTAACTTCTGGTGTTAGAGGTCTTATATTTTCATATCTTCTCTATATGAATAATTTTTTTTATCATATTTAATTAAAAACAATAAAATTGTGTTGGGTTATACTATCCATAATAATTGTATTTTATTGGTTTTTATTCATAGTATAAAAAAGTAGGATATTTTCGAGTTGTTCCTCCTTTTTGTGAATTATAGGGTAAATTTGGTTTTTACCCATGGTTTGGAAAATTTTATTATAATTGGTTATGACACCACATCAACAGTTAGGTATCATTAAAATCTAATACATAATCTCACCCTGAGAGTATGAGGAGTAGATCTATATTCAATTTATTAAGAACGAATATAAAATTACATGAGATCATATTTTTTTTATTTATAGAAACATACATAAATAGAGGAATATCACTATCAATTGTTTTTCATGGATTTTATTTGATTTATTATTTCTTTTAGAGGTATATGTACAAAAATTTCATAAATCACATATTATAGTGAATATCAGTTTAAGAAATATTTATTATTAATTGAATATAATATTTTGTTATTTGGTACAATGAGTTCCATGAAATATTTTCCATCTTCATTTAATATATATTAGCTTGTGAAAGATAAGTATCAAGATCCAACTAATCTATTGAATCCATCGTATGATCCACAATATAAATATGTGGATATATTTATTGAATTTATATCACATTTAAATCAATATCTTGTATTTTGTGACACTATATGTGTATTTTAAGACGAATTGAATGTTTAATCTCATTTTACTAGAATCATGGAGTCGAGTGTTGTGGATGCGTTATCAAGTATCTACATAATGAATGTGGTTATAATTTATTCCGTTCATAGAAAGATTATATCAAATAGATAACCTAATATTATAATATAATTATAAAATGGAACAATAAAAACATTTTAATTTCAATTATGACTTATCCTTGTGTTTTGGAGTAAAATATATTGGTGTTCTGAGTGGAAAATCCAAACAATGGTGGATACATTTTACGCATGTGTTCAAATTTGTAAATGGTCATATGAAACTAAATTGCATTCCGTCTATTTTAAATATATTAATAGTAAGAAATCAGCAATTATAAAGGAACTAATCAATGAATTATTTCGTAATGCATTTATATCACTACTATGATAGACTATGTTTGTAGAGTCATTGAACATCATACTGGATATAGTGTAGAAACTAGTGAAAAAAAGTAAACAACATTCAATTGAAAATGAAACCTTAACAATACCATCATTATTCATAAATTATTTTGAATAGGAGTAAATTTGATTATGAGATTATTGATATGATATTTTTATCTTTATACTCATCATTGTAAATATAGTTTTGGATGATTTATTAATATCATATCATAGTTTTCACCTTTCATGGTGCTGGAGTTGTTTTGTGTGGTATAATATTGGATTCACTTACACTATAGATGGATAAAAATCATGAAATATTAATTTATTTACAACATTATACATATCACCATTATGATTCCTAGGTAATATATTAATGTGTTATTAGAATTGAAGTTGTCCTCAAATTTTTATATTTACCTATTTATATAGAGGACCATTTTTTGTTCTTTTTCAAGGATTTCTTTAATTTTTGGAAAAACTTGATGACATGTTATGATTTAATGGGTTGTATATGGGATGGATAATCATAAATGAAATCATAATATTTTGAGAAATTTGAATCAATATTTTATTTTTAAATTTGATATTTTTTATATAATTTACAATTTAATACAATTATTAATATTTCGAGGATTTCGGGAAAATTTTTATGGTGAGATTCCAGACATCGAGTTCACTCATGTGTTTTTTTGTCCTTTATATTTATTCAACCGATTGTGATTGGTTTTAATTCTTCGTGATTAGAATAATTTTATATTTATCTAATGTAATGTACATGATTTTTAAAATCCAATAATTAATAATATGATTTTTTTTGATTGTGGAAATACATTTGGATGGGAAATACAATGAAGAAATTATTTTTTAGGCATAAATGCAAATGATACATGGTTATTCATTAAAAAAATCATGTATTTTTCAGGTTTAATGATGTTTAAACGGTTAATAATTATGTGATTATTATTGATTTAAAGGAGTTGAGTCTTGGTATTTTTATAGATATATATTTATGGTTTTTATAAACATGATATTTTTTATGAGTAATGGTTAGTTTTAATATTAATGATTGATGATATATTTTTTTGTTTCATTAGTAACAATTTTATGTAGTAAATTAATCATCTATAAATCATAGTGGAAAATTGTGTTGTTTATCTAACACTTCCACATGTTTTCATTATGATTTTAATGGAAATTTCTTGTGATAATCAATGACATATTTTATAAATGAAAAAATAAGGATATTTTGGTGAATAAATTTTTTGGTCATCGTGATTTTAGAATCGTTTTTAATGAGAAATATCAGGAAGTTTTATCGGTTCACAAGTACATGTCATGGAAATAAAAAATTAAAATAATTTCAAGGATCCATCTATACAATATTTATTAATCACATCCCCATTGAAACCAGAAATGGATGAGTTTTCCATCTAATGGTATTATAAGGATCTATTGTGATTAGAATCTTGAGATAATGACCTCCAAATCCATGTAACTGTCCCTTTTTAATTTTCATTACTTATCTTCATTTAAAATAGAATTAGATTTATAGTTGTTATTTATGAGAGGTTATAATGGAGTGTAAATATGTAAATGATTTGAGATTGGTTTATTTTAGAATTATAATATGAATATAGTTGATTGACCCCTCCAATAATTTTTATTAGGTCCTTAGTAGATGAGGATTTATTTTATGTATGTAACTGATATTCTAATTATTTCATTAGTGTAGTTTATTTTCATTATACATTCATTAGTTTATCACAATGTATAGATATGGAAATATTCTAGTTGAAGAATAAGTGATTTAAAAATATTGGATGTATTATAGTTATTGAAAATAACTAAATATATATATTTTTTATTTTGGATAGTGTTATGAGGTTATATAATGCGTTATTGTTTGATGATTTTTTATATATTTCTGATTTGTTATTGGAAATGTGTTACTAATGTCGTAATATGTTGGTATTGGTATTGATAGTTTGTGGTAGTTACCATATATATGTAATAATAATGATTCTAATGAACATTTTTAAATAAGAGGAATATAAATGGAAAATATTAAAAAAAATTGATTAATACAATAATTAATAAGTAAAATATTGTTATTATATAGTAAATAATTTTCTGATGATCAATTACTATTAATGTCAAATTATTGTTGTTTGTCAGCACATTTTTTGGAAAATTACGGAATTAAGGATAAAGATGTCTTATTATGTAATTGTTTGTTAGTAATTGGTTGAGAAAAAGAAATAAATATATGGGTTTAAAGTAATATTATTTATTATTTTTGAGTTTAATGGTGGAAACATATATTAAATTATGGTGGTGATGGTCATGATTAAACACCACTTATGATGCTCTATTGGTTGGGGACCCGTATTATAAATTTTTTTATATAGTATATCAAAATTCTATTTGATTCATATTATACTAAACTACCTTTGTTATAAAACCTTATTGATTCTCATATGAGGTATTGGGATATGATTTAAGAAATGAAATAAATCATGTGGGTGAAGTAAATGGTAAAAAATAGCCCATTATCCCTCTCTTCCTTCCACCAATAGTGTGGTTGTTTAGGGGTTGGATGATATTTTTATATATGGGGGACATGGATAATATCAAAATTTTAGGTATTTGGTTATGTTATGTGCATGTATATAGTACATATTTTATAATTTTATTGGGCTGTATGGTAACTCTAAGAGACATTTCATTTGAATGTGAGAGTGACTACATCTATGGGGATCATGTTACATGAACCTCATTTACTATATATTAATGATTCCTAAATTGTTTTTATAAAATTTTTAATTATTTGGATTGTGTTAATGTGTATGGATGAGTTTCTTATTTACTTTGGGTGATAATAATGTTTATTTATAAATTTATTCAGACAATGATCATTATATATCTTTATAATTATAATGTGAGATTCAATGGTGGAACATATTATTTATAAATGTATTATCACCCAAACATATATGTACTATTTTTATTGGTATTTAGGATGGTATGATTAGAAGGGATGGAATGTAAAATAAGAAAACGAGGGGTTTAATTGAATTTGGAGACGTGGTAGTGTTAAGATCTATTTTATCAGTGTGGGTAATACCTCAAATATTATGTTTTGTATGCCCCTGAAAATAATTTTCCCCCAATATCCTATTAGAGTTGGAATTAAAGTGTATTGTTAACTTCAGTCTAAACCTATAAATGGTAATATTTTATTTTTTTCAAGACATTGTGAGTGCATAAAGTCCTCATGAGTATTTGTACCTATATATTTAGCCCTAGTGTCAATCATAGATGTAAAACATTTTGGTAGAAATTTTTTAATGGTATCATATTTCTTTTGGGTTTTTATAATTTTGTTTTCTATTTGTTATTTGTTTTTTCCCAAAACCGGGCATAGAGAATATAATTTTAAAAAATAATAAAAATAAAAATAAATAACACTAGGGTGTCATTTTATATCTTGTCATTCTAAAATGTGTAGGATTTATGAAGGAGGAAAAAATTAGTATATGTTTAATTTAACAATTACATATATCATTCCTAATAAATTTATATGGACAAATATATTAATAGAAAATGAATTTTTATGAATGTGGTATGATTTGGCATGGGTATGTGAGACCTTTGTATTATTCAATGAATATTCAATTTAAAAATCTAAATATAAAACTTATAGGGTTAGTGATAATTAATGGATGTCTGAGATAATTCTTTGGAGACTGAACAGGATAATGAATGAATATTCCTATAGAATAAATATTCATCATGAATGAATTCACAAGAACAAATGTAGGTTTTATCAAATAATTTATATGTCTTTTCTTTTCCCCAAGTATTATTGATGGAAAACTAATGTATTAAATTTTAAAAATGGGATGAAATTATATTTATTTATTCAAAAAAATTAATTTAAAATTGATTTTCATTATTATATATATATTTAGAACATTGAAATGATGATATAATTTTATTTATTTCTATATAATTTAAAATTTTCAATGTCTTCTTCATCTACTCAATATTCAAACTTTCTAAACAATTTCAAGAAGAAAATATATTAAAAATACGACTAAATGGTTTGGAATTATATCTTATAAGGAATTGATCCCCATTATTTCATCACATATATATAATTTTTAATTTTTTAAAATTAAATAGCCATTTTTTAATGTAAAATTAAATTGAAACATTGATTTCATTTTTAAGTCTCAACATTACTACACCATTGGTATTTTTTATCTATTGTGATTTAATTTTTACATATTCATTATCAAATATTAATTAAATCTATTTCATGAAAATTAATTGAAAATATACTTTTTTAGAAAAGTCATTCCCAATGGGTCAGCCTTGAGCACGTGGAAAACTAAATTTTATTAAAATAGTAGAAAATTTTAAATTCATGAACATCAGTTTTTCATACGAAATGGCCACACTATATTTCTATAAAAATATTCATGGAATGTATTCATGAATTTTGTATTGAATGAATTAATTCGATGGCGTAATATTAATTTATATTTAAAATATTTTAATTTTTATTATATATTTTTGAAATATATGTTTGTATTGTATTGTTCATTATTGAATATTAGTTGATTATCATAAAATAAAAAAATTCATAACATTGAGAGGATGTACAATCTGTTTTAAATACAAAAATTATGAAAATGTTGATGATAATTCATAATCAACCTATATAGGGAAAAATTAAAAAAGGGTTTATCCTTTATAAAAATACATTGAAGATTCAATGAGATTATTTGTGGATTATTTTTAATCATCAATGAGAGGATCATAAATAATAATTATTAAATCATGAATTTTCTAACATTCATTAAAAAAATTTCTACTCATAATCATAATTATTTCAAACATTATTGACTTTAAAATAATGTTTACTAAACATATATATATATATATATATATCATATTCTATATAAATTATGACACTTATAATAAATGGGGTTTCAGAATACTCAAAAAGGTTATATTTATTTCTAATTTAATTAATGTATATAAAAATGTATTAGTTCAATTTAAAACCACAAAAATATGTTTATACAAGGAATATTATCATTAAAAATTAATACAAAATAATTTTATACCATAGAAAATGTGAATATATGGAATGAAATCCAAACCCATCCATATTAAGAATATGAAATAGTATAAAAAGAAAGTGACAGATTCTAAGAGTCATTTGTAAATTTATTCAGTATAGGTTAAATTATTTCTCAATGTACAAATACTATATGTAGTATTGAATCATGAAATAAGAAAGATGTTTGATTTTTTATCTTCTCGAATGATTATAATGAATTCACAACATAATACTTTTTACATTATTAATGAGTTTAACATGAGCACTTTTTAATAGAATATCTATTGATGTTTTGAAAATATGCTTTTACATCATGTTGGTAATACCCTGACCTATGATATAATGTATAAATATATATAGAAGAACATATATTATATGAATAAGGAGCCCGAAGATATAGTAAATGTTATTCAATTGATTTATAAGGCAAAAAAGAGTTCATGTCATTGTAGATTATTTATGGATTCCTGAAAAAATTACATTTGAAATAGATGAGTCGCGTTATGTGGGTTATGGAAGAAACAAATGACATAAAAAATGTATTATATTTATAAATAAAATCATTATATATCAAAAAATATCTAGATATGCCTCTCATTGTTTGAGCTAATGAAGAGATCAAACACCTCTAGGTTTTTTTCAACATAAAAATCAAAATATTCAAATCCAAGATCAATTTTAGATTTTAAAAATCCATCATAAGGAAAAAAATAATATTTTAATTAAAGATAAATTCATTAAATAATTAATGGATATGAATTTTAAATATATCATAACAAATTAAAATGAATCTAAAAAACAATTTGTAAATTATTTGGGATAATTGGTAAATCAAATGGGTGGATGGAAAAAAGTTATTCTTATAGGAAATACAAAAAAGAAATCCTAAATATGAATAAAATGAAAATTATATAATGGTTGGAAAAGTGAATGATAATAAGGTTGTGGCTGAATATTTAAAAAATGATAAATTTATTAAAAATATGGTTTATGGTGAGAGGCACATGTAGGATCCAGTATAAAATGAAAATGAATCAAAACACTTCGAAGAGGTTAGGAAAGAAAAAATGCATCAATCCATATTCTTCCCCATTTACATTTCAATAAATAAAAATGTTTGTAAAATCCATAAAATGTATATATACTTGAGAATTAAAATTAAATTCATTATTCATTTTTAACCATTCCATCCTATAAAATATTTTTCAAATAAATTATATAATACCAACACATTTTAAATTAGTTAATAAGATTTTCACTTTATAATTAATGTATAATATTTGACTAAAATAAACAATTATTTATGTGAAAAGATCTAGGAATTCCTAAAATACCATGATTATGTGATAATTATGTATTATATAAAGAATTATATAATCTATGATAGAATATATATCCCATATAAATTCTATTACAATGTTTCAGTGAAGGTGTAAAATAAAAAAATAAGGATCTATAATGTCCTAATGAGGAAGTAATGTATTTCAAATGTAGTTTTATGGATTTTATAATTACTATTTAAAATAACATATACCTATATAATTTTTAATTTTGAATATCACAGATAATTTGAAAGTTTAGTTAATCCAAAATTTCATTCTTTTTAAAATAAACAAATAATTATTTGATGTAAACAACTACAGTCTTTTTTTCCTTAATTAGTGTGGAAGAAATTATATATCAGTATAATAAAACTGATGCAATTAACATTTTGTACTATATTTTCATAAATGAGATGATATATGAATAAATATAAAATGGTAAATAGGAATATGAATTTGGTGAAAAAACAACATTATGGTTGATGGATTTTTTACGTTACCGAAAAATTTGTGTAAATAAACAAAAACGCCCATAAAATTGAGTAAATAAATTCGACATTCAACAAATAAGTTTGTTTGTAAATATACATAGATGTTGATTTGGATAAAGATGATAAATTATAATATTTGGATGATTATTAATAATGATAATAATAAGTTATTGTTAATCATGATTTTTTAGTTGACCGAAAATGTTTTTACACTAGAAGAATTTGATGATTAAAAATATAATAAAGAAACCTCATTTAATAAATATAGGTGGAATAATAAGAAAAATTAAAAAATTAAAAGGTGATATCATATTTAATAAGGAACAAATAAAGATTCATCATAGACACTATCAGGATATAGATTAATCTAGGTGACTTAGAATAATCTAATCATCCTAAAGAACTAATCCTAAAGTGGAATCATGAAACATCATGTCAATTATAAATTACATTTAGAATTATAGAAAAATATCCAAACATTCAATAAAATATTATTCATTTTTATAATTTATTATGATACAATAACACTATAAGTAAATTCGTCCATTATAATTATGAGGATTATTTTGTCATAAGCAGGGAGGTGCATTACACCCATTCTGAAGAACAAGAACCATGATGATTTTTATATATAATATATGAAACATACATAGACCCATTACAAATTCTAAATGATTTTTTGTCAACCCCATTAATATCTATGTTGATGTATTTTACTATCTTGACTTCATGAGAAGATTTTTTCAATGTGACTTCATAGTACAATGCTACTATGTCACAGTTCTATGTAATCTACTATTTTATAAAAGAATATTAAAAATAAACAATTTCAAACACATGAAAAAATTCATAAAATATATCCCATATTTCTCATAAATATATGTTTTATAAATTATTGATTTACAAGGCCAGATGTTATAATTTTATTTGTTTTTAGTAAATATATCTTTCATTATAATCTATTATTTCCATTTTATTCGTCCTAATTTTTTATTTTCTATTATTTCTATTGATTCATTTTTTTCATTTCATTTGACCATTTATTTATATTTTCGAATTCCTGTTATTTTACAATTTTTTTTTAAATTTTCGTTTTATATATCACTTTATTTTTTTTAGATTTGACAAAAATTAATGAACACTACTGACCATAGCTATAGGTCTTTAATTATTGAAAAATTCAAATAAGAGCACTATTAAACAATAGATATGTTGTAATTCTAACTAACTTGGTATGTTGATTGTTCTAAAATTATTTCACATATACTACACATGATGGTTATTTCACTACTAGTTTCCATAAAATGGGTGCCTCATAGAATGTTTTAGGAGATGGTATATTCTATACTGACAATAGTATTTACAAGTTCCCTATAAATATCAATTTCCAAATTTTAGGGGCTGGAGGATGAGACATGGTACAACAATATTTGGTATTCAATCCTTTTTAATGAACTTTTAGAGAAAATCACATGATCATACTGAATGATATGATATACATGCCCTATCTACACCATGTAGGGGTGGTTAAAATTATTTTTAATTATATTATTCATACTACTAATATGGATTAGATATTATTTTATCTATCAAAATAAAAATAATATAATATTGCATCAAAAATAATTATGTTTCCTTGATCAACTCAAAATGATAATTATGATAACATAAGATTGAAAAATAATAAATTTATATTCTTAGTGACTATTTTTTTTCTAGTACATGTACGATGTTACAGTAGTCAACTATATATTCATGTATTTAATACAACATTCTTGAATGTAAGTACATAATAATGTGTATATCACTGTTGGAGGTTTTATCTCTATTATAGTAAATATTTATGGGTTGGTGGAAATACTATATTTTTTTACAGTTTAGTATTGGTGGTGAATTTTTGTGAATCACATGAACCCATGCACATGTGATCCAATAAATACATGAGAAGCACTAGGAAGGAGTGGAAGAAATGCGTTTAGGACATGATATTCATCCCCCAATGGAGTATTTTGACTATATGTGGAGAGCACACAACTGGAATGGTTTTCACCATGATCATTTGAGAAGTCCCCCGATCAGATTTGGATAATGATTAATATTCAGATTTAGCGTCATGCAACTATATAAGATTTAACTAATTATATTTCATGGTCTATAATTAATGGTACTCTCTATTGTGTTATAGATTAAGGGGAGACATCGATAACCTGTACCAAACGATATTGAGGGTTTACGAGAGACTTATGGATTTATCTTTATAATTTAATATGATGGGGATATTATTTCATATCATTATATAATAATAATATTGAGAACCACCACCACATATATTGGAAGAAAAAGTATCCAATAATAGAAAATAAATTGAATTTTATGAATGTATTTAACTTATAATATTTTGAATATATTGGGTTTACCCAAAAAAATTACATTTTTCAAAAATAATTAATAATAATAACTCATTTTATAATTAAACTAATCCAACATACAAACAAAACACATTTAAATGGTTTTTTTTACACAACATAAACTCATATATATATATATATATTAAATTTTTATACTTTAGAAATTTTGTAATATTTTTATGATTAAAATTTTCACTGAATGAGTTATTTATAGTAAACAAAATATATATAATGATAAATTTTTAAAAAAATTTATATGTTTCCTTACACTACACAAATTAATTTCCAACAATTGTTTCTAATTTAAAAAATCAAAATTGGATATGATTGGTACTCATTTCTACCACTTCTATTTCAAATATTTGTTACACAAATCTCGGAACATGTTCTGTATTTAGTGACATGGATTCATTTTTAATTTGAGATTTTTCAAATATTTTATTGAAAATATCATAATGATGTATACATCACATTAAACCCTTAGGGAAGAAGTCTTAATTTACAAAAACACACCATACATCATTCATATATTTTTAGTCATGGTTCACATTTTATGAGTTGGTGGATGAATTTTTCATGAAAAATATGATATTTGAGGAAAATTTATATTCTTAATACAATTATTCAAATTTCTTAAAATCTAATTTAGAAAATTGAAATCTATTTGAGAAGTATGATTGTTTTTTTAATATTAATTACATTGTGTGGTTATTTATATAGTAACAATTATTTTTTGGGGTACATATAAAAGTAAAAACATATTACATAATGTGATATGATGTTTTATATAAATCACAGAAGACAAATTTTTTTTATTTGATTCTTTGGTTGAGATTATTTCTAAAAAAATCAATAATTTTTCATATAGAATAAATTATCTTATTTTACAGGAGTGATAGTTTATGGAAGATATTATTTTTCATGGATTAATTTCAATATTTGTCTCTTGAATTAAAAAGGGGTATAAAATGAATAAATAAATGAAATTTCAAATTCCTTATAAATTTTTTAAATATTTTACATTGAAATTATGATATTATTTTGATTTTCATATTTTAAATTGACCTTATTTTATTATTTTTTATTTTATTACTACTCATCATCATTTAATATAACTATTTGAATTTATATATTTTATATCAGAAATTATTTTCTTGATTATTGTAAGAATCCATGTTTCGAACACATGATCATAAAACTAAAATATATATATCTCCTGATGAGATTGAAGGGGTGGTAGGTCACAATTATGAATATGTGAAGGCAATTTTGAAAAAAATTAATGAAAATAGAGGGGAGATGATTTTTTATGATATTAATTTAGATTAGGTGTGATAGTTTTTAGAAAATGGATAAATAATTTTTATATATTTGATTCACTTTTTGATTTATCAAAGGATATTTCATGTAATTCTCTTTTTATTTAACCAATAATGATGAGTTGTCGGTGCAGAGTATTTATTGATAATTTTTTCATTCACAATTTTTTTTTTGTAACTGTAGTTCATAATTTTTTTATATTGTAAATTTTCTGTTTCATGTTTATTTTGATAGGTTTTTTCATAAAGTATACATGTAAAAGTGAATTTTTTTTGAAATAATCAATATGATATCCATTGATAGGGATATGGTATCATTTTATAACACAATCCAACAAAACAAGAAGAATCCCAAAAGGATTTTGAAAGTAACATGAGTTCTATGAAACATTTTCATGGGAAATTACAGTTGGTACAAACATTAAATTGATCAATAAGTTATTTTAAATTGGTTTTTTTGTAAGATATGTAATTTAGTATGGGGTCATGAAACATTACCATAAAATTAAGGAAAAAATTTTATAACAATATTAAATTATTAACTATTGTTTGAAATACAATATAAAGTATTTGTTACATTGTTTTTGTGTATTTGGTTGAGGAGGATATAACATACCAATTGAAAAAATATTCATCATTCGATAATTGATTTAAATGAATTTAAGTTTTGTACATATAACTTATTCGTCTTATAATTTATTATAGTATTATTGTCTTTTAGGAAATCCATTAAATGTTGAAGATAGGATGAAACACATTTATTTATTCTCAATGGTTGATAAATAATTAAATCACATTATTAACTGTTTTTAAATTAAAATTCTTATTATTATACAATTTAATTTTATATAATGAATGTTTTTAAATATTTTCTTGATTAGTTGACTAATTGAGAATTTGATACATAGATACATATAATAAGTTATAAAACTATGATTTATTTGTTGAGAATCTCATGTATAGTGAGAATCACCAAACATTATCTCTTTACAAACATATAATTGAAAAGTTATTGATAATAATAAAAAAATTATATTAAAAAATAAATAACTAAATCATTATGTGGTGTTTAATTCCATGAAACGACTCTTATGTGTGTATCCAATATGATAATTAGTGTTTATATGTGTTTTTTCAACCATGATATTGTGAGTTGGAGTCTATTAAAATTTTTCTTCAATAAATCAATTGTTTATTATGGTAATGGATTTCTCATTTTAGTTATATTTTAGTGAAGACATGGAAAAAATATAATAAAATAACATATATTGGAATCTCAAAGGTTGATTAAAAGTACATGTAGTAAATAAATATTGTATAGTTATTATTGGATAAATAATGATAGAGGATGTGAAGACAAAATGAAAAGGTAGAAATCATGATTTCTGGTAAATCATGTCAATAAACCAAATTTTTTTAATTAATTTTCATTGTGTATGAGGGTTGAATCTAATATAAGGGGGTTTTCAGAGTATCCAATAGTATGTGTTGTTATGTTCTTTTCATTAATTAAACCACAATACAAAATGACTAGTTATTGACAAATGATCATCATGAAATACCAACAATGTTAAAGGATTGTCAATACATTTATCCATTCATAATGGATTTCTTATTACTGTGATTCAAAATATTAAAAAAATTTAAAACAAATGATCTATTTTCGTGGAAATACACATCTGATATGAAGAATTTATTAGGTTGCATAAAATTTTAGATCATGATGAAATAGATGAATCCTAAAAATCAGTGTTTCATGTGGTAGTCCTAAGAAAATTAAGGTTGTGTGATAAATAATACCATGAGGATTATAAGGTCAGGGTGTTTCATATAAATAGTGTCCTAGTTTCCTTATCATATAGTAAATTAATGTTGGAGTTAGATTTTGAGGTATATGATATAGATAAATAATCTAATTTATCAAGAGGTGGAGTTTTTTGAAAGGGTTATGCGATGAATTATGTAATATTAGTAACATTTTTTAACAATTTAGTTACACAAAAATACTACTTAAAAAATAGAGGAAAATTGTTTCCTAAAATAGATATTAATTATTAATTTGTAATATAGTTTTTCTAAAACATACTCACCTAAATATAATTTTTTGGAATTTTGTAACTTGTTATATTCAATATGTGAATACTAAATAAAATGAATTGGGACTCATTGATGAAATTTAGAAATGAGATGATCTGCTTGGATGATGCATTGAATTTCCTTTAATAAATTTGAAGCTATTTATATAGAATATTTCAAATGTCATGTGTGAAAGAGATGAATGAAAAGAATAATGGTAGACTATCTATATATATTATATCAAAATCAATTTTACATCAATCATTGTCTTATATCCCACTATTTTACCCTTTTTGATCATTGAGTGAGGGGGATAATGAAGGGGGTGATACAAGTGGTGAGCAGTGACTGAACCCTAAATCATTATTATTGGTTTGAGTCTAGGTATATAGTGAACTATTCCATAATCATTTTAATATGGTAACACATCCCTTAGTGTAACATTTCAAATTCAAAAAAATTATTATTATTTGGTGTGTTATATTATTTCATCAAATTATCCCTATATTCTCATTGGTTTAAACCAATACAGGTTATCTATGCAAAAATATTTTTTTTTATTTTATGCATTGTTTATATACGTTATACAGATGAAAACATCTTATTATGGGTTATGAAATTATTTATCAAGTAGGATTATTCCATTGATAAGAGATATAGTAATTTGAAAATTAATTAAAAAAGAAAAAATGAGTTTCCCGGTTAACAATGCGTTGAAGATAATTTTGGGCAATGAGATACTAAGAACTATGTAATTAAATTTTAATATGTTTCATACACTAAATAACCCCTAAAAATCTCATTTTATTTCTCAATGAATACCTTTTTCATCCTAACATGTGGTAGTATAATAAAATTGAATTAATTTGATGTTTAATATTTATATTCTATTTTTGTATTTTTTTACACACTTGATTTCAATGATAAAGCCTTCACATTTTATTGTTACTAAAAATTGTGTGCAGTAAAAATAGATTATTTTTTTCTATATTCATGTGGGGAATAAAATAAAATATTTCAAAAAGGGGGTTGATTTTAGAAATAATTGTGAATTAATTCATCATATAGAGACACATAAAATTATAAAAATATGTTTTTTCAAAATATGTGTTCATAAAAACCATTAATTATGCTAGTTCTTTTGATAGTTGGTTTCTGTTGGGGGATCTATGAGGAAAACAAAAAAAGTGGTTATGAATATAGGTCCAACCACCAAATATTAATTTAAATATGATTAAAATTAGAAAACTATGAAATAAATATATAGAAAACTACCTTAGGTAAAATCCTAAAATGAAGAGGAATTTGAAAAATCCCCCCAAAAAATATGATCACACCCATGGATGATTTCATGTGAGTTCCCCTCTCCCCATGTATTTAAATTATATAACTATTATTGATGTATTATAGATTTTTGGGAAGATATGATCCCATGGGAGATTTTATTGGAAAATGAAAATGGAAATAATGAATGATCCAAAATAATTTTTATTGTTGGATTGATTCAAGTAATATATTTTTGAATTTTGACTTTAAAGAACATGGGTAAGGAAACAATAATCAATGTAATAAGAATTCATATTAGAGACAAATTTATGTGGTGTTTATGTGAACACGTAATGATTAAATATAATTATACATTCATTATAAAAAATACAACTAGATGTAGAAGAAGTAATGAAAAGTGTGTTGATAACATATTTATTTTGATAAAATATTTGATATCATTTTGTTATTCTCAATATATAAATAGCTTATATAGATGAATTACAATCATGAGTAATATAAATTGTATTATTAATTATGGATATAAAAAATGTTAAGGTATTTCCAATATGATGTTATGAATGATGTGTAAAGACCCGTAAATTCCAAGGAAATTTTTTTATTAATTTTCTTCAAAATTTTACAAGAACGTAGTTTCTGACGGCGCCTGATTTCGAGGCCCGGTGTGCCCGGAATCAATTTCCGAAGTTTGGCTCAGGTACGTTTAGTGAACGGACGAGCCAGTTTTTCTAACTTTTGAACCGGTGCTCGGAATCAAATTCTGAGGGCACCAATGGAATCGCAGCGCCGGTAATTTCGTAGAAACGCCTCTTCCGGGGTTGCGTTTGCTCAGTGGTGGTTTTTAATTTTTGGGCTTAAAGTTAAGAAATAAATTAAATTGTTCGACAAACTTTATTTTATTTCTCTTAAGCCACTTGGAAGCCACTTTAAGCCACTTAAAGCCGCTTAAGCTGAGTTGATGCGGATAGGGTACTATCCAAAAATATCATACCCTCTTGGTAGGATATTTATAAGGTGGGGCCCGCACGAGCCCCGCCGTTTCTTTTCCACTAAGTAACGCACCGGCGAAAACTTGTCTTTATGAAAGTCAACTGACGCGTTTTCTTAAATTATTAACGCACCATTTAATTGGGCGGTTTTATTCTTGAATTAAATTGGCAGTTTCATTCGTTAAATTAATTCTATGAATTGATGGGTCGTTACTTACCTCTTTTTCATTTGTTGGCGTAATAATAAAATAAGACCAACACGACTTTTGGGAGTATTACACCTTGAGAGGTTTTTGACAGAAGTTCTTGTGCCTTCACCCTTCTTCGCGAAGAACACGAAGAACACGAAGAACGTGAAGAACACGAAGAATGCCGGCCTCCGACGAAGAACGCCAAACCCGCGGAAATCGATGACGCGACGCCGTGTGTCGCGACGACGACATTTCCTCTCCCGCAACGTTCTTCGGCGACGTTCCTTCCACCACAACAAAAACCTTCGATCATCCATTGAGGTGAGTGTTTGGGATTCTTTAAATTCTTATGTGGTTTTTGACTCAAGAAGGATTTAATTATTATTAATTAAATATTTTTGTTCTTGAACCTCGAAGTTCGTCGATGTGACACCCTTCTGCGACGACGCGACGCCGGATACCGCGACGACGCGACGATCCCCTCTTTCTGCGAAAAATGTGTGTTCGACGACTTGACGTGGTAGGGGTTGTTGTGAATAATTCTTTTATATTCCTGTGAACGTTTCTTTAAAATTAAAGAACCGGATTTCTATGAACAATTTTAATTTATTAAAATTGTTGTTTCATGTGTTGAATAATTTCTCCCGTTGTTATTATTTTAACGCGGAGGGTGCAGGCCAAACGAACACGGCCCGACAACCCTCCGCTGTTCTTCGTGATTGTGCGGATTTGACGGGCGACGACGAAGCAGGCCGTTTGGGCGTTTGAATCCCTTCGCAGGGAAGGTGGGGCCCCGGGGGGACCATAGGAGAAGACGGAAGAAGGAAAGGACAACCAGAGCGCGTTCGGTGGTCCGCGGAAAGCTGCGGCGGCGCGCTGCCGGAAGAGAGCCGGCCGGCAAACCGCCGGCCTCAATTAGCGGTGAAGGGCGAGGGATCCGCGCACCCTGCCCGCGATTCGGCTCGGCTGTGTTGGCCGAGCCGCGGCAGGCCGGTCGGGCCGGACCGAACCGCACCGCGTCAGACCATGTCGTGCCAGGCCGGGCCCAGCCGGGTCGTACCTGGGTCGGGTCGCCCTGGTTCGGGTCGCCCGGCTCGAGCCGACCCAGGGGGGGGGGGGGGGGTCGGCCCGGGTCGGCCCGAGCCCAGACCCCCGTTTTCGGATCTCTTTCGGTAAAATTCCTGTAACTTGAGCTATGGGCCTCCAAACGACTTTCCGTCAGCGGCAACATGATCCTTGGATAGGGACGGTCGTTTCGGTATATCGCACTCAAGGTTTCGGATTACATTGGGTTCGGCCGGGTTGGTTCGAATACGAAACCAACCAGGCCCTCAGAGCGGAAACGCTTATATCATAAGCTCCGGACGTCCGATTAACGTGCCGTCGACTTTAATGGATTCCTCTAAGTGAGACGGATATTTGGGCTTACTCCGCTCAAGGTTTGGATGACGTCGGAGTGCGGTCGGGTTTGTTCGCTCACGAAACCAACAGGGCCCCTGGAACGAAAAAGCCAATAACTCACAGACCGGGCATCCGATTGACGTGCCATATGTCTTGTTGCATTCCTGTTGACGATACAGAACTTTTGGCATCCTCTGCTCGAGTTTTGGATGCAGTTGGGTTATAGCCGGGTTGGATTGTACCCGAATTCCAACCGGCCCCTAGAACGGAAAAAATATGATATCTTTCAGACAGGACGTCCGTTTGACGAACCGTTAGCGGCATTGTTGATCTCGTTGAGAAACGGTCCCTATGAGTATACCCTATGAGAGTTCGGGGTACATTTGAGATATGGCTGGGTTGGTTCGCTTACGAAACCAACCGGGCCCCTAGGACGAAAATGCTAATAACTCACAGACCGGACGTCCGATTGACGCGCCGTCTGTTGCGTTGAGACCCCTATGATGTGGAAGTCCTTTGAGATACTTCTTCGTGGGACTTTGAGATACATGGAGTATCGACATGTAGCTCGTGGATCAGACCCTCCCAGAGACGAGCATATGGAGTACAGAGACCGTGTAGCCGGCAGAGACCTGAAGACTGCTTGTCCGATTCGATTTCGGAGTGACCTACGTAGCCCAGTGGGGAGCACTACTTTATGAGGTGGCAGACCCACAGCGGAGGAGCACTACTATGTGAGGTGGCAGACCCGCGGTACTTGACTGGAGGAGTACCTCAGTAGGCTATGAGGGTGGAGCACTACTGTGTTTGGGTGGCAGACCCCAGCGGGAAGCACTACTGTGTGAGGTGGTAGGCCCGCGGTACTCGACAGGAGGAGTACCTCAGCAGTCTTAGGTTAGTGAGCATTACCTCGGAGTCGTGACAGGACCACTGTACACTCCAGAGATGGATCTTTTCAGCAGTTACGGTTTCGATAATGAAAATCCCGGTTGAGCTGAGACTTTTGACCTTTCTGTTTACCTCATGATTGGGATGGTTCACTTGAAAACTTAGGTATATGTATGGGCATATATCTGGGTAGTGGTTATCCGTTGATTTCACAATCCTTGTGTTTCCTCATGATTGATATGGGTTACTTGATAACATAGGTATATGTATGGGCATATATCTAAGTAGAGGTTATCTGTTGAGATCTTCTTGTTGTTATCCTTGTTGGTTTAGTGAGACCTTGAGGGTCTCGGGGTCCCTACTTAGTATCTTTATACTCACCCCTGCACGGGCTATGCCCGCACCTCGTTGTGTTGGTTGCAGACGACGGGCAGTGCTGGCGGAGGCCGAGTGTTCGGGGACTGGTCGGTACCCGGAGGTGGACTACACGACGAGTCAGTACCCGGAGGTGATACCCAGACTTAAGTGCGGTGCACTTCCTGGGTTGAGATGTAGGGCCAACAACGAGGACGGTGTGCTCTAAAAGGGGGGTGATTGTAACATCCCCAAATGATAAAGGGTTAAATCACTAAATGATATAACTCATGTCAACAAGGTGCACCTTCCTTTTCGGGAGCCTGCCTGATTAGAACTCCACAGTTAAGCGTGCTTGGCCAGGAGTAGTGATCAGGATGGGTGACCTCCCCCTGGCCTATGGAAGGTGGGCTTGGGGTAGTCACGGCACGGGCCCCGAGGAAGGGTCCTGACAAATTGGTATTAGAGGAGTTCGGTTCTACCGCAGAACTTATAACTCTGATGTTTCTTTCTGTGAAGCAATAGTGTTAAGAGTACCAAGTGTGGTTTTCAGTTCAGGGAGTCCAGTGTTGGTGCGGGCGGCAGACGTATCCATACACCAGGACCCTGAAAACTTATTTACGACTTTGTGCACGAAAACACTGATTGCGTGTGTGTTTTCCAGAAGTTTTATTTAAATGTCAGCTCAAACCAGGTCAGCTCACCAGGTATAATATTTTAACCATGTCACGTTTTTTCTTTCATGATGCCTCCCCATGGACGACCAGCTAGAGCCCTGAGAGTGGTGCGTACTGATAGCCCACCGAGCGACGAGGCCTCAGTATAGGGCCTTAGCCCAATTGAAGCACCAGCGGAGGCACCAGCGGTACTACTACCCATTGGCCAACCGATGCCACCAGCCCCTGCAGCAGAGGATGCACGTCGCTTGAGCGCACTGCATGAGTTCCAGCGCCAGAGGCCACCTAGGTTTCAGGTAGGGATGGACCCGCAGGCGGCTGAGGATTCGCTGGAGGCTATGGTGAGAGACTTCAGGCTAGTGGGGACACCGACAGATTTCATGGTGATCCTTGCTTCCATCCTTCTTCATGCAGCAACAGGAAGATGGTGGAGCCTGATGCTTTAGATGCATGGCGAGGCGACACTTCTATGGGCAGACATCGAGAGCCTGTTCTGGGCAGAGTTTGTACCTGCCACCCTTCGAGCGGTGCGTATACAGGAGCTACTTCATCTACGGAAGGGCAGCATGTCAGTGGGGCCGTACTCAGCGAGATTCATAGACCTCTCGCACTACTCCACAGATATGGTACATGACCCGTTCTTCAGGGCCCGAACCTTCGACCAGGGGCTCAGGCAGGAGATCAGATCCTCGGTTGTATCTCACAACATTCCGATGCAGATAGGAGTGTTGGAGCGAGCCCTCTTAGTGGAGAGTTTCCTTACTGAGTAGTCTTCAGCAGCAGGACCCACCACTAGCCGACATTCGGCAGAGTCTTCTATAGCGGGCAGTAGACAGATGACGCAGGGGTCCAAGAGGACCAGACCTACAGGTGGCCGACCGCGTGACTCAGGTTCGGTAGTGCGAGGCACCAAGGGAAGTGATAGAGCCAGACCTACCATGAAGTGTTACTCATGTGGTGGAATTGGTCACATAGCATGTGACTGTCCGACCCGCCATGCAGATGACCAGTAGTTAAATGAAGAACCTCTGAGGAAGAGGCAGAGGTTCGATCAGGGCGGACCGCAAGGAGCAGGCGGCCATGGAAGAGGAGATGGCCGTGTAGCTGGAGGTGGACGACGCTTCGGGATGTTGCCACCACCTCTAGGAGGACCACCCCGACCGCAGGGGACAAGAGGACATGGGAGAGCTGATCTTTAGGCAGCTGAGGCCAATGGTCATGGAGCTCCGGAAGCAGATGGACAGGAGCGGGACTAGCTTCCGACCTGGAGGCTATTGATCCAGTTGCTTTTGTTTTTGTTGATGTTTGTCTGTAGTTGCTTTGTGTCTTGTACAATGAGCTGCAATAATAAAAAGTCACTTACTTTGTTTTCTTTCCTGTCCTTTTGTTTGGTTGATACTGAGTGGTCCCGGTTAGGACAGTTGACTTGACCCTCACTTTCGAGTTTTCTACTGAAGGAGACCTAGTGACCACACACTGATGCCGACAGTGTGACTCGACCCATAGAGGTGAGAGTGATAGTTGGATCTCTTGGTAGTTACGTCGAGGCCTTACGACGTCATCCATGGCATGAATGCATCATTCATGTCAGGATTGACTATATTAGGCAACGAATGTGGTTCATCCAGGGGATGAGACCATATTTCTCTTATCGGCAAGGAAGAAATCTTAGCAGCTCTTGTAGGACCAGAAACGTCCAAGTCATCCATGAGCGGATGGGGACAGCTCAGAACCGGCAGAAGACTTGTGCTGAGAAGAGGCGGAGGCCACTAGAGTTCGAGGATGACCATCACGTCCTTATACAAGTCTCACCTCGACGAGGTTTACAGAGATGTGGCCAGGAAGTCAAGTTATCTCCGAGGTTCAACGGACCTTTCTAGGTCCTCAACTGGGTAGGCGTGGTGGTTTACCGCTTGACCCATCCACTTCAGTTGCAATAGGTGCACGACGTTTTCCACGTATCCCAACCGAGGAGATACGTGCTCGACCCTCTGCATATCATCGACCATGAGGAGATGGACGGTGGCGATGAGGTTACTTCTACGGAGGATCCTGTGGGGATCGAGGATCGACAGGAGCGGATCCTAGGAGGACGGTCGATTCCTCTTCTGCACTTTTTTTTGGAAGCACGGGAACCTCCAGGTGGGCACATTGGAGCGGAAGGCTCAGATGCGTGCTCAGTACCGCCTTTGTTTCCCTATGCTTGTGTTGAAGCTTTACAGGGACGTAAATCCATGTGGTGGGAGTAATGTAAAGACCCGTAAATTCCAAGGAAATTTATTTTTTAATTTTCTTTGGAATTTTAAAAGAACGCAGCTTCTGACGGTGCCTGATTCCGAGGCCCGGTGTGCCCGGAAACAATTTCCGATGTTTGGGTCAGGTACGTTCAGTGAACGGACGAGCGGGTTTTTCTAACTTTTGAACCGGTGCTCAGAATCTAATTCTGATGGCACCGATGGAATCGCAGCGCCGGTAATTGCTTAGAAACGCCTTTTCCAGAGTTGCATTTGCTCGGTGGTGGTTTTTAATTTTTGGGCTTAAAGATAAGAAATAAAATAAATTGTTCGACAAACTTTATTTTATTTCTCTTAAGCCACATGGAAGCCACTTGAAGCCACTTAAAACGGCTTAAGCTGAGTTGATGTGGATATGGTACTATCCAAAAATATCCTACCCTCATGGTAGGATATTTGTAATGTGGGGCCCGCATGAGCCCCTCCGTTTCTTTTCCGCTAAGTAACGCACCCACGAAAACCCGTCTTTATGAAATTCAACTAACGCATTTTCTTAAATTATTAACGCACCATTTAATTGGGAGGTTTTATTCGTGAATTAAATGGGAAGTTTCTTTCGTTAAATTAATTCTACGAATTGATGGGTCGTTACATACCTCTTTTTCGTTTGTTGGCGTAATAATAAAATAAGACCAACACGGCTTTTGGGAGGATTACACCTTGAGAGGTTTTTGACAGAAGTTCTTGTGCCTTCACCCTTCTTCGTGAAGAACACGAAGAACACGAAGAATGCGAAGAACGCGAAGAACGCCGGCCTCCAACGAAGAACGCCAAACCCGCGGAAATCGATGACGCGACACCGTGTTCCGCGACGCCGACGTTTCCTCTCCCGCAACGTTCTTCGGCGACATTCCTTCCTCCATGAAAAAACCATCGATCATCCGTTGAGGTGAGTGTTTGCGATTCTTTAAATTCCTTTGTGGTTTTTGACTCAAGAAGGATTTAATTATTATTAATTAAGTCTTTTTGTTCATGAACCTCGGAGTTCGTCGACGCGACACCCTTCTACGACGACGCGACGCCGGATAGTGCGACGACGCGACGATCCCCTCTTTCTGCGAAGAACGCGCGTGCGACGACTTGACATGGTAGGGGTTGTTGTGAATAATTCTTTTATATTCCCGTGAACGTTTCGTTAAAATTAAAGAACTAGATTACTATGAACAATTTTAATTTATTAAAATTGTTGTTTCATGTGTTGAATAATTTCTCCCATTGTTATTATTATAACGCGGAGGGTGTGGGCCGAAAGAACACGGCCCTACAACCCTCCGTCGTTCTTCGTGATTGTGCGAATTTGACGGGCGACGACGAAGCAGGCCGTTTGTGCATTTGAATCCCTTCGCAGTGAAGGTGGGGTCCTGGGGGGACCATAAGAGAAGACGTCAGAAGGAACGGAACACCGGAGCGAGTCCGGTGGTCCGCGGAAGGCGGCGGCGGCGGCGCGCCGCCGGATGGGAGGCGGTCGGCGAACCGCCGACCTCAATTAGCGGCGAAGGGCAGGGGATCCGCGCACCCCGTCCGCGATTCGGCTCGGCCGCGATGGCCGAGCCACGGCCGGTCGGTCGGGTCGGGCCCGGCCGGGCCCAGCCGGGTGGGACCCGGGTTGGGTCGACCCGGTTCGGGTCGACCTGGCTGGGGCGGACCAAGGGGTGGTCGGGCCGGGTCGGCCCGGGCCCAGACCCCCGTTTTCGGACCAATTTCGGTCAAATGCCCGTAACTAGAGCTATGGGCCTCCAAACGACTCGCCGTCAGTGGGAACACGATCCTTGGATCGAGACTGTCATTTTGGTATATCGCACTCAAGGTTTCGGATTACTTTGGGTTCGGCCGGGTTGGTTCGGATACGAAACCAACCGGGCCCTCGGAACAGAAACACTTATATCTTAAGCTTCGGACGTCCGATTGACGTGCTGTCGACTTTAATGGATTCATCTAAGTGAGACGGATCTTTTGGCTTACTCTGCTCGAGTTTTTAATCCCTTCGGAGTGCGGTCGGGTTGGTTCTCTCACGAAACTAACCGGGCCCCTGGAACGAAAAAACCAATAACTCACAGACCGGGCGTCTGATTGACGCACCGTCTGTCTCGTTGCATTCCTGTTGATGATACGGAACTTTTGGCATCCTCTTCTCGAGTTTTGGATGCAGTGGGGTTATATCCGGGTTGGATTGTACCTGAAATCCAATTGGGCCCCTAGAACGGAAAAAAGATGATATCTTTCAGACATGACGTCCGTTTGACGAACCGTCAGCGGCATTGTTGATCTCGTCGAGAAACGGTCCCTATGAGTATACCCTATGATAGTTCGGGGTACAGTTGAGATACGGACGGGTTGGTTCGCTTACGAAACCAACCGGGCCCCTGGGATGAAAAGGCTAATAACTAACAGACCGGGCGTCCGATTGACGCACCGTCTGTTGCGTTGAGACCCCTATGACGAGGTGGTCCTTTGAGATACTTCTTTGTGGGACTTTGAGATACTTGGAGTATCGAATTGTAGCTCATGGAGCGGACCCTCCCATAGACGAGCGTATGGAGTACGAAGACCGTGTAGCCGGCAGAGACCTGAAGACTGCTTGTCCGATTCGATTTTGGAGTGACTTACGTAGCCCAGTGGGGAGCACTACTTTGTGAGGTGGTAGACCCACAACGGAGGAGCACTACTATGTGAGGTGGCAGACCTGTGGTACTCGACAGGAAGAGTAACTCTGTAGGCTATGAGGTGGATCACTACTGTGTTTGGGTGGCAGACCCCGGCGGGAAGCACTACTGTTTGAGGTGGAAGGCCCGCGGTACTCGATAGGAGGAGTACCTCAGCAGTCTTAGGTTAGTGAGAAGTACCTCCGAGTCGTGACAGGACAGTTGCACACTCCAGAGACGGAGCTTTTCAGCAGTTACGGTTTCGATAATGAAAATACTGGTTGAGCTGAGACTTTTGACCTTTGTGTTTACCTCATGATTGAGATGGGTCACTTGATAACTTAGGTATATGTATGGGCATATACCTGGGTAGTGGTTATCTGTTGATTTCACAATCCTTATGTTTCCTCATGATTGAGATGGGTTACTTGATAACTTAGGTATATGTATGGGCATATATCTAAGTAGAGGTTATCTGTTGAGATCTTTTTGTGGTTATCCTTGTTGGTTTAGTGAGACCTTGAGGGTCTCGGGGTCCCTACTGAGTATCGTTATACTCACCCATGCATGGGATATGCCCGCACCTCGTTGTGTTGGTTGTAGACGATGGGCAGTGCTGACGGAGGCCGACTGGTCGAGGACTGGTCGGTACCCAGAGGTGGACTACACGACGAGTCAGTACCCAGAGGTGGACTACACGACGTGACGACTCACAGAGGAGGTTGACGGACGAGAGCGTGGAGGAGGCTATCTGTACCTACCCTTCAAGTAGGATCCGTGGTGGATGACCAGGAGCTGCGTTATCTATACCTACACTTCAGGTAGGATCCCTGGTGGACGACCAGGAGCTGCGCTATCTGTACCTACCCTTCAGGTAGGATCCGAGGAGGACGACCCAGGAGCTGCTTCCTTCTTCCAGCTATTGTCTTTATGCTGTTGTACCTTGTTCAGTAGTAGTCGTACTTTCTTTTGGGTTTGTATTCTGGTCCATTTACTTTTCGACCTTTCTTTTGTACTTAGTGTTTTGCTTTTTCTTGTACTCTATGGTGCTTTTTTTCTTTTATCAAGGTAATGTCTTCCCAGTTATCGGGATTTTACACCTTTGGTGCTAGTCTCCAGCCCCTGGCCTATGGAAGGCGGGCTTGGGGTAGTCACGGCACGGACCCCGAGGACGGGTCGTGACAACCCCATCAACCAAGAAAAGTCACCTAGTATAGGAATGATTTTGTTTTCAAATTTGTTTCTAAATTAAATCCTTTAATTAATGATTCTACTAAGACTCACACACATATTTAATCAAAATAATTTATCTATTTTTATATTTTATTATTGAGTACACATTTGGTGTTATATATTAAAATCTTAAATTTTTTAGATTATTAAATAATATTTAAGTGAGATTAATGGAAACTTTTAACTTTATTAACAAAAAACAATTTCTACATTGATTTCCATCACATAAAAACTGGAAATGTTTTTGGTTAATGTATTATAAGTGGTAAAATTAGTCAGTCAAATTATTACATAATATAATGATATGTTCAGTTTATAAATGAAAAATAAGTAATAATGATGAATGAGTGAATAATGAAAAAAATAGAATGGACCTTTTTGTTTATTAAAAATGGGTTCCATGCATTCTATAAATAATATGAAATGTATATAGTTATAGAGGGGTGAAATATTTACTAAAATTACCTCAATTATTTTATGTAGATAAATAACATGATTTTCATGAACAAATTATTAAAAATTACTATTATAAACTCTTGGAATAATTGAAATGTTGGTTATAGGTTTAAAGATTATGTTTTTGGAAATATATAAGTGAAGGGGTGTTTGATTATGAAACTAAATATATTTGTTTTAGCTCTTAAGGAAAATATTATTTTTTATGATTTGAAATTTTTCATTGTTGTAGAGTTACATGATTATATTTTGATTCTAGGTGGTGGGAATAAACATGAATACCTGAGTTTATAAGTCCAATTAATAGAGAGAATATGCTGAAAATGATGTATCAAAAATTACATGTGTATACTCATTATGTATTGAAATGTGATGCTTGGATTCATGATAGTTGTTCCAAAACAATCTGTGGGGGAGAATGATAACATCAATTAAATTAATTGGTGATATTGAGTGTCATAATAATTTTACAAATTGATATTGAGATTAAGAGTATAATGAATTTTTTATTAATCCTATAAATAGTTCACAATTCCATTTTCATTGGAATGTATATATTTAGAAATAATTTTTTAATGGATAGAGAAAATGAGTATGAAATAAAAGGAAATTTTCTTTGACATGCATTATATAGGTTATTTCATATGATTTTTGGAATTATAAATATAGAAAATGTGAAAATAGAATGACATGGAAGATTTCTTAATGTTTGGGGAATTATATTGGGAGCCTAAAATTCCATTCATGATTTTTCATTGTTAAAATAGTTTGTGGGGGACTATGATGTGATTATTTTTAAGAATGTCCTGAAGTTACTTTTATTCAATTGAAGATCATCGAGACTAAGAATCAAAATTTCATGTCCAAAAACACATTTATACATTCATGAAGCGTTTCTTGTGAAGGTTTTTGAGATGATTTATTAAAAATTAACTAAAATTAATAATTTCAGGCAAAGGAAAAGTATAAATCATGAAAGTTTAAGCTTTTTAAAATTTGTAGATGGTGTAAATGTAACAACATCATGTAAATGAGTGTTGAATAAAGGGGGTATTGTTAATTATAGTAGCATGTTGAATATTGTTGTTCGGAAAAAGAAGGACATTTTCTTATAAATAGAGAAATAACATCATCATTTATTTGATAAGAAGAATGAGATTTTGGTATGGAAATTTTTTATATGGATAATATATCATATCTCCCTAATGGGAATGATTTGGAATTTTTTTTAAACAACATTAAAGTATTTGTAATTTTTTCATACAACTATGTTACTAGATCATTATATTTATGCGAAATTTTTCTCTAGGTGGAGTAATATTTTTATAAATAGATAATAATGGATTGGTTGTTATGTATGTATTTTCATCATCATACATATAAAAATATTAGTTGTATGAAATAAATCATTAGGTATTTGAAAAATGTTAAAATAAAACAAATTGAATTAGAACTCATTGAAATCATTTCCAAATGAATAATTTATTTTTTTATGTGTCATTAATGGACCATAGGGAATGTTATATTGTTATCCTGAATGATTTTACATGAAAAATATGAATGTTAAATGTTAATATTAGAGAGAACCTACCCATATTAGGTGTAATATAAATACACTGATATTTTTAATTGGGGAAAATTAAAAATACTATTCATTATTATGATGTTGTTGGAGGAGTGGGGTGAGGGAGGGAACATATATTGAAGACTAAAATAACACTATATTGTTTTAAATGGATTCACCATAGGTAGGATGTATACTTTCCTATATAATTATTAATAGAGAAACCATTATTTTGTATTAGCCTTTCCCAAACACATTTCTATGATTTATATGAATTATTTTTATATATTATGAAATTTCTAATTTTTCTCACTGCATATGCCCAGTGTGGGTGAACCATGTAAAACTATTATTTCTCTTGTAAATTTCTTAAATACCTCCTAGAAGACATAGATTTGTGTTTGTGTGTCTATGTGTGAGTTTGATAATTATTTTTCAAATTGGATTATAGAATTTAGAAGTTAATTGTCAACAATATCATCATCGAGATATGATTATAAGAGTAGACCAACTACAAAGAGTTCATGATTAAATGGGGTTTTAATAAAATTATTACTAAGAGATTAAATTGGGATTGGTTTTCTATAATGATTCACCACAACCCCTCAACCCCACCTCATCTCTATATATCAATCATAAAATACCTTCAGGGAAAAAACCTCATCAATTGGTATTTATAAAATCTATAAATTTCAATTTATTGTTTTATTTCATAAACATTTAAATTTAAATAATGAATTTTAATTGCCATTATACATTTGAAATAGATTTTTTTCAATAAAAAAATCAGTATTGATATCTACATCAAATACTTCATTATCATACCACATTAACATATACAATTGTAAAATATAATATTTTATACCAATAAAAACATTCAATGTACTTTATGTGGAATTATAAATATAGTTTTACATGAATGTTGATATAAAAAATTATATTATCTATCATAAAATATAAGGATAATTGGTCAAATAATAGGGAATTTTCATTTACTATCTCAAATTTTCAATACATATGGATATATCTTGTGAATATATTTTCATGTTGTTAATTCGAAGTTATTTTTCAAAAAATATTACTTTTATCATTCATATAAAACCATATTCATTATGAAACTATTGAAACCTAACAAAAATAATTGAAAACCATTTTCAATAGTAATATAAATAGTTGAAGATAATATAGAGATGCTATTTGGGATCATCGAGATAAATGTTATATGTATTCACCATCATACTCTTCATGATGTTGCAATTTTTCACATGCTCTTTTTAATAAAAAAAATAATCTAAAAAACATATTATAAATTAAAAATCGATGTACTATTATTTTAACATTCATTTAATCACTCTTGATAATTAGCTAATTCTCTGGCATAAAATTTCCAAAAATACACATTCCGCTATATAGACATAGTCACATTATGAAATATTTAACTAAATCATGACCAATGACTTTTTAAATAATAAAAATCCTCAAAAATATTTTTTTTATAGTTTTTCGGTCTAATAATATTTTTTTTGTATATAAACATTATAAATCGTATATATTATATAAATTTGGTTTATTTACTATGTTATGTAATTTACAATTCTATGAACCTAACAACATTTATCTATCTTCTATCATTTCCCAAAAAAAATTACTTGGTAATTTATATTTCTAAATGAATTTAAAATATCATGTATTGTATCATGTGTTCCTAGAGAGGTTATTGTGTGGGAATTGAAAAATACTCTTAGGAAAAATAGATAATTAGTTGATGTGATTTTGTAATGAGCCACCTTTTTCAGCTAGACTAATCACCCAAGGTGGTCCCAAATGCGATGAGATACAGAAAATAACAAAAGTATATAGTAAACCAAAAGGAACCTAAAAGTAAAATAAAAAAGAAATTTATATATATCTGTGATAAATAAAAGTCATTCCCTAATTTCAAAACCATAATGATAAATAATACCAAACAAAACAAGTATCCATGTGACCATTTTGTCACCCCCATTCCATCCAACTATGATACATATAGATGATAGTTGAACCATACATTGTCAATAATGCCCTTATAATTCCCCATATCCTTAAAGACAAGGTCTAGATCTACGGAATGAAAACGTTATGGTTTGGGAAAGTATCCCATTATTATATACACAATTAATCAACACATGTAGAAATATTAATAATTAAAATGTTCTATCATTAAAAAAAATAAAATTTATATATAATATTCCAAAAAACCAATTTATAAACATTCCATTACATTCAAAAATATCATAACATATTTCCAAAATCATGGAATATATCATGTATAAAAGAAAAATTGGTAAACTAAACATATTTAAAAATAGCATGAAATAAACCATCAAGTTATAAAATAGGTATATGAGATAAAGAATTCAATTTGGTATCTAGCATATAGAAATATAATATAGATATAATAGAAACATAAACCATATTATATTGGGTCTAAAAAAATATAGAGTCATTAAATAATTGATAACATAAAAGTAACCCATAATGGATTCAAAAACACAAAAGTTTTACTTATTAATATTTCCTATTCCACCCAAGGATTTTGATGGGATATGTTTGTCCAAAATCTGTGATCAAATTTAATTACTACCCTTTTACAAAATAAAAACCATTTAAATTATCACACCCAAGGAATCATGATGACCATATTGAAATTTTTGAATTAAGTACACTTTTATAGGTACAAATAACTCTAGAATGATGGAAATATATCCACCGTTGAAAAATAAGATTGAAAAACTATAGATAAGCCTCTAAAATTTAAATAAATACACTAAAATAAGAGTGGTAGATAAAAAATTTTAATCAACAACTAGTCATAATCACAAACACAACCAATGATGTTGTCATGACCAAAGGCAACGAAGAAGAATAATATAATTTTTCTAGGGATATCTTCTGAAACCACCACATAAATATAACCCCCAAATGGATGGATCATTAAAGAGCGAGATCACCCAAAATCAACAAAAATAATTTTTGTTTTTGAGTATAAAACATGTGAATTGAATTACAAAATGTGTCAAGTGTGCATTGTTTATAAAACAACTTGACCCACAGAATTCAGACAATTAATCACTTTTGTATCATGAAATATCATTAATAATAAATATAGTAAAAAAGGAATCACCTTGGATTCAATTACATAATGATTTATATTCCCACATAAGGAAATGGTTTCATGGCCTGTAATATTTTCACACACTACACCTCTCTCGTGGAATCTTCCATACCAAAAATTTTATCATTAACCCATACATAATTTGATTTTTCTTGGTAGGAAGACCCCAATATTTTTTTCTTAATAAAACCTTCAAAAAAAACCTAAGGATTTCTATACCATAAAATCATATACATAATCCAAAAAAATTTATCCCTAGACACCATTAATCAAAAACAACATACAACCATAGACTATTGTTCCTTTTCCATAGGAAAGTCTCTTTATTCCTTTGAAGTCCACAATGCACTATAACAATGAGGGACACCATAAATACATTTAAAATCATACATGATGGAAGGTAATGGGTGAATATCCTACTTAGGATCCAAGAATCAAAAATAGGAGGAGGGTGTGAATCAGTGATGTCATTTATTTTTATGTTTCCTTTAATTTTTTAAACAACCTTCACATAAAGTTAAACATTTATTTCCCTACTGAATGAACAAAACCATATAAGAGCATGATATACAAGGTTCACTACTCAACAAGAGTAGCTACATCCTTTGTATGATATGGAAATAATATATTACAACACAATCTACTATAAAAAAAATACATTGATGTGGAAAAATGAAGGATATTCCCTTTTAGTCATTTAGTACATGAGAGAAAATATTCAATTATGTGTTTACCCACTAAGCCCAAATATGGTAATTCAATATTGTTGTGCTTCATTACAACCCACAAAAAATCTAATTGTTGAAAAAACCTCTTCACATTCCTATCCAGATGCTGATAGGAACTACACAGACTTCGTAATAATACCTAGTCCTATACCACAATCATATCTCTATCCAATTGAAATCACTTCTCAATTAATTTGGCTACCCGAATCTTCAGCTCACAGATCTCCTTCGCGAATATCCTTCATGACTCTCCCATATTCATAGAGCCCTCTAGTTTGAAATGAAATCTAGTTCATAGAGCATACTAGATTACAAAGCTCACTATTTTGTGGAATAGAGATTGATCTTTACTAATTTCACATATTTTGCAAAGCTCACAAGCTCATTGCGAAGATCCTTTCCATCATAGATCTCACTACCATTGTAGATCTTGCTATCTCTGTGAACCCTCTTCAAAATTTGAGAGCTCTAAATTTCTTGTTAAATCCCAATACATTTCATGTGGGGTATAGGCATATTTATTGGCATTTCCACCAACATGAGGACCTTCCAATCACCTCAGTACCAGGTAAGCACCAAATTGTAGTGCTCTAAAATTTATTCCAAAATTCATTCTGTTTCACGAACCACCATAACTATAATCTAGATTCTTAAAGATCCTCATAATCATGAAGCATTCTATAAAAACCTTTGTTCCTCTATGATGCTCCTTCATTTTTTTACACCACTACAAGTCTCCACTAACAATAATATAGGCCTCTTCAATTTTTGTATCTTGTCATAATTGTGAGCACAAAAATATTCTTAATGTCCTTGTGAAATCTACTTATGGAATCCAATTTTCATTAAATTCATTCCATTTCATTTTTTAGAGGGGATATTCATGGAAATACACATTTCTAAATTCAAGCCCAAATCCAAATATTGGACCCCAAAATGTTTTCCAAAACTAGAAAACAGTGCCACCTTTAACTCATACTTCTACAAGACCAACCATACTTATTGACCTCATCTTCTCTCCCACTTTCGATCCTAAATAATTAATCCCGTGTTCTCCGACCAATATATCATCTTTGTAAAATAAATATTAAATAGCATCGTCAGATTGACCACGGATAGTATTGTAGCTTTCCTATCATTCCTCACCCACTTATACAATGTGGTGTGATTTCATTTCTTCTAAAACTTCCTTGACTACAAAAGAAAATTCTTTGTTCATCCAAAAACATAATCAGCCATCATAGTCCCAATAATGGTGTGTTACAGTCCCTCCACTATAGAATTTGTTTCCAAAGCATTCCCTCTTGATCTGGGAATCTCAAAAATTGATGTACCCCATTTCCTCATTAACAATTTCTACACTATCATAGTGAAACTTCTTCAATACAAACACCTAGAGATTCATATTACTACACAACACATTCTCACACTGATCCAAAATATGAATTTTTTGATAAACCACCACAATATTAGGATCACGATCACCATCCTACAATTTAATCACATGGTAAGGATCCAGATGATACCTACATAGCTAGGTAGCATAATATATATGATTTGGAATTATTTCAAACAAGAAGGTAAGTCCAACTGATAGGAACCTTTTTGTTGTCATCCAATGATTTCATACGGACCCAAAAAAATCTATGAAAACATACCAGGCTTATCCAACTGATGATTTACCTAGTGATGTAAAAATATAAGAATCAAAGTATAAAAAAAACATATTTTAGTGGCTACTTATAATGGTCCACATAAAATATAAGACTTCTCTATTCTGTCATCAACTGTAAGATCCCAACCATTATGTCAATGTCATTTGTACTTTTTTCACATACGCTGTTATATATTTTTTATTTATATATAGGTTTATTTTTATTTATAGTTTGTTTTATAATAATGTTGATAAATTTAAAAGAATAAGTGGTTGTTCACAATTGGCCATTGGTTAGGTAATACAATTCAATTTTCCAATGTATACAACATGCCCATTTTTTTAGGCTCATAAGGAGGGGAACAATTGGAACATGATATATACAAACTATAAGGAAACCCTCACCAAACTATGATCCATGTTGGAGAGTGGAATTTCCCCATTGATGAAAATTTTGTAAAACCATTCACCCACATAGGATAAACCTTTCACAAAAGAAGTAGAGGCATAAAGATAGGGAACACGGTTTGTAAAACCGTGCATCTCAGCCAAATTTATAGTTTTTGTTGGTTTTGATTAAAAAAAATTAATATAAATTTCTTAAACACTTTTATTTCAACAAAAAAAGTACAATAATCTATTCACATAGAATATTCAATTATTTTTGGAATCTCATTGGAGGATTCCATGACTCCTTGAAACCTTTTTTTGATGAGTAGAATATTCTATCAATGGATAATCTTATTTTATGGTATATAATATATCCTTGTCTTGTTTCATTTATATCTCAAACATTTCTCTCATATTTTGGAAGGATTATTTCCTCAATTTCAAATGGTATTAGATCTATGTTTTTATGTATTATGTTTCATTGAATCATGATCATTGGTGTTGGATCCATATCTTCCACATCATTGTCAACTCATACATTCTACATCATAATTGGGTATATCTGTTTGCGGATAATTGTTCAATGACCTTGAGGTAGGTTGACTAATTATAAATTAAGATGGTATAAATTATATATTAATTTACATTTTCTAGAAATTTCAATTGTCCTGACTTGAAACTTAATTCTAAATTGAATTATTTTAAGGATTTATATTACCAAGTGATAAATATAATTGTTGAGTCTAAAATAATAAATTTTATGAATAATGGGATTATGAAAAATATGGATTAATGGTTTATTAAATTTATAGTGAACTATTGGGGTTTCAGATATTATTGAAATTATTATAAATATATTATGATGGGTTTAAAAATTAAATTTTTTAAAAAACATGTGTTGTGATTCTTTTGAATAACTTTTGGGACATGGACTGCTACCCCATATACCCATTGGGTTTCAGACTACTTCTCTACTACCACAATATATTTATGTACTCATGTGATCACTGGGTTACTGGATATGGATAGGTCCTACAAATAAACATAGGTTAATAGATTACCAATTTGGGAACCCGAAGTTTGAAAGTGAAGTTGGAATGAATTGATTATTGGAAACCCATTATGTATTGAAATGTGTTATTCCTTTGGGGGTAGTTAAGAATCTGACATGGGACAAATAAGGTATTCATGGTTCTTGTTTCATTCTATGAATAGTGATTTATGTTGTCAATTAATGAATAATTTAATAATAAAATGATATACTTTATCTCTTTTACGTGATCCTTTATAAAACTATATGAATTTTTATACAGATGATATTGTTCTAGATGCCATTTTTGGGGGCCTACTATGTTTTACTCAATATTTAATCTTGAATCAGGATCTGTACCCGAATAGAATTTAGGTTTGGAGGACCAGATAAGTTAAATAGTGCTATACTAGATGTCTTAGTTCGTATGGAGTAAGGATGACATACTTATAAGTGGTGTCAAGTCATTCCCCTTAGGTATTAGTGTGTATGTATTTATTATTTTTCATTGAATACTTTACACTTATATGTAATGGAATTTCTCCCTCATTGGTCAATGTCATTTCATCTATTTTATTGTATTATCATGTATTATTTGTGTTATTTTGTTATGGTATTATTCTGGTGATTTTTTTATCAAATGGATACTATTTATTTATTTCCTCAGTTTTAATACTTTGATAAATAGGGTATATTCTTCACACAATATAAATATTATGCCTATATCATAATCGAGAGCCTTTATTGAACTAGGAGGCACGCCTGAGGACATGTGACCAATTTTCTCGGGGTATCGGCTTGTGTCACCCAAGTTGGGATGTTAATGTATATTATCAAAGGATATTTTTATTTATCTTATGTTTCCTTAAAATTTGGGAAATTTATACATGAGATTAAGATAATATGGACCTTGGTCATGAGATCAAACATGGGATTAGATAACCTATTTACTGTGGAAGAAAATGGTACCTAAGGTAGGATTATTGTTACTGTTGTTTTGTGATATATTGGGAAGTTATTTCACCTTTGGTGATTCAATTTTTATGGGTGACCGAGAGTTACACTTTCCAATAGTAGGAATAATCACAATGATAATGTCACTAAGGGAAATTTAAAATTGATTGGCCATGTATAATGATCATTTACCTAATGTTGTAATCAAATATACCTCCACCGGTGTGGAAGGTCCGGAAACATTCATACCCAATGTCCATGGAAACCAGTGGAGTTATGATCTTGTTGCATGATGGGTCACCTACTAAGATATTCCATAAACCCTTAGAAATTTTAAATAATGAGGATCCATGACGATTTAGAACACCAAGAGGGGTATTACACCCAAAATAAATTGATAATCAGGAGTTCTATTGGCTTTGTTGGTTGAGATAGTGGATGTAGTATATATGGTAAGGAGATCCCATATCATTAGATTGGTATATCATAGGGGACTCAAATTGTATCCCATGGAATTGGTGTAAGAAAATTTCATTCACTTCATCCTATAGATGTGGGTTGTGAGGTTTGACCATCGACAATCTGATGTACCCTTTTTATAGCTTCTACACTTTTTATAACCATATTTGGTACATTAAAATATCATTATTTTATATATTCTCAAAATTATACTGGTTTGAGTTTGATGGTTTAGTTTATGATTGGGGTTATGGGGATCAATACTCCATTGGGAGTATGGTAGAGAGACATCTCTTTATGAAAGGTTTGTTCTAATGAGGTTTGGTGAGTCTCATTATTGTTCAGAAAAATAATTATATGGTATTTTAAAATTGTAAATTTTTTGGGTGGGGAGTGGTTGGTATCGTACCTAGCATAAATCAAATGTTGTAAAAAAATTGACTATTACATATCAATATGGTAACATTTATATTCAATATGAAGAATGGGATATCCAGCCAGGCCATGCAGTGAGGATTCATTAGCAACTAGGGGTGCTCACACCCCAGGTAGAAAGGAATTTTTTAGATGATATGGTTGTGATTCAGGATTCGATTCCACCATTAGTGAAATAGTTCAAGTATTTTATTTCAGATGTATTATCATTTATTCCACATTATAGATAAGTTTAGGGTACAACTAATCTCATGCTAGGAGTTATACTGGTTTCTATTACACTATACATTATGTCACCGACATAGCTTTAAGGGAATAAGAATCAACACTAAGAGTAAACAGATTAGTGAATTATGGTTTTGAGAGAGAAACATTGGGGTTCTCTAGTTTATTTAAAAAGGCTAACAGGACTTTGCCTTTGTGTTTTATGTATAGTAACATGAAAAATATTACAATGATGAACCAGTATCAAATTCTTCTTATCAAGGTTCCATTAGAAAAGTTTAGTGGAGATTTTGTTTTCTATAAGAGTTAATTGAGATTGTGGTATTTCAGTTGAGAGTTAGATCATTTCATATACCATAGACTACATTTAGAAGTATTCATGGACATTATGAGTTCATCGATATAAAAAATTTCAAACAAATGATTCATCTATGCTAATATCCTTAATGATATTAATCATTAACCCACACATGGATTATTATATGCTTGTAATTTTGATGAAATCATGTTCTACTCCAATAAACATGAAAATAATGCACAAAATCTTGGCATCATTATGAGTACACTGAGGGAGCATAGGAATTATTTCATTTTATATATAAGTCAATTCTATATTGAAATGGTATATTTTCCGGGAAACATAATATTAGAGGATGGTGAGTTAGTGGACCTAGGTAAGGTAGAAGAAGTTGTTTGATGAGTGAATCCCAATAATATCATTGTTAAAAATAATATATTGTGTGGGGAGGGAAATTATTTAATTTTCATCAAGGTCATTTTCCACATCATAAAACATATTTTAGGGTTAAAAAATAAAGGGATAAAATCTTAATAGTAATGGGAAATTGAGAATTATTTCTCAGAGAGTAAGAATCGTCTAACAGATGAACCAATCATCATCCTACCAATGCTGGGGGAAGATTATACCATGTTTTTTGATGCATTAGGAGTTGGAAATGGCGATAATTGGATGGTGAGGGATTGAGTTATTGTTAATGGGTCACAAATTTAAAGGCCACAACAATTTAATTAAACTACAGATAATATTGATTTAGCTACATTGATTTATGCCTTGATGTGTTGGAGGAATATTGGGTGGATGAAAATTTTATTATGAATAAAAATCATAAGGACTTTTATTAGGTATTTTGATAGTGAAAGTTGATTATACATAAACGAATAATTTTTTAATATATGAAGTCTATATATATTGAGTTATCATATACACACAAGAAGGGAAACAAAGTTGATTACAATTTCAGAAATAAAATACTAACCTAGGTAGTCCAATAGTCTAGTTCTATGTAGAAGATGATGACCTTGGGGGTTGAGAATTATATTGGACTTCATGTGTTATTTGATTACATGAACCTATTATTTATATGTATTGAGACCACACATATGATTTAGTTCATGGAAAGGATTAATGAGAATCTAAAAATTGTTTCCTAGAGTAAATTCCTTGATTGTGGGTTGTAAACTTCAAATTGGACTAAATACAAGAATGAGGACATCTATTCATGGGAACATGCAGTTGTGCATATATGTAAGATAGAAGAGGTGATTTGTGAGATTCATGAATTGATGTGGATGGTGAATCTTGGTTTGACTAGAATGTACAATGAAATATATTGATAATATTGTTGGATGAGACTAAATAGAGTATTTTATGGTTTTTTAAAGGATGTTACCCCTATTAGTATGTAAAGGAAAAGAATCAATGACGCCGTGTATTATTACATTAAGTCCCCTTTATGAAATATATGTTTATTTTCGTTACCCAAGAATTTTTAGTGGGTATTAAAAGGATTACATTGAAGAATAATATTATATGTATAATTACAGACTGACTAAAAAAGTATCTCAATTCATGCCTATACAGGAGACATTCATAGTCGATTAGTTGGGTGAGATGTACATTTGGGAATAATCCATCTATATGGGGTGCCATAGTGAACAATTTAAACAATCAATGGTGCTTTACATTGATCTTCTATAAAGGTTTAATGAAGGGGGTGGGTGCCTTGGTATTTCTAAGTATAACATTCCATCCATAAGATGATGGGTAGTCAATATGTACTATTCAGGTATTGAAGGATATGTTATAGGATTGAATTCATGAATATGGTGGTTATTGGTAGAATCACATATTGCTTATTGTTTTTTCCATAAAAAGTAGTCATTATGTGGTGATTTATATGGGACTATACGAGTAACTTTTTAGATGGCCATGTAGATCACCAATATGTTTAGTGGATGCAGGTAATTCTGAGATGTTGGGATAGATTCTGGGGTAGGAGACATTAAATATGGTATAGTTGATTTGGAAGAATATTTTTATGGCTCAATGTACAATGATGTCATATGCTGGTTGAAGATGTTTACCCCTTGATTTTGTAGTGGGTGATTGTGTGTTCCTTCATGTGTCACCAAGATTGGGACACCATAGGATTTGATGTAAGTGAAATTTCAGGCCCATGATTTTTTTACATTTTGAGATTATAGAGATAATCAGACTAGTGGCATATGAAATAATTCATCCATAGATATATAATTCGATTCAAAAATATTTTTCAAGTGTTTGAGTTTTAGCAGTATCAGCACAAACATTTTCATGTGAATGATGTTGATGATTTTGGTTGTAAGGTTGATATATCCTTTGAGGTTAATCCACTTCTTGTTATGAATATTATTGAAAAATTGTTCCAGAGAAATACTTTGATGATAGACTGATTATTTTGCTATCATAGAAGAGTTTAAGAGGACACATGTGAGAGAAATATAAATATGCAGGATCTGAGGAACAAAATATTCACCTAATAATCATAGAAATTATTGGAAGTAATGCATGAGGATGGGATGATATATGGTGGGGATATTTTAGGATCCCATCATTTGTGGAGATTTCTCACGCTCTTTCTCAGGTAGCCTTTGACATTTTTAATAAAAATAGTGTTTTTTGTTTTGTGGTGGTTTTATGTGATGATGGAAAAATTTTTAATCAAAAGGGTTCATTCATGGATGGATCAAGGATAATGAAAATGGAACCATGCATTTGGTTTATAAACTATGAATTCCACTATTATAGGAGCATGGTAAGGTTACATGGTTTTCCAAACCATGAACTTCTAAAAAGGGAACAATGATTGTGTTTTATAATCCCGCAAATTTTTTAATTTAAACTCTCAAACCCATATGTATTAACCCCTAATCATCTCCTCTCAACACTATGAAAATAACTTCGATTTTGGATGCTCCAAGGAGGATTCCAAGTCACATTGAAGCCCTTTCTTGATGAATAAATGTTCTAATTGATTTATTATCTTTCATTATAGTATGCATTCAATTATCATTAGGATTCCTTTTTTAATTCAATCCTTCTCTCATCTTTTGGAAGCATGAATCCTCTATTTGATATGGGTACGATATTGGATTTGATAGATCAATTTTTGTTGGATGTTGATCCTCTATTTTGGCCAAAGATCATTACTATCATTGGGATATCAGATTTTTCATTGCCATGTGGGGATTTTAGTTTGGAAAATGTCCATCAATGACCTTTACGTGGGATGATTACGATTAAATTCACATAGTATCAGTAATTAAAGACAGTATATGATTGTGAAATTTAAAATTCGATGCTGGAGATTTTCATTCTAAATTGAATTAGTTTATTTAATGATTTTCCTATGTGAAAATGAAGTTGATTTAATAAGTGATAATGGAATTGGTGAATAATTTGACTATGAAGTTGATGTATTAATAGTTTATAAAATTTCTAGAAAACCATGTTGTTTGTTGATAAGATTAACTTGATGATTTTCCAATTATTCATCATTTATAATTGAAATTATTAAGTGGGATAAATAATTAATTATACAAATGGATGGTAAATGGTTGGAAACATGGAACCATATTATTTGATATTTGGTATTGAGTTATAGTGCAATGAATATAGCTCAATATACCAATGTCTATCCAAAAATTCTACTATAGGCTCCAAATATATTTATATATACATGCGATCATTTAGTTTTGGGACTCAGACTCCAGCTCTAAATAAGGACATGGTGCCAGACTACATCTATATGATACCATTGTTTAAATATGAAATTAGAATTATTTAATTAATTTAAAACCATGATGGAATGAATTTTTATATCCCTTTGGGTTGTTTCAGTCTTTGGAAGAGGCTGAATTAGATATTGATGGCTTATCTATCATTGTGAACTCTGGAATTGTTTTTATTTAATGAATAATTTAATGTGAAGACACTTTACATTATCTAGTGTGCATTATTCTTTGTAAAATTGAATAAAGTATTATAAACATGTTATTTTTTTCTTCCATTGGTGGTTTCATACTATTTAATTCTCAAAACCAACTCACTTTTTCTAATCACTACCCAAATAGACTTCATGCATGCAGGACATGATAATGGAAATTCCTAATTATTGATTTCTGATTAGCGATTTAATATGGATTAAGGGACTGGACATAGGGTCAAGAACCACTTGGGAGGAGTTAGTTGTTATTAGTTTTTTTTGGATTTAATTATACAAATGAATCATATAAGGCATAAATTTTATACTTTCTTTTGTTAATAGACATTTATCAATGATGGTATTATCATGTGTTGTTGGTCTTATATAGTTATGATGATCTTTTAGTAATTTTTTATAATCATTAAATACTATTATTAATTTTGTCTATTTACTTCATTGATAATGACAGTATGGTTTCCATGTGATATATATATATATATATATTAAACCTTGGTATTGTTTTGTATTCTCTGGTATACTTTGAGAAACCCCATAGATGACGTGAACAACCAACTCGGGGAACTAGATTGCGGATCCCAGGATGAGATATTACATCAATGTCTTCATGATCCAATGTTTCCCCTCTTTCGTCTCCAAAACCAGACACAATCCAACCATGTAATGTTTTCCAAACACTTCACAACATAATGGGTACCTAAATTATATCCCATTTAATGACACTAATGGTGAAATTTTCATTGAGGCCAAAAAACAATTTCATAAGAAAACTCAACTAAATATAAGTCACTGTAGGTTTTAAATATTTTCATGATAATCCAACAAAAAATGAAAAATAATCTATCATCATGGATAGACATACCATTCCACTAGATTCTTCGATTCCCAATCTCATATCATAAAAAACTCACCAAAAAACACTCATTCACATATTCATTCACACCATATGTCTGTAATTCATTCTCATCACATTATCTTCCATGCTCGAATTTCTTGAAGATCATGGAATATCAAAATCAAAATTTTGAATATAAATATACCAAAATTGTCATTGTATGATTATATCTCTATCTAGGAAAATATACCCCAGGATATTATGATCAGAATACCCTATTAAATGCTGCACAATGAGGTGGTAATGACAATTTTTCAGTGCATGTATAACAGTTACGAACTCGAATTCATGGGTAGGGTATTTCATTTGATTAGGTAATAATTGTAAATATCAGTAAGCTACCACCTATCTCATCTGCATCATGGAGTGCCACAAACCCATGATAGAAGAATCGTGGAAAAAAACATGACTTCAACCTAGTTCTAGATGAATAAAAACTATCATTGATGTTAATTTAACCTTCAGTTCCTCAAATGATGACTCAAATTTTTCATTCGGCTAAAAATATACACCATTTGGGTTAAATCTATCATCTGATATGAGAGATTTGAGATGTACACTACAAACTACCTATAAAAACCATCAAACCCCAAAAATATTGAGATCATAAATAAATACCTTGGAATATTAAAAAATATAACTACAAGTAAATTTTTATGAACCCCTATGATGACCCTCTAAGATATAAAATTTCTTAGTAATATTACCTATTGAGTCATAAAAAACAATTTTAAATCTCCCCATATATAATATGTTCCCTCAATGTTCATAGAATGACATAAAAAAGGACCATGTCATCCGCCTTTTACATGAAATGAATCAAAATATTTTCCATTATGACCACAAAAAATTCATCCAATAACCTATGTATGATCAAATCCATCAATTCCATAATCATTATAGAAGCATTATTTTTTATGAATATGAAAAATGAAACAGGATTTTCCAATACCATATCTTTAACATTATCTTCTGTATATCCATTATATAAAATCTAAATTAGTTATACCCTATATGTAGGTCAATAATTGAAAACCATGGATTTCCTCTAACAGATCCATGATACCATCATTCTGGTCTAAGGAAAAAAATAAGTATATTCTTGCCGATTTAAATTCGGATTGTCAATATAAATCATGAGGGCCCCATCATCCTTCTTATAAAATTGGTCATGAAATGAAAATAATGATATTATAGGGGTAATAAATTCCTTATCCTTGAGATCCAAAAGATATACATTATGCTCATCCAACTCTACATGATCAATAGGGTACAATTTCATGAAAATGGGAGTCGTACTAGTAGCTTGTCTATAGAAAACATGACCCCTCTATAAGGGAAGTAAAATAGAAAGAAATCATCAAGAAAGTCCTTGGGGTATATTTGTACCATGGTAGGTAGATAAAAGAAAAATAATTTGTCAAAAAAATGAAGAACATATATAAAAATTAACCCAAGTTTACCCTCATAAGGAAAAACAGGCCATACACTTCCCGATCTATAGTCCCACTCACCCTGAAAAACATGAGTAACCACATTGGAAGATAAGAACTAAACATGATGGATATAACATCTTTTCAAGGCCATAAAATTTATCATCTAATACATAAAAATAAAAATGTATAGGATATGAATATTAATCTCTAATAATTCACATTTATCCTTGTGGTTCACTCTCATCACTCAATATACTATGATCTTATATCCTTGTTTAGAATTATTTCTGAATGATTTGTAAGGATATTAAAAATATGAAATAAGATCTGAATAGAGTACCATCATTTAAACTAGAATTTATGTTATAAAATAATTACTTTAAAAATTATCACACAGATCTACCACCATTTATGATGAAGAAAACATCATACCTCTAACTTTCATTCACCATACATTAGAATACTATGATGAGTAATACATTATATAAAGACATACTTAATTATATCCTACCTGTTATTCAATACTCATATGAACATCCCCCTTATCTTGAGGAAAATACTCAACTTCTTTAGAATCATGGGTAAAATCCTTTGAGCCCTTCTGGAATGTGGATCCATCCATACTCCATGGGGACATCCTGTCATAAAAACACTTCAGGAGGACAAATATTCATCCGTGATGACATGGGTTTGGAGAATCCCTAAAATTAGGCATTATATGAATAGTCCACCCACGTTGATAGAAAAAACCCTGTGACTTTTAGATGAATCTAAAAAATGTAGTCCTAAAAAAAACTACATCGCTATGCAATAGATTTTCTAACTCAAATATATGCCCTGGATAACAAAAGTGCCAACTAATTCTCCTAAAAATATATTTCTTTTTCATTGTAACCCTTTTCAAAATATGATATATTTACTACAATAAAAAAATTTCTAACTCACATTATAATGAGCATCAATAGATTATCAACACTAAATCCAGTCTAAATCATCCAATTATCTATATAATTATTAGTGACTATATTTTGTTACACATACACCAACTTAGAAAAACATGTGAAATACTTATGAATGGTATGCTCCCCCTGATTTAGTTTCAAACACACTTGAGTCCTTCCCCAACATTATGTCCCATGATAAAAGTATTGGTTGATGATTTTATTGAATGAAATCTATGTAATGTCATTATACGAAATATCATTCATAATAAAGTCCCTCCATGTCCATCTCGATCCTTCAAGAATTTCTTTTATAAATCCAACCATACAATCCTTCGGATTATTCAAAAGTTTGACTATCCTATTAATCCCCCAATAAATTCATTAGATATATATGTTACATTTCACCAAAGAATATAGGTGGATTATGTTTTATAAATTTTGAGTCGTTCTCCAATATTCTTCCAATGTTCCTCACACCTGCTTGACCATGATCCTAAATAGTATATATTATAGCTAATATTAAAGAAGGGTATGTTGGAGGAATTTCTTGTAGAACCACTCTCATGTCATCCACATTCATATATGGGAGATCTCTTGTTTGTGTCTTTTTCTAACAATCACAAGACTAAACCCAATCAGTCATGAGATGATTGAAAAATAATAGAACCCCCATTAGGTAAGAATATTACTACATTTAAAAAAAAAAAAATTATGAATTCATTGTACAAGATTAGTTCCTTATGAACATAATAGGACCATTTAAATAATCATCATATATAGTCAAATCAAATATCCTTAACTACTATGTCTAAATCTTATAAAAAATCTATATCCATCCACTGTTACTCTGACTCAAACACAAATGTGACATGGCAAGGCTGCTTTTCCACAATACAAAAAAAATTACAACAGTCCTGCCATTGGTATACCAAAACAACAAACCAAAACCTATAAATGTTATAAACACTTAATGATAGGTATTTTCTTCGATGCTAATTTGTAACGAACCAGTTTGTTTCAATTAGATATGTCACTGTAGGAATTCTGACATATGGAGAGATACAGAAAAGAAACAAATGTCTCTTGTAAATAAAAAAACATCATAGTAAAACAATAAATAATGAAATGTATATCTATGAGACATGCAATGATAAGAAACAACCTCCAAATTAGAATGATAAGGCCGACCAAACAAAAAACGGAACAATGTGACTATCTGTCACCACTAATCCATCCAACTATAACAGAGACTGGGGAAAAGGGAACCTATCATGCTACATGACGCCATTCCCATTCCGTGGGTATAGAAATATGAGTTATACAACCACCACCAATGGAATAACTATGGGGTAATAATAGAGCCTCATAGGATTTCATAATATAATCTATTTATGTTCAAATATCAATAATGATGATGTTCAATCATTATAACAAAATCTAGTTCATAAAGCATTGTCATAAATAAAATATTTTGTAAACCATACAAAATTTCTATTAATTGATAACATATTCTCCAAATACAGGAATTCATCATTTATAAAAGGGAAAATGTTGAATTAAGAATCTGACAATATTTTTATTAAATAAACCATCATGTGATAATAAATGTATAAAAGAAAAAACAGACCACTTTGGATATAACCTTTGGAAATAAATAATATATATATAAGAGTCATAAACTTGTCATAAGTTGGTTCCATCTAATATTATTTCTGTAAGTACTCTATTGATATCACAAAAGTCACACCAAATGGTGTCAGACAAAGTAGGGTTACCATTTTCCATTTCCTAACATACCCAAGGATCCCAATGTTCAATGTTTAACTAAAGCTATTTCAAACGTACATGATCAAATTTAATAAAAAAACTATTTTATTCCAATGAAAATAAATTTAAAAGAACAATTCAATGGGTTCATCAATGATATATTGGAATTCAATAATTATCAACACTTATATAGAAACACCTAACACTAGAGTGAAGGAGACATATATTCAATTGACAGTGGAGACTGAAAAATCAGATATTTGACATAAAAAACAAAGCATGACATGCAATATGAAAGTGTCAATATAAAAAAACAAGTACACCGTGAATCATAATAACAAATAAAACCAAAAAATTTATTGTGATCATGGGAAATAAATAATCCGAATGACTACGTTCCTGTGATGTGTGATACAACTGCTGCCAAAGTCAAAAACTAAATACATAGATCTGTAAGGAGGGAGATCACCCAAAATCACACAAAATCACCAATGTATTTTTGAGGAATTAATTTACACAAAATGGGGAAAAGAATCAATCCTATTGCATGTTTCAACCTAGAAGACCCTGTTAAATAACATTAAAAATCCATTTCCCTATATGAGACCCCATGAATAATAAATATTCTAAAAAATGCATAGCTTTAGATTAAATTAAATCATGACCAATGTTTCCACGTCGTACAGTGGTTTTACAGACTGTATAGTTTTCAATACTAAAAAAAATTCATAGTATCTTCCCAAAAATTGAATCATGTCATGTAACCCATTCAAGATGTTAATATTCTTGGCAGGTATTCTTCAGACATGTTTTATTCATGATAAATATAAAACATTACATGAGGATCTCGGGACCCATGGAGTACATCATAATTCCATTTATCCAATCATAACCAAACTTTATTAATTCAGACAAACATATAACCCCAAGTCATATGGAATTTTCTTAATAAGTGGATCTCTATTCCCCATAATACCCTAATAGTTTGGAAAAATTGAAAACAAAAAAATGTCAAAGTGTATCTAAATAAATGAAATAATATGATGCAACTTCTGTTCAGGTGTTGAAGTCATCCAGTTTTAACAATATTATTAATATTTAAATTAAATTTATATTTTATTTTAATGGTTATTTTCAATGATTAATTAATACCCATTATTTTAACTTATGATAAGCTTTATCTGGTCAATTACTTATATTTATTTCTATTTAACAATTTTTTGTTGATTCTCATAATAATTATTATTAATGTGTGAATTTTTTTTGTTCATATTGATAACTATATTCTATTAATATTTAATAATATTGGGTTAAAATTTATTTTGATATATGTTTGATATTATATTTAAATTTTTGTTTTTTTGAAATATAAATATCAAATGTTGTATTAAATTATTTATGATAGAATTTTTTATGAGAATTCAATCTATCATCATCATTCCACATTTTTTTATTAAATAATTTTCATTGTTCATATTGGAAATATTTATTCATTATTTATGGCATCTATGATATATTAATGTGTATATTTTTTGTGTGTTTATTTAACTAATTATTTGTAGTGAATGTTTCTAAACGTTCAAGTAGTTTTATTTTATTTGTTGATTTTTCATTTTATAGGGATACAACGTAGTGTATTTTATTTTATATTACTATTTTTTTAGAAATTTTGACCCTAAAGTTGGTTATTGTGTTTTAGGTGTGTTTTCTACATTATTTATATTATCATAATAGTAAAAAATAGTTATTTTATTTTTATTTCATATATAATAAATTATTGACAATGATTTATGAAAAATACAAAAAAAAATTAATATAGGGTCATCTAATGTGTTATAAATATTAATTATAACCGTATTTAATTTATTTATATGCAACCATGAAATATTATATCATTATTATTATAGTATATGTATCATTGTCACAAATTGTTCAATAATAATTTAGTAACGTTATATTATAATCCAAATATTTCACGATACGACATGTGTATTTTATGGCTAATTTCATGTTTTATTTTCAGAGTAACCTTACATTTTTATTAAATTTTTTATTCTAAAGAAACTCTACAATAATTTCCCTAAACCCTCGCAAAGATGATGAGAATACCTAAAATATCACTAAATACAATAAATATAATAATATAACACACTTAATCTTATTTATTTTATCTTCCATAAAAAAACCAACCAAATATAAATTCTCATTGGTTAAAAAAGTCATGTGATAAATCCATTTTTGATGGGAAGTCATCTGGTTAGTACTTTTAATGAATGAAAATAAAGATCTTGGATGTTATAATAACAATATATAATTTATATATATTACCCCATGAATTATTAGTTATTATATAGGATGGTGATACATGTTAAAAAATAATAATATGATAACCTCCTCCAAGTGACTACTATCTTATTAGACAATCCTAAATTAAAAAAATTATATTCTACAATTCGTATCAATTCTATGAGTAATAAATAAAAACTATCCTTATCACATAAACTTGGTAATCTCATTTAAAACAATATATAATATATTCAAATACATTATATAACATTATTGACTCACATAGTACACTATAGAGCCAATTGAGTTATTAAGACCATTAAGATAATTAGTATTTCTAATAATGGGACAATGTAATGTATAATGTGTTAAGAAAAATTAATACTTGTTTACTCTATAAAACGATATTTTCTAGTTACTAATAATACATTTTCTACCAATAATTACAAACAAATTACACCAAATTATAGAGATAATCGATTATATCATTTATTATCATTCTTGACATATCACATGGAGGTAAATCCATTATAATAGAAACCCTCAAATCTCCAAAATGAATTATAAAAACCACATTGATTATTTTAGTTAATAATGATTAAAATGCTATCAAATCTCAAAATTTATAAATCATTATAAGGTACATTGTTATTTCTAATTTTTCACTTAATATAAAGAAGAAATATTTTATTATTAATGAAGGTAAATCATTTCCCCCTATTATTATTTATACAATGAATTGGAACCATCAACTAATAATAAATAAATTTATCATCCCAAGCATTGTTCTTTACATATGAGCACTTGAATAGGAAATGTAAGTCCAATTATATACCTCATTTTTCCAAATTAGAGAATCCTCAATATATAAATAATAAATCATATTTATATAAAATAAATTTAAAATAACACCATGAATTTTTATAAGTGTTATATCCCTTATATATGTCTAATATCAATCAAATTAATTTATCATATTGAAATTGAATTACCAATAATCTGTCCTTATCATCCATATCTAAATTGGATAAATTTATATTTATAAAATATTTCATCTTTTATTTTGATATTTTTATATATTTGGATACTTTTTTCTCTATCAAGAGAAGTTCCAAAAAATCAGAAACAAATGAAGAGAAAGAAAATTTTATATTTTCATATTTCTATTATGATATAGTTGATATATAGTACCATAATATTTCATTCTAGATACAATGTTTTAATATATCAAAAAAATGTATAAAATATTATGGTTCCATAAAAAAGTTTTTTGTAAAAAAATTATAATATAAAAAATTTCATCATTTAATTATTTAATATCTATAAATAAAAGGAGAATTATTATTACATTAAATAATATGACTTTTATAATATGTATATCATTTATTAGACAATTTTTAAAAAAAATTATCATCATTATTTTGTTTTATATTTTTTCATCTATTATCACAAGTTCTTCCACTGTCAAAAAATGAAAAACATTGTTCGTATATAAACTTTTATCCTTAATTATATTCATCACAATATTATGAAATTATTATTGTATTTTTCTCTCTTAATCATTCAATAACACTCACAATTATTTTTAAAATCATCAATCTATTACGCTTCTAAATAATATAAAAATTTATTTACCATTATATATTTATTAGAATCATAGTTTTGTATAGTGAATCCAATAACCATGATGTAGCTTCATACTATATGTAATGAGTACCAAAACATTATCTGATCCTTTAAAAAGGTGTGTGGTTCTTTAATATTCATTTCCATATGTATGGTTTTGAACTAATATAAACAATAAAAATTTCATATATGAAATCAACCATGTAATCTAATAAATTTAAATAAAATATAAATAACAAGAAAAAAAATATCTTCTATTATTTTTGGATAAATACTCTCCCATTTTGTTTTCATAAAAATATTTATAGTGATTTATATACTACTTCTATAAATCAAAAAAATATTATAAAATCTATAACACTAACTAATTAATTCCTTATATATGAAATACTATTTACTAAAATTAATTTATAATCACTAAAATATATTATATAAACCAAAAATCTTTGACCCTATTAATTTTACAATAAACATTACACCCCTAAAATAAAAAAAAATATATAATGATAATAAACATAATTATATGTCACCCTTAACAAGGTATTCCTTTTAAAATCCATGATATGAATCAATAATAATTTCTTTTGAATCCTTGTAAAGCTAATAAAAAATTTTAGATTACATTTAAATAATTGTTGTTTAATAAATATAATTAATAAATTAGATTTTATTTATTACAAAATAAAATGGTTGTTGTTTGACTCTATTGTTAAAAAAGTGTAATTAAAAGACAATTATTTCGATACACTTTTTAATAAAATATGAGACTCAATAATTGTTAACAAAAAATTATACTTTTAATCTATTTTGATCATATTTTTTCTTGATGATATGTAATCTATATGTTCTTTGTCATCATGTGAATATGGATTGTACCATTTAATTATAAATCAACCATATAAAATATCTCTATTATTAAGTTATAAAAATGTACTATATTACAGTAGTGGTTGATTATAGGAAATATTTCATCAATCACGAACATGATATAAATTTTATTCTCATTCATAACACATCCATATATATTTATTCCCGATCATATACTATATATTTCCAACAATTACTAGAAAATGAATTTTTTTGTGTTTGTAGTACATGATAAAATTTAATTCATGATTGCTTTAATGTATCATATTTTATACAACATTAATTTATGTGACTCATTTATCGACCATATTTTCATATTTTTTCTAATATTGTAGTCTATATTTTTATGAAAAATATTATATATTGAAAAGTATTCTACTATTAATTTTCTTATATTATATAGAATATAAATGGTTTGAATCATAATTTTTTATTTTATTCTATGTTAAAAAAATTATAGAAAATAACATTGTCTATTATATTTAAAATATATTTGATACATATTTATAGTAAATATCTATATATTCACATGGGGTTATAGACCCTTATGATTTTTATTAATAATAACAAACGTTGATTTAATTTTTTTGGAGAAATAAACCAATGTTCGTATGTGGAAATTGTACCTCATTACCTTAAAGAATAAGGATACATTTGACCTTTTGAATGTTATATGAATAAGTCCTAGATACTCATTAGGTCATATACCTATTGATAATTGGGGTCTAATGCCAATTGAAAATGGAAGATAGTATTTCCTTTAATGAAATTAGGTCTGATATGAATCAAATTTCATGAGTCATAACATGTTCCACCATGAGATACACTATTAACAAAATATTATTAATATTATTCTAAAAATGAATCCATAAAAAAGAATATCCCATAACAATAACATATATTTTTTCATTTCTTGTTTGAAATACTGCAACTGTTTCTGATAAAGAACACTAATATGAAATTGATTTATCATATCAATTAAAGATATTTGAATTGTGTAGTGTATCTAAATTTTTATTGAGGAAAATATTTATATTAATTCATGGATATGTTTTTTGGATTTTTTGAGTCTTATTATTCATGTGTAGTACATGTGGGTGTTACTATAGTTGGGGTTGATGATGAGCTAGTTGTTCACCTATATGTTTGAAAGATTATTATTTCACAATAATATGTTTTCATTTATACAAATTTACCCAAATAGGTTAAATAAAATCCCAAAAGTATATTTTAAATCTCCTATCCATCATGATTTTATTCCCATGCCCAAACTATGGTTCTATGACAAATATTCTCTCAATAATTAATTAAAATTAAAATAACATTTTCTTCTCATATTACATCCATTGAAAATTGAATTGTTACATCATCCAAATATGATATCATTAACATAGACTAACATCATTAATATTTCTTTTAAAAATCAATTTAAAAATTTCTTTGGATTAATTTATCAACCCTGAATCCTAAATTCTTCAATAATATATGGAACTATAAGTACACTTCCTTTAATTTTTATAAATATCTATATAATGATTCCTTATGTGTATATGCTTTTTTATATGTTATTCAAGTTAAATAATGTATTATTAATTCATATATCACTATTATTAGAAAAACATTTGTGAAAAATAATTTTAAATACATTTCGATTATTTAGAAGATCATTTGAAAAGAAAATCTTGAAATGTAGTAATTTAATTTCCTTATAATATCGCTAAAAAGTGTATTCAGTAGTCATCCATATATTTTTTCAGTGAACCATTGAAATTATTATATCCATTTATTGAATCCCCTTCCATCCCCATTGTGTGTTTATTCACAGCATTATTTCATTCAAATTATTTTGTTCATCCATTTTCATTGTCAAATGTCCCATAGATTTCGGTAATATTTTTAAAAAATGAATCAATTCACTATATTAGCCTAAATATATTATTGTTATATAATAAATTTATTTTCATGGACAATCAAATAAAATAATTACTTTCATCACATGGTTTTTGTTATCAATTCTTGAAAAATAACATGATTAACCAAAACAATGTTTTAATTTTTCATTGTTATATTTTTTCCAAAATATAAACTATTGTAATCTCATATATTTTAGTTTTATATTTAAAATAAACATTCCAATTAAAATTTTTAGAATTTATTTTTATATAATAACAATTTTATTCTTCACCCTTTTCATTGACTTGATTAATTGTTTATTTGATTATACATTTGTCCCATATCTATGTTGTATCACTTCTTTCTAGAATCCTTGAATAATAGCAATTATATCTATAATCAGATTATATATTAATGAAATATATAGTAAATAACACTGTATTACATTCACATTCTATCATTTATAATTTTTTTAAAAATTTAAAAATAACATATCTAAATTAATTTTGGATTATATTATTTAGAAAAAATAATTTATGTGGTTTCAATTATTTTCTAGGGAACCATAATTAGAAAATTGTAATATAAATATCATATATGATTATTTCATTTTGAAAAGGATTTGATAATACACTTAAAATGAATCAAATATGATAGTTTTCTGATTATATTATTTCGTATTCAAACTAACATGTTTTTTAATTTATTATATACTATATATTATAATATATATCATGGTTCATGTGATTTTTTCTTTAAAAATAAATCTATTTTCATTTATATAAATTATTCTTCTATCATATCGGTTTGATTGATCACATTAAACTAACATTATAAAATATTTACTTTTAACATATATTGGAACTTATATTTATTATTATTTAAACATAAACATTAAAATTTTTATGGAAAAATTTACACTCCAATTGTTTTAATTGTATGTGATTCTTATAATCTCTAATTGTTTTTCTTGAATCTTATTTATGGTCCCAATATATATTAAAATGGAGAATATATTTTGAAGCTTCATAAATTGATAGATACTATGTGTTTTTCGGATTTATATAGAATTGAAATTAATTTCAAAAAATGATTCCATATTTCTTTTTAAGGAATCATGGATCATCAATATCATCTATTTAGTGGAGATATAAAATTTTTACTCAAAATATTATGATCACAGTGTTTTCAATTATTTTTATGCACAAGTATTATTGGTGAATTTAAAAATATTTATTGATTTATAACGATAATCCACACTATGAATACTCTATCTCTATAATTTACTAAGAAAAAAAATTAATTTCCAATTATTTTGTAACAAACAAATGTTTCAATGAATTCATTGTATTTATTGACAAAAAATTTATAAATTATTCCCTTACGTTATGCTTTTTCATCAGAGCGGTGAAAAAGTTTATTCAACCCATAATATATAGGATACACAGTTTTCCCAATATATAAATGAATTTATTATTTCATTTCAATTAAACTACATCAAAAAAATATAAGGTTAGTCGTGTTTCATCCTATTTATCCTTGAGAGATGATTTGTATAGTGGAATATCATTTTTTCTACCTTAAATAAAAAGAGGGGATAATCACCCAATTATTTATGATTTTATTTTTTCTCTCCTTTATTTTGACTATTCAGGATGAAATCATTTGGATTGGGGATTCATCATTATTTAAAATGATATTTTATCCCTTATCGATAAATACTAATATTATTTTTATCTATTACACTGAGGGAAAAAATTATAGATTTAAAAAATATATTTGATTGAAAAGAAATATATCAACATTGATCTTTTTTAATAAAAGGCCAACACTTCATATGATTTTAATGGAAGTATTATCCACTTTATAACCAAATATTTATAAATAATATTACTTTATTATTGAAAGATAGTATTAAGTCATATTTTTATAAATAATCACAATTTTAGGATATTGAAAATATATAGTGTTTTTTATAAACATTCTAGTATATTAAAATGTATCGTTATTTCATATTGTAATTAATTATATCATAAAAGTTATCTATTTTGTAATTTTTTTATTTCCAATATATCTCAAAAAACACGATGATTCATAAAATTTTGATTTAATATTTTCATCTAAATCACATCGAAATTATCAAATTTTCCTAGATATGATTCCAATTGTATAAATTTTTAATTAGTTTTTTATATTATTATCTCATTAAAAACAATGAAATCATTTCTTCAACCTATACACCAAAAGTTTTATCAATTGAATTCATAAATTTAGATAATATAAATTATCATTCAATTATGTTTTTTAGTTAAAAATACATACATTAATTTAAAAAAAAAAATTAATATCTTATTTATTCATTATATTATTCTTATTTATAAATATTCTTCAATAAGTGTTTAATAAAATCTGATAATCATTAACCCCTACATTAGTTTATTTTTTAACCACAATAGATATTTATTTTATTATAAGAAATACCCAATTTAACTTTTATGTACATAATTTAATCAATATCATTTTAATCGTCATTCATGATTTGATCTGCAAACATAATCTTGAAACCTTATGCAATGTCTTTATAATTCTATATGTATTTATCATGATATTATAATAATTTATCATCTTATTTAGTAAAAGATATAATTTTCAGATTTTTTCATGATCCTTATTCATATTTTTATGTATTTTTTTGAAATAATGATTTTATAAATTTTAATTACATTAGTAAAATAAGAAAATTTAACAGAAATACATCTATCTTCATTTTAAATAAAAGAGAAATGTTGGAGCTTACCCTACAATTTATGTTTCCGTTATTTAAATTTATTAAGAGGAATGTTATCATATAATCCAATTAATCATTAGAATATTATTTAACCAATATATTATTGATAAAATTTATACCAACCACATGTGACTTATTTTAGGACATTAAAGAATTTTATTTCACTCCCAATACATTAGATATCTCATCTCTTTTGTGGATTTCAAATGGAATAGTTTTAATATTTTTATCTTAAATCAACCAAATTTGTTATTTTATTATCTTTGTATTGTCTATATTATCCTCATAATAAAATTAAAGTATTCAATTAATTATCATAGGTATCACATATAGATGGAATTATAAATTACCGTTATAAATAATTGATAATAAATTTTCCTTTATTGTTTCGATATATATATTTATTTATTCTATTACACTTGAAATTTTTATTTATTTACCTTCAAGTGACCATCAATTATTTTTATAATTTTATCCCAAATATATTATGAATATTTTTATTATGAAATATTTACATAAATAGTATATGATAGGGATATAAATAAGGTATTCATACCATGATCACCAATTTCTAACTTCTTTGGATCCTTTAATGTGAGTTTTTATATTAAAAAATATGAAATAGAAATTACAAGGATAATAAAAACATAAAAATCTATTCAATGAATTTTTTTTGTAATATAAAATATCACTCATTCAAAATATCAAATATATGCATCAAATATTCGTATTCCATTTTTATTCATTAAACTAACATTGATCTGAAATATTAAGGAAAAACACTATATATCTTATACATGTTATCTATTTATCAATGGTAATGAGTCTCTGTCAGAGTGAGTTCATCATATTATAAAGATTTAAGATATTGGAATTCACAATTTAACCTTCCACATACTGTGTCCCATCATTATAACGTCTCAATAAAAACAATATTACATAAAAATAGAAATGCAATGTGGTTATATGGTACATAAAAATTTTAAATTGATAACCTGTTATGTGTAGTTTAATCCATATTAAAAATAATGATACTTGATATTACCACATGATATATTATTATCCTTTTTATTATAATGGATTATATAATGGACCCTTTCAAGAATTTTTATTGTTTATTATTTAAAATATGTTTTATATTTATCATAAAATTAATCAGTGAAAGAGTTAATAATAATTAAAAATATTCCTTATTTTGATCATTTTTTATTGATAAAGCATTCATATTTATCTTTTAAAAATTTATATTATTTATCTTGGATAGGTCAGAGCAAAATCATTAATATTAAATTGAATTCTTTTATAAATTACCCTATTAAATTTTTAATATTATTTAATATATAATAAATTGAAAGGATATCTAGATCTTCATTTTTATACATTTCTATGATTCTTCCAAGTTCCTCATCACATATCTTGGTTAGATGTCTTGGAAATGAATCTTTTATATCAAAATGGAATAAAAATAGTCAAACATTTTAGCTTTATCTCTAACTATAAATGAAAATAATCTTGATTGTGTTATCTTACACTATGTTGTAACAATATTCATTAGTGTCGATTTGAACAACTATAGATAATCTCTATAAATATAACATGAAATCACAAACTCCCAAACACTACATTTTTTATATTATTTTATGTTTTATGAAGGTTTTAAAACTCATTCCAATATAATATTTCTAACATTAATTATAATAATATTGGTCATATAATGAACATATAACTGTAGATACTGAAGAACCAAGTACATTGATAACATATAGCCATGATTCTAAAAAATTATGGCCATAACATGGAGTAAGAACAACATTCAAAATTATACGAACTGGGGAAATCTATAAGAATTATATTCTCTATCCCAATTAACTCATCTCTATCCTCAATAACTAAAAAACTAACCCATTCTCTACCCCGACATATTATCCTTGATCCCCTTTTACTATCCCAAATCCCACATTATTTGGACTCCATCACTCAATCACACATAATACTCTATTGATCCATATTGTCCTAATATTATTCTATTATAATCCTAAATTCTTTTAATCCCCATTCTTCTTATAATACTCTCCCTCCCCACAATAACATCATTGTCATGATCCCTTACGGCCCATTCCAGCTTATTTTACCAATAACCCCTTATTCTAAACCATGATTTGTACTCTCTAGTCTATATTCATAGCCAACAATCTGACATAATATTCCTTCGATTCATGGTGTCACCCATCGACTGAAATATTTTTATTTTTTATATATTTACATTTTACAAAAAAAAATTATAATATATATCATTGAAATGAAATTTGGTTATTCTCATTATTGAATGATAATTTATTACATAAGGTAATTTTTAGATAATTGTTCTTTGTATATAATTGATTCAACAATTAAAATTTATTTTATTACTAAATTGTAGACACAACAAATTTTATATTTAAATATATTTTTTATTATTTTAATATATTTAGAAAAATTATAGTAAAATTAATTAATCATTATTAGTTATATTATTTTTATAATATATTAAAAATGATTAATATTTTTCCTATCATAATATTATAAATTATATAAATAATAACACTACTATATGAATAAAAAATATTTTTTATTCTATGTAATCCACTAAAATTTATTTTTATGAATATGCATTTATGGTATTACTAATAACCATAACAAATCATGAGGAAATGAATAAAATATAATATCATATACAAAAGGGTTTATCTAAAAACATGTTTTCCCCAATAATAAAGAAACACATACAAATAAAAGGCATATTCTTGGGTCATTAATGAGAGATTTGGATCCCTTTAATTCATGATATATGTGTGTGATAGGATCCCATGAGACACATTAAGCCAGGTACCACAGATGACCCTTTATGAAAAAAAAAATATTCATGGTCTCAATGCTAGTGTGAATTTTCTCTTCAAAACCCTAGTTAATTCAATACGAACCAAAAAATTTGAGAAAACCAACTATTGGTAGTTAGGATGATCATCATCCTAGACAATCAACATCATCCCCATACCAAAATAGGCACACACAAAATGCCTATAACAATCTCAAATACCACTCAACAATAATAATGTTAACAATGATACTCTAGTGTTGTGAGAAACCATTTCCTTCAAAAGATGATATGGTAATAAAATTTAATTTAAAATAAACTCCACTTTTTAGAGAAAGCCATAGCCTTCTGGTATAATGTTATCCAAATTGAATATTATTGTCGAGTTAAACCATCCCATTTTAAAAAATGATAAGGTTATAGGAAAATGGAGTAGAATTAAGCTATGAAATGTTAAGATGAGTAATTATTATATATTTAATAATTTTATTTTATAGTTATATAAATTATAATGTTCATTAGGTAAATATTATATAAAATGAATAAATAATTATTTAAAGCTAAATTGGATTTTCATGTATTCTATTTATTTATATTAAATAATTATTTCAAAATTATAGACACAAAATTTATAAAATTGTACTCAATTTTTTATTTTACCATATCAAAATTATCTTAAGATGAATTGTTGTGAATGTTTTGAAAAGATTAAATTTCCAATGAATACTGAAAAACATTGATTATAATTAGAAATCTAATTCTATTTTAGTTATTTTCAAAAAAAATTATACATGGTATTAGTCATATATATATATATATTATTTAAATAATAAAATTATTATCGTCGGAGTTAATTAGATATAAAAAAAATTAGTGATTTTTTTAGAATTTTCCCCTTCACGGTTGATGGGATTAATTGAAAATTAATTTCTATCACATTTTTTTATATAATTTTGAAAAATTGATTCTGTATATTGATTCAATGATTCAAAATATTATTAAATGGGACCCTTTTATTTTCAGACATTATTAATATCATCCGTAATATTTTTTGTTACCATAATAAACAGTAAACCAAGTAATTAGATTTTAAAAAATGATCTGGACTAAAAAATGTCCCTAAAAATTTAATATTTTTATTATTTTATTTTATATCATACATAATCATTCAATGGGTGAATATATTTCCTTTTATATCCATTTTTTTATGATTTTTATCTTTATATTTTTTTATATAATGAAAATTTTTAAATGATAAGTTATATGTTTAATTATCTCCAAATTTTTTACATTGGGAAAAATAAATATTAATCAAATATATATATTCATCTGAAATAAAATTTAATTTTTAAAAAATAATAATTTTATTTATAATTTTGTGTGACTAAATAATAATTTTATATTTCTTTGTAACATCGAAAACTTATCTATTCAATTACTATAAAAATAAAAAAATGCTTTATAAATGGTTTAAAAATTATAATTTGAATGATTTAGTTTGTTTCTTGCTTTTTTAGTCAAAAATGAACTATTATAGGGGTGTGGATTCTAAATATTGGAATTATATTATTTTATTAATATTTTAAAACTAATATTAAATGAATAATTCCAAAAGGGTTTATAATTTGATTTTATAAAAAATATAACCTTATTAAATGATTTAAAATTCAAATAATATAATATTTTAAAATTTAATTAATATATGGATTAAAATTTAAATTATCTTCTATTTATGGTAAAAAAATTGATACTTTCTTTATCCCAAAATATCCGAATCTTTTATATCACTATAATTATCCTGAATAATAATAGATGGATATAAAATAAAAATGATAAAACATCATTTATAACATGTATAGAAATTAGTTGAAGATATTATTTCTAATTATAATATTTGAATCACTGTAATATATCATTTTGTACCAATTTTCCAATGAAGTACAACTACCTCTTTTTAGTTTTTATTTTACTTCGTTCGATGAAATAATTCAGGAAAAAGTCTCTGAGGAACATCTAATAGGTACATGTGGTTAATACCACATAATTACAGTTGCATTTACCAAGTTATGTTAAATTAATCTGCACAATGTCTCTTAATATATCCATATGCTACTCACAGAAACATTGTTTCTATGTACTATGATTTAGAACTAATTGGGGTCCTACGTTACTCACATCCAATGCAATCAATGGGGAGTTCCAACCCCAGAATGCAGTTTATTTTTGAAGATGACTGTTACTTTTTTTTGACTAATTTCATTACATTACTGTAATAGATAAAATTTACTCATTCAGTCACTTTGTTTCCCTGTAGAGGGCTGAAAGTTAGCTACAACATATGGGGTAATTTTGAATTTGAAATGTCAAGTTACATGAAAAAAAACTCAGACCCCACTACCATATTGATATTACAACTCGTCCAGGTTAAGATATTGACTAGTATGGTTTCTGTCTACAATTCATAATCTAAATCTATCTACTATGTGTTTTAAATATGTCTCTTCAACAGAAAATTATATAATCCTGACTTCAAATGACATTTAGCCTCTATCCTTGTCACAACAACTTTTAATGAAACAAAGATTATCTACAACCAAAACCTTTCAGCAGTTGATAACTTCAGAAGCATGTAACATTATAACTACTTATACTTTTGAAGTACATTAACTTTATTTTCTCATAGTCATAACTGTACTACCCACAATCTCTTTACTGTTTACTTCCATATATGTTATTCTGCTTTTTTCAGGATTGGTGTGATAATAGCATCACCATTACATACTCCACCACCAAAAACGCCCAACCAAACAATGTAAATACCATATTGGAATAATAGGAAATCAATTTTAGAAGTCAAAACTTTTCAACTGGTCAGCAAAATTTCCTTATTTTCCAATTTTGATTATGAAATATTATTAATTTCTCAATATTTTCCTGTAATAATTTTTATATTTATATATAATTAATCGACTACAGGCTTCAAGGTGTTTAATTTCATCTATAGATCAAAAAATTCAAAGCACCCACAATAGGTTTTATGAATCATGCCAGTCGTGCATGAAGAAACTACAGATTATAGATGGAAGCATTTGTTGCATGTCCTGCAACTCCTCACTTAATAGAATTATTCCAAGGATAGATTGTATTCAATACTGCCTAAATATATTTTTATCATTATTATACATCCTTCGTTCAGCTGCACATTCCAAATGATACTGAAAGTGTAGTCATAATAACGATTGAAACATGTTTAGAGTTCAACTACTGGTTACGGACAAGACAGACTCTTTTTCTGTGGTTTTATTTGAAAAACATGTCATGCAATACATACAAAAAACAGTTGTGCAACTAAGATAGAATTTGATACAGGTAAATCCAGGTCCTTACAAAGTGGTTTTTTTATTAGGACGATGATGAGTTTGGTTTCCCTTACGAACTTAACTACTTCAAAACCAGAAAATTTCTGTTAGGAATTGAACTGATGGATTACAATATTTAGAATCTTCATCATCCATCTGAGCAAAATTCTTACAAAGTGGTTTATATGAATGATAATGACAAGTACATAAACCTCTTCACTGAGGTCTTAGAACATAATCATGTCAGTCTGTATTTTATTCACATTATCTTTAAACCCAACAACTTAAATTACCTTACAATTTTATTCAATAATATACAGGCTGATCAAAGCAGTTGTTCTTCTATATTAAGCATTGTCGATCATTATATATGGGTAACTTTCTTTCAATTTCTTTACTATTTGTATCTAACAATGGATATCAGTTTACAGATATATTCCTTTTACATTTCCTCAATGGATCATCAAACAGTTGGGTCTTCTCCTAGTACTTTAAACAATGAAACATGATTTGATACTCCACCCTTGAACCCATGTTCTACTTGGGTATACATATGTTATCATTCATTACTTCTAAATTATTTCCATTTATATTACAACCCATTTAATTAATGTAATGTATTATGATTTTTAGATATTAAAAAATCAATCATGTATAGTGTTATTACATCTATGTGCTGATAAAGAACACTCTACTCTTCAAGATCTACTATTAATTTCACTACTTTCAATTGATCTACTTTATAGATTGAAATTATTCTAACAGAAAACCTCTATGTATACAAATCTATCACGTTGTTTTGATATTGAGGATGGTGTGCAAGATAATATCTAGACGTCTCTAGACAGTGTGCCTAAAACATGTCCATCTACTCAATTTCAGACCATGCCGAAGGGATATATAAACAAGAAAACTGAAAAAACAGACTGAAAACTCATACTGGAAACATATGGTAAACATACATCTTCACTGATCAAATACTTTTCATTATTGTGTTTATAATTATTATCTGTAGTACAATGTGTTTTACAATTGATAGAGTAGTTACTGTTCATTTCAAACTTTTTCCTACTGCTGATTTATTATATTTATTTCATTACTATATACTGTGTCATTGAGGAGACAAGTGCACTGTGAGGATTTCCGGTTAATAAACCAATACAATATTCTCTTTAAAAATTTGACATACAATACAAACATTAACGACTGCAAATGGTTTTGTATTTTGTAAAACTTATAGGATTTACAAAATGATTTCACTAATAGCTATTCCTAATATATGTTTTCATTACTCACCCTAGAGGACAAGATTGCTGGATGTTTTTTATTATGTTGGAGGAATTTGCTACTGGAGATTTATGCTAGAGGTTTTTGATACAGGAATTTTATGCTGGATGTTTTTGCTGTAGGAAATTTTCCTATAGATTAATTATCTTGCCTATTTCATGTTGGACGTTATTTCAATCTGGACGTTTTGTTTTATTTTACATTTTCCAAGATGATGGACGGTTTTCATTGGTTTTTTATTACTAATTTATCTGAAACAGCTGGACGGTTTTTCATAATTAGGTTTTTTCATTATACTAAATGGTTTTTCATGATGTTTTTTCATGAAGCTAGATGTTTTTTAATGTTTACGTATGTAATTCACTTATTTTTACATTTCTTAGTGGTATTATTTCAATCATTATGTTCTATTATACTTATCTGTCATTTTTATTCAATAGTAATGTTTGTTCTTTACTTTTATGAATATTATTTTCTTATTAGTAGAATAATACTCTACAGTAGATGAACTATCTCTCACCTGGAGATCTTATAACTCTCAAACATCTGGAGATCATTACTCCGGTATGGGTTTGTTTACTCTGGTATTCACAATATTACTTCTTTTGGTTGAGTTTGGAAAGAATGAATCAAACATAAATGACAGTGATTATTTATTCTTATCAATCAATCCTCACCAAACTTATGCAGTACTTTTTATTTGACAGTGTGTTTAAATCCGCCATTATCATATTTCTCATATTTATGATTACAACAAATCTAATCTCTTTCATTGAGCTGTCATTTTTTATTTCAGTGGCCACTTTAGTTTTTTATGATTGATCCATAAAATGATTTCTACTTTCCATCGTCAAAAATGAGGAATTAATACACTTTGAAAAGATAATTCTTTTGGTTACCACTTCAAATGGTGTCTCCAAATTCTATACACTCATATTATATAACAACACACCATTAATTTCTATTTAACATTTATTCAATATTGTTGGACATAATCAATATTTATAAGTACTAATCTCAAAATAAAAAAATACCACTAATCGATTACGCCATGATAAATCATGCTCGTGTACTAGTCCTCTTCAAAACCCTAGTTAATTCAATAAGAACCAAAAAATTTGAAAAAACCAACTATTGGTAGTTAGGATGATCATCATCCAAGACAATCAACATCATCCCCATACCAAAATAGGCACACACAAAATGCCTCTAACAATCTCAAATACCACTTGAGAATAATAATATTATCAATGATACTCTAGTGTTGTGAGATACCATTTCATTTAAAAGATGATGAGGTAATACAAGGTAATTTAATATAAAATCTACTTTTTAGATAAACCCATAACCTTCTGGTATAATGATATACGAATTGAATATTAATGTTGATTTAAACCATCCCATTTTAAAAAATTATAAGGTTATAGGAAAATGGAGTAAAATTAACCTAGGAAATGTTAAGATGAGTATTTTTCATATATTTAAAAATTTTATTTTATAGTTATATAAATTATAATATTCTTTAGGAAAATATTATATAAAATCAATAAATAATTATTTAAAACTAAATTGGATTTTCATGTATTATATTTATTTATATTAAATAATTATTTCAAATTATAGACACAAAATTTGAAAAATTTTACTTCATTTTTAATTTTAGCATTTCAAAATTATCTTAAGATGAATTTTTGTGAATGTTTTGAAAATATTAAATTACCAATGAATACTGAAAAAAAAGATTATAATTAGAAATTTAATTTCGTTTCAGCTATTTTCATAAAAAAATTATACATGGTATTAGTCATATATATTTATTTTTTATTTAAATATTAAAATTATTATTGTCGGAGTTACTTTGATATAAAAAAATTAGTGAAAAAATATTTTTTATAATTTTTCCCATCACGGTTGATGGGATTAATTGAAAATTAATTTCTATCACATTTTTTGATATCTTTTTAAAAAGTTGATTCTATATTTTGATTCAATGTTTCAAAATATTATTAAATGGGAACATTTTATTATTAGACATTATTAATATCTTCCGTAATATTTTTTGTTACCATAGTAAACAGTAAATCAAGTAATTAGATTTTAAAAACTGATCAAGACTAAAATATGTCCCTAAAAATATATTATTTTTATTATATTAATTTATCTCAAACATAATCATTCAATAGATGAATATATTGCCTTTTATATCCATTTTTTGATGTTTTTTATCTTTATATTATGTTATATGATGAAAATTATAAAATGATAATTTATATGTTTAATTATCTCCAAATTTTTAACATTGGGAAAAAATAAAAAGTAATCAAATATAAATATTCATCTGAAATAAAATTTAATTTTTAAAATATAATAATTTTATTTATAATTTTTTTTTACTAAATAATAACCTTAAATTTTTATGTAACGTTGAAAACATATCTATTCAATTTGTGGGAAAACAAAACAAATGATTTAATGATGGTTTAAAAAAATATAATTTGAATGAATTATTTTGTTTCTTGATTTTTTAGTCAAAAATGAAATATTATAGTGGTGTGGATTCCATATATTGGAATTATATTATTCTATTAATGTTTTAAAACTAATATAAAATGAATACTTTCAAAAGGGTTAATAATTTGATTTAATACAAAATATTAGTTTATTAAATTATTTAAAATTAAAATAATATGATATTTTGAAATGTAATTAATATGTGGATTAAAATTTAAATTATCTTCCATTTATGGTAAAAAAATTCTGGATACGTTCTTCATCCCAAAATATCCAAATCTTTAATATCACTATATTTATCCTGAAGGATAACAGATAGATATAAAATAAAAATGATAACACTTCTTTCATAACTTGTACATTTATTATTTGAATATATTATTTCTAATTATAATATTTGAATCATTGTAATATATCATTTTGTACCAATTTTTCAATGAAAAATAAGTTAGGATAGTTAATATTTTTGGTTAATCAAAAATGTTCCCCTATATTAACTAATAAAATAGAACATCCTACACACTTTTTTTCTAACATAAAAACATATAATTTTTTTATAATAACATCCAATGTACCTCTAAAAATCCATATCATAATTTCATATGTATTTGTTTTTATCGTTTCAAAATTAGTGGGCATAAGTTGTAAAGAAATGGATATCTTCCAAAATGAGGTATAGTTTTTAACTGAATGTTTTCATTTAATTTATTTTTCATCCACCTTCAAATAATTTTAAAATATTATGATAGAATTACATTACTATATTATTACTATAAATATGATAATATGTTAAGACTGGCATCTCGAACTATGAAGATGACCCTCTCCAATCCATTAACTGATATAAATCATTTATTTTTATGGAAAAAGATTCAATGTGGAAAGAAAAATTAGCACTATGAACGACATTAGTAATATATAGGGATACATACCCATTACATACCTTGGATACACCGTCATCTATGGAAAACCATAGAGTACATACTTCTCCATCATTATGGACCAAATAATAAATCATCACCAATTATGGAAAAGAATATCTTTATTTTTGGCATGAAGAATATTTCATGATAAATAATATGTTATTTCTAAAACGGTCTAATCCAATATGGAATAAAAATGGCCCACTTTTTTTATTTTAAATATTAATGGAATTATATGAAACCTTTTTTTTAGTAGTATCACTCTTGAATGAAATATTGTCACTATTCCCTAGATTAATTTTTTTATGTCTCTATCCAGTGGTGGTCTGAGTATTAAAATTGTTAATATCTTTAACAATTCCCTTGAGGCATTTCTCACTTGGATCCTTCTAAACACAAATTACATTGCCTTTAATTTTTTTATACATATATTTCTAGACAAGATGAAATAGGTAAAACATTAATACATCGACACCTATATCATTGAACTTTTTAAGCACTAATTTGTTTAAATTGGGTATCAATCCAGATGGATAGTTAATAGAGAATCCAATATAATGTATTGGGTGTATAACTAGATTGGTCCCCCCCCCCTCATTGACATGGATTATACTTTAATTTTACCAGACTAAACTAGTGTCACTATTAATAATTTTTTTCACACTCTTGATATGGAATTACGCATTGAAATATTAACAATTATCCTTTTATTAATAGTGATGATTTCTTATTTTTGGAAGTGGCCATAAATGGTATCTTAGACACCAAAATTTTATAAAATTATAATTTTATAAATTCAAATTAGGATTTTTTTTTATATTGGGAAATTAAATAAACCGTGTGGTAGACCCTCCAGGTTCACTATTACCTAGAGAATAACCCCTAATCATGATCCCACTGATTAATGTAATAAATTATTTGGAATACCATATTGTTCAAAATTTCCTCTTTGTAACCATCAGAGAGATTATTATTTCCACCTATTATTATGTTGTGGTAATTATTATTCTATTTAAAAATAAATATATGACATTTTCTATCTCAGATTGATCGGTTTTGACTCTATTTGGTTGCATCTGGAATGATTCAATGATGTGGATGTTTTGGAAAAAATTGGGATGCTCGTCATAGAAGTTGTAGATAAATTGATTCCTGTCATATGGTATGATAGAAATATTATTTTTCATCATAATAATAATTTATATTTCCTGATTCATTGGTGAATATTTTTACTTCAATCATGGATGCTGAAATGATCCAAACTATTAACTACCACCACTCTGTGAAAGATGGTATGTTTCATCACTATCTTCGAATTCAAATAAGGTATTGTAAAATTAAAGGCTATATAGATGTTTTGGGGAAATATACCATCCCTGGATAGATAAATATTAGTGTGCATGGTGCCTTGTAGGCATCCCAGTCCTCTCGGGCTGTAGAGAGTTTACAAAGATCATAATGGAAATGTCCTTGGAAGATGTTATAGTACTTGTGGATATTTCTACACATTACATGTTGAGATGTATAACATCAATATAATGGTTGAGTTTTTCAAACACCACATTTAGAGCAACATATGGTTAGAAAAAGACTCCCCAACCATCGTACAAGCCCTCTAAAATGGCATTATTCCCTATACTTGGCATCTCAATACCAAATGAATGAATTGTATTCAACACCCCTCAGAGTTCAATCATAATATCACTCATGCTTATCGTAATGAAAATGTAGTGGCATATGGTGATTCCAAAATAAGAATTATGAATGGTGGAATGTGGGGGATAAACTTCCCAATGATATTATTCCATTTTAGAAAAAACATGTAATTTTTTCAATTTTGGAATTTTTGAACATTTAGTTTCATTAATAATTGTTTGATATGGTATTTTTACCACTACATCACTGCTAAGAAAACCAATATCATTCACATAACCCATATAATGGGAATAAAAACGTATCTCATGTGCATAGCGGGCAGTTAACTGATGTAAATGATTTTCCATTACATATACTTACGACTAAACATTATATTGGATTTGATGTATATATATTACATTAAAGTAAAATTTATCATGATTAAAAGATAATATATCATTACATTTAAACAATTCTATTCGCTAAAAATGATAATACCATCTATGAATACATGTGTACGACGTCCTCTATGAAGTAATGAAATTCATTTTTCGTTGTTAATAATCTAAACATGAAGGAATAATTTATCATGTTATCATATACAACCTAACAATGTTAGTTTAGACTTATGAGATGAATATCATGATAATGTACAATTTTAACTTAATTTATAGAGTAATTGTATATATCATTTTATTCAATAAAATAAATGATATAATGAAAAAGAAAAATTTAACTAACAACATAAATAATTTAATTATGTTTTTTATTTATTAAGAGAAAATGGTAGTTGATTAATCAAACCCATGCGGATGGATACTCTTTTAAAAAATAAAAATTTAATGTTTCCCTTAAAAATATTATATTTCGTTGATCATATACTTCTAAATTACATTTAGGGTTTATTTATAATAAAATAAATTAATAATAATGGAAATTTTCTTCCTCTTTTTACATTTGATTAAATTTTAAAAGAAATGTGAATGTTAACTAAATTAAAATGTAATTTTATACTTTATTTTCTAAATATAAAATTAATGGTTTACATTAACATATAAAAAAATTTATTTTTCCTTCCCCATAACAATTATTTAATGATTGGATATGTTTAAAATATTTCAAGATTTATATTACGAAAATTCATACATCACTTTGTTATTGGAATGTTATTTTTGATAAAATGGGGTTGGAAGGAAATGGTTATATAAATAACATAATATTTTCTACAATGGGTTCAATAAATGTTTATAAAATAAAATAATTACTATATTATTATTATTCTTTGGTTCTGAAAATTTTTATATATTTATTGGTGTTCTATTATAAATCAATTTTGATTGATCACAGTAAATTTATCCAATTAATTGTGTGAAGGGACAAATTTTAATGAAATGGTTTCTACTAATATATTAAGTGAATTTATTGTGAAGGTAATTGAAACTATATTTTTTTTTTTATTCTATGTAATCTATTAATGTTATTTATTGTGTAACAGTGAATATTATTATATTTATAAGAGTTATATTAATATTATTCCCCATGTTAGCAGTATAATTATTTTTAATCATAGAATTTGTTTTAGTGGAAGTATTAGAATTTATCATGTTATGTTAATTTGAATATCTTATATCATAAGGGTGAAGAGTATAACATGGTGTAGAAAATTTCTTGTGCTATCATAATTTCAAAAGAAAACATTATGACTTTCATTCTCCATTATTATATCTAATACTACTTGTTATCAAAATAATTGTATAGAGATGGTATTTTATTTTTTAATAAAATGTTTCATTTGATATAATTTTTTATTTTTTAGATATTAAATCTCTATTATTATTCATATAAAAATTATTTCTATGTATATTTTTATGTCCCTTAATAAAGATTTTTTCTTCAGAAAATAATTTTAAATTTATTACATAGGAATTAAAGACCATCAAGAATAATGGGGAAGTCTGGTGGAAATTCTTGAGTATTTTTCAGGAAAATAATGTGTTATTATTTTTAATGATTTATAATATATAAAAAATTGAAACTGAATAAAAGTTACCAATTAGTAAAATATGGGTTTGATATGTAATGGTTATTGACAAAGTTATTAAAACACTGAACCATAAATATATTTTAGAATTGGATATGTTTAATTCTGGTCTAATGAAATTAGAATGTGTAATGATTACGGGTTGTTCCATATAATCAGTATTAGGGAAATGGTTTCGAATAGTTAAGATACTTGGGAAATGTAACATAATACAAATAAGATATTATATGTTATTGTTTTCATGATAAAGTATTTTAATTTTATGATGTAGATTCATCATATGTATGTCTCTTTATAGCGGTTTCCCTTAAAATAACTAGGGATACTGACATGATATTAGACCAATAGGAAATTATCCAACGAAATTAACAACCTGGAATGGTTCGAATAAGAAACATGATTTTTTTTGGGATAGATCAGTTGGAATTATTTGTAAATGGTTGTGGTATCTATACTATAAATAAGTTGTATATTCCCTAAATGAACATGTTCAAAGAGGAATATTTTATTATATAACACCATCGATTATTTATTGGATATTCAAAATGAGTGGTAGCAAAATGATGGATTAAAGACCAAGAATAAATTTTTAATTAAATGATTGTCTTTGATTATCAAAATAAACTCTTCACATTTACTATTTTATTGGTGAATCTGACTAGTAGTGGTCAATGGATATTAATATCTAAGAAATGTAAGAAATTAATTCCTTATAATGAAATAAATTAATAATATTTTCCCTAGGAAATATTTCCCATTGTTTGTATGAATTGGGAGGATGATTTGGGGCCATATTTTAAATAAACTTCACTCGATTTTTATAATACACAGTAAATATTATTTTGGATTATAATAGTCATATCAATTGGTTTTACTCATAATTTTAACAAAGATAATTAATGGGATTTGATTACATAAAATTTGAAATTAATAAGAAGCATGTTTTATGAGTAATGAAGGTGAAAATGGGGTATACTTATGAACATGTCATAATAATATCAGTATAAAATATTAGTCCAGGTGGTAGAAAAATATGGAGATTTTTGAAAAGTAATATTTTGGGTAGAAATTCAATTTTTCATATTTTTATCATTCTTGTGAAAAGAACAATAGGGAACGCATTATGAAAACTAGGAATTACTTTTGATGGTATATGTTTTTTTAAATATGCCATATGATTGTGAATGAAATGATATTGGAATTTTTAAGCGCACATATGATAAATAGGTATTGAAACCATTTAATCTTAATGTGATGGTTCATTAAGAACATTCATTAAAAAATAATATTAATGAGTGTAATAATTAGTGTAATTCATAAAAAATGTTTGGGGGAATCCATTAAAAATAAATTGTAGTTGTTGGGCCATTAAATGATGTGGTATCATATATATTACATATTAATTCATATTATGTTAAGTACCTTTTTTAATATGGTTCTATATGTACGTTTATTTATACTAAATATTGTAGTCAATTCGAATTCAATGTTCATGAAATGAAGCATGAAATTTTGGAAAAACACAAGGGTGTTGTATTTATGAAAAAGTAAATTATAATAATCTCCGTCTTTTTATAATTGGATATATTTTTTCTGAAATACATATTAGAATTCCCTTAATATAATTTGATGTTTTTATGTCTATTTATTGGATATTTTTTACTATACTAATGTAAATTGTAATGCTACTGATTTTTTTTAAAAATAGTTTTTTGTTTTTATATAACAATGAATTGATACATTTAATAACATATCAACAATATTATAATGTTTTAAAATATGGAAATTATTTTTATGTTTATTCTATTTTAAAAATAAGATAACTATTCAAATTAATGATGGGATAATAGTAAAAGAATATATGGATGTTTTTTGTAATGAAATGCTCATTTGTTATACCTGATTAGGAAGTTGAATTAACTATTGATGTAGTATCGAATGATAATGGATTTTTAAGAATGCATATAAAATTTCACAAGTATAACATATTTAATATAAAAAATATTTTCACTATTTCCTTCATAAGGTGTTCATTAATTCTAGAACATCACCTTTGTTCTACCCTATTTTTTGGTAAAATGAAATAACATTCCCTACGGCTTTGCACGGATTATAGATAATTTAATACCATTTATAGTGAAAATAGGTATATGTTTCATTATTAAAATGACTTAATTGATCTACACCATAGAGTTCAATAAAATTTTAAGGATATTTCTAGGTCTAGGAGCCATCTGATGAAGATGACGGGGGATGTGATTGTAAAAAATATCATTTCCCACATGGAATGTGCATTATGAGTTTGTGTGTCTAAAATTTGGGATTAAAAATTCCCCAGTGGTATTTATGGATCATATGAATTTATTTTTTCACGAATATTTTTATAAATATGTGGTTTTGTTAATTAACGAGTGTTTGATTTAGTATAAATATTTTTAGGATAATAAATAACATTTATGGATTGTTCTTCCAGCACTAAATGAAAAAAACAATTATTCAAATCCTATAAACTAGGATTTTTTATATCATATTTCAATCCACATAAATATAATAATTAAATATGATATAATAATTAAACCCATAAAAATATTGGGTTTTATCAATGAAAAAGACATATAAAAGTTATTATGATTCATATTTTTTGGGTTAGAAGGATATTATTGATTGTTTTTTTACAACATGTCTCCTTTATCTATCCCATTAACCATGTTAATATAAAATGAACTAATGTTCATTTTTATGATATATTGAGACAAATATTTCTATGAATCGAAAATAAAATTATAGAATTCTCTGACTTGGCCCATCAGAAAGTAATCGTTACATTATTTTCAACACCAATTCATCATTTAATGTTATTGGTTGTGTTTTATTAGTGAATTGTATAATTAAGTATTCATCGCATTGTAAAAAAAACCGATACAAATTAACCTAAACATTAACATTAACTAGATTCTATTCTTTTTCTTAAATTTTGAGAAACCATTTATATAGTGTAATGTGTGAAATATATACTAATCATATGAATTTGAAATATATATTCACACATAACAAGTTAAACATGAAACAAAGGATAAGGATTCTATTGTTAATGGATTTCAACATTGTAATTAAATATAATACATGTAATGAAAACAAAGTAAGAGATGTAATTATTTAGAAATATATTGCAACATTAACTATGTAACATCTAGAATGTGGTCACTTGGTTAATGATATGATGATTTCTGACTTATAAATTCTATATAAGACAAATACCTAATTTTTTTCATGAGCTAGTATAATCACCTCTACTGGAAATAATAATTTATTACCACAGGAATTATCATGCTATATAGAAAATTTATTTTATTTTTAGAAGTCTATGTTTTAGGAGATTAATGTATATGATGATTGTGTTATCAGATTATAAAAAAATATTGTGGGTGAATTTTATTTGTAGCTGAGGAAGGAAATATTGAGTGAAGCACACAATTCCCTATATTCTACTCCTCATAGAAATTATATGATGTGAAGTGTCCTTAAAGATTATTATGTAGTGGATGGAGTTAAAATAAAATTTCATACATTACCATGAAATTTTTTAACATTTAAATAGGTGAATGATGAAAAAACTACCAAATATGAATCCTAAACCTTTTCTAGTGATAGAGTGGAAATTTGAAAACTTATTCCTGGATTTCATTATATTATTAAAAAAGAAATCATGACGTAATATATCAAATTGGGTTATTATTGATCAATTAAATAAATATATAATTTTTCTTCCCATTCGACAAACTATGTCTTGAGATAAAAATTATAGACTATACCGTAAGGTGAAAGATAAATTACTTGGAGTTCATTTATTTATTTTATCTCACATTTATATTAAGTTCAATATTAGTTTTTGGAAAGGATTTAAAAATTTATTGGTGGTTGAATTAAATATAAGAAATACTTATCACCTTCAATATGATAGTATTCATGAGAAAACGATTTGGACTTTAGACTACACAATTAATTCCTATTTAATACATTTTCAGTAGTTTAGAGATTAATATCATTATGTAGTTGAATTTTCTTATTCAAAGATATTTCATTATATTATATATATTGATCTTTTTTTTCATTATATGGAATGAGGTGTTGGAGTCCATATTTTTTGGGATAAATTTGGTGAATTAATGTTATTGTGATAAAAGATAATAAATGGGAAAGGTGGTTAGGACTAGATGACTATAAAAAATATGAGGGTGGCTCAGAGAAGGAATAAAATGTTTCTATCCAAATTTAGGAAAAATCATTCCCTCTATATAGGTGATCATGTTTTACTTAATTTATAACTCTAGAAAAGAGTTAGTATTTTTGGTAAAAATGTGAATCTATGTCCATGTTTCCCTAGAATTTATAAAATCCTAGATAATTTTCCAATAGCTTCAATGTAATTGTACTTTTATATGAGTTTATCCCATATATATAACATATTTAATGTTTCTACATTAAAATAATTTGTGTCAGGTTCTTTGTAATGTTTTGATCCTATATATAGTTTAGTTAAAAGACAATCATTATTATTAGGAACAATTTACTCAAATACTTATCCATAAACCAAAACAATCAAAGAATAAATATTTTAAAGAAGTCATGATCCTGTGAAAACACCATATGGTTGAAGAAGCATCACTTGAATCAAAAAATGTTTTGATGGAAAAATATCCCCAACTTTTTATGTGATGAAATAAATTGCGAGGACACGATTTCCCAATAGGGGGAATAATTTAACAACCTTTATAACGTGAAGATAAAAACTTGAATATATGTAATAATTTTTTTATTCATGTTATGATTATTATAAAATTATTCATTCAAACGGAATAGAAATCAATTATATCCAATTTTGAATTTCACGAATTTTATAGTTTTAATAAAAAAATAAATTCCTAAATATTTACCTTTAATTTTAGAAAAATTATATAATTTTTTATCTTATAAAATAAATATTACCTTTGGATTAATGTTTACAATTTTGGGCAATGTATGATTTATTGATGAATTATCAAAAAATAATGTTTTTTATTTCAAACTATATTATTATTTTTTGATATAATAAATGTAATTATATGTTATATTTTGATTATAATTTAATTAGTTCACCTTTATTTAAAATTTAAGAATAATTTTATTTTGGATGACTTTTAAAATTTAATTTGGTACTAAACAAATATATTTTAAAAAATAATTTTGCCAAAAAATATCGTGTATTAGAGGTTTATGAAATAAAACAATAATCCACTTATGTGAATTGAATTTTGAATAATTGATCTTAAATTCATAATTTGGTGATGAAAACTTGGAAAATGATGCCCTTTTATTTTTGAAAATAATCAATTGTGACAGTATAATTTTTTTCCATGATAGAGGATAAATCGGGAAATTAATGTTAAATATGTCAAGGGACAAAAAATGACTTCATAATATTCTTTAATTTATTTATTTGATTATATCTCTTCCATAATCATAAAAAAAATTAGTATATGGACGTTTTTAAAAATGTTAATAATTATTTCTATATATTATTTTATATAAGGAAAAGTCAAAAAATTTATTCATATTAATTAATTATCTTAAAAATTTTCACATACAAATATACATATTATATGTACAATCATAAATATTCATTTTAATAAAGAAATATTTCTTAGAAGTTTTATTTTTCTGATAATTTATAATTATTAAATTAATTCCCTATATGTTTATGTAATGTTAATAAATTATTTATTCCAATATTAGAAAAATAAAAAATAATTGTTTTTTAAAATGATAAAATTATTATGATATTTATGAGTTATTGTATTATATTATTTTATTATAAAATAATAAAATAATATATGGGCTTCGAATCATTATATTTTAATTCCATAGTTTCTTCTATTTTAGAAAGTCAAATAAAATGAATAGGTCCAAAATAGAAATTAATGTTCTTTAATAAAAATAATATATTTTAAATGTCAAAAAAATAAAAAAAAAATATTCTCAATGATTTGGTATAAAATATACATTATGGTACATTTATGGAAACAAAATTTAAAGTAAAATTGTTAACCCCTATGGAGTCAATGATTTAATACAATGGAAAATGTCAAAATTGATAAAGGAGGGTTAAAACAAAAATATAATAGTAAAAAACTAATCAAAACATTTCAAAGCATTATTATATTATTTTATTTATATTCATTACCATGATATATTTTAAATATGTTATTTGGATTCCATTTTTCTATTAGATATAATATATATTAATATATTATTTTTAGTAAATCCAAAGGCACCACTCCCTTCTCAAATAAAAAGGAACTTTATCTCTAAATTTATTCACACATAAAAATGCCTCTGTTATTCATCCAATATCTATAAAAAAATATTTTTTAATCAATACCCTCTTTATATATGTATGGGTTTTGTTAAAATACAAATCATATAGGGTTTTAGATTTAATGAAAAGAAGACTTTCCAAATAAGTTGTATAGTTTTTATGTGAATGTTTTAATTTTATTTCATATTCAGAATCCATAAAAAAATTTTTCCACCACAATAAAATAGTAAGATAAGTATATTATATATATATGTGTTATTATTTAAATTTTTTATCCTATATTTATCTCCTCTTCCATCAAATTAGAAATGAATCCATCTTTTGATAGTACGACATACGACCACCTTATAAATCGATGTTATTCTTCTTCAATCACCATCACTTATTGTTGGTTATAATGAGGTACATAATTTTGATTTAATATTAAAGTTATATTAATCATTATGTAAATTTAATATATCATTTAATTTTTTATAATTCTATTATTTGGAAAATGATAATGACATTTTTTGCTTATGTGGGGACTACCGCATCCAAAAAATGGTGTGATTCATTTTTCAAAAACACATATCATTGATGATATTTGTAAGCATATTTATAGTATGAAATATTGTATATATGATATAATAATAATTAAATAATGTTATTTACGGTCATTTCCTACTTTATATAATGATCATTTAAATTTGGAAATGTTACGCCTGTGTACATACGACCTATAGTCACCATGGTTGTAACGTAATTCAATTTTTCATAACCATATTTCCTAGTTTATGTAAAAATAATAACTTTTTTTAAATTATAATTATTTAATTATTATTATTTTTCTATGGTTTGGTAGTTACAAAAATCATTATATTCAGTAATCCGAAATTATATTGACATAATTAATTAATTTCTTCAAAACATATAGCATTAATAGAATTGATTTTATAATTGAATATAAAATGGAATTATAAAAAATTAAAAGAATAATGGGCATGAAAATTTTCATATAAAATGAAATATTTGAAATCATTTTTTTATTCATTAAGATAAATATTGTATCTAACAATTTATACTATATGAATGTGATTCTCTTTTAGATCATTCATCTTTTAATTATTCCAATTACCCAATTTTTATTTCATAATTATATATTTTTGAATTATTTTTGGATCAATTTATAAGGAAATATTTGAATTAAAAAAGAATTTTAGGTCACTATTTTGATTAATTATGAGTTTTTTAAATGGAATATTTTTACTTATTTCACATAGAAAAAATATCATTCTTTACAAAAGCAAAATTGAATGTTATAAGTTTGTGTTTATAATTAAAAATATTTTTTTGACCACAATAACAATTATTTTATGATTAAAATCCATTTTAATCGTCAATGTTTTATTAAAATTTAAAACTCTTCTTCCCCTATTTATTTAAATTAATTTTCGTAAAAGACACAATTAAATAGGATGATATATATCAATAACCGAAAAAAATATAATATCGGTGTAACAAATAATTTTTTAATCTATTATTTCATGTATTATTATTATGTGTTGGTTACTCAGAATTGATTTTGAATATTGGTTGTTCCATTATAATTTGTTTGTGTTTGATTCTAATATATATAGCTAATTATTTTTGCAAAATGGATATAGTGAACTGGTTATATTTCACATAAGAGGATATAGTAATTTAACATGAAGGGATTTCAAAGTGTAACCATGATGGTTATTGTATATATGTCCTGAAGGCCGTTAATAGTGAAACCAAGAAGAATTTTCCATTTTCATGAGTGATATCAAAATAATTCTACAAGTCACATATATGATTTATTTATTCTTTTTATGGGTTTTTATAAAAGTCTTATGATTTCATTAGTTATATTAATGAGCGTATACTACTTCTTATGGGTGAAGAGTGTAAATTTATTAAAATTTCTTCATGTTTATTAATAATTTCCAAAGAAATCATTATGTTTCAAATAAATTATTAGTGTTTGTTATAAAATTTGTTATGAAAATCAATGCACAAACAAGGTGGTTTATGGGTTAGATAATGGCTATTTTGATCATAATGTTAGTTTTTGAAAAAAGAAAATTCTTTTGAGTAATCCTAGACTAACTATTTCAGTGATTCTATTTTTTTCCCATGCTAGGCTTTTCGGCCTATAACATGTTTTATAAAAATTAAATGGTTTTAAGGATGGGTATGAGAAATGAATAAGTCATGTTTAAATTCATGTTGAGTTTTTATGAAATGAAAATAGTTTTCCTTTTCAAAATTTTTTCTAGAAAAACGATTAATCCAAATAAGTGTGAAATTATTAATTTGTGGGGTTTTTTATGTAAGTGTTATAACAGAACACTCTAAAAATATAAATCATATGATCTTTGGAAATGAATGAATGTTTATTATAATAAAAATTAATTATAATATGTAATTTTTAATGCACAGTCCTTATAGAAGCTTTTCTGAATCAAAAATAATATATAGATCCATTCCAATAATGAAATCAAACCACTGTGACTAGTGTGATGAATGAAATAAGGTAATAAAAATAACATATTTTCCCTAAAAGTTATAATATTCAATGCATTACCAATAATAACTATTTATAGAGAATATAATAGAAAACACTTCCCTAACACCAATAACACAAAATATAATAACACTCCTAGATGAGAAACATGGGACATGTAAATTAAATTTGATTTCATTCCACTATATCATAGAAGTAAATAAATAGTACCATGAAGAATCTATAAATAAATTACCTTTGATGACCTAGAAATGAAAATTTCACCAAATGATATAATATATACCCTATAGTACAACATGAGGAGAACCAAAATATGAGGTTTAAATATAATAATTAATCCAAAAAATATATGAAAATGGGGAAGAGTGAAAACAAACACTATAGTGGGGGCCAGTAGTAATTAAAATTGGGGGAGGCCACCATAAAAAACCAAACATCTAAGATATGTGTCGAACCCCATCACTGATGAAAGAATACTGGTCAATATAAGTTGTGAAAAACAAAATATAAGTACGTTTAATGCCAGAAAAACATTAAGTGGATGAACAATGTATGATCAAATTCTACCCATGTAAATATTTGTGTAAAAAATAAACAATTTTGAAAAATGTAGAGGAAAACATAAGGTAAAATCACTCAAGGATAGAAAATAAATGACATAAAATTATATTAAAATTATAGTAATACCTTTAATCCGTTCTATATTAACATAGAATACAACATGTCATATGTTTATTTATCACATTTAAATATATTTTCAGTTAAATTTTTTTAATTATTTTATTAAGAAAAAAAACTAATTATTTAAAAACTAAATTTCAGGTCAACCTAAATAAATTTAAACCACATAATTTTATTCAATTATATTAAATTTATTAAATTCTGTATAATAAACTTTTATAAATAAAATTATTAAATAAAAATACATCAGTAAATTATTGATATAAAACATAATCAAGAAATCCAAAAAAAAGGTTGAATACATTAAATTATTAAAAAATACATTATTAAATGACATTGTATTAACAAAAATAACCATATATAATGATGAATATCCAATATTCTAGTATGAGTTGGCTACTAATTTTCCATTATAATGTATATGATAAATCTTGTTCCATTTATTGATAATATATAAACATAATATAATAATATATGAAACTCAATGGTGAGGATGTAAATATTTATATAAGAAATTAATATTTAATGGTGAAAAAATTTCAATATATGAATGAATTAATGACATTTCAAAAAAATGGATCATCCCTTATTAAAATTCATTATTTTCATAAGAAGATATGAACCTCAAAAAAATTATTCTAGAAAACATTGATAAAATACATGTGAATATCAAAATAGCCATCAGAAAAAAAAGAAACTGATATAAGATCCTTCAGTATTCAATTTGAGACAAAAATTGGGATTTATACAACAATACAATCCCATAATAATATTGGATGTATATTTTTATTTATTATCCTAATATTATTATATTAAACAAGTTAACTATAGTATCTATATATCAATATAACTAAAATCTATTGTTCCAGAATATGAACCATATTATAAAGAGTATAACTTAAATATTTTTGATTAAAAATTATAACGCCAATTATTTTAATTCTGTATATCCTATAAATTGAAAACACTCATGAAGTATTAGTTCCAATTCTGAAAAAAATAATAAATTATGAAAATTAGGAGTTGATATTAAATTATCATGAAAGTCTACAAATTTTCCAGATCACTCCTATAATAAAAAAACCATAAGATTTATGAATGAATATATTTATTGTAATTTTATGGTTATAATTATCATTATATAATTAAATTTATAAGATAATTAAATATATATTTATCTAATAGGTACATCAATTTTCATAACATCGTTTTGTTATATCTATATTAAAAATATTGATTCAATTTGCATAAAAAATTTTAAATTACTTAACCCAACTACATTTTAATATTATCATAACAATTTTTATGGAAGAAACTAATAGAAATAAATTATTCATCAATATATTATTTATATTCCAGTAAATTTGATTGTAAATTTATTGAAAATTTTCAACAATAGCCTTGACACATGATACACATATTCTCCAAATATGATATACAGAAATAATTTAAAAATAATAACTGAAAATAAATCTACTTTTAATGATTATTATAGTTCCAAAAATTGTACTCAAATATCATAATCATATATATATAAATGTTTCATGAAAATTAAAAAAAAATATAATCTAGAATCATTCATTAAAGCATTGAACAGAAATTATGTTCTATAAATTTATATTCGAAAAAAAATTAATTTATAAAATTTCATATAGAAAAATACTATATACCTATATAAAATAATTATAATTTTATAATGAATATGATAGTATTTATACATCTCATAATCACTATATAATTATTTATAGAGGAAATTAGAGGTTGTTCTATAAGATCAATATTTAATGTGAGATCAAATATAACTGTTCAATCATATTCAAAAACCAGATAAATTTAAGCATCTACATTTGTAATTTCAATAAATATTAACCCCCTGAAAATGAATATTTTTTAAGCCTACTAATTTATATCCCCTAATGATGATTAAACCTCTCTTATATGTGATTTAATCATTATCCTTTGTAGGTTTAGTGTCTTTTTTAAAATTCCCCCATAGGATGTGTGATAAACACTATACATAATTTATATCCTTATAATTACTAAAAATGCACACTATAAACATAAATTTAATCCATTTAATCAATAAAATGTTATTTTTATACTATCCACCTCCATGTTTTGAAGATTGTATCCTTTTTTATGTTATAATCTACATCGTAGTGATCCGAATATTTTATAAATTAATCTTTAGTTGTGTGTTTTTTCTAATTGAAACCACAGAATAATTCTGATATCCCAAATGTTTTAAAATTTATTCCACTTGTATCATAGAAAAATATCTTGTAATATAATAAAAAATGATGATAGTGATTGAAAAAACTCCAGCTGAATGATTATATATTAAAAACCATCTCTATTATATATTATTTTAAAATCACTAACTCAATATGCTTCAACACTATCAACAATCATCATATTAATTCTCAAATATTGGAATGAACATCCATATAGAATAATGCCTTCAAGGACTCAGAATTATCCTTATTAGTCTTCATCATACTGATTGGAATAAATTTCTACAACTTGAATCTATTAAAATTCTTGTTTGGTCATTAGTTTTATCTTGTAACAGTAATTTCTATAAAATTTTGAAAATCATAAATATATATAACAACATCTAATATAAATAACATTAACATTAATTAAATGATATATATTAATCCACCTTGATTATAAATCATTAATTATTATATAGGAATCATTATATGTATTTAAACATTCATAATAATCCACAAATAATGACCATTAATTTCAATCGTTATTGTCAATATTGTTACTCATATTTCGTTAGCCCTACTCTTCCCCAACTATCTTCATTACTTTTATATATTTAGTTTTTTCAAATTAACATTCTAAACTAATCATATTATATAATTTATATTGATATTCATATTTTTTACAAAAAATATAAAAATAACATAAATAATTTAAAATTTCGTATTTTAATAACATTTTTTATTAAGGGAACTTCCATGTATCACATTGGATAGTTTATATACAAATAAATTCTAAATTTCTTTTATTAATTAATTTTTTATTTAATATCATATAAGTAAATTTTTTTAGCAAAAAATTATTAAAATAAAAAATGATATCATTTATTTATATCTTAAATTGTCAACATCATTTTTCTATACTTTTATATTATACTTATCTCCCCTTATGTTCATCCATTTATATCAATATTCGATAATAATTACATGGTGGATAAATTTAAGGAATCCATAAGAATTAATTTTAATAGCATGTTGTCATTCTAATTTAATACTCTATAAAATTATTTGTTTTGGCAGTTTACAATTTATTATAATCAATTCCTCCACTTTTAGGTTAAACTATTCCTTTGTTTATCGAACATTTTATTTAATATAAAATTTATCATACATCAACCCTATATATATATATGTTATTTATTAATATATTATTGAAAAACGGAAAAAAACATTACAATGAATTGATGTTGGATAATTCTATTCTAGATTAGTTAGATAAAAAAATATTGATTATTATGTAGGATATAAAAATGACCAATAATCATTAATTCCCTATTTACTTCAAACCACAATCGGTGTCTACGTTGATTTGGAGACATGCATATTAAATATCACTAACAATATTCTCCATACATTTACCAAGATATAAAATGGAAGTAATTCTGCTGAATCACTTTTATCCCAAAGAAATATGCTAGTTCACCAATCATGGACATTTCAAATTCTACATTCATCTGATTATCTTATTCATCCACTAATCCATTCCTTCTTCAAAAAAAATATCATCAATATAAACTAGTACCATGAACTAATATTTTTTATAATTCTTCATATAGATATTGTGATCAATACCTCCTCTATTGAATTCATGCTTTATTAGATAAAAATCCAGAAAATGGTACCATGAGTGGGGTGCATTCTTCAGTCCATTGTGATATTTATTTAGTTTTTAGGCCTTTATTTCATCATTTCTAAGAAGAAATACCAATATTTTTTCTAAATAAATGTTTTTTCAAGAACACACTTATAGAAAGTGGTTTTCACATCCATTGGATACAGTTCGTATCCTATTGGAATTTCAAAGGTAATAAGAAGTGTGATTGACTCCAACCATTCCATATGAGAAATTGTATCTTCAGCACCCACACCTTTAATTTGGGAATATAGTTGACACACCAACCATGCCTTATTTCTTATCACAACAACAAGGTCATCCTATTTGATCTTAATAATACACTTCATACCAATCACATGGTGACCATCTAGTCTCTTGACTATGTTCTGTGTTTGGGTCTTGTCGATCTGGTCCAACACATCATTCATGGATATTAAACATGAATCATCATTTCCGGCTTCATCAAGTGAAAATGGTTCCACAACTGAATGGAATGAAGGTTTAGAATTATTTCTCATTTTCCTTTTTTGTGTGGGTGTAGTCTAATCCCAATATGATATGGATAGATAAATTTATAATCATTGATCTATCATATGATTTATAGGAGTGTTTTCTTCAACAATAGATTCTTCTTCAGATTCATTATCCGAATCTATATCTTTTTGTGTCCTATGAATGTTTTTCCCACCTTTCTATACATATTTATTTGAATATGTTCCATTTACCATATCTTCTACATATTCAAACTCATCAACATAATATCCCCTCATTGTATTTGGGTTCTTATATAAAATTATACTAGCATCAATTCTCTCAAAAAACATTATTATATTCTTATTGAAACATTTGTACAAATTTATATTCATTGAAAATATAAAGAATATTCCTTCATCACCTGTATCATCATATTTCCCAAGATATACTTCTTTGTTTTTTATAGAACATTTACTTCGAAAAACATTGAAACAATTCAATGAGGGATTCTCTCCCTACCAAAACTCATAAGGTGTCTTGGTTTCTCCCATATATAGACATGTTCAATTTAGAATATACACCAATTCTTGAAAGAACTATTTCCATTAATGTCGAGGGATAAACATCTCAATTATCATAGTTTTGGCCATATTGTTCCCATGTTGGTTCCTATTCTCAATAACTCCATTTCGTTATTGGGATCACACAACAGCAACCTCCTGTTGTATTCCATACTTCTCCAAGTAATTTTAAATCTCAATGGGTGTGTTTTCCCTTCCATTTTCAGACTGTAAAACATTGATTATAGGTCCATTATCATTCTCAATGATTAAGTGATATTTTGTCATGAAATCAAGCAGTTCTCATTTCCTATGTAAAAAAATATCACTAGGCATTCTACTATAATATTAAAAGATAATAACAAGGTACCTTTTTCAATGTTTTACCGCATAATTTATCGGTCTAGAAACATCTATATGAATGATATCTTGAAGCTTGATTTCCTTTTCACTTTTTACTGACCTAAATGACAGAACAATATTCCTAAGATGGGGGAATCACATGTATTTTCCTATTTTCATTTCTTGATTAAGAAAATACATGAATATCTTTATCTGAGATATATATTCCACATCCTGTTTATTATTGTGACCCAAAATTTTGTGCCATAAGAATATTTCTTCTTCAACAGTTAGAGATAATATATTCTCTCCACAATTGACATGGTAAAAGTTTCCATCTATTCTGAAGCCATTCAAGAGATAATTCCATGTCATTCCCATGATAGTGCGTCATTTTTTGAATGAAATTTACTATAAAAACTATGTCACAGAGTTGACACACACTAAGGAAATTGTGACACAAAACATCCACATAACGAACATCAGTTTTCTTCATCTCTCCATTAGCTAGATTAGTAACTCCACTACCATTTTTCATTAATACAGCACCATTACTGATTCATACATTTCCATAAACCATTCTCTTACTATTTATAAACTGGCCAGCATTTCCCATCATATGTGATGAATATCCAATATCAAGAGTCCATGGGTTGTTGTTCTTTATAGCTTTGAGAGCTACTTCTACAAGTATGGATATTTAATTTTTTCTCATTACCTTGCAAAAAATATTATATTGAGTGAAGGAGATGAATAATGATTCATATAACATTTCTTTATGAATGAGTTTATCATTGTAATTCTCTTACTCCAATGAATAAAACCTAGTTTAAATAGAACCGCCATCTATTTAGTGAATACTGACCTATCATTATGTTTTGAATGAATTTCTCAAATCATTCATCTTTATGTAATTCAACACATTATGACCAATGCTTGAACAATAAAATCCATATCCAAAAATATTATTCCTTCTATAAGAAGTATGATATGAATTCATTCTCTATTATTGAATTATATCATCTTCCCCATTCAAAAATCTCCTTGACCCATCGTAGTACAACATGGTATGGCCCAGATTGCCACAGAATTGACATTTCATATGTGGAAATGTCTTCTAATTTCTATTACTCCTCATGTTTCCTTATTTAAGAAAATATTTTGGAGGACCATAATTTCAATAGGAAAGATATGGTTTTTCAGTTCTCCTTTTAGTTTGGATTACATGAACCTTTTTTAACACTATAGTTTACTTCTCATCATTTCTAACAGTCAACTAGCCTTTATTTTGGATCACATTATTTCCAGATTTTGATTTCATTAAATCAAAATTGATTCCCATTTTTCTCATTCATGCATATCATTGATGATTTAAAATCATGCCAAATCCATCATAACTACACCTAGCTCTCTCTAGAAACTCAACATCTGAGATTTTCCAAATTGAATTTTCTTCATTAATTCTTTTGAATTTGATTCACTTTCAAGTTTACATCTATTATTAATAAATTATATTTAGAGTCCCTCAATGGTCTTGTTTTTATCCATTAGTATGGTGGTATGATCATTTATGTCCATGAACTATTCTTGAATTATGATATTTATTTCCACTATATCATTTGTGCTTTAAAGGATTGATGAATGATGTTTTACTAGTTCCTCCTATCAATCAATTGCTACTTCCAGTTGATACACATAATATGATAATTCTTCAACAACATCTACCTAATAATTTGATTTATTAAATTAATTATAAATATTAACAAGGTTATTATTAAGTTGAAACATGATATTGGAATCAGTTTATATCTGATTATATTTATATTTATGTTAAGATGATTTTGATTTTTCCACAGTAGCCATCCTGGAATCATGGTTTCCAGATTTAAATTCTTGTTCTTTTTTTAATGGAATTCATTATATTCATCTTACTCTTCATATATAAAACAATCCACTGTAATTTATTACTTTATTTGAAGTATCCCTTTTGGAAATCCTTTTCTAAGGTTTCTCTATGATTCATGCTTCTCTCTCTTCTTTATCGTACTTTGTGGAGCACTGAGAGGAATTGTGACCAACATTACAACAACGAAAAAAAGAAAAAGTTATCTTACCATTAAATTTTCCTTTTCTATTTTTGATTTTAATTGAAATGTGAGAAAACAGTTTATTTTCCTCATTACCTTAATCAGAACTGTATCATTAAATTTAATGTTTTTCTATGACTATGAATGTTTTTCCCATACTCATGTCATTTCATCTTCTGTTTTTACTCTCATCTCATATGATACTAGGTACCTCAACTGATCATCTAGAGAACGCATTTGGAGATCCATATCATCAAGGGATGACAACAATTCATTGTAAAGAGGGTGAAGTATTGTGAAGACAATCTTTAAAATATTAATGTATTTGATCACTTATCCAAGCCCTTTAATTTCTCATACAACATCATCAATTTTATTGAATAAGGAATATAAATATTCATTAGGGTGTATTTTCATATCATCAATCCTATTAAAAAAACAATGAGTTTCACTTTTTAAAATTATATTCTCCTACAGAAATATTTTTGAGTTTTTCCCACATAGACATTGTTGAGGTGCATCCCATAAGATTGAAAAAATATGATTAGAAAGTGAAGAAGTTAGATTATGTTGTTCATTATCATATTCATGAAGAATATTTCTATTTGTATCAGTCACAAATAGCCATGTTGGATCAGTGACATGTATTCATTGTGTAGTAGAATAAATGGCTTCCATTTAAAGAGATATTAGGGGAGATCTCATTCTATTCTTCCAAATATGATTGTCACATCAATCGTAGATGGGGACTCTACTAACATTGACTGAATAATAAATGGAATCAAAGGACAGATGAATCCCCAACAACCATTAACCTCTTATATTACTTGTAGGACACCATGGAAGCCTGAGAGGGTAGGGTTGAATCAAGGTGTCAACATTTTCTTTTAATTTGATGGACCTTATTCAAATGTTGGTAGATATAATTAATCTAGAATGACGGATTAGAATAGAAATCAAACAATCAAATGAAAATATAACCCAATAAACTTTTACTTTTTTCATCACTAAATGTTAGGCCAATGGAGCTTACACCGACAGTATGTTAGTCCTACCAAAATCCACTAATATTCAGTAGATGTTGAATAGAAAATTTTGGTCACAATCACTATTTTCCAGGAACACTACCTCTACAAGAAATCAAGGATTTATCATTATGTACCTTGTAACACTCCCCTTGACCCCCCTGCCCATATTGCACTACACAGAGGGATGGTTAACTTGGATTATTAACATGATGGTCATCTCAATGATTTGTCATTAATGTATTTTCCCCTAATATTGCAAGAGACTCTTCTTGCATAATGGACCTGAGTTCGTGCAGTTTGGAATCACTATTCACATAAACCTAAAATTCAATATGGCCTTTCACAAATCTCGCTTGCTAATCTCAATCTTCATGGAGTATCCCCTGCCTTCAAGGAAAACACTTCATTTTCAATGGACCTCAGCCTTCATGGAATATACATTCTTCACAAAACACCTCTTCCTTCATAGAATCAACCACCCTTCACTAAGCTCCCATTCCATAATGAAACAAAATATCATTGTGATGATCACTAAGACAATGTGGAATACCTCATCATAACAAAGTACCATTTAAGAAAAACATTGAACATCATTCAAGAATTATATTCTTTTCAGGATTCTCTAACTAACAGGGAATGCCTGGTTCGTGAAGCAATTTGTCAACACAATGTGTTTTGATATTTTCCATCAAAACACTATTGGATTTAAAATAAATACAAAACATGCTCTATTTATAACATAAATAATCCTCGGTTGAACCACATTCATCATATTTCAAATATGGGAAGAATTATAATCCTTATAAATACAATAGATATTTTGAGAATGATTTAATTATTACACAGATATATATCCGTGTATATACATGAATGTAATATCAGTTCTGTATATATGGTTATTAGAAATTTGTTTTTTGGTTATATGTTAATTGAGTATAAATGTATTCAACACGCAAATTGGTTTTTTTAATTATATTTCAGAAATTAAAATTAAAATAATTCGTAAATAATAAATACTTATGGTGTAAATTTAAAATAACTAATAAAAATATATTATTATAAAATGTTTATATTTTTATTATATTTCTATAATCACAATTAAATAATAATTTGATGTCTTTATTATTAAAAGATGTATCGAAAAAATTTACATATAATATTGAGTTGTTAAAAGAAAATCACATTTATTGTGATTTGATGAAAATAATATAATGTAAATCATATTTTTATCAAGGAATTAATTTTTATATTTTATGAGTATTTTTATATTTTTTTAATTTTCTAAACACTTTTAAATGTTAATTATAATAAAAATAAATGTTTCTTTATATGATCTGCTATTCTAAAACTCATTTGATTAGTAATTTATATTATACAACAATAATAACATTTTAATTTTATGATATCAATTTTTTTATAAAAAATATTATATGTTTTATGTTTTTAATAAAATTATATATTTATTAATGATAGAAATTGAATCATATAAAATTCATTAAAATTTTTAAAAATCATGAAAAAATTCTGTATGATGGTAATTTTCATTTGTACGCATAGTAGTAAGTTTCTAGTGTGAATAGTGCATGACATTGGTAAATAGTAAAACTGTAAAATAAAGAATATATTTAAAATTATATATAAAATAATTAATAAAATTTCAATAATATATATATTATAATGTAACCATAAGTTAATCATCTTATGGGATACAATTTATTTAAAATACCATTTATTTCCAGTGAGCAGTGAGAAATTATAAATAATATTACTCAAACTCACATATATAATTACCCCTCTATAACTACTTCTAAATCCACATTATCCTTCATATATCTCATCAATTCATACCCATTTTCCATCAACTATAATATTTTTATACAAATTATTGATTATAGGTCTGATAGTATGCCCTATATCATTCTTCCAAAACGAAGAAATTTTGAGAAGGATAGATTTTATCAAAGTATCAAGGTTCTTATATTAAATTTCCAATTAAATTATAATCTAAATATTTTATAATTATAATTATACACTCTAATTTTATTCTATTAGCATAAATATTCTCCTATTAGAATTATATTACATTAATATAAGTCTAAACTCTTACTGATTTCATTATTTAATTATGCTCTTGTTTGAGTCGATTCAACCACCTACATGGATGATGTTATACCCAAATCAATATTTTAATAATTAATTACTATCAAAAATTTAAAATTGGCAAGATATTATATTAAGGATTAATTTATATTATAATTTTTTATCTCTAAGGTTGACATAAAAATTAATATATATTATATTGTAACTTATTGTTATCAGTAAAATACAGAAAAAATTTTCATAATGAATTACATACTCAATAACTGTAACCATAACATCAATCAAATTAATGTGGTAATAAAAAAATAATTATAAGAAATTATTCAATTACCATGAATGAATATTTGGAGGAATAAATTTTGATAAAATAATTAGTATTAAAATTTTTCTTATGAAACATTTATGATATAATCATAATTAGAAACATTTGTTGATAAAAATAAACTATAATCTAATATATGTGAAAATATTAATAATAATTGAATAATTTAAAAATAAATAGATATTAATATTATTATAAAATAAGTTATTATTATTTTTTTATTTATAATAAAAAAATTATTGTACCTTTTCTTATTTTAGGATTAAAGGTTAGGGTTTCTCATTTCAATTTTACATTATTTTATAATGTCCCATATTGGAAACATATTTTATTTTATTAAATTATGTAATAACCAAGGAATTTATTATCCTATAATTATAATATACTTAAGGATATTTAAAAATAAACCTATGGGGAATTATTTTATGGGGTTTACATTCAAATGATACTAATGTTAGAAGGGGTTCATTTCCAATCACACATTGAAATCAAAATTATTCCCTCGTACATAATCATTGGTATAATTTGAATGTCATTTCTCAATAATCCACCATTTATGTTCCTCTCATCTATTAATTTTTTTTATTTTAAAAGTTTATCTTCTATTCAATAGGAATTCAAATCAATGGATTATTGAAAGTTGATTCATCGATATGAATTAATTTTTAGTCAAAAATGTTGGTCCTCCATGTCTTATTTCTCATATTGTTTTATAAATGTCCCTACTCCAACTTATATTACTATTGAAGGTAATTTTGTATTTTATTTGATTTTTTTGAAATGTATGAAAGAAATTTATTTTTAAAAATCTGTACATAGTTACATTTTCCAACCATATTCATATGATTTTTATGAATTTTTCATTATAATAATTCATGTTCCTCTCAACAATCATTTATTCTCTTTGTTTCATAAATTATTTCAATTAAAATAAATGGCCATGAAAATTAAAATTGTGTTAATTATTAATATTAAATTTAATTATATAATTATCTTATAAAAAATTTATCATCTGGGTCAATATACTTTAGCATTTTGACGCTTCACTAGGGAAATAAACTTTTGATAAAATAAATTTTTCTTCACTAGATGGTTTATGCACATATTTTTTTAAATGTTTTATAGAACTCATACATTTTACACAAGTTAATTCCAATATGATGGATTTTAGAATGTTTTAATGTTCTTGTATCACACTTATGTATGGTTTTACCTTATGTGGTTGTTGGGACCATCATTATATATCCCTCCAATTCATAAGTTAAAGATTTATGACTCATCTAGTGATAAGTGAGGGATTTAGGAGTGAATCCTATAAATCATGGGACTTTACCATGTAGTATCTTGTGAATTCAATGTTAACCCAATCATATATTTTAATTTATACCCAATTTAATGACGTTCATAGTAGTAAACCTCAATTCAAGAAATTATTTTATTTGGTTCTGTATTTGATGCATTATTATTTCATAAATATATGTTATAAATTATTATTATTTTATATTATCTCAGATTAGGATTATTGTGTCATGTATCCACACATCCATGAATCGTGTTTTATGTTATTCCAAAATACTTTTTCCATGACTCATTATATATGATATATATTTTATTGGGCATGTTTTTATCATTTTATGTTCATGAATCATGTTTTTTTAATGACATGTTCATCTTATGTTAAATTAAAAATTTTTATTATTATCACTTATGCTATACCATTTTGATAATATGTCATCACACTTTTTGTTTGTTTACGTTCCCTAATAAATTAATGTAATTAATTTTTTAACATTCTTTGAGGATAAGTTTTCTAAATAATTTTAATTGTAATAATGAATTTATATTTTATAATTATAGAATCATATAGCTAATAATCAAATATACTAAACTTATATGATCATCTGTGTAATTAGTTATAATATGTAATCAATATTAAAGTAAAAATTCTTTAGTAACTATTTACATTATGTTTGAGTCATCATATGTGGTATTATAATAAGTTTTAGTAATTTTTTAGGATTAGGTTATGAAAAATAAGATTATCTAACATTCAAAAAACTATTTCATACACAAATTTTTTTGGATGATCCTAAAATATCCTAGGTTTATAAGTATGTGTAATAATTGAGGAATTTTTGTCTGATATTCCTTATTTCTTGGTTTCAATCTTAGTTTATTATTTATAAAAACAAACCCCAAAATTTTTCTATTTATTCATCGGCTAGAAGTATGATTAACTGTGTAAACAATTTGTATAATGGACCATACATGGACTATCCCAATTAGAATAAATGGGTTTTGAATGCAGAAAAAACTCATGTTGTTAGGATCACATAACACCATCATTATATAAATAATTAAATTATATATATCAAAATAAACACAATTTACTGGATGGAATAACTCTGTGTTGTACTATTTATAAAGAACCACCAACCCTCTGTTACTCAGTCTTCAAATGAATAAATTGTTTATAAATGTATCAATAAAAACTGTAAAACAATTTCCATTTTTTTTATATCCTGAAATTGTTGATTTAGATATTTATAATTTGGGATGTGAAGGAAATTAGTGGTTCACTCTCATTAAGAATACATGTTTGGTTGAGAAATTTAATCAATTGAATGGCTGATGTTCCATAATATATTTTCCAATAATTATTTCCCACAAACAATTCACAATGAATGGAGAGGGAATTATTAGAGGTTAATATAAAGGGGGGTTGAATCAATTATTATCAATTAAGTAAAGAATATAATACATTCGGGGTACAATTTTTTTGTGGAACCAGAAATAAAAATATACTATTTCTTTGTAGTATTAAAAACAAATATTATAATGGTGTTTTCAATATCCTAATTTGGTAGATATAATGATTTTTTAATATTATATTATGGTGAAAGTGGAAAATATCATATTTTTCTCTTGGTATGGTTATACAAATTTTATGATGTTGTTTTTGGGAAAATTAAATGATAGAATAAATGGAATAAAATGATCCATCTTTCTACGTACCAATTATTTGGGATGAAACTGGAGAAATTTCATCGGTGGATTAGTTAACTACATTAGTTATAGAAGAGATATCCATAACATACATTAATGTTGAACAAATATGTTGAATGAAATAAAATATTTTATAAATGAAACATCCAAATTACAATACATTAATTTTATAGACTATAGATATAATACCAACATGTTCACTAATGTAATGTTAAATTATAATGTTTTATGTCAAAAACATTCAAATCAAGGAGGTGTGGGATGAATTATGCTATAATTACTAAAAACAATGTTTGAAAAAATATTAATGAAATATATACTTAGCATACTCTAATGAAAAAATTATTATTATTTAATTTTATATCTACCCACTTCTTTATATACAGTATGTTTTATAATAACATCTTGTCACCACAGCAAAAAATAGATATTGAATTATCAGTTAAAACAAAAAATAGTACAGTGACAGAATCCCAAATCTATAAATCATATCTGATGAATATTATGGTGAATGATTGTCTCGAAAATATTATTGTTCCCCCTTTTGTGAAATATGACCTGATTTAGGGAATGGGTTAGCACTGTCTACAAAACAATTATATTTTTTTTCTGCATGTTAAAGTTACATTTCATATCACTAAATAATCTATAATCCCAAATAAATGAAATCATGAATATAAAAAATACATGGAAATTACATCTATTTTATGTTTATTAAATTCCATTCATGATGGTTATTTAATTTAAAAGGTTATGTTAATTCAATATCTATAATATCTTCATTTTGAATGAATAATTTTTGGTTTTTTATAATGATATTTCTTGTAATCCCCTAATCACTGAGGTTAATTTTTCTATATAAATCAAAAAATTGATATGAATTTATTAAAAAATCCTTATAGATTAGTTAAGATTAGATTTGATATGTTATGGAAGTACCTCCAATGGATTATTAATGAGGTTTTAATATGAAAAATGTATTCATCGATAGGTGTAATATTAATATTTTCTTAGAATAAAGATATATAAATGCACCTATCTATTGATTATCATGAACATGAAAATTATTTTTTCAATAAAATTTATCCCAATACACATACTGATTACATGATAAATAACTTGTGAGGGGATACATACTTCTCAAAAAGTGACAATTTTTTAATATGTCGTCAATTAGTGGGGAATATAAAAGACTTACCAAATGTATCATTTCAAAGTTGATAAAAACACTATTAATAAAATGCTACTCTATTATGGAATTAAAATTCACCTATTATCTTCATGAATATGATGAAAATATTTTATATAGATTACCTCATTCAGTTTTTTTATTTATACATGATATTCTCTTATTCTGATATAAAATTGAAATTAATGATAACTATCTATGACTTTTGTTGAACATCAAAATAAATGGTTAGTTTTATAAAAAAAATTCAAAGGTGATTTGGGGATTTAAAATGTACCATTATTAGTTCATGTATTCGCACAAGATTGGATTTTTTTTGGATTCTTCAGTGATAGAGGTGATTAAAGGACAACCTTGATCAATCATTTGAATAATGATCCAATGTTTTTAGGGATTGGAAATATAATTTTTATGACTGGAATGAAATTTATCATTATTATCAAATCTTATAAACAAGATAACTAATAATGGATTTATTTACATATGAAGAGATACGTGATATGAAAATTTCAAGGAGGATATCTAATAGACATTCAATACACCTATTATTACACTACCCCATAGTGGATATGTTTTTTCATATATATATATTAAGAAATCAATTTAGGGACTCAGATAAATCCTATTCAATAATGATATGGTGGTAACTGATATATTAAATTATTTGGAAATTGAAGATAAATAGCATATAATTCATGATTCGGACTGGGAATCAGTATTATTTTCATTAATTAAATGGATTCATTGTCTCTACGGTTAAAATTTTAAAATATTTTTGGATTATAAGATCATATATATTATATTCACTTAGATAGAGTCTAATATATTATGAATGATATTGTTAGAGTAGATTATGGAATTTTATTTCTAAATACAACACCACCCTACGAAGGAAAATATGTGGTTGATTATTTGATTAATAAGTAACATTTTACCTTATATATGATGTGGATTGGAAGTGACCTCATACTCAAGAATTTGAAAATTATGGTCCTTTAAATATTAATGGAATGGGATAAATCCTTTCTTTCCCAAATTACATCTTATCTATCAATACATGTTAATATTAAGGTGTCATATAATACTAATATAAATCTATAAAAGATGGAATGGATTATACCAAAGTCCATCTTTTCCAATGATTGAATTATATGTTTTGGGAGAATAACATGTGTTCCATAAATAAGAAAATTTATAATGGAGTTATTACAAAATCCACATTTCTCAATGTTCCCTATATATTCTTGAAACATACTGATGTATAGTTATCTCAAGAGTCATTTCATATAGCACAACTTGAAAAAAGAGATTGTATAGTTTATATCTCAATTATTGGTCTTCCAAAAAAAAATTCTTTGTCATAAAAATTCAAATGGGATGATGTTACCTTTACCCATAAAAAATTGGAAATGGGAGAAAATAAAAATGTATATCATTATAAGTCTCCTAATGAACTCAAAAGGGAATAATTATATCTGGGTAGTCATTCATCACTCATAAATGATAATAATACTTAATTATTATTCAATAATATTTCATAATCAATAAACATTACAAAATATACATATTGGATGTCTTGTGGAATTATGGATTACCAAAATAAATTATATCTTATTGATATTTGTGGTTTACCTCGATGTTTAGGATAAGTCTCCTAAGATAATTGGAGATATATCATGTCATTAAAATATATTACAATCCCAATATTAGTGGAATATCAATTAGGACTATTCATCCTGAAGATGATATGATTAGATGATGTACAATGATGATAACTGTATTTCATGATAAAAACATCTTATCTAATAGTTCTAATACGAAAACTATTTCCGTTCAATTAAGAAAATGGAACCATATGAAGCAATTTATGGGATGAATTTAAGGGCTCCAATATCTAAAATACATTTACTAAGAGAAATATATAGGGACCATAATATTACTGACAACTGTTTTATAATATTCAAACTATAGATTGAAACATTAGAACTGAAAAAATATGACAAAATATATACATATAAAAAGATCCATAATATAAATATTTTGATAATGGATTCAATTTAATACTTTTAATATTATAAATGAGGATAATTATGAAATGTTGGAAGATTGGAATATTTACACAATGATATATTTCCCATTCAAAAAAACTCAATCATTTTGAGATTATAGATTTTCATAATTCACTTCCCCTAAACCCCTCCCATGTTCATGATCTAATCTATGTATCAAATTTTAGGATGGTCAAATCCATCACTTCACCTAAACAAAACTAAAAATTATTAAAATAATAACATGATAACAATTATGAGGAATGTCTTGTACAATTATTCAATCATGGTGATTATGTATTATGAAAAATTTCCACCATCATTGTAAATGTTATTTTGTTTTATCAATTGATTGAGGATGTAGTGAGTTAACATGAAAATGTAATAATGAAAATGAACAATAATTTTTTCCATTGATTAAAAAATTTATTAAATTAAATTATTTTATGAGGGTATAATCGAACACCCTACCTTTTTGGTTTTATTTGTTGAAAAAATTATTTTAGAATAATCACATAACTAAAATAAAAACGATATATTTTAATGATATAAACTTTTTCATTGATAGATAAACATTAAAAAATTTGATAATTATACATAAATTAACATTAAAGAAAGTATCTGAGGAATAAAAAAACATGAAAATAAGTATTAATTTAATATAAAATATTAATCATCATGGTTTTCATTGAATATAATACCTTCAATTATAACTACATAATAGAGGAAAAAATCAAGAATATAATATAATATTTTAAAATGATGTAAATTAATATGGTTAATGATTATATAGATTTATATAGGTCTATATTTATGAATATAATATGATCATTGAAAATATTTCCATTGGTCATATATCCATTACATATATCATTATTGTATTTACTAGAATACAATAGGAAAATATTCTCTAATCTATCTTAACTACATCATTAATCATGTTTATCAAGAAGCAAACATAGTTTTTGATGGCTTGGACCACATGAGGATTAAATAATACATCACTTGGTGTGGAGTCCTCCTTGATGATCTCTTCCCTCATCATGATAAAGATTGAAAAATGATCTTGTACATTAGACTCATGTAATTTGCTTCTATAAAAAAAATTTCTTCTACTTTACAAAAAAATCAATTATAAAACCATAACAGTTTAGTGATTATGGACGGAGGGAGACTAGAAAAATCATAAATAATATATCTAAATAATTTCCCATAATGTTATTAGTAATTAAAACCATCGTTAAAATAATCATACTAAAAACCTTCCATCATAACCTGTGGAAATGAGTCATAACAACGGATAATCTGAGTCTCTCTGAAAGTGTAAAATAATGTAATATTTATATAAATGATCACAAGTAATTATCATATAACAACAAGTGTATGAGACTAGTATTTAAACATACAATAATCTTGCATTTTCAGTAAATTTTCTTCAATCATGATTAAAGGAATAATATTCATTCAATAACATACCTAAGGCATAAGTGTTTGGGATCATCAATAGTCAATCATAATTCCATAAGATATACCAAAAGAATAAATAAAAATATTATGGAATAAACATAATCAACAAAACCATATCTTTTATAATGGTTTTCCAAAAATATAACCAATTTTGATTAGGATTACTCCCAATTTCATTATTTCCTTAGACGATGATTACTCCCATAACAATCATATTATAAAGAGACCCTTATGGGACCCAATTCACATAACATTGTTAAATTTATTATGTTATGTTATATCAATCATTTCATATTGAATTGGAAGTACATAAAATTTCCAGACATCCAACCACAAAATGTAAACTAAACATATGTGTGGAACATGATCCTAAATCATTAATAAAGTAATCATTTAATTGACAATAGAATTAGTAAGAATTTCATAATAATGTCATCAAATTAATAATAAAACATCTAGATAAACATTAAGGATGGTATCATTTAATTATATCCCTATTAAATGATTATTTTAAAAGGACAACACCTTTAAAATATGATAGGATCATTTCATGGGGAAAATATTCTTTTCAATTTGAAATAAGTTGTTTATTTCTTAAAAATATATAAAATCTTAATGAAATAATTTTCTATGAAAATAATATTTGAATCATGTTAATAAACCTTTAATATAAATATATTTCCATATAGTAATAATCAATATTTAGGCCAGGTAAATTAATGTAATGATTACTCTATCATTTTCTATAAATATTAAAATTTACCTTGATGTGCTTGTGTGAATTGTTGAATTCTCATAGGTATTGATCATATTAAAAATTTATAAACCCAAAATAAACTAAATACTAGTAAATAATAAAGAGTTAGTGTGGGGATGACACCACATGGATCACGAGTAAGAATCACACGATTAAAACAAAACCCGTTGAAAGGATTCATTGTGTTCGCTATTCAAGATGTGGTTTTTTTAACTAGTTAGTTTGGATTAAAATTTGGTACAAAGAAGGGATTGGATTAAATTTTAGTGAACTTCATAGAATATGATCCTAGTTATTTAATTGAATATTCATACATATTATTCTAAAATGAAGTGAATTATTCATCAAATAGTTTTAGGTAGACAATTAAGATATACCTAATATGTAACTATCCATCGGTTTGAGTATAGGTAATAACCTAGATGAATAATCTTATCTTCTATACAGAAGCTTCAAATTATAATGGACATAGCCTTACACACTACAACTATATTAGGTTTTTCTAATTTCACTGCCTATAGTCAAATATATTTAAGGGAATGTGATGTACAATTATATTTAAACTTATTACCTATATTTGGGGAAATAATGTTCAGTTTACTAATTTATTGGGCTTGAAAACACCACTAATATAATCCTCTAACACTATGTGAACTATAGAATCAATAATGAAGATGGATTGAATGGTGTATTTATCGGGGTTATTTTATTGTAACACCTCATTTTAACCGATGTTGTTTTCATCGATGTTAAATCTGGGACTTTTGATGTCGATTGTTTCGGAAAACTCACACCAAATATCTAGATCCAAACGGCCTCTAATGTCAATTTTTTATGAAAAATCTGTTAAAAGTTATAATGGTTGTATTTTATCATCTGTTCATGAATAATTTTTTTTAAAATAAGTCTTTTAACATTTTTTCATAAAAAAATTCATTAAAAATCCAAATAGAATAATTATAACATTGGTTCTTATGAATAAATATTAAAAGAAACTTTTAATTTTTTTTTTCAAAAAACTAAAATTAAATTTTATTACCTTTCAATTTTTTATGTCCAAATCCTTGAATTTTTTAGTGATGTTGCATAATAATATTTGGGTATCAAATGTTATGGCTGTTAGATGCTGGATGTCTTTTTATATTAATAAATATAACTAGTTTTGAAGAAATCATATGAAATGTGAAGAAAATATTATAGACCCAAGATGAAAAAAATAATATTTGAAAATAAACCTAATCTCAGTGGTTTTATAGGTAGACATCAAATCAATGTGTTTTGTGTCATTATTTCACTTATTTTTTAGGAAGATCTCTAGAAGAATTGAAAATAGTGATCAAGAATTTCTTTTTCAATTTGGTTGGTAAATCTCATGTGGATTTTATATATCCATAACATTATCAAAAGAAGACTTCATCATTAATAAAATCATTTTACAGATTTTAGTAATAATTGGAAAATAATAAATAAATGAAATGTTCAAAATAGAAACCATGTTCAAATCGTTGATTGAAGACATGTTGAAATTTTTATTAGATCAAAATGGTGAAAATATTGATAGAAATATAATATGTATTCATATATTGTAAAATAAAATATTTACAAGGGGTTATTATTAATATTTTTTTATGATTTTTAAAAATAATTTCTATCAAGAAAACAATAGTAATACTAATCCTATGTTTTTTAAATATTTTTTTTAATGTTGGGTGAATATATAACCAAATATAAAAACTTCTTGTATTGGGGTTTTAATGATTTATTTTTATAAAATTGATGATAAAAGATTTCTATTTTATATTTAATTTAAATTATTAAATAACCTACATAAAAAATAAATTTTTAACTTTTCTTCTTCAAAAAATGACGTTAAAATTCATCTTAGATGAATTTTAATGTAGGTTTATTCTGGAACAGACATTAAGAGTCACTTTTTTATGTATATTTTTCTAATGATAAACATTTAATATGATTATCAAGTTGTATTTAATTTCACAAACAATGGTTTTACTAGTATATGTCCTCAAATGATGTTATAAATCAAATTTAATGAAAATTCGAAGAGGAACGTGTCTATGAAATGTCCTAGAGAAGTATAAATTTAAACGGTCATAAAGTTCAAACTATAACTCCGATTGAGATAAAGTACTAGTATAAGATAATCATTGTAAATGAACTACATCATTTTAATAATTTTTAATTTTTTTTAACATAATAGTATACAATGTGTCTTTTAACATAGGTTTTTAAAATACGACATTAAATGACTTCTATGAAGATTTTTACATTGTGTTTTCATGAATTGACATAAAAAGTCATATTTGTTCATTGGCCACTAAATAAATGTTGTTAAAACTCATAAATAAGGTATTATAGCATCAGTTAACGAATAGAATTCATTAAAATTTATCATTTTGGACATATAGAAATGACATTAACATTCCAATGTTAAAGACCATGGTTATGCTGGTACGGAAATTATCAATTGAAAATAAATATAAGACAGGCAAAAAAGAATCATAAAAAAATTTAGAAAATTTTATATAAAGGATTACGAAAAATAGTGATTCAAATTAATATATTCAAAAACTATGAAAATAATATAAAATACATACTCAGAGTGAAAAAAATAGTCCAGATATTGTTGATGAGGAACTATTATGGGTGTTGGAAAAAAGCGTTGAAAATAGATATGAGTCGCAATGATGCAGAATAGATGTGAAATGATAAAAAATAATCAGTATTTTACCTTAAAATTAATATAATCAATTAAAATATTGTTGTATGAGAAAAGTGAAGAAAAATAGAATAAATTGAAATAAAACATAGGTATAGTCTACTCTTATTTGAAGTTAGAATGTCAAAATATAAATATGATTAAATATACACAATGCATGTTGTGTTCATATAGTGCATTCACATTGACAGGATTTATTTCAAGAATTTTACACAATGAGAATGTTTTAATCATGGGGTACTAAAGGTCCACAATATCCTAAAAAAATTATGAATCTTAATATATGTATGAGCTTAAATATTTGACTGAGATGACCATTGAATATTGAACATCATATATAAAGTATACCCAGGTATTTGATTCACATTTGTTGGGATTAGGATCATGTGATCCTCATGATGTGAATTTTATATACAAGTCTTATATGTGCTTCACTACCTACGAGGGATTCCTGGGATGGCCTTATACTCCATAGGAATGTTTGGGAAATATTATTACATGTCATCTATGTAATACATGATTGGTAAAGCATAATTTTTAAATTTTTAAATAGTTCCCCCTTTATGTCAAAAATTAATTATTCGAATTAAACTTACCATTACACAGTGCATTATAATATAATAAAAAATATTCTCTAAACCAATATATCTAATATATATATAGATATTTGACTTATAATATTCCCCCACACATGAACAATTAATTATCCCTGGGAAAAATCATCTTAACAGGGATTCCAAAAAAAATCATTTTAAAACATGAATCATTAATTACAAATAGGAAAATAAAAATAGGTGTAATAAAGAACATTATTTCCACCAGCATCAGTCATTCATAGAAAATTAGTAATCTATTATAGTTTAGATTTTTATAATGATTATTTCTTCCTTTACCCACAATTTAAAAACTATTCCTCAATTATTATAGCCATCGTTAAATTTACATAACAATATGTTTTCTCTCAACACTCGTATAATATTTAAAATGTATTTTTGATCATACTATGAAAACATATTCCCAAACATATTCTTGGATGGGTATTATTATCTCTACATCATAAATAGTAATAAAAAATAAACTACTAGGGCTTCAACAATAGGGTTATAATGTCCCATAGGTTGATGGAAGGTGAGTAGAATATAAAAAAAATTATAAGAGGAGGGTAACATATAATGTATAATACAATAACATCATGTATAGGGAAATGAAGTTAATTCTTCTAGAAAAATTGTATTTGTTCTCCAATATATCAAATTATTTCCATGACTAAATCAGGTAAGTATACATAGTGTACCATTTTCATTTCTTATTATTTTTCATTATTTTTTAAAAATCTTGTATAGCACATTTCACACATCATTCCCCTAATAACATATGATCCATCATATGATTCATCATCTAGTATGGCTTATTTTTTATCTTCCATATAAATAACCTAATTTTTTTTTATTTTTTATAAGGTCATAGTAAGCAAATGAAATTACATAAAACAATCATACAACTCATATTATCAGTTTGGTGAATGTGAATCCATGATTCTACCCAATTATAAAATCTCATGTCACTTAGTGGTGAGAATTCTACAAAACTTCTACAATGGGTAATCATCCATTGCATAAAAATAAGGGTAGGTAGGAATAGTCATCATGAAATGGAACCATTCTTATATGGTTATAAATAACTACTATAGGTTAATAAAATAAATATATATATGTCGATATCATGAAAAATTGGGTCAATAATATTTCCTCAACCATTTTAAAATTTAATTTGTTAAATCATATACATAATAAGATCTTAAAGTAAGTTATGATTGGTTTACATGGACCAGGAGTATGTTTAGAAATATTGTCAAAATAGAATAAGATATCTTGGGTCAAGAATCCTCTCAGAATAAGTAGAATAAAAAAATAACATAAAATAACTCGGGGTATAAAACCTATAAATAAGTTCATCAAAATAAATTTGGGTAATCTTTATTTGGAATTAAACTAATAAACTCAATAGTCAATGTAAAAATTCTAAAAAATATTAAAAATGGTTTTCAACATTATCTATAGTAACGTTTTCTTGAATATAAAAGGGTGTTAATATTTTCATGATTTATATCATGAATTCAATGAAATATTTCCCCATGATATGTTGAAATAGGTATTAATCCTTTTGTATTGACAATACATATCAAGAAAGACCCCCATCCCACATAAAATAATATAGTGTTTCCACTATTATGGAAAGCATCATGAGATAAATAAAAAGTAACATATAAGGAAAAATGAAATGGAAATTTGAAATTTAAATTAGGGATGTGTGGTCTCCCTATAGAGAATTCCAGGAAATGGGGATAGTTGTTGGATGATGATTTCAAATTTTGGAAACCTGTAAAAATTTTGAGAAAAAATTCATACACTTGATGAACATTAGTCCACATGGTTTAAAAAATGGAAGTAGTGAAATTGTATAGACCTGAGTATTTATAGAATAATATGTTTTCATATATATTAAAATATATGAATATTTTATTAATTTTATTTTAATGAAGAAACTCTATCCAAATGTGTACTCAGCACGCAACAACAGGTTTCGTTGAATTCTTAAATTGCTCAAAACTTTGACTTATTCCCAAAAATAATATAATATTTTTATTATTTTAAATGATAGTTAACACCAAGAAATTGTATTAGAGAGAATGAATATAATTAAATAAAATAATATTATAAAATGTCTTTACACTTACCGAATATATTTTTGAGGCTTAAAATAATAATGCATCCTATTTTAAGCATTAAAACATTAATATTTATAAATGGTCATTTTACAGCATTTTGAGGGTAAAACCTTTTTATATATAGTTTTGGAAATTTTAAATGTTCAATTTTAAAAAATAATATTTTTCATAGAAAGAGAGTAATAACAATTTATATTGGATGAAATTTTTTGTATTTTTATGATAATGTTCATTTTGTATTGAACAATGGAAAATAGTAAATTTTAATTTAAAACCACATATTAATGTAATTTTTTTATAAGATATATTATACAATTAATTGTTTTTAAAGTGTAATTGGATTATATTATTATAATTTTATAAAATGTCAGTAATTGGAAGTAATTTTAATGTGAATATGGACATAAATGCATGTCAATATTTTGGAAGTTTTTGCTTCTTAAAAACATTATTTTTTGTTTTGACAACAAGAGTTAATTTGAAATTAATTTTGCCAACATCTGTGTTTTGAATTTTGAAAAATGGATTCCATATATGGAATCAGGAGTTCACAATTGTGTATGTATGTATTATTTAGTTTTAGACATTATGAATAGTAACTTTAGTAAATATTTTATTTACCATGGTTAAAGCGTAAAATGGGTATATAAAGGTAATAAAATAAAATTATAATATATTAAATTAACCTAAAACATGTCTTAACCATATTGGATGAGATATGTCTGACCATAAGAATCTTTGGGTTGATTTTAGGAACTCATGGATCCACTTTTGTGTGAAAATGACATGTAATTACATTTAATATAATGTTAGGGAAAATATAACCTAAACATTCCTTTTTTAGTAAAAAAATTATTATATGGGGTTATATAAGATATCACTTCAACTATCAATATTAATTTTAAATCTAAAATTATTTCCTACAACATGGAATTTTATTTATAATTCTTAGACTTTAAAATTAAATTTTACCTATTTCAAAATGGTTTTTTTTAGGTTGGGGCCAAAGCCTCAATTTATTATTAAAGAAATGACCACTTTTTAGAGGGTAGAGGGAGACCCAGTACACAGCCCGAAGGCCCAAGGCCAAGTGGCATGAATACAAGGCTTGAAAGCCCATTTTATGGCCAAAAGGACCCATTTGTGAACAATGATGCTATAGTACCCACGCAGCTACATTACCTGCTACAGTACCCGCCTCCGCTATAGAATCCTGCAATAGTTCCTCCACTGCTATAGTGTTGCCGCCGCTACAGTTCCACCGCTGCTACAGTGTCTGCTACAGTGCCCCCACTACAGTACCCTACTATAGTAACCCTGAATTTCACCCCTACCCGGATTTGAACTCGGGTCTTTTGGATGCCAAGAAGGATCCTGTACCACTTGGGTACAGGCTCGTCGGCACCTATGACATAATGGTGATTCAATGATTATTTCATAAATACAGGATTCAAAAAAATGAAATTATACATGTTAAAATAAAATAAATTGGGTTAATTTGATGTCTTCCATGATTTTTTTATTTATACATAGTTGTTTTCTTTTTATTAATGATGTTTTTTTATGAAATCGATTTGTTTTTGGATTTTACAAAAAAATCATTATAGGAATAGTGTCAAAATTGACATAATTCAAATTATCAAAAATAAAACATTTTGTTAAATATTATAAAAATCCAAAAAATCATTGATTCAGAAAAAAAGTTATCATTAGTCAAAAAAAATATTGTTGAATCTTTATTTGGATATTTTTCATGTTGTGGTAACTATTTTGATTCCCAAAGTGTTATATTCTTGATAAAATGGAAAGAGTAAAAAAGGGTTAAATAAAAAAGATAAGGATTAAATAATATCCAAAACTTGTATAATTATTATCGGATGATTTTATTAAAACTTATATTTATATTCTCTTATAACGAACATAATTTTACGTCATTTATAATGAAAATATAGTTTATAATAATATAATATTTTAAAATTTCTCTTAAAGGCCTCTCCTATATCTTATAAAAGGTCATCACCTCTAACCCTTACTCACACATCTCAGGCCCCGTTGTCTCATAAAAACTCTGACAAATAAACTCCAAATAGCCTTATAATCCTCCAAGATTATTTAAATTGTTATGAAGGAAATTCAAGAAGTATTAAATCATAAATCAAATAGAGTTACCTTATTTAAGGTGATGAATTCTCTCATGTTTCTTCCAATTATTTTCCTTCTCCAACCACATAAACTTCTTTATTGCATTATTATATTACAAAAAAATTATATTAATTATTCTACTATTTTTTTTATTAGAATGATTCGAACTACACTTCTATAGACCTCCATATAATGGATACGAACATAATGATTTTCTGTACGATGAACTACTGCCTCAGTAAACGATGATTGCTCAATTATTTCCAACCGCCTCTCATGGTGGCCATTTTGATGGAACATAAATTAAATATGATATAAATTATATTTATTTTTTCACTATTATTTTATAATTATCATTTTGTACATACCTCTATGCTTTTAATATTTTATAAAATTGATTATTTTATTTGAGGATGTGTGGACTATCTCCCCCTCAATGTGTTATGACTCATTAATTATATGAATTAAATGTATAAAGGATGAAATTAATGAAATTATATAACATATGTAACATATATATTATATGGTAATTATAATATACCTATGTATCATTTTTTCATTCCATTAAAAATTAGAACAAAATGAAAATAGTGTCCATGTGTATGTACAGCTTACCGTCTCCATGAATGGCGCATTTCATTTTCTTATACCAAAATGTTATAGATTATTCGAAAATATATATATACGGAACTAAATACATATATTCTAGATATATATGATATTTAAATCATGAATACAATTCTAGAGATAATGGACTTCTGACCACATGGACAATCTGTAATTAAAAAAAATTCATTTTTGACCCAAATACCAAACATCGACAAAAAATGATATGAACAAGAAAAATTATATGAGCAAAAGACTTCTTTTATTGGTGAATGAATTATTTTGTGTTAATTATTTTAATTTAAATATTCATATATTTGGATATGTTCTTATATATCCTTATTTCTGTACATTTTATATATATGTGATGGTAGACCCTTTTCTTTCTCATCAACTATTTTTTTGAATTTTTATATAATGCCCTTAGCCTACCAAATTTTCCTAAGGGAATTTGTAAACACAATTTCCACCCATTGGGTTTGCCACATACTTCTTTTATTATATTATTCCAAGATTATGTGTGGATTCATAGTTTAATGATTTATGTTTTAATTTCCACTACCCTTTTGGTGGATATACTATTAATACACACAATCAGCACCTTGATAAATTCCTACATCATTTATACGAAATTTGTAAGGGTAATATTTAGCCAATTTCCATTAATTGTGTTAATTATCCCTTTCATTGATTTTGTTTTTCCTAAAATGTGTGTGAATTAACTATTATTTTTTCACTTAATATACATTTATTTTTGATGTATTTATATTGGTCAGACATGATTTTTTCATTGATTTATCATTAATATAATGATACAATCTTTGTAAGGGACTTTGTCTTAATCTTTATTCAATTAGGAATATTTTTATTTATAAATGACATGCTTATATATGGTTTACAAACCCCTTCTACACTTAATTTCATTCAAATGGAACATTTCTTCAACGTAGAGTTTTACTAAATGACAAAGAAAATGTTTCTTTTTAACCTACACAGTTACAATGAACATTATGTCCCTGCAAACATTATTTGATATTCGGAATCCTCTACATTCCATAGTGTTTTTAAAAGGAAAATAAATAACATATACCCTTTTATGTCTTTTGGTATTGAATATTGTTTGGATAATGGATTGATTAAGTCAATATCTTGAACAGATATCATTTAATTGCGATGTGGTTGTTTTTTCATTCCATTATGCTTGTTTTCTGAATATATTATTGTTATTGGGAATTTTTTATATATACAGGTGTTTCCATGATAAACCATGGGTGGGTGAATTCGATATAGATCTCTAATTCATTGGGTAACATGACAGAGGTAAACATTAATGTTTCTCCAAATAGATTTATAGAATATACTGTGATGGGTTTTTGAAACGTAACTTCCTTTATAGCTATGAAAGCTACATTTTATGTATGATGTTGATGCCACAAGTTACCATTATGATTTTGGATTTCTATGTTTTGTTCATAAATCATTTTATTTTGTAATTTATGATAAAAAGAATATTTTTTGTAATTGAAAATTATGATTTCATTGATGTATATGTTTTGATGGACTGATGTTTTTATCATTATTTTATAACCCTTACTGAACTTTTTCTGCTCAACCCAAGTATTTGAAGTTTTTTTTCACAGGGTATTAAGAAGGTTGAGGAAATTGATGAATTCAAGAAGATATATATCAAGGAAATAATTCTTGTTTTTTTGAGAAGTGTTTTTTAATGTGAAAAAAAATTAGATAGAGTAGAAGTTTCTACTTTTTAGTCTTTTGAGATGTAATGTTGTATTTATGGCCTAATTATCTAAAACAATAAACATGAAATGATCATCAATGTGAATTCCTAAATTAACTCAAGATTATGTAATTTTTAAGGCGGGGGCCTTACAGTTGATATCAATGGTCAGTTTAGATAACTTTAGAGGATAGGGTGTTATCTTGCTGTAGGTAAATTATCATATATAACCAAGAGGGTTATTAAAATTTTGAAACTTTTGGAGGGTTAATGTAAAAAAAATGGTGTTTATATAAAAACCTAAACAATGGAGATATTATGAGGATTATAAATTAGAGTAACATAATGGATTTTATGTTATCTTTACTGTATAGAGGATTGCTTTTTAAAAAAATAATTTGTTTCATGTTTAAGATTTGATTCTTTTCAGCAGATTAAGGATCATTTGTCATGAAGGATGGAATGATAACATTCACAACCTTCGTATCCCTCCCTGAAAATTCAAACCTCACTATTATGGGAAAATAATGTTCAAATAATTTTTACGTATTCTTGAGTATTCAAATCACCTCTAATAAATTGTTTCATATATCCTACAAATACAATTTTCTAAAAAAAAATGGAATGTTTAACAAATGCCAATAGGAAAGGGGACATCCTAAAGATCATGATATCTGGATTCATGGTATGAATTATTTTCTTATTCATAATGATGGAATCATATTTGGATTGATATTTATAAATGATGTGGATATTCGATCTACAACATTTAATAAAAAATAAGGTGGGAATACATAGTTCATGGATTATGTATAGTGTTGAATGAGTAATAAATATCAAATAAGGGATTCTAGTGTTATGGTAGACTGTAGGATGATGGAATGATTAAAAGTATTAATGATGTTTTAATGATTAGATTACTTTGGGTAGTCATTTTGTAATATGTGTAAACCTGATGTTTGATATGTGAAAATATTATTCAAGGATGAATTAATTTTTCTTCTGTTGACATAATGGATAACGATAGGGGTTCATGTAAACTTTTTCTTTTTAGGTGATTAGTGGTTATTACATTTGGGGATCCAAAAAAAGGAATTAGAAAACCTTTGATGATAAATAAGGGTATGTTATTTTTTTGGAAATTATCTTAAATTTTTAGAATATATTATGAATGATATTGATTTTTCAAATCGGAGAGTCGTAGGATCGGTGAAAACCCATTGTGTTTGGAAAGGTCGTAGGAATGGAACCCACAACCAAAGGGCGACAAGGGAGCATCACCTACCACTGGCCTATAGGAAGACCATGGTCAGTATGTGTTATTATTTTTAGTTAAATGATTTTATTGATCATGAATAAGTTTATTAGGGATCTTATGTTTTATCAAATGGATAACCTTATTATAAGAAAATGATTTTTCTATTATGTGATAATGATTATTTTGGATGAATTTTTCTATTTTTGGAATACTATATGCCTATGGAAAATAGAATAAGTTGGGATATCAATTGAAGCGTAATGGTGGAATTTTATATTGGAAGAATCTATGTTTTTATTGTGGACATATATAATTTTTTTATTTATGGAAATGATTTACCGATCATAAAAAATATGTGATTAAGTTAATTTCTTTTATGTATGATACATTACGAGTATTTGATGTTATTCGGAGATAAATATTATTATTTTTGTCCAAGACTATGTGATCAAATCCTTCATATTTTTGGGTTTTAAATATTTAATGGATTATTTTGAATAATATTAAGGACAATTTTGGGTTTAATTTTCTTTGTTGAGCATTGTGTATTGTTTGTTCAATTTTGGAGATTAAGAGTAGTATTTATCTTTTATAAAAGATTATCTTTTTGGGGATTATCAGATCTTGTACAATCCTTTTTTTAATGTCAAATTATTGGGGAAAGATATGGTTCAAATTTTATGGATCATTTTATTTTATAGAAGTTGATTCTTGCACTTCGGCTGTGAACAAGTCATCATGAATACTCATCGTTTGGAGAAAAATGTATTTTTGGTAGAAACATATTAAAGAATGAAACTATAATTGAAAATTAAGTATATTTCCTTATGTTATTAGTCAGTAGCATAAATAAATTATCGAACATTTTGAAGGGGAACCTAAATAAAAAAATGTTTTTTATCTACTTTTCAGACTGGGGAATCAAAGTCTGTTTAACCTAACAGAAGTTTGTGGTTTTCTAGTTGTTATCTTTCTCCAAATCATGTATTCTATCACTCTCCACTAGAACATGACACATAGTTTCTCTTCCATATCCATGTTTTCAAGGAATTATAGTATTTTTTATCCTGGGTGAACAATTTTACTTCTCTTTCATACTTTTAATGTGGCCGTTTTATTGACTCTTTTCTTGATGTGGGACATTCAATGAAGTTTCCAAGCCCAATATTAAAATTGGGAGGATGCAATTTCCAAAAGAGGGGATGGTTGTAACGAGCTAGAAATTTATTGAATAATAAATTTTTATATATACTAATATTTATGAATAAGATATTAATTTTATTTTAATGAGTAAAATTTGTCTGATAGCGTACTCAACATGCAACAACAGGTTTCTTCGAAATCTTACATTCCACACAACATTGAGTTATATAAAAAAATATAATAATATTATTAATTTATATTATATATTACTCATATATATTGTATTGAAGGGAATGAAAAGAACCGACTACATTATAATTAACATATGTTTTTACCGATAACCAATTAATTTTATAGGCTTAAAACAAAAATGAATCTATTTTTAAACATGAAAGACTATAATATTTTTAACAGGTCATTTTACCAATTTTTGATATTGAACCCTTTTTATATATAGTTTTTGCCACTTAATATGTTCTATTTTAATAATTAATATTTTCCAGAATTGTGAAATTAAAATTTTCAATGGTTGAATTTTTTTTATTTTTCTTATAATGTTCATTTTTTAATTAATAATTAAAAATAGAGAATTTATATTAAAAACCACCTTTTAGTATAATTTTTGTATATAGTTAGATTAAACTTTTAGTTGGTTTCAATGTTTAATTACATTATATTTTGACAATTTAATCCAATTTTGGCCATTTTAAGTATTTTCACTTTGAAATTGGACACAAACAAATGTAAATCTGTTGGTAGTTTTACCTACAAAAGACACATTTTTTGTTTTTCCATTGGGAATTAATTTTAAATTTTTTTTAAATTTTTTTTTTGAATTTGGAGAAATGAATTTAAAATTTTGAATTAGGAGATCAAAACTGTGTGAATAGGTATCTTTTATTTCTATAAATTATTAATAGTAACTTCAGTAAATATTTTATTTACCATGGTTAAAGAGTATATCTTGTAAATAAGGTTAAAAAATAATATTATAATAATATTAATTTACCCTAAAACATGTAAAAACCCAATATTATGATGTATTTCTAGACATGGGAGTCTTGGGGTCGATTTTATAACCCCATGGACCCACTTGTGTATGAAAATGACATTTAATTACTTTTAATTTAATACGAAAGAAAATATAACCTAAACATATATATTTTAGTAAAAATATTTGTTATATGTTGTTATATAAGTGATATCTTAGACTATAACTATTTATTTTAAAGATAATTAAATATCCTACAAAATGGTATTTTAGTTATTATTTTTATATAGTAAACAAATAAATTAAATTATGACACAATGTCGATGCAGTGATTGCTTCATTAATAAAGGATTAAAATAAATGATATTATAAATATAAAAATAAATGTACTTTTGTTATTTTGATGTCATAAAAAAATTTGTATTATAATTACATGTTATCTTTGTATTGATGAATTTTTTTCAAAGTAATCAATATGTTATGGATTTTTAAAGAAGTCATGATACGTATAGTGTCAAAATTAAAATAATTCATGATTTAAAATATAATATATTTTATTAAATTTTTTGAAATTACAAAAAATAAATGTTTCTTCCAAAATGTTATCATAAGTCTAAAATTTTATTATTTACTCTTTAATTGGATATTTTTCTTGTTTTGGTAAAAATTGTGATTCTCAATGTGTTAAATGCTTGATAAAATTGTAAAATTAAAAAAGGGTTAAATAAAAAAGATAAGGATTAAAAAAATATCAAAAACCTGCCAAATTATTTATTAACCAATAGTTTTATTTCAACTTATATTTATCTTTGGATGGTGAGAGTTCGAGGAGCTAGGGTTTAGGAATGGCAACGGCCACCGCAGGTGGTGATGACCTCCGAGCAGACCCCTCCTCCATTGGTGGAGGAGGGATTTCCGCAGTCCTCTAGTGATCGACGCTTTCTACTATTCTAAAAACCTGTCCTCTAGCCTTTGTTTCATGATATCTTTCTCTCCCCCAAAGTTCCTGAGTTACACAAAGGGATTCCACTGCTCTCAGTCACGGCTCGGGACTTTAATGATGCTTCTTCCCTATTGATTCTGACGCTGATTGATTGCTTCAAGAAGCGACTTCCATCTAGGGATTATTTTGATCGTTACATCTTTGGTTCGTGGAATCTTCAGGAGCACACCACTGTGGGTCTTCTAGATTCGAAACATATAACGGTTCTCTTTGAGTCAGAGGATGATTTGATCCTGTCCAGGGTCCTCTACCCCGTGTACCTGTGAACTGATGGTTCTATGATCATTATATGAAGCGTGACTCCTCGACTATGGCAATCTGGGTATGATTTTTTGAATTACCACTTCCATTTAAAAATCCTTCCATCATCCCCATGATGGGAAATCTTGTTGGTCGTTACTTATGCTCAGATAGTAGAACTAGTGCTATTTTCCATCCGATTTCACTGAGAATTTGTGTTGAAGTTGACCTATTGAAACCACCGGTTGAGTCGATCATCATTGCTTCATGTGATGAATTTAGATGTAAACAGTATGTTGTCTTTGAGTCCTAGTTTGATTACTGCTCTTGGTGTCTTAATGTAGGGAATTTGTGGGAGAATTACGTAGGTAGGAAGATTTTTTCGTAGGTGGCATTGGCCCTAAAGGTTGCAGAGATGGTGGCTTTACAACCTCAGGAATAGGAGCAGAACCTAGGTAATGGAATCCGGACAGAACCAGGTCCTATGAGTACAAGAACTTTAGATGGAAGGTGAAGGGGGAACTGAAGGAGTATTTGAACCCGAAGGGTGATGAGGTCTCTGGAGGACTTAGAAATGACCAAGGTATGCCTACTGCAGGAGGTTTGAGAAATGATGTGAGGCAGGAAGTCCAGTCTGCTGGGGTATACAGTGGCCATGTGCGGGTTTCAGCATGGGGTAAGGTGGCAGTGCATAGATCTGTTGAGTCTGTGTAGGCAGTGGCTTCTACGGAGGAAGCTGATGGTTGGGTGAGGGCCTCTCCTGGGCTGAAGACTCCTCATGTGCAGTAGGTGGATATCATTGAATTAATAAACTACTTTTTTGTTCTGGTAAATGAAGAACAGGAGGTGGGTCAGGAACAAACTACTCCTGATTTGGTTCCTGGTCGGTTGTCTGCTGAAGCTCTTTAGTTTCATGACAGTGAGGAGATGGTCTTGTGTCTAACTTGTGCTCAGAATGGCATCAATAATGGACATGTGCAGAGGTAGGGACCCTTCCATTGTTCTAAAGATCGTGATCATGGGAAAATATGTCATACTGCTGAGGATTCTTCAAGGATTGAGAGTGGTAACATGTAGGTTGGGTTGAACCCCAGGATGTTGTATCTAGTGAAGGTCTCTTGCAGACCGGGGTGCTTGGAGATCTTGATACGGTGGTGCAACCAAAGTTCTTAGCACTGATTGACCCAAATAGTCATGTGGAGCAGGAGCAAGGTGTGAATAATGGTCCTCAGTTGGTGTTTTTACCTGGGAAATGGGGGGACTTTTCTAACAGTGAGAGAGAGAATGATGGCAGAGACCGAACCTCATTTAGTGATATTGTTCAGTATGAGAAGAATGTTATGGAAGGGAGTGTGGGTAATATGACCGCCCTTAAAAATATGGCAACAGAAATACTACTCATCTATGTCAAGGCCGATGTCTACCAGATCTTCTTTGAACAAAGGTAAATGAATGAATTATTCTGAAGAGTTTTTGCAATTGGAGAAGATAAATCTCAGACAGAACTATGGGAAGATTATGAAGCAATATGAAATTTCGGAATGAGAGTCAGCAACTTTAGTTGGGACATTTGATCATGGAGCTGGTGATTGGTATGATTACGGGTATGGTTTCTATCATGTAATTGTATGCTCTTGTTTTCAATGCTTGCCTGCTGAACTTTTCATCTATTTTAATAAATTTTCTGGGACATTATCTCTGGCTAAGCATTTCTGGTATATTTATCTTATATTAGAAATTACTGAATTTGAACTCATTTATAATTGTGATTTAATTTCCAATAAAATAAAATTTCAAGATATTACTTAAGTTCCCCTCCTCTCTCTAATAAAATTCCACTACTTCTAACCCTTACTCACACCTCACATGACTTCTTGGCTCACCCAAACTCAACAGAAATAAGTTCCCAAAATCCCACTATTTATTTTAGAATCTTTACCTAGGGCATAAGGCAATTCAAGTATGCCATTTATCTCAAATCAAAATGATTTAATCGATTTAAGGTAATGTATTCTCTAAAACTTATTCAATTATTTTCCTTCTCCAACCCCTAAACTATATCTATTCTATTATTTTTTTAATAGCACCGTAATCATAAATATAATATTATGTGTTTATGAAATAGATTTTTACTAAACATCCACAAACCTATATTTAATGGATAGGACCATACTATTTCTGTGGACATCGAACTAGAACATCTTGAAATGATGATTGTTTAATTATCCCCTACCACCTCTCATGGTGGGAATTATGATGGAAATGAAATTAAATATTATATATATGATAATTTTTTATCTCTATTATTATGTAATTATCATTTATAACATACCATTAAGCTTTTAATGATGTATAAATATGATAATTTCATTTGAGGAAGTGCGGACTACCAGACTCTCAAAGTGATATGACTCATTCATGCTACTCAAGGAATGTATAAAGGATAGAATTATTGGATATATTTTAGAAATACAAAATAGATATTATATAGGAATTTTATTATACCTATGTATTATTTTAATTCTATTCTATTAAAAATGAAATTGAAATTTATGTAGTGTTCAACCATACGTACGACATATTGTCTCCATAAAAGGTGCATTTCATTTTATTATATCCAATTGTTGTGGACCAAGATTAAATTAATATATATTGGATATAATTACACAAAAATGGATATATAGGATATTTAAATCATGACTAATATTCTTTAAAAAATGGAATTTTGACCACATCGATAATTTTTAATTATAACATGTTCATTTCTGACTCAAGTACTGAACAACGACAAAAAAGATTAATATGAACTTGAATAATTATATGACTGTTATAGCAGGGTGATAAGTTGTATAAAAAGAATAAAAATCATTTAAAATGTTATTAATCAATTATTATTGAAATAATTTTATTATTCATGGAGATAAATAACAAATAAGACAAGTCAGACACAAGGTAAGGGAACCTTTCACCCTCCACTTTTAGTCAAATACTTATTTTATGTTATGTATTTTAATTTCCATTTTATTATGATTTTATGTGTTGTTATATATCATTATTGATGTAAATTTATTGTTTATGTGAGTATATACCCTTTTCCCTCTCATCAATTATTTTTCTGAAATTTTATATGATGCTATTAGGCTGCTGAATTTTCATAAGGGAATTTCAGAACTCAATTTCCAATCATTGGGATTTACGTAAACTCAGTTTATTATATTATTCCATGATTATGTGTGGAATCAAATTTTATTGAATTATTTTTTAATTTCCACTACCCATTGTGTGGATATACTATTACTCAACCTAATCACCCCATTGATAAATCTTACGTCATTTGTATGAACATTGTAAGGGAAATCATTACTCAATTTCCATTCATTGAGTTAAATATTCATGTCATTGATTTTTTCTCAAGAATTTGTGTGAAAAAACTCTGATTGTTTCTAACATAACATCCATTTATATTGGGTGTATTAATATTTTTCACACATAATTATGTCATTTATTAATACATAATATAATTAGGATATCATTGTAAAGGAATTTTTCTCAATCTCTTTTCACTGAGGAAGATTTGGATTAATAAATGACAATATTTTATATGGTGTATAAATCCCTTTTACATGGAATTTCATTCAAATTTATTCTTTTTTCTACATAGAATTTTACTAAATGTCAAAGAGAGTGTTTCTTTTTTAACATACACGGTGACAGTGACATTTCCGCCGCCAAGTGCATTATTTGATATTTGGATTCCTCTATATTCCTTAGTGTTTTTAAAATGAATACAAATACCATATACCATTTTTCTGTATTTTTTTATTGAAAGTATTTTTTATAATTGATTTATTATGTCAATATCTTGAACCGATATATTGTGATTGATATGTAGAAATGTTATCTTTCCTATAATCTTGTTTTATTATGTTATTTGGAATTATTTATAAATATGGGTTGTTCTATGATAAACCTTGGGTGGTTGTGCCCGAGATAGCTCTTCAACACATTGTGTAATGTAATGGAGTTAAAATATAATTTTTCTCCTAAGAGATTTACCGAATATCCTTTGATGTGTGTTCTAAACATAACTCCATATGTAGCTCTGAAAGATACAATGTATGTATGTTATGGATGCCACATGTTATCTTTAGGATTTATGATTTCTAGTTGTCATTCATAAATAATTTCATTTATTGATGTATGTAAAAGATATTTTCTTTTACGAATGAAAAGTATGATTTCATTGATTTGCATTTATTTATGGACTATTATTTTCTTTCCATATTTTATTACCCTTACTGATCTTTTTAGGCTCATCCCAGGTTTTCGAAATGTTTTTCAGAGGGTATAAGGAAGGATAAGGGAATGGAATAATTCATGAATATATATATATATATAAAAGAATGAATTCTAATTTTATTTAAGTATTTTTTAATGTGAGATAAATTCGATAGATTAGAAGTGTGGATATTGTAATCTTTTGAGATGTGATGTAAAAGTTACATCCTAATTCTCTAAAACTCAAAACATGGAAAGATCCTCAATGTGAATTCTCTACATAATTCATAATAATGTAATATTTTGGATTGGGACCTTACAAAAATACGTAATAGAACACAATCATTTAAGTATAATACAACTCAAATAAATTCAATAAGTTGATTACATTGATTTCTTGGATGGGATCTATATAATAATAATAGAAAATTTAAAACATTAATCTTAAAAATGAATAAAAATGAATAAAAAATATGGGTCACCTAATTATAAATTAACAATAATATTATCATCTATATTGAATGAAAAATAGGTTAGTCAGTCTCATCCAACTGGTTTGAATTCCACTACATCATATAATTCAAGGTTGTTCTGTTATCAATCATTCCAGAATTCTCTAATAGTATTAACAAAAAAAAGAGTGTATGGAGAATAAATCTCTTAGATAAAAAATAAAATTTAATATAGTCATGGTTGGGATCCTTACTGAGCACATGTCTTATAAGAGATATCCCCAGGCTGGCTCTCAACATCTTCCTGATTTGAGGAAATTGATGTTAGAGTTTATATGGTTGTAGAAAATGTGTGTTAATAGCCATAAACGAGGAAGAATATAATGATATATCTTAATTAAAGTATGAGTGATATAAAAATAAGAAAATATACATCGAACAAAAAAATACTTATCCATCCATATATATAAGAAATAATATAATAGGGGAAATTGAAAACAATCACAACAAAAATGGAACCCAAAGATATTTAAAAATGCATAGGGTACTATGACATAACAACAAAGTAAAATTAAAATTTTCATGCTCCACATCACATGTCCTCTCCTAAAAAATGATTTTTGTAGTATAACCATCCTTTTGATATCATCTATGGATGATGAAGATAGAGGATCGACAATAATATGATGTGTTGTGGTGCATGATGTGGGCTTAGTAGAGAATAGAGTAGGTGAGGTTTTGATACATATAATTGCAAATTATATCAAAGATATATTGGAAAAGGGAACTTTATATGTAGATGGAATTTTTTGTACCTTCCCCCGGGGGGGGATTCTCTATATGATACTCTTACTGGGAAGCAGGGTTAGTGATCACATGGGGGAGGTCGATAGGGGTGGTTTGTAGTTTGGAAATTGATATGAAAGTAGGGAATATGGAGGGAAGTGAGTGGGTGGATTCAAAGGAATATGGTGTATTAGAGACACTATAATATAATAGTTCACCAACAGAAATTCCATGATGAATAAATATTTTTCATTGGTTCTATAAATGAAATTGAATCGATTCCCACATTTCATATGATGGAGGACATGCATGTAAATATGTGACAGGGAGAATAGTGTTGATGGAAAAAATTTGGGTACTGGATGTTTTGGGGGTGGTTGTAGGGGATGGATATGGAGAGGTGAGGTGATCTCTATGGATATGAGATGGAATCTGATGGTGAGTGAGGGTGGGTTGGTCGACTGGGGGGTGTTATCACATATGAGAATGAGAAGGGGTGGTGGGATGCAAACCTATGTTTCATAGTATTTTAAATCAACCCCTATATATATAAATCATGAAATTCTAACTCAATTTGAAAATCATGAATTATGTTTTTTTTCTATACCCTCTATATTTACAAAGCTTGTAATAATAACACAGTGTCAATTTTTAATTTTGTTCCCCTTTTAGGGAACATCCTTTTTACATGTCATCAAAATATCTAAACATTTAGAAATACTAAACTACCCTAATCACTCCTATTAATCCAACCATGAGATGTCACAAAGTTTACAATTTATTTATTAATAGGAGATTTACATGCATCTATTTAAATTATTTTTACAAAACCATCACAGATCTCATTGAACGACTCTTAAAAATATATGTTTAGAATGGTGGAATGATGTTCATTATAAGAGGTGGTTTGTTATTCATGTTCATGTGAGAACTGTATCTGTTTTAAATAGAAGGTTGTTTCCTATTTACTTATTTACGAGCCACATGATCATATCTCTTATCAGTAAGATAGTTAGTTTGATAATTCAACAACTCATCATTTTTATTAGTATCATTCACCAAATAAAACACTTCAAATTCTTCACCACCACTGAATATTAATCATCCTTGTTTAACATAATTATGTTCCCTCCCATGGGAGAGAAATATTCTTCCTATAATGAGTGGAATATATACTTCATCCATGTTTTCTATTATTATTAAATCATTAGAGAAATTTTTTTTTTGGATATTTAATATGATATCCTTGATATTTCCTTGAGGATTATTTACAATACTATTAATAAATTGGAGTTTCACCCCTAATTATTTTAGTTCTCTATTCCACATCTCTTTATAACCACTCATGGGAATGAAATTATTACATTCTCCTAGATCACATAATTATTTTTCAAAATCTCATGTCCCAAAATTTTAGAGAATTGGGAAACATTTTGGATCCCACATTCTTGGAGAAATCATTCACTATAAAAATATGGAGGATTATTCATTTATGAAAATTAATCCTAAGTCCCCCATTCTATTTTTTCATATAAAATTTTTGTTAAAGAGTCTTCCATTATAAGTTACTTGAGAAATAACCTCATCAAATGGAACGACAATGTGATGTTGTTTAAACATCACAAGATATTTTATATATTTCCTCTCCTTTTTAGCATATCTAGAACTCTTTGAAAATAAGAGAGGTCTCATATATAGCGTTGTTTCAAGATAGACACCATCCATTTTAGGATACTATTGCACATGGTCATTTTAGTTAAACTAACCTCATGTGTTCTCTCATGAAAAGTTTTATCTGGTTCTCTTAACTACTACTTCTCAACTCCAAATGGTTTCTAAAAATCTATGAAATTTTAAATCCTAATAAATATATATTTACCCTCCTCAACCAGATGAGGTTTAGTGTTACCTAGAAAAATAATTTATATCCAATTTGATAATGTCTTAGTGATTTACCAAATTTGATACTCTAGGATGTATTGGGATGCATTGTGATTCTTCATTTCTATATCAGTAGTTTTAATCCTCTGATATTCATTCTTCAAAAAGATAACAGTATGGTTTAACATGTTAATTGGAGAGGTTGGTATTGTTATATTGGTATTAGCAGAGATTTTTGTCACTATTAATTCTATGTTGGTGGAAACTGCTGAGGTCGAGGAAATGGTCTTCATGTTTTTGGATGATGTCCAAGATCTGAGCAATGTGGTTTTTCCTAGGTATTCCCCGATTTATTGGTTCAACCTACACTCTCCTCATGTAAAAATAATCTTGATTTTTCTTCAGCATCTACTAAGCTAGTATCTACTGATATCTTTTAAAATATAATTTATAGGGATGATGGGAAAGATAATTTTGTTGATTTTAAATAAAAAAATTATCATTATGGAATTGGGATTATTCAAATCATTCAAAATAATCTTTTTATAGGTGAATAACTTTTAATATCTCATATGATTTTATTTCTATCACCATAACATGATGGGGATGAAGTGCATCATTAACTGAAAATCCTCCAACATCATTTTTGAGTTATTTACTGTTGTAGTGAGGCATATACGATCCACAACTATGTGTTTTATGTATTGAGGATTTATTCAATCACTCTACCATATACTAGGATTGTGGGAAACATAATAAACAATGGATCATCCAATGAATGAATTTTGAAGAATTAGTCCACTTTTATCATTTTTTTATACTATGGTTTGTGTATCCAGTAAAATTCATTGATAAATGTTTTTATTTATAGCTACACATATAATATGTGATTTGATATTTTTTAGGAATCCTCATTAATATATCCCTTGCCTCATTGTCTAATTTTTCAGAAATCAGGGTGATGTTTTACATTTCATTCAAAATCATCCATATCTGTATCAGAGGGATGTATTTGTCTTGTAATGTTTTGGAAGGACTTTCCCATGCCATGATTGAGATGATATCATGAATTTTATTCAAATATTTGGACTGTTCAATCATGGAGAATGGTAAGTAACATAGTTTTATTTCATATTATTACACACCCCAGTTGAAAATGGTATCATAATCCCCTATTTTATTATATATGTGCTCATGGAATTATTCGTATTTATTTCCACTAAATTATCACATGTTCTAAATCATGTGGATTAATGCATGCTTTATTTCAATGGTATATTCCTTGATAGAAGGGTGAAAAGGCTAGATGTGTAACCACTTATAGAAAATAAGACATAATTTATAATTTTATTACCATGTAGTAAGTATTTATCCCATATATTTTTAGGTGGTGTATATTTAATATTGTATTGTTTGGGGTATGGTGGATTACTATGATCAACTATTGTGAAGTAGTTACGTGAAGTTAAAGATTGATTGATCTTGTGATCTTATGGACGTAGATCTAGAATATCAATGCCCTTTTAATGAGTCAGTGTGCCTTGAAATATGCATTATCCATGAAATAGATAGAGATATAATATAGGTGTATATGAAGCAAAAAATAAATAAATAAACATGGAATAAAAAAAGAAGAAAGGGGTAGGGGTGAAGTAATATGATGATCTTTCAAGAGGACATTATGAATAAGAAATTTAATTACATGGAAACGATTGAAAAATTTGATACGCGAAAAGAAATTATTGAAATAATGTGGGATTTTACATATTATAAATTTATAGTCCCCAACTAATCATACTATAATGGATTTATAAATCGATTGTTTGTGGTTTATCCCAAAGGGATCACTAGAATATATGAATCCACTCTGAAAAAATCCATTGAAATTATTTCTCATATTCTCTCATTAAGATATGGATTTTCAAAAAAAAATGTAATTTTTATTTAATCTATATGAGTAATATAGTTTTGTGGTAAATTTTGGGGTGGTTTGATAAATATGATCCAAAATTTTTCATGGAATATTCTTCCATCTCATGTATTTAAGCACTAAAAGATTCATCATTTTTTTCAAAAAAATTGGTTCTACCAAAGATAAAAATATCACTTGGTCAACATATTTCAAAAGAAATTCATTTATTACTATTATATTTTGTACAAAAATTATCACATGATAATTGTTATAGCCAGATCAACCTCAATAAGGATAGGTTTGTTCATTTACACCTCCCATAGTATTAGTTGTGAAACACACTGGGAATAATTTATAGTTTCAACATAATTACTAGTCGTAATGTTATGAATGATTGATTAAACAGTCCATAGGTATCAGAAATACCCCTACTCTCCATCCCTAATCTGAAGAGGATTAGTCAGACAGTCCTATATTGATAAAAGTAAATTTAATATAATAAATGATAAGAATAATAATGACAAGATTTAGAAAAAGAGAATATATGATTACGAAAATATAAAATCAATTTTAAGTAATCAAATTGAATGTAAACCCTATCAAATAATTACTTGGAATGCAGAAACAACAATGTAACAAAGAGGATTGATGATGAAGGGTGGTCTGTATGAATAGAAAGAATTACAAATAAAGAAGAATAAAAAATTATTATAAAATATTTTAAATGATGAAAAAAAAACAGATATATTCTAGAAAACTATGAATGTAATAAATTAAAACCTATTTTTACTTGAAAATATAGGAAAATAATAGATGAAAAAAATTAAATTTTACGTATGGTCAAGTATTCTATGAGTTGTAGATATAAAAATATAAATAGGCTAAAATATATAGGATGTGTAATGGATTCACTTCATGTTTAACATTCATGATTATATAGGTATAATATATTATATGATGTTTATGATTTATACATCATGAATTCTAAATCCATAGTATTCTCTAAAAATCATGAATCTCACTTGATTTCAATGACTAATTCATTTACTGGGAAAAACCTGGATCTTTTCCCATCATGAATACTCTCCAAACAATGTACATTATTAAATCGTTGGAGAACAATAATTGGGAAATCTATTTGATGATTGTTGTATTCACACATCATGTGTGATTATCACATCATCTATTGTCTTCATGGGTTGGATTGAAGATCTGTTGGCTTGTTGTGAATGATTATTAAATGTCTTTTATCCAATACATGATGTTTAAAGCCTATATTTTACATTTTTTACATTTTATTGTATTATGTCTATAATTCCTAATTACACTGAAAATAATCTAAATCCAAATGAATTATTGAAATAACCATGAATAATAATTAATTTAATGTTTCCAATATGTATATATAAATTTAACTTATCATTACATAATAGGAAAACAATAGGGGGATTCCTTCAACTCATTTTTATAAAAATAAAAAAACGATAAAAATACCTTTAATACATATTTTTATAATAATAAAAATATTAATTAATGAATGTAAATAAAATAAAACCGTAGAACAAAATATTCCATACCGAAGGGAAAATTAATATTAGTACTTCATAAAAACGTTATTTTGGACTCATGAGGACTTAATGAGAGTAAACATATATTTAAACATGTTATGTCTCTAAATTACCATAGTATAACAAAATAAGTAACATTGGTGACACAGAGATCATATAATTTCATCATCAGAGTATTTGATCATATGAAATCTGGATAGAAATGAGATTCTAACATTAAACCCATACTGGATTTGTATTGTTCGATTAACAAACCCCCGGAAAATAATAATTTCAAATAAATAATTTAATAAAATTATTAAATATGGATTCATGATATAACATGTCAACTAGAAGTATGTAGACCGCATGATTGGAACATGTGGTGAATATTTCTTATGTCTCGAATAAAATAAAGAGATATTATAAACACATACAACTAGTTTTATCATTCTATAAAAAAATTGATTAATGAACATGACATATACATTCAACAACATGAAAAATAATTTATTGACGATATAAAATGATATTATGGAATTATCATCACTATAAAAATTAAAATAGGTAGAATAAAGATACCATGTCTCAGGGAATTCAAACTTGAGACCATGAATCTCTTACCCTAACTACATCGGTCATCATAACATCACAATTATCCAATATAATAAAAGTGATATTTTATAATTATATAATATAACAATAGTAGGACCAAAAATACCATAAATGGTTTTCAAATAAAATTTTATCTCCTATTAATTACAATAGTTCATGATCATCATCAGTTTGTGTGATAACTACTTAGTTTTTAATGTATGTGTTAGTTTGGTGGCTATGATTATTGGAAATTGATTTGTGTTTCTCCATATAAATAATTTTTTTCATGAAAAAAATATCAAAAATATTAATTTTATAAAAAAATATATCCTTTATATAAATTTGTAATGAAAAATTTATAACAATACTATTTAGAAACGGTAGTCCGCAGGTTTATATGGGTGATACAATCTTCTCCCATTTAAAAAATAATTTGAGGAAAATGGATAAGAAATCATCATCATAAAATATTAATATTTCAATACTTAATTATAAATCATTTTTATAGAGAATATTATTTTAGGGATGTTGTGATAACAAGTAAAATTTAATGGTCATGGTTAAAATTAATACCTTTTCTTTGGGAGACCACATTTAGCTTAAACCATAATCTATTTTGGATTATTTTTAAGAGATCTTTGAATCAATAAGTTAAATATGTTGTATTATCAAAAGGAAACTAATCATGTATTTATATAATTATAAGGATGATTTTTTTTGAAAAATGGATTAGAATAGGTTCCCTTTTTATGTGATGGGGTTGACATCATGAAATGTTTTAGAAGATTTCAATGATATGAGGTCACTCTCGTGGGAATGTTAATCCAAATGTATAGGGATATAATGGTTGTATAATAAATGGTTGATGTATATTTATAAAATTTATATTACATACTTTTATGGTGAAGTAAAATCCTTATATGTTGGGTAACCCCAACACCAATAAACTAAATATAATATTTTCTATGGTATCAAAATTTTAACCTTTTAAATATTATTAATGAGAAAAAAAAAGATAAACCCTTTAATTATATTTTTTATTATGATTAAAAATATTAAATCTATTTTAACATATTCAATTTCTATAAATGTTATAAATTAATTGTATATGAGTGGATAAACTACAATGATAACATATTTTAGAAAAATGATGTTCTTAGAATGGGAAAAAAATTGGCTAATGCTTTTATAGTAAAAACCTTCAAATGACTTTTAAAATAATTTATTTTATATAAAATCATAAAATTTCAATATTTTACATAAAAAATAGATTAATTTTATTCATTATGATAATAACACATTTCACACCTAAAAGAGTTTAGAAAAATGTTATTTAATCCAAAAAATAAAATTATAATAAAAAATGTATATTCCTAATTGAAATGTAATTAATTTGAATGTTTAAAATTAAGGTGACTATTATAAAAATAATATAAATTAAAAAATCGAAACATTAATTGTAAAAAATGGTATGTCTTATAAATATAGTTATTTTCACTATTCACAAATTAATATCCCATTTTAGTAAAATCAATAAAATTAACCATGAAAAAATATACACATTATAATTTTAAAAGTGTATTGAATTCAAAAAATTAAATTTTAAAAATGTTATAAATTTATTATTATTACTAAAATGAATGTTTCTCAATAAACATGTCATTCCAATGATACTCACTCTCCTGATACTCCACTCCCCATATCGATCTCTCATATCCCTACCGTCCCATCACCATATCCATCTCTCTGTTTCCCTCCGATTTTCCACATCTACACTTGACTACACCATTCTACCCCTCTTCCCATTATTATCTCATTCTCTCCCACTCATTGTTTTGGTTTCTTATCAATTTACCTCCACAACCTAGTTTTTTTTCAAACTATTTTCTTCCAAACCCCAACACAATATCGACGCTTATGTTCCTCTTCCCCTCATACTATTTTATAACTGCTTCCTCCTAAAATTCCCCATCACCATAACACCCCCTAGAATCTCCCTTAGAATCTCCCCCTAATAATTCTCAGCTCTTTTTCAAGTAGTTTTTGATCTTGTATTCTCTCTAGCGAGTATCAATTTTATTTTCAATGGTATTGGAATACTAGATTCAAAAATGAAATTTAATTTCCTATTTTATACCCTGATTATTTATTTTGGAACTATGAACATAAATATCACCTTTACTATTTCCATTTGAATGTTTCCATTATAATACCAACTCACCCAATATTATTGATGCCTACTTCTATCTATATAAACAACAACCAAAATTATGTTTTTTAATGTTGTTTATAAAATATTAATTAAAATATTTCATAATTATTTCAAAAAAGACCACTTTATAATAAAATAAATTTACTTATTTTAGGTCACGTGAATTGATTAATTATGTTAATCAGTGTAAACAATTTCTAACATTATTTTATAATTAATGGATAAAGATGTAATTTTCTGCATTAATGGTGATGTTCACCCATTTGGTGAAATCATGAAATTAAAATTTGTTTATCCAGAATATGGTTTATTACAATATATTCATGCAAATTATATTAAATAATTTATTTATTATTAATTCCCAATCAATGATTTATCTATATTTATATTTTCAGGAATTAATTATTCTAATTGACCTCTAAATATTTATAAAAACATTATGATTCCTTAAAAAATGATTGTTTTTCATCCTTTCATTTTTCCCATAGATTTAATTTTTTGGAGTTCATTCAAGTGGTCTCACTCCCTATAGGCTATTGTTTTATCACTTCTATCATCTCAAGGTGTAATAATAAAAATTATTTTAATTATATATATAACTTCTTTACAATTAATGTAGATATGATTTTAATTATTCTGTAAAATTATACACCAAAATATATATATCTTAATACATTTCATATTATATATTAATTAACAAAAAATTATCAAAATTATCCCTCTTCTTTATATAGATTTTATTTTCAAGTATTCTATGTTATTATGATATTATACCATCCATTGATATAAAAACAATAGTAATATATATTAATGTATCTCTGCAAATATTTAAAGTTTCCTCTTATAATGTTATATTTAATTTTTTTATTATGTAGTATAATATTTTAATTTGTTACAAAAGTTTCTATATTAATTATTATTTTTAATATTTGATTTCTATTTTATCACGAATTATTCATTTAGGTCGATTTTTTAATTTACACCATCCCACCCATGTATATCTATATAATTATCTGTATACATTAATGACTGTAATTAAATATAACATATATGATAGAATGATTTTTTTAATATTAACTGAGATATTATTTATAAAGGACTTTATTTCAAATTTACATTTTATTCTCATTATAATATTATATGTTATATATTGATATAAACCATAAATTTTTAGTTATTTAAATAGGTTTTCTAAATTTTTCATGATTTTTATACGTGAATAATAATTAATTTGGTTATTTTATATAGACTATCTCTTATTATCATATTCCATTTCCATTAATGTCTTTATCAACCTACCTATTTTTTAGTAATATTGACATTATTTGAATTCACCAAACTATCATTTTTTCTACTACATTAGTATTTATCATAATAATTTTTTGATATTATTTGATTTATCCAAAAAAACACAAACTCCAATTTAGAATCATTAAAGGTGTATTATTCTATTAATATTGATAGTGGAATGTCCCAATTTATTCTTTTGGACTTCCATTCCCCATTAGTTTCAGTACATCCTCTACCTTCGTTATATATTACACTAAACTTCCATATTTAGGTTTGGATGTTTTTTTTCATTTATTCTATTTTTAATCACTATATTAGATTATTACAACTATTATATAGTTTTTGTACCATTTGTATATCAATAAATATATTTTTTCCACTGTTTAATATACTATTTATTATTTACTTCATTCCCTTTGTAATATCTAATTCCAATATGACATGATATATTTTATAATTCATTATATTAACTGTGTTTATTATAAAATATGAATAATATGAAATCATAGTGAATGAGCTATTATGTACTCTAAACCACTAATTTCTATGATTTATCCAAAAACAACTAAAAGTATCTCAGTTTTATTAAGAACAGGCCTTTCTTCCAAATTTTAAATTTTTTAATATAACAAATTTTATTTAATTTGAATTATTGTTATTCCTATTTTATTTATTTACTTGTGAAATATATGATTATTTATGTATTTATTACAAAAATATTAAATATTACTATTATTACATGGTTTGTAATTCTAGAAGATTTCTTTTCAGATTACACGTTTCACCGATATGAATCAGATTTCCAGCTATATTACATCTATATAAAAGAAAAATGTTTATAAAACTGAATATATTATATCTTAGATATTCTATTTATATTACATTAACATTTTTTATATCACCAACAACATATGTTACTGTGTTTTCTACCATTTTTATGTCCTTATTTATTAATCATAATTTTTATTTGTGTTGATATATTTATATAACATATCTTTTTTCCCATAACTTATTTTCTTTGTTTGTTTTCTATGTTAAAATTTTAAAAAAAATAGGATGAAGAAATAATTCCATCTGATGTAGTTTTTCACCTCACTATGCGTTGTACCATAGACTGGTAAATTTTTATTCCACTTCACTCTAAAATTAAAATTTCCCATAACTATTTTATTCTTATAACTACATCCTAAAATATTTCTTTAGGACCCCAAAACAAAATTATAGGGGAGGTGTAAATTTGGGAGTCTATGTTTTCTTTTAAATTGATGGATCATGTTCCCATGTTGGGGGAACTATATAATAATGTATTAGGGAAATAATTTTCAATCAAACATTAAAAAGTAAATAGAAAATACCATAATTTTTATTTGGTTCACCTCTAAGGGCTAGTCCATGTAGCATACACGAACATGATTCTTTTCTTACCAATTTCCTATAATCGTAGCTATTTGTGGAGTAAAAAAATTTAGACATCATCACTATATTCTAGGAACACTTATTTATAATATTTTAGTGATACCACACTACATCACATAGAATAATTCCATTGAATCCCACTAGATAAATTGATTAAGATATTTATAACATGGTTAATCGACGAGAATGTTTCTTATAATGACTATGATTGATTTCTTTTTCTCGGTCCATATAGATAATCTTCTCGCATTGATTTCCAAATCTGATGCACTTGGAAGCACCAAACAAACAAAATGGATATTCCAAACCTGGTTGGGAACATAATCGAACATTTGCACGACTCCTAATCTTGTGTGTTTGAATTTGGGTTGTCGTGTATGATGAAATTCACACAAATTTTTTTTTGAAACCCATATATTTCCTGGAACTACACCATTATTTGATATTGGTCGAAAATGAAAAAAGAAATAATTTGCGCGAATTATTTTATTCTGGAAATATTTTTATGCCCAACTCTTTCAAGAAGTAGAGACATCTTATCATCATTGAAATTATTTTTATGTCTAGAGTGGGTTATCCACCTATTTATTTTCCTCTATGAACATGTTTATAAGATTCAATTTGCATGCCCAAAACTCTTTTTGACATCCTACTAATCATGTTGGTCTCTTCTGTATGACCTTGTCTTTCCTAAAAATTTATAATATTTTACTCGATATTTTCCTTGTAAATATTTTGAAGTGGAGATCCTGAAAAAACATTTGTATGATATATTCCAATCATCCTTTAATATTTCACCCATATTACATTTCCAAAAACACCTTTCTTCAATCTCTAATCATTGGACTCCAAAATATGGAAATCACGGGGAAATGACATCTGCTTCAATATTGTTATCATTCTGAAGTGTTAGATATCTTTCCTTGAAAACTCCATTTTCTTCCATGAGGGTATTATAAAAAAACCTATACTCTATTTTTAACAAAGATCATCCATTTTTTTCAATAGTATCCTCCATGGGTTTTTTTGGAAATCTGCATATAAATTCAATGAAGCACTGGCCACTATCAAAACCATATGTTCATGAAATAACATAGCCAGTTTTTTAAGTCTATGTGATCAATGACCGATTAAGAAAAAAATAGGGGAAGCATGAAATGGGTTCTCATGTTATTGACATTCTTAAATTTTTCCATGAAATTATTTGACCATGTCCCAGAATCATTACATGCCCTAAACAGTTTCCCCATAACACCAAATTCAAATCATGTCATATATAAAGTAAATCCCTTGAAATATTTCCTTGTAACAACAAAATCTCATTTCACCCTTTAAAACTCATTGATTTTTTCCATCCTCCATTCTGAAAACTATCCTAAAACCAAAAAAAAAATTCAACCTCCTCCATTATAACATTAAATCTCTCCATTTTCAAAAATTTAAAATAAACCCAATGTATATAATTTTGACTCTTATAGCTGAAATCATACTCCCCTTGGATAATATCATTCCTAAAAACCTAAAACAATTACACTAATATATTAAAATAGTTAATACAACTGGGAATAGGAGACCACTCATAACAAACACATGCACTCAGTGGTGGTTGAACATTGAGGTTCATCCAATGCTTCTCAAACACATGTTCTAAAAAAGTTCCCCATAGTATTTCACCCACATGATCATTAGTTCTAACATGATCCGTTTTGATCATGATTTTTTCTCCTTTTCCTTGAAAAATTGATATTTTCTTTCAATGTGTTTCTTATGAAAATGGTGTATAAGATTATTAGTAAGATCAATTACACTCTTTTTGTCACAGTGAATCTCCAGTGGATGTTTTACCAGATCACCAATATTAGTTAGTTGTTTCTTCATCCACAATAACTGAGTGAAATGCTTTTTAGCAGAGATATACTAAACTTATAAAGAACTGATGGAAGATATTTCCTATTTTATACTATGTAATCCCATAATTCTCTTCCCAATAAAAATTACTCCACCACATTTGGACTTTCTATCAACCACATCTCCATCATAGTCAGTATCAGAAAATATTGATTGTCCATGCTCTATTCATGTAGAAACGTATAGCCTATATTAGTGAGTACCTTGAATGTAAAGCATTATTTTTTTAATTACCTCCACATGTCCATTTGTTGGATTAATTTGAATGTGATATACATGTAATGTTTCAAATAAGATATCTGGTCATTTTTTAGTCATGAAGAACAAGCTTCCAATGATTCTCGTGTGCATGGTGAGATCCACATAGGTCAAATATTCACGCATTCCATGATTTGTTCTGACTATAATTAGATTCAACATTAGTTTTGATTCATACATATTTTTTTACTTTAGAAACTCTCCTGCATATATTTTCTACTGAAATATATGATTAATAATTATTTTGAATCACCTGCAGCCCTAAGAAGAATGCGAGTTCACCAATAAAATAAATATCTAATTATGATTCTTGTTATTGAAAAATTCGTCCACTAATCTATACTTACTTATTCAGAATATAATATCTTACACATACACCAACACAATAAATTGATCTTCCTTTACTTTCTTCATATAGAGGTTGTGGTTAAAACCGACTCCTTTAAATTTGAGCTTGTTCAGATATTAATAAAGATAAGAATGCTAATATCGTGGCTCATGTAGTATACTATAGAGAGTTTTCTTTAATTTGGATCCATTCATTTTATAATTATCAACCATAAAAACCATTGGATATTCAATATTGACTTCTTATTCATGAAGATGATTACACAACTAATTTGGATCCATTCATTTTATAATCTGATCGGACTCTTCATTCAATTTCATTACCTATGATTCAACCATTGTAGCTTCTTCCAATGAAGATGATTACACAACTAATTTAATGGTATATTGTGGATTATTTTTTATTATCTTTATCCATGAGGGTGTGTTCCAATCCCCAAAGATTATTTATTGATCAATTTTATCTCATTCATTTCTCTTGTGAGGATCAAAAGTGTTTTAATTACCTATGGTTTACTCTTATGATTCTTTTTCTAAATCAATATAATGTTATGAACATTAATTTTTTTTCTCCCCTTCCTTTACTTTTGTATTTGAATATGTTCCATGTCCACAGTCTTCTACAACTTCAGTCACATCTGCATAAGTTATCCTCTGGTATTTGTGGTCATATATTCAAACAATTAACATCACATATTTCTTAAATTTATTCAATAAGATTATTGAAAAATTTTATGCATTTCAATTCCTTAAATATTAATGGAATATTCTTTATTCTGTAGCATCATCATAATTTGAATGATTTCATTATTTTATTCGAATAAAAAATTTACTTCTGAAAATAGAAAAATACATCAATGAATGATTACTTCCATTGCACAACTCAAATGGTGTCTTAGTTTCTTCCATATAAATCCCTATTCGATTTTGAGTATACACTACAACTTGAATGGCCTCATTCCAATAATGGTGGTGGATCTAACTCTCAATCTGTATAATTTTAGACTTATTTTTTACCTGTCGATTCCAACACTAAACAAACCCATTTTTCTATGGGGTTCTCATAGTAGTCACCTCATGATGTATTCCATGTTTTTCTATGAAATTTTAAAATACTGTTTTTGTTTATTCCCCACCATTTTCAATCCACAATGCCTTGATTGTTCGTCATGTATCATTATATTCTATTGTGTGATACATCTTCATGAAATAAATAGAATTCTGTTTCTTGTGTATAACCATCATAGAAGCCATTATATTATAAGATTTAATTAAGATAATTACTTATATTTATTCAAATTTTCATGTATCATTTATTGGACTACATACATATGTATGGGTGAGATCAAGAAGATTTTATACCCATTCCTTCTTTGGAATATATAAACTAAAGGCAAACTTACTTCATATTCAATAATCACAAGTCTTTTCCCAATCATTATTAAGATATGGGATATCCATGAATTTTATTATCATATATATTTTTCCATGTCTTGTTGATTAAAGTGGCCCAACATTCGATGACATAAGTTGTTTTCTTTATCAATTGTCAGATAGAATATTTTTTCTTTAATATAAACCGGATATATGTTTCCATATTTTCTTTATCCTATCATGATAGAATTCCCTTTTTACACTATATTTATCAGCCTTTGTGATTCAAATTCACTTTATGTATTGATTAAAAAAGTTTATCCACACTAAGGATACTATGACACAATCCATCTGTATAAAAAATTGTAGTTTTATTTATCTCACCATTCACTAGTTTAGTACTTCTTATTGCCTTTGATATTCAATGAAATATCATTGTCAAACTGACTTATCCATCAACCCTTTTCCTATCATTTAATAATAAGTAATCATTACTCGTTATATTGCATGAGAATTCAACATCATGAATCTATGTGTTGTTGGTCTTTTTTGTTTTTAGGGATACTTTTGAAAGGTTGTATTTTTGAATTTTATTCTTTTCTGTCTATGAAATATCATATTGAGTGAACGAAACAAAATGTAATTTCATGTTTATCTTTCTTATGAGAAGGTTCATTATACTCACAATATTTTTCCAAGGGGAAAAACATGTTTTCATGAGTAACACCATATGTTTGACGATTATTGACTTGTCTATGAGTTCTATATGTATTATTTATTCCATTTTTCAGTTTGAAATTACCATATTGATGACCAATGTTAGAACATTTAATGCAATATCAATATAAAATATTTCTTCTATAAGAAGTAAGATATTAATTTTTTATCATTTGATGAGTTTCTTTCCTTTCACAATTCAAAACAATCCTTTCGTTTTCACAGTATGACATGTTACGTACCTTGTGGCCACATAAATGAAATCTCATTAAATTAAATGTCTTCTCATTTCTAATCTTCATTATATCTCATTCCATAGAAAAATGGTTGGACTACATATCATATATGGAATCATGATGAATGTTTTCAGTTCTCCTTCCAGTATTATATGAGGGATTCATTTCTAGAAGTTTAGGTGAACTTTTAATATGTCTAAATTTCAGCATGCATTTATTTTGGAGCATTTTATTTCCAACATAAGATGTTTCTATATCACAATTGATTCCACTCTTTCCCATGCATGTTGTAATTTTATCATTAAAAATATTTTTTAATCCACCAGAACAATGCTTAACTCTCTATATCATCATATATAATCTCCCAAATTGTAATTTATTATTTATTTATATGAATTTGAATCACATTAAGGTTTAATATTGAGAGTATACTAATCTTCTTCTAGACCCTTAAAAATCATATAATTTTCCTCTAGAACAGATGTAAGGTCATTTTTTCCCTTTTAATGTTATTATATTCTTAGTTTGAGTTCCACTATATCATATGTACTTTCATAGGTCGTTGACTGTTCTTTCACTACTTCTTATAGGTGTTCAATTTTAGCAACTATCCAATTAATATATTATAAAGATTCATCCAGAATAGTTGTCCACTTTTTTCATCTATTACATTGATTATCATTATTTCTAAGAGCATCATTATATAGTAATATGAGATCTTTATTAGAATTAATTTGATTATCTCTCACATTATCTTTTGATGATTCCTACATGTCAGCTGTATCCATTATATATGTGTGGTTTTTATATTTAATCTATATTTCATATTCCACAAAAAAAATTCATTGTCATTATATTCATCTATATAAAAAATGCTTTCACTCTACTTTCTTTACAAATTTTATGTCTCTATTTTGAAAAAACGTTTTCTGGGGCTTCTATTAATTTCCAACATCACTTATTTCATTATCAAGATTCCTTGAGCATTGAGTGGTAATGAACCTGACTATATCATAATCAAAGTAGGCCATGCGTTTATTTCCTTAAAATACCCCTTACTCCATTGAATTTTATTTCAAATTGGAAAACAATTTTTCCTCATCATTGTCTTTATTAACTAAATCTCTAGACCCCTCGTTTTTTTCATTGATTTGAAATCTATTTTATTTCTAACTAAAGCCATTTCTTTTTTAGGTTTGGCTCTAATTTCATATTGCACTAGACAACTCAATATATAATCGCATTAAATTTTAGGAAGATCCATTTCCATGGGGGAAGAAATTTTTAAATTGTAGAGTTGTGGTAGACTATTAATTATTTTCCTCACTATTTTAAGGAATTCTATTTCCACATCTAGTCCTCAAATTTATACAACATCATTTGTAATTATATTAAAGAAAGAATCTTCATTTTACTCATGATGTAAATTTATATCATCAAACATGTCTAACAAGAGTTGTAGTTTTTCCTCCATCAAATTGTTGTCATATTCAGATATATTCTCTAGTTTTTTCATCATAGACTTTGTGGAAGTAAAACTCATCATCTATTGATAGTTTTTTTAAAAAATATTTGCAGTGAGATAATTATTTGTTTTAGTAACTACATCAATATTTTTACTATTTCTAATAGTCATAGATAATAATAATGTATTAGTGACCTATAATCATTATGGAGTATTACAATGACATTTATTCCAAGAGATAATAGATAAGATCTCATCCTATTTTTCGAGATCTGAATGATTCTTCTATCAAATACAGGTAATTCCCTGATGTTTACAAAATTCTCCATGATAGAAAATAAGGACTTATATAACACTAGAGACCTCAATTTTATACCAAAAATAAGACCTCAGAACACCCTAAGTGGGTATGGGTGAATTAAGGTGTCTGTTTATTCTTTTAAACTGATTAATCTTTGTCCAATGTTGATAGTAACTAATTAAACCTCTGTGATAGAAAAAATCTGTAATAAAATATTCAAATGTAATGACACAACAAAAATGAATTTACATGGTTCACCACGATGGCCTAGTTCATGGAGCATACACTAAAAGAGTTTCGGTAGTACCAATGTTCATTAATCCTCAATAGTTTTTTAGTGCCATAGTTTAGAGATAGTCACATTGTGCTATAAAACCCACTTTATTAATAATTTAGGGATAGAAAATTGTGTCCCTCAAAACACATCTGTTAACTCCATCTAGCTCAAAATATTGAATGAATTCTAAAACATTTTATCAACGTGATGGACACACCAATATATTGGCAATAAAGTCTCAATATATTTATAACAAGAGACTCTACGAGCATCAAAGTCCTAAACCGATGGACTAGAAGCAATTAAAAAACTATCCAAAAGATTGAATCTTGTTGGAGGAACCTACTGGTAAATTATGAATCCTATTTTACCCATTATTCATTTATTTTCTATTTCAAATGTATCATTCAATGTTGTTTCTCAGTGAAGATATCCTATGTAGGTATGAATTTTTGAAATTAATAGAACATGATTGAATTATTTCAAAATTTATTAAAAATAATATACCATCCAACTTTCATTTCATTATTACCCTAAATTATTGATCCTCCTTTTCCTATTATACTTCATAGATGGATTTAATTTTTGGTGATATGAAATGACTTCCTTCTGAGATAATATTAATTCAATTTAATCAAATTTTTCTGAATGGAATATTTTTTATATTTATTAAAATTATTCAAACATCCTGCATTCATCATATTTTTTATTCAATTGATGTACCATTAGGCCATTCATCAAAATCGGGGGGGGGGGGGGGGTTTATCATGTTCCCAGACTATTAGACATTTGGAATTTCGGTACATAACTTTTCTTTAGTACATGACAATTGAACAAATTACAACTTTAGTTTTTTTTAGATAACACAATGTTCTACCATTGTAACTGTATGAAAGATTTAAAATAACATATAGTTATTTAATTATTCCTACAACATAGGACTGAAAAAAAACAAAATTTTTAAGGAAATAATTTGTTGTATAATCTATATTTTGTCCCCAAAAAAGATTAAAACTATGTATTTCCTTCATATATAACTTTAACAACTATTACCCTATGATATCATTGATTTCTAAATTAAAATTTGTATTCTTTTTGAATAAATTTTTCTTTCATTACATCAAAATTTAGGGTGTAACATCTACTAAGAGATTACAATATAGAAATTTTGGTAGTCCTTCATGAAAAATATGCAAATAAATTGGTATAAAAATTGTTTCTGACCTAATAGAAAACAACATTCAAGTAACATTTTTTATGTTATTCTACAAAAAAATCTAATTATATATATTTTAGTGATATCCATAAAATATTTTTCAACAAAAAATTATGATGATATATTATTCACACCTAAAATAAACATTATTAATTCAAAATGTTTTCTTTTTTCATTGGAAATTACTAATTATGTCATTTCAAATCTTCCCATCCCTTATCAAAATCACCTACAATGTATTTTTCATTTGAAATAATGAAACTAAACTATCACATTTCCAAAAACAGTATTAGAAAACTATTCGGTATGTAAAGACCCGTAAAATTCAAGGGAAATTTTTTTTCTTAATTTTCTTTAGAATTTTACAAGAGCGCGGTTTCAGACGGCACCTGATTCCGAGGCCCGGAGTGCCCGGAATTAATTTCCGAAGTTTGGCTCGGGTACGTTCAGTGAACGAACGAGCGGGTTTTCCTAACTTTTGATCCGGTGCTCGGAATTGAAATCCGAGGGCGCCGATGAACTCGCAGCGCCGATATTCGCTTAAAGAGACCTTCTCGGGAGTTGCGTTTTTGCGGGATGAGAAGTTTTTTTTTGTGGATTAAATTAGAAGTGAATAAAAATTGGGGAACAATTTTTATTTTTATCTAAGTGGTTATATCCTAAGTGAGGGAGTTGGGGTGGGACCCACTAGTTCCTAACTACCCATGTGTGGATAAATGTGAGGTGGGGCCCACACGAGCCCCATCCTTTCACATTCCCATAACTCTCATAAACTCTCCCTTTAAACTTGTTAACTCCCTTAAATTAAGTAACTCTTCCACTTCCTTATTTAATTTGCCAACCTACCTCTTCATTAATTAAACAACTCATGGTTTAATTAATTAAGTGAATTGGATTTGAATTTTGTAAATTTGAATGCATGGCATGGGTAAATAAAATAAGGTGGAGCCTTATTTTATTTTGGTTGGAATGGATGTGTTAAGTGAAAGAGAAGAGAGCTCTTGAGTTTTGAAGAACGTTCTTGACGAAGAACAACGCCTCCGACGAAGAACGCCTCCGACGGAGAACGCGAAGTTACCGACAACATGCCTTCTCTTCTTCTTCCTTCGCGTCAAGGGAGGAGACACCACCGCAAGGAACGTCGCCATAGACGACGACTCTTCCTCCGATGACAACGGAACTTCACCCCGCGACGCCGCTTTCCGCGACGCTCTTCGAACTTCATCTCGTTATCAAGGTAGGGGATGTTATTTATTGATTTTTTTTTATTCCATTCTTGAATCATGGATTTTAGCATGACTAAATGTGAGGCTTTTGGATATTCTTTAGTTATGTTATTATTTAACGTGAGGGGGGTCGGACCGCATGAACACGGCCGAACCCCCCCCTCCTTAGTTCTCGTTTTATTCATGCGGGTGGAAGCAAGAGGCGTGGTGCCGTCGCACCACGCGGATGAACATGCTTATAATTTTCCGCAACACCGTCGCGCTTCGCCGAGGAGAGACTTCAAGAACGCGACGCCGTCGCGCCGCGTTGGGAGGATTCAAGCACGGCAAAGGGGCGCGGTGCCGTCGCACCGCGCCGGACGACGAACGCCGCGGCCGGTTCCGGGCCGCGGCGGGACGAAGAGACCGCGGCCGGTTCCGGGCCGCGGCGGAAGATAAGACCGGCGGCCGGGCCGCCGGCGTCGGAAGCCGAAGAGGGGACCGGATTTTCCGGTCCCGTTGGAGAAAACCGGCCGGCCGGCTGGCCGGCCGGAACCGGGGAATTAATTCCCCGGCCATCTGGCAAAACCCCCCTCTTAAAGAGGGGGGCGGTTTTAATTTAAAGGGAGGGGGCCGGCTGCCCCCTCGGATCCGCTCAAGCAGGCCCCCCTCATGTGAGGGGGGGCGGTTTAATAAAAATCGGCGCGGCATAGCCGCGCCGCCACCCTGAAGAAGCGGGGGTTTAACCCCCCGCGTGCGGCACCCCGTGCGGCACCCGCTGCCGCCGCCAGCGCGGCCCGCCGCCGCCGCGGCCCGCCGCGCCGCCGCTCGCCGCCGCCGCGCGCCGCCGCCGGCCACCGCGCCGCCCAGGGGGAGGGGGGTCGGGCCGGGTCGGCCCGGACCCGGACCCCCCCGTTTCGGACCAGTTTCGGTTTTTGGCTCATAACTTGAGCCTCGGACCTCCGAATGACGAACCGTCTGCGGCAACGCGATCCTTGGATCGAGACGGTCGTTTCGGTATATCGCACTCAAGGTTTCGGTTTACTTTGAGTTCGGCCGGGTTGGTTCGTTCACGAAACCAACCGGGCCTTCGGAGCGGAAACGCTCGTATCTTGAGCCACGAACGTCCGATTGACGCGCCGTCAGTCGCGTTGTGTTCCTCTTAGTGAATCGGATCTTTTGGCATACTCCGCCCGAGGTTCGGACGCAGGTGGAGTACGGTCGGGTTGGTTTTTCCTTAAAAACCAACCGGGCCCCGGAGACGAAAATGCCAATAACTCACAGACCGGGCGTCCGATTGACGCGCCGTCTGTTTCGTTGACTTCCTCTTGACGATACGAAACTTTTGGCACCCTCCGCCCGAGTTTTGGATGCAGTTGGATAGTGGCCGGGTTGGATCGCACAGAAATCCAACCGGGCCCCTGGAACGGGAAAGCTGATATCTTTCAGACAGGACGTCCGCTTGACGAGCCGTCAGCGGCGTTGGTGGTTACGTTGAGTAACGGTCCCTTGAGTTTACCCTATGGGAGTTCGGGGTACAGTTGAGATACGGCCGGGATTGGTTCGCACTCGAAACCAACCGGGCCCCTGGGACGAGAAGGCTAATAACTCACAGACCGGGCGTCCGATCGACGCGCCGTCTGTTGCGTTGAGACCCCTGTGACGAGACGGACCTTTTGAGATACTTCTTCGCGGGACCTTGTGATACTTGGAGTATCGACCAGTAGCTCGTGGAGCGGACCCGTGGTACTTGGCAGTGGTGGTGCGCTTGGATGCAGCAGCAGACCCTTGGCGGTGGAGCGCTTGGTTGTAGCGGCGGACCCGCGATACTCTACGGAGCGTGTGCGCTTGGTTGTAGCGACAGACCCGCGACGGTGGAGACGAGCGTGCAGAGTACGGAGACCGTGTAGCCGGCTGAGACCTGACGACTGCTTGACCGACTCGACTTGGAGTGAGTCGACTAGCCCAGTGGACGGAGCGCCCGGTATTTGGCGGCAGACCCACGGCGGACGGAGCGCCTGGTAGTTGGCAGCAGACCCGCGGTACTCGACAGGAGGAGTACCTCAGCAGGCTATCTGGGTAGCGCCCGGTATTTGGCGACAGACCCTCAGCGGACGGAGCGCCCGGTAGTTGGCCGCAAACCCGCAGTACTCGACAGGAGGAGTACCTCAGCAGTCCTAGGTTAGTGAGCGGCGGCCTCGGAGTCGTGACAGGACCACTGTACACTCTAGAGACGGAGCTCTTCAGCAGTTACGGTTTCGATAATGAAAATCCTGGTTTGAGCTGAGACTTTTGACCTTGTGTTTACCTCATGAATGAGATGGGTCACTTGCTAACTTTGGTATATGTATGGGCATATACCCGGGTAGTGGTTATCCGTCGTTTTCACAATCCTTGTGTTACCTCATGATTGAGATGGGTTACTTGATAACTTAGGTATATGTATGGGCATATACCTAAGTAGAGTTTATCTGTTGAGATCTTCTTGTGTTTATCCTTGTTGGTTTTAGTGAGACCTTGAGGGTCTCGGGGTCCCTACTGAGTATCGTTATACTCACCCCTGCACGGGCTATGCCCGCACCTCGTTGTGTTGGTTGCAGACGACGGACAGTGCTGACAGAGGCCGAGTGTTCGAGGACTGGACGGTACCTGGAGGTGGACTATACGACGAGGCGGTACCCGGAGGAGGACCACTGGGCGGGATATACTCGGAGCGGATGGTGGGACCCGAGGAGCAGAGGAGCTATCTGTACCCACCCTTCAGGTGGGATTTCCAGTGGACATCTCAGCGTAGCAGCTTTACTTTTCAGTCGCTGTTTTTCCTTTCGAGTTGTACTTTACAGTTGGGCTTGTATTTCCGGCCCCTTTTTGCTTTTCAGTTGTTCTTTTTGTACTTAGTGTTTCACTTCCGCTTGTACTCTGTGGTGCTTGTTTTCTTTTATAAAGGCAATGCCTTCCCAGTTAACGGGATTTTACGCCTTTGGTGCTAGTCGCCAGCCCCTGGCCTATGGAAGGCGGGCTTGGGGTAGTCACGGCACGGGCCCCGAGGACGGGTCGTGACAAATTGGTATCAGAGGAGTTCGGTTCTACCGCAGAACTTATAACTCTGATGTCTCTTTCTGTGAAGCAATAGTGTTGAGAGTACCGAGTGTGGTTTTCAGTTCAGGGAGTCCAGTGTTGGTGCGGGCGGCCGACGTATCCATACACCAGGACCCTGACAACTGATTTACGACTTTGTGCATGAAAACACTGATTGCGTGTGTGTTTTCGAAGGTTTTTTCTCCGTTAAAACAGCTCAAACCAGGTCAGCTCACCAGGTATAATCGTTTGATCGTGTTACGTTGTTTCTTTCATGATGGCCCACCGAGCAACGAGACTCCAGTGCAGGGCCCTTTTTCAGTGTTGGCACCTTCGGGTGGTGTACCAGCAGCACCACCACCCGTTAGGCAGCAGATGCCACTAGCTGACGGTGCACGCTAGCAGAGCGCGATGCACGAGTTCCAGCAGTAGAGGCCTCTGAGGATACGAGGCGAGACAGATTTCCCAGGCAGCAGTGGACTGGATGGAGACGAATGCTAGAGTTCTACGCCTAGCTTGGATACTAGTAGAGCGGATGATGATCTTAGCTCCAGGTGTTTCCAGAGAGTGACCATGAGGTTGGTCCTTATAGTAACGAGGCTTCGGTACGCGAACCGATACCTGGATTAGTACCTACGGGTAGAGCGCCAGCTATGTCACTACCTGTTGGTCAGCAGACACTACCGGCGGTACCGGTAGCAGAGACTCACAGGCTTAGTGCCTTACTTATGTTTTAGCATCAGATATCCCTCAAGTTTCGAAGTGAGCCTGACTCGTAGGCGGCTGAGGACTGGCTTGAGGAGGTGGTTGTGAGTTTTCTGGAGCTAATACAGCTTCGACAGTACGACATGTCGGAAGCAGAGCACTCAACGTGGCTTACCAATCAATCTTGGTACTCGTTGGTTACGTTGTGATCAGTTCTTTAGACTCGAACTTCTGAGCGAAGTGTGTCTAAAGGACATCCGAACCATTTCTTTTCCTCTATGCATTCCTACCTATGCTAGGATGCTAGAGAGAACCTTTGTGGTTGTGAACGTTAGCAGTGAAAGGCAGGAGACTAGCGCCAGTCTCAGAGACTCGGGCGTGTAAAATGTTTCAGGAGGAGGAAGTGCTAAGGACAGATGAATCTGCAGGGTAGCAGACGTGGAAGCAGAGCTTGGAGAGCAGCATGTGGTGGTGTACATTTCGACATGTTACGACCACCCGACTTAGTAGTCCCCGCCAGGCTCAGGGAGCAGGAGGGCTGGGGAGGAGAATAGCTGCATTGCGGTCAAGGAGTGTGACCCAGGAGCTCTAAGAATGATTCGGGGTACGAATTATGTCTACTACGAGCTGCCATATCTATAGACATAGGAACCAATCATTCTACCCTTCCACGAATCATGTCCCAGACCTAGAGGTTCCGGGTAAGCCGTAGACTTGACCCTCACGTCTGGAGATACCTTTGGGAGGAGACTCGATAATCACGCTTACGCCGACGGTGTGATTTGACCTCGAGGCGAGAGTTTCGGTTGGAATCTCTTGGTGGCAGCGTAGAGGCCTTACGACGTTGATCTGGGTATGGTTTTGATTCACAAATCATACCCCGGTTGACTGTTTTAGGCAAACGTCGGAATGGGTTTTCCTTGGTCGGTGAAAAGGAAACCCTGGGCAGCTCATGTTAAACTCAGACATAAGAGGGTGTGACCGATCACTCTTGAGTTGGTCAACCCTACCCCTGTGGCAGCAGGAGTTTGAGTTCAGTTCTAACCTAAAAAGGGAAACCTCTTGAGTTCGAGGGTGACGAACACGTTCTTATACGGTCTCAACCCGATGAGGTTTCGGAGATGTGGCCGAGGCGGCATGTTATCTCCGAAGTTCGATGGACCCTTTTGATCTTCAGCAGGGTAGGCGAGGAGGTTTACCGCTTAACCCTACCACCTCAGTCGCACCGGGTGCATAGTGTCCACCACGTGTCTCAGCTGTGGAGATACGTGTATGTTTCTTCACACGTCATCGACCCCGGGGAGTTGGACGTCGATGACAGGGCGATAAGCACAGAGATTCTAGTAGAGATTGAGGATCGACAGGAGTAGGTTCTACGTGAACGGTTGCTTCCTCTGGGGTGCTTCTCGGGTAGCACGAAATCTCCAGGAGAGCACATGGGAGCGGGAGGCTCAGATGCGTGCTCAGTACCCTCTTTTGTTTCCCTAGTTTTTGATGTAGCTTTACGGGGACGTAAAGCCCTGAGGTGGGAGTAATGTAAAGACCCGTAAAATTCAAGGGAAATTTTTTTTCTTAATTTTCTTTAGAATTTTACAAGAGCGCGGTTTCAGACGGCACCTGATTCCGAGGCCCGGAGTGCCCGGAATTAATTTCCGAAGTTTGGCTCGGGTACGTTCAGTGAACGAACGAGCGGGTTTTCCTAACTTTTGATCCGGTGCTCGGAATTGAAATCCGAGGGCGCCGATGAACTCGCAGCGCCGATATTCGCTTAAAGAGACCTTCTCGGGAGTTGCGTTTTTGCGGGATGAGAAGTTTTTTTTTTGTGGATTAAATTAGAAGTGAATAAAAATTGGGGAACAATTTTTATTTTTATCTAAGTGGTTATATCCTAAGTGAGGGAGTTGGGGTGGGAGCCACTAGTTCCTAACTACCCATGTGTGGATAAATGTGAGGTGGGGCCCACACGAGCCCCATCCTTTCACATTCCCATAACTCTCATAAACTCTCCCTTTAAACTTGTTAACTCCCTTAAATTAAGTAACTCTTCCACTTCCTTATTTAATTTGCCAACCTACCTCTTCATTAATTAAACAACTCATGGTTTAATTAATTAAGTGAATTGGATTTGAATTTTGTAAATTTGAATGCATGGCATGGGTAAATAAAATAAGGTGGAGCCTTATTTTATTTTGGTTGGAATGGATGTGTTAAGTGAAAGAGAAGAGAGCTCTTGAGTTTTGAAGAACGTTCTTGACGAAGAACAACGCCTCCGACGAAGAACGCCTCCGACGGAGAACGCGAAGTTACCGACAACATGCCTTCTCTTCTTCTTCCTTCGCGTCAAGGGAGGAGACACCACCGCAAGGAACGTCGCCATAGACGACGACTCTTCCTCCGATGACAACGGAACTTCACCCCGCGACGCCGCTTTCCGCGACGCTCTTCGAACTTCATCTCGTTATCAAGGTAGGGGATGTTATTTATTGATTTTTTTTTATTCCATTCTTGAATCATGGATTTTAGCATGACTAAATGTGAGGCTTTTGGATATTCTTTAGTTATGTTATTATTTAACGTGAGGGGGGTCGGACCGCATGAACACGGCCGAACCCCCCCTCCTTAGTTCTCGTTTTATTCATGCGGGTGGAAGCAAGAGGCGTGGTGCCGTCGCACCACGCGGATGAACATGCTTATAATTTTCCGCAACACCGTCACGCTTCGCCGAGGAGAGACTTCAAGAACGCGACGCCGTCGCGCCGCGTTGGGAGGATTCAAGCACGGCAAAGGGGCGCGGTGCCGTCGCACCGCGCCGGACGACGAACGCCGCGGCCGGTTCCGGGCCGCGGCGGGACGAAGAGACCGCGGCCGGTTCCGGGCCGCGGCGGAAGATAAGACCGGCGGCCGGGCCGCCGGCGTCGGAAGCCGAAGAGGGGACCGGATTTTCCGGTCCCGTTGGAGAAAACCGGCCGGCCGGCTGGCCGGCCGGAACCGGGGAATTAATTCCCCGGCCATCTGGCAAAACCCCCCTCTTAAAGAGGGGGGCGGTTTTAATTTAAAGGGAGGGGGCCGGCTGCCCCCTCGGATCCGCTCAAGCAGGCCCCCCTCATGTGAGGGGGGGCGGTTTAATAAAAATCGGCGCGGCATAGCCGCGCCGCCACCCTGAAGAAGCAGGGGTTTAACCCCCCGCGTGCGGCACCCCGTGCGGCACCCGCTGCCGCCGCCAGCGCGGCCCGCCGCCGCCGCGGCCCGCCGCGCCGCCGCTCGCCGCCGCCGCGCGCCGCCGCCGGCCACCGCGCCGCCGCCGTCCGCCGCCGCCGGCCACCGCGCCGCCCAGGGGGGGGGGGGGGTCGGGCCGGGTCGGCCCGGACCCGGACCCCCCCGTTTCGGACCAGTTTCGGTTTTTGGCTCATAACTTGAGCCTCGGACCTCCGAATGACGAACCGTCTGCGGCAACGCGATCCTTGGATCGAGACGGTCGTTTCGGTATATCGCACTCAAGGTTTCGGTTTACTTTGAGTTCGGCCGGGTTGGTTCGTTCACGAAACCAACCGGGCCTTCGGAGCGGAAACGCTCGTATCTTGAGCCACGAACGTCCGATTGACGCGCCGTCAGTCGCGTTGTGTTCCTCTTAGTGAATCGGATCTTTTGGCATACTCCGCCCGAGGTTCGGACGCAGGTGGAGTACGGTCGGGTTGGTTTTTCCTTAAAAACCAACCGGGCCCCGGAGACGAAAATGCCAATAACTCACAGACCGGGCGTCCGATTGACGCGCCGTCTGTTTCGTTGACTTCCTCTTGACGATACGAAACTTTTGGCACCCTCCGCCCGAGTTTTGGATGCAGTTGGATAGTGGCCGGGTTGGATCGCACCGAAATCCAACCGGGCCCCTGGAACGGGAAAGCTGATATCTTTCAGACAGGACGTCCGCTTGACGAGCCGTCAGCGGCGTTGGTGGTTACGTTGAGTAACGGTCCCTTGAGTTTACCCTATGGGAGTTCGGGGTACAGTTGAGATACGGCCGGGATTGGTTCGCACTCGAAACCAACCGGGCCCCTGGGACGAGAAGGCTAATAACTCACAGACCGGGCGTCCGATCGACGCACCGTCTGTTGCGTTGAGACCCCTGTGACGAGACGGACCTTTTGAGATACTTCTTCGCGGGACCTTGTGATACTTGGAGTATCGACCAGTAGCTCGTGGAGCGGACCCGTGGTACTTGGCAGTGGTGGTGCGCTTGGATGCAGCAGCAGACCCTTGGCGGTGGAGCGCTTGGTTGTAGCGGCGGACCCGCGATACTCTACGGAGCGTGTGCGCTTGGTTGTAGCGACAGACCCGCGACGGTGGAGACGAGCGTGCAGAGTACGGAGACCGTGTAGCCGGCTGAGACCTGACGACTGCTTGACCGACTCGACTTGGAGTGAGTCGACTAGCCCAGTGGACGGAGCGCCCGGTATTTGGCGGCAGACCCACGGCGGACGGAGCGCCTGGTAGTTGGCAGCAGACCCGCGGTACTCGACAGGAGGAGTACCTCAGCAGGCTATCTGGGTAGCGCCCGGTATTTGGCGACAGACCCTCAGCGGACGGAGCGCCCGGTAGTTGGCCGCAAACCCGCAGTACTCGACAGGAGGAGTACCTCAGCAGTCCTAGGTTAGTGAGCGGCGGCCTCGGAGTCGTGACAGGACCACTGTACACTCTAGAGACGGAGCTCTTCAGCAGTTACGGTTTCGATAATGAAAATCCTGGTTTGAGCTGAGACTTTTGACCTTGTGTTTACCTCATGAATGAGATGGGTCACTTGCTAACTTTGGTATATGTATGGGCATATACCCGGGTAGTGGTTATCCGTCGTTTTCACAATCCTTGTGTTACCTCATGATTGAGATGGGTTACTTGATAACTTAGGTATATGTATGGGCATATACCTAAGTAGAGTTTATCTGTTGAGATCTTCTTGTGTTTATCCTTGTTGGTTTTAGTGAGACCTTGAGGGTCTCGGGGTCCCTACTGAGTATCGTTATACTCACCCCTGCACGGGCTATGCCCGCACCTCGTTGTGTTGGTTGCAGACGACGGACAGTGCTGACAGAGGCCGAGTGTTCGAGGACTGGACGGTACCTGGAGGTGGACTATACGACGAGGCGGTACCCGGAGGAGGACCACTGGGCGGGATATACTCGGAGCGGATGGTGGGACCCGAGGAGCAGAGGAGCTATCTGTACCCACCCTTCAGGTGGGATTTCCAGTGGACATCTCAGCGTAGCAGCTTTACTTTTCAGTCGCTGTTTTTCCTTTCGAGTTGTACTTTACAGTTGGGCTTGTATTTCCGGCCCCTTTTTGCTTTTCAGTTGTTCTTTTTGTACTTAGTGTTTCACTTCCGCTTGTACTCTGTGGTGCTTGTTTTCTTTTATAAAGGCAATGCCTTCCCAGTTAACGGGATTTTACGCCTTTGGTGCTAGTCGCCAGCCCCTGGCCTATGGAAGGCGGGCTTGGGGTAGTCACGGCACGGGCCCCGAGGACGGGTCGTGACACGGTAATACAAAAAATATTCATCCTTGTGAGATAACTATCAATGGGTATCAAAATACATGATTCATTTTTATTCTATTTCCATGTTTCTTTTCAGGATACATAGAAAAATTAGAATCTATATGTTGATATCAATTACTCATCATCCTCAACTGGTGTAACTCAAATGCATTGATACAATATTTTTTCTATATTAATTAAATTGTTTCTAGAACAATTTGTTAAAATAAATAGACATTTAGATTTTATATTATTGATTTGATATATTATCATGCACAATCTTGTGATTATGAACTGTATTTCATAGAATATACCTTCATTTTCATGAACCTCTTAAATTTTAAATAGTCACATTTTTATTTATTTTCACATTTTGTCTCTAAAATATTTATTTACATTTCATTTATGGTCCTTTTATGAATTTTTATTACAAATATATTTTTATTAACTCCCCCCAATCATTTAAACATAAATAAAAGATGGCTATGAAAATTTAAATGATTAATTATTTAATCTTATTCTATGACACATTAATATTAGAATATATTGACATCGCTAATTGTATTATTTATAAATATTATGATTAAATTGATGCGATTATTTTATTTATTTTTGTATAGAACATATTTAATACTAATTTTAATTAGACAATGCTACACATTAAAAATACTAATATGATGATTTTAATATTACTATACAAAGATAATTTATATACAAATTTATTAGATTCATTATAAAAAAATCTTTAAAATAAAATCAATAAATATAATGAAAACATCATATATTCATATTTGATAACATATTCAATTAATTATGTATAAGAATTATCATTTTTCAATGATGGTTTAAATACATTAATTACAATCTTAAAACACGTAAAGAATAGATGTATTTTTTTGGTTTGGTTAATGTTTTAGAAAGAAGATCTATTAATTATAATAAATATCACATGAATTAATACATGTTTTATCTATTCCTTGGATTTTTTTTATTTTGGTCACAAAATATCAATAATTATACCCAATACCTGACACATTTAATCTACCTAAGAAAATTGAGAACAATGAATTGTTTTAATATGTATTTATCAAAATCATTTCACTCCTACAGAGAACATGAAACCTAAATATACCGGTTCTATAAAGGCCCTATAAACTCTTTTACAATTGTTGAGATGATTAACCTATACTGATTCCATAATGTATTGGATTAATATTTTATGGTTGAATCTAATAATTATTAATAATTACAAGATCCTTCAATAGTAATTATAAGTCTTTAAAAATTCTTATGATGACCATTTCCATTAGTTAGGTTTTCTATATAGACGGGAACATTCAAAATTGAAAAGGGAACCCCTGTAAGAAGTCCTATGAAGCATGATAACACTTTTAATAAACATTGCCATTTCTAATGGGATTGTAAATTTTTATTATAATATCACTGAAATACATGTCACGTCATGAACCAACCAAGGTCATCCCTGAACAAATCTCCCAAGTCATTCTACTACAAGGCCCAAAGGGCATTCTCGATCACCAATGGCTTACAACTACTATAGGGAATCAATATAGAAAATAGTGGAAAAGAGATCACCAAATAAAAAATACGTAAACATAATATCCCAATATATATATACAACATCAAATTGAAAATATTTTTTACATGGTTAGAAACAAATAAAAAACTAAAAAAACTATACATCTGCCAAAATAAATATGATAACTACAATGTCTCAATGTGACCCCAAAGTTCACTCTCTAATACCAAACCTAACCATCACACACAACAATCTATATCATGTTGAAATCTTATAGTAGATGCTTAAAATAGGAAAAAACAACACAAATGAGTTTTAATTCTCAGTTGGCATTCCCAAACAATCCATTACCACTGAACAAACTTTAAAATAAAATACATCAAAAAATTTGGAATATAATATACAAATTATGATTTTACAAATTTTCCAAAATAAATAATACATGGTCCAATTCCCTTTTTCAATTAAAATCCAATTTTATTTTCTTTAATCATGGATTAAAAATTAAAAGTTGAAGGTGATGTTTTATTTTAAAAATGGAAGAAAATAATAAAAAAAAATTACATTAAATCATGTTTTCATTACTCTTAACCCATAAATTTCAATTAAAAACACCACAAATGAGAGAACTATAATAGTAACATAATAAGGGAAATGGAAATGAACATAGAAGAGTAACCAACTAACAAGCATATCATTCATCACTATAAGAAACTATGTTCCAAAATTCATTGGTGAACATAGGAGATCATGAATAATCTAGTTCTTACTAATACATGAGACCCATCCCTTAATGCATGCCTCAAAAAATTAAGTCAAATTGCTTAAAATACTCCTTTCCACCCTATATTAGGATATACCAATGGGATAAACCAATAGTAATAAACCCAATATATACCTCTATTATGGGCCACCATTAATTGCATAATCTATCTAATATAGCAGTCATTCTCCAAAATTCACTCACAATTCTAGCTCCCAATATTTCACAAATGAAGGGAGTGAGACAACTGATGGCAACCAATCATGATATCCCATTAACATATAATATCAATTCAACAACATGCATCACTACGATCCACTCCAAGGATCAATATCGTTCTATGTAACTCATAACTCATGAAGCATTCGGTACTGAGGATATCTCATTCCATTCATTGTATATGGGTCACAAGAATTATATAGATAACACATTCCATCAATTAAATATTCATATATAATCAAGGATATAATATTTTCCAAAGATGATTTTTTTGATAAACACTTCACCCAATCTTACAAAATTATCAAATGACTATATGTAATTTTTTTTTAAAAACCCTTAACAATAAAACAACAAAATTATCCTTTCAAAAAGTGTATAAACAGAACATTTTCCAATTGAAGATCATTTAAAAACACATTTCGACTATCACATAACACTTTCTATCCAAATATATTTTAACAAAAATCCAAATGGTCCATTAACCGTCATCACATGAAAACCCACATTTGAATGAAAATAAACGTTCCTTTTTAAATCAAAACCACTTGGGGAACCCATACAAGGAGCTGTAAAATCATTTAACATGTCAAAAATATATTTAAAAATAAAAACCATAATTTTTATATTGAAAATAAATTATAAAATCCATCTATTCATTTTCTAAAACAACTGGTCTACACAATATATCCAAAACAATAAAATTTATAACAAAACAAGAACAAAATAACCATTTTTACACCCAATAATTATTCCATGGATTGTATATCAATATTTAAAACATAATGAAGGATTGAAATGGATGAATTCAATTATTATTATCTTAAAAAGGAATGTGTAATGAATACCAACTTCAAATCCATTGTGCATCAATGGTGCACACCCAAAAACGCACCACTAGGGTTCTAAAATTCATGATCTTTCATGTTTAATCCTAAACAAAAAACCCAAAATATCAAACGACCATAGGTATAAAAATTGACCAAACATGGAAACTATTTTTATAAGAGAAAGTAAAAAAATATGAAAAGAAAAAGAGAAAGAGAGTGGAGTCATAACTATTCAAACCATTTGAGGATTCACCCACGAACCAACATGAATTCCACATGGAAGGGCATGTAGGAGAAAAAAACCATAGTAGTCATTTTGGTTGAAGATATTGAACGGGGGAGTGTATGGGAAGAATCCACAATTATGAAGAAGAAGAAAAGACTAATGTGTCCTTTCTCGAGTGGGTTTCATTGTTAGCTCACATAGATTTAACAAACTATAAGAAAACCATTTGATTTTTATAATTTCTAGTGATGCACCGGCTGAACACATTAGATATATGGTTTTTCAGACTATGTGAAAACCATGCAAACCCAAGAAAATTTTCCAGTATGATTAATGTAAATGAGTGCCTTAACCACGTTACCTTGAAAAGATCTTAAAATTTAATCCATATCAAGGGTATAAATCACCCAACACATATACCCCAAAAAACGGATCCACTATGAGTGTTAGATACAAAATTCCCAACATAAAATCCACTTATATCTTTAATCTAACCATGAATATGTCCTAAAACAACCCAATCTATCCAAAACATAATATTTAAGTCTATAAAATTTGAAACTCTGGAAAAAAGATCCCAATGATACTCTATAATAAAGGATGAAAAAATCATGGTGTGACAATTCTCTAAACAATAATTGTATCAATCCCTAGAAAGCCAGATGAAATTATATTTGACTGATTAAAAGATGTTTATTTCTACATCCCCAAGATAAAGCCTCTTCATCCAAGGACTTCTCAACAACAACCAAAAAACCTGATTCACATTTCTTAAAAGAAATCAATAATCTCAAACCATTTCTTGAAAATTGATGTGAAAACTCAAGACACAACCTCCACAACCATTCTTTAAAAAAGTTGATGTATAAAAAACAAAAAATAACAATGTTTACCAAAGACAAACAAAATTAATATATATATAACCTCAATAAAAACCACATTCCTCCCAGCCGATCACTGGGAAACACACCAAATTATCAACATGGGATTCCCAAACTGACTCCACACTATATGTGACCACCAAACATTGATCAATAAAAAATTCATCATGAGAAAACACAAGGCCAAGTAACTATGATTTAGTACACAACAACAACATTTAGTCTATCCAATCTCGAATGTAGGAGACATGAACTAATAAAATTCTCTAATCACCCCTGGTGTATTCCAGACTAAATGAAATGAATCACATCGGGTCTAATGGTTGGAGTTCTGATTTTTTAATCGGCTACAACACCATAGTCAGGAGCTCATAACAATAGAATAGGACCCATTCATGTAACAACCACTAGAACAGATTTTTATAATATGCATATGAATTACCCACATATATACCAAGAAGAAACTTGAATTATCAGAATGAACAAACACACTCCCATTGAAAATATATGTTCTCTGATGTATTACAACATTCCATTACATTTCAATCACTAAAAGAGAGAACACCACTATAATAATCTCCTTAACAAAAAATCACTAATAACTAGAAAAAACTCTACAAAAAAGAAACATTAAACGAGTCCCCAAATTGGACATCACATTTAAGAATTGTTTCCATGAAGCCTTCAAGAAACAGTAGAGAAAACCACTTCATGTGACCTAATAGTCCACATGCATGGTAGGTCCTTGGAGAACATGAAAATGATGGATTAATGTGACATTGATTTCCAAACTGATAACACACCAGAATATCTTTATTAGAAGAGTTTGGTGAGAATTACTGAGGCATTTTGATTCCACGACAAGAATCAACAACTTCAGTTTGCTCCCCCACTTCCATAATAGAACTACCACCACCACTCACTGTGACTAGAGTATGTCTGGCTACATCTATAACTCATACTAACATTTCATCATCTGGGATAGATTTCTTCAAACCATCCAATATAGTTATTAATATTAATCATTGACACCATTGATTGTAGATCAAGACAAATCTGACACATGAAACATCAATCCTTGAAGAAATCATCCACAAACAACCGTGAATAGTATGAAACTAGGTCCAATAAAACATAGAAGTATTCCAAAAATGACCAGTCACCCTACTATAGAAATCAAAAATTCATACCCTTTCTCAACATTTTAATTTTAGTGAAATAAAGATAAATAAAGGAATCCTTGACGAACTCTCATGTTTGAAATTGGGAAGGATTATTTCAAGACACTAACATCCACCACTTCCAAGATGATCCTTTAATAATAATAGTGGAAATAATAACCATTAATGACTCGGAAAACTAAAGGTAATCTAATATCACTTTTATGTTCCACATCAACTATTATGATCAAAGAAGGAACACTTGATAATAAAATGGATATGGATTTAATTTTCAAAACTCAATAAAAAATAAATATGTTAATCAAATATAAGGCCTACTAATGTGGATCCACACGTAACCCCACTAGGATTTTCCACTAAATTTATATGGGGGGAAGTTTAGTGTAAAAATAACACAATGAGAATTATCAAAACCAAATCATTAACAGCAGTTATCAAAGTCAAAATACATTATAAAGAATACTTCCAGATAATAAAAATAAGTATCAAATTAAATCTAGTTTTAAAAAACATCACAACATTCTTTATCATTTTTTTTAAATAAAAAAAACATGGTGGGATGCACACTCAAAAATGGTATTCCTTAGAGTCTCACTCACTTGAAAATTCACATTCTAGACTAGGCTCCATTCCACTATGCCATACCATGAACTCATTCAAACATCCATATATAACAATGAATGTGAGTAGCCAGGAGAATACTAAAGGGGACAAATGTCTATTGAATTTCAATATCTGTAAAACCTTTCAAAATCCCACTAACTAAGTATTAAATGATAATTTTTATATAATTACGCATCAACCCATTTAGTCTCATTCAAAACATTTTCTCATGACCTTGTTCAAACATGTTCCCATTTCAAATGAATCCAATTCCATTAAACACTAAATTTTGAATCTTAAATCGAATTCCATTAAATAATTTCTATTTTAATGAAATATTTTTTCACAATTAAAAACAATATTTCCCAAATGAATTTTCAGGATCAAAGATGACTAAAAAATCACAATGAAAACTAGTGTTAGTGGGTGTATTGCCCATATGGTTTGCAACCATATGCCAATAATAACACTGTCATAGAGAGACATCTAAGATAATAACCCCAAATACAAATTGATTTTTTATCCTTGTTTTCTCACATACACCATGATACCAACTCCATTTTCTTTACCCAAAAACCAAAAAATATAAACGTAACAAATAAAAAAATAGAGAACTCATGGAAACATAATGATCAGAATGAGAAAGGGTCCATGAATTCCTCCATGTTCCTATATCTTAATTCCATAAAATACTACCCCATTTACCTTGAAATCCCTACGTAAAAAAATGGAACTCTTAAAAGAAAGGTCATATGAGAATAAACCTTCTTTGATTTCATTTTTCATGAACCATCTTAGGTTATCCCTAACGTTGCCTCGTAAATTAAAAAGCAATATTGACAAAAGGGAACTCTCGATTCCCATGGGATGGAAACATATGTTGATCATCAATAGAGTGAAAATATTAAATGATTTCTCCCATTAATAAATTCATAATTGGAACAACCCAATATATAAATATTCAACATCCAAACTAAACTTTGTTTATACAATGTTGTATGTACAAAAAAACTGAACAAAATACTATAACGTGTCAAAATTGATCATGATGACTACAATGTCTACATGTGTCCTCAAAGGTAACTCTCTCGAATATGACCTGACCATCCCCACGGTGATCGATACCAAGATTAAAACGTGTATTAGAAGCCAAAAATAAGAATTAACTATCTCCCTGAGCATTACAACCCAATAAGCATTATCAAAAAATCTATTCCCTATGCACCTCATTTAAAATAAAAGAAACATCATCTGAAATTTTGAAGTATAACAGAAAACATATGTTTTTCCACATTTGTGATATTAAAAGCAAACACGGTCCATTTATATTTTTATTCCAAATCAAATTTCATTTCCATTAATGTGACACTGTCATTTTAAAGGGGAATGAGATATTTTCCTTTTCGAATTGCAAAAGCAAGAATAGAACTTTTTAATTTTAATACATTTTTTCATAAACTATAATCCATGACTATACATGGATGATACAACACATGAGGTCACTAAAATATCCACATAATAAGGGAAATGAAAATAACAACCTAGGAGTTACATTGTAACAAGACTCTCATTCATCACTTCAAGCATCTAAGTGCCAATAGGCATGGATAAACCTAAATGATCATGAATAATTGTAATGGATCAGACCTCTCCGGCCCATTCCATTGTCAAAAGAAGGCCACAAAGTGTTACGAAGGGTAAAATGGACTTTTCCCAAACTTTCCAAAATTTTGAAACTACACACCGTGTAGTTTGTGTACAGGTTGTGTACCCCCTTTCCAGGTATACCCCGTGTTGCAGGCCGTGTCCTCGCCGTGTGAAGTAAATGAGTACACTCCGTGTAGTGTAAGTACACTCCGTGTACCCCCTTGCCGGGTATACCCCATGTCGCAGGCTGTGTCCTTGCCAGGTGCAATAAATGGGTGCACGCAATGTGACCAGTACTACACACCGTGTAGTCCTTCCCCTCGTACACATTCCCGTGTGTTGACCAGTCAACGGTTGTGTTCCGTGTTGGAGCCGTGTGAAATAAATGAATGCACTTCATGTGTCCAAACTACATGTCATGTAGTCTTTCCCCTCATATGTTTTACCCTCAAACTGTGTGTTGACCAGTCAGTAGTCGTGAAGCCGTGTCGGAAGCCGCGTGGAGACCGTGTGAAATAACCGAGTACACGCAATGTACCGTAAAGTACACGCCATGTAGTTTTTCTTTTCTCACCTATAAAAGGAGGGGTCCCCTCATCCTTTTCAACTCACCCCTCTCCTCCCCATTCCACTGATCAGAGTTCTCCCAGGAGACTTGAAGGCTCTTTCTTCCATAACATCTTTGTCTGTGCTCTGATTTACGATCCATCAGCGGCCACGGGATCGTAACGACAAGGCAGAACTTCCGATCATGGATCTTTTGTCTTTCCTTCGGCCTTTCCTTTATGACTTCCACCCGAGGAGGTTTTTCCGGGAACCGACAGAAGTGACGGACGCCGAAGGATGTCTTCTAAAGTTGATATGGGGGAGCGTTGCGATAGGAATCTGTTGATGTAGAGATCTTACATTTGTCTCTCTAAATTGTGTATCATGTGGAGTGGGTTTCCTCTTATTTTTTGAAACACAGTCGAACCGGTTTAATGAAGATAATAACTGGCTTATATAGCGGGGATGGGAAGTTTGTGATTACTGTTACTTTACTTTTTATATCCTGTGATATCATGTTTTGAATTGAATAGGATTATACCTACTAAAATTTACGGTCGTTGGGGGCCTTTGCTTGCGTAATTAAATGTTTCCCTATATTTATAGACCGTTTTGGTAAATGGAACCTTGTTAGATGTGGAATTTGGTTAATCACGTAAATTTGGATGATTAAATGAAAATATGGAACCCTTGTGTGGTCACCCCGGTTAAAAAAAATGGAATAATGAAGATGTGGGTGTTGGCTTGGATACATGGCATGTGATGGGGGTGTTTTGTGGGTTGTTGTGAATCAGGTGGGCCGTGGGATGCGGTTGGCTTGGTTGTGGGTTGGTGTGAATTTTATGTTAGTGATGGGAAGTGGGGCTGCAATAAATGGTATTAAAGGGACAATGATGTACATGTTTCGGTGTGATTGTGGTTATGGTGGTTGGCAGCGGGGCTACAGGTATGGGATTGAATGAGAATGGACTATGGGTTGTGAATAATAAATAAAAAGTGGATGAGTTAATGAATTGTGGGGCATGGTAATGGAATGGGAATAATAATCAATGGGGTTGGTTGGTTAATAAGAAGGCACTTGGTTATTTTTCTTGTGTTTTCCAAATGTTATTTTTGGATGGCAGGGATATGTTTTACGAACGATCAATGTGGTTGGTTGTGGATAGTTTCCCAGTAGTTAAGGAACTAAATAAACTAATTCTGCTGAAACATGAAAACCTAAATGGGGTTGTGGTTGTTTGTTTTATACATGCTTCGTAGTAGAAGTGCCGAGGTACGTGCTCAGTTTCTCTGTTTAGAAGCCATAGGTTGGGCTGTGTGTTTGGTATGCATATATATATCTGTATCTTTGTGTTTTGACGCACCCCACCGATGTTGAGCACAAAGTGCCGAACACTCTTATTTCATGGGATATGATGTTTTCCCATAGTTACTAGATCCTTCGAGCTCCTTCTTCTCTAGGCTGATATGGCTTGAGGCGAACATACACCTAAGACCCTTCAGGTAGGTTTCAATTTGGGTGGTTTTACCCAAGACTCTTCGGGCAGGTTCTACTGTTTCAAAAGAATCTTCAGGATGAGGCACAGGTGTGTGCGAGCAGGATATGTAGTTGTGAGGCCCAGGAGTGTGCGAGCGGGATACGTGGTTGTGAGGCCCAGGTGTGTGTGGGCGGGATACGTGGTTGTGAGGCCCAGGTGTGTGTGGGCTGGATACTTGGTTGTGAGGCCCAGGTGTGTGCGGGCGGGATACGTGGTTGTGAGGACTAGGTGTGTGCGGGTGGGATGTGTGGTTTGTGTGGCCTAGGTGTGTGCGGGCGGGGAGAGTGTGGTAGCGTTAGGACGTTCGCCATTAGGAAGAGTAGCTAACTACTAGGAAATGGTGTGGGGTACCCAATACTCTTGTTTTTTATATACTACTACCTGTTGTGATTGTGTTTTTTGTGAGTGTGGTTAGTGAGGTTTGGTGGATAGAATTCCATCCTAGGTTTCTTCTATTGTTCTTACGGGACATTAGGATGTCTCCCCACTTATGCATGAGATCTTTAGGTTTCCCTACTGAGTATACTTGTATGGTCACCCAACGTTTACTTTCAGGTTTCCAGGAGGACTACCAGGGCCGTGCGGGACCCTACTAGTCAGACAGTTGGAGTTGTTGTTGTTGTTGTACACTTGTTTCTTTTGGTATTGTACTTTGAGCTTTCTTGTACTTGCACCTTGTTATAAAATTGTTTAAACATGCATTTGGGATTGGGTTGGGTTTATTTATATACTCTTGTTATTTTCCTTTTTGGTGGTTGACTTGTCCTATCTCCCGATCATAAAATAATAAAAGGGTAATGCCTCCCATATTTGTGTAAACTCATACCCTTAGTGCTAGTCGCCTACCCGGGGCCTACTGGAGGCGGGACTCGGGGGTCATTATCTCCCTTTCAACATTGCCAGCTCAGGAGGGGAATCTTTGGTGGGAGGGGTCGTGACAGAATGGTATCAAAGGTGATGGTCAAGAGATAGGATGGAGTCTGGAGTTAGTAACAGTGAGGATTGCATGGGATGGTAGGGCAACAGTGTTAGTTTATCTTGGTGCGTGAAATTGTACAGGGAAGACCAGCTAAGACACGGGATTTTAGGGCCCCCCGTGAACCGATTCAAGGACTCTGGGCCTACTGAACGACCAAGTGAGACTACATTGATTGCAGGGTAGAGACCCTAGGGAAGGTACATGAATCATCATGATTGTGTTTTACTTGATTTGGGTGTTCTTGGATTGAAATTGAATTAAAATGTTAAAAAATAAAACCTTGATTTTTTCCTTACTACTTGGTCTTAGGCGATCCTTGTTTACCATACAGCAATGGCACCTGGACATCGTCCCCAGGTGGCTCAGACGACCGAGGTCCAACAGATTCAGGCGGTTGATCAGTTGAGGATTGACTGAGAGGAGGAAGATATCCAGTTGCAGAAGCCTCTCCATTCTTTTCAGCGGACCCTCATGAATTACAAGGGTAGAACTTCGAATACGTAGATGGAGGGGTGGCTTGAGGAGCTATGGATCACTTTTACTTTGATCTGTGCTCTGAGGGAGTACTAGGATTCCCTAGCATTCAGTCAGCTGAGAGGTCCGGCGCGACAGTGGTGGATGCTCTACCTCAGATAGAGGATAGAGGCAGAGGTTCCATGGGCTAACATTGAGAAGGAATTCTGAGAGGAATTCCTTTCTCCCTGATCAACGTGGAGAAGCGGTATGAGTTACTCTCCCTTCAGTAGGGTATTATGTCAGTACGAGAATTGGGGATCAATTTCTAGGATCTCTTATGCTTTTCTCCGGATCTCTTTCCGAATGAGGAGTCTCGGGTGAGACGTTTGGAGGAGGCGCTTCGTCCTTCGCTCTAGTATGCTGTCACCCCTTCACCCTTCCGACGTACTAGGTGGTACAGAAGAAGTCAGAGGTTGTAGAGAGGATTCACTCGCTAGGAGGAGCACCCTGATAGGGGATCCATCCGGGCTCGTCGAAGGGGAAAGAAGTCAGCAGCAGGTCTCCCGTGACGGGAACTTCCAGGTTTAGGCCAGTGGGGTGCAGGCCCGAGTAGTTCCAGTTCAGATCTTCTGGTCCTCGTCCATTTTTCATGAGCCAAGGACCAAAGTGTTTTTCTTATGGAGGTTTCTGGCACGTACAGAGTCGGTGCCCAACCCGAGATCAGTACGGTGGAGGTAGGCAGGTTCAGCGCCCACCTCAGCAGCACCAGTTTCCGATGAGGCCCTTCAAGCAGCAACAGGACCATGCTCCTCCGGGGGCAGACTTTGTGGGAGGAGGCCGTCCTCAGGGTGCTTCTCAGGGACCTCGACCAGGGCGTGGTCGGGGAGATGGACGACATCAGAGAGGCAGAGGAGCTGGGCGTGGACAGTTGCACATAGTAGAGTTGATAGCTCCGGCATGACCAGAGGTGGTGCGAGGTACGATTTGTTTGTTCAACACTCTCGTTTCTACTTTGTTTGATTCGGGAGCTTCACACTCCTTTTTGCACCTGGTCTATCCCATACTTTGGGACTAGACGTAGAGATACTTTCCGTACCATTGGTGCTGAGTACACTAGTTGGAGGCCAGATCAGCGTATCTTGTGTTTCCTGGAGATGTGGGCTGATGTTGGGACCACATCAATCTAGTGGAGACCTTTTTCTATTATAGATGCAGCCATACGATGTCATCATAGGCATCGACTAGTTGTTTTCTATTAGTGTTGTTATCGAATACTTCAAGAGAAGAGTCGTGTTCTCCGAAGTGGATGGGAAGTGCGTATCTTTTGTTGGCGAGAGGAGCTATCATGTGGGAATCCGGCATGTGAAGCCTCTCCTTTCCTTGTTAGGCAGATTATCGGTGGTTCGATCTGATATAGAGATGATGGAAGTCCCGATGGTTTTTGGGGAGTTCCTCGATGTTTTTCCTGAGGAGGTTGTGACTTTACCCCCCGACGTGACGTTGAGTTTGGGATAGACTTACATTCTGCTGCCAGTCCGATTTCAATGTCCCCTTATCGGATGGAACCTTCAGAGTTGTGGGAGTTTCTGATTCAGATTGACGATCTGATGGAAAAGGGTTTTGTTCGACCTAGAGTATCGCCATGGGGAGTTGTAGTTTCATTCGTGAAAAAGGCAGATGGTGGCCTCAGTATATGCATAGACTACCGAAGGTTGAACCAGGTAACTGTCAAGAACGGTTACCCCCTTCCAAGGATAGATGATCACTTCGACCAACTGAGGGGAAAAGGTTGGTTTTCTAAGATTGATCTACGATCTGGATATCATCTGCTGAGGGTAAAGGACAATGACATCTCGAAGACGGCTTTCAGGTGCAGGTATGGGGACATCGAGTTTGTAGTGATGTCGTTTGGTGTTACGAATGCACCGGCTGTGTTCATGGGACTTATGAACTTTGTCTTTCGAGTGTTTCTAGACCAGTTTGTCGTTGTGTTTATCAATGACATCCTGATCTACTCAAGATCAGAGGAGGAGAACGTCGAGTATCTCAGGGCAGACTTAGAAGTCCTTCGACACCACCAGCTTTATGCGAAATTTTCAAAGTGTAAGTTCATGACACAAGAAGTACACTTCCTTGGGCACATAGTGTCTCAACATGGAGTGTCAGTGGACCCGTCGAAGGTGGAGGAAGTCGTTTCTTGGGCAGCACCCAAGAGTGTGGCAGAAGTTCTTAGTTTCCTGGGGTTAGCAGGTTACTATCGAAGGTTCGTTTCATACATCTCTCAAGTTTCTTCTCCATTGAAAACTTTGACATGGAAGAACCGGGTCTTCCTATGGTGTGGAAAACGCCTGAAGGCTTTTTACTACCTGAAGGAGAAGTTGCTCAGTGCTCCTGTACTTAGGTTACCAGAGGAAGGGTTGTTTTATGAGGTGTTTTGTGATGCTTCTCTCCTTGGTCTGGGGTGCATGTTGATGCAGAAGAAAGGAGTGATCTGTTATGGGTTTAGGTAGTTATTCCCTCACGAGCATAACTATGCCACCCATGACCTAGAGCTTGCTACAGTAGTATTCGCACTGAATTTGTGGCTACATTACCTCTTTGGGGAGCACTTTGGGGTCTTCTCAGATCACAAGAGCCTGCGTTATATCTTCTCCCAGTGTGACCTGAACCTGCGGCAGCGGAGATGGGTCAAATTTCTCTAAGACTATGACATTGAGATATCTTACACTGAATGTAAACAAAATGTTGTGGTTGATGCCCTGAACATGAGGTCACATAAAAAAGTGGTTCAGGAATCCACTGATGCTTGGAAGGTAATGGGAGAGTTGGCTGCCTTGCACTTAGATTCCAGGGTAGAAAGTGTTAGAGGATGTTTGTTTTAGATGACGGTGCAGTCCTCCTTATTGCAGTACGTGGAAGATTCTCAGTGGGGGGACTCCAAGGCGGAAGTGATGCGGGATCATGTTGATCAGGGGAACTCTCCAGAAGGATGGTCAGAGGACAGCCGAGATCGAATGATTTTCCATGGAATATTGTTTGTTCCTGAGGCGATGCGTGAGGGAGTTCTCCGTGAATTCCATAACTCGTCCTTGGCGGTACATCTGGGAGTTTAAAAAATGTACCGTGGCCTAAGGGAACTGTTTTGGTGGCCCGAGGTGAAACGGGCAGTGGCGGAGTTTGTGGCTAAATGACTAGTGTGTCAGCAAGTGAAGGATGAACACATTGTTCCCAGTGGGTTGTTTCATCCTTTTGATATCCCCGAGTGGAAGTGGGATGAAATCTCAATAGACTTCGTCACAGGACTACCCAAAGCTCAGGGAGGTTATGATGCAATCTGGGTAGTGGTGGATCGATTGACGAAATCAGCTCACTTCTTAGAAATTAAGGAGTCGGGCCCAGTGAGTACCTTAGCACAGAGGTACGTAGACGAGGTGGTGCGTTTTCATGGAGTTCCAAAGACCATCGTCTCAAATCGGGATTCTCAGTTTACCTCAGAGTCTGGAGGGGGTTACTTCATGCTTTTGGCACCCAGCTACGCCTTAGCACTGCTTTCCACCCCCACCCCGATGGGCAGACAGAGCGGCCTATCCAGACGCTGGAGGACATGTTGCGAGCATTCGTTCTGGATTTCAGAGGATCATGGGTACGAAACATGCCTTTAGTAGTGTTTTCCTACAACAACAGCTTCCACTCTACTATTGGCATGGCACCATTTGAAGCTTTTTATGGGATACCATGTCGTTCACCCATTTTCTAGGAAGTGGTTGGTGAGATAGGTGCTCTTGGGCCAGAGGTAGTGCAGAGCACCACAGAGAAATTCCTGCTCGTACGTGAAAGGATGAAAGTGGCTCAGGACCACTAGAAGTCTTATGCTGACCGTCAGAGGAGGCCCTTGGAGTTCGAGGTGGTAGATCATGTGTTATTGAAGGTTTCCCCTCGACGGGGGAAGCGGTGGTTTGGGAAAGGGAGCAAGCTCTCACCTATGTTCATCGGACCTTTTGAGGTGCTGAGGCAAGTCGGTGAGGTGGCATATCAGCAGGTCCTACCACCTCAGTTGGAGAAGGTTCATGACGTCTTCCACGTCTCCCAGCTTCGTCGGTACTTACACTAAGACTCTCATGATATAGACTGGGGAGAGTTAGAAATGGGAGACAACGTGACCTTCGAGGAATGACCAGTCAGAATCGAGGATCGTAAAGAGAAGGTGCTTTGTGGACGAACCATTCTGTTGGTTCATGTGTTGTGGAGGCCTGGCGGCCTCGAGGGGAGCTATTGGGAGAGGGAGACCTAGATGCACTCTCAGTACGCGGAGTTGTTTTGACTTGTATTTTAACTTGTTCTTCTGAGGTTTGTGTTGATGTTATACTCTGTATGTATGATATATGGAATGCTTGGCTTGTCGGTTGTGAGACCTTTTGTTTCCTTGTTCCGTGGTAATGTGTAACATGTCCGGATGTGTGGGGAAAGGGAAAAACCTGATCCTTAATCAAGACGAATTAATGCAGATGCGATTGAACCTGTGCGGGTGAGTCAGTGCAGCCTAATGTAGATAATATCTCGACATAGGAGAAGGAATTTTTTTCCCCAAAACCACATGTTCGGGAAGTGTGTTGGTTGTGTGGTGTTGGGGGTAGTGGAGTTGAAAGATCCTAATGTATAAAAGTGGGAAGACCCAATTATTAATCGAGACGCATTAATGAGGATGTGATTAAACTCGTACAGGCAAGTCAGTGCCACCTAAAGCAGATAATATCTCGATATAGGAGAAGGAATTCCAAACACATATGATTAGGGTTGTTGGTAGGGTTCTTATTACAATGAGAACCCTAATAGTTATCTTGTTGTATTCCTCTGGTTTTGTTTTTGAATTCTTGAGGACAAGAATGTTTTAACAGGTATGTCATGTAATGGCTCGAACCTCTCCAGCCCATTCCTTTGTCAAAAGAAGGCCACGGAGTGTTCTGGAGGGTAAAATGGACTTTTCCCACACTTTCCAGAGTTTTGAAACTACACGCCGTGTAGTTTGAGTACACGCAGTGTAACCCCTTGCTGGGTATACCCCGTGTTGCAGGCCGTGTCCTCACCATGTGAGGTAAATGAGTACACAACGTGTAGTGTAAGTACACGTTGTGTACTGCCTTGCCGGGTATACCCCGTTTCGTAGGTTGTGTCCTTGCTATGTGCAATAAATGGGTTCATGTCGTGTGTCTAGTACTACACGCCGTGTAGTACTTCCTCACTTATGTGTTACCATGTGTTGACCAATCAACGACCGTGTGCCGTGTTGGAGCCATGTGAAATAAATGAGTGCACACTGTGTGTCCAAACTACAAACCGTGTAGTCTTTCCCCGCGTATGTGTTACCCTCAAATGGTGTGTTGACCAGTCAACAGCCGCGGAGCTATGTTGGAAGCCGCGTGGAGACCATCTGAAATAACCGAGTACACGTCGTGTACCGTAATGTACACACCGTGTACTTTTGCTTTTCTCGCCTATAAAAGGAGGGGTCCCCTCCTCCTTTTCAACTCACCCCTCTCCTACCCTTTCCTCTGAGTAGAGTTCTCCCAGGAGACTCGAAGGCTCTTTCTTCCATAACTTCATCGTCTGAGCTCTAATTTACGATCCATCAGCGGCCACGAGATCATAACGATGAGGAAGAACTTCCGAGCTTGGATCCGTTGTCTTTCCTTCGGCCTTTCCTTTCCAACTTCCACCCGCGGAGGATTTACCAGGACCCGACAAAAGTGACGGATGCCGACAGACAACTTCTAAAGTTGATCTGTGGGAGCGTTGCGATCGGAACATGTTGAGGTAGGGATCTTACTTTTGTATCTTTAAATTGTCTATCATGCATGGTGGGATTCCTCTTGTTTTATGAAACACTGTCGAACCAGTTTAATGAAGATAATAACTGTCTTATATAACGGGTATGGGACTTTTGCGATTACTCTTACTTTAATTTTTATATCCTGTGATATCAGGTTGTGAATTTAATAGGCTTATGCCTACTGAAAATCACAGTCGTTGGGGGCCTTTTCTTGCACAATTAAATGTTACCCTATCTTTCTAGACCGTTTTTTGTAAATGGAACCTTGTTATATGTGGAATTTGGTTAATCACGTAAATTTGGATGATTAAATGAAAATATGGATCCCTTGTGTGATCACCCTGGTTAAAAAATGGAATAATGAACATGTGGGAGTTGGCTAGGATACATGGCATGTGATGGGGGTGTTTTTTGGGTTGTTGTGAATCAGGTGAGCAGTGGGCTGTGGTTGGGTTGGTTGTGGGTTGGTGTGAATGTTATGTTACTGATGGGCAGCAGGGCTACAATAAATGGTATTAAAGGGATAATGATGTATGAGTTTCGGTGTGATTGTGGTTATGGTGGTTGGCAGTGGGGCTGCAGGGATGGGTTTGAATGTGAACGGACTATGGGTTGTGAATAATAAATAAAGGGGAAGAGTTAATGAAGGGTGAGGCATGGTAATGGAACGGGAATAATAATCAATGGAGTTGGTTGGTTAATAAGAAGGGAATTTGTTGTGTTGATTGTGTTTTCCTAACTTGATTTGTGGATGACGGGGATATGTTTTACGAACGATCGATGTGGTTGGTTATGGATAGTTTCCCAGTAGTTAAGAAATAAAAAAAATAATTATGCTGAAATGTGAAAACCTAAATGGGGTTGGGGTTTTTTGTTGTATGCATGCTTCATAGTAGCAGTGCCGAGGCACGTGCTCAGTTTCTCTGTTTAAAAGCCATAGTTTGGGATATGTGTTTGGTATACATATATATATATATATATCTTTTTCTTTTGATGAACCCCACCCATGTTGAGAACTTAGTGTCGAACACTCCAATTTAATGGGAGAGGGTGTTTTCCCATTGTTACTAGCTCCTTCCTGCTCCTTCTTCCCTAGGCTGTGATGGCTTGAGGCGACCTTGCACCTAAGACCCTTCAGGTAGGTTCGATTGGGGTGGTTTTAGCCCAAGACTCTTTGGGCAGTTTCTACTGTTTCCCAAGAATCTTCGGGATGAGGCCCAGGTGTGTGCAGGCGGGATACATGGTTCTGAGGCCCAGGTGTGTGCGGGCGGGATACGTGGTTGTGAGCCCCAGGTGTGTGCGGGTGGGAAACATGTTTGTGAGGCCCAGGTGTGTGCGGGTGGGATGTGTGGTTTGTGAGGCCGAAGTGTGTGCAGGCGGGGAAAGTGTGGCAGCGTCAGGACGTTCGCCATTAGGAAGAGCAGCTAACTACTGGGAAATGATGTGGGGTACCCAATACTCTTGTTTCTTATATACTACTACCTGTTGTGATTGTGTTTTTGGCGAGGGTGGCTGGTGAGGTTGGGTGGATAGAATTCCTTGCTAGGTTTTTTCTATTGTTCTCACGGGACATTAGGATGTCTCCCCACTTTTGCATGAGAGCTTTAGGTTTCCCTACTGAGTATACTTGTATGCTCACCCTAAGTTTACTTTCAGGTTTCCAGGATGGCTACCAGGGCCTTGAGGGACCCTACTAGTAAGACAGTTGGAGATGTTGTTGTTGTTGTACACTTGTGTCTTTTCGTATTGTACTTTGAGCTTTCTTGTACTTGCACCTTGTTATAAAATTTTTTAAACATGCATGTAGGCTTGGGTTGGGTTTATTTCTATAAACTTGTTGGTTTCCTTTTTGGTGGTTGACTTGTCCTATTTCCAGATCATAAAATAATAAAAGGGCAATGCCTCCTATATTTGTTAAAACTCATACCCTTGGTGTTAGTCGCCATCCCGGGGCCTATTGGAGGCGGGACTCAGGGGTCATTATCTCCCTTTCACCATTTCCAGCTCAGGAGGGGAATCATTGGTGGGAGGGGGTTGTGAAAATAATCCAAAACATACTATTACATGGGACCCATACCTGGAAGCTTGACTCACATGATGAAATAAAAGTGACCTAAATTCTCCCCTAAACCCTAACTAAATACAAACTAAGGTGAAAATTCTATATCAATAATCCCAATGTGTCAACCTATTATGGGCCACAATCTAGTTCATAATATAGCCAATACATCAATCATTTTGTGAAAACTCACTAACTATGCATGATTATAATGTCTCTCTTATAAAGGTGGTGAGACAACTGATTCCAACCATGAAACCAGTCACATGCATATATAATAACTATTCAACAACACGCTCCACACTGAGACACTACAATGATCTATCTATTTCTACAAAACACATAAGTCATGAAGGATTCATTATAGGGGATCTCTGTTACATACAATGTAAATGAGCCACCTGTATTCCACATAGAGAATATCCCACCAATTCAATATTAATAAATAAATATGGAAATATGATTTTCCATATAGGGTTGTCATGGTAAACAATTAAAATATTTTAGTGAAATTTCTAAATGGGCCTTTCAACATTTCTTTCAAAAAAGCATCGCTTTAATGGAAAAAAATCTACCATTATAATATTGTCTAAACATAAGATTTTACACGTCAAAATAATTTTCAAAACTCAATGAAACACTCTCATCACACAAACATTTCAACTCAATTATTATAAAATGCCTAGGTGTCCATTAACGATCACCACATTAGAAACCACATTAGAAATCCAAAACACATTCCGTATTGAAAACAAAACCAATTGGGAATCCCATAAAAATAAACAAAAACCACTTTTAAAATTTCAAAAATATATTGAAAATCCAAACCAGTTTTTTTATATCATAATCACCTATAAAACCCATCTTGTCATTTTCTCAAAAATATGGTGTGAACAATATAACAAAAAAATACTAGTAATCACAAATGAATGAAATAATAAACATTTTTCACAACCAATAATTGTACCAAGAAGCATATATCCGTATTTAATACTTAAAGAAGGTATGTAATGAAATAAATAAATTATTATTAAATTAAAATGTCATGTTCAGTGGAAACCTACCTCAAATCCATGGCGTATAAACGCCGCACACCAAAAAATACACCACTATGATACCAAGAGACAAGATCTATCAAGTATAACCATAAATGAAAAAACATCAAATTTTATAACAACCATTTGTATAAAAATCATCCAAACATGGCCACTAGGGATATACAAGAAAGTGAAATGAATTAAAAAATATGAGAAAAAGAGAGGATCCCTAACCTTTCAAACATTGTGAAGATTCACCACGAAACTATAGTGAAATCCACATAGAGTGGCTTAGAGGACCCAAAAATCACATTATAGAAATTTTCAAAGTAGGTTTTTAATGACAGAGGATAATAGAAGAAATCCTAATTAAAAATATTGATAAAATCCTAAAATAACCTTTCTCGAGTGTGTTTCTCATTTTTCCCCCACAGATTACCATTTTTGGACAAACCGTGTGATTTCCAATTATCATCTACTTCTCAGGATACAAACATTAGATTCATGTCTTTATAAATTTTACTTAAACAATGAAATCCCTTGAAAGCATAAATTTATTATTAAACTAATCATGTTCCTTAACCACGTAACCTAGAAAAATTCCTCCAATATATTTCATTTTCACCCCAAAACTCTTCCAAATCAATGGGATACACCATCGAAAAAACATACCCCATATAATGTTTCCAATATGAGTGTTATAATCTCATATTTTAAGAACAATACTCATGATAACTTTTATTATAACCAATAATAGGTCTACAAATCTCCAAAACCTAATATTTAAATATGGAACACCCGAACTCGAGATAAAAACCAAAAGAAAAAGGTACTCTCGGAAATATGATGAAAACAAAAAACTGAGTCTGGCCTGTGTAGTTTTATTATGGTTTCTTAATACTACTATATAGAGAAAATTGATCATACATTTAAGGAAATACACTTTTGAAAGACATTTCTGAATGAAATTCTTCCTAATGAATATATTCCTTTTAAAATCTATCCAATAGTATTACAATTATAGAAAATGAATAAAACTAAATAATCTGAATATATGATTTCCATATCCTTTTTAATATATATAATATTTGAAACATAATTTTGAAATATATACACTCATGAGAATCCATAATCATGTCCAAATTATCACTAAAATAATGAAATTTGTTTTGGAGTTTTCATATTAACCAAAACATACATCCATATGGGAATCCATATCTATTCATTTATGAGATTCATCATTAGAAGAAATGGAGTTATGTTCTTTGGAATATACACTTTCCTTATTTGATCATAAATTATTCTTTTCATATTAATTTATTTATGGTTTACTATTTTTTTTATTGTTTTTAGTTTTCAGTATATGATTATATATAATTTTTATTCATTTATTTGTTGGTTTATACAGTTTCTGGAAGTATCAAAATTTATGTTTTCCATACTTGAGAAAAACTTTGAATCAAATTACTTCATTGGGTATCATGAATTGTCAAGGAATGTTATATTATATATAAAGACCCATCCTTAAAACATTACATAATCTTTAATTAGATGAAAAATTCACATTGAGGATATTTTCAGGTTTAGAGTTTTAGGGAATTAGGCAATAACTATTAAATTACATAATAAGAATTTCAAAGTAGACACTTTTACTCAGTTTGTTTTTTAAAAAAAATCATTAAAAATGATTCATGTATATTTCTATGTTATAAAAGCATGAGTTTTCCTTTATCCCATCCTTGAACCTATTCGACTTTAAGTCCTATAAAAAACATTTCAAAAAATGATATCAGCATAAAAATCTCAGTAAGGGTTATAAAACGAAGAAAGAAAAGCATAGTTCATCATTTCAAACATAACATAATCTTTTTAAAATTCCTCATGAAATAGTAATATTTATGAATAATACAAAGAGAACATAAAACATAAAGGTAACTTTTGGCATTCATATCATTCTTACATTGTAGCTATCACATGTACATAGGGAATTACATATGTAATATCCATCATAGTATATTCCCAAAATCTCTTAGGAGAATCATTCATGCTTACCTCCGTCTCATTACCCAATGTAGAGGATAGCTATCTCGGGCTCACACACCCTTAGATGATTATAGAACCACTCATATACGTAAACAATTCCCATGAACCATAACACCTAAAACCAGAATAAGGGAAAGATAACATTTCAACATTTCAATCACAATATATCATTTCCAGATATTGAAATAATCAATTCTTTCTCAACACCATTTTCAATACCAAAATAAGTAAAAAATTATATAGTATTTATTTTCCTTAAATAAAACACTACGTCTTGTTAAGGAAGCCAAATATAAAATAATACTTGTGGTAGTGGAAAGGTCATTGTCACCAATTACGTTTAAAGGAAACATTATTTTTTTTGTTTAGTAAAAATCATCGTAGAAAAAGGTTCCCACTAAATTAAATTAAAATTCAACGGTGTTTATATTGTCTATAAAAAAAGTCGTGTATTAAAAAAAATATTCCGCAAGGAAATGAGATTGAGACAAAGTCCCTTACCTCGTGTTCGACTTCACTTGTTCATTCATTAATATTCATAATAATAAACTAAATTTAATTAATAAATTATTAAGAACCTATTTCAAGTTTATTTTTACATTCATATCACATATTGCCTTGTTTTTTACATTATGTATTCATTTATGTTAATAATGGTTGTTTTGTTGATATTTGGCACTTAAGTCAAAAATGAACTTCTTATATTTACAAGTTGTTAATGTGGTCAAAATTCCATAATATGTAGAATGATATTAATGATTTATATATCATATATATCTTATATATCCAATATACATATATATGTAGTTATAACAGTACATAACATTTGGAGGTATGAAATGAAATTCACCATTCATGGAGACGGTAAGTCGTACGTACCCATGAACGCTACTTTCATTTCTATTCATTATTTTAAATGAATTAAAACATAATTATACAAATGTATAATATAATTCCAGTATAAAATAATATATAATATCATTATCTCTATCCTTTATACATCCAACATATGGCATAAATGGGTCATATCACTTTGAGAGGGTAGTAGTCCGCTCTTCCACAAATGAAATTATCGTGTTTACCACTAATGGAAACCATAAAGTTATGATATAAATGAAAAATATGGAATCATAAACAAAATATAAACATATTATATATAATATATAAATACAGTGCCATCTTAATGGCCACCATGAGAGATGGTAGGAGATAATTGAACAATCATCGTTTCGTGATGTGTTAATTTTCCATCCACAAAAACAGTATGTTCTTTATCCATTAGATAGTAGTGTGTGTATGTTTAGTTTGAATTATTCTCATAATAACATCTCAGTATATTAAAAATACTGGTGTCGTTAAAAAATATGTAATAAAAGTTTTTAGGAGTTGAAGTAGTAAAATAAATTAAAAGAATGTAAAAGAAGAGGTTACCTTTAATCGGGTAACTCCCTTCGGTTTGATCCAAAATAGTTTATTGTTGTCCCATATGACTAAGGTAAATAATTATAGGATTAAGATATGTATGTTTAGAGAATATTGGGGTAGAGTATGGAAGAGCCAATTGGACTTGAGAGGTGTGAGTAATGGGTTAGAGGTGAGAGCTTTTTAAAAGGGGGAGGAGGGGCTCTTTTGGAAAGTGTGAAAATATTATTTTATTATAAAATTATTATTGGTTTATAAAGCACTAAAAATAATTATTGTCAAAGATAAGTTGACTCATTGTCGAAATAAAAGAATCCAATAATTATTGGATATTTTTTGGATATTGTTTTAATCGTTATAATTATATTTATTTAAATCATTTATTAATTATGAAAACACAACATCATTATAGTGTCATATATAATTTTATTTTTATGATGTCTATAAATTATAAAAAATTACCATGATGTTGGAAATATTTTTATATTTCCAAATAATATTTCATGTCAAATAGATAACTTATATAACCCTATTTAAAAATTAATTTACTAAAGGGTATTTGTTTATGTCATATTTGACATTACATTAAGTTAATTAAAATAATGTGTCATTATCACTCTCAAGTGGCACCATGGGGTCCCAAAATTTACACAAAGAAGTTCATGGTATGATATTTTTCAACCAATAGTATTAGGAAACATGTTTGGGTAATTTTATATTATTATAATAATATTACACTGTGCTTATTTACCATATTTTCCATTTAACCATGGTAAATAAAATTTTTACTGAATTAAATATTCATAATGTCTAAAAATAAATGTTAACTATTTTACCAATTTGGATCTCATAATTATAAATATGGAACCTAGTTTTCCAAATTCAAAACACAAAATTTGTTGAAATTAATATAAAATTAATTCTCACTGTCAGAACAAAAGGCCTGTTTTTAAAAATAGTAACAATCATAATATTGACACTTATTGATGACCAATATCAATGTAAACATACATCCTATGACCATAATTGTATTTAATAGTTAATATCAATCTAATTACACTTTATCATTATAAATAATAAACATTAAAAAGAAATTTTGAATTATAATAGATTATTTTTCACTATTTATTAAAAAATTATTTTTGTAAGAAAAATACCAAAACTTTCATCCAATGTAATTTTTTATGTACCGGTTCAAATGATAAATTTTATTTTGTCAACAGGAATATAAAAAATTGAACAAAACTATATTTAAAGATTCTTTTCCAATAAAAGTTGCTAAATCACCCTTTTAAATAATATTTGAGAATTTAAGCATAAAATAATATTCTTTCTTATTTTATGCCTCAGAAATTTATTGGATAAACGTAAAAACATTTAAAAAACATGTATAATAATATTTTAGTATGTTCTGTTCATTCCAGCGAATAAAACAGCTATACATTAACTACTTTTTTAATAAAAATATTATTATATTATTATTGAGCAACGTAAGATTTCAAAGAAGCCCTTTGTTGCGTATCGGGTATGCCATCAAACATTGCAACCCCTTTAAATTAAAATTAATATTTAATTCAAAAAAATAATAATGAAAATGAAAAGGTGTTATTTCTTTATTTACCTTTGATGTTACATCCTTCCCCACTTTTGGAAATTACTTCCTTGAAATTTTATTCACTTATCAAATAAATGGGGGTATTTATCCCTCATAGCATTTTCAGATTCCCACATTGCCTCCTCAACCATATGGTTTTTATACAAAATTTTTAACTTGTGAATTACTTTATTCCACAACACTTTCTCTCTACAATAAAAAATTTGGACATGTTTTTCCTCATAAGAGAGATTCTCTTTCAACTGAACTATGACAAACCTTATTTTTATTACAACTTATATATGATTTATTACATTGAACCTCACTTGATACAACAAAGAAGATCAAGAGTTTTAGTGTCTTTGGGGATTAGGATCATTACATAAAAACTCGAAACATGAAATAAAATATCTTTATTGAAAACATCCTTTACATGACCACTACATTCCTTCATACTTATCATTGCACGGGATAACCTGAGGACATGCATAAGAAAAGGTTAAGCTATAAAGCCAAGTAAGGGAGTACACATGGAATAACATGAGGAGTAAAATACATGTTAGACAATATGTATATCAATAGAGCATAAGAAAAACATGAACATAAAGGCATGATAAATCATGATAAACATAACATGGAAATGTGGCAACAACACTTAACATGGAATTAGCATGAGCCAAGGCTTATTGCACATGGAGCATGAGTTAATCCACTTTGCACATAAAGCAAGAGTAAACCCTTGTTTCACTTGCCTTAGCATGAGTCAACTCTCATTTCACATGATGTATCATTATACAATACTTTACCCGATGCTTTGGAGCGCTATAAAGGCGCACCCTTCATAAACATTTCATTTCATGCATAAGTGTGTCACATGGATCATGAAACATGGATTCATAAAACATAATAATTTATTCCACGATAAAGTAATGTGAAATTAATACATGAAACTTTACAATCAATAAGTAAATGTACATAAAGGTGAATACCCTTGATGGTGAAATGGGCATGGTATTCACTACACAATGACATCGGCTTAGAAAATCAGTGCGATTTCGGCTGTGTAACGACGTGACATAAGAATTCATAAAAATGTTTGATGAGAGAGAAAGGGGTTCCTCATCATATTTACAGGTAATGGATGATTAGGAGGTCATACAGATACGTTTTCCAATAATTTTAATGTAATTTAGATTCATGATACAAAAATATTTATTGAATGTAAAAGAGGAGAGAGAAGTTCCTTTCGGAATTTCGGCATAGTAACAGGTTTACATGGGAGGTATTTAATGAGAGAGAAAGGGTATACCATACTTAAAAAAATAAAGAGGGCAGTATGAGGTAGGTGAATAACCATACCAAATAATTTATAATAGAAATTAAAAGGGAAAATCAACTTAATGAAAATTGGACAAAAATGAGAAAGGAAGAAAAAACCCTTACTTGGAAGTGTGCTTCCAAATGATAAAGAGAGGCTTGTGAGAGGCTTCTTGGGATCTTGGGGCACCTTGGTAGGATTCTAGAGAGTTTTGTTCAGAGTTTGGCGAAATCAAAAGGTTTTGAGTGAGGAGGAAGTGGGAGCTTTGGTGGGTTTATATAAGAATGGTGAGGAAATTCTTTATTATTTAGGTTTCGGACCCCTTATATTAAATTAATCCAAACCACAAACCATCCCATGGTTTTGCCCATGGTTTTTGGAAAAGAGAAGTGGAAAACAATATTTTATAATTCCAAAGTCCTAAATTCTTAAAATAATATGGTTTCTTATGAGGATGTGAGTCACACTCCCATGGAAATTAATTTCAAATGACAAGGTGTTTAATAAGTCTTGAGGGGTCCATTAATCATTTTAAAAGTAAGTCAAACAAACCCAAAATCACATTATATTAATGGAAAAACATATATTGACTTAACATAAAGCTTATAGTATCTTATTACATCACTATTGGGTCATTATGATGTCATAAAACACATTATATATTTAAACGATATTTAATTTTTACCCAAAAATTTGATTATCTCAGAAAATTATGAAAAATTCCCCATTGGATAATTTTGACGTCCTGATTCTAGAAATAACATTTATTTTATATAAATAATTTTCTAAATATTTTAAATTTTACATTAAAAATAAAAAGCATCATTTATCGAAAATTCACGGGTTTTGACAGAAATGGATTTTAAACCTTAATAAAAATTATAATTGCATTCATAAAATTATAAGATCATTTATATTTAATAAAAAATATTTTAATAAAAAAATATTTTATTAAAATATTATTTAATTTAAAAATCCATTAATTTAATAAAATAGATTTCTTAATTAAATAATAATTAAAAACACTATTTTTACTTTACAAACTATTTACAATGTCTCAAAAATGACAAGGAGGTATATTCATTACTATATACAAAAATAATATACATGAACATAGTACTAGAGATTTGTTACATAACCCCTTAAAATAGCCGCATAAGACCTAAGGGTATGGTGTGCGATGGTGACAGACTCTTGCGGTGGCTCAGCTAACATCACTCGAGTGGTAATTTCTATCAACATCCACTTCTCTCGTAGACGGTCCCGTTCGAGCTGGACATGGTGAAGCTCAGCTTGGGCTTGGTCAAGATCTAAGCCCAAGGACGCCACCTCTTTTCCGAGCTCCGATAAATGGGCTTCGTATGGGGAAATTATACTGGATGAGGCCATCACCTCCTTTGTCTATGTAAAATTGGATGTGGTAAAGCCTTATATTTATACTAACCATGTGATCACTATTCAACGGCTATAAAAGTAACAGTCACAATTATTAACATAAAACCAAAGAAGTTTACATTTTATATAAACATAAAGGTATATTTAATTAGATCAAGAGGGATTTCCATTAATGAAACTTTGGGTCGTTACAATATTCCCCCCCTTAAGAAATTTCACCCACGAAATTTTCCTTTCCCACACTAAAACAGTATTGGGTAACTCAGCTTCATCATTTCCTCCAATTCCCAGGTTGATTCTTCAAACGTGTGGTTTCTCCAAAACTCCTTGATGAGGGGCATTGTCTTATTTCATAGAACTTTTTCCCTACGATATAAGATCGTCACTGGTTTCTCCTCATACGAAATATCATCTTCCAATTGTACCACCTCATATGAGTGTACATGTGAAGGGTCAGTTATGTACTTCCTTAAGAGGGATACATGAAAGACATAATTACTTTAGCCATGGAAGGTGGAAGTGCTAGTCGATAGGCCACAACCCTGACATGATCAAGAATCTCGAAGAGGCCGATGTACCTTGGACTTATCTTCCCTTTACTTCCAAATCTCATGACCTTCTTCCACAGAGATATGCATAGAAACACCATGTCTCTAACTTTAAACTCAATGTCTCGTCGACGATTATCTACATAACTCTTCTATCGACTCTGAGCTTCCATGATAAGCTGCTTAATGGTTTCACATTCTCCACCATTTCCTCGACCATTTCTGGTCCATGTAGCTTACGTTCACCAACCTCATCCCAACATGTCAGTGTTCTGTAACTTTTCCCATACCGGGCTTCATATGGTGCCATTTGGATGCTCGAGTGGGAACTGTTATTATAAGAGAACTCAACCAGAGGAAGTTGTTGATCACATCGTACTTTAAAGTCCATTGAGCATGCTCTCAACATATCCTCAAGTGTTTGGATAGTCCACTTGGATAGGCCATCAGTTTGAGGATGATAGGCTGTATTGAAGTTCAGTTTAGTATTCAGAGCATGTTGAAGACTCTTCCAAAACATAGAGGTGAATCTTGGATCTCGGTCAGACACAATAGATAGTGGTACATTATGCAACCTTACTACTTCCCTGATATATATCTGTGTCGGTTGATCCAATGAGAAATCCTCCCGAATAGCAATGAAGTATGCAGTCTTTATAATACTATCCACAACAACCCAAATTGCATTGTTGTCGTTGGATGTCCTAGGAAGTCTAGTGACAAAGTCCATGTTGATGTTTTCCCATTTCCATTCTGGTATGGGCAATTTTTGCATCATCCCCTTATACTTATACCTATCTGCCTTCAGTTGCTGACACACCAGGAACTTTGATGTATATTCATCAATCTTCTTATTCATATTATCCCACCAAATGTTATCTCGGAGATCTCGATACATCCTTGTGCTCCCAGGGTGAATAGAGAAATTTGAACTATGTGCATCATCCAAAAGTTCCTTCTTCAGCTCCGAACATGATGGAACACATAGTATTTTCTCAAACTGCACAATTCCTTCTTCATTAACATTAAACTCAGAGGATTTACCCTTTTTGATAGTTTCAACATTTTCTTGAATTCCCACATAATCATTTTGAGCATCCTTAAACCATTCCAAAAGAGACGGTTGAGTAATCAGTTGTGAATGAATTGATGATATTCCCTTCTCTACAATTCCCATGTCCATCTTCATCATGTCTAAGAAGATTGGATCCTTCTCAATTCTCATCATTGATAGAATCGCTGTATCCTTTCTACTTAGGGTATTTTCCACCATTGTTCGCTTTCCCGGGGTGGTAATGTATTGAACAGTCATAATCCTTGATGAGATCTATCCATCTTCTATGGCACATATTATCCTCTTTGTGTGTTAATATATATTTAAGACTCTTGTGTTCAGTATATATCTCACATTTATCTCCATAGAGATAATGTCTCCAGATTTTCAAGGCAAAGATCACCGCCGCCAACTCCAGATCATGCATTGGATAGTTTCGCTCATGGATTTTCAACTGCCTTGAGGCATAAGATATCACTTTATCATTCTGCATCAGCACACATCCTAAGCCCTTTTTCGAAGCATCACTGAATACCACAAAAACCTCCCCACTTGTGGGTAAAGTGAGCACGGGCACAGTGATAAGCCTCCTTTTCAACTCCTTGAAGTTTTATTCACATTCCTCAATCCAGGAAATCTTTACTCCCTTTCGAGTTTGCGTGGTAAGAGGGTTGTAAAATCATGAGAAATTTCTCACAAATCGTCGATAATATCCAGCTAACCCAAGAATCTACGGATATCTGTTACCGATGTTGGTCTCAGCCATCCCTCTATTGCATATGTTTTGCCGGGATCCATAGATATCCCATTGCTTGTGATGACATGGCCCAAGAATGAGACCTCCTTCAACCATAACTCGCATTTTCTGTACTTTTCATAGAGCTTCTCCTTGAGAATAGTCTCTTGTACAGTTCTTAATTGCTCCTCATGATCCTCCTAGGTTTCGGAGTATATTATAATATCATCTATTAAGACTACCACAAATTTGCCAAGGTAATCTCTAAAGACTCTATTCATTATGTCCATGAATATTTCTGGGGAATTGGTGAGTCCGAATGGAATTACTATGAATTCATAGTGCCCGTATCCTGTACGAAAAGCAGTCTTGGGGACATCTTCCTTCTTCACCCTTACATGATAACATCCCGACCGCAAATCAACCTTGGACAAGTATTGTGCTCTATGAAGCTGATCGAAGAAGTCAAAAATTCGTGGGAGAGGATACTTGTTCTTTATCGTGATTTTGATAAGTTCACGAAAATCGATGCAAAGCCGCATTGACCCATCATTCTTCTTGACGAAGAGGACTGGTGCACCCCATGGTGAGGCACTTGAGTATATAATCCCTTTATCTAGATTCTCCTGTAGTTGTTTCTTCAGCTCTTAAAGCTCAAAAATATCCATTCAATATGGAGTCTTGGATATTGGTAGCACCCCAGGTATAAGTTCAATTGAGAACACAACATCTCTACCAAGAGGAAGACCAGGCAGTTCTTCGGGAAACACTTCCGCGAATTCCCTCACAATAGGCATTTCTTAAAGGATGGTTTCTTCCTTGGACTCACTAATATGAGCCAGATATGCGTGCTCATAATGCTGCAATATCAACTCTTGAGATGACAGAGCTAAAGGAGATTAATCTTCCCCCTTACACTTTTAAAGAATCGGTGGCTGATTCTCCATATGGAGTGTGATTTCCCTCTCCCAACAATTTATGTTGGCTCTATATAAGGAAATCCAATCCATGCCATGAATTGCATAAAATTCTACCAGAGGGAGTATGACGAGGTTCACCATGAAATTCAATCCACAGATTATAACAGGGAAGGACTTATACACATGGGATGCAATTATTGCCCCATTTTCTATACTCACCGTCATCTTCACTTCATGATTTGTGGTGGTGCTGTGATTTTTCTACTAAAAATTCGAGATATAAAAGAATGCGTAGAACCTAAATCAAAAAGTATGTTTTCTATTCTTGAATGAATAACTAGCGTACCATTCACTGCTTCATTTTCGGGGTTCACATCGGCAGAAGTGACGGAAAAAGCTCTTCCTTGCTATCTTGGAGGTTATTGGTTGCCTCCTAAAACCCTTGTATTAGGGAACTAATTTGAAAAATGACTTGTTTCATTGCATTTGTAGCATTGAAAAACGCGTTGAGGTTCAAACAGAGCATTCCTCTCCTCTTTCGCAACTGCGGGTTTTTCTTGCTGATAGATAATAGCTAGGTGCCATTCTCTTCCACACCTGAAGAATTTCCTCATCCCCTTGAGGCAATTTCCAGGGTTCTTCTTTCCCCACTTTTGGCAAGTGGCGTGCTGGATCTTCTTAGCACCGTTGGATTTATCCATCGGACTACCAGCATTGGAGTCCACCTTACGCTTCTTGTCCCCATGATACCCCTGTGATTCCCCGATCTCCATTTCGACCTTGAGGGAACATCAGACAATTTCCTTATAGCTGTGGAAGTCACAGATCGCTAATTCTTTCTACAATCTAGGCTTCAGCCCACCAAAGAAGCGGTAAACCTTGTATTCGGGGGTAACGGCAAAGCCGAAAGCGTATCGTGCAAGCCTTGTGAAGTTTTCCTCATATTATCCAACAGATTCTTCATCATTCTGCTTGAGGGAAAGGAAGTCCCTTTCCATCTTAAGCTGGAGGGTGTGCGGAAAATATTTATCAAAAAAATTCTTCCAGAAATCCTCCAATTCCAATGCCTCGATCTCCTCCTCAGGCTTCGTATTTTTGATCAACATCCACCATTGATCAGCTTCACCCTCCATACGATAATCATCCAGGAGAACATTCTCTTCTTCCAAACATTGAAGGATGGAGAAGATATTTTCAATGGAGTTGATCCATTGTTCAGTGATCGTGGGATCAGATTATCCACTAAAAGTAGAAGGCCTTGAAAACGGTTGTTAGCCCGAGTCCTCCAATTACCGGCCATTGGCTGGAATAAAAGGAACGTTAGGGGTAACACATAAAGGGTAATCCAAAGACAAAAGTTGATGACTTATAAATAAACTTTTATTTCCTTAGTCATGAGTCTATAGGCTTCAATCTATGATTTTCATGATCTACTTTCTAACATATATTCGTAGAGGAATTTTTTTAATTCCCTTTATAAGGGTTCATACAAAGCTTTTGAATTTACCAAAGCAAATCCTCCGGGAGTGTCGTAACCAATAGTGAAGTAAGGCCCATTGTCATGCACCAGTTCCCGTTTGATTCTTTCTCAAACCGGTGTTTTTGGATTTTACCCCTAGGATACATCTCTTCCAGAGCCGCCTCTACCTGCTCGTATCCAAACAGGGTTTTATTTTCTTGACAAACCACTTACATAGTACTTACCAAAACTTAGGGATGTTTTTATAATACTTTGTCTTGTATCTAAGGCTTTACTAGGGTTTTATAATCCAAAAAATAACTAAACCTATCCTCTGATACCAACTGTCACAACCCTACTTTTTATTACAACTTAAACTTGATTTATTACATAAAACATCACTTGATATAACAAATAAGATCGAGAGGTTTAGTGTCTTTGGTACTTAGGATCATTACATAAAAACATAAAACATGAAATACAACATCTTTATTGAAAACTTTCTATACATGATCACTACATTCCTTTGTACTTAGCATTGCATGGGATAACCTGAGGACATGCATAAGAAAATGGTGAGCTATAAAGCCCCGTAAGGGAGTACACATGTAATAACTTGAGGAGTAAAATACATGTTAGACAATAGGAATATCAATAGAGCATAAGAAAAACATGAACATAAAGGCATGATGAAGCATGATAATCATAACATGGAAATGTGGCAACAACACTTAACAAGGAATTAGCATGAGCCATGTCTCATTACAGATGGAGGATGTGTAAATCCTCAATGCACATAAAGAACGAGTAAACCCTCATTTCACTTGCATTATCATGAGTCAACACTCGTTGCACATGATGTATCATGATACTATACTTTACCCAATGCATTGGATCACTATAAGGGTGCACCCTTCATAAACATTTCATTTCATTCATAAGTGTGTCACATGGATCATTAAAAATGGATTCATAAAACATAATCATTTATTCCACGATATAGGAATGTGGAATTCATACATGAAACATTACAATAAATAAGTAAATGTACAAAAAGATGAATACCCTTGATGGAGAAATGGGCATAATATTCACTACACAATGACATTGGCTTAGAAAATCGGTGCGATTTCGGCAGCGTAACGGTGTGACATAAGAATTCATAAAAATGGATGATGAGAGAGAAAGGGGTTCCTCATCATATTTAAAAGTAATGGAAAATAAGTAGGTCATATAGATACATGTCCCAACAATTGTAATGGAATTTAGTTTCATGATACAAAATTATTACTTGAATGTAAAAGAGGAGAGAGAAGTTCCTTTCGGAATTTCGGCATAGTAACAGGTGTACATGGGAGGCATTTAATGAAAGAGAAAGTGTCTCCCATCATTCAGACATAAAGAGGGTATTATGAGGGAGGTTCAAAACCATACCCCAACATTTATAATCGAAATTAAAAGGGCAAACCAACTTAAATATTATTGGACAAAAATGAGAAAGAAATAAAAAACCCTTACTTGAAAGTGTGCTTCCAAAGGCTAGAGAGAGGATTGTGAGAGGCTTATTGGGAAGTTGGGGAACCTTGGAAAGATTCTAGAGAGTGTAGGGCATATGTTGGACTAACTCCAAAGGTTTTGAGTTAGGAGGAAGTGGGAGCTTGGGTGGGTTTATATAGGAAAGGTGAGGGACTTGTTTATTATTTAGGTTTGGGAACCCTTATATTAAATTAAAACCAAACCAAAAATCATCCCATGGTTTTTGCCAATGGTTTTACGAAAAGGGATGAGGAAAACAATATTTTATAAGGCCAATGTCAGAACTTCTTAAAATAATAGGGTTTCTTATGTGGAGGTTAGTCACACTCCCATGGAAATTAATTTAAAAAGACAAGGTGTTTAATAAGTATTGAGGGGTCCATTAATGGTTTGAGAAGTAAGTAAAAAAACCCAAAATCACATTATTTTAATGGTAAAACATATATTGGTCGAAAATAAAGCTTATAGTATTTTATTAAATAACTATTTGGTCATTATGATGTCATAAAAGACATTATATATTTAAACGGTATTTAATTTTTACCCAAAAATTTGACTGTCTCAGAAAATTATGAAAAATTCGCCGTTGGATAATTTCAACGTCCTGATATCAGAAATAGCATTTATTTTATCTAGGTAATTTTCTAAATATGTTAGTTTTCACATTTAAAATAAAAACCGTCATTTATCGAAAATTCACGGGTTTTCACAGAAATGGCTTTCAAACCTTAATAAAAATTATAATTGCATTCATAAAAGTATAAGATCATTTATATTTAATAAAAATTAATTTTATAATAAAAATAATATTTTATTAAAATATTATTTAATTCAAAAATCCATTAATTTGATAAAATATATTTATTTATTAAATAATTTTTAAAAACACTATTTGTACTTTAAAAACTATTTACAATGTCTCAAAAATGACAAGGAGGTATATTCATTATAATATACAAAAATAATATACATTAACATAGTACTAGAGATTCATTACATAACCCCTTAAAACAGCCACATAAGACCTGAGGGTAAGGTGTGAAATGGTGACAGACTCTTGGGGTGGCTCAGGTAACATCGCTCGAGTGGTAATTTCTATCAACTTTCACTTCTCCCATAGATGGTCCCGTTCGAGCTTGAAATGGTGAAGCTCAGTTTGGGATTGGTCAACAGTGAAGCCCAAGGACTCCACCTCTTTTCTGGCCTCTGATAAATGGGATTTGTATGGGGAAATTCTACTGGATGATGCCATCGCTTCCTTTGTCTAAGTAAAATTGGATGTGTTAATGCCCTATATTTATACTAATCATGTGATCATTGTTCAACGACTATAAATGTAACGGTCACAATTCTTAACATAAAACCATAGAAGATGACATTTTATATAAACATAAAGAGACATTTAATTAGATCAAGAGGGATTTCCATTAATGAAACTTTGGGTCGTTACATGAACTACTTGTGAAATTAAAACATGAGATGGATCTGGCATATTCTTTCACAACATTGAAACAAGAAAAAAATTGTGCACCTGGGACAAACATGGAGGTAAGGCCACTCTGTACGCAACTGATTCAACTATCTATAGGATTTCCTAAGGTCGAATAATACTCGGACAAATCTTTCCCTTCTTACCAAAATGCTTCACCCTTTTCCATAGAGATAATTTGAGATAGACATGATCACCTACCTCAAACGAAAGATCCTTCCTCCGATTATCTTCATAACTTTTTTCTCTACTATGAGCTGTTCTCGTGTGCTTTTGAATCAAATGAACCTTTTATGCCATATCTTCTTCCAATTCTGGTCCCATCATCTTCCTTTAACCTTATTCATCCAAAAAATTTGTAGTTCAACACTACATTCCATATAATGCCACAAATAGAGCCATCTGTATACTGGAATGAAAACTGTTATTATATAAAATTTAAACCAAAGAATGTTGTTGGTCCCAATATCCATGGTAATCTAGTGACAAATCACGTAGCACGTCCTCCAAGGTCGGAATTGTTCGTTTTGAATTCCCATCTGAATGAGGATGAAAAGTTGTACTAAAATTTAATTCATTACCCAATGACTTCTGAAGGACATTGCAAAAGTTGTAAATAAACCTACGATCACGATAAAAATAATGGAGAGGGTAACTCCATGTATCCTAAGTATATCTTTAATATAAAACTGAGAAATTTGATCTAGTGACAAAGTATATCGAAGATGAAGGAAATGGGCAGATTTTTTCAATCGATCAACAGTGACCCAGATTGCATTATTACGTTGAGATTTTGTCGGTAATCCCACAATGAAGTCCAACGATATATTTTCCAATATTCACTCTAGCACTGGTAATGACTGACGCATCCCTTTTGGTAATTTCCACTAATCTTCAACCAGTTGTCATGTCAAACACTTCACAGTAATGTCAACAATATCTCTTTTCATTCCATCCCATGGGAAATACTCTCAAAGACCTCTTCACATATTAGTACTACTAGGATGAACTGAAAATGGATAACTATGAGCTACACATAATAACTCATTCTTCAACTATGAATCACAAGGCCTGTATAATATCTTACAGAATCTCAAAATACAATCATTATCAATGTTAAATTCAGGAAACATACCCTTCTGAACAAACTTTGCCTTTTTTTTAAAACTCATTGTCTTCCTACTATGCTCGCTTAATTATGTCTGATAGAGATGATCTCACGGACACCTCAAACAAAAAAAGAGGTATTTCCTACACTAAAAACTTCTATGCCAATGTTCATCAAATAAAAACCCAGAGTATCTCTTTCAAAATGTAGCTTGGTTAATGAAGCATTACATTTTTAGACACAAATCATTATCCATTTTGTTTGATTTTTCTTGAATAGTAAGGGATAGTACAATAATAATCCTTGATTAATTCCAACCATCTCCTTTATCTCATGTTCAATTATTTCTAAGTGAATATATATATCAATCATATCTTTCTGTATATCATTCTCATTTTATTACTCCATAAAAATGATGCCTCGAAATGTCTAAAGCAAAAACTATAGCATCTAATTCCAAATCATGTGTAGGGTAATTTAACTAATGAGGTTTGAACTGACGTGAAGCATAAGCAATTACCTTATCATTCTGCATAGGGACACAACCCAGTCCATTCAATGAAGCATCCCAATAGATAACAAACTCCACATTTTTGGAAGGTAGTTCCAAATCTATATCATTTACCGATCTTATTTTCAATTCCTCAAAAAAATAATCACATTCTTTTGTCTAAAAAAACTTAACACTTTTTCAAGTTAACATAGTTATTGGGATTGATAACCCTACAAAATTGTCAAAAAAACCTCCTATAATAGCCTACCAAACCAAGAATACTACGAATCTAGGTTATATTGGTGGGTTATGGGCATTCTGCAACAACTTTTGTTTTAGAAGGATCGACAGTTATTCCATTTTTTGAAACAATGTGACCAAGGAATGAAATTTGTTGTAACCAAAACACACACATTCTGAGTTTCATTAAAATTTGCTTTTAATTTATAGTTTGAAAGAAAATACATAAATATATTTTGTGTTATTCTTTACCTTTACCTTTAGAACATACCCAAATATCATCTCTAAACACAACCACTATTTATCACCTCAGTCAATCGATCCATCACTACAACAAACAGTTCATTTCCGATTCCGACCATCACATGTTGCTGATTTAGAAGGTTATTCTCCTCTATATTCCATCCCAACATAGCTTCATTGATTCCTCTACTGAAAACCATTCTGAACATAGAAATATCTTAGGTGAATATACTTGGTAATTTGTAATGGTTTTATCATTTCAGTAAAAACATAAACAAAAAATAATTTATGGATATTAATTTAATAATATTCTAACTTTTAAAGGTGTCTAAAATGACTTTTGATACTAACAATAAGGACCCATCCTTATATAGTCACATAATCTTTAATTAAATGAATAATTCACAATGAGGATCTTTTCGGGTTTAGAGTTTTATAGAATTAGGCCATAACTATTACATTATATCTCAATAATTACAATGTAGAGACTTCTACTCAGTTTCCATTTTTTCTCAAAATAAAAACACATGAAAAAAATATTCATCTCAAGTTCCTTTTCATAGATAGCATGACATTTCCTTGATCCCATCCTTGACCCTATACATATTTATGTATTGTGAAAGACATTTCAAAACATTGGATAAGCATAAAAATCTCAATAACGGTTATAAAACAATGAAATAAAACATTACTTCATCATTACATACATAACATAATATTTTTAACATACATCATGAAATCATAATATTTTTGAATAACACATAGAAAACATCAATCATAAATGTATCTTGTGGAATCTATATCATAATTACATTGTGGATATCATAGCTATATAGACAGTTACATTTAAAATTCATATCATTGTATATTACATAAATCTTTTATGAGAAACATTCACGTTTACATCTGTTACATTACCCAATGAATTAGAGAGCTATCTTGTGCTCACATGCACTTGGTTTATCACGGAACGACCCATATAACTATCAATTCCCAAGAACCATAACACACAAAACAATTATAATGGAAAGATAACATTTCCACATTTCAATCACAATATACAATTTCAATATATTTAAATAATCAATTAATTATCAATACAGTTATCAATACTAAAATATGTAAAAATGGTATATAGTATTTATTTTCCATTAAAAACACTACAACTTGTTAAAGAAGCCAAATATCAAATAATACTAACGGCAGCGGAAAGGCCATTGTCACTGATTCTGTTAAAAAACATTCTTTTTTGTCTTTTAGTAAAACAATTTGTAGAAAAATATTCCCATTAAAATAAATGAAAATTTAAAGTTTTTTATAAAAATTATAAAAGAATTTCGTGTATTAAAACTAAATATGCCTCAATGAATGGAGATTGAGATGAAGTCCCCTACCTCTTGTCCGAATTGACTCGTTCGTTCTTCAATCTCCTGAATAATAAACAAAAGTTAATTTATAATTTCTTAAAAACCTTTTTCATGTTTATAATTCCATTTATAATACATATTTCCCTGTTATAAAGATTATGTAATTATTTATGTTAATAATGGTCGTTTTGTCAATATTTGGCAGTTGAGTCCAAAATGAACTTCTTATATTTACAAGTGTTATATGTGGTCAAAAGTCCGTTATCTATAAAATGGTATTAATTATTTAGATATCATATATATCTTATATATTGAGTTTAAATATTTATTTATAATAGTACATAACATTTGGAGTTATGAAATGAAATACACCGTTCATGGAGACAGTAATCCGTATGAACGCAGGAACACTACTTTCATTTCTATTTATTATTTTAATGGAACTAAAACATAATGATACATAGGTATATTATATATCCAGTATAATATCATATATATAATATCATTAAATGCATCCTTTATTCATTCTACATATGTCATTAACGAGTCATATCACTTTTCAGGGGCAGTAGTCCGCACTTCCTCAAAATGAAATTATCATGTTTATGCATAATGGAAACCATAAAGGTATGATATAAATGAAATAAAAATAAGAATAAAAAGAACATAAAAATAATATATATCATATATAAGTACATTTCCATCTTAATGGCCACCATGAGAGGTGGTAAGAGATAATTGAAGAATCATCATTTCAGGAGGTGTTAATTTTTCATCCACAAAAACTCTATGATCTTTACCCATTAGATTGAGGTGTTATTAAATGTAGTCAGAATACTTCTCATATAAACATCATAGTATATTATTAGTACTATTTTTAATAAAAAATGTAATAAAAATAGTGTAGGTCTCGGATGAGTAAAATAAAATAATAGAACTTAAAAAAGACATTGCCTTTAAATTAGGAAACTCTATTTGGTTTGAATCAAAAGGGTTTAACGAAGTGCCTTCTCATTAATGTAAGGCTTATAGGATGAAGAGTGGGATCTGGAGATATTATTTGGACATATTTTGGATGAGCCAAGTGTCTTGAGAGGTGTGAGTAATGGGGTAGAGGTGACAATTTTTTATAAGGGGGAGGAGGGGCTCTTTAGGAAACTGTAAAAATATTATTTTATTATATAATATTTTTCAATTTCTAAAGGTAAAAAACAAATTATAGTCAATTATAATATGACATATTATGGAAATAAAATCATCCAATAATAATTGGATATGTTTAATATATTTTTGAATCTTTATAATATTATCTATTTAAACCACTTATTAATGAGGTAAACACTGCATCATTATTGTGTCATAAATAATATTATTTATTTTATATCTAAAAATTAAAAAAAATGATGTAGGAAATGATTTTAGATTTCCTAATAATATTTATAGTATAAATTATAACTTATATAACCCTATGTAAAATTAATTTACTAAAATATATTTGTTTATCTCATTTTTCCATTAAGTTATTTAAAATAAAGTGTCATTATCACTCCCATGTGGCTCCATTGGTTTCCAAAATCGACCAAAAGATTCCCATGGTTTTAATTGTATCATACAATAATATAAGAACACATGTAAGGGTAAATTTATATTATTTTAATAATATTGTTTACACTTATTTACCATATTTACCCTTTAACCATGGTAAATAAAATTGTTACTGATATAAATTTTAATAATGTCTAAAAATAAAAGTTAACTATTTACACCACTTGGACCTCCTGAATACAAATATAGAGTCCATTTTTTTGTATTCAAAACAAAAATAGTGGATGAAAATAATTTAATATTAATTCCCGTTGTCAAAACAAAAGGATTGTATTTAAGAAATAATAAATATCCAAAGATTGACACTTATTTATTTCTAATTTCGAAGTGAAATTATATTAAATGACCATAATTAGATTAAATATTAAAAACATAATCTACTTACACTATTATACTAATTAATAAGATAATCTAATTTTATAAATAAATTATACGAAAAGGCAGTATTGCATTAAAATACAATATTTTTCACTATTTAGTAATAAATGAATTTTATGAGATAAATACAACAAATTTCATCCAATGTATATTTTGATGTCCTTATTCTAAAGTAAAATATTATTCTATAAAATAGACCACATAAAATGACCACAAATAGACATAATGAGGGTTTTCCATTAGAAGGCTGTAAATCGACCTTTTAATGAATATTTCAGAATTTTGGATTTAAATCTGATTCTTTCTTATTTTAAGCCTCTAAAATTTATTGGATAAATGTAAATATATTTAAAAAACATGTAAAATCATATTTTAGTTAGTTCTGTTCATTCACATCAATACAATAGCTTAGCATTAACTATTATTTAGAATAATAGTATTATATTATTATCGTGCAACCAAAGATTTCAAAGAAACTTATTGTTGTGTATCGGGTACTCCATCGAACATAGAAACCCCATTAATGTAAAATAAATATTTAATTCACAAAATATTATTTAAAATGAGAATTTATTATTTCATTATTTAATGGGATGTTACATTATATCTATAAACTAAATATTAAATTTTCTAACCAGGTTAATCTATTGTGATAATTTAAAAATTACGATGAACGTCATTCGGGATTCTCGTGAGTGAATATGATCCATTAATAATTTTTTTCATAATTTATATGAATATTATTTCATTAAAACAATTACATGATATTCTTTAAATAATTTTCAGTTTAATTTAGATCCTCTAGATTTATATAATTTTTTTATAAATAAATTATTAAGTGTTTTCTGAGTAATTAAATAATATCCCATTTTTTCATTCTAGGATTACCATTTATTATATTATTGTTTAATTAATAATAAACAAATTATTTTAAAAAATTATAAAACATATCAAATCCCATTAAATTACACAAGGGGAATACTATTATATTATAATATATATGTGAAAAAAATGAAATCATTCTTTAAGAAAATATTTTCGGAAAAAAATATCTCTATTGAATTTTTTTACTTATATATTATTCATCAATCCACAATTTTTAATTATTAAAAACAGTTATACACAATTTGAAAATTTTTAATTACTTATAATACATCTAATTTTATTGATTGTATATATTATATCCCAGTTTATTATATGTTTGGAGTAGATTTCAGAAAAGATATCATAGAATTTTGACTTATTTAGTGAAAATATATTCGAAAATATTAATGTGATGTATTCTCCCATCCCTCAAATAAATTTTTTCGTTATAAATTTTTTCATTTTAATTAAATATTGAATATTTTTCAACTCATTTTTTGAAAACATATATTGTATAAATTGATAACAAGTCCTCCCATAAAAAAGGGAATTAGAAAACATAAAGTTTAAAAAAATTAACCCATTCTGCTTCCAAAAAATAGATTAAAATTAGGGACAATAAATATGGGCATTGTAAAGATAAAATATGAATTATTAATAGTATATTCTAATAGATAACTTCATCAAGAAAATTTTAATTATCAAAAAATCATAAATTATTAATCGATAAAGAATAACATCATTTCGATACAATTTAATGTAAAAGAATTAATTTTTTATTTTTAGATCGCCTTCCTTGACATGGGGGACTCATTTACTATCATGATAAAGAACAAATAATATAATATATTTATTTCTATTTCATAAGATGAATTTAACTATTTTGATGTTCTCTGATCAATCTGCTCATATATATCATCTATTCATATAGTAAGATAATGTTAATGATGGTGGAATAGTTGGGAGGTGGATTTAATATAAAACACAACATAGCATATTTCCATGAAAACTGCCTAGACAACATCACATAGTGGATAGGGTCACATTATTATCTTTGGTTTACTCACTAATCACATAAATGATGTTTCACAAGATCGAAACATTACACAATGCATTAGACTTATTTTTTCCTTAACCCATAATAACATCTATATTATTATATGTTCCACAAATGTATTTTTATTATAATTTATAAGCATAAGAATTCCCCCTATAGTGGAATGACTTAGGTAATCTTGTCTTATCACATATCCAAATGGAATATCATAATAAATACGATGATATTTGTGAATAAATCATCATTTTAGTTTCCTGGATAAATAATTCTGTATGAAATATGATACTATGTTCTTGTGAATTAAATATGAAAAATGGAGTGGGAAATTAATTTTAAAAGGTATTTATTTTACATTGGATATCTAAAAAATGGTATAGAATCATTAAATTTTGAACATAAATAATAATTATAAAAAAACATAAATAATATTACATTTTTATTACAAATTATAATCAAATTTTTTATAAACAATCAATTTTTTAAACAATTTATAGGGTGGTACAACAAAATGGTTAGGAAATAGGTAAATTCTATTTAATCCAGTTTTCAAAACAAATTGAACTTAGATGGGAACTATTATAAAATGTATATACCGAAGAACAAATGATGAATTTAATTCTTTATATCTATGTGATCCATATATATATATATATATTATTAAATTGGTATAAGAGAGTACTAGAGGGAGAAAGTTTGGTAAAAATATAGAAAGTGTAACCAAAGGAAAATTGGTTGGATTGGAGATATTCATTACCTTATATCTATAATATTTGTAACATTGTAATTAAAATCGTGAATTATACAATCTTATATTAGAAAACATAAATCAAACAATTTTACAACAATATTTAATTTTATAAAATCTATTTTGGTTAATTTTAAATCCATTTTAGTGGGATATAATAAATAATTTCACAATTTGGATGGCGGCGGATTCATGGATCCATGGTTGAGTCACTTCTACAAAATTAAAGAGGATAATTTTAAATGGGAAAACCAATTTATATGTAATTTTGAAAGATATTTTTGTCCTTATATATATATAGTCTCAAATTCTAATATGCTTTCCTATATGGGAATGATTTGTTTAGTAAAATCATTATTTTAAAAAATTTATTTCATTATGGTTTCTTTTCAGACCTTTTGAAACTAGATTCATTTAATATATTTATATGGGAGTATATTTATTCTAGAACTAGAATTATTTTATAATACAATTAATATATTTTTAATTAACATTAATAATATTTTTATATCAGGGCATGATAGTGGTGGAGAAAAATTATGTATGTTGCTCACATAGGTAAAGAAATAACAATATTATGAACAAGATTACATTTTACAAAAAATTATAGAGAGATTTGAATATTTATATTCCTTTAACAGAACAATTAACCATTAAAATTATAATAATTGATTCATTATGTCATATTGATGTAGTATGAATGTAGGAGGTAAATGAGGAAAATAATTTAGTAGAGAATCATTGATAATATTACCTCTGAAATATATTCAATTTAAATAAACATTAAGCCAATTTGGGATTAGATTTTTTAGAAGAAAAACAATTCTAGGGAAGTGGAGAGAGATTTGAGGATATATTTTGGTAGTGTCTTAGTAATCCTCAAGGGATAAAAACATTATGAAGAAGGGGTGGTGATAGGTAGTATTGGTAAGAGGAGGAGAGGAGTGTTTTTAAAAATATATTAATTATAGTATTACAATCTATCAAGGATTCCATGAGTGATGAATGTTGTGTAATTATAATCTAAATGGTTCATGATATTTTAGAAAAATTCTTAAATCATCTCAATTTCAATAGGACTTCTATTTTACATAAAATGTTAAATATATATTTCTCTATATTTCTCTATTCCCCAAGAATTGTACAGAAAATGGCTCTAATTATTTTTCAACATTTAGAATGAAAAAATAAATTCCTTATAGTGAAATAGTTTTAGAAAATTGAGAATTTTAATTTTCAAATAAATCCTTAATATATTTTGGGAACAAAGACAAATTTTAACATTAAAACAATTTTTTAACACTTCAAAAAATTATATAAGTTATTTTGTACTATAATTTATTTTAAATAAAAATAGCATTAATTTATAAAAAAAAATTGAAAATTATATTTCATTTAATTCATTATAATTTCTATAAAGACTAAAATTAATCACTTCTATTTATAAATATAAAAACACTTATTTAATCATTTTTAAAAGATTAATTTAATTGTATGATGATATAAATATGACATATTTTCGATTTTAATTAAAAATTATTATTTTTTCTTCCATAGTTGATAATATTATAATATTCATGGTATTATTTATTATTTTTAGATTACCATTCCGGCTTTTAGATTTGAAATGTTCATTTTTGATCTCTAGAATATACAAATACCACATATTTCATTCATTCGACATTCACTTCTACATTCTCTAAATGTTTATATATTTATATTTTCTAAAATAAATTCTTCCTTTCTAATTTTATTATTCATTTATAAAATATTTTTCAATAGTGAAATTATTATAGTGGATAAAAAACTATCCAATTTTTTGTATTTCGTATATCATATTTTTAGTTTTTATCATATGGTAATATTAAAAAATTTCAATGAATTGTTTCATATATAGATGTAATATTAACATTATTATTAAAAATATTGTTTTCATGTTATGTGGATTATTTAACACAATACGTTTTTCCTATGAAAGTCATGATCAATGTGTATTCAAATGCTTCATAATGCTATATAAATATATTAATAATTATTCCAAAAATAAGATTAATGTGTGTCTATCTGGGTGTATAGTATTAGGCCCACTCCTCATTGACTGAAAATGATCAATTTAATGACCAATCCACTCCATTTAGAGTTTATACCCCTATGTACATCTGCTTCTTAGACACATACACTTGTTATTATCGATATAAATAATTATATTCATTGGAAATAAATTATTTGATATTACATAGGAATATCTCATACACTAATGATTATTCTAAGGGTTACAACTAATATTTTATCATCTTAGTTTCCAAAAATAAAAATTCCTTATATTAATACAAATTAATACAATCAATGCATTTCATGAACAAAATATTACATCTCAATGTACAAAAATGCATTACACTAAAGTACAATCCATGAAATCAACATAATGATTTTGTTTCATTGGAAAAATGGATACAAAATACTGGTATATAAAATAACTATGAAATATTTAATTAATGTCCTCACAAATACCAACTTTATTATACATAACATTTATAAGACATTTCCTCACAGCCTAGGGATTATAAAAAATAATATATGGAGATATTTAATGATCATTAATGATAATCATAATAGATATCAATCAATGATCATAAGGGAATATAATATTAGAATAATTGTTCCATAACATGATCTAAACATAGAATAATCATACCCAATTAGATATAGATCTTTATTCATGAATCACATTAGTAGGTTTTTCCAATAAAAATTAAAAATATATTAGAGTCTAAAATAATAAATATTCATTTATGATTCATGAGGACATAATATAAGAATAAGGAAAACTTTTATGGAATATATAGAATAATAATAATTAGTTTTATTTGCAAGTCCCATATCAAATACAAACCAAGTGAATTTTCTATACTCCCCAATCCATTTATTATATACTCAAGGATCACTCACAATACTATATTATTGGAAAAATTCCATTACTAAACATAGTTCATTCGTTATTTATGTCCTTATTATCTCCTGAGATATCATTATTTACCCAATGCACTTCAACAAAAAATATTTATTATCTCCCAAATATAATAATGAAAACATTATAAATGTGAGCCACAAGATCAATATAAACATCATAACATCATATGTGAACCTATGGACTGGTTAAGGGTTTTATAAATATTAAATTATTATAATCATGAAACACCATGGGAAATACTTAGGATGGTATAATTCTATCATATCCCCAGTAAATAATATGTGACATCAAATGACGTTTTTATAGATGCATGTCCCTTTGATATATAAATAAAACAATTCTTAAATAATATACTAATTTTTTTAGAAAACATATTTTAAAAAATAATCTTTATCAAATATTAAGGAAATCATTTTTATCGAAAATAAAAATTGAACCATTTAGTAAAATATTCATTTTAAACAGAATTCCTGATATTAGTGAATTTCGTTCATATGGTGTAAATTAGAAAAATTATTTTTTTGAAATTTTTAGTAAAACGCTGAAATTTACACATTCATAAAAATAAAAATAATATTCAAAATATTATAAAAAGGAAGCAATTTGAAAATTACATTAATTAAACATTTTTATATAGAAAAAATATTTCATATAATATATTGACATGGAGGAAAATAATATTGATCAAAAATAACAATAAAGTCAACTTTCTTTAATATCATTATTTTCATATATTCAGTGTACAAAGAGAGGAAAATGAATAAAAAACATGAAATCTTCAGTAATAAATATAGGACAAACCTTCCTCAATTATTTGAATAGATATATCATATTATATCATTATCATCAATTTTAGTGTGAAACATTTCACGTAAAATGATATTATAACCTAAAACCCTTCCCCCTTTAGTAACTATTGAATCATACCCAACATGAATGTAATAACATAAAATATTGTATTCAAAAATGAATATAAAGGGATTCTTGATATTACATGTTAATAGACATTTATTTAGAAAACATGAATGAAATAAGTGGTCAATACTGTATGTATAAGAAGTATGTTTTTTATGGGAATCCCTTACCACATTTGTAACATTTTAGTTAAAACCCCACTAAATAATTAATATTTAATAAAAAAATTATTATCTTGAAATATAAAGGAATCACAATAAAAAATGATAATGGGGATATATTATCATCTTTTTAAAATAAAACATAGTGTATAAAAAATGTATCATGAAATGTTAATTTCAGACAATGATTCAATTAACTCAAGTTAATCATGAATTATAAGCACTCTAAACTAATTTATGATAAATTAAAATTTACTTTAATTAGATAATAAAAACACAATCTTACAAATTATACCATTAATGATTTAACTATAACATTTTATATCTTGTTCATTTATAATCATTCATTTATATCATTATATCAAGTGTTATCTATATAATTTTTCATAAATGTTTTTTTTCGACAATTATGGTCCATGAACATTAATCATGGTCCATATCACAACCCAATCAATAAAAATACTTTTTTTAATTTTTTTTACTAATACTAGATCATTTTTATGGATTGAGTCAAGTTCTGAGTGACTTTTATGAATATTTGAGCATTCAGGTGAGTATATGGATTGTGTATAGTTTTTATTCTTGGTTTGGGTGGTTAACTATGTTCCCTGTTAAAGATGATGTCATTTAAATTTGATTTTATTCTTTCATGCATTCATTCTCATGGATTGAGTATGCTTTTGGAAAATATATTCATGGCTATGGAGTATCCGAGGGACATGTTTCATGAACACCACAACGCACAGAAAATGCATAATTATAAGAAACCATGAAACATGTGTGTGAGGGGTTATAAATGGCATGAAAAAACCATGGAACACAGTTGGTGCACAATTTCTCAATCCATGAATCCAAACCATGTCAGTGTCCCTTCTAGTTAGAAGGGTATGCACACTTGGCACCGAGTTTGGGAATCTATGTGGCCAAAACAAGTGTGATTCCCCGGTCACTAAAATATTTTTAATCCCCCCTTTTAACTTCTTTTTTAACCCCTAACACCTCATTTAAATTCCATTTCATTCGTGTGGATAGATAGGAGTCATGGGAGGCTCCCTTCTTCCTCTATCATTAGATTTATATTACTTATCCTTTGATTTATTAGTGGATTCCTATTTGGGTATGTCTCAATATTCTCATACTTCATTATTATTCTTGTTTCATTGTTCTTTATAGGTGGGATCCGTATTTGACAATCCCTAGGACGAGGTTGTGCTTATGAGGTTTAATTTTGTTCTTGTTTGGGTGTGTGAATGGTTCATCAGGCATGGTTATTCGACTTCTTAGACCTTTTTTAAATATAAACAGCCCTAATGAAGGTGTTTCTATATATATATATATTTTCAGAAATGATATTTAATGGTTGGGAGTTTCTAAATTATTTTTACTTGTGTTATTCATTCTTTTTAGGAGTTTTTATTAATTTTTGGGGTTTTCAATATTGAAAATTTGACGTAAATCTTTTTTCTAAGGGTTTAATCAATTAAGCATATGTATTCATGAATAAAAGTATCTTTCTAAACTGATAAATTTCCATTATAGAAGAAATTGGATGTTTTGAGAGTTTATTTGGCCTTGGTTATGTTTCTGAGACTTTTTTGATTGGTGATTTTAACCTTGTTTATGAGTTATGGAGGATGTTATTAATTATTTTATGTTTTTATTCAACATAATTTCTATGAAATTAGTTTTTTTGTACTACATTGGTTTGATATAGATATACTATTGGATGTGGGCATATCTATTTGTGAATGTTGTTCACTGTTGGGTTGGTACAAAAATGAACAAGGTCATCTATAATTAAAATATTTATTTCAAAAATGACTTCCCTCTCCACCATCATTATTCTCCAATCATCCTCTTCTTAATGATTCATAAAAAATCCAAAATGGTTCTTTGGTTTCTAATTGATCATCAAAAATAGTTTCCCAAGTTTTATTTCTCAAACATGTACTATTATAATCAAAAATTTTGGTTTTGTTTATAAATGAGATAAATGCTCATTTGAATCCTTTTGTGTAGGTTCAATGCCAGTTACTATGTCATGGTAATGGTTTAGAAAATAAATTGAAATTTTTAATGTAAATTTCAAGATTGGAAATTTGAGATATTTTGGGAATGGTATGAATATCATGTAATGTGTAGGCTTGGTTGGCACCGATGAGTGGATTGTTCTAAAATGGGAACCTAGTTGGTGGATCCTCATAAGAGAGTGCCACTGAATATATGGGGTCGATGTTTTGGATATGAAATCATGGTGGTTGTGGGTTATTGGTTTCCACAATGTGTCTAAGGACCTCCCCATTCACAATGTACTATTATCATGGGGCACCAAGGAGCCTTCCAGAGTGTCCAGTTGTGGTTTCATACCAACCTCAATTAGATAGGATAGTACCCCATGGATTTGATAAGAGTCCATGATGGATGATCCATAGGATTGGCAAGTTTAGATAATATAGTTAGTTATTGACTATGTATCTACACCATTAGAAGACATATGAGCCTAATCCATGTATATCTAAGTATTTTTTTTAGATATGATTATGAAATTAAAATTATTTTTATCTTTATGTTCTGTTTAATTTTCTGCTCCTTATTATCTGTTCGGGTAGTTTCATAATGTTTTTTACATCATTATAACCATAATCCCCTTTCACCTGGTATCGTTTGTTACATAGGTTTTGGTTTTTAAACTATTTTGTGAAGTGGAATTTGTTTTGAAAATAAGTGTGTGGTGTATGATATTTTAAAAATGGAATGACATGTTTGGTTTTTTAAATGATGAAAACCCGATATTTATATATATATTTTCAATTTAATTTTTACTTACCATTTCTTGAATAGAATTGTAACAATTCTATGGTGATTATATACTGATATTTTTATTCTCACACCATAAATGTGACACTATTCATTAGTAGACCTGATCTATTTTACAGGTCATAGAAACCAGATACGAGTTTCATTTGGAGCAGGTTGTTCTTATAGTTGGTTGTGATTAGGAGGTCACATAGAGATTTTTTCTGTTTATATTGATATCATTTTTTATTTTAGTCCATATGTTCTTGTTCTTCATATGTATTTTGATTTTAGTCTGGTTTTTTAAAATATATTGTTATTGTTAGTTTTCCAATATTCTACATCTGGTTCATTTATTTTACTTGTTTACTTTGAGAAATCATTCCCACATGGTTTTTCATCTATGTATGATTCTAGTCTCCATCTTGGCAACATCTGGAATGCCTCTCCAAACTTGTCTTAGACCCGACTATGTGAAATGTTTGATGGAAGCTTTCCCTAGTTCATGGAAAATGATATCACGTGATCCCTTGTTGTGTTGGGTGTCTGGAAGGTTGGATATTAGGTCTATTAGGACATGAAATGCACATATGGGAATGACATAATGGATCCTTTTTCGTACATATCCTCGATTTTGGAAGGGGTAGTATGGTACTTGAGTCTTTTTACTTGGTTTGTGAGGATAAGGATTGATGATGGATGTGAGATACTATTACACGGTGGGATTACATGGAATTTTGACCAATGTAGGGCTCGGTTCATGGATGAAGTTAGTCATATTAATTGATTTTTTGAGGGGTATAGTCCAAAGAAACAAGTTATGGGGTTTTAGTCATTTCTAGTTACATATTATGGGTGTTTGGGGGTGAACTTCATGTTTGATTGAATTTCTCCATACTGAGTAGTCTTTAAAATTGGAAAATAGATTATAAGAAACTAGTATTCAAAAGGAAAATTCTTTCTGGGGAATTGTTTTATTTTTAAATGAAAAACATGGTGAGTGATTTGGATTAAAAATATTCATTTTTTTATTTGGAATGCGTCCTTGGGGCAAAGGGGTTTTCAAAAAGAGATGGAAATTGTGGATTTGTAAGAAAAAAAATTTATGGTTTTGTGATGATCATCTTGATAGTTGATTTTATGGAAATGTGGTTTTATTTTTGGCTAAATCTCAGTTGATTTGTATTTTGGTCTTGTGTTTATCATTCTACATTACGTATAAAACCTAGAAAAGTCCTAGATATTTCTAGAGTGTTTATTCCAACTGTTAGCATTGTCTAAACTCTTGTTGGAGTGGGGGAATCTGATTCTTCTAGGATATTTCTTCATTTTTTTGGTGATAGTTTTAATTTAGATGTAGTGGAATGGGTTGGGGATGTTAAGGTAATTTTCTGATCAATGGTAACTCCTAAAACTATGACAGTGTGTACTATTTTGAGTTTGGATAGAGGTCAAGAATTGGATTTGTTCCTGGTTATCATAACATCATAGATTCATGTTTGGATGTCTATTGAAGTGTTTAAGGAAATTTTTTTATAATGGTATAAACATGGGGAGGTGAAGCTAATGAAAGTGGAAGAGTTTTCATGTGTTAAGTTAGGTCAGTGGATGGTGAATTAATCATTAGATCGCTTCAATGTGTTATAATATATTAACTGTGAGGTAGTGTCAATGGATCATCTAAAATCCTCTATATGTTTTCAAGGGTATTTTTCTAGTGGTTATGCTGTGATTTTTCTTATATAGTAATGCTCTTTTAAGGAAGCTTTTAGAAGAAGAATTTCAATAATAGTTTGTTCCTAGAAAGTAGTTAGGGGCGCTTGATGATCCAATTTCTCTCTTCATTCATAATGGATACCCATATACTGAGAAGTGTATACTAGAGGAACCTGTTCTTGAAGATTATCATTCATTTGATCTTGCTTTTAGTTCAATATAACATTAATTTGTGGGTTTCCAATGTGGTCAGTTCAGGTATTCAATGTCAACATGTCCCCATCATAAAAAAGTATGATGTCAATGTAGATTTTTGGGTAATTTAGAGATGTTAAATATGTTCATTTGAAAAAAATTTGTTCTACTCAAAGGATTTTAGCTCCACACCATGGGGAAGTTGATGCTTCAAGACATCAGGGCTCCAACTAATGGCTTATAAGTGAATATTTTGAGATATATGGAGCATGAATAGTTTGATCCCATCTATTTTTTTTTTCTTTTAGTCTATATTCATTGTAATGAATTTAGTTGTTTCATTACCTTGTGGTCCTATTTTAGTGTCTTATTAATGAGGATCATTAAGAGGTCTCCCATTTATGAATCAGTTGGACATATTGATTGTTCTTGTTTGGAGATTCTTGAGTCATGTGGAAGTGATTAATTATGACTCAGTTCACTATTTGAGTTGAATTTCTTCTTTTGGGTTCCTCTCAAATCAAGGTTCCTTGTTTAGGGTTGGTTCTTATGGGGAGTTCCCAGTCTGAGTGTTATTTGGTACTAGCTAGATTATATTGGTGGGACGAACCATATCTTATTTTCCCATGGTACTCCATGTTATTGTTTTATAGATAATTCTACAGATATAATTTGTGGTTTAAAACATAACATCGTGGACCATTATTTCATTCAGTATCATCTATAATTTATTCTTTTATTTGTTTCATCATTTGATTGGGCGTGTTTATATTGGTAGAAATTTTTTTATTGGGGATTATTTTCCCGCATGAAACGGTGTTTTAATTTATTTTTTTCATTTATATGTTTTATGGTTCCCTTTGGTCATGGATGGAGTCATGTTACTGGTTCTAAGTTTCATGTTACATTATTTTCAGCTGAGTTTCGGGACTTTGAATGGTTTTTATGCACAGATTGGGCATTAACTGTGTATCTTGTTGATTCTAATGTCATTTTAGTTTTTTTCTTATTTAACTACTTTATATGAATAACATTCTCATTTTTTGGATCAGTCCTTGTGTGTGTAAGGAGAAACAGTATGATTTTTTGGGGTCAAGGGCATGGTGAAAGACATGTTCCTTGTTAGAGGAAAATGTGCAGAATATTAGAAAGGGGTTATTCAAATTTTTACAGATCATTGGTGCATGATTTGGAAACAATATCTATAATCATGAAGTAAAATCGTATTGGTTGACTTTCTTTCCATTAGGGTGTGTACATTTGGCACACACTAAGGGAAACAGTGTGGAAAAAACGTGGGTTGTTTTTAGGTAAATAAAAATTGTTAAATTTCCACTTTCTACTCTTGGTTTTTAAATCTCAAACCCCTCCTTTCCCTTCCCTCTAATTTCTATGACCCTAGGGAAGACTTGCGTTGCTTCATCCTAACACTATATTTAAATCTAGGATTCTTATCAAACTATTTCAAAGTAGATTACTTCTTGATTAAGTCTTATTATCATCCCCTTTAATTCTTATTTTATTTTTTTGGTTCTTTCTTAGTGGGTACCCTCATAGGAAATGACTATGATAAGGTATTTTTGATGTTGTTCAATTTATTTGATGTTAGGTTGTTCAAATCATTCATCAAACTAGGTTATTATTCCTCTTGTAGACTCATTGTGGGAGTACACTATTGTTGTAGTTTTTTATACATTTCCTTTTGGTCACATTCCATGTAATTCTTGGGGGTTTCTAATTTATTTCTAACAGCTTTATTCATGATATTTTTCCATATATGAATTGTTTTCATGTTTTTTTTCTAAAATCTGAAAAAATGTGTTTTCTAATGGTATCCTCTATTATTCCTATGCCTATATTCCAGTAATGTTTTTGATAAAATTTATTATTTCCTTAAATATCAAATTCTTTGTTTTGTGAGTTATTTATGTCTTGTTTATGTATTGGTAGATTGATTTATTTGTGATTTGACCCTTGTGTGTGATTTATGGTGTAATATTTTTATTGATGTGATGTGTGTAATGCATCTGTTTAATATTGAATTTGTTTAAGGGTACTCATTTGGATTGATAGGGAAATAAAATTGGATGTAGGCATATCCATAGGTTCTTGAGGTGCATGTATCGATAGGGACAGAAATGATAATGGACTTCCATAATCAAAATCTAGTTGTCGCAAATATTGTCGCTCTAACCCTCTTTTCATCTCGAAACCGAAACATTCCCAATGATTCAATAAAAATACCTAATAGTTCATTGGATTCTATGTGATAATGAGTGTGGTTTCTCAAATTTGATTCATTAAACATGATTGGTTTGGTATCTTGATGTGTCTTTCTGTTTCCAAATTAGGTAAAGTCTTGTTTGGATCCTTTTGTTTATATTCCACGTGTTTGAATGTTGTTTGTAAATGGTTTGTAAGTGAAATTTAATTTGTTAAGGTAAATGTCCCAATTGGTACATTGAGATGTTTCGTAAAATATATTGATACTCATTGGTTATGTAGGCTCATTTGGCACCTACGAGTGGATTATTATGATATGGGAACCCTAATAGTGGACCCTTTGAAAAGAGGGTCATAACATAGTTGTTTTTTGAGTTTGGGAAAGGATAGTATGGTGTATATGAGTTATTTTTTTGAGCCACATGTATGAGGATATCTCAATTAACCATGTACAATTATAATGGGATTTATAGGCCTCATATTTAGGGTAACATGATGATGATTATTGCCCTTGATGGGATGGGATGGAACAACCTATATATTCTAAGAGGCTACGTGGGATGTTCCACTAAATTGCCTAGTTTTGAGAGGCTACTTGGTTATTGACAATGGAGATGCACCATATGTTGATAGATTAGTTTTAATTGAGTATGTTTAGGGATATCTACTAAATATATTTTGGAATTTAACATTATTTTTAGCAATAAGTTTCTTAAAATTTTTTATTTTGAATTTATGTTATACTGGTTTCTTCCTTTGATATTTGGTTTCATTCATTATCATAATAACTCTTTATAACCAAGATTGGTTATTTACAAAGGTTTTTTTTATAATATATTTTTTCAAACAATTTTTTCAAGAGTAGTATGGTGTGTGATGTTTTAAAATGATAAATACATGTTTGGATATTTAAAGGACAAAAACCATAATTTTCTATATTAATTTTAATTCAACATATTGTGGATTTATTTAAATGTAATTGTATAGATTCTTGGGGGATTTTATATTGAGTAGTTTATTTTCCCACTGTACATGTTTAACTTGTTTTTACAAGAACAATTCTATTTGGAGGTTCCATTTTTTTTTGTTGAATTTGGCGCGGATTGAACTTTTGGTTGACGGTAACAAATATGTCACAGGGAGATCCTGTCTGTTCTAGCTTATTAAGGATTTATTTTTGTCTTTTTTCCCAGTAATGGGTTGTATTTGGATTATTTTTTTCTAATTATATATGTTCAATTATTACTTGATTATTATTTTCTCTCTGTCAAGTATCTTTATCATAGTAGTTTATTTGGTGAAATCTTTCCCACTAGGATTATCTTTGAAGTGTAGTGCTAGTCACCATCCCCAAAACATCAGTAATGACTTTTAGGCCTCGTCATAGACCATGCCGGGGGCTGGGATGGGTGGAATTCGGGGTCTCACCATGATAGTATCTACATAGATAGAATTTTAATTTACATAAAAATATTACATATAATATATAAGCATTTTTATTCATTCAAATAAGGTAGTGATTAAAAATGTATTACATCACAATATGTATGTTGTATTCATTGCATACCCATGTGCGATACATTCATATTCCATTTTTTAAAGAATAGGTTGAAAATGATTGTTGAAATATCATAAAAACATCTCTATACATTTATGAAACTTGAATAATTATTTTTATGGATTTAACATATTTTGAGAAGGTTTAACGTGAAATAAAATTGAATGATCTTGGTTGTGATTTGAACAACATCTTTAAGAGACTCAATGAAAATGCACCATTATTCATGAAGGATAGGTATTGGAAGAAGAAAATGATCTATATGATGAAGGTTATAATTATAGGACTATTTTTCAATTTACTTTTCCAAATAATGAATGATAAAATTATGTGAATAATGGAAGGTATGATGTTCCCATTCATCAGTGCGAGGTGGGACACACATTGAATTCATTAAATGATTTAAATGATATAAGGCCACTTTTAGGGGAACATAGCTCAAAATGGATTGATATTTAAATTTAAGATATCATAAAGTTTAAAAATGTTAAAAATAATTTTTAAATAATTTCATTTTGGAATTATATCACTATATCTTTATTTACCCATGGAAAAACCATTTTAACCATAATTATTGTAATAAATTTTTACCATTTTACTATTCAACGTGACTATAAATTAAGTTTACTACATTAATTTTTTATAATTATTATGATTAAAAATTTATTATCTATAATTCCATATCTTATTAGAATAATTTTTAAAATTTAATTTAAAATACGTTTCATCACCGTAAGCAGAACTAATTTATAAAAATGAATATTTTTGTATAAAAAATAGATTACATTCAATCATTAATTATAAAAACAATAAAATTGAAGTTAAAATATTATAATTAATATATAAAATATAAATATTATTAAAACCACTTCAAGGATAAGAATATTATATTTTATTAAGATAAAAATTCATTGTGCCCATAAAATTTTATTTAGATAGATGTATTTTTGTGGAAAAAAGAACGTAATCAATGATATTGTGTTTAAATTATTCCTAGTAATTAATTTGATTTTTTCAATTTAAATGAATATTATAAAAAATTAATATAAAATTAAGAGAAAATGTTCCCTTTCGTGTAAATAAGTTAAATTTTTTCACAAATTGTAAATCCTCATAGTTAAAAAAAATAAATCATCTTAAAAACATCCTAATGATTCAACATTTTTAAATATTAATTTAATTATTAAGAAATGATATCAATTAAATCAAATTTTATTTCTATATTTTAATAAATTATTTATTATTTTCCTGAAAAAAATAATATAAATACCATTTTAGATGAAAATATTTTTTTAATCAATGAAATGATTTTACCAAAAAATGGGAATTTAATTTTTATTCATCAATCAATGATTTTTTAAAATAAATTATTTTTTTTATAATGTGGTAATTTCTATAAGTACAACTAATTTTACATCTACATTATAATATATCATAGTTTTTTTTTGGTTTACTGTGGTGTTTCATGAATGCTTTCAAATATTTGAAATTTATTTGAAGGAAAATAAATTTTAAAATTTCTGGGAGTTAATGTAATAAAATTAAAAAATAATAGATAATTTTAATTTAAAGTGAAATAATTAATTAAATTATTAAATAATAAATATATGTATTTTTTGTTAAATAATATCAATATTATTATTATTAAATAATGATTTTTCTAATTCATATATAGAATTAAATAATTTATTTAAAAAATTTGATCGCTAAAAGAAAAATAATTGAAATTATATGCAATTAAAGTTATGTAATGCTAAAAAATTGTTTTTCAATTATATAGGTTTTCAATGTGTTATATTTTGTTTTCTTAATAAATTTATTTGATTGAACTTTATTTAAATATTATAAATAATATAATTTTTAAATGTATCAAAAATATATTTTCCCTCAATCAATTAGTAGTGAATATTGAAAATTATTTGGAAAACATATAGTATTAGAAGAAATTTTATATATTTGTAGTATATATATATAAATAATATTTTTTCCCATATAAATTAAAATTTAAAAATAAATAATTTGAATTATATTAGTTCTAGTAAATGAAATTATTTATTTTTAAAAATAAAATATTAAATTTCATTTCATTTTTAGAATAAAAAAACTAACAAAGGGGAATAGTAACAGATAACAGTAAACTGTACAAATTATTAAACATATTTTATGATTAAATTTATGTATAAAATTAATAAAAATAAAAATAAAATAGGTTAATATAGTTAATAACTATCATCTCAATTTAACCAATAATGTATGTAGTTTTCATTTATTAATTACCCTCCTTAACAATTATATAATGAAAAACTGAAATATGTCGGCTCAAACACACAATTAAAATGACATCTCTACCACCTCTTCTAAACCCACTCATACATTTATTTTAACACTTTAATACATTTCTATTTTTTCACTCAAAAAAATTTATTCTATGTTTACTGGACTTTTGTTCCATGATAGATGCTTAAATTTGAAATTTGAAGAACCTATTTTCATGAATGTGAAATTCCATCAATTTTAGTATCTATGTTCGTCTATAATATATTAATTTACCATTTCATTTAATTTTTTAAAAATATCATTAAGCTCTATAATATTTCAATAAACATCATTATTATTCTTTTATAATTTTATTATTATTATGTACCTCTAAAAACTTATACATTTTATTTGTATGACATTTTCATCTTTCGGTTGGTTCAACCACCATGATGAATGATGTTAGACTGAAAACATAAATTTCAACATGAATATTAATATAATTAATAATAATGTTAATATTCCATATTATGGTGTTATTTATTTTACTAACAAGGTTCAATTATGGTGAAACAATGATTAATGGTCGTTATTGTGTAAATTGTTATTTTTTTTTTAATTTACTTCATACATTTCCGTGGTGGATTCTATTATTTTAAACCACTGAAATTACTTCCATAAAATGAAAATTTCAATAAATAAATCAATGAAGCATAATTATTACAATATCATGAATATTCTTTCAACGATGTAATAAATTTTAAATATCAATTATTGATATATCCAATATACAAAATTTATGTAACAATCAAATTTACTAACATATAATGATTAATAAAAAGAATAACATAAAAATATCGTAGTAATAAATAAATATTTTCAAAGATTATAAAGGGTAATATATATTAATAAATATCTATCATAATTTATTTATATTTTTATCATTATTATATTGTTGGTAAAATAGATTTTTTTAAGTTGAGAGTAATAATATGGGTTTCTCATCCCAGTTTCCCTTCATTGATATATGTTCCATATTCACCAATGCTTTAATTTTTTTGGCTTATGTACTACTCGATGATTTATTTTCATCATATATTTAATTTAATAAAAAAAAATTACATTCATATCAATGTTTATATCTTTCACGGTTATTCTATTTATAGGTTACGATGTATATAGTGGTGTCTTTTCCAATATAACATTGTTGTTCAGATTGTTTATTTCAAAATTTTCATTAAAAAAATTACAAATTATTTCAATCTAACTAATCATATATGGAAGTATATTATAATTATTATTTGTTTTATTGGTATTCATTCATTTTCACCTTTATTTGGATCACAATACAACAAAAAATCTTCATTTTAGGTTGACTTTCTCATAACTACTCGTTTTTTTCAATGAATAATTTTTCTCTGCCTCTAGTTTATATATATTTTGAATATTTAATTATATAAAATTATATGATATCTTAAGTTTCCTTATTTTATCATTTATATTCATTCCAAAATTGTGAAGGGAATTGCATTTTTAAAACTTTCATAATGATCACTTTTTCTCAAGGTCATTTTCATTTTTATTTATGGAGAGTCTTTTAAAAGGTTTACTTATTTTCAAATGTATTTTCTATTATAATTGTTTTGAAAATTATTTACACTAAAATAAATGTCATTATATATGAAATGAATATTTTTTCTTATAATAAAATGTCATTTTTTTAATTCTCTTGTAAATATTTTTTCAAATATGTTCATATCTGTTAGTATTTATTAAGCTTCACTATGAGTATTCACTGATAATTACATAAAATTTATTTATCTTGATGGATAATGATATTGTTTTGTTAAAATTTTAATTTAAATCATTCCTTCCACAACACTTAATTAAAATTTAATGGAATTATGATTTTTTCCAGGTTAGTGTCTCAAATATATATATATGTTTTTTCTTTATGTGATGGTTAGGACTGAAATTATAGGTCCCAATAGTGTATTGTACAATTATCTATATATCATGTGATCACATGTCACGAGATGGGTGAGTAATCATAATCAACTATGGAACATTATGATATATGTTTTTTTAATTTTTTATTTTTTCATGTAATGTTCATACACCTAGATTATCTACTCATTTCCACATGTTCTTATTATGCTTAGTTATGTTCTACGATATATTCTCTATTTTTTACATATATTGAGCCTCTTAAATCACCCTTTTATTATATATCCATTCCATGTGAAATGATTACGAGTATTATGTGTAATTTATATATTTATATTTTGTATTTGATGAGTTTTATAGTGGATGATGAAGACTAATTATAAAATAATATGTTCAAATATAAAACATTCAATGGAGATAATCATATAGTTTTATCTTTTCATTTATCAGTGTAAATGATCAATATTCATCTAAAATAATATAATTTGGATTTATCATATTGTAGGTACATATCATTAAGAATGGTATGTGATGTGTTGAGGGTATGAGAGTCGTGAAGATATTTAATTCATAATAAATGAATCCATGATTATAATGTAGTACATGCCATGTTAACATTTTTATCCTTATTGGCATGTTGCCTAATAGGTTCATTGTTGATGGTATGGTGTAGATATGTATAATTTCTTCATGTTATAGGGTTACCATAGTTACCCCACAATTATATTGTTTGTTTTAATAGGATGTTGATATATGGACATAACTAAGTGATATGGGGCAGGTGTGGACTATGCAGAGTGATAGGGTGTTGGTCTATGTTATGGATGTGAAACAAGACCTTCAATGAGGGAGTATGGTAATTGACCTACATGAGTGATAGGATTTCAATCAAATATATAGATCAATTTATTGGACATATGTTCTAGTGTGTCGAAGGTACCACATTGGGTTATAGATTCTTGATCCATGATAAGGTTTTATAGACTCTCCCCAAGTGATAGGGTGTGACCTCAGTCTCGCTTAGGGTTAGTTTTTTGGCATTCAATGTGTATATATTACCTATCCTTGAGAGAGGGTGTACTAGTAGAGACTTCCATGGGTAATAGTGTTTTGATCTAGTATAATGATATAAGACTTCTCCCGGAGTGACTGGGGTATAGAGGTGAACACCTTTAGTGATGGGGTATGTGTTCATTATATGGATATATATACCATATTAGTTTGAGATATTGATGGTCGGGACCCCCTAAGTGATAGAGTTTTCTTCAAGGATATGTAAATGTGTCCCTACCATGAGTGAGAGGGTATTGTTCATGATTTTGTATCCAGTTGTAGAGGATGGGAATATAGACCCTTCCCCAAGAGAAAATTTAGTTTACGAGACATGATATGAAACTATTCCATTAGTTATATTGTTATAGTTTGGATTTTTCAACATGGATTATTCTTTTTCTAGAATTTTCTATACTAGGTAGTGTTTAGTGAAATGATTAAATAGTTATTTCCTTTTGAGCTTTCTTTTAATTAGTTAATGTAAATAATTTTTCCCCATTAATACACATTTATATGATGTTTTATATTAAGGGAACATAATGTTACCTTACTAAGAAGTATTACTCACACCCTATACGGTATCCATGGTATATGTGTAGAATCTATGATTGAATTTTATATTTTTTTCATAGTGGATTAATCTAGAAAATATTGTCAAGGATTATAGAGTATATTTAGGTTCCATTATGGGTTATTTTTTTATCATCAATACACATTTATTGTTCTGTTTATTTTTTATAATTTATCGAGTTTGTGGGTGATCAGTCCAGTTATATGACTGTATGACTTGTGGATAGTTTTTTTATTATGTGTAATATATTTATCTATTTGGATTATGTTTGGTTATTTTTATTTTATTGATGGTTATGATATTGAGGGCATAGTCCCCAAATATTATAGACCACAGCATAGGTCTAAATCCTCTAGAATACTAGTTCGCATGATTGAAGTGATGTGGAAATATTCCTAAGATACTACTGAGGGATTCATAAAAGTAATTACACTATAAATACTTTCATTTATAAATTATGGATGATTTTTAGCTTATCATTGATAGAAAGGTTATTGGTAAACATTTTTTATATATTTTAGTATAGTGTTTTTTATAATATGGGACACATATAATGTTGGGAACACTCAACCATTCATGTGATATCAATATATAATTAATATTATACTCATGTTAGGACTCATTTTATTCAAAACTTCATCATGTATTAAATATTTCATTTGGAGAGACTCATTTTACAACATATTTTAATTTTGAGGCAATGAATATGGGGCTTACACATCTTTTTTATTCGTGATTTGAAAAAATAATCTTTTTCTTATAAATTAATATAAAATTTAAAATATATTCTCCCATAAATATAAAATTCACTCAAATATTTTTAATTTTGAATTTAATCTATTACTCAAATTTTTTTATTCCATTGGTTCCCTCACAAAAAATAAATAAATGATCTTGATTCCACATACACGAAAATAATATTGCTTGAAGAACTAATATATGATAGAGTGAACTATGTTACAAATTTGAGAATTGCACCCACATAACCAATAATTATATTACATTCATATTATATTTAACGTAGTATGAATATCAAACCATAAAAAAATAGGATTCCAAAACTTAATTTCAATCCTTATTCTGCAAAATGATTATGGAAATGATGAAATTGATTTAAAATAAATCATGTCATTATGAATTTATTTTATAACTTTAGTTAATTTTAAAATATCTGATAGTCACCAAAAATATATTAAACATTATGTATTCAACATAAAATCATCATTTACTATATTAATAAAACAAACATCGTTATTAAATTATATAAAAAATAAATAAAAGCTCGTGATACTAAACAACAAATGTGAAAAATATAAATGGCCACATACCATATTGATATCATCAAATATAGTTTTTAACTAGAATACTATTTTCATGTAATAATTATTTGAATATTTTTTATTATTAATATTTACCATAATTTGGAATATAATCCTCTATTCATATCTATAACAAATTTATAATCTGTGGAAATGTTAAATTAATTTATAATTGATGATATCATGAGTATATAATTTAGAAAAATAGCAAACATAATTTATCATTATAATTTTATTGAACCATAATACATGGATTAATTATATTAAAATAAAAAAAATATCTTTCAATTAAATTACTATAATTTGGCTATATAAACATCTTCTTGGAACATTACTCACTACATCATCTCTAACACCAGTTGTCTCTAAATTTATTCACCAGAGAATCCATCATAATAAAGAATTTATAATATCTCATAGAAAATTATTATATAATTCATAAACATATAATTAATCAACCATGACTGAATTTATTGATAAAAAAGATAATCAATGGAAATATTGAATGTTTTCCTATACTATTCACAAGAAATGTTTTTGTTGACACTTTTTAGTCAACCTGAAAAATATATTCCTCTTAGTAAATTCTTTGAATGTTCTATGCATGAATGCCTTATTTTTCATATAAAATATAAATATTCTAAGAAATATATTCTTATAATGTTTTTTCACATTATTATTCAATGTAACTATAAAATTTCATTATTATTTCATCTTATCTTTGAGTAGAATTACTATTTCTCCTCCTTTCTATCCCTTGTATAAATGATTTTTTTTGTATTTCTTATTATCATTAAGAAAATCATAAAACTTCTACATATAAATTACGTTATTCATGTTCCGTAAGGATATATTTATTTTCTTGTTAATTCTCATTAAAAAATTTCATCATCAATTTTTTATAAAATTATTACTTTGTGTAAACAATCATATGGTAGTTATTTCAAAAATATATATTCTAATATTATACCTTATAATCAACCCTATCGGGAAGATTTTTAATCAATTTCCAAAAAATATTATTATCATTCAACACTTCTCAAAACCCTCTGATTTTTATTACATTATCATGGATTCTTATAAAAAATTCAACAAAATATTAATAAAATACATCTTCAGATATTCATACATTTCACATCAAATTTTGATTATTTCCTATATTATATTTGGGTTTCTCGTATATAAATTTTCATCCATCTCCATGATTTCATTAGTAGTACATAATATCATTATCTAAAATTATTTCTCAGTGAGGTAAAATGATTAAATTTTTATGAAATCTATCTTGAAAATAATTAATATCCCTAGTGGGAAGTATAATTGGTTTCTTATACAAAGACATAAACTCAATAAAAATTCAATTAAGAACTTCCATACATAACATAAAAAATACGTTTTCATCAAATTCTTCAAATGGGATAAATTATACACTAAAAGATTATAATTTACTATATATTATAAAAAAGTTAAATGATAATAATACATTATGAAAGAACAATAGATGAATAGAGATAACAACCACTAGAATTTATATGAGATCACATTGATTCCAAAAAAAGAAATGTGATTATACTCAGTTATATTTATATTATTATATGTTGAACTCATATATATTAAATTATATGTACAAAATATAATATCTGATACCAAATTAAATTCCACATAAAGAATATATAATTAATAATTGGATGGGAGTTGGATTGATGTAGATTCATTTTACATGATATTGGTAAACTACACCATTACACAATTTTATGGGAATATATATCATTCAACCTCATTAACTCACATACAATACTCATAAATATTATTTAAAATTAAATAATTATATAATATTTTTATAATTATTATCTATAAAGACTCGTAAATTTCAAGGAATATATTTTTTTGTAAATTCTTTGGAATTTTATGAGAACACAGTTTTTGACGGCACCTGATTCTGAGGCCCGGTGTGCCTGGAAAAGTTTTCCGAAGTTTAGCTCGGGTACGTTTAGTGAATGAATTAGTGGGGTTCTCTATCTTTTGAAACGGTGCTCAGAATTGAAATCTGAGGGCACCGATGAACTCGTAGCGCCGGTATTTTCTTAAGGGAACTTTTACCTTAGTTGCATTTTATGCGGGTCGAATGTTATTTTTTGAGGTTTAATCTTAAACTAAATAAAATTGTGTGGTGCACGATTTTATTTGTGATTTGGTAAATGTTCCTCCCATGTGTGGATATTTGTGAGGTGGGTCCCACACAATCCCCAACATTCTTTTCCCCATAACTCATCTCAACTCCCCGTTAAGTCCTTGCTATTTCCATTGACAAATCCTCATTAATGGTGGAGCTTTCCTACATCCCCCATCCCATTAAATGTGCCAAATCTTTTAATTAATGTCAGCATTAAATTAATTGGCACTGCTTCCTAATTAATAGGAATTGCATGACAATTCTATTAATTGAAGAGTCTCTTATTTCTTTTTTTGGAAAATATATAGGGAAATGACTCTGGAGAGGTGATCCTTCATCGATGAAGAACATTGTTCCTCAACGAAGAACATCACCGGAGAAGAACGCGAAGAAACTTCTTCCAATGACGCATCTTCCTCGAATGAACCTTGACGTCAAGGAGCCTACATCGCCTACGACAACGACCCTTCCCTCATCGTTGACGGAACGACACAGTTCTTCCGCGACGCATGTCTACCAAGATGCTCTTCTTCCGCGGATCTACGACGTAGGAACCGCATCTTCGAGGTAGGGGGAATTTTGTATATTGCATTAATGTGTTTTATAATCTCGAATATGGTGTTTAATTTTTGGGTGATGTTTTGAACCACTAACGCAGTGGGTACAGACTAACGAACAAGTCTAGACCTACCTCTAATTTTTTCTTTATACGTGGGGCGTTGGCAACGACGAAATGGGACCGTAACGGCGATTTGGGGCCTTCACAGTAGAGTTCAGATCCCGAGACGACTGCAGGTGCAGACGAAAGAAAAAACGGACCATCGGAATGACTCTGGTGGCCCGAGGAAGACCCCAGTGGTGCAGGTCGCCGCCGCGGGGGCACGCCGCCATAGCATAGGTAGGAGCCCGCTGCAGCACCAGCTGTGGCGGCGAGCAGTGGATCCTGCGGCCGTGCGGGATCTGGTGAGACCAGCTGCTCCATCCACGTGCCGCGTTCGCAGAACAGGTGGTCGCGCCCCCCACTCGGCCAGTAGGTCGACCCAGCACCCCCCGGTCATGCTAGGATGGGTCACGCAGACCAGTCTGTGCCCTTCCGGGCCATGCCGCGCCCCACCGAGCTGGACCCGGACCCAGGTCGGGTTGACCCCATTCGGGCCTACCCATGGTGGGTTGGGCCGAGTCGAACCGGGCCCAGACCCCCCACTTCGGACCGTTTTTCGGTCATTTGCCCATAACATGATCTACGAACCTCCGATAGACGAACTGTCAGTTGAGTAAGAACCCTTGGGTCGAGACGGTCGTTTCTGTAAATTACACTCGATGGTTCAGAAATGTTTGTGTATGGCCAGGTTGGTTCGAACCTGAAACCAACTGGGCCCTTGGAGCAGAAACACTTATAACTTAAGGACCGGACGTCCAATTGACGTGTTGTCAACTACATAGAATTCCTTTTGATGAGATAGTTCTTTTTCAATACTCCATTTGAGGTTTTGATGTAGCTGGAGTATAGTCGGGTTGGTTTTAGCTTAAAAACCAACCGGGCACTGGAAAGGAAAAGCCAATAACTCTCAGACCGGGCGTCCGAATGACGCACCATCTATCGCATTGGGTTTATTTTGACAAGATGGAACTTCGGGATACATAAAATATGGACTTCATGATAGTTTATGTATCAACCCCTTGGATCGAGGAACGGACCTACCCAGAATCGAGTGTTCTATGTGCGGGAACCCTAGAGCAGGCTGCGATTGTGACGATGACAACTGTACTTGGATCCTCAGTGGGTTCGGTAGTGTGGACGACTGTACTTGAATCCTCTGTGTGTTCAGTAGCGATGAAGACTATACTGGGATCCTCTGTGGGTTTGACAGGGATAACTACTATTCTTGTATCGTACGTGGGTCTGACTGTATGATCTATGTACTTGTATCTTGAGTGGGTCCAGCAGAGTAGCTGGTCTTGTATCCTATGTGGGTCCGACAGCTTAGCTGGTCTTGTATCATATGTGGGTCCGACATCATAGATGAATCAATGACTACATCTGATCATCTCTATCGCTGTATGAAAGATGTATAACTGTGTGAGCTGAGTCTTGACTTTCAATCATTATCATCGATTTGATTGACTTCTTTCCTGTGTGTACTGGGTTGTACTTGGGCTCGGGAGTTGGAGCCGAACTATGATTGATGAATTAGGTATATGTATGGGAATATACCTCAATTGAGTTGGTTGATACTTCAGGATTGTATCTTTACTTTGTGTTTTATCCTTTCTGGATTCTAGGAGACCTTCAGGGGTATCAGGATCGCTACTGAGTATCGTATACTCACCCCTGCACGAATTTTCCCGCATTATGTTGTGTTGGATGCAGACGACAGACAACACTGATCGTAGAGGAGTCCTGTGGAGCTGTACGGTACCCAGAGGTGGACCACCTAGTGAGGCATGCACGGAGTGGACAGACGGACCTGAGGTGCCGAAGAGACCAATTGTACCCACCCTTCAGGTGAGATTCCCGTAGGACGACTCTGTGGTTGCAGCTTCACTTTACTGTGGTTGTACATTCCATTCATTTGTATTGTACTTTCAATTGGTTTTCTATACTGGCCCATTTACCTTTTAGAACTTACTTTTGTACTCAGTTTTGAAGAGTGATTACTTCACTTGCGTAGTCTATTGTGTTGTTTACTTATATAAAAGGCAATGTAGTCCCTTTTTATCAGGATTTACGCCTTTGGTGCTAGTGGCTAGCCCCTGGCCTATGGAAGGCGGGCTTGGGGTAGTCACAGCATGGGCCCCAAGGACGGATCGTGACAAATTGGTATCAAAGGAGACAGTTTTACCACAGAACTCAAGACTGTGATCATTCCCTTCTGTGAAACAATAGTATTAAGAGTATTAAGTGTGGATTTCAGTCAAGGTATTCCAGTGTTGGTGTGGTGGCCAACGTATCCATACACCAGGACCCTGACATCTGATTTCCGACTCAGTGCAGGAAAATACTAATAGAATGTGTGTGTGTGTGTTTCAAAAGTTATCATTGTGATTACTTTGTGTCAGCTCACCAGGTATACTATTTGATCATGACACACCTATTTTTTTCAGGATGGCCCCATGACGGAATCCATCCAGGGTTCCGAGTTACAGCCCACTGAGCGACGAGGCCTCGGTGCAGGGTCCCATCATAGCGGAGGCACCAGCGGTACCACTACCCGTTGAGCCACCGATGCTACCAGCCCCAGCAGCGGAGAGTGCATGCCGCCTGAGCACGTTTAATGAGTTTCAGCGACAGTGGCCTCCCAGGTTCCATGGAGAGACAGACCCATAGGTAGCCGAGGATTGGCTGGAGGCTATCTTCAGAGTCTTCAGATTGGAAGGGACATCAGCAGAACTTATGGTGATCCTTTTCGCGATACTCCTGCACATAGAAGCAGGTAGATGGTGGAGTCGGATGCTCCAGGTGCACGAAAAAGCATCTCAACATTGGAAGGACTTAGAGAGCCTCCTCTGCTCAGAGTTTTTTCCAGTCACCCTCTGTGTGGTTCGCATCCAAGTGTTACTATATCTACGGCAGGGCACTATGACATTAGTTCAGTACTTGTAAAGGTTTACTGACCTCACACGCTACTCCACAGACATGGTACGAGACCTATTCCCCAGGGCCCGGATGTTCGAATACGGAATGAGGCATGAGATTAGGGCTTCGACAATTCCCCTCATTATCCCGATGCAGGAAGGGGTGCTGGAGTGATCCCTTCTAGTACAGATCTTTCTTGCTGAGCAATCACCAGCAGCGAGACCCATCGCAGGGCGACACATAGCGGAGTCTTCTACAGCCGGCAGTCGACAGATGTTGCAGGGGTCCAAGCGGACCAGGACATCAGGTGGAAGACCTCAGGATACATGATCGGTTGTGTGGGGCACACAAATCAGAGCCAACCTTACGAGGAGCATGTGGTGCTATGCATGCGGCGGACCGGGCCACGTGGCTCATGACTTCCCAACCTGCCATGCAGACTAGCATTAGATAGTGGAGGAACCTCCCAGGAAGAGGCAGACGTTTGACCATGGTGGTCTGCATGGAGAAGGCGGACGAGGCAATAGAGCTGGTCGAGCAGCGGGTGGTGGATGACGTTTTGAGGCTCTACCACCACCACCCCCAGGAGGTCCACCCCGACCACAGGGAGCTGGTGGGCAGAGGCTGGCTCAGCTCCATGCTGTAGAGGCATACGACCACGGCATACCTGAGATGATTCGAGATACAATCTATGACTACTCCACCCTTGCTGTAGTTCTTATAGACACAGGTGTGAGCCATTATTTTATTACTGCTGCCCTTGTTCGGAGCTCGGAGACTCCGACAGAGCCATTGGCTCGATCTGTACAGCTAGATACTCATACAGGTGCAGACATGAAGAATACGCACTGGTGTCGGCAGTGTGAGCTTACTTTAGGAGGCGAGAGCCTCAACTGGGATCATAATGTAGTGGCGTCAAGGCCTTACAACGTCATCTTGGGTATGGACTGGTTATCTATAGTTCATGCTCAGATTGACTGTATTTGGTGCAATGTGCGGTGTGTTCGCACGGATGGGACCAGGTTCACCTTCACCGGTGCGAAGGGATCCATTACAGCACATGATGGACTTACGCAGAGGAGAGGGTAGCCGATGACACATCATTTTGCTAGTCTCATCCTCGGAGTGGTTGATGTGCGGAGTCCGAGTTTTCCTGTTGTGGTCGATCAGTATGTAGACGTTTTCCCTAACGGCGTTCCAGGGCTACCTCCTCGATTATAGGTAGACTTCTACATATACCTGTACCCCGGGACAACACCAATATCTACTCCATCATATTGGATGGCTCCTTCTGAGCATCATGAGATTCGGGTACAGCTGGAGGACTTGCAAGAGAATGGATTTATCCGACCCAGTTTTTCACCCTGGGCTTCTCCGATTTTGTTCTCCAAGAAGGCGGATGGGAGCTTGTGACTATGTGTCGACTACCGTCGCCTGAACCAGGTGACCGGGATGAATAAGTACACCCTTCCGAGGATTGACAATATCTACGATCAGCCCAAGAAGACCCGATGGTTCTCGAAGATAGACTTCAGGTCAGGTAATCACCAGCTCAGAGTTCGAGATGAGGATGTGCAGAAGACGGCCTTCAGGTGTCGGTATGGCCACTAAGAGTTCTTGGTTATGCCCTTCAGCGTGACCAATGCTCATAAAGTGTTCACGAGTCTCATGAACCGGATATTCCAGCCTTACCTTGATCAGTCTGTCGTAGTCTTCATTGACGACATAATGATTTACTTAACTACGGAGAAGGATAACGGCTACCGCTTGCGGGTTGTACTGGATACAGTCTGAGAGAACTAGCTTTATGGTAATCCCTCGAAGTGCCAGTTCTGGATTTGAGAGGTTCACTTCTTGGGGAATGTCATCTCGGAGGTGGGAGTTGCAGTGGATCTTGTGATGATCGAGGTAGTACTTCTTGGGAGCCACCCAAGAGCGTGATGGAGGTGCGGAGTTTCCTAGGTCTGGCTGAATACTATAGAATATTTGTGCCAGATTTCTCCAGAGTTGCAGCACTGCAAAAAGCTTTGACGAAGAAGGGGAAACCATTTGTGTGGTTAGACATATGTGAGAAGAGCCTTTAGGAGATTAGGAGGAGATTAAACAGTGTACCCATCTTGAGGCTACCAGAGGAGGGAGTTAGGTACTTAGTTTACTACGACGCCTCAGGGACCGAACTCAGGTGTTTCCTGATGCAGGAGTGAGCACTGATCACTTATGATTCACGGTATTTGAGGCAGAACGAGTAGAAAAACACTACCCATGTCCTGGAATTAGCAGCAATGGTCTTCACCATAAAGATGTGGCAAAACTACATGATGGGCGAGTGCCTTACAGTCTACTATAACCACTAAATTCTCAGGTACATCTTCTCGCAGAAGGACATGAACCTGAGACAACGACGATGGATCGAGTTCCTCTAGGAAAATGACTTTGTGATAGTCTATACTCTTGGTAAGGGGAACGTTGTGGCTGATACTCTCAGCAGGATATTGGGCATTCAGCTACTTGTAGAGGAGACAAGGCAGTTAGCCGCTTTGAAGATATCCTTTATGGATAGAGATGGAGAAACCTTTCTAAAGTCTCTCACAGTCACTCCTCCAATACTTCAGTGGGTCAGAGAGGTAAAACGTGGAGACGTTGACTGTGAGATGCGACATGCTCAGATTTCCACAAGGCATGCGTGAGATTTATTTTCTGAAAGAGAATAGCACGACATCCTCTTCAAGGGACGTACCATGGTACCAGTTGCACTGTAGGAGGAAGTGTTGAGGGAGTTTCACAATTCCCCTCTAGTGATACAACATGGAGTGGTGAAGATATATCAGGACCTTAGAGGATAGCACTGGTGGATGGGTATGAAGAAGGCTATAGCAAAGTTCGTTTCATGATGCCTCACTTGTCAGTAAATGAAGGCAGAGCACCGGGTCCCAGCAGGCTTGGTACATCCCTTAGAGGTTCCGGAGTGGAAGTGGGATGGGATATCCATGGATTTCATGATGGGGATCCCACGTAATTCAAGAGGACACGACTCTATCTTAGTGATCGTAGACCGACTCACCAAGTCGGTCCACTTTCAACTGATCAAAGAGCAGGGCTCGGTAGGGAGCTTGGGACGCCTCTATGTTCATGAGATCGTATGGCTTAATGGGGTACCATTGATGATCGTTTCCGATCTGGACGCACTCATTACTTCCCTGCTTTGGAAGGGGTTGCAGGAGGCCATTGGGATGTAGCTACGCCTGAGCACTACCTTTCATCCTCAGATGGATGGCCAGACAGAGAGGACCATTCAGACTCTCGAGGACATGCTTTGACCATGTTTCCTCGACTTTGTTCATAGCTGGGAGGATCACTTTCCCTTGGTGGAGTTTGCGTACAATAAAATCTACCACTCCACCATCAGGATGACACCATACGAGGCATTATACTTCCAACAATGCAGATCACCTCTGTGTTTTACTGATCCTGGGGAGTCAGCACTTGTAGGACCATAGATGGTTTAGGCTATGACGGAGAAGGTGCAGATCATCCAGGAGTGGATGAAGACTGCACCGAGCAGATAGAAGTCCTATGCCGATAGGAGACGGAGACCACTAGAGTTTGAGGATGGCAACCACATTTTCTTATGGGTCTCACCTCAAAGAGGTCTACGGAGATTTGGCAGGGGTGGCAAGTTATCTCTACATTTCATCGGACCTTTCCAGGTCCTCATCAGAGTAGCTGAGGTGGCTTAACGCCTGGCCCTTCCACCACAGTTTCACTGGGTAAATGAAGTCTTCCACGTATCTCAGCTAAGGAGATACGTGCACGACCCGAACCACATCATCGATCATGGGGAGCTGGACATCGACAACGAGGTTACATTCTCGGAGGTTCCGGTGTAGATCGAGGATCGACAGTAGTAGGTCCTTCATGGATAGTCGATTCCTCTAGTGCGTGTTCGCTCGCAGCACGAGAACCTTCAGGAGAGCACATTAGAGGGGGAGGCTCAGATGCATGATCAGTACCCCTTTTTGATTCCCTAGTGTATGTTGTAGCTTTCTGGGGACGTAAATCCCTGAGATGGCAGTAATGTAAAGACCCATAAATTTCAAGGAATTTTTTTTCATAAATTCATTGGAATTTTACAAGAACGCAGTTTTTGACAGCACATGATTCCGAGGCCCGGGAAAATTTTCTGAACATTAGCTCAGGTACGTTCAGTGAACAAACGAGTGGGTTTTTCAATATTTTGATGTGTTGCTCAGAATTGAAATCTGAGGGCACCGATGAACTCGCAGCGCCGGTATTTGCTTAAGGGAACCTTTACCACAGTTGCGTTAGATGCGTGTCGAATGTTATTTTATGAGGTTTAATCATAAAGTAAATAAAATTGTGCGGTACACAATTTTATTTCTGAGTTGGTAAATTTTCCTTGCATGTGTGGATATTTGTGAGGTGTGGCCCACATGGGCCCCAACCTTCTTTTCCCTATAACTCTCCTCAACACCCCATTAATTCCATGTTGTTTCCATTGACAAATCCTCATTAATGGGGGAGCCTTCCTACCTCCCTAATCCCATTAAAGTGCCAAATCTTTTAATTAATGTTTGCATAAAATTAATTGGCACAACTTCAGAATTAATAGGAATTGCATGACAATACTATTAATTGAAGTGCCTATTATTTCATTTGTTATAAAATCTATAGGGAAAAGACATTGGATAGGTGATACTTCCTCAAAGAAGGACACCATTCTTCAACGAAGAACACCCCCGGCGAAGAACGTGATGAAACTTCTTCCAATGACGCATATTCCTCGGATGCACCTCGACGTCAAGGAGCCTACGTTGCCTACGACAACGACCCTTCCCCCATCATTGACGGAACGACACCATTCTTCTGTGATGCACATCTACCACAACGCTCCTCTTCTGCAGATCGATGATGTACGACAGCATCTTCAAGGTAGGTAAATTTTTTTATATTTCATTTATGAGATTTATACTCTCGAATATGGTGATTAATTGTTGGGTGATGATTTGAAACACTAACACGGTGGGTATGGACTAACGAACAAGTCCGTACCCACCTCTAATTTTTTCATGATGCGCGAGGTGTTGGAGACGACGAAACAGGACCACAACGGCGATTCGGGGCCTTCACAGTGGTGTTTTGATCTCGAGATGACCGCAAGAGCACAAGAAAGCTAAAATGGACCACCAGAATGACTCTGGTGGATAGGGGAAGACCTCGGCGGTGCGGGTCACCGGTGTGGTGCCCGGAGGCGGTGGTCGGCACTGGCGGGCCGCCTGGAGGTGGCAGCACCCTGGCATGCCGCCGGCAGGATCCCGCCACGACACCGTCCACGGCGGCCAGCAGCAGATCCCGCGGCCGCGCGGGATCTGGGGGGACCAGCGGTGCCAGCCTGGCACCACGTTCGCGGAACAGGGGGCCTCTCCCCCCACTCGGCCAGCTGGCCGAGCGAGCACACCCCCCCCCCCCCGGCTGGGCTGGTGCGGGTCACGCTGACCAGGCCCCGCCCCGCCGGGCTGGGCCGCACCCTACCAGGCAGCACCTAGGCCGGGTCTCCCCTATTTGGGCCAACCGAGGGTGGCGTGGGCCGGGTCGGACTGGGCCCAGACCCCCCCACATCATACCGTGTTTCAGTCTTTTGCCCGTAACATGAGCTACGGACCTCCGATCGATGCACCATCAGTTGCGTAGTAACCCTTGGGCCGAGACAGTCGTTTCTATATATTACACTCGAGGTTTTGGCCATGTTTGGGTATGGATGGGTTAGTTCGAACCCGAAACCAATCGGGCCCTTGGAGCTGAAACACTTATAACATAAGGGTCGGACGTCCGATTGACGTTCCTTCAACTATGTCAAATTTCTTTTGATGAGACGATTATTTTGGCACACTCCACAGAGGTTTGGACGCAGATGGTGTAAGGTCGGGTTCGTTTTAGCTTAAATACCAACCGGAACCCTGGAACGGAAAAGCCAATAACTCTCAGACCGAGCGTCCGATTGACGCACCGTCAGTCACGCTGGGTTTCTTTTGATGAGATGGAACTTTTTGATACCTCAACATTGGGCTTCGTGACAGTTGATGTATCGAACCCTTGGCTCGAAGAGCGGGCCCTCTCGAAATGGAGTGTGCTATGTGCAGGAACTGTAGAGCTGGCTACGACTACGACATTGACTATACATGGATTCTCTGTGGGTTTGGCAGCGAGGAAGACTATACATGGATCCTCCGTGGGCTCAACAATGATGAATAATGTACCGGGATCCTCTGTGGATTCGACAGTGATGACTATTTATCTTGTATCCTACGTGGGTCTGGCAGTATGACCTCTGCACTTTTATCCTAAGTGGGTCTGGAAGAGGAGCTGGTCTTGTATCCCACGTGGGTCTGACAACTTAGCTGGTCTTGTGTCCTATGTTGGTTCTATAGCTTAGATAAATCAGTGACTACATCTGATCATCTCTATCACAATATGAAATATGTATACCTGTGTGAACTAGGTCTTGACTTTCAACCATTATTATCGATGTGATTGACTTCTTTCCTGTGTCGACTAGGCTATACTTGGGCTCGGGAGTAGGAGTCGAGCATTGATTGATAACTTAGGTATATGTATGGGAATATACCTAAGTAGAGTTTTTTGATACTTTGTGATTGTATCATTCCATTGTGGTTTATCCTTTCTGGATTCTTGGAGACCTTTGGGGGTCTCGGGGTCCCTACTGAGTATCGTATACTCACCCCTACACGGTCTTGCCCGCACTACGTTGTGTTGGATGCAGACGACAAACAACACTAATTGTGGAGGAGTCCTGTGGAGCTGGACGGTACCCGGAGGTGGACCACCTATTGAGTCGTGCACGGAGTGGACAGACAGACCCGAGGTGCCGAAGAGACCATTTGTACCCACCACTCAGGTGGGATTCCCAGAGGATGTCTCAGTGGTTGCTTCCTTACTTTACTATTGATGTACTTTCCTTTTAGTTGTACTGTACTTTCAGATGGGTTTGTATACTGGCACATTTACTTTTCAGCACTTACTTTTGTACTCAGTTTTACTTAGTTCTTACTTCACTTGCGTACTTTGTTGTGTTGTTTACTTATATAAAAGGAAATGTCTTCCCTTTTTATCCGGATTTATGCCTTTGGTGCTAGTCGCCAGCCCCTGGACTATGGATGGCGGTCTTGGGGTAGTCACAGCATAGGCCCCGAGGCCGGGACGTGACATAATCAACCAATTTTTAGGGTTATATATAATTATTATCAATTAAATACCATTTTATAAAGATATACTTATATAAAAAATAAGAGTATATTTTCATAAGTATTATTCCAAAACTATTTAAATAGCTATAAAATCCTACGTGTTTTAAAAAGGATCACACCTTAATCACCTAAATAAATCAATCCATATTTATATTTTTATAATGAACAGATGAATGTTCAAAGAACTCTTAAATTTATTTTTTGTCAAATTCGAAAAATATATAGAGTACATTAATAATAGAATTAGTCAATATTACTTAATCAAATCCCTATCAACCACTACATTCATCAGATCGATGGATGAAAAATAATAGGGAACAATTGTTTAAAAAACCCATCATTAGCATTTTAAACCATCTTCAAACAAAATTGAATATTATTTTCACAATTTATGATGCTAGATCATTGAGATATAATTATTTTTGTGAAAATAGTAATATTAGATTCACCAATGTGTTTCTCATTTAGAAATTATTCCATTACATATATATTTTTCATAATTACCTTCTCTTTTCATTGATCCCATATTCAAGAATATTTTTTTTATAATATCTTTCTATAATTTATCAGATATAATAATTTCTATTCTAAAAAATATAGTATCTTTATTAAATCAAAATATAAAACATTATTTCTAATAATATCCACCTAATATTATTTTTTATTATTCTACAATACTACATCAAATATTTTTAATCATATTAACATAAATATATATAAAACAAGTTAATTAATTAATTTTAAATTTAAATTATTATCAAATAAAAATCCAATTGATATTATAATAATATCACTATTTATTAAATAAATAAATGTAAAAACGAATTACATCATAAATAATATATTTTTATTGGATATATAATTATAACAACCATTTATTTTTTCACAATTATGAAACATTAATCCAATAATTACATTGACCATAAAATATTCAATTATCTCTTAATTTTTTTTGATAATATTATAACAATATCTTTAATCATTTGGAAAAATATTATGCATACTTATAAATATTTTGGTAACTATTACAAAATCTCTATTCCACACTAATTAATATCTCCTCAACACATACACAAACACTATAAATTTAGTTTCATTATTATTTAGTTATTTGAAAAACCTTACATGACTTTATCTAACTTTAACACAAACAGATGAATTTTAATTTCAATTTCAACTACCCTACATGGACATTAACTCACAATTATTTATCCTTTATAAATATTATTATTATATCATATAAATATAATACAACAGTTACACATGTTTTTATTTCATTCATTTATTTTTTACATTATTTTTTCAAAACCTATTTCGCTCATTCACACTGCCATTAATCATTCTACCTTCAACTATAAACACAAATAATTATAAAAAACAATCAACCAATCCTTCCAAAAATTATTTTATTATTATGAAATTTCTACATTATAAAAATTCTTAGAGAAACAAAACTAATTTTATTCCATTATCCAATCTTCATTACTCATCTTCAATGACATGTCAACATCCTTAGAGTTTTTCTTTTATTTTCTAATATATAGTTGTTAATACAAAACCATAATAATATTTTTTAGTTTTTAATCATTATTTTCTTATGATGTATTTAGTATCATATTTAAAAAAATTGAAGAAATTACATAACATATATATCTATATAGTGGTAATTTAACCAACCTATATCAGTCATGGAAATTCACTTTTTTTGTTATTAATCTATTTTTCTATAAAATTTATATACAATGGTGTGTATCCTAGTCTGTCAGTATTCATTAGATTTTTACACAATGAAGGTTATTTTTTTAATCTCCTAATCCTCTAATATTTATGGGTTTCTATGTTATTTAGAATTTCATTGATATTAATACTTTTTATCCGCCTATCTATGGTACCTCATTTTCATTTCATTAAATATTATTCGATTGTTTCCATTAATATTTATTTCTTGAAATAATAATTTTTTTGTTTAATATAATATGTCATATAGTATGGACATGAAATATTATATGTATTATTAATATATAGAATTGAAATATAAAATTATTTCTTACCATAATTAATATTAACAAATAATTGATAAAAGGAATAGTTTATAAGATTTCTGTGGGTATAGTGGTAAAATATAGATAAATCATTCAATTTCAATATATATAATAGCAGAAAGATTATTTTCAAATTAAGGATAAAATGTGGGATAGTAATTGGGTGTGTATATTTATTTAATCTTTTACATAAGACCATTATAACATTAGGAAATTATTTATACCTTCAATTTAAAGAGATTATTTTTTTCTTGATTGAAAAAATGGTTGGGTATATTTTATAATGAATCTAAATGAGTCATAGAGGTCATATGGATTTATATCATATTCCAATTTTGGTTTGAGAAAATTGAAGAATCACATGATAGATTTCTCTACATCAATGATATTATAACAACAAAAAAAATATTGGTTAGAGGTGATTGTAAAACCATTAAATATTCTAAAATTATATTATATTGGAAATTTCCATAATTTCATATATAATTTTATATTTTATGATTTTATTTATTGTATCATTAGTAATTTCTTAATTTATTTTATAAATGAATAAAAACTAGAGTAATAATATTTAAAAAAAGGATAATATAATAATGAAATATTTATAGACACTAGAGTGAAATTTATATAATCAAGAAATATGTAAACCTAGATGATATTTGTTTGAAATTTTATTCACAGAAAATTTCACATGTATATTTTTTTATATATTTATTTGGATCAAATTTCAATTTTTTTTAGATATTTAAGGTGGATAATATTGTTTTTAAATTTTTATTCAAGGTAGAGGAATCTGAATTTTAGTTCAATCTGTGGGGATACTTAATAGAATATTATGATAATTTTAGAATTTCTGAATGAATAATAAATTTTAATAGATAATTTATCAACACATTTAGAATTTATCAAAATATAATATCAATCAACATATATGTGTATATAGTTTCATCAATAAATAATTTGTTAATATACTTTTTAGGCCCTAAATGAATAATATGAGATTTATTAGGCAAAAATTTAAATTTATATTAGGTTTTGGTTGGGAGAAACCAAGAATGATTCATTATATAACTGGAATGAATCATATTACATCGACATATTTGTCCCCAATACCCTATATAGTTTTTTCAATCATATTAATTAGACAGATACAATTGAAGGTTGTTATTTTGATTGTTACACATGATATATACCCCAGCATGAATGGTAAAAATTACATGAATATATGTTAATGTAGATTTTGAGTTTTCATTCCTTAATGATGTTATTGTTTAATCATTTTCCTTCTTATTTTTCTCCAAACCAAATCATTAATAATGATATTTATGATACATCTTAACATAAAAATGATATTGTTAGTAATTGTTTTTTACACACCGTATCAGTACAAAATAAGAGTGTTGTACGGAATTAAGTTATGACTTTATTTATTTCGGTTCTTATCTAGTGTAAACAATTGCAGTATTAATGAGTTGATTTTTTAACATAAAAATGAATATACTAAATGTAAACTATGAATGAAAGGAAGAAATATTTTAATTATTTGTCATAAATTATTATATAAATCTATTACAGTTATAGGGTTTCGACATACATGTATGTAACCTAAAAAAATACTTCTTTTGAAGGGTTTTAATAAGTTTCACAAGAAATATCAAAATGAAATCATCCTGCTTTTTACAATCACCGAACATTTAATTAAGGAAACATATAATTATTCAAAATTCTAGTCTCATATTATATGTTCCATGAATTATATAACTAACACAAAAAATAAATATATTTTCCATTCATCGACTTACATGATTCTTACTTCCAATTCTCATTCCTCATTTTAATCTAAAAGTATATATAAATATCATAATATTCTTCTTATCTATACATTTTACTTTCCTTCTTCAAATTTTTTTAAATAGTTAATATAACTGAATTTTTCATCTCATAGAATTATTTTTTTAAAGAAAAGTATCTTCCCATGATATTCTTATAGATATTTTTAATTTCAAATTCCATTAAATTATAAAAAGTTTCCTTTCGCAAAACAAATTCAATATTTTACTTTATTCTATGAAGATTTATATATTTTATATAATAAAATTATGTTTTATGGTTCCAACAAAAATATCCATGTATACATTCATAGTGCACTAAGATTCAAAAAATTACCATCAACCAATTTATAAAAATTAATACCTTGAAAAATTATAAAATTTAAATCTCCTATAATATTATGATAAATTTATTCTTTTATTCTCAAAAAAATATACGCATCAAAATAGGATGTTTCAAAAACTCTTCTGGGATGATTTATCAGTCATAAATTGGGACTATAAATCTACAATCAAATCTTTTGTGATTACTATGATAGGATTTCATGAATATTTATTTAGATAATAGTTCTTCCATGACACAAAAATCAACAAATTCTATAGTTTAGACTTGTATTGGAAAAATATATTGAAAAAATACTTAAATAATAAAATCTAATATGAGTAATCAAATCCTTATAAAAACTACAACACTTTGTAATTTTCCATATATTTTAAAAAAAATCTTACAACCCTCAAATGGAAAATCGTAAAAATTGATAAAAAAGACTTATAGCCTCAATGGATTTCAAAAAAACATCAATGAATGTTTTTGAAATAGAAAAAAATTTATTCTGATCTACAATAAGTCTTACGAAGTCAAAAATAAGGTCTTAGAACATATTCCATTGATGAATACATAAAAAACTATTCAGAACCATATTTAATCAAAAATAATTCAGAAAAAAATTATAACATTCTCAAAATATATTATTTTTCTTGAAAAACTACCATGTTTCCATGGCACATTAATGTTGATAACAAATCCCAAAAATATTTTCCTTGTTTCCCAAATTATATCCCTTGGTATTTTTTCAATTTAAAATGCTCATGCTTTTATAAATTACCCCTTTTGTGTAATCTCCCATTCATTATATTACCTATCACAAAAAAATGAAAAACGTATTCATTTGGATGATTTAATTCCCATCAATAATCACTGTAATCTTGCTAAAAATTATGTAATGTATCATCATTACACACTAGAATCCAAAGGGGTCCTTGTTTGTATAAAATAGGAATGATAAAATATTAATGGTGATGTTTTTATATAAAAAATAAACATCAAACCATCCTTCATTCTCAAGTATTCCACATTGATATTATCACTACATTTCGTTACACAACCATAGAATATGAGAAACTGTCACTAAAATTGAAAAAAATAGATAGGGTATTAAATGTTAATAAAGAGAAGTGTTAAAAGACCAGAATTTTATAGTTTTACACATGTGTTTGAACTTGAAGTTAAACCTTAGTCTTTATGAAAACGGTGTACTGATTTATTTATTCATAATATTAGCAACTTTTTGATTGGTCTTGAAAAACTCTATTATTAAAAAATTATCACACCACATTTTCTAAAATAAATATATATCTTCATTTAATGTAATTATTTCAAAAGTGTATTCCTAGGTTTATAGTATGTTTTATGGAACACGTGTTGTCAAAAAAATATTTCCATGGGGTTTTTAACATCATAAATTATATATTTAGTAATTTCTTCATCAACCATTGATGTTATGTGCATTCCTTTGTAATTTATTTCATTTTGTTATTAATAAGTGTTTTAGTTAATTTATTTTCCTTACTCTCCATAAAATCGTAGTTATATTGAAAAATTCACCACCCATTGACAATTTTTTATCCTCCATATCACCAAACCAATAATTCTTAGTGAATAATGATAAATTAATGTTCATCTATATTTAAATTAATATTCCATAAGTATGTTTAAGGTTGATTCATCCATGGTTGTCTTCACAACATCCAACTATTATTCATTAAGATATATTTAAAATATTATATCCAATATAGAAACATTGTCTGTATCATATCTATATTTTCTCAATGATATAAACCATATAATAGTCATTTTATAAAGAGTATGATCTAATATCTTTCCAAATTCATGCTTCCTAAGCATAGTTATAATAACAATGAATGTTTTCATGGGAATTTGATCATGAATGGTATAATTTATATGCGTCTCAGTAGCATAATTTTCTTATTAATTAAATATATTTCCATAAATTTAATTCACTATTTTACCATGAAATTAATATCTTCATGAATTTGTAACATCTCACTCTCTAGACACATCACCTCAACAAATTCATCAGTAGATTGTTATATTTTTCAATGAAAAATAATTCCCTCTATATAAAAGGAAAATATAAACAATTATATAAAAAAATATTTATATACAAATTACTATTAACACCCACACTAAAAAACTCTATTATCTGCTTGTATGAATTTAGTTTTTCATGTTATGCTTGAAGTTATTATTTTTAAAAATGTAATTGTTCATTCAATCTATAAAAATCATTCTAATTTCTGATGTGTTATTAACCAATGGGTGACTTTATATCAACATCTTACTTAGGAACCCCACATAATAATGTTATTGTTATAACCATATAAAAAAACCAATATCTTATTTATTTTATTTTTTCCATGAAAATTAATATTTTTTCATGCTGATGAATATGATAGAAGGACTATTCCACATCTAATCATTGAAATTATAAATAATCAATACTCACTAATCTAGATTTATTTTATACTATTACCCTATGTTCATAAATTTTTTAAATACACCCTTAAACAAATCAAATTTTATGGTATTGGTATCTCAGATAGTTCCCATGTATAATATTCGTCAAATATAATCCATCTCATTATTAATTTTTATCACATACACTTTATATTTTTTTAATTTTTTATGTGTAATAGGTTTTATAGTTGATATTAGTACTACATGATCTAATATCTAAATTTATCTTGTTTTATTTTTTGAAATTTAGTCAACAATAATATTGCATTGGAAAAATAATATCTACATACCCTTTCTATGAGGTACAATATTTGGTAATTTAATTTAATGAGTTTCCTAAATATCTGATTAGATCTCTAAAATTATTGTTTTTTAATTAATTTATTGTTATACATCCATTTATTGTTATAGGTATTGTTTTTAGAAATTAAATTGGGGCTTAAAGGAGTATTTTTATGGATTACCAATGTTTATGAAAAATCTCAACGAAAATATGGGTATGTCATTATACACTAGGTGGATATACTATTGCAGAAGCAACTCGTTCCATAGATGGAAGGGATATGGAAAATGTGATATGATCGAGATATTTGTTCCACATATACTACTATGGTGGGGGTGGATAATTAAGGATTCATTATGGTGCTTTGAAATAACACATAATTATAATTTCCTTGTAAATAATGTAAAATATTCCAATCTTCATCCATGAGGAAATATATAGTTTTTAAATCCCAATTAGAAAATTTATTTAGGACAATGTAATTTGAATTGGTGATAAGGATAAAATTATATTTTTGTGGCGTAAACAAGGAATACATGAGTTTATATAACCCTCCTAATTATTTCTAAGCCAATTACCCTCTCCCCATTCAACGGAATTACATAACTGAATAATAATTAATGCATAAATTCATGTCATAGACCCATTAATTATGTTGTAGTGGTTCTCATTATAAAGTGGATACATGTCATAATTGTTTCCCATAAGCTATGTGGTTCTTATATGATCATGATTCTATGATGTAGAACCACCCTCCAGTTTTGTAGTGTTTATTTGAAAAATGGCCCCACTCATCCTCTATACCCTTTTCAATGTACTGGACATCTTCCAGTTCAACCGATAATATGGTGCACCCATTCTACAATATGGTGTCCATTCTAGCACACTCACCAACATGTATCCATTACCTTCCACTATAGAGACCCCCAAATTTCAATGAGATAATCTCCTACATTCATCCAATAATATTTTTTATACCTTTATTATAATATACTATAGGAAAACATTCAGAGTTGTTATATTTTGGTAATTTTACAAGTACGATTCGAGTCACAACACCTTCAATGGAACATGGATCTAGCTTTGACAACTGTTTGGTTTGAATATTCATACCATCTTGTGATTGTTTTTTCCTTTGTGTGTACAATGAATATATGTGTTTTCATAATTGATAATCATAATGGATTGTGATCCCATGTGGGTGTGGGTGTATTTTGCAAGACCCATTGAGATTTTTGATTCTATATGTTATTCTAGAGTATCTTGTCTACATGTTTTATGATTATCACATTTTATTATTTGTCATACTACATACTCATGATGATATCATATGATTTCAATATATGATTCACCATGTATGTTCGTTACCATGACTTGGTGGTTATAAATGATTATTGAGATAGGCGGACTGTCATGACAATATTTATACCTTATACGGGGGTCTGTTTGACTATTGATGATGGGAATGAGGGGTCTAAGTGTAATGTAAGAGTAAACGGTATCTATGTCAACTATGTTGAGGATTCACTCAATGTCACATGTTATTTTTGTATTATCTTAACTTCCATGTATCCCAATTAATAACTAGAGTTTTTCTAGTAGAATGACATATATTTTTGCTAGTGGATTTCTATTAGCATGATCCTAATACTCTTTGTTGTCACTAGAGATGGACAGTCTTTTTTATTATTCACATATTCCATTATCCTTGTGGCATGGATTTGAATCATGTACAGTTATGGGGGTGTCTATGTTAGTGAATTACTATACCATTTTGGTTTCCATGTATATTATGTTATGTATTTTTTATTATGGTGAGTATTATTTTTCCTTGATCAATACATGTTAAAGGAGAATTTTGGGTTTCGTACATATCATTTTACCCAGACCATAAATGGGAATTTAAGTGATCCTGGATATTTAATAGTGGATCTAGAAATGGAAAAAAATCCCTATAGTGGACAGCATATAAATGGAATATAGGGATATTAGTGGAACATGAAGTAAAACAGGTGACCCCACATATAATTTATTAATTGATATTATTTTATAAATATTGAAAAAAAATTAAAAAATGTGTCCTTATTCCTTTATATGTCATTTATTCCTTTAATTTTGTTTATGTATGTTTTCTTAAATTATTATTTATATTTATTGTTTTTTTCAATTGATCATTTGAAGTGATAGAAAGGGTATAATATCCCTATTAATGGAAACAAAACCTTTCTTCTATAAGGATATTACATGTGGGGATGTTCATATGAAGTTATTTGGAACTCAAACTCCAAACTAATGGTTTTGGTTAAGGAATTAATATATGATATTTGATAATCTAATCCAGTTACTTTATTGTTCTCAATATAATTGTTTTAGAATGATGGATTGGATTTATGATAGTTGTGGATCATATATGGGAACAATTATAGTTCTTGTGCAGTACAGTATAATAGACCTCTCAGTTTCTATAAACAATGAAATTTTGATTTACTTCAACAGTTTATTTGATTTTCCTCAGGTGATTTATAAGATTTTAATTTAAAATTTCAGATATTCTAGGTGCATTTACGCATTATAACTATGTAAATATGTTCAAATACCACACAGACACACACACAAACACATACACACACACATATATATATATCTTTTATAGATGTTTTTTAATTAAATGCATTGATTTATGTAATCTATTCATGTAATTTTTTCTTAGTGTGATATATCGTTATTGACATGTTATATTAATATATATTAATTGGCATGAATTAGTTGAACTGATAATGTTTTATTTGTATTTATATAATTATTATTGCAGACATGATGGCGTGGATAATAGAGATTATACCATGATTTTATATGTTGGGCCATGGTAAGACTACTAGGAATAGGTAACGGCTAGAATAGGCCTCCAGGTCACGTCATCTAACATCCAATATAGAATAGGTAATAGTTGGAATATGCTTCCAGGTCGTTGATGCTCTGAAATCACCTGCTGACAGGTGAAACATCTTGTTCTGAACCATGGAATCTTCTTTTACATGCCTAGAAACCAAAATTGTCATCGTAGTTCATGATACATTTGTTTCACCACAGGTTGTACCCTTCCCCTTGAAGCATGGAATCATCACATTTTTTCCTCTCACATAATCGTAGAATCAAAAACCCAATTTTTCACATAGATGTTCTCAGCCTCATCTGTTATCTAGTTTGAAGGTGTCTACCACATTCAACGATTTCCATTAAGGTTAAGCACTCTAGATATTCATACTGACTATCCCTGATATGTCTCTAGAGTGTAGACTCAACTTCTAAAGGAACAAGATTCATCCTCTCATGAATCTCCAGAACTACCTCATGCATTTCTTCCAGAAAAGTCATCATCTTATGCTCTTCACTTGAATCATGTACCAACTGTGTATGAATTTTCTTGAACAATGAATCAGCCAAACTATTCTTCTTCCCATGTTGTATATGCCAGTTCAAAATCAAAGTAATACATATATCTACTCATCTTCATTGTTGAAGATTCATGTCACACTGTCAAAAGATATACTTCATGTTTTTGTGATCTGTAAAAAATCTAAACTTTTCATCCAAGATATAGTGTATCCAACACATGAAAGAATAAAAAACTACATCCAAATCGAGGTCATTCTTAGTGTAGTTCTTTTCATGTGGCCTCAGCTGCCAAGACCCATAAACAACCACTCAATACCCTTGCATCATCATAGCTCTGAGTCGGATCCCATATGTTTCATAATACATTGTGTACACCTCACCCAACTAAGGTAATATCAAAATTGGTGACAATGCAAGTGCTTCTTCAATTACTATAATGTTTTCCCATTTTCTCCTATCCAATAAAACATTCCCCCTTTATTTTTAAAACATGTTAGTGGTGCTTACAATCAGAAAAAGGCCTGGATGAACCTCTTTTAATAACCACCTAATCCTAATATGCCTTGGATATTAAAAACATTCATGGGTTGTTCCCAATAAAAAACTGTATATAGATTTTTTGGGCCCACTACTAAGCCTTCTTCCAAGATGATATGCCCCAAAAATATTACCTTGTCAAACCAAATCAAAAATCTAGATAGATTTCCATTTAGTTAATTCTCCCTCAGTGTACCCAGGACGATGAGAAGTTGTTGGGAATGATCCTCATGAATCACGGAGTACACCAAGAAGTCATCCAAAAACCCACCACAAACTTATGAAAGTATAGATGAATGATCTTATTCATTAAATCCATAAATATTGTTAGTGCATTTGTCAACCCAATTGGCATTATGAAAAAATCAAAAATTCTATACGTACATCTGAAAGTAGTTCATGGTATATTATAGGTCATAAATCACACCTGATGATACTCAGATCCTAGATCAATCATTGAGAACACACAAGGCCACTTTATATATTCAAACATATCATTGATATGAAGAAGTGGATATCATTTCTTCACATTCATTTTATTACACTTTTCGTAATGGACAAAAAATCGAAAACTCATGTCAGCCTTCTTTTCAAAAAACACAGGTGATCGCCTAGGTGATGTACTTGGACAGATAAAAATGTTATCCTACAACACCTCGAACTGCATTTTGAGCTCCTAAATATTTGTTGGCAGATGCATTGCTTTCCATAAGGCATTTCCACCTGGTTTAACATCTATAATATGGTTTTGTGGATGGTATTTATTTTACTTTCATAAAGAGAATGTATCTTGATAGGTTCTTCGCTCATTAATGGATAAAGCATGGATTCTTTGAAGATTGGAGATTCAGAAGGGAATTGGAGGCGTAAGGACCCTTTTCCCTATGATGATGCTAGATGGGAGCTTTTTAGATCAAATACATGACGTGAAGGATGGAGAACAAAGGAATTTTAAAGTCCATGAAGACCCACATGGTTGCCTCATGGTTTACCCAAACCGTGTGCAAACCGTGTGGGAGGAGATTACCCTTACAGAAGGCTCTGCAAGATTTCCAAACAGTTTAAAAATTGTGCGGGCCCTGCATACTAAACCGTGTAGCTCAAGAAATTTTGGACTGTAGCTACGGCACAGTTTTCTCATGGTTTGCCAAACCGAGCGCCCAAATGGTGTGGCTGAAGAATCTAAGGCAGTAGCCTCCACACGGTTTGGGCATGGTTTACCAAACCGTGCGCCTAAACCGTGCACCCCACTTCAGCTTTTTCTTTTTTTCTTTCCCCATTTCCACCAACTCTTTGACTCAGGTTTTCCTTTGATTCATACCTTTATACAAATGGAATAAGGTCCTTGTTGACATGGAAGACCCTGGAGACTTATTAAAAGAAGGATGATTTTCTAGAGGGAGAGGGGATTGGAGGGAAGAATAGAGTTTTAGTTCGGGAAACTTGTTTTTAGTTCTGGTGTGTTTTATTCTTCTGTTTCTTGTTCAGTTTTATGGTAACGAACTACTTTATGTTTAATATTATGATTTCAACTTCTTTGATTATGAGTAGCTAATCACCCCCTTTGTGTTGGGGCTGGGAGAAATGCGGGTTCGCTAGAATCCTTCCCCTTATAATTGTATTTGTTCTTAACCTCTCATCTAATTCAACCAACATTTCTATTTTCTATTTCACTGGAAACCTCTATGTCGAACCAAGAATGGAGATTCTAGGGATCGTTGGGAGAAATACAATGATAATATCCATGACCATTGGATATTCTTGAAATTTCTAGAGGGTGGCTCTTAACAAAAAGTTAGTATAAATCAATTTCCGGACCATGGAATTGATTTATACTACCTTGATCAGAACTTTGCGGACCATGGATGTTCCGACACATATGAAACCCAGAAATTTGGGTCATTATGAACAATACAACATGATAGGGATTACGGTTCTAGTCTCACATGAATATCCATCCCCGACACATTTTTATCATTATTTAGTAAAATTTGGTTTTAAACAATTTTAGTTTTAAAGTAAACAATAGTGAAATAGATAAGTTTCAATAAAAAGTCATTGATTTTAATATCTGAATCATGAACCACCAACAAAATGTATTTAAATTGAGCATCTTCACCAAATAACTCTAATACATTAAACATCAACATCATCATCATTTCCCTGTGGACCAACATCGTACTGGCCTACTATACTTGTCCATGTTAGGGAATTTAATTTGACTGAAGGAAAAATAATATCGACACTGAACGTCTTGGTCAAATTTCGGCTCCGTTGTCGGGGAAGCGCGATGGTTGTTTATGTTAATTTAATTGAAATTATTCTGTGAAAATAAAAAATAAAAAACTCATATAATTCTTTTCTTCATCATATTTCTGTTTTTTCAACTTTTTATTTTTTTACCTATTACGTTGGGTATTTTGTTTTCATGTGTGCGGGGAATAGTACATGAGCGGTCGAGTCACCCATTCCCAGGATGCTGAGTCATCGGAGTTACACCCGATAGACCTGGAAGTCAAACAAACGTTGTCTAGGCGACGTCGTGCACTAATTGGCGATCACAATGCAGACGATCCCACGACGCTTCAAGAGGATGAACTAGGGGTTTTCCAAGTTGTTGGATAGCTATTTGCAATTGAAGAGAACCCACCCAGGGGTGGAGATGAAGAGCATCAGTTGAACCCACCAGGAGTCTATATGGAGTACTAGCCAAGAAATCAGTAGAGGCCACCAGCCCAATTTGTGCTGGGATTCGGTCAGCCACCCCTTAGGAAGTAATTTCAATAGGACCAACCCCCATTTTTTGCCTCTGAATCATCAGGCATATTACCAGCAAGGTCAACAACAGTATGCTACCAAGGCACCTCAGGAATCAGTGCCTCCACGCCGAACTCTAATGGAGTATGGTTTGCCCTCCAATCATGGAGCAGACACAGGAATATTCAGACCATCGGTGCATGCTCTGCATTTTGAAATAAATCCATCCATCATGCAATTAATTCAGAACACAGTTCAGTTTGGTGGTTTACCAAGTGAAAACCCAATTCCCACCTCTCTTACTTCGTAGAGATCTTTTACACCTTTTGATATCACTGTGTTTCCGAAGATTCCATCTACTAATGGTTATTTCCATTTTCTTTAAGGGACAAGGCGAAGGATTCGATTAAGGGATTGACTCAGCGATCCATTTTATCATGGGAGGCGTTGTCTTAGGCCTTTCTATCCAAATATATCACTCTATCAAAGATAGTCAAATTGATAAATTAAATCAATAATTTCAACCAGCACGTCTCAAAATCATTGTATGAGTCATGGGAGCGATTTAAGGAGATGCTCCGGAAGTTCCCACACCACGGACTTCCCTTATGGATTCAAGTCCAAACATTATATGGTGGAATCACCACAAACACCAAGTATGTGGTTGACGCAGCGGCTGGAGGAAAAGTTATGAGAAAGTCACTTGAAGAATTGTTTGAATTATTAGAGGATATGTCAGCTAACAGTTTTTAGTGGCACTCAGAAATAGGTATGCAGAAAAGGGGCATGCACAATATAGATGCCACCACCATGCTCTCTTCTCAACTTGATGTCGTATCCAAGAAGATTGATGCTTTGAATCTACAACATCCTTCTCCAGTTCAAGCCATCATTTCACTAGCATGTGGTGATTGTGGAGATAACCATGAAATGGGCGAGTGCTAAGGTGACAATGCAAGAGCCTCAACAAGTGAGGTAAATTACGTTGCTCAGAATAGATGAAAAAGTATCTACCCTCAATATTATAACCAGGGGTGGTAGGAAAATCCAAATCCAGGATGGGAAGAAACAACAAAAACATCAACCCTGACCACAAAGAACACCAGGTTATGGGCATCAACAATATCAAAATCAGTACCCATGGTAGAAACAGGGCACATATCAGTACAAGGGTTTCAAAACCCTCATCCTGGTCCACATTTTAGACAGACACCTCCACCACAAGTCAACCAAAAACCTCAGCAGGAACCACTTTCAAGGATGGAGGAGATGATATCTAAGTTCATAACAACTGTTGAGACCAGGTTTCAGAACCCAGAGGCATCAATTCGAGGCCTTGAGAATCATATTGGGCAGCTGGCCAATCAGTTGTCCAAAAGGCAGCCTAGCACACTACCGGGAAACACCGAATGAAATCATAGGGAGGAGGTAAATGCAGTTACTCTACGAAGAAGAAGGAAATGATGCCAAATGTAACAATGAGCAAGATTTCCCCAAAACCGATGTAGTCCATGTCCTCAAATAAAGAAGTTGTAGCTGAGTAACCTTCCTCCACAAATGAGAAAGATGAAGAACCAGCAGTCCCACATGGCAAGGGTAACGATGAGATCAAATCATATGAACCACCATTTCCATTCCCAGAAAGAATTAAGCTAAGTAAGTTGGACCAGCAGTTCACTAAATTCATAGAGATATTTGGGAAACTCTGCATTAATATTCCCTTTGCTGAGGCATTATGTCAAATGCCCACTTATGAAAAGTTTATGAAAGAAATTATTTCCAAAAAAAGGAAAATAGATTATTTGGGAACCATTCCCCTCACTAAGAAATGTTTGGATGTTGTACAACTTACTCTTCCTCCAATGTTCCAAGCCCTGGGATGTTTCATTATCCCTTGTACTATCAGGCCTTGTCAGTTTGGTAAAGCTATTTTCAATTTGGGTGAAAGTGTCAATCTAATGCCCTTTGGGGTATTTAAGAAGATAGGATTGAATAATCTAAAGCCAACACGATTGGCACTTCAACTTTCCGATCGTTCTATTAAATACCCCAAGGTGTTGTTGGAATATGTGTTGGTCAAAGTGGGGAAGTTGACTCTACCGACCAACTTTATCATCTTAGATAAAGGAGAAGGCCCAGAGTCATCCTTAATTCTGGGAAGACCATTTCTCGCTACTGGGAAGGTTTTAATTGATGTCCACCAAGGGGAGTTAATCTTCATTGTTGGTGATGAAAAGGTTTTCTATAATATCTTAAAGGTGGTCAAGAAAGTTTCACTAAGGAAGCATGAATATTTTTGTGCTCTGACAACAATGGCTGGGCATTTTGGCCTAGAAGATGGTGATATGGAATCTTATCCATACAGTAAATAATTTGTTCTGGAGTATGAAAACCTTGAAGAGACCCAGGAGGAAGTAAGGTTGATTTAAGGCCAAGGAGGCCACTATTGGAAAATGGAAATTGTCCCCGATTTGTTAGAGCGAGCAGAGGTTGAACATATTGTACCATCTATTCTCAAGGCTCCCCAGATCGAGATAAAACCTCTCCCTTCCTCCCTGATGTATGGTTATTTGGGAGAGAAACATACCCTGTCAATAATCCTCAACTCATCACTCTCACAAGATCAAGAGGATGCTCTTTTGAAAGTCCTCAGAAGGTGGAAGCAGGCCATCGGATGGATACCTGCTGATCTCAAGGGTAAAAGACCAACTATTTGTACTCAGAAAGTGCTTAAGGAAGACGGGGGAAAAGCATCTCGCCAAACATAGAGGAGACTGAACCCCCGATGAAAGAAGTGGTCAAAAAGGAATTAATCAAACTTCTTGATGCTGGTATAATTTTCCCAATTTCCGACACCCCGTGGGTGAGTCCTCTCCAAGTGGTTCCCAAGAAACGCAGTATCACGGTGGTCACAAATGAGAAGAATGAGCTCATCCCATCCTGGACAGTCGCAGGATGGAGGGTATGTGTCGACTATCGAATGTTAAATGATGCAACAAGAAAATAACATTTCCCCCTCCAATTTATGGATCAGATGTTTGAACGATTGGTGGGGCATGAATTTTATTGCTTCTTAGATGGTTATTTAGGTTATAACTAGATTTCAATTGCCCCGGAAGATCAGGAAAAGAGAACCTTCACCTGTCCATAATGCACATTCACCTACCACCGCATGTCATTTGGGATGTGCAACGCTCCATACACCTTTCAGTGGTGTATGCTATCAATCTTCCACGATATGGCAGAACAGATTCTTGAGGTTTTCATGGATGAATTCTCGGTATACGGGAAGTCATTTACTACTTGTCTGAAAAATATAGAGCTGGTGCTTGAGTGGTGTGAGCACATGAATTTGGTCTTAAATTGGGAGAAGTTCCATTTTATGGTACAACATGGCATTGTGTTAGGCCATCTGATTTCGGTGCATGAAATTCATGTGGATCCAGCCAAAATAGAAGTGATCTCGCAATTTCCCATTCCTACATCAGTCCGAGCAATTCGGAGATTTTTGGGGAACATGGGTTTCTATCGAATATTTGTCCGGCATTTTTCCAGGATTGCTCATCCATTGACCAATATACTTTATAAAGATGCAATATTTGAATTTTATGGTAAATTCATCGAGGCATTCCAAATTTTGAAGAAGAAATTTATCGCTTCTCCCATCATGATAGCTCCGAATTGGGGGTGAATTTTGAGTTGATGTGTGACGCAAGTGATCATGTTGTGGGAGCAGTCCTGGTACAGTGGCTAGATCACCTTTTTAGACCGATCTACAATGCTATCCGCGCATTAAATGAAGCAAAACTGAACTATACCACCACAGAGAATGAGATTTTAGCTGGAATCTTTGATTTGGACAGATTCTGCTCCTACTTGGTGCATTCCAAAGTAGTTGTTTACACAGATCATGCCGCGATGAAGTATTTATTGAACAAGAAGGATGCTAAACCACGGCTCATCCATTGGGTGCTTCTCTTGCAGGAATTTGACTTGGAAATAAAAGAAAAAAAGCGCCGTGAGAATGTGGTGGCTGACCACCTCTCCCAGATAGAGCTACCACACTTGGTAAGGGAAGAAGACCAGGAAATAAATGAGGATGTTCCCGATGAGCAGTTATTTTCTGTTGAAGTCCCACCTCAGCCATGGTTCACCGATTCTTTCAACTACATAGCGATAGGATTCATCCACCCAGACTTCTCATTTCAACAAAAGAGGTTATTTTTGTCGGATGCGAAAAGCTATTTCTGGGAGGACCCCCTACTGTTCTGCTCATGCAGTGATGGCATCATCCGCTATTACATCTCGGAGGAATAAATTCAATGTGTCTTAGAGATCTGTCACTCTTCTCCTACATGAGGGCATCATGGACCGGATCGCACAGTCGCCAAAGTTTTACAATCCGGTTTTTTTCTAGCCGACCATGTATAGGGATACACGTCATTTCATTTCTTGCTGTGATCGATGCCAGATGACAGGGAATGACGGTCGTCGAGCTTAGATGCCGCAACACCCGATACTCAAAGTGGAAATTTTCGATGTATGGGGGATCGACTTCATGGGTCTGTTTCCCCCATCCTTTGGGCACACATACTTCCTGGTATGTGTTGATTATGAATCTAAGTGGGTAGAAGCAGTGGAAAGTACTCAAAATAAAGCTCAGGTGGTTGTTTCTTTTCTAAAAAAGAACATATTCAGTCGGTTTGGGACACTGTGGGTGTTGATCAGCGATCGCAGTACTCACTTCGATTACACACTTATGAGGAAAGTTCTTGCAATGTATGGAGTCAAGTATAATCAAGGGACGCCCTACCACCCTCAATCTAGTGGTCAGGTGGAGGTTTCCAATAGTGAGCTGAAACACATACTTGAGAGGATGGTATGCGCCTCAAGAAAAGAATTGTCCACGAAGTTGGATGATGTTTTATGGTCTTACCAGAAAGCATTCAAGACACCCCTGGGCATGTCCCTGTTTCGACTAGTCTATGGAAACCCCTACCACCTGCCCGTGGAGATGGAGCATAAGGCATATTGGGTAGTCAAGGCCCTCAATTTTGAACTCAAGGTAGATGAGGAAAGGAGAAAATTTCAACTGACAGAACTAGATGAGATTAGGAGGGAGGCCTGTGAGAATGCTTCCTTATATAAGGAGAAGACAAATGTGGTACACGACCACATGATCTCCCGAAAGACTTTCCATCCAGGCGAAAAGGTTTTACTTTTTAACTCCCATCATAAATTGTTTCTTAGAAAGTTAAAGTCCCGATGGTCTGGACCCTACATGATGCTTACGGTCTGCCTCCATGGAGAGGTGGAAGTGGCGGACGTAGATGGGCGAGAATTTAAAGTTAATGGATAGCGCCTCAAAACATACTACAACATGGATAACATGTTGGGCATTGTTTCCACCATGAAATTTGGGTAGCTCAAGGCCATGGTAAGTCGACCTCGAGATGTAAAACGTATCACAGAATGGGAGGTAACCCGACATTTTCAAAAAATTTCTATCCCAATGTCTTGATTGTCTGAGTGTGCTTAGGATATAATGATAGTGTGCTTTTCGTTTCTTGCGTGTTATAGATAGAATTCTCCCTATATGTAGGAGTTTAATTTTAATTTTGACAATGAAAGTTTTACTCATTCAATAAAAAATATCAACATAACTTTTCTAACAAAAAGGGGCACAAAATTGTACTGAACATGGTGTGTTTTCATTTTCAAATGGGGAAAGTGCTTCACACAGAACCAAACTCATTTTTGGTGCACAGTTTACCAAACCGTGCGCTAACCGTACCCATTAAGCTCTCACAGACAGTGGCCTCAGCACAGTTGGGGCACGGTTTTCAAAACCATCCGCCCAAACCGTGCGGCCACTGAACAACCAAAATATTTTTAAAAATCGGGATTTCCCCTCCCTTTCCACTTTCCGTGTGCGACCTCTTCTCCCTACTCCAACCCATGCGGAACCCCATCCCCTATCCTTTCTTATTCTTCCTCTCCACCACCATGTTCCTACCAAGGAACCTCTACCAAAGGTTTGTATTCTCCTTCTCTCTTATTTCCTTTCTCAATTTCACCTGTTTTCTTTCCTTTTTCCTTTCTCTTCTCCCTAGGGTTTGGCCATGAAAATCTCCACCTTACATTTTTCTTTTCTTTTCATCTTCATAGTTCTTGGCCATTCACCATCCATGTTTTCTTTTGATTTTCCAATGAGTTTACATTACAATGAAATGATCACCTGATTTTCAATGAATGTGTGCTTTCCAAACATAATATTTTCAAATTGGGATTTTACATCGGGTGTGTATTCCTGAATTTTAGACCATCGCAACACATGTCAGGCACCGGAACTTCTACAGGCAGGCCATCCACTCCCTCATCTCCTACATACCCTATGTACCCTCACCCACCTTCCACTGATCTGACCTGGGATGTGGCTGCACATGACTACTTTTTCACTCCCCCTTCCCCCAGACCAGATGTTTTGCATGTTCTTCCTTTATTCTGCATTTTTCCTATTTTACTTGACTTAAACAATCTTCTTGTTTTCCAATGGTGTGATGCTTTCACTTGTTATGCTGTGATAATGTGTTGTGTTATCTTTCGTATTTCTAGTACAGTTTTGTTTTTTTGGCTTCACTTGTATGGTCCTTTTTTCCAGCAGTTGTTTCATCTATTCCATGCCAGCCAGTTCTCCATTCATCGTGCTCTCACACATCATCTTCTTTTCACCCGTCACACGATTCAGGGGAGTTTTTCAGTTTTCAACTTTTCCATTTTTCTCTGCCCCCCATGTCATGCTGCCAAATTCCCACCCTTCTCCACATTATTACCTTCACGGGGGACTATTCTTTGTTTTACGTATGGAAGAGGGCACCTTTAATTAGCACCCCATCTTGATTGATTGATTTCCCAATTACAATATGGTAGCATATTTTATTATGTGTGTCTAAAGGGCTGTTATATATATCATGGGTTTATACCACTTAGTTGAAACATAGTTCTGATAATTATCTCTGAAAATGGCTCATATGTCCGGATTTGTGAACCTAGTTTGTGATGTGAATAAACCCTGTAATATTGAAAATGAGAATTTAAAAAATAATTTAGCAAAAAAATCTGTTTAAAGATGATTTTTCGGGTGTTGTAATTCAAATTGAGAAACCCCTTAAAATGGAAGTCAAATTGGTCATAAATAGAGGTGAGGTTTTAGGAATTGTTGTTGGCGCACTAGTGGCTATTGCACGGTCATAATTCCATAAACTCTTGAATTTATCAAACAAATTCATCGTGTATTGACATGAGAATATTGGGAAAACATTGATGCTAGTATCTCACACCTTTACAGAAAAATATATTTTGACATATGAAAAGGCAAGCCCAATACTTTTGATGACCTTTCATCTTGTTCTAAAATGAAATTCAACGAGGGAGTGTGACCTATAAAAGTCATAGCCCGCCGATTGGTGAGAAAAAAACCTGGACATAGCTAATCTGAGTGTATAACTAGATAAAAATGGAGGTAGGAACTCTCTTTGAATGAAGAAGGGAAAAGGCACTTTTAGGCGACTATTGGTTTCTAAATGAATGATTAACTGTATTGGAATAAGATGACATTGTTTGCTAACTTCATAGACTTGGGAAACCATGAAGTATGAATGTTGTAATTTTTATTGATAATTAGTTCAAAATTCATATTCACCTAAATGGTATAATCTGTGATATTTCTACCTCTCTCATTAGTGACACCTTGGTCATGATTTTTATGCTTTTGTTTGAGGACAAACAACCGATCATGTGTGGGGAGTTTGATGCACTTCTGTGCATAAGGAATTTCCACCTAGTTTAACATCTATAATATGGTTTTGTGGATGGTTTTTATTTGATTTTCACTAAGAGAATGTATCTTGATAGGTTCTTCGGTCATTAAAGGATAAAGCATGGAATCTTTGACATTTGGAGATTCAGAAGGGAATTGGGGGCGTAAGGACCCTTTTCCCTCTGATGATGCGGGATGAGAGATTTTTGGAAAAATACTTGATGTGAAGGACGAAGAAAAAAGGAATTTCAAAGGCCATGAAGAACCACACCGTTGCCCCATGGTTTACCCAAACCGTGTGCAAACTGTGTGGTATGAGATTACCCTTACAAAAGGGTCCCCACACTTTCCACATGGTTTACAAATAGTGCGGGTCCTGCAGAAAAAACCATGCAGCTCAAGAAATTCTGGACAATAGATACGGCACGGTTTGCGCACGGTTTTCCAAACTCTATTCCCAAATGGTGCGGCCGAAGAATCCAAGGCAGTAGCCTCCATACAGTTTGTGCACGGTTTACCAAACCGTGCGCCTAAACTGTGCACCCCACTTCAAATTTTTCTTTTTGATTTCCCCCATTCCAGCAACTCCTTTACTCAGGTTTACCTTTGAGACACACCATTAGACAACTGGAAAAAGGTCCTTCTTGACCTGGAAGACCCTGCATACTTATGAAAAGAAGGAGGACATTCCAGAGGGAGAGGGGATTAGAGGGAAGAAGAGAGTTTTAGTTCTGGAAACTTCTTTTTAGTTCTGGTAAGTTTTATTCTTCTGATTCATGTTCAGATTTATGGTAATGAACTCCTTGAAGTTTAATAGTAAGTTTTCTACTTCTTTGATTATGTGTAGCTAACGCCCCCACCCCTTGTGTTGGGGCTAGGAGAAATGTGGGTTCTCTATAATCCTTCTGCTTATCACTGTATTTATTCGTAAACTCTCATCTAATTCTTCCAACATTTTTATTTTCTATTTAGCTGGAAACCTCCATGTCGGACCAATAATGGAGTTTCTAGGGATCGTTGGGAGAAATACGACAAGAATATCAATGACCATTGGATATTCTTGTCGTTTCTATAGGGTGGATCTTAACAAAAAGTTAGTAGATATCAATTTCCGAATGAAGGAATTAATTTCTACCGACTTGATCCGAACTTGCCAGACCAAGGAAGTTCTGACACATATGAAACCCAGAAATTTGGGTTGTTATGAACAATACAACATGATATGGATTAAGGTTCTAGTCCCACATGAATATCCAGCCCCGACACATGTTTATCATCATTCAGTAAAATTTTGTTTTAAACATTTTTAGTTTTAAAGTAATCAATAGTGAATTTGATAAGTTTCAGTAACATGTCCTTGTTTTTAATATCTGAATCATGAAGCATGAACCAAATTTATTAAAATTGAGAATCTTCACCGAATAACTACGATTCATTAAACATGATCATCAACTTTGTTTCCCTGTGGACAGACCCCGTACATTCCTACTATACTAGTCCATGTTAGGGAATTTAAATTTATTGAAGGAAAAATAATATCTACACTGAATGGATCGTTCATTGGTGTTATTATATAAGGTTTAATAGATACTGGCTCAAATCCTAGTATGAGATACAAAGTGAATTCCACATCTATCTCTGGTGGAAACCCTGAAATTTTTTCAGGAAAGTCATCATGAAATTGTTATACTATGGTTGAAAGCATTTCATTCATATCACTCACTTCATCCAACAAATGAATAGAAATGTGGGCTATGAGCTCTCCATGTTTCTATGAAATTGGCCCAACTAGGCCTGCAAGTATATCCCATTCTCCATGATGAACATACTAGTCACCCTCAAGAGATACAAACGTCACTCTCCAGCGGTAACAATCTATATGATCTCGGTATGCAACTAAACATTCCATATACATAATCTGATCAAAGACCATTTTTTCAAGGACATAGATGTACCAATGAAAACGACACTCCCCTACCACTAGCAAACATCCCATCCATAAACAGTATCCCTAGACCCTCTTCCCAATGGGGTATTGATATACATCACCCCGCTTATAGAATCCACCTCTAGGCTCAATCCATTAACAAGATTTGAATATATAAAATAATGGGAGTCACCGGTATCAAACAAGGCAGTTGCTAATGTAGAACCCACAAGAATAGTCCCTCTCACATTCAATGGTCAAGCATCTCTCTCAACTACTGTAGGCTGCACTACATGTAACTGTCCTGCCTCTATTTCTTTTGCTGTCATCTGACTCCCTTGGGTAGAACCACTCAGATAATAAGAGAACAAATTCCCTGACATACCGCATCCACTACCCTTATAGACTCTACCTATAGATTTCCAACTGCCAGACCTATGTGTTGTACAAGACCCCCTTTCCAACATGCTGACATTGAGAAGCTTATCCCTCAACACCATCCTACCGATGATTCCTACAGAAGTTATGTAGGTGTCCCATCATGTCACAAAAACCATCTCTCCACATTTGGTCAAGGAAAATGTGTATGATAGTGTACCTGTCTTCCATATTGGTGGAAAAGCACTTGCATAATATCTGGAACAATTGTTTCTCTTGGCTCTACACCTTTCTTTCCTATAAGTGGACTAAGATTCTCATAATAGTGCTTCTTGCTCTTTGAAAGAATTCCCTTGAACATCCATTGAAAACTACATATCATGTTCTAGAATCCTCCTTCAGGTTCCCCACTGAAATGAGAGCCTTATTGACCAGTTCTGGTAATTTTTCAGCCTAAATATGTTCACTTGGGACATAATTTCTCACCAAAGTCCATCCTAAAATCATTTTGCCAAAGAAGTATCATTTGGTACCAATGATTTATCAAAACAATGTAAATCTTTGAAACGTCCAGCATATTTCATTTTGGACATTTTTCCGTAGGTTTGATTAATAAACTCTGATTCCTTCTCTTGTAGTAGTGTGTTTTAATATAAGTTCTCCATGTACTTCTACAGAATGCCCTTTGATAACATATCATCAGTCTTTCCAGATCATACCTGAAATTCCCACCAGTGATTCAGTAATCCCCACAATATATAGGTATCTAAATTTACACTCCTCTTAACCGGAGTCTCCAAATGTTCAATTATCATCTCTATGGATTCAATCAAGAATTATGCTCCCTCAGTTCCACCCTCTCTATTAAAATTAAGAGGTTCTTGTATCTAAAAATCACTGGTCCACTAAGACATGATTTTATGAACCCACCCTGGGTGTCTCTTCATGAATTACATGAAATGAGAAATTTTCTCATGGAACTATTCTCCTTCATCCTCTTATTGCATGAATGGTGCCTCAATCTCCATGTTTGGATGTTTGTTAGGGCCCATACCCCATAGTCTTTCCCTCAACAAGTGTCATGTAGGAATTTTTCAACAAATCGAAACAAGGTTCTTAGGTCTCATAACTCATCCATATAACATTTGCGTAAGAGGATAAAATAACACAACAAGTTTCAACATGTCCTTTCCCTTTTTTCCTCTCCACACAGTCAACACTGAGGCCTTATCACTGCCACTAACCACCATACTCGTAGGTCATGGTTAACAAGGGTACATAAAATTCATTAATTAACCCAACCATTAATTAATCTTATTTTCTTCATTTAATTTATTCAACAATTAATTAATTAATTATACATCATTCCCCAATAAAAGATATAATTAGATAGCCAATTATTCTCATTATTCATCATTATTTGAATCTCACATCATGGGGAAACAGTTCATGTTCAACGACATCCCATAACCCATTTTCCCATGAGTACCTAGAATGATGCATGTCACAAAGAACCTGAGTGCCTAGAATGATGCATGAAGGATCAAATTATGTTCTTCAATATGCCACAAATAGAAATTATATAATTTTTAAAACAAATATCACGTCACACTAGAATTACATCACCCACGGTGATATAATATCCAATTTTTACAACAAGTATCAATCACAACGATCCCACACTAGGTACTCGGATTTTTTCTCATACATGGTTTTGCAACTCCATTGAATGAGCTCATTACGAAGCCTTGACTCTTCCTAGTCTCATATATAACATTCTCAAAAAAATAATAAAATTGAGAGGAATGAATATAAAACACATCTGATACAACTTTGTGATGTCCCGACCCAGATGCAACAAAACGGTGAACCGATCTGGCCAGCCACATGCCCATTTGTGTGCCTCCCCATACACCAGAGGGTGTTGACTAGTAGTGAGGGTATGGTATGTTAGTCTTGAATAGAACAAATTCTATTTTATCAGATCAAAACAATAAGGGAAGAAATGAACAATAACCAATTGCGGATGCATATAAATAACCAGAACAATATCATGTAATATGATAACCATAAAATGAAAATCTATAATCAGTTGGAAGGTAAAACATTCTATGGCCTTGAAAATGTCAAGTGTCTATAGGGAAACTAAACATAAAGACACAATGACTCCCATGTGAGTCCCAATCCACATCTGGTTCTCTCTCCCATGCTCTTATTCAAAACAGCAACCAACCCCAGGGTCGTACCCATATCCTATCCAACATAATTATGTCTACTCAGATGCTGATCATTAGTCCTGGATAGGGTACGAGTATAACTCACTGTGAAACCAACAATGGTGTCAAAAACAGGTCTAGTCAAAAGATAGTGTATGAATATTTATGATGCAATAAATACAAGGCATAATTAAACAGTTATCACATTGTCATTTATTTTTTAAATCATCACATTAGGCCCAATTTCAATTCATGTTTCCCATTAGAATCATCATTTATTATTATCATTCCTTTGGTGTAGGCCATCATGCATAGTTCCCAAAATCTTATTAAGTGTAGGTTTCCATGCCAATAACACTTTATTATTCCGTGTAGGTTGTCATGACTAGCACCCCAAATTTCATTAATTGTATGTCGCCATTCTTATCACTCAATATCATTTGGTGTAGGTCGCCATGCCTAGAACCTAGTGATCTCATTAATTTTATGTCACCATGACTATCAAATATTATCATTCAGTGTAGTTCGTCATGCCTAGCACCCCATATTCTCATGATGTGTTATATATTTGGGAGGAATACCAAGTCCATGTCCCAAATTCTAATAGGTCTAGAACGCCATGTATAGAATGAAATAAATGTCATCCATTAAATCGTCCATTAATTAATATGAATTTTACACATTATTCCATTACTAATCCTTTGATTAGTTAAACATTTTAATTTCCCCTAGTAAACTTAACAATTAACTAAGAACATAATTAATTAATTAATTCATCATTTAATTAATCATTCAACATAATTCTCATTCCATTATTAATTCTTCAAAATTAATTAACATTAGAAAAACTATAATTATCATAATTAACTATCACAATTAATTATCAATAATCAACATCATGGAACATAAATAATTCTCAACATTAATTAACTTTGGCCATCATCTTTGGAAATATTTTATTATAAAAATTATTTAACTTACACAAGGAAACATAATATCATAATTAATCCACCCGAATAAATTATCCTCAAACCAATATTTCAAAATCTCAATTACAATATCTCAACCCATAACAAGTCCGTAAAATATCTATTTGGGAATACCCCATTCATTTGTTTCATGATTCTATTTATCAATTAATCACCAAGGAAATCATACGTCTAATCCAAATTTCTAATGACTCCAATTTAGGAATTCAATTATGAAGGGAAACTATAAAATCATAAAATCGCATACACATAACAAAATCCTGACAATGAAAGTTTGATTTATACCACCTACCTTGGTTTATTGATGGTTTTTTTCATAATGGAAGTGCCCAAAATCCGAGAGTCACAATGTCATCGATCAAGCTTCAGATCTAAATCCCTTAACCAAAATTGATATCAAAGTCATCAAGATCCTTCCAAACAAGATCTAGATCCAATATCCAAGATATATATATCAAATAATAGGTTTAGATCAATGTAAATGGTAGATATATTCTATTTAAAGATCACGGAATGATAGAGGATTGAATGAGAGAAGGAACACGATGAAATCCACTTATTTGTTAGAGAAATGATCTTCAATCCGGGCTTCCGATTTCAATGAGCGATGTTAGAATTGTAACGACCCAAACATTTTGAATAATATACTAACTTACTCTTAATGATTTAAAAGAGATGCTAATGGTTAATGCAGAAAGAGGATTCGATGGCTTCATCCACTAGACTCGAACCTTACGAAGCCCACTTATCAGAGCTTGGGAAGGAGGTGTCATCGTTGGGCTTCGCTTTGGACCAAGCCCAAGCTGAACTCCAACATGTCAAGCTTGAACGGAAACGCCTACGGGAGAAGTTCAAGTTGGTGGAGATTAATACTAGGGAATTGTTATCTAATTCTCTCTCAGATTCTCTCACCATAGCAGACCTTACACATAGGTCATATGCTGGTGTTATATGGGGCTATGTGATGAGACCATAGCTTCTTTGTGTAATCCTTTGGGATGAATAAATTGAGATTTTTTCCTTTTGTGAAGTTTATGAAATTTCAAATGTCCGAATAATTTTAGGAAGTATTTTATTGATGAATTTTGAAAAAAAGAGTATTTTAAAATATTTCTGTAAACCTTAAATAATTAATTATGTGTAATGATTTTCAAAAAATGGTCTTCAGCAAAAGTGTTTATTAAGGAATTTGGAGTCTAATAAGATCAACTTAATTTTTGATAAATAGTAAATTATGAATAGTTATTTTCCGCTTAGGATTAGTAATGCAACCAAATGGATTAGTAATCTCACTTAAAGAAAGTTTTAATATAATTTAGACACCTTGAATAAGTAATGTGATTCAATAAAATGGGTAAATAACGGTTTCATAAATTATTAGACAAGTATTAGTTTTTTTCGGGTGAATAGTGTTTTTTAATTAAAAATTAAGTTAGTGATATTTAGAAAATTATTTTTATAAAATGGACTTTATTTTTGAACTCAGAAAATCGATATTATGTTATGGGGATTTTTGGGGATTTTTCTGAAAAAATGAATTTTTGGTGAATAGTGTATTTATTTAAATATTAAATTAAAAATATTTAGAAAATTATTTTCATAAAATGGATTTCATATTTTTAATCAGATCATCGATATTTGGTCAAGGTGAAATTTTGGGATTTTTCTGAGAAAGATGAATTTTCAGTGAATAGTAAAAATGCAGTTTTAAGGTTTCGGTATGTTTAATGACATCATAACTGTGTCATGATGATTTAATGATATATTTTAATGGTTGTCCGACCAAAGGAGATGAATTATTGTTTTGGGGTCCCCATGTGGCCTAACTCCATGGGAAATTGCCTGGGAGAGCCCATGGTTTTGTGAAAACCACTTGAGAGGTGTCACGTGAAATTATTAAAGTATCACCTCAGCTTCCCTATAAATACCCACCCTTTAATCCTTTATTTTTCACTCCCATATCTTTCCCAAAGAATATATTTTCTCATTACCTCCCATGGAGTACTCCCAAGGTTCCCCCAAGCCCTCAAGGTCCAATGCTTTGAGTTTTAAGAGTTACGTTTTAAGGTAAGGGATCCCACCTCTCTCTTTCATTCCGAGTACTACCTCTTTTTGTCATTTCTTTTATGATCCATGTTATTATGTTGGGGATGTTCTTTTAAATTCATCCCAATTTCCTTTTCATTTTCATATGATTATAGACCCTATCTTTCTCTCATCAATTAGTTTTATGAATGTTTGAGTGGCGCTGTTAGGCTGGCGAATTTTTAAGGGATTCTTTCACCCATCTAGTTTTCAAGTTCTACTTTGATGTCAAGTCTTTCTAGATCGTTTTTATTATATTGGTGTATGATACCTATATCTATAATACTGATATATTATGTTCATATTATGATAGACTCTATTTGATCTCTTCAATTCATTTTTTTGGAAGCTTTAAGTGATGCTGTTAGGCTGCCGAATTTTCATAAGAGAAATATTATTTTTGTCTTCCTTCCATGTTTTTCATTTCATATGGTATGTCTTTAAAATTTCATTACCATGTTCTTATATCCATTATATTATATCCCAATACTGTTTTTGTATCTTTTATGAGTGGTTGACCCATGTCCCCTCTCTTTTCAATGTCTTCAAAAACCCTGTAACACAGCCGTTATGCTGTAGAATTTTCGTCTCAAAATTTCTCTCTCTTTTTCTAAAAAATTATTTTATTTTATTAAGTGAATACTCAAAGCTCTTTATTCTAAAGGGTTTTTCACCTATATATCAAGATGATCTATTTTAAATTCTCGGATTTACATATATGAGACTCTCCTTCCTTTTCCGTGGGTTTAAAGTGACAAAAAGATCATGTCTTAAAAGCAGTTTTTAAAAGGTTATGATTATGAAATGAAACACATTTATTTTATGGTATATGGTTTGTTTATGAAATTTTAATGATGATACATGTGGATCACATGATGTTAAAGAAAAATTAAGGGTGCTCCCTGATAGCGCTCCAATGAATTGGGTAAAGACTTAATCTCTAGAGATGACCATTTTTAACGACGCCTTGGTCAATAACCTTGGTAATTTTAATGACACCTTGGGGATGGACCTTGGTGAAACAAATATGATTTTCTATGTTAAATTTTGTAGCCACATCTTCAAGTTATGAAAAAATTTATTTTATTATGATATTCCTCATGAATTCATTCTCATGCCTTAAAGTTCATTTCATGACCATATTGAAGTATCTCAAGTTCACATGTAAAATGTTTCTCTTGTTTCCCTTATTGGGCCTTCTGCTCAACCTTTCTTTTGAAGTATGTCACTAGGTTATGAGATGCAGTAATGAACCTAGGATGAACTTAAGGAGAATCCTTTCAAGTGTTTATGATGAATGTTTTATGTTTTTTTCATGTATTATATTCCTGGTTTCCAAGACACTAAACCTTATAGATCCTCAGTTTTGTGTAATGTAATGAAAGTATATGTTATAAAATGTGGGATTTTATAGTGGGTATCAAAGGATGGTTTAGTTATTTGTGGAAATTAGGATATGAAAACTTTAGGAAGAACCCTATAAAAAAGTCTAAATATATGAAAACTTCCCTATATTTTGGTAAGTATTGAGTAAGTGGTTTATCAAACAAATACATCCATGTCTGGATACGAGCAGGTAGAGGTGGCTCTGGCACAGATGTACATAGAGGTAAAACCCGAAAACACCGCTTTGATATAGACTCGAACAGGAACTGGTGGACGATAATGGGCCTTGTTGCACTCTTGGTTACGACACACCTGGAGGATATGTTTGGTTAATAAAAATCTTTTTATGAATCATTATGAAGGAATTATAGAGAACTGTAATTGTCTAAGCATGAAGTCTTAGTTAAAATATTCATAAATGAAATATGTTTCTCACTAAGGTTTTATTCTTTTAGAAATGGTGGGAAATAGGATGAACCATGAAAATGGTGACTGCAATGCACCATGTGCTGACGACCCTCCGATGGAAGCCGGAATGGAAACATTCATGCGAATGATGAACCAACTGACTCAAGTTATGAGTAATAACTTGAATCAAGTTGAGAGTCTGATCTCACCATGAAGGGAACAACACTCTATTGAGTGCTTCATGCGTCAAAGGCCACGAAAATTCAGTGGTACTACTGACCCATTGGTTACAGAACAATGGATAAGATCCATTGAAAAGATATTTTCTATACTCCTTTGTTCAGAACAAGAAAAAGTCACCCTTACTATTTACCACCTAGAGGGGGAAGCTGATCAGTGGCGGTCGCAGGTCAAAAACATGAAGCCTAGAAGAGAGATGGAAGCTATGGAGTGGGAAGAGTTCCGGGGAATATTATTTAATATATATTTCCCTCGTTCCATGAGACCGAGAATGGAGAAAGAGTTTCTCGAGCTGAAGCCGAAGGAGAACAAATCTGTCGGAAGCTATGAGATGAACATCACCCAACTTTCACGATATATCTCTAGATTTTTCATGGATCTAAGTGGGAAGGTTGACAGATTTTTCAGTGGACTGAGACCTCATCTGCGGAAGAATCTAGCCAACCGGGACTACGATAGCTATGAGGAGATCATTTGGAGTGCAATGAAAGTCGAGCTAGAGTTTGTTGAGACATAGTGGTCTCATAAATCAAATGACAATAAGAGATTGTTGGAGCCCAGTTTAGGGAATACTTTTGATCATGGAAGAGGTGGAAAGAAAATACAACTTACCACAAGCAATAAATGTGGGAAGAAGCATCCGAGGCATTGCATGATCGTAGGTGGAAAGTGCTACAAGTGGAGAGGAGGTGGCCATATTGCTTGGAATTGTCATAGTGAGGGGGAAGCCTCAACTCCCCAACACTAACGATAGAGGAAAGATGGTTTTGGCCCTACCCTAAGTCCAATGCTTCAAGTGTGGACAGTTTGGGCACATTTCTAATCACTGTCCAAATCCAAGGGCAGTGGAGGGGAATCACCATCAACCTCAGCAAAGGCCATGGGAGAAAGGTCGTGCTTTTTCTATCACAACAACTTAAGTTGAAGCTCTGAATGACGTGGTAGCAGGTACTCTTGTTGTCCTCTCAAAAATATCAACTACTTTGTTTTATTCTGGTTCTACGCATTCCTTTATTTCCTCCATGATTGCAATGAATATAGAATCAATCCCCGAACTGCTTGAGGTAGAATTTTTAGTCAAGACACTAAGTGGGATTATCCACACATCAACTGTGTTTAGAGACTCTAGTGTTTACATTAGTGAGCACAATCTTATCACAAATCTTGTAGTCATTACAATGTTGGAATTCAGCTTTATACTAGGAATGGACTGGCTCTCAAAGTATAATGCTAAGATCAAATGCAGAAGTAAGGAAATCTTAATAGTATGGAATGAACTACCTAGAATTATCTTCCAATGAGAGATATCCCAAACTGATCCATATCTTGAATCACCACCTATAGCTTTCTTTATGGAGTTAATCGGTGATGATGAAGAAGGAAGAGGGAGTATACAAATAGAATATGTTCCAATTGTTCAGGAATACATGGATGTATTTCCTGAGGAGTTACCCAGACCTCCCCCAGAAAGAGAGGTAGAGTTATCCCTTGAACTCGTACCTGGATCTCAACCGATATCAATGAACCTATATAAAATGGAAAATGTGGATCTAGAAGAGTTAAATAAACAACTCGAAGACTTATTGGAGAAGGGGTTTATCTGATCGAGTGTGTCTCCTTGGGGAGGAACAGTTCTATTTGTGAAGAAGAAGGATGGATCAATGCGGCTATGCATTGATTATAGAGAACTGAACGAGATCACAGTGAAGAACAAATACCCTCTTCCAAGAACTGATTATTTATTTGACCAACTTTGTGGGGCTCAATTATTCTCCAAGATTGACCTTCGATCTGGTTATCATAAACTGAGGGTGAAGAAGGAGGATATTCCAAAGACTTCCTTCCGATCAAGATATGGGCATTATGATATTACTGTTATTCCCTTCGGCTTGACTAATGCTCCTGCTATTTTCATGTATTTGAGGAATAGAGTCTTTAAGGACCACCTTGATATCTTTGTGGTAGTTTTTATTAATGATATTTTGATACATTCAAAAAGTCGTGAGGAGCATGAATATCATCTTAGGGTTATTTTGAAAACTCTGCAGAAGGAGAGTCTCTTCGGAAAGTTCAGCAAATGTGAGTTTTGGTAACAACAAGTGGCTTTCTTGGGACACATTGTAACCAATGAAGGAATATCAGTTGACCCTGAATAGACAATAGTTGTGGAGGAGTCACCTCAACCCACAATAGTAACTGAGATTCATAGTTTCCTTGGTTTAGTGTGATATTATAAGAGGTTTGTGAAAAACTTTTCACGGCTTTCTAATCCACTAACCAAGTTGACTCGAAAAGGGGTTAAGTTCATCTAGACAAAGGAATGCGAGGAATGTTTCCAAGAGCTAAAGAAGAGATTGGTTACTGCACCTGTGTTAACAATACCCTCTATCAGAGAAGGATTCGTTATTTTTAGCGATGCATCGTTGAATGGTCTTGGGTGTGTCCTCATGAAAAATGACAATGTAATTGCTTATGCATCTCGACAGTTTAAGATTCATGAGCAGAATTATCCTACGCATGATCTAGAGCTAGCGGCAGTTGTTTTGTCTCTAAAGATGTGGATGCACTATCTTTATGGGGAGAAATGTGATGTATACACGGACCACCAAAGTTTATAGTATATTTTCATGCAGAAATAATTTAACATGAGACAAAGGAGATGGTAGGATCTTATTAAATAATATGATTTTTCAATTCATTATCAACCTGGAAGAGCAAACAAAGTCGTGGATGCGTTAAGCAGGAAAGATCCTGTTGTTCTGGCAATAATGAGGATCCTATGAGATCCCTTGATTAAAGATCTAGTAAAACTTGACATGGGAATTGTAAGGGAAGGGATATCATCAAACCTATCCCAAATTATTTCTCAACCTTCATTACTAGAGAAGATCAAGAAGGCTCAAAAAGAAGATCCTTTGCTGCAGGAGAAGTTTAAGGCTGTAAAGGATGGGAAGTACCCTAATTTCAATATTGATCAAGAAGGTGTATTGAAATTTCGTACAAGTCTATGTGTTCCATCTATTCCAGAGATAAAGAAAGAACTGATGGATGAAGCTCATAGCTCTACTTTCTCTATACATCCGGGAAGCACTAAAATGTATAGAGACCTTCGTGATCATTATTATTGGGATAACATGAAGAGAGAAATTGGTGATTACACTACAAGGTTCCTGGTGTGTCAACAAGTAAAGGTAGAACGACAACTTCCTAAGGGGGTATTAGAACCTCTACCCATACCAGTATGGAAGTGGGATAATATCACTATGGACATTGTAACTGGTCTCTCGAAAAAATCCAAAGGAAACAATGTGATATGGGTTATTGCGGATCGTCTCACCAAGACCGCCCATTTTATCTCTATTCGGGAATATTTCTCTCTAGATCAACTTTCCAGGATATACGTAAAGGAAGTGGAAAGAATGCATGGGGTACCACTATCCATCATGTCTGATCGTGATCCAAGATTCACATCAAAATTATGGAGAAGTCTTCAACACGCTCTGAATATTGAATTGAATTTTAGTACGGACTATCATCCTCAAACAGATGGCCAATCTGAAAGTACTATTCAGACACTGAAAGACATGCTGAGATTATGCTCAATGGAATTTAAAGGTGGATGGTTTCAACACCTCCCATTAGTTGAGTTCTCCTATAACAATAGCTTCCATTTGAATATTCAGATGTCATCCTATGAAGCTCTGTATGGAAAGCGATGTAGAACTCTTACTTGTTAGGATGAAATTGGTGAGAGAAAGCTTCTTGGGCCTGATCTTGGGAAAGAGATGACAGAACAGGTTCATGCCATCCAAAAATACATAAAGGAAACTCAGAGTCGGCAGAAGAGCTATGCGTACAGCCATCAAAGGGACTTGGAGTTTGGTGTTGGCGACAAAGTCTTCCTTTGAATTTATCCATAGAAGAGAGTCATGCGGTTTGGGAAGAAAGGGATGATCGGCCCTAGGTACATTGACCCTATGAAATCCTTGATCTAATAGGAGAAGTTTCCTATCGTCTAACACTTCCACCGAACCTAGCTCAAGTTCACGATGTCTTCCATGTCTCTCTCTTGAGTAAGTACATACCAGATCCCTCGCATGTACTGAACCTAGAGGTGGTACTACTAGAAAAATGACCTCTCGCATGAGGAGTAGTCAGGGGAGATCTTAGACCATAGAGACAAGGTTCTACGAAACAAGACTACCCACCTTGTGAACGTGTTGTGGAGGAAACATAAGTATGAAGAAGGGACTTGGGATCCTTAGGAAACAACGAAGCAAAAGTACCCTCACCTTTTCGACTAGGCCTCAAGTATACAATTTTGTGGATGAAATTTCTTAAGGGGGGAAGAATATAACGACCCAAACTTTTTGAATAGTATTTTAACATACTCATAACAATTTAATAGAGATGTTAATGGTTAATGCAAAAAATAGGAATCGATGGCTTCATACGGTAGACTCTAACCTTATGAAACCCACTTATCAGAGCTTGGGAAGGAGGTGGCATCATTGGGCTTCGCTTTGGGCCAAGCCCAATCTGAACTCTAGCGTGTCAAGCATGATCAGAAATGCCTATGGGAGAAGTTCAAGTTAGTGGAGACTACAACAAGGGCAATGTTATCTGAGCCTCCCTCAGATTCTCTCACCATAGCACACCTTACACTTAGGTCATATGCTGGTGTTATAAAGGGCTATGTGACGAGACCGTAGCTTCTTTGTGTAATCCTTTAGGATGAATAAATTGAGATTTCTTCCTTTAGTGAAGTTTGTGAAATTTCTAATGTCCGGATAATTTTAGGAAGTATTTTATTGATGAATTTTGAAAAAAATGGATATTTATGTAAACCTTGAATAATTAATGACGTGTAATTATTTTCAAAAAATGGTCTTCTGCAAAAGTGTTCAGTAACGAATTTGGAGTATAATAATATCAACTTAATTTTTGATGAATAATAAATTATGAATAGTGATTTTACGCTTAGGATTAGTAATGTGAACAAATGGATTATTAATCTCTCTTAAAGAAAGTTTTAATATAATTTAGACACGATGATTAAGTAATGTGATTCTATAAAATGGGTAAATAACGGTTTCATAAATTTTTAGAAAAGTATTAGTTTTTTTCGGGTGAATAATATTTTTTATTAAAAAATTAAATTAAAAATATTTAGAAAATAGTTTTTATAAAATGGACTTTATTTTTGAACTCAGAGCATCGATATTATGTTATGGTAATTTTTGGGGATTTTTCTAAAAAAACTGAATTGTTGACGAATAGTGTATTTATTTAAAAATTAGATTAAAAATATTTATAAAATTATTTTCATAAAATGGATTTCATATTTGTAATCAGACCATCGATATTTGGTTAAGGTGAATGTTTGGTATTTTTCTGAGAAAGATGAATTTTCAGTGAATAATAAAAATGCAGTTTTAGGGATTCGGTATGTTTAATGACATCATAATTGTGTCATGATGATTTCAGGAGATATTTTAAGTGTTGGCCGACCAAAGGTGATGAATTATTGTATTGGGCCCCATGTGACCTAACTCCATGGGATATACCATGGGAGATCCCATGGTTTTGAGAAAACCACTTGTGAGGTGTCCCTTGAAATTATTAAAGTATCACCACACCTTCCCTATAAATACCCACCCTTTACTCCTTTATTTTTCACTCCCAACTCTTCTCCATCTAATATCTGGTCTCATTTCCTCCCATGGAGTCACCCCAAGGTGCCCCCAATCCCTCAAGGTCCAAACCTTTCAGTTTTAAGAGTTACGTTTTAATGTAAGGGATCCTACCTCTCTATTTCTTTCAGAGTACTCTCTCTTTATTTAATTTATTTTATACTCCATGTTCTTATGTTGGGGATGTTCTTTTATATTCATCCTACTTTACTTTTCGTGTTCTAATTATGAGAGACCCTCTCTTACTATCAACAATTCGTTTTAAAAATGTTTAAGTGGCGCTGTTAGGCTGTCGAATTTTTAAGGGATTCTTTCACCCTTCTAATTTTCAAGTTCTACTTTCATGTCAAGTCTTTCAAGTTCCTTTTTATTGTATTGGGGTATGATATCTATATCTATCATACTGATATTTTATTTTCATATGATGAGAGATCATATTTGATCTCGTCAATTCATTTTTTGGAAGCATTAAGTGACGTCGTTAGGATGCTGAATTTTCATAAGAGAAATCTTATTATTGTCTTCCTTCCATGTGTTTTCATTTCATATGGTATGTCATTCAAATTACATTACCATGTTCTTATATCCATTATATTCTATCTCTATACTGTTTTGGATCATTTATGACTTGGTGACTCATGTCCCCTCTCTTTTCAATGTTTTCTAAAACCTTGTAACATAGCCGTTATGCTGCAGAATTTTCGTCTCAAAATGTCTCTCTCTTTTTCTAAAAAATTAGTTTATTTTAGTAAGTGAATACTCAAATCTATTTCTTCTAAAGGGGTTTTGACCAATTTATCAATATGTTCTATTTTAAATTCTTGGATTTACATATATGAGACCCTCTTTCCTTTTACGTGGGTTTAAAGTGACATAAAGATTATGTCTTAAAGGTTGTTTTTAAAAGGTTATGATTATGAAATGAAACCCATTTATTTTATGCTATATGGGTTCTTTATGAAATTTTTATGATGATATGTGTGGATCACATGATGATAAAGGAAAATTAAGTGTGCACCCTAATAGTGCTCCAATGCATTGGGTAAAGACTTAATCTCTAGAGATTACCATTTATAACGACACCTTGGTGAATAAACTTGGTAATTTTAATGACACCTTGGGGATGGACCTTGGTGAAACAGAAAAGATTTTCTATGTTAAATGTTGTAGCCACATCTTCATGTTATGAAAAATGTTATTTTTATTATGATATGCCTCATGATTTCTTTCTCATGCCTTAAATTTCTATTCATGACCTTATTGAAGTATCTCAAGTTCACATGTAAAATGTTTATCTTGTTTCCTTCACTGGGCCTTCTGATCACCCTCTCTTTTGATGTATGTACCCAGATTATGAGATGTAGTAATGAACCTAGGATGAACATAAGGATAAGCCTTTCAAGTGTTTAAGAAGAATTTTTTATGTTGTTTTCATGTATTGTGTTCCTGGTTTCCAAGACACTAAACCTTAAAGATCCTCAATTTTGTGTAATGTAATGAAAGTTTATGTTATAAAATGTGGGATGTTATAAGAATGACCCTATAATCCCTCCATAAGGCTCTAATATCACCCATAAATTGTCAATCCCAATATTAGGTCAAACTAGAGTGGATTCTGGGGTTCTGGTGGTTCTAAAACCAATTTTTGGATTAAATTGGTATGTGCGCACGGTTTTACCTAGTAGGCCACATGGTTTGGCCAATCCATGCACCAATCATGCAGTCATCCACTTCCTGGATGACTCTATGGTGCATGTTTAGGGAAACTACATGCAAACTATGCTGACCTCCACTATCAACACACCAATCTTGGGCAGGGTGTGGCCAAGTCGTGCACAAACCGTGCACAAACCCCTATCTTCACATGTTCCTAAAAACCCTAACCCAAACACAACTTAGTTCATACCCTAACCAAATGGTACTAAATAAAATGAAACATTACATGAAACACACCTAGGATTTCTCTAGAAAATTTTGGGATCCTGCACTAAACGAATCACAAGTTAGGATATAATTTTTCTTTACATGTTTATCCTTTTATGTTCAATCATTCATTTTTTATAATTATTACTTATGAATTAAAATCCATTAATTGTGTTTGATTTTTCATATATAATTGCTGGGAATAGAAGGTCATGTTCCAAAAATCTCTGTTATTGGAAATGTGATGATATTGCTAATGAAATTCCAAATATGATGGGAATGTGTCATGAAAACTTCATGTCAATACATACTCTACTTTCTCAAGACATGAATAATAACACGAATCACATGGAATATACTTCTTCTCCATAGAAGGATAAAATTTACTTTGAATCATTCACATGTAGAAGGCATTCCATGTTTAGGAATCTTCTAATCCCCTCCTAGTAAAAAATTGAATTAACATTATCAAAAAGATATTCTCATCCTTCCATTTCTCAAAAGAAGATAAAGTTGTGCTCTATGTCTATCATTTTGATGGGGAAGCTGATAAGTGGTGGATATTGATCAAAAAAATGAAGTCTATAGAGGAAATTTATTCCCTATATTTTAAATATTTAATGAAAATATTTTTCAATAAATTTTTCCCCCAACCCTTTATCTAAATATGTAAATGGAATTCATAGAAATATAGATAAATAAGATGATTTTATTGGGGAATATGAGGAAAACATAATAAGGCATGCATGATGTGCCTTTGGATTTATAAAAAACACAAAAATTAATGTGTATATCTTCTTTTGCAGACTGATGCAAAGTATTTGAAAAAACATTGCATTAGGAGACATTGATATGTATGAAATGATTTTTTGTTGTGACTTTGAGGTTTAAATGGAGATTGGACACACTATTTTTTCTCATGGGACTAGTTATAAAAAGTTTTCAATGGATTCTATTATTGGTGGATCAGTATAAAAATCCAATGAAGGAAAGAAAAAACAATATCCCATGTTTTAAAATTGTTGGAGGAAGAAGCCTGGGAACTATCTATATGTTACAATGAAAAACATTAAATGTGGGATAATGGGGAAATGGATAATAACAATCGAAGGGATATGAATAATCCCACTAATGAGTAATATGAATGTAAGGTTCATATCAACACCCCTCTTGTACTGCAATGCTTCAATTAAAATGAACAATGGCATTATACAAACCATTTCTTGATGCCTAGGGTTATTATTGGAAATTAACAATAACATCAAAGGAACAAAGGAATGGAATAAGCTATCATTACTACTATAGTGGATCCCAAAAAAAAATTTTGATAGGTACACTGATTATTAATCTGAGAGTAGCGAACATAATATTTTATTATAGATCTATGAAATCTTTCATATCATCCATATGGAGTAGAACAATTCAAAAACCACATAAAAATTTGGATCTTGAGTAATATGTGTGAATTAAATATATGGAAATTCTTTCATATATGTTTTATAACCTCTCCCTGATTAATGATAGTGGACTAAGGCTTCTAGGTAATCTTGCCACACTCCCTTTGGTTGAGATTGATTCTGTATTGGGAAAAAATTGGAAATTATTATACAAATGCAACATCAACCATCAGGAAATGGATATCACCATTCACATTAGAAAGCATCCTCTAATCATGTAAATTTTTAAAGAGGAATGTGAATCTCTTTAAAAATCATTATCTCAAGTGTGTATATTACTACAATATTATAAATAATACGTAGCTCAATTGATTGTGATAAGGGAGATAATTATTCTTGAAGTCATTTCCACTGTGAAGGTATGCACTGATGTGTTCCCCGAATATTTCCCTAGACATACTCCTTGTCAAGAGGGTTAGTTCTCAATTTATCTTATTATTAGATCACTACCAATATCAGATAAACCATATAAAATTTTCATTGTTGCACTAGAATAACTGAATAAGTTGTTATAGGAGAATCTATTCAATGGTTTTATATCCCTGAGTTCTTCACTATGGGGTTCTCCAATACTCTTTGTCATGAAATAGGATATATCAATTCTCTTCTATAATGATTATTGTGAGATTAATAAAATCTAATTAAAGAACAATTATCCATTAACAATTATTGATGACATGTTTTATCAGCTACACGAGCCTATTAATTTCTCTAAGTTGGACCTTCATTTGGGATATCACAAATTAATGATGAGGATTGAAGATATTCCTAGGACTACATTTTGAATGAGGTATGTAATCTATTAGTTTATTGTGATTATCTTCAGACTCACTAATGATCCAAAATTATTCATAGATTTAATGAATATAATCTTTATAGATTACCTCAAAAAAAATTGTAGTCATTATTAATAATATTATGATATATTACAAGAGAAAGGAGTAATATTAAGAGCGTTTTTATACTATGTTGAGGACATTTCAAAATAATAAACAATATGAAAAGTAAAGTAAATGTGAGTCATGGATGAAGGAATCATCATTTATTGGGGAATGTAATATCTAGAAAATGGTTATTTGAGAATACATCCAAGATGATGGAAATATAAGAGTGCACTAGACCAACATATATAATAAGGATCTATAGTTTCCTTGGTCTATGTGGGTATTTTTGATGATTATTAAATATTGTATTAGGAAATTCTGACCCACTATCCAAGATGACATAGACAGGAGAGATGTTTGTTTGGATTAGTGAATATGAATAGATTTTTTAAAAAGAATAGATTTTGGCATATATCTACCACATTGATCACACTATTGAAAAATGTGGAACTATGTTGGGTGTACAAAAATGCATCAAATAAGGTCATAGTATGTTAACTGATGATAAATGATAATTTGATATCCATTTTTTCAAAGAAGTTGTTAATTAATAAGAAAAACACTCCCATGCATGATCTTGAGTTGGCAGATATGATCCTTTCATTGAAAATGCTGACGAATTGTGTCTATGTGTAGAAGTGTGATATATATACATATTAAACGAGTCTATAATATATATTCACACAGAAAGAGATTAAAATATTCTAGAGAAGATGGTTGGAGATCATCTTAGACTATAACTGCTAAATCCACTACCATCATAGTAAAGAAAATAATGTGTTGGATGCTCTATGTAGAAAGGATCTCATTCCATTATCAATACTAAGAAATGAGAAGGATCCAATGTTCTTATAATTTCAAAGGGTTGATATGTGAGCCATTAAGGAAATAACATCATCAATCCATTCGTAAAGGATTTATCAACCATAACTTGTGGTGAAAATAAAGCATTCTCAATTGAATGATTTTGAATTCAAAAAAAAGTTTGAAGCTATGACAATTGGGAAATCCTCATAGTTTAAATTTTATGAGGAAAGAGTTGCAAAATTTGGGTAATGGTAAAAGGTATTGTCCAACCAAGACATAATGATGGAGATTATTAATGTTGATCATAGCTTAGCCATCTATATTCTCCTTGGGAGTAGAAATATGTATATATATATACTTTAGAGAGATATTATTGGGAAAGTATTATGAAGGAGATCATTGAATATATATAAACGTTCCTGGTAGGTCACCGAGTGAAGCATGAAAGTCAATAGTCTAATGGGATGATGAATCCATTACCCATACCAATATGGAAGTGGGAGAAAATTATCCCATTATTTTTTAACTGGACACCCAATGACATGTAGATTAAACAATGATATAAGGTTGTTGCCGATTTTCTAGAAAATATAACAAACATTATCGTAATTGGAGAGGACTTCTCACTAGATCAACTTGTAATGAAATAAATCAAATAAGTAGTATGGATGCATGAAGTACCACTATCTATTATATCTGATTGGGATCTAAGATTCACCTATAAGCTATGGAAGAGCCTCCAACATTCCCTAATAACTAACATGAATGTCTGAACACCCTATTATCATTAAACTAATTGAAAATTTGATCAGAAAATTTAGACACAACAAGATATGTTGAGAGCTAGTTATATTTATTTCATAGGTGGATGTGACCAACATCTTCCACTGGTCAAAATCTCATACAATAATAGTATCCAGTCAAGAATCCAAATGGAACTATATGAATCCATTTATGGGAAGTTATGCCTAACACTATCACAAATGGATGTGTTCAGTGAACATAAGCTGGTAAAACATGAAATGGTCTAAGAAATCGTAGAGAAGGTTAAAATGGTTTATTAGCATATGAAGGAATCCCAATGTCGATATAAGTGATTTGAAGATAATCATATGTGAGACCATGAGTTTATGGTCATAATCAATGTATTCCTCCACATGTCTTTATGAAAGAGAACCATGAGATTTAGGAATAAGGGAATGTTATGTCCTAAGTAAATCGCCCCCTTTGAGCTCCTTAATCGTGTCATAGCTTCATCCTATCGACTATCATATACACCTACCATGTGTCGAGTACACAATGTGTTCTATGTATCACTATTAAGGATGTACATACCTAATCCATCACATGTAATGAATTCATATGTATTTTATATGGAAAGTGATATCTCTTATGTGGAGCAACTAGTGAATATCATTGATCGTTGAGATAAAGTTACATGCAATAAGACTACTCAACAAGTCAAAGTACTATGTTGGAACCATAAGTATGAAGATGGAAAATGGGAAACTAAGGAAGCAATATTGGAGTAGTACCTATACCTTTTTTTAACTAATTATGAAAAATGTAATTTTGAGGGTGAATTTTCATAGTGATGGAAGAATATAATGACCCAAAATTTTATCAATGAATATTCTCTTCTTATAATTAAGTTATAGAATAGAAATCACATTATATCATATACATAAAACAATTTTAACATTAAAAATTAAGAAATAATTAAATAAGTATTATTTCATTAAGATAATAAATCTATATTTATGAAATAGTAACTTGACCTTTGGAATGGTAGTATGAACCTTATGAATAGTAAACCAACAAATTGAATAGTCACCACATTTATGATAGTTTAAATAAAATTTTGGCATTATATGAATGAATGCTTGATATAATTATATCTTAATATGAATAATTATTTTTTTAGAAATTATTAATTATGTATTGTTGTTTTTATTAGTCCTAAATTTTTAAATAAATTTCTATGATTAATTTAATAATTTAAATGAAAAATTAATTTCAAAAAATATATTCATAAATTATAATTTTGTAGTCTTAAGATTTTTATATAATTTTATTATTCCTTATTTAAATTTTAACTGTGTTATAAAATACGTTAATATTTTAAAATATAACATTTCTATGTAAATAACAAGTTCAATTAAAAATTAAATTTCTCGAATTTAGAAAATTATTTTTATAAATGGAGTTCACTATTGATTTAGACACATCAATTAACGGTCATGGTTAAATGTTGTTATTTTTCTAAAATACATGAATTCTTGGTGATTACTGATATTATATAATATACATTATAAGTAAATAAATGAATTTTTGAGTCATTTTTGAGTCATGGATGACGTAACTGAACAGTTTATAGAACTAAAATGAAATTATTAATTTATTTAGTCACAATAATCCTCATTATTTATTTTCTTGTGATAAATAATAAACAAATGAATAATATAATGAGACAAAAGCCCTCTTTTAAACTATAAATACCACCCATAACCACATATTCTCCTCACATATATCATGAACATAGACGTTTCCAAATTCTGCTAAAATATCTAACCAATACTCTACCCCACTTCCAGGATATATTTTTCTCATTAGAAGACCATATCCTATTCCATACGAACTCTCTCAAAGTGGATAAATTCCAGAGGTAAATTCTACTTTTATTTACTTTTTTTCTTTTCATGTTCTTTATTTTCTTATTCTCTCCAAACCAAACCTCAACCATATTTCATGATAACACCCGTAACATAAATATAATTAAAATTGTATTATTTAATAATCCATAAAAATTCCTTCCCCTCTCATTTCACTTTAAAAATTGAAAATATCCTCTTTGGTGTGTTAATTTATTTCATTCCTTAATGATAGTTTTTAAATTTTTATTACCATTATCAAGGATGTTCATGAATTTTATTTATGTGAAACAGATTAAAATATATTTATTATATCTTATGTAATTTTCTAGAACCATTATATTTACATGATATTAAATAATATGATAAAATTTATTTATTGTGATCAAGAAATCACTAAATTTTATCAAAACTATTATCATTAACATATTATTTAATGATTGATAACCATAATTGAAAAAATATTATTAAATGAAAATTACACTTTTTTGTTCAATAACAAAATATAATTTTAATTCATTAAAATGAATCCCATTCTACATGAACTTCATTAGTCATATACAAGCTAATCGTTCTTGGAAACCATGAAAACGAAATCTCCAGAACAATGAAATTAAACTCTATAACTCTTAGATAACCCCATAAATTATATTAATAAAACTATAATGAATCCATCTTAGGAATAAAAGGTTCAATATTTGTAAATTAATGAATTTACTTTGTTTATTTAGTACATTATGATCATGTTCAGGTATGTTTTGGAAATATGGTAAGGGATCCTTTCAGAACCTCGATGCTTTCACTCATGTTACATTTTATCCCTATATTCCACATGTATATACTATTTTATTTGATTTTAATTATTATAAATTCCGTTTATATGTTCCATAATCATGTGTCGAAATCAAATCTTCCATATTTTGTGGGGTAATTCATGTTTTAATAAGGCTCCCTCTCAAATATTACAGGAACGAAAACCTAATTCTTGGGATATTCTCAATTTCTAACCGTATCCATGTGCACTCTATAGTCTATTCTAATCCAAAATTATTTTTATAAAATCAATAATTTTATTATTAAAATATATCTTGGTTCATTTATGGTTTTATGTAGGCAAATAATAATTTTCTATTTTAATGAAAAAATAGTATTTTCCTTAAGACACACTAAATTTTTTAATTTGTAATGTTTCTTAAAGAGTATTTTTCAATTTATTAAAATAGAATAAAATAAGTTCTCATGATCTTTAACAATTTTTTATTTTTAATGTCCAGGCCTGACATAAATCCTTCCATTCATGGAAACCATCAAATATTCCCTTATGGTATTCATTTTGACATAATTATGATACCTAAATATTTCTTGGCCAACCCTTAATTTTGTTTTCTTATGTATGATTCTTCATGTGGAAATCATATACATGAACATGTTATGATCAGTGAACCCAGATAGTGATCCAATTCATTGGGTAAGGATTACCCTCATGATATTTCATTTGTAGTAGGCATGCTTCTTATCCATGACATGTGGTCCATGTTCAACTGCCTTAGTGGTTATCCTTGATTTGTGCTCCATGTGCAATGGTCATGGTGATTAGCCTTGTGTCATGATCAATGTGAAATGGGGTTTGTCTTTATCCTTGAATTTTGATACCTCATGTGAAATAATCCTTGACTCATCCTAAATTCATTTTTTATGTAGCTTCCACATTTCTAAGGTTCCTTTAATTTATGGTTCCATGATATACATTTTATTCTTATTTATGTGTATTCATTTCCAAAACATTTATACCATCAATTTATTCTTCCTAACTGATGTGATATGATTTATTCCTATTATTACTTCTGTACTAGGATTTTAAACTAATGTATTCGGTCCATGTATTCTCCAGGTTATCTAATGATGTTTTAAGAGCTCAATATAATATATGATATCATTATGGATATTAAATAAAATATGTTTTCCTAGTGTTTAATTATATATCAAATCTTCCAAGGACACTATACATTACAGTAACAATATTTTAATTTTATGTATAACAACTCATAATTTCATGTAATGATATGTATAAAAATCTAGGGTCACTAGGTACAAGTATCTCTAATACCAATTTTCATAGATCCTACCTAACGTACCATATGAAGGTAGGAGTGAATTCAGGTGTGACGTTATTTTTATTTTTGGGTCTTGATATCATCTCATAAATATTAGTATGAACATTAATATTTTTTCAAAAAAATATATACTATTTTTGAATGATAAATAGTAATTATATGTCATTATTGTTTACTAATATCAATGAAAAGGGTTAATTCACGAACTATATGCCTATAGGGTTCTAACATACTTTGATGTAACACTTATTAATTGATATGTAACCAGGGTTTGAGAACTATTCATATTTGTAATAAATATCATTTCCTCCCCTAAAATACATTAACTCAACTTCATTTAATGGAAAAAATTTAAGGATTAAAATCATAGGGTTTTATAGAGTGGTCCAAGGATTATTCCAAGAACAACGAACAAAATAGTGTTTTCATTCATCACATTATATTTTTCTTCATATTATTCATTTATCGGAATCAATATAATCATGAAGTAGATTTGTGCATCATATAATCATCTTACTCTCTGTATATTTCACATGTATTAATTACATTTGTATTCAATAGCTGAAAAAGATCTCTTTTTTCACTTTGTTTTATTATGTATATTAATAACCCCTTGATTTTTCATGTGATATTCATTTTCAAATTCTGAATAATTTACACTAATAAATTTTTCAATGGTTTAAATGGATGAAATATATGAAAACCTTAACCTTTATTTCCATAAAATATTTTATTGTTAAATACTTGGGGTTTATTTGATGTGGAACACCTCTAAAATGTAACGATATGCATTATTGGTAGAGATGGGTTCATGAAACAACCACCATTAAATTTTCATGAACTCTTCAGAATGTTATATATCATTTTATGATCCTAAAATAATATATCATATTTGTTATTTTTTCTAGAATATTCCTATTAAAATTAACATTTAAAAAACAATTCATCACCATATAATTAATCATAAATTATGATTAATAATATAAAATGATGTCTACATGGCTGAAGGTTAAATTAATTCATGAAAATTGATTTTGTGAGTAGGTCATCCAAGTGACAACAATCTCCCAAATCTATAGTATTTCCTTTTCATAAAAAACTATAGACAATCCTTAGGAATTATGATATTTGATAGTGTTAGTTGAATCTAAATCACATATTAATTTTCCTTCTCACGCCACTAAAGTCATAAAAATATCCATAGAAAATCCTTATGATGTATGAGAAGAATTTTATAAAATCCATTAATGTATTAAAAAAATCACATTATGTATTAAAAACAATAAAAAAATTATAACAACCCCTAAAAAGTCATACGATGTCTACTAAATGTATCACATAATACGCCATAGCTGAAAACATAAAAAAATCCTCAATAAAATATTTAATCTGAAATTCAATAAATCCAATTTTAATATTCAATAAATTAATATTCCCCCAAAAATACTTCAAAAATCCACTATAAATTCCATTTGAGAAAAAAATCCCTAAACATCATCCCTTGTTCCAAAACATGGAGGTGTAGATGACAATGGTGATGAGAATCGTATCCTCGATCTATATTCCTTACTACAAAATCCTTTTAAATTAAATGTTTTTATATAACGTTTCCATTGGTTAATAGTATTTTTTTAATGAAAATATTACATTATATTCTTATATTTTAAAAATTCATTTTATATTTCATTGTTTGACTTATATATTTTTTATTGTTTAGTTTATGTTAATGGTAATTAGTACTATACATTGGACATTGATATTTTAAATTGGAATTATACATCATCTAAATTTTTATGTTATTCTATTATTATTTATTTTTATGGTAATTTTTTATAGAAAGTATAGATTCACATAATATAACATTTAATTATTATTTTAATACATGTATATTCTTTCATTTATAATTAATTTTTTCAATAAATTATATTATGTAATACTAATATTTTTATATTAGTAATATATTTACTAAATATAAATTTTATTTTTGTAATTTTTTAAACAATTTAATAATGATTAAATAATTTTCTATTATTGATATATTTTCCAAAGTTAATGTCATTAATTTTACAAAAACATTAAATTGATCAAAACATATAATAATTAAATGGGGCTAATATATTCAGATATTATTGATAAATTGAAATATAATTAATCTCATATACTTAATTTCCAAGCATATAGTGTTAATGTAATGATAAAATGATGAGTAGTTTTGGACAAACATTGTTCTCAGCAACATACATTGTATTTTTTCACATATCAATAAATTTATTGTGGATCCTTTACGGATGACAGGAAATTTAGGCATGTACCAAAAATTTTCCTTTATATTCATTCTTCAATTATGAGAATGGGGTAACCTATCATATTTCCATTGAAAAAAACTATATTGATACTTCTGAAAGTAATATTAAAAATTATCATAAATTTATGATATGTTATTCTATATAATTATTTCAGATGCCCACCCATTGTTATTGGTAACTATTCATACATTGAAAAAGGTGTGGGTGGAAAATCATCCATGTCATGTGATTCTAATTCAGTTTCCCCCATTTATAAATCATTTTCATTAATAAAATTTACAGATTTATATCTTATATATTTCAGTCAATTTTTAAAAAATTTTGATCTATATAAGATCATATGTGAAAATAATTCGTCATCAGTTCCCTAATATATGGAAGATTACTCTCAAGTGGAGTTTATTTTCTCTTAATATGATGCTTTAGTTATGAAACTTGATTTAATATTGGTTGAATTTTTTAAAATGGAGACCCTTCATCATTTTTATTTTTATATTTATTAATCATTAAAGGGATTTGATAGATATTTTATGTGTTGGTCTTCAAGACATTATCAATTCACAATGAGGATCCCCTTGGATGAAAATCATTCCTACACTAGGTTGGGGATTTAGAAGTATTTGGACCTTCCTAATCAATCATAAAATGGTTATCAATGAAACCATGATCCATAAATACTCTACTTATACAATTATGCAGATTATTGTACTTTTGATTCCCCTATCTTTTAAAGAATAATCCATCCTTCAGGTATACAACATCATTATTTACATATTTGTTTCTATGTTTCATCTTGATTTTATAGGTAAATACCATGTAAAATATTTGATATACATTGATTTAGATCTGTCTCATTTGTAAATTATGTTTATAGTATATATAATTTTTAAGAAAATGATTAATTATTAATTCATTTTCCATTATTTTTTTAGGTTCAATTTCTTGTTCACGACATCCGTAGTTATAAAAATTGATATGATCAAATTGTGAGGAACCATTTTAGCCCTTTAGTGATTAATATTTTTTTAACATGTAAAGAAGTATCCTAGGATAACCTTAAACTAATACCCATACTTGTTAATAATGATACCTAAAGGGTATTCCTGAACCCATATGTAGGTAATCATTACATAGGTGTCATGAATTCTCATTGGAAGTGAATTCACCCTTGATGATAATATAAAATAACAATGTAGTGATAAAAATGAATATAATCCAAACATTTAATAACCAATAAACACCTATTCATTGATAAAAAATTAATTAAATACATATAATATGTTCACTTAAATAAAATCCAACTACGAATAGCCGAGAGAGAATATATATATAAAATTAGAAAAGAAATGGAACCTAAAAAGTTCAAACATAACCACTTGGAAAATCTTGTTACACATCATATCCACCCATCCATCCATGTACCAACCCAAACATTAATAAGTATATGAAATAAAAAATGAGCACCTAAAATAGAAACATATATGTTGTATTCACACTTGAGAAATTGTTCATATACAAGGTGTGATATAAATATTCATATTAGGATCTAAATAATTAGTATATATTAGTCATTGAATAATTTAGTACATTATATCTATTTTGAACATTTGATATAAAAATAGTGTTTTCACATTATTTATAAAACTTGTGAAATAATACAACCATTGTACATTTTAAAATAACCACAATTATTATGAAATGAAAAAAATATGGTTTAAAATTTCAATTAATCAGGTCAAATAATAAAAATAAAACATTTAAAACAAACCATGGAAAATATTAGAAACCCCCATTTATCCATATTTCCCTAAAGTCCCAAAAAACATATTTGTTTCAAAATTAACGCCACTAAAATCTGTTTTAAAAACCATAATATATAAATAACAAAATAAATTTAATTTGAAAGAAAATTCCTAAAATAATTTCACAATAAATTTTTAATTTAATCCAAATATATTTTCCAAGGAAATAAGAAAACATAATCTTATCGAACAACAAATAAAAATGTCATATAACAGAATGATAAAGGGGAGCACCTATTATTAAATAAAATAAATCAACTAATGTATCTTGAGTTAGATATTAGACTCTTAATAAAAATCCTAAGACTCACATATTTACATTATAATCTCATCTCTACTCTATAATGAATTTCATACGTTGTCTGTAGGATGGAGTTGGGATGTAATGAAAATGGGAACATCACAAAGGCATATTTTCAATGAGAAAGTGAATACTTTTTAATGACCATAAAAATGATGATTGAGTTCCTCAAATAATATTTATTCGTGGTAGAGGCATACAAAATTCAACAATTGTTTCTTTTATGTTATTTAAGGAATTCATAAGAATCATTATATTCAATTGACAATAAGATATTAATGTCCTTTTTGGACTTGTGTCATGTCTTTGGGAGGCTATAACATGTTCATTAAGGAAATAATATTGGTACACCTTATTCTTAAGGTTTTTTTGAATGATATAGGAATTTTTATACAGTACCTATAATGATATACCTTATTCGGAATGGTACATTAAAGGATACTAATGAAGGATATTTCATAAAGGTATTTGGTCATTTTGAAAGGATAACACCCTTTACCATTTTTAATAGTGAACTTCAGCATGTACTATAAGTTATTATGTATTTTATTATACATATTGTATTCTTGTAAATCACCAGACCATTAAATTATAAAATTGTGATGAGATTTATGGGATGGTCCTGAACTAATATTTCTGGTACTTTATTTCATGATTTATACTATGTTTGTGGATATAATTTTACTATTCTAACCCTATAGTTGAATAATATGATGGGGATCAAAAAAATATTACACAATAGTTTCAGAATATATTAATATATTATTTTATTGAATATATTGAATGGGTTAAATTCTAGATTAATGAAAAAAAAATATTGATTGAGGATTGAAAATCTAAATCAATATTAAATATGTGATTTTTGTTGATATGATGGAAACAAAATATTTTCTTTTTAATCAATTTTAAAGGATATAATTCATCCCAAAATTTAATGTCATAATAATTTCAAAAATAAATATGACACATTATTTTTAACAAAATATATTTTTATCTCACATAATATAATTTCATCTATAATATGATTAATAGAAAAGATAATCAAAAAAATTATTCTACTATTAAAAAATTGTTTGTAAAATAATTAGGTTTAGTATTTAGAATTTAATGAAGTATGCACTACAATATTAATGAATTTTAATATAAGGATTACTATTTTTATGTATTGTGAATAAATATTTTTTTATTTGATTAATTGAGGAGAATATGAGAGCTCCTTGAATACATAGGGGGAGATATTCTAGTTAAACAACTATAATGTTATAAAATTCTAGATTCATGCCTGAAGTATGGTATTTGATATGAGAAGAGTTTCTATGATTTATTATCGAATATCAATATTTATTTAGATATGTTTCAATGCATGATGTTGAAAAAGAATATATGTGAACAATGTAAACCAACACATACTTGGTGTAAGTTCCTAAGGGGGAGACTATTTTTTTATCCTTTATGCTTCTTTTTATCGATTAAATTAGTCATATAATGAGGGATATCAAGTTAGTTAACCCTATGTGGTAATGATTCAACCCAAAACATTAATAGGGGATTGACCCTAGGATCGTGTGTCCTAGTTGAAACTCTACCATTGATTAGTGTTCATAGTTACTAAATATGGAATCAAATCACGTTTGATCACATTCTCTCCATATTTTTTCATTTTTGTGAACAAGGAAAAAATAGGTAATTTCTTTATAGGTTTAATTTAGTGTATTTTCAAGATGGAATTTAGTGATTATCAGATAGAGTAACATGAGAAAAATGTTAAACATAGTTATTACTTAGGTGGGAACATGATCTTTTGAAGAAAGCGATAAATTTTTCAACACCATGTTTCACAAACCCAACCCTCTATCAATGTTTATCAATACCAAACATGTTGTATCATAGAATAAATTATCTATCTTGTAGTCCATCATTATATTTTCTGGAAAATATGGAGTCCATGAGGAATCAATAAATTTTCAATGGAGTAAAATTTCATACATTGAAATAATGGTTCATGGAATACATGTAAGATTTTATGGAAGTCACTCATGAAGTCATTTTATTTGAATTTTTTTTAAAGATTAATTTTGAATTATATTATAGTCAAATCAACGAATCCTACAAATGGATTAACTTTTTAAGAAGGAAAAAATTAGTCCTTAAAATGGTGATATTTTCAATATGATGCATAAGTAACAATTATCAATGGATATTTGTAGGATTTTTTATGGTATCAATTGAACATAATATGTGTTGAAGGTAGAATAAAAAACTAGTAAAAAGAAACTTGTGACTAAAATTGAGGATGCATGTATAATACTTAAATTAATGAAGAAGAGAGGAAACAAAAAAAATACTCGTGAGAAGATGAACACACTATCTAAGGTAACCAAATATTTATATATATATTATTTTTTATAATACCTACCCATATTGGAGGAATCAGGTAACTAAAAATGGTCAAACTCTCTGATAGTGTTGAAAATGACTATTCAAAATTATGAAATGACAACATAATCTAGCTAAATGTCCATATGTTTTTTATGAATCCACTAAGAACAGTAATAATCCATAATGGAATAGGTATACCATTAAAAATTCATGGATGGAGTGGGGCATTTAGTCATTGAAGATATTATTTTAGAAAAAATTATAATTAGAGACAATGTGGCCTTAATTAATGATATATAGAATATGTGTACAAATTAAAATGCTTAATTAAATCTATAATGTATTTTGAAGTAATATTTCCATGGAGAAGGAATTGAAGGAAATCAATATTCCCCTTTAAAAATCTTTATGATAGAAGAAGATGATGGATAAAAGGTACCTTATGCTAAAACATTATGGAATCAAATTACATGAATAAAGAGGAGAGGATCAATGATGTTAAATCATATAATAGTTCCACTATAAGAAAATCCAATTTAGAGAATGAAAATATAGAATAATAAATAATTAGATCATGTAATACCTAAAATATAGAAAATCAGAATAATAATAATATCTAAATAAAATCATATATAAAGGGTGAAAAATGGGAAAAATCACTATGTAAAAGTTGATGTTTAAAAATTGGTTAGAAATGGGTTTCTATATAGAATATCATTGGAACATAGGGAGGATAAGACCTTCTACCTATAAATATCCATTGAATAGACACCACATGATATTTAAATATATAGGATATTTTAATGATGTTTGAACCATTTGTTGTGGATTTCTGTTTTATATTGATTGATTAAAAAGACCCATATTTAGGTGGTTCACTCTTATAATAAATATTTAAAGTGTTTTCCCATTAATCTTGTATATTAATATAGAATGTCCCTTTTGTATTTTGATGATTATTTTGGATCTCTAAAATGGTATCATCAATCACTAAACAAAATACAAATTATAGATCATGGAATAAATGAATGATTTTTTATAGTTTTCATAAAATTATAAGGGGATAGAAATAATGTTCCACAATTTTAAGAGATGTTTAAAGTGGGACTCATGGAAATCAATGAAAATGAATGTTTTATGGTTCCATAAATACCACTATAATGAAAAAAATTCAATTCTAGAGGAAAATTTATCTAATGGAAATTTAATAATTATAAATAAGATAATGGTATGGAATAAAAATATGAATAATGGACTAATGATATTAGTCTCCCATTGAAAATGAATAAAAATATAATAATGAAAGGTTTCATATAGATAATTTGAGATGATGTTTGTATCATTGGAATCACTCCTAGGATATCCTCATGAATAATCATTGAAGATGTTCATAATTGAGATGATCATGGATAATATAATTTTAATTATGTATTGACATTATAGTTTATAAATTTAAAATATTTACAAGGAATTTGTTAATATTAATAGCATGTTGATCGATATCAACCATCCTCTTCAACTCCCATTTTATTTTATTGGTGTTGATAGATAGATTTGAAGTGTTTAAATCATCAGGGGTAGATACAATTAGGTTATACATTCAAATAAATGAAATTTGTGGAATATGAATATACAATTTTTGAAGATAGAGTAACATCCTGTAATTAGTAGTGTTGTATTTATTTCATGGTCTATTTGGAACCATCATTAAATTTTACTAAAGTGGTTGTACCTGACTCATCGAAATGTTCAATAAAATTAGTTTCAATGTCTTAAATAGATTTAAAATTTATATGTTTTTATAAAGATTAATATTGAATCTAAAATTTATAGATAAATGTATGATATCGAATAAATATGGTTTAAAAAACTAATTTTTAATAAATAAGTGTTTACATGTTAAATACTACATAAAAAACTGATATCAGGCTAATTATTTAGCGGAATCAGTAGTGTTGGAGAGGAGTATCGACTATTATGAGAATCAAACAACATAAATTAATTTCATATATTTATGTTTAACAGTATCATAGTTTTTAAAAGGTTACATGATATAAAAATATTTTTATTTCATTAATATTGGTGTTCATAGACTTATAATAATTACAATAAATATGATTCCTCAATTTAGAAGTTGTTGGAACTAAATTTTAGAGGTTTTTCGAAATCATATATAATTTAAGAGACATGTGATAAAATTAATGAAATGTGGTTCATGTGGATTCACTATATTATTAAAAAAAATAACTGATTTCCATTGACCTAGAAAATAATATAAGCACCCTGAATATAGTAGCTCGGATCGGTTTTTACATAATTAAATTTCTATAAGAAAGAACAAATAACATCCAAAAAGACTAAATAGATTATTAATATTAAAAAACTACATGGAAACTTGAATTTCCCATTAAATTTCAAGACATAAAATAAAAAATTGTACTTTCATAAAAAATAATCTTATTTATTTTATCATATCCCTCCATATCAATCATAATACACCTCCTGGTATATATGGGAAAGGAAATATAATAAAGGGGTATGCATGGATACTCAGTAAGGGTATGTGTACATAGGAATATGTCATCAATACATATGGAATATGTAATATGGATATTTAAATAAATAAACATCATTAGGACTAATATATTATTTGAGAATAAAAAATAATAATATATAAGGAATAAATAATGATCAAATAATTTCATATATATAATCACATGATTTTGAAAATTATTCATGAATTTCAAAAAAATAAACAAATAATCTCATGGGAATCAATAAATAATCTCATAATGGGAGAATGTATAACATTAGACAACATAAAATAAATGAATTGTCCTCATGATAAAACATCTAGGAGAAATGGGTAAGTCATCACCCAAATACTCAAGCTAAATCATAGCATAATACATATCAATTAGTCAAGGTGATACAGCTAGCCCTTCCCATCACTTACTAACTCCAATACATTCATTATATAAAAGAGTTGAGAAATATCCAACATATTCATTTTTACTAAAATATTATCATTCATAATTATAATCCTATAATCACTAAACAAATATAATCATAAAACGTCTTGAGTATCATGAGGAATGGTGTCAAAATGGTATATTCTTAGCCAAAATTACCCTAACCCATGTCAATAAGTAACAATGATGGTATCAAATTAACATATTACCATTATATAGTAAGTAAAATACAGTGTTATTTCAAAGATTAGTAGAAATATTACAATATATAATCAAACATTTATTTTATAAAATACCATTTTTAGAATTAAATTCACATTTTAGAAAAAAAATTCATTATAATTAAAAAAACTATATAACAAAAATATCAATTTAAACATTTAAATTATGTCTCCAATAATTTGAGGTATTTAAAGTGGACAATTTTCTATTTTGAAGATAATTTTAAAATTATTCTTTTAACAATGTGGTAAAAAGGATAAAAAGTAGCTTGATTATAAAATGTTAATAAAATAACATTGTAGTAATTTTATAAAAACTAAAAAATGTATAAAAATGTCATTATTAAATTATTCTGAAATTTCAAAATTGTTACTAAATTATTTTCTGAAAACATAGATATTGAAGTTAAATCATTTTCCACTAAAAAGAAAAATAAATATGGTTCTTAAAAAAAATCAAACATTTTATCTTCCAATGGGAAGAAAATTCTACATGTACTATAAAATATCATGAATATAAAGTACAGAATAAAGTATATTTTTTCATACAAAAATATCAAATAGTACCCCGAATGGATAATTAAACAAATAAAATCATTAATAATAATGAAATTTTGAAATAAACCCTTACTGTTTTTATAACATTGGAATTATTACACCCATCAATGAAATAAAATCAAATGTAAATGTAAATAATATTAATATAATCAGATTAATGATAAAAAATAAAAGAGTATGTATATACACCCCAATAAATAAATTAGTGGTGAAAATGACATATGTCACATGGAAGTAAAAGTGAGGCGAGAAACCCATAGATGAAGACTGACTTCCATTATAAGTGTTTCAACATCATTTATAATAAATATATTTTTAATATACCTATATTAATGTACCTTAATCATATATATCATACAAACTTTTTTTTAAATGTTATTTTTTATCACCCATTTGTTAACAATGGTTTATTATAAATACTATTTTGGGTCATACCTTCTTAATTTTTCATTTATTTTTTAGTTTGGTTGTTTCGATCCTTATGCGTTGAACATATCACCATCATATACATAAGTTAAAAAATGAAATAAATTTAAATTATGTCATTGTATAAGTTTTTAAAATATTCCATGTCTATTATTGATAGAAAAAATCAGTTGAATTGTTCATAGAGATGTTAGGTTGTACGTAGAAATGAATGTTGATTTAGTTTTCTAATGAATGATACAAAAGAATGGTGAATAATAATATAACTAATAAAAATAATTTTTATCATGTAAATAATATATTTTAATAAAATATATCCTTATAACCATCAATTTCAATATAAATGAATGACGAATCATATCACTTTATGGAGATGGTATCCCACACGTATGCCCGATCGATGTTATCGTTTTCCTTTGAATTTAAATGATTGAATGTTGGTACGATATTATAATTTAATATGTTTTATAATTAAATAATTGTTATATGTATTTATATACATTGAATATATCATTATATCCATCCATTAGATGTGGTGATGGAAAATAAATATAATCGGTTCATGAGGTTGTAGTCCACTATAAACACGATCAACGATTCTGTTTACCAATATATGAAATAAGGGATGGATATAGGTTTTTACATTTTGATAAAAATAACTAATTATATATGATAAACTTTAATATCATTTTTGGTTAAATTATGATGATTTTTTGTAGTTCTAAAAATAAATGAAATGAAAATGAATTGTTATGATTTTTACCACTTCTTTAGAAAATATCATTAGGTTTTTACGTAAATAATTATCTAAATGGTTTTATTATTATAAAATAAACTCTAGAAAATGGGGAGAGTTATTTTTAATTTATTTTGGTATGTAATTTTTACTGAAAAATGGTTCTTAATGTGTGGAGTGGAGAGGTGAGGTGGTGTCCTTTTATATGTGGGGGTGGGGGAAAAACATGGGATTTTTAAAAATAATAAAATGTAACAATGTTTTAGACATTATAAAAATATATAAAATGGATAATTATAGTACAATACATTATTAATGGTCATAAAATTATAATAAAATTAGTATTGCATTTGTTTTGAGGTCATTTAAAACATTTTCTATTAGTTTTTACCCCAATAAACACATTTATACCTCAACTATTCTAATTATTTCTTATTCTTTTTATAGGTCATAGTGACCAAAAACTAAGTCGAACGTATTTCTTCATATTAATTATTTTTATTGTAAATATGGAATCGATATTTTCTAATATGAATCATATATTGAAATAGTTTTTTTAAAAATTAAACATAAAATTGTTATGAAAAAATAGCTTTCCAATGAAATGTTTTGTTCAGAATAAAAAAATTATAACAAATTTAAACAATTAATTAGTTAAAATATAATAAATTTTATTAATAATAAAATAATTGAACTAATTTTAGTATATAAACATTTTCTCAAAATAAATCATTTTAAAATTCTCTAATTAAAAATGACGATATCAATAAAAATGATTATTATTCATTTATAAATAACATTTTTAGAAAATTCATAACAATTCAATATAAAATAACACTGAAAATATGATTTTAAAAATTAATATCCTTATTTGAAATGGATTTAATAATGTGGTAAATATAATTTTTATTATATGTATACAAAACGTGATGGGCCAATATTTTGAAAAAATAATTCTTACATATATAAATAGGTTTATTCTTATCTCATTCTTAGAAGAAATATAAGATTAATAGTAAAAAATATATTACTAAAATAATACATAATTTTCTTATAAATCATTAAAAAAATTTATTAATTAATTTTATTAAGATAAAAACCCATTTCATCCATTAAAATTGTTTTTCAGAATAGATATTACTTTTACTATCAAATGATTTCCTTTTAAATTATTAATAAATTGATAAAAAATATATTTATTTTATACATGTGTAAAATATATATTTTTCATAGTTTATTTATTCATATACACACCATTCATTTTAATTTCTAGAGTACACTTTTTGAGATTAAATTATGTATTTTGTGGGACATTTAAGAACAATGTTACATGTTATCAATGCTATCAAACAAAATGTTATTATTTTATAATATCAATGTGTTACATTCTCCGACATTCATGAATTTTAATCATCATAATTTGAAATTGTTTTTGAAAATTAATATTTTTATGTTTTTAAATACATTTTAGAAAACCCACATTGTAGAAATTGTTAATGAAACTATATCATCATAAGAGTGAAGGGAATGTATGTGGTTTATATAAAATAACATATACATATCTTCACACGTATTAAAATGTTGTGTTAGGTTGAAATATATACATAGAAGAAAATCATAAATAATTATAGTGATTTATAGATATCATTAATCAAATAATAATAATTATCAAGAAAATTTAAATTACAAAAAATCCATAAATATATGATGGGTGAGTAGACCGGTGATTCATATAAAATAGAGTTAAATGTATAATTTTAAAAAAAAATTATAATATCTTTAAATTAGAGGGATTGATTTTATATTTAGAGAAAAAAACTGATAAATATAATTATTCGATATTTCGTTCATAATAAAAATTTCACCCTTCAGTTGTGAATCGATCAATATCCATTTCAATTCTTACTCCATGAAATGAATATTGAATTTGACTTTTTATATTTGAATAAATAAAATTTATTTTTAATATAACATATAACCGCATTGATATTAATCTATTATTTATCTTATATTAACTAAAAATTTTGAAAAATATAAGACAATACAAAAAATTAACGAACCATCATATAAATGAATATTTCATTAATCATGAAAATTCATTAATAAGAATAATGTTTTTATATATATAATTCCATAAAAAAATAACCCCATATACTAATTTTAATAGCCCTTTACTACTCTTACAGGTATGCCTTAAACATTTTTATAGTTTCCCTTTTCTTTGTTTTGGGAAAGGGTTTAGTTTGATTTCGGAGGATACCAATAATGGTGAAGTTAGATGTCTGTTGGATTTTCATCCTTAACAAAGACATTATAAAGATTTCTAGATCAATACACATCATGTAAAAGTAGTACAAGTCATGTAATGGTTCTATATGAAGTCATGAATAGCTTTATGTTGTGATGGATGGACGTCTTGACTAATCACGACATGACTGCATTAAGTCACTCATCAGTATTTAACCTACAGAATCAGTTTTTTATGAAAAATGGTATGTGTTTCAATGGTTACAAAATTTAAGTATTACACATCATGAATTGTTATGACAGTCTGTAATATCCCATTTTTAAAAGTGGAATTATATATTTTATGCGTCTTCAACATTTCAAAAATAAAATAATTCACGGCATGTAATCGGGTTACATGTTGTGTAACACCCCGACCATATCCTATAAAAGAAGATGTTTTCAAGGAATATTTTCATTCACTCCTCTCAAATACCTCATCAATCAACACAAATCCTTCCTCATGTGATTATTTCATCTTCCAACTCAATTAGATCTATTCTATTTTCATTTGATTGTCATTTATTTGATGGGTGAGTGTTCTTCTTTATTCTTCATATGTCTCTCTTTGTCATATCTTGTGTTTTCAATGGTTCATCCTGGAATTGATGGATTTATTCCCTATGTTTTTTTTATCTTTATTCTAGGTTGAATTTTTAGATCTTGTACATATTCGTTATTATTGGAAGGTTCCATTGTGAGTTTTGAGTTTCCTGAAGAGGTTACAGTTTTGCCCCAAACATCCAAATTGATTACTCCTAAATTTATTAATTTATCCCAAATTTTGATTTAAATTAAATTTCTCCAACTGTTTCTTCCATTAAATTGATAAAAACTCAATTCTAGTGAATCAAAATATTTCTAATGTTTTGGTACCAAAATTGAGAAAACACACAAATCCACGGAATTAGGGTGTGTTTATTGAAATTGACAAATTTAAAATGTTTAAATTAAATTTTGGATTTTATTGAAACGTTTTAAAATAAAATTTTTAATTTAATTGTGGAAATTAATTGTGAAAAATTTGGAATTATATTAGAAATGATTTTAATCTGTTGAAAATTCATTAAAATAATTTTATCAAAACCGAGTGGTTTTATCTTCTGAAAAGTGATTATTTTTTTATTATAACCCATTTGTGTTTTAAATTCGAATATTGGAATATTGAAACTAAAAAATGGGATTTAATTGTATTTTATGAAATCTTAAAATAAATTTCCCATCGTGTTAGAGGGAATGCAAGACTAATGTTGTTGGTGAGTTATTTGGGTACACTCTACGATACTACAAAAATCAAAAACATATCTGCGGCGGGTCACATCCCTGATTGGGGGGTGAAGAGTCACCTCTTGAATGAGTTTGGGGTACAAGAGTACAATAATTTTTTAGAGATCACATATAGTGTGTGGAATCCTATAGCTCATTAATACTATCATACCTTTTGGTAGATGACCATGTTTCCCACTTATTTATTTATATATGAGATATACATGTATTCCAATATTTTAAAACAAATTTAAATGATATTTAGGGATATATATAAACTATTTTATGTAACTATTATATTTAATCCAATTTTTTAGAAATATACCATCTCGTGTAATGTAATGACTTTTCATTAAATGTATTTAATTATTTTGAAAGTGTACATCATGTTTTGTTTAAATATGGTTTCAAATTACATTGCTTGTTACACTGAAAATTTAAGGATTTTCATTGGATAATCTGTATTTGGCATCTGTTATAGAATTATTAATTTTATCGTACTAGGCTTAGGCTCACACCCAATATTGCCTCCAGATCATAGTAGAGATTGTCATTCCAGTTTCAAGCAAAGGGAAGGTATCTCATGAAGGTTGATCATGTAGTAGTGTTTTGTACAGGGATAGTTTTGTCCTATGGGATGTTAGGAATATTTCCCTATTTTTGTTCTTGTGATATAGTAATTTGGTATTTTTTTCCTTATTGTAATCATGTACTTTAATCCCAATTAATTTTTCTTTTTTTCCATATTGTCGTGCTTATTTTATTTCTGCATTATTAGTGGAAAAATATTTCCAAATTTCTTGTTGAATGATTCTAGGTACTAGTAACCAACCCACGGGGATTGGGAAATCCCATCAAGATATATTAGGGCCATCTCAGTTATCTGGATAGCAGGGTACCCAGGATGGTTTGTGACAAAGCAATATTAAAAGGAGGTTGTTCACCTTTTATCTTAAAGATAGTTTTCATTATTGAAATCATGCCAGGACTTGGGAGGTAGTTCTGATTGAGTTATGGAGCATATCTCAACAAAATTAACCCTAATAATCCAACACTGGTTAGGGAATGGGATCTTATGAATCAGTTCTAATATTTATCCATTTTTTTGTTTGGATAAAGAAAAATAAAAATATTGTTTGTTATTTCTATTAGGATTAATTTACCTCAATTATCTATTTTAGAACTAACTAGTTTCTTTAATGTTTTCTTATAATTTTGAGCAGAAACAAGTATACAAGAATCCTTGAAAGTCTGATCTTGGTATAGGATACTGCTAAACCTCAATAAACAAATCATGTTGTAGATCTGAGTTTGGTGGAGGGAATTATGCATATAATCTATGCTCAGGGAAATATAACACCAACAGTTCCTTCTCCTTCTCCAGGTGTGGATCCTCAGGGGATGTTCTTATGAATTTTTCTGAAGAGTCCCTTCACTAGAAGCCACAAGTCTTCAAAGTGTGCACTACTCCTCAACATACATAGAATGTCTGTGAAAGAATTAATGGTTGATTCAGTTCTTGGAAACACCTAACTTGATCAAGCTAAAGTGTCACACATTCATGTTTTAAAGATCATTGAAGAGATGGTGGGACACTGTTGTGATGAAATGGAAGCTTGAGGGATAAGAGTGGACGCACCTCAAGGTTCATTTCAATAATAAGTTCTATCATGATTCAATTGAGGTTTCCATGGTTGTAGAGTTCATCAAGCTTGAACAGCCATACAATACCATGAAAGAGAATTAAAATCTCTTTTCTGAGATGGTGCAGTTTTTTCCAAATATATTATATAATGAAATGATAAAGTCTCAAATGATCGAGTTAGGGATTCATATAGATATCTATTCTCTGGTTTTCTTCCCATAGTTTTCCACATATGATTATGTTATATATAAGGATTTGATGGTCGAGGCAGACTTGTCTAGAATGTTAGAGTTATTAGGAGTTCCTTTTCATCCCTGTGCCAGTGGCGGTCCCTTATAATGGAAAATGGATGTGTAATAATTATAATGGAATTTTCCGAAGGATGTTTCATTACAGACCTCCTACAACACCAGGAGGATGATCATTGACTTGTTATCAATGTGAAATTCCATGATATTCTAAGAGGGTTTACACTTAGGGACCCAACAACTATAGATCAAGTGGACATTATCGGAGCCTATAGAGATTCTTCCATCACTTCTCTATATTGGGTAATGAAACGAGAACATCAGCTACACCATAAACTATTTGTATGTAATATATATCACATATAAAATATTTCAAACCACCTGTAGTTAGAATAAATCTCCTTGACATAATGAAATAGTCCCTAGATGAAGGAGAAATAGATCACAAGACCGTGAGAGTTACCCTTATTAAAGTATCATTATTAGTGAATGCTCTATTTGATATTGGTGCATCTCGGTTGTTCATTTCAACTTTTATTGTTAATCTCCTGAAACATCCTAAAGAGAAACTATCTTTTTCAATGGATATTACTACACCCCTTGGTACGAAGAGAGATAAGTGCATTTATAGTTGTAATAAACCCGTTCATATTCTTGAGGTGCGGGTTTCTTCTTTCCCTTTTCCATTAATGTTTTTGAGAAAATAAGGAAAATGGAGAAAAATGCCAAATTTTGTTGGTACATGCCATTTACTTTTCCACACGTCGTTCACTATGGCCGTGTGCTATGAGTACACAAGGAGTGTAGGCTAGTCGGTGATGAAGTGTGTAAAAACTGACTACACACAGTGTACTTAGTATATACCCTCTGTGTAATCAGTCAGTAGGTGAATAGTAAGGAGGTGGAAGTAGATGCCAGTGAAACGGTAGTGCCTGACTTGTACTCAAACATACACGTCGTGTAACCAAGGAAATAGATGAACAATGAGGCGGTGGATTGTGGCTGCTAGAGGAACACTAAAAAATGAAATGTACACATCGTGTACTTGAGAGTACACTCCTTATAGTTATTTTTTGGTTATAAATGGGTAGTATCCACCTCATTCGACAGAGAGGGAAGTGGGTTCATTTCAAGCACCGAGAGAGGAGGCCAAAGCTTGGAGGAGCTCCCGATCACATGCCGGAACTCGGATTCTTCCGTTGTTGATCACGTATGGACCGCTCGGGTAAGACCTTACCTCTCCTTTAGTGTTTCCTTCCAATTATTTTCTGAGGGGATGTTATTTGAGATTTAAAGGGTGAACTTTTATCCCGGATCTATGATGTTCTCAGTTGTTTCGAGATGTTCGTTCACGTATATCGATCAGAGGAGATCGAGGTAGGTGGGTTGGTGTTTATTTCCAACTGTCAAGTTGTTTTTGTACATCATTGTGATACGCGCCAAAGTTTGGGGTGTTGTATTGCTGAGGCTATGACTGATTAAATACCTATAATTGCTTAGGTGATTTAATTTATATGTATAAACTGCTATTTGGGATCGTTTCTTTGATTTGGGGCCACCCTGTGGGTTCGTTTCCCTTGTTTCACCATTTGGACAGGATACCCGAGGGTATTCCAATATTATAGCATGATTTGAGCTTTATTTGGAGAAAATGTATATATAATTTCTTGGTTATGTTTTTGGATCAGCATGGTTACTTTCTTAGCCTGAGGGAAGTGTTTTTTTATCCTGAGGTCTTTGATTCATTTAGCCTAAGGGAAACTTTTCTTATACCTGTGGGCAGTAGCTTCCATGCCTAAGGGAAATATTTCGAACTCCTGAGGGAAATATTTGTTATTCATGTGGGAAATAACCTGAGGGTTTTGATTTTGAATACTTAAGGGACAGTATTTTCATGTCTAAGGACACTATTTACAAGAACATACATGGTGGTGATTTTTCATGTTATACCTGCCAAGCTAAAGCACAGGATTGGTATTGTTATTACCCTCTACTTTTTAGATTTCCTGTTGTCGGTTTGTTGTGGCACTATATAGGAGATTGTTGGCTGATTCTAAGTCTCATAAACATATAATTCAATTATATTGAATCGTTAAATAATAATTAAATTGGAAATATAACTGGTAGGAATTTTTACTTGTGAGTACTTCCTAGTTTACAACATTTGATTACTACACACTATTGTTTCACATTATAAATGACTATTGGGCACAATCCGTTGGTGGTTGCCTAATGGGATTTATTTCTCACACCCTATTTGGGTTATGTCTTAGGCTCAAACAGATTATATTTCTACAGTTGCTGATAAGGGCAAGAGTCCCAATATAGGTACATGATTGTTGGAGAGTTGGAGGGCATGGGACCTAGCTTAGGCTTGTGATGATGCTAAGTTCCTTCTTCACTATTTTTCATTGTTTTGAGGAACTTGTACCTTGTACTATGTTGTATTAGATTGCATTGTATCCTTTTTTGGATTTTTTCGTAGAATTAGGGACATATTGCATCAACATATATATGATTGTTGGTCATCTTTTATTTTAGTATGGTTGTCCATTTCATCATGGTATTGTTTACTGCTTCCTCTTTTAGTGTATTTTTATTTTCTCCATTTCTCAACACTTTTAAAAATGAGGGCATATTTTCCCCACTATTAGACTTAGGCCCTCGATTCTAGTCGGAAACATCAGGTATTTCAAAAAATGTGCTTGAGTTCATGTGACCAACCGGCTTCGGGGATCCTATTGTGTGTCACCTTGGTCTGGGACGCTGCTAAGTGGTATCAAAGGACATTGTCTTTTCTCTGATTATTTTTATTTTTTGGAGACAACAAAAAATGATTGACTATTAAGGGGTTCAATAAAAAAACAGTGTCTGGGAGTAGCTACCCAGGGATCAGGTAAAACCTAGATTGCCTCAATTTAAATTTGGATTTTCTATTTATGATTTTTACAGTTGAGTTGATTTTTCACTATGTGGAGATGCACTTTTGGTTTGATGTTATATTTTATTCCAGTGTTATATTTAGTTGCAACCCCCTGAGATGAGGATATTCCATCTCATGAATCATTTAGGAACACGTTAGAATCACATGCCATGCATAGTTTCCACGCCATGTAGGTGCATTATAAAGTTCATGTTGTTGTGATAGATGTTGTGATAGAAAATGAATTTCATTGTGATAGGTACCTTAATAGATACGCCTATTGTTAATTGGGTGTTGGTACATGTTATGGTTGGGTTTATGGACGTTATACTTTGGTTCTTGAGATGTAGGGGCTCTCTTGGACCAGAATTAGCGGATCATCAACCAGCCTGTTGTTGTCTTTTGTACTATAATGGGTAATGATGGGTGATAAACTTTGGTTCGCAGGGTGTATGGGCCCCCATGGATCAGAATTTGGCATACCGATTCTTGAAACTTAAGAAAAAGGGGATCTGGAGTAGTTTTTGAGGTCTATTGTCCTGAAACCTAGACAACACAGTGCATGGTTCTAAAAACACATGCCATGTACTCTTCTGTTCGGGAAGAAACAAACAATTTTTAAGTGCACGCCTTGTACCCTACGTACATGTCGTGTATTCACTAACTGTGTCATAGTCCATGTGGGTAGAGACAAAATATGGATAAGTTCATGTGGGAACACACTGTGTATGGGTTATACATGCCGTGTCATGTTGACCATGTTCCCATCGTGCGACTAACAATGCAGATGGAGAAATATTCGCTTAAACACGCAGTGTCACTTCCAAACAAGCCTTGTAGTGTAACCTAGGAATCCAGCCATGTAACTAACCACACAACTCAGTTATATATTTTCTAGTACATTCCATGTCTATATAGGACATGCCGTGTAGTGTGATCTGTGTGTCCGGTTGTGTCTCAAACAACACGGGTCGGCGAAGCTGGTCTAGTACACACCGTGTACCTGTGGGACATGCCGTGTTGTCTAGGCCGGTGAGAGACCATGTGGAATTGGCCATGTGACTGGGGAAACAGGGTGGTGTACACACCGTGAGCAGGTGTAACATGACTTGTTGTGTCAGCCAATTAGATGGTCGTGTCACTAACTACATGGGTAGTTGGAATCTATGTCGTACATGCCATGTCCATCAAGAACATGCTGTGTAGTGTGAGCTGTGTACCCAGTCGTGTATCAAACAACACGGGTCAGTGAATCTTGTCTAGTACACTCCGTGTAGACCACATAAATGTTGTGTAGTCTCGTTCAAAAGAGATCTGTGTGGCTAAGACTTGTAGAAGGATTCAATAAAGGGAAGAAAATTCAAGTACACGCCATGTGTAAAGACAACATGTCGAGTGTTTTGGGTGTTACACGACCATGGATGTCAGAGTACACGCACATGTAAAAGTCCTAAGGGAACACACTGCATAGTTATTATACATGCCGTGTAGTCTTGTTTTGTAAAACAAGATTTTTTTATTTCTCGTGTTCCCTTCGTAAACTTCTTGTTTTCAGTCCATGATGATCTTAATCTAATGCGTGTGTTGGAATTTGTAGATTCATGTCGCCGAGACAGCTTCGAGATGTTTTCCCAGTGAGAAGAAATTATTATACTGTAGAGATGGTAGGCCACGGGCTTCCAATGGATCCACCAGCAGTGCTAGATGCAGTACTAGCCGTTATACCGGATGCAGGTGCAGATGTGCAGTTCCACGAAGGGTTCATGCAATTCATGCAGACCTTCCAAGGAGCACCGCCAGTTTCCACATCTATGGAAAACCTGACATGTATATTCCTGTAGCTACATCCGCCAACTCTTTCAGGGGATGGTGGACCACAGGCTGCAGATTCATGGTTGGGTACTATGCAGACGATCTTCAAGCATCTGGAGATGCCTCTAGAGAGGAGGGTCAAGCTCGCTACATACATGCTGTGTGGTTCCGCCAAGAAATGGTGGGATGTTATCACCCAGACAGAGAATCATAGAGACATGGCATGCGAAGATTTTCAGTTAGTATTCTATGACTTTTTCTTTCTAGAGATTCTAAGTGGACATCGAGCTCGAGAGTTCATGAATCTGCAGCAGGGCGCCATGTTAGTGATGGATTATTCTACCCACTTCACCAAGCTATAGCGCTTTTCACTTGTTATGGTGGGAGATGAGACGTTGATGGCTCGACGCTTTGAATATGGTCTTTAATATGACATTCAAGCACTGATGAACATTTTCAAGGTCCCTACTCTGCATGCTATTGATAACTAGACACTAATTACTGAGCAGAACCTGCGGGAAGCTAGTGGTGCCGCCTAGAGTTGTTCAACACCTGTTTCTGGTGCTATTTCTACCGGTAAGAGGAAGAGGAAGATGAATTTCACCCAATGTGGCAGTAATAGATAGAATAATTCCTCAGGTGTCAAGGTGATGTGTTACCTGTGTGTTAAAGAGGGGCACAAGAGACCTCAGTGTTGACATGACTTAGTGGAGTGCCGAGCTTGCGGCTAGACGGGTCATTTGCTGAGCTCTTGCATGTCATTTCAAAAAGTGACTACTGAGACGGGTTCTGTGTAGTCTCTGGGTGCAGTAGGATGTCTATTAGCTTCTTATCAGTTAGGGAATTGTAATACGTCAGGACATTCAGGCTGAGGTGGTGGTCATGGCCATGGAAGCCAGACACAATGATCTCGGAGACCGTAGGGCGGGTCAACTAAGGGTATCCAGGCTGTGTCGCAGGGCCGCGACACTGGGATGACATAGGCAGTGCAATAGACCCAACATGAGTAGAATCTCAGACCTCCCACTATCAGAGGTACTATTCTAGTTGTTTCAATTTTAGCTTCTGCACTTTTCGATATTGGTACTACACATAGCTTTATATTTGTTCCCATTGTGGAGAGACATGGGCTCTGTGTTTTTTCATATTCTTATTATATTATAATGCTATACACTCCAATGGGAATTAGAACGACATGTGTGAATCAGTTCAGGGAGTTCCCTCTAGAGGTTGGTGGGTGTCACATTATGTGGGACCTCTATGTCTTAGAGATGACGAGCTATGGTGTCATTCTTGAGATGGGCTGGTTGGTACCCTTTCAATCCTTTTATGGATATCTACCATCGTAGGGTTAGTTTCATGTCACCAAAGTGCGGATACTGTCTATACAAAGGATAATGGGATGTCCAGGCGAGCCAAGATAGACTCGAGCATCATGGGAGAGGGGGAGTGACAACCTAGATTGTGCAATTTTTGCTAGATGACCAACGAACTTGTCAGAAGGATTTCCCTCTAGTAGTTTCTCGTTTCACGGATTTCTTCCCAGATGAATTTTCAGGTCTTCCTCTGGAGAGAGAGGTGGATTTACCTATTAAGCATGTGCCAGGAGCGGCACCGATGTCCATTCTTCTTAATATTATGTCTACATCAGAATTACAGGAGCTCAAAATGTAGTTGGAGGAGTTGAAGGAAAAGGGTTTCATTCGACCTAGTACATCTACTTGGGGTTCTCCTGTCCTGTTTGCAATGAAAGAGGATGGTACCCGTAGACTTTTTCTGGATTATTGGAAGTTGAACGAGTTGACGTTCAAGAACTAATATCTCTTTCCAAGGATCTATGATCTTTTTGATCAACTTCGAGGAGAACCAATGTTCTCGAAGATAGACTTGAGATCCGGATATCATAAGTTGAACGTTAGTCCATCGGACATCATGCTTACATCCATTCAAAGCATATATGATCTATATGAGTACTTGGTCATGTCATTCAGACTCGAGAACGCACTAGCAGTTTTCATGGCTCAGATGAATCGTGTGTTCCACCCATATCTGGATTTTTGTGTGGTAGTCTTCATGGATATATCTTGGTTTACTCTCAAAATCAACACGACCATGCTACCCATCTTGTAACTGTATTGAGTACACTGAGAGAGAATCAGTTATATTCTATGACCTCAATTTTCCACTTCTGGATGGACCAGATCCACTTCTTGGGTTATATTATCTCTGAGGTAGGAGTTGCAGTGGACCAAGATAAAGTGAGAGAAGTAGTTTCCTGGGAAAATCCTAAGAAGGTGTTTGAAATAAAAAGTTTCTTGGGGATGGATGGTTAATACAAGAACTTTATAATGTATTTCTCCCACTTGGCAGCACCATTGATGGGTTTTACTAAGAAGGGTGTGAAGTTCGTTTGGTTAGAAGCTTGTGAGATAGCCAATCATGAGCAGAAGGGAAGTTTGACATCAGCACCAGTCCTAATACATCCATAGTAAGGGAAGATCTATACATTTTACTGTGATGCATAAGGTATTGGGTTGGGATGAGTGTTGATTCAGGGTGATCGATTAGTTGCATACGTGTATCGGAAGTTGAGACCACAAGAGAAAAATTACTAGACACATGATCTCGAGTTGGGTGCAGTTGTTTATGCATTACACTATTAGATAGAAAACCTCTTTGGAGGAAATTTTATGGTGTTTAAGGTCCTCAAAAGTATTAAAAACATATTTAACCAGTGTGAATTGAATTTGAGATAGTGAAGGTTGGTTGAAAACCTTCAGTCATTCGAATTCGAGCTTGCCGATACACCTGGTAAGGGTAACACAATAGCCGATGCAATGAGTAGGTGGACTCAGTTACAGGAAGTGCATGAGGCAAGTGGTGAGTGGCCACTTATGGACTTGTTCTCTGATATGAATTTAGAGGTGCACGATAGTTAGGGGCGAGCTTATATTTCATCCTTAGCTATTACTTCTACCCTACTAGATAGAGTGTGGATGAGACTTCTATCAGATTCAAAAGGCCCAGTTCTAGAGGAGTCAGTGGCAAGTGAGGTCCCTCCTCCCGATTTAATGATAGGCAATGATGAGGTAATTCATATCGATGTATGAGTGTGGGATCCATGGGATATATGTGAGGAGTTGATGTAGTAATTTCATGATTCAGCTTCAGCAGTGCACCCTAGAGTAACCAAAATGTTCTGTGACTTGAGACATCAGTATTGGTGGCCGGGTATGAAAAGATATGTAACTGGTTCTGTTCCAAGATGTTCCATCTGTCAGCATGTGAAGGCAAAGCATCAGAGGCCATCCAGACTATTACAATAGTTACCCATTTCAAAGTGTAAATGGGATGATGTCGTGATGGATTTTGTGACCAGATTTTCGAGGTCACCTCGATGTAATGATGTTGTGTGGGTTGTTGTGGAAAATATTAGGAAGGTATATCACTTTTTTCTAATCAAAGAGACCTTCGGTGTTTATGAGCTCAGGATGTTGTATATTTGAAAAGTGGTACGTCTTCATGGGGTCCCTTGTTCTAGTGTTTCATATAGGTACGCCCATTATACATCTCATTTCTGGAAGTGTTTTTAGAGAGCACTGGGTACATAGGTGCTTTTATGCACAACTTACCACCCTCATACCGATGGAAAGACAGAGTGTACGATATTGGTGCTAGAGGACATGCTATGTGCATGCATCCTAGACTTTGGGTGCTCTTGGGAGAAGTACATACCCCTGGTCTATTTTACCTACAATAATAGTTTTTAGGAAACTTTTGAGATGGACCCTTATGAGTCTTTATATGGTAGGCCATTCCGATCACCCTTGTGCTTGTTGGAGGTAGGTGAGGTAGCTTTACTGGGACCAATTCTTGTATAGGAGACTTTAGAGCAGGTCTACATGATTTAGAAGTGGATTTCTACTTCACAATCTTGTCAGAAATCTTATGTAAATTGCCGCAGATGACCCTTAGAGTTCTTGGTCGGGGATTAGGTTTTCTTGCGAGTTTCACCATGGTTGGGGCCCAGGAGGATTAGAAGAGAGGGTAAACATTCACTAAGGTATGTGGGGTCGTTTTATAATCTAGAGAGAGTGAATCCGGTTTCCTATAAGTTGTAGTTAAGATAGTTGTACTGGGCCATGCACGACGTATTTCATGTATCTCAGCTGCGCGACCATCACTCAGACCTATCCCACATTTTTCATCCCGAGAAGGTTGAACATCATGTCGATGAATCCTTTGAGGAGAATCTGATTCTTATTCTTGATTGGAGCATGAATTATCTCTAAGGCCGGGCAGTTCCTCTCATACGGCTGCCATGGCAGCATGGCCGAGTGCAAAACGAAACCTTGGTGCAGGAGACTGATGTACGTGCTCTGTGACCAGAGTTTTTCTCATATTTATCATCCCCACCATTGGAAGGGCAATTAGTGGATGAATTTCTTTAAGGGGGATGTTTCTAAGAACCCAGTTCCTATTCTTAATGTTCAAGATTCTGATTTTCCTTTTTGTTTAATGTTTTTGAGAAAATATGGAAAATGGGGAAAATCCTAAATTTTGTGGGTACACGTCATATACATTTCCACACACCATGTACTTTGTCCATGTGGGATGATTACACAGGGCGTGTAGGCCTGTGGGCGATGAAGGGTATCAAAACTGACTACACCTCATGTACTTAGTTTATACACGCCGTGTAATCAGTCGGTAGATGAACAGTACAGTGGTGGATGTAGCTGCCTGTGGAACGGTAGTACACGCCATCTACTCATACATACACACCATGTAACCATGTCGACAGTTGAACAGTGAGACGGTGTGTTGGTCGGAGTGGATACTCAAGAGGGTGGGGGGGTGAATTGAGTTCCAATTAAAATTTCGGTTTTAAAATCGTTCACCAAATTCCCCCAATTTTAAATACTAATTGAATTGTAATGAATTTGAACTAAAGAAAACTTTCAGCTAGGTTCTCAAGGGATAGATTAATTCCCAGTTAATCCAATCAGAGGATCAAATTAGCTTTTGAAACTAACTAACTGATTTACAAATAATGCAAACCCTTGGTAATTCAATTATCAGAGTAACTTTGAAAAACAATTTAGGTTTTAAAGCACATGGAAGTGGAATAAAAGGTTTTAGATAAAACTAAATAAAGCACATCAGATATGACCAAGAGGTTCAGTCTCAAGCCAAGACTTAGTCCTCTCAACAATTTATATAAATTGGATCCACACCCTGGATCGGGGTTCACAACAGTTTATAATTGTCCAGGTCAATGACCTCTACCACAGTTCTACATGGGAAAAAAACAACAGCAAATCTAGATGTCCAGGTCTCACACGACCTCTACCACTTTCCGCAGTGGGAAATAAATTATGCAAAGAGTTGGATGAGGATTTACAGATCCTCCATTTAATGTACATGAGACAGTGTGTGTATAAAATACAGCAGATGACACACACTGCTCAAAATTTAAATGATAAATCACTGAGCAAGATATAGAGTTTAGAATGGATCTAGTGATTGCAGTGTATCTCTGGACTCCTTCGAATTTGACTAGAAATGGTTCTGAGTCCTCTTCTGGTTTTTTTCTGAAAAATATAGTGTCGTCTATTTGACATCAAGGTTCACAGATAGAGAAAAATGTAGTCGATGAAGTTCTTGTGGTGATGTTCTCTTTTTCGTTCTTGGCTCTTCATAGGTATGCATGAATTTATGTATGTATACTGGTGTCTCCAGTCGTCTCTATGCATGTACAGGTATTAGCACCTTCTTATTTTTGTCACGCTCTTATTTTTCTCTGACCTCTTTTTCAACAACAGGAGCATCTCTTATTTAAAGCATGTGCTCCGAAAACCGAAATGATTTCCTTTTTGCAGGTACGAGGTACTGTTCCCTGAAATCCAAAAACACACATTAAATAAATGTTAGTGCATTAAAATATACCTGATATGACCGTTGGTTAGATTAAGAAAATTTAAAGAAATTAAATTAGTGTCGGGTTCTGTCTCTAGAATGGTAGCTTTGGATATCGGTAGCCTTGTGTATCAGTAGGTCTGAGTATTGGTAGCTTCTTGTGTAACGATAGCCCTTTGTTTAATAGTATCCTTTCCATCGGTAACCTTTCTAATGTTAGAATTCATGTTTGTCGGTAGACATTGGTAGCAGTAAGCTTTATTGCATCGGTAGCGCTAGGCTTGATGTTCCAATGATCTTCCGTGTAATGGTTGCGGTAACTCTGTATTAGTAGACTTTCATAACGGTGGGTTGTATCGGTAACCTTCCCATATCAGTAGACTTATTGTAATGGTGACCTTCATGTATTGTTAGGCTTGATGTACCTGTGATATTCCGTGTAACGGTAGAGGTAACTCTGTATCGGTAGACTTGCATAACAGTGTCTTGTATCGGTAACCTTCACGTATCGGTAGACTTGTTGTAATGGTGACCTTCATGTATTGGTAGGCTTGATGTACTGGTGATCTTCCGTGTAACGGTAGAGGTAACTCTGTATCGGTAGAATTTCATAACGGTGACTTTTATCGGTAACCTTCACGTAGCGGTGGGGTTGTTCTGTAACAGTGACCACTTTCATGTTTAAGCATTCTATTGGCAGAATGGGTTAAGCTAGAAAATATATCCATCCAGTAACCGAATTCTCTAAATATCATGTAAATATTATAATATATGAATATGTGCATGGTGTATAGAAATACTGAAATAAGTAATTAACCATTAATCAATATAGGTATTATCAAACCATAATTGAGCATAATTGTGATTAGCATAATATAAGTGGACATAATTGGGATTATCAAAATATAAGTTCAACTAATTCTCCTAGAGGGTTAGAAAATCTCCCCGTTTTTGATAATGACAACATATTCCAAAGTATTAAGAAAATTAAAATAATATTAGTGGGAAAATTTCCTAAGAAAAATTTTAAAACAAAGGTCTCAGTTTGCTCCCCCTTTCAATTGCACTCCCAGTTCTGATTTGTTTATTTTTCACTCCCAGGTCTCATTTGTTGCATTTTCTCCCCCTTTGTGATTAACAAAAAGAAGGGTAGAATCAGAGAAATGTAGAGACAAAAAGAGAACAGATTGCAAGGAAACATAAACACATTAAAGTGGGGAATGTAAGAGTAAATTTCCATTAAGGTACAAAAGGTACAAACTGAGAAAGTCAGGATTACAAAAATACAACTGAATCTTATCAAAAACATTCAGAATCACTCAATCATCCTCTTAAATAGGAGTCTTTCCCATAGGATCAGAAAATGGGGTAGGTTCAGATTGAGTAGATGGCTTAGGAATAGCTGAAAGAACAACTGGAGGGTCAGCCACTGAAATGGTATCTATTCTGAAATCTGTGGTCTTCTGTGAGATCATAGGTGTCAAGATTCGAATAGCCCGAACTGGATTCAACTGAGGAGTACTCCCCGAGGTAGAGGTAGGAAGAGCAGGAGGTACAATCACAGGTCTGACATCAACATTCAAGAAGGGTAGCAATAGGTTCCTGAAATCTAGAATAATACTCCCTCCTCTCTCCATTGCCGACACAAAATCATCACAATTTTCAATGAATTAATCCAAGACAGGAGTAAGCTCCCTGAGCTTACTAACATATTCTCTGAAAGCATGAGTCACTGGAGGCAACTTCATATTTTCCATCAAGATCTTGAAATGGTTGGTGATTTGATGATTGGTATAGACCTTTTCAAAATAAGCATCTTTAATTGCCTCTTGAGAAGCAGTAGCTTCCCATAGGTGATCATGAACAAAACTACTAAATTCCCTAGTGGTAGCAAGGATCTGAGTATCCGAGGAGCCACTGGTACAGGCCATAGCCAACTCTTCCAGGATAACTGTTTTAATCTGGTCAAGGTTCACAGTGGATCTGGATGAGGGAAGGGGTTTAACTGAGAAAGCTACTGTCTCCTTGAAAGATTGTGTCAGATTACTAACCACCTTCTGAAAGAGTTCATCTTGACTGTTCAAATGTTCTTTGAATGATTTCTTAAAATCATCAAAGACATCCAAAAACTTATTGACTACTTCTTTGATATATCTGATATCAGTATGCACATGGGTTTCAGAGCTGTTCATAGCAGTCAATGAAGCAATCGATTGTCTAAGAGCCACCAAATCTCCTGTCCAACTCTCAATTTGAGCATGGCATACTTTAACATCATCCATCATTCCTTTCACTGGACTAGAAACAACATATCCTAGAGATAGCTCTAGGGATTTCTCCACACACCTCTTTTCATCAACCAGGCATTTCTTCAAATCTGCCACTAATTCTCTCAGTGTTTCTTTCATTTCAGCCTTTAAGGACTCAAGGTCCTCCTTGGTCACCAAATTTTCAGCCACATCAGGTAGGATAACTAATTCTATTTGGGGCTGGTCTTCCTCATCAGAATCTTCATAATTAAGTCCAAGAACCATATATCCTGGATCTGATGTCCAACCTTCAATGTCATACAACACTGATAATGAACCAAGATGCTCCCCCTCACTTAGAGCATTCACCTGAGGAATCTCCTCCAACTATTCTGCTCGAGGTAATTCTATAACTTCCTCTACAACTGTAGCATATTCAATAGCCATTTGCTCTGATGGCTCAAGGACTCTCTCATCAATAGATGCTACTTCTGCTTCTTGATCAGGCACTATCTTGACTTTATTTTCTATCAGAGGGCTCAAACTAAGCTCTAATTCTTCATTTTCCTCATCATCTACTTCACCAGAAGCTTCCTTCTCTTCATGAGCAATATGATCTAACTCGGTTGCCTCATCCTCTTCACAAGTATCTTTGAAACCAATCTGATATGCTTCTTCTTCATCTTCTATAGTCCCAGTGTCACTGTCCTTCAGAATAGTTTCTCTCCTTGGTAGTTCTTTTAGAGGGATAGCTACTCCATAAAAAATGTTTTGAGGCATAGGACTAGGAGGTAAATCTGGGTCTCCTCCTTCCTCAACTGATGTCTCTTCCTCCTCAGCTTCAGCTTCATTATCACTGTAGACCGGTTCTGGATCATCTGGTCCAAGACCAGGATCCCTCACATCCTTTGGTCTAGAAGGATGATCCACATGAGTGTACTTGTCATAGATTTTTCCATCATCATTAACCCATGATTTCATTCAAGGGTTCCAGCTTACTTTCATAAACTTACAAACAGTCATGGTGAGGAAAAATTTATCCTTAACCACAACAGTTTCATCTTGAGGTCTAGCTACCTCCATTGCCTTCAATATAATAGAAATCAACATAGAAAAGAATGGTGCATTGGACTTAGACTACAGTGTAGTCATATCCTCAATCTGAATCATTAGCAGTCTGCATAAATTCACCTTTAATCCATTCTTTAACAGATACAACAAATAAATATCCTGAAATCTGAGGGTAGCAAAATCTCCTCTCCTTGGACTAATCACATGCTGAATGAACATGAAAAGTAGTTTATCCTCTCCTTCCATCTCTACAGCAATGAACTTTCTAGGAGTTTAATTTCCTGTTAATTCCAACAAGGCATCCTCATATTCGAAAAAGTCACTAGAAGTAGGTATGGATTTTTAAAAAATCCATAATCACCACTATGAGGAACCTTAAGGTTCTCAGCCCATTCAACTAATGAAAATGAAAATGTTTGACCATTCACAACGGAAATTATTCTATTCTCCGCATATGATTTCTCAAAACAGACAAACTCAAAAAACACTTTTACCAGTGTTGGATAATACGGTCCATTGTTTTTCATTAAGCATTCGAGCGATCCTTGTTCTTGTAAAACCTTCAGAATCAAGTACTTGCTTTCGAGAAGCCATGTGGCACATAATACATTTTCTACTAAAATTGCTCGCTTCGATAAATGTGGATTCACGGGATTCCTTCGAACAACATCTCTACTGCTTCCAATGGCACCAGCATTGGTTACTTTCTACTTCTTATCTTTCGGCGCATCACTCCCTTCATCCACATAGGGTCGCTGCACACGAGCCATTTTAGATTCTGAGGCTTAGGTTTATGAAAACTTGACAGGTTTAGGTAAGAGGGATTCGAACAGACGGGTTCGCGGTGATTAAGTGATGTCTAGAGTCGGGTTTAATAACATTTAGGATTCACATATAAAATAAATCTTATATTAAAAATAAAATCAATGTCTCGGCCTTAATACAAAAATTTAAAACAGTGTGCTATATGTACCGGTGAGGTTTATCTAATACTGAGGTATATCTAACGGTGAGGTTCATCCTAACGATGAGGTTTATCCTAATGGTGAGGTTCATCCTAATGGTGAGGTTTATCTTAATGGTGAGGTTTATCCTAATGGTGAGGTTCATCCTAACGATGATGTTCATCCTAACGGTTTAAGAGTAAGTGATCATTCCTAAATCATGTCTAATGAAACATAATCTTTCTGAATTTAATGGCTTAGTGAAAATATCAGCTAATTGGAGTTCAGTGCCTATAAATTCAAGAGTTATGTCATCTCTTTGATAATTATCTCTTAGAAAGTGGTTCCTGACATCAATGTGTTTGGTTCTAGAGTGAGACACTGGGTTCTTTGAGATGTTTATCACACTAGTGTTGTCATAGTTAATTGAAACATGTTTAAACATAAATCCATAGTCCAATAAAGTGTGTTTCATCCACAGAATCTGTGTACAGCAACTACCAGTAGCTATATACTCTGCTTCAGCAGTAGATAATTCAACTGAGTTTTGTTTCTTACTAAACCATGATACCAGGGAATTTCCAAGTAAATGACATGTTCCAGATGTGCTCTTTCTATCTAACATGCATCCAGCAAATTCAACATCTGAATAACTTATTAAATCAAATGATTGTTCTTTTGGGTAAAACAGTCCTAAATTGGCAGTGTATTTAAGATATTTGAAAATCCTTTTAACTGCAAGTAAATGTGACTCTTTAGGGTTAGCTTGAAATCTAGCACACATACATACACTAAACATAATATCAGATCGACTAGCAGTAAGATAATGAAAACTTCCAATCAAAACTCTATAATTAGATTGATCTACTGGTTTACCAGTTTCATCAATATAAAATTTACAGGTGGTACTCATAGGTGTATCACTTTCCTTAATACTATCCAAACCAAAACGTTTTAATAAGTCCTTATTATATTTACTTTGATTCAAAATAATACCATCTTTAGTTTGAATGATTTGAAATCCAAGAAACTACTTAAGCTCTCCCATTAAGCTCAATTCAAACTTATTTTGCATAACCTTTGAAAAATCTGTACATAAAGAATTTTTAGAAGATCCAAAAATAATATCATCAACATAGATTTGTACAATTAAAACATCTTTTGAAATTCTTTTTTTAAAAAGAGTGGGATCAACAATTCCTTTTTTAAATCCTTTTGAAATAAGAAAATTTGTATGTCTTACATACCATGCTCTTGGATCTTGTTTTAAACCATATAATTCTTTAGAATGTTTAAAAACATGATTTTGAATGTGAGGATTTGAAAAACCAAGTGGTTGTTCCACAAAAACATCTTCAACAATGAAACCATTTAGAAAAGCACTTTTCACGTCCATTTGATATAACTTGAAATTCAGATGTGATGCAAAGCCAAGTAAGATCCTAATTGCCTCTAATCTAGCTACAGGTGAAAAGGTTTCCTCATAGTCAATTCATTATTCTTGATTGTAACCTTGTGCAACTAGTCTAGGTTTTTTTCTAATGATATTTCCAAATTCATCAACTTTGATTCTAAACACCCACTTTGTGCCTATGGTTAAAGTGTCCTTAGGTCTTTCTACTAATTCCCAGACATTATTTCTTTCGAATTGATTTATTTCTTCTTGCATAGCTATTACTCAGAATTCATCATTGATAGCATCATTGATATTTTTAGGTTCTAACTGTGAAAGAGAAGCTTGATGTTAAACCTGATTTCATAGAGAAGCTCTAGTCCGTGTTCCTCTATCCAGATTACCTACAACAACATCTAAGGGATGGTTCTTCAGAATCCTAGTTAGTCTCAAAAAGTTCGGGCTAGAGATTTCTGACTCATCAACAGGTTGTGAGTCAAAAGAAGCTGGTTTTGAAATATTTCCAGAACTGGATGTTTTAATTATAGGTCCACTGTCTTTATCATTAAGGTTCAAAATAGAGAGATCATCTTCAAGATTTTCAAGAGAGGTCTTAGGTTCATGTGGATCAGTTTCATCAAATTTTATGTGAACAGATTCCTCCACACATTAGGTTCTTTTATTGAAAACTCTATAGGCTTGAATAGAAATATAGTATCCTAGGAAAATTCCTTCATCACTCTTGGATGAAAACTTGTCAAGATTATCTTTAGTATTAAGAATAAAGACTTTGCAACCAAAAACTCTGAAGTAGTTAACCTTTGGTTTTTTCTATGGTTCCACAACTCATAAGGGGTCTTCTTAAATACAGGTCTGATCAAGAATCTATTGATAATATAACAATCTATATTGACAACATCAGCCCAGAAATAAACAGGTAGGTCATACTCATTGAGCATGGTTCTGGAAATTTCTTGATGGGTTCTATTCCTCCTTTCCACTACACCATTTTGCTGAGGTGTCCTAGGGGCAGAAAAAATTTTACAATAGCCACTGTGTGAGCAGTAGGATTCAAACTCATGATTTTCAGACTCACGACCATGATCACTTCTCAAGGTTTTAATCTTAAGTCCACTAAGGTTCTCAATAGACATGGAATATTTAACAAAGTAAGAACAAGCTTCACTTTTGTGATCTAGATAATATACCCAAGTATACCTCAAATAGTCATCTACTAGAACATAGAAATAATGCTTCCCATTTAAACTAGAAACTCTAGAAGGTCCAAAAAAATCCATGTGACCCAACTCGAGAGGTTGAGAAGTTGACACTTCTTTCTTTGATTTGAAAGAAACTTTATATTGCTTTCCCTTTTGATAGAGATTACAAACATTATCTACTGTGAATTCATGTTTTGGTAGGTCTCTAACTATGTTCTTCTTAGTATGTTTTCTAAGTCAATGTACATTGTAGTGTCCTAATACTCTGTGCCAAATCCAAGACTCTTTATGAAAAGCATTTAAACAAGTTATATTTTTCATAACTAAAGAATTTAAATCAACAGCATTGACATTTTCATTTCGCAAGGCAGCAAATACTAGAGCATTTTTAGAATTAAAAACATTGCAAGAATAATTTTCAGATTTAACACTGAAACCATCATCACATAACCGAGAAATAATTAGTAAATTATATTTATTTCCATCAACAAATAGAACTTTAGAAATTAATACTGATTCAGTGTTACCAATCTGGCCTAAGCCGATGATTTTTCCTTTATAATTATCACCAAATGTGACAAAACCTCCATCAACTCCGACAATTCTTTTAAATCATGAGATGTATCCTAACATATGTCTTGAACATCCACTGTCCATATACCAAGTCTTTCTACAGGAGCTCTTTAAGCAGGTTCCATACAAAACAGATTTAGATAGGAAATGATTTTGGTACCCAGATTTTCATGGGTCCAGACAGGTTAGCCAATAAAACATTAGGTAACCAAATTTGTCTTATGGGTCTCATAAAATTTGCAGAATCAATAGGCTTAGACAGATAAACCTTATTATATCCATAACTATGAATATAAATAGTTGAAGCATATGAACTTCCAGAACTATAAATATCTTCATTTCGTCTAGATTTAGAAATAAATTGATTTTTGGTAATTTTTTATTGTCCATGTTGGTATCCTATACCAGTAGAATATCTAGGTGCAATCTAATTACCTATAATTTGAGTAATAGTATATTTTCCATTTTTGAACTTTTCTAAATCCTTCCTAAGTTTCTCATTTGACAATTTCAGTTCAGTGTTTTCATTAAGTAACTGAGCATTATTTTCTATTTCTTTGTCAAGATAAGATTTATGTTTAACAGTTAAAGCATACCATTTCTTAAAATCTTTGTATTTGCCTTTCAGCTCATTAGAGGTTACTTTCAACATATCACAGTATTCAAATAGTTTAGATTTTGAAATATTTTTAGAATCACAATCATCTCCAGAATAATAATAATTTAAAGCAGGAGTTTCAGATGTTACCTCAGAGGTGTTTGTTATAAAACACATGTTTGCCTTATTTCTGATTTCCGTTTCAGAAGCTTCAGATTCACTAGATCTATCCTCATAAGCACTCCAAGTATCCTTCATGGATTTCTTATACATATAGTCCTTATACGCATACTTCTTTTTGTATTTCAGCTTTGGACAACTTTCTTTTATATGTCCTTTTCATTTGTATTCACAGCAGACACCTTCATTAGATTTGTCAGATTTATTCGAGTCCTTTTTCCAGTGTTCTTTGTTGTCATACATACCTTTTTAATTTGATTTTCTGAAAAACTTCTTTTTCCTATAAAACATCTTAAATCATCTGGCTATGTGAGCCATTTCTGCATCACTGTCAGATGCACTTTCACTTTCTTCACAGCTTGAGATATCACTTATAGCTTGAAGTTTCTCCTTATCCATGTTCTTTGAAGTAAAAGTCTTGAAGGCAACTGACTCCCTTTTTGGTTCATCATCTTCTTCTTTGTTTACTTTAAGCTCTTCTTCATACATCATCAACTTACCAAAAATTTCCTTAACTGCCAGTTCACCAATATCACAAGATTATCTAATTGAAACAATGGTGCCCCTCCATCTTTCAGGTAGGCATATCAAAATTCTCACGATCTTCTCCTTTAATGGAACATCCTTTCCCACTGATATCATTGTGTTGACAATTTCTTTAAACCTGAGATACATATCAGAAATATGTTCATCCGAATTTATCTTAAAATTATAATATTTAATAATATAGGTGTTCAATATCATTTCTGTAACGTTCGTTGTTCCATCATGAGAAACACTTAAGGTATCCCAAATTTCATGTGCAGTCTTACAGGCAGATATTCTATTAAATTCCTCATCTACTAAAGACCAATAAAGAGAATTCATAGCTTTACAATTATTATTGTAGGCTGTCTTAGTACCTTCATTCCAAGTAGATCTAATAGTAGATGGAATTTTATATTCTGATTCTATGGCAGTCCAAATTTCAAAACCCATGCTTTCTAAATGAATTTTCATCTTAATCATCCACTGAGCATAGTTGTTTCCTTTGAAAAATGGTTGTCTATAGTAGCAACACCTTCAAGTATATTATCCATGATAAATAGTTTAAAACAAAAATTTTAATGAGATAATAATTTAGAAATAACTGAAATTTTATGAACATTAAAATACAACTAAAATCACAGTTGAAAAAAAAGTACTTCAGAAAATATTTTAAGCTCCTCTGATACCAAATGTTGGTTGGAGTGGATACTCAAAGGGGGGGGGGGGGGGGTGAATTGAGTTCCAATTAAAATTTTTTGTTTCAAAATATTTTACCAAATTCCCCCAATTTAAAATACTAATTAAATTGTAGTGAATTTGAACTAAAGAAAACTTTCAGCTAGGTTCTCAAGGGATTGATTAATTCCCAGTTAATCTAATCAGAGGATCAGATTTTCTTTTGAAACTAACTTACTGATTTATAAATAATGCAAACACTTGATAATTCAATTATCAGAGTAATTTTGAACAACAGTTTATGTTTTAAAGCACTTGGCAGCGGAACAAAGGGTTTTAGATAAAACTAAATAAAGCAAAGAAGATATGACCAAGAGGTTCAGTCTCAAGCAGAGAATTAGTCCTCTCAACAATTTATATAAATTGGATCCACGTCCTAGATCGGGTTTCACAATAGTTTATAACTGTCTAGGACAATGACCTCTACCACAGTTCTACGTGGGAAACAAAAGAACAGAAAATCTAGCTTTCCAGGTCTCACATGACCTCTACCACTTTCCACAGTGGGAAATAAAAGATGTAAAGAGCTAGATGAGGATTTACAGACCCTCCATTTAAAGTACAAGATACAGTGTGTGTATAAAATAAAGCATATGACACACACTGCTCAAAATGTAAATAATAAATCACTCAGCAAGATATAGAGTTTAGAATGGCTCTAGTGGTTGTATTGCAGCTCTGGACTCCTTCAAATTTTATCAGAAATGGTTTTGAGTCCTCTTCTAGTTTTTTTTCTGAAAAATAGTGTTTCGTCTGCTTGACATCCAGGTTCACAGATAGATAAAGATGTAGTCGATGAAGTTCTTGTGATGATGTTCTCTTTTTCGTTCATGGATCTTCAGAGGTATGAAAGAATGTATGTATGTATACTGGTGTGTCCAGTCGTCTCTTTGCATGCACACGTTTTAGCACCTTCTTATTTTTGTCACGCTATTATTTTTCTCCGACCTCTTTTTTAGCAGCAGGAGCATCTCTTATTTAAAGCATGAGCTCTGGAAACAGAAATGATTTCCTTTTTTCATGTACCAGGTACGGTTCTCTGACATCCAACAACACACATTAAATAAATGTCAGTGCATTAAAATATAACTGATATGACTATTGGTTAGATTAAATAAAGTTAAAGAAATTAAAGCAGCGTCGGGTTCTGTCTCTGGAATGGTAGCTTTGGATATTGGTAGCCTTGTGTATCGGTAGGTCTGAGTATCGTAGCTTCTTGTGTAACGGTATCCCTTTTTGTAATGGTATCCTTTCCATCGGTAACCCTTCTAACGTTAGACTTCATGTCTGTCGGTATACATTGGTAGCGGTAAGCTTCATTGCATCGGTAGCGGTAGGCTTGATGTACCGGTGATCTTCCGTGTAACGGTAGCGGTAACTCTGTATCGGTAGACTTGCATAATGGTGAGTTGTATCGGTAACCTTCCCATATCAGTAGACTTGTTTTAATGGTGAACTTCATGTATCGGTAGGCTTGATGTACCCATGATCTACCATGTAACGGTACCGGTAATTCTATATCGGTAGACTTGAAAAATGGTGACTTGTATCGGTAACCTTCCCATATCGGTAGACTTGTTGTAACAGTGAACTTCATGTATCAGTAGGCTTGATGTATCGGTGATCTTCCGTGTAACGGTAGCGGTAACTCTGTATCGGTATACTTGCATAACGGTGACATGTATCGGTAACCTTCACATAGCGGTTGGCTTGTTCTGTAACAGTGACCACTTGCATGATTAAGCATTCTATTGGCAGAATGGGTTATGTTAGAAAATATATCCATCAAGTAACCGAATTCTCTGAATATCATGTAAATATTATAATATATGAATATGTGCATAGTGTATAGAAATACTGAAATAAGTAATTAACCATTAATCAATATTAGGATTATCAAACCATAATTGATCATAATTGGGATAAGCATAATATAAGTGAACATAATTGGGATTATCAAAATATAAGTTCAACTAATTCTCCCAGAGGGTTCAACACGGTGGAAGGTGGCCACTAGAGGAACAGTTAAAAATGAAAAGTGCATGTCATGTACTTGAGAGTACACACCGTGTAGTTATGTTTTTTTGTTATAAAAGGGATGTAGCCTCCTCAATTGTCAAAAGAGTTTGTGGGTTCATTTGGAGCACTGGGATAGGAGGCCGAATCTTGGAGGAGCTCTCGATCGCATACCGGAACTCAGATTCTTCGGTCGTCGATCATGTTTGGACCATGCGGGTAAGCCCTTCCCTCTCCTTGAGTGTTTCCTTCCAATCCATTTAGGAGGGGATGTTATTTGACATTGAATGGGTGAACTTTTATCCCAGATCTAAACCGTTATTGGTTGTTTCAAGAGTCCTTGTTCATGTATATCGATTAGAGGAGATCGAGGTAGGTTGTCTGGTGTTTATTTCCAACTGTCAAGTTGTTTTTTTATCATTGGTCTATGTGCCCATGTTTGGGGTGTCGTATGGCGGAGGCCGTGAATGATTAAATACCTAAACATGGATATGTGATTTAATGAATATGTATAAACTACTTTTTGGGATCGTTTCCATGATGTAGGGCCACCCTGTGGGTGCGTTTCCCTTGTTTAGATGTTTAGCTAGGATACCTGTGGGTACACTGTGATTATATCTTTCTTTGATTTTTCATGAGATAAAATGTATATATAATTGAATACATATGTGTTGGGGTTGGCCTGGTTAATTTATTAGCCTAAGGGAAGTGTTTTCATAGCTTGAGGGCAATGTTTCGTTTAGCTGGATGGAAAATTTTATTAATCCTGTGGGCAGTAGCATTCGTACAGGGGGGAAATATCTCATACACCTAAGGGTAATATTCGTTATGCATGTGGGGAATCACCTAAGGGTTTCGATTCTGATTACTTGAGGGTACGGATTTTCATGTCTATGGACACTGTTTACTTGAACATACAAGATGGTGATTTCTCATGTTATACCTGCCAAGCTAATTCAAAGGTTTGGTATTGTTATTACCCTCTACTTGTTAGATAGCCTGTTGTGGTTTTGTTGGGAACTGTATATAAAATCTTCGGCCGAGGATAAGTCTCAGAAACATATAATTCAATTATATTGAATTGTTAAATAATAATTAAAATGGAAATATAACTGGTAGGAATGTTCACTTTTGAGCAGTTCCTATTTTACTACAGTTTATTACTGCACACTACTGTTGCACATTTTCACTGACAGTTGGGCACGGGCCTTTGGTGGTTTCCTACTTGGATTTTTTTCTCACACCCAGTTTGGGTTATGTCTTGGGTCCAAACAGATTATATTGTTGTAGGCGTTGATAAGACCAAGAGTCCCAATACAGGTTCATGATTGATGTAGAGGAGTGAGAGAGCATGGGACCGAGCATAGGCTTGCGATGCTGCTGAGTTCCTACTGCACTGATTTGATTTGTTATTCTATACTTGTACCTTGTAATGTATTTTTTTAGATTATAGTGTATCATGTTGTTGTTGATTTCATAGAATTAGGGAAATATTTCATCATCATATATAATACTATTCTTCATATTTTATTTAAGTATCGTTGTCCATTTTAGCCTGGTATTGTTTAATGCTTCCGCTTTTAGAATGTTTTTATTTTCTCCACTGAACTACACCTTGAAAAATAAGGGAATCGTTTCTCCTCTATCAGACCCAGTCTCTCGCTTCTAGTCGGCAGCCTCTAGAATTTGTGTAAATACGCTTGAGGTCATGAGACAAACCGGGTTCGGGGCACCTGTTTTGTGGCACCTGAATCCGGGACACTACAATAGTCCTGCATTCATCTTCTATCGTATCGAAGTTGAGAATTCAGGGAATTTTCTCATTACTAACATGAAGTATCCTGACATCATATTCGGAATGGTTTGGTTCATTTCCAATAAATCTAGAATTGATTTTTATCTTCGACGGGTCAACATTAGCACACGAAGTTGTTTGTCTCTTGTATTTCAAGGAGATTGTGACCCAAGGTCATGCACAGATAGTACATCTTATTCGGAATTGGGGTAAATGGTATCATATTTTTCCTTTGATATGAAGTGGGATTTAGTGAGTGGTGTTCTCTCTCCAGTATTCATCGAATTTCATGACTTGTTTCCTTTGGTTTTTCTAGTCTTCCACCGGTAAGGGAATTTTATTTCTCTATTGACATAATTCAGGGTACTCAACCAGTTTCAATTCCCTCATACCGCATGTCACCTGCTGAAATTATAGACCTAAATTCCAAGTTTGATGATCTTCTTGAGAAATTATTTACATGCCCGAGTGTGCCTCCTTGGCCAGGACATATTCCGATAAAAAATAAGGCTCCTAGTTATACTCTCTTATATATCAATTATTTATGTCTCAATCGAGTTATTATAATGAATATGAATTATTATCTATAGGTTTGTGATCTGTTCTATTAGTTTAAATGTGAGAACTGGTTTTCAAGGATAGACCATCGATCTGGTTACCATTAGTTAAAGATAAAAGAATATGACATTCCGAATACTGCCTTTCGAAGAAGGTATGACCATTATGAGTTTCTTTTTTCCTTTGGTCTGACAAATGCTCCAATAGTGTTCATGAATTTAATGAAAAATATTTTCCTTGAGTTATTTGATTCCTTTTTTATAGTGTGGGTAGATTAAATCCTCATTTACTCTAAATATCTGTAGGAACATTAGCATCATCTGAGAATAGTTGTGATTCTGCTAGGAAGTCGCTGAAAGAATGTCAATCTATTGAAGTGTGATTTTTAGATATAGTAAGTGAAATTATTAGGACATGTGGAATTTGAAAAATGTCTATCAGTTGATCCTAAGAATTTCAAGTCTATTATGAATTGGGAAAAACCCCAAAATGTATTTGATATTTGAATCATCTTGGGAGAAGCCAAATATTATCAGAGGATAATGAGGATCTTCTCAATGTTGGATTCTCCAATGATTTCTCTAACTCATAAGGAACTAAATTTTGCATGGAATCATAAATTTTAGTGTTGTTATTTATATTTGAAATTTCGTTTGACTACTTCATTGGTTTTGACATTTATTATGGCTGGACCAGGCTATATGGTCTTGTGTAATACATCTAGTTAAGGATTGGAGTGTTTTCTAATACAAGGCGACCATGTAGTTTCTTATCGATCTCATCAACTTATGCCACATGAGAAGAAATAACCTACCCAAGACCATGAAAATGAATCTATAATTCATGCACTACAAAGTTGGTGGAATTAACTTTGTGGATAATGTTATGCTGTGCTTTTAGACCACAAAATCATGAGTTATATCTTTTTCTAAAATTATTAGAATCCTCGCTAAAGGCATTGGGTGGAGTGCATAAAATTATTCTACATTGACATCTCGTATAACATGGGGGAAAAGGAGTGTCATTGATGATGAATTATGTTGGAAACAACCAAACTAGGTAGATAATAAATATTTAGAAGAGTGTAATTTGAAAGCTCTCTTTGCACAGTTTCATATTGTTGTCATAGAGAAAGGGGATGAAGAATTAATAGCTATCATTTATTTGAAATCTTCTCTTCATGAGATGATTCTTCTATATCAACAGTTTTATGATGAATTCTAAATCATTAGAGACTATCTTTGTGGTGGGGATATAGTTTTCCACTAGCCTTTCCACAAATATGGTGTTCTATGCTATCCAATTCACCTCGTTGTGCCTTTAGCATCACATAAGGAAGTGAATGGGGGTTTCAATAATTACTTGTTGTATGTGTACCCCAGAACCACAAAAATAATCTATGATATGTGGTGTTGGTTCTGGTGGACAGGGATGAGGTGATTCATCGCTGAGTCTGTCTCTCATTTCCATGCATTCCAGTAGGTTAATGTCATGATCCTGATTCCTTCGAGTTCACTTCTACCAATTCTTGTACCTACATCGATGTGGGATACAATCTCTATGTAGTTTGTGTCTGGGTTTACACATACACATATAATGAAGAATGTGATATCGGTTGAGGTCCACATGTGTACCATGTTATCTCACATTATACCCATTTGTGATACAACCAATGTTAAGGATACAAGAAAAAATATATGAGAAAGTGATTGTTATTTTTCCTAAAGTTTCATCTATTATAGACTCTGACAGTGATCCTTAGTTTACATCTCACTTTTTCAGAGGCCATTAGAAGGCACTAGGACCTCATCTTCATTTGAGCACAACCTACCATCCACAGTCATATAGCTAGATTGAAAGAGCTATACAAATTCTTGAGGATATTCTTCTCCAATATATTGTCGACATCTGTTGGTCTTGGGATTGTCATTTGTGGGAAGATGAGTTTTCTTGTAAAATGCTACTGATACGTGATCAAAATGGATCCTTTTGAATCCTTTTATGGATATCCTTGTAGATTCTATTTTGATTGTTTTACATTGGGGAAAGATCATTGGATTGACCATGATTGGTACAGGAGACAACATCTCATATTCTGATGATTCATCCAAGAATGTTGATAGAAACAAGAAGAAATAATTCATATACTAATTTACATTGTACACTGATGGAGTTTTCCATTGGGGATCAGGTGTTCTTGAATGATCCCCCTGTTTGGGTCGTCAATGTATTGGGAGGAAGGGGAATACATCTCCTCGTATTGTGGTAGCTTTCGATGTTTTTGAGAAGGTGGTGAATGTTTCATACCAATTAGCACCTCCACTACGGTTGGGATCGATACATAATGTATTCCATGTCTCAGAAATGATAAAATATATTTCTCATCCATCACATGTTTTTATTTGGATTGATCTTGAGATTGAACATGATTTATCTTTGACTAGGCGGCAATGCATGATAGTTGATTCTCAATCAAAGGTACTTCATGGGAGGATGATACCTCAAGTTCAAGTGGTATGGAAACATGGCTATGATAATCACATGATTTTGGAATAGGAGGTATAGATGAGAGAGTATTGGCCTAATCGCATTGGCATAGAATCATCTTCATAATATTTCTGGGGATAAAATGCTTTTATGCTGGGGATGTTCTAAAATTCTCGTACCGTATTGAGAGGAACATCTTAATCAATTTCTCCATTTTTCTTTTCGTTGGTTTTGTTAAGTGTTGAGTTTGAATTGGGATCATACAATAATAGTGTAGTCAGTGGTTTTTTGTTTTTTTATCATTAACAATGCATTTATACATAAATACCGAGCATTACACGTCGTGTTATAGTAATACACATTGTATTGCGGTTCTGTAAGAAGGTCGTGAACTACTCCACTCTGTCATGGGTACACCGCGTGAGTGGTCAATACATGATGTGATGGCGTTAATGATCAATTTTTAACAAATAGAAATAGTTTCTATTGAAAAATGGTATGTGTTTCAATGTTTATAGAACATAAGTATTACACATCATGTATTGGTATTATAGGTCGTGTAATATTCCATTTTTAAATGGGTGTTACAGATTCAACACAACTTCAACATTATCAAATTTATATATTTCATGAAATGCAACTGGTTTATTTGTTGTATAACACCCAGACAGTGGCCTATAAAATCATAAGTTCCCTTGTATTTTCTAAATTAACTCCCCTCTATTTCTTCTTCCTTCAACCCAAAGCCTTATCAAGTGTGTTTAAAGCCTTCCAACTATACTGGATTAATTTTATTGGCATTCGATCATCATTTTGTGGACATGTGATATCCCTGTGAGAATTTTTCATCTATATTCTTTTTTATTTATTAATCATATCTTGTGTTTTCAATTATTTATCTTGGAGTTGATTGATATACTACCTATGATGTTGGATCAATATTCTAGGTTTATTTTCAAGATATTCTACACCTTTGTTCTTGTTTATGGTTGTCATTTCATGTTTTGAGTTTTGGTATGTTGAAGGTGGTTCCATCCCAAATTGAAAAAGTATTTATTCCAAAAAATTTTGATTTATATTAATTTAAATTAGATTAATCAAACAATATTTCAATGAAATTGATAAAAATATGATTATAGTGAATTAAGATATTTGAAATGGTTTTGAAACGAAAATTTAGAAATCCACCAAAATCCACATAATTGAGGCATGTATAGAGAAATTTTCTAATTTAAATTGATGAATTTAAATATTATATTTGATAAGAATGTTTTCAATTAAAATTTTTAATTTAATTGTGAAAAAAAATTGTTAAAAATATGCAATTTTATCTAATTTAATTAAAAAAAGTGAAAATGGATTTAAAATTATTTAATAGAAACTCAGTGGTTTTATATTTTTAAAATGGAATGTTTTCTTATTAAAACATATTTGGGTTTTAGTTGAAAAAATTTGAATTTTGAAAACAAAAATTGTATTTAATTATATTTAAGGAAGCCATAAAATATATATCCAATAATGTAAGAGTGCATTAAATTCTTAGGTATTTGTTGAGTTATTTGGATACTCTCTATGTTATTACAATGTTCTAAAACATAACTTTGGTAGGTCACATCCCTAATGGGAGGGTAAAGAGTATCATTTGTCTAGTGTAAAGGGGACATGAGTGTACTCATTTATAGTAGATTAAATAGAGTATGTGGAATCCAATAGCTTGTTATTACTATCGTACCTTTTGGTGGATGACTATATTGATTGCTTGTATATTTATATATGAGATATAAAAGTATGAAATTATTGTAAAACAACTTTATGATATTTTTTGTGTATAAATAAACTAATTAATGTAACTATTTTAATTAAGACGTTTTTTAGATATATTCAATCTCTTGAAAATTAACTCATGTAATTTAAGTATTTTCCATCATTATAAAACATTATAGCATGTTTTGTTTAAATATACTTTTAAATTTAAAAAACCTATTTATTTTGAAATTTTAAAGCTTTTCATTGGATAATCTGTATTTTGAATATGTTATAGAATATTTGGTGGAATCCTACTAGTCATAGGCTCACAACCTACTTTTTCCATTGGGTGTTTGTAGACATTATCCATCAAGGATCAAGAAAGGGGAAGGGATCCCATGAATACGATTCAATCTATTATGATTTAGAATTTGTTTGATTGGTCATTAGAGCGAATTGGGCTATTTTATGATATGAATACATGGGATGTATTAATATAGGATTTTTGTCCCTTGTTAAATTCTAGTAAATTACACCAATTAGAGATATATTTTAATATTCATATTGTCTTATTTCTTTTTACATCTACATTGTTAGTGGGAAAATAATTATCTCTTTCATCTTGTATGATTCCATGTTCTAGTCGACAACCCTTGGGAATCAGGAAAACCCTTAAATATGTGTTCGGGTTGGCTCAGCTATCAGTTTTCAAAGGTAACCAAGTTGGTTGATGTCAATAATTGACCTCATTAACATCAAAATTTAATATATATATTAAATCATTTGATATCTTATAACCATTATCTTACACATTAAATTATATAAAATAATTCATCCCAAATAATCCTTTTTGATAAAACAAATGGTTATGCATACCTCATCCCATTAAAAAATATCCTTCAGTATCATCAATCACCTAATAAAATATAAATATTATTCTATGAAATTTTACCAAATTCAACATAATAATTATTAATTAACCCATTGGTGTAAACAAAATTCATATTTACTAGTAAATACTATAGTCCAAGGGTAGGCAATGCACTCCATCCTGCCATCAGTTTTGGGATCAAGCCCCACAACCATTTTATAAGAATCAAGTGGTCTCCCAACATTCATGCTTTCAGTTTATTAAACTATATTTATATATTAATATAACATTCTCAAAATATGATGAAAATCATTTAAAATATTTATTTTCGTCAAAATTATTTTTTTAAATTAATGGTATTTATATGACTTATTTTCTTAATAAAATTAAATTATCTAAATAGAATATTATGTCCATAACATTAGAGATCTTATTAAACCAAAATTTTATCAAAACCATTAGACATATGCTGTTAAAATGCTTTCTAATTTAATACATCATGTTTATCTTAAGGGTATTGTATACATAAAACATCAATTATGTCTTAGTAATTGTCTTCATTGTACATAGATCACCTAAATCCTCAGTAGGTTTTTCTAGAAATTTAAACTTGAGTGTCAAACATAAACTCATACATACATAATGGTAACAAAAAATGTTATGTATCTATAGATGGCGAAATACAGTTTCAAAAAATTGAAACAATCCTTATATGTTTCATTATTCTTATAACAAAGATTCAATTGACAAAAAATATTTCTGCAACCTAATTATTCAATCAAAATACATAAATTATTCACCACTTTTACATAAATTTTTGTTACAATACAGACCCTTCATTGGTATATTATTTAAGCTATATAAGTGGGGACTTACATAGATATTTCCCAGGTTCCTCACATTTATTTCAATGATAAATTAACACATCCATATGATGAAATTAGTTTCCCCCCATTATACAATTCATTTTCATCAGTAATTCCCTACATTATGCAATTATTTTCGATAAATATGATAGTTTACCATTAAATTGAAACATTATATAAGGGGAACCTTTCAATATTTCATAAATAATGGAAATTGATCCCTCATTCCACCATGGTTCCCACCACCTGAGTACCCAATGAACTCAATTATTCTCTTCTCATTAGAGTTTGAGAGTTGTTTAAGGTATATGTTTTAAATAATAGATTATGTAAAACAATGAAATTTTTCAAGATATATTTTAAACTATTAATAATCCAATTTTGTTTCTCTTAATCATCAAATTATCCATCATAATCAATTATGAACATGATTCCATATTTTTTCCATGCATCGACTAGAAAAAATAAAACTGGGAGAATGGATAATTATAACATTAAATAATAAAATAATTTATAACTTTTTAAACAATTACACAATATTTTAAATCTATAAAAACTTATATTTAGTATATTTCATTCATTTTCAACCTGTATTTGAATCATTAATGATGGTTTCTAATGAAAATTTGAATTAAACCAAGAATTTCCATGGTTATGTCATATTTGGTGAGCATCAAGGCTCATTTTCATGGCCTGAAAGGCTTGAAGGCCTTCATTTTTTTATTAGTGATAATCCCCCTTTAAATAGTTGAAGGGGAACCCATACATGAACTGTATGACCAAGGAACAAGGCCCAACTGACCCACAATAAATGACATGAAGGCCTAGAGGCATACCATGCACAATACATGAACTGTGGGTAAAACCCACTTGAACTGCCCCTCCAAAGCTTCTGCGTCATTGGTCACCTAGCTCCCCACCTTTAATTTCTAATCGGCTAGCATTGACCCATAAAAAGAAGCACAATGACTGGTCCCGATGGTGGTCGATGTACCCTCTCATTCTTCTAATTCAGTTAGCTCTGTGTCTGGGGGCTGCTACTCCTATTTCTCTGATCCACTTCTGGGGTATCTTCTATGTGAACTGGGATACTTCATGGTCTCCATGGCCCAAATGCCCTGTGTCCTAAAGTCCTTTGATGACCATATGGTCCATGAGACCCATAGGCCCAAAATGGTGGCTCGAAGGCCCAAATCTGGTGAATAGTTCTGGGTCCTACAATACCGAACAGTACCGAACAGTAACTGCTGCAGTATCTATTACCGTACTGCAACAATACTTCTACATTACTACTACAGTAACTACTACAGTAACATTCAAATTAGCCTCCACCCTATTTTGAACCTGGGTCTCTTGCATGCCAAGCCAAAGCCCTTTCCACTTGGGTTTGGGCTCGTTGGCGCCCATTTTCATGTACCAGGTGATTCTAAAGTCAAATCCCAATGTTCCATTTTTAGTGTTATTAAACCAAGATATAACTATTTTAGATCCACGTTCACTAGTAATATCATTATAAGTATGTATTGTTATTAAATCCAATAAATCTCTACCTTACCAAAATGTTAGGATGCTATCATATTTATAGACTTATCCTCAATGTCAATCATAGTGTTATATTCCCAAATTTGGGATTTAATAAATCTAGTTCCAATTGTTATTGTTAAACAAAATCTGATAAAAAAAGCCAAACACTGGCTCTACTAGTCTATACTTGGTGGTAACATTATTAAATTTCCATAACATACAAGCTATCAAATCTCAATAGAGAGAATAGATTAGTAGTTCTGGAAAACTAGATACATATATACATTACATAGTACATTTGAAAACTTATGGTAAAAAATAGTATTTTCACTGATATTACCATTATTTTCATTATTATATCCCTATATATAAATCATAATAAAGTTCATGGAATACTGAAAAAAATCCTTGTAAATAGGTGATCTAAGATGTTTAGTAAGGGTATGAATATAGTAGAGTCTATTATGATTAAATAAGTTATAATTAATTTGGTAAGGTAAATAATTAAAAAAACATTCCATATAAATAATAATTCGTTCATGATAGAATTTATGAAAAAATAAATGATTACCAAATAATTTCATATAATTAAACACATCATCCTAAAAATTTTAAATGGATATCGAATATTATCAAATAATGACATGGACATGAGTAACTAAATCCATAATTACATAATTAATAATTCTAGACATCATAAACATATTGTTAATTAATTGGGTCATGAAGTGTTATATAAATGGGAAAGGCCTCATCTAAATAACCATGATAGTTTTTCTCTGTCAATGTAATGATGTGTTGAGGGCCTATTATGGGCCATTCCTATCACATAATATGTCTAATGAATCACTTATATAAAATGGGTGAAAAAAATTCAACATAAACATTCATATTGAAAATGTTGAATATTAAATGTTATTACTCTCAATAATTAACAATTATAATCACAAACCATCAAGAGTAATATAGAAAATGATATTATAATATTACATCTTTAGTAGAAATGACCACAATCCATCTATAAAAATAATATTTTTTGTGTAATTGAAACATATATTCATTTTAGAATAAGTGAAATAATGGTTTCATAAATTTATGAATTTAAATACATAAAAATTTCCATTACAACGATCTTATTGAAAATAAAATATTCACTTTGATTTAAATTTTTAAAAATAAATAATTCCAGTCTATTAAGAAAAAAATTTCTAAAAAAATAAGACTAAAAACATGTAATGGATTCCATATATCAATTACTTTTCTGGATGATGAGTAACTCCAAATATGTTGTTAAAGTGAAAACCCATATTTTTCACACTATAATAAATAACATAAAAAGTACCTCAGTCCGAAAATATCATAATTATTCAACTCAATCCATTGTTTTTAAATATTATCATGTGAAGTCATTTCATCAGTAATTCATTTTTATAATATTGAAAATATTTTTGGAAAATATTTTTTAATATCCTTGATATGGACGAACAATTATTTTTTATAAAATGAGAATTTTTTTTGCCATTTCATAAATAAATTTTAGCAATAATTTTATATACCAAATAAAGGTAAATGGTAATACTACATAAAAATTACACTAATAATAACATGATAAGAATTTATATTGGGTTTATTATAGATATATAAAACAATTACCACAGCCGAGACCTTAATATAAACAATCAAAAAATTGTTAAATTATGAAATAGCCACCAGCTTCTTTGGATAAATTTTATTTATAACCCATATAGATTATATGACTTCAAAAGTATACTTTTAAAATCATGAATAAAAATTTATTAATGATATAATGTATGGATGGGTATGTAAATACAACGAAACAATAAATAAGTAGTGAATATGGAAATTGTCTAATTGAATTGAGAGTTAGATGAGAAACCCTCACCTCAGGTTCAACAAACTTTTTACATATTCAATACACATGAATAATAAATATTTTTTTATAAATTTATTTTATAAATATATAAGATTTAATTATATTTTTTATAACCATTTTATTAATAATTCATTATTAAATACATTATTCTTTTTAATAACTACCACATTTTTCATGTATATAATTGTCTTTTATTTTCATTCCTTTTTCATTTATCATTATTATATATTTTATATAATTTTAAATTTGATAATAATTACACATATATTCCTTATATATGTAAAATGGCCAATAAATATTATAAATATGAAAAAGAGTTACATAGTTCCGGGAGACAGTAGGTCATGCATACATAAGAACATTGATTTTATTTTTCTATAAATGTAATGAAAGAAAAGTTAATGATAATTCTTCATTATAATATTATTATTTTATCACATAAATAATATATTTTAATTAAATACATCCTTATTAATAAAAGTTTCAAAATAATCTAACTAATTAATTGCATCGCTTTTTGGCAGTGGTAGTCCACACACACATACAATATATGTTATTTATTCAATTGATTGGCATGTACACAGGTTGATGTGATATTATAATTTATTAAGTATAAATATTTCATATACATCATATTTATACATTAAATATATCATTATATCCATCTGTGGTATGTGGTGATGTAAAATGAATTACCTTAGTTCATGAGGTGGTAGTGTTCCATACACAGGATCTACGATTTCATTTCCCATTTTATGGAAGTGTGTATAGAAATATGTTATTATATTAACATAATAACCTATAATTATATGGTAGATACATTTTCTATTATATTATCATATTTTATTATTATTATTGTTTTTAAAATTTGAAATAAAATGAATATTCTTGGATAAGAACTAACATCCTCATTGGAAATCAATAATAGGTCTATACATATGGGCTTCCTAAAAAACATTTGTGATCAAGAAAGATTCTATATGTAATGGATAGTAATTTAAGGAAGTATTTTGGGTAGCTATTTGAGGAATCAAGTGGTACTTAATGTGTGGGGAGGAAATTAGATAGGTTGACCTTTTATTTTTGGCGTTGAGTACACCGTTGAAAATTTTTAAAATAATAAATTGTACGAATGTTTTACAGATCATAAATGGTCAAAAAAATGGATATGTATATATTATTTTATGATATATGTTGTTAATAGGTATGTAAAAAAGGCACTTTACAATTTTGTTTCCATTTTAACCTTTATCCTTTTTGGTTAAACCCTGATAAACATGTTTTAACTATAACACCAGTTAGTTAATTTTTAATTTCTTTCTATTCATTATATTCAAAATTATGAGTTGACCATATGGACTAATTTTATTTATTCCAATTTAAAATATGGAAACTATTTTTTCAACAAATCACATAACTATCATAATTTAATTTTAATTTAAACCCACAACAATGTATAATTATTTTTTTATAAAGTAATGTTTTCTTACGCAAAAAATCGTTTATATCAAAATTCAACATGAAATTCCTCCCAAATAACGATATTGGATTAATAATAATATAAATTTACTAAGTTTAGATTTTAAATACAATAAATTTATATAAAAATTTATAATTTTACAAACAAATGGATGCATTAAATAAAAATCCTCACATTCAATATTCATTAAAAGAAGTAATATTTTTCACAATCCTATCCCAAATTAACTCTAAGAGAATTTTGAAAATATTATTTCAATTTTTTTTTTAAAAACTCTAAATTTGATAAAAAATAAATTAAAACAAAATTCCCAGAAAATGATGGAAACTTATTTTAGAAAAAAAACTTTTAAAGGGTATAAATTGATTTATTCTTATCTAATGCTTAGAAAAATTATTATTTGAATGATAAAACCTTTTATCGATTTTCTAATATATAAATTTTATTAAAATCATTCACTATTAGTTATTAATTTTTAAAAATATTATAAAAATAAACTTCTTGTATATAAATTTTTTAAGTAAAAAACATGTAAAAAATATAATAAACATATGATTTTTTAATAAAACATAATTTTGGGTGAAAATTTATTCTTGACTAAGGACAGAAATAAATCAGTATTTTGTTCAAAACATTTTTTTAATGGTTAAAGTATAAAAATGTAGAAAAAGTTACAGTATATGAATAAATCATGATAAACTAGAGTAGAACAACATTAATTTGAATCATTCTGATTTTAATCATGATATTTCTTTTTGGGAGACCAAATCATAATCCATCTTAATCAATGATTATATTTTTACATTAAATCATCACCACATTAGTAAAAAGGAATCAAAATCCTCCCAAAGGAATAAAATGGAATGAAAATAAAAATATCATGGTTATGGATAAAAATGAGTTATTATATGTAAAAGGGTGTTTTTATAGAACTCATGAAATAATATAGTTGCATAACATAACATATGTCTCAATGAACAAAAAATGAGACAAAAATATTTGAATGATTTCCTAACATTTGAATTGTAAAACCCCTTAATTGGATATTCGCCAACGGACATGTAAATATAAAATAATTATCATCATATTATTCATAAAATAAATTCACCAGAATTTTACACAACAAATTAATGGAGTAGTTTTGAAATATTTCATGTGTCTTATAGAATTAAAAAGTGAGATGGAATTCCCACACCTTAAGTCTTGACTTCTATCATACACATTATAAAATTATTTAATCTAATTAATACAATATTATAAATATATTACCTAACCATAATCAAATTTATCATATTATGAATTTTTATTATATATTTATTGAAAAATCATGGTTAATGTTACCTTTCTGGAAATAACATATTTGTTTTTCACAAATTTTTAAAATGTTTCGGTCGAATTAATTAGATAAGGCATTTATTATCTCTATTATATAAAACATGATTTAAATTTATTTAATATTCTCTCTATATTTATTTATATAAATCCATAATCATTATTTATAATAAATGAAATACACTATTCATGGAGATGGTTGATCGTATGTTCTCATGAATGTTATTTCCTTTTTCTTATCATATTTAAATAATGAAACATAAATGTAATATATATATATATATATATTATCATTATTATATTATTTTTATTTAATATATATCATACGCTTTTAATTAATCCATCATTAATACAATCTAGGTATTTCATGAACAAATCACATCGCTTTAAGAGGCGGCAGTTCGTCGTACCCACGTACGATGTTATCGTATTCCATAAATATAGAGAGTGTAAAGATACGAGTTATATAGTAGTTAAAAATAATAATATCATAAAATAAAACTTATATAACATATCAAAACTATAAATCAATAATTACTAACTTCTATTATTGGTGGTAATGGAAAGAACAAATGACATCTGTTTGCAAGGTGGTATTCCACCGTAGACAAAAAATATGATATAATAACTCATTAGATGGATGTGTGAGTGGTTTTATGTCATAAATATAACATAAAAAATCTAGTTATATGTAATATACTTTTTATATTATATAATAATGCTATAATAACTATTTAAGGGGCTAGAGAGATAAACAAAATAAATATCATCATTGAAAAACATTACCTCATCTTCAGGTATCCTCTAGAGGATTACACATAAACCATAAATATATGTATTTATTATTAATATATATATTATGGAATTAAATTAGGGATGTTTAGAAGTCATTTTGAAAGATACCGATTGATCAAAATTTTGTTAAATGTTCTAGGTAGTGGGGATAGTGAGTGCGCTTTTATAGTCGAGGAGAGTGGTATTATTGTAAATACTCAAAACAATATTTACTATCAGGAAGTCAATAAATACATATGTGTATAAATATAAGATAAATAATATATATGAGGTATTATATGCTAGATCCAAACCTCCAATATTCATTGAAACAAAATATTTAATAATCTGCTTCCTTAACTGTTTGGTTCCTCCACATTTACACTTTTGGGATTTCATTAGGGTAACTTGTTTCCTAACATATGTAATTTATCATTTAAGAATAATTTAAATTGAAAATAATTATTATATTTTTATGTTCTAATTATAAAAATTTAATCATATTTAAAAAATAAAAAGTTTTGTTTTTCGAAAATTAATTTAACATAACATTATGTAACACTCGAAAATAATGATTTATTTTTAACTATGCTAAAAGTGTTGTTAATCTTTAGGGGCCTACATATTAATTAGAAATGAAAATTTTCAACATCAATGGACTGTATTTTTTTTATTAAAATATAAATTACAATTTTAAAAATATATCATTTTTATAAATTTAAAATAATTTAATAAAATATCATTTATTAAAAAAATTAATGTAATTTTTGACATTATTAATTTTATTTGAATTTATGAAATATCAAAAAAATGAATAAATAGAACTATTTTATGGTAAAAAATATATTGGAAGATATATTAATATGTAAAATTGTTTTAATACAATAATTTATTTAATTTACTTTTTTCAATTATTTTTGGTATCAATTATTTTATTTTTTTTAATTGAACAATTACCACATTGGAAATTCGTACTAATTTTAAGTAAAAATTACATATCTAAAAACAAATTTATCATTAAATTTAACACTTATAACGGAACATATATTAATTTTCCCTACTGTAACTTTTTATAAAAATTAAATGGGAGAAAGGTTCGTATATTTATTTTTATATAAATAAATTGTCACATGGTTCAATTTTGTATAAATCTACCCCAAAAAATCTTAACAACAGATAATGATTTCATAAGGGTCAAAATAAGTCCATTAAAAGGGTTTTTGACATATTGAAATGTTATTTTAACACTTATCTTGTTAGTTTATCCCAATAGTAAATCCATTTTTACCTTTACTAGGGTAATTTATTTTTACATCATTCACAATTAATTTAGGTAAAAAATTACTTTGACATAAATTAAACATTATATATTATGTTTATTAATAATATGGAATCAATTATCCAAAAAAAATTAAATAAATTGAAAAAATATTAAAAAATTAATCTTGTAGATGTGACAAAAAATCATGTTTCCCATGTGAAAATGTTCAGTCATTTACAAAGAGTTTATATCCAACATAAATATTAAATTGAATAAAATGACATAAATTTTATAAATAGTTATTCAATTGAACTAATTATACTCTAAAATCATTTTAACCGATAATTTATCTTAATATATAAGTAAAATGAAATTGCGGTATTCAATTAAAATTCTATATTTTTAACTATTCATCAAAAAAATTTTGTTTTCAAGAAAAATACTAATAATTATCCCTAATATAATTTGAAAATTATGAATTCTAAGTTGAATTTTATTTTATCATATTATGTTTCTATAATATTATAAAAATAATTTTATTATTGATCATAAAAGACATGAAAAGAGTTTTGTAAAAAAATTGAATATTTGAAACTTATAAATTCATTACCAAATTTTTTGTGTTTATTATAAATATATATTTGAAATATAAATATACTATAGTAAATATATGAAAATTATTTATTACTATTGATATCACTATGTTTAACTGCTAGGTTATAATAGTCGCGCTAATAATATATAATTGTTTTTTAAAACTCAATGTTGCGTGTAATAATAGTTATGATGGTGTTGCATGTAGAACATGATTGAAATGGAGAATTTTGTAATTAAATATATAAAATAAATTTAATATATTTAAATAATAATAATTAGAACACATGGTGTTACATTCTACTACATGTAAAATGAATTTCTCCTTAGAAATTTATCTCAGTCATCAAATTATTAATGTTTCATAGATCCTTTCATAGAAACCCACATCATAAAAAGGGATAATAAAATATCATATTAAAAATAGAGATGGGTGTATGATGTTATTTTTTCATAATACATACTCAGTTAATAAATAGGAGATCATATGAAGTAAAATAATACATGGACATGGAACCTATAACTAACACCCAAGTATCGATTGAGAGAGATATATGATATAGTCGGGTGAAAGATAATGACCATGAAGCAATAAAATAATGTGATATAAAAATAGTGATTGATATTATCAAAAATAATGATAATGTTATATAAATTTAATTCATGATATATTACTTAATGTTCAGTAATTTTCTAGAGCCTATATACATACATTATTTCAATCCATTTTATAAGCACAATATCATACATCGATTGTGTCATGATCAATATTAAATTATTCTATTAATATAATATATAAATTAGAATGTTTTTGTCTAAAGAACTAATGGATTATAATATTTAAACATATAATGGAAAATCATTATTTATATCTTTAGTTTTCATCACCCCAAAATGGTAATCATAAGATACCCAGTTTGAATTAAATAATGTATTAATCTCTAAAATTTCATTCAATGTCATACATAAACCACTTCATAAATGGTTAATGTTACGGAACTTCAAAAATATTAATAATCCAAAACAATGAAAATAAGTTCATAAATTTCCCAAAGGATCATGTCATTAATCCACCCAACATGATTGAATTTTTTTTTATTTTTTACATTCCAAACATGTCAATACCATTATCATGCATTATCTTGAATAATGGTTATAAACTGTATTACCATTAAATCTTATTGAGAACATTCATTCTTCATTACTGATATAATTTTTTTTAATATATCTATAAATTAAAAAATATTGTAATTTAAATACATGATATCTTAAAACACATTTTCCAAAAATCATAAATTTATTCCATATTATTCCATACAATCCAATTTCATAAATTCATATCCAATGTATCAGTACCTAAACTAAAAACCATTTTCTCATCCTTAGTAATATATTAAGGGTTACCTTCTGTTAATCTCGTTTTTTAGAAAATGTTATTTTTTTATTAAATATGATTTCTATTTCATTAGTAATATTAATCATATTCATTCAAATCCTCAGTGAGAAACTTATAATGTGAAATAATTATATACTTCAATATTCTGATTATATTATCATTGAATTCCAATTCATAAATAATTCATTCAAAACATTACTTATCAAACAATTAACTAATCTTCATCTCTTTATTTATTAATATTTCATTCCTTTCACATGTTATTTATAGTCCCTTTATATTAAAAATTATAATAATTACTTACACAACATTGCTAACAATATTCACAATTTTCCATTAAGGTTATAAGTTTTCTTAATTCCCATACAGTAATTATTTAAATCATTTAGTAATTGATAAAACCATAGGGAGACCAGTTTTCACATCCATTGTGTTAACCAAAATCTTAAATTTGTTTCTAGTTACATTCAGTATGTCCTTATTTTTCACATTCAAATTATCATTTCATTCCTCTAAGACATTCACATGTGTTTTTCTTAACACATTAACATCACATAGGAAAAATAATCTATATTACTCTATGGTATACTCTACCAGTTCATTCAATCTAATCATTTATGAATCTGAGAGTTAATTAAAGATTCCATTGTTAATAATACTACGTGAAAATTTATTTGTCATAAACAAAAAATCTTATATATCAGTCATAATCGCATTTGGCTACTCCTCATAAAATATTCCATCGTATTCAATGTTAATCTAATTCTTGATTCATTCAATTGAATAAGAATATAAGGAATTATGTGTGAAATGCTAATCATAACTGAAAATCCCATAGTCTGAAAATCATTTTTAGTACCTAATTCAACTCACCGTTATTGTAATATATGGCCCCATTATAGTACTATTTTACATTAATATTCATCATCTATATAATTCATTTATTATTATACTTGAACTTCGAATTTAAAAATAATGTCCCTTGGGATTTTTATACCGAATGTGCATCACGACCCATTATCATCCACCATATCCTGATTGATTCCATATCAATATAGTGTTTTCAATTTTTTTAATCATAGGTATGTCTATACTGAATCCACATCCACTTGTTTTATCCATAACGAGATGTCATTTTGTAGGGATAACTCTCCCAATCTATTACCCAAATTTGAAAACATTTTTTAAAACCTTCACTCATCATTAGACTTATCATTATTGACAACCATCCGAAAATTCATTGAAAATTCCCTAGGGACCTCACTATAGATTTCTCATCCCAATTTATAATGTTTAACTAAAAATTCCCTTTGAAACTAATTATAGAAACTCAAAATTTTCATAAGTCTATATTGTATAATTTTTTATTAATTTTCATAGCATTACTTAAACACATGCTTAAAGACCATACTATGTTAATTCCATTGGAATATTGTAATCCATGTTCCTATAAAATCCGGAAATTTATTAAATGTATCCCATAAAGATCTCACCCTTTAGTACACCAACATAATTTCATTGCTCATAATATTTGGAAATAATAAAATGAAATTTGATCTAAAATACTCAGTATGGGTAAAAAAGTAGTTACATGTGTATATTATGAATATAATGATATGAGGACATGAGCATAACTTATGAACACCATACCCTACATAACAAAAATTGTATTCATGAATCATGGAATCCTTATTGGGTGATCATAACATATGAATCATAAGGTAATCAAATAACATGATCTATTAGAGAATAAAATTTTCATAAGACATGAAATTTTTGGTATACACTTTAACATATAAATTATTTAACAATTATATATTGAAATATTCACACAGATTATGTTGAGGACTTAAAATCAATCCCTCATATAAACTAATTGACATCAATATTTTTCCACACATAACATTGTAATTATGTAGTTAGGTTTATACATAACATTGTTAACATATAATTAGGTTCACACATAACATTGTTAACATATAATTATGTTCAAAAAAATGTAATCAGGTTCACAAATAACATAATTGCATTCAACGTTCACTTCCAATACCATCAATATAATTTATTATAGATCACATGTTTCCCATAGTGGATCAATCCCATAGACATGTTTCTCATTTTCATTTAATGAAATAAAAATATTTAACCAATTAATTGGAGGGATATACATGTTCCACCTATCACATAATGAAATCATACATATGTCTGCTATAATATCATAGTCATTCATCATCTTATAACCCATTAAAATAAATGGGTATAATAAAAAATCAGCATATCAAATCATATGAAAAAGGTAGATGAATCAAAATCATTTAATCATAGAATTTCTTGGGAAAATTAGGATTCTTCAAACGAATTTTCAAATAGTGTAACCTATGGAAGAGAAACTGGAATAATAAAAATCTAGACATAAAAACATGTTCCATTCAAGGATATAATATAAATGGTATCCTTGTATAATATCCCCTGTAGAGAATAGGTAACAAAATAAGATGTTATCTTAGATGAATAATAATTTTGAAAAACATTTAAAACATTTCATAAGGAAAATATCCTTTCCAATTAGAAAATAAATATTTTAATGGAAAATAAATTTGAATATTTTCGTCTTCAAAAATAATACAAATGATTTATAAATGATTCTATTAAAATAATTCAATACAATTGTAATATTGAAAAACAAAAATTCAATTCAATTCTTTAAAAATATCATTTGAAAAAAATAAAGGGAAAACTGAAATAATTTACAAAACATTTTAAAATATAAACCATTTTTGAAAATTATTTTTATTGAAAATTATGTTAACCAATTTAGTGAAAATTTATTTGAAAACCTATTTTGAAAAATTGGATTTGGAAAAAATTCCTGTGAAGAGAGAAATTAGGTAAGACTTTCTTAATAAATATATTCATTATTTATATGTTGCATAAGTTCCTCTTTTAGGTAATGGACTTTTTTTATACTTAAGGAAATGGAAGAAATAGGTTAAAAATAGATTTACACCTTACACGACTATACTAGGTGGTTACACGCTGTGTATTCTCTTGTACATACCATGTAATCAAGTTATCTAGTCATTGCTTGACATGTAAGTGATGTCTACCACATAATGAATAGTAAATGAACCTACATGGCATGTAGTTACTCTTACATGCCATTTATTTTCTAATTTATCCTAAAATGGGATGTATCCTTGTTTTTTGTCATTCTGGAATGAGGAGGCACTTGGTTTGCAAGACATCATCATTGAAAGGGGATTTGAATCCCATTTGTTCATATGGACCCCAATTCATTTGCGGTCAAATGCATTGGTACCCATTTGATAAGCTCTAGATTCCTCTTGGGAAGTTCATCATGATTTATTATCTCCTAGAATTTATCAGAATGTTATGTTTTTACCTCATTTTGTAGATATACTTCGTTCTCGCATGAATTAGAAGCTGATGTTAGAGGAGGAGATCTATATGACTACGAGGTATGTGGTCTGGTTCCATTCTCTATATATCGAGTGTTTTATATGTTACGTAGTGTCACATGCCCATTTTTAGTGTGTCTCTTAGTGATAATTGACCCATGTTATTTACTAACATTGATTGGGTAATTGGTTTGACGACATAATGAATTTTTGAGGTTACTTGATTTGATTAAGGGCCACCCTATGGGTACGTTTCCCTTGATTGAGTAGTGTTTAACCATTTTTCTTATGTTTCCTATGTGTCAATACTTGTATTTCCCGATTATGGGTTGTTATAAATAGAATTGGTCAATTGAATGTGACACCATGTGAGATAATTATTTGTTACGCATTTTGATAGTCTAATTTATATGTGCACATGTTATGTGATATTACTATGGGTAAGATAGAACTATGAATATGGGTTAGATTATGATATGCATGTTGAATAGATTCTGATATGCCTAAGGTTGATGTTGTGTCGTGCCTGTAGGTGAGGATGTTTTATGCATGTGTGCAAGGATTGGTTATTCCTACGAGTGGGGTTGGGTGATGTCTTCGGGAATGGGTTTCTAAGCATTCATCTGTGGTTTTAAACTAAATGTCTTCTTAAAATCCTTGTGACGTGTCTTCCAATCTAAAACACAACCATGGATTCGGTCTTCCCATGTAATTGTTTAGACTATCTTTTGAGACATCTATTGGGCTTACATGATATGGTGGATTGTCAAACTAAGGTCAGATCTCTAGATGTTTACAATTCAATGTAATCGAATTGTTTAATGACTATGAACTGAATATAAATGTTATGAGGACTTTTAGCAGTTTTTAACATTGACTACTTCCGAGTTTACTACTTTTCATTTTTGTAAACTATTTTTGGAATATACTCACTGAAAGATAGGCACAAATTTTTTGTGGTTTCTTATTGAGATTTATTTCTCACACAAAGTTTGGGCCATGATTTTGGTCTCAAATAGGTTTTATTTTTGTAGGTGTTGATAAGGGAAAGCGCCCATCTACATGTACTTGATTTTCTGTTAAGAGAAGGAGAGCATGATACCAAGATGAGGCTTGCGATGCATCTATGTATTCTTTGGGAATTATATACCATGGAATTTTATTTTATATATGATTATAGTGTATCATTTCTTGGATTATTTCACAGAACATGTGACTTAAAGAACCATCTTTTGTATGATATGACTTCTAGATGTATTTATTATCAGTTTTCTATTGTTTGTTTTAGTTGAATGGTATTTATTACATCATCTATTGTATATTATTGTTCCAATATTTTCACTCTACCAGTGAGGGTACTGATTCCACACTATCACACCCTAGGCACACGCTGTTAGTCAGAAGCCTCTAGCGTTTGGGGAAGTGAGCTTGAGGCAATGTGACAAATAGGGTATGGAGCACCAGTTTAGTGGAATCTGGATTCGGGATGTTAAAATATGGTATCAGAGGACTGTTAATTTCTGGTTTTTCATATTGTTCTATGATATTATAATGGGATAGTAATGAAAAATAGTATCGTAAATAGTTGTGCTTGGGATTAGCTAGCTCCTGTAAAGATAAAATCCAAATTACCTCAAATTGAATTTTTATTTATGGAATTTGAGTTATTATAATTTATTAAATTTCACCATTGGGTGATGCAATTTTTTTGTTCTATTATCATTTATATTATTGTGGGTCTATTTTTTATAACCCAATGAGATGAGGTTATTCTATATCATGCATTTTATTAGCATTTGTTAGAAATCACATTGCATGAATTGTTATCATTCCATTTAGAGAGTATTACTTATATAATGCTATTTCGATAGACACCATGATAGTTATGCATGTTGTTTAGATAGTTGTTTTGCTACATGTTAGGGTTGAATGGTATAGATGCCAAAAATTGGTCCCTAAGGTGTATGGGCCCTCTTGGATTGGAATCTGGTGCATCACATATCATCCATGGGATATGGAATGTCTTGTTATGTGCTATACATTGATTATAAACATTGATTCATGGTATGTATGGTCCCCCGCCGATCCAAATTTGGCATACCATGGTATTACATTTCAAAATTGGGGGTTTTGGGAATGTTTTAGAGGATTGCTGGCCGAAAATCCAAAAAACACAACGTGTGATGCTATAAACACATGCCATGTGTTCTTCTATTTGGGAAGACAAACTTTTCGTAAGAACACTCTGTGAACCCTTTGTTCACACCGTTTTGTATATGACTATGTGACTGGTCATGTTAGAGAAAACATGGGTTGTTGAGTTTTGATCAGAACTTGTCGTGTACCTTAAGTACACCATGGGTAGTATTACATAGGCTGAAATTTTGTGGCTCTATCCATGTATATGAACATGGCTAGGAGGGGGAAACATTGTACATGTCATTTTCACATCTAACATGGAACATACCTGCGGTTGATACACACCAGACCATCAAGAAAACAAAAACATCTAATGACTTAATGGTAAAAAACGTGTATAGGATCTACATGCCTTGTACTCCTCTTTTGGTAACCATTGTGATTTTTTTAGTTTCATTTTTATTGTCTTGAATGGAAAACCATAAAAATGAACGTTAACATAAGTGTGTTCTTGACCATGGAGATTCATTCCACCACGACGGCCTAAATATGTAAGACATAAAAGTGGTGGTGATCATACCATGGAGGTGGTAGGCTGTGGGATTCTATAGGATCATTCAAATGATCATACTACGACACCATCTTTTATAACAGACACAGGTTTGGATTCACACATCATTGAAAGATTCATGGGTTTTTTCAGACCTTATAAGGAGTACTACAGCCTTCCACGCCTATGGAATAACTGATGCAAGTATTCTAGCAGCAACATCTGCTAATAATTTCAGGGGATGGTGGACCATAGGTTGCAGAGTAATGGTTGGATTCCATGACTTCTATCTTCAATATTTCCGATATTACTTCTATAAGGAGGGTAAATAACATGAATTATATGATATGTGACTCTTAAATGTAGTGGTTAAATGTTTCCCCTCAGAAAGAGTGTCATCGAGACATGGTTTGAGAAGACTTTTAGAAGGAATTCTATTACAACTATTTTCCTGAGATGCTGAGGGATGATAGAGAGTGATATATTATACATATACAATGTGGATCTATTTCAGGGATGGAATACACTTCTAGTTTCACTAAGCATCATAGATTTTCAACTTTTCTGATGGGTGTTGAGGCATCATGGGATATGTGATTCAAGGATCGTCTCAGGTTTGTCAGCCGATCACAAATGAACATTTTCATGTTTCCATCTGTATATTATATCTTGAATCAATATCTTTTTACTGAGTTCAATCTAATGGATGCTAGAGGTGAGAACTAGGGTGGGTCAGCACCACGATTGGGTAAAATCTCGATAGGGATAAAGAAGCATTGAATGGATCTTTCTCACGGTGATAAAATTAATTAAAATGTTTCTTCTGATAGCTATGAGAGGTGATACCAGTGTGGAAGAGCTTGATGTATGAGACTACAATGTCTGATTTACATAGTCCAGTTCTAATCTTGCAGTATGATGGGCATCTATGGTTCTTTTGTAGGGCGTTTCCAACAGCATCTAGTGAGATAGTTTCTTCAAAAGCTCCACATTTAGGAGTAGGGTCATTTGAATCTCATCGGACTAGTTGTTGGTGTGTGTCTTGTCATTGAGGCCAATGTAGTGGTTATGGCTATGGTATCTAGACCCTTACGATTCAGTAGTTTAAGGGTGGATTAACTTTGGGTAGCCAAGAAGTGTCATAGGGTAATGCTATTGGGCAGACCTTTGTTGTAAAACAAACCCAACAGAAGGAGGATCCTAAACCCTCTACTATCAGAAGTTCTATTATTGTCACCGATGTTTTATCTTCTGCACTCATTGATACGACGTCTTTTTATAGTTGTATATATTTTCCCATTTTAGAGAGAATTATCCTCTGGGTTTTTTCTTATGATGATTTTATAAGGCTAGAAACTCCTTTAGGGATAAGAATAAAAGTTGTGCGTCTGTGTAAAGAGTTCACCCATGAGGTTGGGTGGTGTCACTTCATATGGGATCTATATGCTTTCATGATGGCAGGCCATTAAGTCATTCATGGAATGGAGTAATTGGTTCCTTTTTTATCCTTTTTTGATTTCTATCACTTTAGGATGAGTTTGACATCACTATAGGGTGGATCGTTTCTACACAAATGAGAATGGGATGTCCATGTGCGAAGATATGGACCCTGCATAATGGGTTGGGTGGAGTGATTACCTGAATTGTGAGTATATATCTAGATGAAAATGGGACATGTCATAATGATTTCCCTCTAGTTTTCAATCATTTCGTGGATGTTTTCCTAGAAGAATTTTTAGGTTTAACTCTTGTGAGGGAGGAGGAGTTAGTGATCGAGCTAGTTCGAGGAGCATCACTGGTATCCATTCCTCCTTATATGATGGCTATGCCAGAGCTATAGGAAATCAAGAGGAAACTAGAGGATATAGAAGAAAATGGTTTTATCTGAACCATTACATCCCCATGAGGGTCTTCGGCCATTTTTTGAAAATGGCGGATGGTTCCCTCACGCTATTCCCGGAGTATCAAAATCTAAACCAGCTAATGGTTAAACAATGATATCCCATGCCAGAGATAGAAGACATTTTTGATCAACATTGAGGTTCCCCGGTGTTTTTGAAAATTTAATTGATGTTAGGATATCCCTAGGTACATGTTCGACCATCAAGCATTCGTTGAACCTCGTTTTTAGTAGGTATGGTCTATATGAGTATCTGGTTAAGTCGTTTGGTCTCATGTATGTGCCCATATTTTTCATGTTGCTGATGAAATGAGTGTTCCATCCTTCGATTATTTTTTTGTGGTTTTTTGGAAGATATCATGGTTTATTCTCATAATCATCCTGACCATGCCAACCATCTTAAAATTGTTTTGAACACACAAACAGCTCATCAGTGATATTCTAAACTCACCAAGTGAAATTTTTGGATTTACAAAATTCCCTTCCTATGTCACATTATCTCATAGATCTGAGTATTAATGGACTTAGTGAGGGTGAAATAAATAGTTTAAAGGGAACATCCCATGAATTTGTTTTACATATATATTTCCATGGGGCTATATGTGTACTACATGATTTTTATAATGGAATTTTCAAGATTAGAAGCACCATGGATGGGGTCGACTAAAATGGGTGTGATGTTTGCATGGGTGGATTCTAATGAGATAGCCATTCATGAGATGAATGGGATACTAACATCAGCACCAGTCCTGATACTTCTATATCATGGAACGAGTTGTATAGTCTACTGTAATTCATCGGGTATTGGTCTTGGGGTAGTGCTAATGCATGGAGATCATGTCATGGAATATGGGTCTTGGTAGTTGGGGCCTCACAAGGGGAATTAACATATGAATAATTTTGAGTGAGTTTCTTTTGTACATACATTGTACTATTGGATAAACTATTCACTGGGGGAAATTTTGGGGTATACAGAGGCCAAAAAAACATAAAATACATATTTACAATGTGTAACATGAATTTGAGATACCGATGGTAGGTGAAATAGATCCACACATTCCCTTTTGTGAATTCATACCCACCTAGGAAAGGAAATGTAGTGGATGATGAATTAAGTAGGAGGACTCAAATACATGTAGTTCAGGAGGCCAGTGGTGAGTTTCAACTTGTGTAAATGTTCTCTAAGATGCATTTGGAGGTTCACAATAATAAATTATGGACTATGATTTCTTATTTTTCTGTGAATTCTGCCCGCCTAGATAGAGCCAGGATGACGGAGCTATCATATTTTGAGGGCCTAGTCATGTGGGGGAGTTTAGTAGGTGAGGTACAAATCCTAGTTGGATGGTAGGTGATGGTGAGATCTTGTATATCCATTTACATTTTTGGGTTACAGTGGGAAAACATGAGGAGTATAATTATTAGTTTCATGCTTCATCGTGGGAAATGCTACCAAGAGTTACCATGATGAATAGTGACTAGTGTTGTCGGTACTAGTGACCAGATATAATGATAGTGGTGGTTGGTTTTGTTAGTAGGTGTTCCCCCTATATGTTGGTGAAGGCCGAACATTAGCAGCAAGCTGTTCTTTTACAATAAATACATATTCCAGAGAGAAAATGGGATGATGTAATGATGGATTTCATGAATTGGTTGACAAGTTCCCCCAGATGTAATGATGCAATGTGGGTGTTGGTTGGAAGACCTTCGATGGTCAATCACTTCTTCCTAATCAATGAGACCATCAATTTTTATGAGCATAAGAAGATGTATAGTCATGTGGTTATATGACTTCATGGGTTCCCACATTCAATCATATTTGTTAGGGATTCCCACTATATGTCTCATTTCATGAAGAGTTTTTATATAGAACTGGGTACACATGTTCTCCTAATGAAATTATACCAACCTAAGATATATGGATAGTCATATCTCATGATTCAGGCATTAGAGGAAAAGCTTTAGGCATCCATCCAAGATTGTGGGTGTTCCTGGGTGAGATATATAAACACAGTTGATTTCGCCCATAATAATAGATTTTAAGATACTATTCAGATGGAACCTTATTAGGATTTATGTGATAGACCATACCGATCACTCTTGTGTTTGATAGAGGTGGGAGAGGCCGTTATTCTAAGACCTCATCTTGTCAAGGAGACCACTGAGGAGGTTCAGTTGATTCAGAAGTGGATGTCTACAACGCAATATTTTTAAATATCTTATGCCGATCACCACATACAACCAAGGGAGTTCGAGGTTGGGGATAGAGCTTTCATACGTGTTTCACCAAGGATGGGATGCAATAGTATCATGAGATATGGTAAACCTTCACAGAGATATGTTAGGTTGTTTGAGATTGTAGAAATGGTTGGGCTGGTTCCCTATCAGTTTAACTTATCTTAGAGATACTAGACTATGCATGATGTCTTCGATGCTTCTCAGTTACAGTGTTAATTTTCACACTTGTCACGTGATTTCAACTCTAGGAGGTTGAATTATAAGAATATTCATCCTTTTAGGAGAATCATATTAAAATTTTGGATTGTAGAATGATGGTTCTCAATGGATGGTATTTTTATTTGGTACCGGTGCTATGGAATCATAAATGAGTGCAAGATGAGACCTCGGGGAGGGAGACCAATGTACGATCGTTGTGGCTGGAGTTTTTCTCAGATATTTCTTTATTACACTTGTAAGGGATATTTGGGGGAAAATTTCATTAAGAGGGTTTTTTGTAAGAACCTAGTTGTTATTTTTTGGTAAAAATCATTCTTTTTTGTTTAAAAAATAATGAAAATAAATATTAGAGGTTAAAAAATGGTTCTCCACCTTGCACAACTAGACATAGTGGTTACACGCCATGTATTCAGAAGTACATGAACTGTTATCCGGTAGGTAAGTTGGTGCATGATGTGTAATGAAAATCAGTAGTGTAATGAATAGTAAAAGAACCTAAACTACTTGTAGTTACTATTATACACCTTATATTTTATAATTTATTTTAAAGGGGGTATTACCTCATATGCTGTCATTCTAATATAAGGAGTCACTGGTTTCATCAGACTGTTGTATTGGAAGGGTATTTTGATTCTGTTTGTTTGTCCAAACACTCAATTCTTTCTCTATCGGATGCCTTAAAACCTAAAAGGTAATATCTTATATCCCCTTCTTCCATTCTTCATTATTATTTCACTCGAATAAGTTTTTGGACCTTGAGTGTTTTAACATATTTTTTTAGATCTATATCGTTCAAGCATTAATTCTAAGCTGATGCTGGATGATGAGATCTATATGACTATGATATAGGTGGTCTTGTGCCTTTACCCAATTAATGAGTTGTATATATATATCAGAGCGTCTCAATACCATTTTTAGGGTGTCTCTTTGTTGAGAATTTAACCCATATATTACCTAATTTCGGTTTGGTAATTGGTTAGATAGAATAAATCATGATTGTGGTTTCTTTATTTTATTGAAGGCCACCCCATCAGTGTATTTTCTTTAAATAACTAGTGTTTAGTCATTTGGCCCAGGTTTCCTATGAGGCAAGCCTTTTATTTCCCGGTTATGGGTTGCTAAAAATGGAATTGGTCAATTTAATGTGATTCCACATGGAATTATTATTATCTATGATGTGTGATAGTTTAATTAACATGTGCACTTATTATGTGATATTACATTGGGTGAGATTGTACTATGTCTACAGGAGATCTTGTGATATGCATGTAGGGGAGATTGTGATATTCATGAGGGCGAGGTTGTTTCATGCCTAAGGGTGAGGATTTGTTATACCTATGGGCGAGGATTGGATATGCCTCTGGGTGGGGTTCTATAATGCCTGTGGGTATGTTTTTTCTATGCCTACAGTTAAGGTTTCGAACTAAATATCTTGTGTAAATCCTTATGAATTATCTACCAAGGAAAATCACGAGATATTGGATTTTTCTTCCCATATGACTGTTTAGATGGTATTTCGAGACATCTATTGTTATTACATGATGTGGGGGATTTTTGGGCTAATTCCATATATCGAGATGATTACAATTCAATGTAATAAAATTTTTTAATTAACATTAACTTAATATAAATGTAAACATTACACGTAGGATTTTTTAATTTTGAGTACCTCATAGTTTACCTCTATTATTTTTTTACACTACATGTTGCATATACTCATATATAGATAGGCACGGATCATTTGTGGTTAGCTATTGGAATTTATTTCTCACCCACTATTTGGGTCATTCCATTGGGCCAAAATATAAAATAACATAACATGTGTAGATAAGGTAAAACTCCCTTAAACAAGAAATTAATTTGTTGTTATGAGCAGAAGAGAATGCGACCATGCCGAGGTTTACGATGCTTCTATGTTTTCATTTGTATATTTGTACCTTTGTATTTTATTTTTTATCTAACTATAGTATTCTGGATTGTGCTGAATTCGTAGAACCTGTTGATAGGAAGAATCATCTTATGTATTCTAGGACTTCTAGTTATCATTATTATCATTTTTCTATTGTTTGTTATAATCGTATGGTATTTAATGCATCTAATATTATATATTATTGTTCCTTTATGTTACACTCCACTAATTATGATATAATTTCCCCACTCTCACACCCTAGGCCCTCGCTACTAGTTAGCATTCCTTAGATTTTGGGGAAATATGCTTGATGCCCTATGACCAACTAGGTACCGAGCACCTATTCAGAGGCATATGAATCCGAAATGTTACACCTAAATATATCAGGAATCAGTAGAGATGAATAAAATTGAAGATAAATATTATGATTTTATCAAGATATTTCAGCCCTGGATAATTAATCATACACAACCCTGGTAATTGATGAGATAGTTGTATAAAATCATTACAACATTGGTAAAACGTAATCATAAACACCATCATGTAATAACATAAATTGAAACATAAAATATCCATATTATGAAAAAATTCATCACATAAAATGGCAATGGGGTTGTTTATACACCTTAAGAAATAATAATGGTGTATAATATAACATACATCTTAAAGAAAGAAAATTTAGACAAATATCTCTAACCAATTTGATAACATTTGAACCAAAAAGCACATGAAATAAAAATAAAAAATGGATCTGTAAATGAAAATATTTATAAATATAAAAATAATACAACATATTCATTGGATGTATACACACCAAATTAATGGAATATGTGTGGAATATGACTTTTTTCTCACATAAGTTATAAGTGAGACACAAATCCTTTATCCAAAGTATTTACTTTCATCAACCTCATTCAAACATCTTATATAATATATATATGTTTTTATAAATACATTACAGAACCATATTAATATATAGCATACTAAATTTTTTATGACCATTTATTTCCCATTTACTAAAAATTCTATGTCAAATGTATATTTCAAGAAATAACTTCATTTTTTGTCATATGGGTTTTGACTATTAATTTTTAGTCCCATTACGTAAATCAAAGGATTTTCATATCATAAATATAAACAATGATATACATTTCATATTATATATATATATATTTATTTATTTATAGTAATCTATATTATTTAGGGATAGAAAATGAACTACATCATTTATGGAGACGGTAGGCCATACACACAAATGAACATAGTTTCCATTTTCTTATCATATTGAATGAATGAAAATTAAATGATACATGTATATATAATATCATTTATGTATAATATGATATTTCATAAATATCAATTATCATTATTAAACTCATCCTTAATAAATTCTGTTTAAAGCCTTAACAAATCACATTGCATCGGGATGTGGTGGTCTTCCATATAGACGAACGATGTTATCAAATTCCCACAAATGTGAGAGTATGAAATTTTTTCTAATATATTTGTTAAATGAAAATATTTAACTCATATATATCATACATTAACTATAAATAATTCATTGTTACCATATTGGAATGATTTTAATGGAAAAATGAATGGAATCCTTTTGCGGGGTGACAGTTTGTTGTATGCATAAATGAATATTTTTTAACTCACATTATGGAAGTGAATTACATTGTAGTTTTTTCCATTAATATTACAATATTTAATTTTATGTAAAATTATTAGGATATTATATAACTAGGTAATAAGAATAATTAAATGGGTGGAGAAAGAAATAAAATAAACATGGAAATTGAAAATCATTATCTCTTTTCTAGGTATCTTCCTTAAGTTTACCATAAAAAAATAATATGATGGATTTCATCCCAAAAAGGGTTTTAGAATGCGAGGATGGAAGTTGTTGAGTTGTTTTGGTAGATATTTTTAATGGAAGATGGATTTATAGTTGTCATGGTGTTGGTAGATTGAGTTCCATTTTATAGTTGATGAGAAGTTCCATTCTTGTAAATACTCAAACGTATACACTATTTGAAGGTAAATAATTTCAAAAGATACTGAAAACAAGAAAACTAAATGTTTTTCAGGATAACATGATAGATAAATACCTCCACCACACATTGAAATAAATGTTTTATGTATTTTATTCCTTATCTTATAAGTCTCACCACTTTTAGCATTTTGGGTTTCAACTATGAAACATGTTTTCTAAATTAGGATCATTTCATATTATGAATAAATTAATGTAATAATTATTAATATAATTACCCTAATTTTATAGATACGAAATATAATTTATAAAAAAAATTATTCCTTGAATATTGATATAACACAAGCACATTTAAGGCAAAAGAACAGAATAATAATTTTCAATATTCTAATAGAGTGTTTACTTTTTAAATGTAAGAATATAAATTATAAAAGAAAAATTGGATTATTAATGGAATATATTTTGAATTTTATAACATTTAAAATTTACTTGGAATAATAAAAATAATTCTTAATTTTAAATCATTTTAAAAAATATCATTTTTAATAAAATAACATGAATGCTAATTTTGAAACTATTCATTAAATTTGAATTTAAATAATTTCATTGGAATGGTGAAATGAGAATATATTATGTTCAATCCAATATTAAATCACATATTATACTAAAAAATTATTGTATCACAATAATTTATTCAATTTACATCAATTTTATTTATTTTAGTATTAATAATTTAAAATTTTACCAACTAAATAATTACAATGTTGGAAATTCTTGGGCATTTTGTTTAACAGTTTCATCACTAAATATTAATGATAAATTATGATGATTAAAACTCATTTATATTTCAAAAAATACATATAACTGGATATATATTGTTTTTCCCTATTAGAAATCATTATAGAAATACAATGTGAGGAAGGTTCCATTTTTTGTTCTTATTACAAAACTTATTATATTGATAAATTTCATGGAAAAGATCAATAAAAAATTCATAAAATAGAGGAATAATGTATTAAGGGTCTAAATATTTCCAATATATGGGTATTTTAATAATAAATTTGTTATTTTAACGATTATCTACTTAGTTTTACCCAATGGTAAATCAATTTTTTACATCTACTAAGGTGATTATTTTTTACATCATTCAATATTCATTTTGGAAAAAAATAATGTTGACCATTATAGAAATTGTAAATAATTTTTACTGAATTTATGGAATTTATTTTTTCATAATTGATTCACATAAGTGTAAAAAATTAGTTTAAAACTGATCCCCTGGATATGATGATGAAGGAGGTTTCTAAAGTCATAATACTCAAAAGATTAAAAAACTTTTATAACCAATTTTAAATTTAAATTCATTACAATGAAATAAATTTGATTAATATATTTTTAATATAAATAATTATAGTTTAATAATTATTTAAAATATAATATATCATTATAAATAAATTAAATTAAAGTTATTTTCTAATTAAAATTCTTATTTTTACAATATGCATCAAACAAATTAAATATTTAAGAAAAATAAAACAATTCTCACTAAGATAATTTTGATATTATCACTTAAAAAAAGAAGTTTATCTTATAAAATTAATTTTAAAAATTTTCCAAAATTAAATTTATTTTTTTTCATAAAATACATAGAAATAAATTTTTGAAAATTTAAATTTTTGAAACATATAATCACATTATCAAAAAAATTTATAAATTATCAATATTTTTCTTTGTAAAAAACATGTATTAATAATATTTTGATGTTATTCATTTAAATTCATATCACTTTGTCTAACGAATATTCTATAATTGTCATGTTAATTATATATAATGGTTTTGTTAAAACTCAGTGTTTCTGGTAATATAAGATGCTTTGGTATTGCATTTGGGAAAGATTAAACCATTGTTGTTTGTAATATATTCTATCAATGAATTTAAATTTATTTGAAAAAAAAATCATGAAAACTCAAGTTGTTAAAACGTCTATTTTATGGGGAATCTATTAGACAATTTTTTTAACATAAAAAATTACTACGCCTCAAACATGTTTAAATCTCTATTTTGAATATGGTATTTTTTGAGGATGAAGGTGAACATATTTAGACTAAAATAAAGAAAATTTCTTTTCGGAATGGGAATAATATCCACTGAAAAATTTAAAAAGCTTGAAAGCCTAATTCATCTCCTCGCCCACAATTGATTGCGTATTAGGAAATAATAAGTAATAAAAAATCCAAATATTTATATATCTAGTATCATCCATAGAATATATTTCACATATAGAGTCAATGGTGAATCTATTATTTGTTAGTGGGACTAATTTCCATATATATTAAAAATAATTTCATGAAATTAATTGATACATTTATAGAACTACCTCACGAACATGTGTTAAAAGTAATTTTTCTATTAATTTTATATATTATTATATTTGATAAAAATAAAAGGAACATAGAAATTTGTGACTTCATCATAGTGGCATTAAATGGTTCTCTAATGGAAGATACATTCATGATGGTGACTTATTATAGGCTCAAAAGGGATTCATTGAGAAGTCTACATAATATATATGGATAATAATTTGGGATTAATGGATAATTAGAAATTTTTTAATAGAAATTAGTTAATAATGATAATAAAATGCAACATGTCTAAATATAATACGAAGATGAGAAACCAAAAAAGGAACTTGTAAAGAACTCTCCAACAGAGACAAAAAATTCCATATCTATTATTATATATTATTATGAATATTATTTGATGTAATTCTATTAATAATAATGCTTATAATCTCTCATGGATTTGAAAAGTAGTAATAAAAAAGTTGAGAGTACAACATCCTAAAACTAAAAACATTGAATTCTTTCCAACATCCCCCAATATTTGATCTAGTTCTTCCAAAAATATGTGATTATTGGGGGCTAATTCAACGATTTTATCATTTAATATTGTAATATTTAGTCATGGAAAACAGAATTCCATATATCATTGAAGTAACCCTAAGGATTTATACAAAGAATACAAGATAAAATATAAATAATCAATGTGCCATGTCTCGGAATCTCTCTCTTGAAATTATAATGTAGGTAGCCATAGAGAATTAATTAATATTAAGTATCATTCTTATTAAAAAATATTTTGAAGATAACATAAAATCACATATAGAATCTCCCTTGTGTTTAAAATAAATGTGTTCCTTTTTTTAGAATATTGAATAATGATTAAAAAACCATAAAACATATCATTATTCAAAATAATAAATTAAAAATATGGAGATTTACTATATATAAACATCTAGAATGGGATTATATAAAAATTAAAAAATGGAATCTATAGTTAAAATGAATATAATTTTAATATTTGTTTTAAAATTTCAATTATATAAGGATTTATAAAATTGAAACTATTGTTGTAAAATTAGATATATAATTGATGTATATCTATATGATCATGGGGACATTTCAATTACTATACAAAGTGATTATATATATCAACAATACAATGACCAAAATAGGTACACATTTCTTAGAGCTGTTTTGTAATTTCAAAATCTATTCACACATTATGTTATTACTTTATGATTAGTGAAATTAGAGTCATATAGATTTCCATCACTCCTAAGACATATAATGAAATGTTTTAACTTAGAAATATTATTGTTTAGACAATAAAACATGGTTAAATGTTTAGAGGATAATTTTGAAATGGAAAATGGGGGTTTATAAATAAAAAATTTAGTGTACTAATAGATAATTTTTTAGGAATGACAATTAATGACTTAGAAAATGGGTATATATTTGTACAAGTTATGAGAATAAAATTTAATTAATTAATGTATGGGGAATTATTTGGTAAATTCCATATCTATCAATGAAGAAGAATTACTATCTGATCTCAAAGATAGAAATATAAGAAAATATATGAATACTCCTGTAGGAGTTATCCAATGAAAAAATGTATAATTATAATGAAGGATGTTGTAGGGAAAAAAATAAGATACATGCACTAGTGTGATTAGTCTCAATATGAAAATGAAGCCTATGAAAAAAATGATAGAGTATAATGAGATAAATCAAAATGATTTTTTAATGTGTAATCACTTAATGGAAATCCACATAAGAATAAATTAAGAGGTTCACCATAAGAATAATAAATTAGAAAAGAAATTTAATAACGTATAGGAATTACATTACATAAATATGAAAAAGTGAAAGGAATTTGTGAATATAAATGATAGATGGATCAAGACTATCAATTTTCCTCATCTTGAAAAAATTTAATTCCCTCATTTCCCCATGATACTTTTTTCTATTAACTGATTCATTTAATGTGGTGTAATATTAAAATTGATATACAATACATGTGGTAGATGTGATCACCCTGAATATGTGTTAACATTCAATTTTTATTTTTTAAACTAGTGAATAAACATGTAATAAATGTAATATATGTAGTTCATGTCCCATTTGGTATTAGGATTGAGTTTTAGTATCATTGGAAAACCAATCTCAAATATATGTATCCAAAAACTAGTTATTATCTCAAAAAAGTATTTAATTTTCATGCTGAAATAATGGTTCTTTCTAATTTAGATATTCGTATAGAAATACCTTGTAGGGAATGAAATATATTTTCAACTCTTAATCATAATAAAATATTAGTATCATTCGAAATACACAATTAAATAATGGATATTGGAATGATTGTTTGGGGAAATCATCCCAGTGGAGGAGGTGAAAAAACAGTGTTCATAAAAGATTCATAATTAAAATTTCATTTTTATTCATATAATAATAGATTTCAGTTGTCCATGGTTACATAAGATAAATAATTATTGAAGAAGATAATTTGTTCATAAAAGTTAATATATCTGAACTTATAAACATTTAAATATAAATGTTTTTTATATTCTTGTGGTGATAGTCATATATTTTTTATGTTTTTTACTCTAATATATTAATAAAGAGACTTTTGAAAAAATGAATTCACTAGTGTTCCAGTTGTGTCACTGGTATATTAACAACAAGTAATGTCCATTGATTAAAATAAGTTGTCCAATAAGTGGCATATTTATTTTTAATAGTGACATATTTCATATCTACTATTGGTGAGGTGTAAAAAGATAATAAGATCGCATGACTAGTTTTATTAGGGAATGTAGATGGTTTTTAACTACATGTGTTCTAATTTAAAACCAATGGGTGACATGGACATATTTTAATAAGTTAACATAATTTCTTAGTTTGTACATCAAACCAAGGATTAGTAATATTATAAGATTTTTTGTGATCGCAAATTATATATAATGTTCTTACTCACAAATATTCTTAGTTAAATATAGCTAATTATGTGATAACGTGTTTTAGAGGATAAAGTGAACGATCTAGTATTTTCATCATTCATCTAGTAATATTAAAAAATGTAGGTATTTTAGAGCTAGATGGATAGTTTTTCTTAACTCCATATTCCAAACATAATTCTATAACATATATTATAATGATCTCAAGGTAAAGTAATAGGTCATTGTTGAAAATTGAATATGTGGTGATACATTATAGTGATTCAATGTGATCATTTTCAAAGGGGGTCTAATTTTAAGGTAAATATAAATGTAATTTTCAGTTGTATTTAATTTCAATAAAGGGTGTTAAAATGGGTCACCTTAAATCTATTTTAATATTTAATGATTTAATTAACCAATGGATTTATGTAAGTTGAATTATTTAGCAAAGGTAAAATTGAGGTAATGTGGTCAAAAATTAAAATAGGTGGGATTTTATAAAATTTAATAGTCTATATTAAATTAATTTATCGTATAATGTATATTATATTATTTGGTAATATGTTTTATTAGGTTATTATTGGGTTTCATGATTGATATTGAAAAATATTAAACAATATGGTGATGCCTAAATGATTTTTGGGATTTATGGAATTGAATTTCATTCCAATTAACTAATACACTGATGAAATTATTGTTGGTGATTTTTCTCCAAGATGGTTTACTATTATGTGTGAAGTATAATAATATATATTGAGTTGTAGTATAAATTTGGATAAATATTTGATTACATTTAGTAAATAATGCCTTATCACCCCTACGACTAGTCTTCGTGTAAACTACAATTTATAGTGGTTTATAATCTCAAAAAAGTACATTGACAGTGTGGATGAGGGAAGGAATATGTATGGACCCATCATTTGGTGGTTCTATGTTTGTAGTGGAAAATACATCATGTGAGGTGACACAATTTGCCTATTGGGATGGTCAGGCTGCAAGGCATTTTTTGTGGATTTTTGATATGTCTAAATTAATTATAACTAAATTGTTCATGTGTGTTTCTTGTATGGGATGGATAAAAATGGGATAAATTCATCACAAAACATGCATGTGTAAATAAAGAAAACAATTTTATATCATTAAATGCCTACCTCCATCCCAAGTATTCTTCATTAAAGATTCAAGGCACCAAGACCCTCATTAAAACCTAGAAATTCCCCCAATCTAATTTCATTACCATAGAGAATAAAATTATTATTTTTAAGGAATTATATGTTATGTAAATCAATTGAGAATATATGAGTATTTAGAGTATGAATATATGTCATTTTATCACTTCATAAGAATCATTCTATCTAACGTAATGTAATCCAAAATAGTAATTCTCAAAAAAAGTAATGTCTTTAAAGAGTGGTACTCATAAGGGTGTACCTAGTTTGAAATAGTTATAGTAATGGTATTTATTTTATTAAAACATGTATAAATTTCATAAGGGAACTTAAATATATATACCATTTTAAGAATGGTATCACAAAGGGTAACATGGAAGGGTATTTTGGAAATATACCTTTCTATTTAAGAAGGGTAACTCTCTTTATTATATTTTTCTATAATATCAACTAGTATATATAGAGGTGATGTAATTTATTAATCATAGTAAAATATAGATAAATTATCCACACTTTCAAGTAGATAATTATTTTTATATTTTTGGGAGAATTAAAAAAGATTAGTCATTCCATCGATGATATATTCTATATTAATGGAACTAGATTTTACTACCCAAAATATTTCATGGACAAAAGTGATGTGACATGGAAATAAGTGAAGCACTTTATGAGCATATTTCAATACACATTTTGGAATTCATTAATGAATTTTTTATATTCTTGGTTAATGGAAAATTAAAAGGAGAATGAGTATTGAGAAGTTGAAATAACTCTAAATAGGATATCATTGAAGATATATTAGAAATAAGGTATTTTTATATCTTTAAAAATTCAAGGTGTTGATTACAACCATAATTTTGTGATATAAAATGTGGAGAAAGAAGGATGTTACTAAATTTATTAAAATATTTTCAATAATATCCAATATTGTATAATTATCAAAAAGAAGAATATAATAAATAATAAATAATACATCATGACAAAATCTATTTTTGAGAATCCAATATGCAGAAGAATAGTTTTACTGCTAAAAATATAATAGAGAAAAAACTACTATATTAAATATTTATAATAAGAGGATTAATGATTTGAAGAATGTGAAAAAACCATTCTTTATCAGAAATATCAAGTAGAATAAATAATTTTCTACAAAAAAATTGGATATATATTCTAGATACACCACTATAAGGTCATAAAAATTATAAACACATGATGGAAGGAAGATACATAGAATGAGAGGAGTTTCTATAATGTCTCAGAGAATGTTGATACAGTTCAAGATGATATTCAGATAATTCTTGTAAAATATAACAATGATTGAAAATGTTAACGAACATAGACATCATATAATTAAATAGTTGTTATAATGTTCAATTTTTTTATGGGATAGTTTAATTTCCATTTGAAGTAGTGACTTAATGGGGACTATGTGGTATAGAACTGTGGGTCAAAGTGATCCAACGTAAAATAATTATAAAGTGAATGACCCTGAATATGAGTATCCTAGTGGAAACCTTACAATTGACCAGTGAAGTTAGTATTTGATTCAAGAAAGAATACATTATCAATCATATTCGCCTTGAATTATTCTATTTTTGTAAAATGTGTTAAAATATACTTTTCCTATACATGTTTCATTTACTATATTAACATGATAAGATTAAACGTTTTTTATAGTGAATAACATGAGATAATGGTTGATAATAGTTCTAACCAAAATTGGCACAAGATATATCAAGTAAATATTTAAATTGAACTAAACCATGAATAACCACCGCCCGCTCTCAAGGTATCTAAGGACAAAAAAATTTTCATCGGTGAAATTAACTTTTCCTCAAGTTGTTGTATTGTGGTTATCCAGTTCGTAGTTCTGAATCCAATTTGAGATAATGGTAACATTTGATGTTCATTGTCTATTACATCTGTAAGATCAATAGGCTTCATGGTATAGTATCAAATTAATTTTATATGTGTGGAAGTTTAATTTTTTAATTAAAATTATATTAATTTTACTCGATATGATTATTTTATAAAAAATTATTCGTTTACATATAATATCAATAATATCAAGGATATTTTATAATTCCAGAATAAAAAACATGATATTATGTTTTTATTGTTTTTATTGTTTTTATTTTTAAACATGAAATAATAATTGAAATGTATAATTGAAAATAAATGATCATCACTCACTTTTGTTGTGTAATCCCACTATGAATAATGATGATTTTCTAAATGAAGAATCAATGGTTTAATATATATATATATATATTAAAACATAAATTTCCACACAGAAAAGATAATTGAAAATGGATTAATTGAAAGGTAATGTGAGACCTATCATTAATAACGGTTCAAAATATACAAATAACATTGTAAACGATTCATTTTATTAAAATTAGTGGATTTTTAAAAGCATTTCATTGAAAAATAATTACAAATAAAAATTTGGACATATATGGGAAATTTAAAGTTTATATTCATGTCGCTTCATTTATATTGAGTCTAATACCATAATACGAGGGAATTATAGCGATAATAGTTCCTTAGGGATGTTGATAGGGGTCAAATAGAGGGATATGGGTATAGATTTCACAAAGGAAAGTGCTTTATGAGGAAAAATTGGGTGAGGATGGATGTTTACAAAACCAAAGGGGTGGGGTATTAAAAATAATTTATTTATCATTATATTATTTATATGAAATATTATGGATAGTGTATATTTATATGAAATTCAATTTTTTGTTATTTAAAAATTGAGCTTTAACTAATATATTAACATGTTTAAAACCTTTTGTAATGAATCAAAAATAATATTTTAATATAATAAAATAAACTCTTGAATTAACATTTTAAAATATAGGTTATTAACTTAAAATTATTGTTTTTAAATATATATTTTACTCAATATATAACTATTGATAAATTCAACTTTATTTATTTATTTTTCATCATATTTATTTCATTATTATGTAATAAAACCTAATGTATTCATAAAATGAGTGTTTTCACTATTCAATAAAAGATATTTTTTATTCTTAAAAGTACCTATAATTGATCCTATGATAATTTTTTTATGATTATTAAAAACAAAATTCTATTTTTTAATTAAAATTATAAATAATATTAGGTTCTTTATTAAATAAAATAAAATAAATTATAGAAAACCAACATTAACTTAACAAAATATTATTTGATATGTAATGAGTAATTACATTTCCATTTTTTATTATTGGTTAATTATATTATTATATTATTCATAATTATATTTACTTTTTGAACATAATAAATTTATTATACAATACATCTCTTAAATAAAATAAATAGTAAAATTAAATAATTTCATTATTTAAATTTTAACATAAAGATTTTCATTTTACTAAACAGGTAAAAAAAATATTAAATTATTAAATTATTTAGAAGATTATATAATTATTTTTATTACTTATTTTAATTATAATGTTATAGTAATATTAATACTTTCAACAGTCATGGTTTTCTTTTAATTCCAGGTAAATATTTCTAATGGTCGTCTATTATTTTGTTGGCCAAAAATTTACTATACACCAAAAAATACCATATTTTTTAGTTCATTATTAATTCACTAAATTTTTATCAACATCAATTGATTTTTTAAAAAATATTTATAATCTTATTTCTAGTAGATTTTTGCATTTTACTGTATATCACAAAACTATAATAATAATAGGAGACTATGTTGTTGTAGAATTAAAAAATATTATTTTCTAGTTAGTTTTTTAATTTAAAATAATAATTTTTTAGAATCATAGTCTTTATTTATACATCATAAATAATTATCCACATTAATGGTCACATCCATTAATGTGAATGTAGCTACAAAATTCTAATTCACCAATATTAATTAAAAAATAGATGGTGTTGTATGGAATTATCTTTCATAGAACCTCCCACCAAAAATAAATCATCATTAAAATTTGGGGAACTCATCAAACCAGGATCAATTGTTAGTAATGTTTCCCCAATTCATCCTCATTTCACCACTTTTCCTCTTCCCGGATGTTATTCCTCCAGATTCCCTTCCGTAGGTGTGTTGTTTAATTCAACCACACTTTCTATCAGGCCTACAGTAATAGAACATGCTCTTACATTTTAGAAAATATTGACTTTAGAACAATTTATTCAATACTATGTATATTCATTATTCGGGAATTTAATTAACTAATACCAATTCGGGTAATATATCACTTACTTTAAATATATTTGGTGTCTAAAAAACCAATAATCCATAGTTTAAATTATCTCCAAAATCTCAAAAGTTATAAAATATTTTGATATGAATGTCCATTCATACCAAACATTATAACTCAATTAATCAATGATAACTTAATTATTACATTTTCCCCTACTAAAAATTCATAGTCCTTACTCATATTATCCTTACATATTTTCTAAAAACATTGAGTTTTCTTGATATATTTCTAGATTGAGTGGACACTCTCATTTGTCTCCCCAATTTTATCTAGATCAATTATATTTCTTTCACTAATTTTATCCCATAATATTAGTGTATGGAATCTATTATCAAATGAATAATTTTATAGTTCCATTTTAGCGCAATAAAGAAATTAATTACTGTATTTTAATTCCATAATATAAAGTAATTGGTCAAATGTTTCTGTTTTGTCGTGTGATATTGAACATAATATATAATATGTCATTTGGATATTCCTTTTAGAACATCCATCAATATAAATATTATATGTTGTTCACAAATTAAACATAGTGTATTGACGGTTCTAAAGAATTCTCTAAAATATTGTTTTGAAATAAGGATTAAGAGCAAATACAATTAATAGAGTTGAATCATGATGCCCCATAATTTCATTATTCTAAAATCATGTATTATTCCAATGGGATAGATCCATCCTTATTTCAAAAAAATGAGAATACATTTTCAGAAAATCCATTATAAAAAATATTTCATCATTACAATATCATTTCATAATAATAACATTAACTATGTCCATTATGATATTATCCCACATCGACATTATTATACGGATATGTTGTTTAGAACCATTTTTCTCTCTCATATAATTTTTATTGATATATCAATTATTGTAGAGACCAAAATCTTGACGTACATGGACATTACATTACTATTGCGGAATACTTAGTACATAACAAAAACACACACACAAGGACCGTAATAGTTTAGTGTCTTTGGAAACTCGGAATGTAATCTTCTAATCGTGGTGAAAGATCTTCAACATCTCCCATAAAAAACTTCCTTTTTTATACCGAAAACCTTTATTTATATCCAGGGGAAAAGAAAACATAAAAGGGTGAGCTCAAATGCTCAGTAAGGGTAAACAAAAGAAATATCAATCACATCATATACATAAGAACATAACTATTGGAAATCTTAACCTGCAAAAGAGACAATAATTTCATAACATTGGATAAATCATAGTAGTGAAATGTAATCCCAATAATCATAAGTTAAAACATGAAACATTGTGGCATACACACATAATCATAAATAATCATTTCTTATAAGTCAAGACTCATTGACAAGAATATCTTAGTGGACAAAGTCCATTTCTGAACTGAGTTCATTCCTCGTTTCAGTCCTCTTTCACTGAACCGGTTTAACCTGCCGTTCCAGCCATGTCTATCTCATGAGATATAAAATCATTACCCAATTCATTGGAGGGATATATAGGTCCCACCCATCTCATAATGATACCATTCTTATGTGTGCCACAAAATCATAAACCATACATCATAGCATAACCCATGTAATAAAAATGGGAATCTTAAGCATCGTGACAAAATAAAACAATTCATATAAGATAAAGGAATTCATAAAAATAATTCCATCACAACATAATCAAATCAATGTAATAATAGGGATAAAAACATAACCCTTTATTATCTTAGATGGAAAATAATTTTGATAAAACACATGAACTCTATTCTTGAGGAAAATATCCTTTCAACTTCAAAAACACTTTTCCTTTCTTAACATGTCATACAATTCTAAACTAAAAGATGTTGATTAAAAATAAATGTGAAAACATTTAAAGGAATCTTCATGGAAATAATGTTTTAAAATTCCATTAATGCCGTATAAGTTAAAAAAACATTCTTCCCGTACTTTTGTCGGAAAAGTCAAAAAGTACCTCGTACGAAAAAAGACAAAATATTCCTTTCATATCTTTTACTAAAATCTCACCGAAGGGTAAAATTGGATTTAAACAATTTTAGGTGTATGGAAATAATATTACATATTGAGGAAAATGGATGTGGATGATAGAATACACCCCAGTAAATTCCAAAGTATAAACAATCTCGGATAAAAATGAGATTGTAATATTTCCCTTACCATAGGTCCGATTTGCTTCGTAAGTGTCTGAACCTCCTGTATAATGATTTAAATAATGTTATTGACTTATTACATAATCATACTTATTGTTATAATATCATATATGGTCATATTCTTAGCTTCTTATTAGTAATATTTTACTACTTGTTATTCAGGTGTTTATTACTTTTTGTTCTAATGCGTGTTTTTTTGAATAAATTCTTATTCTTCTCTTTAGGTTATAGATACATCATTTCCAGAATGGTATTCATGTACTATATATCATATTTATTCATTAAATTCATTTATATAATCATTATGCAATGAAGATCATTTAGAACAAATCGCATCACATTATGGAGACGGTATTCCATACGTACGCACGAGCGATGATACCGTTCCCATGATCGTGGAATTGTATTGGAGTGTATGTATTCTATTTCAGAATAAATATCAATTAACAATAATCATATATAGTTATTATGTACACCATTATACCCATAAAATTAAGGTGGTGGTGGAAAATAGATTACACCATGGCGTGGAGATGGTATTCCGTACGTACGCACGCGCGATGATTTCATTTTCCATAGGATGGATAGATGGTGAAATAGGGTTGTTTCATAATTATAATAACATATCAGTATATGAGTGAAACTGATGTTATTACTTCATAATGAAACAACTAAAGAAGAAGAAGTTGAATAAGAATGAATTTGGAAAGGATCGGTAATGGATATTACCTCTTTTTTGACACCCCTCTTCTTAACCTCCTCTTTGGACACTAGGGTTGGTCTTTGAAGAAGACCAGAACCTCTAGGATGATTCTAGGGAAGTTGATATGAGAAAGTGTCAGGGGTTGGCTAAGCATGATGGCTCAAATTGGTGTGAGGAGGAGAGGGGCACCTTTGGAAATATAAGAAATATTAGATTATATTAAATCCCAACCCCATATAAAAACTTCCAAAATGACTCATATACGAATATTAGATGAGATAAGGTTGTAATATCATCAAAAAATAAAATTTATACATGTTAGGAATTTATTTTAAACATTATCTACTTGATTTATTCTTATTTATCAATTTAATTTTATTTGTGGTAATAATATTATAAATTTTAAATTATTATAAATAATTACATATGTATTGTGAATTTTCCATAATTTGACACTTCATGACATTTTAGACCATATAAATTTTAATTTTTAATTTATAAATATTTTTGTGATTTTTAAACAATTTTATAATATGTAATTTTTATAAAATAACAATAGTGTCAATTTTGACACTATTTGTTTATTTGAATTTAAATAAACTATATACAGATGTTATGTTCGAACTAAAAGCTTTCATAGATTCATAAAATGTCATATGTATCTAGAAAATTAGTTTAGAACATTAAATAGTTCATATGATATTTATTTTAATATTTTTAAAACAATTTATTTGATATTTTAATTAATAAAATAATTTCAACATCACTATTGTGTCATAATTAATGATAATTATTTAATCCTCAAAAATACTAAATAAATTCCTATGATGTATAAAATTGTATTATATTTCGGGAGACTATTCATGTTTGAAGTTTCATTAAGTTTATCACCAAATTAAAATTATTACACTTATAAGATTTAAGAAAGTGACATGTTGTCACATTCATTGGTTTTAACAATAATTAAATTATTTTCACGGACAAATGTCTATTAAATGAATATAATCCGACCCTTAGGTGATATTGGTCGACTTCTAGTCATCCAATAGGATTTTGGCAGTTGTTAGGGTAATTTTATAATCTTATATTTACCCTTAATTACCTGATTTACCTTTAACTATGGTAAATAAAATTTACCGTAGTTACTATTCATAATGCCCAAAAATAAAAAGTAGTATATTAATATAATTTGGACACAATGATTCCAAATATGGAATCAATTTTTCCAAATTCTATACACAGAAGATGTTGAAATTAAATTAAAATTAATCCTGTTGTCGAAAGAAAACAGGTTTTTTTTAAAACATTTCAAAAGATTGAATTGATTTAACATATGAATTCAAGGTAAAATCAATGCTAATGACATAAATTATATTAAATGGTAAAAATATATTCTATTTATACTTTAAAACCATTCAATATTATAATTTAACCATATAAATTATTGCGATGAAAAAAGTTGTTTTTAATTAAAATATAGCATGTTTTTCCTATTCATCAAAATATGAAAGTTACCAGAATAATATGAAAAATTTATCCAAAGTAAATTTTTATTTCTTGATTACAAATTAGAATTTTATTTTGTCAAATAGAACTTATAAAGATGTAAAAAACTATATTTAATGTGGGTGCGCCCTCAAAAGGCGACAAACCTGCATTTTTTTTTGAAAAATACTTATTTTACCCGAAAAATTTATTTTGTTTTTATACCATGTTTTAGAAAATGTGTAAGATGATTAATAATGTTATAAAATTCAAAATTTAGTCAATACTATTCATAACGGATAGTTCATAATAATATTATAATAATATATCGTTGTTGAATAAAACCTGGTATTGCGTACAACACACGCTATCGAGGAAGGTCGCGATTACGTGTAATGCAAGCCAAGTCAGGGTTGCGTGTTGTGCAAGAATCCTTCGTTGTTTAGTATAACATAATCCAACCATATTTCATTTATACATCGAATATATATATATATATACTCAATGTTGTGTAGAATAAATGTTATTAAAATTGTGTGTAACACGATCCAATAATAGTGTTGCGTCTACTGCAAGATAATACGGTGTTTCGTATAGCGCAAGGTAATCTTTGTGTAGCATACAACACAAGACATTAATGAAATTAATAGAATATAAAATCTTAGGGTGTTACAATTATCATGACACATAATCAGTAATATTTGAATTCATGTTATCCTTAAAAAATCATTCTCTTGAATCAAGATACATCATTACGAAAAAATGGTGTATAGGGAAAATTGTTCTATAAAATATATCTAAAAATTCTTTCCTGATATTATGTTTTGACATTTCATATAATCTCTAATGGAATATCAAAACATGATCCTTATAGATTATGTATATTATTTTCCAATATTTTATATAATGAACATTATTTTGTAACCCCAACTCATAATAATAAAAATTATTTTGAATCTCAAGTATATATGGATTGGAAATTTTTTAATGAAAAATGATGATTCCACTTCCATTATAATAATAATTTCAATCCTTTATTAATCCATGATTATTTGATCCTTGTATTTCCCTAGAGTGAAAAAACTAAATGATCATTCCTTATTAAAGAATCATCCAAAATTAATGTCTTCCTATGGTGGTACGGTATCATAGAGTCATTTTAATTGATTAGTTATAACAATATTCTTTTTCACATTTTGATATAATTATATGTGAATATATACTTCAAACTCTTTTTATACATATATATTTATCATATTTTAGAAAAAAAATAATTTATCTATGTTATCAATCAAAATATTTCAATTTTCAACCATAGATGATTGTCTGGGCAATTTCTCCCTCGGTTCTATAATTTTTGAGGTGTATAAGCCAAATATTTATTATTTTTCAAAATGAAATAGCATACTCCATTCATTAAATCTTCAATAAATATCCTGATACATTCCATACAAAATTCTAATGATAATGAAATTTAATTTATTAATAACTTATTTATATCCAAAATAAATTCATCACATTCCCTTGAAAATTTGAATTTAACCTATTAACTTTTATGTCCCACATTTTATTCGAAGAAACACTATGTTCGATAGAGTATATGATACACCACATTGAACATTAACAAACTACTAGTTATAATTATTTAAATGTTATCATTATAATGTGGCTGTTAGAATGGAAGATATTAATATGATTAATTGAATCATTAATATATGGTTTACATATGTATATATAATTAATTATTATGTGACCAATTAATTATAAATAAAAATAAAACACTTAAAAAATTGATGGAAATCATTTTTAGAAAAAAAAATTAATGTAAACTAATATTGTAATAAAAAATAAAATAAAATTTTTTATTATATTAATGATATATATATATTTATTTATTTATTTATGCATATATAAAATATTAAATATAATTTTTAAAATCCTTTTTATTTGTTTTCTTGACATAATATAAAAATAAATCAAGATTAATGTTTAAAATTTTTATTTTTCAAAAAATTAGTATTATAGCCTTTTGATGGAACACATTATTTAAATCTAGTTTTTTCACTTTATTAAATTATATTTCAAAAACTAATTCTTCATTAAAATGTTTTTATCAAAATTTTTTGGTTGTAAATATTTTATATTTCTGATAAGTTTAATTTTTTGGGTGAATGGTGAAGAAGACTCCCATGTAATTTATAATATTATTTTAATATACATATTTTATATTTTTACATTATTTTATTAAATTTTTTAATGAAAAATTAGAAATTTTTTATAGGAATTAATCTAGTATAGGTTATTGGAATCAATTTACAATTGAAATTAGATATAAAAACATTACGAACATTAAACCATTTTTTACATTAAAATATATGTTGTTTAGTCACATCCATGGGATTAAATTTTATTTAATTTCTAAAATTTATATTAAATGAATTCTGATAAATGGAATCCATATTTCAAATCATAATTTCCAAATTTATGAAATAGTTCCCTTTTAATTTTAAAATTTTGATCATTGTCTTTGGAAATTTTTATTATCATGATTAAGGTTAAATAGGTTAATAAAGGGTTTAAATAATATAATAAATATTATATAATTTCTCTACCACTTTTCATAATTTCAGTGGAGGATTATGTTTCACCAAATCACCATCGTTTATAATTTATTATCTTATTATGTAGATTTTATGATATTATGACATTTATGAAATTAAATTCAATCAAAAGTCATTTTTTGCACACATTTGTTTTTAAAAAGTGAAATATAATTAATAAGGGGTTATGTAGAGAATATATTTAAATATAAATAGTATTTTTTTTAATTTGAAATGTTTTTAAATATCAGGATAATTTCATTTTAATATTTAGATAGAAAATATTTAAATTAATGACTTTCACAATGATGATGTATTAATTATTTAATTAAAATAAATATCAAATAAATTATATTACAAAAATTTAAAATAATATAAATGGAGATTATTAAGGACATAAAAGAATTTTTTTAATATGGGTTAGATATATTAGTTATGTTTTATATGTTTTTTATGATATGTTTAAAAAGACAAGTAATGGATAGTGTCAAAATTTACATGATTCGTATCATAAAATAAATAATATTTTATTAAATGATATAAAATATATTAATATATTAATTATTTCAAAAGATATAGATAAGTAGTAAAATTTACTAAATGACCCATTTATATTTCATTTTTAATTTTATTCCAGTTATATTAATAGAAAAATGTAAAATACATGATATCAAGATAATAGTTAAATTGGTAAAATAATGATTAAAACAAATATGGTAAGTATTAAAAAATATTAAAAACATGTAAAATATTTGTTGTATTAAATAATTTATATGAAAATTCATAATATTTTCTATATAAATCCCTTTTAATTCATTTAGTTTAAAAATTAATTTATATTAATTTAATATTTTAATGATTTCTGGGCGTCCCCCTCCCCTCTCATATAAAAGGGAACTCATTATTCTATATTTTTCATGCTAAATTCCAATTTTTATTATTGAATATCTATCAACATTCCTTTATAGTATCCCTACCCATAAACTAGAGCTCTTATTTTAGGAACAACACTCACCTTGGAGGTGTTATGGTGTTAATTAATGTTGATCATCCAATAAAAAGCTACTGTTTTTAATTATGTGTTTCAATTTTATTTATTGTTACACTTCCTTAAAATATTATCACACCATGATAAAATAATAACTGACCTATAATAAATACAATGATACATTTTTATGTTCATATCATCACTTAAACTGATGTCCAATTTCCTAAAATGTGAAATGATGTATTCATTTGTGATTATTATGGAATGGAACCTCGCGAACCAATATAATATGTTTTCCATCAACATCTATAAATAATGACTATAATGAAGTAATTAAAGATTAAATTTGATATTAATGACAAATTTTCCATTATTTAATAATTATATTTAATTTATTTTCTTTCCAATTCATGGAAATAAAAATGATAATGTCGTTCATGCGTACATGTGAACCATCACCTCTATGAAGAGATGTGATTCCATTTTCATCACCACATCACATGGATTATATATATTTAAGTATATTTATATTATTAATATGATATTTATGAAGTTAATATCATTATGTTAACATAATAGAATTATTAACATCTTTCAATAATGATCATTGAAAAGTGGGATAATCACTCATGTGTATTTACACCCTACAGTCTCTATGATTATAATGTTGTAAATTTTCTATATCCATACATAAATGTTTTTATTTAATGAAATATTTGATGTATAAAAGTTATTATTATGTAATTATTATTTTTATGGAGATTATGGACTAATTATACTTTAACATTTCACATCAAATCAAATTAATTTTGGACTTAAGTACCGAATATCAAAAAACACATGACATTTACAAAAATTATTAATTAATTATAACATTATAATAAGTAACATAAATGAAATAATTATCATTTAAATTTCCTAATTAAATTAAATATTTACTTATTTTAATTTTTGAAAAATATAAGGATTCTATGAGATGAGTCACACATATCATAAGGTACATTTTTTTGAACACCTTTTAAAGTAACTCTTTCAACTATTTTTACGAAACATAAAAAGAATATTTTATTAAATTATAAAGAATTAATGGAATTTCTCACATTCATTTCAAATAAATTTCTTTATGTTTCTATAAAATGTTAAAAATTTTATATTAATTATTTTTTTTTCGTTAATGTGTTTCCAGTATTATAAAAATGTCATGTGATTACAAAATGGAAAATATTTCTGTATGGTAATTTTTATTAATTCAAGATTTATGTGTTATTACTTTATTTTGTTTCTTGTTCATTTTTATGTGTATGGGAAGTTCCATGATAAACAGTGGTAGAATGATCCTATTATAACTTTCCAATTTATTTGTTAATTAGACTGAGTTAATGGGTTGGGTTCTCTATTAAAAAATTAAAGAAATATACAGTGATGGGTATTAAAAATATAACCATGAAGGATACTAACTATGTATCAATTATAGATATATTAAATCTAAGAGTGATTTTAAATTTAAGAAAAAAAATTTCCTTTTTGGTTTCTATATTCTATAGAGTTTTACCAATATCTTATGATTTCATGAGTTATTGTAAATATATTATGTTTTCGTGGTAATGAATAATATTTTGAAAATTATTTCCGGGGTTTAATATATTCATAGAATAATCATTTATTTATTTACATTTTATGTCCCTTTATGAATTTTGTTTGAATATCCCACGTTTTAAAATGTTTTTCATAGGTTATATAGATCTATAAGAGAAAAGAGGAAGTCAAATTTAGAGTTATGAATATTTATAATGAAAATAATATCATGATTTATTTTAAAGGATTTATATTTCTGATTAAATGCATACATTTATAGTGGAGTCAAGATTATATGAATGTCTGATGTTATGTATGAATGACGACCCCATTATCAAAAACTCAAAATCGGAAATGATCCTTAATTTGGATGAAAGAAAATTCTTGAATAAAATTCAATATTATTTAATTTTTATGGTCGGGTCCTTATAGTTAGTTTCAAAGGATGTTTTAGATAACATTAAGGTATATGGTATTATTTAATCAATAGTTGAAACACATATATAAATAAAATGGTTATCATGGTATGAAGATTCATATTTATATTAAATAAAATGATTATGTTTTAGATAACATGAATAATGATTATTTAGCATTTAACATTCCCATATAACAATATATTATGATTTTATTTCTAAAATATATATTTTAGTTTAGTAAATGGATTGATTTAGCAGGAACCAACGTAACAAAAAATGTGATGGAAAATATGATGCTTCTCTAAATAAGAAAAAAATGAAATAATAGCTTTAATAATAACTCTTCTTTTTATTCTAAACCTACTATAAGGATTAATGATAAACCACCTTACCCTATATGAGTTTTCCAATACGTCATATATGAGATAAATAAAACCTTGTATATGTTTGGGTAATAATAATCAAAATGAGAAATATATTCAGTAACATATGTGTCAAGGATGTGGGAATCAAAACCTAAAAAAATTTATTAATGGTATAGAAATATCTTTCAGATGTTGTTATGGTGTTCATAAAGGAATAATATACTATGGAAAAAGGCAGTGTTTAGTTTACACAATGAAAAGGAAATAAGTTCTTTCTGAGGGTAGTACTTGAATGTTTTAAATGATGAGAGTGTGGGATTAATGAAAGAATATTTCCTAAGAAAAAAGTCTCATTAATTAAATAATCTTTACCATACAGATATCTATATTTGAATACACATTTCCATTAAATGTAAGGACAAAAAAATAAAAATGTCATACGAAATGAATGGATTTTTTTGCAACATGTTTTAATATCATTAAATTCTTGGATATGATTCTTAATTTTTTAGGAAATATGTATTAAGGAAAATGTGGAAAATCATGGTTAAAGGATTATGAAGAACGTGGAATGATTTATATGTCTACAATCATCAAAATAAAGAGTTTTGTTATATCTAAGGATGGTGAAATGTTATAAATTATCAATAATCTTTTAATAATTTTAGTACTAGGGATTAATTTTGTAGTTTTAATTATATAGAACCATTATATTCACTATGTGAAAATTTAATTTGAGTAAGAATTACCTTTTATTTCTTGAAAGTTTTTATAAATTTACATATAATCATTTAGGGATTAATTTATATTTTATATTGAGGTATTTTTGGGAAATTACATTTGAAGAAGGAAATTGAGAGGTATAATATAATCTATGAGTTTAAAACATATTATGGTTATTTTTAGGATTTTTTATTGGGAATTTTATAAAAATTATATACTTTTAGAAAAAGGATAACTCGCTGGATGGGTGACAAACCAACATGTCCAGAAAGGCCATGTGTTTTGATCCCAAAATAGAAGTGTGGGAAGGGTGCATCACATACCAAAAACATATGGGACGTCCCAGTTATTATGAAATTTTCTTTTTATTTAAATGATTTGGTTGATGAATAATAAGTTGATTTTGGGAAAATATTATGTGTCAAATGCATAACAATGTGATTTGAAAATGATTTTGTGATTATTTATTTTATGTTAATTATAAATATGTTTGTTATTTTGGGAATCATACAATATTGAGGTATATATAACTCTATGAAATTTTATTTTAGGAAATTAATTTTAATTATATGTTGGAATCATATATGATTTTATTAGTGACTTATGTTTATTTAGGTTATTTTATTCAATGGTTTTTATATCTCGTAAATGATTGGGGGAAATAATTTTTGTTATAATACATCAGGATTAATTGAAATTATTTTTTCGACAAATGATAAAATTTATTATGGAAGTATTTGGCTTCAAGTCATTATAATTTTGTTGTCTTAATCTTAGTTATAAAATTTAAGTGGAATTTAATGTGTAGTTATTTATTGAACAGACTATGTTGAACGTCAGGTATTATTGTTAAATTATTGATATTAATGTAGTTTTCCATTATAAAAATGATTATTATTATGGGGAATTATTTTATTTTATCGTAACAATTTTGGTTTTGGTTAACGTTTCATTGTATGGAAAAAATATAGTTAATTTTTTGTAGTAAAAATTTACTAATGGATGAAACTACACTTGTAACATAACTATATTCCCCTATATTCCTAATCTATGAAGTAAAATAATACATAACCTCAATGAAATATATCATAAAGAAGAAATGATACCCATTTACTTTTATTATTAATAAATCAGTGATATTTTATCCCATCATAGATTTAGGGTTTTATGATTGTTGACATTCTCTTGACGATGTTCTAGATCACTCTCTATCAAAACATGATAGATATTTTTCTCTTCCACATCCTTGTTTTCTTAAATTTAATCCTCTTACTTGTTATATCATGTTACCATTGTATTTCATCAATTTATTTTAAAATATATGTTTATTTATCCTTTTTCTATTAATGGGTTTCAGACAAGGTATACTGAAAATTCAATCACCTAGTTTTAGATTTTGAGTTCAAATAGAGAAGGAATAATTTAATAAAGTGTATTATGTAATGTCCTAGGATATTAAGTAAGAAACACTATATTAGACACCATGCATGATACAACACATCGAGCATAAATAAACAAATATATATTATTATTTAAATATTATAATTATAACATAAATTTTATAATAGAAATTATGAATAGGATTAACTGAATTATAGAAATAGGTTTTAAACATTTACATAGAATTAAATATTTGATGAATGATTTATTATCAATGAAAATAAGATGCTTTCCAAAATAAAAGGGAATCATTTTCTTGAAAACTATTTCAATGAGAAAAATTCAGTTAATAAAATAATAAAATCACAATTACTGGATTGTATATTTGACATGTAAAAATATATATATATATTATTTAACATATTTTTTTGCATTCATATTATGTGTTTCCTAGACATAATATGAGAATAAATCCAGTTTTAGGATTAAAACTTGTTTTTTTGAAATGTTGTTTTACAGCATTTTGATGGAACAATTGATTTATATTTAGATTTTAACATATATAAATTATATTTGAAAAAATAATACTCTTCTTTTGAATGTGTAATGTCAATTTTTTTCTATTTTTAGGTATTTTTATGATAAATTTCAATTTTTGATGAATAGGGGAAAATAATGAATTTTAATTAAAACCATTATTTTTCTTTTAAATAAGGTAGTGTTAAATTAATTCTTTTATTTTTTTCAGTCTATAATTATAAAAATATTAAATATTTTATTACAATTCTTGTAATCGGAATCAATTTCCTATTGAAATTGCATACAAAATATTTGTGAACTTTTAAGCATTTTTACTTTAAAACCCCATTTTTAATCTCGTTTAGAAGAATAATTTTTAATTTATTTCTATTATTTATATAAATTTAATTTTGAAAATGGATTCCATATTACAAATCATACTTGAAAATTTTTACAAGTACGTCCCTTTTATTTATGGAGATAATGAATAGTATCTTTGAAAATATTTTTTACCACATTTAATGGTAAATCACATTATTAAAGGTTAATTTTTTTTTACAAATATTATAAAATTAACATAAAACTTTTAATAATTTAATTGGATGAGTTTTTATCACCATAAATAACCATTGGGTATAAATTATAACCATTTGATTTCACATGGATGAGAGTATGGAATTCATAATATAAAATTCAATTAAAATTCCATTTTGTCACCATTTTGTCTTTAACAACGGAAATATTTTTAATATGGTGTCATATAGAGGACTTCTTGTACAATAAATTTTATTTTGAAATCTATAATATTTATATTTATAATAATAATTTATTTTTATATTTTTGATAATAAATAATTAAATTAATTGCTTTCCAAATGATGATGTAATAATTATTTATTTAAAGGAAATATTAAATAATTTATAATAAAAATACAATATTATATATAATATAAGATAAAAAATTTCATAATAAAATTATTTATATGGCTTGTACATTTTATTGATATATTTAAATTTTTTTATAATTTAATTTTTTGGTATGATATTTTTAAAATCTCATGTAATGAATACTAGGAAAAATGAAAATGTTGATATTTTAAAATAAATATTATTTTCTAATGATATCAAATTTATAAAAATATAAATTTTGTTCAAATGTTTGACATGAATATTAGTTTTATATAAATGACTCATTTATTTTCATTATGTGATTTTATAATAATTATATTAACCATATTGTTTTAAATTAAATTATATCATAATAAGAGTTAAAATGTTAAAATAAGGTTTAAATAAAAAAGGTAAGGATTAAAAAAAAAATAATAATAACCTTTAGAATATCTATTGGATTAATTTATTAAGACAAATAATCATAATAAATTTTAAATTAATTATTTTTTTCCACATGTTTTATAGAAACATAATTTATATTAATTTAATATAATGATGAACATTAAGAGTGCCCCCTCTAAAAGGAATCCATATTTCCCTATTATTCACATATAACATTTTATTTGGATTAGAAAATAAATATAAAATTACCTTACTAAAATCCATTGTAATGTCTCAGATTTTTCGTGTATTATTTTTAAATTTTATATGGAATAATTTCGAGACCAGGCGCGAAGAAGGCCCATCATTATGATAACTAGTGAGCCCGGAATGGTAGTTTAAAATTTTTTTAAGTTAAGTAAGTCGGATATTGTTCGTTGTTGTGGCAGTTTCCAAACGGACGCCCAGATTAAAAATATGAGGGAAATGTGGAATTCAGGATGTCGACTTTACCTAAGAAAAAGCATAACCTCGACTGATGCAGCTTGAGGGAAAAAGTTAATTTTCAGATTTTTTAAGTAAAATAAAATAAAATAGCAAAGTTTATTTTAAATATTTTTTGAAATATCCACTGCAGCGCAGCAATGGGGCAGCTGTTGCAGTCATTAATGTCATGTCATAATGACACAGAAACAACAACGATGACTCATTAATGCCACAGTGTAACGAGATGTCAATAAAGTTTCCCTTTTTTATTAGTATAATTGTATTTTTCTTGTGGGCAATGATTGAGAGAAATAACTCGAGAATCCGCGGAGCGTTGGGGAAAACTCTCAGCAACGAATGACGACGGATCGAAGTTGAGATTCGTTGCGCCAACGAATTTGAAGGATCTCGATGACGACGAAAGCATGACCCTTTAATCAACAATTGATCCATTCTTAAAGGTAGGGTTTGTTATTTAATTTTTATTTCCCCCATTTTCAATTTGAACGACGTACACATATCTACCACGAACAAGTTCATCCACGAATTCATACATTCTTGTGGGAGGGTTTTATTTGGGATGATTATGGGGAATTAATCCACATTTATTTTTTTTTGTGGATTTCTACTCCTTTTCAGCCTATTAATGTGAGCGGATCAATATCATGACAAACAACGACGGAGGTTCGTTCCTCAAATTTGTATTATTGTATTTCTTCCCTTTTCTTTCGCGCGTTCTTCACATTCTTCTCGGGGTGAGGAACAACGGATCATTGTGAGTCTGTTTTGCGACGCAAAGATCCCAAATTGAAGAATCTACACCACATTGACCTTGTGGAGGTGCAATGACGATGGCAAACGATGAATTGGAATGGATGGGGAAGGGTCGTTCATCGAGCATTATTTGAACGGGAAGATCAAAGCATATTTTTAGGGCTGATCGGAGGTCCGAAAACACTGGAAGAAGCTTCATGGCATCAGGGAGACCAAGAAACGAGTGTTTCGTGGCGATCGGGAAACCGTATCAATGATCGGTGCAGCATAAGAGGCGTGTCGGCAAATAGTGTCGTTTCTGGAAATTTCCAGAATACACGGTGTTTACTTCCGAAAAACACGCAGTGTAGTACTGGCAGCGGAAGCTAGGGTTTCAGGGTCCAGAGAGGGATCACATGGTTTGTGACCATGGTCACACAGCGGGTTATAATTTCCCCAAAGTGTGGCATGTACTTTGGGAAGTACACAGACACGAGTTGGACTACACAGCTTCAAACGACACGGTGTGTACAACATGGCAGACGCGGCTACGTGGAACTCGGCATGTATCTTGGGGGTACACAAACACGATATGGAGTAAACAACAGTGTACTCCATCACACGGCCAGGGGATTCCAGTAACACGGGTCTCCCCATGTACAAATTACATGGGTTGGTGTACATGGGTTGCTGACTGTGTACGGGTACATGGCCAGCGTACACGGATCCAACCCCAGTCACTCTGACACTGCGTGTACATAGCACTATACACAGTGTACTCAGTTTTTCTACATGACCAACCTTAAGACACGAGCCGTTGTACACAGGCAGTACCCGGGTTCAAACTACACGGCTTGTAACTTTTCTACACGCCATATAATTTTTGGAAAATGGCATGGTCCTGTTGTTCACTGTATCTTGGACATCATTTTTTTCGGTTAGTTCCCCTTATTCTTGTTTACTTGATGTTTAGATATCATTTCCTTCTACAGATGTATGTTCCCTTCAGCAAGAATTTCTGTGATAGAGTTAGGAATCTATCCGAGAGGCCTGGATTGAGATCCTCTATCCATTCATGACCCTATGTAGAGTCCGGCATTGACGTGACCAACTCCACCGGGCATCGATCCTCTTCCTAGAAGGTGAATTCTGGATGAGTCGCGGTATCTGACATGGCCCTGGAAGTGATGCTAATATGTGTATCATGATCATTCCCACTCATGAGTGTGTCTCCCGTAATGAGTGCATCGATCTATCAGAATCTTCCCACTCATGAGTGTGTCTCCCGTAATGAGTGTAACTACCTCTCATGATTTTCCCTAAGTACTTTACTTCTCAGATGGACGTCATCAGAGCTATAAGACTCATGGAGTGAGTTCTCCTCAAACAAGTGTTTCGTGGAATCTTCAAAATGAACCCCTAGCTGGGGGTGTGCGGTTTTGTGACTTGTCTCTAGACTACAGGTCTGGGTTTTGAGTATATCTGTTTTGTTCTATATGTTCTATAGGCATATACTGTGCATAGATGACTATACCTTTACTTTGTGTACTGCTTTGTTGTTTTTAGGGTCCTCTACTGAGTATTGTTATACGCCCCCCTACATATGCTTTTCCCGCACGTGTCGTGTCTAGTGCAGATGAGCAGTCTTTTGACAGAGTCCAGGGTAGACCAGGATAGGACCATGCTTTCTGAGTTCCCTACAGGACAAGGCGTTTCTATGTCTACGAGCAGCAATCCCAGTACCTTTTGTGTTTTCATTTTGGACCATGCCGTTTTCAGATTTTGGTTTTGGGGGGCTTGTATTTTGGCCCAGTTTACATTCAGTACATTACCTTCTGTCGTACTCTTTTGGTCGGGTTTAGTTGTATGCATGCATTCTTTTCCATAGTGTTTTTACATTTCACTATTTGTGGTCTTGGAGATGCTTGTGTGTGCACATGTACATAGGAAATGCCTCCTGTGATTAGTAATATGCCTACTCGGTGCTAGTCACCATTCCCTGGCCAATTGGAGGCAGGCTTGGGGAGTAACGGTTTGGGCCCCACAGGGACGGGTTGTGATAGAGTGGTTTCAGAGGTGGTCAGTTCTACCATAGGACCAAGAGTCTTTGAGTTTGGGGCAATGATGTTAAGTGTTTTGAGCTCGGCTTTCAGGCCAGAGACTCTAGTGTTGGTGCGGCGACCGACGTATCCATACACCAGGACTCTGATAACCTACTTTTCAACTCATTACATGAAAACACTGATTGTAGGGAAATAAAAGAAATGTACATTCATCATATATGAATGTGTTCTGCTTTCCTTGTTCTTTGTGTCAGGTATCAAGATATACTCATTGACCATGGTACATCTTGGTTCCTTGCAGGATGCCTCCATGACACATTCCTACTAGGATTCTGTAGCACAATCATGATGATTCCCCCCTCAGTGACGAGGCTTCAATACAGGGACTAGTTCCCCAGGCGTTTCCACCAAGGGGTGCACCGGTTATGCCGCCACTAATGGAGCTAGCCATGGTACCTATGGTACCGACCAACGAGGAGCACAGGCTGAGCACGCTCCATGAGTTCTAGAGACAGAGACCCCTCAGGTCCCGAGTTGAGCTTGACCCTCAAGTGGCTGAGGATTGGCATGAGGTGGTGACTACAGTTTTCCGTCAAGTGAGGACACTAGCAGACCAAATGGTGATCCTAGGAGAGAGCCTTCTTTAGGGATAGGTGGGACGATGGTAGAGTCTGACCACACAGACTCACGATGAGGAGACTCTTTCATGGACGGAGTTTGAGAGACTCTTCAGGGAGGAGTTCTCTCTATTTAAACTAAGATCTGTGCGCATCCAGGAGCTTCTTCAGCTCCAGCAGGGTAGTATGACAGTAGCTGACTATTCATCGAGGTTCGCCAACCTCACCCGGTACTCGATGGATATGGTCAGGGATCAGTACTTCAGATCTAGGACCTTGGAGAGAGGTCTACAATGAGACATATTATATAGTGTCATGCCTCTATGCATTTCGACTTATGCTGGAATGCTCGAGAATGCCTTGGTGATCAAGAGAATATTAGTGGATCAGAGATAGCCGACGGCAGCCAGCAGCAGGAAGACATGTGCGGATACAGCGGCAGTAGGGAGCTGAAATCAGGCAATGGGATCTGTGTGTAGGAGACATCAATGGAGGACCTAGGATAGAGTATTGACCATCTAGGGCTCTCAGCCTGCATCATGTCATCCTCGGGATAAACAATGCTACATGTGTGACCGTTGGGGACAACTTGCTAGAGATTTCCCGACCCGTCGAGCTGGTGATAGGGAAGCGGTGGATGGACCACCGAGGCAGAGGCAGAGAGTGGCGAAGACAAACCCGCTAGGTGGCGGATGTGGAAGAGGAGCAGAGAGAGCTGATGGGGGTGACAGATGCTTTGAATTACTTCCACCACCACCCATAGGAGGTCCACACCCGGCTCAGTGAGATGGGGGACCGGTACGGGGACAGCTGCATGCGGTCGAGGCATATGACCCAAGGGGCTCCAGGGATGGTTTGAGGTATAGTCTCTGTCTTTTCTACCTTAGCTTCCATACTTATAGACACAGGTTCCAGTCATTCATTCATAGCCATCTGTCTTGTAGGAAACTTCACGATTCCGGTAGAATCGTTGACTCGATCCTTACGCTTGAATCCAACTATGGGAGGAGAATCGACGATCACAAACCTTTGCATATAGTGTGGTATTACCATTATAGGTGAGAGTTTCAGTTGGAACCTCTTGGTGGTAGAGTTGGGACATTACGACGTCATTCTCTTTATGGATTGGTTATATTAGGTCCATGCCCAGATTGAATGTTTTAGGCAAATAGTACAGTGTGTCTGCCGTGATGGAATGAGGTTTTCCATTGTCAGAGAAAGGGAAACCCATGCAGCACAAAATGGGATAATGCATAGGAGGGTGAATCCAATCGTTCATGAGTTGGATAGCATTTCCCTTGAAGCAGTGGATGTTGTGAGCTCCCAGTTCCCAGCCGTGGTGGCAGAGCATGAGGACGTCTTTCCAGGAGATGTTCCCAGATTACCTCCCCACTGGGAAATCGACATCTGCATCGACTTACACCCTAGGATGACACCAATATCCTCACCATCATATCAGATGGCTCCTATAGAGTTGGTGAGAGATACCACTAAGAAGGTGAAAATCATCCGATAGCAGATGAAAACTGACCGAGCCTGCATAACTCTTATGCTAACAAACGACAGAGACCTCTGGATTTTGAAGAGGGAGACCATGTCTTTCTTCATGTCTCACCTCGATGAGGGTTATGGAGATTTGTCCAAGGCGGAAAGCTATCTCTGAGGTTCATCAGACCCTTCCAGATACTGTGCAGAGTTGGCGAGGTGGCATACCTCCTAGCTCTACCACTGCAATTGCATCAGGTACACGACGTCTTCCACATGTCACAACTGAGGAGGTACGTGCATGACCCATCACGCGTCATCGACTGGGGTGAGTTGGATATCAAGGATGGAGTGACCTTTGCTAAGTACCCAGTGGAGATTGAGGATCGACAGAGGAGGATCCTTTGTGGGAGATCAATTCCCTTGGTGCACCTCCAATGGCAGCATGGGAATCTTCAGGGGAGGATGTGGGAGCGGGAGGCCCAGATCTGTGCCCAGTACCCACATATTTTTGAGTAGCCTTTGTTTTGGATTTTTGGGGATGTAAAGCCCCAAGGTAGGGAGAATTTAATGTCCTTGATTTTCTGTGTATTATTTTTAAATATTATATGGAATTATTTTGAGATCGAGCATAAAGACGACACATCATTTTGAGGCCCAATGATCCCGGAATGGTGGTTTGAATATTTTTTCTGTTAAGTGAGTCGGAACTTGTGCGCAGTTGTGGCAGTTTCCAAATGGATGTCTGGATAAAAAATCTGAGGGCACTGTTGAATCTGGGACGAAGACTTTACCTAAGAATGAGCCTTGACTCGACTGTCTTGGGTCAAGGTAAAAGTTAATTTTCGGACGTTTTTTATAAAATAAAATAATTTCGCAAAGTTTATTGTATATATTTTTGGAAATATCCGTTGTAGTGCAGTGATGGGGTAGATGTTTCAGTCATTAATGCCAATTCATAATGACTCAGAAACAGCAACACTGACTCATTAATGCCGCAGCGTGAAGGGATGTCAATTATGTTTCCCTTTTTGATTAGGATAATCGAATTTTTCTCATTGGCAACGATTGAGAGAAATCTCTGGAGAATCCACGGAGTGTTGGAGCAAACTCTCCATGACGAACGATGACAGATCGACGTTGAGATTCGTTGTGCCAATGAAGTTGAAGGATATCAAATATAATGGCAGTGCAAACCTTTCATCAACAATCAATACTTTAATTATGGTAGGGGTTTGTTATTTAATTTTTCTTTCCCCCATTTTCTATTTGAACGATGAATGAGGATCAACCACAGACAAGTTGATTCGCGGATTCATACTTTCTTGTAGGAGGGTTTTATTAGAGATAATTATGGGGAATTAATCCACATTGATTTTTTTGTTGAGTTTTTCTCCGTTTAACCTATTAATAGGAGCGAATCAATGCTGTGATGGAGGACGGTGAAAGTTCGTTCCTCAAATTTGATTTATTGGATTTCATCCCTTTTCATTCGTGTGTTATTTGAGTTCTTCACGGGGCGATTAACAACGCATCGTTGCACATCCAATGTTGGACGCAACGATACCAAACTGAAGAATCAACACCATAGCAACCTTGCGGTGGTGCGAAGACGATGTCAGATGACGAATCAGACCAAATAGGGAAGGTTCATTCTTTGTGCGTTCTTCGCGAGGGAAGATCAATGCATGTTTTCATGTCCTATTGGAAGTTCAGAAACACATGACGAAGCTTCGTGTCAACGGGGAAACCAAAACCTGAGTGTTTTTTGGTGATTGGATAGCATGATCGACGATCGGGGCACCACAGGAGGCATGTTGGTGAAGAGTGTCATTTCTGGAAATTTCTAGAATACACAGCGTGTAATTCCATATAACACTCCGTGTAGTACTTGTGTCAGCTTCTAGGATTTCAGGGGCCATCGAGGGATCACACGGAGTGTGAAAAAGGTCACACGACCTGTTATACTTTCCCCGATGCTCGGCGTGTACTTTGGGAAGTACACAGACACGAGTTGGATTACACAAATTCAGATGACACGGCATGTACAACATGACAGAGGTGGCTACACAGAACATGGAATGTAACCAGGGGGTACACATACACGGGAAGGAGTAAACAACCATGTACACCATCATACATCCAGGCGAGGCCAGTAACGCGGGTCACCTCATGTACCGATTACGCAGTTTGGTGTACATGGGTTAATGAATGTGCACGAGCACATGGTCCGCATACACGTAGCCATCCCCAGTCACACGACATGGCATGTACATCATAATACACAATGTGTACTCATTTATTCTACACGACCAACCTTACAAAATAGGCCGTTGTACAATGGTAGTACCCGGGGTCAGACTACATGACGTGTAACTTTTCAACACACAGTGTAATTTTTTTAAAACGACATGGTCCTCTTGTTCACCGTATCATGGACATATTTCATTTTGGTTAGTTCCCCTTTTTCTCGTTTACCTGAAGGTCAGACATCTTATCCTTCTACAATAGTATGATCTCTTCAGCAGGACATTCTGTGATAGAGTCATTCATCCATCTGAGAGGCCCGAATCAAGATCCTATGTCCACTCCTGACCATAGGTAGAGTCCGTCAACGATGTGACCAACTTGACCGAGTGTCGATCCTCAACCTAGAAACTGAATTCTAGATGAGTCGCGGTATCTGCCATTGCTCTGGCAGTGATCCTCATCTTTGAATCATGATCTTTCCCACTCAGGAGTGTGTCTCCCTTAATGAGTGCAACAATCAATCAGAATATTCCCACTCAAGAGTGTGTCTCCCTAAATGAATGTAACTACCTCTCATGATGTTTCCCGATATACAGTACTTCTCAGACGGATGTCATCAGAGCTATAATAATCATGTATTGTGTTCTACCAAAATGATTGCTTCATAGAATCATTGAACTGATCCCCTAGCTGGGGTTATGTGATCCTGTGAATTGCCTCTAGACTATAGGTCTGGGTTTTGAGTATATCTGGTTTGAGATATATGATCTGTAGGCATATACTGTTCATAATTGACTGTACCTTTACTTTGTGTACTGCTTTACGATTTTCGGGATCCTTTAATGAGTATTATTATACTCACCCCTACACGGGCTTTGCCTGCACGTGTCATGTCTTATGAAGATGAGTTGCCTTTTGACAGAGCCCAGGGTGTACCAAGATAGGACCGAGCTTTGTGAGTTCCCTACAAGCCGAGGTGTTTCTGCGACCATGAGCAGCAGTCCTAGTACCTTTTGGGTTTTCTGTTGGACCTTCCAGTTTTCATACATTTTTCATGGTGGGATTTTATTCTATCCCAGTTTAATTTCAATACGTTACCTTTTGTCATACTCTGTTGGTTGGGTTTGGTTGTATCCCTGAATTTTTTCCTTATTGTTTTTATATTTCAGCATTTGTGGGCTTGGAGATGTGTGTGTGTGTACAGGTATTTAGTAAATTCCTCCCATGATTAGTAATATGCCTACTCGATACTAGTCACAAGTCCCTGGCCTATAGGAGGCAGGCTTGGGGAGTCCTAGGGTGGGCCCCACTATGATGGGTCATGACATCCATACCCAAATTATACAGGTATTATTTTGTTCATAAACTAACCATAGAGGTGCTAAGGTGTTAATAAAAGGAGATCACCTGAAGATGATGCATCATTTTTAATTAATTGATTCTATTTTATTTCTACTTACACGTCCTTCAAATCATAATGAACCATGATGAAATAATAAATATAATATCCTAAATATACATTGATGTTATTATGGTAATTTCATCACTTAAATCCTTCTCCAATTTAATGAAATATGAAATAAATTATTCATCCATGTGTATGGAGGACTACCCTCTCGAGAACTTGTATAATTCATTTTCCCTTACCAAATCACAAGAGTGGTTGTAATGATGAAATTAATGTTAATATTTGATATTATTGAAATATTTATATTTATGAAATAATAATATATACTTTATTTTCTTAATGTTCCTTGCACATTCAAATGATAACAACTTTCATGTGCATGTGTGTACTATCACCTCCATAATTGATGTGATTCATTTGTCATCCCCACATCACATGGATGATATATATAGGTATTTTTAAATTATTAATATGATATTAATGATATTAATATAATTTTCTAAATATAAAATTATATCTAAATACATTCCATCGTGTTCATTGGAAAATTGAAATGTCACTATCACAAGCGTATGACCTACCATTTCAATGATTATAATATTGTTAATTTATCATAACCATATATAAGATTTTTTAAAAGTAGAATTGATGTATGAAATTTTTTATTACGTCATTAATATTATTTTTCAGATGATTTCCTAATTCCACTTTAACTTTTTACAACATAATGAACTCATTTTTGTCTTCTGTTAATAATATCGACAAAACATCCGACATAAACTAATATAATTATAACATAATAATAAGTGAAATTAAAGGAAAAATAATGATTAAATTTTTCCCATGTAAGTAAATAATTACCATGTCGTAATTTTTTAGGATGACAATGATTGTACGAGATGATTCAGACTCAGTGTAAGGTACATTGTTAAAAAGTATTCTTTTATAGTTACACTTTCAATAATCTTTACAAAATCCAAAACGAATGTTTTTTAAAATATATGAATGTAACAAAATTTCTCACATTCTAGTCACATAAATTATTATATTTTTTGGTAAAAATCTTACAGTTTCATTTAAAAAAAATCATTTATGAGAGTGATTCTTCGTAAAAGTGAAATGAAATTTCAAAATGGAAAATTAATTTTCCACATGAATTTTATTTTATTAAAGATATATTTGGTATTATTATGTTTTGCTTCATGGTAATTTTTTATATGTAAGGGTTGTTATAGAAAAAACTACGTCTTTGTGATCACGTTATATCTCTTCAATGCATTTCCTGATGAGAAGGAGTTATTCAGGATTGGTTTCTCCTTAGAGGTTAAAGGAATATAATGTAGTGGGTAAACCAAAGGTAACAAAAAAGTTTACTCCATATGTATATGTGAAAGGTATGATAAATTTTAGAGTAATATTAAATTGATGCCAAATTTTTCCTATTTTATTTATGATTTATATGGAGTTTTTTTAGGAATCTTATCATTTCATGAGGTAATCTAAATATTTTATGTTTCATATGTGAAAATAGGATCCTTATGAAAATGTTATAATGGGTTTCAATTATTCTTGGACTAGGAGTTACATTATTTATATTAATATACCGTAGTGAAACTTTTGGCCATATCAAAAGTTTTAAAATGTATTTTAAGGGTTGTAAGGATTGGTATGACAAAAGAAGAATTCATGTTTAATGTTAAAATTACTTTAAATAAAGAGTAATATTGTTTTATTTTAAATGTTTTATAGTTCAAGTGAAATTGATACTATTTTAGTATTATCCAAATTATATTAATTTGGGATTTTTTGTAATAATGATGGAATATTTATATAAAACTATAATCCTAAAAATATCCACAATTTAAAAGAATGTAAAATCATGGATGAAACTCAACATTATTTACAGTTTTGGGATGGGATCATACATTTCTTGTAAACATGGTTAACGAGTAACCTAGTTGGGAATAATTTCACCAAATATCTTATAGTAACCTTAAAATAAAAATAAACTACATATTTCAATATTATTCATTGCTTTGGCCATTATTCAACCAACGTTTTCTTACAGGTGTCAAAAGATATTCCATTTAAAGAGACATTAAATCCAATAAAAATTATTGATGCAAATATTCACACATATATAATTTCCCATATATCTCATCCCTCAATGTTATTTCTTTAATAGATAAATGGTTCTTGTGTTATTAATAACTATTAGATTTTATAAAGGTATTATCAACAAATAAAATATTATATCATAATAGAATAATATATTCATCAAATCCATAAACACTGAGAGCACATATTTCAATAAAAAAGAAATTGATGGGATCTCATATACCCATAACAAATATGAAATGTCATATTGGGTATATAATAATATATAAATTATAATTGATGATATAAAATGAATATGAATTTTTTAATAGTAATTATATCATTGAATTTGGTCAAATAGATCATAAATGCGTAAAAAGTAGTACAATTCATTAATAGTAATGGCCTCAATCTCCCTAAAAGGACAGCACAACCTCATAAGCCTATCGATATTCGTTATAAAGAGAATTAGTTCTAAAAATTTCTATCTACATGGAAACTATAATATCTTATCAAAAAACTCATGTATTTCCTTATTTTATTCCACAAATTCTATTGTATCCATTCTATATGGAGCCACATATATGTGTTTTTAATCTAAGAAGACATTTTATGGTGAATTGAACATCTATACATGATAGATAATAAAGTAATTACTATATAAAAACTTAAATGTAATAAGAAAAAAATTAATATGTAATTAATTATTATAGAACAATTCTCTTTTCATGATTATATCATTCATATATTTTTTCAAATGTGGTTCCTAACAAAAATAATGAATTGATGTCACTCCTATAAGAATAATGCAATCATCACTAGCCTTATAAATTCAAATATCATTATTCAAGTAATACATTCATTTATTATATTGAGATAAACAACTTACCCCATGATTTATGTTTAATTACACCATATTTATAATAATCATGTTAAAAAATGGACATCATTCATTGAATTAAATAGATATAGCCTAATATATTTTTTTTCAATAAGATATTTCACTAATTGTTTTCATTAAATAATTCATAATTATTGTAATTGTAGATTATTCAATACTTTTATCTATATATATCAAAATAATTGTTTTTGTAGATATATAATCAATTAATTTATTTACTATATTTGAAATTATGATCAAAGTTTCTATTATAACATCATTTAGAATATCAAAATATTTTATAGCTATTTAATATTTCTTAAATTTCTAGCTTGGAGTCTTTTGTGGTATATTCCACTGATTATGAATGAATTTTTTATAGTATTCTTCCACCATCATGAAATTTATGCATTGATCATTAAAATCATACCTATTTAATTTTCACTCATGTCATTTATGTCCGTTATCATTAAACATGAAACTAACTCCCATGAGCTTCGAGCAAGAACTAATGGATTTCCATCCAAAATTATTTCATATCTAAAATTTTACCCTTCCCATAATTTATTTTTCTAAATTTTCTTTCCCATTTATCACGTTATTATGGTGGTTTAATTAGAATATATTTTACATTATGAGAACATAATCATTATTGATAGCAAATTTAACTATTAACTAAAATAAAGAAATGATTGGGAGACTATGATCTTTTGAAGGATTGGATTTAGATCATCAAACAAGTGGTTAATATTACTTTTTGGATTAATTATATATTCTATATAATGTCATCAACTCCCTGTAATGGTCTAATACGTAGTAGTATTTTCATATTCCTTTTATCTTAAATTTATGAATTTACCCTTTATGTTATCGATTTTCTCAAAAAGAAAAATTTTCCATAAAAATAATGGATTTTAATTTTTTCATTAGGTTATTTATATCTCATCTCCAGTGGTATTTTTAATCAACAACCACTATTTATTTTCATCTATAATTTTTTTATTTATAACAAAAATAACCCTCCGTATAAAAATATATTCCAAGCACTGAATTTTTTAATTGATATTTTATCAATTAATTTTCAATAAAATTATTTAGAGGATTCATTTAAAGAAATAGGTTTATACCTCATGAATAAAATATAATTTTGGTACACCTTATATTGGGGAAAAATTTTTATCCATACAAGCAAGGTAATTATCTATAACCTAATTCAACTCCACTAATATAATGATAATTTTCTCAACATTATCAACTACTACGTTTGTTTTCTTATTAGAGAAATCCCAAAATTGATTATGGGTGTTGGTATAGTTTTTAATTCTTCGGTGATGAAAATTTTTTAAATAATATAATGTACTAATTATATAATGAATTTCACTCTGAATTATGAATCATACTATATAATTCTTATGCACTTATTAATAATGTGTCAGCTATTCTAACTATTCTATAAAAATTTTAATAAATACTTATGATTTTGTCATAATGATTTTAATCTATCTATACTAATATAATTTTTTTGAGGTTTTCATTACACTAACTTGAATAAAAAATTAAAATACCTAACTCCAGGTATATTGAGTTTTAGGGTGCCTCTTTAATTAGTAGAATATTTAATAGTCTCTTGAGAATATATACATAACTTATCATAATAAAACATTTCATCTAAATTAAATTATTATAATAGATAGTATAGTATTACTCCTATATAGCATAACCTTATATCATTCATAGGATTCATCATTATTTCTGGGGATGTGGGGGTAAAATAATTCTCAATGTGTGTTAGTATTCCCAATGTGTGTGTAGTACATATTGAAAACACAATGAAAATACACATATATAGAAATATGATACCAAACACTCAATCCCAGCCTATGAGTCCTCTTATAAACCACTAACTCATAACACTTCATCCTTTTCTACTACCTAAAAATGAATAACGCAACACAAAAAAACAACATACCACATTTCACATTCCAAACCATTTTCATTTTACAATTTTCATTTTGTTAATCAAATCAGCCCAAACAATTCCATGCATTTTTAAAATATACACATTACATTAATCACTATCCCAAAATCTATGAATCACACACCAGTGGAAACCTAGGAACAACAATTTTAGAAGTTGGTGATCTTGATAAATAAAATAATGTCCACATTAATGATATATCATACCAAAACCATTACAAAGTGTAATCATTATACATGGTACTCATGGAGAAACTCTGGGTGACACACCCCTTCAAGATATATCATATATCGATATCTAGGTATGAGGTGGATCTTTTTGCATCTTTTTAATAGAGAATAAATCATATCAACTGCAACCCTCCTTCTTAAAATTTATCCCTCCCAATCTATCATTCCATCTAAAACATGCCCCACTCATGAACATATCCACCAACACCCAACCAGATCTACCACCCCACTGGAAAATCATGTGACATCCATATTTCAATATCCCTAGAACCAACTCAATGTGCACTGTAACACCCGAGACTTTTATGTTATATAAATCATCAAAGGAATCTTTTTCTACACAACACTTGCTTGGCTTGCTTTACACGCAATCGCGACCTTCCTCGATAGCTTGCGTCGTACGCAATACCGAGTTTCACTAAACAACAATATGCTATTAAAACTAGCCGTTATGAATAGTAATAACCACTTTTTGAATTTTTATAAATTTTATTTTTCAAAATGGACTTCATTTTTGGACTCTGAATATCGAAATTAGCCTAGGGTGAAATTTTGGTATTTTTCTGAAAACTTTCAATTTTTGATGAATAGTGAAACCACTAAGTGGTAGGTTAAAAACTGAATTTTGCATAAAACTTAATTTTACCGCTTCTGTGAATGGAATTTCAAAAATCCGAGAGACACGGTTAATATCAAGGACTAAAATGTGGTTCAATGAGATGAAAATAATTTTTTGGTGAATAGTAACTTTTTACTATTTTTACCGCGGTTAATAGTAAATAGGGTAACTAAGGGTAAATATGATATTAATATTACCCTAACACATGTCCTAATTCTATTGGACAAGTGTAATTCGACCAAAAACAAACTTAGAAATAAAATATGACCATTTAGGCCCACTTGGATTAGATTAGGACATTTATTATTAATTTATTTAAAGAAGGGTTAAAATAGTTAAAATCAAAGTTTAATAAGTAAATAATTTTTAATATAGGGTTATACATAAGATAAATTCGATTGTAAATATTCATTAGAAAGCTAAAAAGATTTCCTACATGATGGTATTTTATTTGTAATTTTTAGACATTAAATAATTTAATTTATTTATGACATAATGATGATACAGTAATTATCTTATTAATGAAATATTGACATAATTGATGTTATAAACACCAAAATAAATATAATTTGAGACTTTTTATGAATTCCACTAATTTTCTAGGTTACTATGATATATTAGTATTGATTTAATCAACTTGGTTCGAACATATAATTCTGTTATGACTTTCAAACAAATCATATATCAAATAGTGTCAAAATTGACACAAAATAGTTTTTTTAAATCAAATATTATATTATTAATTGTTATTTTATTCCTAAAAATCTAAGGTTCGGCCAAATGACTTAGATAAGGATATATATATTAATAATAAACAATTTGGGGTTCTTTTGGCATGTTATAGTAAGTGTATTAACCATATAGTGAAAGAAAACAAAAAGACATGGTAAAAGTTAAATTATTTAACTTAGAGTTAAATTTAATTGATAAGGTTAAAATAATATCCTAAACTTGTCTAAATTCTATTGGTTGATAGGATTTCGACCCATCCCCACTTTAGCTTCGAAATAAGACCCTTTGGAACCATTATAAACCGATTTTGACTTTAATATAAAATAATATTTTGAGATATTCCTAAGGTGCCCCTCTCCTCCCTTATAAAAGGGCACCTCCTCCCCCTCCTCCTCACACCAATTTGAGCACTCAAGCTCGGCCAACCCCTGCCATTTTCCATTCTCCACTTCCCTAGAATAATCCTAGAGGTCCTGGTCTTCTCCAAAGACCAATCTTAGTTCCTTAAGTGGAGGATTCAAAAAGGCGTTCCAAAGAAGAGGTAATATCCATTACCGATCTTTTCAATTTCTTTCTTCTTCAACTTCTTCTTCTTTAGTTGTTTCATGATAAAGTAATAACATCAGTATTACTTACATACTGATATGTTATTATAAATATGAAACAACCCTAATTCACCTTCTATCCATCCTACGGAAAAAATGAAATCACCGCGCGTGCGTACGTACGGAATACCGTCTCCACGCCGTGGTGTAATCTACTTTCCACCATCACCTTACAAGGATGGGTATAATGGTGTAATGAGTAACTATATATGATTATTATTAAGTAATATTGATACTGAAATAATATATATATAAACTCCAATACAATTCCACGATCATAGGAACGATATCATCACTCGTGCGTACGTACGGAATACCGTCTCCACGATGTGATGCGACTCGTTCTACATGATCTTCATTTCATAATGATTGTATAAATGAATTGAATGAATGAATATGGTATATACTACACTAATACCATTATGGAAATGAATTATCTATAACCTAAATATAAGAATAAGAATTTATTCGACAAAACACGCATAAGAACAAAAAGTTATAAAGACCCGAGTAACAAGTAACAATGAAATATTACTAACAAGAAGCTAATAATATGACCATATATGATCTCATATCAATATGTATGATTCTGGACTAAGTCAATAACATTATTTAAACCATTATACAGGAGCTTCGGACACGTACAAAGCTAATCGGACCTAAGGTAAGGGAAATATCTCAATCTCATTTTTATCCGAGATTGTTTATTCGTAAGTATTTACTGGGGTGTATTTTATCGTCCACATCCATGTTCCCTCAATATGTAATATTGTTTCCATCCACATGAAATAGTTTAAATCGAATTTTACCCTTAGGTGAGTTTTTAGTAAAGAATATGAAAGGAATCTTTTGTCGTTTTTCCGTACGAGGTACTTTTTGACTTTTCCGACAAAAGTACGAAGAATGTTTTTTTTAACTTATACGGCATGAATGGATTTTTAAAACATTACTTCAAAGAAGCTTCCTTTACAAGTTTTCAAGTTTATTTTTAGTCAACTTCTTTTATTTTAAAGTTGTATGACATGTTATGAAAGGAAAAATGTTTTTGAAGAAGAAAGGATATTTTCCTCAAGAATTCAATTCAAGTGTTTTATCAAAATTATTTTCCATCTAAGATAATAAAGGGTTCTGTTTCTATCCATATTTTTACATTGGTTTGACTATGTTGTTATGGAATTATGTTTATGAATTTTTTTATCATATATGAATTGATTTATGATGTCATGATGTTTCAAGAATCCCATTTTTGTTACATGTGTTATGCGATGATGTATGATTATGTGGCACACATAAGAAAGGATTCATTATAAGATGGGTGGGACCTATATCTCCCTCCAATGCATTGGGTAAAGATTTTATATCTCATGAGATAGACATGGCTGGAACGGAAGGTTATTTCGGTTCAGTGATACAGGACTGAAACGAGGAGTGAACTCGGTTCAGAAAGGGACTTTGTCCACTAAGATAGTCTTGGCAATGAGTCATGACTAACAAGAAATGATCTCCATGATTATGTGTGCATGCCACAAAGTTTCAAGTTTTATGTTATGATTTTGGGGATCTCATTTTCACTTCTATGATTTATTCCATGTTAAGATATTATGATCTCTTTTGCAGGTTTTGATTTTCATAAAGATATGATATGATTTTTATTTCCTTTATTTGCCCTTGCTGAGCATTTGAGCTCACCCTTTTATGTTTTCTTTTCCCCAGGTCAGGAAGATGGATATTAAGTAGAATATGCTAAAAGGGACCCTAGATATGATGAAATAAATGGGAGACACTGTAGAAGATTTGTGAACCAGTTGTTTATGTTTCCCAGTTTCTAAAGACACTATACCTATACGGTCCTTTGTGGTTTTGTCATATGTTGTAATAAGTGTGCTTCAATTTTGAAGTATTAACAATGTATGTAAAGTGTGGGTCGTTATAGTTGGTATCAAAGGAAAGGTATAGTCAACCTTTGGAAACTAGGATGTGAAAGCCTTAGTAAGAACCCTAAGGATAAGTCTAAGCATAGAACACAATCTTAGTGTTTTAGAAATGGCCTTGAATAACCTAGGATAAGACCTTAAGCATGAAAATTTTATTCTTGAATTATGTGGTTTCCTATTATAATTAGTGTTGCTCACACTATTCTTCTTGGTTTTAGTCAATGGCTGGAACCCGAAGGAACCGTGTTAATGCGGAATGCGATGGGCAATGCAATGATTGTCCCCCTGAGCAACCAAACGATATGGGAGCTGGAATGCAAAATCTTGTAGCCATGCTCACACAACTTTCTCAAGCTATGAATCATGCAGGATTTCCAAACGAACAAAGGAGGGAGCAACATTCTGTTGAATCCTTCATGAGGCAGCGTCCACCATCTTTCAGCGGGTCTACTGATCCATTAGTTGCTGAACAATGGATTAGTACTACTGAAAAGATATTTTCAGTTCTTCAATGTTCTGAGCATGATAAAGTCATCCTAGCAGTGTATCGTTTGGAAGGAGATGCGGATCAATGGTGGAATCTTGTTAAGAATACGAGGCAAAGGGATGAAATTGAGTCTATGGAATGGGATGAGTTCAAGAACTTATTTTTCAATAAGTACTTCCCTCGTATTCTCCGAACAAAGATGGAGAAAGAGTTCCTTGAACTGAAGCAAAGGGATGATGAATCTGTTAGTACCTATGAAGCAAATTTTACAAGACTTGCAAGGTACGCTTCTGGTATTATTATCCAACCTGAGAGTAAGATCGATCGATTCTTTAGTGGCTTAAAACCAAGTCTTCGAAGGGCGTTAGCCATAAGGGACTTCAATAGCTACGAGGAAATCGTTCGATGTGCTCTCAAAGTCGAGATGGAGATTGGAGTAACCCATCAGTCCCATGGGTTTGATAAGAAGAGGAAGATGGAATTCAAAGAAAAATCTAAAGAGCACACAGAAAAGAAGATGAACTTTCCCTTATGCTCAAAGTGTGGAAAGAAACATGGAGGGAGTTGTCTTAAAGGGACAAGTAAATGTTTTAAATGTGGAAAGGAAGGTCATCGGGCATTTGAATGCCGTGATAATGGGAAGAAGATATCTAATGATTCAAACAAAGGAAGGGATACACAGAATGAACCTGCTACACTTCAATGTTTCAAGTGCAAGGAGATGGGGCATTATGCCAATCAATGCCCAAATCCAAGGGTTGATGATGATGGTCGACGTCAACAAAATATTAAGGCTAAAGACAAAGGAAAGTCACATGCAATTTCTATCAGCGATGTGGAGTACGATAACGATGTGGTGAAAGGTACACTTACCATCCACTCTAAAGTAGCAAATGTTTTATTTGATTCTGGATCCACCCACTCTTTTATTTCTGAAAAATTTTCTAAGGGTATCACCGTATTACCTCAACAATTAGATGTTGAGTTAGCCGTGACAACACCTAATGGCACATCAATCGCATCAAAAGTTTATAATTCTTCTCCGATCGAAGTTTGTGGGAAAGTGCTTCCTGCAAATCTTGTGATCCTTCCTTTAGTGGAATTTGATGTGATTCTTGGCATGGATTGGCTTTCTCTACATGGAGCTCATATCAATTGCCAAAGAAGGGAAGTCACATTTCATATTCCAGATCAATCTACGATCGTCTATCAATGCAAGGATGAACATAACCTTCCAGTGGAAATTTCTTCCATCTTATGGGTATTGATTCCACTAAATGAAGGTTATTTATCTCAAATGGTTGGTGAGAAACTCACGATTAAGAATATGCCCATTGTACGGGAGTTTGATGATGTCTTTCCAGAGGAATTGCCGGGTCTTCCACCAAATCGTGAAGTTGAGTTTTCAATAGAACTCGTACCGGGTGCTTTGCCTATTTCAAAGACACCTTATAGAATGGCCCCAATTGAGTTGCAGGAATTGAAGAAGAAACTCCAAGAGAATCTTGATAAGGGATTCATACGCCCTAGTGCGTCACCTTGGGGAGCACCTGTTCTATTTGTTAAGAAGAAAGATGGATCAATGAGACTCTGCATTGATTATCGAGAACTTAACAAGATCACTATCAAGAACAAATATCCTCTCCCACGCATTGATGACTTATTTGACCAACTACGCGAAGCTCAATACTTTTCCAAGATTGATCTTCGTTCAGGGTATCATCAATTAAGGGTCAAAAGGGAGGATATACCAAAGACGGCTTTCCGTACAAGGTATGGACACTATGAATTTATAGTGATGCCATTTGGTCTTACTAATGCCCCTGCTATCTTTATGGATCTAATGAATAGAGTCTTTAGAGACTATCTTGATCAATTTGTGGTAGTCTTTATAGACGATATTCTTGTCTATTCAAAGAGCAAGGAAGAGCATGAAGATCACTTGAGAATTATATTGAAGACCCTGAGAAAAGAGAAGCTTTATGCCAAATTTACCAAGTGTGAATTTTGGCTTCAAAAAGTTGCATTTTTGGGTCACATAATCTCAAAAGAGGGGATATCTGTGGATCCAGCAAAAACAGAGGTTATCGAAAGATGGTCAAGACCAACAACAGTAACTGAGATCCGAAGTTTTCTTGGTTTGGCTGGATATTATCGACGTTTTGTAAAAGATTTTTCACGGTTATCTAATCCTCTCACCAAGTTGACTCGGAAAGGAGTTAAGTTTTCCTGGACAGAGGAATGTGAAGAGAATTTCAAGGAGTTGAAAAGAAGGTTATCCAGTGCACCTGTGCTCACACTACCTTGTAGTGGAGAAAGGTTTGTGATCTACAGTGATGCATCCAAGAAGGGATTGGGGTGTGTTCTTATGCAAAATGATATGGTGATAGCTTATGCCTCACGACAGTTGAAAATCCATGAGCAAAATTACCCAACACATGATTTGGAGTTGGCTGCGGTAATCTTTGCATTAAAGATTTGGAGGCATTACCTTTATGGTGAAAGGTGTGATATTTATACTGATCATAAAAGTTTAAAGTATATTTTCACACAAAAGGAGTTGAATATGCGCCAAAGAAGATGGTTGGAGCTGATTAATGATTATGACTGCTCAATCCATTACCACCCTGGGAAAGCAAACAAGGTGGCAGATGCATTAAGTCGACAAGACCATGCTAGTTTATCCATGATGAGGATCAAAAAAGATCCAATATTTATGGATTTACAAAGGATGGATCTTGGAATTATAATGGAAGGGGAAAAATCTTATCTTTCTCAAATGAATGTTCAACCATCTATACATGTGAAGATTAAAGAGGCACAGAAAGAAGATGTCGAGTTACAAAAGAAGGTGAGAAATGTTCCTGAATTCAACCTTGATTGTGATGGGATAATAAAGTTCAGGAATCGGGTTTGTGTTCCTCCCATCCCCGAATTAAAGAAAGAGCTGCTGGATGAGGCTCATAGTTCTTCATTCTCTATTCATCCTGGAAGCACGAAGATGTATAGGGACCTGAAAGAGTACTTCTGGTGGGATGGCATGAAAAGAGATGTTGCTGAATATGTCTCTCGATGCTTGGTTTGTCAACAAGTTAAAGCTGAGAGACAGAAGTCTAAGGGGATGTTACAACCATTACCCATACCCGAATGGAAATGGGAAAACATCACTATGGACTTTGTCACAGGACTTCCTAGAACATCCAAAGGAAATAATGCTATCTGGGTCATAGTTGATCGTCTTACAAAGTCTGCACACTTCATTGCTATTAGAGAGGATTTCTCTCTAGATCAGCTTGCCAGGATATATGTAAAGGAAGTGGTAAGATTGCATGGAGTACCACTTTCTATTATATCTGATCGGGATCTGAGATTTACCTCGAAGTTCTGGCGAAGTCTTCAGCATACTCTGGATACAGAGTTGAGTTTCAGCACTGCTTATCATCCCCAGACAGACGGTCAGTCTAAGAGAACAATTCAAACCCTAGAAGATATGTTGAGAGCTTGCTCTATGGATTTCAAAGGAGGTTGGGATCAACACCTACCATTGGTGGAATTTTCTTATAATAATAGCTTTCACTCCAGTATTCAAATGGCTCCTTATGAAACTCTCTATGGAAAGAAATGCAGGACTCCAACTTGCTGGGATGAAGTTGGGGAAAGAAAGCTATTAGGACCTGATCTCGTTGATGAAATGGCAGAAAAGGTCAGATCTATTCAACAACACATAAGAGCAGCTCAGAGTCGACAGAAAAGTTATGCCAACAACCGAAGAAAAGACCTAGAGTTTGAAGTGGGTGATAAAGTGTTCTTACGAATATCTCCCTGGAAGAGGGTTATGAGATTTGGAAAGAAGGGGAAGTTGAGCCCTAGATATATCGGTCCTTTCGAAATACTGGATCGTGTTGGGAAGGTAGCTTACCGATTGGCGCTTCCACCGAATCTCTCTCAAGTTCACGATGTGTTCCATGTATCTCTCCTGAGAAAGTACATACCAGATCCTTCACATGTACTCAGCTCAGAAGTTGTACCGCTGGAGCAAGATCTTTCTTATGAAGAACAGCCGATAGAGATTCTGGATCGTAGCGAAAAAGTCCTACGAAACAAAACCACTCGCTTGGTGAAAGTTTTATGGAGGAACCACCAACTTGAAGAAGCTACATGGGAGCTTGAGGATATGATGAGGGAGAAGTATCCTCATTTGTTTGTTGCAAAGTGACGAATTTCGAGGGCGAAATTCTTTTTAAGGGGGGTAGAATGTAACACCCGAGACTTTTATGTTATATAAATCATCAAAGGAATCTTTTTCTACACAACACTTGCTTGGCTTGCTTTACACGCAATCGCGACCTTCCTCGATAGCTTGCGTCGTACGCAATACCGAGTTTCACTAAACAACAATATGCTATTAAAACTAGCCGTTATGAATAGTAATAACCACTTTTTGAAATTTTATAAATTTTATTTTTCAAAATGGACTTCATTTTTGGACTCAGAATATCGAAATTAGCCTAGGGTGAAATTTTGGTATTTTTCTGAAAACTTTCAATTTTTGATGAATAGTGAAACCACTAAGTGGTAGGTTAAAAACTGAATTTTGCATAAAACTTAATTTTACCGCTTCTGTGAATGGAATTTCAAAAATCCGAGAGACACGGTTAATATCAAGGACTAAAATGTGGTTCAATGAGATGAAAATAATTTTTTGGTGAATAGTAACTTTTTACTATTTTTACCGCGGTTAATAGTAAATAGGGTAACTAAGGGTAAATATGATATTAATATTACCCTAACACATGTCCTAATTCTATTGGACAAGTGTAATTCGACCAAAAACAAACTTAGGAATAAAATATGACCATTTAGGCCCACTTGGATTAGATTAGGACATTTATTATTAATTTATTTAAAGAAGGGTTAAAATAGTTAAAATCAATGTTTAATAAGTAAATCATTTTTAATATAGGGTTATACATACGATAAATTCGAATGTAAATATTCATTAGAAAGATAAAAAGATTTCCTACATGATGGTATTTTATTTGTAATTTTTAGACATTAAATAATTTAATTTATTTATGACATAATGATGATGCAGTAATTATCTTATTAATGAAATATTGACATAATTGATGTTATAAACACCAAAATAAATATAATTTGAGACTTTTTATGAATTCCACTAATTTTCTAGGTTACTATGATATATTAGTATTGATTTAATCAACTTGGTTCGAAAATATAATTCTGTTATGACTTTCAAACAAATCATATATCAAATAGTGTCAAAATTGACACAAAATAGTTTTTTTAAATCAAATATTATATTATTAATTGTTATTTTATTCCTAAAAATCTACGGTTCGGCCAAATGACTTAGATAAGGATATATATATTAATAATAAACAATTTGGGGTTCGTTTGGCATGTTATAGTAAGTGTATTAACCATATAGTGAAAGAAAACAAAAAGACATGGTAAAAGTTAAATTATTTAACTTAGAGTTAAATTTAATTGATAAGGTTAAAATAATATCCTAAACTTGTCTAAATTCTATTGGTTGATAGGATTTCGACCCATCCCCACTTTAGCTTCGAAATAAGACCCTTTGGAACCATTATAAACCGATTTTGACTTTAATATAAAATAATATTTTGAGATATTCCTAAGGTGCCCCTCTCCTCCCTTATAAAAGGGCACCTCCTCCCCCTCCTCCTCACACCAATTTGAGCACTCAAGCTCGGCCAACCCCTGCCATTTTCCATTCTCCACTTCCCTAGAATAATCCTAGAGGTCCTGGTCTTCTCCAAAGACCAATCTTAGTTCCTTAAGTGGAGGATTCAAAAAGGCGTTCCAAAGAAGAGGTAATATCCATTACCGATCTTTTCAATTTCTTTCTTCTTCAACTTCTTCTTCTTTAGTTGTTTCATGATAAAGTAATAACATCAGTATTACTTACATACTGATATGTTATTATAAATATGAAACAACCCTAATTCACCTTCTATCCATCCTACGGAAAAAATGAAATCACCGCCCGTGCGTACGTACGGAATACCGTCTCCACGCCGTGGTGTAATCTATTTTCCACCATCACCTTACAAGGATGGGTATAATGGTGTAATGAGTAACTATATATGATTATTATTAAGTAATATTGCTACTGAAATAATATATATATAAACTCCAATACAATTCCACGATCATAGGAACGATATCATCACTCGTGCGTACGTACGGAATACCGTCTCCACGATGTGATGCGACTCGTTCTACATGATCTTCATTTCATAATGATTGTATAAATGAATTGAATGCATGAATATGGTATATACTACACTAATACCATTCTGGAAATGAATTATCTATAACCTAAATATAAGAATAAGAATTTATTCGACAAAACACGCATAAGAACAAAAAGTTATAAAGACCCGAGTAACAAGTAACAATGAAATGTTACTAACAAGAAGCTAATAATATGACCATATATGATCTCATATCAATATGTATGATTCTGGAATAAGTCAATAACATTATTTAAACCATTATACAGGAGCTTCGGACACGTACAAAGCTAATCGGACCTAAGGTAAGGGAAATATCACAATCTCATTTTTATCCGAGATTGTTTATTCGTAAGTATTTACTGGGGTGTATTTTATCATCCACATCCATGTTCCCTCAATATGTAATATTGTTTCCATCCACTTGAAATAGTTTAAATCGAATTTTACCCTTAGGTGAGTTTTTAGTAAAGAATATGAAAGGAATCTTTTGTCGTTTTTCCGTACGAGGTACTTTTTGACTTTTCCGACAAAAGTACGAAGAATGTTTTTTTTAACTTATACGGCATGAATGGATTTTTAAAACATTACTTCAAAGAAGATTCCTTTACAAGTTTTCAAGTTTATTTTTAATCAACTTCTTTTATTTTAAAGTTGTATGACATGTTATGAAAGGAAAAATGTTTTTGAAGAAGAAAGGATATTTTCCTCAAGAATTCAATTCAAGTGTTTTATCAAAATTATTTTCCATCTAAGATAATAAAGGGTTCTGTTTCTATCCATATTTTTACATTGGTTTGACTATGTTGTGATGGAATTATGTTTATGAATTCCTTTATCATATATGAATTGATTTATGATGTCATGATGTTTCAAGAATCCCATTTTTGTTACATGTGTTATGCGATGATGTATGATTATGTGGAACACATAAGAAAGGATTCATTATAAGATGGGTGGGACCTATATCTCCCTCCAATGCATTGGGTAAAGATTTTATATCTCATGAGATAGACATGGCTGGAACGGAAGGTTATTTCGGTTCAGTGATACAGGACTGAAACGAGGAGTGAACTCGGTTCAGAAAGGGACTTTGTCCACTAAGATAGTCTTGGCAATGAGTCATGACTAACAAGAAATGATCTCCATGATTATGTGTGCATGCCACAAAGTTTCAAGTTTTATGTTATGATTTTGGGGATCTCATTTTCACTTCTATGATTTATTCCATGTTAAGATATTATGATCTCTTTTGCAGGTTTTGATTTTCATAAAGATATGATATGATTTTTATTTCCTTTATTTGCCCTTGCTGAGCATTTGAGCTCACCCTTTTATGTTTTCTTTTCCCCAGGTCAGGAAGATGGATATTAAGTAGAATATGCTAAAAGGGACCCTAGATATGATGAAATAAATGGGAGACACTGTAGAAGATTTGTGAACCAGTTGTTTATGTTTCCCAGTTTCTAAAGACACTATACCTATGCGGTCCTTTGTGGTTTTGTCATATGTTGTAATAAGTGTGCTTCAATTTTGAAGTATTAACAATGTATGTAAAGTGTGGGTCGTTATATGCACAATGGTTATCAACCAAATCAAAAAATAAACAAATGAAAAAATATTTATATTGACAAAGGAATACAATTTTTAATTCTACTTATTAATACATGGGTTATCACAAACACTTTATGATCCTACAGTATCCATCATTAGTTGATTTTATGTGGTTAACCAATTTTCATATATAAATATATAAAAAAACAAAAATTTAATCATTACAAAAACCATAATGGGTGACAATATGTTCTCCCAATGTCCACGATTTTTATTCCATATTCATAAATTTAAAATCTAAATATCAACCAAAATAGTCAAACATCAAGAACATGTGTCACTTTTTCAAGACCTGTATTAATTGATTAAAAAATGGTTTAATTATATTTATTTATATGGATAAAAATATATTTGACAGGGTAAAATTCATATACCTGAACCCCATGATACAAAATTATGAGATACATAAGAGAAACCTACCTAGAAGAATGGGATATTTTAACTTCCCAGTTCTACCAAAATAGGGGTGTGGGTGCAGTTCAAAATTTTCTAGGGAATCAAAAAACAACTACAGGACCATTGTACTAGACTATTGGGTGAAGACTGGTTTGGTGTGTCTCATATCAAGATGAATCAATAAATAATAGTTATTGAAAATGATATCTCCAGACCCGTAAAATATTTATATATTCACATGTTTTGAAAGAGTTTTTATTTCCCATTAAATGAGGATCTGGCCAAGAGCATGCATTTTGACAAATTGAAAACCTTCTCACTCTTCTGGAAGTTAATATAGTATTTATGGTATTTTAGTCTATCTCAATGACATATAATACAGAACTAAATATATTTTAAATCAAAGAAAATGTCCAAAGGGAAAATCTAGAATAATATGGAATCATTGTTCTTGCGACACTAAAGGACGAGGCAATTCTTGAAGAGGCACAATTTGATGAGGTATTGTCAAGGAAAGACCTCTAGAATAAGTAACACCAATTGAGGCACCACTAGATGAGATACCATTAGGGAGACACCGTTGGGTATGACAACACCTTAAAACCTACTGTAAGGTGTGAGGTACCACCAGGCGATGAACCACTGGGTGATCGAATGCCAGTAAGTGACCACCAGGATGAAACACTACTATTGAGCCACCGTTGGGGTGAGATACCACCTAGGTGGTACACCTCTAGGGTGAAACCACTAAGGGTACACCTCTTGGGTGACACTACCTTGGAGAGATACTTCCAGTATTTTCAACTTCTAGGTTTAATATACAATGGTATCACCATAATGATGATACAATTGGAACCAGAAATCGATGGCGTGAGGTATCTCCATTATGATACAGCATTTGAAAACATCAGAAAACATGGAATGCTTTCAAAGTGATGAAATGAGAAACATTGACCTCCCAGAAAACATCAAGCACTAGATTACCACAATATAATGGACCAGAGAGGTTTTTTCTATTACACTAGAGACATCTCAAACTACTCTCACCCTCGGGAATTAGAAAAAACCCAGAATTAAATGGGTAGAAGGGTCAAAACTAACATTGAATAGAGATACATCACAAAATATCACTACACATGAAACATCACTATCATCCAAACACATACTCATTCAATGATAGACCAACCTAGGATTTTTTTAATTTATAGTGGAAACCCTTATATTAAAAACACATCCTCCAAAATCATCTAACAATTCTCTATCATGAAAACCCAAATGCCTGTAGAATTCACTTCATAACTAAAAAACCACACTATTCCGAACACACGTCCCATGTAATTCCACCGTCCATGTCCTGATATTATCCACTATGGGTAACACTAACTTTCCCATACATGTTTAATCATGTCGAAATTAATGTGGCTTGATTGGTAATCGAGTCCCCCACCGCTTCTCATGGCATCACTCTATCACTATTAAAAACTAAATGAAAAATTTCTCATGACATAATCAACAAGGTTAAAACATCTCATTATAAATAAAAGAATATAAGTAATGATAAATAAACACTATGTACATGGCATGCATCTGTGTATCTTTCTCCCATTTTCCCTCCATGCTACCCAACACACAAACCAAATGAATGGTCCGTCCACACAACACATTCTCTACATAATATCCAATCTATACTATATTATCAACAGAAATCATATCAACCTCAATATCCAACTCTCCATAGTCAATGACACTGTATTAAATGTGAAGATACCGAAGATTCAAATAGATGTGAAATACATCGGTGTTACTTACCAAATGTAGTGGAAACACCAACTGGTATGCCACCACACATACTCTCCCGAACTCCTCAAAGGGTCCGATGAACATGGGAGAAATCTTAATCACTATTACAATCCTCTATTTCACATGTCGATTAGAAAAACTCAAGAACATGGGGTCCCTAACAACAGAATCTAGGGGCCTCCTTCTATGATCACCATATGAATTATTCTGGTCCAATGTTTCTTTCATCCATTCACAATAAAACTAAACCTTTTCCATCATTCATTGAACCACTTCAGGAACATGACTATCTATCTTCTGATCCACCATCCAACAAAAGAGATAATAACATGGAATTCTATAATGAATCCTTAAACGGGGCAATGATAATGGCAGAGTCATAGATTTTTCTATAGGAAATCTCTACCAAAGGCATCTTTCGAAAATAAGAACCACCAAAATCCAAGATGCACATCGACAAAATATCCACTAATACAAGGATAGTATGTTTGTTCTTCCAATATTTCTATGAGTGGATGGATGTTTTGAGGCATAACTGAGTGCCAAAGGCACCCCAAAATCCCCTTGAGACCTGTGAGGTAAACCATGTATCCCAATATGAGACACTGGACCAAGGAACTCCACCAAACCTCAACACTCCCTCTACACACCAAAAATCAATGGAATCTATTTTCCCAAACACCTTAATCTCAATGAAGTGTGAATATTTCATGAACCGTTCCATTATCACCTAGATAGCATCATAGCCTTCTTGAGAACTGGGTAACACTATGATGTAATAAATCCGAATGTCATCATATTTCCACCATAGAATGTCTATGGGCTAAAAACCCACCAGGAACACGATTCAAGGCCTTTACCTGTTGGAAAACAAAGAAATTTTCCACAAACAATTTTACTTATTGTTTCATCATGGGACACTAAAATGGAATCTCCAACAAATAATACTTCTATTTTTGTCTTTTATGTACCTCAAAAGTTGATATTTGAGACTCAAAAAGAACACTACTATGAATTTATATATGTGAAAACTACATTACATGAAAAAAATCTAGTTTTGAATGTCCTACGAGAAACACTCTCGAGAATTACCATGGCCAACATGGTCACAAAACACCTCTTCCTCTGAGTATCCACACTGAGACTCATCCACCAACAATACCATAGAAGACTGTACCATCATCTGAAACAAATATCATTTACCACCATCCACTCTTTTATCTATTTTTAAGCCTTCATACTCCTTAATTTCTTTCCATGCATCTGCAGATTCCTTAACACCCTCATTCAAAAAAAATATTTTTGTAGAATTTTTCATGAAATTTTACATTATAGAGGTATAAGAAACCTCAAAATTATATTTATGGAAATACAATAACCACCTACACATTCATAGATTCAGGTCACATTTGAAAAAGATTGATCCCAAACTATTTTGGTCTATGAGGACCATAAATTTCTCCCTAGTGGTGTAATTATTCAACAATATTAGTGCGAACACATCTAAAACTATACTTAGATGATGGGTGGAATAGTTACATGAATAGTGATGTAGCATAAAAATATCCATAAGAAATTAGGGAACGTTGATTCATCATCATGCATCCCAAACCCAAATTTAATGAATTAGAAAACACCTCACATATCAACCTTCCTACAGAATCTTGAGAACTAACCAATTTATTCATTAGGTAACTAATAGATTCCTATAATTGATCACTCCCAAAAAAATAATGACATTTTCTATTAAAGGAAGTCAATTTGGTAGAAACATGAGAAATATTTTGTAAAAATATTTGATAACAGATCGTGAGACCAAAGAAACTAAGAACATCTACCACATTCATGGCTATTTCATATGAAACAACAGATTCAAAATTTTATGGGTCTACTCCAAACACTAGCGAGACAGAATATTCCTATAGAAATGCACATCTCGTGTTCATAACATACACGTGGGAAACATTTTATATATCTGGTGGGGTTAAAAACCTACAAGATAGTTCTGATATGCTCAGCATGATCCTCATATAACATCACGTAGATTAAGATATCATTGATGAATACGATGATGAACTGATCTATGAACTCACTGAACAAAAATTTCAAAATCCCCATTAGTTTAGTTGGTGTGTTCGTAACACTGAATGTAATGACCACAATCTCGAAGTTCCCATACCTACATATCGAAGTAGTATTCCAGATATCTCCCTCTATCACCATTAACTACTGATATCCAGATAATACATCAATCTTGTAAAACCATCTCTCCCCTCCCAGTTGGTCTAAATGATCATCTATCCTTGTAATAGGGTAATATTTCTTAAATGTCACCATATAAAACATCTAGTTGTCTATAAAAAACCTTATACTATGGTATTTCTTCTTTGAGAGAAACATTGGTTCACCCCATGATAACACACTAGTGTAGATAAAACCCTTATTCATTTGACCATATATCTTAATACTCAACTCTCTCAACTCACAAGGATCCATCTGAGAAGGAACCATAGAAATCATAGAAACACTAAGCTACAAGTCTATCAAAAACTCATAAATGTGTTGTGGGTGTAGAGACAAAATCACCTTTGGGAAAATTTACGTTAACTCCCCAATGAACATGGGATCCTTCAACATCTCAGCAGCCACTTAATCCATAAACAATGTAGCTAATAAGGATATATGGGGATTCACACTCTAACATCCCACTTGAAAACCCCTCTTCCAAAAAAAACAACACATTTATCTTCAAAATCTGAACACATGAATCTTCTACTACAATTGTCAATAAAATAATGTATTGAATAAAATTGGTTCATGCCACATATTTAATAGTATGGATGAATATTTATTATGAATGGATCCCCACAAGACTGATACAATCCCATTATTATTCTACACCCCCAGTACAAATAAAAAAGTAGATATTTCAATCAATTAGAACACTCAACACTAGGGGCATGGGAAGCCTCTCTAAATATAGTCATAGAGGATGGGTTAGAGTCCGGGTAATAATGGATTTCAATGTTACCATATCAATTAAATAACTATAAAGTGTACTGAAAAAATGATCGTACCTCTGATGATCTCTCACCCCACAGAATTGACGCTTCCACTACATGAAACCAACCACACCAAACTCTTCTACCTATTGGTTGACTACCAAATCCAAGGCCACACTAGTGGAATAGTCCCTTAGAATGACAGACATCATTAGTTCAGCCTCTACCTAGACCATCTCCCCTCAGCAGTGAAAAAATTTTAATGTCCCAACTTCTAAAATTATCTCACCAAAATCTAATGATGAGGTTGGCGCTGAGCCAGTCCACCTCCAAGAAAATATTATCAAGAATCCATTGGGATCTAATTTTAATGATTTAAGAGAACATTATAAAGAATCATATATCCTAAAGCCTATAGGAATGGAATAGAGAACTGATGGTTAAAAGGGATGTTTCTGATGTCAACTCCACATTGGTCGAAACCACAATGTTTGGAGTGCCAAAGAACTATACTGACAACTTTTTGTCTCAATGAATTCAGCTAAGTCCCCTCTTATTTTAAATATCATCATGAGTTCATTCATACAATCACATCTACCATCATATAAACCTATAAATACTTCAACAACGTAATGGGAGTAACTGCATACTGGATAGAAGGGTGGAGATCCTCCTCATGTTTTCTCTCATGAGACTCCTCATCTAGAAAAATGGTATGAAGGAAAAATTAAGGTCCTTGAACATGATACTGTGTTTCCTCACCAATATATTTCCCTAATAAAGGGATAATATATCCTTACACTTCTTAGCCTTCATGGTCGATGAAAGGAACTCTACCTGAAACACCCTCTAGATATTAACCAACAAAATTTCTTCCTCATTTTTATATCCAAAATAAAATATCCTTCACTGACGTAGAGAACCCCATAAATGAATAACTACCCAATGGACCCTATACTTCGTCCGGGAATGGATCAAACTGAGAGTGATCTCTAGGTCCTCTTGCTGGCCTTCTGTCTACACATCAGAAATACTACCCTCATACATTCCCAAATACAACCATGGGAAAGTAGTCAACTACATATTTTACTAATCATCCTCTTCATCCTGATCAACCATGTGATGATAAACTGGACTGGCTTGTTGAGCCTCCATTACCTGAGTCACATGTGGATGATGACCTAGAGGCATAGCTAAAATGAAAAAGGATTTTATATTCAAGAGTAGGGAGTAGTTTTTATAAAAATTTATTTTAATCGATTTAACTCATATTGTCCATTTTAACAACCCCAAAACATACCAATTCAACCAAGAAGTCAATTAATTATGATTCATGTACCTCGTCTGAGATTATACATTCTATATAGCTTCATCAAAATTTGTCATTCAATAAGATTAGGGTTCATTCACAAGATCATGGGTGTCCCCAAATCCCATTTCATAGTTGGTCTCCACAGTCTAAGTCTCGTACCAAGGCCAACTAGAACTATTTCTGTACCATTCCATGAAATCCTCTCTGTAACAATTTCAAAACTACATCATATATCTCAATAATCTCCTCTAATACCACTTTTTCATGAACACATCACTCATATGATACCCCTCCTGGGATAGAAATGAAAAAAGGTATATAAATACCATCAAGCTCAACGTCTAGTTGGCCTCGGGTTGGAGACTAGAAACAAGGGTGTACAGAACCACCATATGAGAGGCATTACACATTTTTAGAAACAAGAGCATGAGATATAATTTATCATCCCCATAGAAACACCATGATATAATGTAATGAAATCCAAAACCATCCAACATTCATTTTTAAAATAGAAATTGTAAAATTACCAAAGTCTCCAAAGTAAATACTAAGTAGTAATGATTAGAAGCAACATAACATTTGTCCTTATCCAAGCTAGTAAGGTCATGTTTGGTCGAATAAATCCACCTAAAAACCAAAAATAATTTAATATACATATAGTGAACATACAATTATACTCAGTAGGAAAACCGTAGTGTCTCATACACATGTGTAAAAAGCATACTAATACACTCACGAGAAAATTGCTGAATCAAAAGGCACCTTAATCAGTATAAAATAACCCAACCTTGAAATGGAATGCCCATAAGTAACAAAATTTATGTAATATAATATAAATAACACTGATGATTGCATTCCTTGCACCAAACTCCCAATGACTAGCCACTCTAAGAACCAAAAAGAAAGAATCCCAGTGCACTGACCACTTCAGAATATACCACATCACATCTCAACCACACACACCTTGTTCTCACAACACGTCCTGGATGCAAACACCAAGGCCTCACAATGCATCATGCCATCACACACCAGGGCCTCAGAAGAAATCAGAACACATCACATCATATCAAATCAATAATCATGCCAAAGACACAAGGGACAGATATAACATCCTAATTTAGAATACACCTAGGACACCACAACCTCATCCTGAGTACACTTGGGAGTCCAAACCCTGACCAAAGTTTCTTCAAATATCATCTCTTAGGGGAGTGATTATGGAAGAGTGGGTGTCTATCCATCCATCCTCCCACTAGAATATTGGGAAATACATCCCCACATGATTATGTGGATTTTTGGAACATAGTGCTTAAAATGGGTGGTGTTACTATAGAACTAAAAATGAAAATAAAAGTATATAGATATTCGATACCAAACACTCAAGCCCAAACTACTGGTCCTCGGATAAACCAACAAATCAAAATAGTGACACCATTACTGATACCTCTAAATGTACAAAACCACCGATCAAATAAGACAACCCATTTCACATTCCCAACCAGTTTCATTTAAACATTTCCCTTAGGCTAATCTAACAATCCCAATCCACTACAATATTTTATTAATCAATGTTCGTTACATCCACCAGAACATGAGAAAATAAGAAACAAGAACCATGAGAAATATAAGGACATTCATTTCAGAAGGAAAAGATCCTAATAAATAATGGAATCTTCACATTAATGACTCATCATACCACAACCATTATATATGGGATGATTTTCAAATGCTACTCATAGAGAAACTCTAGTAATACTATTCATTCATGATATATTATATATCAATTTATATGTATGTGTTAGAGTATTATATATGTTATCAATAGATAATAACCCTTACCAAACACTATCATCCTTATTCAAATTAATCTTCCCCAATAAATCATTCTTACCAAAACTACCCCCACCCAAAAAACTATAAAATCATGAAAACTGGTCTTCATCCTTACTACGCAAACATACCACACATAGATTATCATATCAATAGAACAATCCCCTTTGCAAAACAGTTCATAACCACATCACCAAACAAACTTAAGATAAACATAATTGTATTTAATAAGAAATACCTTATTTAATTCAAAATGTAAATTTAGGGTTTATCATAGAAACAAGATGATCCAGAAGCATCCATTAATTAGATGAGTTTATACGGTTAAAATATTTTCATATTTAAACATTCAAAAAAATCCAAAAGTAATGAATTCTTCCTAATAATATATTTGGAAAATAATTTCCCTCTACTACAATGGTTTTCAGTGGTTAATTAGATCATACAAAATCATAGTATCAAAAAATGTAGTCAAAAAAATGAACATGTGTTAGTTTACCCAACCCCCTATATAGTTGTTAAAAACTGGTTCAATTATCTTTATCAATCCATAATAGAGTATATTAACAATGGTAACATCCATATACCTAGCAAATTTGATACAGAATTATGGGAGATAAATCATAAAACAACTTGGAAGAAAAGGTGATCTACACTTCTAAGATGCACCAAAATAGGGGTGCATATGTATGATTGAAATCTCAAGGGAATCACGAAACATGTTCGGCCCCAGTTTACTCTACTCCAATGAGTAAAAGGAATAAAAATTTCCGATAGAAATTTGATGTAATAAAAAAGGGACAAGGAGAAAGATATATCAACATTAGGAAAATATAAACAGAGTCATGGGAGTAGATAGAGTTTTGATTTTCCATTATAGGAAGATCTAGAAACGGCCTCGCATTTTTTAACAATTAAGAGATACCACGCTCTTATGGAATTTAACATATTATTTATGGTATTTGAATTGTTATGAATGAATTTAAAATAATTCTTTAAATTGATTATATATTATACAAGACATAAAAAAAACTGGAAGAAACTAGAAACACTATTCATAGGACACCACTGTGCAAGGCTCCTCTAGATAAGGAAATGTTATATGGAGAATTTTTCAAAGAGTTATGGATAGAGACCCACTTCCATTTTATGTACTAAAATATGTGGTGCCATTGGATATGGAACTATTAGATAAAATTCTTACCACCATCAGCGATACACTATTAGGAAAAACACTACCAGACGACTTACAGTCTGACACGGGGAACCATTGGGTGAGGCACTCTAGGGTGATCAACTACTATAAAGAAACCATGATGTTGTGATGCTGTCATATAACGATGACAATGGTGATCCACCAATAGGGTGATCAACTCCTAAGGTGACATAGTCGGGGTGACACTGCTTGGGTGAGATACCACCAACGCGACACCCATACGGTGACACACTAATGGTCATACAATTGGGGTGATACATCATTAGAGAGAGGCACCGCCAGCTGGAGACAATGATGGGAAAGATATGTAAATTAGGAAATTTAGTAAATTGATGAAATGAGTCTCCATGGTGTCCCAGAACACATCAACCATTAGATTCTAACAATATAATGAACTAGAGAGTTCCGAGAAATTTCAGTAATGGATATAATTTCAAAGTAATATTATGATAGAAATTAATGAAATAGTGTAAATAATATATGAAACATTCATTAGAATAAAAACAGGAAAATTAATGGTGAATCATATGAGAGTGATAGTGGTTGATAAGGAATATATTCATAAGTCATAAAAATGATCGGGTGGGACCTTTTATGTTTTATATAACTAAAAATTATAAATATATATGTTAATAAAATGATCAGTTAATCAATCATAAATAATGTTAATACATAATGTTAAACATTCATGATCATTTATATAATATATAGAAGATAATATAGTGACATGAGGGACAATAGATGAATACAATATTGTTTTTGAAATATACACATATAGAGATTCTTGGTTTTTTGAGATCCTCAGATAACCTATTAAATAAAAAAAATTAAATATTTTCTATAAACCAATTTAATTTTTATTTAATTATTTATATTCATTTGAAATCATTTATGTTCATTTAATAATCATTTAATGAAGTTAATTATTCTCCCAATGTTGATTATCAGGTTTTTTATTTTATTGTTTCAAATATACATTAATTTGATTGTAATGGTTGAAATTCATTGCCCAATGATCCCATAAGCACTTTTTTTAAAGGTGGGAGAAGTCCCCTTTTAATTGAATAGAAAAAATTTCATTGAATAGAAAGAATACAAATAGAACTTCAAACAATGGAACAATACCTCTATCACGAGGTCCCATGATTTTTTCTAATCCATTCAACATTCTTGTTTTCTTTGTCTTGCAAGGCCCACCAATCCATTCTGAGGCCATGACTATGTCTCGAACCTACATAGTGGAGAGCCTCCAAATGTCATGCTTGCTACAGAAGAGTTTCAATGTATGTGTCTGAGTCTCTGACATCCATGGAAGCTCCATTCCTTGCCACTATTTCGACCCTTCCACATCACTTATAAGATCTATATGTTGACATGTTATAGTGGTAATGTCATTCTGTATGTTAGGTAGTTCAATATATTTTTACAATATAAAAACTATTCCTTGAGAAGCTTGTTTTAGACAGTTATGATTTTATACTTTTAATATCTTTAATATGATGGTTATTATATAATTCTACAATAGTAAATATAATATTAATACATTACTAATGGTATATTATGTCATTAAATATTTTTTATGAGAATATATACTTTTAATAAGACAAACTAAGTCATAATGTTTTACATTGGTAGGGTAAAACCACCATGATTAATAATGCTTTCAGAAAACTGTTTTAAAGAAAGATAAAAATAAAAAATTTCGGTGCTTATATTAAATATAAAAATAATTTAAATAATATTTGGAATGTAACTTTTATAATTATTTATCTTATATTATGGTGATTTGTAAAAACATTAGGGTAATATATATGTTTTAAAACTTTTATTTCACCATACCAACTATTTGGAATATGGTATTGTGTTGCTCAGAGGGTTCTCCCCAGAGAATGATATGATTTATGATTTGAAGGCGTCTCCATCATAGTCATGGAGCCCTCTATAATTACTCTGATTCTATCGATGTGAGTGCGAGACTTGCAGAGGCCACTGTCACTCCTCCATAGAGTTTGTGAAGAAACACATTATGCCAGAAACACTCTGTTTTCGGGGATGATGGGGTTCCACGATAGATCTTTATGAGGTTGCCCTATTGATGGATTTTCCTGTTTTTTTTATCTTTTTTCTCACTAAATCTGGTGAAAAAATACATCCTTACGTGGTATACATAGAACACATTATTTACCTAATACAGGTTTAGTGATTGTTTCAATAAATTTTCAAAATATATAATACAATAAAAAATTATTAAGGGTCCAATGTTCTTTAGGATTATCATTCCCTTTCTCAATAAATAAAATCTCTCTTCCATAGAGATATTCAAAGGAATACATTACCACTAACCTCAAACACTATTTAACTTAAATGGTTGATTACCTTAATATTATATTGAATTTTTTATACTAATTTTTTGAACACCATACACCATATATATCATTTCATCAACCAATTATTGTTCTAGTAATTTTATATTACTATATTTACCCCAATATATTTTATTTTTACATGTCTTCTTATAAAGGGATTTGTGAGGCTCCCTCTAAATTCTAAAATGATTTTCACTATTTTATGGAAAATCTATTGGTGGATGATTTTTCTCGAATCCTCCATTTAAATCTATATTATAATATTTGTTAATATATTATGGTTTTTGAATGGTCCTTCCAAATTTTGTATCAATTTTATTGTGATATAGCATATAAATTTAATCAATTAGTCCAATTCCTTCTAAATACTCATCCCAGTAAAATATTTTTATCTCAGACCCTCATTGTTTTCAATATATAGTTTAATTCCATGTAACCTTCCCAATTATTTTATATATATCATGGGAATTTGATCCATTGAAATTTTGTCACCAACAAAAATTAAATTATAATTCTTTATAATATTCCACAATATTAAACATTTGTAATTTATTTATATTTATTTAAAAATCTCTTGAAACAATATTTCACAATTTTATTCATTTTCATGATTTTATAGGTAGTGATTTCATTACACCTTTTAGTTATTTCACATTTATTTACTTGAGGCACTAAAAACAATTTTTATATATGTTAAAATTTTTCTATCATAATTTTATATCACCTTAGAAACATTTAGTGATATTTATAAATATTTCTTCTTATGTGAAAGATATAAAATTATATCATATTCACATAATAAAATAGATCATTCTTTATCAAAATCATTTATAGTTCACATAGTTGTCTCAACAGTTTTATGAATCCGTATTTAGGAATATTCATATTGGAAATTCACCCCTTATATATTACTTCCATTTTATTATAGACATGTACCTCATCCTTTTATGTCACCATAATCTTATAAAATATATTTATTAAATCAAGTATTTATGGAATGATTGAGTCCCTTCTATAATGATCTCCATGTCAATATTTTTTCAAATTTCAAAACATTGGATCCTCTTGATTCCTTATTATAAATAATGTATGATGATCTATTTTACATAGATAATATCTAATTTTAATCAATTTTATAGGATGGAATTGAATTGAGGAATAATATTCATTTAGTAGATGAAACCAACTTCATTATCACATTTTCAGATCCTTCGTTATCGATAAATGAATTATTATCTTATTATTGGTACATACATTACCCATTTAATTGTACACAATATTCCTATAAAACATAAAAGAAAATATTATAATTTAGAACACTAGATCATTAGTTCTGTAATTTATCTCATGGAGAAATATTTATAATCAAGTAAATGATATAAATGTATCACCTTTCTTTATAAAATAACACAATAAAAACATTTAATAATAAATATATATGAAAAAACATCATCCACTTGAGGGTGGTGTTAGTAAATTTATATTTATTATCCTCTTCTTTAGATCCTTGTTTTTTCTTGAAAATCATTCATATATGGTGAATTTAATCATTTTTTAGTGAATAAGGTTAGTGGGTTTTAAAATTATGATAAGTTCCACACAACCTATTGATAGTACCCAGATATTGTGAGGATATTGTGGTTATCATTCAAACATGTTGTCCTATTCATTTATTTACAAACCTATGTCTCAATATTATTAAGTGAAATCAATTTTATTTAAATTAAATTACATATTAATGTATATTATTCTCTCTAGATTCCATGATTTTTCACATTATCATATACCGCCTTGTTTCAAAATTTATTTAATTCAATAATAAAATGACCCTTCAATTCCTCTATTATATAATAATATATGGGAATATTATTCACAAATTCCCCAAAATAATTTTTTTTACTTAACCCCTTATGACACATTCCAATAATTCTATAATGTTTATATGATATTTTTGAGCCTCAAAGAACTTACCCCATAGTTATACTATTTATATCATATATAAAATGAATCCTTTTAAATAATTCATTTTCATCATATGTTGATAATATGTTAATTTAATATCATCCGTTTATATTTAATACTCCCCATATTTTTTATTTAACAACTCCTAAATATTTTGTAGATGATACATTTTTTATCATGGTATTATAATACTCATGATAATAAACGTAGAGATGAATTTACCCACCATTATTCACACCCAGAGAACTATTGAACACATTGGTAAATCACATGGGAATATAAAACATTTTTTTAAAGTTATTTTTGTTTATTATTCAAATATTATAGTTCCACATGGTTCTTTCTACAGGGGATCTTGGACAAGGACATAGTTTTGGGTATATATTCTTTTGAAATCTCAACATATCATTCAAAACAATATCATAAATCTCTTATTTTAATGTATTAACATATTTACTAACAATTTTTATTAATTTTATGATTATCATTTCACTTGTATGAAAATTTGAGCAATATATTCTTTTCCATTGAGAAAAAATCCATAAATATGAAAGAGTTTTCATGAGAGATTCCGAAATCTTCTAGAATATATATAGAATAGGAGTATTTTTATGGATATAAAATTGGATTTACATATTTTGGTAGTTTATATTTACTCTATAAATCTAGTCCACATATATCTATATCAACATTTTATTCTACCAAAGGTATAATAACAAACATTGATATATGATTCTCCCCACAATTGTTATTTTCATAAGAGTTATATATAAATGATGAAAAAATTAAACAACTAATTCTATTCATTGTTGAAAAAAGTATTATGTATTGAGGTTTATATCAGTTTCCACCACTAATCAGCTTTTTTTGTTAGAAAAAGGTCGTCAAAATGAATTTTTATTTCATAAATCTTTACATCATTAAAAATATAATTTTAGTCGAGTTTTTAAATATAATCGTGAATAATTTATCTAAGGATAAACCAATATAGTGTGGGTGTTTCTACAAAATTGAATCAACAACTACATGCTTGTAATTTGGATAATTCATGTAATCTAAATGGATTAAATTGTTTTCCATGTATTTAGAAAAATAAGAAAAAGAAACCATACGGATTTGGAGTGCTTCTCTCATCAAATAAGGAATCTCATATATGATATCATGACATTTCCCTCAAATTTATTTTTTACTTGGTTATTCACATTTCCAGCCATTTACTAAAATAAATTATTTTCATTAATCGAATAATTTGATTAATTATTACATAAAATGACAGTTATGCATAAATAAATTATAACTCAAGGATCAATAAATTACCCAAACTAATGTATTAATTTATTCTAATTCATTTTATAGAGTATTTTTTAATACTAAGAATCTTGACTGTAATCTGATAAAAAAATAATTTTTTACATGTAATATGTATATTATTATTAAATTTTCATAGAAAACCTTATAATAAAATAGAATAGAATCTAAAATAGTAATGTCTTTTAAGATCATAAATATATTATAACAATTTAAAATATATATCTATATAAAAAAATTTCTATATTTTATATATATACTAGAGAGAATTAATTTTATATCAATATATGAAATTCATTTGTGATTTATATAAAATTTATAGTGATCATATAATTATAATAATGTGATCATCATAATAATCATAAATGTGGGGTATCATATGATTTAATAATTGGAACATGAAATTATAAAAGGGGAGTAAAAAAATAAACATATGGACTAAGACATATTATATAATAATAAAAAATATTTCTTGATAATCATATGAATGTGGCGTAAATGAAAGAAATTTCTTCCTAAAGAGAAATCAAGTTCCAATGAAAGGATATCATCTTGTAATATGGTATGTTAGGTGTTTATATAACCTGAGATTTTAGAATTACCATATAAATCTAGTGATATTTTTTATAGGGTCATCCATGAAATTGAAATATGACATTAATATTTTTTACATCATATAAATTATTCATAAATAAAGAAAAAATTTGAAATAATTAGATGATAAAAAATGTGTTACATAAAAATATCACAATTCATAATCCATTGTGATATATTTATTGATCCCCAAAAAAGAATGGAATATGGGATAATTGGAACAAATAATTATATATATAATTATATTTTCTGGTTATAGTGATCAAATTGAATGAATGATCATAAAAGGGAAGGATTATATGTGGAAGTGAATCCTTATACCAAAATTTCATGAGATTGATATAACATTTTTTTAATCAAATAAAGGCCTTTGGTTTTCCCCAAAACATGGAAAGATACATTATGTTATATTTCATGAACCACTACCACTGGTCACCCATTTTGAAACTATAGAGAAGATAATAGTGACTCTGATGGGCTACCTCTAACAGGCAATAAGTGTGTGAGAAAGCACTAAGGAAATAATGATTAAAATGGGATGCACTACCCTCACACATCCTAGGTATACAATTATATAACCACCAATAAAAACCATAATAAGACTAAGACTAATATCCTAATGAAATAATAATCCATGAAAAATAATTCAGAATTAAATATCTATTTAAATATTACAAAATTAAATTATATACAACAACTTTGGTGACCATAACCCTTGTATCTCAAATCCAGTTCTACTACATTAAATTATCATTATATACACGTATTTACATCATGAAGTACCAAATAGTTTATTAGAAAAAGTAAAATATTTACTATCATGATTCCCAAATTATATATAAATATAAAAATTAAAAAATAATTTTTTCTCGAATATCATTACTCCCTCGAGAATATCCTTGCATATCATCTATAATGCACTATTGTGATTCTTGGAAAATAAAATAAAATATGGGTGGGAATAAATAATCAATATGGATTATATAAAATGGTTGATATCACTAGTTAATGAAGAATAATAAAAAATTCATAATCAATATGGAATGTTTAATATCAGAACACAGATGTAATTCAATCAATTACATGACCATCATGATTAGATAAGGAATAATTAATATTTAATTGTAAAAAACTAAACATATCTTTCATTTAAACAATAACATGACTATTTTGAATAGATATGAAATAATCAATATAAAATGGTAAAAAATTGAAAACACATTCCATTTAATCGATAATCTAGAATGAAAATCCATATTGAGATAATATCATTGAAATAATATCATGGATAAGAATAAATGAATTACAATAAAGGAAATTTTTATTTTTCAGACATTTTGATCCTTGGAATCATGATTCATATGACAACCATTATCTCTATTAAACATTAATTCATGATTTAATATATAAAAATAAATATAATACATAACATTATAATGAGAATTATAGTGTCTTTGGTTAATTAGGTACATAATAAAACATAAGGACGCATGAAAACAAATCATTATTTAAACCATCCCCATCATTCTCCTAATTTTATATTATTCTTAAAACTGAATGGGATGACATGGGGATATACATAAGAATGGTGTTTTTTATATATCCCATTAATGGAATAAACAAGTCATAAAATAAAGAATTTATAACATGTTAAAAAATAGTAATTTTAATTCTATATAAAATGGATGAGAATCATAAACATGAACATTGTTACAAGATATATCATGATAACATAAATGTGACATGGGAATATAGAAACACTATTAAACATGAAATCATAATAATAGGTCACTGATTACAAACATGACTTCATGAGATGGTTGAAAAATTAACATTATTGATTATGTTCACTTCTTAATCATATAGATGACATATCATATGATTACAAAATTACCCAGTACATTAGAAAACTATTTACTTAGGGGTATACTATTACACTGGTATCATGTACATGTATATGTTAACCACATAGATAATATAATGTAGGGATTCCATCAAAAAATCTAACACCACGATAATAGTGGGTGGAATAATTACATCGAAGTCCCCAATCAATGAATGATAGGTAAATCTAGTTAAATAAAATTTTGTGGAAATGGGATGGATAGTGATGATTCAACCAGTTAGGATGAAAAATGATAGTGAAATTTTTGAGGCATAATAGATATACATAAATTTTAATAAAATGGATTAATATGAGTTAATGGGGTCTCTCATATTTGGGCATCATATTTGATGTAAGGGTTATACAGTGATGAAAATAACGAAATTAGGAATTGGTTCACAAAATGAATTACAAAAATATGGTTATTGAAAAAATTAGAGAACAATCTGATACATTAATAAATGTTCACATAGTAACGCCTTAGGTGAATAATATAATTATAGGTTTAAAATGAGCAATAATTATTTGGAATTAAATTTATTGTATAGGGATATTTATACAGTCATGAATGCCTAAAGAATTGAGATTCATAAGTTTTATTGCAATGATGGTTCATGAAAGGAAAACCAGAGACGGAAATACCAATGTGTCCAGAAGATTTTACAAAATTCTACAGTATAATCATATTATAACTTTATAATGATATAAAATTTCTTTAACATCAAGGTAACTGTAATGTGAAAGTACTTGGTCGATCCCAAAGATAGTGGGGAATGTAGCAGTAACTTTTATCAAATTTCCATGTCGTCTAAATTTTAGATTGATTTTATTAAAATGATGAAAAATAATAATTAATTAAAATAAATATCTACTTATAGATATAGATGAAGAGAGAGGGACAATGTAAATTTTAGGGTTTAGTAAAAAAAATAATCATAAATGTATATTGGGATATACATATGTCATGGTCTGAAAATTTATAGAAAAAGACACCAAATAATCTTGGACCAACCAATTGGATCTACCTATGTTAGAAACTTGTCCTTGGCCTAGTTTAATTTAAAAACATTGTGACTAAGGTTATGATTCTAGGAAGAATGAATCCAAGTATATTTTTAATTTCCTAATCAACTATAACTATTTCATGTTCATTCAAATGAAAATCTTATTGTATGGGTTGATTCATTCAAATTATACTGATAATTTTTTTTTTAAAATTAGTTACTACTCATAGTATTACCAAGTCTTCTTTTTTTTATATTCACTACGATAAAATTAACCCCAACTCTACACCGCTATGTATTTATCCCATTGTTGTTGGGTTATATTCAATGAGGCATAAACTATATTCCATATGGAAGATATATGATGGAAAATTATGGAAAATAAAGAATATTAGTAAAATGATAATTAGGCTAATGATCAAACCAATTTTACTACAAATCTAGAAAATAAAAAACATCCAACATATGTATGAAGAAATCCAAGTCAGAACTAGGTTCCCACCTCTTGGAATTAGAGCCTCTCCACTCTTTGATTGGAATGTCATATATGTTGGTCGGGAACCATATAACATATCATATAATTCATCCTTAGGAATCCCTAGGGTAGAAAATGAAAAATAAGTCATTCCTTGGGTAAAACAAATAAAATATCATTGAAGGATACACTAAAAATATACATCTTTTAGATTCTAAGTAACATTAACATCATGGAATATTTAGACAACATAAAATGTGTGGGGACAAACATTGGATTTAGTTTTTCATATCACACCATTTAGTTCTTTACAAACCTTGTAATATGTTCACATGTTGTAATGTTTACATAATGTATAGTGACAATCTCTAGTGTTGGAATCCTAATTTTTCTATGGTTATTCAGTTTAAAGCATTTGGAACATCATGTGTTCATCAAACATCATGGAATGTGTTTTTTCATACTGAAACATGATTTTTCAACACCTTATCAATTGTTAATTCTAATTTTTTTTGAAGTTTCATAAAGTGTTTAAAATTGTCTCTATGCAAATATCATTTTGGTTCCTTAATTAGAATGTATTTCATCAAAAATAAAATAAAATTATTATCATACATAATAATATAAATACATAAATTTTATTTAAGCGCCATAAATTAAATCATTTACTACTCCATATAAATGTATATACAAACACATGACAATATAGATTTGAAATAGATATATCAAATATCTTAATAAATTTGGGAATAGAAATGACATAGAAAAATATCAAAATGAGTGGAAATAAATGATCTTAAATTATAATGTCATCAATTGGATAGTAAATTGATATTTATAAATCCATGATAACATGAAAAAAGACATTAAAAAGGAAAAATAAAAAGACTGTGCTTGAATAAAAGGAAGAGAGAGAAGTCCCTTAAAAAATATTATCAGGGTAATGCCTTAGGTATATTATATAGTGAGAGTCGATATCTAATATCTCATTGTAATAGAATTAGGTAGACTTTAATGTAACAATTAATATTACATGAAAACATAAAAATTTGAGATTTAAAAGTCTAAATACAATGAATATGTATGAATGGAATATTATAGAGAGATATCCCAATCCAAATTAAGGTATATTAACAGCTTAGGTAAAGGTTGTAACGAGAGGGAATAAATGATCTTTAATTATAATTAATTAAATTGAGTAATATAGGAATAATTATAAATGAATTACCACATTAAAAATGGATATTTAAAAGGGTAAAATATAAAGTAGGTTCTTGAATGAAATAGAAGAGAAATAGCTCCCAACTAAATTTTGGCATAGTAACGACTTTGGTAAATGATATAATGACATGGGATAATTTATCTCAGATTATAATAATGTAAATTAAATATTAAATTAATATATAAAATCAAAATAAAAACATAACAAATTTATATTATTAAGATTAGATTCAATGTAGGTGGTTGAATGAAAAATATTAGAGAGAAAACCCTTACAAAATTTTGATCGAGTAATGGTTAAGGTAAAGGATACAACAAGAGGTACTAAATTATCTCACATCATTATCAAATAACATGGTGAGTAAATTAAAATTTATATATAAATTAAAAGATAACAAAATTATATTCAAAAGGATAAATACAATGTTGCGGATTGAATGGATAAAAAGAAAGTGAGGTCCCTAACCTTGAGAGGGTTATTCCAGATGTTTTGCAGGATCTTCTTGAGAGATTTGAGGAAACAAGGGAGGAATATATAGTGGGGAATTATTATTATGGAAATGATACAAATATTTTTTTTTAATATTAAATGAATATTTTGTTGGTTTTTAGAGGAATATAGAGGGGAGTTTATTATTATTTCTCAAATATAGGTTTTGGGGACTATATAATAAAGTAATAGAATACAAAAATTATATCATGGTTCCTACACATAGTTTCTATTATATAGGATTTTATTTCATTATTTTATAATAACAAGGGGTGAACACAATAAAATATTACCCTTGGGTATTTGTGAATTAGGTTAAAAAAATTAGTTTAAAACAATAAAATATAATATTGGGATTGGAGGATTCAAAAAGGAATTCTAAAATTTGTCAAATAACATAAATTTTTTTAAAGTGGAAACATAGATATCATATTTCATACAAATTTATATTATTTATTATTTTACTTTGGGGTCCTCATACACACAGTATATATATAACATATTTAATTTCTACTCAAAAGACAGTTGTATTATAAAATAATGAAAAAATTTCCATTTTATAATTTCCATATTATGATTCCAAGAGTAATATTTATATTATATTAATAATTCCATAAATATGTTATATTTTACTTCTAAAACAAAAATATCCATTTATTGAGAGATGTTGGTTTTTTTATGAAAAATATTTTTCTAACACTTAGAATAATTTCATTTGACTTCATAAAAATGATATTATTATTTATAATTAATAAAAATCACATAGAATCATTTTTTTTTATAATTTAATATTTTTTTATAATTCATGATTTCATAAAAAATATTCTATTAATTGAGGTTTTGTGTTAAGAAAACATTTCGAGTTTTTTCACATTAAAAACTAATTTTTTTCAAACTCATTTCATAATCAATAGTAATTTAAAAAAATAAGGATAAAATATAACCATTATTTAATTGATATAGAAATATAAATATTCAAACCATTATATTTATTCTTTATATCCTCATTAAATTATTACTATTTTTTTACTATGGTAAAAAAATACTATCTACGATTAATTTTAAAATTTTCCAAATATTGTGTGGATCATATTACCTAATAATAATTATGATAATTAATAATTTGGAATAAATTTTAAAAAATTAATCCACATTGGTGGAGGAATTTAGTTTAAAATAAATCCCATAATTGTAATGAATATTATTTTTTTCCAAAAATAATTTTATCAAGGTAATGATAATATTACATTAACCTTATAACTAGTGATATTCAATATATGAATTTAAATTCAAAATTATAGTTATGTAATGAAAAATTTTTATCCCAAATAAATACCCATTATGAGATTTTTTAATTAATTGAAATGTATAATCATTATTCATTTTGAATCAATTTTCAGAAAACTTTTTTTTCAAGCATAAAAATAATCATATACAAAAATCATGTATATCGATGATTTAAATTTATTTTATTTAATTAAATACAAAAAAATAATGATTATTCTACATTGAAATAAAATTAAAAAATAATTATACTTCTGAATAATCTAATTTCTCAAATGAAATAAACGTATTAACAAAATGGGACATTTTTTCTATTCACTGAAAAAATCTATTTTTTCTAAAAAATATTAATATATCACCCTAAATTAAATTCGATATGATGAAATGAAAAATGAAATTCATTTAATGAAATACATTTTCTGGTTGTTCCACAATAGAATTATAATATTTTTTTCCAAAATAGAAAAAAGTCATTTCCTAAGAAAATATATTTTGAAGAAAAAAATACATTACCAAAATTTATGTTACTATTTACTAACAATTTATTACTACATTTATATTGAGTAGAATATAAGTAGATATTATAAAATATTCAATACTATTCATATAAATGAATTTAATGGCTAGGTTATAATAGTCATATTTATTTAATCATTATTTATTTGAGATTGGTGTTCATGTAGTATATGCTATCAAACATAGTTTTCCATTTTAAAAAGTGAGGTCATTAAATTTTACCCCATCTAATATTATTTTTTCAAAATTTTAAACTGGTCCTGGTATCAAAAATAAATTACTTCAAAATCACTATATTGAAAACCCACATTGTAAAATATGTTGATAAAACATCCACTTGAAAATAGTGAAAGGTACGTATGATGGTCATTACATAAACATGTTTCCAAATTGTATAAAATTATTGGGATGTCAAAATATATATGGAATAAGAAACTAACACCCAATAACTATTAGGGTGATATAGAACAAGTTTTAGAGAAAGGAAATGACCACAAAACCATAAGTCTATGATCGCTAAAAAGACCATAAATTCATTGAAAATGACCATAATATGAAAAAATGGGTTCAAGTTTCGGTTCAGAGAGTTTACAAAATCCATTACCATATATACTATGAAACTAATGAAATATAATTTATTGAACAGTTTTATTCCATGATTCATCCAATTTTCCACTATAACCTCATCTTTTTATTTAATCTAATTGTATTCAAGAAGAATATTTTTACACATCAAGCACTAGAATAAGATTATAATTGATTATATAATCCAATAATGAATATAAAGAAATTATTCTTCTCTTTAATAATTTCTTAATGGTTTGAATAAAGTAAGATAATACTCAATATTAATAAAACTGAATATATTAATCTTCAAAATTCAATAAAAAAATACTATAGTTTAACATATACCATTCAATAAATAAATATCCATATATCCCAAATAACACCAATTATATAAATATAAATAATTTTTAACTAAACTATTATCTTATAACCATTAAATTATACCTCCACAAACATAGAATATTTATTCTCAAAAAATACATTATATTAATCCCAATGAGTATATATTCCAGTACATAGTAAAATATCTATCGAATTATAATTAACAATGAAAAATAAAAAATATATAAGTTGTGTAATATGTTTTCCAAAATATGATTTAGAATGCTTAATTTCCATCTCATAATCCTCCAAAAGTGGTTTGAAATATTTTAAACAAAACATTAGGCTTATATATATAATTCATAGACTCTTTAGGTTTATCACATCATCAAAAATGTGTTAAGGCTTACAAATACCTCAATCACGTTTTTGTAAAGATATCACTTTATCTCTATATTTCTTCTATTGGATATTGTTATCATTAAAAAATTGTTTCGAATCCTCAATGAAAAACTACCTTAGATCAATCCTTAGATGTTTCATTGTTCTTATATCAATAATTCCATCCCTATAATTCATCATCTATATAATTTTAGAATACTAATACAAAAATTCAACAATCCTTACACATAAATTATTTACTTGGCATAAGTCCTTGATTAGTCTAGTATTAAACCCATTGATTCGAGAATTAACTCAGATAATTCCCATATTCAACACACATAATACATAAACAAAAAAGGTTTTATTAGAATTTAATGTATTCCCTTAAATCATAATTTTCGTTTTTAGAGCTAATTTATATATTATAATCTGTTTTTCACATATAAAACAACTATACTATACATTGTGCAATTTCACTTTGTTCGACTTTCATCATTTTTGGAACGTTAGAAATTGGATCTTATTTCCTTCATCAACTTTATTAATGGAACACCCTAGAGAGGTCAACATCCACATATTTGATATAATTGAAAATTAAACTATGTTACATTTTTTAATTTTCAATTTTGATATGTGGTTTATAATAATCCCAATATATCTAATATTAGAACCCATCATTTTGGGTATCTAATTTTAGAATTTATAACATTTCCCATCACCGTGGATTTTTTACTTGGTTCTTAAAATTTGAGCCATTAACTAGATGAAATATAAAATTTCAGATGAGTAATTTTAAACAATTAAACACATGAATGGTATTCTAATAACATTAATGGTATAACTTCTTAATGATATATATTTCTTGATCATAAGATTTTATAGGCTTCCATATATGTTATCCATGATATATTTCATAACATATACGTTTATGGAAATTTTTTTCTTTCAATTCTATTTTATAATGAGAATGTGAATTTACAGTAGCATATACTTGGGGAATTTCAATCTATGTGTGTAGTAAGTCTCATTGTTGTACACTACATCTTGATCAAGTCTAGCTCAATATGGTGTTTTTTGAGGTTGTTATCCATAGTTGTATTTACTCATTATCCACAAACCCTTATAGTAACTTGATAGGGATGTATTATCATTGAAACCAATGAATATATACATTTAAAAAACATAAGTAATTATTTCAATAATTAGTGTTATCCCTACGGACTTCAATAGAGTTTTCTAATCCAAATCAATAAAATAAATTGAATTTCCATTAATTCAATCTATGAAAACCATTATCTATATTACCCAATAATTGTTCAATAATAACATAATATGAAACACCATAAAATAAATTATATTGAGATGTATTGGATTAGGGAGTTTTATTTTTTTTAATCTTTCCCTTATGGAATGTCCCTTGGTTATTTTGGTGTTTTGAAGAAACATTTGTTTTTTCCTGGAAAAGTGACTACACATGGTTGCCACCTGGTTTAATAAACCATGTGGATGAATCAAGGTAATCATGTGGTACGTATAAAACATACATAATGATTGGAACAGGGTCCTAAAACCACTTAGGTGTTACTGTTTGATAACTCATATGTCTTCTACATAGTTTGGTGGACAGTTTAATAAATCGTTCAGCATAATCATGCGAGTCTACCCTGAATAAAAAAGTGTGTTTTTCCAAAATTCCCCCAATGGGATTTTTAGACCATTTTCTACCCCAATATTCTTAATCAGGTTCATCCCAACCTATTGATACTCTCCATTAATTCCCAAGCCACTCTCCTCCTCTAATTGTGTATATCTATGGGAAGATGAAGGGTTTGCCGGTTTCTATAGTAAGTTTCTTTCTCTTCTCCCCAACCTATTACTTCATCAAATTTTACATTATTTTATCTTATAACCTAATCTTTATTGGCCTATGGTTCTGGTTTCCCATGTCTTATGATGGGTTTTTTGTTCTTTTAGGGATGTTCTTCATAGATTTAGTGTTTTGGAACCCATGGAAAGCGGTTTCGAGTGTGCATTTCCATTACACCATGGATTTGAGGTGGAATACTCTATTGAATTGACATTATAATTTATAATTTATCTGTTTTTTATTGTTAATAACTTTTATAAATTTTATGTGTTGTTGTTAATCATTTGGTTTATCTATTTTATGTGTCAATTAATGTGTTATGCCTTGTTTTGTATAAAACTAGTGTTGTTTTTGAATTAATGTGTACACTCCATGATTGATAAATTGTTTTGTAATATATATCACATGGGATGTGGTACTATGAACATATTTTTGTAGCTTGAATAATTATTCATAATTAAAATTGGTGTTTTATGCCTTGTCGTGTGGTATTTTGAATTGTTTTGTTGAAGATTGCATGCCTTGAATTTGGTAAAGTGCCAGGTTATTTTTTATGGGATAAATGTGATATAAAATGATTTTTTTAATTTATAAAAGTATTAGAATCAGGAGAAATTATATCTTTGGGTTTCTTTTATGGATTTCCAAATTGGTTTTGGTCTCTTAAAGATGTGGGTAATTATTTTTTAGGTGTTTTGAAATGTGTTGCCAATAGAAGTCCTGTTTGAAATTTTTATAAAAAATGTAGTTTCTTGATTATGTAATCATAATATATTTATTGATTTTACCAACATTTAAATTTTTAAAATGGTGTTTTTTCACCCCTTTGTGAATAGTGGAATTTATTTATTTGATAAACTTTCATGTCGAGTAATTCTTAAATCCCTATTTAGAATCTATGTATTAATGTTAGAATTATTTATTATAGAAAAACTACTTTGTATGTTCTGATTCATTGACTATGTATATAATGGATGGGAATTTCTCACTGTGGAAACCTTGTGATCCATTGTTATAGTTCCTCAGGTTTGTCTCTTAGTGTTCTATTTGTTATGTGGCTTAAGATCGATATTTAGAGTAACTCAGGGTTATGCATGATGTGAATTATTATTATATATATATGTTGTGATTGGATTTTTGAATGTTGTGGGTTGTCTCAACCAAATTAAATAATTGATAAATGGGTACATGACATATTGATAGAATTTTTTAATAATTATTGATGCACTGGTATGCCACAGTATTAACCAGTGGCCCATAATTGGTGGATATATTAGGTTTTTTGATATGGTAAATTCCCTTCTCTTGCACTGAGAAAGGATGGTTGAGCATATTGAGTAGTTTGATTTAATAATTTTTGTAATTATACCGTATATGGGGTCTTAAGTTCTCATTTCTTCAAGATTATTCTTTATCACCTTTGTTCACCCATATAAATTGGATTTTAGTAGATTTTAGTGAAATGTGATACTTATATGTATGTTTCCACTAACACTTTTGTATGTTTACTATTGTGACTTCATGTGTATTGTTTTTCATGGAATATTTTCTGTGGAATTTGTTAATGCTTATGAAATATTGTTTTCATGTAAAGTGTTTTACCATATTTCTGAAAGCTAAAAAACATGGACATTTATTTTCCCATAAAAATTATAAACACATACTAATGAAATTAAACTATTTTTTTAAATGAATAAGGTAAATGAGTTTTAATTTGTTTTATATAAAATTATTGGAAAAAATTCATTTTATATATTGTAGTTCAATCATGTAATCGATGTGTCTTATATTTTAAATTTAGTGAAATGGTAATAGATTATCGAGGTTGCCTACTACATTTTAATACACAAGCCAACATTTCTTCAGTATTTTTATTCCTTAATCAAGATTCATCTTGAGTTCCATCACCTTTGGCACTGAGTGATCATTTTTATGGAGAGTAACTGACCAGGTCACATGGAGATAGTGTTTTCATTATGTCATGTTTGTTTTTTCTTGTAGTGGTGGTAAATTTTCATATTTTTTATAAAAGTTGTTCACCTTATTTTTAAATCTATAGTTAGATGTTTAGTTTCATTCCTCTATTGGTTATGGTTTATTTATTGGGAAAATTAATCCATTGTATACATTGATGATGGACAACACTAGTTGATAAACCATGGGAATCAGGAATGCACTTAGGGCATTTCCACGGATCGAATCGAGTGAAATGTTATGGGTCAACCCCGGTTGGTTTGTGAAATTCCAATTCAAGAAAATCAATATGCGACCCCAATTCATAACTCATCCCATCTCAAACCAACCCCAATAAAATTCAAACAAAGACCATAAAATCAAAAAATCACATCAAGAATATATAGTTTTCAATAATTAATTTTAACAGTAAACACTTCCACCATTATCATTTAAAAAAATTCATACATAAATATTCAATTTATCTTTAAAAATATATTCTTACATAAATTAATAATTTGTACACAACATTTACTTCAGCTACCAAGATTCAATTCACATGTTTTTATTTGTTATCGGTTATTAGCAACGTAGATTAAATTATATATGATTTAATAGTTTATCATAAATGTATTTCTCTCTTTTTAATCTCATTATTTATAAAAATTAGAATAGTAGTGGTTATTAGACATTTTTTCCACTATAATTCTCCAACATCATCATATTAGTTTGATACCAAGGGTGCATGACCAAATGGAATCATTTATGGCGGGGGATTATTAATAATGAGTTTATATAGGTCATAATTTCTATTGGTGAGTATTATGGTGATATATTTAAATTTAAGGAGGAATCCAAGTCTATTTATACTGGTATATCTCTCTGATACAAAAAATTCATTATTCTTTCTATGATTGAAAAAGATTCAACACTTGTTTTAAAGATCACTCATGGTTTTTCTTCATATAATTAGACCATGATATTTATGATACATGAGTTCAAACCTACGGTATACAATGATCCTTTGAACATTTATAAATTATGTGATTAGTGTAGAGAGCTTGATTATCTGGTGAAAAAATTATATTTCTCACATTATATTATTAATTTTTAATATTCTGTATCTTTTCCCTGAGATTTTAAATGTAATTTTTTAAGGACATGATTATGATCAAAAATTTTAGGCCACCCAAAACTATATTTTTGGAAATTATTCACATTATTTTTGAATATATATATATATTGTTGTCATTTAATAAAACCTCATTTATTATAACACTCAACCTTCAATTATAGTAATATTTTATTTCTTGTAAAACAATATAAATATTCACCTAAATGTAATAAAAATATTATTCCAAAATTTTAAAATTTTAATTTTGAGGAAATTAATTTCATTTTTTAATTCATAATGTGAAAATTATCGTAGGGATATTTCTTTTTATTTTTTTTAAAAAATAAGTTATTTTTAGTTGAATATGGAAAAATAATGATTCTATTAAAACTATCACTTTTATAACATAATAATGATATAAGAATAACATGAGTGATGATGAAACTATTTTTCTATACTAAATATATATATATATATATTAATTATTCTAATACATGTTAAATATATAGATTTGAACTTATAAATAAGTGTTTTTCATTTTATAAATCATTATATTGTAATTTATTATAGAAAAATTATTTTTAGTTTTCTAATAATGTTACATATACAAGGTTACATTTTTTTCTATGGTTTTAAATAAAAAAATCGGTTTTATTAATATAATCCAATTAATTTTATTTCAATCAAAATTGTACATTATTTTTTTATAAATTCATTCTTATTCTTAAAAAAATTTGAAGAACAGTTTTCAAGATTTTTTCCCAATTATATCAATATTCCTTTCTTCAATTTCTATAAATTGAATGTTTTTAAATGGATTCTATTATTTTACTTATAATAAATTATATCATTTAATATTTTATGCATAATTTTTTGTCATAATGAAAAGTCAAAATTGTTCAAATTTGTTACCATGGTTAGGGTTAAACTTGTTTTAGTAAAGGTTAATCTAAGAGTTCCAAATAATCTTGTCTAATTTTTTTGTGGAATACATTTTTAACTTGAAATATCTTACATTCAATATGATATCAAATTTTCAACATCCCCCAAAAGGTTACATTATATTATTTAAAAAATTATGTCATCTTATGTGTCCCCTCCCCTAAATTATATATGGAATCGTTACTCCACATATATTAAAAATCATTTACCATTATCTATCATCTAATACCTAACCAAGAAAAAATATATAATCCTTAATCTCATTCAATATCTTTTTTTCATCTCCTAAGACCATCATATGAAGTCTACATCTAAATTATGATGTTGATCTCTAAACAATGAGGTAATAATATTTACCAACTATTTCAAATATTATTTCTTATATTACATCCCCTAAATTTGTTATACTCATCCTAACATAATTAATCAATCATAATAAATATTTTTATATGTTATTATTATAATTCCCTGACACTAGTTACCCAGTGGCAGTGCATTATTACATAACATTGGCATGATCACAAGGGATCAGATCTTGAAAGATAGATCAGGTTTGTTGCCTTGGAAGTACTAGATACATTCATAGATTTTATATTAAATTATATAATTAAAAACATAAACAAAATTGTCTCCATTTACCACATTCTTATCCCTTATCCTATCCCTATAGGTCAGTCATAATATACTTCTTCACAGCATGGGAAAAATAAAACATTTAAAGGGGTGAGCTCAGATTCTATGTATGGATAACAATATAGTGAAAACATTCATAAATAAGCATAAACATTAATGGAAATATAGAAGAATAAATCATATTCCTTTTAAACATAAAATTCAGCAATATTTGGCCAATATAAATCAAATAATTAAATTTACATATTCAAAAGGTTATTCTACTAGTTGAATAATTACATGTAATATCAATAGGCAATTTCATAATGATGGAATGCATAATGCCGGACATCATAACCACATAGTCAAGGCCTCGTTCCAAGACTACATTTACGATTTTGTCAAGGCCTTATTCCAAGACACAAATTTGTATCATGAGACAAACCGATGCAACAAGGATCTATAGCGGGCTCTACCCATCACTTACTATTTCCAATGCATTTCTCATATGAAAATGTTGAAACCCAACATTAACATTCGTATCAAAAAAAGCATACGAAATATTAATACTTTAGAAATAAACCATGAATGGTATAATAATAACACATCCATAGTGAAACATATCACAAAACCATCAATACATTATGGAATATTTGTATCATAATGAATCAATTTGAATCAATTATAAAATCCTTCAATGGATGTTGACAAAGATAAAATGAAAAATATTTGAATGAAATATCTATTTTTTTATTGAAGTAATATAAAAGTCACATAATTATAAAAGAAAAAGTTTCATTTGAAAATATTTTTATAAGCTTTTAAGGGATGCTTTGACGATGTTATAATGGTGGAAAACAGCTGCACCCACCGTATAAGTTAAAAAAGTCATACATACCTAAATTTTGTCGAAAAGGACATAAAGTACGTTCTTTAGAAAACAATAGAAAGATTAATTTCTAAACATGTAATGTCAAATAATTGTATAAATTACTTTAACACATAGTGTAGTAAATTGTAAAAATTATTTGAAACACATTTTTACGAAAACACAGATGTCGACGATAAAGAGGTCCCAGTAGATACTCACGTATAAACAACCTCAGATAACAAAGATATTGTGAAATTTAACACTTACCTTGTAATTTTCCTTGGAATAAGGTCCTTTAACCTCCATTATAATATTTAAATCATTGTTATTATATTTTACTAGAATTAAATACAAAAATATGATATCATATATTCTCTACTAATATAGATTTTTCATAACATTTTAGTAGTATCAACATTTCGAGTGTTAACAGATTCGTTTTCCTTTACATTATTTGTTACATAAGACATATTTGTTATGAATCTTATTTATTTGATTCATATCTAGAATTATATTAAGTTATTAAACATTATTTTTAATTATTAATGAAAATTAATTTTGAATGATTACGATGGATAATGAATCTCATCGTGTTCGTGGAGACGGTAATTCGTACGCACGCAAGAGAGACAATATCATTATATTGATTGTGAAATAGTATTTAATTGGATGGTATATCATATATAAATAATCATTAACATGTCATATTAATTATTTAAATCAGTTATACTCATTATTATACCCATAAAATAGGATGTATTTGAATAATAAACGACACCGCGACATGGAGACGGTAAGCCGTACGTATTAACATATGGATACCTAGTCATTTATATGGTGGATAAAATAATGAATATTGTTATACCATATTTATAATAACATAACAGTATTTATAAGGAATTTGATCTATTATTTTGGTATGGAAACAACAAAGAAAGTGGAAGTGGTAGAAGAAAAGAACATGAAAGAGGGTGGTGAAAATATTACCTCTTCTTCTGGTGTTTCCTTTTAAGATGATCAAAAGGGAACTGTAGGATGGATTTTAAATCCATGAACGGCCTCTAGGATGAAATGATGGATTTTGGGAAGATATTTGGGTCTGGGTTGGCCAATAAAAATGGCTTTTAAGATGTGAAATTAATAGATGGGAAGTACCCATTTATTAGAGTTTTGATGGTCACTTTAGGAAAAGCATGAAATATTATTTTATAATAAAATCACTTTCGATTTATAATGGCTCCAAAATTATTTATATAGAGTATAAGGTTTTTATGGGTCGAATACCTCTCATCCAAGAAGTTTTATATAGATTTTTGTAATCATATTAACCTTATCTTTTAGATTTAACTGATACATAAAATGTTTGACATTTACAAAGTCTCTTTGTATTTTTATATTATATGTTTAATAAATATACTATAAACTTCATAGAGACCCCCATGTGGATAAATATTGATATATATATATATATCCTTATCTATGTCTTTGGCTGACCCTCAAATTTTTATGAATATTATATAAATTAATAATATAGTATTTTTTTTAAAAACTCAATTATGTCATTTTTGACATTATTTAGTAATTGATTTTTTTAATCCATAAAAACATTATCACTTCAAATAAAATTTATTCGATCATCCCTAACATATCTTATTAAACTGTAAAATGATTGTAATTCATCATAAGTCTCAATTTACATTTATTTTTATATTTATAATATCAATTATTTTAATATTTCATTTATAAGGTAATTATTGTACCATCATTTTGTCATAAATAAATTAAATTATATAATGTATAATAATTAAAAATAAAATACCATTATGTTGGAAATCGTTTTATCTTTCTGATTAATATATATAGCATAATTTATCTTGCATGTAACCCTATATTAAAAAGGGTTTACTTATTAAATGTTGAATTTAACACTTTTAACTCTTCTTTAAATAAAACAATAATAAATGCCATAATCTAATCCAATTAGACCATAAAGGATCATATTTTATTCATAAGGTTGTTTTTGGTCGAATTTCACATATAAAATATAATTGTTTCATTTGTAAGTGTAATTATAATATCATTTTTACCCTTAATTTCCATATTTACATTTAACAGTGGAAAATAAATGTCAAATGTTACTATTCAACAAGAAATATTTTCATCCTATTGAACCAAATTTTGTGTGTTAATTTCAACAATGTCACATGGAATTTTGAAATGAAACTCATTTAATTGGAAAAATTATGTTTTATGAAAATTTTAAAATGCACTTAGAAGGTGGGTAAAAGATGATAAAAAGTTCAATAAAATTTTATATATCTCAACATATTATAAATTAATCCAATTAATTACATTGAACATATATAGGTATTATGTATCAATTTTTACTTAAAATAAACTAAAATATGATTACAAATTATTTAATAAAAGTCACTTTTAAACAATAACACAGTGTTTTTCACTATTCATAAAAAATTGAAAGTTTTCAGAAAACATACCAAAATATCGCCCTAAGCTAATTTTGATATTCAGAATTCAAAAAATAAGTCCATTTGAAAAATGAAATTTCTCAAATTTCAAAAAAGTGGGTATTATTATTCATAACGTATTGTTTGATTGGTCGCAGAGTGTTAAAACACCAAGTTGTGTACAACGCAAGCTACTGCATTTTTCATAGGGAAACGTACCTGGATTCTATGAGTGTTACATTCTCCCCTCCTTCAAATATTTCATCCTCAAATTTTCTAAAATACTACTGTATAAAAATATTCGGGTGGTTCTCCATCATAAGATCCTCAAGTTCCCTTGTTACCTCTTCCATATTATCATTTCTCCATAGAAATTTTAGTAGATGAGCATCCAGTTTCACATCACTTGTTCTATGGTATCATGAATTCTGATAGGCACTTCGCAATAAGACACTTCATGTTCCAGTTCTTTTTCTTTATATGTGAGTACATGTGTTGGGCCTGTATTTTCTCAATAGTGATACATGGAACACATCTTGAACATTGGATAGACTGGGAGGAATTGACAAATGATAAGCTAAAACTCCAATTCATTCTATAATTTTGAATGGTCCGATATACCATGGACTCAATTAACCCTTCTTACTAAAACCTATAACTCCCTTCCAGGGAGATACCTTCAAGAAATCCTGGTCTCTAACTTGATAATTCCAAATATTTCATTCGGTTATCTGCATAGCTAATTTGCTTACTTTGGGATTCTTTGATGTGGGTTTGGATAATATTCATGTTTCCATTGTTTCCTTATCATGTTCTAGGCCTATGAGTTTTCTTTCACCAACACCATCCCAATAAGTTAGTGTGTGACATCTCTTTCCATATAATTCATCATATGGTTCCATCTGAATACTTTAATGGAAGCTATTGTTATTAGAAATTCTACCAGAGGAAAATATTGATCCGACATACCTTTAAAGTAATGTGAGCAAGATCTCAACATCTCTTCTAAGGGTCGAATACTATGTTCTGATTGTCCATCGGTTTGAGGTGATAGGCAGTGCTCAAACGAAGTTCAGTATCCTGTGACTTCTAAATACTTTTCCAAAATCTTGATTTAAAATGGGGATCACGATCAGAATCAGTGAATAGAGGTACACCATGAAATCTTACAACTTCATTAATATATATTCTTTCCAGACGTTCAAGTGGTAAATTATCTCTTATAGCATGAAAATGGGATGACTGTTTAAGAAAATCAACAATGACCCATATTGTATCATTCTTTCTCAGAATATTTATTTTCTCCATGACAAAGTCCATCGTAATATCATCCCATTTCCACTTAGGAATGGGAAGATGTTTCCTGAGTCCTCAAGGATGTTGTCTTCATCTTTAAATTGTTGAAAAATCATACATCGTGAAACATAATCAATAATATCTCTCTTTATATTTTCTCAGAAATATTTTCATTTAAATCTCTATTCATCTAAGTGCTTCCAGGGTGTGTACAGAAATATATGCTATGAGCATAATCCAAAAATTACTTTTTTAGATTAGGTTAGTTAGGAACACAAATTCTCTTCCAAAATTTCAAAATTCTATCTTTATATTTTATGTCACTCAATCTCCCATCATTCACAGTTATAATCTTTTTTTAAAACTAATCTTCATCATTCTATGAACCCTTTATCCTTTCTAATAAAGATGGTTTGGAAACCATTTGAAAAGGTATTTTTGTTTCACCATCCATGGTTATTCATATATCCATATTTACTTGCACCATGAAAGTAGGATCCCATTAAACTCTTATCTTGTTCAAATCTCCATGATCATTTCTTATCAAAGAATCTGCCACGTTATCTGCCTTCCTCGGGTTGTAGTGTATAGTGCAATCAAAATCATTCAGTATTTCAAGCCATCTCCTTTTCCACATGTTGAGTTCTTTATTTTAGACAATATACTTCAAACTCTGTTGATTGGTATATATCTCCCATTTTTTCCCATATAGATAGTGTCTCCAAATCTTTAAATCAATGATTACTACTGCTAACTCTAGATCATGAGTGCGATAGTTTCATTCATCAATTTTCCACTATTGTGATTCATAATAAATAACTCTATAATTATTCATATGAAAAAAATGAATTCATTTCCTTGAATCATCACATTAAATAACAAACTCATCATTCCCTGATGGTAGAGTCAAGAGAAGAGCATTGAAAAATCTTCTCTTTAATTCTTCAAATAATTCTTCACACTCTTTTACCCAAACAAATTTAACCCCTTTAGGTGTGATCTTGGTTACAAGGTTTGTCAACTGGGTAAAATTATGGAAAAAATGATGATAATAACTTTCTAAACCAATAAAATTGCATACCTCAGTTATACTCATCGGTGATGGCCATTCATGGATTTCCATGGCCTTTGAAGGATCAACATAGATTCCAACCGTAGAGACAATATGGCCCAGAAAAGATATATTTTCATTCTATAATTTACACTTTCTAAACATCCCAGATAATTTATTTTTTAGGGTTTTCAGAATAGTGCACAAGTGATTTTCATGATCCTCATAGATTTTTGAGTACAAAAAGATATCATTAATAAATACCACTAAAAACACATCAAGATATTCTTTGAAAACTATATTCATTGGATCCATGAAGACATAAGGTGCATTAATCTATCCAAAAGGCATTACTGTAAACTCTATATGCCCGTACCTAGTTTAAAAATGCTATTTTTGGAATGTCTTCCTTCTTCACACACAACTGATGATATCCAGATTGAAGTAAAATCTTTGAAAAATATTGAGCTTCATGTAGTTTATCGAATAAATCATCAAATTGAGGTCGGGGATACTTGTTCATTATTGTTATAGCATTGATCTCCCTCTAGTCAATGCACAACCTCATAGATCTGTCTTTCTACTTAACAAAAAGTACAGGGGCTCCCCATGGAGAAACACTAGGGAGAATAAATCCATTATTACTCAATTAATCTAGTTGTTTCTTTAGTTCTACTAATTCTGTAGTGGCCATTCTATAATGGGTCTTCGATATGGGCCTCGAACCATGAATTAAATCATTGGAAATTTTCTCATTCTGGAAGATGTCCAGGTAAATCATCTGAAAACACATCAACATATTCTTCAACAATAGGGAGGTCCTCTATTCGAACATTATTTTCCTCACCCATAGATATTTCATTCTCGTTTTCCCCAATAATTGAATTTAGAATAGCTAATGGCAGTGGATCTAGGTTAGAATCTGGTCGTGATGTTTCAGCACTAATGATAAGTTAATCCCTATCATCATCGAAAATTTTATCCTCCTTCTTCTTACAATAAATTTTCACATCCTGGTCCGAATTTCAATCCATATCAAGGACTATATAAATTTAAATAATGGGTACGATGATGAGATCTATAGATAAAGAACAATTATATTCCCAAATGGGAACCGATTCACAAAACATTGTTGTGATGATATTTCCCTTGGGAGTTTTGACTGAAAAATCCCTTGTTATGTCAAATTGAAAATATCTAATTTTCATAGAAAACTGAGAAGATATGAAATAAGGCGATGATCAATAATCAAATAATGAATTGGCTAAACATGAGGAAACCATTAAATTACCTCCCACCATGACTTTTAGAGTTTCATCCTCAATAGTAGTGATCGCACAATCTTGGCCTTACACCTATGGTATTTTCTCTGGAAGGTTTCTTTAGCGCATATGATATTTGTTTGCATAATGCCCCTATTCTCTATAATTTTAACATTCAACATTGACAGTCTCTTTCTTCCCCTAGAAATCACGAACATGGTGTCTTTTTTCACCACACTTGTAACATACTCTCATTCCCTTCAAGCATGTACCAGGGTGTTTCTTCCAACATTTACCGTAGGATGGATATTCAAATTTTCCCTTCATCCCCTTATTTCAATTTCTAGAGTGTTCAGTAGATATATTCTTCACATTCTTCTTTTTAATGTCGTAAGATATAGAGAATTCATTTCCTATCTTGATTGCACATGAAACAATATCTTCGTACAATGAGAAGGATTATGAGACTCTTGCTCGACAGAGAAAAGGTTTTAACCCATAATAGAATCGATCAATCTTACTCCTTGGGTTCTTTATATAATTAACTTCATGCCTTGATAACCTTGTAAAGTAAGCCTCATACTTTGTGACATTCTCATTCTCCATTTACCTCATACGTGGAAATTTTCTTTCCATATTGGCTCGATGGTCATGAGGAAAGTATTTTTTTATGAAAATATCTTTAAACACCCTCCATTATATGTTCTACACTTATTCATCTTTTTTTTTATTTGGATTAATGACATCCATTGATCTACATATCCGGTGAGGCGATAAACTGCCATGGAAACTTTTTTCATTTCTCTACTCCCCAAAACATGAAAGATTTTCTCTATGGATCTTATCCATTGATCATATACAAATGGATTTGTACTACAATTGAATGTTGGTGGTAGTTTCCTCATGAAGTGGTCTAACATTTATCCTCCTTGTTGTGGATTAGGGTGCTTCATATGGGTAAGTTTATTATTCATAACATGAGTGAGTTGTCCCAGTATAGTGAAATGCTTATCAACACCAGTTGCATCACCAAATCCACTGAAATTATCTTGAGTAGGAGGGAAATCCATGCATAGATTGTGTGCGTTTAAATAGCGTTCATTCCTTCCAATATGCTCCATTTCTAAAAAATTGAATACACTAGATTATTTTACGAGTCACAATACATAATTCCAAACATGTAAAACACATGACATAAATTGAACAGTTTAGGGATATAATCCATAATAAAAAAAATCATTGAGGAGGTATATACTCATAAATCATTCATGATGGTTTGTAACGAAATTTTGAATTATCTTATGCATGTACCCCAGAAGTTTCGTAACTAATAGTGTAGTAAGGAACATTGTCGTGTACTGGGATACCCCAGATCAAGCCCGAAAATCCTTGTCAGAGTTTTCACTCCTAGGTACGTACGTGTTAGATCTTCCTGTACCTTCTCGAATCCAGACTGGGATGTATTGCTTGGAAATCTAAAAAAATATCTACATTTCAAAAATTCTAGTATGTTCTTCTATATTAATCCTAAAAGTCTATATTATAGTATTGTGCTCTATTCAGAGTTTATCTAAATCAAGTTTCCAAGGATTTTCCTAAACATCCTCTGATAAAAATTATAATGCCCCAACCCCAGTTTTCTAGAGATGGGGCATTATTACTAAACATCGACATGATCACAATGGATCAAATCCCAAAAGACACATCAGTTCAGTAACCTTAGAAGTACTAGATACAATCATATGTTTTACAATACATTATAAAATAAAAAAACAACTACATTGTCTCCATGGACAACATTCATATCCCATAGACTATCCCAACAAGTCATTATATACTTTTTCGCATCCTGGTAAAAATAAAACATTGAAAGGGGTGAGATCTGATGCATATTAAGGATAACAATATAGCAGAAACATTTTTAAAAAAGCATAATCATTTTTGGAAATCTACAAGACTAAAACATAAGTCTTTTAAACATAAACACCTGTAATATATTGAAAATATAAAATCAAATAATTCCATTTTCTTATTCACCTGTATATTCTACTAGTCAAATTATCACATGAAATATCAAAATCCAATTTCATAATGATGTAATGTATTATGTTGGACAACATAACCACATAGTCATGGCCTCGTTCCAAGACTACAAATAAGATTTTTTCCAGGCCTTCTGTGATGACACTAATTTGTCTCACGAGACCTACTGATGCAACGTGGAGCTATACTGGGCTCCACCTGTAACTTACTAATTTCAATTCATTCCTCATATGAAAAAGTTGAAACAAAACATAAACATTCATATTAAAACTAGCATAAAAAATGTTAATACTTCAATAATAAACCTTTAATGGATAAAAAATAACACATCAACAGTAAAATATATCCCAAACCCTTCAATAAAATATTGAATTTTGGTATCATAATGAATCAATTTTAAAAAGGGTAAAATCCATCAAATGATATTGACATAGATGATATCAAAATAATTTGAACGAAATATCACTTTCATATTATAAATAATTTAAATGTCACAAAACTGTAAAAGAAAACTTTTATTTTGAAAATATTTTCATAATCTAGTATGGGAAACTTCGACGATGTTATAATGGAAGAAAATAGTTGCACCTAACGTATAAGCTAAAAAAAGACATTCTAACCTTAATTTTGTCGAAAAGGATATAAAGTACCTTGTTTGGAAAATGATGGAAAGATTCCTTTCAAAACATATAATGTAAAATAAGGGGATGAATGACATTAAACCATAGTCTAGAAAATAGAAAAACCAATTTGAAATAAATTATTATGAAAAAACTGATGTGGATGACAAAGAGGTCATGGTAGATACTCACCAATAAACAACCTCAGATAATAAAGAAATTGTGAAATTTGACCATTACCTTGTAAATTTCCTTTGTATAATGCATGTTAACCTCTGTATAATAGTTAAATAATTTTTTTTAAAATTATACCAGAATCATATAAATAAATATGATATCATATATGATCTTCTAATTTTTCTTTGTTAATAATATTTGAGTAGTATCATCATTTCTGGTGTTAACTGATTCGTCTTCCTTTATATGCTTCATTACGTAAGACATGTTTGTTATGGATAGAATGTATTTGATTAATATCCAGAATGATACTAAGTTATTAAACATTATTTTTTATCATAAAATGTAAAATATTCTTGAATGATTACGATGGGGATTGAATATCATCATGTTCGTGGGGACGGTAATCCATACACACACAAGAGCGACAATGTCATGATATTGATGGTGAAATACTCCTTTATTGGATGATATATCATATATATGAATCATTAACATGTAATATTTATTTTTTACATCAGTTATACTCATTAATATACCCCTCCAAATAATTATTTGATTGAATAACAAACTACAACACAAAGTGGAGATGGTAAGCCATACGTATGCACATATGGTGACATTGTCAATTATATGTTGGATAGAAAAATAAATATAATTGTAACATATTTATTAGAACTTAAAAATATGTATAACGTACTGGATTTATTATTTTGGTAGGAAAAAACAATAAAAGAGGATGTTAAAGAAGAATAGAACTTGAATGTTGGTGGTGAAATTATTACCTATTTACAGGTGTTTTCATTTTTAGTTGATTAAAATGGCTCTTTAGGATGGATTAATGATCAATTTAATGCCTCTAGGATCAAGTGAGGGAAATGGGAAGATATTTTGGCAGGGTTTGGCCTTGCCAAATGGCTTTGGAGGAGTCAAATTAAGAGAAGGGGAAGTACACTTTTATAAGAGTGGTGAGGGTCATGTTAGGAAAATCTTGAAATATTATTTTATAATAATATAATTTTCGGTTTCTAAAAGCTCCAAAATGATTAACTTAGAGGATAAGGTGGGGATGGTTTGAAAACATCTCAGAAAATACGTTTTATAATGGTTTAGGTCATGATATTAATCATATCTTTTAGATTTAACTCTTAGTTAAATAGTTTGACATTTACCATGTCTCTTTGTATTTTTATATTATATGGTTAATAAACTTACTATAAACTACCTAGGGGACCCCAAGTGGTTACTTATTGATATATATACCATCATATAAGACATTTGAAAAAACCGTGTATTTTTAGGCATATTTCATCAATTAGTAATATCATATTTGTTTTAAAAACTCAATTATACCAATTTTGATACTATTTAGTATCTGGTTTTTTTGAAATCCATAAAAAAAATATAACTTAAAATAAAATTTATTTAATCAACAATGACATGACATATTAACCAAAAAAATTAGTTTTATTCATTATAAGTCTCAATTTACATTTATTTTAATTTTATAATATCAATAAATTTTGTATGTCATTAATAATGTAATTACAAAATCATCATTGTGTCTTAAATAAATTAAATTATATAATGTCTACAAATTATAAATAAACTAACAGTTTATAGAATATAATTTTATATTTCTAATGAATATTTATAGACGAATTTATCTTCTGTGTGACCCTATATTAAAAATGGTTTAGTTATTAAAATTCCAATTTAACAATTTTCACTCTTCTTTAAATAAAAAAAAATTCCTAATCTAATCCAAGTGGACCAAAGAGGATCATATTTTATTCCTATTGTTTTTTTTCTAATTAAACTTATCCAATAGAATTAGGACATGTGTTAGTATATTTATAATATCAATTTTATAATTAATTACCCTATTTACTTTAAACCATCGTAAATAAAAGTCAAAAGATACTATTTAACCAAAAATATTTTCATGTTATTGAACCAAATTTTACACATTGATTTTTATCATGTCACTCATATTTTGGAAATTCAATTCAATGAAGTGGAAAAATTATTTTTTATGCAAATTTACAAATGCTGCTAGAATGTGGGTAAAAGACGGTAAAAAGTTCAATAAAATAATATATATATAAAGATATTAAAAAATGACTCCAATGAATTACATTGAACAAAAATAGGTATTATGTATCTATTTTTACCTATAATAAATTAAAATAAATTAACTTATTATTTAAATAAAAAGTCAGTTTTAAAAAATAACGCATGGTTTTCACTATTCATAAAAAATTAAGAGTTTTCAGAAAAAAACAAAAAATTCAACCTAATAAAATTTTGATAATCCGAACCCAAAAATTAATTTCATTTGAAAAATTAAATTTATAAAATTTCAAAAAGGTGGTTTTACTATTCACTACGGCTAGTTTGATTGGAAGTGGTGTGTTAAAACTCCAAGATGTGTACAACGCAAGCAACTGCATTTTTCGTTGGGAAACGTATCGTGGAAGCTTAGGGTGTTTCAATTATTATTTTTGGAGAATAATTTTCCACTTCCTTTCAATCCCATGGAAATGAAAACAACACTCACACGAAAGTATGACCTACCATCTCCACATAGCTGTGTGATTAATTTTTTATCACAACATAATTTTATGTTTATGAAGATGGAACTAAAAATATATATGATATTTATTGAATAATTCGTATTCGTGTAATATGAAATAGAATTTACCATCTTACCCTTCCACCCATTAATAATTATGATGTTTCTTATTTGTATGTGTGGACTACCACCTCCAAAAAGTTATGTGATTATTACTCCTTTTTTATTTATCATGCATAAATATATATATGCATATAATAAATATATATAATATTAATATAGAAGTAATAATTTTAAGATAATTTACCCATTATTACAATGAAAGAACCAAAATTGTTACATCAAATCATACAAAAAATGAATTGGTCAACACTAGAAATGTAGATTACAATTAATCATTGATAATGAAATTGTGGGAATATCAAATATTTAAATCATTTATAGTATTATTATTATTATTATTCATTTATAAATGTATACTAAATTTAAAATTATTATAAAAGATTATAAAATAACATATCATGTATATTTAACATTAGGTAAGGGTTTATTTCAAAACCTCATCCCTATTAAGAAGATTTAAGTTCATGTTTCCCTTTGTGGAATTATATGATATTTCAATATTCATAACCATATAATTTTTATTATATAGTTTTTTCATAAAAATATATTTTTTCTCATGATTTTTAATCAATAATTAAAAAAATTCTTAAGAGAATGATTTTAATGAAAATCGATATTGTTTTTCAATTTGTCAAGGAATGTTTTTCATCCATGTCCGTATTTTCATTAAAAATCAATGTTGTTTTAATATTTTAAATGGATAATTATTGTAATATTTACACATATATTATCTTCATAAAAAATTATTAAAATTATTATTCATAGTATTTTTTCAATGAGGTAATTTTTACCAAAGGTGTTAATAGAAACATTATTTTAATGTTTACAACATGAACAACATTTCTTCTCCATCATTAAATCTCTTTAAATTGAAAATTAATTTACATTTTTTGATGGTTCATTTTATTGAAATTATATTTCCTAATATTTTTGATATTTTTGATTTTAATATTTTTTTCAAAATGAATATTCTATATTTAATCAAAAAATATACAATAAATCTTTTAAAAAATTATTCTATTTGAATATCCATTAATGAATCTTATGATTTACTAGGGTTATTCCCAAACAATGCCATCTAAAAAACATATCTCGATGTATTATGAACACATTATTATAATTATTTTAATCTTAAAATATTATCATTTCATATGTTCTTTTTTAAATATATATTTCGTTTAATGTATTGAAATGTTATTCAGTTTTTCATATGATTAATAAATTGCAATTACTGTGTCAAAACTAGGGCTAATATAACCCATATTTTACTTGTTGGGTCTCATAAAATGAACATTTTTGGTTGATTGGTACATGTCCCTCCATGTTTGGTATGTAGTAATCGAAAAAGGAGTTGATGGAAAGATTATGATTTTTGGAATTATATATTCTATCATTATGAAACAATTTTTTTACCCAGGTAATTATTTATTTTACTATTCCATAGATTAATGTAGTCCCATTTTATGATATTAGATATATTAAATATTAAATTAATTTTTATTTATAAAAAATAAGTCATGATTTATTCATCCTATGTTGGATTCTGTTTTATGTTTTATCTTCTTAATATTTTGAGACAGCCATTTTTTATACTTTATATTCTCTAGTTTACTCCGAGGATTTTAGTAAAATATTTTATGGATATATTAAAAGAAACTTTAGAGTAAACAATAGAATATTATATATTTTTAATTATATCAATTTTAATGTGAGAATAGAATATATATATACAGTACCCCAATAATGCAAAACTATTTCATCCTATCATTTTTTCCCGGAAATTTATTCCAGTTAGTAAACTAATGATCTACTCGGAGTTACTGGAGTCATGGTGTAAGATTTATGTCACGAACTATCCCCCGAGGCCAGTGTCATGACTACCCCAAGCCCACCTACCATAGGCTAGGGACTGGAGACTAGCACCAAAGGCTTAAATCTGTAAGATGGGAAGGCATTGCCTTTATAAATCATAAACACACACAATTAGAGTATGCTGGAAGCAAAAAACTAAGTAAAACTGTATACAAATGAGTGCTGAGAAGTAAAGGGGTCCGGAATACAAGCCCAAAAAGAAATTACAAGTACAAGTGGAAATATTCCAAATAACTAAAAGGTGAAATAAGCTCTTAGATAGTCCTCTAGGAAATCCTACCTGAAGGGTTGGTACATATAGCCTCCACAACGCTCCATGTCTTTCAGTATCCTCCCTTTACTGATTCGTTGTATGGTCCTCCTCCGGGTACCGTCCAGTCCTGGCGCTCTTAGCCACCATCAGCGTTGTCTGTCATCTGCATCCAAAAAAACAAGGTGCGGACATAACCCGTGTATCGGTGAGTATAACGATACTCAGTAGGGACCCCGAGACCCTTAAGGTCTCACAAAATACAACAATAATAAACCACAATGTATGAAATCAACAAATTACCCATTTAGGTATATTCCCATACATATATCTATGTTATAAAGTAATCCATCTCAATCATGAGGTAAAACACAAAAGTTACTATCTCAGCTCAACCAGGATTTTATTCTAGGGGTAGTATCAAACTGAACCCTCGGCAGCTGGAGAACTCCTCCTCTATCGAGTACAGCGGTCCAGCCACATCACACAGAGGCACTTGCCACGAACTTTGACTACTGAGGTACTCCTCCTATCGGGTACTGTGGATATACCACATTCACACAGAGGTTTTCCCCACCGTGGGTCTGCTGCGCTCACACAGAGGTGCTACTCATTGTAGCCTACTGAGGTACTCCATGTGTCGAGTATCGTGGGTCAGCTGTGCTCACACAAAGGCACTCCCCACCGTGGGTCTACCACGACACCAAGTTTCTCCCCACTAGGCTAGTCGAATCACTCCGAGTTGAATCGGTTAGCAGTCATCCAGTCGCAGCCATCAACTAGGTTCCTGCACAAATATCCGCTCTTCTCTGGAAGAACCGCTACCCATGAAACAGGTCGATAATCCAACTATCACGAAGTCTCACGTAGAAGTATCTCAAATGTCCACATAATCAAGAAGGCCTCAACACAATAGACAGTGTGTCAATTGGACGCCTGGTCTATGAGTTATTAGAATTTTAGTCCTGGGGGCCCGATTGGATTCATGCACTATCCAACCTGACCATATCTCGAATTTACCTCGAAATTTGATGGGGTATACTCAAAGGGACCATTACGCTCCATGTTTCCCATAGATGCTGATGGTTCATTAAATGGAAGCATGGTGCCAATGTTATGGTGGTTTGTACAGGGGCGCATAGTTGGTGAACGGTCTGGACATACCTTGCGGCCAAGACGTCCAAAGTCCCTGGGTGGTAAAGTGACTACCGTACCGTTGGCGCACGGTTTCCCAAACCATGAGGCCTTGTCGTGAGAGTTCCCCAGGTTTGACAGTGGCTACCACACGGTTGGCGCATTGTTTTCCAAACCGTGCAGCCAAGCCCTGTGAGGTCCCCAGGTGGGACAGTGGCTACCGCACGATTGGCGCACGGTTTCCCAAACCTTTCATCCAAGCTGTGCGACCACTTAAATAAAGGTTTTAAGTCCTAGGACACTCGAGATTTCCCATCATTCCCCCATTCTTCCTCCCACATGAGGCTCACGTTGGATTTCCAGTTTTTCAGAGTTTGGGGGAGCTCCTTAGCTCATTTTGGAGGCAAAATGAAGGGGTTTCTTGAAGGATCAGTGATGGTTCTCCATTCATCACCACGGAAAAAATCTTACTTCTTCCTTCATGTAGAACACATGATTCAAGAAGATCATAGAGGGGTCTGGCCATGTTTATTTGTCACGCAACCTCCATGTTAGTGCGGTAGCATGTGGCTCAACAAATGAATATATGGAAGATAATTAAAAACATCATTTACCACAACCCTCATTACCAATATATTCCCAAACCTCAAGGAAAAACATCTGCGAATCAACATGATAATAATTTGGTATGCATTATTTGTTTTAGAAGGTATGAATCAAGGGAATAATTTCATACTTAAATAAAATCCATAACTTTTAATCGTCATTCGACGTTCGTCGATGGAGACGCAGAAGGAAGACGGAGGAGATAGGAATTCGTTTTGTCCACCATACACTTCCAATCCAATCTCGTTCGTCGGTTCGTTGATGATGATGAGGAGGGAAGATGTTCTACATCAGTAGGTGTCTAGGGAAGAACGTCGAAAAAGAATTTTCACTGGCATTCTTTGCGTTCTTCGTTGGGAGGGGAATTTTTCATTGAAGAGAATAATTTTCTCCAATTTCTCTTCCTCTCCCATGGTTCCACTATAATAAAAGTTCCCAAAATAATAGTTTTTCTATTATTTTAATCATTGGCACAAAATTCAAAATGGTAAATTAATCGAAAAGGCTCCTCTAATTTAATTCATTAGGTTGGCACATTAATTGGGGAGTTGGCTCAATTTCAAAAACTAGGGGAGGTGGAGAGCCCCTCCCTCATTAATGGGGGCTATTTGAGAGGTTATACTCTCCTCCCATTAATTGGAGTCGGGTGGTCCCCATCCCTATTATTTAAATGAGATGTTATGGTCTCAGGTGGTCCCCACGTCGTAACCTCTCACCGGAGGTTATATTCTGCTGAGCCCCACCAATATAACCTCTCATGGATAGTTAGGGTGTGATAATACCACCTCTAACATCCATGTGGAGGTTTTAACTGACTATCACGCACATGGAAACTTAAAATAATGTGGTGTACAATTTATTTTAATATTTTCTTTATAAAAAGCCAAAAACTAAATTTTATTCTTGACCATCTGCTGTCGAGGTGGAAGTCTTCTTAAGAAAATATCATCGTTGTGAGTTCAATGGTGCCCTCTTATTTCGGTTCTGATCACAGGTTTAAAAGTTATAAAATCTCACTCCTATGTTTACATAACGTACATGAAAAAAACATCAGAAATTGATTTCAGGCACACCGGGCCTCAAAATCATGCGCTATAATATTTCAGGGACTCGTAAAAATCCAATGAATTTAAGAAAAAACATTCCACAAAAGTTTTCTATTTTTATATTATCCCCAGCTCAGGGATTTACGTCCCCGTAAGTTATAACACGAACTATCTGAACAAATGAGGGTATTGAGCACTCATCTGAGCCTCCCACTCCCATGTTCTCTCCCGGAGGTTCCAATTTTTCCATCGAACTAGAACCAAAGGTATCAACCATCTATGAAGGGCCAGGTTCTGTCGATCCTCAATCTCCACTAGAACCTCTGTGAATGTCACCCCATCATCAACGTCCAGCTCCCCATGGCCAATTATGTGAGAAGGGTCATGAACATATCTCCTTAGCTGAGATACGTGGAAGAAATCGTTCACCTGGTGAAACTGTGGTGGAAGAGATATGTGGTAAGCCACCACACCTACTCTACTGAGGACCTGGAAAGGTATGATGAATCGCGGAGATAACTTTCCACCTCGGCCAAATCTCTATAGACCTCGTCGAGGTGAGACCTGTGGAAAGGCATGGTCGCCATCCTAGAACTCTAGAGTTCTCCATGTCCTGTCAGCATACGACTTCTGCCTACTCTGTGCAGTCTTCATTTTCTCATGGATGATTTGCACCTTCTCCATAGTAGCTTTTACCATCTCTGGTCCCACTTGTTCTAACTCTATTGGCACTTTCCAGCACAGTGGCGATTGGCAAGGTCAACTATACAACCCCTCCAAAGGTGCCATATCGATGGTGGAGTGATATCTGTTGTTATAGGAAAACTCCACCAAGGGTAATTGATCCTCCCAGCTATGACCAAAGTCGAGAAAACAAGCATGAAGCATGTCCCCGAGAGTCTGAATGGTATGCTCGATTTGAACATCTCTCTGAGGATGGATGGCGGTGCTTAGGAGAAGTTCTGTCCCAAAACCCTCATGTAACCCCTTCCATAATTGGGAAGTAAACCGTGTGTCACGGTCGAAGACAATATAAGAAGGTAACCCATGTAGCCACACAATCTCCTGCACATAGAGGCATCCCAAGCTCTTTACTGAACCCTGATCTCTGATCGGTATAAAGTCGGCCGACTTTGTGAGTCAGTCAGCGATCACCCAAATCGAGTTGTGACCCTTGGATATACTTGGAATACCCGTCATTATGTCTTTGGATATCCCATACCACTTCCACTATGAGACCTCTAAAGGGAGAACCAAGCTTGATGGTACCTGGTTCTTGGCATTAACTTGCTAACAAGTGAGGCATCGAGAAACGAACACCGCTACTGCCTTCTTCATACCAGGCCACCAATGCTGCTGTTGACGGTCCCGGTACATCTTCGCCACTCATGGATGTAACACTAGAGGGGATGTGTGGAAATCCATCAACACTTCCTCCTGAATTTCTACTGGTACTAAGGTGCGTCCTCTGAAGAAGATGACATGCTCCCCACCTTCAAAAATTCCATCAGGTTCCTGTCTTGTGGATATCTGAGCACATCATGTCTCACAGTCAGTATCCCCATGTTGTTCCTCCCTTACTCACTGAAGAAATGTGGTTGTGACCATATGAGACTTCTGGAATGCTGCTCCATCTCAATCCACAAAGGATAACTGTAAAGCAGCCAGCTGCATTGTCTCCTCTCCTAGAATCTTTATACCAGACCTCTTGCTGAGTGCATATTCAACAACGTTCCCCTTCGCAGGAGTATAGACTATCTCGAAGTCATATTCCTGGAGGAACTCAATCCTTCGCTGATGTCTCAGGTTAAGGTCCTTCTAAGAGAATATATACCTGAGACTCTTGTTATCAGAGTACACTGTAAATCATTCACCCATTAGATAGTGTCACCACATCTTCAATACGAATACCACTGCTGTGAACTCGAGGTCATGGGTATTATAGTTCTTCTCATGCTATCTCATTTTTTGAGAACCATATTTGAACACTTCTCTCTCCTTAATTAGGACACACCCAAGTCCGATCCTGGATGTGTCGCAGTACACTACGTACCATACACCCTCCTCTGGAAGCCTCAAAATGGGGGCACTAGTCAGCCTCAACCTCTGCTACTGAAGGCTATGATGGAATCTCTCTGACAACACAAAGGGTTTCCCCTTCATCATAATGGTTGATATTGGTGCTGCAACTCTGGATAACTCTGGAACGAACCTCCGGTAGTACCTAGCCAAACCCAGGATTCCTCGAACCTTTTTCACACTCCTGGGTGGATCCCATGAAATTGAAGCTTCAATATTCACTATATCTACTGCAACTCCAGCCTCCGAGATGACATGTCCCCAAAATTGAACCTCTCGGATCTAGAACTGGCACATCGAGAGCTTATCGTGATGCTGGTGCTCTCGGAGTGTGTCTAGTACAACTTGTAAATGGTAGGCATGCCCCTCCTCAGAAGTCGAGTAGATCAGAATGTCATTGATAAATACTACAACAAAGCGATCGAGGTAAGGTTAGAAAATTCGATTCATGAGTTCCATGAACATTTATGGAGCGTTGGTTATGCCAAAGGTCGTAACCAAGAACTCGTAGTGGCCGTACCGACATCTAATGTTCATCTTCTGTAAATCCTCGTATCGAACTCTGAGCTGGTGATAGCCTAATCTGAGGTCTATTTGTGAGAACCACTGAGCTTCCTTCATCTGATCAAAGAGGTCGTCAATCCTCAGGAGTGGGTACATCTTCTTCATGGTCACCTATTTTAGGTGACGGTTATGACAACCTTGCTTTTATTAAAAACATAAACATGATTTATTACATAAAACATCATTTGATACAACAAAGAACATCGAGAGGTTTAGTGTATTTGGGGATTAGGATCATTACATAAAAACTTAAAACATGAAATACAACATCTTTATTGAAAACATCCTTTACATGACCACTACATTCCCTCGTACTTAGCATTTCATGGGATAACCTGAGGACATGCATTAGAAAGGGGTGAGCTATAAATCCCAGTAAGGGAGTACACATGGAATAACATGAGGAGTAAAATACATGTTAGAACATAGGCATATCAATAGAGCATAATAGAAACATGAACATAAATGCATGATAAATCATGATAATCATAACATAGAAATGTGGCAAAAACACTTAAAATGGAATTAGCATGAGCCAAGGCTCATTGCACATGGAGCATGAGTAAATCCTCATTGAACATAAAGAACGAGAAAACCCTCGTTGCACTTGAATTAGCATGAATCAACACTCATTGCACATGATGTATCATGATACTATACATTACCCAATGCATTAGTGCACTATAAGGGCGCACCCTTCTTAAACATTTCATTTCATGCATAAGTATGCCACATGGATTATAAAACATGGATTCATAAAAAATAATCACTTATTCCACAATAAAGAAATGTGGAATTCATACATGAAACTTTATAATCAATAATTAAATGTGCATAATGTTGAATACCCTTGATGGATAAATGGTCACGGTATTCACTACACAATGGCATTGGCTTAGAAAATCGGTGCCATTTCGGCAGCGTAACGGTGTGACTTAAGAATCCATAAAAAAGGATGATGAGAGAGAAATGGGTTCCTCATAATATTTACATGTAATGGAAAGTAAAAAGGTCATATAGATACATGTCCCAACAATTGTAATGGAATTTAGGTTCATGATACAAGAGTATTGCCTGAATGTAAATGAAGAGAGAGAAGTTCTTTTCGGAATTTCGGCATAGTAACAGGTGTACATGGGAGGAATTTAATGAGAGAGAAAGGGGTCTCCCATTATTAAAATAATAATAGGTCGGTATGGGGGAGGTGTGAAACCATACCCCAACATTTATAATTCAAATTAAAAGGGAAATTATATAAAATTGACAAAAATGTGAAAGGAAGAAAAAAACCTTACGTCAAAGTGTGCTTCCAAGGGCTAGAGAGAGGCTTGTGAGAGGCTTCTTGGGAGCTTGGGGCTCCTTGGGAGGATTCTAGAGAAAGTAGGGAAAAGGTTGGACGAACTCAAAAGGCTTTTAGTGAGGAGGAAGTGGGAGCTTGGGTGGGTTTATATAGGAATGGTGAGGGAATTCTTTATTATTTAGGTTTGGGACATCTTATATTAAATTAATCCAAACCACAAACCATACCATGGTTTTTTCCCATGGTTTTTGGAAAAGTGAAGAGGAAAATAATATTTTATAAGTCTATGGTCCGAACTTCCTAAAATATTAGTGTTTCTTTTGTGGAGTTGAGTCACACTCCCATGGAAATTAATTTTAAAAAAAAAACAAGGTGTTTAATAAGTCTTTTGGGGTCCATTAATGCTTTGAAAAGTAAGCCAAAAAACCCAAAATCACATTATTTTAATGGTAAAACAGATATTGGATGAACATAAAGATTATAGTATTTTATTACATCACTTTTGGGTCATTATGATGTCATAGAACACATTATATATTCCAACGGTATTTAATTTTTATTCAAAAATTTGATTGTCTCATAAAATTATGAAAAATTCACCGTTGGATAATTTTGACATCCTGATTCCAAAAATAAAATTTATTTTATCTAAATAATTTTCTAAATATGTGAATTTTCACTTTTAAAATAAAATCTGACACTTATAAAAAATTCACGGGTTTTGACAATAATCGATTTCAAACCATAATAAAAATTATAATTGCATTCATACAATTACATGATCATTTATATATAATAAAATTAATCTAATAATAATAATAATTATTATTATTATTAAAATATTATTCAATACAAAAATCCATTAATTTAATAAAATAGATTTCTTAATTAAATAATAACTAAAAACACCATTTGTACTTTAAAAACTATTTACAATGTATCAATAATGACAAGAAACTATATTCATTATTATATACAAAAATAATGTACATGAACATAGTACTATCGATTAGTTACATAAACCCTTAAAATAGCCACATAAGACCTAAGGTTAAGGTGTGTAATGGTGACAGACTCTTGGGGTGGCTTGGATAAAATTGCTCGACTGGTAATCTCTATCAACTTCCACTTTTCCCGTAGACGGTCCCATTCGAGCATGACATGGTGAAGCTCATCTTGGGATTGGTCAAGAGCCAAGCCCAAGGACGCCACCTCTTTTCCGAGCTCTGACAAATGGGCTTTGTACGGAGCAATTATACTAGACGAGGTCATCACTTCTTTTGTCTGAGTAAATTAGATTTGTTAAACCCCTGTATTTATACTAATCATGTGATCACTGTTCAATGGATATATCAGCAACGATCAAAATTCTTAACATAAAAACATAGAAGTTGACATTTTATATAAACATAAAGAGACATTTAATTTGATCAATAGGGATTTCCATTAATGAAACATTGGGTCGTTACAGCATTCCCCCCTTAAGAAATTTCTCCCTCGAAAATTTTCTTTTCCGACACTAAAACAAATGTGGGTAACTCAACTTCATCATTTCCTCTGATTCCCAAGTCACTTCTTCAAACTTGTGGTTTCTCCACAACACCATAACGAGGGGAATTGGCATATTTCGTAGAACTTTTTCTATATGATATAAGATCTTCAGTGGTTTCTACTCAAAAGAAAGATCGTCTTCCAATTGTACCACCTCAGAAGAGAGTACATATGAAGGGTCCAGTATGTACTTCCTTAAGAAGGGTACATGAAAGACATCATGTACTTTGGCCAACGTAGACGGAAGTACTAGTCGATATGCCACAGCCCCGACACGATCAAGAATCTCGAAGGGGCTGATGTACCTTGGACTTAACTTCCCTTTCTTTCCAAACCTCACGACCTTCTTCCACAAAGATATGCGTGGGAAAACCATGTCTCTAACTTTAAACTCTAGGTCTCGTCGAAGATTATCTGCATAACTCTTCTGTCGACTCTGGGATGCCTTGATATGTTGTTGAATGGTTTTTACCTTCTCCACCATTTCCTCGACCATTTCTGGTCCAAGCAGCTTACGTTCACCGACCTCATCCCAACATGTCATTGTTCTGCACCTTTTCCCATATAGGGCTTCATATGGTGCCATTTGGATGCTCGAGTGGAAACTGTTATTATAAGAGAACTCAACCAGAGGAAGATGTTGATCCCATCCTCCTTTAAATTCCATTGAGCACGCTCTCAACATATCCTAAAGTGTTTGGATAGTCCGCTTGGATTGGCCATCAGTTTGAGGATGATAGGTTGTACTGAAGTTCAGTTCAATATTCAGAGCTTGTTAAAGACTCTTTGAAAACTTAGAGGTGAATCTTGGATCTCGGTCAGACACAATAGATAGTGGTACTTCATGAAACCTTACCACATCCCTGATATATATCTGTGCTAGTAGATCCAATGAGAAATCCTCTCGAATAGCAATGAAGTGTGCAGACTTTGTAAGATTATCCACAACAACCCAGATTGCATTCTTGCCTTTGGATGTCCATGGATGTCTGGTGACAAAGTCCATGGTGATGTTCTCCCATTTCCATTCTGGTATGGGCAATGGTTGCATCATCCCCTGAGACTTCTGAGTCTCTGCCTTCACTTGCTAACACACCAGGCACTTTGATGTATATTCAGCGATCTCCTTCTTCATATTATCCCACGAAAAGTTTTCTCTGAGATCTCAAAACATCTTTGGCTCCCTAGGTGAATAGAGAATTTTGAACTATGTGCATAATCCAAATGTTCCTTCTTCAGCTCCGGACATGATGGAACACATAGTCTTTTCCTAAACCGCACAATTCCTTCTTCATTAACATTAAACTCCGTATATTTCCATTTTTCGATAGCTCACACTTCTTCTTGAATTCCCACATCATCCTTTTGAGCATCCTTTAACCTTTCCAAAAGAGACGGTTGAGCAATCTTTTGTGAAAGGATTTATGATGTTCCCTTTTCTATGATTCCCATGTCCATCTTCATCAAGTATAAGAATATTGGATCCTTCTCAATTCTCATCATTGATAGAATCGATGGATCCTTTCTACTTAGGGCGTCTTCCACCTTGTTCGCTTTTCCAAGGTGGTAATGTAATGAACAGTCATAATACTTGATGAGCTCTATCCATCTTCTCTAGTGAATATTAAGCTATTTCTGTGTGAATATATTTGTAAGACTCTTCTGGTCTGTATATATCTCACATTTCACTCCATAGAGATAATGCCGCCATATTTTCAAAGCAAATATCACATCTGCCAACACCAGATCATGCGTTGGGTAGTTTCGCTCAAGGATTTTCAACTGCCTTGAGGCATAGGATATCACTTTATCATTCAGCATTAGCACACAACCTAAGCCCTTCTTTGAAGCATCACTGAATACCACAAAACGTTCCCCACTTGTGGGTAAAGTGAGCACGAGCACCGTGATAAGCCTCCTTTTCAAGTCCTTGAATATTTTTCCATTCATCACTCCAAGAATACATTACTCCCTTCTAAGTTATCTTTCTAAAAGGGATGAAAAATCTTGAGAAATTCATCACAAATCGTCGATAATATCCAATTAACCCCAAGAAGCTACGGATATACGTTTCCGATGTTGGCCTCGACCATCCCTCAATTGCATTTGTTTTGGAGGGGTCCATAGATATCCAATTGCTTATGATGATATGGCCCAATAATGAGACCTCCATCATCCTGAACTCACAATTTATGTACTTTGCATAGAGCTTCTCCTTGCTCAAAGTCTCTAGTACAGTTCTAAAATTATCCTCATGGTCCTCCTTGATTTTGGAGTATATTCGAATATCATCTATAAAGACTACCACAAATTTGTCTAGGTAATCTCTAAAGACTCTATTCATTAAGTCCAGAATAATTTCTATAGCATTGGTCAGTCAAAAAGGCATTACTATGAATTCATAGTGCCCGTATCTTGTATGAAAAGCAATCTTGGGAATATCTTCCTTCTTCACCCTTAATTGATAATATCCCGACCGTAAGTCCACCTTGGAGAAGTATTATTCTCCACGCAGCTGATAGAACAAGTCATCAATTCGTGGGAGAAGATACTTGTTCTTTATCGTGATTTTGCTTTGTTCACGATAATCGATGCAAAGCCGCATTGACCCATCCTTCATCTTGAAGAAGAGGACTGGTGCACCCCATTGTGATGCACTTGGGCGTATAAACCCTTTCTCCAGATTCTCATGTAGTTGTTTTTTCAGCTCTTCAAGTACAACAACAACCATTCTATATGGAGTCTTGGATATTGGTAAATCCCCGGTTATAAGTTCAATTGAGAATTCAACATCCCTTCTAGGAGGGAGACCAGGCAGTTCCTCAGGAAACACTTTAGCGAATTCCCTCACAATAAGAATTTCTTCAAGGATGTTTTCTTCCTTGGACTCAATCATCTGAGCCAGATACGCGTGCTCATAAGATAGTAATATCCAAGCTTGAGATGATGGATCTAAAGGATATCCATCTTCATCCTTACACTTGTAAATAATTGGGGATCGATTCTCCATATGGAGTGTGATTTCCCTCTCTTGACAATTTATGTTGCCTCTATAGAAGGAAAGCCAATCCATGCCCAGAATTGCATCAAATTCCACCAGAGGGAGTATGATGAGGTTCTCCGGGAAATTCAATCCACAGATTATAATAGGTGAGGACTTATATTCATGGGATGCAATGATTTCCCCATTTTCCATACTCACCGACATCATTACTTCCATGATTGGTGGTGGTGCTGGGATTGTTCTACTAAACATTCGAGATATAAAAGAATTCGTAGAACCTGAATCAAAATGTACGTTTGCTATTCTTGAATGAATAACTAGCGTACCTGTCACCAATTGGTTGTCGGTGCTCACTTCTGCAGAATTCATGGAAAAAGCTCTTCCTTGCTACCTTGGAGTCTATTGGTTGTCTCCGAAAACCCTTGGATTAGGGAACTGATTTGAAAAATGACCCGGTTCTTTGCATTTGTAGCATTGAACAACGCATTAAGGTTCGAACAGAGCATTCCTCTCCTCTATCACAGTCGCGGGTCTTTCTTGCCGACAGTTAACAGCTAGGTTCCCTTCTCTTCCACACCTGAAGCATTTCCTCATCCCCTTAAAGAAATTTCCAGGTTGCTTCATTATGCACTTTTGGCAACTAGGGTGCTGGATCTTCTTAGCACTGTTGGATTTATCCATCGGCCCACCAGTATTGAAGTCCACCTTACGCTTCTTGTACCCATGATACCCATGTGATACCCCGATCTCCATTTCTTCCTTGATGGCACATCGGACAATTTCCTCATAGTTGTCACAGTCACGGATCACTAATTCTTTCCGCAGGCTAGGCTTCAGCCCACCAAAGAAACGGTCAACCATGAATTCGGGGGTAAAGGCAATGAAGAAAGAGTATCGTGAAAGCCTTGTGATGTTTTCCTCGTAAGCTCCAACATATTATTTATCTTTTTTCTTGAGGGAAAGGAATTCCCTTTCCCTCTTAAGATGGAGGGTGAACAGGAAATATTTATCGAAAAACATCTTCCGGAAATCCTTCCCTTCCAACACCTCGATCTCCTCCTCAGACTTCGTATTTTTGATCAACGTCCACTATTAATCAGCTTCACCCTCCATACGATAAGCTTCCAGGAGAGCCTTCTCTTGTTCAAAACATTGAAGGATAGAGAATATCTTTTCAATGGAGTTGATCCATTGTTCAACGATCATGGGATCAGATGATCCACTAAAAGTAGGAGGCCTTTGTCTCATGAATCTCTCGATAGTGACTTGTTCTTTATTAGGGGGGGTTGAACATTCCTCTTGACCCATGTTTCTATTCAAAACATGAGTTAGCTGAGAGAGAAGCGTGACAATGTTTTCGATTCCTGCTCCCATTGGATTGGGCATCTCATTGGTACAGTCATCACACTGATCTACACAACGGTTGTTTGCCCGAGTCCTCCTATTACCGGCCATTGGATGGAATAAAAGGAAAGTTAGGGGTAACACATAAAGGGTAATCCAAAGACAAAATTTGATGACTTATAAATAAACTTTTATTTCCTTAACTCATGAGTCTATATGCTTCAATCTAGGCTTTTCATGATCTACTTTCTAACATATATTCTTAGGGGAATTTTTTTAATTCCCTTAATAAGGGTTTATACTATGCTTGTAAATTTATCAAAACATATCCCCTGAGAGTGTCATAACCAAGAGTACAACAAGGCCCATTTTCGTGCACCAGTTCATGTTCGAGTCTAGATCAAAGTGGTGTTTTTGGGTTTTACCCCTAGGATACATCTGTGCCAGAGCCACCTCTGCGTGCTCGTATCCAGACATGGATGTATTTGTTTGATAAACCACTTACTCAGTACCTACTAAAACATAGGTATGTTTTTATTATATTTAGTCTTGTATCTAAGTCTTTACTAGGGTTTTCTAATCCTAATCCCAAAAATAACTAAACCTATCCTCTGATACCAACTATGGCAACCCTGCTTTTATTACAAACTTAAACAAGATTTATTACGTAAAATATCACTTGATAAAATAAAGAAGATCGAAATGTTTAGTTTATTTTGGGCTTAGGATCATTACATAAAAACATAAAACATTAAGTACAACATCTTTATTGAAAACTTCCTTTACATGACTACTACATTCCCTCGTACTTAGCATTGCATGGGATAACTTGAGGACATGCATAAGAAAAGGGTGGGCTATAAAGCACAGTAAGGGAGTACACATGGAATAACATGAGGAGTACAATAAATGTTAAACAATAGGCATATCAATAAAGAATAAGAGAAACATTAACATTAAGGCATGATAAAGCTTGATAATCATAACATGGAAATGTGGCAACAACACTTTACATGGAATTAGCATGAGACAAAACTCATTGAACATAGAGCATGAGAAAATATTCATTTCACATAAAGCACGAGTAAACCCTAGTTTCACATGAATTAGCATGAGTCAACACTCATTGCACATGATGTATCATGATACTATACTTTACCCAATGCATTGGAGAGCTATAAGGGTGCACCTTTCTTAAACATTTAATTTCATGCATAAGTGTCCCACATGGATCATAAAACATGGATTCATAAAACATAATCATTTATTCCACGATAATGAAATGTATAATTCATACATGAAACTTCATAATCAATAAGTAAATGTGCATAAAGGTTAATACCCTTGATGGAGAAATGGGCATGGTATTCACAACACAATGGTATTGGCTTAGAAAATCGGTGTGATTTCGGCAGCGTAACGGTGTGATGTAAGAATCCATAAAAAAAGGTTGATGAGAGAGAAAGGTGCTACTCATCATATTTAAATGTAATGGACAGTAAGGAGGTCATATAGATACATGTCCTGACAATTTTAATGGAATTTAGGTTCATGATACTAGAGTATTTCTTGAATGTAAAAGAAGAGAGAGAAGTTCCTTTCGGAATTTCGGCATAGTAACGGGTGTACATGGGAGGCATTTAATGAGAGATAAAGGGGTCTCCCATCATTCAAACAATAAAAGGGAAGTATGGGGGAGGTGAGAAACCACCCCCCAACATTAATAATTGAAATTAAAAGGGAAATACAACTTAAATAAAATTGACAAAAATGAGAAAGGAAGAAAAAACCCTTACATGGAAGTGTGCTTCCAAAGGCTAGAGAGAGGCTTGTGAGAGGATTATTGGGAGCTCGGGGAACCTTGGGAGGATTCTAGAGAGATTAGGGAAGAGTTTGGAGGAACTACAAAGGCTTTTATTGAGGAGGAAGTGGAAGCATGGGTGGGTTTATATAGGAAAGGTGAGAGAATTCTTTATTATTTAGGTTTGTGACCCCTTATATTAAATTAATCCAAACCACAAACCATCCCATGGTTTTTGCCCATGGTTTTTGGAAAAGGGAAGAGGAAAATAATATTTTACATGTCCAAGGTCCGAACATATTAAAATATTAGGGTTTATTATGTCGAGATGAGTCACACTCCCATGGAAATTAATTTAAAAAGAAAAGGTGTTTAATAAGTCTTGAGGTGTCCATTAATGCTTTGAAAAGTTAGAAAAAAACCCAAAATCACATTATTTTAATGGAAAAACATATATTGGCCGAAAATAAAGATTATAGTATTTTATTACATCACTATTCGGTCATTATGATGTAATAAAATACATTATATATTTAAACGGTATTTAATTTTTACTCAAAAATTTTACTGTCTCGGAAAATTATGAAAAATTCACCATTGAATATTTTCGACGTCCTGATTCCAAAAATAAAATTTATTTTATCTAAATCATTTTCTAAATATGTTAATTTTCATTATTAAAATAAAAACCAACATTTATAAAAAATTCATGGGTTTTGACAAAAATGGCTTTCAAACCTTAATAAAAATTATTATTTCATTCATACAATTATATGATAATATATATATAATAAAATTAATCTAATAATAATAATAATAATAATTTATTAAATTATTATTTAATTCAAAAATCCATTAATTTAATAAAATATATTTTTTAATTAAATAGTAACTAAAAACACCATTTGTACTTTAAAAACTATTCACAATGTGTCAATAATGACAAGAAATTATATTCATTACTATGTGCAAAAATAATGTACATGAACATAGTACTATCGATTAGTTACATAACCCCTTAAAACAGCCGCATAAGACCTACGGGTAAGGTGTGCGATGGTGACAAACTCTTGGGGTGGCACGGATAATATCGCTCGAGTGGTAATCTCTATCAACTTCCACTATTCCCATAGACTATCCCATTCGAGCATGACATGGTGAAGCATATCTTGGGCTTGGTCAAGAGCGAAGCCCAAGGATGCCACCTCTTTTCCGAGCTTCGACAAATGGGATTCGTACGGATAAATTCTACTAGATGAGGCCATCACATCTTTTGTCTGAGTAAATTGGATTTGTTAAACCCCTATATTTATACTAATCATGTGATCACTGTTCAATGGCTATATTAACCACGATCAAAATTCTTAACATAAAACCAAATAATTTGACATTTTATATAAACATAAAGAGACATTTAATTTGATCAAGAGGGATTTCCATTAATCAAACAATGGGTCATTACAACGGTAGTCGACACAAATCCTCAAACTACCAATCGCCTTCTTGGCAAATAGAATCGGGGCTTCCCAGAGAGAAACACTAAGCCATATGAATCCCTTCCCCTGCAAGTCCCCCAGCTGTACTCGTTGCTCACAAAGCCTAGAAGGAGCCATCTGATATGCTGGAGTAGATATCGGTGTCATCCCAGGGTACATGTCAATGTAGAAGTCCACCTATCTTTGAGGAGGAAGACCTAGAACATCTTCAGCGAAAACATCTGCATACTGATCCACCACTACAGGATATCTCAGACTCTCCACATCAACTACTCTGATGGTAAGGCAGGCCAGCTGATGAATGATCGGATACACCCTCCTCCAAGTAAGTTTGTCTTGTGCTGTAGAGGTTCCCTTCTCACTGGTGAAGGTAAACCTGGTCCCATCCATGTGGACACACATCACTTTTCACATAATATAGTCAATCTGATCATTGACTGTAGATAACCAGTCCATACCCAAGATGAAATAATAAGGCCTCGATTCCACTACTAAGAGATCCCAGCAGAATCTCTTGCCCCCTAAAGTAAGCTCACATTGTTGACACCATTGTGTAATCATTGAATCAGATCCTGTAGGAGTCTCTAGCAATAAGGATCGAACTAAAAGCTCCATCGGAATCTTCGATCTCTGAACAAGGGATGTGGCAATGAATGAATGACTTGCACCTCTGTCTATAGGAACCGCAGCTAAGGTGGAATAGACAGAGGTCGTACATCGAATCATCTTCGGAGCTCCATGATCACAGGCCTCAGCTGCCTGGAATTGAGCTCTCCATTGTTCACCTGCTCCCTGCAGTCGGGGAGTACCTCCTGGTGGTTTTGGTAACACCTTGAATTGTCGCCCACTGCCAGCTGCACGACCAGCTCCTCTACCATGTCTGCCTACGCCCAGTGGACTGCCTCGATCGAATATATCCCTCTCTCTGAGAGGTCCTTCAAATGTCTGGTGATCATATGAATGAAGGGTAGGACAATCACAAGCCATGTGACCCTACTTACCACATGAGTAACACTTCTTGCTCTTGGAAGGTAAGTCACTACCCCGAGTTCCACGCACAACAGATCCTGAGTCATGCAGTCGTCCACCCATGGGTCTAGTCCACTTGGAACTCTGCGTCATCTATCTACTGCCAATTGCAGAAGACTCCCCTGTATGTTGAATAATAGTGGGACTCACTCCTGGTGTCTGCTCAGCAAGGAAACTCTCCATTAAGAGGGCTCTCTCTAAAACCACTGCCTACATCGGGATGCTGAGGGAGATCATCGATTCTCTGATCTATCGCCTGAGCCCCTGCTCGAAGGTCCGGTCCCTGATGAATGGGTCCCACCCCATATCTATAGAGTAGCGCGATAGGTCAGTGAACCTCGCTCAGTTCTGCCCCACAATCATGCTACCCTGTTGTTGATGTAGTAGCTCCTATATCTACACCACACAAAGGGAGGCTAGGACAAACTCCGCCCGAAACAAGATCTCGAAGTCTGTCAATAGAAGTGTCATCATGTCATGAACCTGGAGCATCACGCTCCACCATCTGCCTCATATTGCCTATAGAAGGCTGGAAGTAAGAATCACCATGAGGAAAGATTGTGTCCATACGAGTCTGAAAACTCTCACCACAGCCTCCCGTCAATCCTCGGCCCCCTATGGGTCTGTCTCTCCCCTGAACCATGGTGTATTTCTGCGCTAGAACACATGCAATGCACTAAAATTGCAAGCATAGCCTGGTGTTGGGCTGGTGGCATCAGTGGCACACCAGGGAGTGGTACCGCTGGTGCCTCTGCTGGTAAAGGGCCATGCACCGAGGCCTCATCGCTCGATGGCCTATCAGTGCATACGACTCTCAGGGCTATAACAGGTCGTCAGCGAGGAGGCTTCCTGAAAGAAACATATGCGACATGGTCAAAAGATTATACCTGGTGAGCTAACCTAGTTGAGCGGACTTAATGAAAAACTATTGTAAACACACACGCAATCGTTGTTTTTGTGCACTGAATCAGAAATAAGTAGTAAAGGTATTTATGTATGTATAAGTCAGCTGTCGCACCCACAATGGACTCCTGGAACTGAAAACCACACTTAGCAACCTTAACAACATTTTTTCACAGAAAATATTGATCAGAGTCCTATTTTCTATGGTAGAAACAACTCCTCTGATACCAATTTGTCACGACCCATCCCCCGGGGCCCGTGCCGTGACAACCCCAATACCGCCTTCCATAGGCCAGGGGCTGGCGACTAGTACCAAAGTCGTAAATACATAAGTTTGGAAGGAATTGCCTTTATAAATCATAAATATATACAATCAAAGTATGATGGAAGCAAATCACTAAGTAAAACATTATATAAATAAGTGATGAAAAGTAAAGGGAGCTGAATTCAAGCCCAACAAGAATGTACCAGTACAACTGGAAAGGTACAAAACAGCTGAAAGGTGAAAGCAACTCTTAGGTCATCCTGTGGGAAATCCCACCTAAAGGGTAGGTACAGGTAGCCTCCACAGTGCTCCATGTCCGTTCGTACCTTCCGTGTACCGATTCATTGTAGGGTCCACCTCTAGGTACCATCCAGTCATGGCGCTCTCATCCACTATCGAAGTTTTCCATCGTCTGTATCCAACACAGTTAGATCCGGGCATAGCCCTTGCAGGGGTGAGTATAACGATGATAAGAAGGGACCCTGAGACCCTTATGGTCTCAGAAAATCCAACAAGGATAAACAAAAATGTATGAAATCAATAGATAACCCCATATAGGTATATGCCCATATATATACCTATGTTGTCAAGTAATCCATCTCAATCATGAGGTAAACACAAAAGTTACTCACTCAGCTCCACCATGATTTTTTTCTAGGGGTAGTATCAAACTGAACCCTCAACTGCTGGAGAACTCCTCCTCTATTGAGTATAGTAGGCTTTTCAGGTCACATAGAGGCACTCCCCACTAACTTGGACTACTGAGGTATTCCTCCTATAGAGTATCGTGGATATGTAGTGCTCAAAAATTGGTGCTCCCCACCGTGGGTCTGCTGCGCTCACACAAAGGAGCTCCCCCTCATAGCCTGCTGAGGTACTCCCTGTGTCGAGTATCGTGGGTATGTCGTGCTCACACAGAGGCACTCCTCACCTTGGTTCTTCTGTGACACCAAGGTGCTCACCACTGGGCTAGTCGAATCACTCTGAGTCGAATCGGTCAGCAGTCGTCAAGTCTCAGCCACCTTCTATGTTCCCACACAAATGTCCACTCATCACTAGAAGATCCTCTCCACAAGCTACTGGTTGATACTCCAACTATCACGAAGTCCCAAGAAGATGTATCTCAATGGGTTTCCTCATAATAGGGGTATCAACGCAATAGACATCGCGTCAATCGGACTCCCAGTCTGTGAGTTATAGGACTTTTAGTCCCAGGGGCCCGGTTGGATTCGTGCACGATCCAACCAGAATATATCTTAACATTATCCTGAACTCCAATGGGGTATACTCAAAGGGACCGTTACTCTCCAAGATTCCCAGCACCATGGAGGGTTCATCAAAAGGATGCCTGGTGCCATAGTTATGTAGTTTTGTGCAGGGGCGCATTGTTGGTGCACAGTCTGGACATACAGTGTGGCCAAGCCATGCGATGTCCCTGGGTGGGATAGTGGTTACCACATGGTTGGAATAGGGTTTCTCAAATAGTGCGGCCAAGTCGTGCAGGGTCCCTAGGTGAGAAAGTGGCTACCGCACGGTTGGCGCAAGGTTTCCCAAACCTTGCGGCTAAGCCATGCGAAGTACCTAGGTGGGACAGTGGTTATCGCACTGTTGGCGCACGGTTTCCCAAACCGTGCGTCCAAGCTGTGCGACCACTTAAAAATGTTTTTAAGTACCAGGCCCCTCGGGATTTCCCATTCTTCCCTCATTCTTCATACCACTCGAGGATCACACAGGATTTCCTATTTTTCAGAGGTTGTGGGAGCTCCTTAGCTCGTTTTGGAGGCAAAATGAAGGGGGTTCTTGGTGGATCAGCGATGTTTCTCCATTCATCACCATGGAAAAATTCCTCCTTCTTCCTTCGTGTAGAAGACATCATTCAAGAAGAGAAGAGAGGGGTTGGTCCATGTTTGATTGGCCTGCTCCCTCCATGTCAGTGATATAGCAACTGGCTCAACAAAATAAGATATGGAAGATAATTAAAAACATTATTTTCCATAACCCTCATTAACAATATATTCCAAACCCGCAGGGAAAAACATCCACATATCAACTTGATAATAAGTTGGACTGTGTTATTTGTTTTAGAAGGTAGGAATCAGGGGAATAATATCATACTTAAATAACATCCCTAACTTTGTTTCATCATTCTTCGTTCATCGACGGAGTCGCGGAATGAAGATGGAGGAGACCACCATTAGTGGTGTCTGCCACACACTTCCAATCCAAGCTTGTGCGTCAGTTAATTGATGACGATGATGAGGGAAGATGATATACGTCTGTAGGTGTCCAAGGAAGAAAGTCAAAGAAGTATCATTCCCAACATTATTCTCAATATTCATTGGGAGGGGCGTTCATTGTTGGAGTGAATAAGTTTCCCCAAGTGCTCTTTTTCTCCAAAGATTACACCAAAATGAATGTCCCAAAATAATAGTTTGCCTATTATTTTAATCATTGGATAAATATTCAAAATGGTGAATTAATTGAAAAGGCTCCTCAAATTTAATTCATTAGGTTAGCACATTAATTGGGGAGTTTCCACAAATTCAAAAACTAGGGGAGGTGGAGAGGCTCTCCCTCATTAATGAGGGAGAGTTAAGAGGTTAAAATCTCCTCCCATTAATAGGGTTCAGGTGGTTCCAACCCCTTTTATTTAAATGAGAGGTTATGGTCTCGGGTGGTCCCCACGTCGTAACCTCTCACCGGAGGTTAAATTAGGGTGGGACCCACCACCATAACCTCTCATGGGAGGTTAGGGTGTAACAGTCCTACCTCCAACACCCATGTGGAGGTTTTAACCAACAATAACAAACTTGGCAGCTTAAAAATAAATAGTTCTACACTTTATTTTATTATTATTTTTATAAAAATCCTAAAAAATAAATTTTATTCTCGACCATCTGCCATCGAGGTGGAAGTCTTCTTATGAGAATACAGGCACTGAGAGTATAATGGTTCCCTCAGAATTCAGTTCCGAGCACCGGTTTAAATGTTATAAAATCCCGCTTGTACGCTTACTAAAGGTACCCGAACAAAACATCAGAAATTGATTTCGGGCACACCGGGCCTTGGAATCAAAAGCCGTAAAATTTCACGGACTCTTAAAAATTACATGTATTTAATAAAAAATTTCCTACGAAGTTTCTGGGTCTTTACAATTTAATACAACCTATATGTTATTATGAATATTTAATGATGATTCTAATAGATAAATCATTATATTGAAAAATAATATTCATAAAAAATATGATTTTCAATTGCTATGGTAATCAGGAATCGCCTACATGAGAATTAGCATGGAAATAATTAAACAGACATGAAAAAAATTTCCCGTATATTTTCCCTTTTCATTCAATTCATTTTCAACATATGAAATATTCTTTCCATCCACTATATTATTGAAATATCATTAAAATTACATAATTTTTACTATTACATGGTGATATATTGAGTTTCTTACTCCAATTGAAGCTTAAATAATAGTTGTGCAACAAGAAGAGATAATTTGGTTACAATTCCATAACCATATAACAAAATTCCCAAAATCATATGGAACATCTATACCCATCCATCACACAACACCACACTAATAAAACCATATAAAATCCTTCCCAATGTGGAATAATATTAAGAGAACCTAGAGGAAGGTAAAAAAAATTACTTTTGGTCCCCACCAATTGATCTTTGGAATCTATGGATCTGGTATAAGAATGGAAGTCGAATGGTCTCCAAAACATTCATATAGGTTCTCTCAAAGATGAGATAAATAATAGAAAAAGAATTTCATTTAGGGTATGTATAAAATTAATTCCTATTTGTGAAAAACACTGCATCCTAACATGATATTAAATCATTATTTCATGATGAGGCTATCTAAAACTAGCCATTGAAAATTGTGGTCTTTATCTTCTATATCTCTCCCCTCATAAACTCAATAATATTTCAAAAAATGATATGAGAAAAATAGGTCCATTCTGTTGCACAAGAACAATGGGGGAAATTTTTCAGAATAGAGACACTATTAAATTGTTCCAAATCCCCATGTTGTGAAACCCATATCTTTACCACAACATAAAAACTAATAAAACCATATAGATCAAAATTTAGGCTCCTTGAAACAACAACCAATATAAATTTTGGACCAAATTCCTATATAATCTCACTCTTCAAAAACTATACCATTGGTTTTTAAACTGAATAACCATTTCCTGGAAAATCACCTAAAGAATCACCCTCTAGTAAAACTATCTACATTCATCATATCTCATATAGAAATAACACGACCTCCTATCTATTGAACCCTTTAATCTAACTACACATCTCCCCCAAACCCCTGTAGACTTGTCCAACAAAGAAATCAAAAAATTTAAATAGTATGAATGGTCTAGCTTATTAAAAATTGTATATCTAAAACAATTATTTTCCTTAAGAAGCAAAATAAAACCTAAAAAGAAACCAACCACTACCTTCCAAACACATATCTAAGAGATACCCTTTCAACTTGAGTAAGTATCATAACTATGTCACATAGATGTCTTGAGAAAAACTAGCCAATATATAATAATATGAGATGAATCAATTCAATATCAATTCATCAGAGAGAAACAATCTCCTAGAAAAGACAAGTATGGTAAAGGGTTCCCCAATAAGATTATTTCCACCTGAGAAACTAGTCTATAATGTAATTGGAGAGTGTCCAACTAGAGGAATCAACCATAAAATCACATACAAATTAATACACTATAGGGAAAACATCAAATATACTATTAACACACTCATCCCTTGAATTACCAAACATCACCAACAAAACATTAGTAATGAGAATATCTATTCCACAACAACAATGTGATATACCTCATAGATGGGAATCCCACCATTAATGGTTCACAACCTAATAGAGAAAATGAAATAAAAAATTAATAAAACCATCACAAAAAAACCATTATATTGATAACTATTAATTTGGTCGATAATTAAGAAATAGGTTTATGAACATATGGTTATAAATCATGCCATTCATGTATTTATAACTTTTAGTTTTCAAAAAAAACACCCAATTATGTAACAAAATACCATCTATTTTATTTATGAAATAATTAAATTTTAAATGAACACTTTCACCAAATTAATAAAATTAAATTTATCAAAAAAATTGGTAAAAATTAAAATCATCCCATTGAAAACACATAAAAAAAGAAATTTTAAGAATACATTTATGTGAAGAAATTTATTATGAAAGGAATATGGTCACTATATCAATCAATAAAATCCAATGGACTCTCAAGACAAACATAACTCATCATAACCAACCACCTAGAGATTCTTGGACATTTTTATAAAACAAAAAATTCCATACTATAATGAAGAACATAAAGTATCATGTGGAACTGAAACATATAATGTTTTACATCATTGAATAGGAAACCATTATACCTAAAAACCAATGAAAAATAGTGTTACTCAAGATATTGTCCTGAAGTCAAGATCTTACTCTTTAATACCACTTCACTCTCCTCTCCCAGCATGTAAAAGGAATAAGAATATAGGAACCTTCTAATACATCGTCAAATCCCCAGAGAAAACCTGTTTCACTCACCACAATGTAATCTCTATCCTCTGAAAAGAACATCAAAAACACTCCCCACACTCCATCAAATATCCAAAAATAATTATAACATAATATTCAATACTCAAATTTCACCATTGGCCATGTGATATAGAAAAAATTTTATAAATGGGGAAAATATAATCTCACGAGAATTTACAATAGGCCTCCTTTCTAAAGCTACAAGAGCCCCATAAATTTTCCCATTTACACCCAGGTAATGAACTAATTTGTATCTATTTGAGATAATTATTCACATGAAAAATAATTTTCAATGAGGAATCCCCTTAAACTATTCTTGATCCAATCCCTAATGTGAGTGTGATGTTAAGGAAACCAAAGCTGATCAATATTCCTCTTAAATTCAATGGAATCAAAATTTTCTTGTAAGCACTCCTCATCCATGTGACCTAACACCATGGTAATGAACACTGATACTTCCTTCTATTGAAACCCGGTTAGTACCCTATATAACTAGTCCTTCCACATCCTATTATTTTTAGATTGATGATGATCTATTTAAATATCATCAATCAAAACATTAGAATTTTACCTGGTCAGTCTAAAGAGATAAATCACATTCCAGCAGTAAGGGAAACAAAAATATACCATAAAAATAACTAATACTAAAAAATATATTAAACCTTCTCATCCTATAAAACAAAATATCCCCTTAGTTGAAATACATGAAAATCTTACATTATAATAATACAATTACCTCATAACTCTCATACGAACATCCACTAATCTCTCTACAAATTAAACATCCAATTTCCTACTGTCTAATAATCATTCAAACCATATAATGTGGACAAAAATTACTATATACAAAAAAGTCATCAATACCAACCTTTAAGGAAAAAAGTCATTATGTAGAAATTTATGTTCATTATGATTACTTGATGGAATCATAAAAAAGAACAAATATCTAAACCCTAAAAACATATCATTGAAACCCAAATATTTAAAAAAAATTAATAAAATGCATTTTTGGCCTTGTTAATACAATAAAATTCAAACCCATCTGTTAAAATATAAATTTATTATAATATTCCTCATATTATATATAAACACTAATTATAAAATTGATTCAAATTTATTAAATTAAAATATTCCTCATATTTGTGAAAACACATTTGAATCAAGGGAATCACCATTAATGAATTTCAATAAAAATACATTGAATAATATTTCACACAACTCTACTAAAATTAATATATACTTGAAATGATCTTATTCAGATTATGACTAACAACATTATATTCAAAAATAGGAATTTTATATTAACGTGTTCCATAAAATAACACCAAAATGGGGTTTAGAATAATCATTATATACATGAAATTTTCCCTAGTATTAAAAAAATATAAAAAATTACAAAGAATATAAAAAGGAAAAAACTAAAAAATTACAATAATCATAATTTTGGTGTTATCATTTTCATGATTTCCATTTATATAAGATGAATTTTAATCTTTCTTAAGGGTTTATATTCATACTATACTTTCAATACATTAATGTGGAAAACCTTATAAATTCACAAACATATCAAAATTTACAAATTCACATGAACAACTCATGGAAGAAAAGAATCAAATCACGATATAAGACATATCCGCACATGTAAAACATCGAGGTATTGAAAACAGAATAATTTATTTCCCATAATATCACTCATTCTAATAAATATAACTTGAAAATATGTCACCTAGATTGATACAAATCACTAATTAATATATCAAGAAATTTGTTAAGTTTTATTTCATAAAATAATTTCAATTCATCATCAAAACCCATTCAATTCAGTAACATATGTAAGCAAGGATGATGTATTTATATATCATATTACTCTACCACACATTTAACAATCTCTTTCTTAAGGTTATAATTTAGATTATAGTAATTAATTTGGATCATATGGTGCTGAAATCCACTTTTCCAAATCCAACCTCCATTCCCACATCTGATACAATGTTCAACTAATAATATTACCCTACTAAACCCTAGTAATCCTTGCCATTTATAAACTTCAAACAGTATACTGACACTCAAAAAAAACTCAAATACTAATTTTTCATGATCCTCCCATAATCAGAACCCCTACTAGGTCTATAGTGAAAAATATATTGACTCTGAATGATTTCATCCAATAGACCCTAAATTGGCGACTACAACAATGGTATATTCATCAAAATCGGAGGTATTAAAACTTTATGTCCATGAAAGATAATTATAAACCACTATTGAACACTATAATATAAATAAAAAAAATATAACATATAATTTTTTATATAATCATTTAAATATAATAATAATTATCCATAATAAAAACACTAAAATGAACTCCTATGTAGAAACTCCAACCACAATGCCCAACCAGAATCCTATAATTCCCAACACAATCTCTACTGTCAACCATGAAACCTAAAAAAAATATTTATATGTATATGTGAAAGAATGCATGTATAAAATGACAAGTCATCCTACAAACATCACATTTAATGGTTTAAAAAGGATATTATGCCTCATATGAATATTTATTATAACAAATAGTAACGTACTAAAGAAACAATCCCCATCCTCAACAATGATTCACTAATGATGTATTAAATCCAATACAATACCATAATATGGAATGAAAATAATCATGGTTCCTCAAAAAAACTTCCCCATATTTTTTTGATCTCATTCCCCAATAGTAAATTTCAATTTCTATTATTCCTTTTGTATATTTAAATCTCATAAAAAGTATATATATCAAGTCATAGTTAATTTGAGTAAGATAGAAACCCGAACAATAATAACCTATAGGTGGTACCAACATCTTGTTCTTACTTTAGTCTAAATACTCACTTAACATGCGATGTTGATTAGAATACATCCCTTAATATCCAACCCACCCATAGGATTAAATATCTCATGTAGGAATCGATGCACAATCACATCTCAAGATCTATATCCCTTACACTTTGGTGTCTTAGATTATATCAACCTATCACCCCCTCTATCCATACCTGACCAATTCAGTGTACGAGTACCACAATATCATCATGTACTACTCCAAAAAGCGAGAGAGAAGAAGAGTGTGAATTCAACCATATATTCCATTTCCAACTAGTATATTTTGGAAAATCACCCATATGCCAATTTTTTTGTATTTGTATATATATCCATCTCGAGTTGGGTGAATATGATATCATCAGAAAATAAAAGTATAATAAATTAACACACAATTAAAACCTACTTGATCCACACCAACCATTCATAACATAACATATAATCCTTAACTAACTTTTTAATACATTCATTATAAATTATTACCACCTCTATCTAATGATCCTTCCAAATTTCCCTCACAAAACTGTAATAATAAGAATTAACTTTAGATTATTTATTCTTGTATCATCCAATTCCATATTTACTATTTACTAGCTATATAATATTTACTATTCTATTCATTTCCATATTGTTTAAAAAAATTACATACATTACCAGTTTTTATTTCCAATAGTTACCTATTCATTTCAAGAATCCATATTTCAATTATATCCTTGTTTTATTCAATTTTAGCCCATACCCTTTACAAATTTTCCTTTTAAAAATATAATATTCCATGTAACAGAAAATATATAACATAACCCCACGTCACAACAAAATTAAAATACCAACACATCTATCAAAATTATATCACATTTTCACATATCCATATTTTTAAAAAATTATATATAAATAACCATATTATCTCTGTAGAAAAACTTCAATATATCCACTTTATAACCATGTAAAGGAAATCATAGCATTTTTTCTCAACTCATTACCTACTTAGGAAGAAATAAATAATTCATAATGAATCCCACACAATCAAAAAATCAAAAAAAAAATATAAAATCATATATCAAACAATTTTTTGAATAACCACTTCCATAATCATAATTTATAACCAACATCGAAAATAATTCAATCCTTCTTTCATGTGGAAAATATATTTTAATTGCAATGTTTCATTGAACATATTTATTTTATTCTATTAATTATTATCCTTTTACAATTGATAATTACAATATATAAATCAATTTATAGACCTAAAATTCCAAGAAAAAAATTAATATTTTTCAAGAGATGTGATCATGTGTCAATAACCTGAGTATGATCAAGGACGTGAGTGACACATATGAAATAACCCATCTCATTTATTTAACTACTTTAGTTAAATATGTTTACTTTTTCAAATCAATTCTTACCATTGAAAAAAATTAATTAAAGTTTGAATCCCCCATAATTCTAAAATAAAAAAGTATATTTATTGAATCATATAACAAAATCAAACATATAATTACATGTATTCAATAAGAATAAGATATTAATTTATCAAAATAACCCAACCACATAAGGGTAAACTGAAAAAATTGACAATATTAATCACCATTAATCACTAAACAAATAGTATTAAAATTCCATACTTTCATCATATGATGTGATTATAGGGAGGGAACTAAGATTAATGGAATGAGAACTCACATAAGATCCACATTGATCGGTCTCAAGAAACCAATGATAGGTTTTGAGAAATTGATCCAATATATTTACAAAAAAAATCACTTTAGATTACCCAAGGTAAAGTGGAAGAGTAGAAAAATAATGAGATTCATGTGATCAACATAATTAATTATTTGTTTGGAAAAAACTATTTCATGGAACCATAATTCATTTTTAGGTTGTTATGGAAATATATAAAATAGCACATAAAAAATAACAACATGTATCACCAGCATCTCACACATTATATACATATCAAACATTCTAAATCTAATATAACAGAAGATGAATCGTGTCACAACCCAAAAACAATATAACAACAACACCAATCCAATAGAAACAAATATCAGCATCATCGTCCATACACCATGATACTTTGGATAATTTCACGACATAAAAATTAACATATCATTATAATCCAATATCTCATATCTGTGTTTGAAACCCAAAATCCCCACTATATCCAATCACCTGAAGAATCAATCAACACTACTGACAGCCCCACCAGACCTGACTAAAGGTAATATATTATATCTTATCACATATAAATTCAACTTTTACTACAACCAACCCCTTGTACCATGACCTAAATGGCTATACTCTGAACGAATTCTCCCATTTGAAATCTTACCTACAACAACTCTTCTTCCCCCCTAAACACTTCCTGACAACTCCCACGCTCTAATCACATAGAGAAACTAATTGGAAAGGTCTAGATCATTATACGATATGTATAATAATATATTATTAAGAATATATATGATAAATATAAAAATTACCAGAGGGATTAATGAAAAATATGAAGAGATTTAAAGTGAATACCTTATATAAATTAGAGGTATTGAATTAAAAGAAATTATTTTAAAGGGATTTAAAAAGGCACCAATATCCCCTGAATAAAGAATGTTAAAACAAAATAAATTTCATTAATAATTTATTTTTGTATAGTATTAATGAATCATGAGTGAAATAAAAATAAATAGACATCATAATAAAAAAAACTACAATGTAATGTTTTTCATTACCTTGGGTCACTATATGATATGAATGCCTCAACCTCTAAAATGAATCACTTAAAAAATTTAAACACATATTCTAGGATTTAACTAATTTATATTTAAATTTTACAATTTCAAAATAATAAATGATTCAGTTATTCAATTAATTTTGTTTATACTGTTTGTTTTATTTTACTTGAATTCATAGTTTCAAAACTCGTTTGTTATATTGGTATTATTCAATAATGTCTTCCAATGGTTCCATAATCTCTAGAGGCATGCGAGAAGAAAATATTTTTAAATAATGAAATATAATATTTCAGCTTTTTTAAACAAAAATTGTGATAAATGAATACTATTTATTTTTATTCATATGTATGGTTAAAATAATATCTATAATGTATTATTGTTTGTATAATTAATTTCATTTATTTTTTATCATTAAATAATTTTAATATTTTATGAAATTTATTTTTAACAAAATAATTATACATGAAATAAATTTGAATGTATATATTATAGGAATACTTGATTGAATAAAATCATCACACATATATGTGGTATATCTTATTATTTGAGAATAATTTTTTCTGGTAGATTAAAACAAACGAAAAACTAATGCATATATGGATTTCCTAAATAAATTATTTTATAATTATAATAGTTATAATATTTTTCTAAAATTAAAACTACAATATATAATTTTTAGGAGAATGAGGAAAATAAAATACATTTAACAAGCATTGGTAACCTTTAACAGAGAAAACTCCTTCATAACACACTTTACACCTTTGAAGGGTGGGATTTTATTTAGACCAATGAATAACAAACATTCCATTAAAAGATAAGGGAAATTAGTTTTTAAGTATTTCTCATAATAATATTTTTCCTAAGAGATGACTAATCGATGAAGGAGGGTTGAATTTATAGGTGAAAGGGAAGGGTTATTGAATAAAATATTAATTAAATGAACATATTTGTTCAATAATATTAATAATGTATCTTATTCTGACTAAGTATGTAAATTTATGATTTGTAGTAAAATATATTCCTTTATTTCCTCCTTCATTATGATTTTTTCATTATACATTTGAATTAAAAATTCATAATTAACCTTATTACACTATTTTTCTTCATGTTTCACTCTTTATGAAAATTAATAAATCATCACCCATTCTTATAATTAACATGTTTATTAAAATAATGAAATTTATTTCACCATATATAAATTTATAAATTAAATTTTTTCATATTTATGTATTTCAAAAACATTAATGGTTTTATTAGATAATGTAAAACATGTTTTTCTAAAAATTTATATATATATATACATTATATTACATATCTAGAGCAATTAGTTTCATATATTGTAATACATATATTTACATATTCAATTCATGTGGAATGTTATTTTTAATAGTTTCTTTAGTAGTTTATTTAACAGATATTTTAATATTCCATCATCTTGGTTACTAATCAGGTGAGCGTGTTATTATTCTAACAATCATAGATAAGAAAACAATTTTACTTACACAAAATTATTGTATAAAATTTATAATATATATATATGGTACTCAATTACTTCATTAATCATTCATTATACATTAACAAAAGGTTCTCTGTATTACATTTATAAAATATTATTCAAATTAATATTGTATTGTTTTCTATACAAACTTTTTTTCTCACATGTGTTGTTTCTTAGATATTCCAACCCACCATATTTCAAAATTTTATTTCTTCTATTTAATTTTATTCTAATATCCTATCATAATTGGATTGATCTTTACAAATGATTTCATACTTTTGTTTCTAAAAATTTGTTTGGAAATAAAATAGTGTTTACTTTATTTTATAGTTAATAGGATTTAATTATAATAAACTATTTTTGGAAATTATTTTTCTATTTATAATGTTTGTTTCAATGGTTGAAATGATTAAATAAATTGAGATTTTATTGATATTATTTAGGAAATATGATGTTTCTTTTTTTGAAACTACTTTATAAAAGTAATGTGTTATAATAAATTATTAAAAAATATAATGATTATAATCCGCTATAATTTTAAAATATACTATTCCATCATGACAATGTTATTTTCAAAATATATTTTTTTATATTTTTTGTATAATCAGTTTTTTCTTCTGACTGACAGAATAACCAATCATTTTCATAATCATGAGCCACTTTAAAATAAATTATTTCTAAATTTTTTACTCGTAGTCATTCAACACACCAATTTCATTATCATTAATTATCATGTTTCCCTTAATGGGTTTCATCAGTTAATTTTGACAATGTGATGATTTTGGATTTTGGGGAATTATTTTTTTAGAACTCTAATAAGAAATTTTAGTAACGTAAAATTATTATTTTTATATTTATTTCATTATATTTTTTAAATATATAAACCATTGTATCTATGTTATTATTATATATTTCATTTTTTCTAGTTTCATTTAAATCTAGTTTAAAATATAAATAATTTTGGAACCATATTGAATATGAAAACATTAACTTCCATTTGATGTAATATCGGGATTATACATGATTGTATTACATGGGGAATGGTTTTGTATATAAATTAAACTCTTTTTCGTAACATGACTATTATAAATATTTGTAGTTTATAAATGAAACATGGTAAGTGTCTCAATTTAATATAAAATCATTTGTTATTTATAATAAAATTTATCTAAAAAGCGTCTGTAAATTATTTTTACAATTCTTATTTGAAAATATTTTATATATAACTTTTAAAAGTGGAACTTTTTTGAAGTATACGTAACTTGTTTTATTTTTTTCATAAAATAAATTGTAGTAAATTTCCATAATTAAATACTCTTTTGAATTTGTTCTTCAATATTTCCAATTATTGATTTTCTTTTCAACATTTTGTTTATGTGATTTTCATCGATAATATAAGAAAAAAAATGAAGTATAAAATTAACAGATCTAAATACTTTTACATATATTATCAAATGAAATAGTTTTAATAATTTTATTGAGGTAATAAGATATTTCATAATTAATTTTCTATATTTATTTTCAATGTATGTCCTTTTTTTAATGAAACAAAAATAATTAAAAGTTTATTTTTTTCATTATTGTATGACATATTGATAATTATTTATGAAAGCGTTTTTACAAAAATATTATAGAGACCATTTAGATTTTCAAAATACATCACAAAAGTTTGAACATTTTTATCAAATTGTTACTAAGTGTTGACCCTTAAAAAATTAATAATTTTTCATGAATAACATATAGTAGTTTTCTTTTAAAATTCATATTTATGTTGTTTTAGATTAGTATTTGTGTCACTCCTTTTTATGGATCTAATTGAATAAAGTTAGAGTTTTTATCAAATTTGATAAGTGAATAACCATATGTATGTACATATTTTTAATATAATGTGTCCATTTATAATATATATTGTTGTTTATTAATTTTAATAATATTAATGAATATCTTATCAAGGAAAATTAACAAACATTTAATTTAATTTCAAACTATTTATCATATTTGATATATGGTTTATGTAATTTTAATTATGTGATCAAGTATATTTTGTTTTTTTAATTGGTTTTTGAATAATAAAATTTGACAAAAAATGTTAATATATAAAGGAATATTAATAAATTTTTTTATTCCTATTAATAATTTATATACTGTTGTTTTTATCAAAATAAAATATATAATATAATTTTTTAAAATATATTTTAATTATAAATATATATATGAATTATAAGATGTTTCAAATATGTGCTATCAATAACCGAAGAATTATGTTCTAGAATATCAATGTTTAAAAAAAATTATACCTTCATAAGGCTTTTTTAAAAAGTATATCCGATATTTTGATGGATAAAATTGAATCTACATATTCCACTTTTCACATATGTTAAATTCTTTTTCTAAATTATTTTAGATATAATATTTGATAATTTATTTTATAATACATTTTTATGTAGTTTTCATTGTGACTATTAGTGAAAATGTTTCATTAAACACAAATATAAACATTTAATATTATTTCAAACTACTAATAATTTTTTTAAACAAATTCCTGGAGTTTTGTATCTGAAAGAACATTTTTCTCATTTGCATCAACATTATATATTATAGAAATTATGATTTCATTAAAGTTAAATAATATGCTTCTTTTTAAAACTGTTTCCTATTAAAATATTTATATGAATTTATGGTTAGTTATTTTTTATATAATTTATTTTGAAACCATTTATTTTTTCAGTATCATAGTGAAATTGTTTTAAAATTTATCATTATTTATTAAAAGTATTATAAAAAATAGTATAGTTTTTATTATGAATTTTATATTGAGAAATATTAATTTTGATACTTTATTATGTGGTATTTTCTATAATATAAGCTGATTCTTTTATGGAATTAATTCAAATGGTTTATTTCACTTATTTCTAATAATAAGTTCAATTATATAAACATTGTGACATATTTCATTATTATAACATGAATGCAGATCCTGAATCCCGGTACCTAAAAATGAGTTTTACACAACCTCTAATATGATCCTTCATCACAATATGAGGTTCAAAATAGAGTAGGATGCTATTAAAACAATAGATAATGATTCACTATTAAAAACATAAACTTAAATGAAAAAATTTAATAAAAAACATACTTGAAAAATAAAATTAAACTATTTTATCACATTATATATAAATATATTTACATCATATTAAAATTTAGATAAAATGTATTGTCACAATTGAAAAATTATTTTTGTAAATAAGTCCCTCATTAAAACTCCAATATAGATCCATAACTCACAACTACTAGAGAATGAGGTCATATCCTTTCTTTTATCTAAACAAATATTATATATATTTCCACCATTGTAAAACTTTGATGTGTAAAATAAACTCAATAATATTTCCCATATGAATTAAACATACACTGATTCATTAGTAAATCAAATAATTCATTTCAATTCATTAATAATAAGAAAAAAATTATTTAACCCATCCCATTATTTCGAACAAAACTTTCAAAAAGGCATTTTATGAAATACATTAATAATAAATAATTGTTTAAAAATATATATTGTAAAAAGAATAAATAAAACCATTATATGAAAACATTTCAATACCCATGATTTTATTCAATAATTAATTTCCTGATTCAAACATTTTTTTATGAATCCAATAAAAATACATATTTTCTAAAATTATTGGAAACACTATGATATCGGAAAATCGATGGAAACACCCATTTTATCAATTCCCTCATGACAATACATATATATTTCACAAAATATACATAATAATCCAATTATCTAATCTGAAGAACTCATAAATTTCTTTGAAAAATTTATTTTTGGCACATTATTCTCCCACAAGAGATTATTCAACCATCAGATCCCTAATCATGAATGTATCTTGTTGTCCTCCATTATGTTCAGCCATTTCTTCCCTATTTTGTGCTCTTAATATATCCAACTAATAGTGTAAAAAATATAAGTATCCATTAAAAAAATACTTTGTAGTTTTCTATATATTTATTACATTGACAATGGAAAATTGAAATCCTGAAAATAAATTATATTTAATTAGAGAATAATTTTTAATTTTTATTAAAAGTTAAAAATAATTTCTATTCATCTTTATCAGATAACTAAATAACAGTAAATTGTATGATAATTCATTATGGTTCCATTAATAAAATTTCAAAACATAGTTGGAGTTTAAATTGTAGTTACTACATAAGTGACAGATAATATGGTTATCCATAATATATTTTAACCATGTAATGGTTAACCCCATAGTTCATATATGAGATTGAAAGTGATGAGCATTACAAAAATAATTTTATATTATATTCAATTTTTAAATAATTGTTTTTTATATATTTGGAAGAATATGTGTTGTTGTAATTTGGTTATGATTAGAACTATTTAAAATATGGGGAAATTAATCATTATTTTAGTCATAAATATTATTAATGTCATGGGAGATTATTGATGATGACAGAACCAAAAACAAGTTTCAATGGGAATTTAAAACTGTCATAGTTTAATATTATAACACCACCATTTGTAAATCGATGTAATGGTATTTTAATTGGTTAGGAATAATTATTATTTCATTATTTGAGGTTCATGATGATAATTTTAATTGATAATCAATTAAATATATGAAATAATCTTTATATCCTTATAATAAAGAATTTTTTTACGGTTCTTCAATTTCGTCAAATTCAAAAGTTAGACATAACTCTATTTCAGTGATTTAACTATTTAGAAACATTAGTTTTAAAATAAAAGTCATTGATCAATGAAATTATGATGATGTTACTAAATTTATTGGGATTAAAAGAGTTTTATTTGTTTTATTTTCTTCAATGTCTCAATGAGTGGTAAATTCAATATATTATTAAAGATGATTAAGATCCTTAGGATTTGAGTATATTATGGGACCATGTTATGATAATTAGTACCATGAAATTGGTTATTAAATAAATCATTGTCACATATAAAATGGAAGATATAGTAAACAAGATAATTTTTTGTGTTTCCTATCGTTATATGTATTTTTCATGATGCATTAATATGTTTGGAAATGAAGAGGAAGATTGATATAACTTCCCTTGAAAATGGAAAATGTTTATTATAGTAAGGGTTTGTTATATATTTATATTCATGTATAATATAGAATACATCTGATGATATTTTGTTTAGATTTTTATAGACTCATAAAAAATAGATTAAAGAATGTAAATTGTTGAATTATAAATAATATTTCCTAAAAATTGTACTAATTCATATAGAATTTATTTGATAATATTAAAAGATTAAGGGAGTATGTATCTATGTATTTTAGGCATGAAAATATATTTATCTACACACATGGATTATGGAAAACGATTTGTGATATAAGTTCTTCATTTATTGGTAATTATTAAAGAATTACTAATTGAGTAAATATAATGTAATTTGATGCAATTATCGATGAACTATTTGTGTTTTAAAAAAATGTTATCATCAATATTATTTATATTCAATAAAATTACTTAGTGATTGGGTTTAATTCCTTAAAGTATTTTAGATAATATTAAAATATTAATTAAAACAATTTTGAGATATATTGTTTTCCCTGGGTGTTTTTCAAGATGTTCTGATCTTATTCGATGAATTTTTTGAATGATGAATTGATTATGAAAATTTAAAAAAAGTAAACATAAGTATTTATCATAATTGTAAATTTATAGTAGGGTTGGATGACATTGTAACGTGTAGTATTCTAAAGATAATATGATAAAATCACTTGGATTTAATGGAAATGAATTGGGAGATTTTGATAATTAAATGATGATATATAATATCTTTCAAATATTATATATTGATTATTATTGAAATATAACGCATCATAGTGCATAAAAAATATATTTTCATCAGTTGATACTAAAATAATGGGATGGAAATAAAATATTTTTTTTAAAAAAAAGATGATGCCTTGGCCAAAAAGACCATGGCACGATTATTATAAAAAAGAGTTTACAAAAGATTGAAATACGTGATCATATTACAATCTCTATCATGCAAGGAATGTAAAATAGAAGGGGGTCTTCGAACCTGGTAATTCCTTGATTTAAACCCATGATTTCTAGGCCATCTACCTCCATGTTTGTTTCTCAACAATCATGTGTGATTATATAGTTTTGTTCGATAAGCGAATAGGTGCAGTCTCTCTAATGGGTTGTAATCAGCAATGCAAGATGTATTGTACCATTCCAAATCACTTTCATGACTGTAGTCGAATTACATTCAATTCAAAGATTTTTCCAACCATGTATTTTAGTGAAGGAAATAAAATGAATTATACTCATCATCTCAACTTAAGGAGGGGTGGAGATGCCACAGCTACCCATGAAGCACCCAAGGTTCTGACCGAGGTTATTCATGATGATAACACCACAACCCGTAGGGCCCATATTGCCTTGGGAGGCAGCATCAACATTAAATTTAATCAATCTAGGGAGATGATCTTTCTAGATCACATACATAGTTAGACAAGGATGATAATAATTTCCATTAATCTGATGACGCTGTATGATATCAATTTCATGGACAGTGTTGTGGAAATTTCCATTTCACGTCAATGCAGATTCCCATATGTCAATGATGATATGCATCTAACCTGCATTTCGATTGACTATGTAGTTCTTATGAAAAAATACCATTATGAACATACCAGATCATAGGATTGAGCTCAATAATTGAAGCTAGGAAGAGGTTCATGATTTTCAAAGAGTCATCCATTTCTGCACATTATTTTAGTTGAGTGTTTACTGAGTCACGAACCAATCTTCTGCAACAAAAAATGTCAAGAATATATTTCCAAAGATAAGAAGCAGTACTACAAGAAAGAAAGAGATAATTATCATCTTCTCTGTGCTGGTTACATAGTTTGAATTTCAAAGAGAGCTGGATTCAAAAATATTGAATACAAATTTCTATGGGAACTCTGTTGTGAGAAAGCTGCCATATGAGATTGAATCTTGATGGTTTTATCCAAGGATTGTTAAATTTTTTTATCCAATTGAAGTCACTTGCTATTTTACAAAAGTAAAGATTGTAAACAAATTGAGTTAAGTATGACATTATTGGTAGGTTCCAAATTAATAAATCATTCGTATTTGAAAAATTGTAGTTTTTAATGAAATTCATAATATATTCAGGGAGAAGATCATATTAAGAGTTTAGAATATCTCTAATAGAGAAATTAGTACTCTCAGTGGTTTGATCGGGAGAAATCATAGTAATTAAATTCGTGTCAGTCCAGTTATGCAACCATAATTTCCTGGAGGATTCATTGGAGACCATCCATCTGGTATTATTCATAATATTGGAGTAAGAATGTATGATGGAGGGCCAGACAGTTGAATTAATGAAATTTGAGCTTCATGTATTATGTTTTTTAGGACAGCTATTTTTTGAATAAAGTAATAGATTTATATTTATTATGTAAAATGATCCAACTGAGTCTAGATTTAAAAACTTCATTAAAGTACTTGATATTTTTTATGATGACACCACCTTTTTCAAAAGGCTTGCAAGAAGTTTACTTGGGAAAAGTCACAAGATTTCTTTCAAGTGTTCTTCTGCTCCAAATAAATTTTTTTTATAGCAATGTTCATTTTTTTATTTGACCAACTTGGAATTTATAGAACATCAAGCAGTAAACCAACATGGAAACAGCGGTGGATTTGACCAGCTAACCTATCCACAATAGAGAGAGATTTACCTTTCCATGAAGATATATGGGTTTGGACTAGGTCAACTATTATTGCAAAGTGGCATGATTTGTGTCTACCCCAATAAATGGAAACACCAAGATAAGTAGAGGGTATAGTACCTTATTTTATACATAAGTCACCAGTAATATTAGATTTTCTATTGGAGGGAATGTTCATCCCAAAGAGGATGCAAGATTTATTCCAACTAATGGTTTGTACAAAATCATCTTCATAGTGAGAGAGGGTTTGTTTGAGTTGTATAATGTTGCTTTTATCACCTAGGAGGAAAAATATGATGTCGCCAGCATAAAACAGGTTAGTGGGGGCATTTTTGTTCCTAGTGACATGGATGTGTTTTTGTTTATTGTACTCTACTAGGAAATTGAGAAGCAACTAAGATAGTCATCCACTATTGAGATAGAATATAATAGAGAGTTTAACCTTGCCTTACAGATTTGGTTCATTTTAAATAGTCCTTGGGAGAACCATTGATTAAAATTGAGAAAGAAGTTGAGTTGAATTTATTTGGATTGCAGTAAGGAATTAATCAATAAATTCAATACTTTTAATAACATTGAAGATAAAGATTCAATCCATGGTGTCAAAATCGTTTTTAATGTCTAGTTTAATATAAATGTTACCTCCCCTATTAGTTTTATTCATGTTATTAACAAACTCATAGGAAAGACAAATACAATCCTGAATGGATCTACCCCAAAAAAACATATTTGATCCAGGAGAAAACTCTATCAGTGATAGTGGAGAGTCTATTGGAAATGATTTTTGTTATTATTTTATAAATGGAATTGACAAGGTAAATGAGTCTAAACAAATGAATCTTGGAGGCATTTTCCACTTTTTGGGATCAAGGAGAGTAATCTACCACTAAGAGCATGAAGAAGTACACCATTGGAAAAAAGGATTTGAAATGTTTGAAAACATTAACATGAATCACATCCTAATAGTGAAGGAAAAAACATTATTGAAGCCATCAGGACCCAGAGCAGTGTCGGGATTAAATCATAATATAGATTATTTGATTTCATGATCAATTGGACTGTTGATGAGGAAGGTTTTTTCCTCATTAGTGAAAAAAATCATAATGAACTAAGGAATGAATTCTTTATTAATATCAGGACCATTGTGTATGGATTCATAGTAAGAGACAATGTGATAAGCAATGTCATATTTATTTTAAAGAACATTTTCCCCATATTTTAAAAAGGTTATCAGTCTATAAGCCATCAGGATTCATTGAAAATAATTACATAATTTCATATTTTTGTTACAATATGAAATCCATTTATCTTTAAATTCTTGTTCCCTCATGTTTTCTTTAAAATTTAGTAAATATTTGAGCATAATCGAAAGGATTATTTGTTGAGTTGGATAAATTTTGAAATAAATACTAGTTTTATTGTTTTTTAAATCATTTAGATCTTCCTCAAGAAAAATGATATCATTGTTAATTTGTTTTTCTTTAGAGCTGCACGCACTTTTAGGAGTCTGTTTGAGGTGATTTAATTTAACAGAACAGGCGAAGGCATCATTATTGTGCGACATTGAGGTCTAATTTTTTTGATGGTATTGGAACATTCATCATCAGAGAACCATAAATTGTTAAATTGGTAAGGCAACATAGATCTCATTCCATTGTTGGAGACATTGACTAGGATGGGATGATGGTTAGAGTTTAACATGAAAATAGTGGTTCTAGAGATAGTGTCTGATTTATCTATGGCAGGAAAATTTTGGAAATATATATATAGCTTAGAGGAAACCACTCTATTGTAATGTATTCTATACCAAGTCATTTTCTCACTAATTAGACTAATTTCTATTAGATTTTTTTCTTTAATTGAATCATTAAATTCACTTGTAGAAATAGTGTCATGGGAGAGACCAATTTTTTCACGTGAGTGCAGAATGGCATTAAAGTCTCCAATAATAAACCATGGTTCATTAATATTAGTTCCTATATAAAATAGGTCATTCCAAAAGGCCTCTCTTCTTGATATCTATTCATAGAATAATAAATGGAGCTGATTAAGTAGGAATTATCAGCATTAATGTTGTGGGTGAACACATGGTCAGAAATATTGAAGATATTAACATTTTGTAAAGAAAAGTTTTAAAAAATCCACAGAGTTTCAATATTGTTGGTATTTTTTATTGCACCAATATAATAGTGGTTATTCGAGAAAAAATGTGAATGCTTTCAAAAAAAATTGTTTTTTGTTCAACAATATTAAATATAGGATGATGAGGGTTCACCATTATTTTTAGAATAGTGAACGTGTCAGATTTTGCTATACCTTGACAATTCCAGAAAAGAATCTTCATTTAAAACTGAGTTTGGAGTTAGAACTCCCTTTTTTCATTTTCCCAAAGTATTATTTCTAGAATACCTTCTTACCATTTTGGAATTGTCACCATTGGTGATCTGTTTTGTATCTTTTTTGATATGTCTGGTGGTCTATTTGAATCCCAAACATCCCTATTTTTTAAATTTGTATAATACATGGAATTTTTATCAGATGGAACCCAAGAGTTATCATTTTTGTTAGATGACAGATTTTTAGTGTGCTCTTTACTAACAATGCTATTAATAAAATGAGAACCATAAATATAAATTCTTGTAGAATGAGGTGTAGGTGTAATTGGACATTGGTAATTTCTGTCTTACTGTGGAGCAGCACATGATATCTCATTTTGTGTCCATTGATCCCCCGTTTCCTCAGTATCAATCAAGGGAGACTGGGGATATATAGTGTCTATTGAAGTTAGAGAGCACTGAATCTGATTAGTATGATATATAGTATCCTTCAATATCGGGATAGAAACTTCTATGTGTACTTGAAATTGTAAAGGGCCCTTTAGGGAGGGAAAATATCCCTTTGTAGGTTGTATTGTGGATTTCAAAAATCTCATGTGTTTGTATTCATATTCAATAGGATTATTTTTTGGATTTTGCCTCCGTATTAGCTTCCTTCTTCCTAGTAGGCATATTTTAAGGTTTAACAGTTCAATTAGTGGTTTCCAGAGTTTGAGTGTTGTTAATCGTGTGCTTGTATATAGAGGAAGAAGAACATATGATGGTTTCATTATTAGCGGATTCTTTCTTCAACTCTATTGTAACTGTATCATGGAGGGTGCCCTAGATTTTTCTAGTGTCCATATCTGAAAGAGTGTCTTTTTTTAAATCATTCATTGTAGTTAACCAAAGTGAATCAATTGCATGAGTGTGTGTGGTGCATGTGACGTCATCATTGCATTGGATCATCTAATGTTGGAGTAGAGTTTTCTGCTTACACATCGTTACAAGTTTATTTATTTGTTTTTGGATAGTTCCTAGATCCAAATATGTAGTATCTTCTGTATTTTTGTTTTTGGGGCACATAGATACTATTGTCATGGAGTAAGATTTAATATCATTGATGTAATTAGAGTAAGAAATCTTTTCAAATTGATAAGTGATAGTTTCAATCATATTTAATTCGTGTGTGGATGTTTTAATGGAATCTAAAACCAAAGTCTATGTTTCTTCTATGAGGCATTTATCCTTAGTAGAGAAATCCTACTGTTCAGCTACATCTGCCCAGGAATTACCCAGCTTGTCCCTTATGTGTGTCAAATTATTTGGTTTATTCAAACATATTTCATTTCCCTTTTGGAGGTTTTAGGTATGTCTATAATGGGGGCTTGTCTTTCTTGTTTTGACTGATTTCTTTCCATTCATTTTCATTTATTTGATTTACTTGTTTTCAAACCACCCTACAATTATGGATTGTGTGTCCAATGATCTTACAAAGATCAAAAAAGGTGTGTTTCTCTCATATTCTATTAGCATTTATCTTTTATAATCATTTGCAGAAAAAAAATATTAATGTTTGGATGTTTTGAATATAAATTAATTTCCACCATAACTCTCGTAAAGAGGCCAAAATAATTATTTAATGTTCTGTGATATGTTTTGTGAGAAGTTCCAATACATGAAATAATATTGTTCAGTATTTTAGGATTCCAAAAATACCAATTCAACCCATGTAGTTTAACCCAATCATTTGACATTGTCCTATACATATGTGGGTTTAATGCATAGTCCCAATATGATAATATAAGAAACCCTAGATTCAGGTTAATGATTCTATTCAAACAAACATTATCAAGATCATCCTATGATTTTAAATGTATATAAAAGTAACCATTAACTATTGGAATCAATTTCTAGTATGATATATTCCCGCAATGTGTAATGTTAGACTGTAAATCAAGAAAAGGCCAAGGATGATCACCATTAAGGTAAGACATGGGGCCCCTAACAGAGTATTTGCACAATTGTGTGCATTATTCTAGCACATCTAGGCCTGATTCCTCCATGAAGCTACCATCATGGAGTCTTTTGAAGTTATGGAGTCTCACATTGTATTCCTTGCTTCGGTTGGTACCTTTCAGGGCATACATGAATAATATTCCTAGTGATCTACCTGTGAGCGAGAATGAAGGAAACTTTTCCTCAGTTTATTTGTCACTTTGATCATCTGCAACAGAATATTGTGCATAGTGAGGGTGCTTCATCAGAAGATTCTCTATGTGATGAGAAGGAAAACCACCAAGTGTGAGGAATGAGACCTCCATATATTTTATGTGTACATATTATATAATTGGTTATGTAGAAGATAATATATTATGTAAAATTGCTCAGGTGGAAGACCGAAAATAATAATAAAAAATATTCTTTGTCTGACTTAGAATATTTTCTTAGTAATGAACATTTTTTTGAAATTACATATAATTATCATGAGAATATGGTAGATATTATTGAAAAAAGTAATGATATTTGAACTCATTGAAGTTAAAAACAAAATATTTCCTTTCTTCTATAAATTTTACAATTATGATAAAAATGTGAGATTTATTAGATTCTAAATCTACCTATGTTATACATATATTTTAATGAAATGAATGACATAGTGTTTAGAGAATCAATAGTCATTTATGTAGTCATAGTTGATAAATTCTTTTTATAGTTCATGAAAAGCTATAGATATGTGTATTCCAAAATTTTAAATGATAAACCCAAAAATAATATAGCTGAAGTTGTGTCTAAAGGTGGTATTATTAGAGAAATCTGTAAGATGTGAATAATTTCTCCTGAGTGGACGAGAATAAGAGGTATTCATGATGTAAAGGAACTGGAAGATGATTGAATTTATTAAAATAAAATTGTGTATAAATTTGGAATAATGGATAGATACTCATACGATGTAGGAAGAATATATTCCAATGAATGGAATCAGAAAAATATGTCTCATCAATCCAGTATCATTTGTGAGTGGTAGGCGATGTAATTTTTAATGTTGTGAAGGGTTGTCTGATTTATCTAGATTGGGTTTTCTAATAAATGGGATAGTAAACATATTATTAAAAATTTATTATCTTATTGACACTTAAGAATTGTTATTTATTCATAATAATTAAATCAATATATTCAATGTACCAATACATTTACCTAAATAATATTTTGGGAGGTCATTTACACAATAAAAATATTTGAAGAGTCATCTACTTGAAAAAAAATTGTTTAATGTAATTTACGTAAAATAAATTCATGAACATATTTACCTGAAATATTATTTTATGTGTAGGTAATTTGGAGATAATGGATATAAAGGTCCCAGATATTGTGATTTCAAAAAAATAATTATTGTATTTTTATTTTGATAGTAGGAGATGATTGAAAATTTTTATATAGTCTCTGAGGTAGATCTACAATTTTGTTTAGAAGTATTAAAAACCAAAAGGTAATTTCTCACTATAGTGTTTTAACATATAGAACTCTTAGGATCTTGTATAATTATAGTCATATGACTATTGTCAAGGGATAGTGATTTTCATAGGCATTTCGATGTTAAACTAGCCCCATGGTTCCCTCTAGAGTAAAACTAATCTGGTGTAGGTGATTAGTTAAGGATGACACCTCCCCTGCCATTAAAATAAAATTACTATAGTACTGATAAAATCCATTTCTCAGTCTATACTTAAACACATTATAGACTACATACCCATATCAAGATCACACAATTTAAAAAGTAATATGTGATCCCTCTCTTTCATAATGTTACATCCCCAGATATTTTTATATATTTATTTAAATTATATGACATTTTAAATTTACAATAAATTGAAAAATATTATGAAATAATTTATTCTTAGTCTCCTTTAAATGATATTTTTGTATCAATATTTTATATAATATATTTAAAATCATTTAATTTAAATTTTTTTATAAACTAGTATTCAAAACACAAAACGAAAAAATAAGATTTTTTTAATAAAACCATTTTAGACATATCTTATGTATTTTAAATTGAAATATAAATATATCATTTTTAGAATCAAAATTAGATATAATTATTTTTTTTATAATTTATAATAATAAAATTAACGTACAATGAATTTATAACAATTTTCTAACACAATTTTTTTGGTGATTAGTGAAAAATAATTGATCTTGGGTATGATTACGACTAATTTCAATATTTTAAACATAAATATTAATTTATACATTTTTTAATAAAAATATACATAAAAATTTAATATATACATTATTTCATGTTTACAAATGAATGATTAAACTCTTTTTAACATAAGAAATATTTTATTATTAAACATTTGTTCAAAGTTACTTTTTTTGAAATTTTAAAAACAAATATCTTACATAAAAATTTACATAGATTAAATTTTGGATGAATATTCATTCATTACAAAAACATTTAATATCATGGTACATCTTATATTTTTTTAATAAATTTTTTACCATAATTAATATGTAATTATCACTAAATAGTGTTTAAATGACAAATATGAAGTTGATCAAATATTCTTGATTTTAACTGAATAATAGACATTATAAAACAACTTTATTATGTGTTAATTTATTTCCCACATGTATAAAAAAATACCACACCTCAATTACATGGGTTTCATGAATATCAACTCTTACCGTTCACTTGACATTCTATTCCCCAAAAATTCCCCTTTTCTTACCCCTCACTTATTAAAGTACTCTACTTAAACACCATCATTTATGGACCTACAATTCAAATTACTTTTAAAGAAATACCCTAATTAACTATAATATAATTCCCTTACAATTTAAAAATATTCTTGTCACCATAATATATCCTAACACTTCCATTACAATCATGACTTTCAAGAAAATTGTAAATGTCTCGACAACAGTTTCATGTATTTTATAGCCAATATTTCATATTATTTACTTATTCTCCCACCTATAATATATTATATTCATAATAGTATGATAAAATTTGTATAAATGTTATTATTATATTTTTTATACTAATGTAATATCTCATTCATGCCATTATCCTAAACAATTTTAAAAATAAAACGTCATAATTCGTATATGCAGAGTACCACCTCTATAGATGACATGGAGACTTTATCATTCCCAAATTAGTCTTGTTTCAAAATGGTTATTTTTGGAAAAAAAATTTATTTTATGAAATTTTTGTTATTCTAAAACGATATATAATTTTTCATTCTATGTTTCACTGATTTTATGAAAAGTGAAATGGTAAACCATGTGTACATGTATATTATCGCACCCACATAGCGGCACATTTTTTCAATTACAACCAATCAAAGAAGACATTAATAAATTCTTATGTATAAAAATGATATTTAATATCCTATTTAAATTATATATTTTTTGAATATTGTTGTAAAATAAACATGACCATGATCAATCTGCCATCAAATTTTGGTAAAATTCAACCAAACCACCCTGATTAACCTCTATAAGTAGAAAATATTAAATAAATAAATAAATTATCATAATAAATAAAAAATATGGAAAAAAAATATATATTAATAAGGTATTATTATTATTTCTAATTAAATTATTTTCGTTATACTAGAAACTATGTATATATAAAGAGCACATTCAATCATAGAGTCAAGGTATATTTTGCAATCCCATTATACCTTACTGGTTAAACTTTCTGTATAAAATATAAATTAAATGAAATAATTTTATACTGTATTTATTATATTTTTATATAAATATATATATATATATATATATCCCTTTCATATATACATAAATCAATATCCCTTCCTCTTCTTGGGATAATAATATTAAAATTTACTTTGAAATGCCCAATTTTATGGAAATACAATTTTGCGGGATTTCCAAATTATTATTTCATATGAACCATCATTCCCATAAAATTGTATGACCCTGTTATTATATTTTAGTAATAATAATTTATTTTTTGTAGAATCATTATAATTAAATTATAATTTAATATAAAAATTATGATTAATTTTCTCTATAAGATTAATTTCTATTCTCAAAAAGCATTATCAATTTTGTTCATTTTTATTATTAATTATATGAGCCTCCCCATGGATTTTTCAACCATATGAATACAAGATTAATAATTTTTTTATATTAAAATATGAATGTACAAACTAATTTAAATTCTTATTTCCATTGCAATCATTGTGTTATATCTTTCAAATATTATTTTGATATAAATCATGAAAACATGTTCTTTATAATGGGTTTTTACATTATTTGTTATCTTTATAGGGATTATATTCTCAAAAAAATTAAATTTTCTGAAATTAATTAAGTTACGTGTGAGAATAAAATTGTATATCCCTCAAATAACATGGGTAGTGATTCCCTCTCATGAGATTAATCATTCGGGTGTAGTGAGACATACCAACTGTAGTGGGTGGGTAGTGATCCAAATCATATATGTTATATTAATGAGGCAAGGAGACCTGGCATATTATTATGACATAATTATTATGGTGTTTCCACATTTTTATGATTCCATTTTCTTACTTTATGAAATGTTTTACTATATTACCTTATCTTATCATTTCACTATGTTATGATTCCATGCATATGATCCATCGCTTTTTTATATTTAGTTATGCCTCCCATGATACCAAAATTTAGATTTTTTAATCAATTTTTCGGATTTCTCTATCATAGTTTTCCTTTTTTTAATTATCTAATGGTTTCCTATACATATTTTCGAGGGCCTATATATGTTATGGGAACATTATGCAGTCTATATCTAGAAAATTATGTCATGTTTTAACCTTCAATATTTATGTCTCTCATCCTCTATAAACACTAGACCTTAGATAAAGGGATTTTTACTGTTGTAAAATAGGTTAAAATAAATGAAATAATAAGTTTTAAAGGATTGGATAACCATAATTTTTATAGAAGGTAGGACTTGTTATTTTTTGATATTGGAAAAATGGGACTATATGGAAAACCCTTGGTATAAGCTGAAGAATATGATAATATCACTAAATTATGGTAAATAAGAGATAGTGTGGTTTTCATTATAATTAAATCAATGTCTTCATACAGTTCTGTGGCTATGATTTGGACATCGATTCTTCTAGGGTAATAACTATCAAAGGATTTGGTTGGGTATTTCTCAGTCATCATTCTAGTGCACGATTATTGGTCCCTTACTGCGTACGTGGTGAGACACTCCCATGAGATAAGATTTAGTTCAATCATATTCATTCAGCATACCATTATGAAGGATTTTAACATATATTAATGAATTTAATCTTCATTTAAGGTTAGGTCATCTAATTAGAATATATCCATGGATAACCCATATTAGAACATGGAGATTCATATGTTACCCTTTTCCAATCATTTATGAGTATCTCCTTTTAGGTTTATGGATTAGATTGAAATAATTGATTAATGTAAGTATTCCCATAACTAAAATTTCTTCATGATAGAAAATATATGTAAATAGGAGGAATCTTGTTACTGATATTTATAATTAGAAATATTATGACTAACATTATGAATTTACTAACATGATGGGAGTGAGAGCTGAAAATGTTATTTTTACACTAAAAAACAAACATGTGTTTTGAATAATCACATGAATCATATAGAATTTCCTCCAGGGGTCAAAGCTACAATTGATTCCTTTATGTTAAAAATATCTAAAATATTTAGGGTGTATAGTGATCCAATAATCATTGAATATTTGGTTTACACTATCAAAAATATATTTTTTATCCATCAATGCTCTGAACAATAGAAGGTTAAAATGGATTTTATCTCCCAAAGGGAATGGCGGGTCAGTGGTGTATACTAATCATGATTAAAAAGAGTTTAGAAGATATATAATATATAGTGTGGGTTTAATTCAAGAGTAAATATTTCAATATGTATTTCCCTATAACTCTCAATCTTAATACTGAGATGTTATTTCTTATAGTAATGAAAGGGAACATGAATAGGTAATGGCTTACAAGGAGATCATCATTTAACTTTGACATAATAATATTAACATTTTCAAAATCCCAAAAATTTAGATGAATCATTTTTCCTACAGATTGAACCATATACTTTGACATGCCTTTTTGGTCAACAATTTTATAGTTTTATACAAAATGTGTGATGATTCCTCAATGTAGAGATGGAAATGACTGATTCTCAGGGTACTGTAGATAAGAAAAATAAAATATGGATTAAATATATGTAATCACAATAAAAAATACATGTTGGTAAGAATTTACAGTATCATAAGTATCAATTGTTTTTGGAGAATAAACATTGAATATTTCACAAGGGGATCAGGAAGTGATTCATGTGTGAAAATTAGGGGAATGAATCTAAGGCATGTTAAAGTGATAAAATACCCAACTATTATGATAAAATTTTTGATAAATCCTCATCCAATTTTCAAATGATAAAAAAATAAAAAAATTAACATTTTTTAAATAAATTCACAAAAATGTGGTTTCTTGATTCAAACTAACCAAAACAACTATGAGGCCAAAATAACAAGGTTGTACATATGCTATCCTAATTTTGGGGGTTGAGAAATACACCAATGTGTTGAAAATTATGGTCGTTATTCATTTTTGAAGAAGAAATGTAGTATTTGATTTGGTTTCTACACATTATTTAATATCATTAAATATTATATTGACTATTCAAACATTGTTGACAAACATAGTGGTTAAATTTTATATGAAACCTTATAAGGGGTATTTTATTGTCTCATATGCTCATTACTCTTACCCAGTTTCTTTCATTTTTTAGAATATATTTTATGACCTGGTCATCATACATTCATTAGAATATTATATTTTTACTAATAATGGACTATTTATCATTTTTTTGATCTCGCGTCAGAAGCTCGGTAAATATAATCAAATTCCACATCCTAAATTACCCTATGTTTCAATAAAATTCTAGAATAAGGATAAATATTAATCATAATATTCTTTAAAAACACGTATATTTAATCTTTATAAGAAATATTTTCCACATATAGTGATTTAATAAATGTATGGTACTATTCTTGATGATACACCCATTATAGGGGATTATAATGATGCATTTCCTATAGAGTTTCTAGGTTTTCCATCTAATCATGTGTATTATTTATCAAATGAAATTTTATATTAATCTCTACTAATATCCAATACCTACTATATAATGGAACACATTGAACAGTACTTGTTAAATAAGTAACAATAAAAACATGTGTACATGGTTTTCTTACACACAACTGCATCACAAATGGGGTGAACCAGTTCACTTTGCCAATAAAAATTACAGGTAGATGATTCTTTTTATTGATAGTCATGAACTCATTAAAAATTGAAAATGTATATGTACTTGAAACATTATATTTATTTTTATGAAATTAGTTGTGCATATCTCTATTACTATCTAAAGTGTGCCTTGAGTTATGATATCATCAATTATAGGTAAAAAAGTGTACATTCATAAGACTACCATTTATACCATGGTCGAGCACTATTAGTTCATATTCATGTAGTTAGGAATCAAAAATTCCCAACCTATATTCATGAATATTATTATTAGAGAATTTATTAATTACTTCAATAAATTTATAGTAGTCATTATTGATGATATTCTTATATACTCCAAAAGGAAGGAGTAAAACAAAAAGAATTTTTGTACTATTATTAAGATATTATGGAAGGATATGTTATATGAAAATAATAATAAATGTTATTTTTAATAGATAAATGAGAATTTTTGGGGACTATTGCTATTAGTAAGTGAATATCAATAGATCCTTCAATGAATAAGTTAATTTGATATTTTTATAGACTTTCATCACTGATGGAGATCCATAGTTTACATTAATTAATTGGGTACTATCGACATTTAGTTTTATACATCTCAAGATTGTAAAAATTGTAAAAAATATTTATTCAAAATGGAATAATGTTTTAGTGGATCGATTAATGTGAATATAGCATTAAGGTTCAGAAGAATAGTTTAAAAGGAACACATATGCTACTCACACCAACACGTTTTGAGGGATTTGTGGTTTATGATGATGATTTTAATATGGTTCTAGTCCATGTACCCAAGTAAAATGATAATTTAACGGCTTATTCCATAAGATAGATAATGGTGAATGAGAAGAACTATAGAATTCATGAAATGGAGTTGGAACTTGTAATACTTACTTTGAATATATGTATATATTATCACTATATAGTCATGTGTGACATATATATACCGTACCATAAAAGACTGAAATATATTTTCAAAAAGAAGGAACTCAACATGCACTATTGAATATTCAATTAGAATTAATTATTTTGAGAAACTAATACTATCCTAGAATGGTTTACTAAGAGGTAGATTCTCTATTATAAAAAAAATCCTAAAATCATATATACGACAATTTTTTTTTCTAATCTTATCATTTTGGATATGAAAAGGATGAACATTGTAATCATGACGACTAGAATATCATTATTAATTTATCAAATTATTTCTCACCCATAATGATTTAAGATGATTATGAAATCCCAAATGGATGTAGTGGATATATTGGAGATGATGGAAGTCTTGAGGAAGATAACACTCTGAGTTTATGGTTAGTGAATATTGTGTAGTGAGATTAGGGAAAAGTCTATGTAGACCCTCTAAATCGGTTATCAAGAAGGATGTATTTAATGATTCCCTTTTACCAGTGTTCTCTATCAACCAATGAAATTAGAAAATATATAGAGATATTCTAGAAAATAATTATTAGAATAATATAAATATTGATATTGTGGAATATACATCATGGTGTAGAGGTTTTGTTTAAGTGATGGGTGAGAAGAAACACATTTGAGGGTAGGATGAAACCATTTCACATATCTATATGGAAATGGGACAACCTAACAATGGATTCTTTTCATTTTTCTTCAAAATCCATCAAAAATTAACAATGATTTTTGGGTTATATCAGGATTTCTTATAAATACTAATGACATCATTTTCATTCTACATGACTTCTCAATTGGACACCTTGTAAAGATATACATAATATAAGTGGTGATTCCCCATGGAAAATCACAATAAATTTTATATGGTCATGATTTTTTGATCACCTCAATGTTTTTAAAATTTATTTTTATGCCCCAAAATTGATTTTAAATTCAGTACAATCTATCATAAAAAAACTAATAACCAATATAAATATAATATCCATGAAAATGAGGATATGTTATGCACATTCATTATAAACACAAATAGAGGTTGGCATGAATGTATTATTAGAAATGAGTTCTCATACAACAATATTTTTCACATGAGCATCCAAATGGCCTCATATGAACCCCTATTTTGGAATAGTTATAGAAAAAGTGTGTGTTGGGATGAAATTTATGAACTAATGCTTCTAAAACAATATATGGTCAAAGAAATGGTATATAAGTTCAAATATTTCAAACATCACAACAATAAATCACATAGATGATAAAAATTTTAAGGTGATAACTTTCAAAGAAACCTAGAGTTATTGATTATTGAAAAAGTGTTTCTCTAAATATCTCTATGTAATAATGTCATGTGGTTTGGAAAAAATGAGAAGCTAAACCTTACAAACATTGGCCCATATGGGATCCTACATCAAATCAGATTTGTGTAATATCCATTATAGTTCCCCTGATCCTCAGAATTGAACATTATATAATTCTAATATCAATCTTCAAAAATTACACACCATACATCCCACACATCCTAAATCTTGAGGTAGTTCATCTGAATGATGATATATCTTATGATGATGATCTAGTGGAGATCCTTGATCATATTGAAAATTATTTGTGAAGTATAAAAACTCTCCTTGTAAAAGTATAATAGAGAATCCATATGGTTGACATGGTAGTATAGGAACCTGAAAAGACCATAAAATAGTATTTCCATCTTCTATTTTATTATTATTTATATATAATGAAATTTTGACGGTGAAATATTATATGGGTGAGACTGTAACATCCCATGATTTTATTGTTTATATTCCCATTGTATAGGATAAAATTTTTCATGCACACTAATTTGATAATTATGATACGTTAATAAATTATATTCATAAAATTGGAATTATTATTAGGTATCAGTTCATGATCTATTATATTGAAATTCAATCAATTGGAATGCGTTTATAATATAATATTTAAAACATAATTATTAAAAAACCATTGGTGAATAATTGTGTTTCTAAAATATAATGTTTATTTTCTAATCATGTTTATATGTTTAATATTTTATAAATATAAATTGATAAAATAATCATTATTATATATTTTTGAACATAAAAATAATATTAGTATTAATTTTTTTAATTTCATTTGAAATGTTTTATTTTTCAAAGAATACTAAAAAAATAAAATGGCATGAAAAATTTAATAACTTATTTCGATATTTAAAACATTAATATTTAATAAACTCATTATCTATATATATATATTTTTTATTTTATATTTCATGTTTAAATCCCCATGATTAACACATTTTTCCGATGTTGTAGTTTTTATAAAAGATGCTTTCAAAATATTGTATTTTATAATTCAAAATAAATTTTAAATTCAATAGATATTGAATTTGAAACAACTTAAGATAAATTAAGATTCATCCTATCAAAATTTTGTATTATTGATCCTTTTATAAATTTATTTTTAAATTAAGTATCATATTTAATATATAACAAAGGCTAATTAGTGTTCAAATTACTAATCTAATGTGGATGAAATTGTACTATAATAATGTGAAATTTCATCCCTATAGATGGATGTTGTTGTTTTTTAATGTCACAACCATGTATAACACTATATATACCCCCACCAAACTCACATAAAATTCATGAAAATTCATTTTATCCCTTCATGCATTCTTATCCATGAATTTGTGTGTTTTTCATCAATTATAAAAGGAGATCACTTGGACCACATACATAGTTGACCACCCATTGTAATTTCCCATAAAATTATTCAATAATTTACAATTTTGTATTTCCCTTATACTACATCAATTCCCTGGATGTCCTAAAATATGCAGACTCCTGTATTTTTAAAAACATTCTCAAGATAATGTGTAATGTCTTAGAAAACGTATTAGAAATTTCATAAGCTTTATTTCCTATTTTTTATTTATTCTACCAACTATAATAAATTAAAACAATTTTATTAATGATATCAGTATACTTTATTATACTGATGTAATTTACCTTTTTATTCATTCCTCCAAAAACATTCAAATAATAAAAAATTCATTACGCGTAAGTGTGGACTATGACCACTAGGACTAAAATGTCCGACTTTTCAACATTTTTCTCAATAGATAGTTAAAAATAGTTTCTCATGAATAAATATTGTATTTTTAACATGATTATGATTCTGAAATTAAAAATCATTTTAAACGTTTTCTCCATATCCTTTTATGTAATGTAAAATTGTTGACCACATCTATGTACCGATTACTGCCACCACATAGTGATGTGTATTGTTTTCCATTAGATCCAAACATAAAGAAATTGTAAAATTATTTTTATATAAAAAAAGTTTCTCTAGAAATATTTATGTTCTATATTTTTTTAATTTATTTTAAAAATAATCATAAATATGATCGACATTCCCTGAAATTAATTTTAAAATCAATCAAATAACCTCAAGTAACCGACATAAGTGGAAAAGATTTTACAATGGAAATATTTGTGAATATAAAAATAACAAAAGAAAAAAATTATAGATGAATGAGTTTTTTATTAATGTTTTAAATGAAATCAATTTAATTATACATAAATTATTTACATGTGCAGAACACTTTTGGATATAAATTAATGGTATATTCTATACTCCACTCATAACTTACTCGTTACACATTCTATTTATTTTCACTATTTTATGAACAAATATTTTAATTTTATTACTATATATTTTAATAAACGTAACTTATCTATATAAATACATTATTATTCCTTAAAATATTGGGGTTGTATAAGATTTAAGTTCATTTGAAATATCCAATATTTTGGGAAATCAATTTATGGGGATTTTCAAATTTTTATTTCACAAAAACAATAAACCCCAGAAAACATTTTTAAAAAATGAAAATATTATAAAATTACTACTTATTTTTTATATTACCCATTAGGATGAATTTTATTTTTTTGGAAAATTATTATCCTTCTCTCTAAAATACAAATTACATTTTCATGAAAAGCATCAGAAATGTTTTTTATTTTTATGATTAATTGTATGAACCATCTCATAGATTTTTATTCCTTGGGAATAAAGGATCAACATAGCTATTCCTTTTATATTTGAATGTTGAAAATTATTTAATGTCCACATCTAGTGGGAATTCATATGTAATAGATTTCACATCTCATTTGAGTCAATATCATGAATCTCAATTCATTCCCATGGAATTTTTTCATATTTATGAGTAATATATTTTTTTCTTTCTCTTGTGTATATCATATTTTTTATCATCATTATGTGTGGGGTGGGACCAAATATATATCCTAAAGGATTATTCTAATGACTCAATAACACGAGATATCATGGTGTCCGAGAATTGATCCTAGCCAATAATGGTTTTTGGGAACTTAGCCTAGCCAATTATATTTTTATAACAAGGTATGATTAATTGAATTATTTTTATGGTTTCATTTTTATAGTGTTTCCATTTTCAATTGATTCTATGTTCTTCTGATTTGATCATGTTCACATGATGATTTTATGTTATTATTTTATATTTATATTCTATGATTTTTGTAAGTATCATTATGATATAATTTTATGTACCGCATGTTATTAGGATTTATCATGTTTATTCCCATACCATGATTCGAGCTCCCTATTTTACATATATATTTTCATATGTTAATCTATGATGATTTAAAATGATACATGGATATCCGAAGTAATCTTTAGAGATTAAAGAATAAAAATGATGCCATGTTTTAAATTGTTTTATTTAGGTTCCTAATCTTTGATATGCAATACAGCAAGATCATAATATTTTTTTATTGAAATCTATGGTAAACGTTATGAAATGATTTCTGTTTATGTCATGGGGTCCGGTAAATGATTATTAATTTTCATATTTAGTGGTTCTTTGGTAAATCATATGTATATCTTTTTATCTAATAAATAGAGTGATTTAATATTTATAGGGGTAATTATAAAATGTAAAGGATAATTTCATAAAAATATTACACATATTATCCTTTCCCCTTCCTCTATTTGTATGACAGCATATATTACTGAGAACTACTAGGAGTATTAGGATGAGGTTTCCTCTGATAATATTTATTTTGTTTCATAGTTCTTATCATATTTAATTATATATTAATGATGTGCCTATTTCTAATTTTTTTAGCTACCTCATTTACAAAGAGATGTTTCCATGTAAGTCAACACAAGCATATAGGTTTCATCCCAAACCATGATGAACACAAAAATGGTAGTTAAAAAGAATATAAGAATTATTTAAAAGGAAAAATATGGTATACCACTACTTTGAGGTAGTCAATGTGATATTTTAATTGTCATATCTATACAAAAGTGTGCTATGGAAGAATTAGGATTTAGGTATGAAGAACATGAGTTTATTAAATATATTGAATACCTATAAATTTATGTTTAGTGCATCATAATGAAATATTATAATAAATTTTAACACGTATATTAATTTTTTTCAATGAAATGTATGATGGAAAATCATAAATGATAATTGATGGAGAAGCTATGAAAAACCCCATAATTATAATGGTAATAGAGTGGAAAATATAACATATCACATTTAAGGTAGATAATATAAAATAGTGATTCATAAAAAGTAATTATTTATAAGTGAAGAAGAATTTAAAAATAAATTTGGGTGAAAAATAAGGGTACATTATTAATATTTATTTTCATTGGATAAAATTGGCAAAGAATTTATGAATTCCATGACTCTTAGATGGAAATGATAGAATAAATGGTAAATGATATTAAAATTTATTTAAAGTAGAAGAGTAAAATTCAAGAGGATCATATTGATTAATTTTTTTTTAAAATGGGTAGAAAGATAAATATTTTATGATATTGATAAATATACCCTCAACATGTAGTGTCATGAACAAAATGTTGAATTTAGAAACATAGACATAACAGAAGCTGAATAATCCCAAGATATTAAGAAGAAAAAATATTCCTTGAATGGTTTTGATAATATTCTTATCTCTATAAGTACTCACATTAATTTCCTAAAAATCATCTAATTATCCAAAAATTTACCCACATAAGGCTGAAACGAAAGGAATCTATTTGTTAAAAAACTTATTTATACTAAATTGTTTTACATGTAAAGTATATTTTATAATTCAAATATGAAATATATATGGGAAAAAATTATAATAAATACATAACTACATCCATGATATATAAAATAATTTCCATAAATAATGGATTCCCTAATAAAAATAAAAATATGATTTTTTTCTAAAAAATGGAAAGGTGATATATCTAGATAGATTAATACTAAATGAAAAAAGAACAACCTTTATTGTTTATTATTAGTGGTTTCTATGTTTAAGAAATAAGGAAAGTGAATAATGGCATAATATTTTAGTACCAAAAATTAATATAATGCCATGATTAATGTGTGTAATATCTAAAATAATGAGAAATAATTATATGCAGAAGAAAAATATATTAAAGATGTTAAATATATCATTGTGGAACTAGTTTTAAGGTCTTGAAAATTATTTGGGATATTTAAACAAAGGAGATGACAATGATGATGGGTTATGATATTAATCAACCAAAAATGTTACATCAGATGAACATGTAATTAATTCTAAATTGAATTGAAAAAATAATATGAGAAATATAGGTGAGTGTACCATTGGGGTTGAAAGGGAAAATAACACAAATGAATAATTTTTTGAATTGTGTTCAAACATTCAATGGATTCCAATATTGTTGTAAATTGGCATGATCTTGGATATTATCAAACAATCGATGAATATAAAATAAGGAGGAATAAACCTAAATCAATAAATGAAATCAATATATGAATGAAATAAATACATTATTTTGATGGAAGATATAAAGGAAGATGAATCAGCGAAGTTTCCAAATAAAGTATACTCTAAGATACTTAGGAAATATTGTTGAAAATATAGTTATGTGGGATATGATTCTAAACAATTCATTATTATTTATTCATATCAAATAGATAAGTAATATAATATGGGAAAATTATAGAACGTGAGTGTGTATTGGATGTTTATGTGAAAAAATATAAAACATGTAGTAAATTTTGAAATGATCATGAAGTTCATAGTACCCATGATGTATAAAATCATTTAAATCAATGTAGGAGTACACATAAGAGTTTTAATAAAGATAAAAATTAATTTAAATGAAATTCTAGGTTAAGAATAAAATAACACCACTATTTCTATCACTAATATGCAATTGTAAAAACATATGTTCCCACTATATTTATCAGTTTATACTTGTTTATAGTGGTAATTGAGTAAAATTTTTATAGAAGGATAACTTAAGAGCTACTAAATCTTTATAGTATGGTGTATATTCCATCATAGATTTCATTAAGGATTATAATTACTACCTTTTTCAATTTTTCAATTATTATCTCAAATTATATGTTTAGATATAATATTAAATAACACTAATAATGATGAAGAGTGGTGGAACTCAACATTAAATAGGTAGTTGAGTTTATAAGCAACCAGAATATTATTATTTCGTGTGAAAATATAATTTTTGGATGATTTTGAAGTGGATGTGTAGTAATAAATTTATAAACCATGTGTTTATTAAATCATTTATGATTTTAATAGTGGATAATATTTTGGGTTATTTATATAGAGAAATATATAGATAGGGGAAAATTCCCCTAGACTATATTGTTTTTATTTATTTAATAATGTTATTTCTATGTAAAAAAATTTAATATTACTTGGAACATCCCATAGAATGATATTTTAGAATTATTATCATATGATATATAATTTTATAGAAATATTTGATTTCTATGTTATTCATTTTCGTTTTCTATATTGATATTTCTTATTTAGAGTTGGATTTGATTAATACACATCCCATTTCATAATAGAAAAGTGATTTCTCCATTCTTTCAAGAGGATTATAACAGTCATAGTAGGATACATTGAAAAAAATTATATTGGAATCTCGAGCTGAGTACGAAATTACATAACCATTGCATCATTTCATTTATTTTATACAGGAGATTGAATTATATTTATTATCGAATGGAATTTTGTATAATTGAATTGTGTATAAATGGAAAATTTAAATAGGGATATTGTTGTTTCCAAATGAATAATGATTAAGAGTGTTTTATTTTTTATCATCATGTAATAGAGGAACAATACATTTTTGTTGGGAGATGATGAAATTACCAATGAGTTAAGAGTTTAATGTACCCCATTCTTGAAAAAAAGGAAATAAAATGGGGTATTAAAGAACTCATTTAGTTATATTAGATAATATATAGAGTTCATATAATATAATTTTGTTTTTCACATCCATTATACATGTTAATGGAGATTCATTCATACATTATAAATAAATATTAAAAATAAGATAAATTCACTTCTAAAAGGTAATGTATTTATACTACTTTTAGTTATATAATAAATATACTCTATGAAGTGTTATTAGAAATGTGATCTTATTGTGATGATATTTTAATGTATTCATGAAAACAAATAATGTGTTTGGATTAATGAATACTCAATAACATGTTTTCCATAATGAATATGGATATTTATTAAATTATGTGATGTTTGATGAAAATTGAATTCAGTATCGATCCATGTTTTTAGGCATATGTATAATTTTTTTCACACATGGGACATATTTAGAGAATTATGTGTATGAATTAAAGTAATGTGATGAATTAATTTGTAATTATTAAAGAACATTGATTTTAGGAATTTTGGTGTTGTTTGGTGTTAAAATTGATGATATAGTGGAGTATCCCAAAAAACCCAAGATGTGTATTAATACAATGAAAAAAATCCATTGGAATTGTGATCTAGATTATTAAGAATGTTTGATAAATCAAAATATTTATTTAAAGTGTTGTGAGATTTTTTAGATTAAAATTATATTCCCTGAGAGTATTTTAGGTTGTTATATAGTGATTGGGGGAAGGATTGAAATTCGTTGATGAAGCTGAAAAATGGTGAAGTCATACAAATGATTTTCTCATAATAGATGAATTGTAAAAGTTTCATAGTACAATAATATACATAATATTATTTGGAAGATGAGTGGGATTCACTATGATATGTAATATCTTTGTGAATAAAAAATATATCTCTTTAATATATATTAAAATACAAAAATAATATTATCTTACATAGATACAAATGATTTTGAAAAATATGTATATTTTGATAAATGGTCTATAAAAACAAGGGAAAAACTAAAATACCTTAAAATGATATGTTATATAATGGAAGAATAAATAGTATATCATAGATGATGGAGAAGATATTTAATATTATGAAATTGGTAAAGTATTAAACCCACAATAACACATAATATTCGCTATCAAATTAAAAATTGTGGTAGAGGAATTCATATGATTTATAAAATTATATAACATTCTCTTTTTCACAAGGCAGTTATTTTAAAGAATGCTTAATGAAATGGAAGTTGTTGATGTGATACGTAAGATATTATATTTGTTACATAAATTTTATATGTCTGAAAAAAATTGAATCATATAAATTCAATATTAGATGATTTAATTCTAATATTTTGAAATAATAAACATCACAGTGATATGAAAATCAATTGTGATTTAAAAATAGGAAATGTAAAGGCATTTTAGGATATAATATATTTTTTTGGAAATGTGGAATCCTATATTTTATATGTTATATTGATTAGTAATAAGTTTAATGTACTTTCAAGATGTAGTAAAAGAAGTAAAAGTATACTGTTATGAATGATTGTTCCAGAGTGTAGACGATTATGATATATTTATGAAGGAAATTTTCTTAAGGAATTTTTTAGTCTGATTTTGGGGATTTCATAAGAAATTTTGACTAAGGAGAAAATTTTCATGAAATCCAAGAATAACTTCTTGTAAGGTAGGTGGTCAAAACCCTTATGAAGTGCATTGTGTTGCATTTGTTGTCAATGAGGCATGAAGTTGTCTTGAAATGAATGGATGTCAAGGAGTCAAGATGTGAATGTCAAAGGATGTGATGGTGTTGGTGGTGAAGGAGAATGGCCATGGTACTAAGAGGCATGTCACTTAGGAGATTCACTAAGTGGCATAGGAGATGTGGTTGAAACATTCTCTAGTTACATCTGACGATTGTGGAGCTGTTCTTTAAGTTCATAGAACTTGTATCAACTGGATACAAAGTCACAACATGATTAGAAGACCATGCATTGTACTGACAATGCATGAGGAGTTGAAGAGATCCATCCACAACTTCTAAGTGGATGAAGTGGATTAATAAAGTCCATGCACTATCACTTAGTGCATGAGAATTTGAAGAAGTTCCAATTTGATCTCTGATTAAATCAACAAATAGAATTGAAGAAGTTATTTGATTCAGGAGTTCGGTTGAAGATGAAAAACCTTCAAGAATTCCCTCCTAAGTATTGAACACATATGGAAGAGGAGATGAAGAAGATTAAGAAGAAACCGTTTGAAATTCCATTCATAAGTGATGAATACATGTTGAAGATAATGGAGGAATTTCAAAATGAAGAAGAAGAAAGGAAGAAGGATAAATGAGGAAGAAGGCTTGAAGTGGCACTTTGCATTTGGCATGTTTTATATGGAGAAGAACTTTGTATTTCACAAAGTCCTATTCTGTCCCTTTGCCAAAAAATTGGCCAGCCAAGGCACCTTGGGGGGTTCAACCCCAAGGCATGGGCACTAGGGCACCACGCCCGGGGGAACCCCGTGGGGCGAGCCAGGGCGGCAGGGCGCACCCAAGGACACCCCTGCATGAGCGCCTGGGGCACGCCCGGAGGAGCGCAGGGTGCATAGTGGGCGCTTGAAGCGCGCCCGCGAGGACCAGAGTGGGCGCAGAGCGCGCCCGCAGGGAGAACACGGTGCGGGGCGGCACCGTGGGGGGAGAGGATTCAACTGAGCATTGGATGGCAGCGGCATATTGATAAAGCGCGGATTAACCACGAGAGGTTTCGATGTGGGACGCGGATTTTTCCCGCGGAAGCGATCCTGGCCGCACGATTGATCGCGCGCCAGATCCGAGCCGCTCATCTAATCCGCGGCGAGATGATCTGATCGCGGCTGTTGAAGATCTGATCCAACGGCTCCCGGCTTATCTTCTTCCTCGAGCTCGAGCCGAAGCCACTCGCGACGCCGCTGAACCAGAGGCCATCCGACCACCTATTTTCGAGCTCCCGGCCACCGCTGATCGAAGTAAAGCCTCTATGGTGATCGTCTGGACCTACTGAACCGATCCATGCTTAAAAATACACATGCATGCAATGTTTGGGAGATTTCGATGAAGGCCGAAGCAAACCGAAGGTGCGAGGCCATTCGGTGTTGATACTCTGCATGGTTTGGATCGAAGGAAGGCCGTGCATGCGTTCTAAGTCGCATGCACGTGAAGAAGGCCGAAAACTAAGGGAAGCCGCGTGAAACAGAGGAGAAACAAGATTTTGGAAATCTTGAAGATCCGAAGATCTCGGGTGTTTGAAGTTATTGCACGCGGATAATCTGAGGCAGTCTCTGCCTATAAAAATGAGACCGAGCCCTCTGTGCAGCTTGCTGATGCGCTGAAATTTTGAGAAGTCCCGTGAGAGCTCTTGAGCCTCGCGAAGAACTGAGCTGCGCGCCCCCTGCGCGGCAGTGAAGCCCGAAGCAACTCTTGCTTCGTGAGGTTCCTTTGGCGCATCTCTTGCGCGAAAGAGGTGAAGGAGAAAGGGAGTCCCCTGCGCGTATCCCTTGCGCGACAGGAAGGAGCCGAGCCGCATACTTGCGCGCTCGAGTCTCTTGCCACCCTCTCTGCCCGCACACTTGCGTGGCAGGAGGAAGGAGCCCGCGGCAGTGTTGCACCTTTGCACACTTGAGCCTTGCGCGGCTGCCCCTTGAACCCGAGGAGGTTTTCACTTGCGCGGCCAAGTGATCCTTGTGCCTTGTGCTTGCGCGGACAAGAAGTGGATATATGCCGCACCTTGCATGCCCTTGTGCATCTTGAAGATCTATGCGGCAGTGGGAGAAGAAGAATTGGGCGCACCCTCTTGCACGGCTTGCTTAAGGCAGTAGGGGTTCGGGTTGTATGTGAAACAAGAAGGTCACCACAACTTGGGTGTGTGCAAAAACAGAAGAGGACCCGAGGCCAAGTGTGTGCCAAGTGGAGAAGAGGTCGTAGCCTTGTGTGTGTGCAAGAAGAGAAGGAAGGCCGTGGCTGTGTGTGTGCATAAGGAGGAATACCACACTTTTGTGTGTGTGTACAATTCAAGTGAAGGCCAAGACTTGCATGCCTTGTGTGCATAGTGAAGATAAGACCCTATGGTTTTGGTGTGTGCAAGGAGTACCCAAGGCTTGAACCCTTGTGTGTGTGCTAAATTGAAGAACACACTTTGTGTGTGCACTTGAAGAAGAGGCCGAAGCCTTTGGGGTGTGCAAAAATAGTGGAGGCCAAATACACACTCATTGTGTGTGTGCAAAGCAAAGAACAAAGTTGTGTGTGCAAAACAACAAAGTGAAGTGGCCGAACCTATGTGTGTGCTCTAAGAGGAGTGGACACACTTAGAAGAAGAAGTTGACCCACACTAAAGTATAACACACATTTAAGTGTGTAAACACATTGAACAAAAAGTGTGATGTTCAAGTGAGAAGGTGTGTGCTTAAAAGAATTACACCCTTTGTGGGTCTACTGCACCAAGAGGAAGAAAAGGAGAGTGCATGCATGCATGCATGCACGTGCACACGTGAACAGTGCTAAATCAGTGGTGTGCAACTGAGACTGGACCAGACCGAAGATAAAGACATCAGTTGTCTGAGCATTCAGTAGTTGAAGAAAGAAGCCGGGTCATCCTTAGAAGAAGGTGATAAAGCCCGAGCTAGACGAGAAGACCTGATCAACTCAAGTGATCAGAGGTACAGAGCAAGGCCAGCAGTCTTTATCCCAGACTGCTGAGGATACTTGAAGAACTTAAAGTGAAGAAGAGCTACTCGTGTGATTCGAGGAGCCAGGAGAAGACCCTGTGGGACTCAGGGAGAAGAAGTCTTCAGTGGGATTCTGGAGCAGGCCAGTGGGACTCTGGTAACACTGTGGGACGCAGTATAAAGACCCTCCTGTGGGACTCAGGAGAGATACAGTGGGACTCTGTATCGACCATTGTAATACTAACAGATTATAATGGGAGAATCCATGCTAGGAGAGCATGGCAAGGATGTAGGCCTTTGGTGCCGAACCTTGTAAATCCTTGTGTCCAATGCCTTTACATTTGCTGCATCATTCGTGGAAAGGTGAGAGATACAAGAAGAGTGGATCGAGGCTTTAACCAGCCATAGAGGTTTAATTGATTAAGAATCAATTAGTAAAAAGATTTAAAGGATCACTGATTCACCCCCTCCCCCTCTCAGTGATTCACACTGATCTGGGCACTTCAATTGGTATCAGAGGGAGGTTACCTCTAAAAGATCCAAGGGAGTCTTTATGAAGTGCAGATTTGAGGAAACGATCAACCAGCCTCAAATGGAGATATCTGCCAAGACTCAGAAAAACAGAAAGAAGAAACAGGCCAAGAAGATGAAGAAAGCCTGTCCTAGCTGTGATGAAGTTGAAACAATGAATGATCTTCAGAGTGCACTCAAATATCTTCAGAAGACAGTTCCCATGGAAGTGGCAAAGTGTATAGCTACAGGCATCCATGATTTTCATGAAGAAAAATCACAGTTAGAAGAAGAAGCCAATGCTATGGAAGATTAGCTGGCTAAAAGGGTTGGCATAACCAACACTCTCAGAAAGCTGGTAAATGCCAAAGATGAAACAGTATCTCTTTGCAATGAAAGATATGAAGACACTTGTGAAGAATTGCAAAGAAGCCTTTCTGAGAAAGAATTATTTAAAGTAATAATCAAAGATGTTTTCCATGCACTGGAAAAGAGGCACAAAGTGTCAATGAATGTCAGAGATGCTCAACTCGAACACAAAGTCAAAAGGGTGAAGGAGCTGGACAATTCATTGCTTGAATTGAAGACAGTGCATGATGACCAGATGAATCAGCTGAAAGAAAGTTGGGAAGGAAAGCTAAGAGATGTTGAGGATGAGAAGAACTCCCTTAACATGAAGTGCTTAGAACTGGAGGTGATATTGAAACATCTGCAATCACCTAAAGCTGAATCCTCCCAGTCAGCTGGAAGAAGACATGTTGCTACTCAAGTATGCTTTGAGCAGGATGATTCTAAGAGAAAGACATCCTCTAATAAAAGTGCAACATCTTCTAGAAAGAAGGTACCATCCATACCATATTGTACTGATGCTTCTAATTGTGTTTCCACAAAAACTGCAGGATGGAAGAATAACTCAAAAAAAATATGGATGAAGACAGTAAAGAAGAAGAGCTCTCCTGAAACAGCACAACAGGTCAAGAAAAGTACCCTACAATCAGAAGGACTGAAGAGGTCAAGATTCATGGGACAATGCTGGTGTTGTAACAAGTATGGGAATTGTGCAAAGGATTGTTGGTACAATCCACTGAATGCCAAAGCACAGAGGAAGCCCATGCTAAGGGGGAGCAAGCCAGAAGAAAAGAAGCAGCATCCACAGGTCCAGAGACATCTGTTTACTGCAAATAGATTTGGATTACTTGACAACATCTGGGATGGTTGCAAAAGTGGTCAAAAAGATACATGTCAGTCTCCAACTGTATCCAGAGCTCAAAAGAAGAAAAGATCACAGACCCTGGCTCAAAAAGATTCCTTGGGAAGCAAGAAGAAGAAAGTGGAAAATGCTCCCAAGAAGTGTTTGAGAAATAAAGAGAAGTACTTGGAGTCTGAGTCCAAGAAGGGTGATGCATCCAGAAGGACCACCAAGAAATGCTTCTACTGTGGAAAGAAAGGACACATCATGGACCTTTGTAAAGAAGCCATGAAACTAAATAGAAGCCAACTGCACTTAAACAGACAATCAATCCAGAAGAAGCAGAAGGGATTGGTTGAAAATAAGTTGCCTAAGAGAGGTAGCTTAGCAGCATCCAAAGAACCATGTGGAACTTCCAAAACTGAGGCCACTCTTCCAAATGATTTACTTGTCATATGGCCACATCAGTTGCAACTTGCCAGAGAACTACAAAGAGCTGAAGATGAAGCTCTGGCATTTGCTAAAGCAAAAGGGAAGAAAAAGATTTCACATGAAGATGGGTTGAGATCCACACCAGCACAATCATCAATGAAGATCAAATGTGCAAGTGTGAAGAATGGTGAAAATGGGACATCTCGGTTGAGAGAATCTTCTCAACCTTGTTGTTCACATTGATGAACCAAGGAGGTTCCATCTTATTCCCTTATACTATTGGTATTTACATGTGCTGACATTGCAGGGAATTGAAGATGATGATCATTCTCAACTGGAGGATGGTTTGGACAGAATGGAGTGCACCCCTTGAGGGGGAGCCAATCTGGAGAAGATGATGTTCTAAAATTAATATCATCTTGAGAAAGTGAAGGTATTCCAATCATGCTTTCATCCCTTGTTTCTTAATTGAGTTTATCTTGTCAATTAAGGGGGAGTATGGATTGAACACAAATGATTGAAAGGGGGAGATTTATCTTTGCACTGAACTTTCTAATGAGTTTTGTGAAGTATGTGCAGGATTTAGCAATTCATTGGTATATCTGAAAAATTTCAAACCCCTAAGCATGATCTCACATGTACAGTGAATTTTGGACAGCTTTGAATTCCTTGGTCATATCACTCTTGTTTTCTACACCGGGTTAGCCCAAGTAGACTTAGAGCTGATTTACTAAAGGTTTTTTGCTAAAGAGAACATGTGACATCATCCCTCTCTTAGTGTTTTTCAAGAAAATACTTTTTAAAGGGAGGAAGTGATATTTTGAAGAGAACCACACCACACCTTTGCATTTGATTGCCAATAAGGGGGAGAAAATATTGGCACACATATTGACCCATTCATATGTGCTGAAGGAGTGTATTGACAACAAATACAAAGGGGGAGATTGAAGTGCATTGTGTTGCATTTTTTGTCAATGAGGCATGAAGTTGTCTTGAAATGAATGGATGTCAAGGAGTCAAGATGTGAATGTCAAAGGATGTGATGGTGTTGGTGGTGAAGGAGAATGGCCATGGTACTAAGAGGCATGTCACTTAGGAGATTCACTAAGTGGCATAGGAGATGTGGTTGAAACATTCTCTAGTTACATCTGACGATTGTGGAGCTGTTCTTTAAGTTCATAGAACTTGTATCAACTGGATACAAAGTCACAACATGATTAGAAGACCATGCATTGTACTGACAATGCATGAGGAGTTGAAGAGATCCATCCACAACTTCTAAGTGGATGAAGTGGATTAATAAAGTCCATGCACTATCACTTAGTGCATGAGAATTTGAAGAAGTTCCAATTTGATCTCTGATTAAATCAACAAAGAGAATTGAAGAAGTTATTTGATTCAGGAGTTCGGTTGAAGATGAAAGACCTTCAAGAAGTCCCTCCTAAGTATTGAACACATATGGAAGAGGAGATGAAGAAGATTAAGAAGAAACCGTTTGAAATTCCATTCATAAGTGATGAATACATGTTGAAGATAATGGAGGAATTTCAAAATGAAGAAGAAGAAAGGAAGAAGGATAAATGAGGAAGAAGGCCTGAAGTGGCACTTGGCATTTGGCATGTTTTATATGGAGAAGAACTTTGTATTTCACAAAGTCCTATTCTGTCCCTTTGCCAAAAAATTGGCCAGCCAAGGCACCTTGGGGGGTTCAACCCCAAGGCATGGGCACTAGGGCACCACGCCCGGGGGAACCCCGTGGGGCGAGCCAGGGGGCCAGGGCGCACCCAAGGACACCCCTGCATGAGTGCCTGGGGCACGCCCGGAGGAGCGCAGGGTGCATAGTGGGCGCTTGAAGCGCGCCCGCGAGGACCAGAGTGGGCGCAGAGCGAGCCCGCAGGGAGAACACGGTGCGGGGCGGCACCGTGGGGGGAGAGGATTCAACTGAGCATTGGATGGCAGCGGCATATTGATAAAGTGCGGATTAACCGCGAGAGGTTTCGATGTGGGACGCAGATTTTTCCCGCGGAAGCGATCCTGGCCGCACGATTGATCGCGCGCCAGATCCGAGCCGCTCATCTAATCCGCGGCGAGATGATCTGATCGCGGCCGTTGAAGATCTGATCCAACGGCTCCCGGCTTATCTTCTTCCTCGAGCTCGAGTCGAAGCCACCCGCGACGCCGCTGAACCAGAGGCCATCCGACCACCTGTTTTCGAGCTCCCGGCCACCGCTGATCGAAGTAAAGCCTCCATGGTGATCGTCTGGACCTACTGAACCGATCCATGCTTAAAAATACACATGCATGCAATGTTTGGGAGATTTCGATGAAGGCCGAAGCAAACCGAAGGTGCGAGGCCATTCAGTGTTAATACTCTGCATGGTTTGGATCGAAGGAAGGCCGTGCATGCGTTCTAAGTCGCATGCACGTGAAGAAGGCCGAAAACTAAGGGAATCCGCGTGAAACAGAGGAGAAACAAGATTTTGGAAATCTTGAAGATCCGAAGATCTCGGGTGTTTGAAGTTATTGCACGCGGATAATCTGAGGCAGTCTCTGCCTATAAAAATGAGGCCGAGCCCTCTGTGCAGCTTGCTGATGCGCTGAAATTTTGAGAAGTCCCGTGAGATCTCTTGAGCCTCGCGAAGAACTGAGCTGCGCGCCCCCTGCGCGGCAGTGGAGCCCGGAGCAACTCTTGCTTCGTGAGGTTCCTTTCGCGCATCTCTTGCGCGAAAGAGGTGAAGGAGAAGGGGAGTCCCCTGCGCGTATCCCTTGCGCGACAGGAAGGAGCCGAGCCGCATACTTGCGCGCTCGAGTCTCTTGCCACCCTCTCTGCCCGCACACTTGCGTGGCAGGAGGAAGGAGCCCGCGGCAGTGTTGCACCTTTGCACACTTGAGCCTTGCGCGGCTGCCCCTTGAACCCGAGGAGGTTTTCACTTGCGCGGCCAAGTGATCCTTGTGCCTTGTGCTAGCGCGGACAAAAAGTGGTGATATGCCGCACCTTGCATGCCCTTGTGCATCTTGAAGATCTATGCGGCAGTGGGAGAAGAAGAATTGGGCGCACCCTCTTGCACAGCTTGCTTAAGGCAGTAGGGGTTCGGGTTGTATGTGAAACAAGAAGGTCACCACAACTTGGGTGTGTGCAAAAACAGAAGAGGACCCGAGGCCAAGTGTGTGCCAAGTGGAGAAGAGGCCGTAGCCTTGTGTGTGTGCAAGAAGAGAAGGAAGTCCGTGGCTGTGTGTGTGCATAAGGAGGAATACCACACTTTTGTGTGTGTGTACAATTCAAGTGAAGGCCAAGACTTGCATGCCTTGTGTGCATAGTGAAGATAAGACCCTATGGTTTTGGTGTGTGCAAGGAGTACCCAAGGCTTGAACCCTTATGTGTGTGCTAAATTGAAGAACACACTTTGTGTGTGCACTTGAAGAAGAGGCCGAAGCCTTTGGGGTGTGCAAAAATAGTGGAGGCCAAATACACACTCATTGTGTGTGTGCAAAGCAAAGAACAAAGTTGTGTGTGCAAAACAACAAAGTGAAGTGGCCGAACCTATGTGTGTGCTCTAAGAGGAGTGGACACACATAGAAGAAGAAGTTGACCCAAACTAAAGTATAACACACATTTAAGTGTGTAAACACATTGAACAAAAAGTGTGAAGTTCAAGTGAGAAGGTGTGTGCTTAAAAGAATTACACCCTTTGTGGGTCTACTGCACCAAGAGGAAGAAAAGGAGAGTGCATGCATGCATGCATGCACGTGCACACGTGAACAGTGCTAAATCAGTGGTGTGCAACTGAGACTGGACCAGACCGAAGATAAAGACATCAGTTGTCTGAGAATTCAGTAGTTGAAGAAAGAAGCCGGGTCATCCTTAGAAGAAGGTGATAAAGCCCGAGCTGGACGAGAAGACCTGATCAACTCAAGTGATCAGAGGTACAGAGCAAGGCCAGCAGTCTTTATCCCAGACTGCTGAGGATACTTGAAGAACTTAAAGTGAAGAAGAGCTACTCGTGTGATTCGAGGAGCCAGGAGAAGACCCTGTGGGACTCAGGGAGAAGAAGTCTTCAGTGGGATTCTGGAGCAGGCCAGTGGGACTCTGGTAACACTGTGGGACGCAGTATAAATACCCTCCTGTGGGACTCAGGAGAGATACAGTGGGACTCTGTATCGACCATTGTAATACTAACAGATTATAATGGGAGAATCCATGCTAGGAGAGCATGGCAAGGATGTAGGCCTTTGGTGCCGAACCTTGTAAATCCTTGTGTCCAGTGCCTTTACATTTGCTGCATCATTCGTGGAAAGGTGAGAGATACAAGAAGAGTGGATCGAGGCTTTAACCAGCCATAGAGGTTTAATTGATTAAGAATCAATTAGTAAAAAGTTTTAAAGGATCACTGATTCACCCCCTCCCCCTCTCAGTGATTCACACTGATCTGGGCACTTCACCTTACATTTCATAAATTAGGTCACTTTAGAAAATGGGATCACTAAAATTAATTGAAGATTTTACAACGATTTTTAGAAACTGTTTTTAAAAACACAATTAAATGATTCATTTTAATTTTTTCGTTGTGGTTTTCTAAAAATACTGCTAATGAATAATTTTATATTAAAAAATCTTGAGGATATTGACAGTTTTTTAGTTTTTGTAATGTGTTTTTAAATCTCATATTTTATATTCAGAAATTATTTTTTTAAAGGTGCATTAAAAAACAACATGAAATTAATATTATTTAGTAATTATGAATAACTATAAAAAATTAATTTTAATATCATGATATTTATAATAATTTATTAATTAATTAAAATCTTAATAATTTTGAATTTTGAATTTGTAATTATTAAATTATTATGACTTACAAAGTACAAATAACTTATAATCGTATATATTTTTATATAAATACATGCGCATATACCTAAATTAGATAAATTTTATTTCATATATTTCATTTTTATTTTATAGTTATATTCATAATCATATAAATATATTTATGTTTATATATATTTACTGCTGATAAATTGAATACATCATTTTTAAAAAAAACATTATATACTATTAAATATCATATTATCATATATAAATATAAATATATTTATATAGATATTTTTTTGTTAAATATGATTTATATAATACAAATTATGTTTTTCCATTTATTATATAATACATTCACATAAAAAAAATTAATTATAAAATAAAATTAATTATGAATATAAAAACCAGTTTGAGTAATATAAATTTAATGACATTTTTGGGATAGAAAAAATAATAAATTAACCAATATATTATGATTAGTTGAAACCCAAACAAAATCTAAAGGACATAAAGGTTTCATTTGGCTTTCCATTTGATTTCGATGAGCAGAAATATCCATGATTGTGATGATATCTATGACTATTGTAATAAAGGGCTATAATGCATTTTTCAAGATAAAAAAGAGCTCGAAAGTACACCACATATTAGTTTTTATTTGTGACACCTTATTTTTTTTAAATCCAATGAAATTTTTTCAGCATTTTAGAGGCTTTTCTAATCTAGTACCAATGTAAAGTAATTTATTTTCTGAGACATACAATCATATGAATGTTACGATACTGTGATTATAACGTTTTCAAAATAGTAGTGTAATCTATAAATTAAAATATAAATATATATACATGTTTTATTTTATTGACACATAAAATTTTAGTTGTAAAAATAAAAATATATACATATAAAAAAATTCATGGGGGGTGTCTGGGTGTTTGTATATGTATGTATATACATATATATACGTGTGTGTGTGTGTTTGTGTTTGTGAGTCTAGGAATATTTATTGTGATTTCATATGTATATATATTTTTTCATTGTAATCCAAAAAAAAATATATGTATTTTTTTATTCATTAATTCATTTATTTTAAAATTTATATATTTTTATTTTTATTTTCATTTTCATTTTTAAGTTTAATCATAATTATAAAAAATTATCTTTAATATATAAATAAATATATATATTAATATTTAGGTATATGTATTTATATTTATATTTAAATATAAATATTTCCTAGCATTTATACATATTTATTTTTATCTATATGTATTTATATTTATATGCATATATATATTTTTTATAAAGATTAATATTTTATTATGTGTATATATATACATATTTATATTTTCATTTAGTTATAGTGATTTATATTTATTTATATTTCATTACATTTAAATATTTTTTATTTAATTATATTTCTTTATAGTTATTTGTAATTATCTTTCATATGTGGACATAAAAAAACAATTATATTTTATTGTATATATATATAACTATGTACTTGTATATATTTTTGTATATGTTTTTACATTTATATATTTTTATTAATACATATATATATATATATATTTATTTCTATTAATATTTTTTTAATTTCTATTTATTTTTATTTACATGTATTATGTTCATATATATTACAAGTTATATTTAATTATATATGTGTGTGTGTGCATTAATACGTACTTCTATATTTTTTTATATTTTATGGATATTTTTATTTGAATATATATATATATATATATATTCAAATATGTATTTATGTTTCTTTATTTATGTGTGTGTTTGTATGAATATTATGTATTTATATGTATAAAATTATATTTAATTATGCATTTTTATATGTATTTATAGGTACATATATGTTTTTATATGTAATTATATATATCTATGTAAATTTATTTATATTTTTTGATACACACACACAAATATATATATATATATATGTATATATATATATATATATTTATATATATTATGTTTTTTTATTAGTACTTATGTATATATAAGACTAGTTATATTTTTCTATGTATTTAGTTATAAATTATGAATAAATATACATATATTTATGTAGATGAATTTATTTGTACATATATTAGTATCATAATGTTTGTTTAGACAATACATGAATGGATTGGTGGGGTGATAATGGCTTTGTAGAATAAGAAATAAGTAAGGGGTTTAAATATCATTATAAAAATATAGTTGATTGATTTTAAATATATTCCAAGGTTGGGAAGAGAATGGTATAAATAAAAAATATTTTAAAAAATAATTTTTTATTTTTAGTTTCATAAAAAATATAATTTGTCACCAATTGTTTTTTTAGTTTTTCGATAGGCGAGATAGAAATCCAATCGCTATTCATTTAAAAAAAATCCATTAATCATTTCACAAAACTGTATTATGTAGTGTTTTCTCAAAACCACCACTAAATTTAATATTTTTCTTAGTGGAGGTAAGAAAATTCCCATAATCATGAAATGTTGTGTGACAGAAACACTACTAGAAATTTAGTATATAGAAAGAGTTTAAATCTATTGGTAAAAGTATTGTAACTATTCATAAAACTTATACCAACAGTTTAGCCAATCATTGGAAAGAAAGCCTTGGGGACAGGCTTATATCAACGGGTTATAAATTAATTTTTGGGATAAGCCACCAAAAATTATATTATATTTCCCCACGGTATAGAAATCATTGCACTATATCTGTACCAATGGTTTCTGAAAACCCTTAGTAATGATTGAGATTAACAGGCCTCTACTAATAATTGTAGAAACCGTTCGTAAAGATTCATCTAGTACATTTACCAATGGTTGTAAACCATTGTTAAAGATGGGGTTCTTCAATTCTATACCAATGGTTTTAGAAACTGTTGGTATAGATGTTGCAATTTGTCCAGAAGCATGCAGCTTCCCTGTGCATTTACCTACATAATAAAACATATTTTAGAATACAGACTACCTATTATTCTGTATCAAAAAATTCACTTAATGTTTATAATGATCTCCCCTATTCAAAACCATAAAAAATAGTAATATGTATTGTGCTTCAATTTTAAAATCTGTGTGTTGAGTTGATTGTAGACTATATCTTTATAAGGGATCTATTATAAAACCACTAATTTGAGTTACTTCGAAATGGTATCATGTGTTCCCTTTATTAATGTACAACCTTTATGTATTGGTTATTTCTATCTTACTTTCTATGTTATCCCATATAGATATAAAGCTGATTAACCAAAGTATCTTAGGTAAGTTGTTAGTGAAACATTAATTGTCTCAAAAGGTGATGCATGAAGTAATTCTGAGTAAAATATTGATAATATGGTATCTTTTAGAGAAGTTAAATTACATGAGATGATCCTAATATATCCTCTATATTTATTATCAATAATGTAGAAAAAGATACAAACATCTTGGTAAAATAGTTGTTTGTTCGTATTGTAAAACAAATAAAAATGGGGACATTCATGTTCTTATGGATGGGATTGTATTTTTTACCAATTATTTTGGAATGGTATAGTGTTGAGGAGTGAAATATTCTATTTATGAGAGGGGGTGGGGTCTGTCTAGGGGGTTAGGGGTGTTGTCCAAAGTAGTAGGGTATGTACAGGGGTGGGGGCTGTCCAGGGAGGGTGAGGGCTATCCAGGGTGTTGGTGTGGGTGTCCAAGGGGGTAGGGGGTGTCCAGTGGATTGGAGGTGGGCAGGCTATCCAAGGGGGTGGAGGGGTTGTCCATGGGGGAGGGGGTGTCCATGGGGTGGGAGGTTGTCCATGGGGTTTGTTGGGAGGTGCTTTTCCAGGGGTAGGGGGTGTCCACGACGGTAGCAGGGCTATCTGGGGGGGTTGATGTGTCCAGGGGTGGCCGAGATATCCAAGGGGGTGGCAGGGTTGCCTATGGGGTAGTGTTGTTGAGGGTGTTGGGCGTGGTGTCCAGGGAGGGTGGGTGATATCCAGGGGAGTAGGGGGTGTCCAGGAGGTGGTGGGGATGTTCTTTGAGGGTGGGGGATTTCCATGAGTGAGGTTGGGCTGTCCACGGGGTGGTTGGGATGTCCATGGGGGAACGAGGTGTAAAGGGGGATTGGTGGGGGATCCACGAGGCTTGGGGAGTCCACGTTTCGCGGGAGGGCATTCCACAGGGGTGGAAGGGTTGTCCACGGGGGATTGGCGGGCTGCCCACATGGGTGGGAGACCTGTCCAGGGGGTGGGAGGGCTGTCTAGGGGGGTGGACGGGGTTTCTAGGGGGTGGGCAGGGTGTCTATAGGGGGGGGATGTCTGGGGGTACATGGTGTCCAGAGGGTAGGAGGGATTTCCATGGGGTGTGGGTCTGTCAAGGGAGTATGGGGTGTCCTGGGGTGGGTGGGTTGTTCACAGGGGTTGGGGGTGTCCGGGGGTAGGGGTTGTCCACGAGGGTGGCAGGGTTGTCCAGGGGGTAGGGGGTGTCTAGGGGGGTGGGCGGGCTGTCCTAGTGGGTGGGGTTTCTGGGGGGTTGTGGGACTCCTGGGGGATGGGGGGTCTCAGGGGCAGTAGTGGTAGGGATTTCTAGGTGGTGGGTAGGCTTTCGATAGGGGTGGGGGTGGTCCTGGGTGTAGGGGGTGTCCACGGGGGTGGGGGCTGTCTAGGGGGTATGGGTGTCCACAGGGTTGGGAGGGATATCTCGAGGGGTGGGATGGCTGTCCACGATGGTGGAGGGGATGTTCAAGGGGTACTGGGTGTCCAGGGGTTGGGAGTTCTGTCCACGACGGTGGTGGGGCTATCCAGGGGGGTCATGGACGTCCATGGGTGGGTGAGCTGCTGACGGGAGTGGCAGCTGTCTGGGGGGGTCCACGGGGGTGGTATGGCGGTCTAGGGGGTACGGGGTGTCCCGGGGTTGGGCGAGGTAACAACGGGGTAGGTGGGGTTGTCCCAGGGTGTAAGGGGTGTCCACGGGGGTGGGCGGTCTCTCCATAGGGTTAGGGGCTATCCAGGTGGGTATGGGGTGTCGATTGAGTGGGCGGGCTGTCCATGAGTGTGGGGGGGGGGGCTATCCAGTGGGGTAGGTTTGCTGTCTAGGGTGTGGAGGGGAATTCCAGGGGTAGGGTTGTATATGGGGGTGGGTGGGTGTCTATGAGGGAGGGTGGGTGGCTATCTACGGGGGTGGGTGGGCTGTTCAGTGGGTGGGTGGGTTTTCCATGGGGGTGGCAGAGCTTTTCAGAAGGGTACGAGTGTCCAAGGGGTGGGAGGGCTATCCATGTGGGTGGAAGGGCTTTCCACGAGGGTGACGAGGATGTCTAGGGGTTAGGGGTTGTCCCGGGGGTGGGCGGGGATTCCACTGGGTTTGGGGGGCGATCCAGGGTGTTGGGATTGTCCATGGGGAGGCAAGGCAGTCCAGGGGGTAGATAGTGTCCATGGGGTGGTTAGGATATCTAGGGGGATGTGGGTGTCTCCGGGGAATGGGTTGTCTATGGGGGTTGCTGCGGGACTGTCCAAGAGGGTGGGCAGGCAGCCCACAGGGGTGCGGGCTGTCCAGTGGGGTCGGGGTGTCCACGGGGGTGGCGGGCCTGTCTCAGGGAGAAGGAGGTGTCCTCGGGGGTGGGCGGGATTTCCGCGGGGGTGGGAAGGCTCTCCAGGGGTTGGGTGTGATGTCCACTGTGGTGGAGGGGCTGTCCAAGGAGGTACGGGGGGTCCAGGGTAGTGGGAGGGCTATCCATGGGGGTGGCGGGGCTATCCAGGGGGTCAGGGGTGTCCAGGGGGTGGGTGGTCTGTTCGCTTGGGTTGGGCGGTTTCCAGGGGTGTTCAGGATGTCCATAGGGCTGAAGGGCTGTCCAGGGGTATGGGGTGTCCAGGGCGGTGAGAGGGCTATCCACAAGTGTTAAGTGGTGTCCACGAGGGTGGGCGGGGCTTTCCACAGGTCTGGATGGGCATTCCAGGGGTATTGGGTGTACAATGGGGTGGGTGGGATGTCCACGGGGGTGGGGGCTATCTGGGGGGATGTCAATGGGGGTGGTGGGGCAGTCCAAGGTGGGGGGGTGTACAAGGTGTCTAGGGGAGGGTGGGATGTCCAAGGGGATTATAGGGTGTCCACGGGGGGTGGGTGGGTCTTCCATAGGTTTGGAGGGGATTTCCAAGGTGGGTACCGGGAGTCTAGGGGGGTGGGGGTTTTACAAAGGGGTGGGGGATGTCTCAGTGGTGGGCGGGCTGTCCATGTGTGTGGAAGGGCTCTCCAGGGAGGTACAAGGTACCCACCGGGTGGGCAAGTAGTCCATGGGGGTTGGGGGTGTCCATGGGGGGAGGGTGGGACTGTCCATAGGTTTGGCGAGGCTTTCAAGGGTGTAGGGGTTGTCTAGGGGGTGGCCGAGGTGTGAACGAGGTGTCCATGGGTGGTAGGGAAGTCTAAGGGGTGGGGATATCTAGGGGTAGGGGGTGTCCAGGGGGTGGAAGGGATGTCCACAGGGGGGGTTGTCCGTCGGGGTTGGCGGGAGGTCCATAGGGGTGGTGGGGCTGTCCAGGGTGGTACAAGGTGTCCATGGTGTGGGCAGACTGTCCACGGGGGTTGGTGTGTCAATGGGGGGTGGGTGGGCTATCGATGGGTGTGGTGGGGCTTTCTTGGGGGTATGGGGTGTCCATGGTGATGCGGGCCATCCACGGGGGTGGTTAGACTGGCCACGTGGGGGTGGGGGGTCTTTTCCAGGGTGTATATGGGGTATAGGGGGTGTGTGGGTTATCCACAGGGGTGGGGGTCTATCCAGGGGGTAGGGGTGACTATGGTTGGGTAGGGAGGTCCACGAGGGTTGAGGGTGTTCACAGGGGTGGGGGTGTCTAGGGGGTGGTGGATGTATAGGGGGTTGCGAGGCAATCCAGGGGGTATGGGTTGGCATGGGTTGGGCTGGCAGTCCATGGGGGTCGCGGGGCTATCCAGGTGGGTAAGGGTTGAACTGGGGTGTGGGTGGGCTATCCACGGGGGAGGGGGGCTGTCCAGGGGGTTATTGGGTGTCCTGGGGGAGGTCGGGCTATCCACAGGTTGGCGGCCCTATCTAGGGGGTAGGGGTATCTAGGGGGTGGGCAGGCTGTCCACTAGGGTGGGGGCTGTCTAGGGGGTAGGGGTGTCCACAGGGGTGGGGGCTGTCCAGGGGGGTTGGGTGTGTCCTAGGGTTGGGCAAGCTATGCACGGGGGTGGGGGCTATCCAGGGGTGGGTGGGATGTCCATGGCGGTGGCGGGGCTGTCTAGGGGCTACAGGGTGTCGAAGAGTTGGGAGAGCTGTCCACAGATACTTTAACTATCCATTGTTTTAGTGAAGCTTGTATTGATATACAATGAATTCAATAAATCATACAAGATGTAATAATGAGATATAATTTTTATAAGTATTGTTATTTACTAAGGTTAATTAGTCTATTAAAATCATGAAACACTGAATATGCGGCTTTATTTCACTTAACAACCTAGAGAGAGTATCCTAAATTATGCCTCTAGAAAATCCAGGTGGGTATATATGGGAATCAAGAGTGAGATTTCACTCTCATTTTTGAGATCCTTTGATAGTTATAGTTACATTTTGTGCATTTTACTATGGTTTTTAATATATTATTATTGGAATCGGTGCATGAGGTGTATGTGTTATAAGTGAATAAACAATGTTTGGTTTATATATGGGCATAAAGAGTGATGAAAGACTTGTTTGAGAATTGAGTTTGATGTGGTATTTTATGGGCATCACGTATGGTGTGATTATGATATGAGAATATGATGGAATGTGGGAAATGATGGTGTATGATGCGTCTAATATGGTTGTTATGGGATGATGGTTGTTTTAGAACCACCAGGATATTGATACGTTTTGTCGAGAAGTGATGAGGTAGGTAAATATTATGGGGGGAGTTCCCATAGAATGGATTGATTAATTATATTGAGTAGTTGGGGTATTCTAGGCATGTGGGAATGATACATCTACATTCAATGTCATATAAAATTTTGGGATAATGAAGATCGAGCAATTGAGTTGGATGAGTGTTTTGGTATGTGAATAGCCATAATAGCATAACGATGACTAATTATAAGTTTGGGATATGAAAATGCACATGTATTTATCATGTATTTAAATGATTTTAGGGTTGCGAGTGTACATCCCCCCAATCCCACTACACCCCTAGATCCCCACCTCCCACTGCACACCCCCTATAGCCCCCACCTCCCACTACATAGCCCTCACCCCCATAGCCACCACTCCCATTGCACAGCCCCCCCCCCCACCCAGAACCCCCTCCCATGGAAAAACCACCTATATCCAACCCCCTCCCAACCACCTCCCCCCTATAGTCCCCACATCCAACCCCCAGACCCCCCACGCCCCCTCCATCCCCACCCTTCATAGCCCCCTCTAAATCCCCCCTCCCACTGCCCACTCACCCCCATATCCAACCCCTCCCACTCCCACTACACACCCCCTACATCCCCCCATATCCACCCCCTCCCATTACACATACTACTCTAAATCCAACCCCCTCCCCCCCCCCTACAACCCCCCTGCCGTCCCCCTCACCAACTAACCCCTGTATCCCCCAGCCCCAACATTGCACACCACTCACCCCTTGCAGCCCCCACCCTGCACAACCACCCCCTACAACCCCCCACTACACATACCATCTATAGAGAAGACAACCCCCTCTAACCACACATACCCACACTCAAACTAAACACCCCCTAAAACCCCATCCCACAGCAGATCCACCATACAGCCCCCTCCCACAGCAAAACCCCCACCATCGAACTACACAACACCCCCCCCCCACTGTACAACCCCCCTACCCCCTACAACCCCAATCAAAACCCTCCCACCTTGCAACCCCATCCCCCCAACTCCTCCCTACCTCCCCCACCCCCATACTAGACAACCCCCATCACCCCTTTTAGCCCCCATCCTGCACAACCACCCCTTACATACCCCCACTATACATCCCCCATCGTCCCACTGCACAACCCCCCTCCTATTACCTCAAAAAATAAATTATGAAATGGAGATCCATAGTAGGTATCACTACCATTTATGAACTCACTATCATGTTGGATCAATATAGTATGACATCACTAAAATATCACTATAATACATGAACCAATATACTAATAAAAAGGGTCACAATAGAACCTCTAAATGGAACTCTATGTAGAGTACTGATTCCCAAATGAACTCTATGCAATGGAATTACATTTAATAGATAACAATTTCTCAATGGGAACAATAATCATTTTAATAGATATTCTACTAGAGGAATCATGTGTTATGTTAAATAAAATATGATACATAGTGTTATCATCTATTTGATTTGGAGGAAAAAACACATACTTGAATCAAGGATGGGTCATTGGTTGGGATGAAGGGTTTGCGACGAATAGGGGAGCTGTCGTTTAGGGATAATAAAAAAACAACATTGTCTTCTCATAAATCCCAATAAAAAATTGAATAAATTGAGGTAAAACATAAAACTCAATTATAACATAAAAATTTGATACATGAGAACAAAAAAAAGTTTCTGGGAAGAAGGGTTTGCATGATAGAATATTAGAGCTCTCAGTTAGCACCCAATGTGGGCAAATCACAATCTGAATTGGGAGCTGCATTTGTGCCATTTTATATAAATAGTTTAAAAAAAACATTGGGTAATATTATCAAACCTACACTATCCCAATGGTTTCAAGTAACCATATGGAAAATAATCCACTATCCCAACTGTTTCAAAAAACTATTGGGAAAACTATCATCTACCCAGGACTATCCATATAGTTCTTCAAACCATTGGGAAAATACACTCTAAAACATCATATGCCAACAGTTTTCAACAAACAGTTGGTATATGAATCATATCCCAATGATTTCTATAATCTGTTGGGATGGAGGAGTTGGTATAGGATGAATTTCATGTCATAATAATTTGTATATCAGTTTTTCCTAATAATGTGGAACTAACATTATCTCTATAATAGATGAGAAATCAATGATTAGAATTAAGTGATCCATTTTCACATATGGATTGTTCATACATATTAAATGTGCATTGATATTTATAAAGAATGAAATTATTCCAAATTATTTATGATAAATAAAATTGTGAAGTAATTTATTTTAAATGTTTTTCTGATGTAACTTACATAAATAATAGTTTTTTAATAAATTTTTCAAGAAAAATAAGATTACGTGAAGATCATTTTGAGATAAAATACATAGAAATTATGAGCATTGAAATTATTGATAAATAATTTCATGAATTTTAATGAATGTGTAAGATCTCATTCAATCTTATTTAGAAGGATTTGAGGAACATTATTATTTTGGTGTTGTATTATCGAAAACATTAATGATATTTCTCATTGTGGTGGTGAACCATCGAATTTTATGGGGATCTGTTATATTCTTATATGAAAAAATATAATCTTAAGATACAAATTTTCTAGGGGATGTGGATGATGAATAGGACCTCTGGGTTCCTCTAGAGTAAAAAAACATGGGTGGGTGATCAGTAAAGTATAGTACCATCTCACCAATTATAATAACATTTCTACACTTGTAGTAAAATTTTTGCCTCTGAATAGATGAAAATACATCAAGGATTAGATACTCACATTATGTTCAATCTATGTTAAAAATATAATATGCTTCCATACTTTTTAATTTAAATGTTTGGATGTGGTGTAGTGAGATGTAAATCCATAAGAAGATCCAATCACAATAGAATATTATGTGGTTAAAATATTAAGAGGGGAAATTAAAATAGATAACATATAATTCAATAAAATTAGTTTACATCGATGCACCCCTCCCTTATCATCCCAGAGTGACTACACATATAAATGGGCACAACACATCTTATGGTTTGTACAATGATTATAGTTTCTGGGGAGATTGTTCATGTTCTGTGATTCTTATAATTTCACCTGTTATTATTTATTTATTTATTAATGAATATTAACATTACCAAAACTAATTTCAAATATCTATAATTGGTTATATATATATAATTTTAATTTCTCACATAATCATACACTGAAATGCTTAATTTATCATTATTGTTATATATATACGTTATTTATTTTATTCTACATTTAATATTTTTTCCTTTTCATTCATCTAACAATCACTTCACTTCCACATTGTTTTGTAGTCTTACAGTCACTTAAACTACTAAACATTATGATCTTTAAGGAAGATAACTTATTCATGCAATCAACAAAATTTTTATTTATACTAGAGATAATATATTTTTCCTAAAATAGATTTAATTTTTCATTATACAGTCGATTGAATTTTCATAATGTGGTCGATTAGTATTTTTTCACATTACTTCTTATATAACCTCACAATAGCTCACAATTTAAATTTGAAAAATACCCAACAGTCGGTGTGCATAGTTAGTTTTCACACACATTTTATCTTATACATTAATAAAATATGAAATTATAGAAACTTCTTAATTGAACTATTTTTGTAGATATTAATGTATTGTTTTTTAACAAGTGTGTTTTTTGGTTTAAAAATATTCTTTATTAAAAAAGTTCATATTAATTATACCAAGGCTATGTGATTTATTTTTAAAAAAATTTAAATTTTTTAAATGATGGTTATATTGTTCTTTTATTCACACATTTAACAACAACTTGTGTTTAAAATTTTCAAAAATACTTTTTATGAGTGATTTCATTATTTTTTTTCAAAATTAATGTTTATTTAAAAATTAATATTATAACATTTCTTATATTTTATAATGTACATATATTTACATTTGATTTTTTATGTGTGTTCATTAATATGGAAGGTGTTTTTCACATTTCAGATTTGAATTTATAAAGAAGTTAATGATGTTATTTCATTGGGATTACATTTACGTATTCTTAAGGAGATAGTTAGTACTTTTTAATGATGAATTAAAATTAGTTTAAACTATTATTTTCCTTTTGATATGAATCATTGATAAAATAGATTAAATACAAGAAATTAATATGTTATAGAATAAATGGTATTTATAAGATATTCAATTAATTACACAGGATTCTAATTTATTCATTTATGAGTTCAAAAAAACTAATCCAAAATTGTCAACATTATTCTAGCCAATGGAAAGAATAAAATTAACCAAAAAAAAACAATAAATGAGAAGGGAAATGTGATAACTTCCTAAAAGGGATGCCCAACCTCATAGGAGAAGGAAGCATGGTCTTTTTTATGATACTCTCTTAGATGACTCAACTTTCAATATAAACCATGATTATGAGGAGCGCCAAAATCCCCGAAGAATTAACAAGATTCAATTGATACCTTTATAAAATAATAGTCCCTTACATTCAATGGATCATCTCATCCCATAATCATTGAACAATTGGTCAAATCCAGTAAATGTTTATTCTCCATCATGTAATGTTTTGAGAATGAAAATGTTTTACTTATTAAATATAATATGGGGGGAGAATCTGATCAGGGGTGGATATTTTTCAACAAAACAAATCGCACAGAAGTGATTAATGTGATGGGATGGAAGGAATTCCATAAAATGTTTTTCAAAAATTATTTCCCTCACACTCTTCTACAAAAAATGGAATGGAATTTGCATTCCCTCAAGAAAAAAGATTATGAATCCATCTGGTAACATGAGGAAATATTTATTATAAAAGAATTATTTTCCCCAATATTTTTTGTTACCCCCAAATTAATAGATGATCACCTCTTTAGTGTAGAAAATTGTAGTATATGAAAATATTTAGTGATCTAACACTTGATAGATTTGAGGAAATTGTTTAATATTCCCTCAAAGTCAAAATGGATATCTATCAATCTCAACAGTATCATAGGGATAAGAAAAATAAAATAAGAGTTTAACATGACATATTTGACGGATAAGTCAAATGGTGATAATAAATTTCAACATCCCACATGTAAAATGTGTGGAAATAAGTCCCTAGAAAATCATCATATGGAGAGAGGAAATGCATTAGGTAAGATATTGAAGGACACCTTTCTAGAAATTTTTAGTGGGAGAATCCCATTATTTTGATGGAGGAATAGAATTATCTAGTGAAACAGCAATACATTCTTCATTACATGAATTACAAGGAACAAGGGAAATATGAAAACCATTGAAAAAATTCCTGGGTTTTTGGAGTCAACTAAAAACATCCAATGATAAAAGTTTAACCCTATACCATCAAAACCACTACAGTGGATCCTAATTATAGTGTGGTGACAAGTACGATACTTATACATTAATAAATAGTGAATTTACATTTTTATTTTTGTTATATGACTTCCTTCATGTCACTCGTGTTCTGTATAACTATTAAAAACCCACCACCAAACATGTAAGTATGTTTCTCAAAATAAATTGTGAAAATTAATGCATCCAATTTATATAACTCCTATCCTATAAAAATCTGTGGGATAAACTTCCTAGAAAACCATTTTATACTAAATTTAGTGTAATTTTATTCCATTATATTCATGGATTGGATATCCCTATAGTGATGCATCAAAATAAAAGGAATAACACTTTGTATCGCAAATCGTACATTGAATTTTTACAAGTGCAAGGAGGGGGATGAATATTATTTAGAAAAAACATCCAATATATGTAAATTATTTCCCAAAGATAATGAGTTCCTATCTCAATTGATTGAGTTTATGGTAAATATCTTTCGTAAAGACATTCCCATTTTGTTGTAATATATTGATGTGTTTCCCCAAGATTTTTATGGTCTTCGTTCTAGTTGAGCTGTTGAATTTTTAATAAATCATATACTTATGGAATTGTCATTATCGATAAATCTGTATAGATTGGTTTTTGTGGAACATAATGATCTAAAGAAACAACCAAAAAAGATTATGTATAAATGGTTTATACCCCCATGTGATTCACCTTGGGGTTCCGCAGTCCACTTTATCAAGAAGATGGGTGGGTCAATGTAATATTTCATAGAGTATAATGAGACAAAAATAATTATGATAAATAACATGTGTCCTATTCCATAGATTGAATACTTGTTCGATCAGATATGTGGAGAACAATACTTCTCGAAGGTGGACTTTTGGTAGAGGTTTTGTCAATTCTGGATAAGGAAGGAGGCTATCCCCAATAACAGTATCTGTAAAAGGTACAGGCACTATGGGTCCACAATAATTTCATTTAGACTCAATAATTATTTAGGAATTTCCACTCACATGATTAATAGAGTATTTGGAAACTATGTCATATCATTTTTTTGTATTTATACTATATATTCTAATATAATCCAATTGAAATGAGGAAAATGACGAGTATATAAGAACTGTTATATAAACCACATAAAAAGAGATTCTTTTTGAAAGGTAAACAAATGTGATTTTGGTTGAAGGTATTATAATTATTGGGGAATGTTATCTACTTAAATGGGGTATCAATGGAGCCTTCAATTACAAAATAAATTAATTGGAGGTCGAGGAAAACATCTGTGTTACAAATATACATTTTTGTTGGCTTAAATGGTTACTATTGTCCATTTTTGAGGAATTTCTCACAATTATCAAACCATCTGACTAGTATAACATGGTATGGAGTCATGTTTTTATATAATGATTAATGTTAAGGGAGCTTCGGGGAGTTTATGAAGAGGATTCTCATTAAATATGTACAGATTCCACCCACAAAAACAGAACTTTTTCTAGTATATAACGATGATTTGAAGAAGTGGATGGGATCTTTGTTAATGAAAAATTAAAAATTAATTTAAAATACCTTAATGAAATTGAAATTTCATGAACAAAACTACCCAACTCATGATTTATACTTGGTAGTAATGATATTTACTATGGAAATATAGAATCATAATATCTTTCTAGAGATGTGTGGAATATATATGGATCACAAGAGACTCAAGTATATATTCACCCAAAAAGTGATGAATATACTCCCACAATGATCTTGAGAGAGGATTAAGTACTATGGATACTCAATCCACTACCATCATGGGAAGGAAAATAATGTTGAAAATTCAATAATTATAATTGAAATATAAATTTTATCATTGACTAGAATTGACAAGGATCCAATCATCCTAGAATAGAAAAGGAATGAAATTTGAATTATACAGGAATGAATATTATCAATCCAATCAAAATTGGTTTCTCAATTGCTCCTTTTGGAGTGGTTAAAGTGTGCACAAGGAAATGATGTGGGAATTCAGAAGAATGTGGAAGCTATAAGAACAGATAATTCATTAGAATTTAATGTTAACAAAGAAGGAGTTGTTATATTTGGGTCCAGAACTTGTTAACTATCAAATACTGAGTTTATGTTGGAGATATTGGATGATACACATAGTTCATCCTTTTTAATCCATCTAGGAATCAGAAAGTTGTTTTGAGATCTCTTAGGGCTCTTTTGGTGTGGTAATATAAAGAAGGATATCAAAAAATATGTATCAAGGTGACTTCTATTTCAGAAATATAATATTGAATGGAAAAGTCAATGGGGATGATATAACCATTACCCATACAAATATTGAAATGGGAAAAACCATATAATTTTTCACTGATCTACCTAATACATCCAAGGGAAATAATTCTATCAGTGTTTCTTTGGATCATCTAATAATGTCTTCTCAATTCAATGAAATTAGACAGGACCTCCCACTAAATAATTTTTTATGTGTATAAATTAGATAAGTAGTGAGGTTGTGTAGTATTCCACCATTCATTGTATCTATTCGTGAATAAATATCTACCTCTAGTTTCTAGAATATTCCTTAAAATTATCTAAATAGTAAGGTGAACATCAACACGATTTATTAGACTCATATTGGTGGAAAATCTGAGTATGCTATCCAATAACTCAAGGAAATATTGAGGTTAGGCTCAATTGACATCAAAAGATGATGAGATAAAAAATTTATTATGTTCATGTTATCATAAAATATTTGTTTCAACTCAAGAATAATTCTTCCCTAATATGAAGCACTTTTTGAGAATAAGTTAAAAACACATTCATGTTGGAATGAATTTGTGGAACAAAAACTATAAGGCCATGAAATGTTTGAGGATATGGTAGAAAAGGTAAAGGCCATTCATCATCACATCATGGATGCTAAGAGTTAAAAAAAAGATATGTTGATAATCGTCTAAAGGATGTATATTTTGAGGTTTGATATAAGGTATTCTTCCACATATCTCCATGAAATAAAGTCATGATATTTCAGAATATGGTATATTTTAATCTAGGATACATGTTTCCCATTGAGATATTTGGTCACGTCAGAGAGGTCACGTATCGACTAGAACTACCAAAAAACATATCTCATGTAAATGATTTATTCTACATATCACTATTGGGGAAGTACACAACATGACGATACGTGAAGTCTTATAAGGTAAAATTCCTTTTCACTCATGTATGAATATTTATTATTTGATTTTGGTTCTACAAAATCCTATATATCTGTCCATATTGATAGAATTATTTAATCGAATCCCCAAAACCTAGATGTAGATATATCTATAAAAACACTATGTGGTAATATCATTGCAACCCATGTGTTGGAATTTTATCTTTTTGGCATGTCTAAGAAGATTCTTCCAGTGAATCTTAGTATTCATTCCTTGGGGGACTTTGATGCTATAATGGGGTTGGAATGCCTCTTATTATATAGAGAACATATATAAATTTGGGAAAAAATGTATCTTTTCAATTAACAAACCATCCCATGATTCGATAAAAATGAAAGTAATATCACGAATATCCTTTTGAAAATCATTCAATGGTGTGTGTGTTGATTCCCTGTGAAGAATTAATGCTTGCTCAAATGGGTGAGTAAGAGGAAGTTATCACCCCAGGGGAAATTCCCTTCTTGAGGTAATATAGTGATGCATTTCATGAAGAGTTACCTAGACTCCCATAGGATCATGAGGTATATTTTCTCAATAGAACTCATAATCCAACCTACTCCTATATCAAAGTTCCACATATGATGGATCAAATCAAACTAGAGGAGTTAAAGAATCACCTACATGATCTTTTTAGAAAATGTTTCATATTCCCTAGTGCATCACCTGGGGGCGCGACCGTGATATTTATTAAGTAGAAATGATAAATGAAAATGTGTATCAATTATTAGGAACTCAATGAGATCACCATGAAGAACATGTATCCTCTTCCAAGTATTGATGACTATTTCGATCATTTGAGAAGAGCTCAATACTTCTCAAAGGTGGATATTCATTCTAGATGTCATCAACTAAAGGTGAAAAAGAAGATATTTAGAATACTACCATTCATAAAAGATATGTGAACTAAGATTTTTTGGTGTTTCCCTTCAGACATACTAATGACCCTACAATCATCACGAATTCGAGGAATAGATTCCTAAGACATTACCTTGACTAATTTTTAGCAGTGGTTATCGATGAAATTCTCATCTAGTCCAATAGAAATGAGGTACATTAGTAATATCTAAGGCTCATTTTTTAATCATTTATAAAGGAGAATTTGTACACCAAGTACAAAAAGTGTGACTTTTGGATCAAAAAAGTCACAATATTGGGACATGTGATCATAAGTGAGGGAATTTCTGTAGACATTTAAACAAATACTATTGAGGAATTTCCCATACCCTCTAGTGTCACAGAAACCCATTGTTTTAAATTATTAGTACGGAACTATCAACGTTTTGTGAGAAATTTAAAATGATTGTTAATCTTGATAACTAAGTTAACAAGGAATGGGGTAATGTATGTCTGGATAGAAGAATGTGAGGAATGTTTCAAGGAGATAAATAAGAGGCTGATCACTAAACCTGTACTCACATTACCAAAAATTGGAGAATGTTCATTGATATATAGTGAAGTTTCCATGAAAATATTATGCTTTTTACTGATGAAAAATGATAAAATGATAGCCTACGACTCAAGTTAGTTGAAAATATTTGAGAAAAACTATGCTATTCGTGATTTCGAGTTGGCAGCTGTGATCATTGCATTGAAAGGCTGGCAGCATTAACTCTAAGGGGAGAAGTGTGAGATATATATTGATCACAAGAGTCTCAACTATATATTCAAACTGAAGAAGCTTAACATGCACTAGTTAAGATGGTTAAAGATTAGTATGGATTATGGCCATTCCATCCACTACCATCCTGAAAAGGTAAATATGGTGGCAGGTGATATAAGTAGAATGGACCCTGTATCATTATAAATGATGACAATTTGGAAGGATCCAATCTGCATAGATTTTTAAAGGATGGAAATTAAAATAATTGAGGGAGGAACATCATCAATCTCTCTTAAAATGATTTCTCAACCGTCCTTTGTAGAGAAAATAAAGGATGCTCAATCTAATGATGTAGAATTTTAGAAAAGGGTGGAATCTATTTGAAATGGGAAATCACCCGAGTTCAAGATCAATGAAGATTTATTTGGAAGATGTGGGTCATGACTATGTGTACAATAAAATCCAGAGATAAATAAAATCATATGAATGACACACATAGATCAATGTTCTTTATTCACCTAGTGAGAACAAAAATGTATCGAGATCTCCAAGAGAACTTTTGGTGGGACAATATGAAAATTAAGATTTCTGAATTTACATCAAAGAGTGTGGTATGAAATCAATTGAAAGATAAAATTTAAAAGTCAAAAATAATGATGTAACCATTACCCATACCAACATGGAATTGGTAAAGCATCATAATGGACTTTGTCACTCGAATTCAAAACACATTTAGAAGTTACAGTGATATATGGTTTATTATGGACCGTCTAACAATGACAGCTCAATTTATCACTATTTGGGTGGACATCACTCTATATTAACTTGAACGAATATACATCAATGAAAATTTATGAATGAATTTATTACCACTATCTATTATATCCAACCAAGATCTAAGACTCACCTTCTTGTTCTTGAAAAGTCTATAGCATGATCTAAGAACTGAGCTAACCATCAGTACGAACTATCATCCTGAAATTAATGGAAAATCTAAGAGGACTATTTGGGAACTATAATAAATGTTGAGAGAATGTTCTATGGAATTCATAGGAGGATTGGAACGACAACTTCCATTGGTAAAATATTCCAAAAATAATAATTTCCAATCCAGTATCCATATATATCCATATGAATCCCTTTAATTGAAAATTAGAAGAACATCAGTATGCTTGGATGAATTGGGTGAATGTAAGCATCTTGGAAATGAATTGGTCAATGAAATGGTGGAGATTATGAAAACCATTTATCATCATATCAAGGTATCCCAAAGTTAAGAAAATAGCTATGAAGACAATAATCAATGGGACCCATAGTTTAATGTTGGAGACGTGTCATTCCTATGAATATCTCCAAGGAGGTCATGTGATTTGGGAATAAATGAAACACAAGTCCATGGTACATCAACATTTGAGATTCTTGATCATACCCGAGTTGCGGCCTATAAAATAGCACTTCGATCTTCCAAGTCTGAAGTACATGATTTATTCCATGAATCCCTCTTAAGGAATTACAAATCAGATCCTTCACAAGTACTGACTACAGAGGTGGTTTATTTGGAGAATGATCTTTCATATGAGGAGCTTCCTGTAACGCCCCGACCCTAGTTACCCAGATTCGGTGCATTATTGCGTAACATTGGCATGATCATAAAAGATCAAGTCTCGAAAGACCGATTAGTTTAGTAGCCTTGGAAACACTAGATACATTCATAAATTTTACATTACATCATAAAGTGAAAAACTACAATAACATAGTCTCCATTTTCCACACTCATATCCCCTTCAGACTATCCCTGCAGGTCATTCCTAAAATACTTATTCACATCCTGGAAAAATTATAACATTGAAAGGGGTGAGCTCAGATTCTCAGTAAGGATAACAATATAGCGGAAGATTTCATCAATAAACATAAACATTTAAGGAAATGTATAACTAAAAAAAGCCTTTTAAACTTGAACTTAAACATAATATGGAAAAAGTAAAATGAGATAATGCCATTTACTTTTCACATGGATATTATACTGGTCGAATAATCACATGCAGTATCAATAACCATTTTCATAATTATGGAATGCATAATGCCAGACTATCATAACCACGTAGCCAAGGCCTCGTGCCAAGACTAAAAATAAGATTTTGTCAAGGCCTCGTGCCAAGACACTAGTTTGTCTCATGAGACCTGCCGATGCATCGAGGAGCTATAGTGGGCTCCACCCGTCACTTATTAAGTCCAACTCATTCATCATATGAATAGATTTAAACATATCATAAACCATAACATAATTTTATCACATAAAACATGCATAAAAGAAACATATGATTTCTACACTTCAATCACAAGATATCAATACAACACATTGATATAATAAAAACTTTATCAAAACCTTTTTCAATACCAAAATAAAAGAAAAGTAAGACATGGTATTTATTTTTCTTTTCAAAAAAAGTTATGGCTTATAGACGAAGCCGAAACTCAAATAATAGTCACGGCGGCAGAGAAGTCATTGTTGCCGCATATGTAAGAAAAAATATTCCTTTTGACGTTTAGTAAAAACGCTTCGTATAAAAACATTCCTTTTGAATAAATGTAAAATTCAAAGGGGTTTATACACCGTATAAATGAATGTTTTGTATAAAACCAAATATGCCTCAATGAAAGGAGATTGGGAAGAAGTCCTTACAAAGATCATTTTTAAAATAAAATAGATCTATTATGTGTATTTACTATAAGTACACCTAAAGAAATTACAAATACAAGATAGGACATAATAATATCATGACATAATTTGAAAGTAGGAGATTAACCCAAAGAATTGAAATTGGTTTAAGAAGTTCCCTTACCTCATGTCTGACATGACTCGACCACTCTTTAACCTCCTGAATAATAAACTAGAGTTAATATATAACTGTTTAAGAAACTTTTTAAAGTTCATTATTCCTTTTATATCACTTATTACCATGTTATGAACATTATGTAAATATTTAAGTTAATAACGGTCGTTTTGTCGATCTTAGGTACTTGAGTCAAAAATAAACTTCTTATAGTTACACTTTGTTCATGTGGTAAAATATCCATTATATCCATAATTATATTCATGATGTAGATATCATATACATCATATATATCCAGTATATGCATTCATTTATAATATTACATAACATTTAGAGGTAAGAAATTACATGCACCGTTCATGGAGACGGTAAGCCGTACTTACGCATGAACGCTACATTCATTTCTATTTCGTATTTAATGGAATGAATTTATAATTATATAAAGTTATAATATAATTCTAGTATAATGTAATGTATAATACCATTTAATCCATCCTTTATACATCCCACATATGACATTAACGATTCGAATCACTTTGAGGGGGCGGTAGTCCGCACTTCCTAAAATGAAGATATCGCGTTTACCCATAATGGAAACCATCAAGGTATGCCACAAACTAAAAATACAGAATCTTAAGTAAAACATAAAAATATTATATATAATATATAAATATAGTGACATCATAATGGCCACCTTTGAATGTGCTATATGAGTGTTGAACAATCATCGTTTCGTGAGGCAGAAATTCGCCATCCATAGAAATAATATGTTTTTTAACCATTAGATGTAAGTGTGAGTAAGTGTAGCTCGAATAATTATTATAACAACATCCTAGTATATTTAGGATACTGGTTTTGTTACAAAAGAAATGAATAAAACGATTTTGGGGGTTCGAGAAGCAAAATAAAACAAAATAACATAAGAGAAGACATTACCTTAAAATCGGGTAACTCTTTTTTGATTTGAGCCAAAGGCTTCCTTGGGAAGAATTATGACCAAACTGAGGCTTATAGGAGTAATAAAGGGAAGTTGGGAGAGTATTTTGGCAGAGGTTGGCCGAGCCAAAAGGCTTTTATGGTGTGAGTAAGGTGGTAGTGGTGGGGGCCTTTTATAAGAGGAGAGGAGGGGCACTCTTGGAAAGATTGAAATGTTACTTTATTATGAAATGTTTTTCAGATTCTAAAGGTTTAAAAATGATATATTTCGAGGATAAGGTGATAAGGGTTCGAAATATACTCATAAAATAGGTTTTTGACAAGTTTATGCCTTGCATTTTACATTATCTTTTCATTTTATTTAAATCGTTAATTAATGAGGTAATCACTGCATCATCATGCTGTCATAAATAATTTAATTTATTTAATGTCTAAAAATTATAAAAAAATATCACGATGTAAGAAATCTTTTTATATTTATAATTCATATTTATAGTCAAAAATCTGACTTGTATAACCTCACTTAAATTTTTTTTAGTAAAATAACTCATGTTTGTGACATTTTTATTTTAACATTAAATAAAAAGTTTTTAAAGTCATTTTCCTACCAAAGTGGCTCCATGGGGTCCCCAAGTTGACCCATGTATTTTCTTGGTCGGCCATGACTCATCCAATAGGGGTAGGAAAAGTTTAAAGGTCATTTAATATTATTATAACATTATCTTTACCTTAAATTACACTAATTACCTTTAATCGTGATTAATTAAACTTAAAAGTTACTATTCACCAAAAAAATTATTTTAATCCCATTGACCCACATTTTACATCCTAATGACAACAATGTATGTCAGATTTTTGAAAATCAAATCACAGAAGTGGTAATGTTTCATTTAAATGAAAAATCAGTTTTTTAACTACCACTTAGTGGTTTCACTATTCATCAAAAATTGATGTTTTTCAGAACAATGCGAAAATATCACCCAAAGCTATAATTGATATTCTGGATTCAAAAATGATGTCTATTTTACAAAATTCCAAACATATAAGTTTCATTAATTATTTTTATAAGTAATTCCTTCCGTCACAACAAATAGCGTGTTTTTAAGAAACAATATATATCAAAAGATTGACAATTGTTTATGTCCAATTTCAAAGTGAAATTAATTCGAATGACCACCATTGGATAAAATGGTAAAAATAAATTCTAATTATACTTTAAAACCACTCAATATTATAATTTATCACTATAAATGTTTTTGATTAAAAAAGTTGTTTTAAGTATTTTTTACTATTCATAAAAAATTGGAAGTTCTCAGAAAATTACTAAAAAATCAACTTAGGGTAATTTCGATATTACGAATACAAAAATGAAGTCCATTTTGAAATATAAAATATATATAATTTAAAAAAGTGGGTATTACTATTCATAATGGCTATTTTGATTGGTTGTGGTGTGTTAGAATCTCAAATTTGCGTACAATTCAAGCTATTGCATTATTGAAAGAGAAGAGTATCATGGAATCTTGGGGTGTTACATTCTCCCCTCCTTCAATAAATTGCATCCTCTCAATTTGAAAATTTTATTTGAAAGTAAAAGGTTGAAAATATAAAATACCTTTGTAGAAAACCCACATCGGAAATAAGGTTAATAAAAATATAACTTTAAAAGAAAGAAAGATAAGTACAAAGGTCACCCGAGATAGCCCATAATAGGATTCTATGAAAATATGGATATGGAAGAAAAAAAACCATCAAGGTGTGATGGAGAGTTGTAGAAAACTGGATTAGGAGAAAGTTAACCATAAGAAAATCACAAACTTGTGATTGGTTACATGGTAATTGAATCCCCAGTTGTAAAAGTTAACCGGCAACGTTTTTGTTGTAAGTTACATTTTATAAAGTTGAGGAATTTATTTAGGAGATTTACTAAGAACGTAAGGGAATATACATACTTGTCATGTAGACTTTCATTCTTTAATAAATTTTTACCACAAACCCATCTTTCACTCTAAAAGGTAATAGAACTCAAAAATATTCTATTTATCCTAAATTGTATAAGGTTCCAAATATTAACACATACCATTTAGATTAGTCAAACTATTTTGTAATAACCAGGGCTTCCTGTAGGCTAGTGGTAGGTAATAAAGGCCTGCTGCACTATGGTTGTGGGTTCGATTCCTGCAGCTTTGTCCGACGCGACGGGTTATCCCCCGACCTGCAGGTTGTCCTTTTCCTAAAAATATAGTATTATAATATTCCAAAAGTAATCTTCAGAAATGTTTTAACCTTAAACAATACTATCCAAGGTTCAACTTAATACATTCCAACCTTTATAGTTATCCAAAATACCTCTGTCCAGACTATCTCTAAAAGGTCTCTAAATTCCAAAATCAATTGTATCATCAGATTCCTCAAACAAGGTAAAGTTTCTCTTATTGTCACATACAAAAATACGATTACCTTCATCATATTAAAACCTTAATGAAATCAACAAGTACTGGAGTACAATCCTTATATATATCACATTATTCTAATAACCAGATTATAATCCATGTGTCCAAAGCACCAATACATTAATTATTCCTCTTCAACTATAGTCACAGCATAAGATTGGCCTTGATCCCTTGGCCTTTTCTGAGGTAAGTTTCCCTGATTCTTAGGAAATTAATTTTCATAATGCCCCATTTCTCTACAATTGTAGCATTCAATATTGATCGCCTCTTTCTTTCCCTTGCAATCACGCGCCTGGTGACCTTTTTGTCCATATTTATAACAAACTCCCATTCCTTTTAGGCAAGTACCAGGGTGATTCTTCCCACAATTATAACATAATGGAAAATCCTTCTTTCCCTTTCCCCCTTTATCTATCTATTGTTCCACCATTCTCTTCTTGTCTTGCTTAACTTTATTGTCATAAGATTTAGAGAATTCCTTTTCTGTCTTGATAGCACAAGAGACAATGTCTTCGTACGATGAGAAGGTTTGTGAGACTAATGCTCAATGAAGAAATGGTTTTAACCCATCAAAGAAATGATCAATCTTACTTCTTGGGTTACGTATATAATTTTCAGCATGCCTCGCTAACCTTGTAATGTTGGCCTCATACTTTGTGACATTCTCATCCTCCTTTTGTCTCAGACTCAAAAATTGTCTTTCCATATCTGCTCGATGGTCGCGAGGATAGTATTTTTCTAGGAAAAGATCTTTGAACTCCCTCCATTCCATATTTAATACTTCATCATCTTCCTTTGTGTTTTGAATCAATGACCACCATTGATCAGCATCTCCAGTGAGGCGGTAAACTGCCATGAAAATCTTCTCCCTTTCACTACTCCCCAAGGCGTGGAATATTTTCTCTAAGGAGTTTATCCATTGCTCAAATACTAATGTATTTGTACCCACATTAAATGTTTGTGGTTGTTTCCTCATGAAGCGGTCTAACATTGATCCACCACGTTCCGGATCATGGTGCTCCATACGAGTAAGGTTTTTATTCATAACCAGAGTGAGTTGTCCCAGAATGGTAATAAGTTGATCAGCACCAGTTGTATCTCCAGCTCCACAATAATTATCTTGATCAGGAGGGCAATCCCTATACGGAGTGCATGCATTGATACGGTTTCCATTCCTCCCACTAGGCGCCATTTCTAAACAATGGCATAAACTAGATTAATTTATGAATTAAAATACATAATTCCATACATGTAAAACACCTAACATTAATTGAACTATATATGGATATAATCTGTAATAATAAAAAGAAATGTTTTCTTTGATGAAGTATATACTCATAAACCCTTCATAATGTTTTGTAAAGAAAATGAGAATTATCCTAAGCATATCCCCCAGGAGTGTCTTAACCAAGAGTGAAGCAAGGCCCATTTTCATGCACCAGTTGTCGTTCGAGTCTAGCTCAAAGCGGTGTTTTCGGGTTTTACCCCTAGGTACATTTGTGCCAGATCCACCTCTACTAGCTCGTATCCAGATAGGGATGTATTGCTCAGAAAACTCACAAAATCTCTGTAATACCAAAAATCTAGGAAGTACTTCTATACTAATCCTCAAAGTATATCATAGGGATATGTGTTCTAATCAAGGTTTATCTAAATCTAGCTTCCAAGGTTAGTACTAAACTGCCTCTGATACCAACTGTAATGCCCCGACCCCAGTTACCCAGAGTCGGTGCATTATTGCGTAACATTGGCATGATCGGAAAAAATCATGTCTCGAAAGACCGATTAGATTAGTATCCTTGGAAACACTAGATACATTCATAAATGTTACATTACATCATAATGTGAAAAACTAAAATAACATAGTCTCCATTTGCCACACTCATATCTCCTTCAGACTATCCCTGCAGGTCATTCCTAAAATACTTCTTCACATCCTGGAAAAATTAAAACATTGAAAGGGGTGAGCTCAGATGCTCAGTAAGGATAACAATATAGCGGAATATTTCATCAATAGACATAAAAATTTAAGGCAATGTATAACTAAAAAAAGCCTTTTAAACTTGAACTTCACCATAATTTGGCAAAAGTGAAATGGGATAATTCCATTTGCTTCTTCACATGGATATTCTACTAGTCGAATAATCACATGCAATATCAAAAACCATTTTCATAATGATGGAATGCATAATGCCAGACTATCATAACCACGTAGCCAAGGCCTCGTGCCAAGACTACAAATAATATTTTGTCAAGGCCTCGTGCCAAGAAACTAGTTTGTCTCATGAGACCTGCCGATGCATCGAGGAGCTATAGTGGGCTCCACCCGTCACTTATTAAGTCCAATGCATTCCTCATACGAATAGGTTTAAACATATCATAAACCATAACATAATTGTATCACATAAAACATGCATAAAGGAAACATATTATTTCCACACATCAATCACAAGATATCAATACAACACATTGATATAATAAAACCTTTATCAAAACCTTTTTCAATACCAACATAAAAGAAAAGTAAAACATGGTATTTATTTTTCTTTTAAAAAAAGTCATGGCTTATAGAGGAAGCTGAAACTCAAATAATAGTCACAGTGGCGGAGAAGTCATTGTCGCCGCATACGTAAGAAAAAACATTCCTTTTTTCGTTTAGTAAAAACGCTTCGTAAAAAAAGATTTCTTTTGAATAAAAGTAAAAGTCAAAGGGGTTTATACACCGTATAAATTAAAGTTGTGTATAAAACCAAATATGCCTCAATGAAAGGAGATTGGGACGAAGTCCTTACAAAGATAATTTCTAAAATAAAATAGATCTATTATGTTTATTTACTATAATTACACATAAAGAAAGTACAAATACAAGATAGGACATAATAATATCATGACATAATTTGAAAGTAGGAGATTAACCCAAAGAATTGAAATTGGGTTAAGAAGTTCCCTTACCTCGTGTCCGACTTGAATCGACCGCTCTTTAACCTCTTCAATAATAAACTAGAGTTAATATATACCTGTTTAAGAACCTTTATCAAGTGAATTATTCCTTTTATATCACTTATTACCATGTTATGAACATTATGTAATTATTTAAGTTAATAACGGTCATTTTTTTATCTTAGGTACTTGAGTCAAAAATAAACTTCTTATAATTACACTTTGTTCATGTGGTAAAATATCCATTATATCCATAATTATATTCATGATGTAGATATCATATACATCATATATATCCAGTATATACATTCATTTATAATATTACATAATATTTAGAGTAAGAAATGACATGCACCGTTCATGGAGACGACAAGTCGTACGTACGCATGAACGCTAATTTCATTTCTATTTCGTATTTAATGGAATTAAGTTATAATTATATAAAGGTATAATATAATTACAGTATTATATAATGTATAATAACATTTACTCTATCCTTTATACATCCCACATATGGCATTAACGATTCAAATCACTTTGAGGGGGCGGTAGTCCACACTTCCTAAAATGAAGATATCGCGTTTACCCATAATGGAAACCATAACGGTATTCAACAAATGAAAAATACAGAATCTTAATTAAAACATAAACATATTATATATCATATATAAATATAGTGACATCTTAATGGCCACCTTTGAAGGTGTTATATGAGTGTTGAACAATCATCGTTTCATGAGGCAGAAATTCGCCATCCACAGAAACAGTATGTTCTTTAACCATTAAGTGTGTGTGTGTGTAAGTGTAGCTAGATTAATTCTTATAAAAACATCCTAGTATATTTAGGATAATTTTTTTCTTACAAAAGATATTAATAAAAAGATTATTGGGGGTTGTAGAAGCAAAATAAAACAAAATAACATAAGAGAAGACATTTCCTTAAAATCGGGTAACTCTTTTTTGATTTGAGCCAAAGGCTTCCTTGGGAAGAATTCTGCCCAAAGTGAGGCTTCTAGGAGTAAGAGAGGGAAGTTGGGAGAGTATTTTGGCAGTTTTTGGCCTTGACAAAAGGCTTTGAAGGTGTGAGTAAGGTGGTAGTGTTGGGGGCCTTTTATAAGAGGAGAGGAGGGGCACTCATGGAAAGATTGAAATGTTACTTTATTATGAAATTCTTTTTAGATTATAAAGGACCAAAAATGATATATTTCTAGTCTAATTTGATAAAAGTTCTAAATCTACTCATCCAATAGGTTTTTTACAAGTGAATGCCTTGTATTTTACATTATCTTTTCATTTTATTTAAACCGTTAATTAATGAGGTAATCGCTGCATCATCATGGTGACATAAATAATTTAATTTATTTAATGTCTAAAAATTATAAAAAAACTATCATGATGTAGGAAATATTTTTATCTTTCTAATGAATATTTATAGTCAAAAATATGACTCGTATAACCTCATTTAATAAATTTTTTTAGTAAAATAACTCATGTTTGTGACATTTTTATTTTAACATTAAATAAAACGTTTTTAATGTCATTTTCCTTCCAAAGTGGCTCCATGGGGTCCCCAAGTTGACCCATGAATTTTCTTGGTCGTCCATGACTCATCAAATATGGGTAGGACAAGTGTAAAGGTCACTTTATATTATTATAACATTATCTTTACCTTAAATTACAGTAATTACCTTTAATCGCGATTAATTAAACTTAAAAGTTACTATTCACCAAAAAATTATTTTAATCCCATTGAACCACATTTTACTTCTTAATTAAAACCATGTATGTCAGATTTTTGAAAATCAAATCACAGAAGTGGTAATTTTTCATTTAAACGAAAAATCAGTTTTTAACTAACACTTAGTGGTTTCACTATTCATCAAAAATTGATGTTTTTCAGAACAATGCCAAAATTTTACCCTATGCTATAATTGATATTCTAAATTCAAAAATGATGTCTTTTTTAAAAAATTCCAAAAATATATGTTTCATTAATTAATTTTGTAATTAATTCCCGCTATCACAACAAATAGGGTGTTTTTAAGAAACAATATATATCAAAAGATTGACAATTGTTTATGTCCAATTTCAAAGTGAAATTAATTCTAATGACCACCATTGGATAAAATGGTAAAAATATATTCTAATTATACTTTAAAACTACTCAATAGTATAATTTATCGCTATAAATTATTTTGATAAAAACAGTTGTTTTAATTATTTTTCACTATTCATAAAAAATTGAAAGTTCTCAGAAAATTACAAAAAATTCAAGTTAGGGTAATTCCGATATTAAGAATAAAAAAATGAAGTCCATTTTGAAATATAAAATATATATAATTTCAAAAAGTGGGTATTACTATTCATAATGGCTATTTTTATTTGTTGTGGTGTGTTAGAATATCGAACTTGCGTACAATCCAAGCTATTGCATTATTGAAAGAGAAGTGTATTGTGGAATCTTGGGGTGTTACACTTCCAGTGAAGATCTTTGATCATAGTGAATATGTTCTAAAAAACAAGAATACTCACCTGGTCAATATGAAATGGAATAACCATAAGTACGAAGAGGTAACATGGGAACCGTAAGATGTGATGAAGGAAAAGTACCCACACCTGTTTTTCCCACACCTGATTATATTATAGTATGTAAAAGAAAATGAAGAGGGTGAAATTTCAAATGGGGAAGAATTTAATAACCAAAAGTTTTATCAATGAAATTACCTTATTATATTTAGATTATATAGTATAATCACATAAAATCACATTAAGAACCCAATTAAAAAATTATAATCGAACAATTAATTAAAAAAGGCAACTTTAATAAGTTTATGAACACATACCGATTAAATTACAACTTGACATTATGACTAGGAATATAACCTTTATAAAATGTAATCCATCCAAATTAAAATTAAATTGACCCATGAATGTGAAAATAATATTTTGGAATCATATAAGTGAAAATAAAATGTAATTATATCATTGTATAGGTATGTAAATATTTAAAAAATTATTAATTAAGTGTCTATATTTTTATAAGTCATAAACATTTAATTACAATTTTATAATTAATTTAATATTTTAAAAGCAAAAATATTTGCATAAAATTTATTAAAAAAATTAAATTATTATGCCTTATGATTTTATGGCAATTTTATGAGACCCTATTTAATTTTTCAAAGTTCTATACAATTTATTATAATTTTAAAATATCTATTTTTCGAGTAAATGGTGATTTTATTTTGAAATTTAGACACTCATTTATATAAAATTATTTTCAAAAAATGGAGTTCATTTTTCAATTCTATACATTAAAAATTGTTAGGGAATATATTTGGTATTATTCTAAAATACTGGAATTTTTGTTGGATAGTAAAATCTGATATTTTACAATAAATGCTATAATCAAAGATTTATGAGTCATGCTTCGGTCAAGGATGATGTAAGTGACCTTTTTTTAGAAATAACAAGAAATAATTACTATATTTCGTCACAATAATATTAAATATTCATTTTATTGAGAAAAATAATAATCTAGTGAATATAAAAAAGTGGAAACACCTATCTCCTCCCCTATAAAACCACCCCTCACCCACCTCTTCTCCTCACACATATTATGATTTGATCCATAACATAAATCTTCTAAATTGAAAGGACCCAACCTTAAAACATTAAATAATCATGAATTAAATGAATAATTTACATAAAGAATCTTTTAAGCTTTAGAGTTTTAGAGAATTAGGTCAAAACTAATACATCTCAAAAGATTACAAAGTAGACACTTCTACTAAGTTTCCATAAAATAAAAACGCTTAAAAATGAACATGTCTAGTTCCATGTTTTAGATAGCATGTCTTTCCTTGATCCCATCCTTGACCCTATACATCTTTAAGTCCCATGGAAAACATTTCAAAACTTGGGATGAGCATAAAAAGCCTAGTAAAGGATACAGAAAGAAGAAAAACTGTTAGTTTTTCAAAACAACAAGTAAACCATGAATACTTTATCAAAGTAATACTTTTTACCTTTATGAAGTAGTAAATACTCTTCACTGAATAAAATATCACTACCTCTCCTTTGTAACCAAAATATTACCATAAACCCATATAAAGAACACATAACATATAATGGTAACTTGGGATATAAACATACATAAATGGAATAACCATACGGTCGACTTCCACACATATCACTACATTGAATAGCCATACGACCGAATTCCAAACCCAATGCATTGGAGGTTATAACGTAACCACCCGTCCTGGTATTCACGACACCACCCATCATATGGTTTATCACATAACCACCTATCAAATGTCCAAGTACCATTATAAAATCATAACACATAAAACAATTAAAATGGGAAGAAAACATTTCAACATTTCAATAAATATATATCACTTAAATATATTTACATAAAAAATAAATTATCAAAACCATTTTCAATACCAAAATACATAAAATAGTGTATGGTATTTATTTACTTTTAAAAAAATTACAGCTTATTGCGGAAGCCAAAGATCAAATAATACTAACGACAACGGAAAGGTCGTTGTCACCACGTATGTTAAAAAGAAACATACTTTTGTCTTTTAGTAAAACACTTCATATAGAAAATATTCCTTTTGAATAAAAGTAAAAGCCAAAGGGGTTTATACACCGTATAAAATAATATTTTGTATAAAACAATATATACCTCAATGAAAGGTGATTGAGACGAAGTCCCGTTCAAAGACAATATCCTTAGATTAAGGATAAATCAATTATGTAATTATGTGTGACAAATATAAATACACCCAATATAAGTGGATATTGATTGTAAAAAAATCAGAGGTCTTTCACACGTATTCATATCATGACATGATCAAGAATTAGAGTTTTAACCCAATGAATTGAAATTGGGTTAAGAAGTTCCCTTACGAAAATTCGACAGCCTAATGGCGTCACATTAAAATTCAGAAAAAGAGTTAATGAGAGAGAAAATGGTATCTAATAACATGTACAAAGGATTTACATCAATAAGGATATATATGAACATTTACCAACATAATAATATGTAAATTAAAATATATAACAAAAAGGAGTCTTTTACAAAGAGGAGGGTCAAAGGTTCCCTTACGGATTTGGTAACTTACAAAACATAAGCCACATGAAAGAAGGATCATAAAATGAAGATGTCAATACCCATAAATTGAAGTATATTACATAATGAATACACTCATGGGAAGTATATACATCACACAAAAGGAAATAGTGCAAAATGTAGCATGAATCTCACAGGAATAAAAGTGAGATGAAAAATCCCTTACGAAAACTCGGCAGCCTAACGACGCCACTTAAAACATACAAAAATGGATTGAAGAGATAAAATTGGGTATCTCATCAAATGAAAATTAAATTTAAATTAATATGAACATAAAATAACATCCCCCAACATAAGAAAGATGAGTTTAAAAGAAATGACATAGAAGCGAGTACTTAAAAAGAAAGAGAGAGGTGGGATCCCTTACCTCCAGTCCGACTTGTCTTGTTAGTTTCTTTATATTCCAGAATAATAAACTTTGGTCAATTTATAATTTCATAAGGAACTAATTTAAAGTTTTTTATTCAGTTTATATCACATTTTATAATCTTATAATAATTGGATAATAATGTGAGTTCATATCAGATGTTTTTGTCGATGTTCTGTACATGAGTCAAAATTGAACTTGTTGGAAAATAATTTTCCATGTAGTTATAGGTACATCATCTCCAGAATAGTATTAATGATTTAAATATCATATATATCCATTATATATTCATTTTATACTATTCCATATCATTTGGAGATAATAAATGAAAAGCACCGTTCATGGAGATGGTAGGCCGTACGTACGCATGAACGCTGCATTCATTTTTTGACATATTAATGGAATTAAAACTAAATGAGATATATATATATTATAATTAGAGAATGATATAAATAATTTATATGTAATATATGACATATATATCCATTATATATGTGTAATTTTAATAGTACATATCATTTTGAGATAATAAATAAAATGTATCATTCATGGAGACGGTAAGCCGTACGTACGCGTGAACGCTACTTTCATTTCAATTTCATACATTAATGGAATGAAAAAATTAATGATACATAGTTATATTATAATTAAAGTATAATATAACATATAACAACATTAAATCCATCCTTTTTACATCCAACATATGGTATTAACGATTCAAATCACTTTGAGGGGGCGGTAGTCCGCACTTCCTAAAATGAAATCATCACGTTTACCCATTATGGAAACCATAAAGGTATGGCATAAATAAAAAATAAAGAAGCATATGGAATAAATAAATATAATTTATATATCATATATAAATACAGTTATATCTTAATGGCCACCATGAGAGGTTTTAAAAGAAGATTGAACAATCATCGTTTCGTGAGGCAATGATTCGCCTCCCACAAAAACAGTATGTTCTTTAACCATTAGATGGATGTGTGTATGATTGTAGCTTGAATCCACTAATAAAATCATCCTAGTATATTTAAGATACTGTTGTTGTTACAAATGAATGGAATAAAAAGATTTTATGGGGTTGGAGAAGCAAAATAAAACAAAAGAACATAAGAAAAGACATTACCTTCAAATCCAATAACTCTTTTTGATTTGAGATCAAATGATTCCTTGGAAAGACTTATGCCCAAAGTGAGGATTCTAGGAGTAATATAGGTATGTGTAGAGAAAAAATTAGTATAGTTTTGATGATCCAAGGGGTTTAGAGGTGTCGGTAAGGCTGTAGAGGTGGGGGCCTTTTATAAGAGGGAGGAGGGGCACTCTTGGAAAGTCATGGGAAGATACATTATTATAAAATGATTTTCGGATATTGAAGGTCCCAAAATTATATATTTCTAGGATAAGGTCATAAGGGTTCTAAATCCACCCAAACAATAGGTTTTTGACAAGTTTATGTCTTAGATTTTACATTTCTTTTCATTTTATTTAAATCGTTCATTAATGAGGTAATCACTGCATCATCATGGTGTCATAAATAAATTAATTTATTTAATGTCTAAAAATTATATAAAAACTACAATGATGTAAGAAATTTTATTAGATTTCCAATGAATATTTATAGTAAAAAATATGACTTGTATAACCCCATAAAAAAATTATTTTAGTAAAACAATACATATTTGTGACATTTTTATTTTAACTTTAAATAAAAAGTTATTAATGTCATTTTCTTACCCAAGTGGCTCCATGGGGTCCCCATGTTGACACATGGATTTTCATGGTCTTCCATGACTCATCCAATAAGGGTAGGACATGTTTCAATGTCATTTCATATTATTATAACATTATCTTTACCTTAAATTACACTAATTACCCTTAATCGTGATTAATAAAACATAAAAGCTACTATTCACCAAAAATTATTTTCATCCCTTTGAAACAAATTTTACATCCTAATGACAACCATGTATGTTATATTTTTGAAATTCAAATCACAGAGGTTGTAAAATTTCATTTAAAAAAAATCAGTTTTTTAACTACCACTTAGTGGTTTCACTTTTCATCAAAAATTGATGTTTTTCAAAAAAAATACCAAAAATTCACCCTAAAATATATTTGATATTCTGAATTAAAAAATGATGCCTATTTACAAAATTCAAAACATATAAGTTGCATTAATAAATTTAATAATTAATTCCCGTTGTCAAAACAAATAGCGTGTTTTTAAGAAACAAAATATATCAAAATATTGACACTAGTTTTAGTCCAATTTCAATGTGAAATCAATTCCAATGACCACCATTGGATTAAATGGTAAAAAAATATTCTAAATAAAATTTAAGCCCAATTTAAAAGATAATACATCCATATAAATAAATCAGATTAAAAGGAGGTTTTGAATTAAAATACAACATTTTCACTAAAAATGCTCTTTATCGGAAAAATAACAAAAATTTAATCAGAGAAAATTTTGATGTCCAGATTCTAAAGAAGGATTTTATTTTGTCCAATATAACATATAAAATTTTAAAAAAGTGTATTTAAAAAGGGAATGCCATCAAAAGTCGGTTAATTGACATTTAAATGAATATTCGAATATTTACGCTTAAAATTGGATTCATCCACATTTTAAGCCTCTTACATTTATTGGATAAAAGTGAAAATATTTGACAAACATATATAATCATTTTGTTGTTAGTTCTGTTCATTCTCGCCATTAAAACGGCTAGGCGTTAACTACCATTAGAAATAATATTATTTTATTGTTAGAGTGCAACGTAAGATTTCAAAGAAACTCATTGTTGCGTATTGGGTACGCCATTGAGCATAGTGTTCCCATTAAAGTAATATTAATATTTTATTCACAAACATTAATAAGTGCTAAAAAGTAATATTCCTTATTTACCTTGGAGGTTACATCCTTCCCCACTTTTGGGAATTACGTCCTCACAATTTTAAAATTGGGCTCGGAAACATCATTGAAAATCCCACATCGGAACAAGAGTCAGTAAAACTATCACTTTAAAATAAAGAAAGAGAAGTAAAAACGTCACCCGAGTTAACCCATACTAGGATTCCATGTAGGAAAACATGGACATAGAAGAGAAAGCAAAGGGTCATGTTCTGATGGAGAGTGATGGAAAACATGATTAGGAGAAAGTTAACCATAAGAAAATCACAAACTTGTGATGGGTTAAACAGTATTTGTTCGCCAGAAGGAAAAGTTAACAAAAAACATTTTAGTTTTATGTTACTTTTAATTGAAGAATTTATTTACGAGCTTAACTAAATCACAAGGAAATATACTTTCTTTTCATTTAGACTTTCATCTCTTACTAGATTTCTTACACAAACTTATTTTTTCCTCCAAAAGATGAGTATTTATGATGACTTGTTCACATTAAGAGCGCTATAATCAACTTCTAGTGAATCTCCTAATACAGAAAAGAGAACTATATATTTCCCATGTATTTAGACCATAACCAAAACCAAAATTGATAGAACAAGATCAGATAATCCACAAAAAAGATAATCCTTTATAAAAATAAAATCTATTCTTAATCTCCAATTTTTTTCCAACAAAACCCAAAGTTCAACGAAGACCATTTGATAAACAATTTGTCCATAAAATTCGACAAAGTAAACAAAACTATGATTGAAACCCAAATATTTGAAGGATTTAATCACATAGTGTTCCAAGGTAAAAATTAACATTTATCTCCAAGTAACATTAGTTTCTCTTAAACTCTCATATTGAAAAGTAATTAACCTAATCATATATCCTCCACGATAGGTCAATATTTTCCTAGATAAACCTAAATCAAATTATTCTTGATTCATAAAATTATATAGCTGAAAAGAATTTTTCATACTAACCGGGGACTTCATGTAGTCCAGTGGTAGGCGATAAATACCAGTCGCACTTTGGTTGTGGGTTCGATTCCCATAGTTTTGTCCGACGCGACGGGTTTTCACACGGTCTGCGTGTTGTCCTTTTTCCAAAAATATATAATTCTCAAAACATTCCCCAAATAGAGTTAAAATCATCAAAAATAACCACAACATAATTTCACCTCAATTTTATCTAATGCCTTTCATTTCCCCTCATAACATATAGTAACCCATAATTACCTCAAAAGTAAGGATCATATAAACCCAAATGGTTCTTTATAAATATGTCCACAAAAGAACAGATAACTATTCCTTGGATAAAAGTTTCATATATCAAACATCAGGGTTACACATACCATAAAAAGTCTTTGAATGTAACCCCATCGTCAAAAGAGACTTAATAATTTTAAGAATTTCACCATCTTAAAATCTACCATAACTCTTGAATCCCTTATATGTTGACTTCTTACTCATTCAACATTATTCATTATCCATTAACCATTCTTTTCCAACTTATTCTGAAATACTTCTTTCCTACAAACAAAATCATGAATCATATCTTGAGATTCCAAAATAGGAAGACATATGTTAAGAAATAATCCATACCTTTGATTGGTCATTGTCAGTTTCTTCATCCTCAATCGGAATGGAATTAGGTATTGGTAAACGAATATTTGTACGATCTTGGTGATCCCATTCCCGAAACTTCTTCGTAGGACATGTGTTTTCATAATGACCATGCACACAACATTTAAAACATTCAATTTATCCCTCAGAAAGAACTTATTTCCCTTTCCTCGAGTCAACTGGATGCTTCCTTTTTCCATGATAGGTTCTTACTTTATGACCATCATTTCCACATCTATATAATATTTCTGTCCCTTTGATACATTTTCCTAGGTGTTTCTTTCCACATCTTTGACACATAGGTTTTTTAACACACAACCTTTATGATTATTACCTGAACTTCTGTAGGGATTTGTTTCTCGCATATATGATGCCTTATAAAAATCACCAAGGTTTTGGTGGTCAATCATGACACCAGATATTTGGTTGAGGATAAACACAAGAGTTCTCATTGTAGCTCCCATATCATTCAGTTTCTCACTCAGAAAACTGTCACAGTTTTCTTCACATCCACTGTTACTTTGGTGCCTACTAGTTCCAGCCAATTTACTAAAACCAAAAAGGCCAGTGTGAGCTTATCAGTAAAATAATCATATAATAATGAGGAAGATAAACACTAAGATATAGTTATCCATGTTATCTCAAACTAATTCTAGCTTTCGAAAAAAAACTAACTCCATCTAATATAGTACCCACTGTGGTTATACACAACATGTAACGTATGCTTAAACAACAATCTAAACTCTAAAGTTATCTAAACCTCCCTTTGATACCAAATTTAAGGACCCGAACATAAAACATTACGTAATCATTAATTAAATGAATAATTCACATAGAGGATCTTTTCAGGTTTAGAGTTTTAGAGAATTAGGTCACAACTATTACATCTCAAATGATTACAAAGTAGGCACTTCTACTAAGTTTGCATAAAATAAAAACGCTTAAAAAGGAACATGTCTAGTTCCATGTTTTAGAGAGCATGTCTTTCCTTGATCCCATCCTTGACCCTATTCATCATTAAGTCGTGTGGAAAACATTTCAAAACTTGGGATGAACATAAAAAGCCCAGTAAAGGATACACAAAGAAGGAATACTGTTAGTTTTTCAAAACAACAAGTAAACCATGAATTCTTTATCAATGTAATACATTTTACCTTTATGAAGTAGTAAATACTATTCACTGAATAAAAGATCACTACTTATCATTTATAAACAAAATATTACAATAAACCCATATAAAGAACACATAACATATAAAGGTAACTTGAGACATAAACATACTTAAATGGAATAACCATATGGTCGACTTCCACACATATCACTACATGGAATAGCCATACGGCCGACTTCCATACCCAATGCATTGGAGGTTATGACCTAACCACCCTTCCTGATATTCAAGGCACCACCCGTGATATGGTTCATCAAGTAACCACCCGTCAAATGTCCAAGTACCATTATAAAATCATAATACATAAAAAAATTATAAAGGAAAGAAAACATTTCAACATTTCAATCACAGTATATCACTTAAATATATTGACAGAAAAAATCCATTATCAAAACCATTTTCAATACAAAAATACATAAAAGAGTATATGGTATTTATTTACTTTTAAAAACATTACGGCTTTTTGAGGAATCCAAAGATCAAATAATACTCGCGACGGCAGAAAGGTCGTTGTCACCGCGTACGTTAAAAAGAAACATACTTTTTGTCATTTAGTAAAAAAAATTGTATAGAGAAGATTAGTTTTGAATAAAAGTAAAATTAAAAGGGGTTTATGCACCGTATAAAAGAAAGTTGTGTATAAAACAAAATATACCTCAATGAAAGGAGATTGAGACGAAGTCCCGTTCAAAGACGGTATCCTTAGATTAAGGATAAATCAATTATGTAATTATGTGTGACAAATTTAAAAACACCCAATATAAGTGGATATTAAGTGTAAAAAAATAAGAGGTCATTCACAGATCATATCATGACATGATCAAGAATTAGTGTTTTAACCCAATTAATTGAAATTGGGTTAAGAAGTTCCCTTACAAAAATTTGACAGCCCAACAGCGTCACATTAAAATTCAGAAAAAGAGTTGATGAGAGAGAAAAAGGTATCTCATCACTTGTACAAAGAATTTAAATCAATAAGGATATATAAGAACATATCCCAACAAAATAATATTTAAATTAAAATATATAACAAAAAGGAGTCTTTTACAAAGAGGAGGGTGAAAGGTTCCCTTACCGATTTGGTAACTTACAAAACATAAGCCACATGAAAGAAGGATCGTAAAATGAAAATCTAAATACCCATAAATTAAATTATATTACATAATTAATACACTCATGGGAAGTATATACACCACACAAAAGGAAATAGTGGATAATGTAGCATGAATCTCACAGGAATAAAAGTGAGTTGAAAAATCCCTTACGAAAACTCGGCAGCCTAACAGTGCCACTTAAAACATCCAAAAATGGATTGAAGAGATCAAATAGGGTCTCTCATCATATGAACATAAAATTTAAAGTAATAGGAATATTAAATAACATCCCCCAATATAATAAATATGAGATAAAAATAAATGAAATAAAAGAGAGTACTTAAAAAGAAAGAGAGAGGTAGGATCCCTTACCTCAAGTCCGACTTGTCTTGTTCGTTTCTTTATATTACTGAATCATAAAATTTGGTCAATTTATAATTTCTTAAGGACCTCATTTAAAGATTATTATTCAGTTAATATCACATATTATAATTTTATAATAATTGGTTAATAATATGAGTTCATATCGGACGTTGTTGTTAATGTTCGGTACATGAGTCAAAATTTAACTTGTTGGAAAAGAATTTTCCATGTAGTTATAGGTACATCATCTCCAGAATATTATTAATGATTTAAATATCATATATATCCATTATATATTCATTTTATACTATTACATAAAATTTGGAGATAAAAAATGAAAAGCGCCGTTCATGGAGATGGTAGGTCGTACGTACACATGAACGCTACTTTCATTTCATTGTCATATTAATGGAAATAAAACTAAATGAGAGATATATATATATATTATAATTCCAGAATGATATAAATCATTTAGATGTAACATATGACATATGTATCCATTATATATATGATTTTTTAATAGTACATAACATTTTGAGATAAGAAATGAAATGTACCATTCATGGAGACGGTAAGCCGTACGTACGCATGAACGCTACTTTCTTTTCAATTTCATACTTTAATTGAATGAAAAAAATAATGATATATAGGTATATTATAATTACAGTATAATATAAAATATAACATCATTAAATCCATCCTTTTTACATCCCACATATGGTATTAACGATGCAAATCACTTTGAGGGGGGCGGTAGTCCGTACTTCCTAAAATAAAATTATCGCGTTTACCCATTATGGAAACCATAAAGGTATGAAAAAAATGAAAAATAAATAAGCATAAGGAATAAATAAACATTATTTATATATCATATAGAAATACAGTTACATCTTAATGGCCACCATGAGAGGTGTTAAAATAATATTGAACAATCATCGTTTCGGGAGGCAGTAATTCGCCACCCACAGAAACAGTATGTTCTTTAACCATTAGATGGAGGTGTGTATGAGTGTAGCTAAAATCCTCCTCATAAAATAATCATAGTATATTTAAGATAATTTTTTTGTTACAAAATAAAGTAATAAAAAGAGTTTAGGGGGTTGGAGAAGCAAAATAAAACAAAAGAACATAAGAGAAGACATTACCTTCAAATCGGATAACTCTGTTTGATTTGAGGTCAAAGGATTCCTTGGAAAGACTTCTGCCCAAATTGACACTTCTAGGAGTAATAGAGGGATGTGGAGATACAAAATGAGCAGACTTTGGATGAGCCAAGGTCTTGATATGTGTGGTTAAAGAGGTAGAGGTGGGGGCCTTTTATAAGAGGGAGGAGGGGCACTCTTGGAATGTCATGAATAGATACTTTATTATAAAATGATTTTTGGATATCAAAGGTCCCAAAATTATATATTTCGGGGATAAGGTGATAAGGGTTATAACTCCACCCATCCAATAGGTTTTTTACAAGTTTATGTCTTATATTTTACATTATATTTTTATTTTATTTAAATCCTTCATTAATGAGGTAATCGCTGCATCATCATGGTGTCAAAAATAAATTAATTTATTTAATGTCTCAAAATTATAAAAAAATACTAAGATGTAGGAAATATTATTATCCTTCAAATGAATATTTATAATCAAAAATATTACTTGTATAACCCCATGAAAAAATTGTTTTAGTAAAACAATACATGTTTGTGACATTTTTATTTTAACTTTAAATAAAATGTTATTAATGTCATTTTCTTACCCAAGTGGCTCCATGGGGTCCCCAAGCAGACCCATGGAGTTTCTTGGTCGTCCATGAATCTTCAAATAAGGGTAAGACATGTGTCATGGTCCTTTCATATTATTATAACAATATCTTTACCTTAAATTACACTAACTACCCTTAATCACGATTAATAAAACTTAAAAGTTACTATTAACCAAAAATTATTTTCATCCCATTGAACCATATTTTACATCATAATGACAACCATGTATGTAGTATTTTTTAAATTCAAATCACAGAGGTGGTAAAATTTCATTTAAACGAAAAATCAGTTTTTAACTACCATTAATGGTTTCACTATTCATAAAAAATGATGGTTTTCAGAAAAATACCAAAAATTCACCATAAGATATATTTGATATTCTGAATTCAAAAATGATGTCTATTTTAGAAAATTAAAAATATATAATTTGCGTTAATCAATTTAATAATAAATTCCCATTGTCAAAAAAATAGTGTGTTATTAAGAAACAAAATATATCAAAAGATTGACACTAGTTTGAGTCCAATTTCCAAGTGAAATTAATTCCAATGACCACCATTGGATTAAATGGTAAAAATATTTTCTAACTACACTTTAAACCCAATTTAAAAGATAATCTATTCATATAAATAAATCAAATTAAAAGGAGGTTTTGAATTAAAATTCAACATTTTCACTAATAATGATCTTTATCGAAAAAATAGAAAAAATTTACACAAAGTAAATTTTGATGTCCAGATTCTAAAGAAGGATTTTATTTTTTACAATATAAGATATAAAATTGTAAAAAAGCAGATTTAAAAAAGGTTCTCCATCAAAAGGCGGTTAATCGACCTTTAAAAGAATATTCGAATATTTACGCTTAAAATTGGATTCATTCTCATTTTAATCCTCTAACATGTATTGGATAAAAGTGAAAATATTTGACAAACACATATAATAATTTTGTAGTTACTTATGTTCATTCCCGCCATTACAATGGCTAGGTGTTAACTACCATTTAAAATAATATTATTTTATTATTAGAGTGCAATGTAAGATTTCAAAGAAAACCCGTCATTGCGTATTGGGTACGCCATCGAGAATAGAGTTCCCTTTAAATTAATATTAATATTTTATTGACAAATATTAATAAATATTAAAAATTAATATTCTTTATTTACTTTGGATTTTACAGAAATAATATTCCCTAGACCCTCCCCCATATACAAGATATATTGGTCTCATCTATGGACCAAGCCATGGTTATTTTGTCGAGGAACTCAAGAGGAGATTTCAAGAGGAAAATCCTCTCTTTTTCTTTGAATTTCCATTCAATTTCATTTATTTTCATATTATATCATCCCTTCCCTTCATAAAAATGGAATTTTTACTACAAAAACTTATAAATTCTGTATTTATATCCTTTTAATGGAAGATCCAACATTAAACACCTCCCTCTCTATCTTTTCTTTTTAAAAATGAAATTATCACCCGTGATGTGAAAACTTACCAACATCGTGGGTGATACCTTTTAATTTTCCTTAAGCCCCATCATGGATGAAAAATATACCATTAAATTATTTAAATCATATTTTAATATGTATTATAAAACCATTATTTCTTGTTATGGAAATAACTTATATTCATAATACTAAATGAAAAAACAAAATGAGTTCCCCGTGATAAAAAAACGAAAAAATTAACCTAAAGCAATCATCATTAACTTTTTTATAATCATTCATCCTAATTCCATATAAAAAATTTATTTATATGAAAATTAAAAATTATGGAATATAATTAATAATATATAATAAGAATTCAGGATATTTATACTCATTTTACCTGAACATTCTTTCATGTATATAAGTGAACTGATCATGAAAACAATGAAAATGAATATTCTCAAATGATGAAATTAAAATCTATAATAAAAGAACATAATAAATAGTAATGAATAACATTCAGGTGTAAAATGTTTTTTAATTTTAGATTAATGAATTTAATGTGATTATATTGGATGCTAAATTGTAGGAAGTATTGAGACTCAAGGTATGGGGAATTGTCAAACCCAACTCTCTTTATTTGGGTCTTCCCTCATTCACCCCATTTTCAGTATGATTATCCATGAAATATCATTTATTGATAATTATCTTATATATTTTGGGAAAAAATGTTGAGTTTATGGTAAACACAATGTGTTCAAAAAGATAAGTTCTTTCCAAAAATAGGCATTTTACATCTAGATATTGTTTCTTCTTCACTGAAGGTTGATGATTCATGTATGTTATTCACACTTACATTTGGGATCCTAATGTTTATGGATGTATGATTACGAAATGAAAAAAAATCCATTATATTTCATATTTTATTTTTAATACTAATATATGTTATATGTGGAAAGCATGATAATGTAAATGTTATGATTTTAATGATGCACCTGGAATTATATAGCGCAATGTAAATGTTATAATGTGACGGGTGCACCCAAAATTATATAGCACTCCAATGCATTGGGTAATTTGATTTATATCACAAGAAAAGCGATATTTGTGTGAACCAGATTTTTTTTCAAAAATATGTGTGGTAGTTAACAACTAAGACGTAACGTTTCTTTTTTATGATTTTCCATATTTTAATCATTTTCATAATTCTTCCTCTCATGATTATGATCCTATGTCTATATTATTATTATGATCACCCCATGTTATATTGTTTCGTGTTCTTATCTATACAATTACATGGATTTAAGTTCACCACTTTTTGATATATATACTCAGGTGATTACACGTACTAAGAAGAATTCAAGGGTAAATATGAAGATAGAGGAGAATGAAATAAAGAAATGATTATTTTCAAATTGTAAATGTTATGTATGATCCTAATTTACCCAAAACACTAATACTTTGGATCCTTTTTGTGTAATGATTTTATGTTTTCTGTCTTTAAACTGTTGTAAAATTATATTTATGAAATACATGGTCACTATATACAAGTCTTTGATATTTGAGGAGAAGAGGCGGTGAGGGGTGATATTTATAGTATAGGAGAGGAGTTTTTTACCATTATTATATTAATTAGTTTATTATTACTACTCAAGAATATGAATTATTTTAGAATTATCACTAAATATATTAAAATAACTAATTTGGTTTTGATATTTTTTCTTTACATTAGCATAACATCATCTATGACTCAATAATTCTTGAATTTGTAAAATATTGTATTTAAATATTCAGAAAAATTTATATCTTTTAGAAAAATAACAAAAACTCACTGTAAAATTTTTTTGATGTGCATAATTAAAAAATTAAAACTATTTTCTTAAATTAATTTTCTAGTTATGAGGCATTTAATTTTAAATTAAAACCATAGTTTATTTTAAAAATTCCAATTTATAATATATAACTAATTTTATTACACCTTGAAAATTAATTAATGTCTCAAAAATAATCATATATCCACAATAAAAAATATATATTTATTATTATATATTATGAAAGTATATTTCTTTTAAATAATTATTTAATTTATAAAAACAAAATTAAAAATTTTTGACTTATAAAAGTACCAACACATAATTTATCATTTCCAAAACAATTATTTACATTTTCCATGATATAAATGTATAACGATTACACTTATAAGATACATAAATTTTATTTATGTTCTCATAGGGGTGTTTACTAATCTATTTGACATATTACCTTTCCAAAGGCCAAGTTGCCATTCTAATAGTGTAAATTACTTAATTTCTATAAACACTACTTTTTTCATTAAAAATTTAAAATGAATTAGATTATTTAATTCCAAAGCCAAATAATTATTATTTTATAAGTACCTGGGTGGTTATAATTAACAATTTAAACACTAAAACATGAATCTAGTGAAAATTATAAAAAAAGAATTGTTTTTACTGATATAAAGGATGAGGATTTCAGAAAAATCAATATAAAATAATGGATGGTTCTAATAGAAATTCTCATTATCAGGTGAAATAATGATGAAATGGTATCTATATTTTCTAGTTACATCTTAATCTCTCTAGATTCAAAGATCCGTTATGATATGATATTTTAAAATGTAGTATCTGATACCAATTATTAGTGCACCAAATAGAAAGATAAATTACATTAAAAATAATGATTCATGGGGTGGGGGTTAATTGATGCCCTTTTAAAATTAAAACCTTATTAATGATTCACCATAGAATGAAATAAATTATATTAAGAAAATAATTTATAAAGAAAAGATATAAATAATATGTAATTTTTTTCATAATTGATAGTGAAATGAATGTCCATGAAATAAATTTATTAATAATTGGATTTTATTCGTATAATTTTTTAATATTTATTATACCATAGATATCGACAATATGATAAAATATTTTAGGTATTTGATAAATAGGGAAAACATGGATGATGATGAGTGAGGATGCTTACTCTTATGATGTAGTTATTCTAAAAAATATAAAAAATATATATGTTACTCAAAATAAAGGTTAATATGACATAAAATGACTTCTAATAAAAGATAGAATATAATAAATTCTAAAGAGGATTGAGATAAAAATTCCTAATGTTACTATTTTATATGATGCATATTTTCCATAAGGCCTTATATATATCTGATATACATCAGATATTTTCATGCAATAGTTTTATAAATTTTGTTAGATGGTTTGAATGATATACAACCATTTTATATTCCCCTTTATGATATTGTGAAAGGGTTGTTTCATATGATGAAACCTACCAGAGATGATACTTCTATATGATAGATGAATAATTTTCTAAAGAATCATTTACTCTTGAGTTATAGACACATGTGTAAATTCAATATCCTAATAAGAATTCTCATGGATTTAAATATCATTTTCACGTAATGGCAGTGGGGTGTGGTTCTTCAATGACTCTTAGGTGAAACTACATTTTAATTAAATAACCTCGTTAAAATTTATATATTGGATTAGTGGATCTAATAGTACATGGAGGAAGGATAAATCCCATTTGAATATAAAATACATCTCCTAAGTGATGGATACACTATATGGAGGGTATTTATTTTGGATGATTTTTTTGATCTACATCAAAAAGATGTAATCATCTTTAAAGATGTTTAAAATTCCCTTTGATGTAATATTTCCACAAATAATATCTCTTATTATTAGTTTTATACATAGTTACAATTATCTTTTATCTGATATCCTTAGACAGGGTTTTAAATAGCATCAACTATATCTAATTATCATTATCAGATTAATTCTAAAATAATTTTTTATCTCAAGGGGGAAGTCATGGTAATGTTTTATTAACTAATATATGAGAAAAAGAGAAACTAAAGAATATAGCATCATTTTATATGTTATTTAAATTCAGTTTAAAAAACGTACATTTACATTTGGGGTAATAAAGGACATAAAATAATTAATAATAGGTATAAATCTTAAAATGATGAATACCCTTACATTTAAATGAATTGAAGGTGATACCTATACATCTGTTCCCACATAATAGTATTTTTTGAGTTACCTTTACCTAAATGTGTATACATAAAAGATATCAAAAATTTCTTCAAACCGTGTGTAGGAAATAAATGCCTAAACATTAAGTGAAAATACTCAAATAGACATCATCGCGTTTATGTTATTTCTTATATCAATGTTAATTTAGTTATCATCTTTAAATAAATCATCTATTTCATAGTAGAGTTATGTTTTGTCGCATTCATAAATGTAACTAATGTCTCACCTTGACACTGCTAGAGGTTAACCCTTATATTGCATTAAAGAAACCAGTTATACCATGATACGAGGGCCCCAAAATACATATATAGGGGTAGAAATTGGGTTTCCCTTATAATGAGTGTCTCCATGGTGGTAGATGGACATTAACCTTCCACAGAATATGGATTCAAAATAAGGGTAAATTGAATTGGATTATGATTGTTTTAAATTTTTTTAAAATTAAAAATGATAGAAATCGTTTATAAATTTTTTATAAATCATTATAAATGATATTTTGGGGGTATTTATAAATTAATAATAGTTTAATTATTTTATTAAATAAAAATGGTTTGAAAATTTTTAAAATATGTTTATGAAACATTGATTTTTAAATATTCCTTAAATATTAAATGTTAATATCCAAAATACCTATTATCAAATTATATGACATGTCTTATGATATAGATAAAATAGTGGTCATTTATAAATCAAAAGAGATAATTTATATAGGGTTATAAGTTAATAATGAATGTTAAAATGTAATTCAATTTATATTTAAATTATAAATTGATCAAAAATTACTAATTCAAATTGTTTAAATTAAATGGGACTTATTTGAATATTATTTAAGCCACATTAATCGTGTTTTGATGGATGATATGATTATTGTTTAAATTATTATTAAATATATTTTATTTAAATTATGAAAAAATTTATCATAATAGAAAATTGTTTTTTTAAATGTATTGAAACAAATATCACATATTTAAAATTATGATTCTAAATAATGAAGAATATTAAATGATTCATAATGGATTGAATATAAAATGTTTTTATTCAATGTTATGGATCCCCATAATGTAAAAGATGATTTTAAAAAAGGTATTATAGATAGCATTGATATATGTATTTTTGATGAATGTTTATCTCATGATTAAATATTTCGATTATTCGATTATTTAAAATGTTACTCCCTATTTTTTCAAAAAGTTATAAATTTTTTATATTGAGAATTATACTATGAAAATATATATAATATCAATTGATTCAAGGATAGTGCCTTACAATTTCATGATATAAATCACACTATAACAAATTTAGGCTTCTATCAACCTTGATCTCAATTTTTAATTGAACTCATGAACTAGTAGTTATATATTTTGTCGAGTTTATGAATATTATTTGTTAGTGTTTTGTTGAATTGGATTCTATATTGTGTAAAGTATCATATTTATAGGGACATGTATCTTAACATTGTTGCATAAACCTTTGGATGATGTTGGGATAAATACTAGTGGCCAAAATTATACACCAGACTGCAGACCAGAAAACATCAGCAGGGAATAGTAGAACTGAGGACTTTGACATGGTTACTATAGAATCTATAATAGTATAGATTGTTTTAATTTAGCTCTATAATCTTTAAAAACAATCATTGTACCAAATTTTACTTACTATGTGGTTGGTGGCACAATTATATCATTCTTTATAATCTCATTCTATAAAGCTTCTCAGTGTGTGATAATAAATGAAATTTCCTTTTAATTATGGTCATGAATTATTTAAGTGATTCTACCACTCCATGTATGTAGGGATTTTTAAAAAAATACATAAATAATTATGTATTATGTTCAACTTCTTCCTAGTTTTTCAATATTTTTTTCATCTTGAAGCCCTTCCATCGATATGAATCCTGAAATTTTTGAAACAACTTAGGGTCAGACTGCTTACCAACCAAGAGGCTTGTGTCTTTGTCTAAGATGGTGGTTGATGTTATCTATCTATCACTTCAGAATTAATCATGTAGAGATTGTCAATTTAAAATACCTCTTAGGCCTTTAATTAAGTTTTTATATACCCTCTTCATATGATCCATGAAGATATGTGTGAATGTAATTGAATATCTATTTAAGTTTTGTCAATTTAAAATACCTATTAGGCTTTTAATGGGCTAGTTATACAATGTAACAACCCAAAATTATATCAAATGAAGTTTTGTTCATAATATATAAATATTCGAAATTTGGTAATATAATATTTTATAATTCACACACATCACTTTATAAAACCAATTATATTTTTTAATAATAATTTTCTACATTAAATTTATAGAATAAATGTGTCTATATTAATTTAATGTATGATAATTGGAAAAAAAATATATTGTTAGATAATAATAATATGAAAACATTGATCTTTCAACCCCCCGAAATAATCTCACTCATGAATGACACTATAAAAATGAATAATAATATTAGCATGGAAATATTCTGTTCGAAAATGAATATATATATATATATCATTAATAGAAAATATATGTGCCTGAATTATGAATGAAATTGGAGTGATTGAGATATGTAATAATAGTTAATTACATTGTGACAGCCCATGCCTCATGGTAGTTTAATTTCCATGAGAATAACTACCCAATTCTTGAAATGGAGTTTGTTAGAGGAATATTTACATTGAATTATTCTCAAAACTATTATTATATACAAACCCATAATTTTCATACAAAATATCACATATTTTTTTTTGATGAAACTACAATATATTTTAGATATACATGCTTGAGTACCATAAAAGTTTTTCTCATTGGAGAATAGAGACATTATCTTCTCACTGGATGAAATATGTTCTATATATCATATAAATATCATCCAACTTAGTACTCCTTATAAACATAAGATACATAAAACATTTTTTATAACTAGGGGAAAGGAGAAAACCATGTGGTTAAATCAGATGCTAAGTAAGGGTAAATATAAGAGATAACATTCAATGATACTATGAAAAACAAGATAATTATATAGGTATGAGATCAGGGAAATATCATACAATGTTCATACCAAATCTATTGGGGACCATGAATATGAGTCATGGAATAAAATGATATCATTTAAAAAGACATGACACCTAAGAGTGATAAATCATCATAAATCAATAATAAAAAATATGATAATGTCATAAAAGTGTGGTACCATCATTAGTATAGAAAGAATTTAGTATTTCATGGTTAAATACAAATACCATTAAATTATAATAGACTGTAATTAACACCTATTTAATATATCCTAATGTATTATGTATCAATACTTTTTTTATAGTGGACCAAGTACAACAACTAGTTTCCCATAGTGGATAAAGCACATTAAGTTGTTTCCAATTGTCATATAATGAGATAAAATAATTTAACCCAAGAATTAGAAAAATATATACTTTCATTCCCAACAATTACATAATCAAAACCATACATAAAGGATCTAAAAGATCATAAAATGTATATCTTTTAATCTTATCAAAACCCATGAAATGAAAATTGGTTTTATAAGCATTTCCTAATTTCATCACTGAATAACCCCTAGAAAATAAATGGATTTTGTAAAAATATCATCATCATAATCATTAACTATAAAAATAATTAACGAGGATAACCTCATCGGATTGTATGCTAGTAAAATATAATTAAAATCAATTGATATTATAATAAATGAAAATTCTTTTAAAATATTCAGTAGAATATTTCCTGTTGAAAATACTGTTTTCTATTTTAAATAACTTATTTAAAATCTAAATATTTAATAAATATCAAGGAAAACAATTTCAATGAAAATTTAATCTTTAGTTTTTAATTTATACATCAATTTATTGAGTGACCATTATGTATAGAAATTCCATTCGTGATTTATAACAAAAAAACATTACCTTCAATCTACGATTAATATTTAAAAAGTACCTCATTCAATAAAAGAAAATAAGAATAATTTTAAACCATTTTTTTTAAAATTCAATAATGGTATAAAATATTTTAAAAAAATATTTTTTTAATATATCATAAATTAATTTAATCATTTTATGAATAAATTTTAATATGAGAAAAGTTAATTTTCATAAAAGAGACAAATAAGAATGAATTTCCGTAAAAAATGATTCAATATATTTAGTTCTTAATGGGAAGAAAATAAAAGGAAATTTTTATTCTTTTTAAAATAACAAGAAGAAAAATTAAATGGATATATCAAATAAGGATCACATATTTTCATCAATGGGAATTAATGCATAAACAATCCTGATTGAAAATAGAATTATAATAAAAAAACTATTACCTCCCGTATTATCTTCATTGATACATGTTTAGAAATATTTAATAGTAAATATTTATTTATTATAAATATATTCCATAACAAATAAAATATATATCATACATTGTACTATTAACTTATGACAGGTTATCACCCATTTATAAATAATTTATTATTAAAATTACTATTCTATGTGATTATTACATAATTTTTTAGGCATGTTTCGGTTCGAAAGTCCTGGTCTCTGTACTATGATCATGGTTACATCATCAATATAATTTTAATAATTATTTAAATATCATATATATTCATTATATATATATATATTAATCCAAATTTAGAGAGATAAAAATGAATTACATTGTTATTGGTGATGGTAAGTCGTATATACACATGAATGTGGTTTCCATTTTTCCAATAGATGAAATGATTGAAAGGTAAATAATTATTCAAATATAAAGAACATGTTTTATATCATATATATAATATATATTGATTAAATTTATCTTTATAACCATCCATGTAAAGATGAGATTAAAATTAAACCACATCCCTTAGTGGAGGTGGTTGTCTACACACACGAATGGGCGACATCATCATTTTCCATAAATTAGGAATGTAAGAATTGAGTCATGATAATATTAGTCCAGAAACATAATTAATTTATTAATACAATATATAATCATTAAAACAATATTAATAATAATCCATAAAATATGTAGATGAAAAATGAATTGTATCACTATGTGGTGATGATAAACCGTATGTACACATGAGAGATTCTTTCAATTATCATATGATTTGAAAGAGGGTGGATATTAGTGGTTAAATAAAAAATATAAAAAATATAATATTTATTATACCTAACTTTTTATTTAATGATAAATAACATAGATTTATAAGAAGTAAAGGAATAATTTAAAAGAAAGAGATAGATTAAGGGGATTCCCTTTTCATTGAAAGAAGTCCATTAGATCTCCTTGTAAGCTCCCAATGGATGGACTTTTGGAATGAAAATAATTCCCAGAATGTGTTTATGGTTGTTTATAAGAGAAGTGGTCGGGGTTAATTGATTTATAAGGCATAATTCTCTGTAAAAAAATATAATGTAGGGGTTCCCTTTTATTAGTGAGGGGACAAAACATTTTTAATTTCATAAAAGATTAACAAATTAAAAAAATTCTATAAAAAAATAATCAAAATTGATATATATTATACAATAAGGTTTTATTTTTTTTAAATCTGATCAACCACTAATATTTTGAAATTTTTATGTTGTGTTTTAATCCTTTTCTGTTGGTTTAATCCATTAGTTAACCTATTTTTACCCTTAATATTGGTAACAACATTTTCACACTTAAAGGGTTATAATTTTAATTATATGATGAAAATCGGTTTGAAAATTGATATGTGATGATAATTGTGACAGTATCTTATCTCCATTTTCCTATTTTAACATTTTTATTAATTTTAAATAATATAATTAAATATAATTTTAATATAATATCATTAATGTAATTTTTGGTCTATTTATTTAATTGGACATTAAATAAAACAATACAAATATTTGATTCAAATATAATCTTCTAAAACATCACTAATAGGTTATACTAATCTGTAAATGTCATCTAGGAACACAAATCATCAAATGATATTACTTTTAATATTTTTATAATCATTATATTTTTTTCTTATTAAGTGGATAAATTCTATGTTACTGTTGAATAAGTATTTATGGAAAATATATAATTAACTAAAATTATAAATTAATTTCCATTATGAAAATAATTTTATTATCCTAAAAAAAACCATTAATATTCTTCCAAAATAGTATTTTTTTTAAGTGAACACATAATTGATATTTATATGTAAAAGTTTCATTTTGAATTTTTCATTTCATAGAATTTTATCATGCTCATTTTCATGGAAGTGTGTCCCTAAAAATTAAATTTTGATTCCAAGGTGTTAATAACATAAATAGAATCATATGATAAGAACTTTTATGAAAAATAGTTACCATAACACTTAATAAAAACATTGGTTAACCAAATTAACGTTTATCGTGGTGATAAATTTTACCAAGATTAATATTCATAATGCCAAAAAATAAAAGGGGAATATTTACCCAATTTTTATCTATTGATTGAAAATATATAATCCATTAATAATAATTCAATTTATATAATTGGAATAAATTAATTTTAAAATAATTTGGAAACACATGATGAAATACATGTTTTTAGAAAAATATTATTTTAAGTAGAAAACCATATTTATTATATTCCCATGCCTATCAAAAAATAGATGAATATTAATATTTTGAATATATAATAATTATATATTTTCTCATTAAAATATTTTACCAATAGTTAAAAATTTAATTTTTATGATAAATGTACTTTTTATCCATTAAAACAGTTTTTTCGGAACAACTCCTTCATTTTCAAATGATTTTTTTCATTTCTAAATAATTTATAACTAATAAATCCATTTTATTGTTGATATAACCATAATATTTTAAAAATTCAGTGAGTCCTATTCATACCCAAAAATCCATTGTGTAGGTGACAAATGTATACTTCATTATCGATCATTTAGACATGGGGTTTCTTGTATGACAAGATTTAAGAGAAATTAGATTTATTTAAGGATAAATATAACATGAAATCAGAGGGTGTTATATTATACCCCCATTAAAATTAATTTTCCCATTATATTCTTTCACTATGATAATTAATTGATTATATCTTTGTTTTATCACATCCTCTAGTTCCCAAGTAGTTTTATCAAATTTTGGATTCCTCTGGAGAACTTTAACCCAGTGAGCAATCTTATTCCGTTTCACATTATCAATTTGATACAATATTTTTATTGTTTTTTAATCCTAAGAGAGATCATGCTCAAATGATATTAACATTGATTTTACTATATCTTACTGATCATGTTTTTATTTTCTCTTGAGAGATACATGGATAACATCATGATCTGCAGAGATGTTCAGTGGAAGTTCCATGCAATATGCTATTGTCCATACTCAATCAAGAATCCGGAAGGGTCCAATATAACTAGGGTTAAAATTTTATTTTTTTATTAATATCACAACCATATTCAATGAATAAATTTATAGAAATAAATTTTCAGAAACTTCTAAATCCATAGATCACTGATGATTGTTATAATAAATACTCTATCATCACCGAGATGCTCCTATGTTCTAGTTAATTGATCATTCTTTCTATTTAATTTCCTTAGCTTTCTAAGAAACAAATATATTTGCTTTTACAAGTTCATTATAATATAAATGAGTTATATATTTCCAACCATGGAGGGCCTCATAAGGAGATATATTAATTCATTAGTGAATGTTATTATTGTATGAAAAAATCTATAGAGGATGGTGTTGACCCTGACTACATTTAAATTTAATGGAACAAGATCTAAGAAAATCATAGAGTGTTTCAATGATTCAATTTGACTAAATATTTACATGAACAGGAAAATTAGTTATAAAATTTAATTTTGTATCTATTGTCTGCTAAAGACTTTATTATAACATTGAGGTAAACCATGGTTCACGGTCAGATAAAATAGAATGTGGTACACCATCAAACCTCACCACTTACTTAATATATATTATGGAAGGCTTATCTGGAGACAAATCATTAGAAATAGATATAAATTGTGCTGGTTTTTAAGGTGATCAACCCAAACCCAAATAGTATTGTTCAATTTATAATTTTTGTGGAGTCCGATAATTAAATCCACAGGGTTTTTTCCCATTTCCATTAATGGTCGCAACATACACATAGACTTATTCCTCTTATCCATAACATTTTGAGATACCTTGAATTAATATACATATTTTTTTAAATATGAATTTTCATGTATTCCCACAAGAAATACTATTTCATATCTCTTTACAGATTTATACTACTAGGATGAATATAAAATTATTAACAATGGGCTTCATCAAAAACTCCTTCTTCATGACTAGTGTGGTTAGAACACGTACACGGTTCCTAAACCTCATCGTTCCATCACTATAAAGGTTGATCTTAGGAACATCTATTATCATCATTCAAAATAGTATGTCCTCTATCTGTTCCACTTTAATCCTCATATATATAGATGATAGAACTTTCATTTGAGAAATATAGGATATAACCTCTTTCCATAGGAATTAAAGTTCTATAATTTTAATATCAATCTGAATTGGATCAATTTCAATCCTTATAATGGAAAAAATAATGGTCTTTCAGTCTCAGACCATTAATAACATTTCCCACCATCCCTGGTTGGAAATGTATTGAGTTTTCATAATATTTAATCAAATCCAACCATCTTCTTTGTTGCCGATTCATCTCTTTCAATGTGAAGATATAATTAAAACATTTAGTATCTGTATACATATAAATCCATTATTTTTAATGATAATTCCAATATATATATATATATAATGATAAAATTTGCGAAGAAAACTCTAAATCATGTTTTGTTTCATTTATACCATGAACCATCAGTTTTCAAGTAGAAGTAGATATTAACATATCATTATACATGAAGATGCATACCATTATCTTATATGATTCCTTAATATAGTTTACAAACCCTTCTCCACCATAAGTATGTGTATTACAAATTGTAGTGACCAAAAATATCTTTATTTACTTGAAATTTCATTTACATTAATTTACCCAAAGTAACATGACTCCCTTTTAATTCAACTTATTGAGAAAATTAGATAGTCATGAGAAGTTCTCCTCAAATGATTTATAATATCCAACCAAATCTAGAAAACTACAGAATTCGATCACATTGGTTAGTTTGGAACAGTTTTAAATAACTTCTTTCACCGATTGATCCACTGATATATCCACTCTTGAGATCAAATGACCAAAAAATTAAACATTATATTGCCAAAATTCATAATTTGGAAATTTTAATTACAACTTGTAATTCCTTAGGCTCTTCAAAAAAATCCTGAAATGATCTTCATAATATTACATTATCTTTTAATATATAACAATATCAATTATAAATACTACCAAAAACTGAATGATGTAATCTCTAAAGACTAAATTCATTAAATCCTTGAAGATTGTGGAGGAAATAATAAGACCAAATTACATCACTATAGACTATTAGTTACTATATCTTGTATAAAATATTTACTAGGTATATATTTATTTTAATCCCTCAAATGATAGTTCCCAGATCAAATATCAATATTATAAAATTATTTATCTCCAAAGAGTTTATAGAAAAATCATGAATATAAAGAATATTAAACTTATTCATGATTGTGATCTTGTTCAGTTCCTTGAAATTAAAGTAAAGTCACATTGATCCATATTTGTTTAATAAAGGAATACAATCACCACATGGTGATTCACTTGGCCAAATGAATCCATTATCAAGATTCTCCTGGAGTTTGGTTTTCAAATACTACAAGTAAATCAAATTAATTATATTTAAATTCATTGAGATAGTTCTAAAACCATGAATGAGTTATATTGAAAATAATGACTAGAAAATTCTTCTAGAAAGATATAAAAAACATTCAGGCAATAGGCATATATTTGAGGTGGAGTTTCACTCCAACCATCTAAGATAAATATTCTTCATGGATAGGAATAAATACCAACAGGATAAAAAAATTTCTATTAAAAGATCATTGTTTTTCTCAGAGTAATAACTATCATATGATTATTTGGAATACAAAATGTGACTTCCATTCCTCTATAAGTGTTATGGGATATATATAATGAAATCAAACCCATGCCTACAATCTCATAAAATTTAACTAATGGTAGAAGCACATGACTTATAGGAAGATATTTCCCAAAAAAAATATTGAAAGGGGAAATATAGATTAGATATGTGGCGAAGTACCCTTATGAGTGTTCAACACTTACTAAATATATAACCATTGAAATGCTAATTAAATAATCATTTATAATTTCTTATATATAAAAGAGCAGGTGTAAGTAAAATCAAATAAGACGTTATCTATTCTAGAGTGGATGATATGTGTACTTTTCATACTAGCATTCTTGTAATACCATTCAACAGTTTTGATCACATGTTTTTTCACTTTATATTTAACATTTAGAGGGTTTTTATTGTAATAATTACCATAAACCGTCGTATTCAACCAATGGTTGGTATATTTCCCTTAAAACATTAATTTTAATCTTTGATGTATAAGTGGTACATTAGTTAGCATCTTTTTTTCCTCTAGTTTATTAAATGACCTATTCATCACCATTAAATATTACCATGTTTTATGAACCACATTTCCATATTTCGATCACCTCTTTATTCCATTTAACCATTTCCATTGATGTTTTTCCTCATTTAAGGAAGATATATGACTAGAATTTCTTTCTAATTTGTGATTTATTCAAGTTTTAATGAGCCTCGAATTTTAATTTTTTATCAATCCCATGGGAATATAAGGAATATATAATTTTCAATTTCACCTTGAGTGAAAATTAAATTATTTATTTATATATTTAAATTATATTATACTGAATGCCTTTTTGCTAAATGGTTTTATGTCACAAAAGAATAAGTCAACTTATTTTTCATTTATAATGGTTAAACTCAAGTCATACAATAAATTTCTTGTAAATTTTTACTCATAAGTAAAAATGTATTTATCATTTTCTTTCTAAATCTAAAGGAATTGCATCCCAATATTTGTACATATAATAATGGGGGAGTACTTACTAAAATATATCTGGTTAAACTCATCCCATTCCAAGGAGTAATTTCCATCATCTTGTATCATATTATTAACAAGGATCAACCATTAATCTGCTTCACCATGGAAATGGTAAATGTATAGGAATTGTTTTATGTTATGAGAACTAGTTAGTAGATAATATATTCTCAACAATGTAAATCCATCACTCATCCACTAGTGGATCATGATATCTACTAAATGAAGGGGATGTTTCCTTACGAAAGACTCAAGAGTATGTTGTTCCCTTCTTTTATCAGTTCTGACTTCATCAACATTTATGTCCAAAAACAGTTCATAAGCGTAGATACAAGATTTGTTATTGAAGCTCCTATGAAATTGAATTCTCAGGTGAAAAATCATTAAAATCTCTATCACATTCAATGTCATCTTGGTGTCTTATGGATCTAGTAACTGACTAAAATAAGAAATAAAAGTGGAATAATAAATCTATAATAATAAGAGTTAAATGTCATATAATCATTGAATATCATTCAAATGAATTATAAATCACTACCCCATCATCTCAATCTATGGGAGATTAGGTTTATCCATGGTTATCTATGGTTGTTTCCAAAACATCAAGATGTTATATTATACTTAGCCATATCCTTAGGGTTTTGAACAAAATTTAATATTCGTAATCTATAAATGATTAACTAATCCAAGTATATGATACCATATATAGTGGCACATAACTTTAATAAATAATGATTACATCATTTTAGATGAATAGTCAATATATTTCAAAAATAGAATCTTGAGAACATTAAAGGATTACTATCTTTGGAGAGTAGATAAACAATATAAATATATAATGATTGATATTTAACATATGCCACAATGATATTCCCATATAGTAATCTACATATAAATACCCAACTTAATCCTTTCTTCATCACTAAAGGAAGGTAAAAATTGTAAATCAATAGCTCAGATGCTCAACATGGGAAATCATGAGAGATAACAATCATGGATCATATAAAATAATAGGATAAATATAAGGTTTTGGGATTATGAAAAAACATAAAATATTAATTGACCATAAATTAGATATCATAAACATGATTCATGGTATTAATTTATTTTATTTTATATCAAAAGAATCTTAGGATTGGGAAATCATCACAAATCAATCCTGAGCCATAAGGTCATTCCTTAAAAGTGTGACATTGTCATAATTATAGAAGGAATTTCATATGTAATGGTTAAATACAAAGGCGATAAAAGAATAATATATTAGTGGTTAAAAACTGTTTCTTATCATAACTAAGTGGTGCTTGGTGCTCAACACATGTTTCCCATACTGGAGAAAGTGCATTGACATGTTTCTTATAGTGGATCAAGAACATCAACTTGTTTCCCATATTAGTATAATAACATATAAAAAAATTACCCAATGAATTGGAGGGATATAAAATTCTAGATCCAACCCACTAATAATGAAAAAAATGTATATGTGTTCCATGAGGTCAAAAAATATTCACAATATCATCATATCATAACCCATGAAAAGAAAATGAGTTTTATAAATATTTCATAATTTCATCATAGAATAACTCCAAGAAAATAACTGAGTTTCATAAACAACTAAGCATTATAATAATAATAAATCTAGATAGTTTATAAGGATGAAATTACTAGAGATATCCCTAGTAATGCATAATTAATATAAATGATGTTATTATAGATGAACATTCCAAAAAAGAAATTGTAGATTATTTCCTGCAGAAAATACACCTTTATCTGTTAAATCACTTATTTAAAATATAAAAATTTCAAATATATTATGGAAAACACTTTCTAAAAAAATATCATTAAAAAATTATATTGTAATGTTCAAATAATAATTTAATAATAATGTTCATGGATACTTTCTATTCTGTATATGTTAAGGAAAAATATTCCTTTCACACTATTGTAAAAAGTGAAAAAGTTCCACTTTGAAATGATAATCTTAAATTTAATTTTATTAAATGTAAATAATGGGTACAAATTACTTTATACAATCATATTATAATATAAAAAAAATTATTGAAGCCATTTTTTGGAAACATCTATATGGAAGAAAATGTAATTTAGACCGAATATAGAAATATTGTATGATTTGTTAAAAATATTCTTTTGATCTTTTAAGTAATTAAATTGAATAAAATGAAAACAATAGTTATTTACAGATAACCATAGTATAATAAAAATAATCTAATTTTTCAAATAAATATCATATAACTTCCTCCATATAAATTCTTGAATAAAGAATCATGATTAAAAAAAGGATTGAAATATAAATCCCTTACGTCAAGTCTCATATTTCGTCAGAGACATTCCAACATCCTATTTAATAAATTTGGATTTTATAAAAATGTATTACACATTCATATTCATATCTATCATAAAATTTTTTATTTACTTACAATATCTCATCACATTTCTATTAATAATTTTTTATTAAAATTACTATGTTGGGTGATAATTGATTCTTTTTTGATACATGTATTGGTTTAGTTGTCTTAGTCCTTGTGATTTGATAATAGTAAGATCATGTACACAATATTAATCATGATATTAATATCTTATAATTTCATTATATATATATATAAAGTATAATCCATAAATGGTAGAGAAATATAATTATTACAGTATTCATGGATATTGTAAGTCGTATGTACCCATGAATATTGTTTCCATTATTCACTAGATGGAGTGAAATAAAGGTAAATAAAAATTCAAAATTATAGAATCATTATTATTTCAAATATAAAATTTATATTAACTAATTATATCATTATATCGATCTTCATAAATAGGAGAAGAGAAACAAAACACATTTCATAGTGGAAGATGTTGTCCACACGTACATGTGAGGGACATTATCAATTTCCAATAGTTTAGAAGGTAAGATGGTAGATATTATATTATAATTCCAAAGAATTTTTTTTCATAAATATCATATAAGAACATTAAAACGATATTAATAATATTAATAATCTATATAATATGGTGAAGAAAAATGAATTGTATCAATATGTTTAGACGGTAAGTCGTACGTATGGACACGCTGTAATTTCATTTCTCATTTGATGGGGAAAATGATGGATAAATGTGGTTTCTTAAAAATTAAAATATTTTCAAAAAATATATACAAAATTTATTATTTAATGATGAATACCACATATTTATATGATAGAGAATAAAAATTAAAAAGAATGTGACCTGTTATGGTGATTACCTATTCCTTGGAAGAACCCCTGTTGATCTCATATTAAGGACACTAGTGTTGGTATTTTGGGAATAAAAGAACGTATATACTGTGTATAAGGAAGTTTAGAAGATTATTTTTATGGTTTTGGTCAATATAGAGGGCTTTATATTGGGTAACAATTAGAAATGAGGGGTTCCCTATTATAAGTGAGGGGAGGGAAACTCTTGGAATTTATTAAAAGATGAAAATATAATTGATTAATTCACTATGAAAATAATTCCAAATGGATATATCTTCTAATTTAATATAGTATTTGGTTGAAATCACATAAACCAATAAAATTTGGACCATTTAAAATTATATTTGAAACCTCATATTTTGGTTTTATCCATTACATAACCTATTTTAACCTCAACCCTGAAAAAGGTTTTGTCTCTTATAGTGTTATAATTTAACATACAATGTACAAATGAATATTTAATTGATAAGGTATGAAAATTTTAACATAAACCTATCCCTATTGTCCTATTTTTTTATATTTTTATCTAATTTTATAAAATATTATTCTAATAAAATATCATTAACGTCAAATTTTACACTATTCATTTAGTTTGGATTTAGAGAAATCTATAAAAAATGTAATTTGAGTATAATTATTCAGAAGATCACTAATATGTTATATATATTTTTAAAGTTCCTGTAAAAACAGAACCCACTCAAATTATTTTAAAATTTTTATTTTAATATACCTTGTTTTATCTTTTTATTAATTGGAGAAATACATTGTTGGTATTGCGTGAGAAATTATGGTAACCACATAATGATATAAAATTAAAAATAAATCATCATTATGAAATTAATTTCGTTATTCCCAAAATAAATAATTGTAATCATTCACAACATGAATTTTTTTACATATGCGAACTCGTATGAAATATTTAATATTAAGAGAGAGGCATTTTGTATATTTCTTTGTTATAATATCATATTGGATATTTACATGGAAAAGTGTCCCTAAAAGAATAAAATTTTTAGCCCTATGAGATAATATTTGAATTATATTAAAAAAATAAAAATTATGAAGAAGAATAGTGACCTTAACACTTATTTTTAACATAGGATAACCCAATTTACCATTTACTGTTTCGATAAAATTTACACTGGTTACTATTTATATTGTATAAAAATAGGAATGGACTAAATAACAAATTTGAATACCTGATTCAAAATATGAAATCTATTTTTTACCATTTAATTTTTATATAGGGTATAAATTCATTTCATATAAATATTAACAACACAAGGAATTTTTTTTTGGAATGACAAAAGTTAACGAAAAAAACATGATTCATTCCAATCCTATGCCTAAAATAAACATTAGAAAAGTGTCAAAAAAAATGTTTAATATATAATATATATAAACTTCCTTAAAGTAATAAAAATATTAATTAAAATAATTTATTAATATAAGAACACTTTGTGTGTATATTTTTTATTTTCTCAAAAATAAAATCTCATTTAGATTCAAATATTTTTAATTTTCATTTCTAATTAGTTGATAACCTAGGAATTAATTTTATACATCTCAGTATAAATTTTCTATCAACTCTGAGATATACTTATTTGTAGTGGAATATCTCTGAATTCCCCTTCCATTTCCTTGGCTTACTATGGTCTTAATATCATTATATAATTAACTTCATTTGATCATGTATGATTTTTACCCTTTCAACAATGGAGTTCCTCATAAGGGGACATCGGAATGCTCAGTTGATATATATTTCCATAATAAAACATGACTAGATGATGATTTTAATCCAAAAAACCTTTTAATTCAAGAGAACAATATCTCAATATATCCAAAATAATATGAAGGGTTCTCACAATATATTCATATCAATGAAGATTTCTAACATTGTAAGGTGATCGACTACAAACTAAATAACATTATTCCATTTAGATATTTTAGGGGGTCTATTGATAAAATCCATGGTGATTTTATCCCATTTTCATTCATGTATAAGTAATGTTTGTAAAATATAAATAGAGTTATATATCATAGACTTAACATGAAAACATACCAGGAATTGAGATATATATTCTATAATATCTCTTTTACTGTTTTAACACCAGAATATTATTTCATATAACTATACATATTCATACATCCAAGATTCATAGAGAATTATGAACTGTGAGATTTATCAGACAACTCCTTCTTTAATTCTCATATGGACAGAGCACATACATAATTACAGAACCATATCATTCCACCACAATAATTGTTGTAATAAAAAATATTTATCACATTTTTTTTCATTCCTATATCTTCTTTTGTTTCTATTTAATCCTCACATGTATAGATGGTTTAGAATTTATATGAGAAATATTGGATCCATACCCTTTCTATATGATTTCATGTTCCATATTATGCAATTCCAAATGTATTGGGTCTATTTAAATTCTCTTCATGGATAAACAAGCATTATCTTTAAAAATCATTGCAATAACCAACTTTTTTACATTCCTTGGGTGATATTTTATTAGGAGTTTATAATATTTAATCAACTCCATCCATCTTCTCTAAAACATATTCAACTCATTGTATTTGATGATATAATTCCAAATTATTGAGTAGTTAAAATATTTAATCACCTATAACTATATTCTCTGGATCATATTCAACTATTTATTTGTTAATACATAATTAATTTCTTTTATTAGTATATATATCACACCTTTCTACAGAAATATAATAGCTCCATATATTTAATGGAAAAATTACAATACCTAACTCCAAATCATGTGTTATGTAATTTTTCCCCTGAACCTTAAATTTTCATGAGAAAAAATCTCTAACATTATCATTATACGTGGGTACACACTCCCGTCCCATCGTAGATGCATCACTATGAATTACAAAACCATATCAACTATATGGTATTGTATGTACTGTTTACCTAACTAATATTATCATCAGATGATTTAAACATTCTCCACAATCAATTGTCCCAAAGAACCTGAATCCCTTTTAAGTAAATTTTTTTATTGTATTAGATTTTCATGATTAATTATCCTCAAATCATAAATAATATCTAAAAAAATAAGAAAACAATTGATCTTAGTTACAATGGTATTTCTGATCCAATTTCTAATAACTTCCATCATTGATGGATCCAATGATATATCCTTACTTGATGTTATTTTCCCAAGAAATGAATCATTATAATGACAAAAGTCACACTTTGTAAATTTTTTATAGAAATAATATTTCCTTTGTGTCTTTAGAACAATCCTCAAAAGATATTCAGGAACATATATTATCTTTTTTGTAAAAATAATATCATTTATAATGAATACCTAAAATTGATCAAGGGAATCACTAAAAATTCAAATCATTAAATCCATGAATATAACTCATATAGAAGACTGTCATAGGTTAGTCATTAATTTTTATCCCTAACTAATAATACCCAAATCCATGATAAATATAGAAAAATTAATGATCTCCTCATTGTTGTTGGAAAAAATTATTAATATTAGTTAGAGGATTCTTATCCTTGATTGTGATCTTGTTCAGTTCTGGATAAAAAATGTAGAGTCGTATTTACTCATAATTCTTTATAAAAAAAGGAATGTTGAGAACTATTGTGATTCAATATTTCAAATTAATAAATTTTAAATATTCTTTTGTATTTTCTTGTTTAATTCATATTAATCAATTTTTCCATTCAATATAAAATATTTTAAATAGGCATTACACCAGATATGAGTTCTATTGAAAACTCAACTTCATGATATGGATTTATACTAGAAAATTCTTCTAAAATACATAAAAAAAACTAAATAATTGAGATATAATCAATGTTGAGTTTCTCCCCACCCATTTGGGATAAATATCCTCCACAGTCATGAATTAACACCCACATGATAGAAGTAATCTCCATTGAATGTTCATATTCATCCTCACACTGATAAACAATCATAGGTTCATTTGAAATAATTAATGTGGCTTACATTCCACATAAATTGATGTTGGATACATATAAAGAAATTTAATATCTAATCATTGAGTTGGTAATATGATAACCTTTTAAAATTCATTTGACATAAAATATTGAGGATTTCTGGAATCAAATATGAAATTTTCTACTATAGAGTGGATTATATGTTTACCTTTCACCCCATCAATCTCAAAACCCACATCATTAGTTGTGATCATATGTGATTAACATTTTCATTATCATATTTTGTTGTTGAGACCAATCATCATCATAATATTTTATATTCTTGAAATGGTTGGGATAATTTCTATTCTCCTTGAGTTTGAATAATTGGAATTTTGGAAACAAATTTGTTGGAATCTAATTTTACTCCACTATATTAAACAACATATTACCCCATTAAATATTCAAGGGAATTATGAATCAGATTTCCAAATTTATAGAACCTCCCATTTCTATTAAACCAATGAAATTGATATTTTCCCCACATTAGATGGCCGAAATTTCTATCCACTTTGTGAATTATTCACTTTTTCAAGAGACATGATCGGTCTTTTTTATTCAAAACCATGGGAATGAAAGGAATATATTGTTTCCATTTCTATATTAAATTTACACTGAATGATTAATTCAGGTATATTAATTTATCTTGTTGCTAACAACTTTTGGTGACTTAGTTTTAAGCTACTAAATAATAGCTCCGATTTTCTTTCAGGGCTAATGATTAAACAAGATGCATAAATTCAATTTCTGGTAAACATTTCCTCATATATAAAAATAGATACATCCTAATTTTAACTAAGATAAAGTAGATAGTTATCCCTTGTTTTATGTATAATACATGGGATGCAATTACTGAAAATTTTTGTCTTAAACTCATCCCATTACAATGGAGTAAATATATTCCTCTTGTCTCATATTATAAATATGATTCCACATGTGATATATATTTTATTCCAAATAATTTATGGATGTGAAAACTTCTTCTTGTTTTGAGAAGAGAAGGATATTAAATATATTCTCAATGGTGCTGATCAATCACTCAACAACTAGTAGATCAGACGTTCCACTAAAGAAGGTGTATGTTTCCTCATAAAGGAATCAACAGTAAATTGTTGCCTTCATTGATTGTTTGTATTTTCATCATGATTAATGTCCTAAGAATGATTGATGAGCATAGTAAATAGATTCTACATTCCAATCCCATATTATTTGTGTTTTCAAGTGGACAATAATTTTATTTTCCATCACATTCTTCATTAGTAGGATTAATTATAGTTCCAACCATTGACTTAAACCATAAATCAATTTATAAGAATCAATATATAAAAAATAGAAATAACACTCTTATAGTGTTGAAATTTGAATAATAGGATGTGTAAATCATGACACATTCTTCTCAATCTAAAATACTTTAGGATCAACCATTATTATCTACAGTCATTACCAAAACATTAGGATGTTATCTTATACATACACTCGTCCCAATGATTTTCACCAAATATTTCTTATCCTAATATCCCAACTATTGAATAAACCTCTTCTATGATACCTACAATAGCGACCCATATATTTCAAACATTAATATTACATGTTTTTAGATTAGTATTCAATACATTTATTATATACACTCCTAAAGAACAAAGAGGTTTAGTGTATTTGGATAGTAGATAAACAATATTATTGTTTCACTAAATATTTTCCCCATAATCCATAACACTCAACCCACTTAGTAGTCTTCATAAGAATTCCAAACATAATACTTTATTTATAACTTGAGGGGTGGGGATGTAAGAAATGGTGAGCTCAGATTCCCTATATCTCATGGCCACTCGAAATCATAGAAAAATGGGAAATATTTTAATATATGTTTTCATATGATGAAAACTAGTGGAAGTAGGTATAATGAAACATGTGGTTAATGGAGATCACAATAATATATTGAGCGTAATTAACTATTTTCAATAGGCCACACATTGATTATATATATGGATGAAGAAATTTTTATTTGTTATCAAAGCTATAATGACCCATGTGGTCACACACTGTGGTTGAATTATTAGAGATAATCTAAATGTGATCTACAATTAATTAGAATGTTTTTTGGATAGATGTTAACTTTTTATTTGACATGATTTAATACTAGGTAATGTCAAGGATGGATTTCCAAATTTTTTTTGTTGAATATCTAAAAAGATTTTTGAATATTATATCATAATTTATTTCATCTGATATAATATATGTTGAAATTTCACAAAGTATATTAGGATTTAGTGTATGTGTGATATTGATGGTATTATTCCCCCGATACATACATACATATATATATATATATATGATATATAGGGTATTATCACACATGTGATTTATTATATTGGTTAGATGGTTTGCATGATATGCTGCCAACTTCTATTCCCACATAGGATACCATTAAAGGATTATTTCATTAAGTGAAACACATCTGTTAATGTTAATCCATACAATGGATGCATGTGTTTTCAATTTAGAATTTACTAATGAGTTATAAATTCATTGGTAAATGGAATACCCTAATAAGAAATCACATGACATTAAATATCATTATAATTCAATGGTAGTGGGGGTGTGGTTTTTCCATGATTCTTAGATGAATCTCCATGGTAAAATATAACTCTCTTTATCCATTTAATTTTCAATAAATGATCTATAAATCCATTGTTGAAGGATGTATCCCATTATAACAATGATGACTCACTCTAACCATTGATATAAAATACATAGGGTATTCCTTTTGGATGTTTTTTGTGGTATTAATCATACTTATATGATGGTTTATAAACATGAGGTTGATTAAATTCTATATAATTTATTCTACGTGGAATATTTAATTGTTTTATTTTTATATGTATTTATATAAATATTTTATGGGAGATCCTTAAACAAGGGTTTATGTGTTTTCTAGTTCTTTTGATAATTTTTATTAGACTCATTCAAAACCCATCATTATATTGATTATAATATCCTATAATAAGAACTTATATTATTTTAACCCAAATAATTATGTGTATATTATTCCCAAATATGAAAACATTGAGTATAAACAATTTTATCTTTCTAATGATACATAAAAGTATTTATCACCATGGCTTCTTTTATATATAATTTCTAGTACAAAACATCCAATTTTGAAAACATATTCAACCATAGATCGATAGAGTTAAATTCCTTATCCCTAAGTCTTATTTGATTAAATTATTTAGATATGGATGTTCTGAACATTGTAGAAGGCACATTTTTATCCTTTTATTGGAAATATTATTTCAATGATAGGAAATGAATGTGGTAAATTGAAAGATAATAGATCCCATAAGAGATGAGATTTCACGTCACAATAGAGAGAAAGAGTGAGTGAAGATTATTAATGATATGTGTCATGATGTAAGATATTTTTCTCAATAATTCTCAATTTTCTATCAAATAGGTCACTCTAAAATTCACATGATTTGTTTAGTCAATAAAAAATCTCATATGTCTTCCACACTACAAATTTAATGATATATCATAATATCTCTATAGAATGTTATGGTTTTTTAATTTTATAATTATATAAGATAGTGTTTATGAAGAATATTATAATATTTCCAGTGTCTATAGGATAAATAACTTTTTTAGGGATTCATTATAGTTAATTAATTAATTTTACTATTTTGGAAGACATGGAATTATATTGATGTATACTATAATTCATTTATTATAGACTATGTGGTGATAATTTATTGAAATATCAGTATCTAATATATTGATAATAAAATATTGATCATGAATTTTTTTTATTACTATATAATCTTAATATTCTAGATTTCATGATCTTTTTATATTCATTTTGATGCTATAATACTCAAAGACCAAATTTCATGAACACAGTTATCATGGTACTCAAATCATTTTATACTTTTCTAGGATTGATATGTGTGATGTGTTTTCATAATGTATCAATTGATATATTTAGATTTATGATTTAATATTATTTAATTAATAATTGACCTTAATATTCAATTTTAGTAAATTAAATATTGGTGGAAGTATTTCAAGAGAGATTACATAACTGTTTTATTATCTGTTTAGTGTTTTATCTTTTTATTTTTTATTCCACTAATAAACAACATTTATATTTCAAAAGTTATTATATGTGGGAAATTATTGGCTAGAATTTCATCTAGATAGTACATCATCAATTCCTTATATTACTAAATGTAATGTCAACTGATTTTGATGTATCATGTCTACAATCTATCTCTTGTAGTTTTTATACCACTATGGAATTTTACTTTCATATTTTCCCACATTTATTCCAATTTATGAAATTCTTCTAAAATCACTTAGGTGTAGTTGTTAGATAAAAATATAAGTTTCATATGATCATTTAAATGATCATTCTAGAGGATTAGACAAAAAGTCAATTTTTTTTATGATCACATGGATTGATAAACTAAAGTATGATGTGTAAAAAATAGTTTGTTGTGATCATTAAAACATGTTATTCTATAGGATTGAAAAATGTTATCTATAGTATAAGATAATAATCACCCTCATTTTGAAGATCAAAATCCAAAATACATTAAAATTTAATGATAAACCATCATTGAGGTTGATAATTATATTTATGTAATGTATATAACCAAGAAGACATATATTTTGTATTCTGTAATAATGTATAGAGTCTAATTACATATAAACTATTCCACATTATGAGAAACAATGTTTCATCTAAAATGTATAACATTAGATTATGAAAAATAAAGGGAAAATTCTGACTATAACCTATTAATTTAGTATTTTCATTGAAGTGTTTTGATTTTATGCTCCCCATTGAAAATTTTCTTCCCGTAAGTAAAATAATATGGTCCTAATAAATAGTTAGGAGTTGATTCTTCTTGTATTTAGTTTAACTAATGTTTAATTAGTGACGTAATCACCCAACCAAATTCTTATATATAATTTTGATATAATGTATGGTCAAATTATTTGATGATATATATTACAATAGATTTTGAAGAAAAAATACCATTAAATAATTTTCATTGAATTAAAACAACACCAATATAAGTATAATATGTGATAGAGTAATCAAATTTTCGAAGTGTAAAATTTAAAAAATAAATATATAACTCTATCAATTTCAAATATTTAATTCATGTTGATATTTTATGAAATTTTTCTTATTATTAGAAATATTTTATTTTATTGCTTTGTATTTTAAACATTTAGCTTATTAATGTTAAGATAATTTTATAATCTATAATTTTTAGATTCATTCCACTAAATTTTTATGATTTTTATTGTTCCTCACATTGAAATACTTTTTGTCCAAACATTCTCTCATTATCACTATAATTTAAAAATATAAACCAAAAATCCACTATAAAAATCATTTCTGTTAATGATAAATAAATGATTAAAGAGTATATAAATTATATAGAAAAATATTAATTATACAGTTGATTATTTTTACATCCATCACATTGAATACTTTTTATACTTTTCCATTTATCTAGATATCTCCATTGGGGGGACATATAAAATAGATTATACATAACATAATTATTCCATTAATCTTATATCATCTCCAAATTCATCAACCTAGCCATTAAAGAATTGATAGGTAATGAGAAAATGGTTTGTTTGAAATGAAAATCCAATATCCAAAAGCCTCCACCCATTTTACCCATGTCTCGTAAGAGATAAAAAGATGTAATTTCCAAAAGAAACAAATAATTTATTAGGTTGATAATATTCGATGTAAACGAATTGTGACAACCGAGATATGAATTACCCATTCTTCTTAAGAAAAAATCATTTCCTCATTGTGGGCAGGGTTGGTTGTCTACGTATTATTTAGAAATTATCTTATCCCAACCATTATTTAAGTTTTCATATATTGGTTATAAAATTTGGTTGAAGGTAATAAAATTCTAGTATAAATGGAGAAGGTAAAAATCAAATATCTGTGGGAATCAAAGTAATCTGTAATGAGAGAGATAGGGATTGACTCATTTGAGAAATGTTTCTATAAGTTTAATGAATTTCTCAATGGGTATGTTTAGGCGATGAGGACAAACAATCATTATAATCTCACTAATGGAAATTCTCTAGTTTTATAGAAATAAATACATTCATATGAAAAAGAGATTGTACATAATATCTAGAAAATGAATTCAATCATCGGAAATATGATGATGAACATGAATAATATTCATTATGATTCTAATTTTTAAAATATTAATGAATAGTACTACTAAAAATATCCCAAAATAATAAATAATGGTGTCTCAATATCACATAAGTTTTTTTTCTTTTTCAGTTGAAATAAATATAATTTACTTTATATGATTTTGGAACAAATAAGTATTTGGAAGGAATTATATTCACATCTAATTTTACAATATGGATAGTGTTATATGTATAGATTTTCGAATCAAGATTTTCATTGATTTAGAAATTGTTGTGTATAATGACGTTAGAATAAATAATTTCATTAATTTTATCAATTTACTTATTATCCATCTAATATTTATTTCTTAAAGGCACAATATCCTTTTTGTATTTACTTGAAAATTAATTAAAGTATCTAATTCCATACTGGTATTTTGGAGGATGCTTATGTTTCTAGGATTTCCTTAAATTTTTTCGTTCTTATAAAAATATATATAGTGTCATTTGATGATTTATTTTAGAAAATTTTATTTCTATTGTCTACTCCTTGGATGCCTTTAAAATGATTTCCCATTAACCATCTAGATGTTAGAGAACAATGTAAATATAAATAAAATATCTGAGTGGATAATGCATTCATTTAATCATATGAAAATTCCAAATCCTTTAAAATTATGATATTTTTTTCAATATTTTTTTCAATATTTTTTTTCAAAATTTTACCAAAATTCAATAATATAGTTATTTAATGTTATTATCCAAGTGTATAATTCATTTTGTTTATATTCACTGGTTGAATATTAAATTACTGTATTCTATATACCATTTTCCATATACATTGTGAATAATATAATCACTATATTCGAAAATAATTTTCAAAAAATTTGGTTAGAGGATCATTATTTAACTATTATTTATGAATTAGTTTTTAGGTCATCTTTTCATTGTTCATAATAGATTTTTTCAGAAGGACGTTTTGATGAAAAAATATAGAGAAATAACTCCTAGTTCACAAGTTCCATAAATTAATGTGTAGGTATGAGATTTATTATGTTTTAATAGTATTCATCTATCATTATGTAATTTTATATATCCTTAGATATCCTCTAGTCATTTATTATGTAGAGTATCAATTTGGATTTTTTTCAACATCTATTATATTTAGTCATAGAAATAAACATTCAAAGAAATCTAATGAAAATTAAAAACATAATGAGAGGTGTAATGTGATGATATGAGTTTATGTATATCACTACTCATGTCCGAGGATAGAATATTTAACAAGGAAATATTTAAAAAATTTGAAATATTCATAGGATTATTAGTTTTTATCGCCTTTATATAAATAAAATAAGGTCTTATATTTATTAAAAACTATAAAGTCCATGATAAATAAGAAATGATTCCATTAGTTTTATTGAATAGTGATAATAATTTTCATTAAAATTAGTGGAATATAATGAATTATTCTAAGAGAGATCAAAAAATAAAAGACATGTAGAGGATTAGAATTTGAAAACAATGATCTTCACAAATGGGGGAAGGATTTAATAAAAAACATCATATATATGTACTATCATATGTTAGGAAGCCTTTTCAAAATTATATAACACATAAGTGTTCTTTTGGATAAAAATTATTGGTTGCAGGTGAAATAATGAAGAATAATAGTATATCTTTTCTGGTTGGACATTTTTCTACTTTCCTTTTTTGAGATGTTATGATATAATATTTTTACGAGTAATAATTGATAATAATTACTTTTATTTGGGATAAAAATATAATTAAATATTTTTCAGAATCCTCCAGAGTGATCTTAATCATGTCAAAAATAAAACCTATTAAAAATGTTAATGACTGAATGAAATAAAATAATGTAAAAAAGAAAATTAATAAAAATATGGGAATTCATGAACACAAAAAATAATTTTGAGAATTAGTAATTCAGTAGATATATATGAAATAATCATTATGATAAATGGATTTTTGACTTATGGATTTATAACACCTATTAAGGTTAATATATTCTTAATATGAAAAGCCCATAAATCTATTCGATAAACAAGGAATATCTAGAGGACGACGGGTAAGGATATTCCATCTTTTAATTTATATATTCTAATAAACATATTAATGCATTTTAGTATTAATTACATTATTAAAATAAAAAATATAAATAAAAATAAATAAATAACTCTAGAAAGACAGAACTTAAGAACTGTAAAAGGGGTTTGGGATATGATGTCTGTACCACCTCCATTTTATATTGATTATCATTTCATATCCCTAGAACATATTTTTTCCATAACCCAAATAAATAGGAGGATAATAATAAAAAATCTAAATTGAAATGATATAAGCTATGTCCAATTTATAATAACATAATAATAGAATTATCCATATATCCTTTTTGATATAGAATCAGTAAAAAACATGTTTATATCCTTATAAATAATTTTATTAGAGATCAATAGAGGGAATGTCCCATTCAATAGGAATTATTTGACCAAATAATGGGGTATGTATGGTGTGAACATAATGGAATAGTTCCTTTTTATATATCTATGTAATAAATATATCAAAGGGTAACACATGAAGGAGTTAAAAATAAACACACTAAATCCAGGTAGTGATGATTTTTGTCTTTGTAAGAGAGTGGGAGGAGAATATCAAAGGGGTGTGTCATGATGATTGATATTATTCTCCGAAAAAACATTCTTTGGTCAAATTATGGTATCTCTATAATTCATTTGATCTATTTAGTCTATACATCTATCACACCACAATTTAATTTAGTTCCCATCATGTCTATATATATGGTCATGATTTTTACCATTGAGAAGTATAGAAATTTGGGTTTAAGACATTGTTTTTCATCATATGACTTTTATGTTACCATTTATGATATAATAAATTTATCTAATACAATTAATTAATTACTTTATTGCATTTGGAATTTATATATCTTGATGAATAATTTTATAAATTTGTTTGAGTAGTTAGGGAGATCCTTTATTGAGTTATTATATTTTAAGAGTACATGTTGAAATATTTAGCAAAACAAAATAAAATTAGGTCTAATATAATCATTATATTTCATATGTACTGATCTTATTCATGTAACCATTTATTCATCCATATTTAAGGTTAAAATATCCTTATTATAGTCTCCATGGTCTTTAAATATTTCCATACATATTATGGCCTGATCTGAGTGAAATTTTTGAAATAATTCTTAGTTGGTATGATTAATTATTCTTCAATTATTCCGTTTATCTTTATCCTTGATCATAAATTAAAATAAATGTTAAGATGATGAATTTGATTAAAAATTTAAAACCTGACTCTAGTATTATTCATGTAGTGTTTCAATAATTTCATTTATGTTCTACAGGTAATTAATTTTCATTTGTTGAAGTCAGTTCGGGAAGATTCCTTTCATAGCTTCTGAATCATATTTATTGAACATAATTTTCTCATTATATTCCAAATAGATATCTCATCCTAGTTTTTTGTGTCACATAAACAATCCTTCACTATAATTTTTTATCTCATGGGGGAAATTTCCTTATTTTTATTGTCTCATATCTACCATTCTATAGTCCTTTATTGAAATCACATAGGTATACATGTCTCTTAAAAAGATATATTCCATATGATAAAAACGTATTATTCTCGGGGATTATGTGTTTATTGTAAGACCCTAAAATCCTACCCATTTTGAAGATTTTTGAAATAATAATCAGATATAATTAATATTAAAAGAATCTAATATGTAATATAGATAATGGAGATATATAGAATAACCCAGGTGTTATAATATTCCTTGAGTGAGAGATAAATCATTCCTATGTAATACACGATTCTTATAATATTTATATTATTCTTATAGAATGTAATCTATTTAATTCTCCTATAAAATCTTCCTTAGTAAGCGATGAATATTATATGATTTAGTTTTGTTGATTAAAATATATGTTTTTATTCATTCTTGTTTTTTATTCAAAGGAACTATGGTTAGATCTTGTGGAAGATGTTTTTAATGTTTGTTTCCAATGTATTTGGATAAGTGTTTTCCCTATTGAAACTAAAAATATATAATAGATCAACATTATTTTTCATTTGAGAAAAATAATTGAATAAATAAATAATATTGAAATTGTTTTTTTATTGATACAGGTTGTAGTTTAATAAAAAATTATTTTTTTATGAAAAAAATAACTCATGTTTTTTATAAACCATTCCATGGATTATACTGATTTTATTAAAATAGCTTCATGGTATAAAACACTGGTGGTGAAATATGTTTTAAAAAAAATAATACCTCATGAAATATAATTTTTAACATCATAGTTTTAACATAATAATTCTATTTTCTTAAGATATGTTTTTTTTCGATTTGTAAAACCACAACACGGATAAAAAAAGACCTAGATTTAAAATGTGACTTTTAATGAATCTTATAGAAATGGAATCAATAGGGAAAAATAATTATAAACTTCTTCATTTTGTGTGTGATCAACAGATATGAAGAACCAAATTGTGGTGAACAATTTATATTGTAAAGGTTTTATAAATTATAAAATTTGATAAAATATAATAGTTGATATTGTTTCATGATATGCTAATAAATGATAAAATAATTATATTCCACATTAAATCACATATTTTAAAATATTATTTAAACCAAACTAAAATTATTTTTGTGGATATTATATTTATATTTAATAAATATTAAAAATGTGATATTAAATTAATTGATTTCTCACATTATTACTAATAAGTGTTTGTATGTATTTTAAATGAATAAATTTATTATTTTATAATTCATATATTTTAGAATAATGGATTTCATATATTTTTATATAAATAATTGAATATATATAATTTATATTTGTGACATAAATATATTGTGTTATATTTTTATGATAAAACATGTTCAACAATTAATTAATAGATTATAATTTTTTTAAAGTTTTAGGTTATGAAATGTTCATAAATACATATCAAATATTTAAATATATGATTTTTTAGTTATTTACATATTTAGAATTTGATTTAATTTCAAAATTGTAATTTTTTTATATTCTGAATATGTGTGTGTTTATGTTTAACCTTTTTAACCACTTTTATTAATATGATTCCACTAATTTAAGGAGTTATATTCTCGGCATGAAAAATGATTTAGTTTCATTCATCCAATAATATGATTTTTTATAATGTTTGGAACTAAAAAATTATTATTTATTATGATAAAAACATTATAAGTGTTAGGAAAATGTTTTAGTTAAGTTATCTCTGGAATATTGATCTATGGTTAATTGATCATTTAGTTATACTCTCCAATGGCTTGATATCTTACAAACTATTCACAAAAATTTTGTTTTCTATTCATATTATAATATATTATTTTTAGTATATTTTAGTTTAGTATGATTTTAATATCTTTATAGGAAATAGTATCAGGTACCTTATATATATATGAAACATATGGATAAGTATATATATAAATATGATTTTAATTTTAGATAACTAACAGAAATCCTTTTTTAAAAAAGTGTTATAAATTAATATGTTTAGAGAATTTTAATTTTGATAAAGGTATATGATAAGAAAAAATTAAAAGAATGCACACATTTAGGGAATATATCCATTAAGATGGTGAGATGCTTAAAATACCTTAAAAATATATTCTACAATATTCTTTTGAAAATAATCACATCCCAAGAACTCATTCATAAAAATGGGTAGGTCATCTAAATTTTGGGTTCCCATAGATTATCATGTTTAATGAAAATTTGGTATGGGCAATAGTTATAGGAAAAATTACACAAATTTAAATATAAATTGTATGCCAAAATTATATGGGTGACCCAAAAAGTACTATAGTCCAAATGAATGGAAGTAGGATAGTCTATATGATGGATTTATGAAATGTGTTATCCAATAAAATATCTAAGGGTTATATAATATATTATTGTTATAATGGAATAACTAAATAGATTTGTGATGAGAGAAGTACCAAAGAGATTCATAGAATAAAATAACATGGATCTCTTCATAATAATAGATATAATTGTAATTTTAAAAATTGGTTATTCATTCAGCGAGGTTTCATTTAATAAGATACTTCATTAAATAATTATAAAACATGTTAGTCATGTTTTAAATTTTTTTATTGTAGATAATATAAATTCATTATAATCAAAATTAACAATACGTTAAATCTCACATACTATGTTGTGAACAAACTCTAGCCTCCCCCAAATTGGGAAATTGATCTCTGATAACTCGTAACATTAATACACCTGAATTATTTAATTATTACACAAATATACTCATAATACAATCCCATAAGTTTGTGGGGGGCATAGTGTATTTGTGAAATTAGGTACATAGCATGTTAACTTGAATCACAGGTACAACAAAATTACTTAAAAAATAAAAAACATTCCCTTATATTCTAACAATTTACTAATTTAAAAATCCCAATCAGTTTATTTGTATCAATAATAGGGGGAGTGGGTGAATCCGTGATACTTTATCATTTATTATTCCATAAAACATCCTTCCCCACTTGTTATTTATTCTATTCCCTTCGGAAAAACTATTCAAGCACACATCCACATGAACATAAGTATTTACAGGGTTCGCTATTCAATAAGAATAGCTATATCCATGACATTTTTTACAAATAATCTAACTCCATAAAATCCCCTAGAAAGTAATACTGGGAATACAATGAGTAGGATATACCCTCTCACTCGTGTATCACTATGAAGAAAATATAATAGTGTGTGTGAACCCTGATAAAAAATATATGGTAATTCAACGTTTTTACAAAAAAACATGTATCATTTGGTTGTTCTCAATTGAAAAACAATTCAGCACTTTCTTACCTAGATTCAGGCAAGAAACTCATGAAATTATTAATGAAAACTCAATCCGATTTCTCAATTCAATATTTCCACTATTATTCTTCAAATAAAATAACCAAATTTAATTTCCCAATCTGATTTCCCAATCTGATGGATATAATTCCATCAGAATAAAATTCTGAAAAGCTAGAGAACTTCCTTCTTCAGTTTGGGAATACCAAAATGGAAATCCAAGATTCAATTAATGTAGACAAATATAATGACTTATGGAATACGATGAAAATCCAAATATGATAGACAAATGAATATGATGAATACTGAATATGATGAATAGATGAAAATAATATTGTGATATTTTATCACCTCCTTTCATTTATCTCTATAAAAACTTCTTTAGAAAATTAATCATATAGAAAACATTATTATGTTCAATAAAATTCATAGAATCTCTATCTATATGTGAATTGTACACCTAATGTTAGTAGGTAAAGAAAAAATGAATTACTTCTCCGTTTTATAGGATACCCATGGATGGTTTTGGTAGGAATCCCAATAAACATTCCCGCTCACCCAAATTTCTTGAGTTTTCTAATTTCCAAAAATTTATGTTGAATATTGATCTTTTCAACTCTTCAAAATGATTCATTATCCTCATTGAATCTTATATCATAATTAGTACATCTTTTGACATTGTTTTCAATCTCCCAGCTTGGTTTTGATTCTGAAATCTGATTTTATCAATCCTATTTTTTTCCTTTATTATAATTTCTGAATATAATGCTCTATACCAATTATATGTATTATTTATGATTCAATATCACTCTTGGAAACACATTCAACTATCATATTCAACTATTCTCTTGAACCATTTGAAACCTTCTTGGAAAATATAAAAATTAATTCAACCCATAAATGGTTTAATACATTGTGTATCAACTTATTTTCTTAAATTTCATCAAATAGTCTCATGAAATTCAATTTCTGAATACAATGGAATGTCAAGTCTAATCTGTAGATTCTTTCTCTCCTAAAAAAATACCAATTGATATCGTTTCCCCTTTTCCCATCAACTCTGATGATCTTTCCTTTTAGATTTTGGTCTTACTAAAAACCATCACCATCAGTTTATCACATTATCCACAAATGTTCTCAGTCTTTATGAATCTAACAAGATCAATATGAGGGCTTCATCAAACTTATTCATCATCAATATTTTACTTACATCATGACATTTTTAATGACATTGAATACATTTTAGATAAGATTCAACATCGTCTAATTTTTATTGGAATTTATTATACATTCTATTTCTTTCTATAACACCCGTCATCCACTATTAATCCTGGATATGATTTTGATGATTATTATTGGTCTATATATGATCCTGATTGAATTCAATCCATAGCAACCTTTTTTATTTTCCATCTAGATCCAATTAGTTGGATAAAATTGATAGCTTTTATTTCACTCCCCCATTATTTCATCAAGCTTGATCATATGTTATACTAATCAATTATCATTTATTAGAACTCAAATATCATCAAAGCATCTTCAAATTTAGTTATCATTGTCATGAAGACCCAGATTCTCCATCAATATGATCACTTATTCCATATAGGATATAGATTGGATCTAATAACTATTTACTTCCAGCAAGATGCATTCTAAATATGATCATATTTTTCACACCAACCTTCTCTTCCAGCTGGCATCACTAAATATGATTGACCATTTTGAACATTGTATGTCTGATTATTCGAATATGATGGTCTATCTGAATTTCACCAAATAAAAATGAGGTGATTTTCCCTTTCTTCATAAACTTGTTTGACAACAACAGACAACCCTTGAATACAAACACCTTCCTCGTCATATTGGTCCTAAAAATACCCCCCTATGGATGTTGTTTTCAACCAAAATTCATAAATCTCTAATGTTTGGATCGTCATAAAATTTAATTTTTATCAAAATTTCTAAGATAACATGAGCTAAATCATTATAGGACCCAAGAATCTTTGAAAGAAAAACCATTTTGTACAAAAGATGCGATTATTAATACTTCTTCAGCATTTCTTCCATTCTTTCTCAGCTTCTTCACTATTTTAAGAAAACAATAAATTTTTTTTCCTAAAATCACTCCACCAAAAATATTTATAATAGTTCACACACAATATAATTATGAAATTATATCTTACCCACAATTCCCTCTTATTACGTGTACTAAAAAATAGACTTACTAAAAAATTCTCCCCTTTGATAATAAAATCCAAAGGTACGATGAGAGAGGGTATAGAAACACATACCTCAACCATAATGAGAAAGATGTTGGAAGCCCATGGTCAACCTTAATTTCGAAATGGATTCCTTTGGAAATGGTTTTGTGAAAATGTCAACTACATGTATTAAAGGTTGGAATATACTCTAGCTTCAATTCATTATTTTCCAAATTCTCTTTGATGAATTGATATTTGATATCAATTTTTTTAATGGGAATTTTGAACTGGATCCCTAGTGAGATTTATTTTACTTTGATTGTAAAAAACCTAGAGTAAGGAAAACATCACTTCAACAAGTATGTCTTTAAATTTATTTTTCATCCAAAAAAGTTTATTAGTGGATTGAGTGGTAGCAAACATACTCACCATCATCCATACTGAGAGATACTATATTCTGTTTCTTTAAATTCTAAATAACAAAATTATTTCCTAGAATGAATAATCCACCAAAATTTGGATCATCTTTCTTCCAAATTTCTTTAACTATTGGAATCTAAATTCCCAAAAACATCAATTATTTCTGAGAATTCATACGTGATTCTGAATTTTATTTAACCTTTGATGTATTGTGGAATTATTTTTCTAGCAATTAAAAATGATTTTTTAGAGAACTCTGAAATATTGCACATATGTTAAGACTATAAAAAATGTCAGATCTTCAAGAAGTCAGAAACAATAAACTTTCAATTAGCTTCACAAATTCTTTATGATTAACATATTTTCCAGCTCCATTCATTTTTTACATTGTTCCCATTATAATTATTGTAGAAATATGTTTTTATTTTTCTAGGATGAACCACTTAAGATGATCCATATCATAATTTTATAGAGAAAGAAAAATATGTTCCATATTTTTTATAATTTGTAACACAGTATAGTATTTAATTTCCCCCATCAAGGAAATATCAAAAACATTTATCATCTCTTCATAAAATCTTTCACAACATCTTTCATCATTTCTATAAATTATAATTTCATCATGATAAGAAATTATGATGAGGGAATACACATTAATTTCTCTGAAAAAAAGATTTATATAAACTCTTCATTTCATAAACCCCATATTCCATAAGAATGAATTCAATTTTCAATACCATGGTATAGGAGCATGTTTTAGCCTGAAAAATTACTTCCTCAATATTCACACATATCATTCATCATTAAAAATAATAAATTCACAAGGTTGTTCAATTTAAACATCCAAATCAAGATCACCATTTCAGAGTATAGATTTAACATCCATTTGATGGATCATGAAATCTAGTTGTGCAATAATAGAGGGAAATATTATGATTGTTTCTAACCTTTCCACTAGAGAAAAGGATTAATTTAAATCAATAACTTTAATTTGTGAATAACCGTCACACACCATTATTTATTTTTTTCTTATCACTTACCTTCTTTATTCATTCTTTTTTTAGAAAACCAATTTTGTTTCAACAATATATTTTTTATGGCTTGGGTATGAGTTCCCATGTACCATTAATTTCAATCTGATCCAATCATTCATTCATGTGTTGAACCCATTTCGGATGATCAAAATCTTATTTCGCATCATTTGGCTCCACTTTTGAGTACAAGGAAGTATGTGTAACAATGTATGTTTTTCTTCTTGATTGAACCTTATCACATTGATCTGAAATTATATTCATTCTTACACTTACTTCTTTATGAAATGATGACATTTTGAGTATATTCCTCATCACTGGAAATAGTTGAGTTTGATTCCTCACATTGTGTAGGATTAAAATTGTCTGTATCCTTATCAGAACAGTTTTCAAAACACTATCTCTCAACATTCACATCTTTCTGAGTGTGTTTATTTTCATCTACCTTTTCAATTACAGTCACATAAACTGAATAAAAAATTATTCATGTTTCTTTGTCTAAACTATTATATCCTCTTCCTTCCAATGCATATCAAAGAAAAATTCCACCATAATTATTCTTCTCACACTTTCCAAAGTTACCACCTTTATTCTTTATAATACAAGGACTCTAAAAAACTCTTAATTATATCAATCCTGGGGTTTTACCATTAAAAAATTCATATAGAGTCAAAATAAATCACAGCATATTGAAACATCAGGTTTGAATATAAATAGTTGTAATTTTGGCTTGCCTCCAAAAGTAACAGGAAAGGCCATGCTCACGTAAAATTCTTCTTACTATTTCCACATAAATTATATTATTTCATTCAGAAATCCCATGTTATGGATGAGTGTATGGAAAAATATAATCATTAAAAATTCCTTGATTCCCCAAATAACATTCAAAATAATTACATTATTTTATAACCATTTTCCAATTTTCAATGCCTTCACAGAATACTCAAATTCCCATTCATATTTTATTTTGAAAATTTTATACACTCCCAAAGTTTCCGATTTATGTTTCATATACATAACTAATGTAATGAAATTAAAATAATTAATTAATTTTATGAAGTACTTATCAAAACGTGTATATTGTTTTCTTATTGTCACAAATATATCGAAACAAATATGCTCTTGGTGTTGTTTTGAACAAATATTATATTTCTTTTGTAAAATTTTTTCCATATTTCCATTATCAAAATTAGTGCTTCACTGATATCTTCTTCATAGAAAATAAAAAATGTCTCAAGCACTATCTCATTTTGATATTTTTCTCTGGTTTCATGAACACATGTGACCAAACCTTTTAGGTGACAATTGATTTTATTCTACCATACTCATGTTACCAGATTTGTGTATTTCACCGACATAAAAAATATTTCCTTTTATATGTTGGTCCCTTGAAACAATATTTTCATCTTCGTCAATTTTCACAAAAAAACCCATCTTTTCTAAAGATAAATTTGTTACCCTCATCAAAATATTTGGAAACATATAGAAAATTATGTTTCCTCCCATAAACATACAATGTTATTTTGGATATCATATTTTGTTTCACAATAATGGTTGATCCAACAAATTTTATTCTCGAGGATTAATCATTTACTAATGTCGTTATGACTTATATAAAATAATTAACATTATTCAACAATTTCATATATCCTATCAAATGAGAGGATCACCCACAATCAACAGTACATTGTTTTTTCTCTTTTTATAGGATTCAATGTAGTTTAAACAACAAGTGATTTTTCATATTTCTTTTATTCATTTCCTTTCATCTTATGAGTATTATTATGAATTAGTTGTTGTAATGGTGACAATACATGACATACTTTTGAAAGGTATCCATGTTGTTCACATCCTTCATATATAGCTTCCAATGATTGGTATCTATTACCAATTTTCAAACCAGCCAACTCAGATTTCTTCTTTTGATGTAATTGACTACCCATCAAACCATTACTGTCATAACATGTGGAGTAGTAGTAATGTTTTTGGTTAAACCAACACATACTAGCTATGTTCCCGAATACACCACAATACCAGTAGTATCTATTAAAATTTTATTTTCCTCTAAAACATACATAGAGACTGGAATTGTAAGTCTTTTTCTCAGAGTCCTTTATGTATTTCTTCTCTAAGACACAAACCTTTTGGTTTTCAATCTGAATCGTGCATTTTTTTACCATTATCAGACCAGAAGTATTATAAACTTCTCCTGATTCAGAATTTTCAGATTCAGGATTTTTAGAAACTTATGAATTCCTAAATTATTTGGTTTTGGTAACTTAGACAACTTTCACAACTTTCTTCTTTTCAAAAAAACTTCCATCTTTCTTCTAAGCCTTCTAAGGAATCATTTTTTGAACCCTATCAAGTTTCTTATTACAAGAACATTATCAAACTTCAAAGATAGAGTTTTTGAAGCTTTTATTCCTCATTTCAACTTTAGATAACCTTTGATGGAAATGTTCTAAAACGTATTCTTTTTCATTCAGCTTCACATCCAAATACTCATTATGATTCTTTTCTTCCTCACGAATTTTTTTCAAATCAACAATTTATTTTACCAGCTTCACCTTCTTGTCAGAAACATATTCTTAACATCTTGTTGGAGAACATTCCTCTTATAATATTTTTTATTGTTTTTCAATACATATGATATTTCTTAGAAATTATTTCATGTCTTCTTTCAAATGACATTCATGTTGAGTTTCTTATTCCATGGGTCTTCTATTTCCAAATTCTTCTTAATTAACTATTTTAATAAATGCATTATGAATACCATAATGAATTTTTCTTCAAATTCTATATCATTTCCTTCTTCTTATTCATGTTTAGAAAATAATCTTCTTCTTACAGATTTGACGAATTTCAAATATTTAACTATGAAAAAATGTTTTTCATTATCCCGTGTTTCTTCCATGATATTTTTGACTTCAAGTATTCTTCATAACTATCCTATAATTTCTTTATTCAAAGAAAATTGGCCAAAAATTTACCAATGACTCCATATTAATAGAATTTCTTGGGATGTTTCCTTTTAGATTTCTCTGTACCACATTTAAATTTTTATAGAACAAGGGTAATATTTCATAAAATATTTTAGAAACATCATTTTCAGAATTAGATTCACTTGATTCATCATCAATTAGAATATTATTTGAATTTCCTTTCATTGTAGCCATGAAATAAATTTCATTATGTACATTTGTTTTTCCATTCATAGTTTTCTTACTTATAATTTCATAAGTAATGAGAGTGATGTGCAAGTCATCAAGAGATACTGTTTCAAGATCTCTATCTTCTAATGAAAAATATTTTTCATCAATCTTGTCAGGATGGATTATCAAGATATTTTATACAAATTTAGAGTCTTATAACTTTTCAAAAAGATAAATTATAGTGCTAAAAATTTCAATTACCATTCTAACGAAGTCCACAACAGATTCATGCTGACCCATCTATAAATCTGTATACTTCATCCTCCATATTTTTAACTTTTCCTTTTTCACATTTTTATTACCTTCGTATATGTTTTTTAAATTTAACCCATATAAAAATAGCCATGGAAACAAGTTTAACCCTAAGGAATTCATTTTCAGAAAGTGATGATAAGAAATAATTCTTGGGCCTTCCATGATTCACATGATTATTAAAATCTATAGGTATAAGAGCATATTTTAGATGAATTGTAGGAAATCCATCTATTACAGCTTCAAGAACCTCATTGCCAATAGAAATAACATGAGTAAAAATTATATCTTTCTATAAATGATAATTATTTACGTCAAACACCAGAATACCTTTAATATTTAAAAAATTAAAATTCTCAACCAACACATAAAAAGTTAAGGTTATGTTCCCTCTCATATCAGTTAAAATATCCCAATCATTGTATATATATCACTGAGAGGGAGAGGGGGTGAATCAATGATACTTTTTTATATTCCCTTGAAACAACCTTTACCTCCAATTAATGATTTGATTCCTACTAGAAAACAAATCAAGCACACATCCACAAGAACACAAGTATTTACAAGTCTCACTATTCAATAAAAATATCTACATCCTTCGTATGGTTTGGAAATTATCCAACTCTAAAAAATCCACTAGAATGAAATCCTTGTAATATAAAAATTAGGACATACCCTTTCACTCATTTTGTACATTGAATACAATCCAAATGTGTGTGTGAAAACTCTAGGCACAAATAGGGTAATTCAGTGTTTTTCTAAAAAGCATTATATATGTGATTCGTTTCAATTTCTATATGTGTATTCAATTGAAAAAAAAACAACTCTTTCTTACCTAGAAGCTGGTAAGAACCTCCCGGACTTTGTAATGAAATATTTATTCAGATTTCTCAATCCAATCTTCCCACTTAGATTATTCAAATCTGATCTTCAAATCTGATTTCCTAATCTGATTCCTCAATCTAATAGATATAACTCTTTCAAAATAAAATCATGAAATATTAGAGCACATCATTCTTGAGTCTAGAAATCTCAATACGGAAATCCACCATCTGATTAATCTAGACCGATATAATGATCTACTGAATACGATGACACACTAAATATGATAGATAGCTGAATACGATGAATACTTAATATAATGAACCACTGAATAAAACATTGAGACCTATCTCATTTTCCTTCACTTATCTCCAATGAAAAATATTCATCAATTGATTAATATGGAAAACTATATTCTCTACCTCAAATTTCATTTCATTTCTATCTAACCATGAATAGTACACTCGATGTTAGTAGCTTGTGAAAGTATATGTTACTTCTCCCTTTTATAGATGACCCATGGATGGATTTGGAGGGAGTCCCAAAAAATTTTCTCCTCACCCAAATCACTCAAATTTTTACGATTCCATTAATTTAAGGTAAATATTGACCTTGTAAACTCTTCTCATTTATTCTAAATCCTTCTAGAATATTATATCATCTAAATATCTATTTTTGACTTTCTTTTAATCTCCTAGCTCAAATCTGATTCCTAAAATCAATTTTATCAATCCAATTCTATTCTTTCATTCTGATTACTAAGTCTGATGCTCTGTAATAATTACAAATATTCTTTACATTTTAGGATCCCTCTCAATAACACATTTTGAAATCTTCTTCAGCTATTCCCATGACTAAGTCGAAACCTTCTCAAAAATTAAACAATGCAATTCAACCCCTAAATGGTTTAATAGATTTTTGATCACCTTATTTTCAATACTTTCATCCATCAATATCAAGTAATTATTTCTCTAATTATGATGGCTGGATGATTCGGATCAGTAGATTATTTTTCTTTTTAATATGATACGAATTGAGAACCTTTTCTATTTTCGCATCAAATAAAATTATTTTCTTATTTTGGATTTTGGAGGGACTAAAAACCAAACCCTTTGGTTTCTCAAATTTTATATAAATGTTCTCGGCCTTTAGGAATCTAACAACCTCAATACAATGGCTTCATAAACTTTCTTCTTCTTCAATATTCTTCTTATGTCAAGACTTCCTAAATGAATTTGAATATATTTGAGATCATAATCAATATAAAATTATTTTAATTCGAAAGTATTATAAAATCCCATCCATTCAAAAACAAATATTGTTCCCAATTTCGTCTAGATATGATTATTATGAATCTGATTATTCTAAATATGATCCCGGATGAATACGATCTACATCACCCTTTTTTATTTTCCATCTAGATCTGATCATCGAAGATATAATTGATAGTTTCTCTTTCACTCCACCATTCTTTAATCTTCCATTCATCTAATATTCTAATACCATCTAATGATTTATGAAAACTCCAAGATCAACGACACATAGAAACTTTAATTATCATAGTCTTGAAAATGGAAATTCTCTAAAAATAGGATCATTTATTCCATACCAGATCTAGATAAAATACGATGACCATTTACATAAAAAAAGACGAGTTCTCAATACGATCGAATTTTCATTCCATCCTTCTCTACCATCCATCTTTACCGAATATGATGGAGCCTTTCAAACATTGTATGTATGATTATATGAATATGAAAGTCAGTCTAAATTTCCCTAAATTCAACATGATACAATTTTACATTTCTTCTTAAAAAAGTTTGACAAAAAAATACAACACATGAATAAAAACACTTTCCTTATTAGCTTGGTCCAAACACCAATAGTGCACAAGATAACCTATGAATGTACATAATAATATGGTGAGATATAATTCCTTGAAAGTGAATTATCTAAGAATAACATGATCAAAGTAATATATTTTAATCAAGAGGAATATAAAGGTGAAATAAAAAGAGTGATTATGATAAAATTTAATAGATAAACATGATATTACAAGATAACAATAATGAAACGTAGAAATTTGTAAAAAATATAAAATAAGACATCTTGGAGACAAGTTGAGTATAACTGCAGAGACATCATAACATAATGTCATTATGATAAATTCTAATTCACCAAAAATGGAATATTAGGAGATAAAATCATTACAAAATTCATTTGTGAGAAATATAATTTTTACCATCTATCAAATTCATATTTTGTATAATAATTTGGGTGCTACATAGATCATACGACATATAAGGAATTTCATAAAATTTAACCCAATGAGTGAGGATTCTATGTCATATACATGAATTTTACCAATCAGTCACAAATAAGTATAACTTTGTGAATACACTTGAGGGGAAATGGTGAAGATTATTCACTATAAAAATGCTTCGAATGGAAAATTAAAAGATGATTTCTAAAACATAATAGGTCTATATAAAGGTTTATGAGGGGTGAATGAATGTGAAGGATGATATTTCTTTAAAAGGAAATAATAATTATGTTAAAGGGAAATATTAAAACACATTTGAATATGTAAAAATCGACATCAAAAGGTTTTAGTAAAAATAATTTTCATGAAAAAATAATACAGAGTCCCTCACCTTGGGAGTGTGATTTTGAAATCTTGGGCTGACCACCTTAGTATAATTGGAACAACATGGGAGGGATTCAGAGAGGGATAGGGATATTAAATTAGACCCCAATGGATTCTGAGTGATGTGGTGTGAGATGATGGGTGGGTTTTTATAAAATAAGAGGGAGAAATCATTATTAATTTCTATCCAATGGTTTGGAACTCTATATGATTATATAATTAAAACCCAAACCACCTTATTGATTTTCTTGGATTAATTATACCAAATTAAAGGGGGTTTCAATATTTTATATCTAAAAGATAAAAATACGTAAAATATTACCCTTAGTTTTGTGGAATTGAGTTTGGTTTATAAATAATTTATTTTAAATCCATAAAATATAATATACGATTTTGAGGATCCATTAAGTGTTCATTAAAAAAATCAAATAACTTAAAAACATATTATTTTAATGGGGAAATTTTATTTGGTCTTGTAATCACATTATACTATTTATTAAATCATTTTTGGGTATTATTAGGTTATAATAAGTAACATATATTTATACTTTTTTTAATTTTTACCCATGAGTTCAATTGTGTCTGAAAACACTGAAAAATTCACCAATAGGAAAATTTTGATGTGATGATTTCAAAATAATATTTATAATTCTAAAATAAGCCTCAATATATTATATGTTTTACTTTTAAATAAAAATACTCAATTATTTTTAAATATTTGTTTTGATGACAATAATTTTTTTGAGACTTATAAATATTATAACTCCAATCATTAAATTATAATATATTTTTTATGAAATTAAATATTAGTTAATAGTAATATTATTTGGAATACAATTTCTTTAATATTATTTGCATTTTTATTACAATTGATAATAATTAAATCCATATATTTTCAAAATAAGTATTGTCTCTCCTTATAAAAATATATTTTTCATTAACTCATTTATAATTATAAATATAATGTATCAATGAAAAGTGATAAACATTATTATTATTTAATTATAATAAAAATGTAATAAAATCATACTTACTAGGGTCTAGACACATAACCCCTTATTAAACCAACTTACACCCTAAGGTTAAGGTGTGTGATGGTGGGGATTTAATGGGGTTGTTCGACGAACATGGTTTGAGTCATGATCACTATTGTCATGAAATTATCCGATAAATAGTTTTGTTAATACTTAAATTTGTTGGATCTTTTCTTGCGATTAATCAAGGGAAAATCATAATGATTATATCTCCCTTGTAAGATCCAATAAATATTATTAATAGGGTATAATCCTACTTTTTGTTCCCATTATGACTTTTGTATGTGTAAAAAAGTATTTTTAATAACACATAATATATTAATGTTAATATTTATTTTACAATGTATATTTATCAATTATAATGATGTTTAACAATCTTTCAGATTTGATAGGCTATATTTAATAATTTTCTAAAGTACCAATGTAGTTCTTGCTTTTTCTATCACTATAACACTTAAAAAAAAATTATACAAAAGGAATTTAATTTGTAAAATTTTGTGTTATTAAATGATATGAACTATGGAATACCTAAGGCCATTTGTAATTTTCAATCGTTGGAAATATGTTCTTGGGAATAAAATCAAAATATATTGATATTATATTCCCAAATATATAAGATTCAACACACAACAAAATTATATCAATATGCGTTCAAGGTAAATCATGAATTTCAAAATATATGAACAGAAAAATATATACAAAATTGTATGAAACCAAATTAATTATAAAGGAATAAACATCATGAAAAAATTAAAACAAAAAAATATAACAGAACCTAAACACTCGAATAGGTGACTTGTAATGCTCATAAAATTCTAAAAATCCAAAATAAAACTGAAATACCAATTATCATTATTCACATGACTCCAATTTTTGTATCAATCCATAACCCAAACATGATGTATGATTATCAAACGAAGATAATTATCTAAGAAGATGTTTCTCATGATCAAAAACTCGAATATTCAATAATCCACTCAGTCTACACACACCAAGTTTTTCATGTAGGGTGTGAGCATAATAACTCAATAAGATGTCATTAAATATTTAATGAATTTATATTTTCCAAAAAAATTAGTACAATAGATTGAAAATTAATAATTTAAAATATGACTCTTTTTTTCATAAATAAAGATTATGAACATCTCAAAAAACTTAATAGAAGAAGAAATGTTTTTTTAATAATTATTAAACTTCTTTAACATTTCAGCTAAAAACATACCTTTGAAATCACATAATAAAAACCATTTACTTATAAACATTTTAATAATAACAAAAAATATTGAATATAGGATGAAAAACTGAATAATTGAACCAAAATATACTGTGTATAATAAAATTGGTAGTATGGTTAATGTTTTATCCTAAAAGGAAATAAAACACTAATAAAGGAAAAGTGTAAAACGATATAGATAAATGAAGGAAAATTAAAGTGTATAAAATCGAGGGAAACTCTTAAAAATATATTGATATGTTCCTAGATGTACTCAGGTTGAATAATATAATTTCCAAGCTTTGTATAAACTATCTATAACTAATTGAATTCTCTAAGAAAGCCTCATCAGTGTAAATCCCACATGGACTCTAATAGAAAAGGGGATTTAGTTAGAATCATCACGATAAGGGATTAATTATCTCTCAATCTCTCAATAAGATGCATAGGAACCCTAATACATGTACCAAAAATCCTTTCATTTCCAAACAAATATATATATATATATATAAATAGTTAGTTAGGAATATATATATATATATATGCATTCCAAAATAATATATAGAAATTGATACCTACACCCATATATATAAATATTATTTGGTACCCCAATTTAATATCAGGTGACATTTGAAACAACATTTGAAACATAGGAGAAAACCATCCTTTTAAACCAACATAACATACAAAACCATAAACCATAAATCACAACATCAATGTACAATTAAAAAAACTCTATTAACCTGAATTTATAATTAACAACAAAATACCATTTCAAAACATACTTAGAAGTCCATTTAAAATAAAATCACAATAAAAACTCCCTACTACCCATGGAAATCCACTTCTAATTGAATGATACCCTTTTGAAATATTGATCTCTATTTGAAACCATATCTTATTAAATTAATAAAATACATAACATGCATAAATTATAAATAACATCATTTTATAATCCAAACAATACCAAGGATTGTTATGAAAAACATAAAATCATTGAAACAGATATTTGGAACAAGTGTAGCTGTAATAAATTCATAAAAAAGAGAAGATTCCAAGATGAAGTCTTCCTACCTTAGGAAATGATACCAAAAATATATTGAACCAATAAAACATATAGTTTATCCAATATCCCATTATGGTAATGGAAAAAATAATGAAAGTTTAATAAAGGTAAAAAAATAAAAAAAGGATGAACTTTGAATAAAACTAAAAAAATCAAAGTATGAACCTCAAGATAAAAAGGGAAAAGGGGGAGAAGACATACCATGGTGTTCATAGGGATGATTCAAATTAATGGTAGGATAGGAGGGGAGAGGAGTGTTTAATTTAATAGGTGTACGATAGACATTTCACATTTTTAAATTTCAAGGTCGAACACATGGTTTAACCAGACAATTTACCAATCTATATAAAAGCATGCTGCCCCCATTTGAAAAACAAGGATAAATTCTTGGTTTTCATATATGGTTTGGAAAACCATGTTTCAAAAATTATTAATGATTATAATAAAAATTTAAGGTCACTAAAAAAGTTTTCTCATGGTTATTACTAAATTTGATAATAACTGTTCACTCTATCCTGAAACACAAAAATATTTAATGTATGCTTGATTTCTACAAGAAAATATAGTTAAAAATTATTACCAATAAATACATAAAGTAAATAGGAAATTTAATGGTGTGGGGAGAACTAATGAAAATATTAATTAAAGAAACATCTAGGAATAATAATGATTAAAAATAGTTCTCAGGAATGATGAAAATGATTATGTGTTTGAGTATTCCCTCCCTAAAAAACATGTGAATCAACCCATTAAATGGAAATAGATTCCTAAAAAATCCTGAAAATGAGGATATTAATTTACCTAATCAATTGATTTTATCCATGGGACATAATTTTAATAAACACCATGATACTATTAATGTATTTAATATAATATGAGAACCTAAAGTGGCACTATAAAATACAAGAAAGACATGAGTGATAAAATGTTTGTATGTAATTTTTAAGATGTAAAGTTACTAAAACAACTTGGTTCCCCAATGATGTACGCAATATGATTTGTTAAACCATTGACTTAGTGATGTTGGAGTCTTCATTAACTCTATATCTAGATTTGGACTTAATTCCCAAAAAAACATATATCATCAAAAAAATTATTATTAATTACAATTTGAATGAGTTTAATAAATTTTTACATAATTTCAAAAATATAAAGTAAATAACTAAGATTAATTTCAAATTCCCAAGTTATAGTTAATTGGAGAAAAAATATAGGATTATTATTTTACTGTAAAAGAAGAAGAAAATTATTGGAGTGTCAAATAGTCAAATCTGGTCATTTAAAACTAAATTATGTGTTTAGAATAAGGTGAAATGTAACCATTTTGATAAGATTTAACATCAGATATATTATTTAATTGAATAAAAAAATGGATATCTGATTCTATATAGCATTCCCATGTATTTTATTAAATTTATAGAAATATATTGTAGTATTTAATGTTATATATGATACCATCAATATAAAAATAAATTATCATGAATACGTATGAGAGTCCAACATTAAGAAATAAATCAACATATGAAAATTATTTAAACAACTATATTGATATTAAATATAAGGTATAAATAAAATGAAAAATATTACTTCAATATTGATTCATTTTAAAATTATAAACAATATGGGAATTTATCATCTTTATATTCTCATATGAGATGATATAATTTATTTTTATTTTTTTTATTGAAATTAAATATTTCTTTTATATTCATGGATTATGATTTGATCGATTATAAAACATGGTTTGAAAATAATGGATAAATAGTATTTTATCTAGGATAAACAAGTTTTAACCACTTTTTTGGTTAAAATATGGTATAAAAAATTATCATCACCTATTAGTGGTATATATTAATAAATAAGGGTTTTTGGGGAATGATATTTTCCCTACACACATAATATAAAATAAGATATAAGGATAATAATAGTTTATTTGTAGAATATTTACACTAAATAAAAAAGTCTTATTTTATTTGATTTAATTTTATTTATGTCTTAGAAAAATTGTTGGCGAAAATATAATTTTTAAAAAACTATTGGGAATATATTTAACTCATACTAGTTTGAAATATAAATATTAAAATATTATACTTTTCTTATTAAATTTCATAGACACTTTATACTCTAAATGATGTTAGGGAAATATTTATATTGATAAAATTCGTCTAATGTGTCATATTTATATTTTTTACCAAATCATATCATGGAAATTTTTTAGTTTTATGGAAAATTCACTTGTGATGATATTATATAAAATAGAAAATATCAATGTATTTAAAAGAAAAAACTCATTAATATCATCCATATATCAATAATTATCTATGTTTTTAATAAATCCAACTATTGGGTTTTATTTATTGGTAACCAATATACAAAATTCTAACAATAAACCATTAGAGGTGTCCAGAAATAGATAGGATAAGATGGTAACCTGTCAACATAGCCTATCCTGACATAGTTTAAAGGCCGTTCCTAATCCCCATGGGTTGGAGACCAGCCCTGACATTATTCAAAAAAATGTGCGAATAAATTTTACACAAACAATATCATCAAAAGATAACAATTATATATGGATACAAAAGGAACTCTACAAGGAGATGTGTACCATAAGTCAAACAGGTATGCAACCCCAATGTACTATAAAAAAGTAACAGCAATCATGCAGATAAAAAAACCCAAGTCACAAAAGAACAAAATATCCATGTCTATAGATGAACATATAGAACCACCTCTAAGTGGTTCTTTACCCTTTCTTAAACCTTGAATGAAATAATATCTAATCACTCAAAGGCATAGGTAGATTATGAGTTAAAATACTAGTAGGGTTTCACAAAGTATTCCATAAAAGATGCCAATATCAATTTAGTGAGATAAATTTCTTTAAGTTATTTAAATAAATATGTTTTTAATTTAAATAGAATCTTTTAATAAACCATGAATTACAATTCAAAAGATTGATATATATTTGGAAACCTTGATTCACATTTAAAAATGATGGAAATACATTCATAAATGGTTATTTTCATAAAGGGGTTAAAGAAACACTTATATATTATATAGTTTATATAAATTCCCAAGGCATGTAAATTTTTTTCAAAAATGGAATACATTTATATCCCATATATAAATGAGTAATAAATATGGTAATCTGATAAAATGTGAATAGTTATAGTTTATGGGATTCTCACACGGTCATGTGATGAACCACGATGTGTACAAACATCCATTGGTAATGGAATGGGAGTACACATATTTGTCCCCATGGGGAAGAAATATGTGATAGAAAATATTTTTCTACTGTTGTAAGGAATCAATCAATTTCTATGGAAATTCAAACCTAGAATGTTTGTGCCAATAACTCACTAACTACCTAGGATTTCATGTTCTCCCGTACAATTCAATGATGGGAATTTTTTAAACAAAAAATAAAATAAAATTCAGTCCCTTTCCCTCATTTTAAAAATTCCAATTAAAATTTTAGAAAACAAAATGGTTTTTCATAAAAACAAATTTATTTTTCCAAGATAAAACATTAATGTTTCCAAAAAAAATAAGGAATTTTTATCTTATAAGAATTTGAAATCTATTGACAATTAAATTTCACAATTCACATTCATAATTAAATTCAATAATTTAGTTTCAAATAATTTCTATAAATTTCACAAAACCCCATAATTTAATGTAATTATGGTTTTTCACTAGTACCTAATCAAATCCATTCAATAATTAAAATTAAATAAATTTAAATATCATCGATTTACATAAATACATCCTAATTAAATGGAATTGGTGGTTTTATATTTTCATGCCAAAAACCCCTTTTTTAAACCGTAATTCAATGGAAATGGGTTTTTTAACTAACCCATTAATATCTATTTAAACAAAATCCAATATTTGAATATAAATTAAACAATTGATAATAAAAAATGTAATTTAGGGTTAATAAAAACTGGGCATCATGAGAAAACCACCTACCTCAGGATAGACCTATCTCTCAACGCCAAATCCTAATCATGATATCTCAATAAAAAAAGATGATCACATAAACATGGAGTCAAACCATGGTTAATGATCCCAAAACAGAGAGTATTAGATCCAAAAAAACCACATTGGGATCCATGAAACCCATGGGAGGAGAAGAGATATCATGTGAGATATAAATCAGGTTTCGAAAACTTATAAGGATAAGATCAAACGACATTACTCAAGAATTTTATAAAATTTAGGAGGGGACTAAGGGGCCAAGAAGTGCTCTTGGTGCTCATGATGAAGAATGATTTTACTAGTTTTTGTCAAGGTCATTCTATAACCTAAAATGGCGTGTTACTGATATTTAAGATGGATTTTATAATTAATGAAATCCCGTTCTTGGTTAGCTCGGTGGAGCCACTTGGTTTGAAACACTATGAATAATCACCACTAATCAGTTTAAATTTGTCACAATGTTTCTTTTAATAGGGAGAAAATTTGAATAATTGTGAAAAAACAATGCAAAATCCAACAAAACATGAGTTTTATGGTTTTATCTAAGAGGTTTCATAGTTTGGGAACGTAGTGTATCACCCATGCACAAGCCTAGAAAATTGATTTTTTTCTTAAATTTAATCTGAAACATCCCAAAAAGAAACCCAAAAAATGATAATAAAATGTGGTGTTTTGGAATTACTCAAATCAGTAATAGGATGTTACAAACCACCCACTATGTATTCTTTCAATTCCCAGAAATCCTACCTAAAAGCTTCCATTCAAAAAAGATGATACCAATCCCATTTCATCATTTCATTTATCTCCTATGTCTCATGATTATCAGAACGTTTCTATAATACAACTTGAACCATAGGTATCTTCCTCCCTCAATGTTACATAGATTTAGAATCAACTATCAAAACTCATTATTGACTCAAGGATACATTAGGATGAACTTCAAAATTTGATCATTTCAGAACATGAGATGGATCCAATAGATAATTCTGTTAATATGATACATGTAGTACATATGTATCAATGTTAGCTATGGTGGAAGTGTTATATGGTAAGCCACATTCCCTTCCTACTTAATAACCTCAAACGTTCCCACAAAACAATTAGTATGTATCCCTTTCTTACCATGCTATCAATGACCTAACTGGGGTGAAAATTTCATGAACACCTGATCACTGACTAAAAAATCCAATGGCATGTGACGAAGATCATAATATAACTTATACCGACTCTATGCCGTCAACATCCTCTGATGAATCAACTGAATCATTGGTGTCATCACTTTAACCAAACAATGTCCAACGAATGAACTTTAACCAACATAACACAACAACGATCTACAAGGGTAGCCATACATGGCCTCCAAAGAATCCACTTTGATCATGGGATGGTATCTAGTGTCATAATAAAACTCAATAGTCTCCAAATGATCATCATAACATCCAAAAAAGTCAATAACTCGAGCCCAATGAATATCCTCAAGAATATGAAAATCTTTTTTTCTATCCATCAGACAGATGATGGTATGCCACACACAAATAAATGTTATATCACAAAGCCTTATGATGGAATATCCAAGAAACGAGAAGTGAACCGAGGATCCCTATCAAAGGCTATATAATATGGAACTCTATCAAATTGAACAATCTAATTCACATAGATATTATTTAAATAATTAACTTTCTGGTATCATGAGTAGGTAAAAAGTGATCATATTTCCATTATCGATCGATCACAAAACAAATCACATTATTAATTCTATGGTATTGTGAAAACCCAACCACAAAGTCCATAGATATATCATACCACTTAAAAATAGGCACTAGATATGGATGAAGAAGACATGCAGGATTCTAGTGATCGACCTTAACCTGTTGGCACACACAATAACGAGAGTCAAAATAGGTAATGTCCCAACTTATACCTAACCACCAGAATTTTCGCCATATGTCACAAAAAATAATAGCGGTTCTTAGATGAAAAACCCATTGGGAGTTATAAAAAATCCCCATAATATATTTACCCATCAATAATGACACATCAATTTGATTCTAATATCATAAAATGACCTCTTTAGAGAATAAGAAGTCAGCAACAACCCCCACCATAAAGAGAGTCTCTTGTTCTAAGGAACTCATTGTCAAAATGATATTCTTGAATAATCATCTGAACAAGAGAAGATATAAACTAACCAATGTACAATGAAACCTCAGTTCCTGATTTCAATAATTCAATATGAAACTTTACAAAGAGATCCATTAAGTTCCACTCTTCTAAAGATTCATTTTTTTCATCGGTCAAAAGTTTCCAAATCAAAAAATTTGTGATGACATTCCCTTTCCCAAATTTAAAAGTAATGTAAATGTCTAATGATTTTAGTTGTTCCCCCAAACTCCTTTAGTGGAGATTAAATTATTTGGAGAGAAGATATAATAAAAGATCTTATGGTATAAAAATGGTAAAACATTCCCAATAGGTAATTCAACCAACTCTTAAGTGCATGAATCATTAATGAAGATCAATGTCAGGGGTCAGATAATTATTCTTTTGTGGCTCAAGATTTCATGACCCATAAGCTGCAAATTTATCTCATTTCATAATAACGCATCAAAAACCTAAACCTAATGCATTACAAAAGACCACGTAGCCTTAATCAGCCTATGGACGATCAACAACAGAACATTAGTGAAGAGACAATTCATCCAAACAAAATTACTCTAAATATTTTCATCCTAAGAAAACTACACTCCTTTATGAGTTAGAGAAGTCATATGAGAAGCTGATTGTGAGAATTACTTAATGATCCAGTGATATTTCCCAAAAATTAATAATATTCTCTGAATCTGGAAAACATGTCATCATTTTTATGATGTCTTAATATATTTTACCTTCTTAGGATCAATAGATATCACATGTTCCGACACCACTCATCCCATGAATTTTACATCCTAAATCTAGAAATAACATTTTGAAAGCATGACATAAAGTTGTTAATTTCTTAGACAACCTGACATTTTCCTCAAATGACGGATATCTACCTCCTCATACATAGAGTAATCAAGTATTCAAATCACAAAGTCTACCACAATGGTATCCAAATACTGATGAATTTTGTTTTTCATTAAATCCATTAATACTATATTAGAATTGCTTAGACAAAAGTGTATTACAAGATACTCATAATGTTTGTACATTCTTTGAATGGAGAATTTCAGAATTTCATATTTCTTTATCCCCAAATAATGGTAACCAGATCAATTTAAGATATTTGAGAACCACATAACCCATTTCAACTGATCAAATATATCATCAATCTCTAGAAATGCAGACTTGTTCATTACCGTCACTTGATTAAGCATTCAATAATTAACACATAGGTTAGATGAACCATTATCTTTCATGGAAAATAGAAATGGTCCCTCCCAAGATGAAACACAGTAGAATATTAATCCTTTCTCTAGATGGTTATCAAACTAATAATAAAATCTTTTAGTATAGTTGGTTCTATGTTGTAAGAAATAATATAAAATTGTTGACTACTAGGAACTAAATCAATAGAATACTATACCTCTCTTAATTGTGGAAAACTAAACATGTCAGAATGAAACAAATTAGGAAACTTAGAAAAACTAGAGGGAGATCACTGCTAAAATAATAACACACCCGATCAAAAACAAACATTGATATTATTTTCCCCAACCCAGGATATGTTGTATCACTACTCGACCTTGGGTCCCATTATCCTTGAATGGCATGGAACACACCATTTGGTATGGTAATTAAGACCCATCAAAGATAACATTCAATATGGCCTTTATTGGAAATGATGTAATTCATTCCGAATAAGAAATCAAGCGGTATCATTTTGAGAACCAAAAAAACCATGAAATCTTGACATCTGATAGAGAGAAGACACAAGTGGAACTAATAAGACCCTTATCTCTACTCTTAATAATGTATGTTGTAATATACATAAAAAAAAGATAAAATATCCATAGGAATATTCAACAAATTAACAATACGGGTTGAAATAAACAAATGAGATGCACCAAAATCAAATAAAGTAGTCGCTAATGATGATGCTATAGTGATGGTACCTCTTACAGTTTCTAGACCTGTATCAGATTTGTTTGGAGACCCTTTAACTTTGTTAGGGATCATTTCTTAAGATTCCTATTACTAGAAACTTTCATACATGAAGCATCTTATTCACAATAGTTTTAAGAGGAGCTGATGGACCCATCCAACCATGAGGAGTGGAGTAAACATTGAGGAATTTTGGTCGATGACATGAGTTTCCAAAAGAACTGAATACCTTGCGTGCCTCAGTGAAACCCCTCATTGAATTTACTATCTTTCCACATTTTTAGTAAGTCAATATCACACTTCTAGGCATTTTAGGCGGTCTAAAAGACCCTACTATTGAGAACGTCCATGAAAATTATCACGAATTCATTTTTCTTCAAAGGAACTAATACTACCACTAGGAGTGAAATAAAATCACGATAACCCTAAAATTCCATCAATTTCCATTTCATCCAACAATGATCTATCCCGAACAGTAGAAAAAGAATGCAGTTTCAACAAGAACACTTAGAACCAACATAATTAAAAAGTCCCAAAATCGACCCTTTGATCCTTCATTTTCTCATTCAAAACTATATTTGGTGTGAAATGAAAAAGCTTATCAAAATGGGTCTCATACAATATCATGGTCCTATGAGCCTACTCATGTTTTAAAATCTTCAGATATTTGGACAACATCATATACTTTGGAAAGAAAATGTAAGTGAAAGGATCTTTGAAGTCTTTCCACTCAAATACCTCATACCTCTTTGTCATCACTACAGTGTCCCACCATATAAATCTTGGTACCTTCTATATGAAGGTGGAACTCGACTCATTAATTTCATCAGGTGTTTCTAGGAATCCCAGAATACATTCCTTCCTAACCAACCTTTACTCAGCCTATTTAGGATTATTTGGTCCTTTGAATTATGACATATTATTGAAAATAAATTTTTGAGAACCTTCATGAATAAAATATGTTTGAGGTTCGATAGCTTGTTCTTGAACAGTAACCAATGGTGGTGCTTGTCCCAAATCATTAATAGTACATACAATCAGCTCAATTAGGATCAGGTGTAGAGGAGGATTTTCTTACTATGGATCAATAGATTCTTCCTCCAAGTTTTGAATCTAGCATCTGGTAAGATGAATGATGAAACAAAACATCAATAGAAAACAAATAAGACATATGATTGACACTCAAATTGAGAAAGAAGGGAAAATTTCCTAATAGATAGACAACATGATTTGGATATCACTATACCAAAATAAGAATTAGGTAAAATAATATAAGTAATATTTAATAAGTCTTCCTATAACAACCCTTAGTGACTTAACATTATCTATGGTGAGATATGGCCAGACAATCAGTCATAAATACCTCATAAGTCCCAAAAAGATTTTACAAATCATACAAATTTCAAGGAAATATTCCAAACTTCCCTCTGATAAGACTTCTTCATGAATCATGTCAGGTACCCTGGTAACCCAATAACCAATATGGAATTGACAAGGGCCAAGGGGCATTCCCAATCACCATGTGTTGGATACAATCACCTTACATCATAAAAAAATAATGTGGTGACAAATTTTCCACTAATAGTGCTAAAAATAGAAAGTTAGTATTTATACAAAAGAAAAACCACTGGGAGATGTGTGTCAAAATTCAAATGGGAATGAAATACCATATCACTAATGAATATTACCCTAAAATAGAAAGATATGTTGTCCATGTACTAATGACAACAACTATCCTTGTACATAGATCAACTGCTTGAACCACCTCTAAGTGGTGCTTTACCCATACTCATATCTAGAAGGATATAATATAAAAACACCCAGAGGCACATATAGGGTGTGAGACAAATTTCTATTAGGGTAAAAAAATGATTCCATAACATGTTTCCAATATAAAATTATAAAAATAATGTTGTTTCAATTTTTCAAATAAAATGGTTTTGCTTTTTAAGAGGATATTTCAACAAATCATGCTATACATTTCAAGAGATGTAAATAGATTAACAAATCATGCTTTATAATTCAAATTGATAGAAATAATTTCACAATTGGTTCTTTTGAAAAATGGATCAAACAAACATTTTAATATAAAATAGTTTATATAAATTTACAATACATGTAAAAGAGTTTTTAAAAATTTCATACATTTATATCTCATATATTAAAAAGAGAGAAACATGGTCATATTCTAAGAGGTATGATTGTTCTAGGTTTTGGGATCCTCACACACTCATGTGATAAACCGCAATGTGTACCCTTGTCCCTCAAAAATGGTATCATTTGACTTGTCTATGTTCCAATGAAGATAAAATATTGGATAACTTATATTTTTTAGTCTTTTAAGGAGTTAATCCATTTATTGGGAAATACCAACCTTGCGTGTTTTTTCCAATAACACACTAACTATGTTGGATTTCATGTTATCTAGTACAAATAAATTATGAGAAATTAAATTTAAGAAACCACAAAATAAAATCATCTCTCATTCCCCCATTTAAAAAAAATACAATTTATATTTAAAACAAAATCATGTTTGTTATTAAAAAACTAGTGTTTTGAAAGAAAAAAACATAAGATTTCAATCAGTACAATTTTAATCGATTTTTCAAAAATATGAATCTAAAATCAATTCACAATTCAATTTCCATATTCACATTCTAAATAAATTTTACAAATTTAGTTTTAAACCATTTTAATTAATTTTACAATAAACCCCTAATCCAATGGAATTTGGTATTTTCACAATTTTTATATCTAATCTATTCCAATATTTTTTTTAAAATTTCAATGATTTCCATAAATGAATCCAAATTCATTTGAATTGGGTGTTGTAAAGATTCATTCCATAACCCCATGTTTAAGACGCCAATTCATTGGAATTGAGTTTTTTGAAAAAAAAATCTATTTAATCAAAATAAAATAATTGAATTTAATTCGAACAATTGCTAGTAAAAAAAATAAATTTTGGATTATCATACATTGTACATCCTGAGGGAACCACCTACCTCTGGATCAATGGATCTGGCAAGGCCAAACCCAAATCAAGGATTTTCAATGAAGAATGATGATCATGGAACCTAGGAATAAATCCTATGTTAATGATTCAAAAACAGATGGAATTAGATACATAAATCAACATGGAGATCAATGAAACCCTAGGTAGGAGGAGGGAGATCGCGGGAGATAGATATCGGGGTGAGGAAACTAATCGAGAGAAGATCGAATGGAACTAATAAAGCATAGATTCATATCCGAGAGGGACCTTAGGGACTATGATCTAATCCTGGATGATATTAAGGTACTAAATAGACCATGGGTCCTTACTAAGTCCATCCAACACCTAAAATGGGGGGGGGTCATGATTTTTAAGATGGATTTTTTTATTAATGAAATAACATCCATGGTTGGATGGGTGGAGCCACACTGTTTGACAAATTGTGTAGAAAAACCATGTAAATTTTTTAAATAGGCTACATGGTGTCTACTAAGTGGGTTTATGGTATTACTAATCATGAACCAATAGTGAATAATCCCACAACCATGGGTTTCAGTGTTTTCTCTAAGAGGGCACACATATTTTTCAAACTATGGGCCAACCATTCACTAGAAAGTAATTTTCAAAAACACATAAAATTTAATCACGAAACACCCCATAATATACCCAAAAAAATATCAATAAAAAATTAGGGTTTTGGAAAACCTAAAATATTTCTAGGATGTTATAACCTCCCAACCATAGAAACATTCTTTTCCCAGAAATCTTACTCCAAATCTTCGATGCCAAAAAGATGAGGCCACTTCCCTTTTCCTTGTTTCTCCCTATCCCACATATAATTATTATCATAACCATGCATACATGGACCAAAGAACAAAGGTATCATCCTCCAATGAAGCACGTTTTTTTCAGAATCAATTATCCTGATAGGATATTTAGTCATTGATAAATTATGTTCTACATCAATATCACATTGTCTCAAAAAATGATATGGATCTGATAGACACTTTCATAGATGAGATACATGGAACAAGTTATGTATCAACGTCAGCTTTGGTGGAATTTCTAAATGGTAAGAAACAACCCCCTACTCAACAATCTCAAATGTTCCCAAAAATCAAGGAGAAAGTTTCCCTTTCCTCCCAATCCATCGATGACCCAATTAGGGTTAACCATTCAAGGAAACATGATCCCCAACCGAAATATATAATGGACAATAATGAAGATCATCATAGTACATTTATAATCTCTATTCCATCAAAATTATCTGATGAATAAAATCAATATTTCTAGTCATATCTTACACAAAACATGTTCTATGCTATGAAAATTCACCAACATATGGCTTGCACAATGGATATCTATAAGGAAAACAATGAAAGTCCTCAAAAGGACTCATTCTAAACATAGACTGGTAACTGTTGTTATAAGAAAATGCATCTTGCCTGAAATGATCATCCCAATCCCTAAAAAACACAATAAAAAGTTTGAAAAGAAAATCATCATGAATATGTATATCTCTTTCTGTCTAGCCATATGACTATGGATGGTATGCCATACTCATTCAGATGTGAGATCTTAGTGCCTCTTGAATGGCTCTAAAAAATGAGATGTGAACCGAGTATCCCTATTCGAGACTAAAGTATATGGAACTCCGTGAAACCAAACTATATCTCTATCATGGAGATTTAAAACTCTTAAACATTGGTTATTATATTAATTGGTAAAATGGGAAAAAAATTCATCACTATATCAATGAAAAACCACTTCATAATCATCTTTATTTGGTTACATGGAAAATAAATCACAAAGTATGAACGATCTCATTCCAATTCCATGTAGGCACTGGAAGTAGATGATGAAAACCTAAAAGGTTTATTGTGCTCAGCCTTAAATAGTTAGCATGTATAATAGTGGGAGACAAAATCAGAAATTTCATGCCACATATGTGGCCACTAGAACATTTAATCCATACCATAAAACATATTAATGGTTCACGGGTTCACTAACTAGTTGGATTTATGTAAATCCCCCACAACATGTTTCCTTACCAATAACACCAAAAAAGAGACCCTGATAGCATATAAATCCCTCTTTGTAGAAAAAACATTGAGAAACCATCTCCACACAATAAATAGAGTCGCAAATGATATGGAACTCATCATTAAGATATTTTTGCTGAAGAATCATCTTGAATATAGTGTATATCAATAGAACACTGGCTAAAGAAACGATGGACCCTCATTTATAGACACTAATTTGTTCCTATGAAAAGAGATCCATCAAGTTGTACTATATCAAAGAATCTTTCACTACCCAGGTCTAATGATTTATACTCAAAGCTTCTATGAAAACATTTCCATTCCCCGGGGTATTGGTGATGTCAACATCTAAATATTGAGGGTATTACACCTAATTCCTCTAGAGGATATTCAAATATTTTTGATAGATAATATAACACAATCTCTTGAGGTATGAAAACACTATAAAGCTTTGTCCATAAAGTTAATGTTACTAACTCTTAAGCATGTGCATCACGACTACATGTTTGAGGAAGTGGGTAAGATAATTCTTCTTATGTCACCTAAGAAGATAAGATCTATAGGCAAAAACATAATAACCTTACATAAGAAAACATCCAAACCGGAACCTGATGCATCAACAAATACCAAATTGACTTTATCTGCATCTAAAAGAGTCAAAACTAACATAATAGTCCAAAGAGGCATCATCACAAAAAATATATAAAATATTTCAAACAAATAAAATATTAAACTCCTCCAAGTTAGAGAAATAATTAGATAATCTATATTTGAGAAGCCCTTAATGAACCGATGATAATTCCTAGATAGATCCAAGATTATATGAATCCCAAAAATATTTTGTGATTATTCCCATGTTGAAACAGATTTTACAATCTCAGGATCAATTGATATCCCATGTTCTGAAACAACATGTCTCAATAATTTCACTTAGAGTATCTAGAAATCACATTTTGAAATCATTGAATAATGTCAATGATTTCATATCAAACCCATCACAATTATTAGATGATGCACATGTTCCACCTCAGGCATAGAATAATCAAGGATATAATTCACAAATATTACCAAAATGGTATCCTTATACTCAGGTAAAACCATAATAATTAAAACTATAAAGACATCAAGTGCCTTGGATAAACCAAAGGGCATAAAAAGGTACCCATAATGGTTGTATGTACTCCAAAATGTGGTTTTATGAATGTTATATTCTTTTATCCTCAACTGATGGTCTCTAGATTGAAGTTTAATCATTGGGAACCACTTCAAAAATTTCAAATAATAAAAGTGATAATCCATCCATAGAAATGGATTCTTATTCCTTACTATCACTCAATTGGGCAATCAATTATCAAAAAATAAGAGAAATGAACCACAATATTTCTTAGAAAGATAACTATCACTTCCCATAGAGACACACTTGATATTACAAAGCCTTTATATAGAAGAAAATACAATAGAGACATCAACTCTTTCTGTTATGTTGGTTTCTCATAGTAAGATATAATAGAAAATAGATGAGTACTAGAAACTAAAAAAATATAAAACTCTACCACTCTTACCAATGATATTGAAAACATGTCATATGAAAACCCATTGAGAAAATCGTCAAAATATATAGGGATATCACTACTCAATGATTCCAACTCGACATCAAAAGAAAACACTAATATTACTTTCCCAAACTCTAGATAAGAAGTTCTGTCCCTTATGGACCATGGGTCTCATTCTATTTAATCGAAACATAAGACACAATTTATTGTAGTAAAAGAGACTCATCGAAGAAAACAATCAATTATGGATTTAATGGAAATGATCAAATCCATTCCAAATATGAAATCCTGTGGTTTAATGTCTAGAACTAGAAAACTAGAAGCATGCTCGACATCTAATAGAGTGAAGACACTAGTGTAACAATGGAGACTTGACTCTCTCTTTATAACATGAGTTGTAGTAATGTTCGTAATATAAGATTAAAGATTCATACGATGAATCTTATGTTTAATAATAATGGATGAAATAAACCAATGAGATTCACTAGTATCAAATAATGATTTCACTAATGATGAATCAATATTGATAGTACCTCTCATGGTCACTGGACCCATATCTGATTCCTTTATATAATCATCCACAATGTGATGAAGATTTGATCTGGATGCCTGTGGATGGAACCCTTTTATATAAAAGCATCTGATTTCCCCAAAGTTGTAGGAGGAGATGATGATCCCTTTACACAATGTGGAGTAGAGTATGCATGGATGAATTTATGTAGGTGAGGAGAGAATCCAAAATAACAACATATCTTGTGTGCCTCTGTTAAAACCCTTTTTGAATTTTATTGCGTGCCACAATAGTAGAAAATCATAGGACCTCTTCCCAGAACTCCAAGAGGAATAGAGTGACACTAATATCGAGAATTACCATGAGAATCATCATGCTTCTAATTTCATTTGAAGGTAATTATGCTACCACTGGGAGAGAAAGAATCTTTTAATAACCATTACATTCCATCTAGGTTCATTTCAACCCTCAAACCTCTATCCAAACCATCCACATAAGAAGGTATTTACAACAAAAAAATTGAGAAAAAATAGCATGAAGGAGTTTAAACTCCATCATTAGAGACTTAGTATACTCATTAGATACTATATTAGGTGAGAAATGCATGACCTCAACAAAACATTTTTCATACTCTATCAAATTCCTATCATCCTGCTCAATTTTGAAAAAAACAATTGTAGCCTTAACCAACAAAATTCACTCCAAATATAATTGGTTCGTGAAAAGAACATTCATGTATTAAAATAGTATGACATCACGGCTCTTCCCCATCATCATAGTGTCCCACCATCTCTTTCTCTGTCCTTCCAGCAGTAAGGTGGAAACTTCACCTTAATTTTTTCATGTGCCTCCAAGAAACCAAATAGTTGTTTCATCCTTCTCAAGCATTCATTAGTACCGTGAGGATCATTTGATCCTTTGAACAGAATTAGCTTCAAGAAAAGGATCTATTTAGATCATTCTCAGAGAACACTCCCTTATGGTTCCATAGTTGGATCCTGAATAGGAACCAGTATTGGTGGCATTCCTATAACGTGGATATTATTTACAATAATCTCAAATAGGTTCCGGTCCACAATAGGGTTTGAATGATGAGGTTTAGATACACATTCCACCTGGATTTTATTTAATTGTAACCTTAGATGAACGATTATACACATCATCAAAATACAACAAATAATACATTAGATTAAAACTCAAATAGATAAAAAGGGAAAAATAAATCCAAACATATAGAAAACAAATTTGGATTTCACTCTATCAAAAATAAATGTAGGGAAAATAATAGAACTAATCCTTTTAGAGCCTTTCCCCAACCCCCCATCATTACATAAGGTTATTTACGATGAGGGATGGTTAGGGACTCAGTCATAACTATCTATTATTACTTGAAAGGATTTCACAATGAATATTGATTTCATATAATGATGAAAGATATCCCACTAATACCACCTTCTCATGAACCATCCTGTGTACCTTGGAAATCCAATAACCAAGATAATTTTGAAAAGGACCAAAGGGTGTTCCTGATCCCCATAGATTGGTGAATATCACATGAAATCATAAAAAATGAATGTGGGAATGAATTTTCCATTAATAATTCATAAGAAAGATAAAATCTCAGTATGCCCAAAAAAGAAACTACACTATGAGATGAGTACAATAATTCAAAAAGGTATGAAAAATGAAATACTACAAAAAAGTAACAACAAATATGAAGATAATAATCCCATGTCCTAATAGAAAAAAATCACATGCATATAGATCAACAAATAGAACCACCTCCACGTGGTGCTTCACCCATACTTTAACCTAGAAGGTGATAATCTATATTCACCCAAAGGAACAGGTATAGAGAGAAATAAAAGAACTATAGGGTATCACCAAACATTCTATTACAATAATTCAATATCAAATTATCCCAAGAAAGTTCTATCAATTCTTCAATTAAACATGTTTGTAATTTAAAGACCATATTTCATGAAATAATGCTTCACATTTCAATATATGGAAATGCATTAACAAATCATGATTCACATTTGAAGATGATAGAAATGGTTTAAAAAATGGAAATATTTCAAAAATGACTCACAAAACAATCTATTATAGAAAATGGTATACATAAATTCACAATGTATGTAAAATATTTATCATTAATGACATACATTAATATCTCATATATATAAAAAAGTTAGAAACAAGGTCATATTCCAACAGTTAAAAAAATTCTTAGTTTTGGGATCCTCACACACTCATGTGATAAACTACAATGTGTACACACGTCCCTAAAAATGGAAAGAGTGGACTCATCAATGTTCCAATAGGGTGAATTATATGTTGACCCAATTTTTTTAGGGTTTTAAGGCATCAATTAGTTTCTTTGGAAATTCCAACAGTGTGTGTTTTTTTCCAATAATCTACTAATAACCTAGGATTTCATGTTCTCTAATAAAATTAAATGATATGTTATTTTTTCTAGAAAAGACTACAAATAAATTAATTCCAATTCCCTTATTTCAAAAATTCAATTTTTCATTTAAAAACCAAAAAGATTTATAAAGAAAAAACATGCCATTAAAAATATAAACCCCTAAGGTTTCTATCAAAACCATTTTAATCCATTTTTATGAAATTGTAATTTGAAATCATTTCACAATTAAATTTCAAAATTCACATTCACAATTAAATTCATCAATTTAATTTCAAAAAATTTCCTTCAATTTCACCACAAACACCAAATATAATGGAATTGGGGTTTTATCAAATTTTCTATCAAATCTATTCCTGAAAATAAAATAATTTTTTTTTAATTTCACCAATTTCCATAAATTATCACAAATTAAATAAAAATGGGGGTTTTATAATTTCATGCTAGAAACCAGTCTAAAAACCCCAATTCAATAGACTTTGGTTTTCTAAGAAACCAATTGAAATCAATTTAATAAAAATCATAAAATATCACTGAATTCATACAATTGAAATTAAACAAATAAATTTATTTTTAACAAAAATTGGGAATCCTTATGAAACAACTTACCTCAAGATCAATGAATCTCAAAACACCAAAACCTAATCAGGATTTATCAACGAAGAACAAAAATCAAAGAATCTGGTAAACAAACATTTGATTAAGATCCCAAAATAGTGAGTATTAGAGCTAGAAGTCAACAAGGGGATCCAATGAACCAATGGGAGGAGAAGCGATATCATGTAAGATATAGATAAATGTGAGGAAACTAATTGGTATAAGATCAAGGGGTATTCTTCAAGTTTAAAATCGATTCCAGTGGGGATATGTGGGGAACATAACTACACTCTAGTTCTCCCAAGGAAGAAAAAAATTTCATTGGTTTATTATAGGTCCATCCATCATCTAAAATTGGATGTTAAATATTTTTATTTTAGTTTTTTGGATCCATGAAATTTGGTGCATGGTTAGAAGGGAGGATCCATACAATTAGACATATTGTATGGACAAACCATGCAGACTAATCAAGCACCCATTTTAAATGGTCCATAACATTTCCCCTAGGATGGAACATGACTTGACTAATAGTATGAAAACTGTGAAAAAGACCTATGGCTTGAATCGCCCAGTTTTATCTAAGAGGGGGAACGATTTGGGAAAACCATGAATGAACCATCTCCAAAGGAATCACATCCAAAACTAAATAAAATGTGTTTTTAGAAATACAAAAAAATATTTATATGATGTTACAATATGGGAAACAAATTTTGATCAACATTTAATAGAAAACATGCCATAATATTAAAAACAGAACTAATGAGAACCCGAAAATTGGTTTGATTAAGAAAGATGACAAGAATAGTGAATGATGTGTTATTAGTTAGACCTCAAGCCTTGCATTACTGCAACATGAATGAAATTATTCAATCAACAAGATAACAAATCATCGTTACAAAAGATATTTTCTGCTATTATTTATCAACAATCTAACATGGATCCAACTAATTAATAACATCCCAGGGGAATTCTAATCCATGAAATCCATAGAACATCAATATTAAAAATGGTATAGCACAACAAATTCAACAGTAGGACACCACCTTCAGATGCAACTGAATAATCCAAAATAGAAAAACCACTATATACACACATGAATTATGGCATTGTAAAACCTCCTTCACATAATTTCACTCATCCTAAGATTGATTTTGAATTTATATAAAAGTTATATTGATTAAAAATCTATAGTTTGTCCTTGAACACAACAACCCTAATGTTGTTCATAATTACAAAACCAAAAAACAATATGTGGTGAAAAAATAGGACGTAAAATTTTTTTTTGTCAAAATAAGTCATCATTGGTACCATATAAGGAATTTAGTGGGAATACATTAATGAAGAACATAAAAACATAAAAAAACTAAAGAAACCAAAAACCCCAAGTGAAAGATAATGAAACCCTAAAAGGACCCTCACCCATTATCAATGTTCAACAAAATATTTACAAAGTAGTTTGGATCACTAGGGTTCGTATATTTACAAGATATGTAATAATATGATTGGAAAACCTCTAAAAATTTGTTTTACAATTATTTATGAGACATTGGATGTTTATAACGTCAAATAACTATTAGGTCTTACTTTTGAAAAAAGAATGATAAAAGGATATTGAAGCAAGTAAATGCACCACATGAGGTTTACATCTATGTGAGCTGATCATGGGATCTTGGAAAATTAAGGAAGAAAGAAATAATCTTGGTCAAAACCAATAAGAAGACATAGTCAAGATTATAGGGTGAAATCAATGATTCCCAAGTGAGAATATGTCCATAGAAGTTGAGAGATAACAATAAATGATGGACAAGTGGAAGTCTCAAGTTGTAATAAAGAAATGCATGCCTTTCACTTATACCAAGAAACTATGATAGGACCCAAACTCAAAAAACACAAGTTATGTTTGAGTAGAAAATTATATGAATTTCCAATGAAGAAGAAAATTATATCTGTATGTGACGTATGATTTCCCACACATAGAGGAATGAATATTCTTCAAAAAAATTACCCATTATAGTGACATATTGGTGGAACCCACCACTAGGAGTAGGCCATATATTTCACCAATTATTGATTGAAGAGGGTGTTAAAACAATATAGAACATTTTTATGGTCCCATCAGAAATTTAAATAATTAAAAAACACATTATATGATAATTTTATATATAATGTGGCATAGATCATATCATAGGATTAAATTTAAATAATATTGGTTCCAAAATTTATACATAGATCAAAAGTTATTTTGTTTTGAAGATAGATAGATTATTCAGAAAATTTTGTTAACTGACCCATTTATTTTTCACCAATGTATGTGTGGCTAATTTGTTATTCCCATATTTTATTCTCATATGTAAAAAAACATAGAAATGATGATTATGTTGGAAAAACCATTTTTTATTTTTTAATTACTCATATTTCATTGGATTTATTTTTATAAATTAATTGGCTAAATTTTGGGACCCAGCGCTTAGACGAAATGTTATTCCGATGTATGATTTTCTCGGAACAAGTCAGAGTCAAATTTCATGTTATTTATAGAATGTTTGAGTGGTTTTCCCCAAAAATTGGAATAAATTTTAAATTTTTTCCCAAATTAGAAATATGAGGGATCTGTTGCATTTAGAGTAGCGAGATTACCTTAGGTGAGGCCTAACATTGGCTAGTATGGGACATCTATGAAAACTGATATTGGACACAATGGGAATAAAAATATTTTAATAAAAAAATTATTCTCCACAAGGAAGTTTTACTTTATCATTTTTAGGGAATTTAGGGATATCACCATACCTCTAGAAAACCTCTAAGGCAAGGAGATGGAACTCTCTCCAATGACTACTGATGGATTGGTGAATTAAGAACGATGAACATCATATTTGAAGGATGTTACCTATGACAACGACGTGACGACCGTTTTTCATTAGCGATCGAACCTAATCGAGGTAGGTCATGTGTTTTAATTTGATTCCTTACCCATTCATTATTTCCTTTGACAAAAGTGAATCAATCGATGAATGGGTTGATTCATAAGATGTTTGTATTGCGGGATTTGGGATTTTTATTTTTAGGTGACTATTGGGGTAAATTTTTATTAAATATTTGAATTAATTCCCATTTGTTCATCGATCAAATGAGAATAGATCGAGGCCAAAACAAATAAGAAAATGATGTTTTCTTTTAGAATTATTTTAATTTTATCTTTCTCCCAACATATGTCTTGTGTTATTCATTCATCACGGGCTATGACCAGAGGAAATAATGCCTTCGCTTCATGGAGAAATGATATGAGATCAAAGATCCAATGTTAGGGAAACCTACCAAAGGGGCGATGCTGACAATGAAATATGAATCCTGGTGATTCAAGAGATATTTTCATGTGAGTGATTTTTCATTGGGATGAACCGTGACATTGATCTGAGCTCAAGGCAAAGATGAATGTGACTCGAGGATCATAGATGTGCTACAGATTTGATAAAAAAGAGCACCAGTGCATGACAAACGACCTTCCAATGGTGCGATGATGAACGAGGGTGAGGCATATTGGTTCTACGAGGAGGGAGAGTCGGCTGCACAAAACAAGACTCTTCCAGGTGAAATGTGAGTCAATGATATTTGGTGAACCATAGGGGAAGCACGACATTTAGGAGGTACAGGTGGTGGTACAACCATGTTGAACATGGTGAAAGCACGTTGACCAGTGGATCATGTGACCAGGTGGATCACATCTGACATAGGAGTCCAGCCTAAATGCCAGTGGGCCAGACAAGGGATCTATGCTACTATAGCTATCCAACTGGCATGAACATGTGGCCTAGAGAGCCATGCCGAGTTGGTTTGGATCGACTGGGCGAGGAAGTCTTGGCCTGTGGGTCGGGACAGGTCTGGTGGGTCAGTTCGGACCCATACCAGACCTGTATTCGGCATTTTCACTAAAACAACCATACCATTCAAACCATACATTCAATGGAAAAAATGTCTATGTAGTTGGAATCCTAATGAAGATACTTCCGTATGATTCCAATGGTTGGTTTTATCATAGAATATTTAGTGACACTGGCCATTTTCATGACTAGTACCCAGGGTCAAGGGACAAGGTGGGTGTCACTACTACTCATTATTCACCCTACCATTTGACATGAATTGTTTCTCTCCTCCACCATATATTAGACAATCCTTGTTGGAGTTCATTATCCTTATATTTTCTCTGATGGTATGTTGGTATTGTTCCCAACTCACAAGAGTATGATCCCATTAGTAGGACACCACAGATAATGCTATTGGAATCCCCCGAGAGGCCCAGTGAATGATTCTATATTCATTCTTCGTTTCCTAGGAAGATTCCATGGTATTGATGTAACCAATAAAACCATAAATTCAATCATCTACTTAGCGGGTTATTCCAGATAGTGTTTTTTGTATGTGCCATGGACTTGGCTATGATACTCCTCTAATGTATCACATTATCTTCAGATCATTTTTTGTACCTATCTCTTGATCTCATTGAGGTTTCCAATGATCAACACATATCATCCAAACATTTTATGTGCTATCAAAATCAATAGTGTGTTATCCTGGATGAGTGCTTCATGAAATATTTTTGACTGAATCCCTTGCATTGGTATGAAATGGTTATGAATTACCCTATATTGTGTGGTATGGTTTGATTATATATGAATATCATTGTTAGATATTGTAGATATACACTTATGTTGTGATGATTTTACCTTTTCATTTGTGTATTTAATTGTGGTTTCAGGGTGTCATACTTGGTGTTGTTATACTCACTCCTGCATGGGATTTTCTAACATGCGACATGTCTTTTGTTGATGAACAAACATTGGACAGAGCCTAGGGAGGACTAGGAATAGACCAAGATTTGTGAAATCAGATAGGATGAGGTACTTCTATGATATCATATAGTAGTTTTAGTATCTCACCTTCACAACGAATCCAGTGGGGTTTTCAGCGGAGAATTTTTGAAACTTGTTTAAAGGATTTCTTTTAGTTAGATTGTTTTCTGACCCAGTTTACCTTTCTATAATTTATAATCACTATTATACTCTAGTTTTGGGATAATGGTTTGCAAGAAATGTTTACTTAGTGCTATTACATTTTAGAATTTGTGTCTTAGAGATTTGTGAGCATTTACATGTACTAAGAAAATTACTCCCATGTTAGTGATATGCATACTCAGTGCTAGTCACCAATCCCTTCCTATTGGATGTGATATTGGGTAGTTATAACATGGGCCTCATTGGGACATGTCATAAAAGAGTGGTATCATAGGTTGTAGGTTCTAAATTAGGACCTTGTGTCTATGGGATTGGTTTAGGGAATTAGTGTTAAGTGTTTCGAGTTTTCCTTTGAGGCCCGAGAATCCAGTGTTGGTGCACCGGATGACATAACTATACACCATGACTATAATATCCTATTTTATGACTCTATACATAAGAACAATGGTTGGAGGGAAAGTAATGGTACGTGCATCATATAGGAATGGTTTGTGGTCCCATATCCTTCTTGATCTATCTATGAAAATATACTCATTGACCATGTTTCATCTTTTTTTTGTTACGGGATACCTCCAAGATTCATACCAGCTTAGATTTAGTAGCTCTATCATAAGGATGACCCCCTTAGTGATGAGGATTCAGTACATGGACTAGTTTCCAAGACGTTACCTCTAGGTGGTGCACCAGTTGTTCCACCACTTTTGAAGAAGTGTGTGGTACACACAGTACCAACATATGGGGAGTGTAGACTGAGTTCCCTCCATCATTTTCAGATATAGTGACCCCTCAACATTCATTGTGAGCCCAACCCTAAGGTGCCTGTGGACTCTCTTGAGGTCATGAACTATGTTTTTTGACTAGTTACGACACCAAACAATCAAATAGTGATCTTGGTGGAGAGCCTTCTATAGGGAATAGTAGGAAGATAGTGGAGTTTTTCTATCTAGACTCTTGATACAACAACTCTTTTTTGGAAAGAGTTTGAGCACTTCTTTTAGGAGGAGGTCTCCCTTATTGAGCTGAGAGAAGGGCATATACATGCGCTTTTTCCGATCCAGTAAGGTAGTATGATAATACCTGATTCTTCATAGATGTTCACCAACCTTTGAAGGTAGTCGATGGATATGGTCAGTGATAAATACTTTCAGGATCAGACCATCAAGGAAGGACTACACAGAGACATCCAATACATTGTTATCCATATGTGCCTTCCAATGTGAGATGAGGTTCTTGAGAGGGATTCAGTGTTGGAGAGATTCATGGATGACCAAGGACTACCAATGACAGTAAGCATTGGATGGTAAGGTGAAGCAACCTCAGTAATAGGGAGGTGACCTTAGTCTCAACGATCCAAACATGGGAGACATTGCAATAGAATTTCACCTGAACAAGGATCTACATTGTATGGTTCACAGAGTGGATCCATCCAGCCTAGTAAGAGACAGTGATACTCATACAACGGTAGGGGAAATATTGCACATGATTTTTCAACATTCCATGCGGTTGATAGGGTGGCAGTGGATGGACCACCATGGTTGATGTAGTGGAAGCATGAGGTGAATTTTTAGGGCGGAAGATGTGGAAGAGGAGTTGGGACCTCAATGGGATGCAGTCGATGTTCTGACTTGTTAACACCCCCACCCCAATGTGGTTCGAGCTAGGATCAGAGTGATGGAGGAAATGGGTGGGGGAAACACCATGCAGTCTAGTTATATGACCTATGGACTATATGGATTATTCAAGGTATGATATTTGTCTTTTCTACCTTATCTTCTATTCTAATAGACACATGTTCTAGTAATCCTTTCTCACTACGTATAATGTTTCAGACCTTGGGATTCGAATAGAACTGTTGAATCAACCATTAAATTTGGAGACACCAGTTGGAAGAGATTAGATGATCACACATTTATACCGATAGTGTTATATTACCCTTGGAAGTGAATGTTTCGGTTGGAACCTCTTGCTGGAAGCGTCGTAGCCTTATGACATCATTCTTGGTATGGATTTTTATCTTCATACAATTCAAATATTTCCTATTTTAGTTAAAGGGTGTGGTGTCTATGTAGTGATATGATGAGGTTTTAATTTTTCAGTGAATAGGATACCCATATGGGCTCATGCATGCTATGGTGTAGCCGATTACTCGTTAATTGGATATCAAGACCCTCAGGGCAACAAATGTCTTGAGCATCTAGTTTCTAGAAGTAGTGGTGGAGTATGAGGACGTAATCCCAAAAGATGTTCTAGGATTACCTCCTCATAGGGAGATAGATTTCAGCATCGAATTACACCCCAGGATAGCACTGATATCATCACTAGAATATCGGATGGCTCCTGTAGAGCTTCATGAGCAGAGGGTGTAGTTGGAGGATTTATAGTGGAAGGGCTTCATGAGACCCAGTGATTCACCCTATGCTGGCCCATTATTGTTTTCCAAAATAGATGACAAGAGATTTAGGTTCTCCATTAATTAATAGTTCATTAAACAATTGATGATAAAGAACAAGTATCCACTGTTGAGGATTACCGACCTCTTTAATCATTTGAGAAAAGCATGTTGGTTCTCGAAGGTTGACCTATGAATTAGTCTATCAGCAACTGTGAATACCAGATGTGGATATATTGAAGAAGGTTTTATGATTACACTTTGGTCATTATTAGTACTTCGTGATACCCTTCTTCATGAAGAATTCGCCTGCAGTGTTCATGTTACTCATGAACTAGACATTCCATCCATACCTAGACCAGTTCACGGTTCTCTACCACATATTCCGAGAGAAGATTATTTAAGGGAATCCTTCAAAGTGATAGTTTTGGATTTAGGAAATCCACTTTCTAGGACATGTTATCTCTACATACGGAGTGGAAGTGGACCTGACCAAGGTTGAGGTAGTGTTAGCATGGGATCTTCCTTGGAGCATGACGGAGGTGCTAATCCTCCACTTGAAATAAGGATTTTACCAATGATACAACCATTATTTATCTAGGATACAATCCGTAATGATGGATTTGACCAGAATGGGGGAATCCATTCATGTGGATGGAGAAGTTTCAACAGGATTTTCAATAGTTGGGTTAGAGTATGACGAGCTCCCGGATCATGAGATTACCAATGAAGGGTGTCAAGTAAGTAGGGTTCTGTGATGCCTCAGGGACCAGGCATGGTTGCCTCCAGATGAAGAGGAAAAAAATTATTTCATATGGTTCATGCTTGCTATGAACACAAGAGAAGAAGTATGCAACCACTGATATTGAGTTGGCATCAATAGTCTTCACGTTGAAGATATGGAGATACTACCTGATGGGTGAGCGGTTTATCATCTAAATTGATCATAAGAGTATTAAGTATATCTTATACTAAAAGGATGTAAACACGAGACATAGGATGTGGCTAGAGTTACTCCATGATTATGACATTGAGATCGTCTACAATCCAATGAAGGGGAACGTGGTGCAAGATACTCTCAGTAGGTGATGATGTTCAAAGTTTCTGAATATGGCATCAGAGTATTTGGCCTCCTTGTAGTTATCCTATGTTGATGGATATTGGTGATCTTACCTTCAGTATATGGTGGTATCCCCTACGCTCTTATAGAAAGTAAGGGAGGCCTATTTTGGGGATATGGACTATGAGACTCTACGTGATCCGTTATCTATAAGACATTAACCTTAGGGATATTTGAAATGTGGGGATCACATCGTTCATTTATGTGGGTGAAATGTTGTACTAGGGGAACTGTAGGCGATGGTTCAGGGGGAGTTTGATACATCCTCCTTAGTATAACATCTAGGTGTGGAGAAGATGTAACAAGTACTCCAACATCTGTTCTGGTGGCCTAGAATGAAGAAGGTAGTGGAAGAGTGTGCTTCTCAATGCCTTACATGTTTGCAGGTGAAGGATATGTATAAGGTTCTAGTGTGTTTGAATTAAACCATTGATGTTTAGAAATGGAAGTTGGATATTCTATCATTGGAATTAACGATAGGATTACCGTATCCATCCTTGGGACACAATACAATCTGGGTGATCATTTACCGACTCACCATGCAGTCCCACATCCTACCTATCCAGGAGCAATGCTCAATAGAGATAATGGGAAGCCATTATGTGTAGGAGATAGTACAAAATTACAGATTTTGATCGACAATTGTTTCATATTTTAATGCTCATTTCACATCTCGATTGAGGAAGGGATTAGAGGAGTCATTTGGTACTCAATTATGCTTCATCACGATGTTTTATCCCCATAAGGATGACCATTTAGAGAGGACCATTCAGGTTCAAGAGGATATGCTATGAGACTACATCATGGACTTCAGTCATAGTTGAAGGACCACATAACAGTGGTAGGGTTTGTGTAAAAAAATAGCTACCACTCGACCATTGGTATCGAACCATTTGAGGCATTGTATGGGAAACCCTACTGGTCCCCACATTACTAGACTAACCCTGGAGATTAATCACTCATGGGTATGGAGTTATTTTAAGCTAATACTGAGGAGGTGTAGATCATCAATGATCAGATGAGGACTATGTAGAGTAGGAAAAATTTGTATGTGGATAGGAGATATAGACCTTTGGAGTTCAAAGTGGGAGAATATGTGTTCCTTCAGGTCTCACCTCAATGTGGGTTGCAAAGATTTGGTAGGGGTGACAAGTTATCTCCATGTTTAATCAACCCTTTTCAGAAACTACTTATAGTCAGTGCGATGGAATACCACCTTTCTCTACCACCAAAGATGGATCATTCACATGTTGTCTTCCACATGTTGCAATATAGGAGGTATGTGAATGACCCATTGCATGTTACCAATTTGGGAGAGCTTGACGTTGAGGAATTTGTGAAATTTTCAATGTATCCAGTGGAGATCAAGGATTGACATGAGTGGATACTTCCTGGATGTGTGATTCCCTTAGTGTGTGTCTGGTGCCTATAGTGGAATCTCCAAGAGAGAACATGGGAGCGGGAGGACAAGATTTGTGCTCAGTACACTCGTCTTTTGGTTTAATATCCTTTTGTTTCAAATTTCAAGGATGTTAGTCCCTAAAGTGTAGACAATGTAATGAATCATATTTATTTGGTTTTATTTATATAAATTATGTATGAAAATTCCATGACATGGTGCAGAGACAGTGTGTGATTCTGGGGCCTGGTGTGCATGAAAAAATTCATTTAAAATGTTATATTTTAAATAGCACACGAAAGTTATTTTCTTAAAAAACTGGAATAACATCCAAAAGGTCACCTGAATTAGTAATATTAAAGTGACATTAAATTCAGAGAATCATGTTTTTCATAGGATAAGACTAATATTTGATTTCATGGGTCAGCTGTGAGAAGTATATTTTTTGGCGTAATAGGATTAAAAATATTTTAATAAAAAAAATTATTAGATGCAGTGGGGATTAATTTTTAATAAACCATTGTCAAAGAATTTAAGGATACCACCATAATCCTAGAAATTATATGAAAAAAGGGGATGACTAACTGTCCAATGAATGGTAATGGATTTTCGAATCAATAATGATGAAAATCAGATTCAATGGATGTTTCCCATGACAAAGACAGGATGCCCATTATTTGTCAGTGATCAAACCGAATCAAGGTAGGGAATGTGTATTAATTGGAATCCTTCCATGTTTGTAATTTCCTTTGAATAACATGAATCAATAAATGAAAAAATTCATTCATTAGTCATCTATATTGCGGTGTTTGATATTTTTATTTTCTAGTTGATTATAGGTGTTGATTTTTGTAAGAGCTTGGAATTGTTTCATCTCCGTTCTTCATTATAACGTGAATAGATCATGGCCTACATGAATAAGTCAACGATATATTAATTGGGATTTCTTGTGAATTTATCTCTCTCCATAATTTTTATTGAGTTATTAATTTTTCATGGCTGATAAATAGATGATTTTTGTGCCTTTGATTTGTGACACAATGATATGTGACATAAGATCCAATGTTGGAATTACCTACTAGTGGCGCGACAACGATAATGATACATAGATCAAAGAAATTCGGGATATATCGCCAAATGAGTGATTTTTCATAGGGATGGACCATGATGTTGATCCATGACAATGGAGAAGAATAATGATACTTGAGGATCATAAACCTATCCCTGTTTCGAAAACTGGATCCCCAGAGAATGACCAGTGGCCCGCAGATGGTGTAGCGGTGCCCGAAAGTGAGGTACTCAACCATCGTCTTTGGAGGCATGGGCGGCAGTAGCCCATAGTGGAGGTAGAAATTGTAGTATGAATGCATTGAACATAAAAGTTCCATATTGTCCATGGGAACACACGGTTGGGTGGATTGCATAGAAATGGGCCAGAAAAGGGAGTTGATCCGCTCCAGTGGCCCTACGGGCTAGAACAATTGGCCCAGTGGGCCGAGGAAATTCAGGGAGAGTCAGGTAGAACCAGATTACGTCTTATTAACCTTATCATTTATGTTAGTCTATTGAGATGGGCCGAGTCAAAAAGGTCTGTAACACCTCGAGATTTTATGAAAAATATTTTTTTTATTAATTTCATTAATGTCTTGTGTTGTACGCTACACCAAAAGGATCTTTCACAACACGCATCCTTGACTTTCCTTGCATTATACGCAATCACGACCTTCCTCGATAGCGTGTGTAGTACGCAATAACTTGTTTCACTAAACAACGATATGCTATTAAAAGATTATTAAAACTAGCCGTTATGAATAGTAATAACCACTTTTTGAAATTTTGTAAATTTTAGTTTTCAAAATGGACTTCATTTTTGGATTCAGAATATCGAAATTAGCTTAGGGTGAAATTTTTGTACATTTCGGATAACTTTCATTTTCTGATGAATAGTGAAAATTACTAAATTTTAATTAAAAACAACCTTTTTAATCGAAATAATTAATAGTGATAAATTATGAATTTGAGTGGTTTTAAAGTATATTTAGAATATATTTTTACAATTTAACACAATGTTGGTCATTGTATGTAATTTCACATTTAAACCAGACATAAACAAGTGTCAATCTTTTGATAGTTATTATCTCTTAAGAACACGCTATTTGTTTTGACGACGGGAATTAATTTTTAAATTAATTAATACAACTGATATGTTTTGAATTAGGTAAAATAGACATCATTTTTGAGTTCATAATATAAAATATAGCTTAGGCCTAATTTTTGATATTTTTCTGAAAACTTTCAATTTGTGTTGAATAGTGAAACCACTAAGTGGTAGTTAAAAAACTGAATTTTTCATAAAACATAATTTTACCACTTCTTTGAGTGGAATTTTTAAAATCCGAGAGACACGGTTGATGCCAGTAAGTAAAATGTGGTCTAATGAGATGAAAATAATTTTTTGGTGAATAGTAACTTTTTACTTTTTTTACCACGGTTAAAAGTAAATTGGGTAATTAAGGATAAAAATGATATTATTATTACCCTAACACATGTCCTAATTCTATTGGACAAGTTTAATTCGACCAAAAACAATATTAGGAATAAAATATGACCATTTATGCCCACTTGGATTAGATTAGGACATTTATTATTAATTTATTTAAAGAAGGGTTAAAATAGATAAAATCAATGTTTAATAAGTAAATAATTTTTAATATGGGGTTATACATAAGATAAATTCGACTATAAATATTCATTAGAAATCTAAAAAGATTTCCTACATAATGGTATTTTATTTGTAATTTTTAGACATTAAATAAGTTAATTTATTTATGACACAATGATGATGCAGTAATTATCTTATTAATGAAATATTGACATAATTGATGTTATAAATACCCCAATAAATGTAATTTGAAACTTTTTATGAATTACATTAATTTTATAGGTTAATATGACATGTAAGTATTGATATAAGTAACTTGGTTCGAACTAATCATTCTGTTATGATTTTCACAAAAATCAATTACTAAATAGTGTCAAAATTGACATAAAATAGTTTTTTAAAAATAATATTATATTATTAATTGTTATTTTGTTCCTAAAAATCTAAGGTTCGGCCAAATGACTTAGATAAGGTTATATATATTAATAATAAACAACTTTGGGTTCTTTTGGCTTGTTATAGTAAGTTTATTAACCTTATAGTGTAAGAACACAAGAAGACACGGTAAAAGTAAAATTATTTAACTTAATGTTGAATCTAAATGATAAGGTTAAAATAGGAACCTAAACTTGTCTAAATTCTATTGGATGAGAGGATTGCGATCCATCCCCACCTTAGAATCTAAATAAATCAATTTGGAGATATTTAAAACCGAATATGACTTTATAATAAAATAATATTTTTACTTTTCCAAAGGAGCCCCTCTCCTCCCTTATAAAAGGGCACCTCCTCCCTCTCTTCCTCACACATCTTTGAGCCTTCAAACTCGGCCAACCCCTGCCAAATTCTCTTCTCAACTTCCCAAGAAACATCCTAGAGGTTCTGGTCTTCCTCAAAGACCAAATTTAGTGCCCTAAAAGGTGATCTCAAAGAGGCGCTTCAAAGAAAAGGTAATTTCCGTTACCGATTCTTTCAACTTTATTTCCTCTTCCACTTCTTCTTATTAGGTTGTTTCATTATGAAGTAATAACATAAGTATCACCCATATACTGATATGTTATTATAAGTATGGAACAACCCTATTTCACCATCTATCCATCCTACGGAAAACGAAATCACCGCGCGTGCGTACGTACGGAATACCATCTCCATGCCGTGGTGTAATCTATTTTTCCACCAACACCTTACATGGATGGGTATAATGGTGTAAAGAATAACTCTACATAGTTATTATAACATCATAATGATTCTGAAATAGTATACATACACTCCAATATAGTCCCACGATCATGAGAACGATATCATCGCTCGTGCGTACGTACGGACTACCGTCTCCACGACGCGATGAGATTCATTCTCCACTTTAACCATTCATAAATGATTATAATGTACATATAATAAGTAATCATGAAATATATGACATAATAATGATACTGGATTTATGTGTATATATATGTATGTCATCTACTTAATTCCATTCAACTCAATAAGGAAACGAAAACAGCATTCATGCGTACGTACGACCTACTGTCTCCATGAACGGTGTATTTCATTCCATTTACTGATTTATTATATATATGTATATTCTGAATATATATTATATATAAATCATGTTTTATATTCTGTAATTAAGTAATCATGATCTATGTAATCATATGAATAATTAAAATTCAAAACACGGACGACAAATGAAACAATTTTACCCAAAAATCTCTTTAACATTAAATTTACAAAAGAACGGGTAATATAAAGTCATAAGTGAACCATATATGATATCATAACAATGAGTATGATTCTGGAATAAGTCAATGACCTTATTTAAACCATTATGCATGAGGTTCGGACACTTACGAAGCAAATCGGACCAAAGGTAAGGGAAAATCTCTCAATCTCAATTTTTATCCGATATTGTTTATACTTTGAAATTTACTGGGGTGTATTTTATCATCCACATCCATGTTTCATCAATATGTAATATTATTTCCATCCACCTACAATTGTTTAAATCCTTTATTACCCTTCGGTGAGTTTTTAGTAAAAGATATGAAATGAATCTTTTGTCATTTTTCGTACGAGGTACTTTTTGAATTTTTTGACAAAAGTACGAGAAGAATGTTTTTTTAACTTATATGACATGAATGGATTTTTAAAACATCATTTCCAATAAGTTTCCTTTACAAGTTTTCAAGTTTATTTTTAATCAACTTCTTTTAGTTTAAAATTGTATGACATGTTAAGAAAGGAAAATGTTTTTGAATTTGAAAGGATATTTTCCTCAAGAATGGAGTTCAAGTGTTTTATCAAAATTATTTTCCATCTAAGATAATATAGGGTTATGTTTATATCCCTATTATTACATTGATTTGATTATGTTGTGATGGAATTATTTTTATGAATTCCTTTATCTTATATGAATTGTTTGATGATGTCACGATGTTTAAGATTCCCATTTTTATTACATGGGTTATGCAATGATGTATGATTTATGATTTTGTGGCACACATAAGAATGGTATCACTATGAGATGGGTGGGACCTATATCTCCCTCAAATGCATTGGGTAAAGATATATATCTCATGAGATAGACATGGATGGAATGATATGTTAATCCGGTTCAGTGTAACAGGACTGAAATGAGGAGTGAACTCAGTTCAGAAAGGGACTTTGTCTACTAAGATAGTCTTGGAAAAGAGTCTTGACTAATAAGAAATGATTCTCTGTGATTATGTGTGTATTCCACAATGTTTCATGTTTTAAGTTATTATTATTGGGATTACATTTCACTACTATGTTTTATCCCATTTTATGAAATTATGATCTCTTTTGCATGTTAAGATTTCCAAAAGATATGTTCTTATGAATATGATGTGATTGATATTTCTTTTTTTTACCCTTACTGAGCATTTGAGATCACCCTTTTATGTTTTCTTTTCCCCAGGATATAAAGAAAGGATTTAGGTTTTAAAAAATTAAGATCTTTATGGGAGATGTTGAAGATCTTTCACCACGATTAGAAAATTATATTCTGAGATTCCAAAGACACTAAACTATTACGGTCCTTGTGTGTGTGTTTTGGTTATTTATTAATTATTCCGAAAAAGTAATGTAATGTTCATGTAAGTTAGGCTTCGAGTCTCTATAGTTGGTATCAGAGGAAAAGGAGGTAGGAATGTATCCGATCCTTGGGAACTCTCACATGTGAGCGTTGGACGAAGCATGGCTCTCCGCCCAAGGGCTTCATGAGGAAATGGCTTCCACTGGGGATGGTGGTGTGTCCCACCCAGGGGGTGTAGCCGCCCATGGAGTGACCTGATAGGTATCAATTATAGTCTACTGGAAGTAATTCCAGACCACTACAGTTGGTATCAGAGGAAAGGTTTAGTCAACCTTTGGAAACTAGGATGCGAAAACGTTAGTGAGATCCCTAGAGATATTTCTAAGGTATGTCTTGGGATGCCCCTAAGAATAAGTATACGTATAGGATATAGTCCTAGAAATATGTTAATGATCAAAGAATTTAACCTAAGATGTTAGATATTGAAGTGACTCCCCATTTATTATGATTTTTTCCACTAACACTATTCTTTTTGGGTTTTAGAAAATGGCTCGAAACAAGATGATTCACGATAATGGAGGATATTATGGACAATGGAATGATATTCTTCATGAGGAACCAAATGAAATTGGATTTGGAAGTCCAACCATCATTATTATGCCGAATCAGCAATCTCATAATATGATCAATAAACTCAAATTTGGTATGTTTCCTGACTCGGCTAATAAGAGAAAGATGGAGTTTCATGATGATCATAGAGGAAAGAAAGTTAAATTTCCCCTATGTAAATCATGTGGGAAGAGGAATCAAGGAGAATGTTTCAAAGTAACTGGAAGATGCTTTGGGTGTGGAAAAGAAGGACACAAATCCAGTAAGTGCCAAGGAAAAGATTCAGTTAACACTATGGATGAGGATAATGGTATTGCTACGACATCAATAATGGTTAAATGGTTTAAATGTGGAATGTACGGGCATTATGCAAACCAATGCCCTAAGGGAATGTCTCATGAAGAGAATCAGTACGGCCGTATGAGTAGTATTTATGTTGATGATGATGAAGAGACTACAAATGATATGTGAGTTGAAATAATTGTTACATGTTTATCAAGTGTAATGTTGTATAAGTAATCTCATGGTACTATGGAATAAAGAGACATCTAAGGATTGTTACACTGTTTTCTTTCCTTGAGTTTTGAAAGTGTATGATTAATGGTACCAGTATCCATTAAAGGATAATCAGATATTTTTGGAATATAGATGATATGCGCATAATTAAGGGATAAGGAGAAAATTAAATGTTTATAGTATTCATGAGATCATGACTGATATAAGGAGAAGGTTATGTAATGGATTGAGTATATAGAATTTTTGGATTTTGGTATGTGGAAAGAGTTAAATTTTGACAGCATTCATGTTTTCACTAAGGTTTAATGGGTATTCATTTTTTAAAAGAATACATGATTAAGGTATTTACATGATTGGAATGTGACCAACAAGATATATGGGGGATAAATGATGGTATTCACATTCTTGGTTGATGACATTTTAAGTAATCATTTTCTTTATATTATGAGCTTGGACCGAAGTATTTTAGATAAGCCTAAATATTGGAATGGATTATGTTGGATATAAGTTAGTATTGTTTAAGGATAGAAATTTTGATATTATATTGTTTTAGAAAAAGGACAACCTGCAGGACGGGCGACAACCCATCGCGTCGGACAAGGCCGTGGGAATCGAACCCACAACCGAAGTGCGACTGGCCTTTATCGCCTACCACTGGCCTACAGGAAGTCCCTAATTAGTAGAAACTAGTTTTATTATATTAAGCAGTATAATCTAAGAAGTATAAGTCCATTTTAGGAACCATATATGATTAATCTCACTATAGATCAACTTATGTATATTTAATAACTTTTTCTAACCTTTTGTTTGAGACAGATGGAATGACCCATCATTCTATCACATGATCTGCTAACACTTCATGAATAAAAAAAATTCAAATTCATTTCTTTAAGAGATGAAGTGGAAATTGTTCAAGGCACGAACAACAGTGAGATTGTACCAAAATAAAGTAAGTATTTATTCTAATTCAAATTCTTCAACTTTAGGGAAATGATCTTGAAAACCAAAACTGTTGTCCTAGTGCCCTTATATCTGATGAATTAGATGGTACCTTATATCATCACAAATCTATGGATTTGTGATTGCTGGCTTTTCCATAGCCATGTTCTCTACCACTCTCCATCAGAACATGATGGTTAGATTTCTCTTCCATATCCATATTTTCACCTACGTGGAAACCTAGTGATTAGTTTATTTGGGTAACCATTACGTTTCATACTTTTGTTATTAAATATTGGTTTTGGTATTCCTTTTTACGATGTGGGTTTCTATTAAAGAAACTTTTGAGGAGTAAACCATTTATAACCCAGACGAATTTTGGGGGCGAAATTCATTTTAAGGGGGGTAGAATGTAACACCCCGAGATTTTATGAAAAATATTCTTTTTAATTTCATTAATGTCTTTTGTTGTATGATACACCAAAAGGATCTTGCACAACACGAATCCTTGACTTGCCTTGCATTACACGCAATCACGAGCTTCGTCGATAGCGTGTGTAGTACGCAATAACGGGTTTCACTAAACAACGATATGCTATTAAAAGATTATTAAAACTAGGCGTTATGAATAGTAATAACCACTTTTTGAAATTTTGTAAATTTTATTATTAAAAATGGACTTCATTTTTGGATTTGGAATATCGAAATTAGCTTAGGGTGAAATTTTGGTACATTTCAGATAACATTCATTTTCTGATAAATAGTGAAAATTACTAAATTTTAATTAAAAACAACCTTTTTAATCGAAATAATTAATAGTGATAAATTATTAATTTTATTGGTTTTAAAGTATATTTAGAATATATTTTTACAATTTAATACAATGTCGGTCATTTGATGTAATTTCACATTTAAACCAGACATAAACAAATGTCAATCTTTTGATAGTTATTATCTCTTAAGAACACATTATTTGTTTTGACGACAGGAATTAATTTTTTAATTAATTAATGCAACTGATATGTTTTGAATTAGGTAAAATAGACATCATTTTTGAGTTCATAATATAAAATATAGCTTAGGCCTAATTTTTGGTATTTTTCTGAAAACTTTCAATTTTTGATGAATAGTGAAACCACTAAGTGGTAGTTAAAAAACTGAATTTTTCATAAAACTTAATTTTACCACTTATGTGAGTGGAATTTCGAAAATCCGAGAGACATGGTTGATTTCAGTAAGTAAAATGTGGTCCAATGAGATGAAAATAATTTTTTGGTGAATAGTAACTTTTTACTTTTTTTTACCACGGTTAAAAGTAAATAGGGTAATTAAGGATAACAAATGATATTATTATTACCCTAACACATGTCCTAATTCTATTGGACAAGTGTAATTCGACCAAAAACAATCTTAGGAATAAAATATGACCATTTAGGCCCACTTGGATTAGATTAGGACATTTATTATTAATTTATTTAAAGAAGGGTTAAAATAGTTAAAATCAAAGTTTAATAAGTAAATCATTTTTAATATGGGGGTATACATAAGATAAATTGAACTATAAATATTCATTAGAAATATAAACCTATTTCCTACATAATGGTATTTTATTTGTAATTTTTAGACATTAAATAATTTAATTTATTTATGACACAATGATGATGAAGTAATTATCTTATTAATGAAATATTGACATAATTGATGTTATAAATACGCAAATAAATGTAATTTGAGACTTTTTATGAATTAAACTAATTTTATAGGTTAATATGACATGTTAGTATTGATATAAGTAACTTGGTTCGAACTAATCATTGTGTTATGATTTTCACAAAAATCAATTACTAAATAGTGTCAAAATATACATAAAATAGTTTTTAAAACAAATATTATATTATTAATTGTTATTTTATTCCTAAAAATATAAGGTTCGGACAAATGACATCTATAAGGTTATATATATTAATAATATACAATTTGGGGTTCGTTTGGCTTGTTATAGTAAGTTTATTAACCTTATAGTGTAAGAACACAAGAAGACACGGTAAAAGTAAAATTATTTAACTTAATGTTAAATCTAAATGATAAGGTTAAAATAGGAACCTAAACTTGTCTAAATTCTACTAGATGAGAGGATTTCGATCCATCCCCACCTTAGCTTCTAAATAAATCAATTTGGAGCTATTTAAAACCGAATATGACTTTATAATAAAATAATATTTTTACTTTTCAAAAGGAGCCCCTCTCCTCCCTTATAAAAGGGCACCTCCTCCCTCTCTTCCTCACACAACTTTGAGCCTTAAAGATCGGCCAAACCCTGCCAAATTCTTTTCTCCACTTCCCTAGAAACATCCTAGAGGTTCTGGTCTTCTTCAAAGACCAAATTTAGGGCCCTAAAAGGAGATCTCAAAGAGGCGCTTCAAAGAAGAGGTAATTTCCATTACCGATTCTTTCAACTTTATTCCCTCTTCCACTTCTTTTTCTTAGGTTGTTTCATTATGAAGTAATAACATCAGTATCAATCATATACAAATATGTTATTATAAGTATGAAACAACCCTATTTCACCATCTATCCATCCTACGGAAAATGAAATCACCGCGCATGCGTACGTACGGAATATCGTCTCCACGCTGTGGTGTAATATATTTTTCCACCAAAACCTTACATGGATGGGTATAATGGTGTAAATAATAACTATACATAGTTATTATAACATCATATTGATTCTGAAATAGTATACATACACTCCTATAGAGTCCCACAATCATGAGAACGATATCATCGCTCGTGCGTACGTACGGACTACCGTCTCCACGACGCGATGAGATTCATTCTCCACTTTAACCATTCATAAATGATTATAAAGTACATATAATAATTAATCAGGAAATATATGACATAATAATGATACTGGTTTTATGTGTATATATATGTATGTCGTCTACTTAATTCCATTCAACTCAATAAGGAAACGAAAACATCATTCATGCGTACGTACGACCTACCGTCTCCATGAACGGTGTATTTCCTTCCATTTACTGATTTATTATATATATGTATATTATGAATATATATTATATATAAATCATGTTTTATATTCTGGAATTAATTAATCATGATCTAAGTAATCATATGAATAATTACAAGTCAAAACACGGATGACAAATGAAACAATTTTACCCAAAACGCTCTTTAACATGGAATTTACAAAAAAACGGGTAATATAAAGTCATAAGTGAACCATATATGATATCATAACAATGAGTATGATTCTATAATAAGTCAATGACATTATTTAAACCATTATACAGGAGTTTCGGACACTTACGAAGCAAATCGGACCAAAGGTAAGGGAAAAGCTCACAATCTCAATTTTTATCCGAGATTGTTTATACTTTGAAATTTAATGGGGTGTATTTTATCATCCACATCCATGTTTCATCAATATGTAATATTATTTCCATACACCTACAATTTTTTAAATCCATTTTTACCCTTCGGTGAGTTTTTAGTAAAAGATATCAAAGGAATCTTTTGTCATTTTTCGTACGAGGTACTTTTTGACTTTTCCGACAAAAGTACGAGAAGAATGTTTTTTTAAACTTATACGACGTGAATGGATTTTTAAAACATCATTTCCAAAAAGTTTCCTTTAAAAGTTTTCAAGTTTATTTTTAATCAACTTCTTTTAGTTTAAAATTGTATGACATGTTAAGAAAGGAAAATGTTTTTGAATTTGAAAGGATATTTTCTTCCAGAATGGAGTTCAAGTGTTTTATCAAAATTATTTTCCATATAAGATAATATAGGGTTATGTTTATATCCCTATTATTACATTGATTTTATTATGTTGTGATGGAATTATTTTTATGAATTCCTTTATCTTATATGAATTGTTTGATGATGTCACGATGTTTAAGATTCCCATTTTTATTACATGGGTTATGCAATGATGTATGATTTATGATTTTGTGGCACACATAAGAATGGTATCACTATGAGATGGGTGGGACCTATATCTCCCTCCAATGCATTGGGTAATGATTTATATCACATGAGATAGACATGGCTGGAACGGTATGTTAATCCGGTTCAGTGTAACATGACTGAAACGAGGAGTGAACTCAGTTCAGAAAGGGACTTTGTCCACTAAGATAGTCTTGGAAATGAGTCTTGACTAATAATAAATTATTCTCTATGATTATGTGTGTATGACACAAAGTTTCATGTTTTAAGTTATAATTATTGGGATTACATTTCACTACTATGATTTATCCCATGTTATGAAATTATGATCTCTTTTGCAGGTTAAGATCTCCAAAAGATATGTTCTTATGAATATGATGTGATTGATATTTCTTTTGTTTACCCTTACTGAGCATTTGAGCTCACCCTTTTATGTTTTCTTTTCCCCAGGATATAAATAATGGATTTAGGTTTAAAAAAAAGATCTTTATGGGAGATGTTGAAGATCTTTCACCATGATTAGAAGATTATATTCTGAGTTTCCAAAGACACTAATCTATTACGGTCCTTGTGTGTGTGTTTTTTTTATTTATTAATTATTCCGAAAAAGTAATGTAATGTTCATGTACGTCAGGATTCGGGTCTCTACAAGGTCAGGTTGGACATAGACTGGCCTTGGATCAATACATTTCACTAAAATGGAAATATCTTTCAAAGAATACATTCAATTGAAGAAAATTTTATGGAGATAAAACCCTTGTGATGATATAGTCCTCATGATTCCAACGAAAGGTTTTATGTCAACATTTCTAGTGGAATAGGTCATTTTCACTTGTAGTACCCATGGTTAAGGGACACCGTATGTGTGACTACTACTCACTGTGTACCCACCCCTTGTATTGGAATTGTTTCTCTCATCCCCTGTATTCTACATGAGCATCATTGGAGTTCATTCCCCTTATCATTTCAATTATGGTATGTTGGTATCATTTCCTACTCACAAGAGTATGAATCCATCTACATGAATTCCTCAATAAAGTTGTTGGAACCCTCAAGAGGCCCGGTGTAGGATTATCTATTCAGGCTTCGTGCCGCAGGTAGAGTCCTTCGTATTTATGTGAGCAATCCTACCAGAACATCAATCCTCTACGTAAAGGGTTATTCAAGATTGATTTTTTGGTATACATAATGACCCTAGATGTGATCCACCACTGATTAATCACATTCCATTTTGATCTTTCAATGTACCACAAACCCTCTCTATCATGGAGGTTCCAGATGAGAAGACCCTATCATAAGAACGTCATCTTTGATATCAAACTCAGGAGTGTGTTCTCCCATATGAGTGTTTTGTGGAGTTATTCAGACTGTATCCCTATAATTGGTACACAGTAGTTATGACTTAAAATATACTATGTGGTATGGCTTGAGTATATCTAGATATCATTGTTATATGTTGTAGACATATACTTGTGTTGTGCTGACTGTGACTTTTCCTTTGTCTATTTCATTACAGTTTCAGGGTGTCCTACTAGGTATTATTATACTCACCCCTTCACGGGAGTTTCCCATACATGCCGTGTCTTATGAAGACGAGTGACCTTTTGCAGATTCTATGGTGGAAACATTCTGGATAGATCTTTGTGAGATCAGACAGGCCGAAGTAATCACATGACATCAAAAAATAATTTTAGTGTCTCATTTTCACATCAGATCAGGTAGGGTTTTCTATGTATGAGTTTCCTGAAATTTTTTAAAGGATTTATTTTTGTGGGCTCGCATTCTATCTTGCTATAACTTTATATAATTTAATTTCACTATTTCACTCTGGTTGTGGCATAATGGATTTCATGTCTAGTTTTCTTTTGTTTTTATATTTCATCATTTTTGGGTTGGTGTTGTGTTTGTGCATATAGGTAATACGGTAATGCCTCCCATATTAGTGATGTGCCTACTCGGTGCAACTCACCAGCCCCTGGACTATTGGAGGCGGTCTTGGGGATTCATGACATTGGCCCCACAGGGATGAATTGTGACACATTTGACCAGTTTTCACACCGTGTTCTATGCCCCTAGGACTACATTCATAGGTTCACATGCCCAGTTTGTATGACTAGGTGTTATTCACTCAACTGTATCACCTAGGTCCTTGTATTTGAATATAAATTTTACAACTCTAATTTAAACATTCCAAAAAAAAATACAGTTACCGAAAGGATACATGAGTGAACAAAGTTCAAAGAACCCATTCCTTCTGTCGTCCCATTCAGGTGGCTCTTAAGACTAAACCGAAGGGAAATAATTATTTGGGATCCATGTAACATATCCTTTCTTGACCCACCATAATAGGAAACCCTATAAAATAGTAATATTAGGGGAACACCACCCTTGTTGAATTTTACATAAGGCTCTAAAATAGGGTGATTCCTCACAAGGGCTCCAAACTAAGGAGCAGTTCCATATAAGGATCCAAGCATTGGTGAAATTTCTCACAAGGATACAAACCTTTGTGAAATGTCACCTAAGATACTTAACCAGGATCAAATATTCTATTAATCATACACTATAGTAAATCTAGCACCCAATCATTTATACATTGGTGAACTCTTCACCTAACATTAACCTACGATAACCACTTCTCCCAACACCCACTAGGGTGAACCATTTCACCCATGTCCATAACTACGAACCATTTTTTCCAAGTCACCTAACATGGAAACAGTCAATATATACAATGCAGGAATCTTCCCTGCATACTGTATTAGGATCATTGATGTGTTCCATTCTATGTCTTTAGGCCTGATCTGACTACTACCTTCACCAAACCCATTAAATAATTAGAGTTTTACCTTTAATTTTTTAGACCAGTCCAAGCATAATTTTTTTTCACTTCATATATCCCCAACCATGATCCCATAGAATAAATTAATTGGAGATAATCCCCATTTTTTAATTTTCCCTGAGTTAAGACACTCATCATGGTTTACTTATTTTTAATGACTCAATATACTCATATTTTTTTCCTAAATATTATTCTCATGACACCCATATCATGTTAAAATAGAAAGGGAATCGCAGTTCATAAGACCATCCCTAACTCATATTTTCTCCACTTTATGAAATATGTGTCATGTATGGGGATTCTACTAAGACTATGCCACAAACTCTTACCCTATCTGAGCCACTAACCAGTTCAAACATATAAGGTAATCACCAATGCATAAATGCATCTCAATAATATTTTTCATCCCACTTGAAACAAAAAATTCAATACCAGAGAATGTTAAATTGTATGGTCTGGTCATGCAATATGACCATAAATTATGTGAGTCAATCTATGTGGGTTTAGATTCCTATTATAACAATATATGTAGGATATATCTCTATTTTTAAATACCAACACCATGATATATATCTTCGGTCTCCTATAAGGTGTAGTGCCCAACCTTTATAATCTTCATTTTTTGGTCTAGTTACCAATATACGGGATGTGGAAATCCATATTTAGTCCTCAAACTAGGTGTAGTACCTAAACACTAATTCATCTATCCTCACCTAGTTTCTACGATACAAGAGGCCGATATACATACATGTTCCACCTACTAGGTATACTCCCTAAACAGACCTTCTCTTATTTAGTTAGTAAAAATAGGATGAACCAGAAATGGTCAATCATTATTAAGTCCAACACCATGAATTTCTAAGCACCTATCACCTAGTATTGTATTCGACATGAAAATAAATAGCATGGTAGTAGTCAGGGATTCACAAAATTAAATTTTAATATGATTTTACATATAAGATAACCATTAAAGGTTTTATGTGTCCTATTAAAAAACACTAACATATGATGATTTGAATTCCCTTTATAGGGATATGTAGGATGCATCTATTTTGTCCTAGCACCCAATTCCACTACACCAGCCACCTACTTGGATGATGATAAATTATATATTTCCCAATTTTATAGAATTAAACCAGAAAATAAATGATTAATAATTGAATAAAGTAGAAACTATGATATATATATATATATATATTAACATCAATATTTAGAGTAAATTTATAAATTTCATGGAAGTATACATACTTTATTTAGGATTTGGGAAGGATTCATGAACATATCATAAATTTATAATTGAGTTACAGTGTCAGCAGTAATTCACCCTATTGGATAAGATGAGATTGAACACCCCTCCCCCTGACAAACATATATTCCATGGTGTCATTGTTAAAGTCCTAGTTACCAATTAAAATTGGAAAATGGTTTTTGATGACATAAAACACAACATTCGATAAAAATAGATGAGTTTTTTTCGTGAAAAATGGTGAAACTGACATGAATATTTTACCTATGAAAGAGATTCATTTACCACGAAATTTTACTCAGGATGATGTATTAATGGGTTTCATTATTTTAGTGTCTTATGGAATCCCATAAAACTATGTAGAATTAAAAAAATTCTCCATTTAAATAAAATATCACTACAGATAAATTTGTAGTTACTGCTCACAACCTACTGATTCTCCAACCCCATGACTCAAATAATGAGAAAATCACGACCATGAAATCCCAAGGGACACTATCATATACCTAGTACCACTTGTTCCAGTATGTGATAAACCTGGAATGGGAGTACCATCACCAGGCATTCATTACAACATGGAGGTAGATTTTTAGAGCATCTAGTGGATAAACCCTCATATGTTGTCCTACCAATGATAGGTTTTGGGGAAGTATATGGACCCTATATTCATATCCAACAACCTCAGGAGCCTATCCATAGATCATAACTATAGATACATCACTCACAAAATGGTGGTGGATGAGGATGTAAACCACATCAATTCAACAACTGATGAGATACTTATGAGGTAACTTATTCATCATTGTCATTTTTATAGACCTGTGACCATAACATCATAGGGTTATTCAACAGATTTTATGACAACCATGGTTTCTTATAATGAGGAATATATAAGGAGTGCTCAACTAATATTTACAAAAACTAAATATTATAAGAATAACCTCATAGATATAGTTATAACATCCCAAGGGAATCCTCACCCCATAGGAATGGGGAGAAACTTTATCCCCTATTCATCTCATGTATCATCAATATTATTGAATCAAACCTAGATTTTGAATATATGTCATCAATATTAGTTTTGGTTTCACACATCAGGATTCAAAATAGTAAAATTAATCAATGTTAAACATATATATTATTCAAACGATGATATTATCATTGAAAAGGAATGTATTATATTGATTACTAACCACCCATCACCTAAAATGGGATATCTATTTGAATATAAAATTATATTACTAAGATCTTAATGAAGGAGAATAAATTGATAAATATTGAATGTCTAAGGGGAAACATACCCTATGAGTATTGTTTTCAGTATGAATCATCAAATCCTCCCTCTTATAACCCTCTTAATTGGGAGGATATTTCTTGACCCATAAATGTAGAATTGATCCAGCCCAAAAAATTGAGATCATTCCAGTAATTCCTAATGACATCAATGCCTATTCATTTTTATGAGATACCACAACTATGGGGCATCCGTTTCTTATTTTGATAGGTAACCAATGGATAAATTAGGTGGTGAAATCCTAAAAATTACCTTATGCTATCAATACGTTTATGGATTATATTAAAGGTGGACTTGCACTAATATAACCAATGATGAAATCACATCTAGAGTGGGTGGATTCAACTCGTCCTCCACCCATATTTTGAAATAAAAACATTTCTAAATTTGATTAATTATATATCCATAGTAGTGTATCTTCCATTTTTCTTCCTAGGGTGGCATAATATTGGTAACCCTAGATAAAAAAAAGAGCCTACAAAACCCAGATCCATTTCACATGCCTTTGAGAGTCCAACATTTTTAGAGAACCATATCATTTCATTTGGGGTTATTGCAAGATGATAATATCTCTATTTGAAACTACTCTACAAATTAATCTTTATAGTAAGGAAAACCACTATATGCACCTTCTTCAATTACAAAAATAAAGATAATGAGATACATTAATTTCATTGAATGATGGATGAATTTGGCATATTCCATGGAAATATAGATTCCCTAATAATAAGTACCGATAATATGTGTGGAGAATATATAGGATATTTTTCAATCTAAATTCATCCACTTGATGTATATAGGTGGGTTTTTAGAGTTTATGACTATCAAATAACATTTATATGTTTCTATCATATAACCAAGGAAATACATCATCAAACACCACTTCCATGAATAAATAACTTATAGAATTTAGATATAACATTGTCACCCTCAAGAAAAAATTGTTATGGAGACAAGATATTGAATGAAAGAAGAATATAATTTCATCCTTATATAGTGGTAAAGATCCAATATAATCAATATATTCCTTACAAAACAACCAGATCAAGTTAATGATCATAAATAAGTTATATAATGTAGGGAAATATTATCACTCAAATTATGTACCTTACCTTTGTATGATAGTTCACATGATCTAGGAATGATTTATCATGAAAGATATAATTAAAAAATTGTTTATGATAGTGAAGATCCTTTTAATAACCTCAAGGTGACTTCTAGATATAGGTAATACATTCTCCAAAATGAAGATGTAGAATAAGAAAATTTACCATGTGGTAATTCAAAATATTTTGATGAATGGGTGATCTATAAATTAATGGACCTTCCATATTCCAATATTATTGCATGAGAGAATCAAATATATTTTACCATAATTCCCAAATAACATTTGAAATTATTATCTAATACTTATAAAACACCAAATATTCAATTAAATCAATGGTGGCATGATAAAAGGAGGGAGGGGCCACTAAGTATTAGTAAATCATTCTAAAATAAAATGTAATTCACTCCACTAAATATTTGGATTATCAGAACCATCACAAAAAATGATATAATGGGATCCATTATAGAAATCAAGAAAATGGATGTCATCCCACCAAATAAGCAACCTGGTATTGTCAAACCGAACAATTAATTGGAACCATCCAACCAAGTGAAACTACGGTAACTATCCCACTAAATGATATATTTTTTAGATGAGAAAACCTAGTTTAACTCTATTACCACCAATATGGTATCATCTAGGTCTTAATAATTATCAATTGAGAATTATTACTAAACTCCTAATAAGGATTATCACACACTTGTAAAATATTTTTATGATCAATAGGTTTTCCAATCATCTACATATAGCATCAGTTACAATGTTCTTGGTGATTCAACACCTTCCTCAAAAGAATGTTTCCACAAACCTATTGATGCATAATAAAAAATATCTATACAACATTTACAATATGTCAGTGGTAGATCTTGTTACTAGGTTCTACATTGGGACTCCCAATATCACCCTCCCATTATACCAATGGTAATGGTTTGGGTGTTTTCATATCTTCTTCATGATCACCGCACTGAGGAATACAATGTTATAATTGTTGAAGACCATTCCTCTTATTTAGAGTGAGATGGTAAACTAAATTTAATATAATTAAAAATATTCTTTAGGGGATTTTTAGGCATGTTGAAATCCAGTACCCACCTAATGATGTTATATTTATAGTAAACTACCGCATCCCATAGATCTGGTGGAATTTTTAAAACTTTTACCAACTCATCAAAAATATTATGGATATTATTCAACCTCAAGGACCACCAAATTATCCCTATAAAATTTAGTGTTCTCAATTATAGTGGTGACAATATCATTGTCTCGAAAATAAAATTTGTTATCATCTTCATATGTATTGATCAATATTAAAGCATCACCACACATGTCTAAAATTCAAACTAGTCCTTATGCAGATAATGGATGATATGTACCATCAAGGAAACATTGTTATCTCCTACATATCAATGATAGGAGAACCAAGGTATATTATATCAATCCAATGATTATTAATATGTACTTCCCCTATTCGTTGGAGAATTATTTGATCATGACCCTAATGGTAAATAGTCCAAGAATATATATATTTAAACCCCTAAAATTCATTTTTATTAATTATAATTGAAAAATCCTTTTATATTTAATTATTGGGTTTATAATATGATATTTGATGCAATAATGGATCTAGAGGAACCCAAATCATTACTTCAGTCATGTGAAATCCATTTATAGAATGAAAAAAATCTATAAAAGAGGCATGGTCTCCCATCTCTTAGAAATAGAAAAACAAGAGCTATTCTAGTATGACTAATCTCGTGTTTGTATATTTCACAAGTTTTTAATGCATGAAAATATTGAGCTTCCAAAGATCAATATTCCCAAGGATGAACTAATGATATATCATGTCGTTTATTTTACACAACACTACCTATTTGTGTATATGATTAATGAATGATTTGTATTTAAATATTGGCTCTGGACGTATACTAATGAAGGAATGATAGAGTTAGAGATTCTTGAGTCTAATATGACATGAACCAGATTAATTTTCAATCCAGAATAAGGGTGTCAGGCAAGAGGTATTACATCGTGTAAAAATATCCAACTGTACGAATTTAAACTGTGTAGCATAATGTTTTCATTGTTTTATTTTAACCTATATTGAAGCTGTTCTATCTACCTGACTCAAAAAAAATATTTTTTTCTATCCTAACTATATGAAGTTAAAATTCATGGCCCATGTCCATAATGAATGAGTCTAAACTACTCAAAATTTTTCCACATTAGATGAAATAGATTTTCATGAAATACAGTCATTTTGAATGAAATAAAATACCTCTTATTTAGAAGACATAACTATAAATATGGTTTGTAATGTAAGAGTTTACTAGTTCATGATATTTTTTCTTCAAAATCCTTTCAATAGATAGAAGTTGTCAATCGTCATCCTAGAAATGAGATCAAATCCAAGCCATGTTTCCTTCCTAATAATGCTATGAAACTTATCCATTTCCTTTCCAATTAACTACACATAAACTTGATCTTTGAAGAGAATTAAATAACCCCTTTAACAACTACATGTGGATTTATTATTTTTTGAAAGTATATGTAGTGATTAACAAGCCACCTACTATAGTCCCATCATTCGAATTCGATCCCCATATGCATCCTTGTCTCATTAAGTACAACTACAAAACTATCAATGGCCGTAATTGTATGAACATAAAAGAAAAAACAACCTTCATTATTGGATGAATGACTATAACGAAACATAACATACTCTATGATATATTACCTTAACTATATATATATATATATATGAATTCATCAGTCTAGAATTAACATTATCCTGAATGGCACCCCATATATATTTTATAACACTATAACAATTAGTGTGAATCATGTCTGTTGAAGTTACACTAGACCAATAACTTCATCTATAAGTATTTATTTATAGTGGTTGATGTTATATTTCAATGAAGAACCATACTTACAAATTAATAAGTCTTAAATTATACATGTAACTTACCATTAACCCCTTGCTTATAACACTATATTTTACTCGCATAATCTAATAGGTTGTGTTTTATTATCCCGATCCGTGTGATTGAGATGCATTGTAATCAAAATCAGGGAGACCAAAATCATTTATTTGTGAATATAAATTATATAACAAATTTTCTTATATATAATAATTTAAAGAAAATATTACATTAGACTATATTACAAAAGGTCCATATTATACAATATTAAACTGCATAGAGTGGCCTAGTCATTGAGAACCATATTTCTTAGGTATGATCCAGATCCAAAAAAGGATACCCATAATATATTTATATATCAATATAATTATTTTAAGAAAACATTTCCCCCATTTTCAAGAATAGATATCCAGTTTTTGGACCTCTTAATTTATGATGGGTCTCCCCATAATAGGATCAAAACTATAGACTGTGTTTAATGATTCCCCCATAAATATTTATTCTATTCTAGTGTTTTGGTTCCCCCATGTACATGCTAAGTCCCTGGATATCCCTATATTGAAAAGAATCCATATATATCTTCAAAAAGAACCACATCTATATTAATAACTTCACATATTGGTCCTAGTATTACAACCTTATATTATAAGACATTGATGACCTAGCCACATGCATAAAAATTGTATAATATAAGGTCCTAGTCATAAGAACCTAAACTACATCATAAAAGGACTTTACTATATTAATTTACAATATTTTGTTAATAGTTCATCCCATATGTCCCTAAACTACCCAGATAGGTTGATCACTAATGATCTTAGTCCAGGAACATGATTCCACCCAATTGTATTGTGATTCTTAAAAATAATCCTTATGATGTATAGTTCAATATCCTATTAAATTAGGGTCGATTCCTCCTTCCCAAATTATATTTCTAGAATAGAGTGGTTTAGATATGGAGTACTAAAACCCCATTAATTCATCTCCTCATCTACACAACCGGTATAATTCGTTTGGATGTCTATGTCCCCATGAATCCAATACCCTATGTAGAGATACTCATTTTACAATCCCAAGCACCTTGAGAGAATCCGCTTGATTTGCCATTTCATTGAAGTAGATATCATGGATATTTATTTATCCTAATAGAAGAATTAATAGATTCTTAACAATAATACAGATGAAAAGTAACCAATTAAATATGGGTTTTATCTAAACTAATCTCTTCCCTTAACCCAATTTTCTATTCCCTAATGGTGCAACACAGGTCTCTCTATTACTAATGGTTAACCTTCAAATGATAACTTTGGATATGCTTCACATTGGGGGGTGGGGGTGAATCAATGATGTGGAATTTTTAATTTAATGTTATATTTTAATCCATTTTTCATCATAGGCCTAGTAAGACCATGATTCTATTATTATCTTTCCTTTTATTAATTAGTTACCACACATACAATGTGGACATGGGATTTACGTGGTACACCATTCAATAAAATGTACTATTCTTTGTGAAACCAGGGAATAATCGTTGAACACAAAATCAACTATAATAAGATACATATTATAGTGGATAATCTAGAAAAAATAAAAATCCTTATGTGTGGTATCCTACACTCAAGATGGGGAACAAAAGAATCCTTATTCACTTGAATGGTTGTGACCTGGGTTAACTATAACACATCTCAAGATCATTATAAAAATTTTATAAATAGTCCTTAATGTCATGATGAACTTTTTTACACCAAAAAACCCCTCCTCAATATGTGGCTATTTTTTAATATTTTAGTGCTATTTGTTTTCCTCTTCCTACGTTTTCTACTATAACTTTCATTACTGTATGCAAAAAACAACTATTCTTATTCTTACATTTTATTCATAGAAATACAGAAAACCTTCTTATTCATTATAATAATAAAATTAAATTCATCTCCTTACTCCTACTATTAACATGAAATATATATTCACAATAACCTCTCCTCTTATTTTTCCTTCATCAATCTTGTTTCTTCAGTTATAACATATTGAATTGGATGTCATCTAATTGTATTCAAATCATATCATGTCTATAATACTGAAAATAGAGCTGGATATCATAATTTATCACTACAAAAATATTCTTTCTCAGATTAGTATGAATCTTTGATTTTTCTCACTTCTCTTATTCATTTATATATTCACTATACCATTTGAATAATTGATTTAAATTACCACGATTTTTTGAAATTTAAATCCCTTGGATCTCAACCTTCAATATGTTCCACCAAATCTATAATTTTCATCGTCACACTGTGATAATAAAAAACAATTCATAAAATTTATAATAAATTTAGCTAGATATATAGATTTTTCAAGATCTACCTCTTCCAAATTCATTCCAAAAAATTATCACATAACATATGAATGGATTAACATGTTGAAATCATGATTGTTTATCTTATCTTAAACTAATTCATTCAATAATCCACAAAATCTTCATATTTAAAATTGTATCCAAGTAAAAATAGTGAAATTTCAGTTGTTTTCAGTCACTGATGCATAATTTCTAGAACCACATTTTCCCTATAAAATCATCTTCCATCATATAATATTTTTCATTTTACTTATTTTTTAAATACAAGCATGACTTCATGAAACTACTATAAATAGAGAATATACTTCATGAAAAAAATCATAAGGTTCATTTCCAATATAATTTATGATAAATAAACAAAATAATCATTCAATACTAATTCCAAAATCATAGATTAAACTGAATGAATGAAATTATTATTCTGAATAATATCAGTTTAAATAGAAGGAAATGAATCAAAAATGATTTCAGGATATTTCTTATATATAATTATTCATTACCTTTACAAATAAGGATTATTAAATATTCATGGATCCTCATAAATGTGGATAACTCGATCATGTGCTTAATTTAATATGAGGTCTATCCATGTTTTCAAAGTCCATTTCAAAGAATATTCTACTATGTGATCATTTCCCATACGTGAACCATTTAACAATGTGACCATTTTCCTAGGTGCCCAGTTTTCATTATAAAGGAATTTTATATGTGGTCCAGTCATATATCCACATTCTAATTCTGAAAATATTCAACTATGTGAAAATTAACCTATATCATACATTTTGATACATCAAATCTCCAATGTATTAGATTTAACCTATGCGAATATGTCAGCTATATGAATTGCTAATGCGAATCTCCATTGTGAATCACTGGACTATGTGAATCACTATATGAATAACTAAATTAATTGAGTTTTAGCTACCCAAGCCTTTTACAAAAAACATTTCATGTTTTTAAGAATAATTAATCAATAGAGTACAATCCAAGATCGTTATGTCTAGTGTATTGGACGACTAGGTACATATAACAAAAAACCTGGGACTAAAAAAATTCGTTATTTAATCTCCTTAAAGAGCTTCTAACTTCTTTTTAGCTCTTACATCTGCATAGGGTACCCTAGGGAACACATGAACAAAGGGATGAGCTAAAAATACCAGTAAAGGAATGAACATAAGGATACATCTCAAGCACATGAGTTAGGAGGCATGACATAATGATATCCAAAGAATGAAACATATAAAATAATTTAGTATAAGAATAGGATCAGATAAACATGGATTCATATAAATATGGTAGAATCATAAATTATATCTTTATCATGGGTCATGGCTAACCGCCAATCCCATTTCCCATTTCAGTACGGGTCAAGGCTAACCGCCAATCCCGTTTCACATCGCATCTCATGAGACTTATCCTAACCCAATGCAATGGAGAGCTATCTAGGCACCACCATCTCAATATTTTCATGTATATTCTTTCCACATAAATATTCTTACCACATATACAATCATACACAATCTACCATAAATAAACATAAGGATACCCATGGAAAAAATTGGGTACCACCATCGTGACATAAATCACAACCAATGGGAGTATCATGAAAGTGTCCATGTAAGGAAATAATTAGAAAATAAATGGTATTTAATAGGTTAAAATAGGCTTACAACATGGTAAGTGTTTTCATACATAAGTGAAAACATATGTTAAATGTTTTTTTAGAAACACTAGCATTAAAACATTTTTGTGTGGTTTTATGGAAAATACTATAGAGCTTTTAAAAAATTAAATAAGACATTCTTTTTTATAAAACCAGAATTTAAACAAGAATTTTTTCCTAATAAAAATACTGAATTTAAAAATACAATGGTGTCTTAAAACAGTGGATAGAGTTCACTTCAAATTTGGGTCAAAATTAAGGAAGTCCAGTTAAAATAGGTTTGCTTATCAGAAAGTTCTTAGGTGGGAATCTTTCAAAAAACATGTATATCCCCAAAAGAAAGTGATGAAAGGGTCTTGATATTAGAATATTTTACAAATATTGAGAATTCATAATATTCAAATAAATAGATATGATAACACCATTTTGAAAGAATGATAAGGAAACCCGAAAGAACGAAGAAGGTTTGGGTAGAATTAGTTACGATTTTACCGGCATGGTGTCGGGTGTACCTATGAGACCTTGATGAGAGAGAAAAGGGTTTTATCATCACTTATAAAACATTAGGGAAGTATGGAGAAGGAGTATAAACATACACCATCACTTGGTATTACACTAAAAGACATATCATAGAGAACAATCTTGATTTAGAGTGAAAAGGGGAGGATCCCTTACCTCAAATCCGGTGGTGTTCTCCACATGTTATTAATGACCTGAATAAACAAATTAGGATTATTAATTCGTAATTACAGAAATTCTTCTATATTTAGTCGATTTATTATAAACATTTTAGTTCATTAAAATCATTTTTTATTAGTTATAAGGTTCAATTTCATTGTTCGGGCTCGTTTGTTTACTAGGCTTTAATAGATCAGTTGACTTATATTTAAGTTTGGATTATATGAAAGATGAAATTGGTTGTCTAGAATTTAGGTTAAATTATTTAGTTCGTATACAGGAGATTACATGGTTTTAATTTTAATTAGGTTACTTATAGTGATTTAGAATTATTATATATATAACCTTAGTGATAACCGTTTTTGTTAATCGGTGGATTTGATTACAAAGAATGTGTTTTTCATTTTAATTTAATTCCATTTTTACAAAAGATTACAGAACCAAAAATAGGATATATTACATATATAATAATCTGGTTCAACCATAACAAAAATGGTTTCATGACGATAATTAAAGAGAATCATAGAAATTTATAAACCGATGTCCTTGAATGTGATAAATTAGCACATCTGAAACGGTTCTTTAATTTCATCCAATTAAGGGGGGGAATGAGAGGGGAAAATGAAATACACCACTAGAATGAAGATATTTCAGTACACTTATGTTACTGGATTTATCATACTATTATGGTGAATAGAGGTGAGTAAAGAAAAAAGAAAAGAACATAAAAGAAAAGAATAAATTTGGGAAGTACAATTTACCTCTTGAGACTTCCTCCTTTGAGAACCTCTTAAGGGGAGAGGATTTGGTATTTTGAGGAGGCTGAGAGCTTTTGAACGTTGGGGAGGACCTTGGGGGGTGATTTGGGCAGAATTTAGCGAAGTCTTGGAGCTTGAGAGGAGTGGAGAGAAGAGGGAGTGAAGGCGGGGTTTTATAGTGGAGGAGAGGAGGGATTTCATGATATTATAATCCTTAATTTATTATTTCTTCAGAAGACAAAGAATAGTAAGTATTCCATGACCAAGAATAGTAAATGGGTCATGTGAATTTGAATCATGGGTGTTGACATCAGCCATGATGTGAGGAATAGTCTATTTAGCTTATAATGTATATATACGGTAAATTACCGCATTTTACTATTTATAAAAAATTCAAATATTTCATAAAAATCTCAAAAATTCACCCTAACCATTTTTCAACGTGTAGAAACCAAAAATGAAGTCCATTTTAAAAAATTAATTTTCTAAATGTTATTATTTTAATATTTAATTAAAATCATAATTTATTATCAAAAACAAGATTTAGAACATCTATTAACTCATTCTAAAATATAGCTATATTATAATTCAAACATGAATATTATTTTTATAATATCATAGGTGAGGTTACTATTCATTAGGGTATATCACTATTCATAAGGGTATGTTACTATTCATTAGGGTAGGTTACTATTCACAAAAAACTATGTCTTTCTTATCAGACTCCAAAAAACATCTTGAACACAACCGTGTATGTCATATTTTTAAAATTCCGAACACAGAGGTGACAAAATACTATTTAATGGTCACTTATCACTTAGAAGTTCATTATTATGTGATTTTATGGAATAATTATAGGAAGGGAATTCCCATTAATAACATTGGGTCGTTACATTCTTCCCCCCTTAAGAAATTTCTCCCTCAATATATCATTTTACATTCTAGGCCAAAAACAGATGTGGGTACTTTTCCTTAATTGCGTCCTTCAACTCCCATGTTGCTTCCTCAAAATTATGGTTCCTCCACAACACTTTGACAAGATGGGTTCTCTTGTTGCGTAGAACCTTATATCTCTGATTAAGAATCTTTACTGGCTTCTCCTCATAGGAGATATCATCTTTCAGCCGCACCACCTCTGAGTTTAGTACATGTGAGGGATCAAGTATGTACTTCCTCAAGAGTGATACGTGGAAAACATCATGAACATAAGCCATATTTTGTGGAAGTGAAAGAAGTTATGCCACAGATCCTATGCGGTCAAGGATCTCAAAGGGGCCAATATACCTTGGGCATAACTTCCATTTCTTCCTGAATCGCATGACTCTCTTCCATGGAGATATTTGAAGGAAGGCTTTATCTCCAACATCGAACTCCAAGTCCCTTTGATGGTTGTCAGTATAGCTCTTTTTCTGAATTTGAGCAGCGTTGATGTGTTTCTGGATGACTTGAACCTTCTCAGTCATCTCTTGAACAAGATCGGGTCCATGTAGCTTTTTTTCTCCAGCTTCATCCCAACAGGTTAGAGTTATACATCACTGTCCATATAGTGATTCATATGGAGCCATCTGAATACTTGAGTGGAAGTTATTGTTGTATAAGAACTCAACCAATGGGAGATGCTGATCCCATCCACCATTGAACTCTAGAGAGTAGTCTCTAAGCATATCTTCAAGCATATGAATAGTTCTTTCAGACTAGCCATCAGTTTGGGGGTGATAGGTCGTGTTGAAATTTCATTCAGTACTCAAAGAATGTTGATGGCTCCTCCAGAATTTAGATGTGAACCATGGATCATGGTCAGAGACAGTTGAGTGTGGAACACCGTGCAGTCTCACCACTTCCTTCACATATAACATTGCATGTTGTTCAAGCGATATATCTTCCCGAATAGCGATGAAATGGGATGTCTTTGTGAGTCGGTCAACCACACCCCATATCACATTATTTCCCTTTTTCCATCTTCGGGAGACCCTTGACAAAGTATATTGTAACATTTTCCCATATCCACATGGGTATAGGCAATGACTGCATCATATCTTTGGTCTTTTTTTGCTCAGCATTAACTTGCTAACATACCAAGCACCTTGATATATTTTCCACAATCTCCTACTTTATGTTATCCCACCAGAAGTGTTCTCGGAGATCACAATACATTTTGGAACTCCCATGATGGATAGAGAAGGTAGAGCTTTGTGCATCATTCAATAGCTCCTTCTTTATCTATGGATCATATGGTATGCATAATCGTGTCCCAAATCATACAACTCCTTCCTCATCAATTTTGAAATTAGAGGATTTCCCATTTTTAATAGCTTCCACCCTTTTTTAAATTTCCACATCCTTTCATTGAGCAACCTTTATTTTCTCCATGAGGGATGGTTGAGCAATCATTTGAGAAAGGATTGATGATGTTCCTCCCTTAATGATTCCCATGTCTATCCTTTGAAAATACAAGAAGATTGGATCCTTTTCAATTCTCATCATTGATAAAGATGCATGATCCTTTCTACTTAGATCATCTGCCACCTTGTTTTCCTTACTGGGATGGTAGTGGATTGAGAAGTCATAATCCTTGATGAGATCTATCCATCTTCTCTTTCTCATATTATTCTCTTTCTGTGTGAATATATATTTGAGACTCTTGTGGTCAGTATATATCTCACATTTTCCCCCATAGAGATAATGCTGTCAGATTTCAACCCAAAGATCACAGCCGCCAACTCCAGATCATGCGTGGGATATTTTTGCTCATGGATTTTTAGCTTCCTTGAGGCATAGGCTATCACTTTATCATTTTTCATTATCACACATCCTTATCCTTTCTAAGAAGAATCAATATACACCACAAAGAGTTCCCCACTTGAAGGGAGTATGAGTACGGGCGCAGTGATAAGACTCTTTTTCAACTCCTTGAAACAGTCTTCACATTCCAGTGTCCAGACGAATTTTACTCCCTTCCGTGTCAGCTTGGTCATTGGGTTTGAAAATCATGAAAAGATCTTCATGAATCATCGATAATACCCAACTAGACCTGAAAATATGTGGATCACCTTTACAGAAGTTGGCCTCGATGACTCTTCAATAGTCATAGTCTTGGAAGGGTCCACAGATATCCCTTTCCTAGTGATAACATTCCCCAAGAATGATACTTCCTCCATCCAGAACTCACATTTACTATACATTTCATACAATACATCCCTTTTCAATGTCTTTAACACAGTTTCCAAATGCTCCTCATGTTCCTCCTTGCTCTTGGAGTATATCATAATATCATCAATAAAGACCACCATATTTTTTTGGAGGTAATCTATAAAGGCTCTATTCATTAAATCCATGAAAATTGATGGAGCATTAGTGAGTCCGAAGGGAATCACTATTAAATCATAGTGTCCATACCTCATTCGAAAGGAAGTCCTTGGAATATCTTCCTTCCTCACCTTTAGTGGGAGATATCCTGACCATAGGTCCACCTTAGAGAAATAACTAGCACCACAAAGCTGATCAAACAAGTCATCTATCTGTGGAACGGGATACATGTTCTTTATAGTGATTTTATTGAGCTCACGATAATCAATGCAGAGGCGCATTGATCCATCCTTCTTCTTAATGAAGAGGACTGGAGCACCCCACGGTGAAGCACTCAGGCGTATAAAACCCTTCCCCATATTCTCCTGTAACAACTTCTTCATCTCTTCCAGCTCTACGGTGGATATTCTATAAGGTGTCTTTAAGATTGGAAGATATCCAGGGATAATTTCAATTGAGAACTCAACCTCTCGGTCAGGAGGAAGACCAGGAATCTCATTAGGGAATAAATCAGTGTAATGCCTCATGATGAGAATGTCTTCAAGCATGATTCTCTCCATTGTCTCAATAATTTGAGCAAGGTATGCATGCTCAAAAGGAAGAAATATCCACACTTGAGACGATGCATCTAAAGGAGACTCATCTTCCTCCTTTCACTTGTAAAGAATTGGTGGATGATTCGAGATGTGAAGAGTAATCTCCCTTTCCAAAAAATTGATGTTGGCCTTGTACAAAGATAGCCAATCCATGCCCAAGATAACGTCAAACTCCACTAAAGGATGTATGATAAGATTTTCAGGGAGGTTCAGTCCACCAACATTAACCGAGGAGGAGTTATAAACCATAGATGCAATAAATTCCCCATTCTTTGTTCTCATAGATACCTTTTCCTCCAAATTTTGAGGTGGTGTTTGAATAGTTCTACAAAACATGAAAGATATGAAAGAATGTGTAGAACCAGAATCAAATAGTACGTTTTCTATTCTTAAATGAATAACAAGCGTACCAATCACCAAATAATTTTCCGGATCCACCTCAGTAGTAGTGATAATATAAGCCCTTCCTTGTTTCCTTGTAGGTTGTTGTTGATTGCCTCCGACACCCCTTGGCTTAGGGAAGTTGTTTGCATAGTGCCCAAACTCCTTGCAGTTAAAACACTACATTACAGGCTGAGTTTTGATTTGAACCTTCCGTTCTTCTTCAACATTAGCGGGATTTTTCATATCCTGTCAGTAGTTTTTGTCCAGATGACCAGAGTTTCCGCATTTGAAGAAATTCTTGGTTCCCTTGAGACAGTCACTAAGATGCTTCTTCCCACAATTCTTGCAAAGGGGAAAGTGAGGCTTCTTTCCATTATGGGATTTTTTTGATGAACCACCCATGTTGTTATCTATTTTCCGATTCTTGTCACTAGGCCCATGAGACCACTGAGAGTCTCCAATATCCATTTCAAACTTGATGGAACAATGGAAAATATCCTCATAGCATTCAAATTCTCGAATTGCCAACACTTTTCATAGACTCGGCTTTAGTCCGCTAAAGAAGAGATCCACCTTTAATTCGGTGTTCATGACAAAGCTAGAGGCATAACTTGCAAGCCCTGAAAATTTCTCTTCATACGCCCCGATGGACTCATCTTGCTTCTACATGAGTCCATGGAATAGTCTTTCCATCGTGAAATAGAGTGTTTGAGGAAAATATTTGTTGAAAAAAATCCCCTTGAATTCCTCCAAATCCATGGAATCAATTTCCTCTTGGGAATTCGTATTCTTGATCAGTGTCCACCACTGATCAGCTTCCCCATCAAAATGATAGTCTTATAGAACAACATTCTCTTCTTCCAAGAACTGGAGGATAGAGAAAATATTTTCAATGGAGTTAATCCATTATTATTTGAGGAGGGGATCAGAAGACCCACTAAACATGGGATGACTTTGCTGCCAGAAGGATTCTACAAAAAATGTCTCTTTCCATGGAGGAGGGGGACTTTCTACTTGATTAAAGTTATTATTCATAACTCGATCCAGCTGAGAAAGTACTTCCATGATGTTTTGAGCACACACTTCCATCACATCAGGCATGTCATTAGGAAAATCAATACATTTCCTATCACATTGGTTTTTGAAATGTGTTCTTCTATTTACCTCCATTAACATAAAAAAAGAACGTTTAATTAGAGGTCTTGAATACATAGCTATTGAGTATATAATGGAAACATTGAACATTAAAGGATAAAATTATAATGAATAATTACATCCTAAATTGGGATTTCTTAGGTTTATATCTAGGTTATCCTCGATCTATATCTTAACTTATATTCTTATGGTATTTTTTTTCCTTTAATAATGGTTTGTACTAAGCTCATTAATCTACCAAAGCATATCCCCTTGGAGTGTAATAACCAAGAGTGTAGCAAGGCTCGTTATCGTGCACCAGTTCCCATTCGAGTCTAGCTCAAAGCGTTGTTTTTGGGTTTTACCACTAGATACATCTATGCCAGAGCTGCCTCTACCTCCTCGTATCCAGACATGGATGTATTTCCTCGACAAACCACTTACTCTATACTCACCAAAATTTAGGACTATTTTCTTATACATAGTCTCATCCTTAAGGTTCCCACTAAGGTTCTATATTCCTAATCTCCAAAAATAACGAGACCTTCCTATGATTCCAACTATAGTGACCCAAGCCTTTTACATAAAACATTTCATGATTTCATGCATAATTTATCCTTAGAGTACAATCCAAGGATCGTTAAGTATTGTGTCTTGGAAGACTAGGTACATATAACATAAAACATGGGACTAAGAAAACTTCATTATTTATTCTCCATAAAGAGATTCTAACTTCTTTTGAGCTCTTACATCTGCATAGGGTAGCCTAGGGAACACATGAACAAAGGGATGAGCTAAAAATCCTAGTAAACAAATGAACATAAGGATACATCTCAAGAACATGAGTTAGGAGGCTTGCCATAATGATAACTAAAGCATGAAACTTATAAAATCATTTAATATAAGAATGGGATCATATAAACATGGAATCATATAAATGTGGCAGAATCATAAATCATATCTTTAGTATGGGTCAAGGCTAACCGCCAATCCTGTTTCCCATTTCATTACGGGTCAAGGCTAACGACCAATACCATTTCATATCGCATCTCATGAGACTTATCCTTACCCAATGCATTGGAGTGCTATATGGGCGCACCCATCTCAAAATTTTCATGTATATTCTTTCCACATAAGTATTCATACCACATATAAAACCATACATAATCAACCATACAAAAACATAAGGGTACCCATGGAAGGAATTGGGTAACACCATCTTGACATAATTCATAACAAATGGGCGTATCATGAAAGTGTCCAGGTAAGGAAAAAATTAGAAAATACATGGAATTTCTAGGGTAATATAGGCATACAACAAGGTAAGTGGTGTCAAACAAAAGTGAAAACATATGAGAAATGTATTTTAGAAACATTAGTATTTAAACATATTTGTGCAGTTTAATGGAAAATACTATAATGTTTTTAAAATTGTAAAGAAGACATTATTTTATATAATACCAGAATTTAAAAAGGAAGGTATTCATAATAAAAATACTGAATTTACAAAGACAATGGTGTCTTAAAACATAGGATAGAGTGCACTTCAAATTTGGGTAAAAATTCGGGAAGTCCCCTCAAAACAGGTTTTCTTATCAGAAAGTTCTAAGGAGGGAATATTTCAAAAACATGTATATCCCCTAAAGAAAGTGATGAAAGGGTCTTGATATTATAATCTTTTACGACTATCCATAATTCATTATATTCACATAAATAGATATAATAACACCATTTTTAATGAATGGTAATGCAACTTGAATGAATGAAGAAGGTTTGGGTAGAATTCGTTACGATTTTACTGTCATGGTGTTGGGTGTACCTAAGAGGGCTTGATGACAGAGAAAATGGTTTTCTCATCACGTATAAAATATTAGGGAAGTATGGGGAAGGATTATAAACATACCCAATCAGTTGGTATTACACAAAAAGACATATCATAGAGAACAATCTTGATTAAGAGTGAAAAAGGGGAGGATCCCTTACCTCAAATCTGCTGGTGTTCTCCAATTGTTATTAATGACCTGAATAAAAAAATTAGGATAATTAATTCATAAGTGCAGAAAATATCCTATATGTAATTGATTTTTTATAACCCTTTTTAGTTCATAAAATCCTTTTTGATTAGTTATAATGTTCAATTACATTGTTCGGGCTAGTTTGTTTACTTGGATTTAAAAGATCAGTTCACTTATATTCATGTTTGGATTATATGCAAGATGAAAGTGGTTGTCCAGAATTGATGTTAAATTATTTAGTTCATATCCAGGAGATTACATGGTTTTAATTTTAATTATGTTACTTAGTGTGATGTTGAATTATTATATATATAACCTTAGTGATAACCGTTTTTTTAATCGGTGGATTTGATTACTAAGAATGTGTTTTTCATTATAAATTAATTCCATTTGTACAAAAATATTATAGAACCAAAAATAGGATATATTACACATATAATAATCTGGTTCAACCATAACACAAATGGTTTCATGACCAGAATTAATGAGAATAATAGAAATTGATAAACGGTTGTCCTTGAATGTGCTACATTAGCACATCTCAAACGGTGCTTTTATTTCTTCCAAATAAAAGGGGGTAAAAGAGAGGGGATAATGAAATATAAAACTATAATGAAGACATTCCATTACATATATGTTATTGGATTTATCATAAAATTATGGTGAAGGGAGGTTAGGAAAGAAAAACAAAAATAACATAAAAGAAAAGAAGAAATTTGGGATGAGAAATTTACCTCTTGAGACTTCCTCCATTGAGAACCTCTTAAGGGGAGAGGTTTTGGTATTTTGAGGTGGATGAGAGCTTTTTGACGTGGGGAGGTCCATGGGGAGATATTTGGTCAGAATTTAGAGAAGGCATGGAGGTTGAGAGGAGTGGAGAGATGAGGGAGTGAAGGGGGGGGGGGTTAAAGTTGAGGAGAGGAGGGATTTCATGATATTATAATCCTTAATTTATTATTTATTCACAATACAAAGAATAGTAACTATTCTAGGAACAATAATAGTAGATGGGTCATGTGAATTCGAAACATGGGTGGTGTCATCATCCATGATGCTATGAATAGTCTATTTAGCTTATAATGTATATATACGGTAAATTACCGTATTTTACTATTCATAAAAAATTCAAGTATTTCAGAAAAATCTCAAAACATCACCCTAACCATATTTGATGTGTAGAAACCAAAAAATGAAGTCCATTTTTCAAAAATAATTTTCGAAATATGATTATTATAATATTTAATTAAAATCATAATTTATTATCCAAAACCAGATTTAAAACATCCATTAACTCATTCTAAAATATAGGTATATTGTACTTCCAACATGAATATTATTTTTATACTATCATAGGTGAGGTTACTATTCATTAGGGTATATCACTATTCATAAGGGTATGTTACTATTCATTAGATAGTTTAATATTCACCAAAAAATTATGTTTTCCTTATCAGACTCCAAAAAAACATCTTGAACACAACCGTGTATGTCCGATTTTCAATATTACAAACACAGAAGTGACAAACTTATGTTTAAAGGTCACTTATCACTTAGTAGTTCATTATTAAGTAATTTTATGGAATATTTATAAGAAGGGAATTTCCATTAATAATATTGGGTCATTACATGAATCACCTACATGAATCGACACATATTTATCTATTTTACGGAAGATAAGAATCCTAATAACCAATATCATGATATTTGATCTTTAGAAGAACAATATATGTTTCAACATCACATTTAAGCTAAATTTCATATATATTTTTCCTTAAAAAACATGGAGTCATAAATTTCATGGATATTTATTATCTATAAGCACATTTAAATGCCTTTGAAATTAGTCCCTCACATCAAATACCACTCACAATTAATGGGACGAAAAATCTCCCAATTTTTATTTATTTGAAAAACCTTCTAAATGATATGTTGATATGTGTTTTCTTTCATAAAACTCTCTAATTTATCATCAATCATTCATTATAATTTCTCTCATCATTACTAAGAATAAAATAAAAGACATCAGAAAATGTTTTATCAATTTTGACATTAAAAATTTTCCTCAAACATAACACACTAAATCTACTTGATTCATACCCACTACAGTAAACAAGAGGAGTTGGTCAAGGAATAAAATTTGTTCCTTATAAAATAAAATGATACCAAATTAAATGAGAACATATAATATTTTATTTAAGGGTTGTATTATTATTTTATAAGATTTTAAAAATTATATATAGAAATTTAAATAATAATTTCTCTTAAATATCATCCTGAAAATCCACACTCAGTTAAAATTATTGTTTAAAAATATTCAAGGAAAAAAACAATGATTTTAATGTAGCCATGGAACATTTACTTCCTTTTAGATTACTTATTTTATTGATTAAATCAATTTATTCCCATTAATGAATGAATATTATCTTAATTATCTAAGATAAGGGAAAATAATGCATAACTCTTCAATGAATTTTTTTCTGGAAATATATAGAATAATAATATTGAAATGAAATAACGAATCTTAACTATTCCTCAATAGACATATATTGTCCCACCTCAACAAGAGCATTCAAATTATACTCATAATGGTAATTTAATTCAAAAAGGGAATATCATGAATGTTCACGTAGAGAATATACCAAAACAAATCATCTTCACATGACTGTGATGTTTTAACAACTATCATGTCTTTCAACTTAAAAAAATGATAATTTGTTGGATTTAAAATGTACTTATTTAGAGAAAATTATTAGATGTTAACATTTTCATATAGTCTATATATAATTGTGAGTAATCAGTTTGACTCAAGTTCTTCACATGCAATCGTGTTTTTAATATAATTCACTGGATTTTTATACAAAAACACACACATGAAATATATAAAGGATAAAGGTACATTTGTTTTACATGTTAATTCATATATAAAGGAAGAGATAATATTCTAAGATATATTTCTCTATTACCTACAATCTTCATGATTTCATATTTTATCTTAAAAAATAATTTCTCTTGAGGAAACATGTATATTATCCCTTCTTTAATTTCATTGTGTGTGAATATTATCATTCTAATTGCCATTATGGAAAATTAAATAGTTGTTTAATATTTAATATTTTTTTATAAAATCTTATTGTTATAGAATTTTTATAATGAAACCTATTTAAGAATGGACAAACACATTTCACTTCACAAAAAAAGTCACTTTTAAACACAATGGTTTCTTCTCTTTACAACATAATATGGAATTTAAAATTTAAATTTGGAATACTCTCCTGTACTTTTTTACTAAACCATTATTGAGTTCATAATATTTAATTACATTCTCCAAAATTTTAGAGAACAATTACTTGAAACTCATTAAGAATATTTTATTCCCTCATAGAGTCTTCAAAATAATCAATTCACAAGATTTTCAATAAATTTTTCAGATTTGGATCATTATCTATATTATTTCTCATTGATGAAACATCACTCTTAACCATATATTGGGACGTCTTTTTCTTATTTTATAAAATATGAGATGATCATACACCACCACTATAACCACTATTATTGAGAATACCATAGATTTTACCAATCATTTCAAATCTGATTAATGTATATTGTTTTTTTATTAATTTTTTAATATTGATTCTTCTAAAGTGTACTACCCAGGAAATGGACTTCCGTTCTGTTGTAGAGATCAAATTATTATACCAATTAAATAATTCAGAATGCTAGAATATATTTCAAAACATACAAGACAGTTCAAATAATTAATTTTTCATTTTGACTAAAACATTTCCATACTTGTGATCATGATATTATTAGTATTCTTTCATGTTTAGGTTGATTGAACAAATAGAGATGGAATCCGCACATAATCTTCTATCCAATATAGAAAAATTAATAGTCTTATCATTTCCTTTATTCATCCATACATGTGAATATTTTTTAATCCAACACTATTCCCGAAAAAAGATTTAGATAAATCATTACAAATGGTTATGGTTCAAACTCAGTTCTTTAGAACTACAAGTGATAGATCATCAAGGAATATCATGATATTCTTGCCACATAAATCAGTTTATTTTAACTCATGAATCCTCTTTAGAAAAATCTATGACAAATACAATTTCATTTGGTGTTCCTTTTTAAGACACAGCCCAATGAATTTTTAATTCTAAATACATTAAATCAATTTCAACACGTCTCATGATGTGAATGAATTTTTCATTTTCGATAGGCTTTAATTTTCCCTCACCTTACTTCATAATTATTTAAATGTCTTATTCCCATATTTAAAACTTGTACTATAACATTGTATCATGTTTGGGATTTTTTTTGGATTTAATATCCCGTAATAAATTTAAAAAAAAATTATTTTCCAATCTGTATTCTAAAGAAACATATATTCAAGATCCATATTGAACCCATATTTCTCTAATTATTCTCTGATCAATTTATTTTATAATTATGAAATAAAATATTTCATTCTCAATATTTATTATCTAAAAGGAAGAAACCTACTTGGAGATATTTTTTCTTTTTTGAACTATTTCTTACAGAGCCTTCAACATGTTTTCATACTCACCTTCAAGATGAGTTATCTATTCAAGCATGATTTCATGAATCCCACTAATAAAAATAGCTTTTACATTCATAAGATAATGAATAAAATATTAAAATGTGCCAAAGGAAATGAATTATAAATCTAAAAATGTTTTTTACATATAGATGGTTTTTTCTTACTTTGAGAATGTTCTACAAGAATTTTCCCATACCCAATAAACAATTGAATTCTTCAATTCCTCTGAAGTAGAGACTCTATTTATTTCCATGGTGTTAATTTGAACCCAAATTATTTTATTTTATAAAAAAAATCTATCTTATTTTCTATTCTATAATGAACAATCTGAAATATCTTATTCTCATGAAAAGTTTGAGAAATTCATTAACCTCTATTAACCATTATTATTCATATTAAAAATTATGTTAGACAAAACTGAATTCTAATTTGAGAAAACAAAACCTTCACAAAAACAATGCTTCATTGAAAACACGTGAATGAAACTAAAATACTAAAAAAGATGGAAAACCTAAAATAAAGAATATGGTAGAGTTTATCAACCAATTGATACCAAATGAGAGGTTCGATTATGAAATACACAATACTGAGTGAAGGATAGTGAATCTCTGTGGGGGTGTTTCTAATACATTGTCATCATTTTATACTTTATCCTCATAGAAATTTAATGATATGTATTCTCTCATTATCAATACATTCCTTCATTTATTCAAAACTCACAAAATGTGGATAATATGTTTACATGGATCAATATTCAATAATAAATATGAATCCTTTAGTAGAAAGAAAATAAACCTCAATTACATAGGCCGCAATAATGAGATAAATGATATTGTTGATCATCCTAAAAACAATCCATTACATAAAATGTCATACCACGAACTCATGAGTTGGGAAATAGAATAATCCTAAGTCCATAGATTAGAAATGACATTTCCAACTGCATCACCTTACTAGATAATTATTCTAAATTTCTAGATATAATTCAACTACATTGAGTAATTTGAAACAAAATGCATTTACTCCACCAGATGTGTCTTTTGTTGATTATTTTAGTGTTAATTTGACCATCATTTCCTTTTATTATATTTTCACTTGTAAAGTATCATATATGCAAACTCACTTCTTCATCCATTATATAAAGATCATTTCACACAACCATTTACTTTTTGCTGTAGTAAACTACCATTTCTCCTTCATGTTACTCTTATTATGAAATATATATGAAGAAAACTCTCTTTTCCCTTTGTCCCACCGAAAATACTTATTACTTGGGTCGTAATATATTTTAATTGACATATTTATCTTTTTTCTGACACACAATATGTTTATGATGATGGAAATAGAGTTGTGTCTAATTTTTCTAGACACCAAATATATTATTTCCTGAATGAGTGTTGATTTTTTTATATCCACTATTATTCATATTATTATTCAGTATATTTTGTGAATACTATATTTGTAATAATAAAAATATTGGAAAATCAAATCCATAGAATACTGACAATTAATATTTTACACCATATCTACAATATTTGTCCTCACTTTCCTAACAGAAAAAAATTCTTTGTAAACTATATGAAATATTCACCATGATATGGAAATTTATCACATAATTTATCTATAAATTTCACTCCACAAAAGCAGCACTTATGTTATGTATGATTTAACATTCTGAAATTTTTATTCATTCTGATGTCTTCACCTTCTTCTTTATCCACTCTATGAAATCCTAATATCTAAATTTCATTCCATGCCAATATATTTAATATATATGTATTGTAGTCCTTGATACTTCAAAATATAAGACAATAGATTTCCCCCATAAATTCTAAATTCATCATGAAATGTACACCATATTCCATATTTTATAAAGACACATGAAAATGGTATCGTCGTGAAATCTCTATCATAACATAAAACTCATGGTTCTTCTCAGGATTAATGTTGGATAAATAGTTCATCAATTTCATCAATTGTTTTTACTAAATCATATCATTATATGAATCCTTGCGATTATTATTATGAATAATTTCAACTTATGTGGAACCAAACGAAACCAAAATTATTTCAAGATATATTCTCTGTCATCTTATTTTTGTTTCATTGTGCATAAGGTGTGTTAATTTATGATGATCAACGTCATCTATTTCCACCAATCTATTATGTGTCTTACTATATACATGGTTTATTCATGTATCCAAATGCTCTTTAATAGTATAATTAACAATTTCATCGATTCCTGAATGTAAAAAATTTTCCCATTTGGCTGGTTACTGCCATGGAAGAATAAAATAGGAGGTCTAATGACATATCCCAATTCCAATTTTCACTATATTCATTTATCGGAAAAATCACTTACATCACCCATATGGATATGTCGAATCAACTATGTTGTAGGAATCACCAACATGAAACACTTAGCTATATAAATCGCATATATATAACACTCAACTACATGAATCACATCAATTAATCACTTAGATATATGAATTTTCTATGTGAATCACTCAACTACATGAATTTACAATGAGAATATAAACTTATTTAAACGGTTAACAGAATACATGAATCATGATAACAAGTATCTATATATTTTAATTTTAGAATAATATATTATTTTGCATCATAAAAGTTTTACCGCCAACTCTTAAATAATTTTCTTTAACAATTATTGGATTACACATAATTTAGGAGAATTATTATTTATCTTCATATTGGAATTTTTTGGTACTTATTCCTTTATAAGTAATATAACTCACACAAAGTTTTGTGAAGATACATATTTACACCATCATTAACAGTGAAACATTGGATTATCCATTACTATTGGTTGACCAAATCCCAGATATCATTATTTAATAATCTCAAAATTAGGAATTAAAAAACTTGATTTACGTCATTAATATTCAAAATGTTCAAAAGTATTTGAAATACCTATTTTTATTATATCCAATGTTATAGGAGATATTTGTAAAGACCCGGAAATTTCAAGGAAATTTTTTTCTTAATTTTATTTGTAATTTTACAAGAACTCAGTTTCTGACAGCGCCTGATTCCGAGGCCCGGTGTGCCCGGAATCATTTTCCGAAGTTTAGCCTCGGGTACGTTCAGTGAACGAACGAGAGGCTTTTTCTAACATTTGAACCGGTTCTCAGAATCGAATTATGAGGGCACGGATGGAATCGAATCGCCGGTATTTGCTTACAAACACCTTTCTTGGAGTTGCATTTGCTCGGGTGTGGTTTTTAATTTTTGGGGGTTAAGTGAAGAAAATAAAATAAAGTGGTGCGACAAATTTATTTTATTTCACTTAAAAGACACTTAAAGCCACTTGAGCTAAGTTAAAGCGGATAGGGTGCAATCCAAAAATATCCTACCCTCTTGGTAGGATATTTGTGAGGTGGGGCCCGCACGAGCCCCACCGTTTCTTTTCCTCTTTGTAACGCACCCGCAAAAACTCCTCATTAATGAAAGTCAACAGGTGCGTTTTCTTAAACTCTCAAACGCTCCTATTAATTGGGCGGTTTATTCGTTGAAATTAATTCTATGAATTAATGGGTCGTTACTTAGTTTGTTTTTCAATTTGTTGGCATGTTAATAAAATAACACCAATGCTTGTATTCTTGAGGATTTCTCGTTGAGAGGATTTGGAGAAGACTCCAAGGCTTTAGATCTTCATCCTCCTTCGCGAAGAACGCGAAGAACGCGAAGAACGCTGGCCTCTGATGAAGGGCGACGAAGAATGCCCGACCCCAGAGATCGACGCGATGCCGACGCTCCTTCCGTGACGTTCTTTCCCCGCGAAAAATCTTCGATCAAATGCTTGAGATCGTCGACGCGACGCCCTTCCACGACGACGTGACGCCCTTCTGCTACGCGACGATCACCTCCTACCGCGACGGTCAATTCTGCGACGTACTCGCACTCGTCCGACGACAGCTACGGGGTAGGGGTTGTGTTGAAAATGATAATACTCCATGTTTGTTTCCCTTCAAGGCATGAACGCGGTCCAACTAATTAACAAGTTGGTCCGTGGATTAATATTGCGGTTCGGGGTTATCAAATTGATGGGAAATATTATGGTGTTGTTTCAAACCTCTAACGCGGTGGCTGCGGACCATCGAACAAATCCGAACCACCGCATTCCTTCCCGTTCTTAGTGTGCGGAACGACGTACGATGACAAATGGGGCCGCAAGGGCGATTTTAGGGCCTTGTAGTGAAGGTCGGGTCCCGAGAGGACCACTGGAGAAGACCGCACGTAAAACGAACCACCGGAGCGCCCCGCCAGCGCGGCGGCCGAAGGAGGCGGCCGTCAGCGGCCGACCGCCAGGCGGAGGCGGCGCGCGGGGCGTCGCCGGCAAAACACGCCGCGGCTGAAGCCGCGGAGGCGAGGCGGTTCTGCAGTCGGGCAGAACCGGGAGGCGGGATGCGGCCAGCATGCCACGTCCGGGTGCTGCGGAGCGGCCCCCGCACGGGGGAAGTGGTTTCTTCGCTCCGCCGCTCGGCCGAGCCGAGCCGACCCGCTGGGCCGGGTCACGCCTAGGCTGGGCCGGGCCGCCCTGTTCGGGCCAGGTCGCACCTAACCGGGTCATACCCGGACCTGGGTCCGGTCGACTCGGTTCGGGCAGACCCGGGGGGGGGGGGGGGGGGTCGGGCCGGGTCGGTCCGGGACCAAACCCCCCGTTTTCGGACTCCTTGGGTTTTTCACCCATATCTTGGGCTACGGGACTCCAAAAGATGTGCCGTCAGTGGCGATGCGATCCTTGGATCGGGACTGTCGTTTTGGTATACTACACCCAAGGTTTCAGAATACTTGGGGTTCATCCGGGTTGGTTCATACACGAAACCAACCGGGCCCTCGGAGCGGAAACAATCATATCTTGAGCTCCGGACGTCCGATTGACGTGCTGTCAACTTTGATAGATTCTTCTATGTGATACGGATCTTCTGGCTTACTCCGCTCGAGGTTTGGATGTCGTCGGAGTGCGGTCGGGTTGGTTCGCTCACGAAACCAACCGGGCCCCTGAAACGAAAAAGCCAATAACTCACAGACCGGGCGTCCGTTTGACGCTCCGTCTGTCTCATTGAATTAATATTGATGAGATGGAACTTTTGGCGTACTTCGCCCGAGTTTTGGTTGCAGTTGGATAGTGGCCGGGTTGGACTGCACCCGAAATCCAACCGGGCCCCTGGAACGGAAAAGTTGATATCTTTCAGACCAGATGTCCGTTTGACGAACCGTCAGCGGCATTGGTGATCACGTTGAGAAATGGTCCCTTTAGGTTTACCCTATGGGAGTTGGGGTACAGTTGAGATACGGCCGGGTTGGTTCGCGCACGAGACCAACCGGGCCCCTGGGATGAAAAGGCTAATAACTCACAGACCGGGCGTCCGATTGACGCGCCATCTGTTGTGTTGAGACCCCTGTGACGAGGCAGTCCTTTGAGTTACTTATTCGTGGAACTTTCTGATAATTATAGTATCGACCAGCAGCTCGTGGAGTGGACCCTCCGGGAGACGAGCATGAGGAGTACGGAGACCGTGTAGCCGGCTGAGACCTGACGACTGCTTGACTGATCGACTCGGTGTGTTTTGGATAGCCCAGTGGGGAGCTCTTGGTTGTAGCGGCAGACCCACGGCGAAGGAGCTCTTGGTTGTAGCGGCAGACCCGCGGTACTCAATAGAAGGAGTACCTCTGGAGGCTATGAGGGGGAGCGCTTGGTTGTAGCGGCAGACCCACGACAGAGGAGTGCTTGGTTGTAGCTGCAGACCCGCGGTACTCAATAGAAGGAGTACCTCTTGAGGCTATGAGGGGGAACACTTGGTTGTAGCGGCAGAGCCATGGTGGGAAGCGCTTGGTTGTAGCAGCAGGCCCATAGTACTCGACAGGAGGAGTACCTCAGCAGTCTTAGGTTAGTGAGCAGTACCTCAGAGTCGTGACAGGACCACTGTACACTCCAGAGATGGGGCTCTTCAGCAGTTACGGTTTCGATAATGAAAATCCTGGTTTGAGCTGAGTCTATAACCTTTGTGTTTCCTCATGACTGATATGGGTTACTTGATAACGTAGGTATATGTATGGGCATATACCTAGGTAGTGGTTATCCGTTGATTTCATAATCCTTGTGTTTTTTCATGATTGAGATGGGTTACTTGATAACATAGGTATATGTATGGGCATATACCTAAGTAGAGGTTATCTGTTGAGATTATCTTTGTGGTTATCCTTGTTGGTTTTAGTGAGACCTTGAGGGTCTCGGGGTCCCTACTGAGTATCGTTATACTCACCCCTGCACGGGCTATGCCCGAACCTCGTTTTGTTGGTTGCAGACGGCAGGCAGTGCTGACGGAGGCCGAGTGTTCGAGGATTGGACGGTACCCGGAGGTAGACTACACGACGAGTCAGTACCCGGAGGTGGACTACATGACGAGTCAGTATCCGGAGGTGGACTTCACAGCGAGACGACACTCGGAGGAGGTTGATTGGCGAGAGCGTTGTAGAGGCTATCTGTACTTACCCTTCAGGTAGGATCCGTGGTGGACGATCCAGGAGCTGTGCCATCTGTACCTACCCTTCAAGTAGGATCTGAGGAGGACGACCCAGGAGCCGCTTCCGTCCTTCCAGCTGTTTTCTTTTTCTGTTGTACATTTTTCAACTGTACTTGTACTGTCTTTTGGGTTTGTATTCTGACCCATTTACCTTTCAGCGCTTCTTTTTGTACTTAGTGTTTTACTTCCGCTTGTACTCTGTGGTGTTTTGTTTACTTTTATAAAGGCAATGTCTTCCCAGTTATCGGGATTTACGCCTTTGGTGCTAGTCGCCAGCCCCTGGCCTATGGAAGGCAGGCTTGGGTTAGTCACGACACGGGCCCTGAGGACGGGTCGTGACAATTGGTATTAGAGGTGGTACCCATCCTTAACTGCAGTGCACTGCCTGGGTTGATATGTAGGGCCCACAACTTGGGCATTGTGCTCTAAAGGGGGGGGGGTGATTGTAACATCCCCAAATGATAAAGGGTTAAATGGATAAATGATATGACTCATGTCAACAATGTGCACCATCCTTTTCGGGAGCCTACCTGGTTATAACTCCACAGTTAAACGTGCTTGGCTTGGAGTAGTGTTCAGGATGGGTGACCTTCTGGGAAGTTTCCCAGGTGTGTGTGAGTGAGGAAAAAGCACACAGGAAAGGACAAGTGTTGGCCTGTGGGGATTATCATTAGTCAGATGACCCGTTCAGGCATGTGGGTTGACCCTGGGGTGGGCCCCACGTGTCTGCGGGGAAACTGGTGGTACCTGGTGGGCCAAGACTCGACGGCGATGTTAAGGCGGGGTGGTTGTGCTGTCACTGGGACCCAGTTGTTTCAATTGGTATCATAGGAGTCGGTTTTATCGTAGAACTTATAACTCTGATATTCCCTTTCTGTGAAGTAATAGTGTTAAGGGTACCGAGTGTTGTTTTCAGTTCAGGGAGTCCAGTGTTGGTGCGGGCGGCTGATGTATCCATACACCAGGACCCTGACAACTGATTCCTGACTTTGTGCATGAAAACACTGATTGCGTGTGTGTTTCCAGAAGTTTTTAAATATCAAATCAAACCAGGTCAGCTCACCAGGTATAATCGTTTGACCGTGTCACATTTTTTCTTTCAGGATGCCTTTTCATGGATGAACAGCCAGAGCCCAGAGGGATGTGCGTACTGACAGCCTGTCGAGCGACAAGGCTTCGGTACAGGGCCCTCTTGCAGTTGAGGCACCAGCGGAGGCAGCAGCGGTACTACCATACATTGGGCCATCGATGCCACCAGCCCCAGCAGTAGGCGATGCACGCCACTTGAGCGCGCTGTATGAGTTCCAGCGCCAGAGGCCACCCAGGTTCCGGGGAGAGACTGACCCGGAGGTGGCGAGGATTGGCTGGAGGCTGTGGTGAGAGTCTTCAGGCAAGTGGGGACGCCTGTAGACTTCATGGTGATCTTTGATGCCAGACTTCTACAGGCAGCAGCAGGCAGGTGGTGGAGCAACTTGTTCCAGTTTTGCGACGGGATGGCCTTCACATGGGAAGACTTCGAGACCTTCTTCAGGGTGGAGTTTGTACCAGTAGCTCTACACCCTGAGCATGTATAGGAGCTTCTGCCTTTGCCGTAGGGTTTTCCATCAGTAGCCGAGTCATCTGTGGGTAGTAGACAGATGATGAAGAGGTCCAAGAGGATTGTAGCCATCCGTACGAGGATTAGGAAGTGTTATGAATGCGGCAGAAAGGGTCACCTGGCACGTGACTATCCAACTCCTCGTAAAGTTGATCCGCAGGCTTGGGAGGATCCACCGAGGCAGAAGCAGCGGTGGGTGCTTGAGCAACAGCCGAGCAGTGGACAAGGCAGTAGAGCTCCGGGAGCAGGTGGACAGGAGTGGAACTAGTGGATACGTCTCTTGTACATCTAGTTCTATTTTGCTGTTGTATTCGTGTCTTTGTACTATGAGCTGCAATAATAAAAAAAGACACTTTTCTTTGTGATGTTTTCTTTCCTGTCCTTTTTGTTTGGTTGATACTGAGTGGTCCTGGTTAAGACTATTGACTTGACCCTCACTTTCGAGATTCCTACTGGAGGAGACCCAGTAACCTCACACTGATTCCAACAGTGTGACTCGACCCTTGGAGGCGAGAGTGACAGTTGGATCTCTCAGTAGTTACGTCGAGGCCTTACGACGTCATCCATGGCATGAATGCATACTTCATGTCAGGATTGACTGTATTAGGCAATGGGCGTGGTTCATCTAGGGGGGATGAGACCAGATTTCACTTTTCGGCAAAGGAGAAATTTTAGAAGCTCTTCCAGATCGTAGGCAAAGAAGGTGCAGATCATCCAGTAGCGGATGAAGACTGCACAATGCAGTATGAAACCGGAAACCGGTGCTAGTCTTAGAGACTCGGGCTTGTTAAATGTTTCAGGAAGAGTAAGCTTTAAAGAGAGATGAGTCTGCGAAGTGGAAGACGTGGAGGCAGAGCTAGGAGAGCAGCATGAGGTGGCGTACATCTTAACATGCTACAACCACCCGCCTTAGTTATCCCCGCCAGGCTCAGGGAGCTGGAGGGCGGAGGAAGATTGCGGCTGCATGCGGTCAAGGAGTGTGACCCAATGGCTCTAAAAATGATTCAAGGGACGGTCTGTGTCCACTACTAGATGATGTAGTTACAGACTTCGATATGAATCATTCATCGCTTTCACAAATCTTGTCCCAGACCTAGAGTTTCCGGTAAGACGTAGACGTGACCCTCATGTCTGGAGATACCTTGTGAGAAGACTCTATAATCACACTTACGCCGACGGTGTGGTCAGACCCTCGAGGCGAGAGTTTCGGTTGGAATCTCTTGGTGGCAGCGTCGAGGCCTTACGACGTTGGTCTGAGTATGGACTGGGCAATCACAGTTCATACACAAATTGACGGTATTAGGCAAAAAGGTTGTGGTTTAACTACGATGCTGGGACGGGTTTTCCATAGTCGGCAAAAAAGAAACCCTAGGTAGCATAGGATAACTCATGCACAGGAGGGTGCGATCGATCACTCTAGATTCGGTCAACCTTACCCTCGTGGAAGCAGTCGTTTCGAGTTTCAGTTCTAACATGAATTGGAGACCTCTAGAGTTCGAGGATGACGATCACGTCCTTATACGAGTCTCACCTCGACATGGTTTATGGAGATGTGGCCAAGGCAGAAAGTTATCTCCGAGGTTCAGCAGACCTTCATAGGTCCCCAGCTGGGTAGGCGGTGTGGTTTACCACTTGACCCATCCAACTCAGTTGCACCAGGTGCATGAGGATTTCCACGTATCTCAGCAGGGGAGATACACGATCGACTCTTCACATATCATCGACCATGGGGAGCTGGACAATGGCAATGAGGTGGCTTTCACAGATGTTCCAGTGGGGATCGAGGATCAACAGGGGTGGTCCTACGAGGGTGGTCGATTCCTCGGGTGCACTTTCTTTGGCAGTATGGGAACCTCCAGGTGAGCACATGGGAGCGGAAGGCTCAGATGCGTGCTCTGTACAGCTTTTGTGACCCTAGTTAGTGTTAAAGCTTTATGAGGACGTAAATCCCTGAGGTGGGAGTAATGTAAAGTCCCGGAAATTTCAAGGGAATTTTTTTCTTAATTTTCTTTGCAATTTTACAAGAACGCAGTTTCTGACGGTGCCTGATTCCGAGCCCCGGTGTGCCCGGAATCATTTTCGAAAGTTTAGGCTCGAGTACGTTTAGTGAACGAACGAGTGGGTTTTTCTAACTTTTGAACCGGTGCTCGGAATCAAATTCTGAGGGCACCGATGGAATCACAGCGCCAATATTTGCTTAGAAACGCCTTTTCCGGAGTTGCGTTTTCTCGGGTGTGGTTTTTAATTTTTGGGGGTTAAGTGAAAAAAAAATAAAGTGGTGCGAGAAATTTATTTTATTTCACATAAAAGCCACTTAAAGCCACTTGAGCTAAGTTAAAGCGGATAGGGTGCAATCCAAAAATATCATACCCTCTTGGTAGGATATTTGTGAGGTGGGGCCCGCACGAGCCCCACCATTTCTTTTCCTCTAAGTAATGCACCCGCGAAAACTCCTCATTAATGAAAGTCAACTGGTGCGTTTTCTTAAACTCTTAAACGCTCCTATTAATTGGGCGGTTTATTCGTTGAAATTAATTCTATGAATTAATGGGTCGTTACTTAGTTTTTTTTTCAATTTGTTGGCATGTTAATAAAATAAGACCAATGCTTGTCTTCTTGTGGATTTCTCATTGAGAGGATTTGGAGAAGACTCCAAGTCTTGAGATCCTCATCCTCGTTCGCGAAGAACGCGAAGAACGCGAAGAACGCGAAGAACGCGAAGAACGCTGGCCTCCGACGAAGGGTGACGAAGAACGCCCGACCCCTGGAGATCGACGCGACGCCGACGCTTCTTCCGCGACGTTCCTTCCCCGCGACAAATCTTCGATCAACTGCTTGAGATTGTCGACGCGACGCCCTTCCGCGACGATGCGACGCCCTTCCGCGACGCGACGATCACCTCCTACCGCGACGATCAATTCCGAGACGTACTCGCACTCGTCCAACGACAGCTACGAGGTAGGAGTTGTTTTGAAAATGATAATACTCCATGTTTGTTTCCCTTCAAGGCATGAACACAGGCCAACTAATTAACAAGTTGGTCCGTGGATTAATATTGCGGTTCGGGGTTTATCAAATTGATGGGAAATATTATGGTGTTGTTTCAAACCGCTAACGCGGTGGGTGCGGACCAACGAACAAGTCTGAACCACCGCATTGTTTCCCATTCTTAGTGTGCGGAACGGCGGAGGACGAAAAACGGGGCTTGAAGGGCGATTTGAGGGCCTTGTAGTGAAGGTCGGGTCCCGGGAGGACCACTGGCGAAGACCACACGTAAAACGGACCACCGGAGCGCGTCCGGTGGTCTGCGGTATCTCACGGTAGCGTCGGCGGCCGGAGGCGATGCCCGACGCGCCGCCGGAAAAACCAACCGCGGCTTCAGCCGTGGAGGTGAGGTGGTTCTGCGGCCGCGCGGAACCGGGAGGCGGGACGCGGCCGGCATGCCGCGTCCGGGTGCTGCGGAGCAGCCCCCGCGCGGGGGTCGCGGTTCCTTCGCTCGGCCGCTCGGCCGAGCCGAGCCGAGCCGACCCGCCAGGACGAGTCGCGCCCAGGCCGAGCCGGGCCGCCCTGGCCGGGCCGGGTCGCTCCGAACCGGGTCGGACCCAGACCCGGGTCGGGTCGACCCGGGGGGGGTGGGTCGGGCCGGGTCGGTCGGTGCCCACACCCCCCATTTTCAGACTCCTTGGGTTTTTCACCCATATCGTGGGCTACGGGCCTCCGAACGATGCGTCGTCAGTGGGGATGCGATCCTTGGATCGAGACAGTCGTTTCGGTATACTGAATCCAAGGTTTTGGAAAACTTGGGGTTCGGCCGGGTTGGTTCGTACACGAAACCAACCGGGCCCTCGGAGCAGAAACACTCATATCTTGAGCTCCAGACGTCCTATTGACGTGCCGTCGACTTTTATGGATTCCTCTAAGTGAGACAGATCTTTTGGATTACTCCGCTCGAGGTTTGGATGTCGTCGGAGTGCGGTCGAGTTTGTTCGCTCACGAAACCAACCGGGCCCCTGAAATGAAAAAGCCAATAACTCACAGACCAGGCGTCCGTTTGACGCGCCACCTGTCTCGTTGAATTCCACTTGATGAGACGAAACTTTTGAAATACTTCGCCTGAGTTTTGGTTGCAGTTGGATAGTGGCCGTGTTGGATTGCACCCGAAATCCAACCGGGCCCCTAGAACAGAAAAGCTGATATCTTTCAGACCAGACGTCCGTTTGACGAAATGTCAGTGGTGTTGGTGATCACGTTGAGAAACGGTCCCTTTAAGTTTACCCTGTGAGAGTTGGGGTATAGTTGAGATACGGCCGGGTTGGTTCGCGCATGAGACCAACCGGGCCCCTGGGACGAAAAGGCTAATAACTCACAGACCAGACGTCCGATTGATGCACCGTCTATTGTGTTGAGACCCCTGTGACGAGGCGGTCCTTTGAGTTACTTCTTCGTGGAACTTTGTGATAATTATAGTATCAACCAGAAGCTCATGGAGTGGACCCTCCCGGAGACGAGCGTGTGAAGTACGGAGACCATGTAGCCCGCTGAGACCTGACGACTACTTGACCGATCGACTCGGTGTGTTTCGGATAGACCAGTGGGGAGCGCATGGTTGTAGCGGCAGACCCACGGCGGAGGAGCGCTTGGTTGTAGAGGCAGACCTGCGGTAATCAACAGAAGGAGTACCTCTGGAGGCTATGAGGGGGAGCGCTTGGTTGTAGCGGCAGACCCACGACGGAGGAGCGCATGGTTGTAGCGGCAGACCCGCGGAACTCAACAGAAGGAGTACCTCTGGAGGCTATGAGGGGGAACACTTGGTTGTAGCAGCAGACCCACGGTGGGAAGCGCTTGGTTGTAGAAGCAGGCCCACAGTACTCGACAGGAAGAGTACCTCAGCAGTCTTAGGTTAGTGAGCAGTACCTCGGAGTCGTGACAGGACCACTGTACACTCCAGAGATGGGGCTCTTCAGCAGTTACAGTTTCGATAATGAAAATATTGGTTTGAGCTGAGTCTATAACCTTTGTGTTTCCTCATGATTGAGATGGGTTACTTGATAACTTAGGTATATGTATGGGCATATACCTGGGTAGTGGTTATCCGTTGATTTCATAATCCTTGTGTTTCCTCATGATTGAGATGAGTTACTTGATAACTTAGGTATATGTATGGGCATATACCTAAGTAGAGGTTATCTGTTGAGATATTCTTTATGGTTATCCTTGTTGGTTTTAGTGTGACCGTGAGGGTATCAGGGTCCCTACTGAGTATCGTTATACTCACCCTTGCATGGGCTATGTCGGCACCTCGTTGTGTTGGTTGCAGATGAAGGGCAGTGCTGACGGAGGCCGAGTGTTCAAGGACTGGACGGTACCCGGAGGTAGACTACATGACGAGTCAGTACCCGGAGGTGGACTACATGACGAGTCAGTATCCGGAGGTGGACTTCACGGTGGGACGACACTCAGAGGAGGTTGACGGGTGAGAGCGTTGTGGAGGCTATCTGTACCTACCATTCAGGTAGGATGTGTGGTGGACGATCCAGGAGCTGCGCCATCTGTACCAATCCTTCAGGTAGGATCCGAGGAGGACGACCCAGGATCCGCTTCTGTCCTTCTAGCTGTTGTATTTTTCTATTGTACTTTTTTCAACTATAGTTGTACTTTCTTTTGGGTTTGTATTCTGGCCCATTTACCTTTCAGCACTTCTCTTTGTACTTAGTGTTTTACTTCCGCTTGTACTCTGTGGTGTTTTGTTTACTTTTATAAAGGAAATGCCTTCCCAGTTATCGGGATTTACCCCTTTGGTGCTAGTCTCCAGCCCCTGGCCTATGGAAGGTGGGCTTGGGGTAGTCATGGCACGAGCCCCTAGGACGAGTCATGACAATATTGATGAAGCTTAGAGTTGTGTGTGCATAAAATATGTAAAACATTGTTCAAATCGTTATGAACTCAACCCAAAATTATATTATTTAAAACATTAAGACTATAAAATATACAACACATAGTGAGAAATAAACGATTTTAAACAAAATTATATATTTTCCATTTCAGATGGCTTTAAATTGTTCATATCAGTCTATTTAGAATGACTGAAAAATGCATGGACGGATTTTTTCAATATGAATAGGATAAAAAATTACCCTCCCCTATGTAAGTGCTCAATCTATATAGGGTACCATTTTCAGTTTTTTGGGGTCAATGGTTGTGGTTATAATATCAAACTAGATGACATCATTTACAAAGCCTTTGAATAAAATTATCTCTAATAAAAACATATTATGTCTTAATTCCCAATATCATTGGATATACAGTAACACCAAGCTCTTATATCCAAAGACCAACTATGTTTTCAATATCCATATATCATTTTCCCTAGTAATGATTACATTACTTATTCACATAATATTTTTATCATTATTTCAATAGAGAACCTAAACATATTACTCCCTTTTCATATGCATGAGCATGTTTTATACAAAGAGACGTTACATGTAAGAAAAATATGTGAATATGTTCCCATTAAATGGGATACATACTTATTACCAAGTACCGTATTTTTTCACATCACTAATACAGTGAATTTTTGTCCCCTACTGGTGTATGAACTCATCATTTATGGAGAATATTTATATGTCAAACTATTCACTAAGATGATATATAATTTATTATGTACTATTTGTAGCTTTATTCCTATTATTTTATGATACATATTGATACATAAATAAATTTTCTAGGGCCAAAAAACAAATTCCACTCAAACCCTCAATTTATTTTGATATTTTGGCCGACAAAAATACATTAGGTTTCCCTCCATGCATACAACATAAAAAGAAATCCATTTAAATTTTTTGAATGGTCAAAATTTTGGTAAAACCATCTAATAACATGGTCCTTATTATAATAACATAAAATTAATGGAATTTTTTTCATTGTAACATGGGATTAAATTGAATGCAATATGGCCCACCATTCATGATCTAAAAATGATTAGAGAAGTCTGAATTTATGACTAGAATTCCCTACAAGAGAACTATATTTTTTTAAGGGTATATAGAATATTTTTCCTATCTTTAATATTAAGATATGATATAATTCCCTCATTCATAAGGTTACCTGGATTCATTATCTTCGATATAAACTTGATTTTATAATTTGGTTATAATTCTACAACAAAATAACAATTCCCCTCCCCTACAAATTTACTTGATTTCTAAATATGGGTTTTAACCATATCTACATGTATATTGATTCATATTACCCAAATATACATATTGATTCATGGATATCCTATCATTGGGAAATCCAAAAACATCCATCTTATTCATTGGTCTGAGAATAATGACCATAAAATGTGTTATATTTACCTTAAAGACGTCAAAATTTGTACCTGGATCTCATTAATATTTGGTTTAACTCAGCCTTGTTACTCTACAGTCATCCTCATCTTTTAGTCATATATGTAAAAAAGTTAATCCTCATCCACTACTATTTGATGTTGTAAAAAACTAAAATTCATCACATAATGGTCTAAATTCCTAGAACGTAAATTCAAAATAAAAAATATATATAAAGCATAATCTCATTGAAAACCAATAATAGACGTCTGAATAAAAATTCACGTGTTGACATACATAAGAAATTCCGTATTATTGGCATAGGAAAAATCTAGAATAAAAAAACAAGGCACTATGATGTTAGGACCAACACATTTTCTAATGGAATGACATGATATGATCACTAGATCCTAATTTTACTGTAAAAAGTTATATTGAATCCTATTTCCACATACATTAAGCATAAACCCTTCCATGGAATCATTTTTATTCATGATATGAGAACCTATTCAAAATGAGTATATAACCAATTAAAGTGATTCTGTACTCAAGAATTGTGTTTATATACCTTCACCCCCAAAATGTGGTCAATACATTGTGAGATAATATTTATGGTGATAAAACCCTTTTTTGATATCCTACTCCATAATACCTTGAGATTTTATATAAAGTAGAATACTATATAGATTTCATGTACCACATGGAATTTTATGATTTAAACATGCATTGATATATTATTAATATGTTATTATATGACTATAATAACCTTGACATTTTATTTTCCTATATGTAATAGAGTAACCACATTGTGAAATATATATATTAGTTTTTTCTTAATAAAATATGCTTTTTTATTATTAATAAATAAGAACACTATTTTAAATAACACCAAATGAGATTAATGGAGATATTTCATAGGAAAACGATTTAAATGTTCATTGAATATTGTTGAAAATAAATTAATAAAATCTTTATATATGAATGAATATAATGATATGTAAAGTTAATATTTTTAATAAAAAATATCAAAATTCATATCTTGGTTGTTACTAGATAAGGAATGAGTATAAATTCATCTTTTACATAGAAAATACATTTTGATAAGAATTGGTTTTATAATATTTTGTGTTTCGATATTATGATTAATTTATATAGTTTTTTGACATTTTATATCAAAATGTAGGTATAATTTTTTAAATAATAACTTCAAAATAATCATAAGATTAATTTTGTAAATATATTTGAAATGGTTTTATTTTTTGTAGAATAGTGAAAATAATTTTTTTTTTGAAATTTTATTTACTTTTATTTTAGTCAATAAAATATCAATGTTCCATTTCGCTTTGGATATGTTTTTACATCATATAAGTTTCATATTATTAACTATAATACAATAAATTTCATGGATATCATCATTATATATGATTTTAATATAAAATAATTTTTCTAAACAAGTGTATTTATATTAAAACTATTTTCTTCATTGAGTTTCTAGAAATTATATTAAATTTAATTTTACAACTTCAAGAAATTAAATAATAGAAAATTTATTTCATAATTTGAATCATAATATTCAAACAATGTAATTGGTTACATTTCTGTTTTAGTCATCCTAAATAGCAACCATGGTAAACTTTCACCACTATAATAAAGGATAAAATGTTATAAAAATTCTTAATAATATAAGATAAGTTTTAAAAATAAATTTTTAATATTAATTTATTTCATTTCACAGGTGTATTTAGACAGTCATCATCCATGACTTAAAAATATTGAATTTTGGTGCGGCATTCATTAACTTCCAACCTTTATATTATTTTATATACATGATAATTAAAATAATTTTTCTGTACAATTTAATATCATCAATATATTTTCATAGGGATAAAAATATGTTATAAATGGTTATAAATTTTTATTTTTAATATCGATAAATTATTTTTTTGGTGGGTTTTTTTAATTTTTAGTGATGAAATAATTACCTTGAACACTTTGGCATTGTCAATGTGGTTCTAATGATATCAATAAAAAATGATGTGAATTAAACTATAGACATAAAGGTAGTATTTTTTCATCATATTAATTTAATTTAATTTGTAATTTAAAATTATAATTAATGTTCAATGTATTTATATTCTAATTTCGTTTTTATTTTTTTTCCATTATTGTTATGATATGCAAATAATCATGAAAATTATGTTAAATGATATTCAATGTTTAAAAATTATATTTCAAAAATATGATTCATTTAATAAAAAATTGGAGGGGAAATTTTAAATAATACAATTATTGGTTATTTAATGTTATAATTTTTTTTAAAATTACTTTAATGAACATTATTTATTGATAAATTGCGAATATGGTATTTCTTTATTTATATTGAAGAGTTCTTACATTAAACATTTCAAAATTAGGCTCATGTTTTGTTTCATATCTAACACAATCCAAAATCCATAACAATATTTACTTTCTTATGTCATTAATCCGATGTAATGACCTCAAAAATCTCCATTAAAGGCCTTATACTCATTCAGAAATAGGATATCAATATAGTAGGTATAAGTATTAAACCTAATTATTTTATGTTAATTTTTTCTAAAAGATAATATTTACCTATCATAACCATTCATATATGATAAAATAAGTTTAAAAAATATATATAAATTTTATTTCTTTTATGTTCTATACCTTTCACATATTCTTTTCCATCATATGAGAAATGAAAATCTCACTCATGTGTAAGTATCAACTACCACCTCCAGGTGGAAATGTGTTTCATTTTTCATCATTGCCTCCCATGGTATGTTAAAATGATGGATTAAATGAATTATTTTGATATATATTTCAAAATTAAGACTCTATAATGATATTATTGAACTTACCTTTTTATATTTATATATATTGAAAAATGATAATGACACTCATTTGTATTTTTGTACAACCACCTCTATGAAGCGATATGATTAGTTTTTCATTCCCACCTCACCTGAATAGTCATAAAGATGAAATGAATGAATAAATATTACCTTTATAACATGTTTATGATTATGGAAACTTAAAATATTATCTAATTCAATCCCTTTCTATAAGTAGAGAAATAAAAATGTCATTCATTAGTACATACAACCTATAGTTTCCATGAAATGATGTCGTTTGTTTTTTCATGATTATTTAACATAGATGGTAATAAAAGAATATTGAATATACATAAATTATAATAGTTAATTTTTTAATATTATGGGTTTTGTTTATTGATTAACTAATTTACCATGATCAACACAATAATAGTTTTTTAGGCAATTAACCGAAAAACCACAAAACGTCCAACATGAACCTGAAGATTTTATTAACTAGAAAAAATTGTAATAAATGAAATAAAAAGGAATAATATATTGGATTGAAAATAATAATGGTTATTACGAATGTAAATAATATATATAATTTTATTAATTATGAGTTATATAATGTATGGACTTAGATATAACTTTTGGTAAGATATCTCTCTTCTCAATTTCCATTCATTGCAACATAAATCATTTCCACATGATATTTTATTTAATGTTGTATATAAACTACCATATTGGTATATTTCATTATAAATTACTAAAATTAAAGTGTTTATCATATCCATTTATTTTTACTTCTTCAGTGTTCTTTTGATATATATTTATATATGTGTGTGTGTGTTATCAAATATATAAATTATTATTTCCTTAAAGATTTTATTTTAAATGATTTATACTCTTCCTAATATCCATGATCTTTTAAATGATTCCCGTAATTTTTTATTTTTAATAAAACTGTTTTTAATTACTCTTTTTATAGATTTTTTATATATTTAAACATGTCTAAAAATGAATTTATGATATTTACATATGATTCACATCTGATTCTTTGTACCATAGTACAAATGATTTTTTTTAAATATACAAGACATGAATAGAATTTCACTTAATTATTTACTTTCGTAATTATGAAACATACTCTCAATTTTTTCATGATTTTACAATATAAATTCAATTACTATTTTTTTGGCAAAATTTTAACTTAAAATATTTGTCAAAATATATTAATATCTATCCAAATTTTTATGTGGAAATGTAACGTTTTATTACATTAGGATCAATTGTGTTTTTTCTACGGGTTTTTTATAAAATGTGAAATATTATAAATGGTTTCATCTTGAAACTATACATTGAAATTATATATGATGATGTGTGAGTATGACATATCTCTTGATGATGGGTGAGTATAATATATCCATCCAATGAATTGTTTAATGATTTATTGTTCACAGTAGAAAATAATAAGGATTATCATGTAGGTTACTTTTATATAATTATCTAGTATTTAGTTAATAAGACAAGTGTTAATCATGATTGAGAAGAAGTTATGAATATAATATTCCAAGATACATATATTATTCTTTCGAAAAGTGTGTTTTTCAAAATATGTTTACTTCATGAGGTATGAAAATTTTATGAACCTTTGAATATGAAAGCATTGTTTTTTGAGAATTTTTTTTCATAAATTATCATATTCTTATTTATTACATCATGGGATTTTTATGGTTGTTAAATGGGTTTAAAGGTTTTATATGATAATATAATGATATTATAGTTGTGAATTTGTTTATTTATGTTATAAAATTTTTATTGTGAAATGGTATACATTTTAAAGGGTACTTATGGCTTTATTGATCTAATAAGATTCCAATATTATTATATTCTATATGAAGATCTTTTATTCTAATCATATATTGTAAAAAACATTCAGAAGAGTTAAGGATTAGTAGAAATGTTATCAAGGTAAACAATTTATCAACAGGGACTCATCATAAAATAATATATTGTATATTAAATGAATCAATAGTGTATACATATATCCCTATATATGTGAAAAAATTTATACAATGCATAAGTAATATAATTATTATATATTTTTTAATTATTTAAATCTATTAACTGAAATGATCATCGAAATGTGGAAAGTGAAATCTATTATATTAAAATAATATTTAATTATTTTTAACGTAAAGGGTGGTTATAGTATATATTAGAGTGAAAGAGTGAATGTAATCCTTTGGAAACTTTTTTTAAAAAATGAGGGATTTATGAATTGCCTCCCATGGGATTCATGTGGAATGGTATACCTCTTAGGTTGGTGGTAAGACTCACGCTGGGGATATGTATCCACCCATGGAGTGATCAGATAGGTATTATCTATAATCCATTGGGTATGGGAACTTTCCATTGTAGTTAGTATCATAGTAAATGATTACATAAACTATGAGTTGATGAATTTATAAAATTAGAAAAATTAAATAGTTTTAGACACCAAAAAGGGATAATAAGGATATGGTTTATGATATAATGTTGAAAAGTTTTTAATAACCTTATATATTAGTATTTTATGAGTAATTAAATTTATTTTTTGAATAATCGAAAGGGTTTTGTAAAATATGACATGGATGTGGGTATCTTAGTGTTTATACTCCTCATAATATAGTTTGTTGGGTATTTTTTATATTATATTTTTTATTCTTTTTTGAAAATTGATTAAAAAAGAAAAAACAATGTCATCAATGGATGTGGAGGAAAATGTGGAGATTGATAAAAAGAGAAACCAAAATAGATAATATGTGGAGTGTATTCACATATGGTTATTCATAATCAACTATATTGAGTTATTATTTAACTACGTGAAACAATGTGGGATTTCTAAAACCTCAAATAAGAGAAAAATAGAATTTAATTGAAATTTAGTTGATAATGATCATGATGGATATTTTGGAAGAATGATTTTATATTGAAGATAAAATCTATATGGAAAAGATAATTAATTAGGTTAATGTGATATTTAATATTTAGGTAATTATGGTTAATTGGTATAAAGGCTTTTTAGAATATATGAGAATTCAATTAATCATATAGATAAAAATGGTATTGGGAATTATTTTGGCGACTAAGTGATAAAATTTATATCATAAGAAGTCTGCTATATTTTTGGGATTTTTATATAAATATATTAATCAGAAATTTAGGTATAAATATTTTGTAACTTTATCAAAAAAATGTTATTTTTTTCATTTTATAGTAACTTATGTTATTTTTGATATAGTATTATATTTTACCAATAATTTGAACAGATAATGTTTTTTGGAATATTAGATTAGGAGTGATTGAATTTGTTTGGAGATACATATTAGGTTATTTTTCAAGTAAAATGTAAGAAAATATTTATAATATTGTGGTTGTATATTTGTCCTAACATATTTTAAATAGTTTAATTGAATGATTTATGTTTAAATAAGGATAATAGTATAGAAGGTGATTTAGAACCAACTGAGTGGAGAATATATTAAAATATATTATTAAACATTATGTTGAGTAAAATAAATATATTATAAATGAAAAGAAACATTTGACCCAAGTGAATGTGATGTTATCCTAATCATTGGAAGATGTTTATAAAAGGAAGTATCTTTAATTGGAAAAATCATGAAAATTAGGTTGAATTCTATAGAACATGAAAATATTGTTGCAGATTTTGAAGTAATTTTTTTTAAAGAATAATTGTTTTTAAATTTTAAATTTTAAAAAAACATTCTACTGATAATGATCTGATTAAATGTAAAGATAATCTAATATGTTCTATTGAATTTAGAGTCGTGTCTACAAATGATTTTAAAAATCCATATACAAGTAATCATGTTAAATCAGTTCATGATAAAACATATTATTATTATATTTTTTCTATTTGTGGATACATAAAATGTATTTATTGTTATGTCTTATCTCAATAAAATGAGATGAAACCCTCTCTTAAATATGTGGAAGATATTAAATGATTAAGACAGATAATTACTCCTTGGTAAGATCAATTTACCATTTAGATAAAATTGGTATTGTGAATTATTTTAGTGACTAAGTGATTATATTTATTTCATAAGAAGTTCACTATAGTTTTGGGATGATTATAAGATTATGTTAAAACGAAATTGAGGTATAAATATTTTATAACATTATAGAAAAAATTATTATTATATATTTTATTTTAACATATGTTATTTTTGATATAGTATTATATTTTAACAATTATTTGACTTGAGAATATTTTTTGGAATATTATATTAGTAATGATTGATATTATTTAGAGATAAATATTTGGTTATTTTGGATGAAACATGTGATAAAATATTTATAACATTTGTGTTCTATGTTTGTCCAAACATATTTTAAATAGTTTCTACAGAATGATTTATGTTTAAATATGGATAGTAGTAGTTGAAATAATTATTCATTTTTTATGGATTCTTTTATCTATGTAATGGTAATTATAGTTCTAAAGACATGATAAATTTATCATTGTTATTTATCATTATTGTATATGAGAATAAACAGAGGATGAAAAATTGTCAAAACAAAATCGAAGGACAAAATTAGGATTATTTGATGGAATGAAAAAATTTAAGTATATTATCTTTTATTTAGAATTTTTATGTTAATATAATTTATTAAAACATGAATAATGAAGATAAATATATTGAGTCATATATTGAAAATATGAACCTATTATGAAGGAATGGTTTATTAAAAAATTTCTTTAGAACAATCCTCAATACGGTAAATACATAAAAAATAAATATTTAGAAAACGAAAATTTTCCTATTATATACCATGAAATTAATGTAGTTAGGAAAAGAATATTTTATAAATATAGATTAAAATTTATTACTTTCTAGTTATATATATATTTTTGTTCCCCTATTTGGAATAAATTATGAAAAACACTAATCCCTTTTTATGTAACGCGAGGTAAAATCCTGGGGATGGATTTTTTTTAACGGGGTTGAATGTAGTACCCTAAATTTTTTCAAAAATAATTCCATTTTTGATCAGGTGTAATAATTCTAATTCAGTAATTTAAAAAAACAAATTATTAAAACATTATTAAATGATTGATATAACCTATCAATTGGAATTGTATATATGAATAGTAGTAACAAAATAATGAAATATACTTATGAATTCATCTTTTATAAAAATTTACTGGTTAATTATGATTAAATAAGAACATATTTTTAAATAAGATCATATTTTATAAAACTACATATCTTTCTAAAAATAGATTTATATGAGAAATGCATTTTTTTGTTAAAATAACTATTAGTAAGGAATATAGATGAATAATTTTAATGATATGTATATATAAACTATTTCATAAAAAATTTAACATTCATCTAATGTTTGTTAATATATAAGAAATGAATATAAATAAATTTTATACTTCGATAATACATTTTCTTAAAAATTGTTGTATATTGCATTTTGTGTGAGAATATTATGACTAATTTCATCAATGATAAGAAATTTTGTTTTATAAAATGGAAATAATTTTTTAAATCATCATATCAAAATAATAATAAAGTATTATTTTCAAATTTTTTTGAAATGTTATATATTTTCTGAATAGTGAAAATACAAATTTTGGAAGAAATTATTCGTTTTTATTTATTTAATGAAATTTAAATAATAACATAGGGTTATTGATTTTATTGAATTTAAAAAAAGATTCATCATATTAAAAATAAGTTAATTAATGAAATTAAAATCATAATTAGACTTTATTCTCATATAAATTCAATTTTTTTTTAAAAAATGGTTACTTTCCTAAAAAAAATTATTTCATTCTGATTCATATAGTTATAGGAAAATTAATTTTACCAATTTTTGAAATTAAATTATAGAAAATGGAATCCATATTTAGAATATGTATATTCAAAATATATAGTAAAGAAGATTTAATTTTTATTAATAATTAGTAGTAACCATGGTAAAACATGATCACTATTGTAAAGGGTAAAATGTGTTAGTTGGGGTTACAACTCTATGATAAGGAGTAAAACTATATCAACTACATTCTGTAATTTATTTGGATGAATTGAATCCAAAAAGAATCATCCCAGATTTTAGAAAATGGCATTTTTGTGCCATACTATTTTTCTTAAAGAAATTATATAATTTTTATCAGTTGATTATTATAAAATATACTTATCTTTGTTTTAGTGTGTCAAATATGTTGTTTGATTTCCATTTTTTAGTAGGTGTTTTATTTATATTTATTGAATTCTTGGTGAGGATCACCGAAAGTTAATGTATTCTATTGGAAACTATTTGGAATGTTTTTTTGATGTTTTAGAAGAATTGGAAAAGACATGAAAAAAGATCCTGTAGAAAATTAGAAGTTATGTTGACCAAATAAGAGGTTTTCCAATATAATCCGTATATCTATATGAGGACTAGCCGATATATAGGAATTAAATTCCATTAAAAATCATATATGATAATTCTACCATAGAATATAATATCCACATACATAAAGTTAAATATAAGATAATTCCAATCACATAAATGAATACTAGCAAACATAAGAAAATGTCATGTATGTGAATTTTGGATGATGTATGTGAATGTCACATATGAAAATGAAAAAATAGATCAAACATTGTGATTTCTTTTATGATAGGTCTATCAAAATAAATACTTACACAATTTAATATAATGACGATTTTCTAACCCGATAATGCAAATTATTTTCATTATTGGTTGAAACATCACATATAAAATGTGATTGAAGTAATTTCATGTGGGAATTTGATAATGGTGATTATACTAATATATATTTTTCTGTGTGGAACTAGTTTATGTTAAAAGAATATTATTGTGATCAGATCTTTTCAATTTGTAAATAATTTCTATATAGCACATATATAATTCAATTTTGAGGAATTTTGGGGTTAATAAGTTCCAATAATAACATGAATTTTATTATGGTGTGTTTCTTTCTTAGTATCAATGGAATTAATAATTTTTTTGTCAGTTTTTTATATAAATCTTTATTTGAATGGTGTCATATTTACAATTCAATTTTTCGAGAGTAATATGATGAATTTCCCTAGAATTGAACATTTTATTATTTTGGAATTACTCTATATATTATTCAAATTTGGATATGGTTCTATAGTTTTTTTTATGAGTTACATAAAAAGTAAGGACAAAATTGGAATTTTTTTATTCACATTCACTTAGTAAAAGTGAATAATATTTAATAGATCATGGTGCATGTTTGTGAAAATAACAAAATGAGGAAATAATCGATCACTACAGTATATAAGTTAATTAAGAATAATTGGGAGCAAGTTGATGGAATTTTTTTACAAGAATTACATTAAATCATGTACTATGAGTTGCTCTAATATTAAGAGGGTTCTAAAAAAAGAGACGTATGGTTAATGCATATCAAATGACCTATGAAAAAAGTGGGATTTATAAAGTGTTCATGAATCCAAATATTAGTGTTAATATTTAACAAATTGTGGAACTCAAATATTTAGTATTATCATTTGATTATGTAAATGAGAAGTACTTTTACATCATATTCATGTGATGTAAGAAGCTATTTCTTAATATAATTAATGTTTCTTGGAGAAATATCATCATATATTGTGGCTAAATAAAATAATTCAATAATGATATTTCACTCTAATTTTTTAATATCTTCTTTGTTTCAATACTATGATACTACGTCGTCTAGGGAGAATCTGGATACCTTTGTTGTGATACAACATAAATTTATGAAAATGTATTTCCGTAGTGATTATAGTAAAATAATCTATTGTTGGAGAGATCAAACAACCTTGTTAATGAGTTTTTATCTATGAAAAAACATTACCATATAAAAATGAAACGTTCTATTTTAATTTTTTGTCTTACATGATCAGGTAATGCTGTGTTTACCATTTAAGAAGACCATACTCTAATAGGGCGTAGAGGTTTCATTTACATATAATTAATATCATAAAAATTATCATCCATTTATTTAATACCCCTTATAGTAACTTTTTTTCATGGGAACATAAATTGGTATAAAATTATGGTAATATTTACCAGGTCCTAATAGTGCTGACAATGAATTATCTAAACTATTTGAATAGTAGAAATTTTCTTATTTTCAATGTTAATAAAAGTCATATATATAAGAATAGTATTCTTATATTTCTTCTATATGTAGTCTTGGAATTAGGATATTTTAGAATCCATTATTTTACACCATTTACTATAGTATAACAGACGACGTTTTCAAATAAAAGAAACATTTATTTTGATAGAAAACTATAGAGTTATATTTTTTCAAATATTCCATGATTTTTTAAAAATGTTATAATCTTAAAAAGAACCATTTAATTATGGGATAAATTATAAATAATTTACAAATCCAATGTGAATTTAAAGAAGGATAATTAAAAAATATTGAGAAGCAAGTTTGAAGATATCAATATTGATGGGTTTGAATTAATTGATGATTATTTTACAATGGATAATAAAATTTGAAGTACTATATAGAGGTCTGGTGAACAACAAAAGGACTAAAAAAATTTAATGATACGTATAAGGAACTCTATGAATTGATTTGATCCTAATGTCTCGGCCCTTGAAAAATTAGAAGAAATTTCCCTCAATTAACATTGAAACAGTATAATTTATGAAGAAATATAAAATTTTCTAACCATAAAAAATAATTTTATGTTTGAAATGTCATTTTAGGATATAAAGACGTTTAAAATCAATGATGGTGAAAAAGTTATAGGTTTAAATGAGTAAGAGCATGAAAATCAATATAAAGATCTAAAATGAGCGATTTCTCTTATTTAGAGAATATTTAAAATGGGGAAGATATTGATGATAAAAAACAACCAAAGTGATGTTATAAATTCAATATATTAGGAAATAATTTTGTGAATTTTCCTATTAATAAAGGATAAGATATTAAATAATAAGAATATGATAAATTAAGAAAAATGAAATGAAATAATTGTTCAAGATAATTGTAAAAATATTTCAGTAGGAACAAAATAATATTGATTTAAGAGGAGAAATATTATGTTCATAGTGAAGATTATAATCAATAACCATCTTGGGAATCAAAAAATGACACTGGTGGTTAATTTTATAATTTCACGGATCATATTGAAAACTGTTTCAATATATCATGAATTAGATAAGGTGATTAAAAACCAGCTGAGATGGAGAACATGCTAAAATATATTCTTAGAGATTATATTGAATAAAATAAAATGATTATAAAATAAATGAAACAGTTGACCTCAGAGAATGAGATGTTAACCTATTCAATGGATGAGGTTTATAAAATGATGACTCTGTAATCATAAAATTAATGAAAATCATGTTGAATTCTTTAGAACATGAAAATATTATTTAAGATTATCAAGTATGAAATTTTTCAAAGAATAATAGTTTTTAAATATGAAAAGTAAAAAATATTTCTACAAATAAATATCGTATTAAATTTATAGATAACGTAACAAGTTCAATTGAATTTAGATCCGAGTCTATTAATGTTTCTGACAATCCCTATACAAGTACTCATGTTATATCAATTCATGATAAAAAATCTTATTATTCTATTTGTAGTAATATTGGATATATAAAATGTATTTATTTATATGTTTTAACCAAAAAATGAGAACAAACCCTCTCTTAAAAATTTGGAAGATAGGAAATGATTATGAGGGATAATTACTTCTTGGTAGAATCAAATTGAAACCTAATTAATTCAATAATATCAGAAAACTAAACATGGAATCATGCAGAATTTTTATGATCCAAGAAGATATATATTCAATAGATATTAATTTTTTTTTCTACATTGGGTCACAACCGTAAAAATATTGGTAAAAAATTTCACATCCTATATTGAGAAAAGAATCCAAGTTGAGTTTATCTGAAGTTTTGAGATATAATTCTCAAAAATAAAAAGTGGTGAATATAAATATATAAATGTTTTAAATGAAATGTTATTTTGGTTTCATGAATTTTTTTAGGTGTTTGTTTTAATGAACAATTTTAAAGAATATATATTACAATATTTCATAGTGAGATCACATATGATATGAATGATAATTAAATTTATTATTTTATGGTTGAACATGTGTTTTTAGAGGTGTTTTCATTATAGACACGGAAAAATTAAAATTTCAATCCATGATAGTGCCTTCTATTCATATATGATATGTGGTACCCAAATCATAAAAACATAGTGATACATAAAGGGGAGTAATAATATTCATAAATGACTATTAATTTAAATAAAGGGAGTTTTATCAACTAATTTTGAGAGTTAATAAATGATATAGAATGTAGTATTATATATGGAAGGGAAGAAGAATAATTTATAAAGTGTCAGTGAACTATTTTTTTATGGGAATGTGGTTTTATTTAAGTGATATTCTAGAATCATGAAAAGAATAAAGGATATCCAGATCATATGATAATGAAGAATAAAAATGGAAATTTATTTCATATTATTGATCCTACCAACGTTATCAATATGAAAAATAAATAGTAGAATATTTTATGGAATAAACATATTGGTCATCTTAGGGATATTAAACATAGAAAAATTATGAACCATGATTTGGTAATAGTGATTCCCTATCAAATAATAGATCAAATTGTTTACTCTGGAATATTCTTAGAAAGGGAAGAGAACTAAAAAAGTTCAAAAGAGGGTACTGATTATAACCATTATAACACTTAATATTATTCATGATGATTTATATGCTCGCATGATAAAAAAAGTATAAAATATGAGATCTTTATTTTATTGGGTTTTATGATTATTAAATTAGAATGATAACTATTTTTTAATTAATTAAAATTCAGACGTAGTCAAGTTGTTTAAAATTTATAGAAAACATATTGAAAAAGAGTTGGGAAACTCTGTTAAGAAATTGAAATCAGATCCTGCTAAAAAAAATTCTTGTGAAGATTCTAAAAATTATATTTCTAAATATCGAATCTTATATCAGTTCTGTATAAGTTATTCTCCAAAAAAAATTTGTGGTAAAAAAATAGTATAACAATTATTGAGATGGGAATGATGTTCCATATTGAAAAGTAATATTTCAAAATACATTTCAAGTGAATAATTCTATTAAATTATACATATTCATAATAGATTTCTTTTTACACATGATATAAATTTAATCCCCTTTGAAATTTGGTAAATGAAGAAGATTACTGGAAAATTTTTTAAGGTATTAGGATGTCTATACTATTTTAAAATTAATGACAAATAGGTAGAAAAGTTTGAAGAAAATGCTAATGAATGAATATTTATGGGATACTTGTTGGATGTAGGTGTATTAATTCATAAAAATAATATTACAAAAGAATTTAGAAATTTTCAATGTTATAATTACTAATGAAAAATATCACACTGATCCAATAATTGAATTGTATTTCGAAACATTGGTTGAATCCAATGAGAAGATTATAATCTAGATTTTTAAAATGGTAGAATTTTTTGGTCCAAATAACAATGATATTAAATCCATACATACCAATGATGATCATGATACTACCAAAACAATCATAAATATGTTTCAATGGAAAATGAAACCAATCGAAGTAGAAAATATTATTGGAAATCAAGTTTCTTCTATACAAACAAGAAGGAAACTGGGAATAGAAATTCAAAAAACCCTTGTCTCTCAAGTAGATCCCACAAATATGGATTAATATATTAATAATTATGCCTGAATTAATGGAATCAATTATGAGAACAAATTATATTAACAAAAAAATGGTAAATTATCCGATGGAAAAAATATAATATTGATATTAAGATCAAATGGGTGTACAAAAGTAAAATTAAAGGTAAATGTGATGACATAAGGAAAAAAGATAGAAAGGTATAAAAAGGATATAAACAAATAGATTTTATATAATTTTAATACCCATTTAAAACCATTTATTGATAACAAAAAATCGTTATTTTCATAGATGTTTCTGCACATAATCAAAAGAAATTATATCAAATAGATGTAAGATAAACATTTCTAAAAGATGAACTTGAAGAAGGGGTATTTATTAAGAATCATGATGGTTTTTTGTTGATCATGAACGTAGTATTGTGTGTAAAATAAATAATGAATTTGATTATATAAAATTGGATCCAAGAGCTAGGTATTAAAAACTGCTTGGATGCCTATGTCAAATAGGGTTTATAAAATAAAAGGTTGACAACAATTTGTACACAAATGAGAACACCCGAAGTATATTCACTATAAAAGTATAAATTGATATTATTATATTTAATAGTGAAAATAGTAATTGTGCAAGGTGTTTGATAAGAAGATGAAAGAAGTGTTTGAGAAGTCAATGCTGGTAAAATTAACAATATTATTGGGATCATATATTTAGAAACAATAAGGCTATTTATTTCTATCATAGGATAAGTATACTATGGAGATACTGATTAAATTTCAGATTTATATATACAGGGAATTTTCAAATACAATATCTATAAATTAAAATATTAATAAATGAGAAAAGTATTTGAATGTAGATTAGAAATATTTTTTAATGGTCACTGAAAGATAGATTTATTTGATACTATGATGAAATAATATTACATATGTACTTATTTTATGTGAAATATACCAGAGTCAATTTGGATAATAAAAAATGAGGGAATCCAAAATGGGTTTGAGATTTTTAAAAGGGAGATTTAAATATATGGTATAATATAAATATAGTATATATTTGAGCTTTCTTAGTAATACTGATGTAATTTGGTCTGGTCACTAACAAATAAACGATCTACTTCAACTGATACATTCTCTATTAGTAATTATTATGCGGGATGAAAAAAATGAAGTAATATTTTAATCATTGAGTATATCTACGTCAAATTATTTGGAATCCATTGTATCACCCATATATTTAAATTAAAAATTTCTCTTTAAATAATTTTATTTCTTGTGTTGCACGCAACAACATGTTTAAATGAACTGCAAGATAGTATATTACAATAAAATGACCATTATGATCTAGCAATTAAACTATTGGGGAAAAATATAAATATATAATTAATTAATTAAATATAAAGGTCTGAATCAATATTAATGTTTTGGTAAGTGCCTAGAACATAATCAAATGATTTTTAGAAAAATAACATTATTCTTCCAAATTACATTTTCCTAAAAAATGGGTTAATTTGATTTTTACAAGTGAATACTAATTTTTATATGTTATATAAAATGGATTTGTAAAGATGATGTTAATTTTTTAATTATTCATGTAAAAATTATCTTCAACTAAAATTTAATAGTTTTATGAAAGCTTTTATTTTTAAGGAAGAGTGAAAATAATGTTTTAATTGAAAACTATATTTTAATTTAATTTATTTACACGGTCAAATTATGTTTTTGATTAGATTTAAAATTAATTAGTTAATTTTTATTTAAAATAATCCAACTATGGGTTTTAGAAGGATTTTTGACATCAATTTATTATTAAAACATATTATGTTTTATAATTTTTATTTTTCTTAAAAATTATTTTTCATTAAAGTTTAATTATAAATTCTGAAACATAAATTTTTTGAAATTTTTAACAGGGATAAAAATATATATTCATATGGTAAAAAACTATTTAATATTTTCCTTTTATTTTTTGGAAAATATGAATAGTAACCATGGAAATTTTTTTTACGATGATAAATTGTAAATATAGTAATTTCGATTAAAAAAAATTATAAATACAAAAATATGACCATAACATATAACCAAATATTAATATATTAATATAATTAGTCTCTAAATAAATAATCAATGATTTTTATTTTTTTAATAGAATATTTTCCCTAAAAATTATTTATACAATATTTAAATAAAAGAAAGATACAAAATCATACTTTCTTTCTATTAAATATCTTTATGTGTCCAAAATGGGAAAATGTATTGTATAAACAAATATAACAGTAATTTTTTAACTTAATTATCTTATTTTAATTATATAATTTTTTTGACTTTTGGGTCCACTTAAATGAAATTATGATATTTATAATACATTAATCAAAAAAAAATTAATGATGCCACATTCATGTTTTAAATACTGTATCATTTTTAATGTTGGGTTACCAAAAATATTTATTAATATATAAAAATAATTAAGAAAAAAATATTTATATTCACCATCATTTTTTTTAATTTTTAGAGAATAAATATGTAAAATAAATAATTACACAATGTTGATGAGGTAATAATTTTTTTTAATTTAAATACAAAATAAATGTTATTAAAAATATAAAAACAAATATAAATTGAGATAATTTATTTGAAAGAATAATTTTATAGATGATGTTGACCTATTTGGGATATAATAAAGCATTTTTATTAGATATCTCATTATATTGATATTTATAAATTCCATGTATTCAATAGTGTAAAAATTGATATTAATGAAATTTTATCATTATATTATTTCATTAAATTTATTAAAAATCATAAAACAAAATTAAAAATTAATTATAATATGGCTTAAAATATTATAAATTTTTCATTTCTGGTGCAATTTCCATAACATTAGAAATATTTTTTTTAATATTAAGAAGTTTTCATCGTAGTTAAAATAAAAATAGGTTAACTAAGGGGTAATCCAAATGATATTGATTAAAATAATACCAAAACATGTAAAAAATATATTTTCTGATTATATTACAACCTCAATCATATTATATTCAATTCCATGTATTTTTATTTATATGGAATTTATTATAAATTAATATTTTGAGAAATTTGAAAAGTGTCCCTAAACACAATTATAAAACGACACATCCTTCCTCACTTCTTCACATCACATTGATCATTCAAGATAAAACCACTCCTAGAAATTTATCTTATAATTTAATTTATACACATTTAAATTGTAATATTACTTTCAAAATACCATCTCTAGTCTCCTTAAGAGTATATATAAAAGAAGTTCTCCAAAGAATACATAATCTACTTTACCGAATCATTCATGTTTATTCCTACTTCTACTTCCACTTTATATATTTTTAACAATATAAATTAATAACTCTAATATGACTTATATTAGGAGATATTATTTTTATTATTTAACATAAATATTCCACATTTAATCTATCATATGGAAAACAAATGCATCACACATGCATTCGTACTGTTTACTATGTACAGGCCTTGGTATAATATGTATATTTTCAAAACATTACCTGAATGGGTTTCATAATGGAAATAATATATATATATATATAATAAAAATAACCTGATATTTATTCTTGAAAAAATATATAATTCACAACTTTACCCATTTTCCAATAATGTAATGATATCGTTATTTATGCATACGAATTTACACACTGTCCCCACGATGTGATGCAATTAATTTTGAAAGTTTAGCATTAAGTAAGGATTACATAAATATACAAAATGAATAAATATGATATATATATATATATGTATATATATATATATATGTATATATATATATTACATTAATATTATTGTAGAGATTACAGAACTAAATCCATTACACAAGAACTTGGAACTAATCTTAAAAAACTTTCGTAGGAAAATGTAGCAGTTAACACAGAAAAGAATGGTAATAATGAAAAATTATTAACAAATAAGTGATAATAAGATATAATATGATAAGATATGATATAATGAATGTGAATATGGTTCCTTTATAAATTAATAACATTATTTAAACCATTATATAATAGTTTCATCTTTTTATGATGGAAATCATACCAAAGGTAGGGGTTCACATCACAATTTAATTATTATTACTAATTGTTTATATATAAGTATCTAATGATGAATATTTATCTTCAATTTCTGTGTTTCAAAAAAAAATACAATTACTTAACTATAGTTTTGAAAATCATTAAATTTATTTTTACACATATTTTAATTTTTACTAAATGGTTTGATAGGAATCATTATGTTGTTTTCCAACAATGTACTTGGTGACTTTTCCAACAATTTTACGAATGAAATGGGTTTTAACATAAATCTAATGAATATATTTTTTTTGGTATAATGAAAAATTATTATCTTGAAATTTTTTTACAAGATTACATGGTTATTTTAAATGAAAATTATTTCCTTTTAAATTTCACAATGAAAAAAATATGTTTTGAAAATTGAAAGGATATTTTCCCTAAGAATTATTTCAAGTGATATTTTAAAATAATATTACATATATGAAAAAATTATTTGATATTACTTATGTTATAATGTGGATATAATCCATTGATTTCAATATTATTAGTTCTATGAAGGGATTGTGTTTATGATGGATTGATACTTTTGAAATTTGTTTCTTCTCATTGGGTTTTGTTATGAGGAAATATATATGAAACACATTTCATTTCATGTGTTATGATATGATGAATGATTTATATTCATGTGAAAAAAATATTTATTGTTTTCATTATGTGAATGGTGGGACCTATATATCAGTCCAATGTAGTGGGTAAAGATTTTAATCTCATAATATATAAGAGACTGGAAAAGGAATTAAACACCATTCTGTAATACAGAGCCATAATGAGAAGTTAAATCAGTAAAATAAGTGAATTTTCCCCTATAGTTTTCATAGCAAGGAGACATGAATATATATTAATTTTATTTTATATGCTTATTTGTATATATTAATTTTATTTCTTCTGTTATTGTTCCATGAATTTTTTTCTATATAATTTATGACTTATAAACATCTATTATTTATACCATACTTCAATATTATAATCTTTATCTGCATGATATAATTTTAAAATGTTATTTTTATGTTCTTCTACCATTATTGTTATGTTATATCTATTGATTAGCCTTTCCAAGAATTTGAGCTCACCCTTTCTGATGTTTCTTTTCCCCAAGACATGAAGAATGGTATTAAGTAAGACATACCAAAAAAGGATTCTAGTTATGAAAAAATCGGTGAGATATTATGCAGATGTTTTATAAACCGTTTTTAATATTTCATGCTTCCAAATACACTAATCCTGTACAGTTCTGGCTTGTTTTTGTTATTTTTGGTAATGAATATCAATCTACTTAATCGTAATATCTATGTATGAAATGTATGTTCTTTTATAGTTGGTATCATATAATAGATTAGTAAACCATTAGAAACTAGGATTATAAAACCATTGTAATAAACTTATGGATAAGTCTATATATAGGATACAATCCTTACAGTTTTGTTGATGATCACAAATAACAAATGATAAATCATAAGGTGTCTTTAATTGAAATTTTATAATTAATTTCCCCCCATTAATTCATTTTCCCACTTTGATTAGTATTTCTCAAACTATTCATTTTAGTTTTATTCAATGGCTATTTCCCTATGGAATAAACTTAATGGTCAATGGGATAGGAAATGCATCAATTGTCCTACTAGGAAACCAAAAATTATGGTATTTTAAATTAAAAATATTTTTACAATTCCCATATAACATTCTCATGACATGAATAATTATGGACATAAAAATGAGAAAATATGGGTATAATATTCTTAGGAGTCCTTTATAAGTAAATTTCCACCTTCTATCCAAGTATTTTCTAATCCAATATTGTATAATCAATGGATTTACACCACTAAAAATATATTTCTAGTTCTCTAATATGCAGATAATGAAAAAGTAATTTTTACAGTCCATTATTTGGAAGGTGAATCAGATTAATGATGGAATATCATAAATAATATGAGGCAACGAGATGAAATTGACTCAATGGAATAGGATAGAGTTTATGAAATTTTTCTCAATAATTACATCATCATATTCTTCAAATGATGGTGGAGAAAAATATTCATGAGCATAAGAAAAAGTATGATGAATCTATTAGTATCTAGGATAAATATTTAACAAGGAAACCATGGTACCTTCTAGAATTATCATCCAATTATATTATAAGTTTAATCAATTTTTCAGTGGAATAAAACCATGTTTTATAATGGAATTATCTATAAGGGTCTATAGTATCTATCATGTAATAATTTGATATCCTCTAATGGATGAGATGGAGAATAGAGGTACCCATAAATTTTATGGGTTTATTAATAATAGAATAATATAATTTGAGGGAAAGTTGAAAAACCATGGTGAAAAAGAAATAAAACTTCTTTTATACTCAAAGTATGGAATGAAACATGGAGGAAACTCTCTTAAGGGTAAATGTAAAATTTTTATTTGTGGGAAATAAATTAATAAGACAATTGTATACTATAGTGATGAGAAAAATCTCGCTAAGGACAATAATAGTGAAAATTATACAAAAAATGGACCTACAACACTTCAATGATTCAAGTGTAAGGAAAATGGAAATTATACTAACAAATTACCAAATCTGGGGTTTATTGATGATGATCAACATCAGAAACCTATGAAGTCCAATGAAAAAGTAAAATTGCTTGTTATCCTTATTCGTGACATGTAATACGACAATTGAGTGGTGAAAGGTACACTTACTGTCGATTCTGAAATAGATAAGTTTTTACTTGGTTTTGGATCCACAATATATTTTATTTCTATAGTATTTTATATGGGTATCACCATATTTACTCAACAATTATATGATGTGTTATTAGTGAAAACTCTTAAGGGAATAATGGTCACATCACCAGTATATAATTATTATCAGGTTGATTTTTGGGAGTTAGTGATTCATGAAAATCTTGTTATCCTTCTTTTAGTTGAGTTGGATTTGATACTTGAAATGTAACAGCTTTCACTATTTTAAACTCATATCAATTATAGTGAAAGGAAAGTCAGATTTGATATTTTTTTGAATCAATGATCATCAATGGATGAAAGGAATAATATGAAATTATAGAGGAAATTAATTCCATTTTGTGGGAATTAATACCAATAAATGATGGTTATCTATCACATGTGGATGAAGGGAACTCACAGTTAAGATACACATATTGTAAGGGGGTCTATTGATGTCTTTACATAAAAATTTCTAGGCCTCACACCAAATTTTAAAGATGGATTTTCAATAGAACTCATACATGGTGCTACAAATGTTTCAATGACTCATTATATAATGTCCCGAATAGAGTTATAAGAACTGATTAAGCAACGCAAAAATAATCATGAAAAGCTATTCACACTCCCTAGTGCATCACCTTAGGTCCCCCCATATTCTATTTTTTAAGAATAAATAAGGATCAATGAGTCACTACGTTAATTACCTACAATTTAACAATATCAATATCAAGAACAAATATCATCTCCCCCATATTGTTGGCTTATTTAATCAACTACACATAGCTAAATAATATTCCAAGATTGATCTTCAATCTAGATATCATAAATTGATAGTAAATAAGGAGGATATACCGATGATGACATTCTATACATGTCATGAATACTCTGAATTTATAGTGACGCCTTTTTGTCTTACTAATGATCCCATTATCCCCATGGATTTTAAAAAAAGAGTCTTTATAGACTATCTTGATTTTTTGTGGTAGACATTATAGAATATGATGTTTTATTTTTAATGACCAAAAATGAACATGAATATCCCTTTATGATTTCACTAATGACCCAATGAAAAGATAATCTTTATAAAACATTTAAAATGTGTGAATTTTGGATTCATAAAGATTAATATTTGGGTCACATATTATTATGTTAGGGGAACTATGTGGATCCAACAAAGTGGGAAGTTATTAAACATTGTCATATACTAACAATGGTTACTTAGTTATGATATTTTCTTGGTTTTCCAAGATATTATGAACGTTTTTTGAAATATTTTTTACAATTATCAAATCCAATCACCAAATTGAATTGAAAATGAGTTAATTTCATATTGATGGCTGAATGTGAAGATAATTTCAAGGATCTGAAAAGAAGATTATTTAGTTCACATATCTTTAAAATACTCTATAATAGTGGAAGGATTTTGATCTATAGTCATTCATAAAAAATAGGCTAAGATCTGTTCTCATGCGAGATGATTTGCTGACATATTATGCTTTATAAGAACAGAAAATCAATTAGAAAAATTACCTAACACATATGTTGGATTTATATGTGGTAAAATTTTCATTAAATTATTGAGGATTTATCTCTTTGTAGAAATGTGGGACATTTATATTGATCATAAATTTTTAAAGTATATTTTAACTAAAAAGATACTAAATATGTTCCAAAGAAGATTGTTTGTGTAGATTAATGATTATAACTGATCCATACATTACCAGCCTAGGAAATTGAACATGGTGTCTAATGCTTTTACTAAAAAGGACCATGCTAGGAAAATTATTATATAGATCACAAAAGATCATATATTTATGGATTTACAGTATATATGGATTTTCAATGGTTGGATCTGGAAGTATTAAATCAATGGTAGAAATATTATCTAGCTCAAATGAATTTTCAAACACATATACATGTAATGATTAAGGAGGCCCCGAAGGAAGATGATGCGATAAAAAATTAGGGTATAAATATTCATGATTTTAACATTGAACATGATGGAATAATAAGGCTCAAGAACCATGTTTTTATCCCTTCCAAACAAGGATTAATGAAGGAGCTGTTAAATAAGGCTCATAGTTCATCATTCTCTATTCATCATAACAGTAAAAAAGTTATATTGGGAAAGCAATGATTATTTATGGTGGGATTAAATGATGAAAGATATTGTTGAATATGCTTCTTGGTGTTTGGTTTGTCTGCAAGATAATGGTGGAGAAATAAGTCAAAGTATATGTTACAACCATTACCTACACAAAAATGGATATGGTCAAAAATCACCATGGAATTTTTAATCGGGAATCCCAAGAAATCAAAAAACAATAATTCTATATGGGTTATAGTTTATCGCCTTATTAAGTAAATGCATTTAATTTATATCAAAAAAATATTTATATCCTAATCATATTGATGGAATGTATATTATTTAAGTGGTGAGATTTCATGGAGTACCACTTTCTATTATATCTAATCAGGACCCAAGGATTACCTTGATGTTCTGGAGAAGTCTTTAGCAGGCTATGGATATAGAGTTATGTTTCATAATTTCTTATGATACTCATATACATGGGTAGTATTAAAGGAAAAATAAAACTCTAGAATACATGTTGAGAGCTTTGTCTATGGATTTCTATTGTCTTTGGGATCAAAACGTAGTTTTCATATAATTTTCTTATTGAAATTGATTTCACTATAGTATTTAGATAGTCCCTTATGAAGCCCTCTAGGGTTATAATTGTAGAAAACCAACTTGAAGGAATGAATTTTCGGAAAAAAGATATTGGGACCTGATCTAGACGGGGAAAAGGTAGTGAATGATATATCTATTCAACATCACATAAGATCATTTGAGGGTCGAAAAAATGTTGTGATGACAATAATGGAAATTAACTATTGGTTCTTGTGGGTTACATGGTAATTCAATGAATATCTATTAGGAATAGAGTTGTGATATTGAGTAATGAAGGTAATGATAATATCTTGGTATATCCATCCTCTTAAAACTATTTATCATGTTGGGAAGGTAGATTGCATATTGGATCTTCTACTGAATCTGTATAATGTTCATAATGTATTCCATGTATCTCCCATGATAATGTATATATAATATCCTTCACATGTTAGAATCATTGAATTCATAAAATTGTGTAAAGATGATTATTATGTAGCAAAACTAATAGAAATTTTGAATCATATAGATAATGTTCTATGATACAAGGTCACTCACATTGTTATTGATTTATGGGCAAACCATCCATTTGAAGAGGTTATGTGAGAACATGAGGATGTGATGAGGAATACATACCATCATCTATATGTATGAGGGTGAAAAATATTGAGGTATGAATTCATTTTAATGGGGATAGAATGTAACACCCATATATGTTTATGAAAATATACTCTTTACATAATTTGATATCTTGGGTTCCACATAACATCATGCTTAAACGAACTATGTGAAACTATTATTATAAAATGACTGTTATAACCTAGCCATACAAATTTCGGGATTCAATATGAATAACTAATTTATTAAATAAATATAAACTACCAACTAAATAGTAATTTAATAGTATATACTTCTAAAATAAACACATAATTTTTAGTAAATCACTTTCATCCTGAAAAATACATTTTGTTCAAAAATGTGATTTTTTGAGTGAATATTAATTTTTATATGTACTTGAAAATGGATTTTAGTAAATGAATTTTATTTTTGATTTATTCAAGTCGAAATTATCTTAAAATTATTTTATTATAATTTTATTTGTAAATGTATTTTTGAGGAATAGTGAAAATACAAAATTTTATTTAAAATCATATTTTATATGAAATTATTTACAAGGATAAATAATGTTTTGTATTTGGATTAAATTTTAATTGTTTAGTTTTATTTAATATAATATTAATATTGTATTAAAAAATTATTTTATACATTAACTTTTTATAAAAAGTGATTAAATTTTTAAAAGGACAATTTTCCAATAAACTAATTTTCATGGTATTTTTTATATTATGAAACTTCAATGTTTTTAATTTTGAAAAAATGGATACAAAATTGACATTAATATTGTAAAAATATATAGAATATATCACTTTTATTTGTCGACATATATTAATAGTAAACATTGTAAATTTTGTTACCATAGTAAAAGGTTAATTGTGCAATTTAGGTTAAAAATCAAATGATAAAGACTAAAAAATGTCCCTAAAACATTCCAATATTTTATTACATGAATATAACATGGAACATAACACATAAGGATTGAAATTAAGTTGTCTAATGGACAGTTGACATGGAAAAAGGATTATTTAATATTTAAATCATTGAATGTAGAGAAAAGTCACTTTATTTATCTTAAATATCGAGTATGTGTCCCCATAGAGATTCATGTATGTTATAAATGGATATAAATGTAAATGTTTTACTTAATAATCATATTTTCATGATATATATTTGTTTTTTATTTTGGTCTAATTAGATGTCATCATGATTTTTATAGTATTGCATTTAATAAAAATTTAATGATGCCCCGTTCATGATATAAAGAATCTATAATTTTTAATTTTGGGTAACACATAATATATATTTTAATATAAATATTATTACTAAATAAATAATATATATGTTAATAGTGGAATTATATTTATAAATTTTTGTAAATAATTAAGTTGATTAAGTAATTTCACAATTCAGATGAGGTAATTATTTTATTTCTAATAATATAATTTAAATTTTTGTAAAAATATTAAAATAAATATAATGTGAGTAATTTGGTAAATGATGTTTCATGATTACCTTGACCTATTATAAATAAAATAATTTTTTTTAAATTAAATTATCATCCTGAAAATTTTATAATTCCATGTAATGAATATTGTCAAAATTTTCACTAATGATATTTTATCTAAAGAATATTTTATCAAATTGTTTTAAAATCATAAAACTAAATAAAAAATAAAAAATTAATATAATATTTTTTGAAATGTTACTAATTATTTAATTATGGTATTATTTACATCACATCATAAAAAAATAACAACCATTTATTTTACAAAGTGTTATTCTCATAGTAAAAATTAAAATTTATTAACTAAAGGTTAATCAAGATGATCTGGTTTAAAATAATACTAAAACATGTCTGAAATATATTGGTGAATGATGTTATAACTTTATATCGTTTTATCTTATAATTCATATCCTTTTGGAGGTATTTCAATTTTGATTGAATTTATTATTAATTTATATTTGGATAATTTTCAAAATATCACCTCACGTAAATTATAAAAGGGTGTCTCTTCCATCAATTATAAACATAAAATTGATCATTAACCTTACACCATACCCTAAAACTTTCACTTCTAAATTTTATTATCCACATTTTAGAGGTTCTCGTCTCCTCAACACACCATCCCATGTGTCCAAAAAAGGATATCTAGAGGATGTTATCTGAAGAATATGAAATCTTATTTATTGAATCATTCAATTTTATTTCTTCTTCCGCATCCTCTTCATGTTTTTTTCCTTTATAATGTAATATATATATATTAAAAAAATGTTTTATTTGATGTTATTATTATAAATACCTTCTCTTTATTTCATATTTAAACATAATATATTACAAAATAATTCACTTAATAGAATTCAAAATATTGAGAGGCCTACTGTATTTAGGGATTAAGAACATTACATAATAACATAAAACATGAAATACAACATCTTTATTGAAAACATATTTTACAGGACGAAAACATTACTTTGTACTCAACACTACATGTCATTTCCGTAGGAAAGTAATAAAAAAAGGGAGAGCTCTAAATCCCATTAAATGTATGAGCATGGAATAACATGGGGATGATAGGTTATGTTAGATAATATTCATATCAATGGGGAATAATAGAAACATGAACATAAAGGAATGATAAATCATGGTAATCATAACATGGAAATGTGGGAACAACTTAAAACACCACATCATTAACATTATGAAATCCGTTAAACACATATCCCAACATGTTGTACAAAAGTCCTATAAGGAATTTGGTAAAGCCTTATCTAAACATGATGTATCATGATATTAAACATTACACTATGCATTGGATATCTCTTAGGAAACACACTCCTTTTATCACTTCAAGCTCATGGTTAAGTGTTCCATATCGATCATATGACATGGATTCATTTAACACAATCATTTATTCTATGATCTAGTAATGTGGAATACATAAATTTACGTCACCATTCGATATGTATTTGTGGATAAAAGTGAATACCCTTGATAGAGGAATGTGTGTGGTATTCACTACATGATGATTTCGACATTGAAAATCACAGTGCAATTTTTGCAGCATAACTACATCATATAGAAATTCATAAATTAGGTTGATGAGAAATAAATGGATCTATAATTATTTATAATAGGGTTGGAAAGTAAGGGGTTAATGAATCATATTATCCTAATATGGGAAATGCAATTTAGATGCATAATATAAATTAAATGCTTGAACGGAAATGAGAAGAGAGAAATCCCTTACAGAATTTCAACATAGTAACGGATGGGATTAAAAGATCTTAAGGGGAATTAATGTAAGTGAAATGAAGATTCCATCATGTATACATAAAATTTATAGCAAGGAGTTATGGATGAACATATCCCAATACAAGATAATTGATATTAAAATGCATGACAACAAAGGGGTACTTGAAGAAAAAAGGAGGTTGTGAGATCCCTAACTTGGATATGTGACTCCAAAGGCTTGGGATTTGATTTCTGGAAGCTTGAGTAAACTTTAGAGGACCCTTGGGAATTTTAGTCAGAGGGTGGTATAGCTTCATAGAGCATGAGTGAATAGAAATGGGTTTATGGGTTGGATTATATTGGAAAGGAGGGGGATCCCATTATTATTTGGGTTTTGGAAATTACACAACAAAATATTTAAAACCAAAAACCAACCCATGTTTTTTCCCATGGTTTCTAGAAAAGGGGATCGGTGTAAATTATTTTATAAGGCTATGGGCAGAATATATTAAAAAATTTCCCTTTCTTATATGGAGGTGAGTGACACTTTCAAGGAAATGATTTTAAAATATATAAATATTTTATAAGTCTTAAAGGATTCACATAGGAATTATAAAATATATCAAATAAACCTGAAATACAATAATTTTAAATGAAAACATATATTTTTCATAATATACCTATTATAGTACTTTATTACATCACTATTGGTCCATTGTGAGGTTATAAAACATATTATATATTTATACAGTGTTTTAATTTTTAGCCCAAAAGACGACTGTCACAGAAAATTATGTAAAAATAACTATTGGATTATTTTCAAACCCTGAATCTAAAAACTGTTTTTATTTTATGAAAATAATTTTATAAATATGTGAATTTTTTAATTTTAAAATAAAAACCAACATTTATTGAAAATTTACGGTTTTTGGAAAAACTAGTTTTCAAAACAATAATAAAATTAACATTTGACATCATAAAAACTATATGATAATAATAATTAATAAATTTTAATTAATAATATTATTTTATTAAAATATTTTATATTTTCAAAATACATTAATTCATCAGAATAGATTCCTTAAATGAATTTGAATGTTAACAAAAAAATACAATTTTTCTTTAGAAAAACATTTACAAATTAAAAATTATTGAAAGAAATTATATTCATGATTCAATACAAAAATAATTTACATAATAATAATACTAGGGTCCTATTACATATCCCTTTATTACACACTCATATACCCATAAGAGTAAGGTGTGCGATGGTGGGGATTTCATGGGGACGTTTGGTGAACATGGTTGGGGTCATGATCTCGATGAGCATGAACGTCTCCTATAAATAGTTTCACTCAAGCTTATGTTTTTGTATCTTGGCATTGTTTTGGTCTTGATAAGTGCCTATAAATTCTCTCTCCCTTAGAAGCTTCGATAAATGGGCTTTATAGGATACAATCCTACTAGTTTGGGCCATTACATTCTTTACCTATTCCAAAATGATTTGTTAACAACATACATTTATACGAGTAATGTGATCATTTATCCATGTCTATATTATCAATGGTAAGGATACAAACTGGTCATTTAAATCAATGCGGAATAAATAAAAAAATTAATGTTTATTCTATATCTATAAGAAATTTACTTAAAATAAAAGGGAATATTATTCATAAATGTTTGGGTCATTAAAAATATCCCCCACTAAAAGTTTCACCCTTGAAGTTTCATATTCCCACGCTAAAACAGATGAGGGTAACTCTTCCTTATCACTTCATATGGTTCCCACATTTATTTTTTTCATCTTCCTGTTTATCCACACCACTTTGACGAGGGGAATTGTCTTATTTCACAGAAAATATTCCCTATGATATATGATCTTCAAAATCTTCTACTCAGAGGAAATTTAATTCTACATTGGTATCACCACTGTATTGAGTACATGTGATAGGTCAGGTATGTACTTTTCAATTGTGATACATGGAATAAATCATTTACTTGAGAAATAGCTGGTAAGAGTTCTAGTCGATTGGCCTTTTCTATGATGTGATCCAAGATATGAAAAAGGACTATGTACCTTTGACTAAGCATTCCCTTCTTCATAAATCTCATAACTCTCCTCCATTGATATATGTTTGGAATTCCAAATCTCTAACATTAAAGAATAGGTCTCATCGATGATTTCCAGCTTATATAATTTTTCGACTCTGTCAAGAATTAATGTGTTACATGATAGTCTAAACCTTTTCATCTATTTCTTCAACCATTTCTGAACCTAGATGTTTTCTTTCCCTAACTTCATCACAACATGCCTATGTTCTAAACTTCATCCCATAAAGGGATTTATATGGTTCCATTTGGATTCTTGAGTGGAAACTATTGTTGTAAGAGAACTCCACCTATGAAAGATGTTTGTCCCATCCACATTGATCTCCACTAAGAAAGCTCATAACATGTTCTAAAGTGTCTAGTTAGTCTACTCAGATTGGCCATTAGTTTGAGGGTGATAGGATGTGATGATGTTCAATTCAGTGTTCAAAGAATATTAGAGTCTTTTCCAGAACATTGAGGTGAATCTTGGATTTCAATTCGAAATAATTGATAGTGGTACTCTATGAAGGCTTAAAACTTCTATTACATATATCTGTGTGAGTTGATCCATTGTAAAATACTCTCGAATCGCAATAAAGTGTGCAGTACTTGTGAAAGGATCCACAAAAACCCATATAGCACTGATTCCTTTGGATTTAATTTGAAGTCTAGTTAAAATGTCCAAGGTGATGTTTTACCATTTCCCTATTAGTGTGGGTAATGGATTAATCACCCCCTTAGAATTCTTCCTCTCCTCCTTCACATACTAATATACTAGGAACATTTATGTATATTCAGTGATATCATTCTTTATGGTGTCCCACCATTAGTGCTCTTTAATATCTCAATACATCATTGTGTTTCCTTGGTGAATAGAAATATTCAAACTATGTGAATCATCCAAAAGATATTTCTTTAACTTAGGATTTCGTGGAACACAAAATCTTGACAAAAATCTAAAAATTACTACTACACTAACATTGAAATCTATGGAATTCCCTTTTAGTACAGATGACACTTTCTTTGAGACTCCCACATCATCATTTTGAGAATGCCTTACCCTCTATAGATGATATGGTTGATAAATAATTTTTAAAATGATTGATGATGTTTTCTTCTTTATAATTCACATGTCCATCTTCATCAAATCATAGTCGATTGGGTACTTTTTAATTCTCAACAATTATAAAATCACTGGGTCCTTCCTATTTAGGACATATTCCACCATGTTTTCTATCCCATGGTGGTAGTGGATGGAGGAGTTGTAATCCTTGATTAGCTCTAACCATCATCTTTGTAGAATATTCATATCTTTTTGTGTGAATATATATTGGAGAATTTTGTGATCCATATATATTTTAAAATTCTACTCAACGAGATAATGCTACGAGATTTTTAATGAAAATATCATTATTTCCCACTCCATATCAGGATTGAGATAGTTTTTCTCATGAAATTTAAACTACCTTGATGCATAATCGTTGACTTTTTCATTCTGCATCAACTGACATCCCATGCCTTTTTTTCAAGCATCGCTGATGATTATGAAAGGCTCTCAACATGTGGGTAGTGTGACTATAATGGTAGTGATAATCATCTTCTTCAACTCTATGAAGCATTCTTCAGATTCTTTATTCCAATAAAACTTGAATCCCTTCCTAGTCAGCACTGTAAGAGGGTTTGAAAATTACGAGAAATTTTTCACTAATCCGGGAATGTTTTCAATCCATATCTAGAAAGCAATGGATATTCTTCATAGATGTTGTCCTCAAACATCCCTCAATTGATTTTTTCAAGGAAGGTTCTATAGATATTCCATTACATGTGATGATATACCCTAGTAACGATACTTCCTTGAACCAGATCTCACACCTTCTGTATGTTTCATATATTTACCCCTTTTGCAGGGTCTCTAGCACAATGGATAGATGCACCTCACGCTCCAGCATCATTTTGGATTATATTATAATGTACTCTATAAATACAACAAAAAATATCTGAAGGTAATATCTAATGTCACTATTCATCATGTCGATGAATGCTGGTAGAGCATTGTTGAGTCCAAAAGTAATTACTAGGAATTCATAGTGTTCGTACCTTGTACGAAAAGAAGTTTTGGGGATATCATTATTGATCACCAATACATGGTTATTTTTTGATCGCAAATCCAACTTAGAGAATAATTTGTCTCCATGTAGTTGATTGAACAATTCATCAATTCTTGGAAAAGGATACTTGTTCTTCATTTTCATTTTGTTGAGCTCACGATAATAAATGTAATGGATCATTCACCAATCATTTTTTTATGACAATGAGGACTGGTGCACCCCTTGGTGAAGCACATGGGCATATAAAACCATTATCTAGATTATCCTAATGTTTTTTATTTAGCTCATCATTCTCCACAGAGTCCATTCTAGATGGAGCTTTGGCTATTGGAAACTACCAATGTATAAGGTCAATCAAGAATTCAACATCTCTTTTAGGGGAAATACCAAAAAAGTTCTCAGGAAACACATTTGTGAAATCCATCACAATAGGCATGTCATTGAGGATAGGTCCTTCCTTAGACTTGATCAGTTGAGAAAGACATGCATGTACATACAACAGTAATATCCATGCATCAGATGATGTTGCTAAAGAAAATTCCTCCCCCTGCTTGAACTTGTATAGAAACACAACTTGATTATCCATACAGATAGTGATTTCCCTCTCACAAAAATTAATGTTGTCTCTATAGAGGGAAATCAAATCTATTCCAGGAATTGAATCAAAAAACACCTAGGGAAGTATGATCAGTTTCACTGGGAAGTTAAATCCACAAATGGTGATAGGGGAGGGGTTGAATTCAAGGGATGAAACCATTTTTCCATTTGATGTATTTAGTGACAACCCTGCATGTATTCTTAGTGGTGGTGGTTAGATGGTTATTCAAAACATTAGGGATATAAATGAATGCATTGAACCAGAATAAAAAAAATACATTTTTTATTCTTGAATGAATAACCAGTGTACTGGTCACCACTTTGTAGTCAAGATTCACTTCTTTGGTAGTGACAAAAATTGGTTTCCCTTGCTACCTGGGTGATTTTTGGTTTCCTCCAATAACCCTTAGATTATGGATCTGGTTCACAAAGTTCCCTTATTCCTTACATTTGTAGAAATAAACAATGAATTGAGTATCAAATGAAGTGTTCTTTCTTCTATCCCAATAGCGAGGTTTTCATTCCTGAAATCGCTGGATAGGTACCCTTGCTTTCCCCACCTACCGAATTACCTCATCCGCTTCAATCAATTTCTAGGGTACTTCTTTCACACATTTGGCAAGCAGGGTGTTGAAATTTCATTTCACCATTGGATTTATCCATTCGACCACCATGATTAATGTCCACATTATGCTTCTTATCCCCATAATACCCATGAGATTTTCTGATCTCCAACTCAAATTTGAGGGCATATCAAACAATTTCATCATAGAAATCAAATTCATGGATTGAAAAGGATTTTCATAGACTATGATTTAGACCATCAATAAAATTAATGGATTTACAAGTATTTTCTTAAAAATTTATTTCAAAACATTTTCACTATTTCCTAGACTATGGGTTAAATTCAATTGTTTCCTTGTTTGACTTTTTAGAAAAAGTTTATAATGGAATCTTTCTTTAATTTTATAAACAAGGTCTTTTATGACCTTTTCGAAAACATTAATGAACAAATGTCTTTGTAACTTGTATGGAGAGTGAGGATATTTTGCACCATTATAACACTTTCAAAGCTTCCAATACAATATTATAAGAATATTTTCAAAAAAAATGTTTTCATTCATAATTATGTGATTTTTAAATGATTTCAAAATAGAAAGAGATATTTCTCTCTAATTGTTTTGATTTCATCTATGTCAAAATCGGTTGATTGATTATCACTTATTTGAAGTTGATTGATTATGATAAAATATTCCATATTGTATTAAAGATTTTGTGTTATGTTTGTATGTGGATTTATTATTGTTATACCATTCATGGGTTATGGTTAATGTATTAACATTTCATATGCTAGTTTTAATGAGAATTTTTATGTTATGTTTCAACCTTTTCATATCAGGAATGCATTGGACTTAGTAATTGAAGGGTGGAGCCCAATATAGCCCTACAATGCATCAGTAAGACTCATGATACAAACAAGTGTCTTAGTACAAGGACATGACAATAACTTATTTATAGGCTTGGCACGAGGCCTTGACTATGGGGTTATGGTGTTCGGAATTTTGCATTCCATCTTTATTATATTATCTATTGATATTACATGTGATTGTTTGACTAGTAGAATATCAATGTTGATAAGTAAATGGAGTTATTTGAATTATCTTTGACATATTATGCCAATGTTTAATTTTAAAAGTCTTGTGTTTTATTCATATACATTTCATTCAATGTTTATGTTTATTTATGAATGTTTTCACTATATTGTTATCCTTACTGAGCATCTAATCTCACCACTTTCTTATGTTTTATTTTTCCTAGAATGTGAAGAAGTATATTATGACTGACCTGTAGGGTAGGCTAAGGGATATGAGTGTATTCTATGGAGACACAATGTTGCGTTTTTCCTTTCATCATGTAATGTAAAACTTATATATATATCTAGTACTTACATTAAAATTAAACTTACCAGTCTTTCAGAATTTGATCCCTTGTGATCATGCTAATGTTATGTAATAATGCACCGACTCTGGGTAACTAGGGTCAGGGGGTTACATCATATCAAGGAACCACATAATCATGAAATGTAACTTATAGAATATCTAGGTCATGAGACCTTCCATAATATAAGACCCTTTAGGTTTATGATTAGTTATTCTTATGAAACTTCTATTTTAATCCTTTTATAATGGTTCATAATGCATTTGTGAAATCCTAAAGCATATCCCCCAGGAGTTCCAAAGTAGGTGTGCAGCAATGCCCGTGGTGAGGTACTAGATTACCCCATGTGAAGCCTGAAAAGTCATGTCATATTTACTACCCCAAGGTACATCTATTCCCTAGTCACATATACCTATAGTATGTAGGAATGGATGTATTTCGTGGAACCCACTCTCTCTATCATTTAATAAAATTCTAGTACATTTTATAATAATTTTCCATATACATATAATTGTCCATAGATGTGTTCTTAGGGTTCTCACTAAGGGTTTCTCATCCCAAAATCCAATGGTCAACTAAAAGATTCCTCTAATACTAATTATAATGACCCAATCATGTTATACATCAAAATAATACAACTTTTTCGAAATTCATAAATTATTATAGAAAAAAATGCATGAAGACCATACTAGTCTAGTGAATTTGGAAACATGGAAGCATAAACACTTGTAAATAATCAAACTACATTATCACCCATTATTCATTCATTATTATAACCATTCATAGAAAAATCAATCATAATACCTGTCTTTATGACCTAGGGGAATGTATACACAAAAGGGGTGAGATCAAATGCTCTGTAAGGGTATGAAAGGGTGACTGGTATGCATAATCATGATAAAAAATTTATGATAACATGATGAAGAAAATAGAAGATTATACACAACATATTAAATATCATAAACATGAATCATGGCATAATGATTTCCAGCTCAGAAGACATGGATAAAAAGTAAAAAAGAAACATAACCCTGGAAAGAATAACATAGGAATAGAAAATTGTGTTTGACACATAAGTATTAATATGAATCCCATAGCTTCCAATGCATCCCAGACAAGACCATTCTGGTAGTATGGGTTCACTCCCCATACCATCTTGTAAGTCATGGTTTATTCCCATGGCTATAATAGTAGTACAATTTCACTCCTCATACCATGTTGTTAATCATGGTTCACTCCCAGGACCATCTTAGTCATAATGGTTCATTCCCAAGACCATCTTAGACTATCTCATAATTTATAAATCTATACCCAATCCATCGGAGGTATATATTATTCTCCAACATCTCATAATGAGATCATAAATACAACTGAAAAAGATCATAAATAACTATATTACAAGCCATGAAATGAGGAATTGGAATTATAATCATGTAATCATATCACAAACTATAGAAAAAGATATGTTATATAATCATTTCATCATAAACATAACCATTGAAAATAAGGAGGTTTTAAATGACTATAATATTTGAAAAAGAAATGATTTTTGTCAATATCATGAAATCAGAACATAATCACTTCATAATATGAAAAATAATGGAATCATTGAATGATTTCCCCATAAAGGAATGAGTAACACTAGTAGATGTTATCTTATAAGAGAAATAATTTTTAAAGATCATTTAAAAACATTTCTTTAAGAAAATAACATTTCTCTATTGAAAATTTATTTTTAAAACATAAATCATTTTGAAAATAATTTTCTTTGAAAACAACTTTGAAAACTAATAAATAATTCATCAAAAAAAATAAATTTTTTTGAATCCTTTTCCTTGAAAATGTTATTAAAATATATTTTGCTTTTTTTTTAAAATGGTTTTTGAATACAACATATTTACGAATGAAGAGAGATAATCGTATGTTACATAAAATGATAAATAAAGTAACAAAGAGAGGAAAATTGTACTAATACATGGATATATCTTAAATAAAGAACATATATATTAATTCAAAAGTTTTATTAATATATTCATCTTAATATTCCATCAAAATAAGTATAAACACAAACAATATGGAGAAACGATGAAATTGTCTCAGTATTTTCTTATAACCTAGTAGCTTGGGATCATAAAATCCACGTAAGAAATGAAAATTACACGAATATTAAAATATCCTTAAAATTTTACTATTAATTATATAAAATATAATATGTATGTATATACACATATAAAATAATTTAGGTGCATAATAAAACATGGGTCACAAAGAAGGAAAATTTAGTCAAAACTATTTTAATGATTGGGTAACATTTGACACAAAAAACATGAAAGGAAGATCATAGAATTGATATGTGAATAAAAAAATTTAATATTAATATAGAGATAATAAAATCATTGTATCTAAATACAACACACAAATGGAATGAGTAGTGAACATAGCATGAGTCTCACAGAAATAAAAAGTGTGATGAAATCCCCTTACTTTGTTTCCTGAATCTCATCGTACTCATTCAAACCACATGTATAATAAATATAAATTTATTATAAAACCTTTATAGGATAATATTATTATATATAATACCATATATTGTTTTATTATGACTTTATATTAAGCAATTGTTAATAATTATATGTTAATCGTCCACTTTAGTTAATATTAACTTTATTCATTGCATGTGTCTTAATTTGTAATATAACTTGTAACACCCCGGGTAAATAAAGAATATGACATTTTAATATTTATCCATATTTGTGAATAAAATATTAATATGACTTTAAAGGGGACACTATGCTCGATGGCGTACCCAACACGCAATAACGAGTTTCTTGGGAATCTAACATTGCACTTTAATAATAAAATAATATTATTTTAAGTGGTAGTTAACATGTAGCCGTTGTATTGGTGGGAATGGATAGAAATAACTAAAATATGATTATATATGTTTTTAAATGTTTTTACATTTATCCAATAAAATATAAAGGGTTAAAATACGGAAAGAATTCAATTTTAGGTGTATATGCCCAAGTTTTCACTAAAGGATCACTTATCGACTTTTGATGGCGAACCGTCATTAAATATAGTTTTGTTCACTCTTATACATTCTATTGGACCAAATAAAACTCTTCTTAAGGATTGGGACATTAAAATTTACTTTGTGTAAATTTTTGGTATCTTTCCGATAAAGTTCATTTTTTTAATGAATAGTGTAAAATGTTGTATTTTAATTCAAAACCTCTTTTTAATCTAATTTATTTATATGATTATATTATCATTTGAATTGGTTTTAAATTGAAATTAGAATCTATTTTTACCATTAAATACAATAGTGGTCGTTGGAATTAATTTCACTTTGAAGTCAGACTTAAACTAGTGTCAATCTTTTGATAGTTGTTGTTTCATAAAAACACGCTATTTGCTTTGACAACGGGAATTAATTATTAAATTAATTAATGTGACTTATATGTTTTTAATTTTGTATAATAGACTTTGTTTTTGAATTCGGAATATCAAATATAGCTTAGGGTGAATTTTTGGTATTTTTCTGAAAAACATCAATTTTTGATGAATAGTGAAACCACTAATTGGTACTTATAAAAACTGATTTTTCCGTTTAAATGAAATTTTTCCATCTTTGTGTTTTGAATTTCAAAAATCCGACATACATGGTTTTCATTAAGATGTAAAATGTGGTAAAATGGGATAAAAATAATTTTTTGGTGAATAGTAACTTATTAAGTTTTTAATTGCGATTAGAGGTAATTAGTGTAGTTTATGGTCAGAATAATGTTTTAATAAAATGAAATGACCTAGACACATGTCCTACCCTCATTGGATGTGTCATGTGTAACACCCCAGGATTTCAGAGTGTGTTATTTCTTAAAAATAATTCAATAACTTGCACTACACGCAACACCGAGTTCAATCACACCATTAAAAGAGGTCATGAATAGTATTAACTACATTTTGAACTTTATATAATCCTTATAATTTTAGAATCCCTATTATGAGTTTCTTAGTCATAATGCAAGAACGGATTCATTTTCAGTATTTCACTTTTATCAACTTCTAATATTGAAACCTTTTTAAATACAATATTTTAAACTTTTTGACTAAATGGGGACATCAAAAATTTAAAATGAAACACCCCAAGCTTCCACGGTACGTTTCCCTTTGAATAATGTGATAGCGTGTGTTGTACGCAACACCGAGTTCTAACACACCATAACCAATCAAACTAGCCGTTATAAATAGTAATACCTACTTTTTGAAAATATATATATTTTATATTTCAAAATGGACTTCATTTTTGGATTCGTAATATCGAATTTAGCCTAAGGTGAAATTTTGGTACTTTTCGGATAACTTTCATATTTTGATGAATAGTGAAAATTACTAAATTTTAATTAAAAACAACTTTTTTAATCAAAATAATTAATAGTGATAAATTATGAATTTGAGTGGTTTTAAAGTATATTTAGAATATATTTTTACCATTTAATATAATGTTGGTAATTGGACATAATTTTACAATTAAACCGAACATAAACGAGTGTCACTCTTTTGATAGTTATTATCTCTTAAAAACACGCTTTTTGTTTTGACAGCGGGAATTAATTTTAAATTAATTTCTTCCACTTATGTGTTTTGAATTTAGGAAAATGGATTCCATATTTGGAATCAGGATGTTCAAATTGTGTAAATAGGTAACTTTTATTTTTAGACATTTTGAATAATTACTGCGGTAAATATTTTATTTACCATGGTTAAGGGTAAATCTGGTAAATAAGGGTTCAAAAAATAATATTATAATAATACTAAATTACCCTAAAACGTGTCTTAACCCTATTGGTTGATACATGGTCGACCATGGGAATCTTTGGGTCGATTTTGGGACCCCATGGATCCACTTGTAAGTGATAATGACACTTTATTTTAATTAAGTCAAAATGAATACAAAAATGACACACGCATATATCTTTTATCAAAACAATCGTTACATAGGGTTATATAAGTTGGATTTTAGATTATAAATATTAATTATAAAGCTAAAAAGATTTCCTACATAATAATATTTTATTTATAATTTTTAGACATTAAATAATTTATTTTATTTATGACACAAGGATGATACAGTAATTACTATAATAGTGAAAAATTAAAATAATTGATATTATAAATACCCAAAAAATATAATATGAAACTTTTAATGAATTAAACTAATTTTATAGGATAACATGATATATTAGGATTTATTTAATTGACTTTGTTCGAAGTAATAAATCTGTTATGAGTTTCACAAAAATAAACTATTGAATAGTGTCAAAATTGACATAAAAGAGTTCTTAAAACAAATATTATATTATTAATTGATATTAAATTCCTAAAAATCTAAGGTTCGGCCAAGAGACTTATATCATTATAGTTTCATCATTAATGGACCACTTGGTTGTCTCTTGGATGTATATAGTATGTTTATTAACCATATTATATAAAAATACAAAGAGACATTGTAAAAGTGAAACTAATTAACTTAGAGTTAATACTTAAAGATAAGGTTAATATAAGTACCCAAACCTGTCTAAATTCTATTGGTTGAGTGGTTTTAGACCTATACCCACCTTAAACTTTGAATAATAAGCTTTGGAGCCATTAGAAACCGAATATGAATTTATTATAAATTAATATTTCTAGCTTTTCCAAAGGTGCCCCTCACCCCTCTTATAAAAGGGCACTCCTCCTTCTCATTTCTTCACACCTTCAAAGCCTTTTGGTTCGGCCAAACTCTGCCCAAATACTCTCCCAACATCCCTCACTACAACCTAGAGGCCTTAGTTTGATCAGAAAGCCAACCTACGGAGCCCTTTTGATCAAATCAAAAGGAAGAACCCGAAGAAGAGGTAATGATTTCACCACCCTTCTCCAAGTTCATTTCTTCTTCCACTTCTTCTTCCTTTGTTCTTACCATTCTAAAATAATAACTCCAGTATCTTAAATATACTGTGATGTTATTATAAATATGGTACAACCATATTCAGTATTCTATCCACCCTTTGAATAACATGTCACCATACGTGCGTACGTACGGCTTACCGTCTCCACGTCGTGGTGTAATTGTTATTCAATATATTATTATTTGGATGGGTATAATAATGATGTGTAACTCATGTAAATAATAAATATAACATGTTAATGATTCTGTATATATGATATACCATCCATTTATATATTATTTTAATATCAAAAGAATGATATTGTCGCTCGTGCGTACGTACGGACTACCGTCTCCACGAACGCGATGAGATTCATTCTCCATCGTATCCATTCAAGTATAATTATCATTTGATGATTTAAAAATGATGTTTAAGGACTTTATATCATTCTGTATATGAATAATATACAACCTATCCTTTACAAACATGTCTTACGTAACAAAACATATAAAAGAAAACAAGTAAGTTAACACCCGAAACGACGATAATTCTATGATATTATTAACAAATCAATGTTAAAAGATAATATATGATATCATATTAATATATATGATTCTTGTATGATTTAATAACAATTATTTCACCATTATACAGGAGGTTAACCTACCCCAACCAAGGAAAAGTACAAGGTAAGGGTTATTTCACAATCTCTTCATTATCCGAGGTTGTTTATTTGTAATAATCTACTGGGATCTCTTTATCATCCACATCCATGTTTCTTCAAAATGTATTTCAAAACATTTTTATTATTTACAAGAATATGGGTTAAAGTCATTTATACCCTTTTTTGACTTTTTATAAGAGGTTTATAAAGGAATCTTTCCGTCGTTTTCAAAACAAGGTCATTTTTAACCTTTTCGACAGAATTAAGGTAAGAACGTTTTTTTAACTTATACGGCGGGTGCGACTATTTTCCGCCGTTATAAAATCTTCAAAGCTTCCCTTACAAGCTTATAAGAATATTTTCAAAGAAAATGTTTTATTTTATATGGATCTTAAATTATTTCAAAATAAAAGGAGATATTTTTTTAAAAAGAATTTTGATTTCATCTATGTCAATATCCTTTGATGGATTTTAAGATTATTTGAAGTTGATTTATTATGATACAAAACTTCTATATTGTATTGAAGGTTTTGTGATATGTTTGACTGTGGATGTGCTATTTTTATACCATTCATAGTTTATGGTGAAAGTATTGACATTTCATATGCTAGTTTTAATATGAATGTTTATGTTATGTTTAAACCTTTTCATATGGGAATGCATTGGACTTAATATGTGACGGGTGGAGCCCGCTATAGCTCCTCGATGCATCGGTAGGTCTCATGAGACAAACTAGTGTCTTGGCACAAGGCCTTGACAAAATCTTATTTGTAGTCTTGGCACGAGGCCTTGGCTATGTGGTTATGATAGTCTGGCATTATGCATTCCAACATTATGAAAGTCGTTATTGATTTTTTCATGTGATTATTCGATTAGTAGAATATCTATGTGAATAAGTAAATGGCATTATTTCATTTTATTTATGCCATACCATGTTGAAAGTGCATATTTAAAAGGCTTTTGTTTTAGTTATACATTTCCTTAAATGTTTATTCTTATTTATGAAAGTTTCCGCTATATTGTTATCCTTACTGGGCATTTGAGCTCACCCCTTTTCTATGTTTTATTTTTCCCAGGATGTGAAGAAGTAAGTTATGAATGACCTGCAGGGATTTTATGAGGGGTTAATAGTGTGGATTGTGGAAACATTATGTTGTTGTAGTAGTTTTTCATTTTATGATGTAATGTAAAACTTATGAATATATCTAATGTTTCCAAGGCTACTAAACCAATCGGTCTTTCGAGATTTGATCTTTCTTGTGATCATGCCAATGTTATGTAATAATGCACCGACTCTGGGTAACTGGGGTCGGGGCGTTACAGTTGGTATCAGAGGAAGTTTAGTACAAACCTTGGAAGCTAGATTTAGATAAACTCTGATTAGAGCACGTAGACCTAAGATGAGCTTTGAGGATTAGTGTAGAAGAACTTCCTAGAATTTTGGTATTGTAGATATTTTTTGAGTTTTCCGAGCAATACATCCCTGTCTGGATACGAGCAGGTAGAGGCGGCTCTGGCACAGATGTACCTAGGGGTAAAACCCGAAAACGCCGCTTTGAGCTAGACTCGAACGGGAACTGGTGCACGACAACGGGCCTTGCTGCACTCTTGTTTACGACACTCCCAGGGGATATGCTTAGGATAATTCTCATTTTCTTTACAAACCATTATGAAGGGTTTATGAGTATATACTTCCTCAATGAAAACATTTTTATGATTATGGATTATATCCATAAATAGTTCAATTTATGTTAAGTGTTTTATAAGTATGGGATTATGTATTTTGACTCATAAACTAATCTAGTTTATGCCATTGTTTAGAAATGGCGCCCAGTAGAAGGAATGATAACTCCAGAAATGGACATGATTCAAAGAGAAGGAAGGATCATATCTCTCATGGTCTTAAGATAGAATTTATAAGAGAAATAGTCTCCCATGTATTATCATCATATGAAGAAATAATATCTTGTGTTGATAAGATAAGTAAAGAGTTTACTGAGTCCTATGGCTTTGAAGGGAAGCAAGAGAAGAAAAGGATGGAAGAGAGAAAGATGGATAATGGGAAGAGGGAAAAGAAGAATTTTCCCATATGTGGTAACTGTGGAAAGAAACACCCTGGAACTTGCCTGAAAGGAATGGGAGTTTGTTATAAGTGTGGAGGAAAAGGGCACAAAGTACGTGACTGCGAGGGTAAGAAAATGGTTTCAAATGTACAATGCTTCATTTGCAAGGAGTTTGGACACTACGCAAACCTATGTCCCAGTCATCAGACTATGCCGCAAATGATGTTATTGGATAATAATCATGTTATGATACTACCACAGATGAAGAGGGATGATTAGAGTTCTTATGTTGATTATGTCAATTGAGTGTTGTATCAACAATGTACTTGTTACAATAATCATGGAGTATATAAGGATTGTACTGCAATACTATTTCATTTAGGACTTGAGATTGTGTGGAACAAAGAAAAGTGACTCAATAGCAGGATAAATTTTTGGAAAATATATGGTTGAGAGAATGATAAATCATAATATAGTTCTGATACTGAGGTAGTGATTTTGGAATAATATGTGATTGTTTTGGATAAATTATATTGGATATTCTTGACTACCTTGGAACTGATTAATGATTTGTATATTCCATCATTGTTGGGGTTTAAAACATTTTTGGATTAATGAAGTATATCCAGCATTCTATATGGAATAAGGGAGCATGAATGTAATCAATAAGGAATATGGTAATACATGATGAAGGTATTCATATTCTATTACAGGGTAAAAAGGATCTATATTATGTTTACCTTCCTTATAAATGTTGGACTGTGAGTTTAGACAGAAGTATTTTGGATAGTTCTAGTTTGGATTATTTTGGATTGCCATAAAAGGACAACCCGGAGGTCGGGCGGCAACCCGTCGCGTCCGGCAAGGCTGCGAGACTTGAACCCGCAACCGAAGGGCGACAAGGGTGTATCACCTACCACTGTCCCACGAGATGTCCTGAATTAAATAATGTAGTTTTTTTAAAAGATCTGGTAGATGAATTATAATTCATTTATTTTGGAACCCTGTACGAATAGTATAAATAGAAAAAAAAATTACGTTCTATTATCTTTTAGAATGAAAGATGAGTTTGTGGAAGAAATTTATTAATGGGTAAAATTCTAATTATAAAGTAAGTATATCTCCTTATTATCTTATCCAATCTCATAAATAAATTCCTCAACATTAATAATAGAAACTTAGAACAAAAATGTTGTCCTAGATGGTACCTTAAATCATCACAAATTTATGGCTTTGGGATTGTTGGCCTTTTCATAGCCATGTTCTCTACCACTCTCCATGAGATAATTGATGGTTAGATTTCTCTTCCATATCCATATTTTCCTACATGGAACCCTAGTATGTGTTATTTTCGGTAATCTTCATACTTTCCACTCTTTATTTTAAATAGAGGCCTCATTAATTCATTTTTCGATGTGGGATTTCAACTAAGATATTTTGAAATGTCAAAAATGTGTTGTCCCAATACCATATATTTTGTTGAACCGATGGTACTTCAAATCATCATGGATTGATGAGTTTAAGGACCTCAATTTTATACTTGTTTGTGATTTATGACCTCAATCACTACCTATAAATATTTACGTTTTTCCTCCAATTATATGTCTCTAATTGCCACCAATGTTCTCCTAATCGAGATCATAATTTGGTGGTGACCCTTTAATTTATCTTTTCCTCATATTAAGACTAAATTTTTAGTAACCCAATTTCCAATGTGTGTTTTCCCACAAATATATTTTCAACTTTCAACCTTTTATTTTCGAAGAACAATTTCAAATTGCGAGGACGTAATTTATTGAAGGAGGGGAAAATGTAACACCCCAGGATTTCAGAGTGTGTTATTTCTTAAAAATAATTCAATAACTTGCACTACACGCAACACCGAGTTCAATCACACCATTAAAAGAGGTCATGAATAGTATTAACTACATTTTGAACATTATATAATCCTTATAATTTTAGAATCCCTATTATGAGTTTCTTAGACATAATGCAAGAACGGATTCATTTTCAGTATTTCACTTTTATCAACTTCTAATAGTGAAACCTTTTTAAATACAATATTTTAAACTTTTTGACTAAATGGGGACATCAAAAATTTAAAATCAAACACCCCAAGCTTCCACGGTACGTTTCCCTTTGAATAATGTGATAGCGTGTGTTGTACGCAACACCGAGTTCTAACACACCATAACCAATCAAACTAGCCGTTATAAATAGTAATACCTACTTTTTGAAAATATATATATTTTATATTTCAAAATGGTCTTCATTTTTGGATTCGGAATATCTAATTTAGCCTAAGGTGAAATTTTGGTACTTTTCGGATAAGTTTCATATTTTGATGAATAGTGAAAATTACTAAATTTTAATTAAAAACAAATTTTTTAATCAAAATAATTAATAGTGATAAATTATGAATTTGAGTGGTTTTAAAGTATATTTAGAATATATTTTTACCATTTAATATAATGTTGGTCATTGGACATAATTTTACAATTAAACCGAACATAAACGAGTGTCAATCTTTTGATAGTTATTATCTCTTAAAAACACGCTTTTTGTTTTGACAGCGGGAATTAATTTTAAATTAATTTCTGCCACTTCTGTGTTTTGAATTTAGGAAAATGGATTCCATATTTGGAATCAGGATGTTAAAATTGTGTAAATAGGTAACTTTTATTTTTATACATTTTGAATAATTACTGAGGTAAATATTTTATTTACCATGGTTAAGGGTAAATCTGGTAAATAAGGGTTAAAAAAATAATATTATAATAATACTAAATTACCCTAAAACGTGTCTTAACCCTATTGGTTGATACATGGTCGACCATGGGCATCTTTGGGTCGATTTTGGGACCCCATGGATCCACTTGTAAGTGATAATGACACTTTATTTTAATTAAGTCAAAATGAATACAAAAATGACACAAGCATATATCTTTTATCAAAACAATTGTTACATAGGGTTATATAAGTTGTATTTTAGATTATAAATATTCATTAGAAAGATAAAACGATTTCCTACATAATGATAGTTTATTTATAATTTTTAGACATTAAATAATTTATGTTATTTATGACACAATGATGATGCAGTAATTACTATAATAGTGAAAAAATAAAATAATTGATATTATAAATACCCAAAAAATATAATATGAAACTTTTAATGAATTAAACTAATTTTATAGGATAATATGATATATTAGGATTGATTTAATTGACTTTTTTCGAAGTAATCAAGCTGTTATAAGTTTCAAAAAAATCAACTATTGAATAGTGTCAAAATTGACATAAAAGAGTTCTTAAAACAAATATTATATTATTAATTGATATTAAATTCCTAAAAATCTAAGGTTCGGCCAAGAGACTTATATCATGATAGTTTCATCATTAATGGACCACTTTGGGGTCGCTTGGATGTATATAGTATGTTTATTAACCATATTATATAAAAATACAAAGAGACATTGTAAAAGTGAAACTAATTAACTTAGAGTTAATACTTAAAGATAAGGTTAATATAAGTACCCAAACCTGTCTAAATTCTATTGGTTGAGTGGTTTGCGACCTATCCCCACCTTAAACTATGAATAATAAGCTTTGGAGCCATTAGAAACCGAATATGAATTTATTATAAATTAATATTTCTAGCTTTTCCAAAGGTGCCCCTCACCCCTCTTATAAAAGGGCACTCCTCCTTCTCATTTCTTCACACCTTCAAAGCCTTTTGGTTCGGCCAAACCCTCCCCAAATACTCTCCCAACATCCCTCACTACAACCTAGAGGCCTTAGTGTGATCTGAAAGCCAACCTAAGGAGCCCTTTTGATCAAATCAAAAGGAAGAACCCGAAGAAGAGGTAATGATTTCACCACCCTTCTCCAAGTTCATTTCTTCTTCCACTTCTTCTTCCTTTGTTCTTACCATTCTAAAATAATAACTCCAGTATCTTACATATACTGTGATGTTATTATAAATATGGTACAACCATATTCAGTATTCTATCCACCCTTTGAATAACATGTCACCATACGTGCGTACGTACGGCTTACCGTCTCCACGTCGTGGTGTAATTGTTATTCAATATATTATTATTTGGATGGGTATAATAATGATGTGTAACTCATGTAAATAATAAATATAACATGTTGATGATTCTGTATATATGATATACCATCCATTTATATATTATTTTAATATCAAAAGAATGATATTGTCGCTTGTGCGTACGTACGGACTACCGTCTCCACGAACGCGATGAGATTCATTCTCCATCGTATCCATTCAAGTATAATTATCATTTGATGATTTAAAAATTATGTTTAAGGACTTGATATCATTCTGGATATGAATAATATACGACCTATCCTTTACAAACATGTCTTATGTAACAAAACATATAAAAGAAAACAAGTAAGTTAACACCCGAAACGACGATAATTCTAAGATATTATTAACAAATCAATGTTAAAAGATCATATATGATATCATATTAATATATATGATTCTTGTATAATTTAATAACAATTATTTCACCATTATACAGGAGTTTAACCTACCCCAAACAAGGAAAAGTACAAGGTAAGGGTTATTTCACAATCTCTTCATTATCCGAGGTTGTTTATTTGTAATAATCTACTGGGATCTCTTTATCATCCACATCCATGTTTCTTCAAAATGTATTTCAAAACATTTTTATTATTTACAAGAATATGGGTTAAAGTCATTTATACCCTTGTTTGACTTTTTATAAGAGGTTTATAAAGGAATCTTTCCGTCGTTTTCAAAACAAGGTCATTTTTAACCTTTTCGACAGAATTAAGGTAAGAACGTTTTTTTGACCTATACGGCGGGTGCGGCTATTTTCCGCCGTTATAAAATCTTCAAAGCTTCCCTTACAAGCTTATAAGAATATTTTCAAAGAAAATGTTTTATTTTATATGGATCTTAAATTATTTCAAAATAAAAGGAGATATTTTTTAAAAAAGAATTTTGATTTCATCTATGTCAACATCCTTTGATGGATTTTAAGATTATTTGAAGTTGATTTATTATGATACAAAACTTCTATATTGTATTGAAGGTTTTGTGATATGTTTGACCGTGGATTTGCTATTTTTATACCATTCATAGTTTATGGTGAAAGTATTGACATTTCATATGCTAGTTTTAATATGAATGTTTATGTTATGTTTAAACCTTTTCATATGGGAATGCATTGGACTTAATATGTGACGGGTGGAGCCCGCTATAGCTCCTCGATGCATCGGTAGGTCTCATGAGACAAACTAGTGTCTTGGCATAGGGCCTTGACAAAATCTTATTTGTAGTCTTGGCACGAGGCCTTGGCTATGTGGTTATGATAGTCTGGCATTATGCATTCCAACATTATGAAAGTGGTTATTGATTTTTGCATGTGATTATTCGATTAGTAGAATATCAATCTGAATAAGTAAATGGAATTATTTCATTTTATTTATGGCATACCATGTTGAAAGTTCATATTTAAAAGGCTTTTTTTTTAGTTATACATTTCCTTAAATGTTTATTCTTATTTATGAAAGTTTCCGCTATATTGTTAACCTTACTGGGCATTTGAGCTCACCCCTTTTCTATGTTTTATTTTTCCCAGGATGTGAAGAAGTAAGTTATGAATGACCTGCAGGGATTTTATGAGTGGTTAATAGTGTGGATTGTGGAAACATTATGTTGTTGTAGTAGTTTTTCATTTTATGATGTAATGTAAAACTTATGAATATATCTAGTGTTTCCAAGGCTACTAAACCAATCGGTCTTTCGAGATTTGATCTTTCTTGTGATCATGCCAATGTTATGTAATAATACACCGACTCTGGGTAACTGGGGTCGGGGCGTTACATCATGTCCGACCAAGACAATCCATGGGTCAACATGGGGACCCCATCAAGCCAATTTGGTTGGAAAATGACATAAATATCTTTTTATTTAATGTTAAAGTAAAAATGACACAAACATGAGATGTTTTACTAAAACAATTTTTAAAAGGGGTTATACAAGTCATATGTTTTACTATAAATAGTCATTAGAAAGCCAAAATGATTTAATAAATCATAGTAGATTTTTTTATAATTTTTAGACATTAAATAAATTAAATTATTTATGACATCATGATGATGCAGCGATGACCTCATTATTTAACGATTTAAATAAAATGGAAAGATAATGTAATATCTAAGACTTACACATGTCCAAAACCTATTTGATGAGTGGATTTAGAACCCTTATCACCTTAGACTCAAATTATATCAATGTGGGACCTTTAAAATCCAAAACTCTTTTGAAAATAAAGTAACATTTTGTAACTTTACAAGAGTACCCCTCCTCTCCTCTTATAAAAGGCCCCCACCTCTACTTCCTTACCCACACTACCAAAGACTTTGGCTCGAACAACCCCTGCCCATTTTGTCTCTCCACTTCCCTCTATTACTCCTCGAAGCCTCACTTTGGGCAGAAGTCTTCCCAAGGAAGCCTTTGAGCTCAAGCCAAAGGGAGTTACCCGATTTTAAGGTAATGTCTTCACTTATGTCCTTTTGTTTTCTTTTTCTTTTCCAACCCCCTAAAATATTTTTTTAAATTTCTTTTGTAACAAATATACTATAATAAATATACTAGGATGTTGTTATAAGAAGGATTCGAGCTACACTTTCACACAACTACATCTAATGGTTAAATAACATACTGTTTCCGTGGATGGCGAATTTCGGCCTCCCAAAACGATGATTGTTCAACATTCTTTTAACACCTTCAAAGGTGGACATTAAGATGAAACTATATTTATATATGATATCTAATATGTTTATGTTTTACTTAATCTTCTGTATTTTTAATTTATGGCATACCTTTATGGTTTCCATTATGGGTAAACGCGATATCTTCATTTAAGGAAGTGCGGACTACCGCCCCCTCAAAGTGATGTGATTCGTTAGTGCCCTACGTGGGATGTATAATGGATGGATTTAAAGTTATTATATATGATGTTATACTGGAATTTTAATATACCTCTATATCATTATTATTCCATTCCATAAAAATATGAAATAGAAATGAAATTAGCGTTCATGCGTATGTACGGCTTACTGTCTCCATGAACGGTACATTTCATTTCTTATCTCAAAATGTTATGTAATATTATAAGTAAATATATATTGGATATATATGTAATATATTACATCTAAATTATGGATATCATTCTGGAATTATAACATATATTTATCTCTCTCATTTTGTTTTAATTCCATTAATATGACAAAAAACGAAAGTAGCGGTCATGCGTACGTACGACCTACCGTCTCCATGGACGGTGCTTTTCGTTTTTTATCTCCAAATGATATGGAATAGTATAAAATGAATATTTACTGGATATATATGATATTTTAATCATTAATACTATTCAGGAAATTATTTACTTATAAATACATGGGCAATCTTTTTTCAAACAGGTTCATTTTTTGACTCATGTACCAAACATTGGAAAAAACGGATGATATGAACTAACATTATTAAACAATTATTATAACATTATAAAATGTGATATGAACCGAATAATAATCTCTAAAGGAGGTAATTAGGTAATTATTAATTGACCAAAGTTTATTATTCAGGAATATAAAGAAACTAACAAGACAAGTTGGACTAGAGGTAAGGGATCCTACTCCACTCTTTCTTTTTAAGTACACTCTTTTATGTCATTCCTTTAAAGCTCATCTTTATTGTTATTGGGATGTTATTTAATATTAATATTACTGTAATTTTTATGTTCATGTGATGAGAGACCCTATTCTCTCTCATCAATCCATTTTGGAAGTTTTATGTGGCGCCGTTAGGCTGCCGAGTTTTCGTAAAGGATTTTTCATCTCACTTTTATTCCCGTGAGATTTATGCTACATTTGCCACAATTTCCTTTGAGTGGTGTATGTACTACCCATTATTTAATTCATTGTGTAATATAATTTATTTTATGAGTATTTACATCAATGTTGTATTGTCCTTCTTTCACGAGGTGTATGTTTCGAAAGATACCCATGTCGGTAAGGGAACCTTTCACCCTCCTCTTTTTAAAAGACTTCTTTTGTTGTGTCTTTTAAATTACATATTGTTATGTTGGGATATGTTCTCATATATCCTTATTGATGTAAATTTTATGTCCATGTGATGAGATACCCTTTTTTATCTCTCATCAACTCATTTTGATGTGACGCCGTTAGGCTGTCAAGGGAACTTCTTAACCCAATTTCGATTTCTTTGGGTTCAACATGTAGTTATTGAATATGTCATCTTTTTAATATGTGTGAATGACCTTTGATTATTTTACACTTAATATCCACTTATATTTGGTGTATTCGTTTGTGACACATAATTATTCAATTGATTTATCCTTAAACCAAGGATACCGTCTTTTTAAGGGACTTCGTCTCAATCTGCATTCATTGAGGCATATTTTGTTTTATACACAACCTTCTTTTATACGGTGTATAAACCCCTTTGAATTTTACATTTATCCAAAAAGGAATCTTTTTTATACGAAGTGTTTTACTAAACGACAAAAGGGAATGTTTTTTCGTACGTATGCGGTGACAACAACTTCTCCACCGCCGTGACCATTATTTGAGTTTCGGCTTCCTCTAAAATCCATACCTTCTTTTTAAAAGAAAAATAAATACCATGATTTACTTTTATTTTATTTTGGTATTGAAAATGGTTTTCATAATGTATTTATATCAATGTGTTGTATTGATATCTTGTTATTTAAAGGTGGAAATGTTATGTTTCCTTTATGCATGTTTTATTGGATAAGATTATGTTATGGTTCTTGGGAATTGTTATGAAGACGGGTGGTTCCGTGATAAACTAAGGGCGGGTGAGCCCGATATAGCTCTCCAATGCATTGGGTAATGCGAAGGAGTGTAACATTAAGGTTTCTCCGAAGAGATTTAGGGAATATACTGTGATGGGTATTCCAAACGTAACCAAGAGGGTTACTCCCTACGTAAGAATGTTATGAATGCCTCAAGTTACCTTTTATGTATTATGATTTCTATGATTTATTCATGATTTGATGAGGTATGTTAAAGTGCCTATGTTTTATGTGTAAATTATTATTTCATTCTTATGTATATATGAAATCATGTTTCCTTTCCATATTTTTATAACCCTTACTGAGCTTTTTAAGCTCATCCCAAGTTTTTGAAATGTTTTTAACAGGTCAAGGGAAAGGTACATGATGTGATGATAGTGTCAAGGATGTGTCAAGAAAGAATCCATGTTTTATTTTAAATATGTTTCCGTTGATGGGAAGAATGAATACTGTCTTTTATGTAACCACTTTGTTTAAATGTGGAATGTAATGCAAGTTTCATGATCTAATTCTTTAATACTCTAATCCTGAAAAGATCCTCAATGTGTAATCTAGTAATAACTCAAGATTAAGTAAGGTTTAAGGCTGGGGCGTTATAGTTGGTATCAGAGGTCGGTTTAGATAACTTTAGAGGTTAGGGTATTCTTTAAGCATAAGTGACATTACCATAATGGTTAGGATTTCAGAAAGAGTCCTAGTTTTAGATAAAGTGAATGAGTAAGTATATATTAGTGTTTACCTTCCTCATTAGTACATGATGGTTTTGTTGATATACTCACACTAACATTTCTGTTTTTAGTGAATGGATGGATCTAGCAGGCACCAAAGAGACAACAGGTTTGAAGGAAACTGTGGTGGTTCTCTGATTAAGATACTAGATAAAATAGAGGATTCAATGAGGAAACTCTTTGTTGTTCTAATCCAAATATCAAGGATTCATGATCAACCACTTGAACCTTGGTATGTTCTGTAATGCATCATGTATGAGATGACCAATCGATGTGGAAGTTCAGGTAATAATTATAAAGGTAACCATTAGAGTTTATATGATCCTTACTTTTGAGATAATTATGGGTTATTATATGATATGCTGGAAAATGAAAGGCATGAGATAAACTTGATGTTAAAATATGTCATGATCATTTTTGATGATTTTATCTCCTTTTGGGGAATGATTTAAGAATTATATAATTTTGGAAGAAGGAAAACACGCAGACCGTGTGACAACCCGTCGCGTCGGACAAAGCTGCGAGAATCGAACCCACAACCAAAGTGCGACTGGTATTTATCACCTACCACTGGACTACGTGAAATCCCTTGTTAGTTTGACTGATTCTTTTTAGTTATATGATTTTATGAATTAAGAGTAAGTTTATTTTGGGTTATTTATGAAAATGATTAACCTATCATGGAGGATATGTGATTAGGTTAATTACTTTTCAATACGAGACTTTAGGAGAAACTGATGTTGTTTGGAGATAAATGTTATGATTTAACTTGGAAGACTATGTGACTAAATCCTTCAAATATTTGGGTTTCAATATTATATTGGTTTAATTTGAAAAATTTTATGGACAAATTGTTTATCGGATGGTCCACGTTGAAATTTGTGTTTTGTTGGACAAATTTTGGAGATTAAGCATAGATTTTCTTTTTAAAGGGTTATCCTTTTCTGGATTATCTGACCTTATACTAAAATTATTGGTTTTGGTTTTGGTTAAGGTCTTAAGATATGGGAATTATATAGTTCTCTTTGGTGGATTAGGTGATTCTCTAGAAGTTCATTATAGTACTCTTAATGCGAACAAGTCTCCCTAAAAACTCGTCTTTTGGAAAAAATATGAGTCTGATTAAGGAATCTAGTAACAGTTGAAAGTCAACATGATAAGTGATTATGTTTCCTTATGAATAAATTCCTCAATAAAAAGTAACTTAAAACAAAAATGTTGTCTATTAACTTTTCCTACTGGGGAATCAAATACCGTTTAACCCATCACAAGTTTGTGATTTTATTATGGTTAACTTTCTCCTAGACATGTTTACTATCACTCTCCCTCAAGAACATGACCCTTTTATTTTTCTTCCATGTCCATATTTTTCTACATGGAATCCAAGTATGGGTTAACTCGGGTGACCTCTGTACTTATCTTCCTTTATTTTAAAGTGATTGTTTTACCGACTCTTGTTTGGATGTGGGACTTTCAAGGATGTTTCCAAGCTCAATTTTAAAAATTCCGAGGATGCAATTCCCAAAAGTGGGGAAGGATGTAACAACCCAGGTAAATAAATAATATGAAATTTTTATATTGATCCATATTTGTGAATAAAATATTAATATGACTTTAAAGGGGATGATATGCTCGATGGCGTACCCAACACGCAACAACGAGTTTCTTGGGAATCTTACGTTGCACTCTAATAATAAAATAATATTATTTTAAATGGTAGTTAACATGTAGCCATTGTATTGGAGAGAATGGATATAAATAACAAAAATATTATTATATATGTTTTTAAATGTTTTTACATTTATCCAATAAAAGATAAAGGCTTAAAATACGGAAAAAATTCAATTTTAGGTGTATATGCCCTAGTTTTCTCTAAAGGTTCACTTATCACCTTTTGATGGCGAACCGTCATTAAATATAGTTTTGTTCACTCTTATACATTATATTGTAGAAAATAAAACTCTTCTTAAGAATTGGGACATCAAAATTTACTTTGTGTAAATTTTTCGTATCTTTCCAATAAAGTTCATTTTTTTAATGAATAGTGTAAAATATTGTATTTTAATTCAAAACTGCTTTTTAATATAATTTATTTATATGACTAGATTATCTTTTGAATTGGTTTTAAAGTTAAATTAGAATATATTTTTACCATTAAATCCAATAGTGGTCTTTGGAATTAATTTCACTTTGAAATCAGACTTAAACTAGTGTCAATCTTTTGATACTTATTATTTCATAAAAACATGCTATTTTCTTTGACAACGGGAATTAATTATTAAATTAATTAATGTGACTTATATGATTTTAATTTTATAAAATAGAATTCGTTTTTGAATTCAGAATATCAAATATAGCTTAGGGTGAATTTTTGGGATTTTTCTGAAAAACTTCTATTTTTGACGAATAGTGAAACCACTAAGTGGTACTTATAAAAACTGATTTTTCCGATTAAATGAAATTTTTCCATCTTTTTGTTTTGAATTTCAAAAATCTGACATACGTGGTTGTCATTAAGAAGTAAAATGTGGTTCAATGGGATAAAAATAATTTTTTGGTGAATAGTAACTTATTAAGTTTTTAATCGTGATTAGAGGTAATTAGTGTAGTTTATGGTAAGAATAATGTTTTAATAAAATTAAATGACCTGGACAAATTTCTTACCCTCATTGGATGTGTCATGGACGACCATGAAAATCCATGGGTCAACTTGGGGACCCCATGAAGCCACTATGGTTGAAAAATGACATAAATATCTTTTTAGTTAATGTTAAAGTAAAAATGACACAAACATGAGATGTTTTACTAAAACAATTTTTACAAGGAGTTATACAAGTCATATTTTTTACTATAAATAGTAATTGGAAATATAAAAAGATTTCCTAAATCATAGTTGTTTTTTTGTAATTTTTAGACATTAAATAAATTAAATTATTTATGACATCATGATGATGCAATAATGACCTCATTATTTAACGATTTAAATAAAATGGAAAGATAGTGTAATATCTAAGACCTAAACATGTCCAAAACCTATTGGATTAGTGGATTTCGAACCCTTATCACCTTATCCTCAAATTATATCAATGTGGGACCTTCAAAATACGAAACTCTTTTGAAAATAATGTAACATTTTGTAACTTTACAAGAGTGCACCTCCTATCCTCTTATAAAAGGCCCCCACCTCTACCTCCATACTCACACTCCCAAATCCTTTGACTTGGACAACCCCTTCCAATTTTGTCTCTCCACTTCCCTATATTACTCCTTGAAGCCTCAATTTGGGCAGAAGTCTTCCCAACGAATCCTTTGAGCTCAAACCAAAGGGAGTTACCCGCTTTTAAGGTAATGTCTTCACTTGTGTCCTTTTGTTTTATTTTTCTTCTCCAACCCCCTAAACTCTTTTTATTCATTTAGTTTGTAACAACTCTAGTATCATAAATATACTAGTATGTTTTTATAAGAAGTATTCAAGCTACACTTTCACACAACTACAACTAATGGTTAAAGAACATACTGTTTCCGTGGATGGCGAATTTCGGCCCCCCAAAACGATGATTGTTCAACATTCTTCTAACACCTTCAAAGGTGGCCATTAAGATGAAAATATATTTATATATGACATCTAATATGTTTATGTTTTACTTAATATTATGTATTTTTCATTTATGGCGTACCTTTATGGTTTCCATTATGGGTAAACACGATATCTTCATTTAAGGAAGTGCGGACTACCGCCCCCTCAAAGTGATGTGATTCGTTAATGCCATATGTGGGATTTATAAAGGATGGATTTAAAGTTATTATATATGATCTTATACTGGAATTATAATATACCTCTATATCATTATTATTCCATTCCATAAAAATATGAAATAGAAATGAAATTAGCGTTCATGCGTACGTACGGCTTACCGTCTCCATGAACGGTACATTTCATTTCTTATCTCATAATGTTATGTAATATTATAAGTACATATATATAATGGATATATATGTAATATATTACATCTAAATTATGGATATAATTCTGGAATTATAACATATATATATATATATCTCATTTTTTATAATTCCATTAATATGACAAAAAATGAAAGTAGCGTTCATGCGTACGTACGGCCTACCGTCTCCACGAACGGTGCTTTTCGTTTTTTTATCTCCAAATGATATGGAATAGTATAAAATGACTATTTACTGGATATATAAGATATTTTAATCATTAATACTATTCTGGAAATTATTTACTTATAACTACAAGGGCAATCTTTTTTCAAACAAGTTCATTTTTGACTCATGTACCAAACATCAGCAAAAACGTCTGATATGAACTAACATTATTAAACAATTATTATAACATTATAATATGTGATATGAACTGAATAATAATATCTAAATTAGGTAATTAGGCAATTATTAATTGAGAAAAGTTTATTATTCAGGAATATAAAGAAACAAACAAGACAAGTTGGACTTTAGGTAAGGGATCCTACTACACTCTTTCTTTTTAAGTACAATATTTTATGTCATTCCTTTTAAAGCTCATATTTCTTGTTATTGTGATGTTATTTTATATTAATCTTACTGTAATTTTTATGTTCATCTGATGAGAGACCCTATTCTCTCTCATCAATCAATTTTGGAAGTTTTATGTGGCGCCGTTAGGCTGCCAAGTTTTCATAAAGGATTTTTCATCTCACTTTTATTCCCGTGAGATTTATGCTACATTTTCCAAAATTTCCTTTGAGTGGTGTATGTACTGCCCATTATTTTATTCATTGTGTAATATAATTTCTTTTATGAGTATTTACATCAATGTTGTATTGTCCTTCTTTTAGGAGGTGTATGTTTCGAAAGATACCCATGTCGGTAAGGGAACCTTTCACCCTCCTCTTTTTAAAAGACTTCTTTTGTTGGGTCTTTTAAATTACATATTGTTATGTTGGGATATGTTCTCATATATCCTTACTGATGTAAATTTTATGTCCATGTGATGAGATACCCTTTTTTTATCTCTCATCAACTCATTTTGATGTGATGCTGTTAGGCTGTCAAGGGAACTTCTTAACCCAATTTCGATTTCTTTGGTTTCAACATGTAGTTGTTGAATATGTCATCTTTTGAATATGTGTTAATGACCTTTGATTATTTTACACTTAATATCCACTTATATTTGGTGTATTTGTTTGTGACACATAATTATTCAATTGATTTATCCTTAAACCAAGGATACCATCTTTGTAAGGGACTTTGTCCCAATCTCTATTCATTGAGGCATATTTTGTTTTATACACAACCTTCTTTTATACGGTGTATAAACCCCTTTGAATTTTACGTTTATCCAAAAAGGAATCTTTTTTATACGAAGCATTTTACTAAACGACAACAGGGAATGTTTTTTCGTACGTATGCGGCGACAACGACTTTTCTGCCGCCGTGACCATTATTTGAGTTCCGGCTTCCTCTACAATCAATAACTTCTTTTTAAAAGAAAAATAAATACCATGTTTTACTTTTATTTTATTTTGGTATTGAAAATGGTTTTCATAATGTATTTATATCAATGTGTTGTATTGATATATTGTTATTGAAAGGTGAAAATGTTTTGTTTCCTTTTTGCATTTTTTATGTGATAAGATTATGTTATGGTTCTTGGGCATTGTTATGAAGACAGGTGGTTCCGTGATAAACTAAGGGTGGTTGAGCCCGATATAGCTCTCAAATGCATTGGGTAACGCGAAGGAGTGTAAAGTTAAGGTTTCTCCGAAGAGATTTAGGGAATATACTGTGATGGGTATTCCAAACGTAACCAAGAGGGTTACTCCCTACGTAAGAATGTTATGAATGCCTCAAGTTACCTTTTATGTCTTATGATTTCTATGATTTATTCATGATTTGACGAGGTATGTTAAAGTGCCTATGTTTTATGGTTAATGTATGATTTCATTCTTATGTATATATGAACTCATGTTTCCTTTCCATATTTTTATAACCCTTACTGAGCTTTTTATGCTCATCCCAAGTTTTTGAAATGTTTTTCACAGGTTAAGGGAAAGGTACATGATGTGATGATAGTGTCAAGGATGTGTCAAGAAAGAATCCATGTTTTATTTTAAATATGTTTCCATTGATGGGAAGAATGAATACTATCTTTTATGTAACCACTTTGTTTAAATGTGGAATGTAATGCAAGTTTCATGATCTAATTCTCTAAAACTCTAAACCTGAAAAGATCCTCAATGTGTAATCTTGTAATAACTCAAGATTAAGTAAGGTTTATGGCTGGGGCCTTATATAAATAGTATTTATAAATTATATCATGATTTAAATAATAAAAACTAGTACATAACTCGTGCACACGCACAGTGTCATAAATGATGTATGAACTACAAAATGAATTTGAAAAATGAGAACTGATCAATAGAGAATAATAAATATTATATTGAAATTATAAATCTATTCATATAATAGAAATATGAAAATATAATATCTAGTTACTTGAAATATGAAAAGATTGAAACAACAACATGGTAAGAGATGATTGTATTCGAAACAGACATCAGTTGTCACTTTCATGTCACCATTGAAAAATTACTATGGAATGTTATTTAACCATGATAAGAGAACATAAATACACTATAATTAGCAGATATATTTTTGACCACAAATGCAGGAAAAATTATTTTCAACAACAGAGGCTGTGAAAATCATATTACAATTCATGTCATCAGAATGTATAGACTACATCCTCCATGTACTACCATGTATCCTTGATGTAGAGTATCAGTTTGTCATGTTTGTTGACAGTTATATTGATCCGTGCAATATATAATTTTACATTAATTTAGGTAAATGAGACATATTAATATGAAACAAAACTGGGTAATGTAGTGAGGTGAAACCGAACAATTAATAATATGAAAAGGAAAAATCAGTAATATTTTAACTAAAATAAAAATAAGTATATATTGAAAAACAACAGTGGTTAATCTGGTAGCCTGTCACCCCCCCCCCAATTTTTCAAGAAGCTCCTACAACCCCCCAACCCAGCTGTACCCCTCCCTTCCCCTGTCTCCGCCTGTCTCCCAGCCAATACTAGCAGACCCCCTCCCACCTCTGCCTCCCCCCTGCACAGCCAATTCCCCCCTGGCCAAACTGTTACGTATGCAGCCCCCTCCTCCCTGCCCAAACAGTTCCCTGGGAAGCCCCTCCTTCCTGCCCAGTCCCTCTCCTCCGATGCCCTCCCCAGCCGCTTCCCCCACCACCCTCCCTGGCCAAAGTCTTCCCCCAGTATCCCCCTCCCACCTCTACCTCCCCCCTGCCTAGCCAATTCCCCCTGGAAAAACTATTACGTTTGCAGCCCCCTCCCCCCTGGCCAAACTGTTTTCAGGGCAGCCCCCTCCTACCTGCCCAGTCCCTCCCCTCCGATCCCCTCCCTAGCCACTTCCCCCACCACCCTCCCTAGACAAAGCCTTCCCCCAGCAGCCCCCTCCAGCCTGCCCTCATCCTCCCCTCCCCTCCCCTTCCCTCCCCTCCCCTCCCCTCCCCTCCCCTCCCACCTGGCCAGTCCCTCCCCTCCATTCCCTTGCCCAGCCGCTTCCCCAACCACCTCCCCTGGTCATAGTAATCCCCAGTAGCCCCCTCCCCAGTGCCCTCCCCTCCACTCCCCTCCCCCCCTACAGCCTGCTCAGCCTATTCCCTCCATTGTAGTTCCCACTAACCAGAATGTCCCCCGAGCCATTCCTCCCTCCTCCTCCCCCTCCTCATCCCTTCCCTCTGCAGCCCCTCCTGTCACCCCTGTCACCCTGCCCAGGTTGCCACCCCCCCCCCAAATTCTTACAACCCCCTCCTACCCCCTACCCAGCTCCACCTCTCCCCCCTGCCCAACCCCGTCCCCCACCACTCCCCCTTCCCAACCTCTTCCCCCACCAGGCCCCTCCCCCCATCCCTCATTTACCCCTCCCCTCCCCTCCCCTCCCCACCCCTCTTCTCCAACCTACCCAGACCATTTATATTTATATGTAATACAAAATAGAAACCATATATTGCAGAAAAAAGTACTGAATTGTTTATAATTTGATACCTTTTAATAACAATAACACACTACAATACCTTATTTCAGATATGAAATATGCAGAAGAGAAAATCAGTAATAACCTCACATGATTGGTTTTTTAGTCAAACAATCAAGTTTTTTGATAACCAATATTCATGTCTTGTGTAACGTAATTCAAATATACCATTCAATGAGAAAATAAAACTGTAATGCATAACATTAAAAAAGAACACACGTTGAATATGCATATGGAGTTCCCTGAATAACACCCCACCCCATGTTTCAATCGAACCTGCACACAAAAGTTAAAATTATAGAATCGTAAAATTAATTAATAAGTGAACATCTTTCACTATCAATGATCAAAAAACCTTTATATATTAAGCAAAAACTTAATTAAACTACATTACACAGGCTCGTCCCCCCTGCCCAGCTGAACCCCCCACCAGGACCATCCCCCCTCCAACTCCTCATCCCTCCTGCCCATCATCACCCCCCACCCATGCCCAGCCCCTCCCATCCACCCCCATGTCCAACCCCGTGCCTCCCCTCCCCCCTTAACAACCTCTGCTGCCACTGCATCCCATCACCACCCCCTTCCAACTCACCCCCTCCTACCCACCACTAACCCAACCCTGCCCCTCCTCCCTGCCTAGCCCCTTTACCACCAGCCCCCACCATGCCCCAGCCTCCCTGCCCAGCCCCTCCCCTCCACCCCCTGACCAACCCCTTGCCTCCCCTCCCCCCTTAGAAGCCTTTGTTTCCAGTGCATCCCAACACCTCCCCCTTCAAACTCACCCCCCTCATGCCCAACACCAACTGAACCAGCCCCCTCCTCCCTGCACAACCCCTTTCCCACCAGCCCCCACCAGGCTCCCCTTCCCCACTAGCCCCCCACCAAGCCCCCTCCCTACCCTGCCCCTCCACCCACCCATGCCCAACCCCTCCCCTCCTCCCCCCTACCCAACTCCCTGCCTCCCCTCCCCCCTAGCAGCATCTGTTGCCACTGCATCCCAGCACCTTCCCCTTCCAACTCACCCCCTCCTGCCCAGCACCAACCCAACCAGGCCCCTCCTCCCTGGCCAGCCCCTTTCCCACCAGCCCCCACCATCCCCCCCCCCCCTCCCTGCCCTGCCTTTTCTCCCACCAGCACTAAAATACATAAATTGACAGTTGATTTGGAATATAGGAAAAATAATCTAACTCACATGATAGAAAAGAAATTAGAAGATACAATCACCTGAATTCGTATTACCTTTAATATCTGAAGAACATATCAGTCATTCTTTTCTGCCTTGTATTTTAATTTATCCTTCATTCAGATTTCCATATTTTTTTCTTGACTTTGACCACCAACACATATAGGTGGGATATTTTGGGATTGATCAATAACATCTTCATTAAGAAATTCTGTCAGTAGGTTTTTTTCATATAGAACATAGTTAAATGTAGCATCAGATGTAGGAGAAATTACAATGTAGGAATAAAATAAAGTCTTGCAAAGAAAATTTTAAAAGGGGGAAAATATATACATACCTGAATAGAGGATGATACCGTAGACTGTGTTTCAAATATAGAGTAAGTCTTTTCACCGAGTCAAAATGAGTTAACATTTTGATGTTCCTATCATATAACAATAAAGCATTAATTCAGTTTCATGTTATTTACACGCATGGATGTAAAAATTATGATAATGGATTATATTGTACCTGATTATGTTCATGCACACTTCTTAAATTTGTACAGCCACTGATTTCATGATGTTGTATATAATCAATAATAGAAAAATCTATTTTCAATCTATCCATTTTAATAAAAATAGGAAAATATAGTATAATCTACATGAAATTCTATGATGCTATCATTGAACTTGGTGATGCAGTTTTCATTGTCGGTAATGAATATTACCTTGTATGTGTTTTGTTCTGCTGAACATAGATGATTCTGAATATTATAATTTGACAATTCAATTCACATAAGAACATCTTTTGATTTGAAAATAGTCAATTCAGTAGGAAAATTGTACTCATCATTAGACTTAGTTAAGAAGAAATACTAAATGTTAGCTTAATTGAAGCGAACATATTCTGTAATCATGATAGTTTATTATCTAGTAGTACCTGAATCAAATAATCTCGCAACTCTGAAGAAGTTTTTCTCACAAATTGCATTACTTGTTTATCAAATAATACAACTGATAAGGAGTCCATACAATCACTCACAAGAAGCTGTACTCTAAATTTGTTGATATATAAATATGATTACAAAGGGATTTAAGATAAATAAAACTAACTGCTATTGATATATATAATATGTAATAAACTATTAAGCAGAAGAATAAATAAGAAACTGGGAATGGTGCAAGCTACAGATATCTTGTAGTTGTTGCACCAATTTTTGCCATCATCATTATGCACTTTTTTCTTGCAAGAATTGCACGAATCATAGAACCAGTTGTGAGATGTCTGAATTTTTTTATGGTCACAAAAATCTAGCACTTTGTAGGCTGTCCAACATTGAAATTAGTGTATATAATGACATAGTACAGTACTATACCATTACAACCAGATTTTTAAGGTGCATAAATTAAATTGTAAATTTTTCATATACTACATACCTAATCGAAATTCATGACTTCAGAAATGGTTTCATTATTTTCCCAATACAACAATGGTGTAGAGGAAGAAGATGGGTTTATTGGTGCTAGACTTCAATACTCCGATGCCATTATAAACGTACATCTGAATATTGAAACAACCCAGTCAAATGTCAAACATAAAATATACATCCATCATATAGTAAACATTGGACAACATATACAAATATCACAATTAAATCAAGTATCCAAATCACCTTTTTCGGAATGATTCAACATCCTCAATATCAGGATTGAAAAGGATTTTTATCGCATTTACGGCAGTTGTAAGTATAAGAGAGTCTGAAATTAATTTGAAGAGGAATTAAGTTCGAGTAGTGACTTAAAACTTTTAAAAGCATTCAATAAATGAAAGGGAAATATGGAATTAGGTTATTAGGGAGCTTAATATTCAATTTCTTAACTATGAAAAATTGCAATATTAAAACATTTGAAGAACTGACATTTTCTTCCAAGTAATATGACATCTGATTAGCATAGTCACCCCATAAACTGCATTTAAGTTGTAACCCTCTACAGAAAAATATGCACTACATAATGTTAAATATAAACAGTAGGTCAAAGATAATGAAAGGCTGTAATGAATAACCTATCATTCTGTAAGACAATTTTTATCATGAAATTAGATTAACCCAATGCTTCAAGAGGATGTGAGCAACATAAATATCCAATAATTTCTAAAACATGTTAAAAAGATGAAATTTTTGTGAATTGTAAGGTAAAAAAAATTTGAATATAATCCATACAATTATATATTTAACAACAAGGATACTTTAGAAACATTCATAAAATGTTAAAGAAATGTCAATAAATATTTACCTTTTTAAGGTTTCTCTCAAATACTTCTCAGAATTATGTCATTAAAAGAAGTAAAATCAAAAGAGAAATGTGGTAGAGGTGCATCACATGGTTGGACATGCAATGTTGATGTGAAAAGTAATTGATATGCATGTCTAGTTCCTAATTAGGTACCTTGATCAGCAGTTATCAGCAAGTTCTGTATGAAATAGCACATCCCTTCACACAATATATTATTGAACTTAGACAGAATTTGATGCCCAGTAACAGTATAGTGTATCTTTGCTTTCTGCAGAAATCAATATAAAAGAATCTCAGATTATGAAACACGTTTTATTGAAGCTGAAAATTATTTGCTGTAATTTCAATGGAAGGATAAATAAAATAGAATATAGATAATATGTAGTATAATTTAATTCTGAATTCACCTGTAAATCTCCAAAAATCTTATCAATTGCGACAAAATCAATGGAGTACCTGGATGATGTGTTGCACCAGAAATTCAAAATATGCACTTGTATTTTCAATGTCTCTTCGGACTCAGGTGTGATATCATTCAAAGGGGAAATTGACCACGACATATTTTCAAAAGTATGCTGTTTTAATTTATATATGAACAGATAATAATTAGAAACATTGTGTTACATAAAATCAGACATAAATATGCTGTGCAGAACCAAACATTCACAATTTAACACATAATTTGACATATACCGATCAAAATCTATGAAATATTTCCTTGTAGAAAATATTTTGAGTTGATTCACGAGATGTGGGATTATTATCACCAACTAATATTTTCAATCCTAATGGTGATGTGACTCTAGATAGAGCCACATATAATTGACTATGACAGAAAATAGGTTTTCAAAGATACAAACCAACAGAAGAAAGTGATTGTCCTTGACTTTTGTTAATAGTCATAGCATAAAAAACTGTAAAAGGATATTGTCTTCTCTGTAGTTTGAAAGGCCACCGAAAGTATGAGTGTGTCATATTTAATCTTTTAATGAAAGTAAGATATCCTGAATTACAGCCACATAGAATTCTTGCTCTGATGACATGGTCACCCAAGTGGGTATCAATCAAGAGAGCCCCATTACATAATCCAATAGACTGATCTACATTTTGAAGCAACATTATAGGAACCCCAATTTTGTGTGTAATTTTATGGGCATCCATCCTTGATACATTAATAGAATTTAACATTTCAGATGTGTAATTTTTTTTTCGACCTATCTGTATCAAAACATGCATCATAAACTGAATCTAAGTTCAAATAATCTTGGCATTCAGAACACGTGAGGGACATCATGTATGCATTTACATCATCAACAATATCCCGAGTTGGAGTTAAGATGGCACGGTCTTTAAGATAATTAACATCAGCATGGTTACTAACGATGTTGGGATAGGTATGGTCAATAATTTTAGAAATATGATCTTTAGTCCAATCAACAAGATATGCAGCTAGAATTGGAATTTTGGTTTCACCATCATTTGGTTCTGCAATGCGACCTTCACCATTGTCTAAATTCCATTCAACCTCATCTGAAATTGTAGAAGAATTGGAAAGAAATATCATGTTCCATGTCAGCGTTAAAACACGACAATGTTTCCACACATATGAAGAAGATATACTTGAAGCAACTATTTCATTTCTGTTACCACCTGGTATGACAGGTAGAATTGGCCTAAAATCCCCACCCAACACAACAGTTATTCCACCGAATGGAAAGTTTGCAGCATTATAATTTTTTATCGACATTATATCTTTGAAAGTATGGTCAACAGCTTCAAAACAATGCTTATGAATCATTGGTGCCTCAACCCAAATAATAAGCTTTGTTAACTGTAGAAGATTTGCAGCATCACTGCCTTGTTTAATATTGTAAACAGAGTTTTCAGAAATAGAAATCGAAATTATAAATTTGGAATGCGATGTTCTCCCACCAGGTAGCAGTAATGAAGCAATTCCACTGGATGCAACTGCTAGAACAATATCACCATATGACCATAGTAAAGATGTAAATACCTTCCAATTATAATTTTTACATGTGCCTCCATGACCATGCAAGAAAAATAATCCTCCGGCGGATGTAGTTAATGAAGACATAATGGTAGTCCCCACCTCATTCTGTTCATCAGTTAGTTTACCTTGCAAAGACAGATACTCATTCCAAAGAGCCTCTCTATCATGACTAAGTTCATCAAGTACCAATTGATTTTGTTGAGAGACAATTTTAGAATCAGGTACCAGCATTAGAGGAAAAGAATGATGAGATTTTCCATTACTCTATAGTAGCTTATCTATTTCAAGCAAAGCATACATCTATTTTTGATGATCTGTGAGTGAAAAATATAAATGGAATAATGAAATATTTTTATTTAATTAGTACATTTAATTAATTTAAGAAGAAAAAAATCAGAATTAGCAACTACATAGGTCACTTTATATGTTTTCAGCAATTTGAAAGCATATACCTGGCATTTGTAGCCTATTTTCTCCGCATAGAGAATGTATTCACTGAGGATCTACCATGTTTCATGACACACAATGTATGGGTGGGACATATTGTTTGAGAATAAAATGTTGGCAAAAATTCTACGCATAGACGGGCCTGTAGCCCATGTTAAAACCTCCTTGAATGCTTCAACAAATTCTCTGTCATCAGCAAGAAGTCACAATGAAGAACATGCTTCACAAAAAGTACCATAAATAATGTTGTTCACAGTTTTAATACTGTCAAAATAAGTTTCACCTCTGATCATTGGGAGCATTAATGGAAGGTAATATAGCTCTCCAATTGTCGGTGGCACATAATAATGTATACCAATACTGAACCCCTTCTTTCTTGGACACCATATTTTTTCATGGTGGTGGAATACAAATCTAGTTGGAAATTCTGCAAATGTGAGATATCTTCCTTCCTGGTAAGAAACATTGTCCTGAAACCATGCCGTAATCATTGATTGAAAAATGTTACCCTTATGCAACAAATCCTCGATATGATCAGTGTCAGTGTACATAACACTATTTTGGCCTCGTAAATGAAAATATAATCTTTCAACCGGAGGATATCTATAGTGGATATCATATGAAAATACCCTCCAATAGGCCTTGCAAGGAGATATGTATCAGCAATAATAATACATTTTAATCTCATCGACATTATTTCCTGATATTACTATAGTGTTGCTTTCATTCAAAGCTGCTGTTACATGATCATTACCCTTGCTAATATACTTGAACAGATATTTGATGGAAGTAGATTGATTTCAGACTTCAATAATCAAATGAGCTTGATACATCATTGGCAAGAAATGATTATATGGTATATCAAACCGATTATCCAGTGGGACTCCATTTTTTTTCGATCTTATTTCCATAATATCTTTGTCGGTATAGAACATACCCATCATCATCAATTGTTGTACATACAACAAATTTTTTTGGTAAAAATTTAGTACATTTTCCAATTTTCGTACAAGGTGATCTACGATTTGCATCACCACAAGGTCCATGCATCATAAACATCTTAACAGCCTCATGAAGTTTTGAGAAATCACCTTTATTTGGAATTTTAGCAGAAACGCATTTGTCAATACAGGCTGGACTACCTATTTTTCTCTCTCTACATAAAAATAGTAAAATGTGTATATGAGGCAGTCCACATTTTTGAAATTACACTATACAAACAACTGCAAAAATGTAATGATATAGATGACACAATTCAACATCAAATTCATCAAATAAGATAAATTATGTCTCATAAAATAATTTGTATTACAGTAGGTACCTGCACGTGACTTTCTAAAGAAACATCGGTCTCGTAAATCCTTCATTAACCGGTAAACCTTAATAATGAAAATTCTGGATACAATGTGCGGACAATCCGAAGGGTGAAGATTGTTACGTGATACAAATCTAGTTATTTCAGGCCAAAGGGGATTGCATGTAAACGTTAAAAATAGATCCGGATATCCTTCCCAATTGCAGATTGACAGTGCATCTTGGTAATTTTGAATCATATACCTAGGACCACCAGTAAATGTAGATGGTAAAATGATTCGCTTCCCGCATGTATACCCATCACAGTCACCTCGAATAAAATAATCTTGCAGCCCACTGTATAGCTCAACCCTCAAGAGTTTTTGATTTATGCGAATGAAGGATAGTCTCTGATACTCTATCATTGTGTACGCACCAACAATAAATTGTTGCAACAGTCTTATTGAATGTTTTAATATCGACGTATCGCTCGAACGAAACTACAAGTGATAGGATAAGTATTCACATGTTGTTACTTTCTGAACCTTTGTACAAGTACTCATAGATGTATATCGATGCAAAATGTGGTCAACATATCCATCTTGACCATTTGTGAAAATAAGTGGATATTGTAATGGAAGGTACAAGGGATGATGCTCATCAATCCATTGCAAATCACAACTTTTGCTTTGAATGATAATATCTCTTTCATAGTTGAGATCTTCAATGTCATCGACAATAAGCATCACAATCTCAGAAGTAGTAGGCAAGTTTTATGTCGTTGAATCTCTTTTTCTTCTCTTAAGAAGGTGAAAATTTTAGTTTTCATTGCCTTGAAGATCAAGAACATCCTCTGCACTTCTGAAATGACGAGCTAAAACATTTGTTTCATGAAGCATATTTTGTAAGTTGACAACAATAATATAATCGACCACCGTGTTTGAATTTGCTTCATCAAAACTTCAAAGTGAATTAAATTAAGAGTGAAGTGAAAATATTACTATCCTGTAAATGTGTAAAACAACATGTTAAATATTACCAGACGTTCAGAATCTGGTTTTTATACTCGTTCACATTATCATAAACATATAGCTAGAAAAACCTAGGTGGTTGTCCCTCAGGAGGACACATACTACCTATGCGATGGTAGTTTTGTCCATTCAATCTGAATATAGTTGGAGCTCTTCCATTATTGAATGATCTGTCAACCTTACCACTCATTGACGTGAGTGCAAACATATAATAGTAAATATGCATATATTCCTGGAATGATCTTGCCTCCATAGAGTTTTTATTGAAGACTAATGTTTGAAGGTATGGAATACATGAAGGTAGTAATTGCAAAGATACATTACCAAGCGCGCAACATATACCAAATCGTGGGTTTTCATTGGTGATACATGTGATATTTCTCTCATCAAACCAAAATATAGAACCACAGTATAGGAAAAAATTAGAGGGATCTCCACTATTCAAATATTCTGCAGGTGATTAATGGTTAATTGAATGGTGTTAATAAACATGGAATTATAAATTACATAAAACTATGATGACTTGAACAACATTCTACCAGAAGGTAAAAAGAATACATTGACCTGCATTTTATGCAATGTGTAGTAGTTGCATTATTTTTGCAGCAGTATTGTCATTTAGTTTGTAATGATTTTCATACAAAATACCTGTAAAGTAACAAATGATTATGTAGTAGGAAAAACCTGAATAGTCTCTTCAATGAGTAATTCCAGCGTTGATTTCACCAGTTGTTAAATCTCTTTCTGAAATGACATGACTAAATATTGATGACACATATTTTCTAGTGTTAATTATGGAATCGAATTTCATTGAAATACCGAAATAATGGATATTTATATCTATGGATAAAAAATGAGAATATAGCATGATTTGAATTTAGATCACAACTGTGTTGGGAAAATAAGTTTCGTTACCAGTAGTTGAAGAAGTAAAACAGTATCTATTTTTAAATAGTAATTAAAGAATTACACTATGTGACAATTCAAAATCATCTGAAGGCATGATTTGTGCTTACTATGTTAATGAGTCATGCGAGGGGTAAGTGGGTATATTTCCCTCAGTCATTACACCTAGAAAAAATAATGCAAATTTAGTTTAAATGATTAATACACATGAGAGAATACGTGCGTGTTTTTCAGAACTATACGATGATGAAGTACTTACCAGAGGGGTCATAATTTTCTTGATTAATTACTGATATACATTTTCACTTTCTACCGAGCGCAGATCTTATTGATGAAGATCCCCAACCATGGTGAGCTGTCAATGAAATTTAACAGTTGAGAAACAATACAATGTTATGACATAGTAAAATAAATAAATATAGTCAGTGTTCTTTGACTGTGTAATATGAATCACTATTTGAAGATAAAGATGAAATTGATATGTATGATCCTCCTTTGGTGAGTAGACAATACATGAACACAGTTTTAATGATTATATATAAATTAAGATTGAAATGCTAAGATACTTACAGTTAATACTGTTACTACAACCTTTTCTAATGCTTGTTCTAACACTACTTGGCGTAGAGGATCCCGAATCCAGAGGCACTATCATTTGAAATGCAGCATGAGTAAATTAGATTCCATTCGTTACAATTAATATATTGACTGTATCTGAAAATGTTGGTAAAATGAAAATATACTCACCATTGTTAGGTATAGGTGAAAGTGGTATGCGTGCTTCTCTGATAAAATTGGAATTTAGTTGCAAGAAATGAGATGTTGCAGAAGAACATAGTTGATGGCCCTCCATGGGTGATTTTCCTATGAAGTTAGGAAGCTGTAAATCAGTAAATATGTTTATGGAATCGATTCAAGGAAATAAAATAATGTTGTATCGATTTTTCGTTCTCTCATACGAAGACTCCCTTGAAACCTTGCATCTCTCAAAGCTGATGGTGTCTGCATCTTTGTTTTGTTGTCTTTATGTTAAATTGTAAAGTTTTAGATTGAAACCAAAAGTTGTTTCTATATACGTAGATTCAATTTATAATATACTTATAAGACAATTAACACGGAATGCATGTTTTAATTATAGCGGTCTACAGTTATACTGTTAATTAAATGAACCACAATTATACCAACCTCAAAGAAACATATAAAGACTACAGAGAAAATATAAATTCAAATATTCAAATATTAAATTTGTATGTCACATAATTCAAGAAAAGGTACTCATAGATAAGCACTGCATAGTTATTACACTGATCGACACTTATACCAATGTTATAGAAACATCAAATAAATATCCACATCTGTCTAACATATCTAAAATAGACAGATGCATGTGCAAGACTCAAATTTGGAATAATGGAGGAATCTCTATAGTCAAGCAGTAGAAGGTACCATAGATAAGAAGTTTATAGTTATTGTATGCATACATGGACTGAAGTTGCATACTGATGTGCGAAATTAGACCAAATAGAGGCAAAATAAATTACTAGAATTTTTCATTCAAACATCAAATGGTAGAATGGAGAAATATGTGCATATATTCATCACGGAGAGCTCACGTTGAGAGAAACCAAACCTGGACAGTGCAATACTGACATCAAGGGAAGTTGATTAGTATTGTTAGACCTGCGTTGAAGCCACCCGGACGGAAGAAACCCTTATTTGGAGGTAACAGTATAGACGTTGCTGGACACTGAATGCCTTCGCGGGAGTTGCGAGTGGAATTGGAATAATGTGTCGTAGATATATGAAAAAGCAACCTGGTAGCTCGAAACCCTAAATCGATTTGCAATATGGGAGACCGAGCAACTAGGAAGAGCAGATGCCATCGACAGAGGTGTAAATGAAGAGCAGAATACTGTGTAGGGCCGGAGTGTCGATGATTGGTGGTAGCTGACGGTGTCGCAAGAAGGAAGTTAGAATAGTCGTGAAACCCGATTCAAGAATGGTGGTAGCTGCGAAACCCTATTCAAGAGGTATCCGGAGGAGAGCACGTGCGGGGTAGTCGACGAAATCGCGCGAAGATAATTGGAATACCCGAGGAGAAAAAAAATTGGAGAGTTACGTGGTGGAAGGAAGGAGTGACACGTAGGGTAGGAAGAAGCCTACTTTAGTATAGATAATTGATATAATATAAATTTCAATTATATATATTGTATTTCTATTATAATAATATATAGAATTCATAAGTATGAAAAAAAGTACACCATTCATGGAGACAGTAGGTTGTACGTATTAATGTATGCTATTTCCATTTTATTGTTATGCTGAAAGAGAGATAGTAAGGTACATATATGTATGTATATAAATAATTATGAAATTAGATTTATGGTTTCATATATTTATTATATATGAACTAAAACAATCCATAATACAATCCATCTAGTTTATGAATGAATCATATCGCTTTAAGGGGGCGATACTCCACACTACCTCCAACAAAATGATTGTATTACGATCAAATAGAAAGTAAAAAAGATATGATTTTTAAAAGTGATAAATAATAATAAAAAATAACCTATAATATATATAAATAGTGTTTCCATAACAATTTCCACCATGGGAGGTGGTAACGAAAATTCAATAATCATCGTTTTGTGAGGGGTGCTTCACTATACCCATAGACATTATGTTCAATATCTATTAGATGGAGGTGTGTGATAGTTTTGGTTGAAACAATATCCTGAAAAATTCATATTATATCATGTATATTGTTTTTTTGTTAAAAAATCAAATAAATTGATTATATGGGGTGCAAAAATAAAATAATAGAAGGGACCTGAGAGATGACGTTACTTCTTAATCGGGTAACTTCAGTCGGTTTGTTCCAAAAGGATTACTTTGAAGATATTATGACTAATGGGAGGATTGAATGAGGAAGAGAGGGAATTTAGGAGCTTTTTTTAGCAGTGTTTGGGTGGTAAAATTAGCTTCTTACGTGTGTGGAATTAGGAGGAAATAATCCCTTTTTAAAGTAGAGGAGGAGTGACACTCTAATAATTTTTGATAAAAGCATATCACCCAGATTTTAAATGTTGAAATTGGATCCAATAATGGTCTGTAGATGAGAAATCTGATTATAGGATCCAAATATGGACCGGAAGAGGTATTTAGAGATGTTTCTAGGTCATTTTGAGTCTTAAATTTTTGGTTTATTCCATAGTTAAAATTAATTTTACCTTAATCGATCTAATTAAGTTTAATTTCATTCATTAATAATTATTGTCCAAAACTAGGTCAACATTATTAGAAATTATAAATAATTATTATTCCAAATATGGAATCCATTTTTCCAAATTCCTAACACAGGAGTGGAAAATTACTTTAAAATTAATCTCATAATCAGGTCGAAAATGTGGGTTATAAAATAAAAATTATATAATGTTTGCTATGTTTTTGTATCCAATTTCAATTTTAAATTGGTTAAAAATATAAAAACGAGTGTAATTGTAAAAATACTATCTAATTAATTATTCAAACATGTTTAAAATATAATGTAATATTATAAATAAATTAGATGAAAAGTTAGTTTTGAATTGAAATTCAGTATTTTAAACTATTCATCAGAAAATGATGTTTCTCATAAAAATACCATGAAAAATCACTAAGAAATTTTTTAACTTATAAATTTAAAATTAATTTTTATTTTATAAAATTAAATTTCTAAATCTGCCTAAAATTAATTATATTACTTTTTACAGAGGTATATTAAAAGTTGTTTCTTCGAGAAAAGGGTATTTTTTATCATATAACGAGTTTACCAAGAATTATATATTCCATTGTAATTATTTTTATATATATAACAATTATAAATAATATTGAAAAATTATATATTACTATTCATATTACTATGTCTAATGGCTCTGTTTTTATTATCTCATTTAAAAATGTTTATCAATAAAATGTTGTTTTGATGAAACATCGGTGTGTCTTGTAACATATTCCATGTTGGTGTTGTGTGTAACATATGGAAAGTCAATGTTTCATGGAATGTATGCTAACTCAATGTTCCATGTGTCATACTCCATATTGGAGTCATGTAACGTACGCCCTTTCAGTGCCATGTGGAAGGAATGTTTGACTTAGTGCATTGGTAGAAATAAATTAAAATTTAATTCATTCAAAAAAACCTCTAGAAAAACTCAGTGTGTTATGTTTTTTTTTATGAATTACAGGAGATCTATATAAAAAAATCAATCATAAACTATATGGTGCTTGATTTTTATTTTTACAAGATAAATTGTATCACCTAGATATTATATCCTTGATCTTGGATTAAATTACCATTTAATTACATTCCCCCCACTATCCTATATTTTCGAATTTACTAATTCTTGATATTAACTCCTTACATCAAGATAATATTATTGGAAACCCTGATTACATAAGTTCTAATAATACTTTTGGAAGTCTATTTTTTTGTTTATATCCACATCAACGAGAAGATCCTCTCACTAGAGAGAAATATAAAGAAGAAAATAAAATTATTTGTAATGTAGAATAGTACCATATATATATTTTATAATTTAATTATTTTCATTGTGAGTGAATTAAATTCTAGTTGGGGAATTTTTTTGGAACCATTAAATTTGTTCTAAAAAATTATCTACAGTAACCCTAAAATTATCCTCAGTCAAAAAAAAGTCATGTATGATTGATAAAGTATATCCATTCCAAATGATTATTAATGTGGCATCCTTATGTGTTGTATGATGTTTCACATTATGGGGTTTAAAATTTTCTAAAAAATATTTCATTTTTCAGTGATTTAGTGGGTGAGATCCTACCATATATTTTATTACATGGATTTCACCCATCATTAAAAAAATGGTATCAGTACCATTAAACACATTTTCTTATTCTTTTGAAATTTATAGCCTAATAAAACTTTTCTTATTTTTAATACCTATATATTGTTAATTATCATTTTAATATGATTTTATTTGAATAGTAATGCTTCCCAAATATAAACACAGGTCGCAGATTTTGTCCCCTTGAATTTAGAAGAAGTATTTAAACATTTAGATAGGAATTCACAACTGTCATTATCCCAAATCCACATGAGTAGGTTTGAATTTCCATGTGAATGTTTTCTAGGATAACACACCAAAGTACACGCATCCATATTTTCATGCAACTGTTTCATTCTCCCAGTTCATTGCTATTTGGGAACAACCCTTATGCAATCCACACACAAGAAAAAAACACTTTGAATAACATTATTTTGAAATATTAACATGTTTTTGATTTCTCTTAACTACTCTCTAGAATTTATTTAAAAAAACCAGGAAGTAGAAAAACCTAAATTCCACACAAAATCATTCATAAAAACAAATATTTTGTATTTTGAAAAACAAAAAAAGGGAAAAAAAGTATTATGTGGTTTATAAGTAAGTCCTACATCTATAGGATAATATTGTACCCACTCTGATGAAATTAATGTATAAGATATTATAATCACTCTCACTCTCAACATACCATATATAATTTTTAATGTTCAAATGGCATATGTGCCCAATACATCTCATAGAAGACGTTCATACATAATATTTATAGTTTTATTCTTCTAGTTTATTTGATCAAACACCCTCTAAGATTCATGGATGTTATTCTATTGAATGAGGAAACAACATATACACTATTACACCATCATTTTAAACAATAATAACTGGTGAAAATGCATGCTACCATGGTATTAGAACAAGTATTATTATACTTATACCTAATATTTGGAACAATATGCATTATCCAAATTCCTTCTATTGAAGAAAACATAATTCTGCAAAGGGATCCTAAATGAAATTATCCTTAAAAAATACATTTTTAATATTTAAGAGACTTCATAAAACCCAAAAATATCCCACTAGAAGTCTGCTTTAGGGAAGCCATCCTTTATCCATATTCATTATATTTCCCCTCCTTCTAGTGAATTTAGATTTATCCTTATCAAATTTAGGCATAGTGTTGCCTCATACCTATATAAAATAACTCCATTAGATGAATTTATATAGAATTATGTTTTCTATCCACCGTATAATGTTACAACACACATCATTTTGATTTATTTTAGATGAAGTGAAATTTCAAGTTGATGTGTTTTGTGCTTGTGAGAAAAAACAATATTCTTATCTCGGTGAATGGAACATACACTATCATTGATCAATATTCCTACTTTTAAATTATTTTGAAGATACATAAATAACCACATCAATTTGGAAAACACATTTCCTTAATTTTTTAATAGAAATATATTCTACATATATTGATTACCATGTAACTGTAGTATGTAATAAAATCATCTGACTGACTACTATCCATATGAAGGTAAAAAGACAACCTGTCATTATCTTTAATGAATCTATTTACCCAGTAAAATATGTATCAAAAGAACTATTTATTGGATCATTATTATTGAATTAAAACTCTATGTATTTTGAAACGTTTAGTTCAAACATTGGACCATCCATTTCACATCCTCCCTATGCATCCTTCTAATATTTGACATGAAGAAACTCAAAAGTCCCACTATAATAGAAATATCATGCCATGTGAAATTTACTCATAATATCCCAAATCAATTGAATTTTAGGACCCAATAGAAACACATCCTTCATATAAAAAGTAATTATAATGAATATTTCATCATCCCATTGCTTCTGATAATAACAATGACCAGAATCACACCAAGTAAACCATTCTTATAGAATGGAAGCATACATCTTCCTATTCAAATGTCTATGCATGAAAGAATGCCTATTTGTCTTATGATAATATAAAAAATATTTTGTTTTACCATAAATATCTCATCCTCCAAATCACCATGAAGAATTGGTGTTTTGAAATCTAACTACTCCAAGTGAAAAATAATCATAAGAAAAAGTGTATAACAAAATCTTGATAGTAATGTTCAAGATGATCAATGAGAATACCTATGAATTCTATTTACATTGTTATTATTGAAAACCATTCATCGCCAGATGTGCATTTTACTTCATATATCCCTCATATTCTTTCTTTAGAAACAATTCTCAATTATATTCTAGCGATCTCATTCTTTCAGCAAGTTTTACAAGATACCACATTTTACTGAGCTTTAAATACATCATTTATTTCCTTATAGCTAAATACAGTTTCACCAGGTCATTGTGGATAAATGATTCATCTATAATTTTTGATTCACTAGTATTTATGACAAGAAGAAAGCTAATTTCAACCCTAGATCTATGAAAAATTTATATGGTTATTTTTAATATAGTAAAATTAATTGGGAATTATACAAAACACTGTTCTAAATACATATTAATAAATGTTATTTTGATACATTCTCTTTAGTTATATCCCATTCTAAACATTATAATTTTCCCACAGAGTTTTTCAGATGTACATTCCTTCATGTTATTTCATTTGATTAATTAAAAACATCAACAATGTATTTTTAATCAACATATATATTTTACCAGTTATTATATTCCCAGAAAATATTATCATTAAGGAAAACATATTTACTCTATATGATTTTATTTATCTCATCACCCTATAAATGATTCCAAGATTCTCATTACAATATCTAACAAGAATAAAATTGTTGGAGTTAGCATCTAACTTATCTCTATCCTTAGTATCAATAAGATAATATGCCAAACATATAATTTTTTTGATATGGTTTACTTATAAATTTTTTCCACACCAATGCTCTTATTGAGGTGGTTGTTCCAAATTTAATGCTTAAATTCTTTATATCACGTAAGATATTTTTTTATAGCTTCTTCCCAAATTCCATTAGGCATCCTGGAATGATGTTTTATACACTGATATTTACCTTGTAGATTCTTATTCATTCTTTAATCTACTCCATTATATTATAGATTCCAAGGAAATTTCATCCGATGGAAAACTCTCTTTAAATTTTATTAATATTGTTTCCAGTGAATTCTTAACCATTGTGGATTCAAAGGAACTTCATTTTTTAAACACATATCACTTTAACTATATCATTCCACTGAATAAATTAATGAAAAACATTGAATTATTTCATTATTAAGTATATCCATTCATTATGATTTTTATCATTAATAAATTTAACTATGTATGGAGATCCTTTATTTGAATTCATAGAGGAAGTTCTCTAAATTATAGAATAAAAAAGTTCCAGCTTCTGATTCCGAGGTTTATGTACATCTAAATAAAAGGAACCATTATTCCTTTTCACCATCATAAAATGGTCAAAAATTCAAAAATATGTGTGATTTAGTTTATTTATACCCTTTTCATCGAGAAATTTAATATTATTTTCACTAAGGTGACCATATCTACAGTTTTGTACTTCTGAATCTTCAGATGATGTTATTTATAACATTAAAAATTAATATTTTATTCTAGTAATGTATATGGTTCCATTATTCAATCCATATGAAATAACCATAGATTATAGGTATATATTCCAAATTCTAACCATGATTGTTGTTCTAAAACTTTTATCATTTTGTTTTCTAACTGCTATGGGTTCTTCTAGAGATTTGGAATCTATTTATAATTTTCCACTTCCGGACTCATCTGTTCATTGTTTTCATGTTGAAATTTGTTTTCCAAACAATATTCGGGGCCATATCAACTTATATATTTAATTTTACTAATCTTTTTAATATTTATCTGACTATGAAAGACAATACCCTAGTATAATTAAAGGATACACCATATATAATATACAATGAATCTTCTTGACAATTCGTACATGGAAAAACATTATTACCACCTTCAATCACACTGATAAAATTTTTACATTTATAGTTGTTTCCTTCCCTAAATAATCCTTTTGATTTCAATTACCCTTCTTGATATATCCCGTATTTACAAAAGTCAAATAAGTAGTGCCTTGAATAGATGATATACATTGACCTCTTCCATAGGACTTACATTCTGATTAAATCTTCTTATTGTCCTTCTATGGAGGTGACCATTCCCATTTTAAAGCATTAATAGAACTTCCATAAGGAACATTATCTTCCTACCACCTCAAATGTTCATTTAGAATCAGTTTTGAATTGTAATAAAATAAAGGATATGTCATTATTCTCAAAATTATTATTTCTAACACCATGGAATTAAATAATTTTAGAATTGATGATAAAAGAAGAAATTCCTAAACATAATACTCAGAAGAAAATTTTACAAATTTGGTTTATCTTCGAGTTATATCGAAAAAAATTTAAATTTCATTTTACTGTTATTCCTTATAATATAATTATTATAATTTAATTCATCATCCTAATTTTTTTGATTGTTTTCGATTGCATAAACACATAATTTAATGATATTAAACCATCAAAAATGATTTTATTCTCCAAAATGATGAACGATGCATTCAATGAAAGTGATATCATTACCAAGGCTATATCCTTCCCCTAAAAACTCCACATAACATTCCTTAAAATATTTGGAAATTTTATTGGAAAAAACATCATAATTTGTTTTAACTAGATGATCTTGAATTGAATCATGTAGAAATAAAATTCAGTATGATTGAACATTTAAATAATATATTCCCTTTAACTAATGAAATTATATCTACTTATAGGTGTGTAAAAATGAACCAAATTCCTTTGATACAACTTACTAGGGAATATCACATTAGACGTACACAAATAAAAAAACTCCGAGAATAATTTTCATCCAAAATATAACCTTTATTATAATTTCTCATCACTTCTCCGTTGGTGTAATGTTCTTGTATTTAAATTAAAAAAAATCAAATAACCACATAAAATCATGTTGACACATAAAAATATATATAAGTAAAATAAAAATGAAACTACAGAAAAAATATTTTTGTTAATAAAGAAGTTTTGTATCAATATGAGAACACAAAAATCACTATCATAAAATCGGAGTATAAGAACGTCAAATCACTATAACTTTCTACTGCCTTTATAAAATAGATCAAGTTAAAACACTCATTAGCTCTGTATATGATAGGGTAGTTCATTAAAACTAAAATGTATAGAAGCCATTATATGATAAAATGGTTCCACAATCCTTCAATATTCATATAAATTGTTCCATTGATTGAGGAAACATCTGATTCAATGCTTCATCTTTAGTTTTACTACTGAGAAAAGGTGAACAAGAATGATACCTATGTATTAGTACATTATTTCTAGCACATCAAAAAAACATTGGTATAACATGAAGTTGAAAAAATACACAAACTTATATAAAACTATTATTAAAAAATTATTCTTCTCTAAAATATCGTTTCATAAAATCCATTTTTGAAAACTAATTTTGGAAAACTTTAGTGACATCCCAAACCCAACAAACAAGAGAATTTTTGTGGGCCAAGGTTTGTATGTCTATGTGTCTCACACTCATCCATTTCACCCATGTACATTTATTTTCATTTAAATAAACACCATTTCTCCCAATTTAATAACACATATAAATTGGGTGTCTATAAAATACTTTATGAGAAAATAGATACTCATGCATCCAATATTTACCTATTTCTTTCACGTGACTCTTAAGTATGAACATATGGGAAATAATTATTCTGGTTTCAGGTGATTGAATTATGTGGTTCCTCATTGTTTGGTTACCTTGTTTCCTAGTTATATATATTGAACAACTTCTAGGGGAAACTTCATCTAGGGCACCAAAACATAGAGACACTTTTCACAGAGCTCCAACCATTGGTGTCACTTACCCAAGGATGTTAGCATAGATTACTATTTACCTAGGGATCCAAACAAGGGTGAACCCTTTTCTCATGAATAATGTATGTATAAAACGTCACCCAACCCTTCATACTATTTGAAACAATTCACCCATGAATTTAATTTGGGAATAAACTTTAACATTTTTTTCCTATGAAAACATCTTCACCAAACCACCTCTAGGTTGATCCATTTATCCAAAGTCACTTATCATGTCACCCAATAGTCCATGCAATGGGGAAACCACACAAACACATCGGTTTGGGTTCAATTATTGGTGGTTGTTTTTTCCAACATCTTAACACCCCATCACACATCATTAAACCCTTTGAAAAATATTTCACACCATCGAATTTTCATCCCATGTCTGGAAGAATCTCAATTATGTTGTATAAAAGACCAATATTGATCATGGAGAATACCTTGAGTCAATATATTCCTATTTATTTCCTCATTTTTCTTGATTTTATCCTCTCATCTTGGTTTCCTTATTTTCCTTAAATCAAGATACTTTTATTGGTTCCTAAAACACATTCACCTGACTCTTATATCAGTTTAAACAAGAATGTGTATCCAAATGCACAAAAATATTCAGTATTGTATTATATCCATATTTTTGAAAAAAAATTCATGTATGGGATAACTACTAGGAATATTTTTCAAAAAATAATTTTATCTACGCCAATTACTTGGTCAGTCAGATAAGGGACACACCAATGTATAATCCCCATTCAATCCTTTTTCTGACAATCAAGTCACAAATATCATTTCATTAGGATATTATATAGTGTTGACCACTCCTACAATATGAAAAAAAAATTATGCAACTCAATGTACATTATTTTTGATTCCTACTCGGCTAAGATACACATGGAATTCCTCTAAGGGTCAATTCCAACCTCCTAATCTATATCTTTGGACTCCTATAATGATTATGCCCAAAATTGTATAGTATAATTTTTAAATTTTATTATTAAAAGAGATTATGTGTAAATATTTAATTTGGCATCCTAATTGGTGTAATCCTATACTTCTTGAATATTCCTTTCTTACATAGTTACGAATAGATAGGTGGTTTAAATATAAATATTGTCCTCATATTAGGTTTATGTCTTAATTGTACCTTCTCCTGTTTAGTTACTATGAAACAGGATAAACTATAAAGGGTCCCTCATGCAAAATTCCAAGCTGCCCATTTCTAGGAACCTTTCACCAAGTTGTATTATCATCCTGATATTAAACTACTTAGTGGTGGTAATAGTTTTATGATATTAATTGGAATCACTATGTTACTTATCACAGAATATTAAATGTTATGGATTATCCTGTTAAGTGGAACTAACCCTTTTGGGTTCTGATTCTCTTAATAGAGATACATTGAATTCCCTTATTAATGGTCAAATCCTAAAAAAACTGTACCCACTACCTTCCATTATGTTGATAAATTTGATAATATATCACATCTGTGACTTTAAAACACATCAGAAAAAACGAATAACAGAAATAAGGAGAATCTATTATATATATATATATATATATATATATATTCACATCGACCCATGGTTTTGATAGATAACATAATTGGTGGTTATCAATCATGAATTAGTATTTTTGAAGAATTAAAAAAATTATATAAAATATAAATGAATGTCTTATAGTGGAATATAATTCCCCCAAAAGGGTGAGATGAGTCTGATATACCATATTCTTGATCGAAATTCCTTCCATGTTACACCCGGTAAAGTCCAAAAGATCACGTTCCTTTGTAATCATGTTCTCTATTGATTAAACTGAAGTGGCTTGTAACCACATAATACATTCCATAGAAAGATTTTTGGATGTAGAATATCCACTATCACCACCAAAGAGGGCATCTGATGGAATCCTTAGATATAGATAAAATGTGATTTGGGAGAGAAAGGTTCCATGATCGTATTTCATGTTTTGATTGGAACAATTCATCAAACTCAATTCATTATATTTTATTAACAAATGTTGTTTTTATTCTCTAATATGGTTTTATGTATCATCAATTTTGAATAAATTTTTTTAAAAATAAATCATAATATTAGATAATATTCCATTATATTATTTTATATTATTATCAATGTGTGTAACATAAATATTATAAATCACAATGTCACCGTTATACTAGAAAATGTATTCATAGATGTTATCTCCAAAAATGATTTTATTTAGTTGTGTTATTATATGGAAACATAGATATTCCAAAAATGATTCATGTAATAGAACAATTTTAAAAACAGTAACAAAATTCAATAAACATAATTCATTTTTTGTCATTTCATATTTTATATAGTAAATTTTTATTTTAATATATGATCTATTTTGGACTCAAAAAGAAGTTTATAAATGTCAAAAAATTTACTATATTGTTCAAAAATACATATCTACTTTACAATTCATTCTCTTGGGTAACATATTTTGAGAAATTAGATGATAATTAACCTATAAATGTATGATGTTGATTTGTCTCTAATATTTGGTCACCACATATAAGTTTTAATTTATCCTCATAGATTATTAATGTTACTTGAATCCTAGTAGAATAAAATCAGGTAATAATGATGTTTTTTAACACAATTATTTTGGAAATATGAATATAAAAAATTTTCATGATTTTATGGTACTAAAAAGGAAATATTATCGTTGTTCCAAATCATATGATATAGATGTTATGAGGAATTTTCATTGAATATAGTATATTTCAATATTTATATGTCAATTTACATTATTTGTTTTAAAAAATAACAGAATTAGGATACCAATATACATCATTTATGAATAATTATTTCATAATCCTTCGGTTTTCATCATTGTTTGTATCATATAAACATGTATCCAAATTCCTGAATTTTATATAATAGAAATACTTAATTAGAAACTATTATGACTCTAATTTCCATAATATAACATTTATGGATGTGGGTGTCTATAAAACTAATTATAAAAAAACAATCCACATAAAAATATTAAATACTTTTATTTATATTATTAATTCAAATTTATATATACCAGAGAAGTCCAGCCAGGAGAAAAGCTTCTGACCATTTATTAAAAGGAATGAAAAAGTACAATAGTGCGAAGATTCAAATATATATATATATTTTATTATATAAATTTTTTAATTATTTGGATCCATTATGTTTAATTATAATGAAAAATTAATAAATATAATTAATAATTTAATAATTTCCTCTGAAAAATTAAAAAAAATTGTTCTAGTGTAATTCATAATAAAAAAATCAAATAATTGTTTAAAAAAATTTATAGAGAACTTATTACTTATAAAAATAAATTGAACGCATATTATAACAGAGAAACACTTGAAGAAGTGGGTTTTTATAATATCATAATTTAGAAACCCTTACACAAAATCACTTGTCATATATGATATGTTTTAAAAAAAATTAAATTGGGGTTTTAAAATAGATGCTAATTGTAATTCACATAGTTTTTGTAATAAATTTAACTAATATAAAAAAATATGATAACTTAACAAAATAAAATAAATTGAGTTTCTCAATGAGAAATATTGAAAAAGTAAAAAAAAATGTTACCAGAAGTTATAAGTGTTATAATTTTGTAATACATTTTCTCAAATATATCATGACATATTAAACAAATATTGAAATGTGATGAGTAATAAATCCAAAGGGTTACATCTAAAAAACATTTTGAAATAGGTTTATTACATAAAAAATTATATATTAACTATATTAAATACATGAAATATTAGATGTTTGAAATTTAGTATGCAGCTGAATATAACTATATGTCTATGTTAATAACAAAAAAAATACCATTTTATTTTCAGGGTCAAATAATTTAATGAAGAGAAATTTCAAAAAAAAAATTCAATCATACAAAAAACTATTTTTTACCCTTGAAATATATAAATAAATAATCACATTGATAAATAATAGTTTCAAAATTATTTTTATAAAAATTTATCTTGTTTCAGATGGTAAACAAAAAACATTCTTCTCCATATTCATCATCATTGAAATAATTTTATCAATAATTATATATAATCAATTTTGCTAAATATCATAATGTACCCATATGGAAATTTTAATTCAGAAGTTATTTATAACATTTGTACATGTAGTAAAATCATAAATAATTGAAATGATGTTTAATTACACATATGGAAAAAATTTATAACTCGTATCTATTATAAAAATTATTAACAAAGTTTTTTTTCCATTTTTTTAAAAAGTACCCTTTCTCAAAATTTATTAGAAGATAAAAATATTGCCTAAATCATATCCACTAACACATACTTTTCAATTAATTGAATCACTATGACTGGTTAAATGCACATAAAATTGGAATTAATCAGCCATTATACTTTTAATTAATAAATTGATTTTAAAATGTTTATTACTTATGATTATCAGTTTAAAATAAAAAACATTATTTAATATATGTTTGTGAAAAAATATTTATTCTTATATTCTAAACGAAAATTGCATAAACATATAATATAAACAAATATTGAATATATAATCTATAGAAACCAATCAAGACAAACTATTCAAAAGTGATACGTACTATACCAAACATAAATATGTTTTTAAAAAAATATTAACTTATATTTCAAATGAAAAATATTAAATAGGATGAAGAAAAAATATCTATAATATTAAATTTATAAATATAATAATGGGGGGGATTCCATGAAATATGTTTTTAAAAACTTCTTATAATTATTATCACTTATGAAAAATAATTTGAGAAATGAATTTTTTGCTATTTTTTTGAAACAAATTAAACTCTAATTCATAGGATAAATCATATTTTTAAACCAGAAAGAAACAATATACAATTATTTTGATCACATTAATTCATTTAAAGTATTTGGAAACAAAAAATGTGGAAATAAAGCACCAAATTTTTGATAATTTAATAAATATTACGTAAAACCTTTATCACCTATTATTACCAATTTTAAATAATGTTAATATTTTATTTGTTTCCAAAAATAATCAAACTTATATTCAAGAATAAAAAAAATAAAATAAGTAGTTGAAAATCATTTCAATACTGAAGATAAAAAGTTTTACGTTTATTTAATTATCATAAATGATATATATTATAAGCTCATTCAATTTTTGGTATATAAAAATCACTTATATTTTATAAAAAACTAATTAAATAAGTAATAATAATGAAATTTATGACAATAATAAATATTGATACATATTTTATATTTTACTAGTAGTTTAATGCTCCAAATCGATTTTATATTTTTTATAAATAGAAATTTATACTATTATAGTCTCAATACCAAAACATTCTCCATGTCAAAAAAATTAATAGATAACATAATTATACAAAAATAAAAAATAAAAAATTACCATGATTTTTTAAGAAAGATGGTTTTCATAACACTTATCAAAAAAACATATAAAAATGAATTATATATGAAATACAAATAAATATATTATAATAAATAAAATATTCAACAATAGTTCTTGTAAATCATATACAAAATAACTTATCATAAATTTTAGGTGCTGTAATTTTTTGAAACATGGGTTTTTAACGGACCCTAAATGAACATTTTTTTATTTATGTAAAAAAATAAAATAAATCAAAAATAAAAATCACGTAACTAAATTATTCAAATTATATTTTAATGAAAAATGTAGAGAAATTATTCAAAATACATTATCATTAGTTATGATTAATATAATAAATTTTTAATAAGTGTTATAAAATAAATCCTAAATGTTAATTAAATTATTGAGATGTAGCGTAAGTTAGTAAATATTTCAAAAAAATTACATCCATTAGGAAGATTATATTACAAATAGAAACTATCATAAATTATCATTTTTGAGTGTTAAAAATTTTATAATTCAATATACTATTCCGAAGACATAAAAATGTAACTGTTTAGAAGAAAACACATTCTCACCATTTATTGAGTCAAATAGAAAACTTTAGAAAATTATAATTAATCATTATCATGCATACAAACATGATATTTTGAAATAATTATTAAATTTATATAAACAATTATATATAAAATATGAACAATTATTCAAATATTTTAGAAATTTTTTGTCCTCTATTTCTAATGGGAATTGACATGCTTTTCCCTGGGAATAATCCTTACCAAACTCTTGAAAATAATTTTATTCAGATCACATAAATAAATAACATGATATGCTTACAATAAATGTTAAATTAAAATTTTATTTGTAATCTCATCCTATGAAATCAAATGATGAATAATCAAAAATATAATTAATAATACATATTGTAAACTTTTTGTAACCCATATATCTTGGGATAATCATTCTGAAATAAATGAATGGATCTTTTTTGTTTTTAATGAAAAAACATTTGTATGTATCCTTTCAAGGGAAAGTGAAATATATATAAAAAATATACACACATACATTTAATTTAAATCATTTTTTATATATAAATATTATTTTTTAAAAATATGAAATAAATCACCAAATATTTCAGCACTTATAGAAAACTACATAAAAACATTAGCACTATGGATTAAAACATTATAATAAAAAGTTGTATATAATATATTTTCCCAAAAAAGAACATTCTTAAGAACTATTATTTTGTTTCTATTATAAATGAATAAGCACTTTTTATAAAGTATAAATCATAATTGATGAGTGTTATATAAAATTTCAATTAGAGCTAAAAAATATTCAATTATATATAGAATAAAACAAGTTAAATAATTTATATATAATTTAAAAAAAATTAACCCAAAAATTATGGATTTATTGATATTAAAAACTAAAACCTTATTATATATTTGATCCAATATGATAATAAAAATATGATAAAATGGTTTCTCTATCAATTTAATAAGAAAAAACATAATATTAAATTTGATGTATAAATCATGTAATTCATAAAAAACAACTTCTTATATGTATTTTAAGTATCATAATAACATATTAGCATAAAAACATGAAGTAAATAACAAAATATATGGTCACTTATTAATTACTACTTAGAAATCTATTACTTATGTTTAATAATTTCAAATAGTAATTAATGTTTCATTCATATTTCTGAAAAACATTTATAACATATATTTAACTAGAAACCCACTTTTAGTTTTTGTATAAATTTAAAATTTTTATTAAAAATATATAAACAATTATGTTATATAAATTAACATAATTGAAATGGTTTATTGTAAATTTCAATTTGAGATTTAAAATTGATTCAATTATATTTCCCTCGATTACGGGAAAGAGGAAAATTTACAATGAAAATCATGCGACACAAAAATGTAGGGATATACTCAGAGGGGTGAAAAATGGAGACCTCAATGAGACTCATAGGGGTAACTACCACTGAGATACACCATGAAGACTATATTCATCTATAATTTAGAATAATCCTAGTTAACTTGTTTCTTTGAAATTTTTTAGTGTATATAAAATTATGATAGAAATTGTCAACTCTTTGATTGATAACTATTATTGGAAAATTATTGATGTTCATATTAGATATCAAAAAATATTAGAAAAATAAATGATTTCCATCATTTTATTGAAAAAATTGAATATTAATTTAAATTTTTAAGAGAAACAGTGTACTATAAAAAAGGGATGTATTTGAAATAATATTTTATTCACTAACAAACCATTAAAAAAGGTAATATATCACTAAATTTCTAAGAACCTTTTTAAAAATATATAAAAAAAATCACAATGTTTTATAAGATAAAAATTACAAAAATGTTTTTTGATATCTTTTTACATATAAAATAGAATAAATTTCTTAAATATATAATGAAATGAATTTTAACAATTATTGTATTGTCATGTATTTTCAATTCTTTAGGTTTATCCATTTTTTGGTATTGTTTGATAAATCCATGATTTTTAAGGGTTTACCATGGATTGTATGAAATGAATTAATTTTAAATTGATGGCTATATGATCCCAAAAGTATTTTTTATGATACCATTATACCTATAATTTGGGTTTTTATTTATGGAGCATGTATAATCAGAGTTTATATTTTAATGTGATGATTGGATAGGTTATACCATGGTTTCATGAACATATTCACATACACAATGAGCATAGAACCTATACATGCATCATTGTGAAAAAGATATAATGAACATTATAATAATCTATATTGTCCCTGAGACCTTTTTGATGACTATGCATTCTAGGGTTAATGGAATATTTTAATGCAAAGTTTAATTCACAATCTTCAAGACTATGTGATGTGATATTAATATAAATATTATGTTATTTAATATTTATATAAACTATAAAAAACCCCATTGATGACATTATTATCCTCTAAAAAAATAATTGATTTTTCTCTATGAATCCTATAGAGTTTTTTAATTTCTATATTCAAATTTAAGATAAAAAAATAGTGAAAATAAATGATTTTTCAATATATCTCTTGTAATATCTAGAAAAAAATGATCAATCATTCAAATTTATTTTTTCTTTTATTGGGTAATGATACAAGGATGGTGAATATTTTGATATATTGTAATATAATTTTTATTTATATTTTATTTATAAAGGAAATTTTGAGGGTTATTATTTTATTAGAACATCAAATATAAATTTTTTGATATGCTAGGATAATATAGATATTCTTTGTTATTCATTTAATATTTTTTATTGATTTTAATTTAATGAATTTCACTAAACCATAATCGTTAGTAAAATATGATTTCTGATTGAAAAATAGATTTTTTTTTGATTTGGGGGTATTAATGTCCAAGGATTACATAAATATGTGATACTATTTTTTAAAATATTATCTTAGTTTATTAAATAATTTCATTATTTTATTTTCCATAATTGGTGATGATTTTGGATAGAAATAAAATTATATAGGAAAACTATATTTTTATAAGTACACTTATAGTGGGTTGAATTTTTATCAAATGGTTCATTATGGAATGTCTTCTAAATATCTTTAATTGGTTTGAGAATGATTTGAAATGAATGAATTATGTAATATACTAGTTCTAAAAATATAATTATTTATAAATGACGAATTTTAAACATAATGAGTTTCCATAAAAGCGAGAAATTTTTAGTTTTAATGCTGGTTTGGTTCCTCCATGAGGATCATGTTTGAATGTGCAAATGATTATACATAGAGGAACTAAAAAAATGACCACATGAATATGGTCTGGTGAATTTATCTTCATGCTAGTTATGTATTCAATATATGTGTAATTGGATAATGTTTTGTATTAATCATAGTTAGTGAGTTTTTTTTGAAAATATCATGAATCCTTAATTTTTTCTAAAAATAATGATTTTCCTTTGGTTTAATGAAAATAGATTATTTTCTTAGATGTTATGAAAATTTGATGGGTATTTGGACAAAACAATATAAATTGTTCTTAAAATATTATTATCATTTATTATTTCAAGAAATTATTGTATTACGTTCCCATGTATGTGTTGATGTATCCAAGATGGAGGGGGGGTGAATCATTGGTACATTTTTTAACAATTTCATTTTTTAAAATATCATATATGGATTATTAATGTCATCGAAAACTCTATCATTAAACTCTCACTCTTTCCCATAGGAAAATAAATTAATGAACTACAAGGACCATAAATATTTTTAGAAGGTTCACTCCTAAAGTGTGTGACTACACCATTATGTGCTGGGTTATTCTCTTAGAACTAGATTTATTCATTAATTAAAAAATTGATTAGAATATAAATCTTGATTTTTTTGTTTATAGTAGCAACCAATAGTTTAGAAAATGAATCCATGTAAAACCAAGAAGATTACCATCATTATGTAGGATGATAAAATTTCAATAAAATATAATTTTGAAGGCTTTTTAATATTAAAAAGAGATCAATAATCCTATTCAATATGATCTTGATGTCCTTAATATTATATAGGATAATTAAGATCACCCATCCCAAACTAAGTCTCTATATTTTCTTCATTTCAATTATTCTTACCATCTAAAAAGTGGATATTCAATACTATCAAAACATTGTATCTCTTTCAAATTTTATATCACATATTCTCCTTTTTTTCCCCATTCATATATACTCATTATCTCACATATTTGTTTTTTCAAACATTGAATATGAATACACTTCATTATCATCAGTTCAATTATATATATTTCTAAGTCATCAAAATTTATTTAAACTAATCACTTAATATATGCATATAAAGATACTTTTTTAATCTCCACATGTTTTCATGAATAATATAATGTATATATTTGAGAAATAAACTTCCACTTCTTCATGATGACATATAGGGTCACATTTATATTGTAAGGCTCTCCCACAACATTGTCTTCATCAAACATTTTTGTGTGACCATCTCCTTAGGGTGAGAGTACATATCAATTTAAAAAATATTATAAAACATGTATTTAATTCTCATAATTATTCATTATGTATTCATAGTGTTTTCTAAAGGACCAAATTATTTTCCACACACAACCTGGATTACAATATTAATTGGAATTATTGTGAGGTTTAATCCCTTATATAAAAAATTAAACATTATTTTGATTTACATAAAAAGATGATAATAATTTAACCAAATTGGTAATATAATCATATTATTTTGTATGAAATTTATATGGAATACCTTATAGATTAATGATTCATAATTGGTATCCCAAATGTATCCTCTAATTAACACATACATATCATCTAGTTAAACCTTACATTTCATAGTGATGATTTGGGATTTGTTTCCAATTTCCAATGACAAAATATCATGAATGGATTCGATAAATTTCATCATTGTATTGAAGATGATTATTTAAAAATAATATTACTATTATATATATCATAGTAAAGCTCCGGTTATCCCTTACATATCACTTTGAGTACTCATACTTATCACTATATAGTTTTTTCCATTTCCACATGTTTTACATTATCCCAAAAACTCCATTATGAACAATTTGATCTTATCTTAGATATATTTGTGTTTACATGATTTTAATTATTTTTAGATCTAATTCATATTTATTTTTATATATTTCATTAAAAAATACTTATTTATATGGCTTATGAAACCTTATATGAGGACTTTTCGATTGGAAAATTATCCAAATTCTAAAAATTCAAGAATTTAAAAGGTATCATCCAAGGTACTTAACACTAATTATAACACCTTCAACTATCACAAATCAAATTCAAAACAATCTCAACTCTTAAAACATATTCTTAATAACATATAATTAATCTCAAATATGGTTAGAAATAATTATAATATATATTTAATAATTTCATTGGTTCTTAAATATAAATATTTGGATTTGTAGTCACCTTAGTAAGTCACACCATATATCCTAAAATCAAAAAATTTCTTAGAGATAAAATTATATACATCATTATTCAAGATAAATCAGTGCATTGATATAATTCTATCCCTTGGTGATAATAAAATTTTAGTTAGTTGATTTTGATGGTCTCTCCCTCAATATAATCACTCACTACTTACCCTTTTATAATAGTTTCATCTTTTGATTCATAAATGATATAAAAAATGGATGTCTACCATTATCAGCTTTAGAATATATATCCCAATGGAATATAGTTCACAAAAAATTAAACCAAGTTAGAGTGGATATACAAACATTCATATTTATCCTTAAATCGTAAAAACCATCCATGGGTATTACAATGGTGAAGATGTCTGAAAATCAATCTATTATTTGAATGATTTCTATATTATCATATACATTTCAAAAATACACAAGGATAAAATGATATTTGATGTCAGTGATTTTAGATTTATATTTCAACAATGTATTCTAGGAAATACCTATTTCATTTTCACTATCACAGTAAATTCTCAAGGGATTTTAAATACCCAACTTTATATCTTCCAATTTCTCTCATATCCAGATCATTTGTGTACAATCATATGAAATAGCAGCATACTCACCATCTATTCTTTTTAATTTCACTGAGTATTTTATCTTATTTTATAGATCACTAAAGTGTCTCCTAGACATAATTTTTTCACCTAATGTAAAATTTATGTGAATATAATATTTTTCCTAATCAATATCTATTTATCCATATGGATTTGGGTGGTCATATCTTCGATAAATCAAGCACAAAATAAGAGTCCTTTTTTGGTTTTTGAGAATTATCATATAAGATGTCTCCTTTGATTCTTTTTGTGACATGAATAACCTATAGAGAGTATCACTATTGATATAATAATAGGTAATGATGTAGTGTGATAACAAAAATAACCAATTAGACTTCTAATTTTTGTCTAATTTACATTTTTCCCTCCAACATCCTTACTCACCATCATCCCAAAATGAATGGGTTCATACACCTCATTAGAAAATTCCATTCAAAACGCCCTTAACAAATTCTAGGATTTTTATTTCATGAGATACAAAAGATTAAACATTCTATTTTTTGGAACATGTAATCGTAGGGAAAAACTTATTTTAGTATGAACATGCATTTTAATGTGTTTCATCATTTATTTATAAAACCCTCCCACATGAATAAATTTTTATCTTAAAAAATAATATATTCAATTTATATAATCGAAAAATGAGTACATTTTCTCAACTAAATCACATAAAGGTTACGTTCAACATACCTTTAGTAATATTTTTACCTCATAAGAAGCTATCTATATTTGAGTACCGGATATAGGGGATTCATTTTATCCTGTATAAAGGCTTCATTATCCTAAACTGTTTTGTTCAACGACTACATGGTATAACCCATTTAGGTTGTTCCATATATTCATCTTCCTTAAATTCTTCATTCATGAGTGGAGACATCAACACCATTTGGCGTATTCCCTAATTCATGTGAATGGAAACAACGAGGAATATCCTTATAGAGTAACATCATACAAAAGAAAAAATATATTATATTTATTAACTCTTAAAAATTAGAAGTAGACATTATACACTATATTGGATTTATTTTTTGAATCATCAACTTTTTTATTAGGATTGTTTCTGAATAACCACATGGTTTTAATGAAATAATTCTCTTTTTTTTCATGGAATAAAATCCCATGATGAATTTATAAATATTTAATCATGATCATCATACATTATATTTATAAATTATGTTTTTCTCATTTAACTCGCATCTAATTGTAGATCTACATGAGATGGGTGTTTTTTTGTCAAGTCTCTTCCTCATTCTTGTATAACATGGTGAATTTTTATTTTAAGTTATATTTTTTGGTTACACAAACTCCTTTATCCTCTGATATACTAATTTATTATCTCCAGGGTCACTGTTATGATAACTAGATTGATATAAATAAATATCCCAATTATCTGGATTATTTATATATTTATTCTTCTAAAAATTAATACCAATTTTCATTTGATATCTCCCCCTTAATTTATCCTCTCTATAAATCCATGTAAATTAATGTTCTTACAATATAACTTAATATTTTGTCCAAAACACACCACAAAATAAAAAATTTCCATAATTACTTAATATTATAAAATATTGATAGGAATTCTTGTGATTTTTATCTTGATATCTACGTGCATTAAAAAGTCCATTTTCTATTTTATTTTGGATACCTCTATTTTCCACTCACCCTTAAATATCCTACATATAAGAATTATGTTTTCATTATTTTCCATTGACCATATAACTAATATTATTTCTCAAGGACCGTTAATGTTAGATGAAATACATTTTTAGTCCTCATAATAAATTGGTAAAACTTTTCCATTATTTTCAAGGATGTCCTGCACAAAAAAATGATGAGATTAATCATAAAAATCAATAAATTTGTTATGATCCTCCTTTATAATCTTTAATAAATTATTATCATTATGAGATTATATTGGTAACATACCCAAATATTATTCCCTTGTAGATAATTAGAAATCAAGTAACTTTAATATTATATCTTTTTATATTTTTCTAAATATGATATTCATATTTTAATTGGTATAGTTATTCTTATTCTTTAGTAATCAATCATCATATTCAAGGTACTTATTAATCACATTGAATATTTTTTTGAACATAGTGTTTTGATCAGGACATTCTAATAGTTCATATTTTAAAATATGATCTTTGTTACTCTATTTATCATTCTCATATATCTTAAGACCCTTTCATTTTATTTATAAACATTTCTATTTTTTCTTTCATTATTTTTGGGGAAATATTCTTTTTTACCATCATTCACGTCTACTATATTTTAATTCCTCGGAAAACTAACTAAAAAAATAAAATTCCCATAAAATTAGATAATAATAGAGGATCAATTACTATATATTTTCCCCTTTCAATTTTTATGTTTTTTCAAATAGTTACATGATTAACCCTTTTTGATAATATTATTCTTCTTCATCATCAGAATATATGAATGATTTATCCCTATTTTCCTTGATATTGATACATTTCATGGATATGAAATAAATTTCCTTCCCCTCATTTAAAACTTCATGAAAATATAATCCTTTACAACTTCATAATATATATGAAAATTATATAATATATCAATTGATAAATCATCTCTATCCTCTAAGGAATAAAATTTTACATGAAATCGATAAATGATGTTTTTTCATAATCTTTTTGATGATGGTGGATTCCTTTAATATTTCTTCAAAGCCTATGATATTGAAAATTATTTTATTCACCCATATGAATTAATCATTAATGGTTTTATCATTAACCACATATTAAGTTTTATCCCTCTAAATATGTATCTTGATTTACATTAATTTTAATTTATCTTAAAAAATATATATAATGTTCATCAAATATTTCCCTAATAGTTTACTTCCAATCACATTACTATAAAATCTATCAGAAAACGATAATATAATAAAATTCATTTCTTTTTACATTATCCTATAAATGCATATGGAATAAAATTCCATAGGCAATACTTTATCAGAAACTATAAAACCCTCTATAAAAACAACACTAACATCTTGTCCATGAGAATTAAGATATAGAATCAGATCATTCTTCTCAACATTGTTTTTATTTTCATAAAATATAATAACATATATTCTATTTACAAAATGTAAATTCTACATCATAAATATAATCCATAATAGTATCAATCACAAGGAACCTATATTATCTATGACACTAATTGATTTTCCTAGCTATATAAGGATTTGTCATTGTGAATATTGGGGGATAAATTGTTTATAAAATCATTTTACAATTTCTTATTTGAAATTGAAATTTATGGCCATTTAATGACTCAATACACTCTCTATTTACACTCCCAAAAAAATAAATATGTATCTTAAATAACAAAATTAATGTCACATGTATATTTTGATATGGATTTCCCACTATACGGATGAATATTCCAGGCTGGTTCTAGATCAAGTCACAAGATCTAAATTTTGTTTCGAGTTACAATATTTGTTATAATAAAAAATGTCTCGATAACTCAATCTCTTGAATGACTGATAAAATATATATTTTTAATTTATATTATCTCCTTATATTTTCTAATAATAATAAAAAAATATATAATGATTACTATAATGATCTATTATAATCCAAAATAAAAAAATATATATTCTTTAATCTTTTATAATATTAAAAATAATATAAGATTGATATTCATCATCAACATGACTTCCAAAATATGATGTAGGATAAACTATATCAGTAGTATTAAACTCAATATCAATCAATTATACTTCTTAGTAATTCACACCATTAACAGAAAAGATATTCATTTTTTTCAAATCAATATGTCTAACTCTTACTTTATATCATCTCTTAGTATCTTTTTTGTTGTTATAAACTCAGAATTTGACCTGGATAATGTTTCCATACATTGAATATGAAAACACTAGAATCTTATCACTTCAATTACATATAATTACTGGAAATCAAAACTTATTTATACAGAACACATAAAATTTATCCACAAGTCGATGTTTTTTAATCTCCCAGAATTTCACATAATAAAAAAACAATAATTATGATCACTTAATTTCCACATGTGAATGATAACATGAATCAATACAAAAAATTTGTGAATCTCTCCCATAACACAATCATAATATTTCACCCCAATGTTACCTTATCCATATATAATGACTACATCTTAAATTATAGAACTAAATATAGATTTTATTTAATACTTAAATTTTTTCAAGGTTTGATCTTCTAATTACTGGTTCAAATGGAACCTTCTTGAAAATAGTCTTGAATCATAATATTCCTTTCAATTAGTATGATGTATAAATTATTTATGAACACATTTGTATTAATCATGTTTTAAATCACAAAAAGCTATATTTTTCTCAAACTTCTGATATGATCACATTGTTTAGTTTAATGTGGAGATTTCATGACCTATGATTTTAATTTTACTAATTGGTAATCCATACATATCCATTTTTTACACATTATGAATCATTCTATTAACATTTATGTATCGTAGTGAGGATCTGGGAGTCTGTTATATTTTTAGTGTGAAACCCATATGTAAGGATTTGATACTCTTAAAAATATTTCATGAATACCATTACATATCAGGAAACATATTGTTATTTATTAGAGTAAGGTTATGTGAAACCCATATATATTACTGTATAAACTCTCAAATATCAAATTAGGGGTTTTATATTTTTTAAATAAGTGTTTTATCCTTAAAAAATGTATAACATAAACAATAGGAATATCTTATTTATCACAGTTCTTCCTTTTCATTGCTTATATTATGCTCCACAATGGAGTCCTTCTTACATTTCCCATTTTAAATCATTATGTGTCAGGTGTATTAACTATTAAACAAGGTTTTTTCCATTAAACATTTTTCTATAATACGTGACCTTAAAAATTTTTACTACTTCTTTCATGGTTTTGAACTAAAATTCAAACACCTTATGAAAAATTAATTAATCTCAAAAGTATTTCAAACACCACAAATTCATTCTTATGAACTTTTATTGATTCTAACATATAGTTAATAAAAAAATAAACTCATAATCAAAAAATTCATGGGATATTCATGGTATCTGAAGAAGATTGGTTATAAGTGGTTTATGAAGGGTTTGGATAAATTAGTGTTTGTGGTAATTTTTTAATTCATCGTTATTTATTAATATTTTATTATATTATTTTTTCTTGCATGGAATATTTTAATAATTATTTGGGAAATGTTAATTGGTCTATAATCAGCCCATATATATTAAATTTCACGCACATGTATACATTATTGGTCAATATATATTATATAAGAAGAACCTATTATTTTTTAGTGGTGAGCCATAGATCCATATTAGAGATAAAGTTGAAGCTTTGATGTCTTGGGAATTTTTTGATTTGTTATAGGATATTATATAATATTTGTTTTGATGTAAAATATATTTTTTAATTTATAAATATATATTTTCTATTTTATATATATTGAAATAGGTTTTAAATTGTTATGAATCATTTTAAATTCTATGTGGAATTTTAACACAATGAATTATTCTTATCCCCCACTTCATGTCGGAATCTATTATTCATCCAATACCATTCCTCACACCAAGAGTAATCCCGACCAGGGTCTGGTGGTTCGAATTCTTAGGTTATGGTGAAAACAAAAACATTTCATAGAATGGTTTTAATGACATGTCTTTATAAGCCTTGGTATTTATGCGGAATACGACATTTGATATATGGTCTTTATCTATAAAAGGATTAGATAACCTCATTATGAGGAAATGTATGATAATATTAAATTCAAGTAATATGGGTGGTTGATAATTACTATATATGACTATCATTTGAACCTATTCAGTTCATTATTGGTAGGAAATGAAATGGTTTCCTTGAACATGTAACATATTATAAGGATTTAACAATAATATTATGGTTTTTATGAAAGATTATTTTTTCAGGAAAAAATTATTTTCAATGATTCAATTGGTTTTGAATTTTAATTTTTACCTTGAATCAGATATGATAAAATTTGATTTAATTATTGTGAAAAAATATTTGGGTATGGGATTAGCTGAATGGAATATATAATTACAATTCATATTGGTGTAGTTCATAGTAGAATTATTTTTTTTATGATTGATTATGATATTGAATTGTTTTAAATGATTTATTTTGGGTGTTATGAAATTGTACATATTAGAGGACTTATAGATTTGTGGGAGAGTGAAGATATGGATTTTTTACAAGTGGATCCTTATTTATTGAGCATGATTCTGTAAATAATCATGGTGATTATAAGGGATTATTATTTTGACAGTATAATGGAGGGAGATTATTTATTGGATTTGTAAAAGTATAATAATTCGACATCTATTAATGATGCGTCACTAGATTGTAAAAAAGACTATATAATAGAAACCATAGATTATAGTTTCACTGAATTCCTATGAATCCAGGGGTTGAATTTTTTTCTTATATTTTAGAGGGATTAATTAAAATGTGGTGGGGATTGATCGTCGAAGTAGGGTTTCATAAGTATCTTTATTAGAAAGGTTTTTAAAGGATCATGCATATTCAATATTTCATTGAATAGTGAAATATTTATATTGTTATGGAGTTTCTAGATTTTATGAAATGTAATGGCCCATTATAGAGTATGTAACAAAATCTACAGAGCATATGAAAAATGTAATAGATCAAGAGATGAATAAGAAGCTTAAATCCTGAAGTTTATATGAGTAATTTCATCTAGAGATATAGTCAAGGGTTACCTTCCCAAAGAAAACAATATATAAATATGTTGTTAGTAAGGTTCCCACAAATGGGGGGTGTATTGAAAATGTGTAAAAGGAAAGTAATTATCTCCCGCAAATAGGATTTTAAAAAATAATTCTATTTTCAAAACTTAGAGTAAAATTATTTTTTTGGAGAATTGATAGATTCATATTACTGTTTTTCATTATAAAAGTGTTCACTTGATTGTTTCTCATGTGGCAGAGTAGGAATTATAAATTAAATCTGGTAGATTCATAATCATACATGTTTCTTGTATAAGAAAACTTTTCACATAATGAATCATTTTAATTGGTTCTCATTTATTATTAGTGGTGAAAATTCTAAATAGAATAGAGAAAAAAGATACATGATGATTGTCTGATATATACTACATTTTTCACTCTTAATAGAGAAGTGAAATATGATTATTATCAAAAGTCTATACCACCAAAGGCTCAATAAAAGCTCTTTATGGAAAATAATGCATCGATTAATATTGAGAATGATATGATAAATTAAATGTTTTGTAGCACCATTTTGATAAGTTCTATGATTATTTATATGGTATTTGATAATATAGAGTATCATTTATCATATATACATGATTGGTTGATAAATTAGTTTTGTTAATACATTTTCTACCATATTAACCAATAATAGAAATTCAATTAGTTGATATATTAATCTAGGGTATAAGTTTTTGCATTTTTATATTTTTATTGGAAATTTGGATGTCTCAAGGGAAATCTCATTTCATTAGTTGAAAACATAATAATTGATTATTAGGATGAATTTACTAAAAAAATTAAATATAAAATAAATTACTACTGTTTAAGAGATCTCTTCATGGAAAAGGATTTGACTATCCCTAATATTAGTGGGTAATTGGATATTCCTAATAGTTGCAAATGTATGATTGTATGTATTGTTTTATAATTATATTATCAATTAATAGGGTTTGTAACTTAATAAATAGTATTAAAATTGAAACCCATTCTTACATGTCCTGTACTGTTTTCGCAATATATTTTTAAATATAATTTTAGGATTTATATGTGAGAGGGATAAATAGTTTTTCATTAAACTAGTTTCAGTAATGAGTATTATTTCTCTAAAATCATATTACAAGGAAGTAATAGAATTTTTATAGTTTGATGTGTAATTTTATGTTGTAGATTACAATAGGGTTAGATTAATCAAATGTTTCTGAATGGGTAATAGTATGTTTTTTTTCAAGAAGTCCAATAGTTCCTTAGGAATATGTATTGACTGTTGAAAACAAAGTTGGGTAATGGTGAACAACAAGTATCCCTTATATATAATTAATGATTTGTTTGACAAGTTGAAGGGTGCACAATGGAACCCCAATTTATAAATTTTGAGTTTTCATTATTTATTATGGATAATGTATTATAATATTTTAGAAATGAATTTATATTGTCTATATAACCAATATGGGTTTATAGTACTACCTGTACGGGTTATTAATACATTAACAATATTCACAGAAGCAATGAATATGATTTCCCACAAGTATCTAGAAACCTTTGTAGGGTTACCTATGTTTTCAATCCTGATATACTCAATATCATAGGAAGAGAAAGAGAGACACCTAAAAACAATTTTATGGATTATATAATGAAATAAAACATAATCTAAAAAATATTAAAATTTTAATTTTTTGGGGAGGCAGGTGAAAATATTTGAAATATAATTTTGTTGTTGTTTGATTAGTTATAACATTTGATTTGTTTTTAAATATTTAATATTGGTTTCCCCCATGAAATACATGACTCATAATAGAGTGATTCTTGATAGGAATGTGAATGTACAATAGGAATTTGATGAATTGATTATTATATTTACATGAACACTTTTTTATTATACTTAAATCATAAATTACTTAATAAGTATATTTTAATGGTACAGTATTGTGCTTAAAAGGGTTTATAATTAATATTTGAATTGTTTTGGAATATGGGATTGGGAGATGGATATAACAATATAATAATTACCCAATTAATGAATTGTAATGTTATTAAGAGTTTATGGAATAAGTTTTTTTTTGTTAAAATTTATAGTGTAAAAAGACTATAATAGTTTGATTTAAATATTTTCCCAATGTGGTCTCGACATTAGATAAAATAGTAGGGTGAAATATTGTCCAAATATTATTTTGTTTGAATATTTATGAAATTGGAAAATAAATGATAATATAAATTTTTTTGAATTAGAATACTCAAATTTATTAAGTGGTGGCATCTAGGGAAAAATGGATTTTGATGGATTTCATGGAGAATTTTCACAAAGAATTTCCGATAATAATGGATATTTTTTATTTATAGACTAAATATGACATTCATATTGATTGCAAAATAGTGGAATATTTAGTTTTCTAATATGGATTAGAATAAGATGTCAAATTCCCAAAATCCTGAGGGGAATATTTAGTCCTATTAAGAGGGTAAAAATGTTACTGATGGATCTTAGGGTTGATTTTTGTATTTCACCAATTTATTTTTGAAATTAATATTGTATCTATTATGATGTATCATGTCGTCAAATACAAATTCTGATGTTATAAAATACAAAAGTATAATATTGGTTTAGTTTCTCAATTTTTTTATCAAAATTTATATATAGGGAATAAATAGATAACAATGTTATTATATACATTTACTATTCTAAAAATAAAATTGGATTACATTCTTATTAATATTTTGATTATATTTCCTAGATCACATACAAGACATGACTATGTATTTTCGGTGAATTAAAAAATTAAATAATGAAATTTCATTTATATATGAGATATTTTTAATTGTTGAATTTCGAAAGGTTTATATAGTGATTTTTAATACTCAATGGCGTTTTTAAGTTTAAAATATCATATGGAGATACATATTTTATCATTAAACACTACATGTCATTATATCCTGCTATTTTAATATTGTTTAAGATGTGTATGAAATATCATACTATTCCGATAGATAAATGAGACATGTAATTAGTATTTTACATGTTATAAATCAAGCATGTGCACAAGATTTGAGGAGATCACAAAAAGAAATTTTTTAGATTTTTATTTTAATAATATTTTATTTTATTTAATCCATATGGTATGATTTAATGCATTATAGGATTTTCCATGTTTTATTCTACTTTATTATATTTATATTTGAGAATAGACTGTTGCATGACCCAATATAGTGTACGATACTATATAAAAATTTAATATAATTTAAAAACATGATATCATAACAATGTTGAAAAATGTCTTATACCGATCATGAATGAGGACCTTTGAGATTCGATTTCAGAGAGCTTTTATTCTTGATTATGAATAATATTAAGGGTAATAAAGTAATTGGGAAGAATGGAAAACTAATATCATCAAATTGATTAGCTTTTAAACATGATAATTATTTTCTTGAAATAACTTATTAATTTAAATTTAATATACATTATAATATAGGCCCATACATTTTCGACATTTAATAATTATTGATGTAGTAACACATCCCTATTAATGTCTTATATTGGGTTATATTTGAGTTATATTTTGTTAAATTTTATTAGGTAAGATATATTCATATTTTAGACAACATAGATAAGACCCTTATATGATGGATTATTTTATTGGTATGAATATTATATTTTTATAGGCTAACCATGATGTTTCATATGAAAGGTAAGCTAAGATGTGGCTGAACTGGCCTGATCTATTTGCTTATGATAGTGATTAGTGTCATTTATTGGATGTAAATTCATATATTAAAGATGATTAATTTATTATCCCATAATTTTCATAAATATATATCACATATTATTAAAGTAATATCCAATACATAAAAAAATAAATACATCCCAGAACAGTATAGGACTAGGTTATTTGTAATGGTGGAAACATAAATAACTATTTCATAAGTATACTACATGATTTCATACTAAAACCATAATAATTAAATCCTTTACTAGTAATATCACACATAGTAACATTATTCATAACCTAGGAAAAAAGAAACATATGAAATGGTGAACTCATATTCTTATTAAGGATAAACAAGGGAGATATCAATGATCAATTTAGAATAATATGTTACCAAGCATATGAGAACATGAGAATAACATTTTAAAATCCTACCTTGATTTTCATGGATCAAAATATTGTGTCATGTCATAAATATGGGTTGTTCATAGTATATGAATCATATAAGAACCAAATAATATGATCCCTTAGAACATAAAATTAGCACAAGACATTATTATTTTTCATAAAAATATGCATAAAAAGGCTTTTCTATAGTAGTGAAGGCTTACAACAAGAAATATCAAAGGGTATTATGTTCACTCCCAAGACTGTCATGGTAGTGATGGTCTACTCCCATGTCTATCAAAGTAGAAATACTCCCCTAAATACAGTCCTTTTTATCTCAAGAGTTATAAATTGTACCCTGTGCATTTGAGGATTAAATAATTTTTAGGCCACCCATCACAGAATGAAAATAATACATACATATTTTATAAGATCATAATAAAAATTATCATATTAGATACCATGAAAGGAAATGTTTTTCATTAAAATATCAACATCACATAACCCATGAAAAAATAATGGATTTAATAATAATTTCAACATATCATCATAGGATAACCTATGGAAATTTGGGTTTATAAAGACTACGTAATTAAATTCATAACATAATCCATGGAACAAGAAATGAGTTTCATAAACAACTTTTCATCATAAAAATAAAACATCCATAGAGTAATATGGATATTATCATTGGATCATTTCCCATAAAAACATTATTAACATAAAAAAATGTTATCATTGTTTAAAATTCCTTTAAAATAAACATTGAAATATTTCCTAAGTAAAAAAACTTTTTTACTTAAAAACCACTTATTTAAAATATAATATTTTCCAAATATTAATGAAAATACTTTCTTTCAATATAACTATAACAATTTCTAAGGAGTATACAAATAATTGAGGGGTTATTAAGGAATTATATTTTGTTAATACCATAAAATAAAAAAAGATAACAATCCATTTACCCATTTGGTAAATTATAAAAATAACCTCATTTAGAAAAATAAAAGAGTATAAAAATTAATTTAATTTAGAAAAAGTAAAATATGTATAAAAATGGTTTTCCAGAAACATTGTATAATAGTATAAAATATTATTGAAAATATATTTAGAAAACATTCACATAAAAAAGAATAAAATTTTTAATAAAGATAGAAATAATATAGAGTTACATAAAAAATATTATTTTTTATATAGAGTACTTAAATAGAGGAAATTGAAAGAAAAACATGTAAGTTAGTAAAATAATCAAAGTATAATAAAATTATGGTCTTTCTTGAGAGTTATCAAATAAGAATTTATATTTAAGAAAATAATAAAAAACAATAATTATAAATAATGATGTTGTAACATAAAACACTTAATACTTTGGTAACATTTGAATTGTATTGTCAATGAAATAAATAAAATTGGATGGATATTTAAATCCCTATAAAATTCATAATAATAATTACAAAATTAATTCATTGGTTTCATAGACACTTCAAAATATAAATAATTTGTGAATATGGAAAGTGTCTAGAAGAAATAAAAGTGATATGAAATTCTGTAATATTGAGTTACACTTGATTAAAAAGAACTAAAACCTCTTATATAATATTTTTGATGTTATTATAATGGAATATCAGAATAATTTACATTATTATAATATCATATATAAACCTTTTAAAAAATTTAAACTTGCATTAATAGATAACTAATTATTAAAATCATAAATTTTGAGTGTTTACAGTTTCAATTATCCTATGTATTTTAGCTTTATAATATTGGTAATTACACTTTAATTGTTTTTCTGTTATAAAATGAATTATAATAATTATGTAAATATCATATTAATTGATGATACATATATATATATTATGCGATAAAATTTAGTGATAAAATAGTTAATTAGACCATTCATGGACATGGTAGGCCGTATGTACACCAGAATGACGTTTTCAGTCTTTGAAAGATAGAATGAAATAATGTTAACTTACAATTAAACATTAAAAATTAATTATTATATCATGTAAATCATATATATTACTTAAATACATATATAATTCCATCTATGTAAAATGGAAATTAGAAACAAATCAAAACAAAATGTGGATGTGGTAGTCAATGCATTTGCATGAGTGACATTATTGTTTTTCAAGGGATTGTAAGATTAGAATTTATATGTGATAATATAATTCAAAATTTATAATTATGTAATAATTATAATATATAAATATTAAAACAATAACAATAATTATCCCTAAAATATGGTTGGGGAAAATTAAATGTATCACTAAGTGGCGACGTTATGCCATACGTACTCCCTAGTGATACTTTCACTTCCCAATTGAGGAAAAGAGCATGAATAATGATGTTTTATTTCTAGAACAACGTTTTATTATATTTATTATGATTTATTTATTATTTTATGAATAATATAAAAGAATTCTATGAGGTAAATAGGAATAAAAATGAAAGTGATCGTTTAGGGATATTTCATATTCTTAGACACAAATAATTTATAGCATTTATTAAGGATAATAGGGTTGCTATTTAAAAAAACACTTATATAATGTGGATAATTTGGTTTATACGTTATTTTAGTGTTTTATTTTTGATATAGAGGATCTTAGTGTTGTGTGGAAGATGAGGTGGGGTATCCTTTTATAAGGGAGGGAGAGGACACAAAATGAATTTCGTAAAAGATTAAAATATAATAAATTCATTATCAAGTAAAATTCATTTAAATGTCCATTAATTTGAATTAACATTATATAGGTACTTAATAAAATTATAAAATGAAATTTACAATGTTTTTGGTTTCATTTTAAACTATATCATTAGAATTATTCCTCTTAATTATTGTTTAGTTATTTATCGCAGTAACAACAATATTGAACAGAATAGGTAATGAAAGTTAACATATATAGACACGTGGCTCAAAACCGTAACCACATATTTTTAACCATATTTTATTAACATGGATGAGTAAACTATAGATAATAATTATAAATCATTTAACAAAATATTATTTACTATAAAATATAATTAATGATTTTTTTGGAACTACTAATTTAATTTGAACAAAATTATAGTAAGACAAATATGAAATTAGAATATAATGATCTTACACACCACTAGTATATTATATTTATCTAAAAAAGTCATTAAAAACTAATAATTAAACATTTATTATAATATTATTATTTTCAAAATAAATTAATATATTTTTCTATTAATTGAAGAAATATTAGGTCGTTATTGCATATGAATTCAAGGTAATTATATAATTACTAAATATTATAAAGAAATTCCCATAAAGAATATAATTTTATTATTCTAAAAATATTCATTTATATTATCCCAAATAGTAATTTTTACCCTATATAGATACATTATATATATTTAATACTAAGAGAGTGACACTTTGTAAATTTCATTGAATTAAATATTATTTGGGCCATATTCATGGAAATATGTCTCTTAATGAATTATATTTTTAGCCTAAGGATAAAAAGGTATAATTAAATTCAACAAATAATATTTTTGTTATAACATTGTGTCCTTTAAAATTATTGTTAACCTTGATTTAAATAACTTTCCCTTTATCGAGGTTAAATTCATTTCCATGGTAACTATTAATAATGCCTAAAAATAAAACAAAAAAACTTAAAAATTTTAACCAACTAAATCCCAATATTGAATCCATTTTATAAAAATATATATTTTATAAATCAATGAAATTGATTTTTTATATTGTTAAAAAAGCATGATGAAAAATGATTTTTAGAAAAATAATTTTCATACCTAAAACTGGATTTATAGCTACCCCGTGAATAGAAAAAATACTTGATTAATTTTAAAAAAACATATTGAATATAATATTATATTTATATATATTTAATTTAAATAATTATCCAATAGATATGAATTTATTTTATTGTTATTAAAACATATTTCAGGTTAAAAACATTTTTTTAGAAAAAACACCCTTTTGCATATAAAAAGGTTTTCTACGAAATTAATACAAAAAATTAAAAATAATAGGATTAATTAGATTATAAAAAATAAAATAAACCAATTTTATATTGAATTTTTTTGAAACAAAATGGAACTTTTTACATGCTTGAAATAAAAATATATTTTTGGTAGAAAATAATTATTTTTCACTATTCCAATGAAAATAGATATTTTGCGATAAATTCCAAAAATTCAGTATAAGATGATTTATATAAGACTATTTAAAACATTTTAAAATTTTTTAAATTAGATTTTATTTAATTTTAATAAAATAATATAAAATTATAGCTTTATGAATTATGTTTTATGGAAATGTGTTTTTCAATCATAATATTAATATACTTAAAATTGAATTCCTATTTCCTATGAATTAATCAAAAAAAATTATTGAGTAGAACCTCTATATATATATATATATTTAATAATTTCTTTATTCCAATTCATACCCACCAATTCAATAAATATGTTATAATTGTGATATATAATATTGTTTGGTTCGTTTAATGTCATTATTGCGTGTCATATATGTTATCGAACATAATGTTCTTATTTTAAAATATTAGGGTGTTAAATTATCCCTTCCATTAATAAATATAGTCCTTATAAATGTAAAATTTTATCATAAAATGACTGTTTAATATTTGAAAAATACTTTCCTAAAACTCACATTATAATTTGTGTGAACAAAATTCCTCAATAAATAAGGGAAATAGAGATACACATGTTTTCTTGAATAACTTATATATTGGTTTTTAGATATGATGACATTATTGGGATGTGAAAATATTTACATGGATTAGAAATGAATGATCAATATAGTGATGAGGAGTGATAGATAAAACTGGTCATAATAAAGTTAATTACCTTGAGAAAGTAAATGATCACAACACCGTAAATCAATGATGAGTTGAAAAGACCATGAATTCATTATAACTAAAGGTCATAGGAAAAAAATCCAATTTTTTTCTAGAGATAAGGAATTCCATTACAATATATTATAAGAAAATATATAAATATACTCAATTGGAATGTATACTTTTTTCCATTAATAAATTTCTACTAAAATCTATTATATTTCTCTAAATGATCCGTATTCTTGATGAATTTTTCATCCCTCAAGAACAAAAATAAACATATGACATATATTAATGTTATATCAAGATATTAATCTTATCATTATTCACTAACAAATAAAAAAATTATCATATGTTATGATAATTTCCCAAATTAATAAATATTCTTATGACTAAATAAAACATTAATCTCTAAAACCAAAATTAACTCAACAACATCAACATTAATAAATATTTTAATCTCAAAGGATATATCATACCATTCATCATTTGTATTTTAAATTTAAATTTAATTATCAAAAAAATATTATGTCATTTTAAATCACATTTTAATCTTATGGTTTACATATTCCACAACACAATGAAACATCTCCTAAAATAGTAGTATTCTCTATGATAAATCTCTACATAATCTTATAATATAGTGAACATTACAAAAATAATATATATATATATATATATAATTAAAAGAATTTAAATCCTTAACTTCATGAAAAATTTCATTAAAAATTTGTACCTTTTTAATGAATCACTTTTCAACTAACAATATTATCTACATCCCACTGTCCAGTAAACCATAATAATATTAACATTAAATCATTTACTATTAGAAATGGCTAATTAAACCTCAAGAGTATATTCTTCCTAAAAACCCATAAAATATTTTAATCATCTCCAAATCACATCGCATAAAACCATGGAAGTGGTATATAATATGTTTAAATTATGATCATCCATAAACGTATAAACCAATTATCATATGCATTACTCCTATGATAACTTCACCTGAAAACATATAAGTATACAAATAACAACACAATATTTATTCCTCAATAAAACACAAACAATTAAATATATTCCATAAATAAAAAAATGAAATAGATTTCAACAGAGAATAATTAAATGTCATTATCAAAAAATAAAAAACTTTTTAAAAGGTTAGTAATACTCTCACATTAGTAAAAGTCATATTTTTATCCCAACTGAACATTATCAACATTCTTTGTTAAGGGTAGCATTCAAAACATGGCTTCAAATTAATAAATAAATCTACCCTAGAATAATAAATATATTTTTAATGATTCTTATATCCAAAATATCAATGGTATAATTCTTTAATCAATTTTATAAATATAATAACATTGGACCCGTACTCTCGAATTCAGTGCTAAAAGAAAAAGCACTGCATTTATTTTATTTTATGACAACAATTATGACCCAATTTTTTTCTTCCAATTCTTATATAAAAATGATTACATAAATTCATGAGGAACATTCACTTTTATAGTTTTATAGAATAAAGGGAAAATAATTAAAAAAAATAATACGCAAGACATTAAATGATCATTTATCCAACTTAAACCATCTTTTCATAATTGAAATGAAGTCATTGTCCTAATCCATAGAAAATCCTGTATAGATATAATTTGTTCAACTTTTTTCATTATAACATGGGGGAATGGAAAAATAATAATAATGACCTAAAATTCTCAATTATGGATACCATTATAATTTAAAAAAAATTTAATCAATTAGAATAAGAATAACAAGAGGGTATGATCACACAATCAAGTGAATGTGCATAAAATAATATTATTCAAACCCATAAATACACTAAACATAAAACATGAAAACATGGAATAATAATTTAACGAATGGAATAATAATAAGAATTAATAATCATGAGACATGTTCTATAAATTTTGATCAAATGAAACAGCATAAACCCATACAGAGCATATTTAAAACATGAATGTATATTGGGAAATCATCTTTATGGAAAATTTATAGAACACTTTTGTAACACTCCCAAATTGGAATAACTATTTTTTTTAAATCCAATATAATTATCTAGATAACCTAATCATTAACAAATATAATGGAGTGTTATTATTGAGTGTCCATCATATAATCTCTAACTAGATAACCTAATTCTATCTAGGCTCACCCATCATATGTAATGTCTAAGAACTATAAAATTAATAATGTAACATTATATTTAATCATAAAACTCATATAAAAATCATTAGTCATCTTTAATTGGATTAACCTGTGGAAAATAAATGGGTTTCATGTAAATATCATTGAAGCATGATTAATCCCCAAAAAGTAATTTGGTTGCATAACAATATATTTGAATAAATATTAATCAAACTAGATAATAAATTTGGATAAAATAATTAAATAATATTCCCACTGGAGAATATTTAATAACAAGTAAATATTACATTGATCAACATAAAAACCATTAAAATATAATTAAAAACATTTTTTTTGAAAAAAAAATCATTTTGAATTTTTTTTACAAAAAACATAAAATCGACAAAATATTTTAAAAAATCATGTTCTCTGAAAACATCCTTGTAAAACATATAATTGATACATTAAAAAATCAATTAAAACAATTATTGGGAAAAATATTGAGTCCATTTTTGATTTTTTAAATAATATTTTCAAAAAAAATCATTTAAAATTATCATGAAAACTAATAAAAGAATATTCAAATAAGATAATGGTCAAGATAAATGAAAATTTCATTGATTACAAACATGGTAAAATAATTATTCCTTTCACATTTTTGTAAAATCCAATTTGGATTTTTTATGAAAATGAAATGAATATTGATTCTTAATTTTTTCTGTGAAAACATAAAACATGATAAAAAATGTAGTTCAAAAAATTACATGATGGTAATAAAAAATTGATGATTTTTTACTAAACATTTTTTTTGAAATAAAATGGATATATAATAAATGATAAATTTATAGTCGGTATCAATTAAAAACAATTTCCCAATTATTTAAAGAACCAAATTGTTAAAAAAATGTATTATTATATATAATTATCATGAATTACCATATAATAATAAAATTAGTGAGATTCATGATATATGTATCATATTATCACATCATTGGAAGATAAATTATAAACAACCCTGATAAACGATAAAATTATAACTTAAGACTCTTTCCACTTTAGTAATTTTGAATAATAATCCCCATAAAAGAATATAATTTAATCAAACATAAAATATTGTAACACCCCAGGTAAATAAATAATATGAAATTTTTATATTTATCCCTTTTTTTGAATAAAATTTTAATATTAATTTAAAGGGAATGCTATGTTTGATGGCTTACCCAATACGCAACAACGAGTTCCTTTGAAATCTTACATTGGACACTAATAATAAAATAAAATTATTTTAAATGTTAGTTAACACGTAGCCGTTGTATTGGCGGGAATGAATATAAATAACTAAAATATTATTATATATGTTTGTTAAATGTTTTCACATTTATCCAATAAAGGATAAAGGCTTCAAATATGAAAATAATTCAATTTTAGGCATATATACTCTAATTTTCACTAAAGGTCCACTTATCAACTTTTGATGGAGAACCTTCATTAAATATAGTTTTGGTCACTCTTATACATTCTATTGGACCAAATAAAACTCTCCATTAGAATCGGGACTTAAAAATTCATTTTGTGTAAATTTTTGGTATTTTTCCGATAAAGATCAATTTTTTAATGAATAGTGAAAAATGTTGTATTTTAATTCAAAACATCATTTTAATCTAATTTATTTATATGATTATATTATCTTTTGAATTGGTTTCAAAGTGAAATTAGAATATATTTTTACCATTTAATCCAATATTGGTCGTTGAATAAATTTCATCTTGAAATTGGACTTAAACTAGTGTCAAGCTTTTGATACTTATTGCTTCATAAAAACACCCTATTTGCTTTGACAGCGGGAATAAATTATTAAATTAATTAATTTAACTTATATGATTTGAATTTTTTAAAATAGACATCATTTTTGAATTCGGAATATCAAATATAGCATAGGGTAAATTTTTGGTAATTTTCTGAAAAACATCAATTTTTGATGAATAGTGAAACCACTAAGTGGTTGTTAAAGAAACTGATTTTTCATTTAAATGAAACATTACCACTTCTGTGATTTTAATTTCAAAAATCCGACATAAATGGTTGTCAATAAGAAGTAAAATGTGTTTCAATGGGATTAAAATAATTTTTTGGTGAATAGTAACTTTTTAGTTTATTAATCGTGATTAGAGGTAATTAGTGTAATTTAAGGTATAAATAATGTTCTAATAATATGAAATGACCTAGAAACATGTCCTACCCTCATTTTATGTGTGATGGCCGACCAAGACAATCCATGGGTAAAATTGGGGACCCCATGGAGCAACATTGGTAGGAAAATGACATTAATACCTTTTTATTTAATGTTAAAATTAAAATGACACAAACATGTGTTGTTTTACTAAAGAAATTCTTATATGGGGTTATATAAATCATATTTTTGACTATAAATATTCATTGGAAAGCTAAACAGATTTCCTATATCATAGTATTTTTTTATAATTTTTAGACATTAACTAAATTAAAATATTTATGACACCATGATGATGCAGCGAATACCTCATTATTTAACGATTTAAATAAAAAGGAAAGATAATGTAAAATATAAGACCTACACAAATCCAAAACCTATTGGATGAGTGGATTTATAACCCTTATAACCTTATCCTCAAAACACATCAATGTGGGGCCTTTAAAATCCTAAACTCATTCTAAAATAAAGTAACATTTCCTTACTTTCCAAGAGTGCCTCTCCTCTCCACTTATAAAAGGCCCCACCTCTACCTCCTTACCCACACCTATCAAGCTTTTGGATTGGCCAAACCCTGACCATTTTGTCTCTAAACATCCCTATATTACTCCTAGAATCCTCAATTTGGTCATAAGTCTTCCCAAGGAAGCCTTTGAGCTCAATTCAAAAAGAGTTACCTGATTTAATGGTAGTGTCTTCTCTTGTGTTCTTTTGTTTTATTTTTCATCTCCAACCCCCTAAACTGTTTTTATTATTTTCTTTTGTAAAAACTAAAGTATCATCAATATACTAGGATGTTTTTATAATAATCATTATAGCTACACTTGCACACACCTACATGTAATGGTTAAAAACATATTGTTTCTGTGGATGGCGAATTTCTGCCTCACGAAATGATGATTGTTCAACACTCATATAACACCTTCAAAGGTGGCCATTAATATGTCACTATATTTATATGTGATATATAATATGTTTATGTTTTACTTAAGCTTATGTATTTTTCTTTTGTGGCATACCTTTATGGTTTCCATTGTGGGTAAACACGATAATTTCATTTTAGGAAGTGCGGACTACCACCCCCGCAAAGTGATTTGATTCGTTAATTCCATATGTGGGATGTATAAAGGATGGATTTAAAGTTATTATATATTATTTATGTTACACATAAATTATTAATATAATTATTTAATTATAATATACATACCACTCATTTGGTTTTAATTCCATTAATATGACATAGAAATGAAAGTAGCGTTCATGCGTATGTACGGCTTACCGTCTCCATGAATGGTGCATTCCATTTCTTACCTCTAAATGATTATGTAATATTTTAATAATTATATATTCTGGATATATATGATATATATGATATCCAAATATTTAATATCATTCTGTATATAATGAACCTTTGACCACACGAACAACATGTAATTGTAAGAAGTCCACTTTCGACTTAAGAACCAAATATCGACAAAACAAACATTATTAACTTAAATGACTACATAATGATTATTACATGGAAATAAGTGATATAAAAGTAATAATGAACTTGTAAAAGGTTCTTAAGCAAGTGGAAATTAACTCAAGTTTATTATTCAGGGCGTTAAAGAATGATCGAGTCAAGTCGGACCCGAGGTAAGGAATCCAACCTCTGTCTTTCTTTTTAAGTACTCTCTTTTATGTCATTTCTCTTAAGCCCATATTTCGGATGTTTTGGGATGTTATTTTATATTCCTCATACTTTAATTTTTATGTTCATATTATGGGAGACCCTATTTGATCTCATAAATCAATTTTTGGAAGTTTTAAGTGGCGCCGTTAGGCAGCCGAGTTTTCGTAAGGGATTTTTCATCTCACTTTTATTCTCGTGACATTTATGCTATGTTTGCCACTATTTCCTTTTAGTGGTGTATGTACTGCCCGTTATTATAAACTTTGTATAGTTTAATTTCATTTATGGGTATTTACATCTTCATTTTATGACCCTTCTTCCATGGGGAGTACTTTTCGAAAGTTACCCAACTCGATAAGGGGACCTTTCACCCTCCTTTTTGTAAAAGACTTATTTTGTTATGTCTTTTAATTCACATGCTAATATGTTGGGATATGTTCTTATATATCCTTATTTATGTAAATTTTATGTCCAAGTGATGATATCCCCTTTATCTCCCTCATCAACCCTTTTTGTAAAATTTTATGTGACGTCGTTAGGCTGTCGAATTTTACCAAGGGAACTTCTTAACCCAATTTCGATTTCTTTGGGTTCAACATGTAGTTATTGAATATGTCATCCTTTGAATATGTGTGAATAACATTTGATTGTTTTACACATAATATCCACTTATATTGGGTGTATTTATATTTGTCACACATAATTATGAGATTGATTTATCCATAGTTTAAGGATACCTTCTCTATAATGGATTTCATCTCATTTTACATTTCTTTTGAGGCTTCAATGTTGTTATGCACCAATTCACTCTTATATGGTGTGTATAATGTCCTTTGAGATATTATATCATGATTCCCTTTATTCTCATGATATTATAAAGTTCGGATTAAATGTTATTCCGCAATTATTTGTATTCAAGAGTCTCTAATTTTGTTAAAAACTCTTTAACAACAATATCATTTTAAATGTTTTAATGATTTATTATTCTAAATATTTATCTTTAATGTCCATGTTTTCAAAATGGTTTTCAGTATTTATTTATATGGACATTAATTTTTTAAAATTATAATTCCAATAAAATCTTCATAGTGGTATGGGACACTTTGATTCAAAAATCTCTTTTAAATGATTTTTGAAAATGGATTGATTAATTCAATATCTTTGAATTAATTATTTTGATTGAAAATGATATGTTGTTATTGAAATGTTTATATTTTCAATATTTTATGTGTAATGATGGTACTTGGACATTTTACGGGTGGTACGTGATAAACCATATGACAGGTGGTGCTGTGAATACCAGGACGGGTGGTTGCATTATAACCTCCAATGCATTGGGTATGGAAGTCGGTCGTATGACTATTCCATTAAGTATGTGTGGAAGTCGACAGTATGGTTATTCCATTTAAGTATGTTTATTTCCCAAGTTACCTTTATGTGTTATGTGTTCTTTATATGGGTTTTATGGTAATATTTTGGTTACAAAAGGGTAAGTAATGATATTTTATTCAGTGGATAGCTTTTACTACTTCTTATAGGTGAAAGGTATTATTTTGATAAAGTATACATGGTTTACTTGTTTCTTTGAAAAACTAACAGTTTTCATTCTTTGTGTATCCCTTGCTAAGCTTTTTATGCTCACCCCAAGTTTTTTTTAAATGTTTTTCACAGGAATTAATGTGGAATACGGTCAAGGATGGGATCAAGGGAATGTCATGCTATCTAATACATGGAACTAGACATGTTTCTTTTTAAGAGTTTTTATTTTATGGAAATTTAGTAGAAGTGACTACTTTGTAATCTTTTGAGATATAATAGTTTTGTCCTATTTCTCTAAAACTCTAAACCTGAAAAGAACCTCAATGTGAATTATTCATTTAATTCAATATTAAGTAAGGTTTATGGCCGAGGCTTTATAGTTGGTATCAAAGGTCGGTTTACATAAATTTAGAGGTTAGGGTATTGTCTAAGAATAAGTGAAATTAACATAATGGTTATGATTTCAGAAAGAGTCCTATTTTTCGATAAAGTGAATGAGTAAGTATATCTTAGTGTTTATCTTCCTCATTTGTACATGATGGTTTTGTTGATATACTCACACTGACCTTATGGGTTTTAGAAAATGGCTGGATCTAGCAGGCACCAAAGTAACAGTGGATGTGAAGGAAACTGTGACAGTTTTCTGAGCGAGCAACTGAATGATATGTGAGCTACAATGAGAACTCTTCTGTTTATCCTCAACCAACTATCTGGAGTCACGATTGACCACATAAACCTTGGTGATTTCTATAAGGCATCATATATGCGAGAAACAAATCCCTACGAAACTACAGGTAATAATCATAAAGGTAAGTGTGTTCAAAAACCTATTAGTCAATGATGTGGAAAGAAACACCTAGGAAAATGTTTCAAAGGGACATAAATATGCTATAGATGTGGAAATGATGGTCATAAAGCAGGAACCTACCCTGGAAAAAGGAAGCATCCAGTTGACTCGAGGAAAGGGAAAGATGTTCTTTATGAGGGAACAATTGAATGTTTTAAATGTGGTGTTCATGGTCATTATGCAAACACATGTCCTATGAAGATGTTTTGGGAATGGGATCACTAAGATCGTACAAATATTCGTTTACCAATACCTAATGCCATTCCAATTGAGGATGAAGAAACTGACAATGACCAGTCAAAGGTATGGATTATTTCATAACATTTGTTTTCCTATTTTGGAATCATAGGATATGATTCATGATTTTGTTTTTAGGAAAGAAGTATTTCATAATATGTTGGAAAGGAATGGTTAATGGATCATGAATAATGTTGAATGTTTAAGAAGTCAAAATATAAGGGCTTCAAGAGTTATGGTGAAATTATTAAGAGTATTAAGTCTCTTTTGATGATGGGGTTACATTAGAAGTCTTTTTATAGTATGTGTAACCCAGATGTTTGATATATGAAAATTTTATTCACGGAATAATTATCTGTTCTTTTGTGGACATAGTTATAAAAAACCATTTGGGTTTATATGGTCCTTAATTTTGAGGTAATTATGGGTTACTATATGTTATGATGGAAAGTTAAAGGCATGATATAAAATTGAGGTTAAATTATGTTATGGTTATTTTTGATGATTTTCTCTCTTTTTGGGGAATGATTTGAGAATTATATAACTTGGAAAAAGGACAATAAGCAGACCGTGTGACAACCCGTCGCGTCGGACAAAGCTACGGGAATCGAACCCACAACCAAAGTGCGACTAGTATTTATCGCCTACCACTGGACTACGTGAAGTCACTGGTTAGTTTGACTGACTCTTTTTAGTTAGATGATTTTATGAATTAAGATTAAGTTGATTTTGGGTTATCTATGGAAATTTATTAACGTATCATGGAGGATATGTGATTAGGTTAATTACTTTTCAATATGAGACTTTAAGAGAAACGGATGTTGTTTGGAGATAAATGTTACGATTTAACTTGGAAGACTATGTGGCTAAATCCTGCTAATATTTGGGTTCAATATTAGTTTGGTTTACTTTGAATAATTTTATGGACAAATTGTTTATTGAATGGTCCTCGTTGAACTTTGGGTTTTTTTGGACAAATTATGGAGATTAAGAATAGATTTTTTTTTATAAAGGGTTATCCTTTTCTAGATAATCTGATCTTGTACTAAATTTTTGGTTTTGGTTTTGTTTAAAGTATAAATACCTGGGAAGTATATAGTTCTCTTTTGTGGATTAGGTGATTCTCTAGAAGTTGATTATAGTACTCTTAATGTGAACAAGTCTTCCTAAATACTCGTCTTTTGGAGAAAATATGAGTTTGTGTAAGAAATCTAATAAAAGTTGAAAGTCAACATGATAAGTAATTATGTTTCCTTATGAATAAATTCCTCAACAAAAAGTAACTTAAAACAAAAAAGTTGTCTATTAACTTTTTCCACCGGGGAATCGAATACCGTTTAACCCATCACATGTTTGTGATTTTGTTGTGGTTAACTTTCTCCTAAACATGTTTTCTATCACTCCATCAGAACCTGACCCTATGTTTTCTCTTCCATGTCCATGTTTTCCTACATGGAATCCATGTTTGGGTTAACTCGGGTGACCTCTGTACTTCTCTTTCTTTATTTTAAAGTGATTGTTTTACCAACTCTTGTTCCGATGTGAGACTTTCAATGAAGTTTCCGAGCCCAATTTTAAAATTGCAAGGACGTAATTACCAAAAGGGGGGAAGGATGTAACACCCCAGGTAAATAAAGAATATGAAATTTTTATATTTATCTTTTTTTTTGAATAAAATTTTAATATTAATTTAAAGGGAATGCTATGCTTGATGGCTTACCCAATACGCAACAACGAGTTCCTTTGAAATCTTACGTTGCACTCTAATAATAAAATAAAATTATTTTAAATGTTAGTTAACACGTAGCCGTTGTATTGGAGGGAATGAATAGAAATAACTAAAATATTATTATTTATGTTGCATAAATGTTTTCACATTTATCCAATAAAGGATAAAGTCTTAAAATACGAAATGAATTCAATTTCAGGCATATATACTCTAATTTTCACTAAAGGTCCACTTATCAACTTTTGATGGAGAACTATCATTAAATATAGTTTTGGTCACATTTATACATTATATTTGACCAAATAAAACTCTTATTTAGAATCGGGAAATCAAAATTCACTTTGTGTAAATTTTTGGTATTTTTCCGATAAAGATCATTTTTTTAATGACTAGTGAAAAATGTTGTATTTTAATTCAAAACCTCTTTTTATTATAATTTATTTATATGATTATATTATATTTTGAATTGGTTTCAAAGTGAAATTATAATATACTGTTACCATTTAATCCAATAGTGGTTGTTGGAATTAATGTCGTCTTGAAATTGGACTTAAACTAGTGTCAATCTTTTGATACTTATTATTTCATAAAAACACGCTATTTGCTCTGACAGTAAGAATTAATTATTAAATTAATTAATGTAACTTATATGTTTTTAATTTTGTAAAATAGACATCATTTTTGAATTCGTAATATCAAATATAGCCTAGGGAAAAATTTTGGTAATTTTCTGAAAAACGTCAATTTTTGATGAATAGTGAAACCACTAAGTGGTAGTTAAAGAAACTGATTTTTTGTTTAAATGAAACTTTACCACTACTGTGATTTTAATTTCAAAAATCCGACATACATGGTTTTCATTAAGAAGTAAAATGTGGTTCAATGGGAATAAAATAATTTTTTGGTGAATAGTAACTTTTAAGTTTATTAATCGCGATTAGAGGTAATTGGTGTAATTTAATGTAAAAATAATGTTTTAATAATATGAAATGACATAGACACATGTACTACCCTCATTGGATGTGTCACGTCCGACCAAGAAAATCCATGGGTCAACTTGGGGACCCCATGGAGCCACATTGGTAGGAAAATGACATTAATACCTTTTTATTTAATGTTAAAATTAAAATGTCACAAACATGTGTTGTTTTACTAAAACAATTCTTATATGGGGATATACAAGTCATATTTTTGACTATAAATATTAATTGGAAAGCTAATAATATTTCCTACATCATAGAAATTTTTTTTATAATTTTTAGACATTAACTAAATTAAATTATTTATGACACCATGATGATGCATCGATTACCTCATTATTAAACAATTTAAATAAAATGGAAAGAAAATGTAAAATCTAATACCTAAACATGTCCAAAACCCATTTGATGAGTGGATTTCGAACCCTTATCACCTTATCCTAGAAACACTTCAATGTGGGACCTTTAAAATCTGAAACTCATTCTAAAATAAAGTAACATTTTCTTTACTTTCCAAAGAGTGCCCCTCCTCCCCTCTTATAAAAGGCCCAACCTCTACCTCCTTACCCACACCTCTCAAGCCTTTGGCTAGGACAACACCTAACAATTTTTTCTCTCCACATCCCTCTATTACTCCTAGAAGCCTCACTGTGGGCAGATGTCTTCCCAAGGAAGACTTTGAGCTCAAATCAAAAAGAGTTACCCTATTTAAAGGTATTGTCTTCTCTTGTGTTCTTTTGTTTAATTTTGCTTCTCCAACCCCCTAAACTCTTTTTATTATTTTCTTTTGTAAAAACTCAAGTATATTAAATATACTAGGATTTTGTTATGAGAATAATTCGAGCTACACTTACACACACCTACATCTAATAGTTAAAGAACATTCTGTTTCTGTGGATGGCGAATTTCTACCTCACGAAACGATGATTGTTCAACACTCATACAACACCTTAAAAGGTGGACATTAAGATGTAACTATATTTATATATGATATATAATATGTTTATTTTTTACTTAATCTTCTCTATTTTTCTTTTGTGGAATACCATTATGGTTTCCATTGTGGGTAAACACGATAATCTCATTTTAGGAAGTGTGGACTACCGCCCCCTCAAAGTGATTTGATTCATTAATGCCATATGTGGGAAGTATAAAGGATGGATATAAAGTTATTATATATGATGTATGTTACATATAAATTATGAATATAATTCTGGAATTAATATATACATACCTCTCATTTGGTTTTAATTTCACTAATATGACATAGAAATGAAAGTAGCGTTCATGCGTACGTACGGCTTACCGTCTCCATGAACGGTGCATTTCATTTCTTACCTCTAAATGATTATGTAATATTATAAATACTTGTATATTCTGGATATATATGATATATATGATATCCAAATCATGAATATCATTCTGTATATAATGAACCTTTGACCACATGAACAACATGTAATTGTAAGAAGTCCACTTTCGACTTAAGGACCAAATATCGAAAAAAAAACTTTATTAACTTAAATTAATACATAATGATTATAACATGGAAATAAGTGATATAAAAGGAATAATGAACTTGAAAAATTTTCTTAATCAATTGGAAATTAACTCAAGTTTATTATTCAGTAAGTTAAAGAACGATCGAGTCAAGTCGGACCCGAGGTAAGGGATCCAACCTCTCTCTTTATTTTTAAGTACTCTCTTTTATGTCATTTCTCTTAAGACCATATTTCTTATGTTTGGGGATGTTCTTTTACATTCCTCATAATTTAATTTTTATTTTCATATTTCGAGACCCTATTTGATCTCATAAATCCATTTTTGGAAGTTTTAAGTGGCGCCGTTAGGCTACCGAGTTTTCATAAAGGATTTGTCATCTCACTTTTATTCTCGTGACATTTATGCTACGTTAGCCTCTATTTCCTTTAGTGGTGTATGTACTTCCCATTATTATACACTTTTTGTAGTATAATTTCATTTATGGGTATTTACATCTTCATTGTATGACCCTTCTTCCATGGGGTGTACTTTTCGAAAGTTACCCAACTCGGTAAGGGGACCTTTCACCCTCATTTTTTTAAGAGACTTCTTTTGTTATGTCTTTTAATTCACAAACTATTATGTTGGGATATGTTCTTATATATCATTATTTATGTAGATTTTATGTCCATGTGATGATATCCCCTTTATCTCTCTCATTAACCCTTTTTGTAAAATATTATGTGACGCTGTTAGGCTGTCGAATTTTACCAAGGGAACTTCTTAACCCAATTTCGATTTCATTGGGTTCAACATGTAGTTATTGAATATGTCATCCTTTGAATATGTGTGAGTAACCTTATATTGTTTTACACTTAATATCCAATTTTATTAGGTGTATTTATATTTTCACACATAATTATGATATTGATTTATCTTTAATTTAAGGATACCTTCTTTATAATGGATTTCATCTCATTTTACATTTCTTTTGAGACTTCATTGTTGTTATGCACCAATTCACTCTTATATGGTGTTTATACTATCCTTTGACATATTATATCATGAATCCATTTATTCTCATGATATTATAATGTTAGAATTAAATGTTATTCCGAAAGTATTTGTATTCAAGAGTCTCTCATTTTGTTAAAAAGTCTTTAACAAAAATATCATTTTAAATGTTTTAAAGAATTACTATTCTAAATCATTATCTTTAATGTCCATGTTTTCAAAATGGTTTTCAGTATTTATTTATATGGACATTAATGTTTTAAAATTATAATTCCAATAAAAGCTTCAATGTGGTATGGGACACTTTGATTGAAAAATCTATTTTAATTGATTTTTGAAAATGGATTGATTAATTCAATATCTTGGAATTACTTATTTTGATTGAAAATTAAATTTTGTTATTTAAATGTTTATATTTTCAATATATTATGTGTAATGATGGTACTTGGACATTTTACGGGTGGTTACGTGATAAACCATATGATGGGTGGTGTCGTGAATACCAGGACGGGTGGTTACGTTATAACTTCCAATGCATTGGGTATGGAAGTCGGCCGTATGGCTATTCCATTAAGTATGTGTGGATGTCGACCGTATGGTTATTCCATTTAAGTATGTTTATGTCCCAAGTTACCTTTATATGTTATGTGTTCTTTATATAGGTTTTATGGTAATATTTTGGTCACAAAATGGTATGTAATGATATTTTATTCAGTGAAGAGTTTTTACTACTTCTTAAAGGTGAAAGGTATTACTTTGATAAAGTATACATGGTTTACTTGTTGCTTTGAAAAACTAACAGTTTTCTTTCTTTGTGTATCCCTTGTGAGATTTTTATGCTCACCCCAAGTATTTTTTGAAATGTTTCTCACATGACTTAATGTGGAATAGGGTCAAGGATGAGATCAAGGGAAGGTCATGCTATCTAATACATGGAACTAGACATGTTTCTTTTTAAGAGTTTTTATTTTATGGAAATTTAGTAGAAGTGACTACTTTTTAATCTTTTGAGATGTAATAGTTATGTACTAATTCTCTAAAACTCTAAACCTGAAAAGATCCTCAATGTGAAATATTCATTTAATTCAATATTAAGTAAGTTTTAAGGCCGTAGCCTTATAAATATATTGAAAATTAGGAATTCCATGAAATAACATATCAAAAGGGCCACAAATTAAACTAATAAAATAAAATATGTGTAAAAAATAACATGTGTCTTAAGGAATGGAAATTGAGAAAGAAATCCCTTACTGATTTAGTAACATTGAAATTCTAAACCCCACAAAAGTTATATACTAAAATGGATATGTGAATACAAAAATAATTTAATTATAATGATAATAATATTAAATCATGGTTATAATATACACAACACAATAATAATAATTTGTGAAAATGATATATATTAAGTATAAAAATGTGATGTGAAAAAACCCTTGCGTCACATTCCCTTTTGGTTGAATGCGATATAACCCTCTATTTTTTGTTTTAACACATGATATAAAATTATTAAATAACCATATTAATATTTATTATTTTATATTTTATCAATTTATAACAACTTAAAATATGTTTGGTAATAGTCCTTCGTTATTTTCATTATTTCCTATGTTAATTGAATTATTTTTACATTTGTTCTTTATCTTGAATATTTGAGTTATTTTTCATATTATATAGTTTTATCATATTTTGAATAATATTAAATAATTAATTATAATATATTTAAATAAATTATACTTTTTACAACAATCATTAAATATGGTTATAAAAAATGGGCCCTCTTACAATCAAGTAGATAATAGGCCGTACGTATATATGAGTACAATTTCCATTTTACCATGAAAATTATTTAAGGGTGGTAAGAAATATTTTTTATTCCATAGAGATAATGAATTACTAAATGATTTATTATTTCATTAAATATAATTATATATGTCATCATTAAGGCGGGGTGATGAAAATTGATTCACATCGCTTCCCGGAGGGGGTAGTCCACATATACATGAATTATGTTGTCAACTTTTTAAGTGTAAACTAGAAAATGATATATTATATTTTAAAATTGAAAAATATTTCATTAATGAAATAATTATTCCATTAGTATCGCATATATTCATTATATTTACCCATGTTACACTCTATGTAATGCGTAATTTAAAAACGAATATCCTCTCTTTGCAGTGTCATAGCTCACCGTACACATGTGTGACATTATCATATCTCCTATAGAATGGAATGTAATAAAGAAAAAATGATATATTGGATCGATATTTATATTTATTATATAAATATAATATATATACATTATAACCATCATCATTTTAAATCGTCGAAGGTAATATCGGAAAAATGAACGACACTAGTTCGTGAGGTTGTACTCCACTGTACAAAAGAATGATACTTTAATTGCTCATTTAATGGAAGAGGGGATAGATTTAGGATATTAAATTATATTAATAGAAAATAAGTATGTTTATTATAGTTAATTCATTATATAATAAATAATTATAAATAATTTACACAGGTGGATAAACAAATAACAATGGTCCTTGAAGAATGTTACATATTCTTCTGGTATCCACATTAGGTTTCCATTAATTAAATTATTAGGATGGATTCGTGAAAAAAATAAGTCTTATAGGATTATAGTATAGATTTTTTTCAGTTAATTTGGCTTTGAAGAACCCAATTGGGTTGAATATATGGACAGGAGAGGAGATGGGGTGGACTTTTATAAGTGGGGGATAAGACACACTTGGTATTATTGAAATGACATGAGTGATCGCAAGTTTTTTTAACATCAAAAGATTAAAAAATGAACCATTATATAAACATATAGGTTTAAAGTTATATATATGGAAATAAAATTGTTTTTATAAAACATTATTGTACAACTTTCACCTATCATTTTCTTTTAACAAAACTTTAATCCCATTTTTACATGAACGACGATAAATAAGTTTTACTATTTTCAAAGTTCATATTAGTAAAAATTAAGTTGAATATATTGGGTAATAATTAATATGATTATTAAAAATATTGAATAATTTTTCTAAAATTCAATTCAAAAAATTAGAAAATTTTAATTTAAAAATAAGTCTGTGGACTTGATGAGAAATCATGTTTTGAAGATAGAAAGCCCAAATGTTTAGAGAGTTTTAATATCCAAATTTAATATGAAAAATAATCCAATGAACTAAATTTAATTAATTGGTATATAATTGAACTAATTTAACTTTAAAACAATTCTAAATATAATTTATCTTTATAAATATTTTTAATGATATGTCAATTTTCTATTTAAATTCACTATTTTTCACTACTCATCAAAAAATGAATCACTTCAGAAAACTCTAAAAATTTAAACCTAATGAAATATTTAATTTTTTGTTTAAAATATTTATTTTAATGTCAAAATTAAATTTTGTAAAATTATAAGAAATTAAATATTAAAACAACCCAAAGAGCCGATAAAAAATAGGATTTTTGAGAAGTGTATTTTCTAAGAAAATGATCATTTTATATTAACAATATGTGTAATAATAAAACTGGTGTTAAAATATAATAAAATATATTAGTATTTATTATATGAGATTCCTTTAAAAAAATTCAATATGAATTACTTTAATTTATTAAAAATGGAAAACATTATACATCTTAAAATAGTTTTTAGAAAAAACACTATTTAAATCCAAAAAAACATATAATTAATACATATTCATTATTATGATAGTTCTATTAAGTGAATTAAATATAAATAAAGAGCTTTAATGGAAAATGAAATCATATTAAAGACATAGTGTGGATTTTAAATAAATTAATTTATTGAAAATAAATGTCATTTTTAAAAATATATGTATTTTTACTATTCACTGAAAAATCAATACTTTCAGAAAATTATAAAATCTCAAACAAATTCAATTTTGATACTACCTTTTAAAAATATGATGTTAATTTAATCATATTAATTTAATAAATATTCCTATAAGTTATTACAATATTCTTTACATGGAAAGTAATACATTTTTTGGAGAAAACTGATTTTCAAGAATGAAATCACATTATTAAAAATTGATTTATTATTTTTTAAAAATTTATCAATAATTTATATTGAGTAGGGAATTTTTATATATGTATATATAAATATATATATTCCATATTGTTGTTAATATTATTCATACCCTCCAATTTAATCGCTCAGTAATAGCCGTTATATACATCAATGGTCGTTCAAGCTCGGTGTTGTGTATCGAATAAGATAACGAACAAAAAAATATAAGTGCTACATGTATTAAAATATATTGAGTATATTAACTTTATTTTAAAATAAATATATGATAATGTATAAAGGTTTCACATTCTCATACAAGATCGTTGTTGTGTGTCCTATATGTAATTTAATATAATTTACTTCTTTTAAATTATCAAGATGTTACATCCTCCCACATTAATAAATTGTTCCCTATCAAATTTCACATTATGTTTGAAACAAATAGATAGAAATTTGAAAAAAAATTTATTATAATCCCACACAATAAAAGGGTTAATGAGATATCATCTTAATAAAGGGTAAATAGTTAATTAAGAAGTTCATATGGAATAACACATAACTATATTTCAAAATTTGAGAACCTAAGTGGGAATGAATATAAAAAAAACTATCTATAAATATTGAGTTCATTTATCCAATAAAAGTTAATGATCAATGGAATGTTAAATGACTAAAAACCATAAAACTACGATGATCGGAAAGGCTATTTGTTCCCCAAAATTGAATATAAAAGGATATATTTTTTCCTTCAATATCCATTTCATATAGTTAAGGTATTATCTTACCATATAGTGGAATAAAACATGCTAATATGCAAACATGATCAATATAATTTTATCCATTATAAAATTGGTGCAACAATATCATCTTTTTCAACAAATTATGACTATTTAATAAGAATTTTTAATCTCTGAAGCACTAAAATAAAATTTCAAGGGACTATATAATAGGAAAAATAATTACAATATATTTCTATTATAATTAAAAATTATGAAAATAATTATTTCTAGATCATATTAAGATTCTTGAAAAAATTTATAAACCTTCAAATGATACATTAATCATAAAAATTCTATAGTAATATCCAATGTTCAATCTAAATCATTCTTCAAAATCAAAGGTCATTTTTAGCTCAACTGTAATATGGTACCTTTTAGTTGTTAGTCACATAAATATAATAATAATTTTTTAATAAATATAAATACTTAGTGACCAAATTATTTTTCATTATCATAGTTATTTATATGATAATAATTTTGTACCAATATTTACCGCTGTATCCAACACCATATAAACCCTAAAGAATATCAATACCATAAATCTTATTTCTAGAAAATTTAAATTAATACATCTAAATAATCAAAATATTGTCATCTTATTCAACTGAATAAAATTCTTCACAAAATATAATTAATAATATTATGAATTAATTTGTTAAAATGTTGAATGTGTGTCCATGTTTTTGAACATATGATCATCATCAATCTTATATACCTATGATGGTTTCCATAAATAATAAGACAACATCAAATCAAAACATAAAAATCTCCAAAGATATATAAACCATTCCTATGATACCAATTTTAATAGCTCTGAAGCCGTACTCCAATATTTGATAATGAAATTGTAGAATTTATATTTTTTTCTTTGATGCCAATAATTTTGGCCCATTTTTTTCTTCATCAATGCGATGAATCATTAAAAAACATTAGATAACATTCTTGTATAGGGGCATTTATGGTGTAGATATTTATAAAATAATGGAAAACTCCATCATAGACATTACCCAAGTCATTTAATGATAAATTCCCCCACATATCCAATATTTTATTATATCACATTATGGCATCATCATCATCTATATGAAATAACTTCTATACATAATTTCTCTAACCTAAAAATTTATAACTAGGGTTAAAGGAAACAGATCAATGGAGATATCAAATTCTAAATATTGGAAAATGAAATAATTATCAAATGAATTTCATCACTTATCCTATTAAGAGGAAAAATTTATGATGAAATAATCATGAACACGAGCATAACATAAGAATATTCATACCCATCAATACACCGATCATAACACATGAAAACCCTAAATAATGATTTATCAAAGGAAAAATTCATAAGAATTAGTAATCATGAGACAATTGATATCAATTTTTATGAAATTAAACATCCTTAACCCCAAGAAATAATAGAAAAAACATGTCGGTACCTTGGGACATCATCTTCATAGAACACATACAGAACCACTAAAGAAATGTTAAAATTAAAATAACCATATTTTTTACATCCAATATGAATATCTAGAGAAAAAATCATTACCAATATAATGGATTACTATCTTGGTTCACCCAAATTAAAATATATAATGGGATCACCCGGTGCTATCTGGGTGCACCCCTATTATATAATGTTTTAGAACCACAACATGAATATTTTAAAAACTACATTCATCATAAAACCAATATATATAGTTATTATTATTCTATAACCTTATTGAACCATGTAAGAGAATCATGTTTCATGTCAATATACTTGAAACATGATTAACCCATGGATGAAAAATGGGTTCTATAACACTCTCTTTAAAACAATTTTAGTCAATCAAATTATAGAATGAGGATCATATAATTATAAAAATATCATCACTATATCATATGTAACAATAAGGGTTTCGATTTTAATTACTGTAAATGTAATTAAAATTTCATTCAATTAATTTTGAGTAAAATAATATATTAATTTTGAAAATAAATATTTTATAAACAAAAAAGTCACAAAATATTTTGAAAATTTAATTCGTTGAAGACAACCATAGAATCATATAAGGCCTCAAAAGATCATTTAGAACATTTACTAAGGAAAATATTCATTCCATTTTGAATTTTTTTTATAAATATATTAAAATATTTTTATTTTATAATAAAAATGAACACATAGAATTGAATATTCAATTAATATAATTGTCATGAATGTTGAAAATTTTGTTCATGATGATCAACTTAATACCAATATTACTTTCATATTTTTTCTAAATTCTAAAAAAACATTCTTTGTGAAAAAAAATTCTAATTATTATTTTATTTAATACATGGTTAAAATGTATTTTTAAAATTAATATGATAGTAAAAAATCATTTTAGAAAACATTTTTAAAAATCATAATTTTTGAAATAAAATAAATTTTCAGAGGAAAGAGAGGTATAAAGATATTTTTCCTTAAACATCCCTATTATTTTATATACAAAAAAGATTAAAAAATGTTATTATAACCTATAAATTTCATGAATAAATAGATGATGAATAATTTCATGATATTCTTGGGAGATTTATCATACGGTATCATCATTTGAATAATAACAATGAACAATCTTGAGAAATGATGAGATTGTTGAAAAAGAATATTACCACTTTGAAAACATTTAATTGAAATCTCTATAAAATAATATCAATATATTAAATAGAATATATCATAAAAATAAGGATATTTTCGGAATAACATGTCAATAGGGGATTTATCTAAATCTCATAAAATATGAATGGTGTATAACATAACATACATCTCAAATATGGGAAATTGAAAATAAATTACCCTACCACTTTGTAACATTGAAATCATAAACCTTATAAAATATAGATAATCAAATGGATATTTAAATTAACAAATATTAATGTATAATAATAAAAAAATAGCTTCACAGAATTTTTATACATCCCACAAAAACAGAAATTGTGAATTTGGCATTTATCTCATAAAAATAAAAGAAAGATGAGAAAACCCTTACCTCACACTTACATTTGGTTAAATATGATTTAAAAAGATTTTTAATGGTTTTAAACATGATATAAACTAATTAAAGACTAATTTTTTATATAAAATATCATATTTTTTTATAACAACATATCAAATGATCATTAATAATCATTCATTATTTTCAATGTTTTATTTTGCTAATTTCCTTACTTTCTCATTCATTATTTTCCCTGAAAGATACATTCTTTTTAATATTATATATTTTCATCTACTAAATAATAATAACTATGAAATAAATATCATATTTATACATAAATTTGTCTTTTAAATATAATCATTAAACGTGGTTATGAAAAAATGGACTTTATTACAATCATTGAGAAGGTATGCCATATATAATGGTAAGAAATATATACATGTTTCAATCATAATTATAGAAAAGAAGAAAATTATATTTTATCATTATATAGTGATAATAAAATTTTATATAAAATATTAATTATTTAAATATACTTATATATATCATCCTTGTGTTGCGGTGATGAAAATAGTCACCTCCCTCTGTGAAGGTTGTAGTTTAGACGTACCCGAATGATATTACCAAAATTTTAGTGTAAAAAATAAAGTGATATATTTTTATTCCATAATGATATTTATAATATTAATATAATAATTATTACATGTATATGAAATTTATTTATTATCATTACCCTTATTAGGGTCCATTTAATGCAATATTGAAAAATTAAGAACATCGATTCGTGAGGCGATAGTCCGTCGTACACAGGAGTGACTTTATTATATCCCATATAAAATGGAATATAAAGAAGTATATATTATATAATAAACCAATAGTTATAAATATATTATAAATATTTATTTTATACTTTATTTCCATCATAAAACTAACCATGATAACTGGTAATTGAAAAACGAATGACAACAATTTGCAAGGTGGTAGTCTGACGTACACATGAATAATTATTTCATTACCCATTTCATGGAAGAGGGAGAAGATTTGGAAAATTAAATTAAAAAAATTTAATATTATTATATGGATTTTATTTTTGTTATTATATATTCATGCTCTAAGAATCATATAAGGAGTTTGATAAAGAAATAAAATAAAAATACTCGTTGAAGAACATTATATATTCATCATGTATAATCTAAGATTCCACTAAATGACTACCTAGGATAGATTTATGCAAAAAAATAAGGATTATAAGATGAGAGGAGGTTGTCTGTGAAGTGATTTTTTATTTATTTTATAATACCAAGATTGTTTACTGTATAGAGAAGAGAAGAGAGATAATGGAATTTATTATGTGTGGGAGAGGACACACTTGGTATTTTTGAAAATAATTGAGTAGTCCCAAATTTTTTATATTTAACTGGGGTCTATAACTTGTATTTATTAGTTCATAGTGGTGAAATGGTAGAGTTATGGAAATATAATATTTTTTAGTAATGATTATTTTTCATTTTATCCTTATATGTTTATTTCTACCGAAAGGTAAACCCATTTTTACCTTAATTGCAGTAAATAATTTTCTCTAAGTTCACATTTATTCTGGAATGAAATTTAATTGAACAAATTTTTCAGGACCCGTCCTCGGGGCCTGTTCCGTGACTACCCCAAGCCCGCCTTCCATAGGCCAGGGGTTGGCGACTAACACTGAAGGCGTAATTCCCAATAAAAAGGGAAGCCATTACATTTATGAAATGTAAACACACACACACTCAAAGAAAAAGAGGAATAATACACTAAGTAAAGCAGTAATAGGTGTACTAAAATTACAAAGGGGCCAGAAATACAAGCCCAACAGAAAGGTACAACTACAACTGAACGAAAGTACAACTGAAAAGACAACAGCTGATTGATGGAAGGACCTCCTGGATCATCCTCCGGGTTCCTACCTGAAGAGTAGGTACAGATGTCCTCCTCAGCACTCCACGTCTATCGGTCCACTCTATGTGCCATCATGCCGAGTGTCCACCTCCAGGTACCGTCCAGTCCTCCTACACTCTGCCTCAGTCAGCACTGTTCGTTGTCTACATCCAACACAATGAGGTGCGGGCATAGCCCGTGCAGGGTTGAGTATAACATTACTCAGTAGGGACCCCGAGACCCTCAAGGTCTCACTAAATCCAACAAGGATAAACCACAATGAAATATATCAAAAGATAACCTTTATGTAGGTATATGACCATACATATACCTAAGTTATCAAGTAACCCATCTCAATCATGAGGTAAACATAAAGGCCATTGACTCAGCTCAAAACAGGGTTTTATAAACATGATGTCGAAAACACAGCTGGTGGAGAACTCCCTCTCTGTCGAGAACAGTTGTCCTGTCACGACTCTGAGGTGCTACTCACTAACCTCAGACTTCTGAGGTACTCCTCCTCTATCGAGTACAGTGGGTCTGCCACCCCAACACAGTAGTGCTCCCCGGCATGGGTCTACTTCCCCAACACAGTAGTGCTCTCCCTAATAGCCTATAGAGGTACTCCTCCTATCGAGTAACGTGAGGCTGCCACCCCAACACAGTAGTGCTCCCCGCCATGGGTCTTCCACCCCAACACAGTAGTGATCCCCACTGGGCTATTCATGACACTCTGAAACGAATCGGACAAGAAGTCATCAGGTCTCAGCCAGCTACAAGGCCTCCGTACTCCGTATGCTCGTCTCTGGGAGGATCCGCTCCACGAGCTACTGGTCGATACTTCCATGTGTCACGTAATCTCACGTGGAATATTCTCAAAGGACCGCCTCTTCATAGGGGTCACAATTCAACAGACGACGCGTCAAACAGACGCCCGGTCTGTGGGTTATTAGCATTTCTGTTCCAGGGGCCCGGTTGGATTTCTGGTATAATCCAACCCGGTCATACTCCAACTACATCCAAACCTCAGGTGAAGTATGCCAAAATAACCGTCTCATCAAGAGGAATCCAACATAGTCGACAGAACATCAATCAGATGTCATGTCCTTATGTTATAAGAGTTTCTGCACCGAGGCCCCGGTTGGAATTACGCTAGTTCCAAACCCGGCGATTTTCCAAAGTCGTACAAAACTCACTAAGAGTAATTCAAAAGGACCGCCTCGTCGCAAGGGTCCTAGTTCCACATACTTCATGTCGATCAGACGCGTGGTCTTTACAAAATTCATGTTTAAGTGAAAAAGGGCCCGGTTTGTTAGGCTCGATGTGCTGACGGGCCGGGTCGACTCGGTTGTGGCGGGTCCGACCCAGCAAAGGGGTTGGACCGGCCCAGTGATTCACGCACCCCGGCCCAGCCCGGCCTGGCGCAGCTCGGCTGGGAGCGGTCCGGCGCGGCCCCGGTTCGGCCCGGCCCGGCCCGACGTGGCTCGCAGGGCGGGCCGCGGCTCTTCCAGCGTGGCACCCTCTTGGTAACGCGGATCTGCTCCGCCTGGCCGGCCGACGGGCAGTCCGGTTATACAGCGTTGTGCCCTCCTGGAACCGCGGATCCCCTTTGCCTGGCCAGCTGACGGGCCAGCTGGTCCTTCCACCGAAGCGGCCCACAAAGTGGGTCGTGGTTCCCTCTACACAGCTGGCGCAACGGTGCCGGCTTCCTCGGCCGCGACCTACACTAGCCACGGTTCTGTATCCCCGGAACTGCGAAACATCATTGTGCTTCCTCCGCCGCATCACTCTTGGCCACAGCTTTTCCTAGCTTATGCGACGGCGGCCATTGCTCCGCCAGTCTCTTCCGTGTTCCGCCTCTGATCGTCGGTTCCAAAAAGATCAAGTTCTAGATGTGGGTCATCGGATAGTGTTCGTTGGGCCCGCTCCCTCCACGCTAAGCGATAGCAATAGGCTGAGACAATCAAAGATATACAAAGACGAATCGAGGAACAATATTAATCCATTATAATAGAACATAACCCCTACCTTGAATTTGGTTCATTTTTCGTAGATGCGGAAAGCGTTGTCGCACCGTCAATATCGAGAATGAACCATCGTCATTGGCGATTTACCTATGATTATATTTCCTCCCTTGATGAGGAGAATAAAAAGGAAGCACGTCTTCGATCATTTTGGAACCGGTGTTCTTCGTTGAAGAGGCGTCATACTTCAACAAAAGTGGAATTCTCTTCTTCTTCTTCTTTACAAGAGCTCACTCAAAATCCCCCTACCCAACAAGTGCCAAAATAAAATAATAGGCCAATCCTATTATTTTAATAACACTAGAAATTTAAATTTCAAAATTTAAATCCCTTAATTAATTATTTGAATAGGATCAAATTATTAATTATGTTATGTTGGGAAGAGTTAAAGAGGGAGAGAGAGGAGATGAAGAGTTACAAAATTAAAGAGGAGTTAAGAAATTAATGAAGGGGTTTAAGGGAGTTTGGGGAAATGAAAGGTTGGGGCTCGTGTGGTCCCTACCTCTCATATAACCACACATGGGAAGTTGGGTGGTTGTGGGCCCCACCAACAACTTCCCATGGGAGGGTTTAGCTTCCAAGGTTACAAAATAAAATTGGTCAACAATTTTATTTATTTTAAACTAATTCCCCAAATTATAATTTACAACCCACATAAAATGAAACTACGGTCAAGGTCCCCTTAAGCAATTACCTGCGCTGCGAGTTCATCGGTTCCCTTAGATTTCAATTCCGGGCATCGGTTAAAAAGATAGAAATACATGCTCGTTCGTTCACTGAACGTACCCGATCTAAACTTCGGAAATTGATTCCGGGCACACCGGGCCTCGGAATTGAGTGCCGTCAGAAGTTACAGACTCGTAAAATTCCAATGAAATTAAGAAAAAAAATCTTTTCAATTTTTGGGTCCTTACATTAATCCCACCTTAGGGATTTACATCCCCGTAGAGCTACAAAACAAACTAGGTAAACTAAAGGAGGTACTGAGCACGCATATGAGCCTCCTGCTCCCATGTGCTCTAATGGAGGTTCACGTGTGCTAGCGAAAGAGGAATCGACTATCCCCGTAGGACCCCCTCCTGTCGATCCTCAAACACTACTGGAACTCCATGAAGGTCACCCCATCATCGATGTCCAGCTCCCCGTGGTCGATGATGTGGGATGGATCGAGCACACATCTCTTCAGCTGAGATACATAGAAGACGTCGTGTACCCGGTGCAACTGAGGTGGAAGGGCCAGGCGGTAATCCACCTTTCCTACTCTGCGGGGGACCTGGAAAGGTCCGATGAAATGTGGAGATAACATGCCTCCTCGGCCAAATCTCCGTAGACCTCAACGAGGTGAGACCCGTATGAGTGGTCGCCACCCTCGAACTCCAGTGGTCTCCTTATCCTATCAGCATAAGACTTTTCTCTGCCCTGTGCAGTCTTCATCTGCTCCAGGATAATTTGAACCTTCTTCGTTGTAGCCTGAACCATCTCTGGTTCTACAAATGCTGACTCCATCACTATCCACAAAGGATATATGAAACACGGCCACCTTCTGTCTCGCCACTCCCAACAGCTGAATGCCCGATCTCTCACTAAGAGCATCTGCTACAACTTTTCCCCTCCCCATGAATATAAATTATCTCGAAGACATAGTCCTGGAGGAATTCAAGCCATCACTACTATCTCAGGTTCATGTCCTTCTGAGAGAAGTTACACCTGAGACTATTGAGTTGGAGAGAACCTTAAACCATTCGCTCAACAAAAAATGGGTGAGACTAGCCAATTGTTAGAACTCATCTCTACCCTTCTTCGTCTATGTTCTACAAGAGCTTCTTAGATTTCTTCTCTACTGAAAAGAGAAATCTGCTCTCATCCCCCGGATGAACCATGTTCTTTGCCTAATACAGTCATTCCTAACATGAACGGTACATTGTTACTGGGTCTCCTCCTGTAGGAATCTCTCTAGTGAGGGTCAAGTCAACAGTGTTAACCAGAACCTCTTAGTATCAACCTTACGAAAAGGATAGAAAAGTTAACGTCGCAAAGAAAAGTGTGTTTTATTACTATAGCTCAATGTACAAAGACAGACAACAATAAAAAAAACAAAAAAAAAAGGAAACTAGAAGCACCAAGAACAAAGGCCTCCATGCCTGGAACTAGTCTCACTTCTGTCCACCTACTCTCGGAGCTCCTTAGTCATATGCTTCAGCTTCCTGAAGCTATTCTCTCACATATCAACCTGTTCCCTGTGGTCGGGGTGGACCTCCTAGTGGTGGTGGAAACTCCTCGAAGCGTCGTACACCACCGGTTGTATGACCATCTCCTCTGCGTTGGTCTGGTAGGTTCCTCTACTGCCTGCTACTCATCTGATGGACAGGTCAGGCAGTCTTGAGCCAAGTGACCCTACTTTCTGCATGCGTATCACTTCCTACTCCTCGTATGGTTGGCTCTGTTTCATTTGCCTCACACAACTGAACCTATATCCCAAGGTCACCCACCTGTTGGCCTAGTCTTCTTGGACCTCTGCATCATCAGTCCACTGCCTACAGATGACTTGACTACTGACGGAAAACCCTGCGGCAAGGGCAGTAGCTCCTGATCATGCTCAGACAGTAGGGTCACTGATATTACCTCCACCCTGAAGAAAGTCTCGAAGTCTCTCCAGGTGAAGGTCATTTCATCACAAAACTGGAGCATCTGGCTCCACCAAGAAAGATCTCAACAGATAACCTTTATATAGGTATATGCCCATAAATATACCTAAGTTATCAAGTAACCCATCTCAATCATGAGGTAAACACAAAGGACATTGACTCAACCCAAACTCGGATTTTATAAATAGGACGTCGAAAACATGGCTGTTGGAGAACTCCTCCTCTGTCGAGAATAGTGGTCCTGTCACAACTCCGAGGTGCTACTCACAAACCTTAGACTGCTGAGGTACCTCTCCTCTGTCGAGTACTGTGGGTCTTCCACCCCAACACAGTAGTGCTCCCCGCCATGGGTCTGCCTCCCCAACATAGTTGTGCTCCCCCTAATAGATTACAGAGGTACTCCTCCTGTTGATTACCGCAGGTATGCCACCCAAAAACAGTAGTGCTCCACGTCATGAGCCTGCCACCCCAACATAGTAGTGATCCCCACTGGGCTATTCAAGTCACTCCGAAACGAATCGGAAAAATAGTCATCAGGTCTCATCCAGCTACAGGGTCTCCATACTCCGTATTCTTGTCTCTGAGAGGATCTGCTCCACGAGCTACTGGTCGATATTTCCATGTATCTTATAATCTCACGTGGAAGTATCTCAAAGTACCACCTCATCATAGGGGTCACAACGCAACAGACGGCGTGTCAAACGGATGCCCAGTCTGTGAGTTATTAGCATTTCTGTTCTAGGGGCCCGGTTGGATTTCAGGTATAATCCAACTTGACCATACTCCAACTGTGTCCAAACCACAGGTGATGTATGCCAAAATAATCGTCTCATCAAGAGGAATCCATCATAGTCGACGACATGTCAATCAGACGTTCAGTCCTTATGTTATAAGTGTATCCGTTCCGAGGGCCCGGTTGGAATTACGCTCGTTCCAAACCCGGACATTCTCCAAAGTCGTCTAAAACTCACTAAAATTAACACAAAAGGACCACCTCATCTCAAGGTTCCTAGTTCCACAGACAGCACGTTGATCGGACGCACCGTGATTACAAAATTCATGTTTAAATGAAAAAGGACCTGGTCTGTTAGGCCCGATGGGCTGACGGGTCGGGTCGACACGGTTTTGGCGGGTCCGACCCGACAAAGGGGTCGGACCGGCCTGGTGAGACGCGCGTCCCAGCCCGGCGGGGTGCAGCATAACCCTGCATGGCACGGCGGTGCCCGGCCCGGCACGGCCAAGCTTGGCCTGGCCCTGCGCGGCCCTGCTAGGCACGCGGCCTGGCAGGTTCAGCCTAAGGGGCGCGACCCCTCAACTATCCGAACCCGCGGTGCCAAGAGGCACCTCCCTTCCCAAACGGGCCAGCTAGGCCAGCCGGCCTTCTTCCACAATCGGCTTGCACGGCGGGCCGTGGCTCTTCTAGTGTGGAGCCATCCTGGCACCGCGGATCTGCTCAGCCCGACCGACCGACGGGCCGGCCGGTCCTTCCTCCGAAGCGGCCCACAAAGCGGGCCAATGTTCCCGCTGTACAACCGACACGGCGGCGCCGACTTCCACCGATGTGGACTACGCTGGCTGCAGTTCCACATCCTCATAACAACGCGACGGCGTCGTGCATCCTCTGCTACGGCCCGCTTGGCCACGTCTTTTCCTAGCTTTTGAGACGGCATCCCTTGCGCTGTCGGTCTCTTCCGTGTTCCGCCTCCTATCATCAGTTCAAAAAACATCAACTTTTAGAAAAGGGTCATTGTACCATGTTTGATCATCCAGCGCCCTCCACGTTAAGTGATAGCAATAGGCCGAGACAATCAGTGATATACAACGACGAATCGAGGCACAATTTTAATCCATTAAAATTGAACATAACCCCCACCTAGAATATGGTTCATTTTTCATAGGTGTGGAAAGAATTGTCGCTTCGTCAACTTCGGGAAATAAACGTCATAGTTGGCGAGTTACCTAAGATTATATTTCCTCCCTTGATGTGGAGGAAGAAAAGAAAGCGCGTCGTCGATCTTCGTGGAACATGCGTTCTTCATTTAAGAGGCGTTGTTCTTCAGTAAATGTGGATTTCTCTTCTTCTTCATCTTCACAATAGCTCTCTCAAAATACCCCTACCCAACAAGTGTAAAAATAAAATAATAGACCAATCCTATTATGTTATTAACTCTTGTAATTTAAATTTCAAAATTTAAATCACTTAATTAATTATTTGAATTGGTTCAAATTATTAATTAAGGTGTGTTGGCAAGAGTTAAAGAGGGAGAGAAAGGAAAGGAAGAGTTACAAAATTAAAGAGGAGTTAACAAATTAATGAAGGGGGTTTAAGGGAGTTTGGGGAAAATGAAAGGTTGGGGCTCGTGTGGGCCCCACCTCTCATACAACCACACATGGGAAGCTGGGTGGTTGTGGGCCCCACCAAAGACTTCCCATGAGAGGGTTTAACTTCCAAGGTTACAAAATAAAATTGTTCAACAGTTTTATTTATTTTAAACTAATTCCCCAAATAATAATTTACAACCCACATAAAAAGCAACAACGTTCAAGGTCCCCTTAAGCAATTACCGGTGCGACGAGTTCATCGGTGCCCTTAGATTTCAATTCCGAGCACCGGTTCAAAAGATAGAAAAACCCACCCATTCGTTTACTGAACGTACCCGAGAAAATCTCCGGAAATTTATTCCGGGCACACCGGGCCTCGGTAACGAGTACCGTCAGAAGCTACAGACTCATAAAATTCCAAATAAATTAAGAAAACAATTTCCTTGAAATTTACGGGTCTTTACACTATTAGATAATATTTATTATTATTATTAAAAATATGTAAACAATTATTCCAAATGTAATTCACATAAATGCAAAAACTTAATTTGAAATTAATCCCCTCAACACTATGAGAAAATAGATTTTTAATAAAAAGGGTCCACATGATTACAACATTTTTATATCAAAATTCAACATGAAAATCAATAAAATTAACACAATTTCATTACGTTACGTATTATTGAATTAATTTTATTAAAAAAAATTAAATTATAATATATCTTCAATGATTATTTTAAATAATGGACAATGTTTAATTTAAATTCAATATTTTAATACTATTAATCGAAAAATAACCATTTCAAAAAAATATCAAAATTTCACTATAATAAAATGATTATACAATGATTTAAAAATGAATTTTATATTTTTAAAATAAATTTTATAAAATTTTAATATATTAAAATTAAAATAAAACCCACAGATGCTATGAAGAAGCGGGTTTTCGAGATGCGTATTTTACACGAACAAGTTGATGTTATATTAAGTCAATGTCTATTAAAAACAATGGTATAAAAATAAATTAAAATTTATTTTTATATATAATATCAATTTAATTTAAAGCATTCCTCACTTTAGAGTATTTTAATTAATTAAAAAGTATAAACAATATGTATTTCAACAAAATTTTATGAAAAAACACATTTTTAAACACAATGTAAATATTTTACTAAAAATAGATAAATAAAGATTATTAAAACTTATTTAAATAAATTAAATATAAATAAATAGTTATTATGTTATATGAAATAATTTTCAAATCATAATATGAATTTTAAATTACATAATGTATTGAAATGAAACGACATTTTTATAAAAAAAATTATTTTCAGTAGTCAATTTTTTTTTTTGAAAAATAAGAAAATCTCATCCAATGTAAATATTGAGGTTATTAATTGAAAATTGAAGTTAATTTTATTATATTAATTTTCTGAATTTTCAAAAAAGTAATTATAATATTCATATTATGATGCAAATTAAAAAATTCATTTTTTGGGGAAACAATACATTAAAAATGCAACAACATTACATAAAATTTATAGATTATTTAGCAATAATTTATTAATAATTTATATTTATTAGAGAAGATAGATATATATATATATATATAAATATATAATTCAGAAATTAGTTAATACCATTCATAGATAAATTTATTTGAACTTGGTTATTACAATTATATATATCAAGGGTCGTTTAAGATCGGTGTTTCATGTTGAATGCACAATTGAACATAAAACTAATGGGGTTTGATGTACCAAAATCTAGTAAAGGGATTGAATTTATTTAATAATATATATATATCAGTGTCTTGTGGTTTCAAATTCTTGTTTAAACTATGTGTTTTGTGTCCTTATGTTTTCAAATATAAATTTCATCTTTTAAATTATCATGGTTTAAAATAAACACTTCAATACATTTACATAAAATATTTTCATTACATAGATCATTCAATGTTCTAGGATTTAACCCTTGGATTTCGGAATTGGCTTGGGAGATACCCATATTCCCCACACATGAGGAATTGAACTATATATGCTATAATAGTGGAATTCATTTTCCTCCGAAGAACTCTTCATTTTCCCCCAGTAATTACAAGCTATAAAACCTTGAATTTGACAGAAAAAATGAACTCCTACTCATTTTAGATATTAGAAAATGTTCTCTTTCCCAAAATACCGACATATAGGAAGATAAATATTCCTTTCTCTATGGAAATAATGGAAATCCATATACCTATTATTAGGTGTGTTAGGAAACTCACTTATGTTGTGGTTAAAAATTACCCAATATGATAGGTGATTCAACATAATCACAAGTTTTTCATTCCATACAATAATTAATTTTTTTTTCAAAATGAAAATTAATCCAAAATCTATCAGTGATTAAATTAATTATACTGGTTCAATCCATTTAATAAAAACCAAAAAGAATAATTTGGGGGACAACAGTCATCGTGAAAAAATCATTTATAGGATGCCTAAATTATAGCACCACATTTCCATATATGAGACCTTAGGTTCATCCAAGGTTATCTGTGATCATCCTATGTTAAAAACCATTAATGATTGATTGTTAGGAAAATATGATTTAATCTAGGAATGTCATTATAGTGTGTCATACTAGGTGCACAATAAAAGAACATTCCCCATGCACCCAAATGATGCTCATGATATACCCGACCGATGCTTTTTAGGGTTAATAAAAAAATATTCATATCTTCTAAAACTATGTCCACATATATTATTATGATAGATATTTCATTCATGTAAAACCACATAATTGAGTTATTACCATAACAGTAGGAACTTATTATATACATATACTTGTCGCCCTATGTTTTTTAATAATGTATTGTCATCTTAATCTCAAATGAATAACTAATCCTTGAAATGATACAAAAATTGGGGAATCATAATTTTCATATATAGATATTACATATTTTTAGATTAACACTAAATATATAACATACTGATTTTTTACATAATCTTGTAGGATCACTATATTTGGAAACCTGGATACATAAACAACTGGTTCATAGGTGCACTGTATCATTTCTAAATAAAATATTAAAAACTAAAACCCTTCCTAGACATATCAGACATAGTACCTTTCTTAATAACATGGTGAATATAAAACACAAGAAAGGGTTTTCTTAGATGAACAGTAATTAAATAAAAGGGAGATATCAATGATCACTTGAGCATAACATGAGAATATTTCTATTATAACATGGACAAAAATCCATAAAATCATACCCTACATATCATATATCATAATCACGAGTCATGGAATACATATTTAATGGTTATAAGAGCTGAAATATATAGGAATGAAAGACAATGATCAATGAGAACATTCCATCGAAATAATGCATGAGTTTCTGGGAAAAATAAACATATGAAATCTTTTCCATGGTACTCAGCGATCACATAAATTACAATTATTGATGGTTGGGTTCACTCCCTAAACAACAATAGTAGTCAAGGATTATTCAAATGACTGTTATAGTGGTATTATTAACTTATTGAACTGGTTTCAATCAGCATTTTAGGATTATTTATTTCCTGATATATCAATAATAACTCAATTCACTAGAGGGATATATAATTCTGAGGCCACTAATTACAAAATTAAAATCATATATATTTTTACCAGAAGATCATAAAATATTCATCATATTATAAACTAGGAATATAAAAGTGTTTTATAAATATTTCATCATAGTAAAACCCTTGTAAAATAACTATGTTTCATAAAACCTTTGTTATTTAATCAAAGCATAACCTAGGTAAAATAAATGGGTTTCATGAACACTTTTTCATTTCATCATATAATAACCGATATAACAGGAATGACTTTTATAAATCTAATTTAATGATAAACATAAAACATACTAAGGGTAATGAGGATTATATATATGGAATAATTAAAAAAACATAATTAACATCAAATAATGTTTTTTATAATTGAGTATTCCATTAAAATAATCATTATAAATTTTCCAAAGAAAAATAATATTATCGAATTGAAATTACATATTTAAAATATTAAAACCATCCATATATTAAGAAGTATTTTTTTATTCAAAATACCCAAGAAACATTGTAATAGAAGCTTCAAATCTGTTATTAATCATGATGACATCAAATTAGGTATGTTTCATACAAGTAAAAATAAAATATTCATTTTATACATTTTTCAAAATGTCAAAAGAACGTTATTTAGAATATGAATAGAAGATTTCATTGAGACCATTTTGAAAAAACTCAATAATGGGTATACATGAATTTATATAATCATTGGGAAATAGTAAAAATCAATCTTCCAAATATTTTTAGAAAAAATGGACATGGAAGAGAATATATTTTTGAACCAATAGAGGAATAGAGTAGATTTTAAATAAATCACTCTATTTTTATATTAAGTACTTAAAGGAATGAAAACCTAATGAAAACAAGTAGATTGAAAAATAAACATAAGATAAGAAATCGAATGATTTTATTTAGATGTATAACATAATAATTTTTCATCATAATCATAATCATAAAGAATACTGTTAATTGATATGATTGTAATATTAAACGTCTATTACTTTCGTAATATTTGATTAGTAATCCTTATAAACAAATGAAAATAGGCCGATATTTAAATAGCCGTATATTTAATAAAATTCATCAAAAAATACATTTTTTGGGTATCATATTCACCACATAATAGTAAGAAGTGTTGAATATTGCATGTGTGTCATAGAAATAAAAGTGAGTTGAAAGTCCTTTACATCGACTTCCACATGATTTGAAAGAACTATATACTTCAATAAAATTAATTTTATTTTATTTCACCTGTATAAAATAATAATTTTAATACTTACAATATAATATATGTTTCATTTACAACATTTCAACACCCAGTTAACAATATTTCTTTATTGAAATGACCTTTTTCGCATATTAACTGTATTATTTGTCATGAATATTTCAATTTTAAAGTATCAGTCCTTGATTTTTTTATGGTTTCATAATATCCATAATTTTACTAGTTATATAAATATCATATATATTAATAATATATATATATATATATTTATTTACATTCATCCATAAAATTTTTATATAGAAAAATGAATTAAATCGTTCTTGGTGATGGAAGGCCATATGTATTCATGAACTCTTTTTTCAATTTTTGATAGGTGTAATTATATAATTTTAAATAATAATTCACATATATAGAATATTTATTATATAATTTTTAAAAAATATTTTAATGAAATATTTTTTTATTATCATTGAATTAAAATATAAATAAGAATAGATCACCTCACTTTGTGGAGGAGGTAGTCAACAAATAGCACGTGCAAAATTATTGGTTTCCAACATATTAAAAGATAATAATGTGTATATGATATTGTAATTAAATAAGTTTAATTATCTCTTAAGTATCATATATATACATTAAACCTATGATAATATCAAACCATGGAATATTGTGCTAGAAAATGAATTGTATCACTATGTGTAAATGGTATGTCATACATGTGCATGAGTGAGACCTTCACATCAAAATTGATGGAATGATAGCGAATAAGGGTTAATTAATAGACATAATAACATTTTTGTAAATTTTTGATACATTATTTTTTATTTTTTTAATGAATATTATAGATTTATTTAATGTAAAATAATAATTTTAAAGAAAAGGAATAGTTAGGGCGATTATCTTTTCATTGAAGAAACACTTTTAGATCATATCTGAACGTTCATAGCGTTGGTGTTTTTGGAAAAAAAGAAATATTATGATTTAAATAGTGAATTTTAGAATGTATTTTTTCAGATTATTATCAATACATATGGCTCAATGTGTTGTAACAAAGAAGAAGGTGATGTGTCATTTCATAAAGAAGGTAGAGGAGACACTTGAAATTTCCTAAAGGATTAAAATATAATATATGCATTTTAAAGAAAAATAATACAAATAGAGATTAATTATAAGAAAATATTTCTGGGGTTTAAATAACCTTATTAAACTAAATTTAGATAGTTTTTGTGTTGCTTTAAACCTAATATTTTAGATTAATCCATTTTATAATTATTTTTGACCTCAACCACTCTAACAACTATTTTATCTATAAATGGATTACAATGTTAATATAAATGGGAAAGTGACTTATTAATAGAACTTGAATGATGTATTCAAATATATTTAATCCTCATGGACGTATATAATATATTAATAAATTTGAATTCATTTAAATAATTATTATTTACTATGACATATTATTAATGTCAATTTTGGAATTATTTATTTAATGTTCAAATAAAGAAACTAAGAGAATGATGAAATTTTAATATAATACATTTATAAATCACTAATATGTTATATTAACCTAAATAATGCATTCATCACATTAACTCTATAGGATTATATTAATTTTAATATTTTTGAAATCAATTATTTTAATTTTCAATTAATTGAAAAATGGTTTTTCAGTGTTTCATCAAAAATTAAGGTAATTATATAATTATAAAATATAAAAAATAAGATTATATATTAAAAATAATTTCTTTTTCTGAAGATAGACATTTATATTTTTTAATAACTTGTTTTTTCTATTTTTGGACACATAAGAGATATTTGAAACTAAAAGTTAGCCTCTTTGTGTAGATCATTTCATTAAATATTATATTGGTCACTTAAATGGAAATAAATATATTATAAGGAGATAATGGTGACAATAAATTTGTTAAATAAGAATCGAGATGAAAATGTTGACACTAACAAATATTTTTTCGGTAGATTAACCTTATTTACTCTTTAACGAGGCGATAAATTTTACCATGGTTACTATTTATAATTCTTAAAACTAAGGGACCTATACCAAATTTGAACCCCCTAATTCCAAATAATGAATCTATTTTATATAATTCACTACCTTTAAATAGAAGATATAAATTGTTTAATAAGTGTATAAAACAGGATGAAAATAGTTTTCTAGAAAATTAACATTTGAAGTATTAATTGTTTTTAACACATTCATAGGAAAAATGGTAGATAAATAATAAAATAATTTGTTCAAATATATTATATCTAAATTTTACTTAAATAATTTACCAATAGTATTCAATTTAAATTGTTTATATTCAATCACACTACGCACTTAAATTTTTGACTATGAAAATTATTTTTTACATATAAAATTTATTAAATACAAAATTGAATTATAAAATCTATTATCATGAACTAAATTTTATTATATGAAATATATTTGAACTAATATTTCATTTAAACCATTAAAGAAAATTTTAACTTGTATATTCTTGAAATGAATTTATAATTTTCATGAAAAATCATTATTTTTTAATTATTAAATGAAATATATTTTTAGATAAATAAGAGATATTCACTCTATGATAAGTTTGATATGGAGATTTATATATTTTAGTTAATTTTATAATATAAAAATTTCAAAATATCAAAAGATAATTATAATTATTTTCTCATAGAAATAATTTTTCTTAAGGAAATTTATTTTTATATACAATATAACATTTCATAAAAATTGAATTTTTATTTCTTTTGAATTAATCAATTTATTTGGATTGAGTAGGAACCATATATATATATATAAACATATATTTCGTAATTTGGTTATTCTGTTTCATAAATTATAATTCAATGGAAAGGTAATAATGGTCATATAGAATATTTCATGGTTTGTTTTTTATTAGTGATTCATGTTTTAAGCTCTATCAAACATAGTGTTCTTCTTTTAATATTTTGGCGTGTTATAATAATAATTACCTTCTTTAAGATTCATGTTATTATTTCCATTTTCGGTAACTATTGGATTTCACATAGATGTAACAAGGGAGAAAAATATATTTTTTGAAATGAAATCTATAAAATGTATAGATAGGTGATAAAAAAATTCTAATTATCTAACATCACTATATAATTAATAAGTAATTATCATTGGCATTAATATTTTAATAAAATTTAAATTTTACAGGGATTATATGAGATATTTTAACATGGTTTAACAATTAGCTTTGTGGAATGAAATACTATACAAAAATAATGGGTATTATGGTTTTAGAGGTAGTAAAAAATGATGGAACCAATAGTGTTCTTTTCAAGAAATGGAGTATGATTTGTGATTTTTTTTTCATGACCCGTTCTCATTGCCCATGCCATGACTACCCCATGCCCTCCTTCCATAGGCTAGGGGCTGGCGACTAGCACCAAAGGCATAATTCCTAATAAAAGAGAAGGCATTGCCTTTATGTAAGTAAGCAAACACAACAGTGTATGCAAGCTGGAGTAAACACAAAGTAAACTGAGTACAATAGTAAGTGCTGGAAAGTAAATGGGTCGGTATACAAAACCAACTGAAAGTACAGTACAACTGATAAACAAAGTAAAATAGATGAAAAGTAAAACAGCAACCACTAGGTCGTCCTCCAGGAATCCCACAAGAAGGGTGGGTACAAATAATCTCGTCGATACCTCGGGTCTGTACGTCCACTCCGTGTATGTCCTGCCAGGTGGACCACCTCCGGATACTGTCCATCTCCACAAGCCTCGACCAAGATCAGTGATGTCCATCATCTGCAACCAACACAATGTAGTGCGGGCGATGCTGGTGCAGGGGTGAGTATATGAAACTAGGAAGGGAACCCGAAACCCCTGAAGGTCACCCAGAATCCCCAAAGGATAATCCACAAAGGAAAGATAAAAACACAAATAATCAACTAACTCTACTTATGTATATGCCCATTCATATTCCTAACTCATTAATCTCAGTACGGCTCCATATTCCAAGCCCATGCACAACCAGTCCACATAGGAAAGAATTCAATCTTTCCAATGATATTGATTTAATGTCAATACTCATCTCACACAGTTATACTACTCACGAAGAGAGGTGGAGATGATTAGATGTTTCCTCTGAATCATCTCCTCTACCAAACCCACTTAGGACCCATGTACAGAAGACGTCGCTGCCGAACCCACGTAGGATCCATGTATAGTAACCCTCACTGCCAAACCCATATAGGATCCAAGTACAGTCATCATCACTACCGAAACCATGGAGGATCCACGTACAGTTGTCCTCACTGCCGAACCCACGTAGTATCCAAGTACATTTTTCATCGTTGTCACAGGCACAACCAGCTCTAGGGTTCCCACACACAGCACGCTCGATTTCGAGAGGGTCCGCTCCATGAGCCAAGATGTTCGATACATCAACTGTCACAAAATCCAGAGTTGATGTATCCAAAGTTCCATATCATCTACAGGAACTCAATGTGACAGTTAGAGTATCACGAAATAACCGTCCCATCGAAAGGGTCCTAGTGATGTAGACGACGCATTGATCGGACGCGTGGTCATTAAGTTATTCATGTTTAATTGAATAATGGGCCCGAACCATTTAGCCCAGTGGGTCGAAGGGTTGGGTTAACCTAGTATGATGTGTCCGACCCGGCAGGGGTGTTGGACCGGTCTGAAAGAAAACGCAGCTCGGCCCGAAGGGCGCCTCCTTGCCCGTAGGGGTGCGGCCCAACCCGAAGTGCCACGGCCCGCCCCAAAGTGGCGCTGCCCTACCCGGCAGGGCGCGGCCCTTCCTGGCGTGGCCTGGCTCGGCCCTGCCTTGCGCAGCCCGGCTGGGTGTGCAACCCGACTGGCTCGGCCCGTAGGCCGAGCGGTCCAGGGCGGCGCAACCCCCCGACCGTCCACAACGGCGGCGCCAAGCAGCGCCGCCCTTCACAAAATCGGCCGGCTAGGCCGGCAGGCCTTCTGGCGCACGCCGCCCGCACAGGTGGGTCGCCTACCTTCCAGCGTGGCCCCTTCCTTGCGCCGCGGTCCAACTCCGCCGGGCCGGCCAACGGGCCGGCCGGTTCCTCAGTGCGATGGCCTCATGGTGTCTTGGTTTGCCTCTGCCCGGCCGGCCGGTTCTACCGCCAAAGCGGCCCATGTAGCGGGCCACAGTTCCTTCTGCACACCCCGCATGACGACGCCAGTTTCTTTTGCCATGTTTCCGGCACGGCGCGTCAACATCTTTCTTTCCCCGCCTCCGGTTTCCAATTCTAAAAAGACCAAGAAATGATGAACTGTCATCGGGTCATGTTTGTTCGGCCTGCACCCACCGCATTAGGTGGTAACAATAGGCCGAAGATGAATAAGGTTTCACAAAGCACAACAGACAATTTTTATTCAAATAAAAATTGGAACAAAACACCCTACCTCAAAGAAGGTTCTCAGTTGACAAGAATCAGATGACGGTTCCATTTCCATCGTCGTCGGTGTGCACCCGAGAAAGTGTCATCTACTCTTTTGTCACAGAGAGAAGAATAGAAGACGCACCTTCGCTAGCGAGTTCCCACGTCGGTGTCTCCTATTTTTCCATGGAGGAAGAAGATGATGAAGAACTGTGGTTGCCTAGTTGATGTTCTTTATCGGAGAGTTGGCGTTCTTCAACAAAAGAGAAGTCCTCCTATTCCTCACAAGAGTTCTCTCCTAAAAATTTCCTGCACACAACAAGCCAAAAACCATTAAAATAAGGCCACCCCTTATTTTAATATAACTTTCCATGCTTTTAAAAATTCAAAATCCATTTCACTTAATTAATTAAATCAAGAGTTGTTTAATTAATTAAGTTATTGGTTGGAAAGTTTTAATGAATTTAGAGAGATAGAGGAAGGGTCCTCATTAAATTAGGGGAGTTGTCAACTTTAAAGGGGGATTTTATGAGAGTTAAAATAGAGTTATCAGAATCTAAAATGTTAGGGATCATGTGGGACCCACCTCACAAATATCCTTACATGGGTAGTTAGAAGCTTGTGGGTCCCATACCAAATCCCCCATGTGGGATATAACCACTTTAGATATAAAAATAAAATTGTCCCACAATTTTATTCACTTCTCCTTTAATCCCAAAAATTTTAACTTCTCCTCTCGTGAAAACGCAACCATGGTAAAGGTCCTATTAATCAATTACTGGCATTGTGAGTTCATCGGTGCCCTCAGATTTCAATTCCGAGCACCGGTTCAAAATATAGAAAAACCCACTTGTTCGTTTACTGAACGTACCTGAGATAAACTTTGGAAATTGATTCCGGGCACACCGGGACTCGGAATCAAGTGTCGTCAAGAGCCACAGACTCGTAAAACTCCAAAGTATTTTAAACAAAAAATTACTTGAAATTTCTGGGTCTTTAAATTACTCCCACCTCATGGATTTACATCCCTGTAAATCTACATCATAAACTAGGGAAACAAAAGAGTGTATTGTGCATGCATCTAAGCATCTCGCTCCCATGTGCTCTCCTGGAGGTTCCCGTGATGCCAAAAAATGTGCACCAGAGGAATCGACCATCCACATAGGACCCACTCCTGTCGATCCTCGATCTCCACTGGAACCTCCATGAATGTAGCTCCGTCATCGATGTCCATCTCCCCATGATCAATGATGTGGGCTGGGTCATGCACATATCTCCTCAACTGAGAAACGTGGAAGACGTCATGCACCCAGTGCAACTGAGGTGGAAGGGCTAGGAGGTAAGCCACCTCGCCAACCCTGTTGAGGACCTAGAAAGGTCTGATGAAGTTTGGAGATAACTTTCCACCGCGTCCAAATCTCTGTAATCCAGATCGAGGTGAGACCTATAAGAAAACATGGTTGCCATCCTCGAACTCCAGTGGTCTCCGCCTCCTGTCAGTATAGGACTCATGTCTGCTCTTTATAGTCCTCATCTACTCCTGGATGATCTGCACCTTCTCCGTCATAGCCTGGACCATCTCCAGTCCTACAAGTGCTGACTCCCCAAGGTCTGTCCAGCACAGAGGTGATCTGCACGGTCGGTTGTATGATGCCTCGTATGGTTCCATCAAGATGGTGGAGTGGTAGCTGTTGTTGTAGGCAAACTCCACCAAGGATAGCTGATCCTCCCAGCTGCGACCAAAGTTGAGGACACATGCACGGAGCATTTCCTCAAGAGTCTGAATGGTCCCCTTAGTCTATCCATCTGTCTGAGGATGAAAGTCGGTGCTCAGGCATAGCTACATCCCAAAAGCATCCTACAACCCCTTCCAAAGCTGGGAAGTAAAATGAGAATATCGATCGAAGACGATAGATGATGGAACACAATGAAGTCGTACGATCTCCTGAACGTAGTGGTGTCCCAAGCTCTCCACTGAGCCCTTCTCTCTAATAGGTAGGAAGTGTGCCGACTTGGTTAGTCGGTTTACGATCACCCAAATGGAGTCATGTCCTCTAGACGTTTATGGGAGCCCCTTCATGAAATCCATGGATATCCCATCCCAATTCCACTCAAGAACCTATAAGGGTTGTACCAAGCCTGCTGGTACATGGGGCTCCACCTTCACTTGATGGAAAGTGAGGCATCATGAAACAAACTCTACTACAACCTTCTTCATACCAGGCCACCAATGTTGTCGCCTGAGGTCCTGGTAAATCTTCCCCACTACTGGATGTACCGCTAGAGGGGATGTGTGAAACTCACCCAACACTTCCTCCTGTAGTGCATATAGTACCATCGTATGTCCCCTGAAGAGGATGATGTGCTCTGCTCCATCATAAAATCCATCAGGAACCTGCCCTGTGGAAATCTGAGCACGTCGCATCTCACAATCAACGTACCCTTTCTGTACCTCTTTGACAAACTGAAGTAGTGGAGGAGTGACTGTGAGTGACTGAAGGAAGGCTTCCCCATCTCTATCCACGAAGGATATCTGCAAAGCAGCTAACTGCTCTGTCGCCTCTCCAAGTAGCTGAATGCCTGGCCTCCGGTTGAGAGCATCAGCCACAATGTTCCCCTTCCCAGGAGTATAGACCATCTCAAAGTCATAGTCCTGGTGGAACTCGATCCATCGCTGTTGTCTCAGGTTCAGGTCCTTCTACGAGAAGATGTACCTGAGACTCTGATGGTCAGAGTATAATGTAAAGCGCTCACCCATCAGATTGTGCTGCCACATCTTCAAGGCGAAGACCACAGCTGCTAACTTCAGGTCATTGGTAGCGTAGTTCTGCTCATGCTGCCTCATCTATCGTGAACCATAGGTGATCACTACCCACTCCTACATCAGGACACACCTGAGTCCAGTCCCTCATGTATTGCAGTAAACTACATACCCTACTCTCTCCTCTGGCAGCATCAAGATGGGTGCACTGGTCAACCTCTGTCTCAGTTCTTGAAGCTCTATTGACTTATATCTGACCAAACGAAGGGTTTCCCCTTCTTTGTCGAAGCTGAAAGCGGTGATGAAACTCTGGAGAAGTCTGGCACAAATATACGATAGTACCCAGCCAGAACTAGGAAACTCCGCACCTCTGTCACGGCCCGGGGTGGCTCCCAAGCAAGTACTACCTAGATCTTCGCAGGATCGACATCAACTCCCGCCTTCGAGATGGCGTTCCCCAAGAAGTGAACCTCACGAATCCAGAACTGGCACTTCAAGAGAATACCATAATTATGGGGCTCTCGGAGTGTTTCCAGTACAACCCGCAAGTGTTAGGTGTGCTCCTCCTCAGTAGTCGAGTAAATCAGTATATCTTCGATGAAGAATAAGACAAACTGATCAAGGTAAGGCTTTAAGATCTGGTTCATGAGACTCATGAACACTGCTGGTGCGTTTGTTACACTGAAGGGAATAACCCAGAACTCGTAGTGGCCATACTGACACCTGAAGGCCGTCTTCTGCACATCCTCATCTTGATCTCTTAGCTAATGATAGTCTGACCTGACGTCTATCTTCGAGAACCATTGTTCTCCTTTGAGCTATTCAAATAGGTCATCAATCCTCAGAAGTGGGTACGTGTTCTTCAACGTCACTTGGTTCAGGCGACGGTAGTCGACACACAGTCTCAAGCTCCCGTCCGCCTTCATGGAAAACAGAATCGAAGAAGCCCAGGGTGAAACACTGGGTCGAATGAATCCCTTTCCCTGCAGGTCCTCCAGCTGTATCCACAGCTCTCGAAGCTCAGCGGGAGCCATTCGATATGCTAGAGTAGATATTGGGGTTTTCCCAGGGTACAAGTCAATGTATAAGTCTACCTCTCTACGAGGAGGTAGTCCTTGAATGTCTTCAGGAAAAACATCCACATACTGATCCACCACAACAGGAAAACTCAGAATCCACACATCAACTCCTCCTAGGATAAGACGAGCCAACAAATGAGTGATCAGCTACCCTCTCCTCTGCGTAAGTCCATCCTGCGCTGCAATGGCTCCCTTCTCGCCGGTGATGGTGAACCTGATCCCATCTGTGTGGACACACCGCACTTTGCGCCTAATATAGTCAATCTGAGGATGGACTGTAGTTAACCAATCCATGCCCAAGATGACGTCGCAAGACCTCGACGCCGCTACAAGAAGATCCCAGCCGAAGCTCTCGCCTCCTAGAGTAAGCTCACACTGCCGGCACAAGTTCGTAATCATCGAGTCTGCTCCCGTTGGAGTCTCTATTCGTAAGGATCGAGCCAACAGCTCCGTCTGAATATCTGAGCTCCGAACAAGAGCAGTGAAAATAAAAGAATGACTTGATCCTGTGTCTATAAGAACTGCAACAAGGGTGGAGTAGACACAGATAGTACCTCGAATCATCTCAAGTGCGCCGTGGTTGTAGGAATCGACTGCCTGGAGCTGAGCCTGCCCCTGTCTGCCAGCTCCCTGTGGTCGGGGTGGCTCTCCTAGTGGTGGTGGTGGTAGAGCCTCGAAGCATCGTCCACCACCTTCTGCTCGTCTTGCTCCTCTGCATCGTCCGCCTACTCCCTGCGGACGGCCACGGTCGAACCTCTTCCTCTGCCTAGGTGGTCCCTCAACCGTATGTTGCTCCTCTGCATGGCGGGTCCGGCAGTCATGAGCCATGTGGCCCTAACCACCGCATGCATTGCACTTCCTGACTCTCATATGACTAGCTCTGTTGTGTGTGCCCCACACATTCGAACCAGTATCTTGAGTTCACCCACCTGATGGCCTGGTTCGCATGGACCTCTATGACATCTGTCTACTAACAGCTGTAGAAGACTCTGCTACGTGTCGCCTTGCAGTAGGCCTCACTTCTAGCATAGGTTCAGCAAGAAATCTCTCCACATGAAGGGCTCTCTCCAGTACTCATGCCTGTGTTAGAATGCTGAGGGAGACCATGGAAGCCCTTATCTCTTGCCTCAGTCCCTGATCGAAGGTCCGGGCCAGGAAGAATGGGTCCCATACCATGTTCGTGGAGTAGCGTGAGTGGTCAGTAAATCTCGCTGAGTACTGGGCTACTGTCATTCTAGCCTACCGCAGCTATAGTAACCTTTGGACGCGCACCGCACGGAGGGTGGCCAGAACAAACTCAGAGCTGAATAGGCTCACGAAGTCCGTCCAAAGTAGTGATGCCTCATCGTTCACCTAGAGCATCAGGCTCCACCATCTACCTACAGCTACGTGCAGAAGACTCACCGCAAAGATCACTATAAGGTAATCTGGTTTCCCTACTAAACTGCAGACTCTGATGATAGCCTCCAGCCAATCCTCGGCTGTCTGAGGATCCATCTCTCTGTAGAACCTAGGCGGCCTTTGTCACTAAAACTCGTGCAATGCACTCAAGAAGAGCGCACTATCTGTTGTTGGGGATGGTGGTATCGATGGCCAAGCTGGTAGTGGTACTTCGGGTGCATCCGCTGTAATGGGGCCTGCACCGAGGCCTCTTTGTTCGGTGGGATTCCATATCAGACGTAGCTCGGAACCCTAGCTGGCTACCTACGTGGGGTCATCCTGAAAATAAACAGGTACACCATGGTAAATATAGTATACCTAGTGAGCTGACACAAAATAATCAAAAAGAAAACTTTTGTAACACACATTCAATCAGTGTTTTCAAACACTGAGTTGGAAATCAGAAGTCAGGGTCCTGGTGTATGGATACGTCAGCCGCCGCACCAACAATGGAGTCCCTGGACTGAAAACCACACTCATTATTCTTAACACTATTGCTTCACAGAGAATAAATTATCAGAGTCATGAGTTCTGCGGTAGAACCGACTCCTCTGATACCAATTTTTCATGACCCGTCCTCGGGGCCCGTTCCGTGACTACCCCAAGCCCACCTTCCATAGGCCAGGGGCTGCTGAATAGAACCAAAGGCATAATTCCCGATAAAAGGGAAGGAATTTCCTTTATATAAGTAAAAAAACAAAATAGAGTACACAAGATGGAGTAAACACAATGTAAACTGATTACAAAAGAACGTGCTGGAAAGTAAATGGGCCGGTATACAAACCCAACTGAAAGTACAATACAACTGAGAAAAAAAAGTACAACAGTTGAAAAGTAAAACAACAACCACCGAGTCGTCTTTCTAAAATCCCACCTGAAGGGTTGGTACAGATAATCTCGTCGGTACCTCGGGTCTATCCGTCAACTCCATGTACGTCCCGCTAGGTGGTCCACCTCCAGATACCGTCCAGCTCCACAGGCCTCGACCACGATCAGTGCTATCCGTCATCTGCCACCAACACAACGTAGTGCGGGTGATGCTCATGTAGGGGTGAGTATATGAAACTCAGTAGGGACCCCGAGATCCTTGAAGGTCTCCAATAATCCCCAAAGGACAATCCACAAAGGAATGATACAAACACGAAGTATCAACCAACTCAACTTAGGTATATGCCCATACATAATCCTAATTTATCAATCTCAGTACGGCTCCTTATTACAAGCCCAAACACAACCAGTCCACAAAGGAAAGAAGTCAACCATACTATAGATATTAATTGGAAGTCAAGACTCAGCTCAAAAAAGTATACTACTCATGAAGAGAGGTGGAGATGATTAGATGTAGCCTCTGAATCATCTCCTCTACCGAACCCACATAGGATCCAAGTACAAAAGTCATCGCTGCCGAAACCATGTAAGATCCAAATAAAGTAACCATCACTACTGAACCAATGTAGGATCCAAGTACAGTCACCATTACTACTGAACCCACGGAGGATCCATGTACAGTCGTCCTCGCTGCCGAACCCACATAGGATCCATGTATAGTCATCATCGTCGTCGCAGAAGCAGCCATCACTAGGGTTCCCGCACATAGCACACTTGATTTCAGGAGGGTCTACTCCATGAGCCAAGTGGGTTGATACAACAACTGTCACAAAGTCCATAGTAGATGTATCCCAAATTTCCGTCTCATCTATAGGAACTCAACTCGACAGACGGCGGGTCAATCAGACGCCCGGTCTGAGAGATAATGGTTTTTCCTTTCTATGGGCCCAGTTAGAAATACACTCATTTCTAACCTGGATGATATCCATAGTTGTAAAAACCTCACTTAGAGTATCACGAATGAACCGTCTCGTCAAAAGGGTCCTAGTGCCACAGACGGCTCGTCGATCGGACGCACGATCTTTAAGTTATTCAAGTTTAAGTGAATAACGGGCTCGACCCGTTTAGCCTAGTGGGTCGACGGGTCGGGATAACCCAGTTTGATGGGTCCGACCCGGCAGGGGTTTTTGACCGGTCTGAAAGAAAACACAGCTCGGCCCTGGCCTGAAGGGGCACGACCCCTCCCGAAGTGGCGCGACCCGGATTGAAGTGGCATGACCCAGCCCAAAGTGGCGCGGCCCGGCCCGGCGGGGCGTGGCCCGGCCTGGCGTGGCCTGGATGGGCACGGCTCGGCGCGGCCTGGCCCATAGGCCGAGTGGTTCGGGGGGAGGTGGGGATGGCCCCCCGGCTGTCCGCACCGGCGGTGCCGCCCTTCCCCAAACAGGCTAGCTAGGCCGGCCGGCCTTCTGGCGCACGAGGCCCGCACAGGCGGGCCGCCGGTCTTCCAGCGCTGTGCCCTCCTGGCGCTGTGGTCCAACTCCACCCGACCGGCTGACAGGCCAGCCGGTTCCTCAGTGTGGCGTCCTCCTGGCGCAGCTGTTTGCATTCGCCCGGTAGGCCGACGAGCCGACCAGTTCTTCCGCCGAAGCGGCCCGTGTAGCATGCCGTGGTTCCTCCAGCCCAACTGGCGCGATGGTGCCGGTTTTATTTTCCACGTTTCCGACACGGCGTGACGGTGTCGTTCATTCCCCACCTCTGGTTGAAAATTCCAAAATGACCAAGAAACGACGGAGTGTCTTCGGGTCGTGTTTGTTCAGCCCGCGCCCTCCGCGTTAGGCGGTAAAAATAGGCTGAAGATAACAACGTTTCACGAAGCACAACAAACAATTTTTATTCCAATAAAAATTAGAAAAAAACACCCTACATCGAATAAGGTTCGCAGCTGACAAGCATCGGATGATGGTGTCATTTCCATCGTCGTTGGTGTGCACCCGAGGAAGTGTCATCTCCACTTTTTTCATAGAGATAAGAACATAAGATGCACCTTCGCTATCGAGTTCCCACATTGGTGTCTCCTCTTTTTCCACAGAGGAAGAAGCGGATGAAGATCCGTGGTCGCTGAGTTGATGTTCTTCATCGGAGAGTTGACGTTCTTCAACAAAGGAGAAATCCTCCACTTCCTCCCAAGAGTTATCTCCCAAAAATTTCTCCCACACAACAAAGCAAAAACCATTAAAATAAGGCTACCCCTTATTTTAATTTAACTTTCCATGCATTTCAAAATTCAAAATCCATTTCACTTAATTAATTAAATAATGATTTGTTTAATTAATTAAGTGATAGGTTGGAAAGTTTTAATGAAGTGAGAGAGAGAGAGGAAGGGTCCTCATTAATTTAGGGGAGTTGTCATGTTTAAAGGGGGAGTTAATGAGAGTTAAAAAAGAGTTATGGGAATGTGAAAGGTGGGGCTCGTGTTGGCCCCACCTCACATATATCATTACATGGGTAGTTAGAAGCTTGTGGGTCCCATCCCAACTCTCCCATGTAGGATATAACCACTTTAGATATAAAAATAAAATTTTCCCACAATTTTTTTCACATCTCATTTAATCCACAAATTTTAACTTCTCCTCTCGTGAAAATGCCACCGCGGTAAAGGTCCTATTAAGAAATTAACGGCATTTCAAGTTCATCGGTGCCCTCCGATTTCAATTCTGAGCACTGGTTCAAAAGATAGAAAACCCGCTCATTCGTTTACTGAATGTACCTGAGATAAATATCCGAAATTAATTCCAGTCACACTGGGCCTAAGAATCAAGTGCCGTTAGAATTGACAGACTCATAAAATTCCAAAGTATTTAAGAAAAAAATTTATCGTGAAATTTCTGGGTCTTTACATTTTTGTCAATCCATATTGGTTTAATCAATTAATTTCTTTAGAAAAGGGATCTTAAAGTATGAAGACCATGAATAATAGGTCACATATTGCAAAGGAGGAAGGCATGAATGCTTCAAAAAAGGAAAACTATACACTAAATGCATAATAGGAACAGTTTGTAGAGCGAATAAGGTTCACAGGAAGGCCTGTGGTTCGTGAAACTAAATTGGTTCCTAGGATGGAATGTAATTGTTGTATATGAGGTGGATAGGTTTAGAGAAGATACTATATGTTGAATGTATTTTCATGGGACAAAACAAGGTTGTGATTGGTTGGAAGAAGAGTTTAGTCACCATAAAAGAAAAAACAGTATGTAGACCATGTAGGGTAGAATGGCTCACAAGATCACAATAGGCGGTGAAGATTTGGTAAGTCTATATTTTTCAGATTATGTAGATATATTGGGATATATATGTAGCAGTAAACCCTTTATTAGATATTTAAATTGAGAGTAGAAATCTGGAAGGAATTTAGTGATGTTCATAAGTGATTCACGGGTAGACAACCATGTAATGGAGGAGAGGTTCACGAATGGAATTTCATAACAGGAGAAGTTGTCTGTAGAGAAATTCTGTGGAATGGTTTCCTAGGGGCACTGAATACATCATATGAAATGATTTTGGTGAATATGGATCATGAAAAATGTTTAGTAGTTGATGAGTTGGTCCGAAAGAGAAGATGTGGTACACAAATGTGGTACGTGGACGTGGTTTGTAGAGGTAGTACATGGATGTTGTTAGCAAACCCCTCAAAATATGTGGTACATTGCAGCACACAAAGGAATAATGCGTGTATGTGGAGGAACATTTCATAATATTACAATGAAGAAAAAAATGAATTAAATCTATAAGAGAAAACAAGACTTCAAAAAAGCATATATCTATAGTTGAGGATGCATTATTTGATGCCAAACCATTAAAGAGAACCTCATGTCGATAAATGGTTTTCAGATTCATCCCAACATTGTGAGAAAGGGGGATTCAATTGATGTGATCCAAGGGATGCAACATAATGCCCCTTAAAACATTTAAAGTAAGTTCACTTATATTTGAGTGGCCTTTTAAATATATTGTAATCCATAACTAGTAATGATTTGTGGAATTTGGTATGACCAAAATCCTCTCGGTGTAAGCTCCTTAGACTATCCCTTACTAGTGAACCATGTAAAATGTTTCTGTGGTCCTTCTCTCTGTGAATAATAATATTACATCACATCACCAACAGAGAGATTCAAAAAGTTTCTACCAATATGGGAACATGATCCATCACTTTAAAAGAAAACGTTTATACCATGATTTACCCCTCCCCTCTCAAGTTGTTCTGGGGTCCTACAAAAAATTCCTCATCATAGCTAAAGTCATAAAGAGCATGGATTTTGAAAATGTATTATATTTTTTTATAATATAAATTATTTCATGGTTCATTTGACATTTCTAGAGATGAAGAAACATATTAGGAAAACCTGTATTAAGTAACATTTATTTTTCATAAACCTATAAAAATTATTTTAAACTACTACATCACTATCTCAAAACCACTTATACCATTCAATTGTCATCAAATTATTTGTTATTGGTATATAATGATCAATATAATGTATTTATATTTTTAATTAATGATTACACATATGTCATAAGGTGATATCTAGATTTATTTTCCCTCAATTTTCTAAAATATTACATGTATTTATAAATGATTATGTTAGATTTAGAAATATGTGGGAATTTAATGTGGTTCTTTATTCATATTGAAATTTATTTTAATGGATTATCCAAATGATATATCTAGGTTATAATATTATGTGTAATTATTAAATTATATATATAATATGGTTACTTAGATACATTCTATAATATTTTTTAATTTGATCATATTTGTTGAGTAAAATGGTGGATATTATTTCATTTGAATAAATTATTTAGAACTATGTTCTTTTATTAAAATGTATTTTTAAAATAAAAATTATTTTTCCCAGTTTGGAGATTTTCATGGATGTTGATTTTTTGAAAATCAAAATGATATTTTTTTCAGAAATTTTTTATATTGTAAAATGAAGGATGTTTGATATTGTTTTTGATAATTAGTGGTGATTAAATTAGATTTTTTTTATTTGAATAAAATTTTTGAGGGAACACATTTGGAGTTCTGTTTAGTTTTTAAATGTTTTTAGTGTGGATTAATAATATATTTCTTGGTAGTTTGTGTATAAATGTAATCTTTTTTATGAGACATATTTCAAAACATATAGTCAAACCTAATTTTAATACCTTTTGGGTGTAGATAAAAGTATGAAAATTATAATTAAATCATGTAATGATCATTTCCGAGAGTTAATTTTAATCTATAATCTCTTTATAAATTAATGATAATGGTGTTAAAGTAGAAGATATGTTTAATTTTAATAGGTTGACCCAGATTATGATGTCTCTAAGAATAATAAGATGTAAATGCAACTATATAGAACTAACTAAGGCATTTCATCTGAAAAATTACCTAAACCTATCATCCACAATCCTAGTGGGAGTTACCATTACCTAGAGTCTATGAACTAGTTCACAAACATCATAGAAAAAACATTGGGAATGATTTATACATCATAAAAAATATATATGTATTTAGTGATGAAAAGGATAAAATTTAACAAACATGACATAAAAAATAAAAAACCAATAAAAATATATATCTCAGTCTATAAATAGAGAATAATTTTTAGAAGATCCTAATATAGTCATGTTATAAAATACAAATGGACAAAAAGGCCGATACACAGGCTGAAACCAATGGAATAGCCTTTTCATTTCCAATGAACCTCATTGTAATCAAAGGTCACCATACAAAAAAACTAGATAAATCAGTAAAGCGATCTCTATGAAGAACATGGTTGATGACCCCAAACCAAACATGCATATTTATAAGATTAAACAATGAAACACAATATTTTTATATACTGCAAACTAAAAAACATTGGTGTTAAATATAAAACCCAATCAGTCACCACCAACAAAATCCTCAAAAACATGATAATATTACCCAAAAAGAATGTTATTTTTAACCAAAAAATTGAATATGTTTTTATATAGAAAACTATAGGGAAAACATATATCAATTTGTTCCATTTTTCATTTATTAATGTAATTGAAAAAATTAGAAATAAACTTGGAACATCATGCCAAAAACCATGATTTAAAAGTCACATTCTTTTAAAAACACATAAAAATCCTTATAACACACCTTTAAATAATTATATAATAATACAACCAAACCCATTATAAAATATTTTTAATGTAAACGAACACCACATTTTACGTTTACATCATTAAATACTATTCAAAATATCACTTTTCAAAATACAATAAATAAAATCCATAATACATGGGAGATAGAGAATATAGAAAAATTACAGCTTAATATTAATGTCACATAAAAAGGAGAAATAAAAAACTATTATATAGGTTCAATGAAATCAATGAAGAAATACGTAAAAATGAGGTAAAGAAGGAATGTCCATAAAATATACGGAATAATATCCAAACAACATAAGAAATTATCCTGGACTCCAATAATAAATACCATAATGGGTGATTATGAACAAATGTTTTCACTACTAGATTTTTTTAGTTCTAATTATTCCCAAAAACCTAAATCTTCCTCTTCATTATTGGGTAGTTCAAAAGAAATCAATGGAAAATTCCAATATTTCTAGAATCCATAGAAGCATCAAGGGTGCTCACCTTTTCTAACTAGGTACTTGTATGAGGAAAAACATACTAAAGTTGATATTTTACTCATATAGTCCACCCACTATATTCCTAGGACTCTGTTGATATAAAAAATATTAGTGAAAAAAAATTCTATTATCAACTCATTTACCAATTTAATGGATTATTATAATACCTAACCTCACATTCTAGTCCATTATATAAAATATATCCTTATATCCATCACCCAATCTCCACATTAAATAATCACTACACATTAAATTGAATAATTACAAGGGGTATAAATGTGGTTTTCATAAATTTCATAAAATCACATAATTATAATATTCCAAATAAATTTTTTCTAAATTATAACAACTTACTAAAAAAAGTACAATATTTAAATCCTATTTCAATCAGCTATTGTAACTATATAAATTTATTTTCAAAAAACCCATTTTAAATATGGACACTATTTAAAACACCATTGAAGAACATAAATGCACCGAATTGTTTTAAAAATAAATTCATATAGTCCAATTAACCATTTTTTAAATAAATAAACATATTTAAAAAAATGAAACACTATAAATTGAAACCATTCAGTGTGGAACACCATTAAAATATATAAAACTCGCAACCCCAATAAAATAGTTTCATTAATTTTGAAAATCCAATTGCAAAATTTTACAATGAGATGCAATGGAATCCCATTCCATAACAAGGGTTACAACCATTTGAAAGTCATTATCAGTACCTCATGGGGAACAAAATTTAAAATTATTTGAAAAGTAATAACTACTTATCACATAAACACAAAATGAAATATAATATAATTTGTTGAAAAAGAAATACCTTCCTTGAATCAATAGAAAACCAGTAAAATATTTTTTTCCTTTAATGGAAACCACCACACCTAGCTACATGAGGTCCATATCAAGGCCAAATAATCAAACATTATAATACTAAAATAACCCTACCATAATTTAATGTGACATTTTATCTATAATTCATGGGAAAACTATAATAAATAATAAATGAGGAAGAAAGAGTTGAATGAGATGAACACAGGGATTATTCCTCAAAACATGATTGAATTCAGTGAGAAGGCCCAATAAAACTTATGTGGGGAATGGATGAAGGGTACTTATCATGACAACCAATAATAATAGATTATGTGGGGGGGGATAAAGATATAGATGGGGTATAATTGGTTTTGGTAAAAGTGGTAAAATAAAATTTTAATGAAATTAGAGAATGGTGAATAGTTTGAAAGGATGGATATCCAAAAATCATGCATAAAATGCACCCCATACTGAACATACTTAGGAAACCCACATGGATTCATATAAAACCACACACAGTTTTCTAATATGTTTGCTAACAATTCCAAATGGATATATAAAATATTAATAACATTAATACATGTCCCACTTGGTTTCCATTACCCATGAAAGCTAATTGTGTTTCTCATGAAAACCTTCAAATGTTTAAATTTCAAAAAATATGAGATTTATTAAAAAAACATATAAAATTATCCATAGTCACATGGTGGGTGTCATAGTTTTCTCCATGTTTTTATTCTATAAGGTATCTATTCAAAGTTGAGGTAAATAGAAACAATATCTGGGATTGTATAGTTGTAATTCCCATGGATGATTTTGAGAATAGATGGACAACCATGATAAAAAGAATCCCCTAGAAAAAGGATAATCCTAAAAAAATGTATAATATCATCAAATTATAACATGAGACTTTTATGATGGTAAAGCCCATGAAAAATTAATATTAGTTATAAGTTAATATAGGTTAAACATAATATTCAATTCCATTTATAACCGATCTAGATTGGTGGAATAATATTAAACAAATAAGAAAAGTGAACATAACCAAAAAACCACTAACTATCAATATAAAAATGTAATTATACTATTTTTACGACAACATATAATCATAATTAATTGGATAAAAATTGAAAGTAAATCAATATTCAAAAAAATCATTCATAAGGACCAAAAAATAACAAGTAATATTTCAAATGATATTAGGAAACAAAAATTGAAAAAATTCCTTGGCATGAAATAAAAAATTTCAAACCCTTGGGATTGTAAACTATATATTAGGCTAACTTATTTCCAAAATCATATCACATTATCCCAATAATATCATGATTAAGAAAATAATCATAGTTTCCACTTAGGTCCAACTATAAAAAAACAATATTATTAGTGACCCAAGAACGTAATCTAGGTTTTTTCCAATCCAAAAAAACCAAAAAACCAAAACCAAGGACTAAACTATGAAAAAAATAATGATCCACCTAAAGAAACAAGGTACCAACGTCGCCAAAAAAACAACCAAAAAATAGATAGAAACTAGATGTAACCTAAAGGGAACACATGGGATAAACATACTCAAACAAAAACTAATCCAAAATCATTGAGAATAAATTTAAATACATGTTATCTTCGAAAATAGACACAAACTAACACAAAAACATGTATTTAATGATAACCACATCATCAATATCAAATTGATCCAAGATTTATTGTACAATAATACTAAAATACAAAATTACTCTAAATTAGATCCCCTTATCCATGTGTCCATGAAAACAAACCCACATCCCTATAAATATGAATCAAAGGCAGAAAAACCTAAATTTCTTGATCTTTATGGTCCCCAAACAAAACCCCTAAATGAAAACTATATTAATTTAGCCCATGATATACCACTAATTGTCAAATATACCAATTTAAAATCTATTAGTATTACATGGACTGTTTAAAACAGAATGGGGGCTATAGTCCCATGGTCATGTAGATAGATGTTAAAGTTCACCACCTAAGAGTCTTACCATAAGAATTATGATACAAGATATACATAAATTGATTCCTCAGAAATCAATATATTCACCAATGGAGGAAAAAAAATTGAATAGGTCCTCATTTAAAACCTTGGTACAACATTATAAAGAGTCCCAAAATGAAACAATGTCCCAATCATATGAATAAAACCACCAAAGAGGAAACTCTTGTGAAAACTATTTTAAAAAACACCTTTATTAAATGAAAAAAAATTCCAACATTAAAATAATTTCAAATCATCAACCTTTTAAATACCCACCATGAGTAAAAAAATCATATAAACACCAAAAGATAGTTTTTAATATCACTAGTTTCGCTTAATATAAGACCCCAACATTTTTAAATTTCTTAATTCTTATTCTAATACTATGAAAACTCATTTGACTTATATTTCATAAGGTATTATTTCAGAAACCATCAGCTTCTTAAAAAACAAATTCCCAATTGAGTATCTCCAAAAAACATGATCCATTGATTATAAAATCAAATACACATAAAAAATCACTTATTAATAACCATTATAATATAAAAACATTAACAATATTTTTAAAACAAAAATAATAAAGACAATATACATCAAAACCAAAAAAACTTGAGATACACTCCAAGAGAGTTTAAATTCCATTGCAAAAAAGACCTCTCCATTTTAAAACCAAATCACCATAATGCTTTAACAATAAGAGAGGAACTCTTAGAATTTAAAATTGAAATCCACCACTTAAATGTCATTTCAAGAAACAAATTGTCATTTTCTAAAAAAAATTACTATTCTCTCATTAGAAATTAAATACATTTCCCCTTGAAATACACCATTCATATACACAAGTCCTATTTCACTTCACACCCCAAATCATATATGTAATGGAATTGAAAAACCACACAAAAAATCTAATACAATAATGATACTATATCATAAGAACCCCTTAACAATTTTCCCTTTACTAATACCACAAATCGAAATCTAATTGTTAAGGGGACCAATCAGGATATATAACTATGATTGATTTTTCCTCAAGGTTGATGCCACATGCCAGTCATTCAGCAATTCCAATGATATATCCAGAATCAAGTTTTTGGTTTCAAAATATTATTTCAGGCCCAATACATGAAACTGACACTAGGATTGCCTTTTTCATATTTATTTAAAAATAGAAAATACAACAATCAAGGAAACTCATCATGTTTCCATAGATATCAATACACCACCATCATAAGCATTAGATCATAACCCCAAAAATCCACCAACTCGAAACTAGAATCAATAATCAATTCCCATGTACCCTTGGAAATATGAGAAATGGAATTGAGTAGATCTCATGAGGCTCTCCACACACATAGCTATTAAGTATCAACATCATTATATCTATACTATTATCTTCCTAAAAATAAGTTAGGACTTATAAAATCTAGGACCCACTGATAACGTAGGAAAAAATATTATTTTTAAGGAACATTCCTACAATACTATCTTGAACTAGAACACAATCAGGTCTACCACTTGAATAGAGGGTTTTTATAATCCCCATGTATAGGAAAGTTATGTCTGGGAATCATCAAACACAAATTGAGAACAATTTTACCCATATAAATAAATATAATAAATGTTTTTAATGAAAATATAAAACTAATCAAACATTATAAGAAAAATAAAAAATCCATCCAATAAATAAAATAGTGTCCAAAATTAATAATCAGTAGAATAAGACCCAAATAAAAATAGGTTATAAAACACAATAATCAAAAAGGGTATATACACATCCTAAAAGAAAATAAAAAACCCCAAACCATTCTATGGAAACTCAATGTGAACCATAGTTAAAATACAGAAGCACACTAGATAAAGTATTCATATCACCTCTAAGAAACACATAATTTCATATCCCTTCACAACTCACCCATCAATAATAATAATGGAATAACTAAATCTAGCTAAATCATGGAACTTATAAAATATTAGAGTGATATATAATACAAAGTAGGTCCCCACCTTTCAAATCTATGAATGAAATTTTAAACTACAACACAAGAACAATAGTTTTAACAGTCATTTAATAATTTATTTTAATATGTTCAACTACAAAGAAAGAATATGTCAACATGTTTGATTTTACTTTTCAAAAACCATGGGAATACCAATAGAAATAAAATTTCCACATCTAGCATAAAACCATTCGTTAGAAACCACAAAGAAGCTCATAGACATAATTTATTATATTACCATTAAAAAAATAGTCTACAGTTTCAAAATAAAATCATTCATTAACATTTATTTTGAATAAAATCCAAAATTTCCTTGGAAAATATATTTTAATACTTAAATAATGAACATTTCAATCCCATGACAAAATAGTTGGAAAAATATAAATTATTAATTTTACTTCTTTTGAAACATTTGAGAAAATACACTTTCATAATATTATAAAGGTAATCCATTATATAGGTAATAAGGATAACATACAAACTAGAACCATGATATCAATTTCACATGTTAAGTATTGACAATCATCCAATATAGAAGTGAAAAGAAATGATATAAGAAATAAGTGATGCAAACATATTAATTAAGGATACTCTATAAGTGATATTGAATAGTATTATAGAATTGTAAGTAATTACTTAGTACTATAGTAATATATTTATGGACTGTTGATAAGGAACCTTGGTTAGAACTATTGACCCTATCAATCCATGTAGTCCTGTAGAACTATCCAGGATTCATCATGTCCTTCTAGCATTAAATACTTCATTAGGAAATTACAACACATCTAGGGGACCTAAAATCATCATGTTGACTTTGTTGTTCTAACAAGTACCCAAATACAGGGAAAGAACCCTGAAATTGGGATTAAAAACATTAGGTCACACCCAATATTCCTACGACTTTCATGACATTAAAAAAAGAATTATACAAAAAAACATGATCAACAGAGGTATGAATTAAAAAAAATATAAATAAACATCACCTAACCTTTAACACACTCAAATGAAATATCTCCTTTGATAGATCATCAAAATTCTAAAAACATAAAGAACCACCTATTAATGGTAATACTTTCATGATGAAGAATTGTTTTTCCCATATCCCACAAAAATCATTATTATAAGGTGGTAAATGGGCCTCATAAACATGATATTTAGATTATATAAAAACTCACACAATTTCAATAATGTTTAATTTACTCGAGAACCTAAATTGATAATGAATATCTTCAAATATGTTTTAAAATCCACAATCTCTACCCTAGAAAGATAAAAGTTCATCAAAATGTATCACAATATAATTTACATGGTCCAAAACAATTTTTTATTATAGAAAGTATTTTAAAAATATTAAATCACTTAATTGGAAACTATTCATTGTAAACACCCTTGACATTTCAAACTAATTTCTACCACCACATTAAGCATATTAACACCATTTAATGTAATCTGGGAATGTTTTTCAAACACAAGGACCAAGATTCCAATCCACTAAAAGGGTTAATACCATAGTGAATTAAATATTATTACCTCATGGGAAAAAATATACATATTTTAAATAAAAATCATTTTGGATCACTCAAGATACCATGGTACAATGATATAAAATAATAATAATGAAAATCCAAACTTCAGAAAAATAGAAATATGTAAAAATTAGAATGCTTTGATGGAGAACACCCATAAAATACATATATAGTTTTTATAATGTATGAAAATAAAAAAAATACAAATAATAAAGTCACACAAAACAAAATTTTAGGAATCATGGATTCTAGGGTACGTGGGAGAATCTAAACCAATAAATTAAGAGGAATGGGAATGGAATGAGAATAAATAATGTAGAATACCTTGAAATTCATTAGAATAAATGGAAACAGACCATTAAAATGAGAGGGAAGAATATATAAATCTCTCTTAATATGAATTGAAACCCAAATAAAACCAAGGGTGATGGAGGATGGGTTTAAAATTTTGGATATAAAAGTAAAAACTTTTATATTTAATGAAAATTTTGAATTCTTAATATTTTGGACGCATGATTTTCAAAATATATACCTCTTACTACACACAATAGAGAACCCCACATGTGTTCCTCTAAGAACCCACATGGTTTGAATAGTTATTCATTAGTCATTCCTGATGAAAATATCAATCGGGAAACACAACTACATTATATTTTTTTGATTTCCCCTAACCATGATGGCTATGTGTATTTACATGGAAATTCCAAAAAATATTATATTTTGAAGCAAGAGAAATCCCAAACAATGATACAACACTTAGTAATATAATTTTACATAAAATAAACTCTATAATTACATAGAGGGTGTCATTGTTCTCCTCAAAAATCCACATTCTGTCCTTAGTTTGTTTTAATTCAATGTAAAGGATAACTAAAACAAATACTATGGATGAATAGAATGAATTCCAAAGGAAAATATTAATATAATAAGGATCACTAAGCTAAAATTCCCCCTCAAGGAACAGAAAATCGTTGATCACGATGCATCATCTAGAAAAAATATTATAAAACAATTAGTGTTGATCCATGACCATCCATCAAGATCTCTAAGTAGTATATTTCCTATCATAGCCCCATACAGTTTATAATTCATCTAGAATAGTTGAAAAACAAGAAAAATATTATATATGAATATAGGGATAAGCTTCCTTAAACTCAAAATATTTTATAAGGAATTTCAAGATTCATATAGCCACAACCATCCATAGTTAATATACACAAGAAAAACAAGAAATAATTGTTTTAAACTATAGTCTTTTGGACCAGTATACTATATAAAAATACTCATGATATTTCAATTGATCATTGAGTGAAACAACTGAAAACAAGCCTCATCTAAAAAATAAAATATTACTACCCTAATTTCATGAAATAAATATATGGTTAAATTTTATCCAAGATTATATAGTACTATCTCATGGTGATCCCAAAGGAAAATCCAACCTGAAGCCTCTAAAGGTTCAATAATATAAAAACCACACTCACAGTTTCAAATGCCAAAACCCAAGGTTTTCTTATTTTCAATCTGGTTAAGAATCAACCAAACCAGTGCCTTCACTATGAAACTAAAATAAAGATCCCCAAAATTAAATTAAGAACCAATATCCTCAAAAAAAATTCTTAAATTGATCAACCAGAAGAAACCCATAAAGAACACTAAGCATGAATTTCCTCAAAACACATCTTCTCTAAACTCACTGGGAATAAATCCAAAAATTATTTACAATTAAAAAGAGATGCATCCAAAAACAAAATGGATAAAGTAAACGATAAACGACAAATCAATTTGAAATTCCTAAAATCATGAATGAACAAAAAATAATAGTCAACCCAAACTAGATACCCCATCTAAGTCTCGGAGAAATTGGCCCTCATTGGTCTAATCACCAATCCTTGTCTCACATGCCTAAACCACATGAACTAAAGTCTCCCCAACCCAAATCACTAAACAACCACTACATTATATAAGTCCATTAAACACAAATAAGAGGAAGAAACAACACATACATCACCATTAAAACATATAAGGTATTAAAAACTAGAATATAAAAGTATAATGAAGTAATGGTACTCTTCCTTTACACTAGACTATCTAGGAGAGTTACACTAGGTAATAAGAGACATGGGTTAACGAAATTAATGCCTCTTAAATCAAATTATTTTCCAAATAAAATAATCACATTAAATATTTATTGATTTAAAAACCATGACCCCCTTAACAAAAAGTTGGAAATAAAATAAGGGACCATTCCAAACAACGAAACCAGAAAAGATGAAACATGTTTTAAAAAATAATAATAAATACAAAATCCTTTTTTAATTTAAAAAATTATATACTTTTAATTACTTCCAAATCATCTACAATTGAAATACACGCCAATGGGAATAACACAAAAAAAACTCCAAAATCTATATTGATGAATCACTAATGTACCTTAAAATAAAAAATAATTCCTTTTATAATTTATCAGTCATTTTTTAAAACTGTGAAATCCTATTCCAATACTATTTCATATGTAATTATTTCTGAAACCATTGGCTTCTTTAAAAACAATAGCCAACAACTGGGTAAAAATCATGATGGGCTCTTGATTAAAAATCAATTTCGATGAAGACAAACATTTTAATAATCTATTTTCATTTCAAAACAATTCCAACTAGTTTAAAAAATATCACCAACCATGTTTTGAATTTTAATCTATGAAATCATTAGATACACCCAATAGATTACAAAATTCATTTTCAAAAAAATACCACAAATTATCAAAATGGGACTCCCTTCAGATTGAATGATAAAAACATTCAATATATTAAAATGAGATCTACCCTATCCAAAAATAGCATGAAACCAAATATCATTTATGAAAAATCCTTGTTGCCACGTTTTAATATAAAATATTTTCTATAGTTAAATGCAATTTTCTGACACCAAAATACAATTTCACATCACATGCCAATTCACATTATAATTTTAATAACATGTGACTCCTCCAAAATCCAACCCAATAATTATAATATTTATTAGGAAAAACCATTTCCCTTTTATCATTTCCTAAACCACACATATAAATCCTATTATCAAAGGGTCTAAATAAAAAATTCATCAATGATTCAAAACATAAATTCATTTTGTTTGTACGACTATTTGAATTTTAGGGAAGAACTATAAATTTTAAGTGGTTGAGGGAATTGTTTTTTAACAGTGTTTCAGGTAAAATTAATAGTAGTTACACAACTAAAATACAAGGTTGGAGATTTGGAATGATTTAAAAAGTTTTCCCAATGGAGTTATATGGGTGAGTTAGGGGTTTAAGAAATGAAACTAGGGCTGCAACCTGATGATGTTTCATAACCATATATCTAGTATCCATGACGGTGACACTGTAAAGGAACAAGGATCCCTAGTGAGCTAGTGGAGGAAATTTTATTCCCGACAGTATCTAAGATATTTTTTTAAAATGTGTGAAAAGGGAATATTAAACCCTTTACCTTTTAAACTACTTGGATTATCCTCCTCCTCATATTTACAGTAGACATGACCATGCCCTATATTCTTCCCCTTTCTAATCATGATAAATTTCACTTATTATTTATTTAAATCTATTTATGTTTGATGATATAAGAATTATAAGGTAATGATACTTATAATATCAACAATTTTCTTAGACTATATTATAATCTAAGTATCTATTTGATCTTATGTACAATATTCCCAATTTTCATATTATTTCATTAGTTTCATAATATTACCTTATTTAGGAAGAATCAATGTCTAATAATATATTAATATAATATCCTAAGACAATGGTAGATGTTCTTTATGACAAACCCATTATCTCTCTTCATTTTCCAGGAATTGAGTTGGTATGGTCATTTATTATTCAACATGTATTGACCAAACATATATTGAATTATATAATTTTGGATTTTCAAAAATAAAACCTGGATCTAAAATATATATGTCCCAATAAAGGTGGTTCCTTGTACAATTCATTTGGTGTTAATTTATCCTATAAGTGATTAAACTATATGTTCAGTCTTATTATGAATAAAATGGTGGGATTAATTTAGTATCAATTTTATGACCTTAGTTAAGGAACTGGTATATAAAACAATAACTGAAAAATAAAATTTTACAATACATGATGATCAGGGAATTGAAATTAAAACACTATGATAGTTTCTTTTGAAATTAAGTGAATGGTATTTTTATATTATTAAAATTAATTGGTAAATTATATTTCATAATTATGTGATGGAAGGTGAAATTGGTAAATCATTTGGTTAATGGGAATTGGTACCCTATGTCTAGTAAATCATAAAACCATTTATATTAAAAAGTGTTGTTTTAAAAATGGATTGGTTTGAAAAATGATTAATTTTGTTTTATAAGTTATTTGGGGATGAAAATGTGATATAGTGATTATAATATATAATGGTATTTCTAAATCTCAATTAATTAATAGTGATGTATTATTTAATGTGATGAAATTTAATTTTTTTCATTCCATATAGTAATGATGAAATGTGCATGTTATTCTTTAAAATAATATGTGACTTCTTGTAGTGGTGCTCGATAAAAATGCGGTGAACCTGGCCCCAAGTGTATTTTACATACATGATTGACCATGGGTGAATCGTTACCCCATGTGGATTTGTATGGGCCTCAATGATGGGTATATTATTATTGGGTTTCAGTTCTTTAACAAGGGATGGGTTTATTACCTCTGATGGTATATTGGTTATACATTTCAATGAAACATGATCAAAGATACCATGAATCTGGAAAAAGATGGTTTATATCATTCCCTAGTGTCCTCATGAAGCTCAAGCTTGGGGGGGTTCTCTTACATTTAAATTTAAATGGTTTAAAAGGTTTATTTGATGTTTCTTATCTTGATCATCCCAACATTAATTTTTTACAAAAAATCTTATTTTAGGTGACTCATTTATGGGGATATATTGAGTGGTAATATCACCATGATCTGCCCCCATGTATTTTGTGTACATAAGAAGATATAATTATCTAGATTGAAGTAACTGGGTAAGAAAATGGACGGATCATGGGTATTTTATTAGAATTCTAGAGAAGATAAAGGGGGGAGGTGTTGGGCTATAGTCATGTCTAGTTATGGATTAGATCATATTGAACTGCTTATTTATTTTCATTTTTATATTTTAAATATAACACCCATATATTATATCTATTATGGAATGAATGGAATACTCCACTTGAGGTGACCAGGAAAAATGTACATATATATTAAATAATTTTAGATAAATTTAAATTCATAATAGAACTATACACACCCATAATAATAAAAGTATTGAGTATTTTAAGACTAGATGTCACGACCTGTCCTTGGGGCTCATGCCGTGACTACCCCAAGCCTACCTTCTATAGGCCAGGGGCTTGCGACTAGCACCAAAGGCGTAAATCCCGATAACTGGGAAGGCATTGCCTTTATAAATGTAAACTAACCACCACATAGTACAAGAGGAAGTAAAACACTAAGTACAAAAGAAAGTGCTGAAAATTAAATGGCCCAGAATACAAACCCAACTGAAAGGTACAACTACAACTGAAAGGATGTACAACGGAAAAGACAAACAGCTGGAAGAAAGAAAGCAGCTCCTGGGTCATCCTCCTCAGATCCTACCGGAAGGGTAGTTACAGATAGCACAGCTCTTGGATCATCCACCACGGATCGTACCTGAAGGGTAGTTATAGATAGCGCAACTCCTCAATGCTCTTGCCCATCAACCGCCTCTGAGTGTCGTCTCGCCGTGAAGTCCACCCCCAGATACTGACTCGTCGTGTGGCCCACCTCCGGGTATTGTCCAGTCCTCAAACAGTCGTCCTCCGTCAGCACTGTCTGTCGTCTGCAACCAACACAACGAGGTGCGGGCATTGCCCGTGCAGGGGTGAGTATAATGATACTCTGTAGGGACCCCGAAACCCTCAAGGTCTCACTAAATCCAACAAGGATAACCACAAAGAAGATCTCAACAAATAACCTCTACTTAGGTATATGCCCATACATATACCTAAGTTATCAAGTAACCAATCTCAATCATGAGGAAACACAAAGATTATGAAATCAATGGATAACCACTACCCTGGTATATGCCCATTCATATACCTAAGTTATCAAGTGACCCATCTAAATCATGGGGAAACACAAAGGTCGTAGACTCATCTCAAACCAGGATTTTCATTATTGAAACAATAACTGCTAAAGAGCCTCGTCTCTAGAGTGTACAGTGGTCCTGTCACGACTCCGAGGTACTGCTCACTATCCTATGACTGCTGAGGTACTCCTCCTGTCGAGTACCGCGGGTCTGCCACCCAAACACAGTAGTGCTTCCCGCCGGGGTATGCCACCCAAACACAGTAGTGCACACCCCCTAATATCCTGCAGAGGTACTCTCCGGAAAAGTACCGCAGGTCTGCACTGTCACACAAGTAGTGCTCCGTCCGCCATGGGTCTGCACCCAAACAAAGTAGTGCTCCGTCCACTGGGCTTGTCGACTCACTCCAAGTCAAGTCGGTCAAGCAGTCGTCAGGTCTCAGTCGGCTACACGGTCCCCGTACTCCGCACACTCATCTCTGGTAGGGTCCGCTCCATGAGCTACATGTTGATACTCCAAGTATCTCAATGTCCCACGAAGAAGTATCTCAAAGAACCGCCTCGTCATAGGGGTCTCAATGCAACAGATGACATGTCAATCGGATGCCCGGTCCGTGAGTTATTAGCTTTTTCGTCCCAAGGGCCCGGTTGGTTTCGTGTGCGAACCATCCCGACCATATCTCAACTGTATCCCGAACTCTCATAGGGTATACTCAAAGGAACCGTTTCTCCATAAGATCACCAAAGCCGCTGACGGTTCGTCAAACGGACGTCCAGTCTGAAAGTTATCAGCTTTTCCGTTCCAGGGGCCCGGTTGGATTTCAGGAACAATCCAACCCGGCCACAATCCAACTGCATCCAAAACTCAATCGGAGTATGTCAAAAGTTCCATCTCATCAAGAGGAAACTAAAAAGTTGACGGCACGTCAATCGGACGTCCGAAGCTCGAGATATAAGCGTTTCCGCTCCGAGGGCCCTGTTGGTTTCGTGTTCGAACCAACCCGGCCATACCCAAAGTTCTCCGAAACCCAGAGTGTAATATACCAAAACGACCGTCTCGATCAAAGGATCTCTAAGAAACTGACGGTGCGTCAATCGGAGGTCCATAGCCCATGATATGAGCGTTTGAATGGAAACTTTCTGAAAATAGGGGGTTCGGGTCCGGTCCGACCCGGCCTGAGACCCCCTGTGTCGGCCCGAACCGGGTCGACCCGAACTTGGTCCGGGTCTGGCCCGTTTGGGCACGGCCCGACCCGGCCTAGGAGGGGCCTGGCTCGGCCTGGGCGGCCCGGTTGGTTGGTCCGCCGCGCTGGCGTGGCCGCGGCACCCGCGGGGTCAACGGGTGCGGGGGTTACAAACCCCCATGGTCAATATATCCGGCGCGGCTTTAAGCCGCGCCGCTCGGCCTCCAGAACAGCTAAGCCGTTCCGGTTCGGCCCACTGCCTGGGTCAGCCGTGGCGGTTCCGTTCCGGCGGCGCGCCACCGCTGCCTACCGCGGACCATCGGACTCACTCCGGTGGTCCGTTTCGCATCCCATCTTCTCCAACAGTCCTCCTGGGACCCGAACATCACTTCGGAGACTTAAAATCGCCTCTGCGGCCCGTTCCAACATTGCCCGTCAATCCGCACGTCACATAACAAATCGCGCCGTCTTCGTGGTTTTCTGGCGCGGCGCAACGACGTCGCGCTTCTTCGTCGTGATTCTCTAAATTCCTGCACGGTGCGATGTCACTGCACTGCTTCCATTTCAAGCCACGTAGATAACCATAAAAATAAAAAAGGGGAGGAGGTTCGGCCGTGTTTGTGCGGCCCTACCTCCTCCGTTATTTTGATAATAGTTGACCGTTAATATCGATGAACGTCTAAAATTATTCACGACATAAAAACCAAACCCCTACCTTTCAAAGATGTCACACGTCGTCGAGCCGCAGAAGAGGCAAGCGCCACAACGATCGGACGTCGCAGAAGATCGATGCTGATTCTGTTGACGTAGGAGGGTGAGTCGTCGTCAATGGCGACGTTCCCCGCGGCGGTGTCTCCTCCCTTGACGCGGAGGAAGAAGAGGAGAAGGCACGTCGTCAGTGATCGCCCGATGAAGAATGCGGCGGCTCGCTTCCTTCGACGTGGAGAGATGGTGCAAGATGAGATGACGTTCTTCGTCGAAGCTTCGGTGTTCTTCACGTTCTTCAACAAAGGAGATGAAGCATTATTCTTCGGAGGAGGAAGCTCTTAAAAACTCAAATGCTCTCTTACCTTCCTCTTAACACAACAATTCTAACCAAAATAAAATAAGGGTCCACGTTATTTTATTTACCCATTCCATGCATTCAAAAATACAAATTCAAAACCAACATACTTAATTAATTGATCTTGATTTGTCAAATTAATTAATGTTTAGGTGGCATGAATTAAAGTGGGAGGTGAGGAGGAGAGGAGTCACTTAAGTTAAAGTGGAGTTACAAAATTAAAGTGGGAGGTGAGTTATGGGAGTTCAAGGGGGTTATGGGAAGATCAAGGGGGGTTAGGTTCTCGTGTGGGCCCCACCACCCTCTTAACCTCTCATGGGTAGTTCCCTAACTTCCACTCAAAGGATATAACCACTTTTAAAGAAATAAAATTGTAGCTCAATTTTATTTTTACTTTCCACAATTTTTAACATCTCCTCCCGAGAAAACGCAACCCCAGAAAAGGTGATCATAAGCAATTACTAGCGCTGCGATTCCATCGGTGCCATAGGAATTCGATTCTGAGCACCGGTTCAAAAGTTAGAAAAACCCGCTCGTTTGTTCACTGAATGTACCCGAGCCTATCTTCGAAAATTAATTCCTCGCACACCGGGCCTCGGAATCAAGTGCCGTCAAAAACTGTGTTCTTGTAGAATTCCAAAGAAATTTAAGAAAAAATATTCCTTTAAATTTCCGGGTCTTTACATTACTCCCACCTCAGGGATTTACATCCCCGTAAAGCTATAACACAAACTAGGGATACAAAAGCGGTACTGAGCACGTATCTGAGCCTTCTGCTCCCATGTGCTCACCTGGAGGTTCCCGTACTGCCAGTGAATGCGCACCCGAGGAATCGACCATCCTCATAGGATCCGCTCCTGTCGATCCTCGATCCCCACTGGATCTTCCGTGAAAGTCACCCCATCGCCAAAGTCCAGCTTCCCATGGTCGATGATATGTGTAGGATCACGTACGTATCTCCTCAGTTGAGATATGTGGAAGTCGTCGTGCACCTGGTGCAAATGATGTTGAAGGGTCAAGTGGTAAACTACCTCGCCTACCCAGCAGAGGACCTAGAATGGTCCGTTGAACCTTAGAGATAACTTGTCGCCTCGACCACATCTCCGTAAACCTCATCAAGGTGAGACCCGTATAAGGACGTGATCGTCATCCTCAAACTATAGAGGTCTCCAATTCCTGTTAGAGCAGAAACTCAAAACGACTACTGTCACGAGGGTAAGGTTGATCGACTCAAGAGTGATCGGTCGCACCCTCCTGTGCATGAGTTTATCCTGTGCTGCCTGGGGTTTACTTTTCGCTGACCAAGGGAAACCCATCCTGACGTCGTAGTTAAACCACAACCTTTTTTACTAATTCCGTCAATTTGTGTATGAACTGTGGTTGCCCAGTCCATAGTCAAACCAACTTCGTAAGGCCACGACGCTGCCACCAAAAGATTCCAACCGAAACTCTTGCCTCAAGGGTCTGACCACACTGTCAGTGTAAGTGTGATTATCAAATCTTCTCCCAAGGTATATCCAGAAGTGAGGGTCAAGTCTACGGCTTAATAGAAACTCTAGGTCTGGGACAAGATTTGTGGAAGGAAGGAATGATTTGTATCAACATGTATTACTATGGCAGCTATTAGTGGACACAGACTATCCCTTGAATCATTCTTAGAGCCATCGGGTCACTCTCCCTGACCGCACATATCTACCCTCTTCCCCTTCCCTCCAGCTCCCTGAGCCTGGAGGGGAAAACTAAGGCGGGTGGTTGTAGCCTGTTAAAACATACACCACCACATGCTGCTCCCCTAGCTCTGCCTCTACGTCTGCTGCTTCGCATACTCATCTCCCCTTTAAGCTTCCTCTTCTTGAAACATTTAACACGCCCGAGTCTCTAAGACTGGTGTCGGTTTCCTGTTTCTTACTGCACTGTGCAGTCTTCATCCGCTCCTGGATGATCTGCACCTTCAATGCCTTCGATCTGAAAGAGCTGCTAAAATTTCTCCTTTGCCAAAAAGAGAAACTCGGTCTCATCCCCTGGATGACCCACGCCCATCGCCTAATACAGTAAATCCGGACATGAATGATGTATTCATTCCATGGATGACGTCGTAAGGCCTCGAAATTACTACAAAGATATCCAACTGTCACTCTCAACTCCAAGGGTCGATTCACACCGTCGGCATCAGTGTGAGTTCACTGGGTGTCCTCTAGTAGAAATATCGAATATGAGGGTCAAGTCAACAGTTTTAACCAGGACCATTCGGTATCAATCAAACAAAAGGACAGGAAAGAAAACATCACAAAGTTAAGTGTATTTTTATTATTGCAGCTCTTAGTACAAAGACACAAATACAACAACAATATGGAACTAGAAGTACAAGGGACGTATCCACCAGTTCTTCCCCTGTCCACCTGCACCCGGATCACTACTGCCCTGTCCACTACTCAGCTGTTGCTCAACCACCCGCCGCTGCTTCTGCATCAGTGGCTCCTATAAATCCTGTGGATCAACTGTGTGGGGGGTCGGACAGTCACGTGCTAGGTGACCCTTCCTACCGCATTAATAACACTTCCTTCTCCTCGTACGGCTGGCTCTGGTCCTCTTGGACCTCCGAATCATCTGCTTACTTCCCACAGATAACTCGGCTACTGATCAAAAATCATGCGGCAAAGTCAGCAACTCCTGTACACGCTCGGGGTGTAGAGATACTGGCACAAACTCCACCCTGAAGAAGGTCTCGAAGTCTTCCCATGTGAAGGTCATCCCATCGCAAAACTGGAACAAGTGGCTCCACCACCTGTCTACTGCTTCCTGAAGAAGGTTGGCCGCAAAGATCACCATGAAGTCTGCTGGCGTCCCCACTGGCCTGAAGATTCTCACCACAGTCTCCATCCAATCCTCTGCCGCCTGCAGGTCCGTCTCTCCCCGGAACCTGGGTGGCCTCTGGCGCTGGAACTCATGAAGCGTTCTCAAGTGGCGTCCATCGCCTACTACTGGGGCTGGTGGCGTCGGTGGCCCAACGTATGGTAGTACTACTGGGGCCTCCGCTGGTGCCTCAACTACAGGAGGGCCCCGTACCGAAGCCTCGTCGCTCGGTAGGCTCTCAGTATGCACATCCCTCTGGGCTCTAGCTGGTCATCCGTAAAAAGGCATCCTAAAAGAAACAACGTGACATGGTCAAACTATTATACCTGGTGAGATGACCTGGTTTGAGGTGACATTTAAAAACTTCTGGAAACACACACGCAATCAGTGTTTTCGTGCACAATGTCGGAAATCCGTTGTCAGTGTCCTAGTGTATGGATACGTCGGCCGCCCGCACCAACACTGGACTCCCTGGACTGGAGACCACACTCGTTACACTTAACACTATTTCTTCACAGAAATAAAATATCAGAGTTTTATGTTCTGCGGTAGAACCGACTCCTATGATACCAATTTGTCACGGCCCATCCTCGGGGCCCATGCCGTGACTACCCCAAGCTCGCCTTACATAGGAAAGGGGCTAGAGACTAGCACCAAAGGCGTAAAAACTGATAACTGGGAAGGCATTGCCTTTATAAAAGTAAATTAAACACCACAGAGTACAAGTGGAAGTAAAACACTAAGTACAAAAGAAAGTGCTGAAATGTAAATGGGCCAGAATACAAACCCAACTGAAAGGTACAACAACAACTGAAAGGAAGTACAATGGAAAACACAAATAGCTGGAAGAAAGGAAGCAGCTCCTGGGTCGTCCTCCTCAGATCCTACATGAAGGGTAGGTACAGATAGCGCAACTCCTGGATCGTCCACCACAGATCCTACCTGAAGGGTAGGTACAGATAGTGCAAATCCTCAATTCTCTCGCCTGTCAACCCCTCCGAGTGTCGTCTCGCCGTGAATTCCAACCCCAGATACTGACTCGTCGTGTGGTCCACCTCTGGGTATCGTCCAGTCCTCGAACACTCTGCCTCCATCAGCACTGCCCGTCGTCTGCAACCAACACAACGAGGTGCGGGCGTAGCCCGTGCAGGGGTGAGTATAACGATACTCAATAGAGACCCCGAGACCCTCATGGTCTCACTAAATCCAACAAGGATAACCACAAAGAAGATCTCAACAGATAACCTCTACTTATGTATATGCCCATACATATACCTAAGTTATCAAGTAACCCATCTCAATCATGAGGAAACACAAATATGATGAAATCAACAGATAACCACTACCCAGGTATATGCCCATACATATACCTAAGTTATCAAGTGACCCATCTCAATCATGAGTAAACACAAAGGTCATAGACTCATCTCAAACCGGGATTTTCATTATCGAAACCGTAAATGCTGAAGAACCACATCCCTGGAGTGTACAGTGGTCCTGCCACGACTCCGAGGTACTACTCACTAACCTAAGACTGCTGAGGTAATCCTCCTGTCGAGTACCGCGGGTTAGACACCCAAACACAGTAGTGCTTCCCACCGGGGTATGCCTTTATCACGACCCGACCCTACCCGGGCTCGAGCCGCAACTACCCCAAGCCCGCCTCCATAGGCCAGGGGCTGGCGACCAGTGCCGAAGGCACAACAACTCGGGAAGGCCTTTGCCTAAGTACCTGTACACACACCCGCAGCATACTCAAAGCAACAGTGCAGAGTAAATGAAAAGGCAAGCAAAGAAAAGGGCAACTGCTATATAAATATCACAAATGTGCATCGACCTCTAAACAGTACAAGTAAAGTGCTGAAAGGGAAAGATTGGCAAAACACGCGCACAACCAGAAAAGTGACACAACCCGACAATAGGTAAAAAGAACAAACAGCTGACGTGTCTCCCACCTGGAACCCGGCTAGGACCACCGAACACGGTCCAAGCTCCCGAACTCCTATTCTCCACTGAAGTCACGACCAACCTGTCCATCGTCTGCAAGGATACACCAAGTGCGGGTAAAGCCCAATGAGGGGTGAGTATAAAAATACTCAGTAGGATACCCCGAAGGCTCGAGGGAGCTACAAAGGAGGTACCAATGGGTGAGAAGTAGAGCGAACAGGGAAAAGTAAAGGAGCACAATAGAGAGGGAAATAAGGAGTACAGTAAAGATTCCAAATCAACCCAACAAGAGAAAATAATGTAGAATCGTCCAAACACAAGGAGCTGGAAACGGTGAGAAGATGAAATTCTCGTCGAGTATTGGATACCTATAGTAGGAGAGTAGACTCGTCCAAAAACGAGAAGCTAGACACAAAAAGTAGGTGGCATACCCCATGAGTCTTCGCCTCTCCCGGATGGAGAGTAACCAAACCCAAGAAGTGGGTATTAGAACAAGGTATATACCAGTCCATATGCTCAAACAAGAATCCCAAAGAAGATCATAAGGGGATATCCATCCCGTAGCTCAGCCCAAGAAAGAGTAGCCAACATTTCTAGAAGTAACACCATCAATGCCCAACATCCCGCACGTCTGCCCCGAACCACAAGCCAAGGGGCTCAATCACCACACCTCAACACTATCCGTGTTGGGAGGCACTGACTCACCCGTATGGTTTCAGGTCGTGTCATAAGGACGCGTCTCGGTGGGGGAAAGCGCTCCTCATACATGAGAGTTCTTGGGGAACGTCAACCACAACTCGTCACTTCCCCATAGTCGAGAGGTCTGCTCAAAGTCGACAGGCGACCCCCTGCCCAGCCCTGCTGGAGGATCCCTAGAAGTCAACGGGTTCCCACTACAGGGATACCCGGAAAGTCGATGGGTGCCACACTACCCAATCCTGTAATAGGATAATCCACTAGAGGGGGACCCGACTAAAGTCGGCGACGGGACCACTACCCAGCCTAGCTGGAGGTAACCCGGCATCGGGGACCACTGCCCAGCCCAGCTTGAGGTAAGCCCGACATTGGGGACCAGTTCACAGCCCTGCTAGAGGTTAGCCCGACATCGAGGACCACTGCCCAGCCCCGCTGGAGGAAAGCCCGGCATCGGGGACCACTGCCCAGCCCTGGTGGAGGTAAGCCCGGCATCGGGGACCACTGCCCAGCCCAGCTGGAGGTAAGCCTGGAACTGCTCTGGCCATCCCTGCTGGATGGTACTACTCAGTGAACACCGTTGTACTGGCCATCCCTGCTGGATGGTAACCCACTAGCGAGCCCTGCTCGAAACAACCTCAGCCCTGCTGGTAAAAACCTCAGCCCTGCTGGTAACAACCTCCTGGGTAGAGGATCGGTGCCCGTGTAAAGTGTTGGTCACACCAAAACCATAATAACTCTACCAGGGAACACAGAGCAATGGGAGAAACTCCCCAGACCTCACAAGGTGATCCCGCTCCAATCCGCTGAGTCACTGCCGAAGCGGACTGAGAAAACTCACCCTAGAAAGTGGGGAAAACACCCACACTGTACGAACACCCATAGTCACAGACAGTGTCGCAGTCCGGTGAAAGGGCATGGTACTGAAACCCCCCATACCTGAAGAAACAATGGAAACAAACCATCTCTGTCGGCCAAACCATCGAGAAGAGGACCAGGGGAAAACCACTCTACCCTGCTGGTCAAACAAAAGAGCACCAGGCTAGGGGAAACTCCACCCTACTGGTCAAACAAATGAGCACAAAGCCAGGGGAAAACTCCACCCTACTGGTTAATCGAATGAGCATAGAGGGACCCTCTACGTCGCAATAGGTCAAAGTACGTAAAGCAGAACAATGCACGCACATGGGGACCACACGATGTGTGGCCCAAAGTCAACCCCTACCGAGCGCAAAAACATTCTCAGGTACAAACAACCACATGTACCTCCAAGCGTTCTCGTATACTCCTAGAGTATACCACATTACAAAGGCATAAATCCTGATAACTAGGAAGGCATTTCCTTTATAAAAGTAAACTAAACACCCCAGAGTACAAGAAGAAGTCAAACACTAAGTACAAAAGAAAGTTCTGAATGGTAAATGGGCTAGAATACAAACCCAACTTAAAGGTACAACTACAACTAAAAGGAAGTACAACGGAAAAGACAAACAGCTGGAAGAAAGGAAGCAACTCCTGGGTCATCCTCCTCGGATCCTACCTGAAGGGTAGGTACAGATAGCGCAGCTCCTGGATCATCCACCATGGATCCTATCTAAAGGGTAGGTATAGATAGTGCATCTCCTCAATGCTCTCTCCCGTCAACCCCATCCGAGTGTCATCTCGCCGTGAAGTCCACCCCTGGATACTGACTCATCGTGTGTTCCACCACCGGGTATCGTCCAGTACTCGAACACTCGGCCTCCGTCAGCACTGCCCGTCGTCTGCAACCAACACAACAAGGTGCGGGCATAGCCCGTGTAGGGGTGAGTATAACGATACTTAGTAGGGACCCTGAGACCCTCAAGGTCTCACTATACCCAACAAGGATAACCACAAAGAATATCTCAATATATTACCTCTACTTAGGTATATGCCCATACATATACCTAAGTTATCAAGTATCCCATCTCAATCATGAGAAACACAACGATTTTGAAATCAACAGATAAACACTACCCAGGTATATTCCCATACATATACCTAAGTTATGAAGTGACCCATCTCAATCATGAGGAAACACAAAGGTCATAGACTCAGTTCAAACCAGAGTTTTCATTATCGAAACCGCAACTGCTGAAGAGCCCCATCTTGGGAGTGTACAGTGGTCCTATCATGACTCCGAGGTACTTCTCAATAACCTAATACTGCTGAGGTACTCCTCCTGTCGAGTACCACGAGTCAGCCACCCTAACACAATAGTGCTTCCCGTCGGGGTATGCCACCCAAACATAGTAGTGCACACCCCCTAATAGCCTGCAGAGGTACTCTCTGGACGAGTACCGCGGGTCTGCACTGTCACACAGGTAGTGCTCCGTCCGCCATGGGTCTGAACCCAAACAATTTAGTGCTTCATCCACTAGGCTAGTCGACTCACTCCAAGTCGAGTCGGTCAAACAGTCGTAAGGTCTCAGTCGGCTACACAGTCTCTGTACTCCGCACTCTCATCTTTGGGAGGGTCCGCTCGACGAGCTATTGGTTGATACTCCAAGTATCTCAAAGTCCCACTACGATGTATCTCAAAGGACCGCCTCATCATAGGGATCTCAATGCAATAGACAGTGCGTCAATCGGACGCCCGGTCCGTGAGTTATTAGTCTTTTCGTCCCAGGGGTTCGGGTTGGTTTCGTGTGTGAACCAACCCGGCCATATCTCAACCGTACCCTGAAATCTCATAGGGTATACTCAAAGGGACCGTTTCTCAACATGATCACCAACTCCGCTGACGGTTCGTCAAACAGACGTCCAGTCTGAAAGTTATTAGCTTTTCCGTTCTAAGGGCCCGGTTGGATTTCGGGTACAATCCAAACCGGCCACCATCCAACTGAATCCAAAACTCAAGCAGAGTATGTCAAAAGTTCCGTCTCATCAAGAGGAAACCAAAAAAGTAGACGACACGTCAATCGGACGTCTGGAGCTCGAGATATAAGCATTTCCGCTCCGAGGGCCCAATTGGTTTCGTGTTCGAACTAACCCTGTCGTACCCAAATTTCTCTGAAACCCTGAGTGCAATATACCAAAACGACCGTCTTGATCCAAGGATCGCTACGCAGCTAACGATGCATCGATCGGAGCTCCGTAGCCCAAGATATGTTTATTTGAATGGATACTGCTTGAAAATAGGGGGTCCGGGCCCGGTCTGACCCGTTCCGAGACCCCCTGGGTCGGCTCGAACCGGGTCTGGGTCTGGCCCGACCTGAGCGCGGCCGCGGTGCCCGCATGGCCAGCGGGTGCGGGGGTTACAATCCCCCTTGGTCAACATATCCGGTGCGGCTTTATGTCGCGCTGCTCAGCCTCCGGAATGGCTAACCCGTTCCGGTTCGGCCCGCCGCCACGGCTCAGCCGCGGCGCTTCCGTTCCGGCGGCGCGCCGCCACCACCTACCGCGGACCACCGGACTCGCTCCGGTGGTCCGTTTCAGCTCCCGTCCTCTCCAACTGTCCTCCCGGGACCCAAAAATCACTACGGAGACTTCAAATTGCCTCTGCGGCCCGTTCCGACATCGCCCGTCGATCCGCACGTCAAATAACAAATCGCACCATCTTGGTGGTTTTCTGGCACGGCACGACAGCGCCACACCCCTTCGCCGAGGCCCGACTCCGACCGCGGATTCATTCAGAGGAGGAAGTTCTTCAAATCTCAAATTCTCTCATTCCTTCCTCTTAACACAACAATTCTAACCAAAATAAAATAAGTCTCTACCTTATTTTATTTACCCTTTCCATGCATTCAAAAATAAAAAAATTGAAAACCAACATACATAATTAATTGATCTTGAAGTCAAATTAATTAATGGTTTGGTGGCATGAATAAAAGTGGGAGGTGAGGAGGAGAGGAGTCACTTAAGTTAATGTGGTGTTACAAAATTAAAGTGGGAGATGAGTTATGGGAGGTCAAGGGGGTTATGAGAAGATCAAGGGGGGTTAGGGTCTCGTGTGGGCTCCACCACCCTCTTAACCTCTCATGGGTAGTTCCCTAACTTCCAATCAATGGATATAACCACTTTTAAAGAAATAAAAATGTAGCTCAATTTTATTTTTTACTTTCCACAATTTTTAACATCTCCTCCCGAGCAAACGCAACCCCAGAAAAGGTGATCTTAAGCAATTACCGGCGCTGCGATTCCATTGGTGCCCTCAGAATTCGATTCTGAGCACCGGTTCAAAAGTTAGAAAAACCCGCTCGTTCGTTCCCTGAACGTACCTGAGCCTATCTTCAGAAATTAATTCCGGGCACACCGGGCCTCAGAATCAGGTGTCGTCAGAAACATCGTTCATGTAAAATTCCAAAGAAAATTAAGAAAAATATTTCCTTGAAATTTCCTGATCATTACACAAGATACATGATAAAATAATTTCTGGAAGTATCTTTAATATATTGAACAAATATATTCTCACATTGTGTACTTCTTATACATACCATACATAAAACCATTCTTCATAACTTGAGGAAAGATAACATAAGAAAGGGTCAGATAATGTTACATCCCACATATTTATAGAATAATACATTTTAATATCTATTAATATTTTTTAATTTAATATTAATTTTAGATTAAAGAGTTAACTATGTATGATAGCATACCTGACACACAACAATGGGTTTTCTGAAATATTACATTGCACACAACACTGAGTTATACCGAAAAATAATACAATATCCATATTATTAATTTAAATGGTAGTTAATGTCGAGATGTTGTATTAGAAGGAGTGAAAATTATTACTAAATGATTATTTTACATATATTTTATATTTTTATACATTTATCCAATGAATTTTAGAGGCTCAATATTTTAATGAATCTAGTTTGAAGCATAAAATACTTTAATATTTTTGTAATATAATTTTACTTCTTTATGATAGAGAAACATTTTTAGAAATGGGTCCTGTCACTTTTATATGTTTTATATAATAAAATAATTATCTTATTTAGTAGTGGGATATAAATCTTTAGTTATGGTATATTTCTGTTAAAATTAATTTTTTATTAATAGTTAAAAATGTTAGATTTTAATTCAAAACTACCTTTTAATCTAATTAATTTATATAGATAGATTGTTCTTTTAATTGGTTTTCAAGTGTAATTGGGTTTTTATTATAATTTAATTCAATTATGGTAATTTGAAGCAAGTTTACAGTTTAATTATACATAAACACCTGTCAATCACTTTATAGTGTTTACTCCTTAAATACATGTTTTTTGGTTTTGACAACAGGAATAAATTTTAAATTAATTTCTTCTAATTATATATTTTTAATATGGTTATGTAGATACCATAATTATAAAAAAGATTTCTAAATTACGTAAATAGGTACCCTTTATTTTTCTACATTCTGACTTGTAACTTCAGCAATTATTTTTACATACCATGGTTAAAGGTTAAATTAAGTAAATAAGGGTATAAAAATAATATTATAATAATATAAAACTATAGTAGGATTTTTCCTAATCTTATTGGATAAGATATTTTCTACCATTATCATCCTTAGAAATATATTTTGGTATTTAGGAGTCATTTGGGTGTGAAAATGACATTTTATAATATTTAATTTAATGGAAAGGGAAATATAACCTAAACATGTATCCTTTAATGAAACAATTTTAATATAGGGAGATATAAATGATCTCTTTGCCTATAAATAGTAATTTTAAAGATTAAAATATTGAATACTTCATTTTATTTTATTTATAATTATTATAATTTAAATAAATATATTAATTTGTGATACAATAATGACGATGTTATTACCTTATTTATGAAAGATTGAAATAAACGATAATATAAATATTACATTAAATGTAATTTAAGACTTTGATACCATCCATGATTTATTTGGATGATTATGGAATGTGAGAGATGAATCAATGTCATTGGTTTGAATTAATGAAGTTTTATGACATTAAAAAAATAATTTACTGAATTGTGTCAAAATTGACATAAATTTGTTTTTAAAAAAAATTATTATTTTAATAAATGATATAATATTTTAAAAAATATATGATTCATCCAACTGACTTATATATTTTTTCAATTTTAATTATATATTCCCTTGTGGTTTTATTTTCATTTTATAGTAAAGATTGTAACAATAAATTATAAATATAAATGTAGACAAGGTAAGACTTAATTATATTAACTATGAGTAAAATATAAAAGACAATCTTAATTTTCTGACCTAAACTTGTCTAAAATCTATTTGTTGATAGGATTTATAACTATCATCATCTTATCCTTGAAATATATTACTTTTTTTCAATTAAAATTAAAAAATAATTTTATAATAAAATAATTTTTCAAGACTCTCCAAATGTGCCCCTCCTCCCACTTATAAAAGGCCTCCACCTATACCAACATACTCACACCTCTAGACCCCATTTTATCATCCAAAATTTGATAAAATAATCTCCCAAAGTCCCTAACTTCCTACTATATGCCACACTTTAGGATGAAATCCATCTTAAAAATATTTTTTGTTAAAATCAAAAGCAGATACTCAAAAAAAATGTAATTTTTTATCACCACTTTCAAAATTTTGATCATCTTATACTTCTTCTTTCTATGTTACTTATGTTATAAAATAATAAATCATATATATTATAAATTATGACATATTATTATAATTATGGTACAATCTTATACCTCCTTTTATACATCCTATTAATAACAATATCACCATGTGTGCGTATGCACAACTTACCTTCTCTTTGTCGTGGTGTAATTTGTTATTCAACAAGACATAATTTGGATTGGTCTAATAATGATTATAATTGATTTAAATAATTAATGTAACATGAGAATTATTCATTATAATTAATATATCATGCAATTATATATCGTATAACCATTAAGTAAATTATATCATTGGTCGTGTGTATGTACTGTTTACCGTCTCCACGATGTGAGGCGATTCAGTCTACATGATACTCATTAAACAATGATTATATACATGAATGGAATGAATAAAAATTATAGATATTATATTTAAATTTAATAAATTATTATTTAAAATTTATTTACTACATACCTTTATGTTATCCATAATGTGTAAGTATGATAATTTCCTTTGAGGATTTGTGGACAACCACCCCCTAAAAGTGATATGACCGTTCAGGCAATACATGGAATGTATAAATGATGGAATTAATGAATATAAGTAACATATATAACATGATATCATAAATTAATTATAATATAACTATGTATCAATTGGTTTTTATTCCTCTAATATGACAGAGAAAGTAAATTAGTGTTCGTGCATACATACGACCTACTGTCTCCATGAATGGTGAACTTCATCTATTAATTAAAAATGTTATGGAATATTATAAATACATATATAATGGATATATATGATATTTAAATCATTAATAATATTTTATATATGATATAATTTTGACCAGATGGATAATTTATATCAAATATGTTCACTTTCATCTCAAATCTTGAATATCGAAAAAATAACCAATATGAACAAAAATAATTATTTAACTTCTATAACATGGGAATAAGTTATATGAAATTAATAATAAACTGGAAAAAGTATTTTTAGAAATTATAAATTAACATAATTTTACTATTCATAAATATAAAGAATGAACTAGAATGTTAGATTCATGGTAAGGGAAATCTTAACTGAATCTCATTTCATTGAGTTAAACATCCATGTCATTGGTTTTATTTTTCCACGATTTTTTTTTGAATGAACACTAATTATTTTATAATAATTATACACTATAATGGGTTTATTTATATTTTTCACACATTAGTATATCATTGATTTAACATTAATATAACTATATGATCATTTTTAGTTATTTCATCTCAATTAACATTCCATTGAGGATTATTTATTGTTATGCACCAATTTACTTTTACAAGGTTTATATACTTCCCAATTTCATAGTATATCATGAATCTCTTCATATTCCAATGATAATATTGATTTTATTTAATGTTTTTTGTTAATAATTTGTAGTTAGGTATTTTCTCAATTGGTAAAAGACCATTAACTAAAACATCATTTTAAATGTTTTAATGATTTATTATTCTAAATAATTCTCATTAATGTACATTCTTTCAAAATGGTTTTAATGATATATTTATATAAACATTAGTGTTATAAAATTGTAATTCCATTAAAATTTTCCATGTTGTATGGGAAATTTTGATTCAAAAAACATTTTTTTAAAACATTTTAAAAGTGTGTTTTTTTAATTGGATTGATTATCTCACTATAATGAAATGATATCTTCTGAACGGAAATGTGGAAATGTTATATTTAGTTTAATCCAATTTTTATATTTTATGATTATGTTATGTTTCATGGGAATTAGTTATGTATACGGGTGGTTCCGTGATAAACAAAGGGAAGGTGAGCCCGTAATAGCTCTCTAATTCATTGGGTAACATGATAAAGGTTAACATTAAGGTTTCTCTGAAGATATTTATAGAATATATTGTGATGGGTATTCCAAAACTATCCATGAAGGTTACATAAGTCGATAGGAAAGATACAATGTAAGTATGTTATAGATTACAATATTTACCATTATGATTTATGATTTCAATGAGTTATTAATAAATATTATGATTTCATGAGGTTTGTTATTGTGGTTATGTTTTATGAGTAAGACATATGATTTAATTTATTTGTAAGTATTAATCGAAGAATGTTTTCTTTCTTTATTTTATATCCCTTCTGATATTTTTATTCTAATCACACGTTTTTTAAATGATTTTAATAGGGAATAATCAAAGGTATGTGAAATAAAGAATTCAAGAATTTTTTATCAAGAAAATAATTCTTCTTTTTATGTAGTTTTTTTGTGAAAAATCATTGGAAAGACTAAAAGTGTCTACTTTTTTATATTTGAGAAGTATTGTAATAGTTATGGCCTATGTATATAAAAGTCTAAACATAAAAAGATCCTCAATGTAAAATAAAGACAATTCTTGATAAAAAATAAAGATTATGTAATGTATACAGAAAATACCTTATAGTTGGTATCATTGATCGGATTAGAAAACATTTGAGGTTAGGGTGTTATTTAAGCATAAATGACATGCTTTATATAAACAAAATGATATGAATATTAGAATTATTCATAGTTATTATAAATAAATTGAATGAGTATAAGATAACATGAATATGTATATCTGTGTGTCTACCCTCCTCATAATATAGTATATGATGATTTCTCTAATATACTTAAACTGGCCTTTTTGGTTTTAGTAAATGGATGGATCTAGTATGTGCCAAAATAATAATGGATGTAAATGAAACTTTTTAGGTTTTATGATTAAAAAACTGAATGACATTGGAGATGCAACGGGAAATCTTGTGGTTTTTCATAACCAACTATCTAGAGTCATGATTGACCACATGAACCATGGTTATTTTTATAAGGAATCATATATGCGAGAAATAAATCCCTATGGATGGTTAGGTAATAATCATAAAGGTAAGTATATTAAAAAATCTATCTATCAAGGATTTGGAATGAAAATCCTAGGAAAATGTTTCAAGAAAATGGTAATATTATAAAGATGTAGTAATGATGGTCATAAATTAATAACCATCCGTGCAAAAAAAGGTAGTGTTCGATTGACTCCTAGAAATAGAAAATGTTATTTATGAGTTATCAATTGAATGTTTTAAATGTGGGGAATATGGTCATTATGAAAATAGATGTCTGCCAAATATGTTTATAGAATGTGATCAACAAGACCATAAAATTATATATTTATAATTACCTATTGATATTATAATTGAAGATTAGGAAATAGAAAATGACATATGAAAGGAACCGATTATTTCTTCTATCATGTATTGAAATTATTAAATCATAGGGGATGATTAATCATTTTGTTTATCAGAAAGAAGTATTATAGAAAATGTTGGAAAACATGGTTAAGTGATCATTAAGAATGTTAGACTATTATGATGACTAAAATTTATAAATTTTAGAGTCCTGTTTGATCTATGGGTGAAGAAATGTATAAAAGTATTAATGCTCTTTTTTATGAGATTACATTAGAAGACTTTTCTCTAGTATGTTTAATCAAGAATTTTTTATGTGAAAATGCTATTTGAGGAAATATTTTCTTTTTCTTTTATATATATAATTATAAATAATATTTAGATTTTATACGAACCTTGATTTTGAGGTAACTATAATTTATTACTATTTTAGGTGAAAAATAAAATGCATGAGATAAAATTGAGGTTAAATTATGTTATGGTTATTTTTGATTATTTTACCTCATTTAGTGAATATTTTAACAAGTATATAGTTTTTGAAAAAGGAAACCCCATAGGAAGGTTGGAACCCATCACGGAAGACAATGGCATGGGAATCGAACCGACAACTGAAGTGCGATAAGGTTTTTTTGGCAACTAATAACATATATATAGTCTCTAGTTAGTATGACTTATTGTTTTTAGTTAAATGATTATACTGTTCAAGAATAGGTTTATTTTGGTATCTTATGTTTTATCAAATGGAAATTATTTTTATATGAAAATAATTTTGTGATTAAGTGATAAATGTTGTTTGGGAAGACATTCGTTATTTTGGGAACATTATATTCCGAAGGAAATAGAACACTATGGAATTTTATTTAATAAGTAATGGTTGAATTTTGATTTTGAAAAATCATTGTTTATATAATTAAAATATATATGTTTGGGTTATTTATGTAAATGAATAAACTATCATGGAGAATATGTTATTATTTTAATTATTTTTAAGTATGAGGCTTTACGAGTAGTCGATGCAGTTTGGAGATAATTGTTAAGAGTTGTTAGGGAAGACAAGTTGATCAAATCCTTATGAATATTGGGATTAAATATTAGTTTGGATTACATTGAATTTTTTTTTATGGATAATTGTATGTTGAATGGTCATTATTGATCTTGGGGTATTGTTTGTTGAATTTTGGTGATTGCAAGAAGTATTTATTTTATTATAACAATAATAATTTTTATAGTTTATCTGATCTTGATCTAACCATTTTGGTTTAGGTTAATGAATAATGATAGGGGAAATATATAGTTCATCTTTTGTGGATTATGTTATTCTCTAGAAGTTGATTATAGAACTTCTGGTGGGACCAACTCATCTGGAATTGTCATCATTTGGGAAAAGATGAGTTTGTGGTAAATAATTACTAAAGGATGAAACTCTACATGGGAAGTAATTATGTTTCCTTATGTTATATGTTAAGAACGTAAATAAATTCCACAATTTTTTGAAACATACATTAAAATAAGAAAAAATTATGTTTTGGTTTCCAACAATGAAATCAATGATCATTTAACCCATAAAAATCTTATGGTTGTCTGGTTGTTAAGTTTCTTCCAATAATGTTTTCTATCACTCTCCATTAGAACAAGATGGTATGTTTCTCTTCCATATCCTTTCTTTCCTACATGGAATAATATTATGTGTAATCATAGGTGACATTTTTACTTATCATTCATTCATTTAAAGTGATAGTTTTATTGACTCTTTTTCTGGTTTGGGATTTTCAGTGATGTTTCCCAGCCCAATTTTAAAATTGCAGGAACACAATTTCCAAAAGGGGGGAATGATGTAACACCCTAGGAATTTATAGAATAATACATTTTCATATCTAATAATATTTTTAAACATAATATTAATTTTATTTTAAAGGGGAAACTATGTATAATAACGTACCCAACACCCAACAATTGTTTTCTCTGAAATATTACATTGCACACTACACAGAGTTATACCAAATATTATTACAACAATAATAATATTATTTTTAATGAAATTTAACACATAGCCTTTGTATTTCTGAGAATTAATAGAATTAAATATATTATAATTTTTAGTTTTTTATAATTTATACATTTTTCCAATGAATTTTAGAGGCTTAAAATGAGAATGAATCCAAATTTTGGAATAAAATACATTTGTATTGGTAAAATGTCGTTTTACCGCCTTTTGAAGGAAATCAATTTTCAGACATAGTTGTTTTCCAGTTTTTTATGTTATATAAGATAAAATAATGTTTTTATTTAAAATTAGTACATCAAAATATACATATGATAAATTTATGAAAAAATTCATTTTTGATTGAATTGAGAAAAATAATGGATTTAAATTCAAAATTGAAATTTCATATAATGTATTCATATTGATAGATTTTATAATTAATTGTGATTAAAGTGTATTTAGATTATTTTTTCATCATTTAATCCAATTATGTCCATTGGATATAATTTCAAATTTTAATTTCTTATAAACACATGTCAATATTTTGATAGTTTTTACTTCTTAAAAACTCATTTTCATGTTTTGACAAAGGAAATTAATTTTAAATTAATTTCTGAAAATTATATGTTTTGTTTTAGGAAATTGGGATTCAGTATTTGGAATTAGAAGGTCCTAATTATGTAAACAGTTACCCTTTATTTTGGGGCATCATGAATAGTAACTTGAGTAAATATTTTTATTTACCATAGTTAAAGGGAAAATCAGACAAATAAGGATAAAAAATAATATTATAATAATAAAAACCACCCTAAAACGTGTACTAATCCATTGGATGAGATATTTCTAACCATGATAATCCTTAGCATGGACCATTGGCATTTGAGAGCTACATGGTCGTGAAAATGACATTTTATAATATTTAAATTAATGAAAATGGAAATATAACATAAACAAGTATGTTAATAAAAAATTAATATAGTGTTATAATAATAATATCTTAGAATATAAATGCTAACTATAAATCTAAAAATATTTCCTTCAACATGGAATTTTATTTCTAATTTTTAGACATTAAATTTAAAAATCTATTTGTGACATAATAATGATGTAATGATTACCTTAATAATGAGAGAATTGAATAAATGATAATATTAATGTTATATTAAATGTAATTTGAACATTTTAATGCCATAAATTATTTTTATTGGACTAAATTGAAATCTGAGTGATTAATTTATTCCTTTTATTCAGAATAATCTAGTTTTTATGACTTTAAAAAAATATTAATTACTAAATAGTGTAAAAATTTACATAAATGAGTATTTTTTTTAAATGTACTATTTAATTATATGATATAATAGTATTAAAAATATAATATTCTTAAAAATTACTTACATAATTTTTCAAATGAAATTTATTATCCACTTTTGGTTCTATTGGAATTTTATATTAACAATAGTAACCATATATTATGAAGATACAAGAAGACATGGTAAGTGTTAATGTTTTTAACTATGGGTTAAAGCTAAAAGATATGGTTAATTTTGTAAACTAAATATGTCTAAAACCTATTGTCTGAGATTATATATACCCTTAATCGTCATATACAATATATTTTTCCATTTTTAACTATTATAATTATAATATAAATTTATAATAAAATAATATTTCAAGACTTTCCAAAAGTGCCCTCCTCCCCCTTATTAAAGGAATCCACCTATAACCACATACTAACACCTAACAAGACCATTGTATCAACCAAAATCTTCTTAAAATATGCTCATGATATCCCTAACTTCCTCTTAAAGGCCAAAATTTAGGCATAAATGCATCCAATGCAGGACTTTTGTGAAAATTAATAAGAGATACTCGAAAAAATTTATTTGTTTTGTCACCTATTTAAAAATTTATTTTCTTCTTATACATCATATTGTTAGGTTTTTCCCATACTAATGTAATAATTTCATTATATTATAAATTTTATATATGTAATTATAATTATGGGACAACCTTAAACTTCATTTTATCTATCCTACGAATAATAATATCACAATGTGTGTGTACGTTTGTATTAACAGATCCACGTGAAGGAGTAATTTATTATTCTAGAAAAACTTATTTAGATGGGAATAAATTTAGTATAATATATTTAAATAATTATTAGAATAGGATAATTATTGTTAAATATTAATTTATCATCCAATTCTATACTGTTTAACCATTAAGTGAATGATATCGTCGCTCTTGAGTACGTACGGCCTACCGTCTCCCAGATGTGATACGATTTATTCTATATTATCCTCATTAAAACACCATTATATAAATCAACAAAATTAATCAATATTATATATATTATATATATGTATATTGACTCTATTCTTCTGAAATTTTTATTTTCATCATACATTTATGCTTTCCATAATGTGTAAATACGATAATTTAATTTGATGAAGTGTGCACTACTGCCCCCTCAAAGTGATATGACTCGTTCATGTCATACAAGGAACATATAATGGATGGAGTTAATGAACCTATATATCATATATAACATAGATATTATATTATAATTTTAATATAAATATGTATCATTATGTTTTCATTCCATTAATATAACATAGAAATGAATGTTGCATTAATGCGTACATCCGACCTACTGTTTCCATGAAGGGTAAACTTAATTTTTTATGTCTAAATGTTATGGAATATTATAAATTCATATAAAATGGATATATATTAGATTTAAAATCATTAATAATATTCTGGATGTGATGTAATTTTTACCACATAGGCAATTTACATAAAACAAGTTTGTTTTAGACTCAAGTACCGAATATCGACAAAACAAAAAATTTAAACTCATAAAATTATTTAATTTTTAAAACAAGGTAATAAGTGATATAAAAAGAATAATAATATTAAAAACAGTTATCAATAAATTATAAATTAACCAATTTTTATTATTTAGTAATAAAATGAACGAAAGAGACAAGTCAGATTTGAGGTAAGGGAAATCACAACTCAATCTCATTTAATTGAGTTAAAGATCATTTTCAATGGTTTTATTTATCCAATAATATGTGTGAATGACATCTAATTGTTTTATAATAAATATCCACTTATATTAGGTATTTTTATATTTTTAACAAATTATTATGTCATTGATTTATCCTTAATCTATGGATACGGTCATTGTAAGGGATTTCATCTGAATTTACATTCGATTAAGTATTATTTGTTGTTATGGCCCAATTAAATTTTATATGGTGTATATATATCACTTTGACATATTATATCATGAATATACTTATTATAATTATATTATATGTTTTTTTAAATGTATGAATTAATTATTTTTACCCATGTATTTTCTTATGAGGTAAGGGACTCATTAACATAAACATCTTTTTAAATATTTTAATGATATATTCTTCTAAATATTTATCATTAATGTACATTTTTTCAAAATTATTATAAATATTTATTTATATAAACATTAATCTTTTAAAATTACAATTCAATTAATATTTTCCAAGTGATTTGCAAAAATTTAAATCAAAAATCTTATTTTCAAATTTTTTAAATTTGTATTTTAAATTGGATTTATATTTTCAATATATTGAAATGATATCTTATGAATGAAAATGTGGAAATTTTATTTTTCCAATAAATAAATTTTATGTTTTATGAATATGTTATGGTTGTTGGGAATTGATTATGTATATGGGTGGTTCCATGATACACCGAGGGTGGGTGAGACCATGATTTATCTCTAATGAAATGAGTATCATGATGGAGTTAAATGATATGGTTTATGCTTAGATATTTTAGGAATATACCTAGAATATTATTTCAAACATAACCCTGATTGTTATTACATACGTGTATTTGAAGAATAAAACATAAGTGTGTTATGATTTCCATCATACAGAATTGTGATTCATGATTTCAATGGGTTATTCAAAAATCTTATGATTTTATTAGGTATGTTAAAGAGCTTTTGTTTTATGAGTAAAAATTATGATTTCATTGATGTTTATATATTCATTGAATAATGTTTTCTTTCTTTATTTTATATGCCCTACTAATCATTTTATTCTCATTCCCTTTTTTTGGAAAAAATTACATGGTATAAGGAAGGGTATGATAATGGAAGAATTCAAGAATATTTTTATAAAAAAAATAATTCTGGTTTTTTAAGGAGTTCTATTATTGTGAAAAAATTAGGATAGATTAGAAGAGTCTACTTTATAATTTTTAAGATGTATTATAATCTGTATGTCCAAATTCTCTAAAACTCTAATCCTAAAAGGATATGTAATGTAAAAGATAGTAAATTCATGATCATAAATCAAGACTCTGTATTGTTTAAGGATGAGGCCTTATAGATCATATGATCAGTAAGTTAATGCATAATAGATATAAATCAATGATCATATCTGAGCATAATTTAACAATAAGGTTATGATATCATGATAATAACATTAAAAAATAATAACAAATAATTCTAATAACATTAATAATAAATCATGACATAGGTATTTTTCATAATAAATGAAAAATATTATAAGTTTGTGTATTCCTTAATAATCAATCATAAGTTCAAAAAACACACCCATATAAAAAAAATAGGAGTTAATAGTATATCCATAAGCATATAAAAGAATTTCCGTAGTCATGGATCACCAATAAGTCTATCATAGTGGACTGGGAACACTCCTTATACCATCATACCCTTAGTAGATGTTCAATACATAGACAATCTTAATATATAGAGTCCCTATCTAATTTTGTTTCACACACCATTATAGTCTTTATTATCTAAGGTGATATCCATAATTACTCAATGAATTGGAGGGATATATAATTCTATGTTAACCCATCACATAATTAAAACCATACCTATGAGATCCACATGATCATAAGACATTATTTATATCCTCATTTCAGAATATATAGAAATAAAATGAGTTTCTTGAGCATTTTAGCAATTTATATCCTATAAAAAATAAATGGGTCTCATAAAAATTTAATTAAAAATCATAAAAAACCAATATAAATAAATAGGATGGTACCAGTATGTCCAATCCCTATTAAGTCATAAGTAACTTCAATTGATGTTTTTGAGAAATGGAAATTCCTTTTAAAAGATCATTGAAATATTTCTTGAGGAAAACTCCATTTTCAATTTGAAAATAGTTATTTAATAACTAAATATTTAACTATATTATGATAAGATATTTTTTTAAATAAAAAATGCCAAATTATAATGTAAATATTAAAAAATATACTGGACAAAATAAAGAGAAATTTCATTCATGACATAATCATTAAAACAAATACTATGATCATAGCTACCATAAAAAATATCTTGTTCAGAAAATGATAATAATATTATTTTAAATATATGTTGAAAAACCAAAAATTGTTAAATTATAAATTAATAAACCATTAATTAATATAAAAAATCATTCATGAAAACACTTTATAAATTAGGGATGTGGAAGAATGGGTTTTTTTACAGAAAGAGAAGAAATAAAGGCCGATCATCTTGAAAAGATTTAGTAATTATTTTGAGTACCAAAGAGTGGTATATTTAACAAAAAAAAAATTCTAAAATAATTGTACAATAATAAATTATAACTGGAATTATCATATATATATCATATTATTTTTCTCAATGTAAATAATTGAATATATAATCCAGATTAAAATGGTATTAAAAAATAAATCCTCAACCATAAGTCCCCTCTAACATTGTACGAATTCAACTACCTTATATTGAAAATACAGGTTTATTAATATATATTCCAAAACCAAATTAATATATATAATACCATTTATAATTTGTGTATAACATATTATAACTCATTAATTAATTCATTATGAAAATCAATATTACGTGTGATAACTGCTTCATTTTTCACGTATGTTTCAGTTTTGATGGTTTTGGTACGTGCACATTGTTCATGGTTTCATAATATGTAGAATATTAACAATGACATAGTCATAATATTTATTCATCATATAAAAATAAATAATTATTCATATAATGTGATAATAAAAAATGAATTATATCACTTCATGCAGATAGTAGTTCATATATAGGCCCAAGAGATTTTTCCACTTTTCAATTGTTAGAATGAAAAAAAATAATTAATAATTATCCTCTGAAAAATTAATATTATGTAATATATATCATGTATATTCATTAAATTTATACATATTTCCATCCAATTAAATAAAAAATGGAAAGCAAATTACATCGCATCCCGAATGTGGTAGTTCACATATGCGCCCAAGATAGATTATAATTTCTAAATAAATGGAATGGTAATTTGGTAGGTAATATATTATAACTAAAAAAGTATAATTATATAAAAAATATCATATATAAACATTAAATCAGTCATAATATCCAACCATAAAATCTGGTGATGGAGAATTAATCATAACGTTACTTAGAGACAACAGTCCACACAGACACGTGAGTGACACTTTTCATTCGAATTTGATGAAAAAATTGTGGAACATGGATGATCCATCATAATAAAAATATTATTTAATTAATTTTAATATATATAATCAATATTCTTATAATGGACACCATATATTTAAAGGAGGTACAAGAAGAAATAAATTGATAGAGGTCTGGTAAGGTGGTTTCCTCTTCTCTGGTAAACCACATTTACCTCCCATCATAAGGACCCTTATAATTACATATTATAAAATATAGGACCTATATTTCTTGGATAAAAATTCTTATAATAAAATTTTGTATGTTTTTTTAAAGCTACATTGCTCAATGCATTCTAAATAAGAGAGAGTGTGGGTGTTATTTTATATGTCAGGGGAGGAACATACCATATAATTTTTAAATAAAATAAAATATTATTCACTAATAATAAATGATAAATATCCCATAAATAATTAAATTTCTATAATAATGTTATAAGTTTCTAAATAATGTTATCCAATATGAAAACGGGCAATAAATATTTTCCTTATCACTTAGATTATTCCTAATTTACTTATTATCCCCTTTTTATTGATACTGTGGTATTTTTACCATAGTTATTTTTCATAATGATAAAATGAAATTGATTACATTAATAAATTTATAAAATGATTATTCCCAATACCGAATCAATTTATCAATATTTAATATCTATAAATTGTAGAAAATGTTTTAATTTGAAACTAAAAAATTGATTTCGGAAAAATTCCTTTACAAGTAAAAAAATCTTTTTTTACATGGTAAATTATAATGTTGATCAAAGAATATATAAATTGAATTATTTTTAATAAAATTAAACTTCTGAAATTTTAAATCCATTTTAAATAAAAATAAAAAAAAAATAGAAAAAAATATAATATTCCTTAGAAAAATTGATTTTTCTCTATTCACCCAAAAATAAACTTTTCATAAATTCACATAAATTCAATATAAGATAATTTATACATCATTATTTAAAAAATTATGATAACTTCTTCAAATAAAATGTATTAAAATTATCTAAATTAATTATAATATCTCTACAAAAACAGTAATAGAAACCATATTTATTGATTTTTTATGTATAAAATGACATATCTAATAACTGAGTACATATTTATTGTGGATTAATATAGGAATATTAATTATACAAATTTATGATACATTATTCTGAATATAATTTTATTCATATTCATCGAAAAATTAGGAGATATGTTATAATGGTATATTATATTACACTTCATTTAGACATGGGGTTTCAGGTATCAGAAGGCAAAAATAAAATAAAATTTATTTTAAGTGATAAATATAATAAGATATTAGAATGTCACAACACTTTTATATCATTATGATGGTTGGTTTATTTATCAAAACACTCCCTATTGTATTTGTTATTTCCTATAATTATTTTATGTTTATGTTTTTTTGTTTCTTCTTTGATAGGAGGTTATATTCTACCCATTGAATCATCAGTGATCCTTTCAACTAGTTTTTAGAATTTTGGTTATGAGAAGGCATGCCTAAGATGAGGTAGTGTTCTAGTGGTTTGGGAATCAGTGAATGGTACATCTTGGTCGGTCATTAAAATGAGAAATCATATGTTTTTCATTTTATCCAATTGTTTGGTCGTGGTATATTGGAGACTGGGAATATTTAAGTGTTTGGAAATGACTTAATGATTGGTAATAATCAACCTACACAATGGGGAAAACCCCAATTTCAATATATGGTACTTTTCATTTGTGGATTTTTCTTGTTCTGGTTATATTTTATTTTAACATTGAGTAAAACATATTATTTGAGTTATTATTTGATAATTAGATTCTTTCTCATGAAAATTTATGGAAAGTGAGGTTATATTTTTTCATGAATCATTTCAGTAACATAGGTATACACATGTAATGCTTCATTCTAGGGAAAAAATATTTAGATTTATAATTCACGCTACTTGTCATTTTTATTAGCATATTATTTGATTTATATGGTTTATATCTAAAAATGGTTTATAAATAATTATTATTTTAAAAGTTGGTTGGGGGTTGTTATTTAAAGTGTAAACACCATCATATATGGTTTTTTACCATATAAGGCTATCAGGTAATCATAAATAACCAACTTACAAGTTAATAATTTATAAAAAAAAAGATTCAATTATTTCATCTAATGGTGGAATTAATCAAATAGAGTTTGAATAAGAATCCTATAAAAATTTATCCATTAATTCATATGAACAAAACACTATTTATTTGGTAATTATAAATTTTAAATTCATGATAAATCCTAGAAAGACTAAATTTAAATATAGGAATGAAAAATAAATGGAAATTTTAGACCTGGAAGAAATATTTTTCATGGATTTTACAATGAGAATCCTATTCAAAATGAAAATTTTTTATTACATAAAAGTGAAAACTAGTTTAATGTGAGGTGTATTAGATTGTTTAGTGTTATGGGTTTTAACAATTTGATGATCTATGAATTGGAGATATGTTGTGTATTGTGGTAGTTATTTCCTCTATATACTAGTATTATGGTAGTGGGGGGGACATAGAGTTGTGTTTGGGCATGTAAAATGTCTTGTGACATTGGTATGGGGTATTTTTATACCATGGATGATATCCTTGTGAGGTACAGTATAAGGGATAAGTGGGATGAACTAGTGACCCTTCAAAGAGGATCATTTCTAGAGTTTCAAGAACATGTGATATGTGAGAGTGTCCCTTGATAGAGTTCAACCAATTCAATGAGTGAATTAGATGTAATAAATATGTGTGAATTATTACATTAATTTATATTTTTAGAAAGTACCATAGGGAATGTGTCATAAGCATATATAAATCCTTTGAATATTTTTATGTCAGTGACTATCACTTCAATAGGGTCATCCCAATTTTATGGAATACCATTAATTTAATTACATATATATATGATACAATATATGCATTCAAAATGTGTTGGATTCATAAGTATAATCATAGTAATATTGAAAGGGAATCTGCGATTATGGGGGGTCATGCCCATAGGCAAGACATGTGAAATGATTTAATATTGTTCTACTAGAGCATCTAGAATTCTGAAAGATATTTAATGTTATAAGATAGTGTTATTCTATATTATCTGGTCATGTTTCAGAGCTTGTGAATAGAAAAACTCGACTCAGGGGAAGAATGTTTGGTTTATTGATTCAGACATAGTGTAGAATGAGACCCATTGTTTTTATAAGGTCATGTAGTGTGAGTGCTAGAACTTATTGTTTAAAATAAAAGTTAAACTCCTACATATCGAGCCTATGATATATGGATTGGTGGAAGATGCTATGTGAATTTATATTGATAAAGATTTTTTTTTGAAATTCAAAAGGAATAAATTGTAGGTAGTTCCATGATGAAATTTTGGTTTTACAACATCTATATAGAGATTCATTAGACCATGGTGGGTTTTGGCAGTAGTTCCCCATATATAAGGGTTACAATAGATTGGTATATGTTGATTTATTGATGAGTTAAATATTTTGGAAAAAATTTTGAGTTCCCTGTGGTTTAGGATAATGTTTTTATATGGATTAATATGTCAGTGAATAATCAATCCAATAATTATCATATTACTGGTGTTGTTGGCTTAATGTATGGTAGAAAGTAATAATGAGTGACACACATTCCTTGGAGGTGGAAAATGATGAAGAAATGATATAGGAGTAGTATGCGAGATGTAATATGGCAGGGAGATAAACATTGGTTTTTTGGGGTATTGTAACTAATTATGAATTTTTTTCTGATGAATCTTGATGATGACATTTTTGGGATCTAGGATAATGCAGATGGTGATTTATTTTAGTGGTCTAGTGTGAGAATTATGGAATCATTTTTTCATTGTATTTAGTTATTAAAAGGACATTGGCTGTGAGATCATGATCTTGATGTAGTGGGACTGAAATGAGGACACTCCTATGGCAGGGAATGTCAAATGAGTAATTTTCATGAAACCCTTATACTGGATTGGTTGTTGCTATGTGGGACTAATCATTATATTGTTGTGATGGAACCAAGTGTCTATGAACATATTATTAATATATAATATAAATTATTTAGGGTATTATAGTGGTTAGTTTCTATTTAATGATGGTTGGATTTTGATTAATGTCCTCAATATACGAATAAGTTATAGTGATTCATGAATTTCTTTGTTTTCTAGCATGTTGGTTGTCATGTGAAAGCACGTTGAATAGTTATTGTGGTTGGAAACTTTAAAATTGGACCAAAATAGTGCTTATGGTTAGACCTTGATATGTTAGGTTGATCATGGTATGGATCTCGTGGTTTAGAATTATGGTCTAGTAATTTACATGTTCATTGGTAACAGAAGCCGAGTGTTCTTGAGATAGAAAACTAGGGGATGTCCAACTTTTTTCATTTCTCATAATTGCAATTGAAAACTCCAAAAAACATGGTGTATTTTGTATTTATATGAGAATATAAAATAAATTTTTATCATGTCTTTCAGATATATGATATGGTATATTTAGATTGTTGTTTAATGTTGTTGGTATATTCATGAGGTTTAAAATTGGAAATGATGGCGAGAACTACTGTTAATCTGGTATTCTCATGAGTGTGTATTTTATAAAATTTGGAAACCACAATGAGTGAAATGGAAAATAATATTAATGAGTTTTTATATAGCAGTTTACATATTCACTCTCATGTGATGAGGTATGGTGTGCAGGGAACTTTGTTGAGTGGGTCAGTGGATCATGGGGAACATGTATGGTAGGAATATTATGATAGTTATAGGTTTTAGTTTCATAATTCACATATTGAGCTTATTCCAATGGCCTGGGGAACCATAGGATGGTTAATAAATTGGATTATGATGTGTTTCTTCTTAAGATATATGTATACCATGGATAATAATGTTTGTATTTTAATGATATAGTAAAGCATTTACATGATAATGTTTGACCTCTTGTATTCTATTTGGAGTTATATTTTAGAGGAAGGTTGATAATTCTGGAGTATAACACAACAGTTTGGAATCAATTAATGATCAATGCATGTTACGTGCTTAGCTGGATGGACAATAGGATTTCTCATGGGCGTGCAGTGTTTTGATTTGGATTTTTATAATGGCCTTGTACTATATTCATTTTGATTTCAATGAAGAACATGAAATTTAAATTATCAGAGAGTCTATTTTTTAAACTAGGATTCAGGGTAATGATTAATTTTTTTAAACACCTCAAATACGTGTTTATAGACTTGGAATTAAGCTTATAGGGTGGTTGGAGGAGTCATAAGAGCTAACTATGGGTTTGTACATAGATCAAGATCTGTAGCATATTAATGCAGTACCACTGGCTAGCCGATGGGTTGGGTGGAATCCCTTCAAGGGAATTTGACCCCCAACATTCTAATGGCCTCCAAGAAAGATTTTTAAAATTGGTATAAAGGGGATTTTTTTTTCATTACTTTTTTATCCCTAAAATCAACATGATTTTCCATCTCATTTTCACATCACTCATGCCCAAGATCCCCATTCTTCCCCACATATTCATCATAATTGATCTCCATAATTCATTGTCGAAATATTCTTCCATTTAGTGTGATAAAGATAATAGGGTATGGCTATATTTTCTATTTCCTCCTTTATTTAAAAACATCATTATCCATCAGAGAATCAATGGTTTTGTATAATATTCACTATTTTAAGAGAATTTTCCTAGATTCTTTTTTTCATCTGATTCTGGAAGAACTGATGGATGATATGTGATAACTAGACTCTCCAATGACTAGTATAGGTTGTCCTTAAGAAAAACACATAATCATACTTAATTTTTTGTGTTATTAACTGGTGCGGTGATATAGGTATCCTCATGTTTATTTAAAATTTAAATTGATTTATTTAATTGATCCATATCTTAATTTAATTTTGTAGTCTAAAAACTATTACCCTAGTAAAAGGAGGAACTTACTTGATTGTATTAGGTGAGAATTTTACCATAAAGTGTTTAACCTAAATGTTACATATTCATAAGAATAATATAATGGGGTGAATTCAGCATCTTAGTTTGATGATTTTAGCCAAAAAAACATTGTTTAAAATTAATTATTGTGAAACTAAATTTGACAATAATTGATTATCTTATAATGAAACATCAAATCTTGAGATAGTTTCTTTTGAAATGATGTGAATAATATTTTAATATATGTTAAATGTTGTGGTATATTAAATTTCGTAATTATGGATTATAAGATGAAATGGGTAAATGACTTGGTAAATATGAATTTGTACCATGTGCCTTATAAATAAAGAATGATTTATAGTAAGAAGTTTTTTTTGAGATGTAATTTTTTTCAAAATGGTGGATTATTTTTTACAAAATTATTTTGTGTATTAAAATTTTATACCCTGATTATCGGTCATAAGGATTTTCAAATATATTAATTAAGGAATTGTGATGCGTGATTGGATTTTATGATCTATAAATGTATTTCATTATTTATGGAAATTATCGTATGATCATGTTCTTATTGTAATTTAAATTTGATTTCTCATTGTTTTTCATGATGGACTTGTAGTGAAAATGACCCCTGTGTCTATATGTAGGGCTCAATAGAGCCAAGATGAATTTTTCCCTCATGTGGATATGGTTAGGCCCCGAGGATGGGTATATTACCTTTGGGTTATGGTTTCTATATCAAGGATTGGTATATTACATCAGAATATATATGGGTTAGAATGACTAATGAGATTTTCTTTGAGACACTTCAACATTGGTCAAAACATGTTTGTACTATTATTGGGTGTAATCCTGGATCTCTGGTTTGGATTTTTTTTAGATTTTAAATATAAATGTTTTAATGAGTTTATTTTCATTTTTTAGCTTAATAAATCTGGTGTGAACATTCGTTTCAATCTAGTTATTTTTTGGTCATAGTTGGTGGTTACCTATTGGGTGGTAATCACACACTAATGGTATGAAAAACCTTGTAATTATGAAGCATTAATACAGGATTTATTACATAAGATTACACATAATACAACCCATAATACTATGAAGCACAATTTCCTTGGGTAATTAGGTATAGTATATAACAACTTATGATTAGATGTACATTTCAGTTATTGAAAACATTCTCAACATTCTCATATTAATACTTCATTATTAATGTTTATTGGGATATCTTGAGGATATACCTAAGAAAGCAGTGAGCTATAATAACAAATAAGGGAATAAATAAACCATAACATGAAGTATGTATTACAAATTGGTAAATAGTAATTTCAATGGAATATAAATTTTTTTGAGAATCATAAACATGAATAATGAGGTGGGATTATTCATGATAAGATTAAGGCAACATGGGAATGTGGAATAAAATTAAACATAACATCCTAAAACTAAGACATGGATAACCACAAAGATAATATAAACTAATATGAAGGGGATATCCTCACATTAACTATACATGTAATATCATGAGACAAAAAAATTACATAAATCGTTGGATCACTATCTAGTTACACACATCAAAATCATATCATTCACATATATAAGTGTTCCACATAGGTCATATAACCTAAAAAAATTAATCACAATTAATCACAATATTAATGATTTTAGGATACATACATGGAATTTCCCATAAATTAATTATAGTCAAATTTAGTAAAAAAACCCTTGATTTAAAATGGGGATAAGTATACACTTTAGTAATCTTCAGTATGGAGAATCACAAATTACATTTCAATGTATTAAAAATATTACATTATGTTTCCAAAAATTGTTAAATTATGGATACAATGGTGTATCGTCGGTTTGAATTTAAAAAATATTATGTATGATATGAGGGAATATAATAAAACATGAATATTTGGGAATAAATAGTCATAATTACTAGGAGGTTCCTTGAAAAAAACCTGGCATTGAAAAATCACAGGATAATTTTGGCTATGTAACAATGGAACATAATAAATCCTGGATAGTATTAATGAGATGGAAATGGTTAAATAATAACATGAGGATCATAGAATAATTAATATAGATGTTTAAGAGAATTTCCCACCAATTATAATTGGATGAAAAAATGCATTACACAAATAAGGTGCTTGAATAAAGAGGAGAAAGATATGATCACTTATCTTTGGATGGTGATTCCAAAAGCATGGATAGAGCATCATGATATATTTTTGGCAAATTATTAGGAATATAGAGAGGTAATGAAATATTAATGGAGTGATCTATGTATTTTGAGTGAATATTAATGGGATCTTGTGTAGGTTTATATATTTAATGAGAGGGAAGTTCTTTATTATTTCCCAAACATTGGTTTTGGACTTTATATAATAATAAAATCAAAACCAAAAACCCTAAAATGGTTATTATAATTTTATTTTAAAAAGTGGAGTTGGATTAATCATTTTATAAATATAAGGTCATAAATCATTAAAATATTATCCTTGGGGATTTGGAAGTGAGTCTGGTCCATAAAGAAATTATATTATCACTTTAAATTATAATACATGTTTTTGAAAGATTCAAAAAATTTATAATATTATTTTAGTAACATAAAAATAACATTATTGTAAAGAGTAATCATATATATGGTCATGGATACATTTTAGAGAATTTATTTAATAAATTTTGTGTCATAATAATGTTATAATACACATCATATATTAATGTCGCATCGAAATTTTACCCAAAAATTCAACGATCAAAAAAATATGACAAAATTCAATGTTGGATAAATTTTTAATTATGATTTCAAAAGTAAATTTTATTTTTTCAATATAATTTTCTGAATATAATTTTTTTTACTTATAAAAGAATAATCATCATTTATTGTGAAAATATGGGGTTTTGAAAATAGTCATTTTCGAAAAATTAAAATAATTATTTTTAAGTTTTTTAAAATTATATTATCTACTAAAATATTACATATTATATAATAATAATATCTAAATAAAATATCATTATTTTAAAAAATTAATTAATTCATTAGAAAAGAATATCTTAATTGAAATTCTATATTACCTGAAAGTACAGTTTATGTTTTATCATACCAAAATCAAATACTATTTATAATATAACAACAATAAGTAGTAAATATAACCATTATTATATTTCAAATAAAAATTTGCTTATATATTTTTAAGGTGTTGATAAATAACCCCTTATTACACCAAAAAATTTCCTTAGGGTATGGTTCGTAATGCCGATACCTTTATGGGTTGGTTAGGAATTCATGGTTTGGGCCATCAAATAAAAGAGCATGATGATCTCCTATAAATGGGTTTTTATCCTAATTTATTTATTGAATCTCTTATTTATAATTGGTCAAGGGATAAGACTACTTATGTTATCTCCCTTATAAGATATGATAAATGGGATTCACATATAATGATCCTACTGGTCGAGGCCATCACTTCCTTTGTCTATGTCAATTAGATTTCTCAAAATAATATATGTATGACAATAATATGGTATCATTTCAAAAGATATATTATCAACGGTTATTATTAATGAAGCTATTTTAATATTATAGGATATAATAATTTTCAAGAATTCTAGGTGTTTTCTATATCTATAATACATAATAATATATTTTATTCAATTACAATGGATTTTTTTAATAAAATTCAGTCGTTAAAATCTTCCCCACCGCTTCAGAAATTTCAACCTTTATATTTTAATTTCACATAATGAAATAAATGAGGGTAATTTTTTTCATCACCTCCATTAGTTCCCATGCCGCTTCATCAAACTTTTGGTTTCTAAAAAGGAATTTTACCTAGTGCATTATCTTATTTCATATAACATTGTCTCTATATTCTAAGATATTAAATAACTTCTCTTCAAATGTAAGATCATTATCAACATATACCACCTATATATGGATATAGAATATCTAAGGGGTATGATATGTACTTACTCAATAAATATATGTGTTACACATTATGTACTTGCTATAAGCTATGTAGGGGTGCTAGTGGATTAGCCCTCGCTCATATGTGGTAACATCCCATGTAAGTAATGAATAATAGATATTTTTATCTATGTCTATTAATGAATTAGATAGTGTTTTAGAGGATTAAAATGAGAATAAATCCAATCTTAAGCATGGAATACACTAATATTTTTTAAAAGATTGTTTTACTGCCTTTTGATGGAAAACCATTTTTAAATAAAACTTTTGACAATTTTATAATCTTTATTTGTCAAAATAAACTTATTCGTTATGATTGGGACATTGAAATTTACCTTGGGTAAATTTTTGGTATTTTTCCGACAATGTTCATTTTTTAATGAATAGTGAAAAATACTGCATTTTACATCAAAACTGCTTTTTCATCTAATTTAATTATATGGTTAGATTATAATTTTCATTGGTTTTAAAGTGTACATAGAATATATTTTTAAAATTTAATCCAATAGTGGTCATTGGAATTAATTTCACTTTGAAATTGGACTTAAACTAGTGTCAATCTTTTGATACTTATTGTTTCATAAAAACACGTTATTTGCTCTGACAGTGGGAATTAATTATTAAATTAATTAATGTAACTTATATGTTTTGAATTTTTTAAAATAGAAATCATTTTTTAATTTGGAATATCAAATATAGCTTACGGTGAAGTTTTGGTATTTTTCTGAAAAACATCAATTTTTGATTAAAAGTGAAACCACTAAGTGGTACTTAAAAAACGGATTTGTCATTTAAATGAAATTTTACCACCTCTGTGTTTTGAATTTCAAAAATCTTACATACATGGGTTTCATTAAGAATTAAAATGTGGATCAATGGGAAGAAAATAATTTTTGGTGAATAGTAACTTTTAAGTTTTTAATTGCGATTAGAGGTAATTAGTGTAATTTAAGGTAAGAATAATGTTTTAATAATATGAAATGTACATGACACATGTTCTACCCTTATTGCATGTGTCATGGACGACCATTAAAACCCATGGGTCGATTTTTGTGACCCCATGGAGCCACTTGGGTAAGATCATGACATTAATGCCTTTTATTTAAAGTAAAAGTAAAAATGACACAAACATGAGTTGTTTTATTAAAAAAAATTACATGGGTTTATAAAAGTCATATTTTTGACTATAAAAATTAATTGGAAAGCTAAAAATATTTCCTACATCATGATATTTTTTTTCTAATTTTTAGACATTAAATAAATTAAATTATTTATGACACCATGATGATGAAGCGATGACCTCATTATTTAACGATTTAAATAAAATGAAAATATAATGTAAAATCTCAGACCTCCACTTGTCAAAAACCTATTGGATGGATTTATTTCGAACCCTTATCACCATATCCTAGAAATATATAATTTTCAGACCTTTTTTGTCCAAAAATAATTTTATAACAAAGTATCTTTTCTTAACTTTCTAAGAGTGCCCCTCTTCTCCTCTTATAAAAGGCCCCCCCACTATACCACCTTACCCACACTTTCAAAGCCTTTGTCTCGGCCAACCCATGCCCATTTTGTCTCTCCACATCCCTCTCTTACTCCTTGAAGCCTCACTTTTGGCAGAAGTCTTCCCAAGGAATCCTTTGAGCTCAAATCAAAAACAGTTACCCGTTTTAAAGGTAGTGTTTTCTCTTGTGTTCTTATGTTTTATTTTGCTTCTCCAACCCTATAAAATCATTTTATTCCTTTCTTTTGTAACAACACCAGTATCACCAATATACTAGTATGTTGTAATAAGAATGATTAATGCTACAATTACACACACCTACAACTAATGGTTAATGAACATACTGTTTCTGTGGATGGCGAATTTCTGCCTCACGAAACGATGATTGTTCAACACTCATATAACACATTCAAAGGTGGCCATTAAGATGTCACTATATTTATATATGATATATAATATGTTTATGTTTTACTTAAGCTTCTGTATTTTTCATTTATGGCATACCTTTATGGTTTCCATTATGGGTAAACACGATATCTTCATTTTAGGAAGTGCGGACTACTACCCCCTCAAAGTGATTTGATTCGTTAATGCCATATGTGGGATGTATAAAGGATTTAATTAATGATTTTATATATGATATTATACTGGAATTATAATATACCTTTATATCATTATGATTCCATTCCATAAAATATTAAATAGAAAATAAAGTTGCATTCATGCGTACGTATGGCTTACCATCTCCATGAACGGTGCATTTCATTTCTTACCTCTGAACGTTATGTAATATTATAAATTCATGTATATACTGGATATATATGATATATATGATATCTACATCATGAGTACAACTCTGTATATAATGGATACATGAACAAATTGTAATTATAAGGAGTTTATTTTTGACTCAAGTACCAATGATCGTTAAAACGACCGTTATTAACTTAAATAATTACATAGTGTTCATGACATGGTAATAAGTGATATAAAAGGAAAAATGAACTTGAAAAAGTTTCTTAAGAAAGTAGAAATTATCTCAAGTTTATTATTCAGGAGTTTAATGATCGATCGAGTTAAGTCAGACCCGAGGTATGGGACTTCGTCTCAATCTCCTTTCATAGAGGCATATTTTGTTTTATACACAACCATCTTTTATACGGTGTATAACCCCCTTTGACTTTTACGTTTATCCAAAAGTAATATTTTTTATACGATGCATTTTACTAAATGACAAAAAGGAATGTTTTTGTCGTACGTATGCGGCGACAACGACTTCTCCGCCTCCGTGACCATTATTTGAGTTTCGGCTTCCTCTACAAGCCATACTATTTTTTTAAAAAGAAAAATAAATACCATGTTTTACTTTTCATTGATTTTGGAATTTAAAATGGTTTTCATAATGTTTTTTATATCAATGTCTTGTATTGATATCTTGTGATTGAAAAGCGGAAATGTTATGTTTCCTTTATGCATGTTTTATGTGATACGATTATGTTATAGTTCTTTGGAATTGTTATTGAGATGGGTGGTTCCGTGATAAAATAAGGGAGGGTGAGCCCAATATACCTCTCTAATGCATTGGGTAACGCGAAGGGGTTAAACGGTGAGGTTTCTCCAAAGAGATTTAGGTAATATACTGTGATGGTTATTCCAAACGTAACCAGGAGGGTTACTCCCTACGTAAGAATGTTATGAATGCCTCAAGTTACCTTTATGTCTTCTGATTTCTATGATTTATTCATTATTTGATGAGGTATGTTAATGTGCTTACGTTTAATAAGTAGAGTATTATTTCATTGATTCTTGTGTATACATGTACTCATGTTTCCCTTCAATATTTTTATATCCCTTACTGAGCTTTTTATGCTCATCCCAAGTTTTTGAAATGTTTTTCACAGGTCAAGGGAAGGGTACATGATATGATGATAGTGTCAAGGAAATGTCAAGAAAGAATCCATCTATTATTTTAAATATGTTTCCGTTGATGGGAAAAATGAATACTATATTTTATGTAACCACTTTGTTTAAATGTGGAATGTAATGCAAGTTTTTTGATCTAATTCTCTAAAACTCTAAAACTGAAAAGATATTCAATTTGTAATCTTATAATAACTCAAGATTAAGAAAGGATTAAGGCTGGGGCCTTATAGTTGGTATCAGAGGTCGGTTTAGATAAATTTAGGAGTTAGAATTCTATTAAATGATTATCCAAAAATATTTTTTTATGTTTAAATTGAAATGATATAGCATTTGAAGATTACCATGTTTCTTCATCTAAGACATGTTTTTTCAGAATGGTTTTCCACAGAGGAAAGAGGGAAGCAGTGATAGGAAGGCTTATAGAAGGAAATAGCCTTCCGAATCAGCATCCTGAGATGGTCGGAATTGGAACTGAACAGTTTGTTGTAGTAATGGCGCAGTTGACTCAAGCGATAAACAGTGGTGGTATCCATGCACGAGATTAGCCAGGTCAACCGCAGAGGAAAATGTCAGTGGTGAAACATTTCATGAGGCAACATCCCCCATCATTCAGAGGAACATCTGACCTTGTGTTAGTTGAAGGGTGGATTAAAGCACTGGAGAAGATTTTTGAGGTCATGGGGTGTTCAGACAATCAAAAGTTTAGTCTTTCTATTTACCATTTGGAGGGAGAAGCAGATCTGTGGTGGTCGATGGTTATAAATATCAGGGACGCTGATGAGATTGATGCTCTTGACTGGGATGAATTCAAAGGTATGTTTCTTTAGAAGTATTTTCATAAGGCTGTTCGACATAGGATGGAAAAACAATTCTTGGAATTGAGGCAAAAGGAAGACTCAGTGGCTGCCTATGAAGAGAGGATCACTCGATTGGCAAGGTATGATCCAAATTTTATCTGAGACCTTGATAGTAAAATCAATCGTTTTTACTCAGGATTAAAGCCAAAATATCGATGGGCTTTAGCTTCTCGTGAGTCCAAAAGTTATGAAAAGCTTGTTCGATGTGCTGAGAAGGTGGAAAAGGAGTTTTCTGATGATCAAGTGTTCTATAACAACCTACAGAAGAAGAGACCAAGGTGGTAGGAGAAAGGAAAGAATTCTTCAAAAAGGTCTGACGGTAAGAAAACTAAGTTTCCAGTTTCTGATAAATGTGGTAAAAGACATGCTGGAGAATGTATTTTGAATTCTGTAAAGTGCTACTGATGCGGTAATATGCGACATAAGGCTTGTGATTTCATTGAAAATGATCAGGGTGATGGTAAGACCAAATTTGATTTACAGTTAGTGAAATGTTTTAATTGAAATGAGATGGGTCACAATGCAAATGAGTGTCCGAGAAAGAGCTCGAGTGATGGGAAGCAGTTAGACTACAAGCTGAAAGGGGTGGTGAAATCCTTCGCAACTACTTCAGCAGATGTCAGGCCATCAAATGAAGTTGTATCAGGTACTTTGTTTGTTTTTTCAGATTATGCCAGTGTGTTGTTTGATTCAGGGTCTACACATTCTTACATATCTGAAAACATTTCTAGTAAAATGGGAATACCATCTCAAGAAATGACTCCTAAACTTGTCGTAAAAACACCTGGGGGAAATGTTGAGGCGAAAAGAATTTATAAGAATCTTCCTATCCTTATCTGTCCAAAGAACCTACTTGAAAACCTAATTGTTTTACCTCTAGTAGAGTTTGATGTTATCCTAGGTATGGATTGGCTCTCTATTTACCATGATAAGATTGATTTTAAGCTAAAGAAGTTTATTTTCAGAAATACTTTCAGTTTGTGTACAAGAATGAACCCTTACTTTTGATAACATATCAAGAGGCTGAGAAAATTTTGAAATATGGAAATGAATGTTACCTTGCACATATTGTTGAAAACAAGAGAACTTTTCAGATTAATGATGTGCCAGTGGTAAATTATTATCCTGATGTTTTTCCTAATGAGTTTCCTGGAATAATACAAGATCGGGAAGTTGTGTTTACTATTGACTTAGTTCCGGATGCTTAGCCAATTTCCAAACCCCCTTATCTAATGGATCAAATTGGACTTTTAGAGTTGAAGGAGTAATTCAAAGATTTATTAGAGAAGGGTTTCATTTGACCTAGCACATCACCATGGGGTTCTCCTGTTTTATTTGTTAAAAATAAAGATGGTTCAAAGAGACATTGCATTGATTATAGATCCTTTAATAACATCACTGTTAAGAACAAATATCCATTGCCTCATATCGATGATTTGTTTGATTAGCTCTCGGGGGCTCAGTATTTTTCAAAGATTGACTTGAGATTGGGGTACCATCAGTTGAAAGTAAAGGAAGAAGATATTCCGAAGACTGCGTTTCGTATAAGATATGGCCATTATGAATTTGTAGTAATGCCTTTTTGGCTAACCAATGCAGCTGCTGTATTCATGGACATAATGAATAGAATTTTCCATGAGTTCTTGGATAAGTTTTTAGTGGTTTTCATTGATGATATTTTGGTATTTTCTAAACATATAGAAGAGCATGGAAGACATTTAAGGGTTATTTTGCAAACCTTAAAATAAAAGAAATTGTATGGGAAATTCAGCATGTGTGAGTTTTGGTTGCAACAAATTTCTTTCCTTGGTCACATTGTTTCTAAAGATGGGAAAACCGTTGATCCTGCAAAAAAAAATGTTGTGGAAGAATGGCCAAGACCCACAAATGTTACTGAGATTCATAGCTTCCTTGGTTTGGCAGGCTATTATAGAAGGTTTGTTAGAAAGTTTTCATGGTTATCTAGTCCAATGACTAAGCTAACTCGGAAGGGTGTTAAGTTTATCTGGACAAAGGAATTTTATGATTGTTTTCAGGAACTGAAAAGAAGATTGGTGAATGCTATAGTTTTGGAACTACCTTCCAGGAATGGTGATTTTGTTATCTATAGTGATGATTCATTGAAAGGACTTGGTTGCATCCTAATGCAGAATGATCAGGTAATTGCTTATGCTTCACGTCAGTTGAAAACTAATGAGGTAAATTATCCTACACATGATTTGGAATTAGCTACTGTTGTTTTTGATCTAAAAATTTGGAGGCATCATTTGTATGGAGTAAAGTGTGATATATATACTGATCACAAAAGTTTAAAGAATATATTCACTCAAAAAGAATTGAACATGAGACAGAGGAGATGGCTAGATATAATCAAGGATTATGATTGTACAATTCATTACCATCTGGGAAAATGAAATAAAGTGTCTGATGCTTTGAGTTGAAAAAGTAATGCTTCATTAGCAATGTTGTGTTTGGAATGTGATCCTTTGGTTAAGGATTTAATGAAATTTGGCATAGAAGTTTTTGGTGCAGGAAGTTCTTTTGTTTTGTTTCTGGTATCAGTGAAATCTTCTCTATCAGACAGAATCAAGCAAGCACAGAAGCAAGATAGTGAGTTATAGAAAAAGGTAGAGCTGGTTCAGAAGGGTAAGTTGCATGAATTCATCATTGATAATGATTGTTTTTTGATATTTGGGAACAGATTTTGTGTTCCTTGTGATTCACAGTTGAAGAGAGAGTTGTTATGTGAAGCTCATAGTTCTCCGTTTTCAGTTCATTCTGGCAGTACTAAGATGTACATAGATCTGCGGGAGTATTATCGGTGGGATGGAATGAAAAGAGATATTGCTGATTTTATAGTGAAGTGTTTGACTTGTTAATAGGTTAAAGCAGAGCGACAGTTACCAAAAGGGATGCTTCAGCCTTTACCAGTACCAAAGTGGAAATTGGAAAATATATCCATGGACTTTGTTGTGGGATTGCTGAAGACACCTCGAGGTAATAATGCAATCTAGGTTATTGTTGATCGCTTGACTAAATATGCTCATTTCCTTGCTATACGAGATACTTTTCCCTAGATCAACTTTCCCATTTGTATCATAAAGAGTTAGTCAGGTTACATGGAGTTCCTCTCTCCATTATATCTGATCGTGATCCCAGGATCACTTCTATCTTTTGGAAAGGACTTCAGAAGTCTTTGGGTATTGAATTAAATTTTAGTACAACTTTTCATCCTCAATCAGATGGGCAATCAGAACGAACAATTCAGAATTTGGAAGATATTCTACATGCTTGTTCGATGGATTATCAAGGAGGTTGGGACCAACGTCTTTTTTTGGTTGAGTTTTCTTATAATAACAGTTTTCATTCCAGTATATAGATGGCACCATTTGGGGCATTATATGGGAAGCGGTGTCGAACTCTAGCTTTCTGGGATGAAGTGGGTTAAATAAAGCTAATGGGACCAGAATTGGTAGAAGATTTGGTAGAAAAAGTTCGGTTGATACAGAAACACATGAGAACAGCTCAGAGAAGGAAGAAGAGTTATGCGGATAACCGGAGGAAGGATCTATCTTTTGAGGTAGGTGATCATATTTTTCACAAAGTTTCACTGTGGAAGAGTGTGATGTGATTTGGTAAGAAAGGAAAGTTGAGTCCAAGGTTCATTGGAACATATGAAATTCTAGAGAGTGTTGGATTAGTTTCATACCAAGTGGCTTTACCTCTGAGTTTATCTCAGGTACACAATGTTTTTAATGTTTCTATGTTGAGAAAGTACATGCGAGATCCATCTCATGTTTTGATTCCAGAGGTAGTTCAGCTGGAAGAGAACCTATCTTTGAGGAACAACCGTTATAGAATCTTGACCACAGGGAGCAAGTGTTATGGAATAAGTTTATTCATCAGGTAAAGGTTTTGTGAAAAAACCACATGACTGAAGAGGCAACATGGGAATCTGAAAATGCAATGAGGGCTAAATACCCCCACTTATTTCATAAGTAAATAAATTGAAGGGACGAAATTTTCTAAAGGGGGAAGGATGTAACATCCCATGTAAGTAATGAATAATAGATATTTTTATCTATGTATATTAAATAATTAGATAGTGTTTTAGAGGCTTAAAATGGGAATAAATCCAATCTTAAGCCTAGAATACACTAATATTTTTTAAAAGATTGTTTTACTACCTTTTGATGGAAAACCATTTTTAAATCAAACCTTTGACAATTTTATAAGTTCTATTTTTAAAAATAAACTTATTCTTTATGATTGGGACATTGAAATTTACTTTGGGTAAATTTTTGGTATTTTTACGACAATGTTCATTTTTTAATGAATAGTGAAAAATACTGCATTTTACATCAAAACTGCATTTTCATCTAATTTAATTATATGGTTAGATTATATTTTGAATTGTTTTTAAAGTGTACATATAATATATTTTAACAATTTAATCCAATAGTGGTCGTTGGAATTAATTTCACTTTGAAATTGGACTTAAACTAGTGTCAATCTTTTGATACTTATTGTTTCATAAAAACACGCTATTTGCTCTGATAACGGGAATTATTTATTAAATTAATTAATGTAACTTATATGTATTGAATTTTGTAAAATAGACATCATTTTTGAATTCGGAATATCAAATATAGCTTCGGGTGAAGTTTTGGTATTTTTCTGAAAAACTTCAATTTTTCATGAATAGTGAAACCACTAAGTGGTACTTAAAAAACTGATTTTTCGTTTAAATGAAATTTTACCACCTCTGTGTTTTGAATTTCAAAAATCCGACATACATGGTTGTTATTAAGATGTAAAATGTGTTTCAATGGGATTAAAATAATTTTTTGGTGAATAGTAACTTTTATGTTATTAATCGCGATTAGAGGTAATTAGTGTAATTTATGGTAAGAATAATGTTTTAATAAAATGAAATGCACTTGACACATGTCCTACCCTTATTGGATGTGTCATTTACGACCATGAAAACCCATGGGTCTATTTTTGGGACCCCATGGAGCCACTTGGGTAAGATAATGACATTAATGCCTTTTATTTAAAGTAAAAGTAAAAATGACACAAACATGAGTTGTTTTATTAAAACCATTTTTACGTGGGTTTATACAAGTTAGATATTGGACTATAAATAGTCATTGGAAAGATAAAAATATTTCCTACATCATGTTATTTTTTTTCTAATTTTTAGACATTAAATGAATTAAATTATTTATGACACCATGATGATGTAGCGATGACCTCATTATTTAACGATTTAAATAAAATGTAAATATAATATATCATCTAAGACATACACTTGTCAAAAACCTATTTTATGGGTGGATTTAGAACCATTATCACATTATCCTCGAAATATATAATTGTGGGACCTTTTTTATCCGAAAATCATTTTATAACAAAGCATCTTTTCTCAACATTCTAAGAGTGCCCCTCCTCTCCTCTTATAAAAGGCCCCCACCTCTACCACCTTAACCACACTTCCAAAGCCTTTGGCTCGGCTAAACCCTGGCCATTTTGTCACTCCACATCCCTATCTTACTCATTAAATCCTCACTTTGAGCAGAAGTCATCCCAAGGAAGCCTTTGAGCTCAAATAAAAAACAGTTACCCGTTTTAAAGGTAGTGTTTTCTCTAGTGATCTTATATTTTATTTTCCTTCTCCAACCCTCTAAACTCTTTTTATTCCTTTATTTTGTAACAAAAAAAAATATCATCAATATACTAGGATGTTGTTATAATAAGGATTAGAGATACACTTATACACACCTACATTTAATGGTTAAAGAAAATAATGTTTCTGTGGATGGTGAATTTCTGCCTCACGAAACAATGATTGTTCAACACTCATATAACACCTTCAAAGGTGGCCATTAAGATGTCAAAATATTTATATATGATATATAATATGTTTATGTTTTACTTAAGCTTCGGTATTTATCATTTATGGCATACCTTTATGGTTTCCATTATGGGTAAACGCGATATCTTCATTTTAGGAAATGCAGACTACCGCCCCTCAAAGTGATTTGATTCGTTAATGCCATATGTGGGACGAATAAAGGATTTAATTAATTATATTATATAAAATATTATACTGGAATTATAATATACCTTTATATCATTATGATTCCATTCCATAAAATACGAAATAGAAATGAAAGTAGCGTCCATGCGTACATACGGCTTACCGTATCCAGGAACAATGCATTTCATTTCTTACCTCTAAACATTATTTAATATTATAAATTCATGTATATAATGGATATATATGATATATATGATATCTACATCAAGATTATAACTCTGGATATAATGTATAATGAACAACTTGTAATTATAAAGAGTTTATTTTTGACTCAAGTACTAATGATCCTTAAAACGACTGTTATTAACTTAAATAATTACATAGTGTTCATGAGATGGTAATAAGTGATATAAAAGGAATAATGAACTTGAAAAAGGTTCTCAAGCAAGTATAAATTATCTCAAGTTTATTATTCAAGAGGTTAAAGAACGATCGAGTCAAGTCGGACCCGTGGTATGGGACTTCGTCTCAATCTCCTTTCATTAAGGCATATTTTGTTTAATACACAACCTTATTTTGTACGGTGTATAAAACCCTTTTAATTTTATTTTTATCCAAAAGGAATGTTTTTTATATGAAGCATTTTACTAAATGACAAAAGGGAATGATTTTTTCATACGTATGCAGCGACAATGACTTCTCTTCCACCGTGACCTTTATTTGAGTTTCGACTTCCTCTACAAGCCATACCTTTTTTAAAAAAAGAAATTAATACCATGTTTTACTTTTCTTTGATTTTGGTATTGAAAATGGTTTTCATAATGTTTTTATATCAATTTGTTGTATTGATATCTTGTGATTGAAAAGTGGGAATGTTATGTTTCCTTTATGCATGTTTTATGTGATACGATTATGTTATGGTTCTTGGGAATTGTTATTGAGATGGGTGGTTCCGTGATAAAAAAAGGGTGGGTGAGCCCGATAAAGCTATCCAATTCATTGGGTAACGAAAAGGGGTTAAACGTTGAGGTTTCTCTGAAGAGATTTAGGGAATATACTGTGATGGGTATTCCAAACATAACCAAGAGGGTTACTCCATACGTAAGAATGTTATGAATGCCTCAAGTTACCTTTATGTCTTATGATTTCTATGATTTATTCATGATTTGATGAGGTATGTTAAAGTTCTTATGTTTAATTAATATAGTATGATTTCATTGATTCTTGTGTATACATGTACTCATGTTTCCTTTCCTTATTTTTATATCCCTTACTGAGCTTTTTATGCTCATCCCATGTTTTTGAAATGTTTTTCACAGGTCAAGGGAAGGGTACATGATATGATGATAGTGTCAAGGAAGTGTCAAGGAAGAATCCATGTTTTATTTTAAATATGTTTCCATTGATGGTAAAAATGAAGACTATCATTTATGTAACCACATTGTTTAAATGTGGAATGTAATGCATGTTTTATGATCTAATTCTCTAAAACTCTAAACCTGAAAAGATCCTCAATGTGTAATCTTGTAATAACTCAAGATTAAGTAAGGTTTAAGGCTGGGGCCTTATTGATGTGGTCAAGGATCTCAAAGCGATCATTGAATCATAGTTATGTTTTCCCATTCTACCTAGATCTCATGACATTATTCAATAGATATATGTGAAGGAATACCTTATCTACACTGTCAAAGTCCATCGATCAAAGAAGATTATCAACATATATCTTTATTTCCTTTGAGTATCCATGATGTTCTCCTGGATGTTTTGGAAATTTTCCACCATTTACTTGACCATTTTTGGACCCTGTTGTTTGTTTCCACTAACTACATCCAAGAAGGTAGGTGTTATGCACCTCTTCCCATAAATTGATACTTATGGAGGCATTTGGATGTTTGGTTGGAAGCTATTGTTGTATGTGAAATCAAATAGAGGAATATGTTAATCCCATTATCCTTTGAATCCCATTAATCATGATCTCAACATGTCTTTGACATTTTGGATAGTCTGATCAGATTTGCCACCAATTTGAGGGTGAAAATCCATGATTAAGTTCAAATACATATTTGGTGAATGATGGATACTCTTCCAGAACATGTATAAAAATTATGGGTGTTAGAGAAATACAATAATTAGTGGGTTCTTTTTGATTCCTCACCACATATATATTGTATTTCCTTGCATGTTTATTGAGTGTGAAGTCCACTCAAATTATAATGATGTTATAAATGTTTCAAATATGATCCAGCACTATCCATCCATCATTATTTCCTCATTATGTCATCAGAATACCAGTGACAATGTCAATGGTTTTTTTTCCATTTCCTTGTAGTAATGGGTAATGGTCATACCATACTCAATGATTTTTTAAATTCAACATTAACTTATGAACACAAAATAAACCTTGTTGTATCTTCCATGATCACTATCTTCATATTTTATAACCAATAAAGATATAAAATATTATTATACCTATTTTCGTTCCCCATTTTTATGGATAAGTTTGAGCTATGTTCATCATTAAATAACTACATTTTTAATTATGTATAAGATGGTTAACATAGTTGTGATCAGAATATTAAAGGCATTCCTCATTAATCATGAAAAATAAGGATTTAAATTCTCCAAAAAATTCCACCATTATCTATTTCACCAAATGGCCTCTTGGAGAATATTTTATCATTTGTAGAAGATATTATTGAGAAATCAACTGTGTAAGGATTTTTGAAGGTCCATCCTTTTTTAATTCCATATAATCATTTCAGGTCTAAGAAGATTATAGACTTCAAAATTATCATAAATGATAAAATTTACAGATCATTTCTACTTAGTGTTTCTTCCACATTAGTTTATTTTCTTCAGGAGGTAGTGGATTGATTATTCATTGTCCTCAATAAGCTATAATCATACTTTCTGGTTGATATTCATCTCTATTTTATGGGATAATATATTAGAGGTTCTTATGATCCATATGTAGGATACATTATTCCATAAAGAGACAATGTTGATTATTTTTCATTGTGGATATTAACTTAACTAACTCAATATCACATTTCAGGTAGTTCGATACAATAACATTCAATTTTCATTTAACATAGGATCTCACTTTTTAATTCTACATTAGTATATATGCCAATCCGTTATTTGATACATTTCGGTATTCATTGAGATGATTCCCACATGGGGGTAGAATAATTATCATTATGTAGAAAAGAAAATTTCATAACTCCATTATTATCTATTCATATTCATTATTCCATAAAAACCCGACTCCCTTCAGTGTTATATTTGTTAGAGGGTTTGAAAATCCCGATAAATTTCAAAAACTTCCACCATATTACATAACTACCCATAGAAAACAAAACGTTTCCATTATAAATGTTGGACATAACCATACTTTAATTGATTTTATCTTTTATGGGACCAAAAATATTCTATTGTTTATAATAATATAACATGAGAATGATTCTTCCTTTAATAAGAACTCACAGTTTCTAAAGATCCCATAAATCATCTCCTTTCGTACATTATTTTGCACAATGATCAGATGATCCCCATGATCCTCCTTCCTTTTGAAGTATATTAGAATGTCATCTATAAATTCTAACAAAATTATTTTAAGTTAATATCTAAATACTCTATTCATCACTTGTTAGATGATTTCTAAGAGAATTAGTGAGTAAAAAAGGGATTACTAAGAACTCATACTACCGATACCATTTATGGAAATCAGTCTTGGCGACATCCGGTAACGACACAAGTATTTATAAAATAAAACCCTTTCATATATATTGATATTTATGAATATGATATGAATATTACATTAATGTGGAATCATTGTATGATAGCAAACTCAGGACTCAAGAAAGGGTTTATGTGTAATCTGACATTGCATAGAACTTTTAGTTATACCGATAAAAAATTCATTTATAGAATTATTATTTTAAATGGTTGATAATTTATAACCATTGTATTTGTAACAATGAATAGAAATAACTAAAATATTATTATACATGTTTGTTAAATGTTTTTATATTTAGAAATAAATTCTAGAGGCTTAAAATGTGAATGAATCAAGTATTAATCATAATATACTCTTTTAGTTTTAAAATCTCATTTAATCACATTTGGATGGAGAACCATTTTTAATAATAGGTTTTTTCACATATATATGTTATATCTGAAAAAAATAACATTACCTATAGAAAAAAGACATCAAAATATACATTAGATAAATTTTTCCTAATATTTTGATAAAGATCATTATTTATTCAATAGTGAAAATTTCTACTCTTAAAGTCAAAATTTCATTTTCATCTCATTTATTTATATATTTAGATTATCTTTTTTATATGTTTTAAATTTTAGTTACGTTATTTTAAATTCATTTAATCCAGTGTTGGTCATTGGCGATAATTTCCCATCAAAATTGGACATAGACAAATTTTAAACTTTTGATAGTTTTTATTTCTTAGAAACACACTTTCTTGTCTTGAAAATAAGACATAATTTTAAATTAATTAATTAAAAATATGTGTTTTGAATTTGGAAAAATCGATACCATATTTTGAATCATAAGCTCCAAATTATGTAAATTGTTGCCTTTTATTATTTGAGATAATGAAATGTAACTTTTGTAATTATTTTAATTTACTATGGTTAAAGGGTACATCAGTTAAATAAGGTTATGAAATAATATTATTATAAATTAAAACTACTCTAAAATGTGTCATAATTATATTTTATGGGATATTTTCTTCCATGAGAATTCTTAGGAAGAACTTTTGGAATTTGGGTGCCACTTGGGTGTGAAAATGACATGTTATAATAATTAATTTAAAGTAAAGAGAAATATAACATAACCATGAATCTTTCTCTAAATAAATATTAAAATTATGTTATATAATGGATAACATTTACAATAAATACAAATTAGAAATATAAAAATATTTTTTACAACATTATATTATATTTATAATTTTTATACCTTAAATAAATAAACTTAATTAGGACATAATGATGATGAATTGATTGCTTCAGTAATAATGGATTCAAATAAATGGAATTATAAATATTAAAATAATTATTATATGACATAATTTATGTCATCCAAGATATTTTTAGTTGAATATTACATCTTATAATTGATTCAATGTTTCTTGTTTGAATGAATCAGGTTGTTATGAAATTGTCAGAAAAGTCAAGTATGAAGAGTGACCAAAATTGACATAATTCATAACTTAAAATATAATAAAGTTTATTAAATGATATTAAATTTCTAAAAAAATAATATTCGGCCATAGGGTTAATATAATAACAAATATGTCATAAATGGGAATTTAGTGGGTTGTTTAACATTATATTGTATTTACATTAACCCACAATGTGTAAATAATATTTCAAGAATTTCTTAAAGTGCCCCTCATCCCTCTTATAAATGGTCACCACTACAACCCACTTAATCACACATATAAATCCTATTGTTTCAACCAAAGATTTTATCATATAAGTTCTCAACATCTCTCCCATCCAACTAGAAGCCTTAACATGGGTACAATGCAATTCATGAAATTCTTTTGGCTCAAATCAAAAGATGTTACCAGATTTAGAGATAACATCCTCTCCAAAGTTACTTTCATTTATTTTCCTTCTCCACTCCCAATGAACTTATTATTATATGACTAAATAACAAAAAAAATTATCCCCAATTTACTATGATGTTTTAATGAGTAGGATTATAATAACACTTACACACACCTCCACGTAATTGATACGAACATACTATTTCTATGTACGACTAAATACTGCCTCACGAAAGGATGATTGTTCAATTTTATCCTACCACATATCATGGTGGACATTATGATGGAACTATATTTATATATGATACTTATTATATTTATATATTCTCTATTGTTCTGTAATTTTAATTCACAATATAACTTTATGCTTTCCATAATGTGTAAATATGATAATTTCATTTGAGGAAGTTCGTAATACCACCCCCTCAATGTGATATGACTCATCCATGCCATTCCCAGAATGTACAAAGGATGGAATTATTGAACATATTTAAAATATATAAAATATTTATAATACTGGAATTTAGATATTTTTATGTATCATTTAGTTTTCATAAATTTATTATGACAATAAAATCAAAGTATTGTTAATGTGTATGTGCGACCTACCCTCTCCATAAACGGGGAATTTCATTTTGTATTTCCAAATATTATGGACATAATAAATTCATATAATCTAGAAATATATGATATTTAAATCATGAATAAATATATTTTTTATATGATGTAAGTTTTACTACAATGAAAATTTACATCAAAACATGTTCATTTTCGACTCAAGTAATGAATATCGACAAAATGACCGATATGAACTTAAATAATTATATAATTTTTATAACATGGTAATAAGTGATATAAAATAAATAATAAACATAAAAAAATTCTCAAGCATGTATATATTAACCTATTTAATTATTCAAGATCAAAAGCATTGTACGTGATGAGTGAAACTCCTAATAAGGATACTTCATAACCCAATTTCTATTCTTCGGGTCAATGTTTTATTTCTTGATTATGTAATGCTAGAAGTATGTGAGAAACATAATCTGATATCTTGCAATGTATTTATACTTTATTTAGGTATATATAAAGTAAATACACAAAACAAATTTATTTTATTTAAAAAATCATATTTGTAAGGGATTTTCTAAACTCAATTTCTCCTCTTTAGGTTTTACCCATACTTCATTGATTATATTATGCCAGGATTATGTGTGGAATCAATGTTAATTTATTTATTTTGTAATTTCCACTTATTTTTATGTTGATATACTATTTCTACACATACTCATCAAATTGAGAAATTCTTACGTCATTTATATGAAATTTTTAATGCAAATCTTAACTAAATATCATTTTATAGAGTTAAATATCCATGTAATTGGTTAGGTTTTTCCATGAATATAAGTGAATGACCTTGGATTATTTTAAAGTTAATATCCAGTTATGTTGCATGTATTTATATTTTTCACACATAATTATGTCACTGATTTATCTTTAACCTAAGGATAAAATCTTTTTAAGGGACTACATGTCAATCTAAATTCATTGAGGCATATTTTGATTTATACATGACATTATTTTATATGGTATATTATCATACCAATTGACATATAATTTCATTTAATAGTTTTCATGGGGAATAATTTTCTATGAGTCATTTTACTAAATGAAAAAGGAGTGTTTCTTTTTAAGGTATGCAGTGACAACAAATTTCATGCCACTACATGAATTATTAGATATTTGGATTCCTCTACAAGTCGTAATGTTTTTAAAAATAAAACTGAATACCATATTCATTTTCAGGGTTTTTTTGGTTTTGAAATTAGTTTTTATAATGGATTGATTATGTCAATGTCTTGAACTTATATCTTTTAAATATAATTTGGGATCATTATCATCCATTTATAGTTGTTTTTTGTGTTATGATTATGTTATGGTTCATGGGAATTATTTACGCATACGGGTGCTTCTCTAATAAAATGAGGGTGGGTGAGTCCGTGATAGATCTCCAATTCATTCGGTAATGTGACTGAGAGAATAATTAAACTTTCTCCATAGGGATTAAGGGAATATACTGTAATGGGTATTCCAAGTGTAACCTTAATGTTTACACCCTATGTATCTGTGGATGCTACAATTATAGTATGATGTTGATGCGACTAGTTACCGTTATATTTTTTGTACTTTACGATATTTTGTAGGAATATTATTATTACATGATTTAAACTATTAAGTTTATGATTTATGGTAGAAAAGTTTTATTTTTTAAGAAAATGTATTCATTGGTTTTAAATATTCATGGACTATCAGTTCTATTCATTATTTTATAATCCTTGTTGAGCTCCTTATGCTTATCCCATGATTATGAAATGTTTTTATCAATCTTTATGTATGGGTAAGAGGAATTAATAAATCTAGATGAATTTTATGCATTTTTTCGCATGGAATAAAGTAATGTTTTATTTTATATAGATTAGTTTTCAAAAAAAAATTGATATTGATTATATTTGAATATATTGTAATTTTTTTATTTTATAATTGTTATGGATTAATTCCCTAAAACTGTAATCCTAAAAGAATCATGAAAGTTAATTATTTTATTAACTCAAGATTATGTAATGTTTAAGGTTGTGACCTTACAGTTGGTATTGTAGGTCAGTTTAGGAAAAAATGGTGATTAGAATTTTATATTAAGTGTTAAGAATATCATCATGGATTTATAATTCTTATGATGATCATAAGATCCATATCATGGAAATCCCATTGAGTCATGTGTTTTGAAATTTCGTGGTGATTAACGGTATTTTTTGAGACATTCACATATGAGTAAATTTTGGGTTATTAGTTTTTTGGATAAAAAATGTGAGTAATGAAAAAACCAATGAGGTTATAACAAGTTATCATTATTTTTTAGTATTTTATATAATTTTGTTATAGTTATTATAATTATACAGTTTTTAAAAAAGGAATACATGCAGAACGTGTGAAAACATGTCAGGTCAAACAAAGAAGTAGGAATCGAACCCAGAATTATTGTGTGATTGATATTTATCACCTACCACTGGACTACATGAATTCCCTGGTTAGTATGGCTTATTTGTTTAGTTAAAAGATTTTATGTTTCAATAATATGTTGAGTTTGGGAACTTATGTTTTATAAAATGGATATCATTATTGTAGGAAAATGATTTGGTGATTAAGTGGTTAATTTTATTTTAGAAGACGTTCACTATATTGGGAACCCTATATGCCTACATAAAATAGAATACTATGTAATTTACATTGGGGAGTAATAATTGTATTTTATTTGGAAATAACCTATGTTTTTTTGTGGACATATGGATATTTGATTTATTTGTGGAAATGATTAATATATCACAGAGAATATGATTTTAGTTTAATTACTTTTAAGTATGATAATTAAGAGTATTTGATGTTATTTGGAGTTAAATGTTTATAATTATCGTGAAAAAATATGTGATCAAATCCTTTTAAAATTTATGCTTCAATTTTATATTGGATTATTATATTTGAGGAATTATATGGAATAATATTTGCTGAATGGCCTTTTTTGACCTTTGGGTTATTATTTTTTTTAATATTGGAGATTATGATTAGTATTTATTTTTATAAAGGATTATTCTTTCTGGGGGATTCTCTGATCTTGTACTAACCATTTTGGTTTTGGTTAAATTCTAAAGGTAGGGAATATATATAGTTCATATTTTGTAGTTTATGTGATTATGTAAAAGTTCATTCTAGAACTTCTGGAGTGACCTAGTCATCTTGAATACTCATCATTTGGAGAGTAGGTAAGTTTTTTATAGAAATTTATTAAAGGATTAAACTGTACTTGAAATGTAAGTATGTTTCCTTATGTTCTTATTCAAGCTCATAAATAAATTCCTCAACATTATGAAAAGAAACATAAAAAACATTGTATTTTTTAACTTTTTTTTGGAGAATTAAAGACCGTTTTACCTATCTCGTGTTTATGGTTTTCTGGATGTTAACGTTTTTCCGTATCATGTTTTATATCACTCTCTATCAGAACAAGATGGTTAGTTTGTCTTCCATATCCATGATTTCCTACATGCAATCCAAGTATGTGTTATCTCGGGCGACCTTTTTTACTTCTCTTTATTTCTTTTAATGTGATAGTTTTATTTACTATTTTACAATTTGGGATTTTCAAAAACGTTTTCAATCCCAATTTTAAGAATGTAAGGACGCAATTTCTAAAATAGAGGAATGATGTAATGACTCAGGTATTAATAAAATAATACATTTTAATATCTGTTAATATTTATGAATAAATTATAAATTATATGTTAATGATGACACTTTTTATGATAGCATACCCCACACACAACAATAGGTTTCTCTAAAATCATACTTTGCACACAACGTTAAATTATTCAAAAAAAAACAATAAATTATTATTATTATTATTTTAAATGGTAGTTAACGCCTAACTATTGTATTGGTAGGAATGAAAATAACTATCAAAAATATGATTATACATGTTTTTTAAATTTATTTACATTTATCCAATAAATTTTAGTCACTTAAAATGATAATGAATTCGATTTTAAGCATTAGATACTCAAATATTTTTAGAAGCTCGTTTTACAACCTTTTGATGGAGAACCATTTTTAAATATATTTTTCTTCACTTTTATCTCTAATATTTGAAAAAATAAACATTGTTTATAGAATTGAGGCATAAGAATTTACACTAGAAGAATTTTATGTATTTTTTTGACAATGTTCAATTTTTAATGAACAGTGAAAAATACCGCAATTTAAGTCAAAAATTCCTTTTCATATAATTTGTTTATATAATTATATTATAATTTTTTGGGTTTAAATTGTAAATTTATTATTTTGTTTAACATTAGATACATTTTTGGTAATTGGATGTAATTTGACATTTAATTTGGACATAAGCACATGTCAAAATTTTGATTGTTTTTATATCATAAAAACCCGTTTTTGGTTTTGACATTAGGAATTAATTTTAAATTAATTAATGAAAAATAATTGTATTGATTTTGGAAAAACAGATTCCATATTTTTATTTATAAGGTATAAAATTTTTAAATAGGTATCTTTTATTTTTTGTCATTACTAATAGTAACTTCTATAATTTTTTTGAATTTACCATGGTTAAAAGGTAAATCAGGTAAATATAGGAATAACATAATATTATAATAATATAAAATTATAATAAAAAGTTTCCTAATATTATTGGATGAGATATTTCAGAACATGAGAATACTTAGGTGTACCCTCTTGCATTTGGGAGACACTTTGGTGTGAAAATTACATGTTATAATAATTAATTTAAAGTAAAGATAAATAAAACATAAATATGTATATTTTACTAATATTTTATAAAATATGGTTATATAACTAATATCATTGTCAATAACTATTCATTATAATAAAAAAAATATTTTCTACATAATCATATTTTATTTATTTAGCTTAGATATTTTATAAATAATTTTAGTTATGAAACAATGATGATGAAATTATTTATTCAATAATAAATACATGAATATAAATTTTTTTTCATATAATTTAAGTCATCAAATAATTTAATAGGTTTATAGGAAACTTTAAGATTGATTTAATGTTTTTCCGAAAGAATCAGGTTGTTATGAATTTGTAAAAATGTAATGTATGAATAGTGACCAAAATTGACATAATTCACAACTAAAAATATAAAATAGTTTATTAAATGACCTTAAAAATATAAAAAAATTAGACTGTTAAACAGATAATAAAAGTCCAAATATGTCATAAATGGATTTTTTTGTGATTTTTTGCATGATATGATAATTACATTAACCCACAATGAGTAAATAACATGATATAACTATAAGATTAAAAAGTGTAATATAAGTGCCAAAACATAAAAATTAGTAAAAAATATTAAAAAAATCCTTAAAAATTATTGGATGATGGTTATTCGAACTAAAATCCTCTTATATTAAATTTAAAATATTTTTTTATCCTTTATAATGGAAATTTAATTTATAATAAATTAATTTTTCAAGACATTCTGAAAGTGCCCCACCTCCTTTTAATAAAAGGACACTACCTCTACCCACATACTCAAACATCCCAGGACACTTGTATAATCTAAATTCTTTTCAATTAATCTACAAAATTCCTTACCTTACTCTTCGAATCCTTAACATTGAAGGAAGGAAATTCATGAATCTCATTTGGCTCAAATCAAAAGGAGTTACCTGATTTAGAGGTAACATCTCCCCTCAAGTTACTTGCCTTTATTTTACTTATTAACTCCCTATAATATTATTATTATTTGATTAAATCACAAAACTAGTGTAATAAATATTCTAGGTTGTTTTTAATAGAATGATTTTAGTTATAGTTACACACACCTCTATCAAATTGAAACAGACATTCAGTTTTAGTGTACGGTGATCTGCTACCACAACAAATGATGATTGTTCAATTTTCTCGTACCACCTCTAATAGTGGACATTATGAAGGAAATATATTTATATATAATCTATTTCATATTTATATTGTCTCTATGGTTCGGTGATATTTATTTACAACAAACCTTTATTATTTCCATAATGTGTAAATATGACGATTTCGTTTGAGGAAGTGCAGACAACCACCCCCTCAAAGACATATGACTCATTGATACCATACATGTAATGTATAAAGGATGGTGTTAATGAACATATGTATCTTATAAAAAATATATATCATACAAGAATTTTTATATGATTATGTATCATTTAATTTTCATTCCAATAATATAACAAATAATTGAAAGTAGTGTTCATGTGTAAGTATGACCTACCATCTCCAATAACTGTGCATTTCATTTCATATATCTAGATATTATGGATGTAATAAATAAATATATTATGGATATATATGATAAGTAAAAAATGAATACAAATATTTTCTAGATGATGTACTTTTGAGAACATGGACAATTTACATCAAAACAAGTTCATTTTTGAGTCAAGTACCGAATATAACCAAAATTACCGAAATGAGCATTAATAAATATGTAATTATTATGAATTGGTAATAAGTGATATAAAAGGAATAATAAACATAAAAAGGTTCTCAATAAAGTGTAATTTTACCATTTATTATTAATTTGGAAAATAACGATTGTACGTGATGAGTCAAACACAAGGTAAGGGAACTTCTTAACCTAATTTCCATTATGTGGGTTAATCTTATACTTCAATATTATGTAATTCTATTATTATGTGAGAAATAAATTTTGATATCCTATATTTTATTTATAGATGATTAATGTTTATATATAGTGAATACATATAATCTATCAATTTTATTAAAACAATTATCTTTTTAATGGAATTTCTAAGATTAATTTCCACTCATTGAGTTTTATGCATACTTCATTGATGATATTATACCAAGATTAAGTGTGGAAGAAATGTTTATTTTTTAATGTTTTAATTTTCCCTTATATTTTATGTACTATTACTACACATAATGACCACGTTGATAAATTATTATGTCATTTATAGTATCATTCTAAGGAAAATATTAACTCATTATAATTTCATTGAGTTAAATATCAAAGACATTGGATTTGTTTTTCAATAAATATGTGTGAATGTCCTCTTATTTTTTTATAATCAATATCCACTGATATTTTTTATCTATATTTTTTACAAGTAATTATGTCATTTATTTATCATTAATATATGAATATGATCATTATAAGGTAAATCTCCTTTTATTGAGATATATTATTGATTTATACATGAATTTATTTTATACAGTATATAATAAGTCCCATTGAATTCTAATTTTAATCAATGGTTTTCAAAATGAATCATTTTCTATGAATAATTTAACTAAATGACAAAAGGAATGTTTCTTTTTATCAAACTAAGAGACAATGACCTTTCTGCCGCCTCAATCGTTATTTGATTTTTGGTTTCCACTACAAACCATAATGTTATTAAAAAGAAAACTAAATACTAAATTCCATTTTATGCTATTTTTTCATTGAAAATGTTTTAGAGAATTGATTTATTATGTCAATATCTTGACTGATATATTGTGATTGTAATGTGGAAATGTTATCTTTCTTTGATGCATGTTTTATGTGTTATGATTATGTTATTGTTCATGGGAATTGATTAGATATATTTGTGGTTTTGTGATAAAATGAGGGTGGGTGATCCCATGATAGCTCTATAATATATTAAGTAACTTGATGAAGGTAAATTTCAATGTTTCTCCAATGATATTTAAATAATGTACAGTAATGGGTATTCCAAACGTAACCATGATGGTTACTCTCTATATTGTAGTGAAAGTTACAATGTTTGTATGATATGTACACCACAAGTTACATATATGTTTTATACTTTATATGTTTTTTAAGAATCTTATTATTAGATGATGAAAGGAAAATATTTTATGTTTTATGGGTGAAAAGTGTTTTTTAATTGTTTTCATGGGTTTTAATTATTCTTGGACTAATGGTTTTATTCCTTATTTTATATTCAATAATAATACTTTTATGTTCATACCAAGATTCTAAAATGTTCTCCACAAGGTATAAGGATGGGTAAGAGGAAGGAGGAAATCAAGATGAATGTTATGAATATATTTATCAAGAAAAATAATTCATGTTTTATTTTAAACAATATCATTTTGTAAAAAATGGACCAGGAGTAGATTTGACTACTTTTTAATTTATGGATTTTTTTTAATAGTTATGGCCTAATTATCTAATAATATAATCTTTAAAATATCCTCAGTTGGAATTCTTTACCTAACTCATGATTATGTAATTTTAAGGCTAGGGCCTTACAGCTGGTATTATAAGTTTCTTTTGATGACTTTTTATATTAGGATTTTTTTCATAATAGTTAAGGATATATTCATGGGTTTGTAAATAAAAGGTTGATCATATATTTAGTATCTTATTAATCCATTTTGAGGCTTATGTTATGAAATTTCATGGTGATTAAATGTATTTTTGGATAAATTCCCCTTTGAGTAAATTATTGGTTATTAGTTGTTATGATGTAAAATGTGAGGTATGAAATAACTATTGGGGTTAATACATGTTATGGTTATTTTTGAGTATTCTATCTCATTTTGTTAATGTTATTAGTCTTTTATATTTTTTGAAAGAGGAAAACACACTGACAGTGTGTCAACCCGTAGTGTCGGTCAAAGCTGTAGGAATCGAACCCACATCTAATGTCCGACTGGGATTTATCGCCTACCATTGGCCTATGTGAAGTCCCTGGTTAGAATTACCTCTTTTTTAGTTAAATGAGTTTATATATCATGAATAAGTTGATTTTGGGAACTTATAATTAATCAAATAGATATAATCAGTGTAGTAAAATTATTTGGTGATTAATTGATAAATGTTATTTTGGAAGACGTTCTCTATTTTGGGAACCTTATATGCCTACAGAAATTAAAATACTTTGTAATTTACTTAGAGAAGTAATTGTTGAATTTTATTTTTGAAGAATCTATGTTTTTATTGAGTACATATGGATATTTGGGTCATTTGTTGAAATTATTAACCTATAATGGATAATATGATATTAAATTAATTACATTTAATTATTAGAGTTACATGTGGTGAATGTTATTTAGTGGTAAATGTTATGATCTATCATGGATGACTATGTGATAAAATCCTTATCAATTTCTGGTTTCATTTTTAGTATGGATTAATCTTTAATAGGAATTGTATGGAAAATTATTTGTTTAATGATCATTGTAAATATTTTGTGTATATTTTATTAAATTTTTGATATTATGATTAGTATTTTTTATAATCAATTATTCTTATCGTGGGATTATCTGGTCTTGTACTAACCATTTTGGTTTTGGATAATTTCTAAAGAGAGGGAAAACATATAGTTTAGCTTTTTTAGTTTATGTGATTAACTAGAAAATGATTATAACACTTCAGGTCTTACCAACTCATCTTGAATACACATTATTTGGCGAAAATATGAGTTTGCGGTAGATATTTATTGAAGGATGAAGCTCTGCTTGAAAAGTATGTATGTTTCCATATGATCTTAGGAAATCTCATAAATAAATTTATAAACATTATGAAAACGACCTTAACATAAATTTTGTCTATTTACATTTTCTATTGGGGAATCAAAGACCATTAAACCCATCATATAATTATGGTTTTCTAGTTGTTGAATTTCTCTTCATCATTTTTTCTATCACTCTCCTCCAGAACAAGATGGTTTGTTTCACTTGTATATACATGTTTTCCAACATGTAATTCTAGAAAATGTTTTCCTAGGTGAAATTTTTTCTTCAATTTATTTCATTTAATGTTAAAGTTTTATTGAATCTTTTCCATTTTTGGAGTTTCAATAATGATTCTGACCCTAATTTTAAAATTTCAAGGACGCTATTTCCAAAGGGGGAAAGATGTAATGAACCGGATATTTATAAAACTACAAATTTAAATATTTTTTAATATTTCTGTATAATATATTAATTTTATATTAAAGTGGACACTTTTTCAGATAGCATACATGACACACAACTATGGGTTTCTCTGAAATAATACGTTGTGCAAAATGTTGAGTTGTACCGATAACTATACAGCAATATTATTATTATTTTAAATAGTATTTTAAACCTAAACGTTGTATTGGTGAGAATATACATAATTATCTACAATGTGATTATACATGTTTGTTAAATGTTTTTACATTTATCCAATAAATTTTAAAGGCTTAAAATGATATTGAATCAAATATTTAGCATAAAATACTCCTATATTTTTAAAAGATCATTTTACTACCATTTGATGGAGATCCCTTTTTAAATCTAGTTTTTTCCAATTAATATGTTCTATTTAAAAAAATCATTTTATATATAAGAATAATAAAATTTTTATTTTTGTTGATTTTTTGTAATTTTTTGATGATGTTTATTTTTTAATGAATATGAAAAATACCAATTTTAAGTCAAAAATGCATTTTCATCTTATTTATTTATATATTTAGATTATATATTTTATTATATTTTAAATTTAATTGTTTTATGTTTTTATCATTTAATCCAAGGTTGGTCATTGGATGTAATTTGACTTTTAAATTGGATATAAACACATGTCCATCCTTTGGTAGATTTTATTTCTTAAAAACCCGTGTTCGGATTTTGACAATAGGAATTTATTTTAAATTAATTAATGAAAATTCAGGGCTTTGAATTTGGAGAAATTTATTCCATATTTGGAATCATAAGTTCCAAATTCTGTAAATCGTTTCCCATTATTTTTGGACATTATGAATAGTAAATTATGTAATTAATTTTATTTACCATGGTTAAAGGGTAAATCAGGTAAATAAGGGTAAAAAGTAATATTATAATTATATAAAACTACCCTAAAACATGTCCTAATACATTTGGTTAAGATATTTCTGAACATGAGCATCTTTAAGCTGAACATTTGGCATTTGGGAGCCACATGGGTGTGAAAATAAAATGTTATAATATTTAATTAAATTTAAAGAGAAATATTAAATAAGCATGTATCTTCTACTATTTTTTTATCATATGGTAATATAACTGATCTCTTTGACTATATGTAGTAATTAGAAAACTAAAAATATTTCCTATATCATGATAGTTTATTTATATTTTTTCGATATTATATAAATACAATATATTATGACATAATGATGATGTTGTGATTGCTTCATTAATAAAGGATTCAAATAAATGATATTATAAATGTTATAGATAATATTATTTGACATAATTTAATACCAAAATGAATTTTATAGGTTAATATCACAAGATATGATTTATTAAAAAAATTCATAGAAATAAATTTGTTATGAATTTTTAAAAATATCATTTATGAATAATGGAAAAAATTGAAATAATTTATAACATTGAATATAAAATAGTTTGTTAAATTATATGAAATTGATAAATATATACTATTCTTTCAAATAGTTAATATAAGTTCCAATATTTCATAAATTGATTTTTTTGTGTCTTTTGACATGATATGGTAATTAAATTAACCCACAATGTGTAAATAACATGATATCAGTATAAGATTAAAAACTGTAAAATAATGTTTAAACCAAAATGACATGGAGAAAAAAATATTCAAAACATGTATAAAAATTGTTGTATTATAGTTAATCGAATAAAAATACTCTTATATTTTAATTAAATTAGTTTTGGAAATTTTTAATAGAAAATGTATATATAATAAATAAATATTTCATGACATTCTAAAGTGCCCCTTCTCCCTCTTAAAAAATGTCACCTCCTATACCCACTTACTAAAACCTCTAAATCCCCTTAGATCATCTATATTCTTCTCAAATAATCTATCAAAATCCATCCCTTTCTTCCTGAAACATTATATTAAAATGGAGGTAATTCAAAAATTCTTTTCAGATCAAATCTAAAGAAGTTACATGATATAGAGGTAACATATTCTCTAAAGTTTCTTCCATTTATTTTATTCATAAATTCCAATGATATTCTTAATCAATGATTTAATAAAAAACCATAAACATAAATATATTTTTTAGATTTATTCGAACTACACTTACAATCACCACCATCTAATAGATACCAACATACAGTTTCTATATACGATGAACTACTGACTCATGAAATGACATTTGTTCAAATTTATCCTACAACCTCTCATAGAGGCCATTATGATGGAAACGTATTTTTTTATGATATATATTATATTTAGGTTGCCTATATGCTTTGTTAATTTTTTATTACGACATACCGTTATTCTTTCCATAGTGTGTAAATATGATAATTTCATTTGAGGAAGTGCAGACTACATACCCCTCAAAGTGAAACAACTCATTCAACCAATACATGGAATATATAATGGATAGAGTTAATTGTAATATTAAACATATATAATATATATATTATACTAGAATTACAAAATTCCAATTAATCATTTATATTTCATTCCATTAATATGATTATGATATGAAAGTAGTGTTCATGCCTACGTACGACCTACTGTCTCCATGAATGGTGCATTTCATTTTATATCTCTAAATATTATAGATATAACAAATACATATATAATAGATATAAAATATATTTATATAAATAATAATAATATTTTTGATATGATGTAATTTTGACTGCATCAACAATTTACATAAAAACAAGTTCATTTTCGACTCATGTACCGAATATCGACAAAATTACCGATATGAACTTAAATAATTATGTAAATTTTAAAACACTGTAATATGTGATATAAATGGAATAATAAACATAATAATATTCTCAATAATGTATAAATTAACCTATGTTAATTATTCAAGAATATAACGACTGAACATGATGAGTCAGACTCATGGTAAGGGAACATAATAACCCAAATTCCATTCTTTGGGTTAATATTCTACTTCATGATTATGTCATGCTATGATTTTGTGAGAAAGAAAATTTGATAAACTATATTATATTTATAAATTATTTGTCTGTATTTATAGTGAATACACATAATAAATCTATTTTACTTACAAAATGATCTTTGTAAGGGAATTTCTAAACTCAATTTATGCTCATTGGGTTTTACGCATACATTGCTGTTTATATTTTCCCATGATTATGCGTAAAATTAATGTTTATTTATTTATATTGTAAATCCCACTATGTTTTGTGTGGATATACTATTTCTACACATAATAACCCCATTGATAAATTCTTACGTCAATTATATGATCATTGCAAAGGAAATATTAACTCAATCTCATTTCATTGTGTTAAATATCCATGTCATTGTTTTTCATTTTCCAAGAATATGTGTGAACGAACTCTGCTTTTATTACACTTAATATCCACTTTTATTGGGTGTATTATATTTTTCACACATAATTCTTTCATTTATTTATACTTAATCTAAGGATATGATATTTGTCAAGGACTTTATCTCAATATCAATTCATTGAGGAATATTTTAATTTAAAAATGGCTATCTATAGTAAGGTATATAATCAACCCCTTTTATTTTTAATTTCATTAAATTGTTTTCTAGATGAATCTTTTCTACGTAGAAATATAATAAATGTCAATAGGAATTTTTCTTTTTAACGTACCTGGAGAAAACGACCTTTCATCCACTATAAGCTTTATTTGATATTTGACTTCCTCTACAAGGCGTATTGTTTTTAAAAGGAAAATTAAATTCCTTATTCATTTTTATTGTATTTTTTTATTGAAAATGGAGTGGATTGATTATGTCAATATATTGAAATAATATCTTTTTATTTCAATGTGGAAATGTTATATTTCCTTAATTCTTGTTTTCTATGTTATGATTATGTTATGGTTCTTTGGCATTGTATATGTATATGGGTGACTTTATGATAAAAAGAGGGTGGGTGAGCCCATAATAGCTCTACAATGCATTATTTAATGTGATGTAGGTAAATGTTACGGTTTCTCCTAACAGATTTATAGAATATATTGTGATGGGTATACCAAACATATCCTTATAGGTTACTCCCAATGTAGCTATGAAAGCTACAATGTAAGTTTAATATTGATGCCAAAAGTTATCTTTATGTTTAATGATTTCTATGTTGTTTTGTAGGAATCTTATTAATACATGATGTAAGATAATTAGTTTGTGTTTTTTGGGTGAAACATACTATTTGTTTGAAATTTTTAAAATATGTTTTAAATATTCATTTACTAATTGTTAAATTATTTATTTTATATACCTTACTGAGTTTTTCATGATAATCCCATGTTTTTGAAATTTCTTCCACATGGTATAAGGATGGGTAAGAGGTATGAAAAATCAAGATGAACGTTATGAATAATTTCATCAATAAAAATAAGTCATGTTTTGTTCCTGAGAGTTTCATTTTGTGAAAAAATTGATAGTGAGTAGATTTGGATACTTTGTAATTTTGGGATTGTTTTTAAAAGTTATTGCATAATTGCCTAAAACTATATACCAAAAAATATATTCAATGTGAATTTGTGACATAACTCAAAAATATGTTTTGTTTAATGCTCTGGAAATACACAACCTCAATCATAACCCTTATTTAAAAATACCCCAACCAATGATCCACCCGGGATAAGTATATGGATCTTTGGAGCTAATTAGATAATTCATCAATATATGGAATAATATACATGTTATTTATAATGATTTTTTTGAGCTCATGATAATCAAAGAAAAGGTTCATTGACCTATAATAATTCATGATGAAGTGGAATATTGCACCCCAAGGTGATGCACATGGCAATGTAAATAGTTCATTGAGATTCTCATATAGTTAGTAGTTTAGATTCTCATGTTCTAAAACATCAACTATATATAGAATTTGGGATATTTTAAATTTCCATGGTATAAGATTGATTTAAAATACACCATCAATTATTTGAGGAAGACTAGAAAATTCTTCAGGAAACAAATTATCATATTCCCTAAAAATGGGATCGACTTCAAGGATGATATTTTTCTTAATCAGATCCATTACGGTAGAAACATTTGCTCATAAGCAAGTAATCTCCAATATTGAGATATTGTATATGAAGAAGATTTATCCTCCACATTTCACTTGTATAGTATGTAAGAAAAATTCAACAAACATAGAGTGATCTCATTCATCTGGAAATTTATCTTGTCTATATATAAGTAAACACAATCGCTAACTATAATTGAATCAAAATACACTAAAAGTTTTATCAAATGGGTTTCAATGATGTTGAGCCAAAAAAATTTATAGTGGATGAATTATAGACATGTCATATAATAATTTCACCATTTCCTTTTACACCAAACACCTATAAATCCATTCTTTGTTGATAATTTTAGTAGTTCTACAAAATATGCATGATATGAAGGAATGTAGTAAATCATAATGAAAACATACATTTTATATTTTTACATGAATAAATAGAATAATTTTCACCACATCATTTTCATAATCCTCATAAGTATTTTTGAGGCAATATGCTCTTAATTTCTTGCAGGGAGGTTGTTGTTATTGATTTTCTCTAACAACCCTAGGCATAAAGAAGTGGTTCACATATTTTCCATGTTCCATATAATGGGAATATTTTAAAATATGTTTTGGGTTGAATGAAAAAATTCCTATGTTTCATTAAATTGGTGGGTTTCTCCTGTCAGTAATCACTTGCTAGGTTCCCTTCATTTCAGCACCTAAATAATTTTCTAATTCAGTTTTCTCAATTTCTGGTTACTTATTTCTACACCTTTGTTGTGGGGTGTTCATAATTACTAACACTATTATATTTTTCCATCAAAATTCTAGATTTAATCTTTTATTTCTACATCTTATCAGTATGATAACCCTGAGAATTTTTTACATCTATTTTATCCTGAGGAAACATTAGACAAATTCCTCTTAGCTTTCAGAGCCCTGAATCTCAAGGGCCTCTCGTAAATTTTTTTATCCCACAAAATACATGATCATATATTCAATTAGGGGTAATGAAAATAATATAGTCATATCATGCATGTATTCTAATGTTTTTCATGAACGCCCCAATGAATTCATCAACATTTTGGTTGACTTGAATGAAATCCCATTCTATTTTATGTTGGATATTAGAATAAATTAGAAAACAAATTCATGACCCCCTCTGCACAAGGTGTACCCCTCATTGGAAGGAAATTTGAGAAGGTAGATAGTGACCCCCTGAGTCAAACCTCTTGTATGCCCAAGATTGGCGACTAGCATCGAGGGTATAATGACCACAAAAATAGGAGGCATTACCAACTATGGGAACACAAGAAAAAGAGAGATATAAGGGAAACACCAACCAAATACAACTCAAAATAAAATATAAAATGAATCCAATGTGCACATATTTAATTTCATGAAAAAACTACTATAACGGAATGGTAAAACTTCTTGTACCAAAAGAAAATAAAAACAATTGTAACCACGAATCCCGAGAAACTTCTGCAACCCCAATCTAGTAGTAACGAGCCTGGTCTATAACTAGTTCCAAGTGTCCTGAAATATTGTTTATATATATGTAGGTTGAGTATAATAGTATACTTAGTAGGATCCTACATAGAGATTCTTGTGAAAAAATAAAGAAAACATGATAAAGCACAGTGAACAACAAGTGAAACTAACTCATCACTTAAATAGGTATATTAAGTTCCCATCATCACCATGGCTACTCTCACTAAGTATCACATACAATATTATATAATATAATAATGAATATCAATGGTACCGCACTACCACTACCCCACTAGTTCACCACTTTTCCCAGAATTGTATGTATTAAGCCATCTCACTCCAAAGAGGCCGGCCTGAAGACCCCTGGGCGAGCCCTACCACATGTACCTCATGAAATAGAATACTAGCCCGTAGACACCAGGGTGAATCACCACACCAAACACTCAACCAAAAGTAACTAAGTATTTTCTCAGGTCCACCATAGGTCATATGACACATATCATACGTAGGGTATTATGCATCTTTCCATTTCAACCCATATGCCGAGTAAGGATCCTCAAGTCATTACAGCCTATAAACATTACTCCTATATTACTCCATAAGAAACTATATCTTGAATATATGTGGTTGAATAATCACAAGCCATTACACCCCCCTAAAAACATATATATGGAAAACTAATTGATATTCCTTCCGGCAGAGGTAATGACAACAAGAAATCAGTGGGTCCAAACTGTGTAGTCAGCCATCCATCCTTTCACCAAAATGTTGGGGAAAACACCCCCCAAGAATCTGAATCTCTAGGATGTCAGTCACCCCCATCCAACTAGGTGGGGTAGCATATTGAAATACAAAAAGTACATGATATAATATATTTCCCAACCACACTATGGGAAAAAACATAGTCTCAGACTCAATTGCATCTATCATCTCTCAGACTCCCTGCTACCACCGCTAAGACTATGTATCCTATAAGAACACAACAATTTAAAAATCTACATTTGATTAATTTATCTGTTTTTATCAGTTTCACTTCATGTTAATTAATTATTTAAATGTTAATTATACATTAAAAATTCCACATTATATTTATTTTTAATTCAAACTATGATCCACAATTCCTTTGAATTGTAACCTCAACATTGCATCCCAGCCATCTCCAACCCCATGGGTTTAACATAATTTATTCAGACATTTATTAATATAATTATTACTTCCTATAATTCCAGGAATTCAAGAAAAGAAAAACTAAGCTACCAAACAGAAGGGGATCAATACAGTGAGTATATGAACTACCCGTCGAGTCTTTTCTACCTATTGTAGGAGCAAATACCCCCATCATAATGAATATAAACATGGAAATCACTTGGAATACCTCACTATTATTTTCATCTTTTGGATTGAGGGTATGAAAAACCAGATACCTTTACCAGTGGAGAAGGTACAGATGATAAAAACCAATATGATTCATCGAACATTGAAACATTCACAATCAACATGTTTCATCATCTATGGTGTCCTCCCTTACACCCACATGCATAAATCGATGCATCTCTCCACTCAAGGCGTCAACTGCTACCACAACCAATGGGCCTACTTGACCAACATACCACAACATCCCTCCAGGATCATCCATCTTAGGCTCACACCACAACACAAGCACCACGAAACAAACAAGAAAGAAACTTCTCTCTTGGACCCATGCAAGGAATTCTACCTTCACAAGAAATGATCTCTCACAACTCGAAGCATAAGGCTAATTGGCCTTTAAAAGAAATAGGGAATCTCCAAACCCTACCAAGAATTATCATTTATCAAACAAGCAATTCATAAATCCAACCTGAATTAACGGATTAATTATTTTTTAGTTCCAATGGCAGGAATCCTAAACAACAAGATATCATAGCTATCAAAAATCAATTAAAAATGTTCACATAATCAATTTGATTAACATAAAATTACAACAAGAAGAACCAGATTCATTTAAAATCATTTTTATCATTGAAAATTAATATACAATTATTTCCAGAATTATGTTCTTTACCAATTTCATCATGAACAACATGATAACAAGAAAGAATAGATATCACACTATATAGAAAATCAAGAGGCAAACTGTTATCATGGTGTAATGAAACAACATGCGGTCAAACCAATTCTTTTAATACATTTCAAGTATATAATTAGGTAAATTAAATTTCAATCCAATGTGAAAATTAATGATAACTATATAGTTGCACATAAATAATTAGTAAAGCTACGAATTCCCTACCTAAAATGGTTTCGGATGTTGTTCGCTCAAGAATAGATCAATGCAACGAATCACGATCACCTTCACCACAACAATTACATCCAGATGAGGATGTTGCGACACAACATCATCAACAACAACCAAAAAAACTCCCATAAAACCATGGAGATCTTTCACCATAACATGGAAAAGAGAAATGGGAGAAAACAGATCAAAGAAAACGAATGAACTGAGGTGGATCATACCTCGAATCGAAGACTAATCGATGAAGGAAGCCCGAGATCGATCCTAGAAAAAGAGATATCTAAAATTCCATAGAGGGGTCTTCTAGGTTACTTGTGATAAGAGGAAAATAAATCTTAGCCATATGGTTTTAAAAAAACGAGAGGCTAATATGTTTTTATAACCTAAAACGGATGGTCAGTACACGATCTGTACTTCCCCGTCACGTAGTGTAACACATTGGGATTGACTTAATCAAAAAAAATATTCCACCATGGTTCTTTGTTTTATTTTATGGAACTCAAACCGATCACATCATGTACCTTATAATCACTTCATGCACACCCTCTGATTCCAGCTTTCGGTGACCATACTCATCCAGACAATTTCTTTAGCCTTCTCCGAGCACCCCTATCTTTGAAAACATGCAAACAGTTGATCCATGCAGATCTAGGACCTTACTAAAGATACCGCTCAAAACCTTATTGTGCTTGAGAATCCAAAACCAACCTAAAAGGAAATTGAAAAGGGGTCCTAACAACCACCAATCGAGATACCTCTCAAAAGAGAGAAAGCCACAAAAGCAACAAAAGAAAACAATATCATAAAAAAATGTTCTACAACCACAAAGTGAACATTACTAAAATACAAGAGTTAAAAAACAAAAAACACTAGGTACTAAGCATGTATCTGTGACTAACGTTCCCTGGTAATGTTCTCTCTTCCCCCATGTCACTACAAGACATGAACAATGTGGATAGAATCCCTAAACAACAGCTTATATTTCTGGTCTTGGGTCTCCATATCCCACTCCATAAAGGTCGCATCATCATCAATATTTATCTCTCTCCAATAAATCATGTCAAAGTAATCATGAAGATAACTATAGAGATGTGAACCATGAAAAAAATCATGTATCCGTCTCATCTACAGGGGATTTTATACTTGATATTTCATGGCTCCAACAAGACCCAATACCTCAAAACGCATAAAAAACCAGGGAGAAAACTTACTCACACAACAAAACCTTCTCTTTCCACGATGGGGATTCTCCTTTAGAAACACGTGATCATAAACATTAAACTCCAAAGGTATCCTCCATGGATTAACATATGATTAATGATGATCGTGCACTGTCTTCATCCTCTCAAAAATCACTTGAACCACCTCTATCATATTCTGCACTAGTTCTAGTATGCGAATTGTCGACTCTATGACCCAGTCCAGCAGAAGAGCGAATAGAATGGTTGGCTGTAAAATGCTTCAAATAGATTCATACTAATGGGGGAGTGGAAACTATTATTCTAAGAGAACTCCACCATGGCTAAGTGCCTCATCCATGAACCTCTAATATCTAGGACATAAGAGCACAACATGTATTTAAGATTCATGGTAGTCTGGCCTATCAGACTATCTATTGGAGGATGTAAACTAGTGATAAGGCATATATAAGAACCAAAAGCATGTTGGAGACCTCTCCACACCCTAGAGGTAAAAGGAGGATCTCAATCGAAAATGACTATCCTTTGGACTCTGTGGAGTTTCACGGCCTCCTCCAGATACTACCTCTACAAACCATCCACTCAGCTCAATTCCTTGATCTATATAAAGTGGGAAGATTTCATTAAATGATAAAATACCACACCAAATAATGTCATGGCCTCTCTGATATCTTGATAATCTAGTAAAAATGTCCATTCAGTTGCCCTCCCACATCCACTGAGGAATATCTAATGGTTGGCGCAATCCACGGAGGACACAGTGCTCGACCTCCACCTTCTGGAAGACCCAACACCGAGACACAAACACCGCAATAGCACACTTCTTCCTAGTCCACCAAAACTATCTCCTGAAGGCCCATAACATATTTTTCATGCCATGTTCAACCTCTAATGGAGAACATTGGAACTATTTATGAACCGTCTCATGCATCGTGAAAGGAATGAAAATCCATCCCTGATATAACACTTGGTGTTGTTCTTCCTCTGGCCAATGGTAAGGGGCCACACTAAAAACAACTCATTCAATCAAAACCTCAACATATAAATCCCCCATTTGGGGATCTTCCACCTGGTGCACTAGAGATTTCGGCATCTCCATTTGTAAAAGAAAACCTCTGCCCCAAACTATATCAAGGTTAAATGATGAAAGTGCATCCATCACTATCCAAGAATCACTAGATTCATGCACTGTATCACTACGTGTCTTCTTACACAGTGCATCATCTACAAAAATCCCATATCTAAGGGTATACGAGATTTAGAAGTTGTATTCCAGTAGGAACTCCATCCACCAACATTTCTACAAGTTCTAGTAAAATATAGAGAAAACATACCTCAGGCTCTTACGATTGATGCAAACCACAAAGTGCTCACCAATGAGATAATTTCTCCAAAATTTCAGAGAAAACAACATAGACTCCAATTCAAGATCATGTGTGGAATAGTTAATTTTGTGGGGTTTCAAATGCTGATAACCATAAGAAATGACCAATCTCTAATGCATCAAAACATAGCCTAACCCTAGATGTGAAGCAACACAGAAAACATCAAACTGAACTCCATATTCTGGAAGATAATGAAAAAGATCATTTATCAAATACTCCTTCAGATACTCAAAATCTTCCTGACACTGATCAGTCCACACGAACTCGTAATCCTTCCATGTCAATGCTATTAGAGGACTCGTAACCCAATAGAAGTCACCTGCGAACCACCTATAGTAGCCTATGAGACCCAGTAACCTTCACACCTCTGCCACTATCTTGTGGGATACCAAATATTGGACTATTTCTATTGTCGATGGTTCCACATCTACTCCATATTGGGACACCAAATTCCCCAAAAAATGTACTTATCGGTTCCAAATCACAGACTTTGAAAAAATAACAGACAACTACTATTGACTAAGAACTCACAAAACGGTGTGCAGATGTTTTGTATTCTCCTCCTCGGACAAGGAGTACACTAGGGTATCATTGATGAAACCCACCACAAACATATCTAGGAACATACAGTACATATAATTCATCAATCCCATGAACACAGTTGGAGAATTAATCATGCCAAACAACATTACAATTAATTTTTAATGCTCATGATGACAACATGAAGTAGTCTTCAGAATATCCGCGTCCATCACGTGCATCTGATGATATCCTGACCACAAGTATATCTATGAGAACTAACATTAAACCGTTAGCTGAACGAATAAATCTTCAATCCATGTATGAGGATAGTGGTTCTTCTCTATAACATAGTTTATGAAATGAAAATCTATACACAACCACAAATAGTCACTAACCTTCTTGACGAATAATCCTGGTGCACCCTAGGGTGACACAATCAGCCAAAAACAAAATAACATTGCAACAGATAATCAAGATGTATATGTTGCTTTTGTAACTCATAAGGTGCTATCCTATATGGATACATAATTATTGGAGACACTAATTGTAGTATCTCAATCACAAACATGATCTCTCATCGAGGGGGTAATGCTACAACGACTTCTGGAAATACATCATGGTACTATTATACGACCCTAGGAAACACTAAACGTTGAACCTCTGAGGAACTCATAATCAACTGAGCCATCATGGTTGATAAGGATGAAACATGCCTCTAACCTATCTGAGGGTCTCACTCATCAACAAACACAACTAGCTCTCTATCCAAATCGAAGAACATCACCTGCCTCCTAAATAATTCCATGATAGCCTTCACAAAAAACAACCATTACATGCTAAGGATGACATAAAATGGTTATATTAGTAAACATATGAAATCTAACCAAGATCGGTGCTGCACCAACACTAGCTCACAGTCTCTAAATACTTCAAACATGTCATTTTCACTTCCAACTATCATAATCAACACCAAGGGAATGAGAAGCTTCTCTACCTCAAGTCCCAAATCATGGACAATGGTAGGTGATATGAAGGACTGTGTTTTCCTTGAATCAAATAAGGCATACACCCTAGTATAAAAGAAAAAAATGGTACGTCAAACAATGTCTAGCTCACCTGGCACCGGCAACGCTAAAGCATGAAGCTGACCATGACCTCTTCTATGGACATTTGGAATCTAATGACGACCACCACCATGATGGTGATCAACTCATTGAAGACGGGGTGCATCATTGTGTTGTCCAATACCTTCCCCATTTTCTCTCTAGTGATCCAATGCTGGCGAAACCTGCTATTGTTTCCTCAGCTGGAACTGCCTAAATGGAGGAACCTAGAGCAGAACACCTAGTGTATGATGATTGCACTAAAAGGTCAGGCACTATCATTAATGATGAAAATTTCCTCCACAAGAATGAAAAGCACCTGATCCCTTGGAATAGGCCTGAGATCTTCTTCCCCTAGATAAATGAGATACTGAGTGTTGGGACCTACCCTTGTCCAAAGAGAAACTATTCTTCCCTGAAAATCCGGAACCCCAGACCACATATTTGCTCTGTGAGGAATCATGACAACTCCTTTCTCGTGAGGATCCAGTTCGGTCGAATTTTTACTAGAGGACCTATTCCCTCACTAGAACATCATGATTTTTCTTCAATATAATCAGAGTGACCTGGGACTAGATCATTGGATTCAAAGCCTCCTGAAAAGGCCTTTCCTTGACTCCTCATCTAAAAACAAGTCGGAAGCAAATCATAAAAGGTTCCTAAAAATTGATTCCAAAATCTAGCACACTGGAGCTCCCTTATTGAAGGGTATGAATCTACTGGATACTAGAAGACATCGTAGTCAAAGAAAGAAATGTGACTATGAACATGTCTCAGAACTCCAACCACAATATCATCGACTCATCGTGACCACCGAGGAATAAGAACCACCACTACCTCACTGATCCATGCAGCATCATCACAACCAAGGGCACCCAGTTCTCTTTTCGAGCATAGATCGAACTGGAGGCTATCTCATCCTCCTCAAACAAGTATTCCGTGACTGTATCTGAAATAGATCACTTGTACATCTCTAGACTCTAGGGATGAAACTCACAGTGTGTCCTCCTCCATGAGTCATAATCGTCAACCAGTACCCTACAGCGATCTACTTCCACAATCTACTAGACATATTCTATGAAAACCTGATGAGGACGTCGACCTGGAGCCATACATGAAAAATTAAAAACATTTAGAGCTCCTAATCCTCGAATATGTAAGACATAACATTAATTAATAAATTGTTTTCATTTATTTATTTTAGGTTAACCTATCCCAAGGACTACCCATTCAAAGACAGGCACAAAGAAGAATGATGCATGATCCTTTCCTAGGTCTCTACCCAACAAATTATATCACCTAGTTTATTAGACATAATAATATTGAAAAACTATGCAACAAATCATATAAGAACCAACATTCCTATGTCTTAGCTGGTCTCTAGTGTTTACATTAGTTGGTATGCATAACTAACACTGTTATCCTAGCAACCCATGCAACCTCACACATTTCAAAAACCAAACTCCATCGTATCTATCAACCAGTCCTCTGATACATCTCTTTCATGACCCCCTCCCCACAATGTGTACCCCTCCTATAATGACAATGTGAGAATGGACATCGTTACCCCCTGAGTTCCGCCTCTAGTAGGCCCCAGTTTGACGACAAGCACCGAGGGTACAATAAACACACAATTAGAGGCATTACCCTCAACGAGAACACATGTGAAAGAGAGAGATAAGATAAAAACCAACCAAATACAACTCATAATACAAAATAAAATAAATCCCAAGTGACCATATGTAATTTCATGGAAAAAATACAAAACATTAATGGAAAAACTTCATGTACCAAATGAAAATAAAAACATCATCAACCACAACGTCCAAACAGCTTCTGCAACCCCAAGAAAGTAGTAAACAACCTGATTGCCAACCTGCTTCAAGTATCCTGAAAGATAGTTTATATATATCTAGGGTGAGTATAATAGTATACTCAGTAAGATCCTCCCAATAGCTTCTTGTGCAAATGTAAATAAAGAATACTAAAGCACAATGAACAAAAGGTGAAACTAACTCATCAATGAAACATGTACAATAATTTCCAAGTCTCACTCTGGATACTTTCACCAAGTATTGCATACAAGAGTATATAATAAAATAAAGAATATCAAGGGTACCCTACTACCACTTCCCCACTAGTTCAGGGATTTTCCCCAATGTCTCCCATCCTAAGTCATCTCTCTCCAAAAAGACCAGCTCGAAGACACCTGTGTGAGCACAACCACATGTACCTTGTGAAACAAAAAAAATTCTCGAAGACACCTGAGTAATGCACCACACCATCCACACTAACAAATGTAGCCAGGTAGTTTATCGTATCCACCAGAACCCAAAAAATGTTTATCATATATCGTTTATTATGCATCAAGCCATTACAACCCATACGCCAAGTAAGGATCCTCAAGAAATCAGAACCAATACATGTTACACCTATAGTAATCCATAGGAAACTATGTCAATAATAAATGTGTATGAATGACAAAAAGACATTACAACCCTCTACTCACATATAGGGCGAAAACTAACTGTTGTGCCTACCAGCACAAGTAACTACCAAGATAAGATAGTTAGGCCAAAGGGGGTAGTCAACCATCCATCCTCTCACATGAATGTGGGGAAAACGCCCCCTAGGGATCAAAAAACCTTGGGGTGTCAGTCGACCTAACTGACATGGTGGGGTATTGTATAAAAACACAAAATTGACATGATATAATATATCTCACAACCACACTATTGAAAAAACCTACTCTTAGAATCAACTAAAGCTAACATATCACAGACTCCCAACTGCCACCACAAAGACTAGGTATCCTATAAGCACACAACCATTTAATGAGCTACATTAGATTACAATATCCATTTTTATCAGTTTTAATTTACTTTAATTAATTCATTAAACATTAATTTACCATTAACAATTCCACATGACTTTTCATTAGCATTCCAATGAAGATCCACGGTTTTGGTGAATTATAACCTCAAAATTTCATCCCATCTAGATCTAACCCCATGGGTTCAACATCATTTAGTCAATAATTTATTAACCACCTTATTACTTCCCATAATTCTAGGCATTCTATAAAATCAAAACTATGATAATAAACACAAGGGGATCCAAACGGTGAGTAGATGTAATAGCCTTCATGTTTTTTCACCTATACCAGGGGAATAGACCCAACATCATACTGAATAAAAACACAGAATGCATGTGGCATAACACACATGTCTTTTACTTTTTTGAAAGGATGTTAAGAAAAAATAGAAACCTCGAGCTCTGGGGAAAATAAAGAATATAACAACCAATAACAATCATCAAATATCCAGACATTCACATCCAACCTGTTTCATCATCTCTGGTGTCCTCCCCAACACCCACAAGCATTAACCATGACATCTTAGCACTCTAGGTGTCAACTACTACCACAACCAATGGGCCTCTATGACCCACATACCACAATATCCCCCATGTTCATTCATCTCTAGAAAACACCACAACACATTAATAAAGAAACTATCAAAAAAAATAGTTAGACTCTTGGCCCCATGCATGGCATTATACTGTCATAAGCAATGACCTCTCACTACTCCAAGAATAATGCTCATTGGCCATTACAAGAAACAGGGTATCTCCAAACCCTACTAAGAAATATCTTTTATCAATCAACTAGTTATTTAATCGTGCTTGATTTAACCAATTTATTATTCATTGGTTCCAATGATGGGAATCCGAAATATCAAACTATCATAGCTATCACAAATCAATTAAACATTCTTGATTCATCAATTTGATATCAAATTACAATATAAAGAAACAGATTCATTTATATTCCTCTATCGTTCACAATCTATTTCAAATTAATTCATGCATTATTTTCTTTACCAATTTCATAAAGAACAACCTGGTAACTAGAAAATCATAGATATCACACTATCTAGAAAATCCAGAGGCAACCCGTTATCATAGTACAAATCAACAACAAGCGATCAAACTAATTATTTTAATATGGTTGATATATTTAATTAGTTCAATTCCATTTCGATCCAAAGGGATAAATCAAGCTAACTCATTGATAGAACATAAATAATTAGAGAAGTAAAGAATCCCCTACATCAAAAGTTTTTCGACGTTCTTCTCTAGAGAACTAATCAAAGAAAAAGATCATGATCGACTACCCTGCATCGACTACATTTACCCAAGGATGCCGCATCACAACCACATAAAAAACCAAAATAACTCCCTTAGAACCATGTAGATCAAGGTCCATAGAATGTCAAAGAGAAATTGAAGAAAATTTATCATATAATACCATGAAATAGATGTATATCATACCTCAGATCGAAGAAAGATTGAAGAAGGAATCCTGAGATCATTCCTAGCCAAATAGTTCTCTAAAACTACACATAGGGGTCTTATGGGTCACTTGGGATGAGAGTAAATGAATCATCATCCACAGGGTTTTAAGAAATCAAGTAGATGATATGTTTTTAAAAAATACAGTGACGGGTCAGTACACAATGTGTACTTCCATTCCGCATCCTCCACCTCCTTGGGTTCAACTTACACTGAAAAATAATGTCTCCTCAGTGATTTGTTTTATATTTCTAGAACTTGAATTAGTCACATCGTATACCCCATGGTCTTGTCATGTAACTATGTTTCTTCAAGCATTCTGATACCAAAATCTTCGAGACTTCTTCTGGGCCTTCTCCGAGCACCCCAATCTTCGAAAACACACAATGGGTCGATCCATGGGGATTTGGGCCCTTACACAATTTATATAATTTCATCCACACCATCCCTTTGCTATCTTTGTCAGGATTAATATTCATTCTTAATGTACACCATTGATCATGACATTTTGTGTTTTTTGGGTGACAAATTTTCTTCGTAGGAATCACCTGGATTGGAACACTGAAAAATTATGATGTCTAGTAAATTAGAACCATGGTTTGTGGGACTTTTTGAGATAGTTGAATATATTATAAAATTGGATTAACAATTACATATTCCTTGTCAAAATTGAGGTATGAATGCTATGTTCTATTTTTCTCAACTATGAAATTATAATCCAATTAAATCATTTGTGATTAATAATAAGGACATTGATTTAGAGACAAATGATAAATTTAAGTATTTCCAAGTATGGATTTCTAACTTGATTAAAACAATACAACGATGGAGGAGGATAATCTAGATTTATTTCAGTTGTAATGATGACATGTCCAAGAATAATCAAGTGAGCGGGAATCAGTAGTCTGGCTCAGTGGCCCATATTTTTGTGAGAAGGACCACTATGACAGTTCTTGAGGATTATAAGTCTATATTGGGTTATATTGTAAAAGTACTAGGATTTTATGGTTTTAATCCCATTATTATTAAATTTCATTATGTGTATTTTATTTACTATATTTTGGTTTAACTCTTGATAATCATATGGGTGCTTTTGGAATCCTTTAATGTGTTCATGATTTGAACACAGTAAGGGTAAACTATGTTTTTTTCCAAGGACATAAATTTTTTGGAGAAGGGATGTGAGTGGAACAAAATTTTATCATCATAATAGATAACCATGTGACACTCAAAATTTATCCTTATGACTCAAAACATAATAAAAATCATGGTTTGTCTTACATAGTTTACTAAACAGTGAAAAAAAACCATGTTGGTATCCTGAAGAGACACTGATCGATGAATTATTGAAACATAAATTGGAATGTCATGTGACCAAAACATTATTGAAAATTTAAATAATTTGAAAATTCAGTTTTTATCTAAAATCTCCTAAAAAACCCGTTTAATGCTCAACAACCCATGGTCATGAACCTGTTCATTCTAGTGGATAATCAAGTGGAATTCTTTCCAATCTGAGATATATTACATTTGATATAGAGACATATAATATATTTATTTCATGGTATGTGATCATCTATCCTCAATTATTCATCATCAGATGGGATAATATATCTTATATTTGGAGGAGACCAAAGATATATAATTCCATGTTGAAATCTAGGAATTATGACACAATCTAATGAAATTCTCATAGATTTGATGAAATAGAGAGGATGTATTCTTGTTTTTTCTTGACTATTATTAGATTCATATTAATATTGTCATTACATTAGATCTAATTTGGAAATACAGAACCAATCCTACCTTTTTACATGTTATTATACATTAATTATCATTCTGGAATCCTAATGTGTTGGTTTGAGGTTTGTTCATGGGATCATAGTTGTACAACATTGGATTAGGTTTTAAACCTTGATGATGGGCTTAAAATTGATTAATGATGGATGTTTCAAACCATGTATTTTCAATTGTATAAGATTAATGACATTAAATAATTTTTCATATGTGAATATAGAAATTGAGACCTCTCTTGAGTTTACATAATTTGTGTCTTTTTGTATAGATTTTGGGGACTCTCTTTATTATACATACTTGTATGTATATTCATGTGTTCATCAAAATAGATGTCTCTTGATTTTATGTTATTGTGTTTGTGTTTTTATAACATGTGGGACATCCCTTTATTTAATATTATTGTGTTTGTGTTTATCCTATGAGACCTCTCTTCATTTTACATTATTTTTATTTGAATTTTATCCCATGAGGCCTCTCCTAACTACACATGATTATACATGTGTATTGCTCAATATATTCCTCTTTATGGATTATGTGTGTACATTGTTATGGACAATAGAATGGAAACTTAAGAAATATCATATTTGATGTTTATGGAAGGGTCTTAAATGACAAAAGGAAGTATATGATGGCCTTTAGACCTGAACTAAGACTCGTAGTGGGTATATTGACCAAATTGTATTACATGGGGCGTGTTAGTCTTTATTCCTATTTCGAGGCTTTCATTTTCAAATTGGAATATTTTTAGATTCATGGAAACTAGATGTAACATATGGTCTATCATAGAGTTGAAGCATATGTGGAGAATGTTCATGTTTCTTGGTCAGTAAACATTGAAAACACAAGAGTTCTTTACTTGTGTACCTATTTACATATCATTACATAATGTCTTATATAAATGTATAAAATTTATTAATGGTTCAATGGCGGTTCCTACAAGGTTTATAATTATACCCCAAAACTGAATCTTGGTATATGTGAAAAAATTATTATTAGGGTTTGAGTAAAGGGAAACATTCCTTTATCGGTAGGTTGAGCCGTATGAGTTAGGTTTATGAGTAGAGTAATGATTGTATTTAGGTTTCTTACTATAGAATATATAATTATATTCTATATTTTTTCCATCGGTACATGATTTATTTTTATATGGTTGTTGGTTGTTTTTTTACATATTAATATAACCTGGATTTTTTGTTTAATCCATTTGTAAAATTCTTTTATTTTATTATCAATTACTCATGTATATGTGTTGGTTGGATATTTTTTTGTAGGGAAAATGTACTAATATTAAAATTTAGCCCCATAACACTAGTTAATAGACTCTTACATGAAAGGGAGCATTCATGAATTTAGGTGACACTCTGGACCATACTCAAAAATTTCAGTTGGGCCATGAAATGCTTCATAGAATATCATGTGTTGAACAACATATTAAAAGACCATAAGGATAATATCTCATTTAATATATTTATTATTTTATCAAAAATATAATATCAATAAAACCATTTCGCACCAACTAATATTCTTATACACATACGGATTACATTCATTCTTTATGAAATGAAATTCTATAATGGATTCATCAATGTGGATGTTTAATGGATTTGATGTTATCATTAATCCATAAATGGACTGAGGGAATTTTTATAATTTAATAGAGTCCTTTGGAGTCATACACCCTTATATTTGTGTTATATGGACATCCTTTTAAAGGATCCCATTATGAGAAGTGGTTTTTCATATCCATTTTCCAAATATAATAGTCGTGAAATGATGTTATGCCATGTAAAATGTTTGTGCAATTCATCAAATAATGTAGGGAATAATCTTGATCACGGTCTATAACATGAAACTATTTATTCCATTTTGTAACCAATATTTCTTTATATGTAATAAAGTTTCCATCAATGTCCATTTTATTCTAAAATAAAAATTTAAAACCTATCATATTTACATCTGTTAGAGGATCTAACAAAATCCATACATTTTTAGTAAATGTTATCTATATTATAATTCCAAGATGTTTTCTATCCGGTATATTTTATATACTTACTACTTCTTTAAAGGTTATAGGTTTATTATTATCAGATAATAAACGGTATCAAACATCAATGGATGGAAAAACATAATGCATGTTCTCTAACATCTCTTGTATTCCTACAAAACACTTCTATATCTAGAACATAATCCTCCACATGGATTTTTGGAATCTGATATAGTGAAAACACATACATAGAGAACCATATCATCCTTTAATTATACATTTTCCCACTATCTTTTGTTATGTTGTAAAACCTCTCATGGAATATGATGTATCTTTCCACTATTATAATTTTATCTGAGGGGTTGTATCGGTAATAACCCCATATTTACATGAGGTATATTTATAGGGTGCATGTTTTTTATCTGAAGAGGGATTATAATATTAATTTAATCCTTATACACAAAATAATGGTAATGATTATTTCATTCCATAAAAAATATGTATATAATAAATCATTTCAATTCATTTTTGATGTAACCAATTAATGATGATGCTAATAAATTTTATTTGATTTCTATACTTTATAGAAAACTATATCAGTATGTTGAAGGAGAGTTTCCTATAGGTGTTCCAAAAGATAATATTCAAAATAGTGTGACCATCTGATGAAGGAACTTCTTAGATAAATGATCAACTATCATATGATAGGAAGAAAATATTTGAGAAGATGTGATAGAGATAAGTAATGAATGTGATGATATTGTATGGAGGATGTAAACCTGGAGACTATTCTATCCCAATGTTATAGAAAGATCAAACAATTGTATAAGATGATATTCGATGTATTAAAGAAATGTGATGATGTATGAAGGATAAATTTATAAATAATTTACATTGAATGAATGATTAATGGGAGATTGAAAATCTCCAATTTAATATTAAAAATGAATTATTAGGAGACTGATGACCCAATTATAATGATAGATGTTTTGAGTTAAAGATAAATAAATAATGTTGAATAAATTTTATAAAATATTTTACTCCATAAAGAGGATAGATTGATAATAAAGTTCTATAAAAGATATATGATTCAAGATGATCATAATATCAAACCACACTGATGAATTGAAAATATTCAAATGGTATATCAATTATTAATGAATGGTGAACTTCACATTGTTAATGGATTTATTTCCATGAATATTAAATACTCATGTAGTGAAGTGTAGAACTATATACCCATTCAGAAGTAGAAAAAAAGAATAAATTTTAAAAAATCAGTTTAAATGATCACTTGAATACAATTCTACAATGTATGTTGAGTTTTTCAATCCATCATAAAAGGATTATGTTTATGATAGGTGAAGTCATATTGTTCTCTCATGTTGAATATATCACATTGGATGAAAACCAAATACAATTCATGAATAACCGATTGAATGATATGTCAATCATAATGGTGATTAATTGTGGAAAATTCTAAAGGATCTTGAATATGACAATCAAGAATGTCTTTTTGTGATGTAAATAAAAGATGAATCTCTGGTAGATGAGACAGAAGTAAGAAAACTAACAAATTATGTGCCTAATAAGAGTTTATAGTTGTAGTCAACTAGAAGTTATAATACTAATATTGTGTTATAACTAATATTTTTTAAAATATATGAAAAATATAAGAACCATCAGATACTAGAGTATATTTTAACTAGAATATAAGATGAATAAAAGTTGATCATATCAAATGATGAAGTAGAAAGATAAATTTCTAACTAAATTATGGTGAAATTTTAGGAGACCAGCAAATTCATATGATTTATTTTAGTTGATATTATATGTATTAAATCCATTAATTGATTTTGTTGAGTAGAATAAAATTTAAAACTAGGAGATATTGAGTAAACATTATGGAAGTAAGAGGACCAAAATATTTCAGGTGACTTCACTTAACCATTGTGATGCTACAAGAAATGTGATAATGTTTGGATAAGTGTTCAATGTGGGAAAATCAGGAAGAGATGTTTATGTTTTGTGCTAAAATTTGAATGTTGTTTTGATAAATCATTTAATAGAGATTTTAATTTTTATCTAAAATCATAAATGATATATAAATGCATTCAAAATGGTATGAGAAAAATTCCTAGATTGTGGATATGAGAAATCACGAAACATATTGGGAATGGTTTGACTTATAAGAGATACAACACTCATTAAGAGAGATGAAAAAACTTATGAGGCTATGATGAATAATGGTGATGACTTGGAGTTGTTAACTAATTTTTACAAAATATTTAGTAATTTATTTATATTTTGGGTAGTAGAACATATAGTTTCATGGATAAAAAGTGAGTTCCCTTGATTTTGAAGACGAGAAGGAATTCATTGATACCCGACTCATATATAAACCTATAGAAGTAACCAATATTTATTTTCATTACTTATATCATTAGAATTATATTATTATATATATAGAAAGATATTTATATTTTCTAAGTATAATGAATGTTTATGAGTTAGTCACAGTTATATCCTTGAGGATTCTTGTAGAGAACCTTTGAAGATATTTGGTTTTAGTATAAATAATCATACTATTCATATTGATAAGAAAAATGTAATTTTTTACGAAATCACTTCAATAAATGTGTAAAATTCCATTTTCATAGTTTAGGATGAATTATAATCTTGGGATAAGGATAATAACATACTCAATTGAAACACTTATGAGAATAGTGAAAATTTACAGACTAATATAATATCAAGGCATAGAAAAGAGTAGGCTTACCACACTAGGGGAAATAATTATAAATAATCATGTGTGTTCTTTCCTATATACTATCAGCGTTGAAATTGGGTGATAGTTTTGAGGGTGACATCAATGATCCATATATCCTTACTAATGAATGATTTTCAATTAACGTAATTGATTGAAATTATTAAGTTGATCTATATTGATAAAATATTAAGACCCCTAATTCAAACTTCCTTCTGTAGGTCTCTATATAGTCCACTGAGAATGAGAAGTTGTTCAATGTTTTCCCAGTTTCCTCTTTTTAGATAATATATTATTGTGTCAACTATTATAAATGATTAAGATGATTTTCACATCTCTAGAATATATAATGAATATTAAACTAGAAGAGAAGAAAATAATTCCTAATATAGAGAAATTATATGTTATTCATTGGTGTAATAATATGGAGTTCTCATCCAAAACCATGAAAAAATATAATAATGAAGATGATAGAAAATGGAAGTTATCCACATATAATTTTAAGAACGATGATCTTTTACTACCAGAAGTTAATGATATTAGATGTTTTAATGAAAAATCTATGAGAAATAATACTCAAAAATAATATTACTGAAGAAATGATGGTATGAATATATTAATATAATTGTTTATTTTTACTCTAAATGAAGGAGTACATGAAGATTATCTGTAATAAAGCATCTACGTATATACATTTTTATATCTGTGTTTTATAGGGAAAACAATCACAACTAGATTCATGAACCAATGATATAGATGATGCACTATCTAAGAATATTATAAAATTAATGACTCCCATATTGAATTTATAAGAAAAAAAATATATCATTTAACTTGTAATAAAAAAATGTTATAGAAGAATTGAGAGGGACTTTTGGGGTGAATTTTTCCTTTAATGGGGTTTTGTTTGGAATCATTTTTAGAAATGGAGGATACATAAAAAGATATTGTTGATTCTAAGAATACTCCACTAGGGATAAATGAAATTAATAATAGATGATCTTGATCCTTACTTGAAATACAAGAGTATGTTTACATGTGAAATTTTCATGATGGTAAAAGTTGAATGTGAAGAAATATTTAAAATCAATGAAGATCGAAAAAAACTATTTATGATTCTACTGTCTTGAGTTTGAAATACTTTTAAAATATGTGATATCTGCTCGTATAAAAATTCCAATTAACCTTAGTAAGGACCCATACCATAATTTTTAAAGAGGGTAATACCAATCTGAAGAATTAATTTATAGATAATAAAGATATGAAATTGTCCTAAGATCTATCTTTTTATATGTTAATAAAAGGGAAACCCTATTTTCCATTGAATCATTTGGAAAAAATTAAGAAATAGAAAATAGTGCAATTACTAGTTTAGAATGATGATGGGTGAATACATGGAAGAATAAACTCACCATAACATGAATGGTGATATAATTAATTAAATGATATATTTCTTTTAAATGTTTTTAAATTAAATAATTCAATATACTAAAAGTAAAATAATTTCCACTAATCATGGTTTCATCCAATAAAACAAGACTACACATGATTTAATCTATGAGTATTATTTATTTATTTTTAAATGGGGAAATAAGATGCTAGAATAATGTGATAGATAAGGAAAAATATTGATGACCAACAAAAAGGGGAGAAATTTTGAAGAGAAAAATAATTCATCTAATTACTACTAAACTAAAAAAATATGGATAATAATTATACATTCAACATATTTTAATATCATGAAAACTTATGTGGATTTTATTGAAAATATATCATCATGATGATAATTGTTATATTACATCCATCTTAAATAATATAACAAAAAAATTGGAAAAATTTGACAATAGATATTGACAAATTAAAGGAATAGGGAAAATATGTTTACGTTTTAGAGTATGTAAAAGTGAGATACATAGAAAAATTATCCCAACAAAAATAAAAAATAACATTTCTTTCCCAATAAAATATTCTATTTTTGTAGAATAAGAATCCAATTTATGGACATTTTTTATATAGAATTTTATTTTATGTTAGTAAATGAAATGTCGTGAAAGAAAATGAATCAATATAATAATGTCAAAATAATATTTTAATAGTGGAAGGATTATTGGATGAATAATTTTTGTTTTAAAAGATGTTACTTCTAATTATTTAATTACCTGTGGTTCAGAAACAATTTGAAAGGTGGAAAAACACTATCAACACTATTAAAAATTTCCAGAAATTTTTACTAGGTTTGGAGGTGTTTGTGAAAAAAGAAACTATCATTGGAATATAAAATTTTTTATAAGAAATTGAAATATAAATAGAATCAAAAAAATATGTTTTTCATGTTTTTAGGGAAATTTATCCCAAACATATTAAAAAATAATGTAAAATGGAAGAGGAAAAAAAAGAAGAAAAGTACAAGTGTATTTATAGAAAAAGAAAATATATAACCCCTATACAATTTGAAAATTTAAATTTAAATGAATAATACCATGATACCCAATAAGATAATTTCATTGAAAATGAAGTGCGATAGTGATGTGAAAATAAACGCTGAATTGAAGGGACATTCACGGTTGAAAAATATTTTATAGCCCAATTGATCTAACTAATGTGAAACCAAAACTACCATATTCCATTAGACGTTATGATGAAATTCACTGCACATGGATTCAAAAGTGATGTGATTCAAGAGAGGTACTAAATAAAGATGAAACTATTTCACCCCTATAAGGGATGTGAAGATAAATATGTTGATTAAAAACAAGTGGAATGATGTATATTAAAGATCCAAAATAAAGTAAACCAAGGATAATATACACTAGATGATTATGCTTTGGTGAATTTAATATTGATGAACCCTAACAATGATTCTATGAATGTTGATGATGAAGTTCCTGATTTAGAAAATATAGAGAATTGAAGATGTTTTCATATTCTAGGTTTTCTTTACTTTTAACCTCAAGTCGGTATATGAAAATATATGTTTATTTATAATGGTGAAAATATAATATTTATGAAGAAGTATAAATTATATTTTAAAGGTGGAGAAATGTAATATTTAAACTAAAAATTTATATTTTTTTATTGATATTGTTAGATGATATAAATTTCATGAACATATATCAAATTTACCCCATTAAAAAAAATTGTGAGTCAGCAAAACATGTCAAAATTTATTGATTAATTTATGGTTAATGTTAATCACTAATGTTTTGTACATTATGTCTTCCATTCAAAGACTTATAGTCGGTTGATTTGGGTCCAAATTATTTATGTAATGAATTTCCATCGTAACCAAAAATATTTATAGATTAAATTCTATTAAGCGTACATTATGGTTAGAGGAAGATAAATTATTATGAAATTACCTCACATAAAATTCTAAAAATAATGAAGTAAAATATAATTTTAATTTATTTTTACTAATAGGGATATATATCATTGAAATTAGTGTTTAATAGTAATTCCCTATAAATATAATTATGGTAAAGTACTTAGTATATTATATTGATGGAATACTATATTTGTTTTTAGTAGTTTTTTGTAAAGTCAATGAGTACATTATAAGTGAAGTTTCCTATTGTTTTTTCTTCACGTTAGTCTATTTCAATTTCATACAATGGGTTTCAGCTCCTTCAAAATAATTAATTCCATAGATTCAAGATCTATTATATGATGATTGGAGGATATCATGTCAAAAAATTTAATGAAGAGAGGTTAATAATGTCAGGTTAATATTAGAAGGATGTAATCATAGATAATATTTTATTTCCGAATAATTCTTAACATCATAACATTGATTAATTTAGTCATTAATGAATTCATTAAAATTTAAAATCTCAAAAAGATAACAATAAAAAATATTTATTTTGAATGAATGAAGAATGGATGATCTAAAAGATAATATTCAATAGAAAAGAGGGAAGATAAAGATATTGAAGACCCAATTAAAATGATTGAATATTTGAGTTAAATGTAGATAAAATATGTTGATTAGACTTTACACATTATACATTTGGAGAAAGAGTATATCCTTTAAATATAGGTCACCATAAGAAAAATGAATTTATTATGATCCACACTAAATAAATTTAAAATTACATATGATTGAACCTCTAATTATATAAGGTGAACATCACATTATGAAGAATTTTTCTTCCATGAATATTGAAAAGGCAATAAGTTCAATGTTGTTCGAGAAAGTTAGATAGAAATATGATCCCTAGAAAAAATTATGAATTAAATACATGAGAATATACCATGAATAATATGACATATTGAAATTTTAGTTTTTTGACAATAAATAAAGTATTAAAGTTTAATTCAGGTGTTTTGTACTATTCTCTAATCCGAAAAACATCACCTTGGTGGAAGAAATGTTTTGAATCAATTAAATATAATCATAAGTTTATAATGATTAGAATAAAGTAAAATAAAGGATAATTTTTAAGACATAAAATATTAAAAAAATGATATATTATCATGGAATTTATAAAATTATGAATCGGTATTATCTACGATAAAAGTTAGAGCACCATAATTTGAGATTCTTGAGAATATTTTTATGTTAATGTAGACTAGAATTTGGAATTCTAATAGTGAGTAAAATATGAGAAATTCATGGTGTGGAGAATACGTGAGAACCATAATATTCTTAAGGATGATTTGATTAAACAACATTCCTATATGGATGTGTTAATTGGAAGAGGAAAATATGAGATGACGTGTGAACATAACAGAGGTGTAATGAATGGGGACCCCAGAAGAACATGAGTCATTTAAAATGATTTTCAATGCAATGAAGCATGTATAAAATTGAGTTGTGTAAAATAAATTTCGAACAAGTATATATTGAATAACCTATATTTAAAAAATATCAATGAAATATTCCATGTTACTTCACATAAACATTATAATGATAGACTCATTATGTTGATGTTGAGTTGAATGTTCATACTAGAATAAAAAAATAAAGGGATGTATGTGATTTTGGGTGAGATGTAGAGGATATTTTAAAGGAAATTTATCATTGAATTTTTCATATATTTTATTTATGTATGAGATCATTTAATATTTGGGAGGATTATCAATGTGGAATGATGTAGAGTGTAGAGTTCAAAGATATCCAATCAAAAAACATATCACAAAAGTGTTGGAAAAAAAATATCCGATATCATTCAGAGTGATGTGAAAAACTAATGAGGTTAAAGAGAAGTATATATAATAGTGAGAGTTTTAATCTAGTGAATATTGAAAATCTAGTAGGTTTTATGTTTTTTTTGTAGATACCAAAACATATTTTTCAAAAAAGAAGAGTTAGTTTTGCAGATTCCTAATTTCGGAAGGAGGATTGATTCCCAACACAAAGCAGTGTCCTGAAAAGGTACTATATATTGTTGTTCTACAGTGATATCTATTGAATTAAGTGTAATGAATAATTGATAGGGAAACATGTGTATTTAGTACTATATAAGTTCAGAAGGTAATAAATTCCCTTTCCATAAAGAATTTCATAAGAAATCTTTGATTGCTTATGGATCAAATATAAACACAACCATTCATACCCAGAGGATGAATGAGTGAGTTAATAGATATATCACCATAGAAATACTATTTTGATTAAATATTTTTTGTTTAATACTATTCCTGGGTAAATGAAAATAACTTTTTCCATTAAAATAGTTTTTGTAATAGTGAGAATTTATGGATCGAGATAATAACCTGATATAGAAAGAAGTAGTTTTCTGAAATTATGGATAGACCACGTAAAAAATAAATTTGAGTTATTTCGTTTACATTATATGAATTTAATTATTGAGTATGTGTTGAGTTTTTACATAAAATATTATTTCATCCTAATCCATAATAGGGGAAAAATTTAATTTAATTGTGGAAACAGTTTATATTTATATTAATTGACAATGTGCGGACACCACATATTTACCCCTATCCATAGATAACCTCATAATTCACTGGGACTATGGAGAATGTACATATTGTCTTGAATATTTTACTGTATGCAATGTGTACCTGAAAATGGTTAATCGAATAATTTCAGAGGGCAATTTTTATCTCACTCTCTCTAATAAGGTGTGGTTCCTTTATTTACTTAAACTATTATATAATGGTTTATACAGAGTGTGTGGGAATAATATCCCAAAATACCATAGAAAATAAATGATTTTTTTGTTTATATATTTATTTTCATTGTATGATATGGGTTTCATTATCTTTATTAAAAATTTATTATCAACATCATTAATATATTACTTTAATTAATCACAAGAATTTGATTTATTTCTTATTTAGTAGACATATCCATATCTAGTTTTTTCATTAATAAAATTAATTAGTAAAAAGTATCAAACACATGTTTCAATAGGAAATGGCCACATATATCTATGTGTATCCATATGAGAGTATCTATGGCCCTTTAAACACCTCCATTAATGGAACAATTTAAATACTTCTCATTGAAAATAATCCTTCATAATCGAAGTGTATTTGTTTTAAATTAATCAAAAAATAAATCTTCATATTTTTTGTTCTTCTGATATTTTACTATATGAACTAGCCAGTGATGAAATTTTTAGGTGTGATATGATTCAGGTGAATTAGATTAATTATGAATTTTTCTTACATTTAATGTGTAATCCAAAACATAAAGATAATTATTGAGGAGTAATTTTCCATAACACAAGTTTTATAAATGTTGCAACATTTATTCTGAAATTTCTAAATAAATCAATCCATATGAGGAGTATATAAATAGTATGGTTTTTGATTATTTTTAGAAGTTTATTAAAATGAAAATTATTCTTGTATAAGGTTTTAGGTAACAATGTCTAATTGATACTGTTGGGAGTCATTCTTTATGTGTTGCTCATACATTCAATTCAACACATGAAACTATTTTGAATCTAATCAGTTAATATAATAAGTAACAAATATAGAGACCAAAAATAATATCAAATATCCTATTTATACGAAGTAAGAGATTTCAATGCATAAAAACACACCTAAATCTTCAACATGCTTCTTTTCCATCGATTAGTTATTCTTCTAGTGACACCTCTATCCAGGTCCAATATAAATGATTTCTTGTTGCATATACTCACCATTATCTTCACCCTCATGTACAATAATTTTTAAGAAGTATTTGTATTATAATAAGTGTTACAAATGATTTCTTTTCCGATCATCTTAATCATGATATGTATCTACGGATTTTCACACATTATGTAAATATCAATATAGAGAAGTAGAGTAAAGATATATGAGAGAGACTTATCAATGATTTATGTAATGAAATTTATAGAACAGGTGAATATTCTCAAGGAATATATCCATGAATGAAAATTTTTAAACAATGTATTAAATATTTGAAAGAATACAATGTCCAGCTTCTTATTATATCCAATCATCCTGACTACATGAGGACAAATTGGTAGACTCTCTTAATTATTACCCATGAATATTTATTTGAAGACTTTAAAATGATCTTTTCTTGGACTCTATAGGTAAAGAATAAATAGATGATTGAGTATTCTATATGAATTCATGATTTCATGGGACATCATGTTCCCAAAAGTAATATAATACAAATAAAACATCCGCATTTTTGGGAATAATCCATCTGTTCTTCATAGAAAATTATCTCTTCCTCACTAGCCAATTTAAAGGGAGGATATGAAGATGGAAAACCAGACATATAATTATTCCATTACTTGAATAATACATTCTGGTAGTGCATGTACCATTCTTCAAAGTTGATGCTAGTATGTTTATTATAATTCATTAGTATGGATCACATGGATAATTTGGATCAAATGTTTTTATATTAAGGGTATTATCTTTATTTATTATAGATCACACTAATAATTTTGTATATTAACATTCTAATTTAATTTATGTAAAACAAAATAAAAGTATATATATGTCCGTTATCACAATTTTGGAGACATATAAGTCAAAATAAATTTCATTATCTTATTAGTCTGTATCCATTTTATCAGATCTCAATATCCCTCACCGTTGGACTTAAACTTTCTTACAGTGTAATCATTCTAGTAAATATGATTGAAATTTCCCTTATCATAACCCATGTGATAGAATAATTAATTATTATAAAGTATTTAGGTAATATTCATTGTGAAATGTGAGTATAAATATATTTGATCCATGGATTGGACTCCCTAATCCCTTTACGTAGACTCAAATTTCATGAATACATTAATTTAAGATAAATCATGTCAGTTAAGGGAATGATATATTGACATTATCATCATCATGTGAACCCATTACATTCATAATAACTCGTCCATAACAATATGTATCCAAAAAGAGATAAAATAACTAGCGGTTCTCTATATTTTTCATTAATAATGTTATAGAATTATTAATTGACATAATAATTCCTTGATAAATTTTATTTATTATTTGAAAAAGTTTTTATTATATCGTTTAACAAGACACTATAATATTATACGTATTTTCAATAAATGTTAACCATGTGTTTATGAAAAATTTATGTATAATCATTTAATTGTAGTTATGTCATATATTCTTGTTAATAAATTTATTTCTATGATAAGGATTGAGAATCCCTAAAATTATTCATTCATTAGATAAAAATGTTAAAATAATAATTTATCATTATATTACTATTTCCTAATTTATCAAGAATAATATAAATCAACTAATTACCATAGTGTAATAAGTCATTTAAGCAAGGCTTCAATCAAGTTACATCATTCCATCATTGACCTTGAAATCTTATTGGTTGTGTTCACCTAATATTTTGGTTTTAACTAGTTCATATATAATAAACCATTCATAACATATACAGACATTACATAACAAATGAGGAATACATATAAAAAAATAATAACATATTCCCAATGGCAGTATTTCTAGTGTCTTCGAAAACAAGGAATCATTAACATGGGTACACAATTGAACTATATTATATCCGACTAGGTTCTCCAAGACATTAATCCCTGTTATATATATCACACATGAAATAAATCTTCATAACATGGGGAAAGAAACCTAAAATGGGGTGAACTTATATGCGCAGTAAGGTTAAAAAAGGATACTTGTAATTATAAACATGAGAATATTCTTATGAGAATGTGATCTTAACATTATAAGATCATAACCTGTATATCAAATTTTATAAAAATGATTTGTGGAATAAACAATGTTTAATGAACCAAACATTTATCAATACAATTTATCCCTTCTTATAGTAATGTCATAATCAAATAAAATAACATTAATAAACACAATTCCACAACATGATTAAATAAACTACTATGTGACCTTTAAACCTAAATTTGCAACTTCTGTGTTTTGAATTTTGAAAATCTGACATACACGATTGCGATTAGTATAATGATTGGAGTCCGGTAGGGAAAAAATAATTTTTGTTGGATATTAACATGCCCATACGAATAGTAATGTTATTCTTATTAATATCAATATTAAACTTATTAATCGTAAAACGTTCAATTGAATAATATCATTCCTAATGATAGTATAAATAAAATTTATTCATCCTATATGTGAAAATTTTACATAATTACATTATTGTGTTGGTATTTTTATATGTTAAAATAGTTATTAATTAATTAATAACATACAAGAATATTTATTAATATAAAATGTATTTATAAACTAGTTTTTTATATTTTGTATGATTATATGTTTATTTTATGAAACCTTAATCACATTTTCAGTGTTTTAGAAAACCATTTTAAATTTTTAATTTTTAATTTTTCATGTAAATTATAATTTTAATTAAATAAATAAATTAAATTATTTATAAAATTATTTTCATAAAATGGAGTTCATTTTTGGTATTCAACACATTGAAAAATAAATAGGATGATGTTTTTGTATTTTTCTAAAATACTTAATTTTTTTGTTGAATAGTGAAATTTTATAATTTTGAAATTATGCTAAATAAATGAATTCATTCATCATGCTTGATTCTTTGTGGATGTAAATATACATTTTGTTTAACTCACATGAACATAATAGGGTTTTCAGTCACAATAATCGTCATTATTTCTTATCTTGTGGGAAAATAATAAATTAATGAATATAGTATTGTTAAATCCCATATCCCCTCCAAATTAAAAACCACCCAAACAACCTCATTTCCTCACACATATATATAATTTTTCCTACTATAAATTCAGTTCAAATATACTCCCAAGATCCTCCCCAATTTCCAGCAGCTCTTAGTCTCATAAAATACAAAAACCTCTCCCATAAAGAGGCTGTCAAAGAAGATATATTCAATATGTAATTTCTCTCTCACTTTTCATTCAAATTCCTTTCAAATTCCATTTATTTTTTCTCTAATTCTATCCTTTTATTATTCAAATTCCATAATAAATCTAGTATTATTGATATAATGGTATTCTATCATGTTAATGAATGATTTTTCATTTTACTCCTCCTTCTCTCTCATTGTTTATAAAAATTATATCATTATCGATGATTCGTTAATTTACCTACATCATGGGTGATGCACATCCATTATCTTTGAAGTCCTTCAAGGCTATCAATATAACCATTAAACGACCATAAATATATTTTAACATGTATCTTATTAACCTCTTTATTTTTTTGAACTGACTTATTTACATGAAACTAATTCATAATATAAAACATGTTTGTTGTGATTGAAAAACCACCCTAATTAACCAGAAATGATCATCATGAAATTTTAACTAATGAATAATCCATAAGTTATATATCATAAAAAATTATAATATAATTTAGACTCCTTAAAATCATTAATAACTTGTTATATAAATTCTGGATGTTTATCAATGTTCTACATGAACTTTCATTCATGTGTATAACTGAACCATTCATGAAAACTAAGAAAAAGGACTCTCTCGAGCAATGTATTTTACTCAATAACTCATCCAAAGGCCTGTAAAAACATTATGAAACCATAATGAACAATATTCATCAATAAAAGGATCTTTAATTTCTAATTAATGAATCCAATGTAATTATACAAGACATTATATTTAAGGAAGTGTTCATATACCAGCTAAGGGAAATTCTCTATCCCAAAATTATCTCTTCATGTTTCCCCTCTTCCACTCTATTTTTAGTATCATTATCCCTTAAATAAAAATTTTCATCATTATCTTACCATTTATGAGATATACATATTTTCCACTAGAGATTATGTTAAACATAATGTTTTTCAGAAGAAGTCTCCTTTCAAACAAGCTCAACCATTTTACTCCTCGAAGATTGTTTGTTATTCAATCAAGGGAGATGGTTCTATGTAAAGATTGTTATTCCTTCATTATTTTGGGAACCTAATCTTTACTAATGTTTAATCTATTAAATAAAAACCATACCATTCCATGGGATATTTTATGGTTTTGTTTGACATATATTCTATGTTCCATGCATGATAATGTAAATGTTTTGATGCGATGGGAGCACTCAGAATTATATAGCGCAATTTGAATGTTAATATGTTATGGGTGTGCCCTGAATTATTAAAAACTCTATTGAATTGGGTAAATTGACGAATCACAAGATTTAACATAAAATATATGTGAACATGATTCTATCTCTGTTCAAAACTATGTGTTGTTTTTAACCACTAATACAGAAGGTTTCATTTTTATGCATTGCAACATTCCAAGTATTCTCTTAATGCTTCCTCTCAAGATGATGATGAAGATGTAATTATTATTCTCACCTAATGTTATATTTTTTAATGTTCTTTTCCTCTAACTGGGATTTTATATTACTTATTTTTTATGTATATCCTTAGGTGACTACTTGTACTAAAAATAAGTCAAGATCCAATAAGTAGCCAGAGAATAAGAAATTAAATAAATGTTTTATGTTGTAAATGTAATGTATGGTCCTATTTTTTCCAATATAGTAATCCTTTGTATTCTCATTGTGTAATGTTATTATGTTTTAATATTTAAAATGATTTAAATTTAATGTAAGAAAACTGAGGTCTTTATTGTTTGTATTAGAGGTACAGTTTAATTAATATGGGAATTCGGAATAGAGAACCTTAGTGAAATCCAAGGTATTTGACTATGTATATTTAAGAATTTAATTAGAATTTATAAACATAGGGATCCCAAAATATAGTATTTAGTGTTAATTTCAAAATGGAATAACTTATTTATTCAGGAATTTTTTACATATGTTTTCTTTTATCCTTATCTATTTTAGAAACTGGATGGAATGAGGAGAAACAATGCTAATAACCCACATGATGGATAATGCAAAGAGTTCTTGAATGACATCCCCAATGCTTTGGGAGGTGGAGTTATAAACATAATGGTGATTTTAACTCAATTATAATAGGTAATCAATAATAATATGAATAATTTTGGATGTTATCCTTCACCAAAGATTGAGAAACTAGATATCAAGTGTTTCATGTATCAACGACCACTAACAATTAGTGGATATTCTGATCCACTAGTAGTAAAATAGTTGGTCAGATTGATGGAGAATAAAATTTATGTGATTCAATGCTCTAATATGGAGATGGTTACTCTGTCCATTTATCATCTCGATAGAGAGTCCTACCAATAGTGGGAGTTAACTAAAAACACCAATCCCAAAGATGAAATTAAATAGATTAAGTGAGAAGACATTAAGATAATTTTTCTTAACAATTATTTACCATGAAATCATTACATGAATATGGAGTGAAAATTCATAGATCTAAATAAGAAGGGTGGAAAATCTATCACAACCTAGGAAAAATATTTCACAAAGCATACATGGTATTCTTTAGTATTGTTTATCAACAATTATAGAAAAATTTATAGATTCATTAGATTATTAAAAAAACACCTTTATAAGGATGTTGCAATTTGAGACTTTCGAAGTTATGATGATGTTGTTCAAGGTGCTCTCAAAGTGGATATGGAGATTGAAGAATGGTCCCAAGGCTATGCTGATATGAATCAAAATAGAGTGTTTCATGATGGAGGATCTAACGAGAAAGGTGGAAAGAAATATCAACCACCCACATTTAAAATATTGGGAAGATGGATCCTAGGAATTTCCTCAAAGGGATGGGGAAATGCATCAAGTCTGGGAGGGAAGGCCACCAAGCTCAAAAGTGCCTAAAATACACGATAAGGCAGGAGAATGTGGTGGAGGAAAGGAGAGCACCACCCGTGGTCCAATGTTATAACTATTGGGAGCAAGGGTATTAGGAATGCCAATGCACTAACCCTCTATCCCTCTATGGAAATCAGTATCACCACACACCAAAGAACAAGGGGAAAGGGAATTCTTATTCCATCACTAATTTGGAATATGAGAATGTAAATGTAGTTGTATAAGGTACACATATAATTCACTCAGCAATGGAAAAAGTCTTATTTGATTCTAGTTCAATGAATTCCTTCATATCTCATAGGTTTTAGAGAACCATTGAATTGAAGACAAGAAAACCTTGATGTAGAAATATCCATAAAAATACATAGTGGACAAATCATGGAAACCCATGTGTTTAATTATTATACTTTTTTCTCTTTGTTGAATGATTCTTTCTGAGAATATTGTGATACTTACCTTGGTAGAATTTAACATTATAATGGGAATTGATTGGATCTCGTTATATAGAGAACATATCAAATGTCAAGAAAAAGAAAAACTCTTTTTATATTCTGAACAATCAAATATTCTTAAAAATGTTAAAGGATGATCTTGAATCCCCTTTAGAAAATCCAAATGTGGTGTGGGTGTTGCTTCCCTATGAAGAGAAATACCTCACATAAATGGTTGAGTCATAGGAAAGGGTCAACCAAGCAGAAATTCCCTTCGTGAGGGAATACAATAACATATTTCCCAAAGAGTTACCCAGAATTCCCCTATATATTATGGTATAGTTATACATAGATCTCAAACTAGGAACTACTCCTATCTCCAAGGGTCCATATAAGATGGCTCTTATCGAACTGGGGGAGTTAATGAATAAGCTATAAGAGAATGCAGAAGAAGGTTTCATAGGCCCTAGAGAATCACCTTGGGGTGAATAGGTACTCATTGTAAATATGAAGGATGGATCAATGAATTTTTGTATCGATTATCAATAACTCTATAAGATCAACATAAAGAACAATTATCTTATTTCGAGGATTGAGGTCTTTTTCGATTAGTTAAGAGGTGCTTAGTACTTTCAAAGGTGGATCATTGTTCTGGATATGATCAGCTGAAGGTGAAGAAGGAAGATATTCAGTATACTAACTTCTATACAAGGTATGGGAACTATGTGTTTCATGTGATTCCCATTGAACATACTAATCCCCCAAAATTTTAAGTTATTTGATGAATAGAGTCTTTAGAAATTACCTAAACAATTTTTTCATAGAGTTTATTGATGGTATACTTAGATATTATAAGATAAAGTAAGAACATTAAGAACATATAAGACATATATTGGCAACATTGAGAATGTTTAATTTGTATTCCAAGTTGAGGAAGCGTGACTTCTGGAGGAAGAAGGTCTCGTTCAAGGGACATGTGATCACATGTGTGGGAATTTCTGTGGAGCCTTCAAATACTAAGGTTATTGGAGAATGTCCAGACCCTCTAATGTCATAGAAATTCATAGTTTTCATCGATTAGTTGGGTACTACCGATGTTTTGTGATTAATTTCTCACAATTTTCATGATAGCTAACTATGTTAACAAGGATTGAGGCAATGTATGTCTTGACGAATGAATGTGAGGAATGCTTCAAGGATTTAAAGAGAAGTCTAATCACTACACATGTACTCAGATTACTGAAAAGTGGATAATGATTTTTGATATAAATAAATGATTCCAAGAAGTTTGGGGGTTGTGTACTCCTGAAAAATTATAATGTTATAGCATACAACTCTCGATAGTTGAAGATATATGAGCAGAACTATCCAACACCTGATCTACAGCTAGCAGTTTTGATTTTTCCCATAAAAGTCTTGCAGCACTACCTCAATGCTGTGAAGCGTGACATATATACCAATCAAAATAGTCTAAATAATATACCAACACAAACGGATCTGAACATATACTGAAGGAGATGGTTAGATCTAACCATAGTCTATGATTTATCTATTCAGTATCATCCAAGAAAGGCAAAAAAGTTAGATTATGATCTAAGAAGAAAGGAACCTACTACTATATCCATGATGCAGATTGAGAAAGACCCTACCATCATCAATATTATAAGGATTGTTTTGGGAATCATAATAGTAGGGAATACGTCCTGTCATTCTCAAATGAATTCCCAACCATCTATACAAGAGAAGATTAAGGAGGCTCACATGGATGATCTAGTGTTACCCAAGAATGTTACTGTAGTAATATAAGGGAAGCATCAAGAGTTACAAATCAATAATGGTGGTGTGATTTGGTTTAGAAAATATCTTTTCTATTGTCATCACCTTGAATAAATAAAATGTTTTTTGATAATGCACCTATCACAACATTTTATATCCATCCTGGTTGCACCAAGAAGTACCGATATCTCAGAGAACGATTCAGGTTGGTTAACAAGAAGAAGGATATTGTAGAATATATATCAAGGTGCAGGACATGTCATCAAGTTAAAGAAGAGAACCAAAATATCCAAGGGATGATGCAACCCTTTTCTATACATAGGTGGTAGTGGGAGAATGTCATTATTTAATGTTTCATGGGCCTCTCGAAGAAATCCATATGAAAAAATGCGATATGTGTTGTAGTGGACTGACTCACCATGACTGTACACTTTATCAATATTCAGGAAGATCAATTTCTTGCACAACATGAAATGATATATATGAAAGAATGGGTGATACTTAATGGGGTTCAACTCTATATTTCATGTGATCACGATCCATGGTTCACATCAATATTCTAGAGGAGTCTCTGAGATTATTTGAGTAATAAATTCAATTTCGGTATTTAGTATCACCCCAAACTGATGGCCTATCAGAATTGACTAATCATATGCTTGAAGATATGGTAATATCCTAATCACTATGATTAAAATGTGGAAAATATCATCATATAAAATTGGTTGTGATATCATAAAAATGTATCTTCCACTCGAGTATTCATATGTCCCCATATGAATCTCTTTATGGAATGCGATGCAGAACTCCAGCCTTTTGGGATAATGTTGGAGAAAAGAACCTACTTGGACATGATATTGTGAAATAGATGACAAATAAGGAGCAGGTCATCCAGAATTATATCATAGATACTCCAAGATGGAAGAAGATCTATAATGATAACAGTCGAAGGTACTTTGTGTTCAATGCTAGAGATAAAATCTTCCTTAAGATATCTCCATGGAAGAGAGTCATGTGGTTTTCAAAGAAAGGGAATCTATGCCCATGGAACATTGGAACCTTTGAGATCCTTTACCACATAGGATCCATGGCCTACTGGCTTGAACATCCATGAAATACGGCTCAATTTAAATATTTTGTTTCACATATCACTCTTGAGGAAGTACATATCAGATCCCTCACATGTACTGAACAAGAGGTGGTACAGTTGGAAGAGGATCTCTCTTATGAGGAGAATCCAGTAAATATTCAGGACCGAAGAGATAAGTCTCTACATAACAAGAAAACTCACCTTGTCAATGTGTTGTGGTGTAACCACAAGCATGATGAAGAAACATGGTAACCAGTGGATATGATGACAGAAAAACACCCACACCTTTTTATGAAATATGGAATTTCTATGTTGAAATTTCAAAAGGGGAGAGAATTTAATGACCTAAACTTTTTACAATGTAATTTCTCATTTTTGTAGTAATGTAATAATAACATAAAATCACATTAAGAAACAAAAATCCAGATCATGATTAATTGAACATCTATGAAACCTGTAAATATATATTTTCTACTTTTGTGATATGAATTTCGAAAATCAGACACACACAATTGAAATTAGTAAGATGTTTGGAGTCCGATAAGGAAATAACATAATATTTAGTGAAAAGTAACGTACCCTTATGAATAGTAATGTTGCACTTATGGATTTTAATATCACTTTAATGAATATAAAATCATGAAAATTAATAGTATACTTTCCAATGATAGTATAAATACAATTCATCCATCTTATAAGTTACAATATGATATAATTACATTATAGTGTTTTTATTTTTAGAAGTTATAAATAGAAAATGATTGATTTATTAATATATAAGGAAATTTGTTCTCATAAAATGTACTTGCAAACTGGTCTTTTAATTTATTATGATTATATATCAATTTTATGATACCCGTTTCAATTTATCAATGTGTTAGAGATAAAATTTTAATTTTAAAATTTGTATTTTTCAAGTAAATAATGATTTGAATTAAAAATATTTAGAAAATTAATTTCATTAGATGGAGTTCATTTTTAAATTCTATAAAATGAAAAATAGGTATGGTGAATTTTTTGGATTTTCTTATAATATTCAATTTTTTAGTGAATAATGAAATTTGATAATGTAGAGAATATGCTAAATAATTGAATTTATGCATCATGCTTGAGTAATGGACGAGGTAAATGCCCATTATAAATAACTATAATGATATTATTACTATTTATAGTCTCATTAATTATCTCTATTTAGTGTATAGTGGAGAAATTATAAATTAATGAATATAATATTGAGAAAACCCCTCTCCCCACCACTATAAATACCACCCCTCACAACCTTATTTCCTCACACCTCTCAAGCCTTATTCATAGTCCCAATTATACAGAAATATTTTCTAAACCTCCTCCCCTACATTTATATGACCTTAGTATCATAGAAAACCCAAAACCCTCCCCTAAATAGGCTCCCAATGAAGATATGTTCAAGATGTAATCTCTCTCTCTTTTCATACAAATTAAATTAAAATACCATTTATTTTCTTCACTTATCCTCATATTATATTACATAAATTACATGATAACTCCATTATTATGGATATAATGGTATTATATATTTTTAATGAAATATTATTCTCTATAATCCTCCCAACTCCCTCTCTATTTGTTTATAAAAATGAAATTGTTTCCACAGATGCGTTAATTTACCTACATCATGGGCGATACACTTCCATTTTCCTTCAACTCCATCTAGGATACAAAACAAAACTTTAAATGGTTAAAAATAGATTTTAATTTTAATGTTATTACCCACTTTATGTTCTGCAACTATAATATTTATATAATACTAATTGATAAAATAAAACATGTTCATTGTGATTGAAAACCCATCAAAATTTACTAAAATGATCATCAATAAGTTGGAAATAATGATTCCTCGACATGGTATATAACATAATCTGTTAAAATATATTTTAAAATCCAGGAAGATAATTAGTAACATATAATAGATATTTTATATAGAGACCAAAATATTTACGTACATGGAAATTACATTACTTTTGTAGAATAATTAATACATAACCAGAACCAACACTCAAAGATCGTAATAGTTTAGTGTCTTTGGAAACTCGGAACATAATCATCTAATCATGGTAAAATATCTTCAACATCTCCCATAAAGATCTACCCCATTTATGTTCATACCTAAAACCTTTCTTTATATCCTGGGGAAAAGAAAACATATAAAGTGTGAGATCAAATGCTCAGTAAAGGTAAACATATAGAACATAAAATAATCCATAAACATTTTAATGTAAAAACATGAGCATAAAATCTAAACATCCAAATCTTGAGCAATGACATAAAACATTGCAGTATATAAGGCATAGATCATAAAGGAAAATTAATCATGATAAACTAGCATGGGAATAAAACAAGTAATTTTGGAAACCATTAAGCACATGTTATGATTTCCATAGTAGACAAGGCATTGTTACCAAGACCATATTAGTGGACAAATTCCCTTTCTGAATCGAGTTCACTCCTTGTTCCAGTCCTGTATCACTGAACCGGATTAACTTGCTATTCCAGCGATGTCTATCTCATGAGATATAAATTTTTACACAATGCATTGGAGGGAGATATAGGTCCCACCCATCTCATAATGAAAGCATTATTACTTGTTCCACAACACAAATATAAATCATTCATCATAACCCAAAGAATAAAATGGGTTTCATAAACATCATCCCATCATAACATAATCCATATAAAACAAATGGATATCATTTCATCACAAGAAAAGTGAAACCCTATAAATCATAGAGACATTATAAGTGAAACATACACATATGAAATAATGTCATCTTATATGGAAAATGTTTTTGATAAAACACTTGAAATGAATTCTTGAGGAAAATATCATTTCTTCTTCAAAATCATTTTCATTTCACAAAATGCCATGAAAGTTTAAAAGAAAGAGATTTTGTTGAAAATAGTCATGAAATATTGTAGAGTATGCTTCATGAAAATAAGGCATTATAAAACCATAAAAATCCATTCATGCCGTATAAGATAGAAAAACATTCTCCTCATACAGATATGTCAAAGAGTACCATGTTTGGTAAACAAAAGAAAGATTCCTTACATACCATGTATTAAAAGTAAAAAATGGGTAAAAAGGACTTTAAAAATTAATGATACCATTTTAATAAAACAAGGATATGGATGATAAATATAACACTAGTAAATACTTAAGAATAATTAATCATGGATAAAAATGTAATTAGAAAAGTTTTCCCTTACCGTATGTCCAATATGCTTCATATGTATCCGAACCTCCTCTTCTTCAACACACCTCCTTTATGCTTCCTCTTAAGAGACTAGATTTGGTTTGTTGAGAAGACAAGAACCTCCAAAATATTACTAGGGAAGTTGAGAAGAGTAATGGGTAGGGGTTGGCTGAGCTTGAAGGCTCAAAGTTGTGTAAATAGGAGAGGGAGGATGTTCCCTTTTATAAGGGAGGAGAGGGGCACCTTTGGAAACCTCAAAAATATTAATATATAATAAATTTAAAACCCACTTAAAAACCTCCAAAATGACTCAAATCTGATGATTAGATGAGATATCATTGTAATCTCATAAACCAATAAAATTTATACATGTTGGGAATTTATTTTAAACATTATCAACATTATTTATCCATATTTAATCTCTTTAATTTTATTTATGGTAATAAGATTCTAAATTTTAAATTGTTATAAATAATTACTTATGTGTTGTGAATTTTCAATAATTGTATAATTTATGACATTTTAGGCCATATAAATTTTATTTTATAATTTTTAAGTATTTTTTTGATTTTTAAAAAATTTAATATTTTGTTATATTTATAAAATAAAAATACTGTCAATTTTGACACTATTCATTTATTTGAATTTAAATAAAACACACATAGAAGATATGTTCGAAATAAATGATTTAATATATTCAAAACATGCCCTATTTATCTATAAAATTAGTGGATCACATTAAATAGTTCATATAATATTTATTTTAATATTTTCAAAACCATTTATTTGATATTTCAATCAATAAAATAATTTCACCATCAATATTGTGTCACATTTAATGATAATTAATTAATTACTAAAAATTCTAAATAAATTCACATGACGTAGATAATTTTATTATCTTTCGGGAGACTATTCATGTTAAAAGTTTCCTGAAGTTTATCACTAAATTAAAATTATTATACTTATAAGATTTACGAGAGTGACGTGTTGTCACTTTCTTTGGATTTAATAATAATTATATCATTTTCGTGGTCAATAGTCCATGAAACGAATCTAATCCAACCCTTATGTGATATGGGTCGAATTTTATTCATCCAATAGAATTTTGGCAGGTGTTAGGGAAATTTTATAATCTTTTTTTTACACTTAATCACCTGATTTACCTTTAACTACAGTAAATAAAAATTACCGTAGTTACAATTCATAATATCAAAAAAAGTAACCTATAAACATAGTTTGGACCCACTGAATTCAAATATTGAATCCATTTTTTAAAATTCCAAACATAGAAGTTGCAGTGATTAATTTAAAATTAATCCCGTTGTTAAGAAAACAGGTTTTAAAAGTTAAAACATTGCCAAAGATTGAAATGTTTTTACCTGTGAATTCAATGTAAAATTAATGGTAATGACATAAATTATATTTAATGGTAAAAATATATTCTATTTATACTTTAAAACCATTAAATATTATAATTTATCCGAATAAATTATTACGATGAAAAAAGTTGTTTTTAATTAAAATATAGCGTGTTTTTACTATTCATTAAAATATGAAAGTTATCAGAAAAATTTATCCAAGTAAATTTTTATATCCTGATTCCAAAGAAGAATTATATTTTGTAATATTGAACTTTAAACATGTAAAAAACTAGATTTAAAGTGGGTGCACCATCAAAAGCCGGAAAAACAACATTTTTTGAAAAATACTTATTTTACCCGAAAAATTTATTTTTATCTCATACCATGTTCTAGAGAATGAGTAAGATGAATAATAATGTTATTAAATAAAAAATGTAGATAATAATACTCATAACGGCTACTTCATAATAATATTATGACAATATAACGTCATTTAGTGAAACCCGGTATTGCGTACAACACACGCTATCGAGGAAGGTCGTGATTGCGTTTAATGTAAGCCAAGTCCGGGTTGTGTGTAGTGCAAGACTCTTTTTTTTGTGTATAACAAAATCCAACCATATTTAATTTATACATTGAATATATATATATATATACACACACTCAATGTTTCATAGAATAACTACTATAAAAAACATGAAATTGTGTGTAACACGATCCAAGATTAGTGTTGCGTATACGACAAGATAATACGGTGTTGCGTATAATGAAATATAATCTTGGGGTAGCGTACAACAAAATATATGAAAGAAATTAAAAGGAATATATCTTATAAAATCTTAGGGTGTTACATTCTACCCCCTTTAAATGAATTTCACCCTCAAAATTCATCGGGATTGTAAATGGTTTATTACATGAGAGTTTCTTTCACAGAAACCCACACCGTAAAAAGGAATAACAAAACATATCTTTAAAAACTAAAGTATGAAACGTAACGGTTACCCAAAATAACTAATAACTGGGTTTCCACATAGTAGAACATAGGTGAAAATATAGATATGAAAGAGAAATATAACTATCATGATATAATGGAGAGTGGTAGAGAACATGGCTATGAAAAAGCCAAAAATCACAAAGACATAAATTTGTGATGTTCAAAGGTACCATAAAATTCATCAAATATAAGAGCACTGGTACAAAATCTTTTTGTTTTCAAGATCATTTCACTAATGTTGAAGAATTTTAATTAGAATAAATACTTACTTTATTTTGGTACAATCTCACCGTTGTTCGTGACTTGAACAATTTCCACTTCATCTCTTAAAGAAATAAAGTTGAATTTTTCATTCTTGATGTGTTAGCAGATCATGTGATAGAATGATGAGTCATTCCATCCGCCTCAAACAAAGGGCTAGCAAAAGCTATCGAATAAACATAAGTCCATCAATGGTGAGGTTAATTGTATACGATTCCAAAAAATAGACTTATACTTCAGCTCTCATAATGCATAATAAAATAAAACTAGTTTCTACAAACCAGGGACTTCCTGTAGGCCAGTGGTATACGATAAAGGCATGCCGCACTTTGGTTGTGGGTTCGATTCCCACAGCCTTGTCTCATGCGACGGGTTTTCGCCCATCTTGGAGGTCTTCCTTTTTCTAAAACTGCGTTATTATAACCTTCCATTAATAATATCAAAAAATTTATAGCCTTAAACAGGTCTATCTGATGTCCAACTTAATTCATTCCAAACTTTAGGGTTATCGAAAATACTTGTGTCTAATCTTATAGTATAATGAAAACGATTACTAGAAATGTCATCAACCAAGCATGCGAATACCATCATTTATTCACCATATATCATACGATATTTCTTTTTGGTCATATTCCAAACATTTGAAGACCTCAATCATGTATTCTGTTGAAAAATGAAAACCCATTGAACCTTAGTGAAAACATGAATGTTGTCAAAAATTAACTCTTTCCACATCACAAAATTTCTATATACACAAACCATGATATCAAATTGTCCTAATATCAGTCATGAGCTCATTAATACTGTCAAACATTTCATTATCTTATTATCCCTCTATTATGCGCATATCATCTACTTTCCAAAAATATCTGAATAACCTTTCATGGTTACTGGTACCATTCAACATATACTTTCAAATACTTTAGGAAAAACAATAGTGTAACAATCCTTAGATGTGTCTTTATTCTATAGTACAATTACCTATACAACCTAACTCTTGATAAACATAAATAATTCCACTACCTTCTTAAACCATTGACCTAGCCTCATTATTTTATTCCTCAAGACATCTTTCATCTCATATATCATTTGTAGTCTCTTCATCATCATCAATATAAATACTACCCATACGTTCATGCTGATTCTCTTCATGAGATTTTCCCTTAGGGAATTGGTTTGCATAATGCCCGTACATCCCACATTTAAAACATTTAACCATTGTTGATGTCCTAAAAATACCATTATCCTTGTCCATGGTGTTAACTGAACATTTTCCTTTGCACTTACTGGCTTTGTGTCCTTCTTTTCCACACCCAAAGAATCTTGCTGTTCCTTTGAAACATTCTCCTTGATGCCTCTTCCCACATGATTTACATGGGTTAAATTGAACTTTCTTTCCTCTATAATCATCATGAAACTCCATCATTCTCTTATTAGTTGAGTCAGGAAACTTACTAAAGTTTAGTTTATTGATCATATTTTGAGATTGCCGATTAGGCATAATAATTATGTTTGGACTTCCTAATCCCGTTTCATTTAGTTGGTAATGAAAAATATCATTCCATTGTCTATCATATCCTCCATTATCGTTAATCTTCTTGTTTCTAGCCATTTTCTAAAACCCAAAAAGAATAGTGTGAGAGGAAAAAATCATGCTATGTAAAACAACATAATAAAGTGGGAGTACCTTCAATATCTAACATCTTAGGTTTAATTATAAGATCATTAACGTAATTCTAGTACTATATCCTATAATAATACTTAACCTCAGGGACATCCGTAGACACACCTTAGAAATATATCTAGGGATCTCACCAAAGTTTTTGCATCCTAGTTTCCAAAGGTTAACTAAAAATTTCCTCTGATACCAACTATAGAGACCCAAATCATGATATACATGGACATTACATTACTTTTGAGGAAAAATTAATACATAATAAGAACCAACACTCAAGGACCTTAATAGTTTAGTGTCTTTGGAAAATCGGAACACAATCATATAATCCTGGTGAAATATGTTCGAAATCTCCCATAAATATCATCCCCTTTTGTTTTCTTACCTAAAACCATTATTTATATCTTGGGGAAAATAGAACATATAAAGGGTGAGCTCAAATTCTCAGTAAGGGTAAACATATATAACATAAAATAATCCATAAACAATTGAATGTAAATAAATGAGTATAAGATATAAACATCAAAATCTTGAGCAATGACATAAAACATTATAGTACATAAGACATAGATCATAAAGGAACATTAATCATGAAAAACTAGCATGGGAATAAAACATATAATTGTGGAAACCGTTGAGCACATGTTATGATTTCCATAGAAGCCAAGGCGTTGTTTCTAAGACCATCGTAGTGGAAAAATTCCCTTTTTGAATCGAGTTCACTTCTCGTTCCAGTCCTGTATCACTGAACCGGATTAACATGCCGTTCCAGCCATGTCTATCTCAGAAGATATAAATCTTTACCCAAATCATTGGAGGAAGATATAGGTCCAACCAATATCATAATTAAATCATTATTACACGTGCAACAACATAAATATAAATCATTCATCATAACCCAAAGAATAAAAACGGGTTACATAAACATCATCCCATCATAACATAATCCATATAAAACAAATGAATATCATTTCATCATAAGAAAAGTGAAACCATGTAAACCATAGATAAATTATAATTGAAACATACACATATGAAATAATGTCATATTAGATGGAAACTGTTTTTGATAAAACACTTGAAATGAATTCTTGAGGAAAATATCCTTTCTTTTTTAAAATCAGTTTCTTTTCACAAAATGCCATGAAATTTTAAAAGAAAAATATTTTGTTGAAAATAGTCATGACATCTTGTAGAGTAATCTTCATGAAAATAAGGCGTTATAAAACCTTAAAAATCCATTCATGTTGTCTAATTTAAAATTAAACATTCTCCTCGAACTTTTAATGGAAAAGTCATTAAGTCCCATGTTTGGTAAACAAAAGAAAGATTCTTTACATACCATGTCGTAAAAGTCAAAATGGGTAAAAAGGACTTTAAAAATTAATGATACCATTTTTAGAAAACAAGGATTGGATGATAAATATAACCCCAGTAAATAATTATGAATAAACAATCTCGGATAAAAACAAGATTGGAAATGTTTCCCCCTACCGTATGTCAGATATGCTTCATATGTATCCGAACCTCCTCTTCTTCGATGCACATCCTTTATGATTCCTCTTAAGGGACTAGATTTGGACTTTTGAGAAGACCAGAACATCCAAAATATTACTAGGGAAGTTGAGAAATGTAATGGGTAGGGGTTGGCTGATCATGAAGGCTAAAAGTTGTGTAAAGTGGAGAGGGATGAGGTTCCCTTTTATAAGGGAGGAGAGAGGCACCTTTGGAAACCTCAAAAAAATTAATTTATTAAATATTAAAAACCCACATAAAAACATCCAAAATGACTCAGTTCCAAATCATAGACGAGATAGGGTTGTAATCTCATCAACCAATAAAATTTATACATGTTGGGAATTTATTTTAAACACTATCAACCAGATTTATCCTTATTTAATCTATTTAATTTTATCTGTGGTAATAAGATTTTAAATTTTAAATTGTTATAAATAATTACTCATGTGTTTTTAATTGTCAGTAATTTGATAATTATTGACATTTTAGACCATGTAAATTTTAATTTATAATTTTTAAATATGTTTTGTTATATTTAAGCAATTCTATATTATGTTATTTTTATAAAATAACAATAGTGTCAATTTTGACACTATTCAATTATTTGAAATTAAATAAAATACACAAAGAAGATATGTTTGAAAAAAAGATTTAATATATTCATTACATGTCATATTTATCTAGAAAATTAGTGTATCACATTAAATAGTTCATATAATATGTATTTTAATATTTTTAAAACCATTTATTTGATATTTCAATCAATTAAATAATTTCAACATCAATATTGTGTCACCTTTAATGATAATTATTTAATCCCTATAAATTATAAATAAATAAACATGATGTAGATAATTTTATTAGATTTATGTAGACTATTCATTTTCTAAGATTCATTAATTATATCACTAAATTAAAATTATTATACCTGTAATATTTAAGAGAGTTACATGTTGTCACATTCTTTGGTTTTAAAAATAATTATATCATTTTCATGGTCAATAGTACATGAAACGAATATAATCCGACCCTTAGATGATATGGGTCTACTTTAATTCATGAAATAGAATTTTTTCAGGTGTTAGGGTAATTTTATAATCTTAGTTTTACCCTTAATTACCCGATTTACCTTTAATTGCAGTAAATAAAATTTAACGTAGTTAGTATTCATAATATCAAAATTATAAAAGTAACATATTAACATAATTTGTACCCACTGAATTCAAATATGGAATCCATATTTCAAAATTAAAAACAACAATGTTTCAGTAATTAATTTAAAATTAATCCTGTTGTTAAAAATGGTTTTTAAAAGTTAAAACATTGCCAAAGATTGAAATATTTTACATGTGAATTCAATGTAAAATTAATGGTAATGGAATAAATTATATTAAATGGTAAAAAATATTCTATTTATACATTAAAACTATTCAATATTATAATTTAAACATATATATTATTATGATGTAAAAAGTTTTTTTAATTAAAATATAGCGTGTTTTTAGTATTCATTAAAATATGAAAGTTATCAGAATAATATGAAAAATTTATCCAAAGTAAATTTTTATATCCTGATTCCAAAGAATAATTTTATTTTGTCAAATTGAACTTATAAACATGTCAAAAACTAGATATAATGTGGGTGTGCCATCAAAAGGCGACAAAACTAATTTTTTGAGAAATACTTATTTTACCCGAAAAAATAATTTTGATCTCATGCCATGTTCTAGAAAATGAGTAAGATGAATAATAAAGTCATAAAATTCAAAATTTAGATACTAATATTCATAAATGCTAGTTCATTATAATATTATAATAATATATCTTCGTTTAGTGTAACCCGGTATTTCGTACAACACACGTTATCGAGGAAGGTCGTGATTGCGTGTAATGCATGCCAAGTCAGGGCTGCGTGTAGTGAAATACTCCTTTGTTGTTGTGTATAACAAATCCAACCATATTTCATTTATACATTAAATATATATATATATATACACTCAATGTTTCTTTGAATAACTACTATCAAACAAACTTGAAATTGTGTGTAACATGATCCATGATTAGTGTTGTGTATACTACAAGCTAATACGGTGTTGCGTATAGAGCAAGATAATCTTGGTGTAGCGTACAAAAGAATATATGAAAGAAATTAAAAATAATATATCTTATAAAATCTCATGGTGTTTCATTTTATATTTTCATCCATGTTCTACATGATCTTATATTCATGTGTATAAGTGAATAGTTCTTGAAAAGAAAGAAAAAGAACACTCTCAAACAATGAATTCATAAACTATAAATCATCCAAAAGCCCAAAAAATAACTTAATGAAACCACAATGAACCATATTATTGGATAAAAGGTCCTATAATTATACATTAATTATTCTAATGTCATCATATAGGATATTAATTTGATGGAATCCTTTATATAAAAGGTAAGGGGAATTCATAATCCCAACATTCTTTCTTCAGGTTTCCCCACCATCACTCCATTTTAAGAATGGATATCCCTTAAAAATTATTTTTTCAAAATTAACAAAACTATTTTGGGATATAAATATTTTCCACAAGAGTTTATTTCAAACATATTGTTTTCCAAAAAAACGTCTTTCAAATAAGCACATCATTTTTCATCCTAGAAGATCGTTTGTTCTTCACTCAAGGTTGATAGTTCTATTTCAAGAGTTTTATTCCCTCATTGTTTTGAGAACATATTTTTTATCAATGTATTGTCTATGAATTTAATCCAATATAGTTCCATTGAATATTTTCTGTTTATGTTTTCTATATATTCTATGTGGCATGCATGATAATCTAAATTTTATAATGTCACAGGTACGCTTGGAATTATGTAGTGCAATATGAATGTTAACATGTTATGGGTTCACCTTCAATTAAAAAACACCAAAATTAATTGGGTTATGTGACTAATATCATGATTTAATGTGAAATGTGTATGAACATGATTCTATATTTGTTCACAAATATTTTTGGTAGTTAACCAATAAGATATAATGTTCCGTTTTTATGCATTTCCACATTGCAAGTCTTTTCCTCATGCTTCCTCTCATGATTATGATGATGATTTCATGATTATTCTCACCCCATGTTATATTATATCATGTTATTATCATCTTACTGGGATTTTATCTCATATGTTTTTGATGTATATCCTCAGGTGGCTACTTGTTCTAAGGAGAAGTCAAGAACCAATTAGAAGCTAGAGAAGAAGGAATTAGATAAATGTTTTCTATAGTAAATATTATATATGCTCTATGTTTTCCCATAACAGTACTCCTTTTGATCCTCATTGTTTAACATTATAATGTTTTTTATATTTAAAGTGATTTACATTTATTATAATAAAAGAAGTCTCAGTATAGCTTGACAGTTCATAAGAAATAAATCATAAAGAAATAAATATCATAAGCCATGAAAGCATAATTGGGGAACAAGACATATATTTTCTGGTATTAATATAAGAATATAAAATATAATGTCAAGGATACATACCAAGACATTTATAACTTGTTAGGCATGTGCTATGACCCATGTACCTACATTATGCTGGTCTAACAACCAGTGTACTCTCTTACTTTTAGGATTGGACTACCACCCCTGTCTCTTCTTGATTATAGGCTTGTGCTATGACCCATGTACCTTCTAGTTTTCGAGGTTGGGATACAACTCATGAAACATATTATTATCTATATTGGAAAATAATCCATGCACTTACTTTTTTCAGTCTTGGGCGACAACCTGTGTACCCGCTTACTTTAATTATTTGAGGTACTACCCTTGTACCTTCTTTATTGAGGAATATGCTACACCCTATTTACGTTATGATTTCTTATACAACATAACATTACCCAATTAATTGGAGGGTTATATAGGTCCCACCGTTCACATAATAATGCATATATACATATTCCAGAAGGTAAAAAATCATATGACAGGACCCACAAAAAAAGGAATCTGGGAACATCAAAACATAGCTCATGAAATGAATTAGGTATCATTAACATTTTATCAGATCATTACCTATGGAAAATATATATATGTCAAAATCATTTCACCAAATCATAACTCATGAAAAGAAGTGGTTTTCATAATTATATAATACATAGACGAGGAATGGGTTTTATAAGAATCATTCCATCAAGAAAAAACAAATCAAAAAATAATATGAATAGAGAACTTGGATCATTTCCTCGAAGTGAATGAGTAAAATCAAAATTAATATCATAGATGTAAAATAACATGTAATGATATCTTGAAAAAATTTATTGAGGTAAATATCATTCCTTCTATGAAAAAGTTTATTCAAAACAAAAAAAACTATTTAAAACTATTTTCATGATGATGAATTTCAAAACATATATATAATGATTTGAATCCTTTTTGGAATCCTTTTTCTATTAAATCATATAAAAATATCTTGAAAATGTATTGAAATTGTTTCCATTAATACTTATAAAATAATCTTGAATGAATATTGAAATATTTTACCTTAAAAACATATAAAATCATTTTGAAAAACATTTGATAAAAAATATGCAGAAATAATACAATGAAATCTTAATTTTTTTTAAAAAACGTTTTCCATCAAAATAAATTATAAATATATAAAAATAAATTTTGAAAACATATTTATAAAACATGGTTTCAATGAATATTGATTTCTGACCGAAGAGAGAGGTAATGTTGGGATTTCTTAAAAACAATTTATTAACTATCTTATGTATGAAAGAGTGATAGAAGGTACTGATACATGAATATATCAAGAATAATCATAAGATAAGAAACTTCATGTGTGTTCTAGAGATATTTATAATAATATTTCCCCAAATGAAGCACAAAAATAAACAATCTGGAAAAGCGATGATATTTTTTCAATAAACCCCTACCACAATATAACTTTGAAAAAACTCCCCATTTAATTAAATGAAATTACATGATTATTAAAATTTAATTAATTGAAATATATTCTGGATATAAAATTTTAAATTTAGTGTATACACATCATGAAAAAATAAATATGTGCATAACTAGACATGTGTCTCAAAGAATTCAAATTAAGACAAATCTATATTACCGATTTTGTAACATGTCAAACAAAATCCCAATGAAATAAAGATAATAAATATTATTTTTAAATATGTATTATTTTAATTATAATAATAATATAATTCATCATTTGTTAGTATACAAACCCCAAAAAAGTAATGGGCCAGGAATAAAGCTTGTATGTCATAGAAATAAAACGTGAGATGAAATTCCCTTACCTTGTTTCTTGACTCTACTTGAGCTCATAATAACCTCCTTTATAATAAATATAATTTCATTATAAAAAATTTACATAAATTTTCTATTATATGTAATTCCATATATGGGCTCATTATGACCATACAATACCCGCATGTTAACAATTCAATGTTAAGGTTATGCTATAGGTAATATTCGATTTTTTTCACATGTGTCTAAATTTTTTTTATCATTGGTCCTTATTATTATATAATGATTAATATAATTTAATAAATGATATAAATATCATTAATATTTATTATATTTTTTTAATCTATGGAAGCATGGAATCATATAAACCATTCATGGAGATGATTGGTTGTACGTACGCTTGAACACTACATCTGTTTTATTGATGTATTAAATGAAAGAATGAAAATGTCATATATATGAATAATATGATTATAGAAGAATTATTTAGTCATATATATCATATATGTTCACTAAAGGTATCCTTAATACATTCCACGTAGTGTGTGAATGAATAACCTTGTCGTGAGGTGGAGGTAGTCAACACTTCCTCAAATGAAAATATATTATTTACACCATGTAGAACGTATAAATATTTGTGATGTAAAAATATTAAAGAAGAATAGTTACGAAATAAATATATCTTATATAACTTATTTAAATAATGTTACCATCAGAATTTACACATTGAGAGGTAGTAATGAAAAAATGAAAAATTATCGTTTCCGGAGGTGGTAGATCACCGTACACATAAACAATATGATTGTTACCCATTAGATGAAAGTGTGTGTCAGTGTACGTAAAAATAATTATAATAAAAAATCAAATTATATTGTGGATATAGATTTTATGAAATAATGGAAGAAGAAGAGCTCATTGGGGTGGATAACAAAATAACCTAAAATAACTTTTGGAAGAATGTTACCTCTTATTCGAGTAACTTGTTTTGTTTTCCACAAAAGTGATTCAATTAAATTATTTCAGACTAAGGGGATTCTTATATGAAGGGAGGAGAGATTTAAGAATATATTTTTTGAGATATTGGTATTTTATAATTTTATAGAGAGGTTTGATGAAGTGGGATATTCAAGGAGGAGTGGCACTCTTGTAAATTTTGGGAAAGGGAATTCCACCGATGCCATTCAACTGTAATTTGGATAAAATATTGGTAAAAAGTACATAAAATTAATGATAGTGTTTAAATACAACCATCCAATGGATTTTTGACAAGGTTTATTGTCATTTGAGCCCCTAAGTTTGAGATTTAGTGATTAGTTATACTGAATTTTACATTTATCATTGTTATTAATTAAAATTACATTCGATAAATATTTTCGTAAAATAAAATATGTTTCCATTATTTGAACATATTACTTATGATAATTCCAAATATTGAATCCAATTTTTTAAATTAACATCACATAAGTTTCATAAATTAATATAAATTTATTCCTGCATTTGGGACTCAAATGCAGGGTTTTAATGTCAAAACGTTCAAAAGCTTTCCATGTTTTGGTATTCAATTTAAAGGACAAATTTATTATAATGACCCAAATTTGTTTTATTAATATAAATAATATCTAATTATTATTTTCATGAAAATATAAGTGTAATTCATCTATTGAAATAACCGAGATGAAAAATCATTTTTGAACTAAAATTCAATATTTCCTCTATTCATTAAAAAATCAATATTTAGAGAAAAATACAAAATAATTAAGCTATCAAATTAATTATTTCCCTATATAAAAGGATTATTTTATTATGACACATTAAATCTATGAATGTGTCGAAATTTTATTTTTAATGGGCTGTCCATTTTATGGCAGTAAAAATGACTAAATAAAAATTTAGGTTTTTAAGCATAAAATTTGGTTTATTGTTATTATTTAACAATAAATAATATTGGGTGAATATAAAAATTATTTATTGATTATATAACATATAAATGACATTAATATTACTCGCTGGTTGTACTTAAGTTATCTTATTTGGGTAAATAGCTTTATCACCATATAAAAAATAATAATTTAATTTATATTAAATTAGTTATAATTTAAAATTTTAATTAATTGGTAACATTTTAAAATAATTATATTTGGGTAAAAAAAATATTTTTATAAATTAGTTAATACTATTAATAACCGCTAATTTAATGAATATTAAATAATAACATTTAAATAATATATTTTTGTTTTGTAAAAATCGTTATTTGAGGTTGTGCAAGATGTCGAGGAAAGTCAATATTCTATGTAAAATAAGATAACCACGATATTCCATGTAGAGAAAGATAAAATTTATTTTTCCAATAATGCATGATTAAATTGGTGTTTTGTGTAAAACACTCCAAAATTAGTGCATTAATATAGATTAAAATATTTTCAGTGTTTCATGAATTGAATAATTTCAAAATGATTAAATTAGTTCAGAAAAATAATTTGAAAAATCATAGGGTGTCACATTCCCCCCCCCCCCCCAAGTAAACATCATTTCACTCACAAAATTAATCCTGGTTACCAATTGTTTAATACATGAAAGTATCATTCATAGAAACCCACATCCTAAAAATGAATACTAAAAAATTCCATAGATATTGAAACTTGGAAAAAGATTTCCTTGATATTGTTACATATAAATAGGATTCCTTGTAGGATAACATAGGTGGGAAGTGAACATATGTACTAAGAAGAAAATATAATATATTCATATGGAGTGATTGATGTTATCAATCAGAAAAAAATTGTTTGATCGATAAAATTTGAGGGCCTCAATGCGATAAATATATGATGATTCAGAAGGCCATGGGTTCAACAAAATGAAGGTATCGGTAAAACATTTTATTTCTAGATTGTTTTTATTAAATTAAAGAATTTTCATCAAAATACATACTTGTATGATTTCAAGACAACCTCAACTTTTATTATACCTTGATCCACATCACCTATTTCTATAAAAAGGATGGTGAACTATTCATTCATAAATTACTTATAGATCATGAGATCAATGATATTAAATCCCATTTTTCTTCAACTATCATAAAAGAGTTTGTTAGATAGGGTTATACAAATGCATAAATCCTCATGGGTAGAGATAACACATTAATCATACAGACTTTATTAGATGTTTTATGTAATCCTTCCAAAAATGTTAAACCATATAACCCATACAAAATATGAAAATAAGAAACATTTTGAAGGAATGAAACAAAATCATATTAAAATTAAACCCATATATATCACAATGTTTCTATTTTTTTCTCATTCAAAACATGTGATTACCTACATCATATATTTCCTGTAAACATTGTAATGACCTGAATTACCATAACTCCTTTCAGTAAGAATTAATTCATCCTTATTCCATTGATTACTGTATACATTCATTATATCTATAAAGTATCAAATATCATACATTAAGAAATAGGCCACTTTTTCATTAATTAGCTCGAGGGTAATCCATATCACTTGATTTTCTTATTCATATCCATGATATATTTATCAAAATATCATTATCTTAATGTGAGGAATTAATTTAGTGACACCTTCCCTTAATCATAATATAATCAGTCCACGACATAACCATTAAAAATATCCATTCAATTACTTAATGGAAACTTATACATATAATACTAAAATATTTCATGATTCATGTGACATTATTTTTGAATTACAACCCATGAATTCTTTATTCATCCAACATTATTTATAAACCATTACTCTAGTTTCATCAACTTATACCTTAGTACATATTTCTTAGAATATGAAATATGAATCAGGTATTAATGTTTATCGTCCTCAATCTAATCAAGATTATTATGTTTTATGTAAACAATACAGGAAGAACATCACATACCTTTAAGATGTTGTTTTTGGTTTCATTATGTTCATATGTATAACCAAACCTCATACAACCTTCCCAATTCATTATATAAGATTTCCACATGGGAGTTACATTTTCATAATTCTCGTACTTTAAAAATTTGAATCATTATGTGTTATCCATGTCCCTTATAGTTATCACTATTCACTAGAACTAGAATATACTTGGTGAGAAACACATTTCAAATATGAAAACCTCATAATAATGAAAAATTACTAATAGTATATTTAAATCAAAACACATACTTTTAAATAAATGACACATTATGTTCATATTAGGTTATTCATAGTCATCTTATATTTACATCCTCTTGATGGTTCTGAAATACCTTTTGAATTTCCAATGAATATCTCATAGGATTGTCAATCCAGGTGTGTGACAAGACCCATTTTTCCGTACCAAATTACCACGAGTCATGCCCGACACATCATATCGGAGTTGCTACCCCTAGGTACATATATGCAAGATCCATATCAACTTATAGTGTGCTAAAAAATGTATTTCTAGGAAACCACTTACTCTATCCTTTACCAAAATTCCATGATATTTTTGTAAAGGTTAACTTGTCCTAAAACTAATCCATAGATACATCAGTAGACACAACCTTTGTGATATAGTAACATCTCACGCAATTCTAAAGTAAGACATTTTAATATCAAATAATATTTATGAGTTAGAAATTATGTTTACTTAGTATGAAAAACTATTTACGATAGCATACTCAACACACACAAAAATGTTTTTCTGAAATATTGTGTTTCACACAAGATTGTGTTATACCAAAGAATAATACAATAATAATATTATTATTTTAAATGGAAGTTATCACCAAGCCATTGTATTTGAACTAATGAACAGAACAAAAAATAATATATTTACACATGTATAATGAATTTTTTTTATCTAATATTCTATAGTGTTTTAAAATGAGAATAAATACAGTTCTAATCATATAACACGCTAATAATTTTAATGGCTTGTTTCACCGCCTTTTGATGGAGAACACTTTTTAAATATAGTTTTTCACTTTTATAGGTTTTATTTGAAAAAAATATATTTTTTCTTTAGAATTGGGATATAAAAATTCACATAGGTTAAATATCTGGTATTTTTCGGACAAAATTAATTTTTAATAAATACCAAAAAATGATGTATTTTAATTCAAACATTCTTTTTCATCAGATTTATTAATATTGTTTTGTTATCATTATAATTAGATTTAATTTTTAATTTGAATATATTGTAATTAATTAATCTATTTTATTGTAATTGGATGTAATTTCATATTGAAATAAGACAAAAACACATTTCTATCTTTTGATGGTTTTAACTTTTAAAAACCAGTTTTCTCATTTTGACAATGATGATTAATTTTAAATTAATTATTAAAACATATATGTTTTATTTCTAAAATTGATTACATATTTGGAATTAGTGGGTCTAAATTATGCAAATATTTCCCTTTTATTTTTGTACATTATGAATAGTAACATTTTCAAATATTTCTATTTACCACTATTAAAGGGTAAATCTAGTAAATAAGGATAAAAAGAATATTATAATATTATAAAACATCCCACATATGAGTCCTATTATTATTGAATGAGATAATCCTGACTATGAATACCCTTGGGTGGAAAATTATTCCTTTTGATGCCACTTAGTTGTGATTATGACACAAATCATTTTTAATTTATATTAAATGAAAATATGTTATAAACATGTGTATTCTTACTTAAATTTTTGTAATATGGTTTTATATGACTGAATATTTCACTATAAATTGTAATTAGAAATAAAAAATTAATCCCCACATCATGGTGTTTTATTTAGTATTTTTTTAACATTAAATAAGTAAATTTAATTATTACACAATGATGATGTAGTGATTTCTTTATTAATGATAGAATCAAATAAATGATATTAAAATATTATAATAAATATTATATGATCTAATTTGTGTTGTACCTAATTTTTATAGGCCAATTAGACAATTTACATGTATATTATATTTTTTAGTTTGAATTTATCTTTATGATAATATTTTATTTCAATTCAATAATGTTAATATTGTTAAATTTTCCGAATGGGTATTTTATAATAATTATAAATGATTAAATTATTAAAAAATAGGAAATTACTATAAAATAAACATTAAATATTATTAGGTCTAATGGTTCACTAAGTGTACAATTAGAAGAAATTTTCTGACTATAAGTAAATTAATATCCCTTTAATAATTAAGATTTTGTTACCAAAATTAAAAATAAAATAAAATAATAAAACATAAACCGATAAGATAATGATTAAAATAAAATCAATAAATGTCTAAAAATTATTGGATAAGATTATTTATAACTACATTAATATTATATTCTACATATTTAAATTTTTATGAATGTGGATTAAAAAATTAATTTAAATTAATTTAATATTTTAATTATTTTTGGTCGTGTCCTTCCCTCTCTTATAAGTAGGTACCCACTGTCCTCAAATACTCACACATAAAAAGAATTTTTAATCTTGCACGATCATCCCAAAAAACATCCTATATTCTCTCCACAAATTATTGAGACTTTAGTTTAGGCAAAACACCCTTCATTGAGGTGTTAAAGATTTCTTCAATGGTGATCAACTGAATAAGAGGTTTCATTTTTAAGAGTTTCTATTTTATTTATTTTCCACATAATATAAATAATACTAATCCATGATAAAATAACTACTCTAGTATCCTAACTATAATGAGATTTTATTATGTTAATATCACCCCATAAATCCATCCCTGCTTCCATAAAATGGGAAAGTAATTAATAGTCCATGCATACATGTGTATTATCACCACCACGAACTAATTTAGTTTGATTTCCATTACCACCTATCAAGATTGTTTGTAATGATGTAATTAACATTAATATATGATATTAATGATATATTTATTATTTTAAATTAATAATCATTAAATTATGTTCATACCTTCTATAATCATAAAAATAATAATGTTGTTTATGTGTGCGTGTGAACTATCACCACCACGAAGCAATGTGAATCGTTTTAATTCAAGAAATCAATTGTATGATATATAAGTATATTTAAATTATTATTATTATGATATAAATAATATGATCATTCTAGAAAGATAAAATAATAATGGTCTTATTTATATAATGATCAATCATTAATGGAAACGTTACTTATGAATACGTATGACATACCGTCTCCATTAATATAACATTGTTAATTTTTTTAACATAGTTAATTTTTCCTAAAATAAATAAATAGTTTGATTAAATATATTAATTTATTTATAAATGGGATTTATTATGCCATGTAATTTTGCGGAGATGATGTATGTATGATCCCACAGACCATTTATGTCATGAAATGATCATTTTTCGACTCAAGTACCAAATATTTTCCAAAAATACAATATGAAATCAAATAATTAACTAATTTTTGAAAGATGTTAATAAGTTATATAATGGAAATAATAAAAATGGTGAAGGTTATAAGGAAATTATAAATTAACTAATGACTAAAATTCATGGAGATAAAAGACTAATGAGACATGTCTGACACTAGGTATGGAATTTGTCTCAATCTCTTTTCACTGAGGCATAATTTTATATTATACACCACTTTTTTTATAAGGTGATAATAAACCCTCTTAACATTTAATTTCATTAAATTTTTTTCAAAAAATATTCTTTTTTACAAATAATTTTACTAAATGGGAAAAATATTTTATTTTTAACCTTTATGGAGTCAATGGAATTCCTATCGTTGTGTCCATTATTTGATATTTGGATTTTTATAAGATGTGTAATGTTTTTATAAGAAAAGTAAATACCATATTCCATTTTAGGTATTTTTGTATTGAAAATGGATTTATTATACCTATATATAGCAATGATATCTTATTATTGCAATGTCAAAATGCTGTTTTCCTTCATTTTTTATATGTTATATGATTATGTTAATTTTCATGGGAATTTATTATGTATAATGGTGGTTCTATGATAAAACAAGGCTAGGTGAGATTATGATAACTCTATAATGCATTGAGAATTGATATGGATTTAAATTATACGTTTTTTCCAAAGAGATTCTATGAATATATAGCGATGGGTATTCCAAATGTAACTATTATGGTTGCTCCCTATATACCTACGAAAGCATCAATTTTGTATGATATGTTTTTCACATGTTACCATTATTCTTTAATATTTGTAAAAATATTTTCATGATTTTTTGGATTTCATGGGATTATAAATATTCATTTAAAACATTTTCATTCCATGTTTTATATCCCTTACTCATCTTTTTGTGCTCATCCCAGTTTTTTTAAATGTTTTCACATGGTAAAAGGATGGATAAAAGAGAGGAACAATTCATTAATATTTTTATCATGAAAAAGAAATCACACATACATTTGAATTTTATATATTTCGGAAGAAATGGATACTATTTTAGTGTTATCCACATTGTGTAAAATTAAGTAATTATGTATTAGTTATGTTTTAATTATCTAAAACTCTTATACTAAAAAGAGCATCAATGTGAATTCTTGAAATAACTCAAAATTATGTAATGTTTAGGTCTAGGGCCTTATCTTTGGAATTAGAGGTTTGTTTAGAAATCATTAAGGGTGAGAATATTGTTAATATAATATCCCTTTATTGTTTTTTTACTTTATAGTCAAATTTATGTGATATAGCATTTTTAAATTATGTTGTTTTTTCACAGAAGATATGTTTTTTCCGAATGGTTTTCCACAGAGTTAATAGGGAAGCTATATTGTGATGACATTAGTAGGAAAACAACCTTCCAACTCTATAAAATGAGATGGTTAAAATCAGAACTTAATAATTTGTCACAATGATGGCGTTGTTGACCTAGGCTATAAATATTGGTGGTATCCATGAATTAGATTATCCAGATATTCTATAGAATAACATATTGGTAGAGGTTAATTTCATGAGGAAACATCCTATATCATTTAGATGATGATCATACCCCGTTATTGTTTAATGGTGGATTAAATAAATAGAAAATGTTTTCGATGTCTTTGGATTTATAGAAAATTAGAATGTTAGCCTAGTTGATTACTATTTTGAAGGTGAAACTGATCAATATTGGTCGATGGTTATGAATATCAAAGATAGTGTGGATCATGATGCTCTATATTTTGATGAATTCAATGTTATGTTTCTTGAGAAATATATTCCTAAGGAGGTGTGACATATAATAGAAAATAAATTCATTTAATTGAGGAAATATGAGGTCTTAAAGGATGCATACGAAGAAAAATTTAATCGACAGGCATGGTATGCTCCAAATTTCAATGGAGATCATGATATTAAAAACAAACGTTTTACCTCATATTAATGCCAATGTATCCAAGAGAATTGAAATCTCTAAATTTTAAACATTATGAAGAACATGTTCAATTTTTGGAGAAGGTGGCAATTGAATTTACTGATGATATGATGTTCTTTTACAAACAACAGAATAAGAGGTTTAGGTTGTAAGAAAAAAGGAAAGAATTATACCAAAAAGTCGGATGTTATGAAAATTATGTTTTCAATTTGTAGAAAATTTTGTGAAATGCCCACTAGGAAATTAGTTTTGAATTCAGGTAAGTGCTTATAATGTGGTAAAATGGGAGATAAGTATAACAATTGCACTAAAAAGGATAATGGTGTTGGTATGAAAAAATCTGACTTATAGTCAGGAAAATGATTTTAGTTTAATGATAGTGGTCATTATTCAAATGAGTGTCCAATAAATAACTCGAATGAAGTGAAGCTTCAGGACTGTTAGAAAAAATGTGTTATGAAATCCTTTGAAACTACATCAAAAGATGTGGGTAAATCATAGAAAGTGGGATTAAGTACATTGTTGTTTTATTCTAATTATGCCAATGTGTTTTTTATTCAGGTTTTACACATTCATTCTTTTCTCAGAAATTTTCTAGTAAACTGGAAGTTATAAATCAAGATATCAATCAAGAACAGATAGTAAAATCACCTTGGATAAATTTGGAGGGAAAGAGAAATTTTAATAATATTAAATTTCTTATCAGTGGAAATAATTTTCCTACAAACCATATTTCTTTCCCCTATGAGAGTTTGATTTGATCCTAAGTATGGATTGGATTTCTGTTTAACATACTATTATTGATTGTATAGATATAGAAGATTATTTTATGAAAAAATTTCAATATATGAACAATAATGAAACCATACCTATGATAACATATCAGGAAGCAATTAAATTACTAAAATAAGAAAGTGAATGCTACATGTCACATATTTTTGACAAAAATTAATTGTTCTGATTAATGATGTGCCAGTGGTACATGAGTATCTTGATGTTTTTCCTGATGATTTGCCTGATCATTTACCTAACCAGGAAGTTGAATTTACTATTTAATTAGTTCATGACGATCAGATAATATCAAAATCCCCTTATCGAATTCCTCATATTGAAATTTTAGAGATAAAGTAGCAATTACAGGAGTTATTAAATAATGGTTTCATTCATCCTAGAACATCACCATGGGGTTCTCCTATCATTTTTGTGAAAAATACAGATGGAAATCAGTATTTTCATTGATTATAGATCCATGAATAACATCACAATTAATAAAAAGTATCATTTTCCTCATATTGATGATTTATTTGATCATCTCCAGGCAGCACAATAAATTTTTAAGGTTGACTTGATGTCGGGGTACCATAAGCTGAATATAAAGGAAGAATAAATTCTAATTACTTCCTTTCATAATAGATATAGCCATTATGAATTTATAGTAATTTTGTTTGGGTTAACAAATTCCCATTCTATATTCATGGATCTTAGGAATATAATTTTCCATGAGTTATTTGATAAGTTTGTGGTAGTTTTTATTGATGAAATTTTTATATATTCTAAAATTAAATGGTAGCATGAAAGTAATTTAATGGTTTTCTTATAAATCATAATGGAAAATAAACTATATGAGAAATTCAGCATGTGTGAGTTTTGGTTACAACAAATTCCATTCCTTCTTAACATTCTATCTAAAGATGGAATAACTATTGATCCTGCTAAAATTAAATTTGATGAAGAATTGACCAGTCCCAAAAATATAACAGATATATATAATTATCTTAGTCTAGAAGGAAATTTCTGTAGGTTTGTCAAAAATAATCAATGTTTATCTTGCCAACTGACATTTTTAACATTAAATGGTTTTATGTTCTTCTGGAAAAAAGAATGTGATAACTATTTTCAGGAACTAAAATTATGATTACTAAATGCTCATGTTTTGGTACTGTCACCAAAAAATGGTGAATCTTTTATCAACAGTTATGCTTCACTGAAAGAACTTTGTTGGGTTATAAGGCAGAATGATCAGCTAACTTCATATTCATTACATTAGTGAAAAACTCATGAGTTAAATTACTCTACACATGATTTGGAATTAGTGGTTGTAGTTTTTGCTCATAAAATTAGGATTCATCATCTATATGGAGTAAAATGTGAAATATACACTGACCACAAAATATTTTTATATATATATATATTCAATCAGAATGAATTGATCATGAGACAACAAATATGGTTCTAACTAATCAATCATTATGATTTCACAATTAATTACAAGCTTGGAAAAACAAACAATGTGGCTAATTCTTTGAGTCAGAAATGTAATGCTACATTAACCATGTTATGTTTGGAACGTGACCCTATGATTATATATTTGATGGAATTTTGAATGGAGGTTATTAGTGAAGGAAATTCTTATATTTTTTTTCAGGTTTCAGTGAAATTATCTCTTTGATACAGAATTAAGAAATCATAGAAGGAAGAATGTGAATTGTCGAAATAGGTAGAATTGGATAAAAGGGTATGTTGTTTGAATTTAACATTGATAAAAACTATGTTTTGAGGTTTGGAAAGAGATTATGTGTACCTTTTGATTCCCAATTGATGAAATATATTCAATGTAAAGCTCATAGATTTCCATTTTTCAGTTCATCCTAGTAGTACTAAGATGTACATAGACCATCGAGAGTATTACTCGTGGGATAAAATGAAAATGGTTCTGCTAAATTTATTTTGAACTGTTTGATTTATTAGCAGGTGAAATAAGAACAAAAATTTCATAAATGATTGCTTCAGCCATTTCCTATACCATAGTGGAAATGGGAAAATATATCAATGGATTTCATAGTGGGATAACCAGAGAAATCTTGTGGCATAAATTCAATTTGTGTTATTATTGATATATTGACTAAATCTTCTCATTTTATTCCTATTCCAGATACACTATCTCTAGATCAACATTCTCAGTTTTATCATATAAAGATATTCAAGTTATATATAGTTAATCTCTCCATTATATCTCATCATGATCCCAGTTTCACTTATAACTTTTGGAAGGACCTTCCGAAGTCATTGGGAACTGAATTAAATTAATGTTAAACTATTCATCCTAAATAATATTGGATGTTATAACAAAACATTTAGACCTTGTAGAATATTCTTTGAGCTTATTTAATTGATAAAAAAGGTAAGTGAGGATCAAAATCTTACATTGGTTATGTTTTCTTATAATAAATGATTTCATTATAGCATATAGACTCCACCAGTTCAGGAATTGCATGGAAAGTGTGGTTGAACTATAGCTTTATTAGATGATGTACGTGAAATGAAGTTGATGGGGGACAAAATTGGTAGAATAGATGGAAGAGAAGTTTTATTTGATTCAAAAGCACATGAGGATATATCAAAATATGAAAAATGTTATGTCGATAATCAGATGATTGATTATTCATTCGAGGTAGGTGATTATGTCTTTCTTAATGTTTCATTTAGTAAACATGTGATGCATTTTTTTAAGAAGGGATAGTTTACTCCACAGTTCATTGGACCTTATGAAATCCAAGATAATGTTGTGACATTTTTTATTATAGTGGAAACATCTCGGAGTTTAACCCAGGTACACAATGTTATTCATGTTTCAATGCTGGCAATGTATTTTTTGGATCCATCTCGGGTTTTGAGTCTATAAGTAGTTTAGTGGGAAGAGAATTTTCCTTATAAAGAACAACAAATTGAGATTCTTGACATTACGAGATAATTTGTTACAGAATTTGGTGATTCAACAAGTTATAGTTTTATAGAAAACATTATGGTTTATGAGGTAACATGGGATTCTGAAAATTCTATGAGTGATAAACACCCACATATATTTAATAAGGAAATAAAATTACGATGATAAAATTTCCAAAAGGGGGAAGGATGTAACATCCTATATTTTTATAAAATAATACAATATAATCTATATTAATATTTATGAATTATGTATCAAGAATACGTAAAAGGGGAATCTATGTACGATAGTGTACTAAACACACAATAATGAGTTTCTCTTAAATCCTTTCATTCACACATGACTGAGTTATACAGAAAAATAATACATTATTATTATTATTATTTTAAATGGTAGTTATTTCCTAGAAATTGTATTGGAGTGAATGAATCGACCTACCTATATTATGTTCAAACATTTTTATTAAATGTTTTTTACTGTTTTTTGACAAATTTTAGAGGCTAAATATGAGAATAAAACATTTTTTTTGCATAAAATACTATAATAATTTTAAAATGTATCATTACCCCATTTTGATGGAGAATCCTTTTTAAGTATTGGTTTTTTCACTTTTATATGTGATATTTGAAAATATAATCCTATTTTTTATTATTGTGACATAAAAATTTACATTAGTTAATATCATAGAATTTTAATGATAAAATTCATTTTTTAATAAATAGTTAAAAGTCTGCATTTTAATTCAAAACTACATTTTCATCTAACATATTTATATTGTTTGGTTATACGTTAATTTTTTTAAAGTGTAATTGGAATATTTTTGTACAATTTAATATAATTTTGGTCATCGGATGTAGTTTCACATTGAAACTGGATAAAAACGCATGTTAATATTTTGATGTTTTAATTTTTAAAAACTCGTTTTCTCATTTTGACAACAAGGAATAATTTAAAATTAATTAATGTAGCTTCTGAGTTTTAATTTTTTTTAAAATGGATTACATATGTGGAATCATTGGGTCCTAATTATTTAAATATTTATCTTCCATTTCTAGACATTATGAATCGTAACTTTAGTAATTATTTTTATTTACCACGGTTAAAGGGTAAATCTTGTAAATAAGGGTAAAAATAAAATTATTATAATATTAAAATAATTTAACATGTGATATAATATTATTGGATGATCCATTTACTACCAAGATAAGCTTTGGGATAAAAATTTGGCTTTTGTATTCCACTTGGTAGTTATTATGAATCTTATCACATTTAATTAAAAGTAAAGAAAAATTTGATATAAACATGTATCTTCTTAATAAAAGAATTTTTTATATAGGTTTATATGAAATTTATCTAAGTGTATAAATATTAATTTGAAATTAAAAATTATTTCCTATATCATGATATTTTATTTATAATTTTTAGTTATTAAATAATTAAAATTAATTATGACACAATGATGATACAATGATTGATTAATAATGAGGGAACCAAATAAACGATATTATAAATATTTAAATATATATTATTGGAATAATTTAAGTTATAATCAATTTTTATAGGTGAATATGACTTGAAATAATACTATTATATGGTTTTGTTTGAGGTTATATCTTGCTTTATATTTTATTTAAATTCAATAATGTGAATTGTGTAAAAATTGACATAATGGATATTTTATAACAATGATAATTGATTAAATAATTTATATATCCTAAAAATAATTTAAAATAAAAAAGTAACTATTATGCGCTATAAAATTTCATTAAGGTTACTATTAATTGAAATTGAAACCATATAAGTAAATTAATATCCACTTACTATTAAAAATGTTGTTACCACGGTTAAAAATTATAGAGAATAATTAAGGCTAAACCGAAAAGATATGGATTAATTAAAATAAATATATGTCTAAAAAATATTTTATGAGAGGATTTAGAACTATTATAATCATACCTTATACAAATTTATATTTGGTATCATTTAGATTATAAAATTAATTTATATTAATTTAATATTTTATGAATTTCAAAGGGTTCCCATCCCATCTCCTATAAAAAGGCACTCACTCTTCTATAATAATCATAATTCCAAATCATTTTGGCTCAACCAAGATCTACCCAAACCCTTTCATAGAGTTCATCCCCAAATTCTTGAGGCCATATATTATCCATAACACCCTTATTAGAGGTGTTAGGGAGATCTTCATAGGTGATTAACTTAATAAGAGGTATCGTTTTTTAAGAGTTTATATATTATTTTTTTCTTTTACTTACTTAAAATATTCCTATTACAAAATGAAATAAAATCAAAATTATCATCAATATAATGATATTTTAGTACTATAATGTCATACCTTAAAGATATCTCTACATCCATCAAATGTGAAATGAATTAATCGTTCAGGCATACTTGTGTGTTATCACCCCCACGAACGGATTTTGTACGTTTTCCATTATCATCTATAAAATTTTGATATAATGATGGAAACAATATACATAAGTGATATTATGGAAATATTTATCATTTTAAAAGAATTATATTTCAATTATTTTCTTACATTTCATGCACATAATAACAGTAACGTTGTTTGTGTGTATGTTTGAAGTTTCACCTCCACGAAGCGATGTGAAGGGTTTTTATTCACCACATTATTTATTTGATATATATAAGTATATCTAACTGATTATTATGATTTTAATAATTTTATGATAAATCAGAAAATATAAAATAATAATTACCATATTTCCATAATGATCAATGAAAAATGGGGAGGTTACTCATCCGTACATATGAACTACTGTCTCCATGAATATAAAATTGTTCATTTTTCATAACATAAATAAATTGTTTTATTTAATAGTATAATGAATTTATAAAAGTGATTTATTATTTCATTGAATCTTTTTAAGATGTTGGAATAATGACAACATGGGCAATTTATATCATGACATGTTTATTTTTGACTCAAGTACCAAACATCGGCAAACGGCCAATATAAACTAGGATAATTATATAATTGTTATAACATGGTAAGTAGTGATATAAAAGGAATAATAAACCTAGAAAAGAATATGAATAAAGTAGAAAATTATCCAAAATTTATTATTTATGAATATATAAAATGATCAAGACAAGTTAAACTCAAGGTAACATAATTCCTCTCAATCCCTTTTCCTTGAGGAATAATATGATATTATACACCAATTCCTTTAATATGGTGTATAATAAAACCCATTTATATTTTATTTAATTAAAAAATATCTTATATTGATCTTTTTCTACAAATAATTTTACTAAATTATAAAATGTTGTTTTTAATTTAAATGATGACATTTACATTTTTGTTGCCATGAAAATAATTTTATATTTCACTTATTCTATAAGCCGTAATGTTTTAAAAAAATTGAATATCATATTAACTTTTTATATATTTTGGTATTGATAATTTTTTAGATAATGGATTGATTATATCAAAATCTAGAAATTATGCCGTATGATTGCAAGGTGGATATGTAATTTTTTCTTTATGATTGTTAATGTGTTATGATTCCGTTGTGATTATTGGGAATGGATTATATATACGTGTGGTTCCATGATAAACTGAGGGCGGGTGAGCCCATGATAGCTCTCCAATACATTAGGTAATGTGGAAAAGTTTAATGACAAGGTTTCTCCAATGATTTTAGGGAATATACTGTGATTGGTATTCCAAACGTAACTATGGTGTTTAATCCCTATGTTTATGTGAAAGAAACAATGTATGTGTGATATTGATTTAACAAGTTACCTTTGAGATTTATGATTCAATGTAGTTTTTCAAGATTCTTATGGTTTCATTGGTTCATAAATATTAATGGACCCACATTTTCATTCTTTAATTTATATCCCTTATTGATATTTTTGGACTCATCCCATATTTTGAGAACGTTTTCATAGTGTATAACGATTGGTAAGAGAAATAAGAAGTCCAGAATATTTTTTTTCATGAAAAATAAATCATGTTTACAATTTAATGTTTTATTTTGTAGATGAAATGGATACTATTGTTGTGGTATCCACTATTGTAAAATCCCATTATTTCTATATAATGTTTTTAAATATATGGAATTATTTTGAGACCGTGAAATCTGGCAGCGCATGATTCCGAGGCCCTGATTGCATGGAATGATCCGTCATAGTTTTTTTAAGCTTTAATTAGGGCTCGTAAGCAGTTTTCAGGAAAAATTGGAATAAATCTTAAACCATTTCCAAATTAGAAATCTAAGGGTACTGTTGTGTTCAGGATGAGAGTTTTACCCTAGGTGCGACTTAAGTTTGTTGGCGCAGTCCTCTAGTGAGAAAACCTTAAATTGGCATAACTGTAAATAAATTAATTATATGATGTTATTTAATTTTTCAAATACATATCACCCATGAACGGTTACTCGAATTAAAAATCTGAGACCACCACTAAGCTTGTGGGGGTATTCTTTTATTAGGTAGATACTAATACTGGCCGATGTGGGCCAATAATGGGCGTTAGTTTTTTTCCGTAAATAAAATAATTATGTACCAATTATTTTATTTTTAAAATATGTAACATCGAAGCGGTACAACAGATTGAAAATACTAGAGTACCGTTGATTTCATAGGGCCGTGTTATCCATAGGTGGGGCCTATCCCTGACTGGTGCTGGTCGAGGGTGAATGTTAAAAATTTATTGAAATTTTTCAAGGGTTCAGTAAAATCACGAGTGGTGTTTTCTAAAATTTGAAATGGAATCAAATTAAAAATATGAGGGCACCATTGAATTCGCAGTGCTTGTATTTTCTTAATAGAGGCTTCACCTCAACCATAGCAAGTCTCGAGAAAATGTTAGATTTTGGGACTTTTTAAAAGTATAATAAAATGCCATTGTTATTTTATTTATTTCATTATTTTCCTCCAAAAAACAAGCGGTGGTGTGGGACCAGTGACATGTCAATCCATTAAATTACTTGACCCTTTAAATCCTAAGTAACAGCATCGTTGGAATTTTAGATGGTTCCAATTAAATGAACCCCCATAAAATCCACGATTGTTACTTACCCTTCCCCACTTCTATTTATATGAAGCATGGGGGGAGGTTTTGGATTGATTTCACCAAGTGATGAAGCTTTGGTCATGTGCCGTGACACCCAACACTTGGAGGACAGAGATGGTTCTAGTGAGTGGTGATGAGTGACATCAAACACCGAACCGAAGAATGAAGATTGAGTGAAATCATTGGAAGCTTGTTTTGGGGAAGACAAACACCGAATCTTCCTCGAACACAAATTCTATACAACAAACATGAGGCATGGATTATTTCTTGTTTAGTTTCAAGAGATGATAAATATTTTTACCACCCTATGGCTATCAAGATAACGTGGAGGTCGCGATCCAAACAGAAAAGGCTCTCCCCCCCTTATTTGTTGTTGTAATTTGACGTGTCCTTAGTGAGAAATGTTTGGGTTGGACGAAACATGGGATGATGGTTGAAAGAGGCGGCCAACAACTACCGGCTGTGGAGGAGATAGCGGAGCACCGACACGCGCCACAAGCGAAGAAGGCCATGACAGTAGCCGTGACGGTTGGAGATGGTGGCCATCTTGGCCGGCCACGTAGGAGGTCACGACATGCCATCGCACACCACCGCACAAGGGGGTCGTGACATGTAGCTGCTGCGGGCATCGATGGCCAGCACCGGCTAGATGTGGAGGAAGGCAGTGTGGCGTGCCATCGCACGACGCTAGAGGAGGCTACAGCTCGAGGGCGTGGTAGGTAGAGAACGGCGCGGCCCTCACACCGCGCCAGGTTGGAAGACCCACCCGGTTGTCCAAAACGGCTGACCGGTAATTAGGGTGGGGTATCAACCCAGTAGCTGGCTGAAATACCCTCTTACCCACGAGGCTAGCTAGGAACATCGGTCCGCCTTCAGAAAGTTCAGGCCAGATGCTTGCCGACCGAGCAGGCTGAACCCGCCAGTAAACCAGACCCCCCCCCCATTGGTCCGTGCCAAACCCGCGACCTCGTGGGCCAACGCGGGGTGGCCCGAGCCCCACCCAACGTGCCAGGATGACCGCGTCATAGGCTCACAAACCGAACAGGGTTGACCATGATGGGTCAGACCCTATGAACTGGGCCACTCATTAGCAGGGCAAACCCAAGCGGTCTTAGGTAGAACCCGGGACCCGTTGCGACGTGCTGGCATGACCGAGTCAGCCTATGCCCAGACCCAACTGGTACATGAATAAAAAACACACATAAATTAAAACCATATGTCCATTCGACACTCCATCAGTGGAGTTAAGACCCCTTTTGGGAAGTGGTCCATTTGTCCTATTCTAGGGGGCCCGATTGAGCTGGGCCGGACTGGGGTGCGTTCACCTCCGTTTCACGGAAAGGGTTACAACTAACGGATCATGTGATCGTTTGAAAAACCATATGTAGTGCAGAAACCATTAGGATGATGTAGTCCTTTGGATATACTCCATGAGAGATTTGGAGAAAGTTTGTGTTTGGAAGGGTTGGATCGTACCCAAATCCTACCGGGACCTCGGAACTAAAATGACAATCACTTATAGAATATGCATCTATTTGAGGCGACTTCTTTTTAAATGGAAAACTTATGACATGAATTTCCATTATAATACTTACTCATGGAGATTCATGGTGGTTTAGTTTTGACGAATGTCTTGGGAAGCAGTTCTCCCAAAATCAAGCGTACTATGAGCAGGAATCCAGTGGATGGCAGTGTGGCGGATGTTAGGGACAGATTATATGGAAGTTAGAATCTATTTATCCTATGTGGGTCAATACTGATCCTGTGTGGGTCAACACTCAGTGATCCAATGTGGGTCCACGCATACCGATCCTATGTGGGACAGATCCTATGTCGGTTAGTGCTCAAAGAACCTGTGTGGGTCAACGCATACCGATCTTGTGTGGGTCAGATCCTATTTGGGTTATTGCAAGGATTAGTACCTATCGACTCTGGGTGGGTCAGATCCTGTGTGTCTCTTTGTGGGGGTTAGTACCTATCGATCCTGTGTGGGTCAGAATCAGTATAATTATCAGTAGTGAATATCCGCAGGATAAGATGATATAGATTCTCAACTAATCATTTTTACTTCTCTGCCTTACATATACACCTATTGTGAGCTGAGTCATTACATGTTTGGTACTTCTACCTTCGTGGAATTAACTCTGTCGTAATTTTACCATACCAGTTTTACATGTGTGGTACTTCTACCTTCGTGGTATTACCTGTGTGATACTTCTACCTTCCTGGTATTACATGAGTGGTACTTATATCTTCTTGGTATTACATGTGTTGTACATTTACCTTCGTCATATTACATGTGTAGTACTCATACCTTCGTGGTATTACCTTTGTGGTACTCCAACCATTGTGTTATTACATGTGTGGTATGTCTACCTTCGTGGTGTTACCTATTTGGTACATCTACCTTTGTGGTATTACGCGTGTGGTAATTTTACCTTTAGGGTATTAACTGTGTGATACTTTAATCTTCTTGGTATTACCTATGTGATGCTTTTACCTTCATGGTGTTACCTTCATGAAGTTACCTTCTTGGTACTTTTACCTTCTTGGTGTTACCTTTATGGTACTCTCCCTTTGTGGATCAGTTGGATTTGAGATGTGTATCTTTTCATAACTTAGGTATACGTATTGGCATATAACTATGTAGAGTTGATGAATACACTATTTTTTGTGATTGAGGTATTTCTTGGTGGTTTTACCTTTGTGGAACATTGGGAGACCTTCGGGGGTCTCGTGGTCCTGACTATGTATCGTTATACTCACCCTTTCACGGGCTATGCCCACTCCTTGTTGGGTCTTTTGAATATGACGTACAACATTGATCGAGGTAGAGGAAGCCAGGACTGTACAATTATCGGAGGTTGACCTTGTGGCGTGATGTGATGCAGGGACTGCTGATCGTGATCTATAACTACCCTTCACTTAGGATCCTCGATGGATGATCCAAGAGCTATTTTTCACTTTATAGTGGAATTTTACTTTTTAGCTGTACTTGTAATTTTTAATTGGGCTTGTATTCTGGCCCCATTACGTTCAACACACTTTTACTACATCAGTTAACATTGTTGTAGCCTCTTGTTGTTCTCTTGGATTTTTTTATAGGTTTAAAATCAATTCCTTCCCATTATAGGTATACACCTTTCTAGTGCTAGTTTCCAATGCCATGCATATAGAAGGCATGCTAGGGGTAGTCACGGCATGGGCCCCGGGGGATGGGTCATGACCAAGTGCTATTATAGGTGTTGGTTCTAAAAAAGAACTAGGATTCTGATATTTTAAATGGATCAATAGTGTTAAGTGATTTGAGTGTGTTTTTTAGTTCGGGGAGTCCAATGTTGGTGTGGCAGCTGACATATCTAAACACTAAGACCCTGAATTTGGATTTTTTCAACTCAGTCCACAAAAAAACTGATTGCATGTGTTTTTCCTTCGTTTCTCTGGAGTCATATCACGAGGTATATCGTAAAGACCAGGGTGCACCTATTAGTTATCAGGATGCCTCTACATAAATAGTCAGCTAGGATCATATGAGAGTACACGATGAAGGCCCACTAAGCGAGGATGCCTTGGTGTAGGGCCCTCTTACGGTGTTAGCACCTTCATGTGGTGTACCAGTTATATCACTACCTATTGGTTAATAGTTACAACCGGAGGTACCAGTAGAAGACACATGTAGACCTAGGGCCTTAAACGTGTGTCAAGATCAGATACCCCTCAGGTTCTGAGGTGAGCCTGACTCTAAGGTGAATAGGAAACGGTATGAGGAGGTGGTCGGTTTTCCATCTTTCCAGGGAACCATTAGGTCAAATGGAAGTCCAGGTAGAGATCCTTCTACATGGCTCAGTAGGTCTATGACAAGGTTTAGATAACCCTGATCTTGAAAAGAGGTGACTTTTTCTACAGAGAAGGTTGAGATCCTTCCTCAGAGAAGGGGGTCTCTTGACACAGAGAGGTATGGGATGAGTGTTCCCTAGAGAATATACAACTTAAGTAATAAGACCTGATGGTGGATGAGTATTCTTTGAGGCGTACCGATCATCCTATGTACTCGATGAATAAAGTACGACCAGTGCTTCAGTGATCAGACCATCGAATGAGGTGTGTTTAGGGAAATCCAATCCATCACAATTCCTCTATGCATTCCTACTTATGTTAGAGTGATTTGGAGAACTGTTGAGGTTTAATGTACTTTGGCTGAGCAGATTCAACCAGTGAATGTTAACATCGGCAAAGTAGGAGAATGATGCTAGTCTCAGAGAATTGGGGGTGTAAAATATTTGGGGAAGAGGAATTTAAAGGCATAGATGAATTTGTAGGGTAGTAGACATCAAAGTGGAGCTAGGAGAGAAGCATGAGGTGGTATATATTTTTGAAATGTTATAACCACCACCTCAATGTGGTACCCACCATGCATAGGGTGCTGGATGCCAGGGAATGGGAGTAGCTTCATGTGGTCATGGAGTATGACCTAATGGCTCCACGAATGATTAGAGGTAAAGTCTGTGTCTACTACTAGCTTCCATATTAATAGAAATATGAACTACTCATTCCTTCCTTCCATGAATATTGTTCTAGACCTAGAGTTTCCAGTTAAACTATTAACTTGACCCTTACATCTAGAGATACCTTTTGGAGGAGACTCGATAATCACACTTATGAAGATAGTGTGATCATACCCTTAATGTGAGAGTTTTTGTTGGAACCACTTGGTGGCAGCGTCGAGGCCTTACGACGTTAGTTTTGTTATGGAATGGACATCCATAGTTCATACATAGTTTGACTAAATTAGGACAAAGGTTTTGGTTTAAATAAAACAATATAATGGGGTTTTTCTTGGACTCTGAAAAAAGAATCCCAGGAAGCCCATGATAAACTCATGAAAATGAGTGTGCAGCAGATCACCCTTGAGTCGGACAACCTTACCCTCATGGCAGTTAGAGTTTTGTGTTTTTGGTTACCAACAAAAGTGGAAGAGTGTTGGAATATCTTTCAAAAAGATGTTTCATGGATTACCTCCCCGAAGGCAGAGGGACTTCTACATTGGCTGGGTACTACTGGAGATATGTACCTGATTTCTCTTGTGTTGTGGTACCTTTGTCAGCTTTGACAATGAATTAAGAGCTTTTCCAGTGGACGAAGAAGTGTCAGAAGACATTTTAGTAGCTGAGAAAAATACTGAAGACCATAACTATGCTAATGATGACCTAGAGTTAGCATTAGTGGTTTTTGCACTAAATTTGTGGAGACATTAATTAATGGGCGAACATTTTACAGTCTACTCTGGTCAAAAGTGTCTTGGGTATATCTTCTCATCGAAGGATCTGAACCAGAGTCTGAGATGATTGTTAGAGTTCCTCCAAGACTAACACTTAGAGATAGTATATACTCTTAGGAATGGAAACGTGGTATCATACGTACCCAGAGGAGGTCTGGTATACGGCCGATGAGTAAGGCATTAGAGCAGCTAGTTGTGTTGTGAGTACCCTTCGTGGATAATGTGGGAACATCATACCTAAAGTTTATGACTGTCAGTTCCCTAATTCTTCAGTGAGTTCAAGAGGCAGAACATGGGGATGTTGACTGTGAGTTTAAACATGCTTATATATCCTCCAAACGGTCTCCTAAAGGATTTCCTGAAGGTGGGATGCGCGTCGTTCTCTTTAGAAGATTCACCATGGTACCAGTGACACTTCGGGAGGAGGTGTTGAGAGAGTTCCAGACATCCCCATTAATGACACATCCTGGAGTGGAGAAGATATACTAGAACCTCCGACGTCAGTAATGGTGTCCGGGGATGACAGAACCAATGGAAGAGTTTGTGTCTTGATGCCTCACTTTTTAGAAAGTGAAAACTTCAAAGAGCTGACAAAATAATTATCCCAATCAGAGATGGAGACACTTGGTGTCTGAGGAGGGAGACCGTGTATTCCTACAGGTCTCACCCCAATATGGATTTCAGAGGTTTGGTCGGGGAAGTAAGCTATCTCCAAGTTTAATTGGTCCTTTTAGACATGGGCCAGAACCGCCTAGCGAACCAGTCCCGCCAGCAGGCGGGGACGAAACTGCGGCCCAGTGGGCCAACGCGGTAGGGTCGAGCCCCACCCGACAGGCCGATCCAACTGTGGTATGGGATCATGAACCAAACCGGGCCAATCCTGATGGGTTTCACCTAGTAAACTGGGACAAACCATAGTGGGTCAGACCTAAACACGGTCATGTAGACCCCAGGACCCATTGCGTTGGGCCGGCCAGGCCGAGTCAAACCGGGCCTAGAACCAACCTATCCCCAAATAAAGAAACCACCATAAAATACAAACCTGGTGCCTGTTTGACATTCTGTCAGTGGAATTGTGATCTCTATTGGGAGTCGGTCTATTTGGTATATTCTATGGGGCTCGACGGAGTCGCGCCGGACTAGGGTGCAGTCACCCCCGTTTCACGGAAAGGGGTGTAACTAATAGACCAGACATCCATATGGTGAACCATCTATGATGCCGAATCCCTTAGGAAGATGATTCCCTTTTGAGATACTCCATGAGTGATTTGGAGAATGTGTGAGTTTGGAGAGGTTGGATAGTACCTGAATCCAATGGGGCCCTCGGCACAAAAATGGAAATAACATAAAAACCAGGCATCTGTTTGATGTGTTGTATATTGTGATGGAACCATTACGACATGGGTGCCCTTTTTAATAGATCATAAGGGATCTTTGTGGTGGTTGAGGTCTGACCGTTGACATGAGGAGAGGCTATCCAGGAATCAAGATTACTATCAGTGGGAACCCAGTGGCTAACAGGGAGGTGGAGGTTGGAGATAGATCATACAGAGGATAGTACTGATCGATCCTGTGTGGGTCAGCACTGATCCTGTGTGGGTAAGATAATATGTGGGGAAATTCTCATCGATCCTATACGGGTTAGCTTATAACTATCTTATGTGGGTCATATCCTATTTGGGTCGACACTCAATTATCCTGTGTGGGTCCGTGCATACCGATCCTATGCCAGTCAGATCCTATGTGGGTCATTGTGGGGGTTAGTACCTATCGACTCTAGGTAGGTCAGATCCTCTGTGGATCATTGCGGGGGTTAGTACATATTGACCCCGTGCGGGTCAGACTCCATATAATCAGTATAAGTGTCTCTCGAAAAAATAATATGATCTAGCTTCTCAACTAATCATCAATACTTTTGTATCGTACTTATATATCTAGTTTGAGTTGAGCCATTACATGTTTGGTACTTATACCTTTTTGGAGTTACCTGTGGTGTACTTTTACCTTCGTGGTATAACCTATGTGGTACTTGTACCTTAGTGTTATTACATGTGTGGTACATCGACATTCGTGGTATTATGTGAGTGGTATTTCTACCTTCATGGTATTACGTGTGTGGTACTTATACAATCATGGAATTACCTAAGTGGTACTTCAAACTTTTTGGTATTACCAGTGTGGTACTTATACCTATGTGGTATTATATGTCTGGTAATTATACCTTTGTGTTATTATGTGTGTGGTACTTCTACCTTCGCGGTATTAGCTATGTGGTACATTTACCTTAGTGGTATTACCTATGTTGTACTTTTACCTTTGCAGAATTACATGTGTGGTAATTTTACCTTCACAATGTTACCTACATGATGTTACCTTTGTTGTAATTTTACCTTTGTGGTGTTACCTTCATGGTGTTACCTTTGTGGTACTCTCTCTTCGTGGATCAGTTGGGTTTGTGATGAGTATATTTTGATAACATAGAAATATGTATGGGTATATACCAAAGTAGAGTTGATCACTACCCTGTGTTTTATGATTGTGGTCTGGTTTTGTGGTTTTTCTTTTTTGGAACTCTTGGAGAGATTCAGGGGTCTTGAGGTCCCTACTGAGTATCGTTATACTCACCCCTGAATGGGCTAAACCCACACCATAGTATGTCTTCTCCGGAAAACATATAACGTTGATCGAGGCTGAGGGAGCAAATATTGGATGGTGCTTGGAGGTGGACCATTTGGCGTGACGTGACATTGGGACTACTGATTGTTAGGTATACCTAACCTTCAATTAAGATCCTTGTTGGATGATCCATGAGATATTATTCACATTCCATTTGTATTTTCACTTTTCAGTTGTACTTTTACATTTCAGTTGGGCTTGTATTCCGGACCCTTTACATTGATCACACTTTTACTACAACAGCTTTCTTTGTGGTTGCCTCTTATTGTGATGTTGTATTTGTGTGATTGTATAGGTTTAAAAGATATTACATTCCATTATAGGGAAACGCCTTTCCAATGCTATTCACCAGCACTAGGCCTATAGAAAGCAGGTCTGGGGTAATCACGTCACGGGCCCCGGGGGATAGGTTTTGACAACGTTGTATTAAATTGAGATATTTTGTATTACCTATGTACTAATAACCTCTAAAACACTTAACATGAAAAGATTCTTAGTGTGAATTATTTAATTAACTAAATAATATGTAATGTTTTTTGATGGGGATTTATAAATATACCTAGGAATTTAATTAATATTTTCTCATATTTGTCTTCCAAAGTTTAACTAAACCATTAATTTTATATTAATAATAAAAACCATGTATTAATATACATAGATATTTCATTGATATTTTTTGGAATAATATGTTCTTTTACAAATGGAAACCCAATCACCATATTGGTTTATTACCTTTAGAACCAGGGAAATGTAATCCTTAGTACATAGGCGAGATAAATTGTCTCCCACTAGATTCTCTATGACTAAAACCCCTCATAGAAATATTATAGATGAAAAATATCATAATAACTTGGGGAAGGAAACATAAAAATGGGTGAGATTAGAAACTTTTTTAAGTGTTAAAAGGGAGAAATTTTATTAAAAACATGATCAAAGGGGTATGAGAATATGATCATAACAATATAAGATCATACGATTCATATCAAATATCATAAAAATGAATTATAGAATAAAGGTTGGTAGATCATAATAAATGATTCACAAGGGAATAAATATCATAATCCATTAAATTGAAACTGAGTAATAAGATATAGAATTTTTGGAATACATATATGAATATAAACTCTTATGTTAAGGCTACCTACCAAGACCTTTATAACACGATAGGCTTGGGATATGACCCGTGTATCTTCCTCAGGCTTGGGCTAACAACCCTGGTTCCCTCATACATTTAATATTGGGATATAAAACATGTACCTTATTATTTTTAAGCTTGCGATACAACCCATGTACCTTCTTGCTTTGGTTCATTGGATACAACCCATGTACATTATTATTTTGGGGATTTGGCAACAACCCATGTTCCTTCTTGTTTTCAGGCGTGGGTTATAACCTGTACACCCTATTACCATTAGGATTTGTAATGAAACTGATGTACCATCAAGTATTTGGTATTGGAATACAACAAATTCACCCTTTGATATATTATAAAAATTATTATTACCCAATTCACTGGAGGGAGATATAGGTCCAACCCATCACTTAATAACTAAAATATGCATGCTCCATAGGAAAATAATTCTTATATCATGACACATAAAAATATATGGGATCTATAGACATCAAATCATAACCCATTAAATGAAATAGGTAAAAATAACATTTCATCACATTATAACCTATAGAAAAGAGATAGGTATCATAATCATTTCATCAAATAATAAACCTATAAATAAAGTGGGTTTCAAAATTATATAACTTATGGAAGAGAAATGAGTGTCATAAGAATAATTCCATCATAAAATAAACAATTCAAAAAAAATATAAATGGAAACATTGTATAATTTCATATAAGGTAATTATTAACGTCATAATATGTTATCATAGACTTTAAATAACATGGGAGTATATTATAGAAATATTTTTTATGGTAAATATATATCATTCTCAGAAAAATATATTCAAAACAAAATAAATTGGAACACCATTTTCTTAAAATTAAATATGAAAAATTATAAATAAATCATTGAAAATTTTTTGGAAACCATTTTATTTGAAAACATATATGTTTATCATGAAAATGTTATAAAAAAATGTTTTACTTTAATACGTAGAAAATATTCTTGAATGCATTTTTCTAACCTTTTACCTTGAAAACATAAAAAAATTCCTAAAATAATTTTGAAAACCATTAAATTAAAAATTTGTTTAGAACATATATTGAAATCAGGTAAATGTTTTTAGAACCATTTTGTTTGAAAATAATTTAATATTTATATATATATAATTACTGAATTCATTTTAGAAAACAAGGTTTTAATGAACACCAATTTCCAACTGAAGAGAGAGGGAAATTAAATCCTTCTTAAAAACTATTTATTAATTATATAATGTGATAAAGAGTGAATAAATGGTAAGTAAACATTAATAAATAATGAATAAATAGAATATATTAAACATCATATGAATTCTTGTGAAATGTATCATACGATTTCATCAAAGGAAGATGAAACCAAAATAATATAGAAAAGCGATGAGATTCTATCAATAAACTCTTAACACCTAGAAAATTTAAACCATAATGCCCATTTAAGAAAAAGAAATTAAATAAATATTTAAATGTCCAAAAATTGATTGATTTTTGATATATCATTTCAAATGTGGTATATACATCTCATGGATATATAAAGGTACATATCATGGAATGTGTCTCAAATAAAGAAAATTTAAAACAAAATTACTTTACTGATTTGGTATCTTTTGAATCATAATCCCCATGTAAGAAATATCATTAAATGGATCTGAAATAACCATAAATTTAATTATAATAATAATTTCATTCATCTATGGGTAGTGTACACACCATAAAAAATAAATGGTTGGTGAATAACTCATATATCTAATTGAAATAAAAAGTGATATGAAATTCACTTACCTTGTGTCTTGAATCTCTTCGTACTCATAAGAACAACCATTATAAAAAATTTAATTTTATAGTACTTATTTTAAAAATATATATTATTATATCAAATTCTATATGTGGGTAGATTATGACTTTATATAACCCTCTAGTGAACAATTCTATGTTATGGGCTCTCTTCGGGTAATATTCTCTATGTTTTTCACATGTGTCTTAATTGGTGATATCATTGGTCCTTATACTTATATAAAAATATTTAGAATTTAACACATTTTATAAAAATAATTAATAATCAGTATATTTTTTTTATTATAGTCAATATTATAATTAAATTGAATACATCATTCTTGGAGACAGTATGTCGTAGGAATGCATGAACACTGCTTCTGTTTTATTTGCTTATTGAAATAAGTAAAGTAAATGTCATATATATATATATATATATATATATATATATATCTTTCTGTGTGTGTATTTATAAAATATAATTATAGTAGAATTATTATGTCATATATATCATATAGTTTCACTGAACATATCCCTAAAACCTTCTATGTAGCGTGTGAACAAATCACATCGCATTAAGGGGGTGGTTGTCCACACATACTCAAACGAAATTATCGTTTCTATACCAAGTGGTATGATAAAAGATATATCTTTTAAAAGGATTAAAAAATATTAACGACATAATAAAAATATTTTATAACACATATACAAATAGTTACCATCATAATTTCCATCTTGAAAGGTTGTAATGGAAAAATGAAAAATCATTATTTCGTGAGGTGGTAGTTCGATGTAGACATAAAAAATATTTTTGTTACCCACAATATGTATGTGTGAATATGTGTATATCAAAACCATATCATAACAACATAATATTATATTTACGATACAAAATATTTACAAAATCATTCAATAATGTGATTTAATGATGGAGGATAATGGAAATAACATGATTGAACATGAGAAAGGATGCTACCTCTTATTCTGATAACTCCTTCTGGTTTTCATCGAAGGGTTTACTTGGATTTCTTTCTACCCCATGGAAGTAATATAACAATAGGGGATGGACGTTTAGGAGATATTTTTATTAATATTTGTATATCAAAATAGGATTGATTATAGAGATAATGTGGTAGGACATGAGGCATTTTTATAGTGGATGAGTAGTGACACTCTTGTAAATTTTGAGAAAAGATTTCCTCACATAACTATTTCATGTAATGTGGACACAATAATGGTAAAAATTTGATAAAAATGATTATAGGGTTGTATTATTACCATAAAATAGATTTTTACATGTTTCTAGGTCATTGGGGCCATTATGATTATGGTTTAGTCCTTAGTTAAGCGTAATTTTACCTTAATTGATGTTCATACTTTTAAATAATTTTTCTAATATTTTTCATCAAAAACTAATTTGACGTTATTATATATTATTAATTAAGATTATTATAATTATTGAATCCATGTTTATGAATTCAAATAACTGAAATGGAAGTAATTATATTTATTTTAATCACGTTGTCGATCAGCAATAAAGGATTTTAATGAAAAAACATTCATTAGTTTCCTAGGTTTTAGTATTCAATTTCAAAGTGAAATTGGATAAAAATTACCGAAATTCAGTTTATTGAAAAAATATAATATAATTAAACATTAAATCTAATCTAAAATGTATTTTAATGTGGAAAAAGATTCGATGAAAAGGAAGTGTTGAACAAAAATCCATTATCATCAACTATTCATTAAAAATAAAATTTCATTGAAAATAAATAAAAATTACCCTAACCTAATTATTATGTTTTAAATCATAATATGAAATTTATTTTTAAATATTACATATATAAAAGTACTTATATTTTTATTTAAAGTGGGATCTCCGTTAAATGTTTGTAAATATTCTATAATAAAAATATAGGGTTTTATGCATAAAATTGTGTTTGTTGTTATATTATGCCTATAAAATATATTTGATGAATATAAAAATATTTTACTAAATATATAACATATATATATATATTACATTAATATCACTCACTAATTGTAATAATTTTTATTTTTAGTGAAATTGGATTTCTGACCATATAAATAAGAATATTATCTTTTATATTCAATTAGTTTTATTATTCATTTCTAATTAATTAGTGACCCTAGAATTCATATTATATTTTTTTGTAAACAATATAGTTTCATATTCATTTATAATTAATTGTTGTTTCAGTTAATTCCACCCAAACAAAGTTCTTTAAAATAAACTAAACTATTTTAAGTGTTTCATGAAATGACGAATAACAAAAATATAAAATTATTTTGAAAAAATTATTCACAAAATCGTATGGTGTTATATTATACGACCCCTAAATTAAATTTTAGACTCAAAATTCAAAAGGATTATTGAAGGATTAATACTTTATAGTCTTATTCATATAAACCCATATCAAAAAATGAATACATAATCTTCCCTTAAAAAGGGAAGGATGAAACACTAATTTTTTTTATGTAACATATAACAAGGTGTACATATAAGAGAACATATGTGGATTGTAAAAACATAGACTTAGAGGAAAAGGGAAAATATTCATTTGGAGTGTTTTATTTCATCAATCACAAATATGTTAATGATCAATGAAACATTTAGTGGTTCAATGTTTTAAATCTAGGATGATTTAAAATGTCACATGTTCAAAAACAAATATGGTATTAGGAAAAAAAATTATTTCTAGATAGTTTTCCTAATGTTGAAGAATTCATAGGAAAAGAAATACGTGTATTATTTCAGGACAACCTCGCAATTTTTTATTACTTGATCCACTTCACCTCTTTCTCCAATAATGAAAGGTAAAATACAATTTCATGAATTAATAATATATCAATGGTTCCATGATATTCCACCCCACTTTTCATTAGTAATCATCAATATAATTTTGTTAGATATGGTTATCCAATATGCATAAATCCTCATGTGGTGAGATAAAACATTAATCATACCGACTTCATTTGAATTTTTACTTAAATATTCCATAAATGGTCAACCTTATTACCATTATGAAATATGAAAATACAAATATTTAGAAATAATGAAAAAAATTATATTAGCAGTGATCCCCTATATATCACAAAATTTCACTTGGTGGTCACATTCCAAGACTCTAAATACCTTCATTTTTTATTCCATTGAAACATAGTAGTAACTTGAATTACAATAAATCCGATTAGAAAACATGAATCCATCATTATTACAATTACTACAACAAAAATTATTTAAATCCAATAAGTAATAAACATAATTCTTTACGACATAGATCACATTTACAAGAATAAAATATAGGGTAATTTGTGCCATCCAATTTACTTATATGTATACAATACATATTTATAAAAATATCATTATATCAATGTCAGGTTTTAATTAAGGGTCACCTTCCCTTATTCAAAATATCTCCTTTCCATGAAATCTCCATTCATCATATCCTTTTCATTCCTTAATAAAAATTTATACCAAAAATAATTATATATTTCATGATTCATATAACATAATATTTGAATTTCAAAATATAAATACTTCAGTCGTTTAACTTTGTTCTTATACAATTACTCTATAGTCATAAACTAATTCCATAATGAATTTATATTAGAATATGAAATAAGAAACATGTATTATGGTTCCTCAAATTTAATATAATCAATCATATTATGATTCTTGTAAACAAAATTTGTATAACATCACATAACATTGGCATTTAATTTGTGGTATCATTATCTTCATAATTATAACCAATACTCATATAACCTTCCTTATTATCTATATTGGATTCCAGCTTTTGAAATAAATTTTAATAATTACTATGCCTTAAAAATTTGAAACATTCACTGTTATCCATGTCCCTCCAAGTTATAATCATTGACTAAAACCAAAATTTATAAGGTGATAAACACATATCATAGATGACAAAATCATAATCGTGAAAACATACTTATTGGATGTCTAAATAATGAAATATAAATTTAAATTGATGAAACCATTGTTTTATCCAAGGTTATTCATATTAATTTTCCATTTACTTCCTTATTGATTATTCTGAAAGAGTTTGTGAATTTCAATAGAATATTCCTTGATATGTTCAATCCAGATGTGCATCAAGGCCTGATTTTGTGCACGAGATTACCTTATGTTAGGCCCGATATATATTTTCAGAGTTGTAAACACTAGGTACATCTTTTCCATAGACACATCCTTTTATAGGAAACTACTTACTCTAACCTTTACCAAAATTCCATGAAATTTTCCTAAACATTAACTCATCCTTATACTCAACCTTAAATAAATCCCTCGAAATATCCATATAAATACACCTAGGGATCATACTAATGTTTTCCAATAATATTTCAAGAGTTTAACAGAACAATCACTTTGATACCACCTATAAGAACCTAGTATGAACATGAATAGACACTACATAACTTTTACTCGATACTTAAAAATGATTTAGAAATGGATTCTAGAAGTCCATATTAGAGTAGTGAATTTTTAGAAAATGAAACAAAAACACTGGTACATAAGTGAAATAAATAATCTACAACTAGATTTTCCAAGACTATCAACCCTATTATACATATTATACCTGAAACATATCATTATAACCTAAGAAAGGAAACATAAAAAGGGTTGATCTCTAATGCCCAGTAAGGGTAAAAAAGGGTGTCATGTAAATATAAACATGATCTTAGGGATATGAGAATGTGAATGTAACATTATAAGAAGATTCCAGACATGTCAAATGTCATTAAAATGAATGAAGGAATAAATATTCAATGTTTATAAGAAATGATTCATAAGGAAATAAATATCATAATCCATAGAATCATAACTAAGGAATAAGAAATAGAATTTGTGGAATACATATAATTACATACACTCTTTGGTCGAGGCTACCTACAAAGACCATTATAACATGTTATGCATGAGATACGACTAATGTAACTACTTCATGGTTGGGATAACATCCTGTGTGCCCTTTTACATTTACGTATAGGATACAACCCATTTACCTTCTTGTTGTTATGCTTGTGATACTACCCATGTAGCTACTTTTTTTTGGATTTTAATACAACCCATTTACCATATTTTTTTAGATCTTGGGATATAACCCATGTACCTTTTATTTTCAGTCATGTGGTACAATATATACACCCTCTTAAATTTAGGATTTGGGATACAACCCATGTATCTTCTTTCATTCAGTCTTGGGAAATAACCAATATACCATTTTCAGTCATATACAACCTATCATTACCCAATGCATTGGAGGAAGATATAGGTCCCACCTATCCCATAATAACTCGTTAATACATGATCCAAAAGAAAATAAATCATTTATAATGACCCATAAAAAATATGTGATCTATTAAATTCAAATCATATCCCATGAAATGAAGGGGGTATAATTCAAATTTATTCCCATAATACCCTATGGAAATGATATAGGTGTAATAATCATTTCATCAAATCATATTACATTAAAATAAGCATGTTTCAATATTATATAACTCATTTAAGGGAAACATGAGTTATAAAAATAATTCAATCAATACATAAACCATTAAGAAAAGAGTATGAATGGAATATATGGATCATTTTTTGGAAGGGAATGATTAACATCAACTATTGTTATAATATTTAGAAAATACCATTGAATGATATTTTGAAAACATTTCATACGGTAAATGTACTTCTTCTTTGAATAAGAATCCTTAAAACATAAATTCTTTTGAAATCCAATTTCATAAAAATAAATTTGAGAAATTGTAAATAATGCTTCACAGTCATTTTTGAATCCATTTTATTTGAAAACATATAAATAGTTCCTTAAACCATTTTAAAAATGTTTTTCCTTTAAAACATATAAAATAAGAATCAAAGCGTTTTTAAAACTATTTCCCTTGAAATCATATAAATAAAAGTGAAGCATTTCAAAACCCATATAATTGAAAATTATTTTAAAATATATATATAAAGAATGATAACGTTTTGAGAACCATTTTATTTGATAATATATATATATATATTGAAAACGTTTTTAAAAAACATGGTTTGAAGGAACACAGATTTCTCTCAGAAGAGAGAGGTAAAGTCAAGTTTTCTTAAAACAAATTATTAACAATATTTTTCACCAATGAGTAATAATGTTACATATACATGAATAAATCATGATTAAATACAGGATAATAAATATCAGTAGTTTCCTATTGATATAAATTACATTATTTTATTGAAGGAATCATATATATAAGAAAATTTGTAAAAGTGATGAGATTTTTTCAATAAACACATACCACCTGGTATCATTGAACAATATTCCGAATTTATGAAAATTTCCTTACATGAATATTAAAATATTATAAAAATAACTAGATTAATGATATAACATTTCATATTCTTTATATAGATCCTATGTTAAAATATTGGTGTACAACATGGAATGTGTCCCAAAGAATGAAAATTGAGTCAGAATTACTTTATCAATTACGTAAATCTTGAAACCTAAATCCCATTAAATAATGACCATGAAATGGATATGTAAATACCAATAAATTTATATATAATCATCATTAAATTAATTCAGGGTTATTATACACACCACCCAAATTGAATTGGTGGTGAAAAAATCATGTATCCCACATGAATAAAAAGTGAGATGAAATTCACATACATTGTCAATTGACTCACTTGATACTCAAAAGAACATCCTATATAATAAATATAATATTAATATAAATTAATTAAAGAACTATATTCTTATATATAATTCCACATATGGGTTTATTGTTACATTATATTTCCCTCTTGTTGAAAATTCAATGTTATGGTTAACTTTTACGTAATATTCATTTTGTATTTGAAATGTTTCTTAATTTTTTATATCAATGGTCCTTATAAATATATCATGATTTTTATAATGGAAAATTTGATATTATGAACATTAATATAACATATATTTTTATTAAAATAATTGGTATAAGTAAAAAATAAAATACATCGTTCGTGGAGATGGTGGGTCGTACGTACACTTGGACATTGCTTCCATTTTGTTAACAAATTGAATGAATGAAAATAAGAAAATTCATATATATATATATATATATATATATATTATAATTAAATTATAATTAGTTTTTCATATATATCATATACGTTCATTAAACATATCATTAATACATTTAATGTGGGTTGTGAACGAATCACATCACTTTACGAGGGAGGTATTCCACACTTCCTCAAAAGAAATTATCATATTTTCACCAAATGGGATGTCTAATGATATAAATTTTAAAAGAAATAATGAAGATTAAAACATAATAAATATGACATATAACATATATAAATAGTTTTTCTATCATAATTTCCACCATGAGATGCGGTCAATGAAAAATGAATAATCCTCGTTTCCTGAGGCGACTGTGTGTCGTACACATAAATAGTAAGTTACTTACACATTATAAGGATAAGTGTTTATGTTTATGAAGAAAACATATCATAACAACATCCTAATATATTTATGGTACATGTTTTGTCATACACACATGGTATAAGAAGAATTTAGGGCTTTGGATAATTGAAAAAAACATAAAATAACTTGAGGATGGATATTACGTCTTATTCAGTAAAATCCATTTGGTTTGAACCAAAGGGATTCTTTGGATAGTTTTCATCCATTAGTAAATAATTTGGGACGAATTTAGGAAATTTTAAGTTCTATTTTGGACTATATTTGTTGATACATGGTATCCTAGGAAGATGGATGCTACAATTCATGTTGCTTTATATATTATCTTATTGGTTACATATGAATTCAAATTAAATTTTTGTAATGAATATGTTTTTATATTATAGATAATAATATTCTAAATAAGTAATCAAATGTCTAGGTAATATATTATTATATTAGATAATGATATGTTAATAATATATTATTATTCATGAAAACCTAACCATGCGTGCTTTTCAAGCCATTAAGGATTGTCAGTCTGGTGTGTAACTTATGCTAACAATGGTGTTACATGTAAGGAATGCTAAAATTTATGTTTCATGTCATTCATGCTTAAATAGGTGTTGCGTGTAACACATCCTTGACATATTTCTTTGTTATAAAATAAATTATTTTTAGTGATTCGACAAATGAGAAATATCAAAAAGAAATAATTATTTGGGAATATTATTTCAAAAAAACAAATGGTGTTACATAATATCCTTGGGGACCACCATTACATATGTTACTGACACTAATGTAAGGGAAACCTAGTTTATGGGAGATAAAATGTAAACACTAGATAAATATGACAAAAATAATACGTGGGAAGGGATGAATATCATTCCATCAAATTAAATTTAATAAAAAAGGAATTGCATATATAATACAATGAAATAATGTTAAATTGAATATAAATCCAAAAAATTCATTGGTTGGTCGAAGATCATGATATTTTAAAAACATGCAACATCATGACCGCCTTACAAGCTGACATATATTTATAATCAGTCAATTAATTAATATAAATTTCCATTTATTTAATAATTATTGATCTTGTTTGTTAATTAAATATTTATATTAAATATTAATCTAGGAAGTACTTGAGATACATAAGATATACCATCTAATAATTTCTTGGTCTTACTAGTTTCTCTTGGTGATTCATCAATAACAACTGTACGATTTTCCCCACAATCATTTAGCTATGATAGAATGATTTTACATTCCAAATTTATGTGGATTAAAATGTGTCCATTATTTAACTCATATATATTATTACATTTTCCATGATAATCTAACCAACAGATTTGTTCTTCCTCCTAAAATAGATGTGTGATGCTTCTAATAGAGCCTCTGTGTTCGTTCATGGTTAAAAAAGATAAAAATAACCTATTTTAATCTATTATGACATAATAACAATGGATGAAACTCAATCTCATTACAAATTCACCAAAAAGGAAATTTTAGCTATTGTTTTTACCTTGGATAAATTTTACCCCTGATTTTAGGTTACAAATTAATTATATTTATAGAATATTCAGATTATAATTTCATACTCAAGAGAAGTGATTCCAAAATGAGACAAATTATATGTATCTTAGGATCCACGAGTTTGACCTTGTTATCAATGATAGACACAAAAAGGAAAACCATGTGGATATTCAGCAGCGTAGAATTTACAAAAAATATCATTTTGAAATCATTTTTTATAATTTTCCTACAAAACACCACTTATATATCATTCATAATTTACCATGGTATTCCCCAATTTTATATTTCCTGGTTACTTGTGTATATTAGAAATTTATTGAAAAGAAATAAAATTATGGCTGAAATCTGTTTTTAAATACTTATTTTGGGAAATTAAAATCTTCTGAAAAATGGGTTGACGTGGTGATCAATAGATATTTAGATGATTATAAATATTCCCCTATTTTGGAATTCATCCACACAATTCCTAGAGGTATCCACATTAAACCATATGCATCCTATCATATTTTCATTGAATATGGATTCTTTTGGGAATCACTCATCTAGGAATCACAAGTTTTTTGTGAATATTTTGACACATTCCATATGTTTTTAGAATTTCCAAATGAAAATAAATGCCGTAAAATCCTTTTATCATCTATGTGATCTTATAATATTTTGGGAATCAATTTCATGGTACCCATTCACTCTTATAATGTATTTTCATACATTATCATTATAGACAACTATGTTCATAGGTTGATGAAGTACAAAAAACTAGAAAGGATGATTCACATTGTGTTATTAAGTTCCTAAAAACAAATATTTCCATTAATTTGGAACTTTGTGTGCCTTGGAAAGTCTCATAGTAACCCATTTTTGTAACAGAACCCTGGAAAATATTTTAAAAAACTGATGTTGTAAAAAAACACGAAATTAAGGTCATCCATAAAAAAATGTAATGGTTGAACATTCCCATATAGAAGTGTAAAATTTTCTTGTGAGAATTGTTAAGCCCCTAATAAAAGGCTGGACTAATAGACATAGTTAAACCCATTGGGCTTGTTGCACTTACTATAAGACACCCATTGGGATATTTACATTAAGTATAGTTTCTCAAAAATAATGAATTATACTAATTGAGATCCTATATAAGTCATTATGGGATCTAAAATCCTATAACATTGAATATGAAAATTCAAGTGGAGAGAGATTATTGCAATTGAAAGAACTATATTATCTCAAATTAGATCCTATAAAAAATCTAATATCTATAAAAATAATCTATGTTAATCCATGAAAAAATCATCATGACAAAGGTATTTCATGAAAGTTAAATGTTAATGATATTAAATTATCAATTTTGGATTCACCTATGTAAAATTAATTATCATTGGAAATGTGATTTTATTGTTAGTGTTGTCTACCCATTTGGTGTTGTGTGTGTTCAATACCTTTATTAAAAAATATATTCAAAGTTAGTGGGAATCATTTAAGTCATCCCCAATATATGAATGGTTCCATTGGAACCACATCAACTTCCTCCAATTCCACAACTTCTATAGTATACCCACCATTCAATGGATACGGTGACCCACCATGTCAAAACATTAGGGAACCTCTTTGAAATTGCTCTCTATACCTATATTCATTCTTCTCCTCAACTCTCTTATTATATATCTATTTTCATCTCTTTTTTATTATTTATCTTTATTTATAACATTCTATCTTCCCTTTTACCACATTCTTCATCCACCATGACATTCTTTCTCTATTTTATGTGGGAATGTTTTTCAAAATAAAAGACACATAATTACAAACCATCCAATTCATAAATTTTTTAAAACAATTTTTTGGAGTTTAACGACTTATCACTATAGCAGAAATTGTGTTTAGTGGTGGTTTTTGGAACCTCCGCTAAACCTTTTATTAAAATGGTTTTGCAGCGGTTTATAATAAACCGTCGCGAAATTTTTTTTAACACCACCAACCCTTCCCCCCACCCTAAACCTCTTCTCACCCATCTTACCCCGCTTCCCCTGGCCCCTAGATTCCTCCGCGACCCGGCCCCCCAAGACCCCGATGACCCCGCGACCCTGACGACCCCACGACCCCGACGACCCAACGACAACGGCGACCCCGGTGACCCCAGACCCCCGCGACCTCAGCAACCCCGCAACCCCGATTCCCCCAAACCCCTGTGACCCCAGCGACCGAAGTATATTTATCCTTCACCACTTTTTTATCCTCTTTTTCTTCTTGTTATTCATTTAGATAATTCTACAGTAGTCTTAATGGTCTATATGTTTATGAGTTTGTGATTATGTGTTACCTTGTTTCATTTGGAGTCCGTGGTTAAGTAATGTGATCTGGGGACTTAAATTGAGGTTTTAATTTTTAAACCCTTCACAAACCATTTTGTGTTTGTTGATGAAGTAAGACCAAACCTAGTGATACCCATGGAAGATGAAAAAACCATGATAATGGTGAAATAAATTGGTGAACATTAAAATGGGGTAAATTTTAGAGCAAATGTGTTCAAAATTTTAATTGGTAATGTCAGTATTGTTAAAGGGTAAAATGAAATGATTATATGTAATTCTTTTGGAAATTCCCAAGGGTCTCTTAAAATGTATGGATATATGTGTTTTCGATTTTAATCTGGTTATTAATTTTATACGATGAATATGAAGCTTTAAAGGTGGGTTTTATTATGAGATTCCAAATGATTATTTGAATTTGGGGTTTAAAAAATATCATGTGAAAACTATAAATGGTTTGTTTGTATGGTTGATTTAGAAATGAAAACCTTGAGGAATTTTTTAGTTTTAAAAGGGGAATATCCATGTTTTATGTGATGGATTGGGAATGATTTCAAATGAGTACTTGAATTGTGTTTATAACATTATTTGGTTTTAAAGGTTTTTTGGGACCATAATAATTAGTTGGATATATTTTATAGTGAGATATAACTCATTGGGATATTTTTTCATGTGAACATTGTTATGAAATAAACTAAATGACGAATGTTACTAGTTAATAAACCATGATAAGGGGGTGTATGGAATAATGGGATATATGTAATGGGTTATGTATATGAAAGATAAATGTGTCAAATGTTTATGGTTATAAATGGTAAATATATTCAATGGTTGTGTTTTTTATTTCATAGATTAGTTAGTGATAAAAAATAATGTTCACATGGATTAATAGTGGGTGGGGTATTGGATTGAGGCTCCTCCAACGGGTTGACCAAATTGATACTCTAGGACCACCGAAGTATTTCATGGGTTAGGGAGTAATACTGAGGCTCTAAGTCCATAATTAATGAAATGTAAATTCACCTAAAAAAGGATATAGGGTGAGGTAATTCCCATATACATAGGCTCTAAGAGGAGGTAACGTAACTGTAATAATGCTCCAAGGTGGGGTAATGCACCTAGACTGAGGCTCCACGGTGGGATGATTGATGTGATGTTGTTTCCTAGGTGTCTTTGGGAATGATGAGATGACTAGTTACACATAGGGTTCTTGGATTGATGTATTTGACTAGGTGTCTTTAGGTGGGATTACATATAAGGGATTGGAGCACTTGAATGTATGAAATTCGATTTTAGTTCAAATAGGAATCGCCGATAAAATTTTTGGTGTCCATATGTGTGTTCCAATATTCTTCATGTTATAACCTAGCGAGTTACACGTAGTTCATGGTTCCCATTGATTATTACTTTGTGTATCCCATTTCCTACCTAGATTGAACCCATATACCTTTTTTTTAATTCAGAACCATTTCTTGGTGGATGTTTATATAGTTATTTAGTAATATATTGGTTCTTATTTATGTTCATTTCTGGTTTTAGTTATTTTTTTGTTTAATGTTTACTATATAATGTGTTAAATCTACCAATGTTTTATATAATAATTGTAGATTTTTTACTAAAATTGTAAAATCATGTGATTTTTGTATTTTAAAACATCTATATGTGAATAATAAACTCTAGAACTATATTCAAAATAAGTGTTTTTGAATATTTTTTAAAAAATGTACTACAAAATATTTCTCGAACTATTTATATCACACTTTTAACACACATTCATGTGTGTGTGTAACTTCTCTCTATTCATTCTAATTCTGAGATTGTGATTTCTAGTTATTTATTTCATCTTGTTCCATTAATGGACATTGGAATGTTGTCACTTGTTGGGGATCACAGGTAGATGTTTTGAGTTGTGAATATGGTTGTGACTTTTTTGGGGAAATTTTATTGTGAGATAGTTCAACTAGGATTATTTTGTATATAAATTTTATTTGTAGTTTCTTTCTCTATATGATATCAAAACTAGAATTTTTTTCATTAATATGTATAGTCTTGGATGAAAGTAGAAACTTTCATTGAATATTATGTTTTTGCAATCTTACACTATCGTATATAAGAATCTCTTTATCTACTTAGTAGTAACTATGTGTTCTAATTTTTTTATTAATTTGTAGGCACATTGTGATATACATGGGTAAAAGCTGGATCAAATTACCGAGGAACACACCTCAGTATGTTAAGGTTTTGAATGAGTTTTTAGATTTTGACATTTCTAATCGATCCTTTAAAGGGAGAATAAGATGTACATGTCGTAAATTTAAATTTAGAACATGGTTGAAGAGAGATGGTGTTTATGAACATTTAATAAAGAAGCAATTCCTAGGTCAATATTTGTGTTGGAGTTGTCATGGAGAGTCGAATGTTACAGAAAGATTGAGCACTGATGTTAATCCACAGAATGAGGTCCCATGTTCGTTGAAAATGGAAAATGAAATGAAAAACATCATAAATGATGCATTTGGCACTGTAAGACACCATTATCAACATCAAAACATATCAAAACAACCAGAAGAGGGTGACACAAATTGCAATGTGACAAGTAATGATTTTGAGACTATAACACAGACAGATCAAGATTTTAACATATCATTGGATCCTCATCTTGATTCTATGGAGCCAAATGTAAGATAATACATCACTGTGGAAAATGTGTTTCATGATTTAGTTGATGATGGAAATCAAGAGTTGTATAGTGGGTGTTTTAAATATTCAATGCTTTCATTTCTGCTGAAGTTGTACCATATCAAATGTCTATGTGGAATTAAAAATAATCTAATGTCAATGATATTGGAATTGATTCGTGATGCATTTCCTGAAGCAAAAAATCCTAGAATCTTTTTATGATATAGAAAAAGTTGTTAACAACCTTGGTCTAAATTATACAAAAATACATCTGTGTCCCAATAATTTTATGCTTTGTTGGGGAGAGGATTCAAGTAGACAGAATTCCAAGAAATGTTCTTCTGCTAGATGGCAGTAAAAGGGTGATGTTGGAAGTCTAAATGCACATAATTTAATGGAGAAGGAGAAAAGGAACACATGTGCAATGGTTTTGTGTTACATTCCTTTGAAACCTCGATTAAAAATTATATTCATGTCATCGAAAACCACCGAAACATGAATTGGCATTATGTGGATTATAACAATGATGGGTTAGTGATACATCCATGAGATTCCCAATTTTGGAAGACATTTGATTCATTACATCAAGATTTCTCATCTGATCCTACGAATGTTTGATTGGGATTGGCTGATGGAGGATTAAACCCATTTGGGACTTTGAGTACCAGTTATAGCATTTGGCCATTTGTTTTGATCCATTATAATCTACCTCCATGGATGTGTATGCAAAAAACATATTTTATCATTTAGATGAGTTTTCTTGGAAAAAAATGTCTGGAAATGATATGGATGTACACTTGCATCCTTTGATTGACGAATTGCAGGAGTTATAGAGCAACAGTGTTGAGACAATTGATGCTTCTTCTAATACAATGTTCAAAATGCATACTTCTTTAATGTGGAACATTAGTGACTTACCGAGGATTGAGAATTTATTTGGTTGGAACACTCACATGGGTTTGGATTTCCCCATTTTTAACGATAGGTAAATGGATATATAATAATTTATACATGAAATATATAGTAACTAGGATATGTAAGAAAATATAAAACCACGAAAAATGGAAATTCTGATAAATAACATAAATGATGTGATTGGTAAAAAAATAAGATTGGGATATCCCTTACCTTGATAGTGGAATTGAAAATGATTGAGAATGGATTCATGAAATCTTGGGGAATACATAGGAGGAATAAAGAGAGAACATCTCTTATTAGGTATTTGATAAATGGTTTTTAAGTTAATTGGAATGGGTTGTTTATAATGTTTATATAGGAAAATTGGGTGGCATTTATTATTATTTCTCAAAATTAGGTTTTGTAATATATATAAAAATTTTATCAAATCAAAAAAAACTTCCCATGGATTCTAAAAATGGGGGTTGAGTTCCATTATTTTAAAAGTCATGGGGACAAAATTAATAAAATATTCTCCATGGTTATGTGTATGTGAGTCATGATTATAAAAAATTATTTCAAAAAATAAAATATATTATATTGTTTAGGAGATTTATTGTGGATTTTTTAAAAGATGGATATCGACATAAATTGTATTTATTATAATGTGAATTAATAGATTTTATAATGGATAACATTTATAGTATTTATACATCACTTATTGGAGATTACGATGTAATAATAGACATTGTATATTGATTCTGTATTTAAATTTTACACAAAAATTGGAGTGTGTAGGAAAATTTAGGAAAATTATTTTGTGGTTAATTTTAATGTTCTAATTCAAAAAATAATAATTATTTTATCCAAAATAGTTTTCTTAATATGTGAATTTTATCTTATAAAATAATAATTAACTTTTATTAAGAAATGGTGGGTTTTTCTTGACAATAACTATTCTCAAATCCTTATAGAAATTTCATTAATTATTTTTATAATCCATTAATTCACTAAAATAAACTCTTTACATGATTTTTATATTGCCAAAATTTCAATTTATTATTTATTATAACAACGTCTAATAATTTATAAGGAAAAAAAGATGAGAATAAATCAATTAATTTTTCGAATATACTTATTCACATTATTAGGATGTCGATACAAAAACCTCTATTAAACTAGAAAATGACCAAAGGGTATGGTGCATGACACTGAGATTTTCTAAGGGTGGTTCCACAAAAATGGTTTGGTTCATATTCTTTATGAGCTAGATCTTCTACTGGAAATGGTTTGGATAACTCTCAAACTACTAGATATCATATTAGTCTTGGTCAAGGGAAAATCATAGTAATTATATATCCCTTAGATGCTCTGAGAAATGGTATTCATAGGGTATGGTGCAACGAGTTGAGGCCATCAATTCCTTCGTCTATGTCAATTAAATTTTTCAAAACCATATATTTAATGAATATCCTATGATAATTGTTCAATGATTGTGTTATCAATGTTTATGTATCTTAACATTCCATTAAATCTGATATGTTATAATAAATCCAAGGATTTGAATGTTTTTTCTGTAACTACAACATATAATAGATAATTTTATTCATCCACCAAATGAATTTTATTTAAAATAGTTCAAGTCATTAAATTCTCCCTCCCTAACAAAATTCACAAAAAAAAATCATTTCATACAGTAGAATAGATATGGGAAATTATGTTTCCTCGCTTATTTTAGACCCTGTATCTCTTCATAAAAAAAAATTTAGACAATATCATACATATATTATGAGGCACCATGGTTATAAAAATTGTAAGACCTTTCATATCATCCCATAGTTATCATATGAGTCATCTAAATTTTATATCGAGTAAGATAATTATTTAATTTTGTGTGCCTAGGATGTCAATATCTATAGTTTAAAGTCATTAAACTCAAACAATATTGGTAGAAAATAGTTATTTTCATAATTCATGGAATATGAATCCTTTTTCATGTTCAAAGATTTTAGATTAAGGATATTTTTAAGGTCTTATTACTTTGACCAGTTATGAATATTTTAAGGTCATACTAGCTCGACCATGGGGTTTCTGGTAGTTTAGGGTCATACATTTTGGAACATTTTTGAATATTTTATATTCATAATTCATGGAACCATGAAAATATTTTTAGTTTTTCTTTCTTGGACCATGGGTATCCTCATGTGAAGTACTACTTCAGAAACATCACATTGGTGGGTTGTGTGATACGATCTCTATATATGGTGATCAAAGAGTATACCTCGTTGGAATAGACCTTACAAATGAGGTAATGTCATTCCCACTTGGGCACCAACTTCGGTTTATTTATTTGGGTATCATCCTTGTTCTGAGATCAATTACCATGTCACCGTATTGTATGGAGCAGAGGAAACCATATTTTTGAATTATATTTTCATCTAGTTTTGGTTTCTCTCTAGATTGGGAAATGCTTGGAAGTTGTTCTCTATGAGAGATTCCAAATCATCCAAGTGATCTTCTTTCATTATTTCTAGACTATTATTGTTGTATAAATCTATTTAGATCTATGGTATCTAATCCTTGATGGGAATGACTTACATGGTTACACATACTAGGGATATGAGGTCACTGGGGTGGAATTAAGAGTCATCATCTAATAGGTATAGAGGAAATTCAAGAGATTATCAGGCCAACTCTTATTTTTTATAACCCAATGTTTTCTATAGGATAATAGATTGTTTCTTATTTCATTCTTCAATCTACACATTTTCCAATGAATTCTAGTAAGTAGTAACGTTGGACCAGATTTTGTACTTCGTGTAAAATTTCATTAAATCATAATCCTAAAAGTTAGTGCCTTATTATTTGAGAATGGAATGAAGAAATCCAAATTTATATATGGTGTGGTAAATCAAAAATATGATCACAAATATAGATTTAACATCATTGACGATAACTACTTCTTCCCACTTGGAGAAGAATACCATTTCGGTTAGAATAAACTATAATAGGATATATTTTTCTAGTGGGTATGGCCCTATGATATGAGACCCCATAGTGCAAAAGGAAAATATTACATGGTGGTGTGGAGGATCTATAATGGTTGATGGAAAATAATTTAATGTCTCTAACACCCATGAAAACTATGAGAAAAAATGGTGTAGTTATGGAGCATTGAGGGATAAATGTATCCCAATAATAGTATCTGTTGAGAGTGCTTCAGTCCCACATGATGGGTGATTTTGCACCCAACATTGACCTCATAAATAACCTGAGGTATCCCATATATTTGGTTGTAATATACGATAATTTCATTAAACCCGAATCTTTTGAGGGTGGCATTAATTTATTCACACTCTGGAGTGTAAACGGAAAGTCTTACCGGGGGATTCACTTATGCTCAGCTCAGTCGCGAGGGAGAGTACCATGCTAGGGATACTTGATATAGGGAGGGATATAGTAGTTTATTTCCTCTACTATGGGGTGACTTTAGGGTCATAGAATATAATCACTAAAGGAAAGTTGGTTTAGGTTCTTGTTATCATCATCTCAAATGGAATGGGGACAATGACCCTTGGATAGGCCACATGGATGATCAAATCATCATTTTCAGGATCATATAAGAATGTGGCTAATCTTTTCAAGTGTTCAGCTCATCCATTCTATAACATGGGAATTTTATTCACCTCCATCATAGAAGGGGATTGTACCATTAGTTGGTGGGTATGATCCAGTAGGGACATGAGCTCTTTCATCATAACAATGCGGTTACCATTAATATATTTTATGGCTAACTTGGATTCTCCCTTAATATCCATTTTGGGGAAATAAATATCATCTGATAACTGATGACCAGTAATGAGAGCCTAATAATTTGCTTCATCATCAGTGAAACCTTATAAAAATAGGAAAAAGTATGATTGGACGTCTTGTGATGGTGTGATAAAGACAACCACCTGGCCTACTCAATTAAGATTGGAATTTATTAAGCATTATTTTAGTCGATCTTTGAAAATCACCATCAAAATATGTTTTCTAATACTCTTTGACATGATCCACTAAGAGGGTAGCCTCATTTGGGAAATCAACATTCAGGGGTAGTTCATCAGGGGTGGATGTGTGTCCATGAAGTATACTGTTGCCTAGAATTTGACAACCATATATGGGATGAACCTAATGTTGAAATACTAGAGGATCACCTCCCAAAACGACATTCATCCAATAAACATAGGGTAATTGAAGATATACTTTAGGATTTTTACTTGTGTCACCAATTGTGTCTCATGATTCTATATATAATATCACAACTTCTACACTGTAAAAACTATTGCGAGGAAACTCTTATCTATAGGGGAGTATCTATTCTATATATCGAGGAGCATCCGACTATGACATTATAAATAGTTTTCTATTACCTCTTTTTTTTTGGGTTAGATGGGTTACAAGGGATCATTACAAAGAAGTCCCATAAATGAACAATGTCTTTCCTAAAATGGAAGAAATCAAAACTGACAGTTGTAAAAGATAATGCTTAATGTTATCAATAATCAATATAGAACTCCTCATCCAATTTTTTAATAGGTACTTTATTCATTGGACACTAGAGGATCTTACACTATCCAACTAGATTCACATTAAATCAGTTTATATAGGTGAATAGACCTTAGAGGCCCCACAACTCTTAGAGATTCCATGGGGGGGAATCTGATTGATAGACTTGATCATCTCTGGGTCAATCTCGATGACCATATATCTTGTAGTAAAGTGGAGAACCTAATAGAGGTAACCCTGAATGTTAACTTTAGGGAGTTTATCTTAAAGTGTATGAAATATAGGAAGATAAACAATTTCTCAAGATCCTTGAGATGGTCCAAATATGGTAGGATTTTTCCACCAAATAATCCTAGTAGCATTCCACAAATTTCATGATAATTGGCTTGAATATGTGGTGCATGGACAGTTGATAATTTGATTGTGCCTTATTCTATCCCATGAGAATCAATTAAAAGTAGAAATTCCCCTATGGAACCATAATTATGGGAGACTCTACATCCTTGGGAGCCATCCATGTCTGATTATACCTGGAGTATCCATCCATAAAAGATAGGGCCTGGAACCCTATTATAATATTGATTAATAGCTTTTTCATTGGAAGGGAAAAAAATACTTTAGATAATGGTGGTTGAGTTATAAAAAGTCAATATTGATGATTACATAATATCTTTTGAAACAATACATATAATGTTAAGTCATTTTCTAGATTATTTATCTAATGTATGTTTATCTGCCTCAGGATGGATACATACTGCATGTACAACATTGATCGGATCACTGATCAATTTCAGAAGGAGTTACAATATTTTTTGGACTTTTCATTCACTAATGATTCAGATGGCGGGTTGATTCGATGCCAGTGTTTTGATTGTGTTGGAATACCTTGGTTAACTCGTGAGGACGTGAGTTACCATATCACTAAAATTGGTTTCCAAAAAAATTATCAAGTGTGGTATCACAATGGAGAAAAATCTCAAGTGTTGAATTCCATCGATTCAGCGGAAAAGATTGGTATGAAAAAATTGATTTCTGATCGGTTTCCTTTTGTTTCTGAATCTAGCTCCTCAGGTAGACCAAGGCAAGAGGAAATGAATACTGGATCACAGTTCTCATCAATTAATCAGGATGACGATGTTGAGAGTGTTAGAAATTTGATGGAAGATTCAAATACCCCAGTATATCAAGCATGTGGAAAAATGAGCAAACTTGAGTTTTTAATGAGATTATATCATGGGAAAACAATGTATGGATTTAGTAATACTGTGGTCGACTATCTTCTTACATTTATTATGTATTTAATGCCTGATGATGCATGTAATCCAGAAAATGATTACATGGCATCAAAGTTGGTTGACAATTTTGGATTATAATCTAGTAAGATTCATCCTTGTCTCAAAGACTGTTGTTTGTTCTGGAAAAAGAATGCAGTCTTGAGTTAGTGAAAACAGTGTGGCACATCAAGGTGGAAGACTAATAAAGACGGATCTCAATCTCACATACCACAGAAAGTGATGTGGCACTTCCCTTTAATTCCCAGGATTCAAAAATTTTTATGTCAGAACAAATGGAAAAGAATATGAGATGACATGCAGATGAAAGAAATAAGGATAACGATGAAATAGTGCATCCTACAGATGGGTTGGCTTGGAATAAATTTGATAGGTTACATCCGGATTTTGCAGCCGACCCACAAAATGTTAGATTGGGATTATCCTGTGATGGTTTCAACCCATTTCGCCAAATTCATACTACACACAGTACATGGCCTAATTTCATTCACATTTATAACTTTCCTTCATGGATGTGTATGAAGAATCCATGCACTATCCTGAGTATATTGATATCTGGACCCAGTGATCCTGGAAATGATATTGATATATACTTGCAACCATTAATAGAGGAGTTAAATGAGCTTTGGATTGTTGGTGCACAAGCGTATGATGCATTCAGAAAGGAGTACTTTATGTTTCATGCAGCTTTATTATGGACGATAAATGGTTTCCCTACCTACGGAATGATTTCTGGTTTGAGTACTAAAGGGAAATTATACTATCCTATTTTTATGAAAAATACACGTTTCCGAAGATTAAAGTTTCGACGAACTTTCAACTTCATAGGGCATCGACGTTTTCTACCAATGGATCATCCATACAGGAAAAATCGGAGACAGTTCGATAATGCCATCGAGACTGATGAGACACCTCAACGAATGTCAGGGACTGATATTGTTAAATAACTTGATGATTTGAATTATGTTCTTGGCAAAATTCAATCAAATATCAGAAATCGAAATCATGCTAATTCGAATTCCAACAGCAATTGGAGAAAGAAAAGCATATTCTTTGATTTTCTGTATTGGTCATCGAATTTATTACGTCATTTTTTGGATGTAATGAATATCGAGAAAACATTTGTGAGATGTTACTTGATACTATTTTAAATTTCAAAGGCAAAACAAAAGACGATTTGCAGTGTTGTTGTGATTTGATGGATTGGGGTATAAGATCAAGACTTCATCCTGAGTTAATTGGTCAAAATAAGTGGAGAGTCCCTGTTGCCTGTTATTCAATGACAAATGTGGAGAAAAAACAATTTCTTCAAGTCTTGGAATGTTTGAAGGTTCCGGATGGTTATTCAAGTAATATTTCGAAAAGGGTGAATACACAAGATGTGAAACACAAATCTCTTAAAACCCATGATTACCATGTCTTGTTACATGAGTTGATTCCCATTTCTATTCATCATTTACTTTCATATAATTTTAGAGTTGCGGTGATTATGTTATGTCAATTTTATCGAGATCATTGTGCCAAATAATTGAGCAGAAGTGTTGTTCAGAAATTGCAGAGAGATGAACTGATTATTCTTTGTGACTTGGAGAAAATTTTCCCACCATCTTTTTTCACAATTATGTTACATTTGACTGTGCATCTTCCCACGGAAGTTCTCTTTGGTGGTCCTGTTTCGAGTCGGTGGATTTATCCTACCGAAAGAATGATGTTTACATTGAAATCTTATGTGAGAAATAAATATCATCCTGAAGGATCTATTGTGAAATGCTATTTAGCACAAGAATGCATGGATTTCTGTTCATCGTACCTAGATAACGTCACTATGAGGTCTAATTGTCTAATGAGAACTGAATATGAGAAATATGATCTCATTGAGCCTACATTTTCTTTAATGCCCCAAACAGGGGGGATATCTAGATCATACTCGTTGTGTAATTTAAGCAGGGAAGAGTGGGAAATGGCACATCACACAGTATTATTCAACTGTGGTGTGCTTGATGATTATATGAAGTAAGTAAACTAATAAATATGTATTTTTTTCATAGTGTGATTTCTTTATATCTTGTGACAATTTAATGATTTCATATTTGTAGAGAACATTTTGAAATTATAAAAAAGAGACATCGCTCTCTATCTATTAAGAGGAAGGAACTGTTGCACAGCAAAGAATTTGATGCCTGGTTAAAGTCAAAGGTAGTAGATTTCTTTTTCTTATTCTCATAACATAATCACATGTCTCTGTTTAATATTCTATGTTGGTATCTTTTAGGTTTTAACTCTACTAATGATTGAAGTATCAGATGAAATAAAAGCATTGTCCTTTGGTCCAAACGATGTGGTGTTTGATTGTAATTCAATGGTTGTCAATGGATATAAATTTTTTATAAATAGTTGTGCAAAAAAAATGGCAACACAGCATAACGGTGTCACGATAAGCACCACAATAGATTGTTATGCGAGTGCATCGGACAGGCAGCCTCGATCAGAAAATATATCATATTACGGTGTTGTTGAAAGAATCATTTTATTAGATTACTATGAACATGGTCGTGTCGCAATGATGAAATGCAAGTGGTTTGATTCAATGAAATGACAAGGAATGCATATTGATAACTGTGGATTTAGAGTGATTGATATGAACCGCCAGCTCCGTACCGATGAACCTTATATTCTTGTGTCACAAGCTAAACAGGTGTTTTGTGTAAGTGACCTGTTACAACCACAATTTGGTGTTATTGTTGATGTTATTCCTAGACATATTTTTGACGAAGGCATGGATGACAATGATGTTGTGGATGAACCTGTTGGTATTTAATTCAGGTTTTATTACTTATTTCTCTCATTTATATCTCTGTTTAATTTGTATACATTTAATTCATTTCTACTTGTTATTGAAATATTTCCATTCAGGGGGGTGGGGTGTCCGGCAGGGGGGAGGGGGGTCCTGTAGGGGGGAGGGGTGTCCGGCAGGGGGGAGGGGTGTCCGGTAGGGGGAGGGGCTGTCCGGCAGGGGGAGGGTTGTCCCACAGGGGGGAGGGCTGTCCAGCACGGGGGGAGGGCTGTCCAGTAGGGGGGAGGGGTGTCTAGTAGGGGGGAGGGGTGTCCAGCAGGGGGTAGGGGTGTCCAGACAGGGGGGAAGGGTCTCCAGGCAGGGGGAGGGGCAGCCCTATTAGTATATTTCATGTGTAACCTATAGGGTGAGGTCTGTAATGATGCTCCTAGACATGTTCTGGTTGTGTAAAAAATGTTGGGAACTCTCTATTTTCTATTTATTGATTCATTTATGTTGGTTATTGGTAACCCATGTTGATAGGATGTTTCATCTTAATTCTAGTATGACCTCCCTTCGTGAGGATAATTTTAAGTTCATTTTGAATTGCACACAATTTTTTATCATGAGTTGCGCATAGCCAAGTCTAAACCATGTAGCCTCTTGGTGAAACAATGTAGGATCCTTGGGCCAGTGCCGGGGGGTTGGGGAGGGGGGACAGGTGCAGGTGGGTTGGGGTAGCAGGGGGCTGGGGGGCTGGTGAAGCTGGGGGCTGGGGTTGGGGGCTGGTGCAGGTGGGATGCGGGGGGGGACTGGTGCTGGTGGGTTGGGGGTGGTAGGGGGCTGGGGGGCTGGTGCAGCTAGGGGTTGGGGTTGGGGGCTGGTGCAGGGGGTTGGGGGCTGGGGAGGGTGGAGGAGACTGGTGCAGGTGGGCTGGGGGTGGACTAGTGTAGCGAGGGGTTGGGGGCTGGGGTTGGGGACTGGTGTAGGTGGGCTGCGAGGGGGGGCTGGTGTGGGTGGGCTGGGGGTGGCAGGGGGCTGGTGCAGCAGGGCTGGGGGTAGAAGGGGGCTGGGGGGTGGTGCAGCTAGGGGTTGGGGTTGGGGGCTGGTGCAGGTGGGCTGCGGGGGGGACTGGTGCAGCTGGGCTGGGGGTAGCAGGTGGATGGGGGGGCTGGTGCAGGGGGGCTGGGGAGGGTGGGGGGACTAGCACAACAAGAGAGAAAATAAAAAATCTGAATGTGAGGAATTTTTGTGACAGTCAATGCTTTGCACATGCACATTCAGGTTCACAAGCCCAAGCTTCTTGGAATTTCTAAACCTAAAGCTTCTTTTTCATTAGGCTTTGCTAGACTTAATAAATTTGGTTTTAATTTGGTTGCTGCTAGTGGTTCCACTAGTTAGGGGGATCTTTTATGGGTTTTTTCTCATGATTCATTCAGAAAGGTTGAAGTTATTTCCATTGATGAGCAGATTATCTCCTGAATGTATGTGATTCAATTTCCAGCGTTTCTCTTCCTAAATTTGCTTCAGATCACCATCCAATTCTGGTTAGATTCAAGAGTAAAGAGAAAAAAATGCCTCTTCATTTTTGATTCAATAATGCTTGGTCTTTTCAGACTGAATGTGACAATCTTATTAAAAGTTTCTGGTTCAGCATGAATTGTAGCTGGGGTGAATCGGCCTTCTCTTACAAGTTGAGGTTACTAAAGTCCCAACTGAGAATTTGGAGCAAGGACAATTAGAGTGGGTTGGATAAAGAGATCCGCACTCTCAAGTCGACTCTACAACATATTCAAGATGAAGCTACTAATTCTGATTTTAGTCCGGATATTTAAATAGAATTGGGTGTTATATCCAGGATGAACTCTCTTATTACAAAGAGGGAAGGTGTTCAAAAGGAAACTTTCAGAATCAAATGGATACAGGATGGGTGTCCAGTGGGGTGTCCAGTGGGGGTGTCCAGTGGGGTGTCCAAGGGGTGTCAGGGGGGTGTCCAGGGGGGTGTCCAGTGGGGTGTCCAGGGGGTGTCCAGGGGGTTGGGGGGTATTTTTTTATGTATGTGCACACCCTATAGACACGGTTTTAAACCGTGGATATTGGTGTATTACCACGGTTTTTAACCATGGCTATAGACCTAACTCCACGGTTTCCAACCGTGGCTATAAAGCATGTCCGACCTCTAATATAGCCACGGTTGAAACTATGGCATTAAGTATATATCCACAGTTTGAACCGTGGCTATAAACCTATAGCCACGGTTGAAACCGTGGCTTTAGGTATATAGCCATGGTTTGGAACCGTGTCTATAGGTATGGGCCTATAGCCACGCCAAACATAGCCATGGTTCCTCAAACCGTGGCTATTACCTATAGCCACAGTTTTTGGGCCTATAGCCACGATTCTAAACCGTGGCTATATCCCAAATTTCCAGTAGTGTCAGGAGATCGTATGGATTCATGGTGTGACATCGTCTATCATCTCTGATCGAGATGCTCACTTTGCATCCAGGCTTTGGAAGGGGTTATAGGAGGCTTTTGGGAAGCAGCTATGTCTGAGCACTGCCTTTCACCCTCAGACGGATGGCCAGACGGAGAGGACCATTCAGACACTCGAGGACATGCTCTGTGCATGTGTCCTCGACTTTGGTCGTAGATGGTAGGATCACCTACCCTTAGTGGAGTTTGCGTACAACAACAGGTACCACTCCACCATCAGGATGGAACCATAGGATGCACTGTACGGCTGACCTTGAAGATCACCTCTGTGCTGGACTGACCAAGGGGAGTTAGCACTCGTAGGACCAGAGATGGTTCAGGCTACAATGGAGAAGGTGCAGATCATCCAGGAGCGGATGAGGACTGTACAGAGCAGATAGAAGTCCTATGTTGATAGGAGGTGGAGACCACTGGAGTTCGAGGATGGCGACCGCGTCTTCTTACGGGTCTCACCTCGACGTGGATTACGGAAATTTGGTCGCGGTGGAAAGTTATCTCCATGCTTCATCAGACCATTCTAGGTCCTCAGCAGGGTAGGTGAGGTGGCTTACCGCCTGGCCCTTCCACCTCAGTTGCACCGGGTGCACGATGTCTTCCACGTATCTCAGCTGAGGAGATACGTGCATGACCCGATGCATATCATCGACCATAGGGAGCTGGAAAACGATGATGGGGTGACATTTACGGAGGTCCCAAAGGAGATTGAGAGTCGACAGGAGCAGGTCCTACGTCGATGGCTGATTCCTCTGGTGTGCATTCGTTGGCAGCACGAGAACCTCCAGGAGAGCACATGGGAGTGGGAGGCTCAGATGCCTGCTCAGTACCCTCATTTGTTCCCCTAGTTTATGTTGTAGCTTTATGGGGATGTAAAGCCGTGAAGTGGGAGTAATGTAAAGACCCGACAATTTCAAATAATTTTTTTTAAAATAATTTGGAATTTTACGAGTCTGTGGCTTCTAATGGCGTTTGATTCCGAGGCCCGGTGTGCCCTGAATCAATTTTCGACGTTTAGCTTGGGTACGTTCAGTGAACGAACGAGCAGGTTTTTCTAACTTTTGAAACAGTGCTCGGAATTAAAATCTGAGGGCACCGATGAACTCGTAGCACTGGTAATTGCTTACGGGGACACTTACCATAGTTGCGTTCATAAAGGAGGAGAGGATAATTTTTGGGGGATTATTGAAGAAGTAAATAAAAATTTTCGGAACAATTTTTATTTCATGAGGAGGTTTTTCCCTCCCATGGGTAGTTAAGGGTGGGGCCCTCAGCCAATTAACTACCCAAGTGAGGATATTAGAGAGGTGGGTCCCACATGAGTCCTACTATTTAATTCCCTCTAAATCACTTTAAGAACCCCCTTTAATTTGACAAACCTCCATTAAATGTCACCTCAATCCATTAAATTTATTCAACCCATAATTTAATGAGGAACCTTCCTCTTTTCACCTTTTTATTTAACTGCCAACGTGTTTAATAATGGGGGAACATCTCTCTCCCTTCTTTAATTAAATGTCAACACATTTTATTTAAATGTGGTGAATTAATTATGGGAGTGTTACCTTATGGGTACAATTAAATAATAGGTGGAACCTATTATTTCTTTTTATTAAGGAGGAGAGCTTCATTGTACGACAAAGAACACCGGCCCTCGATGAAGAACGACGAAGAACGCAGGTTCCTCGGAGATCAACGATGTGCCACCCTTACCTTTCTCCGAGGCAAGAGAGGAGACGCCACTTCCTCCTCGACGAGCCCCGACAACGCCTACGATCCTCTTCTTCGCGACTCCGTCTACCGCAACGCCAACGATCGTCTTCCTTGTTGAGGTAGGGTTTTTTATAAATTCCATCATGTAATTTTTATACCCTCATCATGGTGTGATTTATTGTTGGTGATGTTTAGAACCACTAACGCGGTGGGTGTGGACTAATGAAAAAGTCCAAACCCATCGCTACTTTTCTCTTGATGTGAGAAACAATTGGCGATGACGAAGTGGGACTGAAATGGCTATTGGAGGCCTTCGCATTAATCTATGGGTCCTGAGATGATCGCAGGCATAGACGGGAGAAAAATAGGGCCACCGGAATGACTCAGGTGGCCCGTGGAAGCTCCCGGCGGTGCGGGGCGCCGGCGCGGCGGCGAGGGCGGTCGGAGCCGGCGGTCGGCACCGGCCGGCCGCCCAGAGGTGGCCGTGCCCTAGCGTGCCACCAGCAGGAGCCCGTAGTGGCTGAAGCGACAGCGGTGAGGAAGTGGAGCGCGCGACCGCGCGGGATCCAGGGAGACGCGGCGTCGGTCGCTGCATCCACAGAGCACAAAAGGGGGGACCGTGTCCCCCCTGCTCAGCCTGACGGCTAACCCAGCGCACCCCCCAGCCAGGTTGGGGCGGGTCGCGCGGACCGGGCCGGGCCACGCCTGGCTGGGCCAGACGGGGGGGCGGGGGGGGGGGGGGGTGTGTCGGACCGGACAGGGCCCAGACCCCCCACTTCGCACCGTTTTCGCTCTTTTGCCCATAACATGAGTTACAGACCTATGATCGATGCACTGTAAGTTGCGTAGGAATACATGGATCGAGACGGTCGTTTTGTTATATTACACTCGATGTCTCGGTAAATTTTGGGTATGTCCGGGTTAGTTCAAACCCGACACCAACCGGGCCCTTGGAGCAAAAACGCTTATAACATAAGGACCGGACGTCCGTTTGACGTGTCGTCAATTGCGTTGAATCACCCATGATGAGACGGTCCTTTTTTCGTACTCCTATTGAGGTTTGGAAGCAGCTAGAGTATGGTCGGGTTGGTTTTAGCAGAAAAACCAATCAGGCCCCTGGAACGGAAAAGCCAATAACTCTCAGACCTGCCGTCCGATTGACGCACCGTCTGTCGCGTTGGGTTTCTTTTGATGAGACGGAACTTTGGGATAGATAAACTCTGGACTTAGTGATATTTGATGTATCAAATCTCTTTTTCTCGAGGATAGGACCCTCACGGAATCGAGCATGGTGTGTGCGGGAACCCTTGAGCTGGTGGTGACTGCGACAAAGACGACTGCACTTGGATCCTTCGTGGGTTCGGCACTGAAGACGACTGTACTTGGATCCTTCGTGGGTTCGGCAGTGATGACGACCACACTGGGATCCTTTTTGGGTTCGATGGCGATGACTACTATTCTTGTATCCTATGTGGGTCTGGAAGTGCCTGACTCTATACTTGTATCCTATGTGGGTCCGGCAGAGTGGCTGGTCTTGTATCCTTTGTGGGTCCGACAGCTTAGCTGGTCTTGTATCCAATGTGGGTCTGATATATTAGATGCATCAGTGGCTACATCTGATCATCTCTATCGCCTTACGAAGTGTATACATGTGTGAGATGAGTCTTGATTATCAATCATTATCATTGGTGTAGTTGACTTGTTTTCTTGTGTGGACTAGGTTGTTCTTTCCTATGTGAACTGGGTTGTCCTTGGGCTCTGGAGCTGGATCTGAACTATAACTGATGACTTAGGTATATGTATGGGAATATACCTAAGTAGATCCATTTGATACTTTGTGATTGTATCTTTCCTTTATGGTTTATCCTGCGTGGATTCCAAGAGACCTTCGAGGGTCTCGGGGTCCCTACTGAGTATCGTATACTCACCCCTGCACGGGCTATGCTCGTACTATATTGTGTTGGATGCAGACGAAGGACAGCACTAATCTGGGTAGAGGCTTGTGGAGCTAGACGGTACTCGTAGGTGGACCACTTGGCGGGACGTACATGGAGCAGACAGTTAGACCCGAGGAGATGAGGAGAATGTCTGTACCCACCCTTCAGGTGGGACATCCGAAGGATGACTCGGTGTTGCTGCCTTACTTCTACTATTGCACTTTACTTTTAGTTTTATTGTACTTTCAGTTGGTTTGGTATACTGGCCCATTTACTTTTTCAGCACTTACCTTGTACTCAGTTTTACTTAGTGTTTACTTTACTTGTGTACTCTATTGTGTTTGTTTCTTCATAAAGGCAATGCCTTCCCTTCATATAGTATTTTCGCCTTTGGTGCTAGTCGCCATCCCCTGGCCTATGGAAAGCGGGCTTGGGGTAGTCACGTCACGGGCCCCGAGGATGGGTCGTGACAAATGACCCTCACAATGGATGTGTCATGGGTGTGGTGAAACTGATCGGTAGATAGTCAATGTGTAACCAAGATATCAATTCATAGTAATACCCACTGATATTTAGTTATTTATGAGATACCATATTTTAAATACATATGTAATATTGGATAGAGATTGTGTTTTTTTGAAGATATTGAGTTGAGTTGAGGTGATTTGAGGGTGAGTTGGGATGAAGGTTCATTAGTTAGTGAGTTCATGGAAAGATGTATGGAGTTGGTGATTGGTGATATAGTCATGTAATTACACTAAATTTTTGGTTTAGACCTTAGTGTGCGTGTTTAAATGATATTGTTATGCAACCAATAGTTATAGCATAATGATTGGGCTATTTGGTGGTGCATAGATAGGTGTCCTCAATCATTTCCATGATAGGTCATTTCGTGGAGGATTGACTAGTGCTTTTACAATGAATCAGTTCTTTATAGGTGGAAATTTTATTGTGAGACTTTACGTATGACTAAAATTTCATTTTTGATAGGTGATTCCTATGGTGGAGAGAACAATGGCTTTAAATTGGGCTTTGTGAGTACATACTTGGGGTGAAGAGCACCATAATCATTGGGATTAAACAGTAGAGGACACTTAAGTGTCTTGGTAGAGAAGGTTTCCTTGATTATCATCTTTATATCAGTGATAGAGAAGAGTATGTATCTCATATTTAAATGAATATATTACTTAGTTTCTATTGTTATTTTAGTATAAGTGAATTTGGATTTTAGAGGCAGATCGTGAAAAATGGTGTTAGTTTGACAATATTGGTTAGTTGGGTTTTTCAGCGGAACAACTACTAAGAATTGTTGAGGACCATAAGAATTATGGTGGGGAGTTTTAAATGACCTTCAAATTTTAGGATCATTATTATTAAGGGTGAATTTTAATTCTTTATCTAAAGTTATTTTTGTTTTGATAATTGAGATATAGATTAGGAATATAAGTATCGGAACATCTCTAGGAGACAGTTTTAGACATGGAATAAGGCCTTGTTGGTGGTTTAGGTACTCAGCTTAATTTTAGAGAAGCATTAGGGTGATTTAGGTTCTAAGTTGTGGTTTTAGGTTGTAGACCACACTGCATCCTAGTGTGTTTTGGGGCATCATGTTCCTCGGTTATTTTTTTAGCATGCATGGGTGGTTGCATCATAGCATGGCCAGGTGTGGATCATTGAAATATATCTCGAGTAATATGTTGTGGTGATTGATGCAAGAGAAACACCACATTGTAGCCTAGAAGTTTTATTATGTAGGGATCATATGGTTGGACACCTTGGGATACATCACTAAGGATCAAACTAGTAATGTATGGGGTTGTTGTTTGGCCTTCTGCCATTTTTTAGTTGGTTTTGATGTAGTCAAGGAGACTACACTACATTGTGTCTTGGTAGGGAAGCCTCACACAACAACCTTAGGGGATATAATGTGGAGGTAACATAGATGGATGGAACATAGGTTCCCCCCCTGAGGTGGGCTTACAAATGCATCATTTCTCTATGACATAGTCAATTATTGGGGTTTAGCCTTTTCACCATATCTTATGTTGTTGTGGAGAAAAGATTCCATGATTAAGGACCTTATGTTTTGGCCCCTATTTTTATGTTTCAAGGGATCCATAGACATATTATGTTTAATATGGGTATACCCATATTCTTAGGTTCATCCCCCATTCTATCTTAGAGGTGAGAGCTATGTGGGGAAGGGATATTTCAACCAAAACAATCTCCATTATTCCTTCTGTTCAATCCCACGTGTCTAGATAATATTTTTTTATTGTTTATATGATAGATAAATTTATATTAATCCATATAATTTTTTTAATTTCTTACAGTTTTTAGCTTATTAATTTTGGTTGTTTTGAGATATGGTTTTTATGATGATTTCACCATAGAGTCGTGAAATCATCCATCTGTTATGGGTATTTTTCTGAGCAAGGATATTGGAGGTCCCATAAGGTTGAATGCATGAGGTTAAATGTGATTTTGGTGACACAATTATGTCAAGTGATTTTTTGGTGGTTATTCATTTTTGGATTTAATTTAATTATTAATTATTTTAGTTTTCTAGAATGAGATAGTTATTGGGAGCATGGATGATATTGGATGAATCTCTATGGAGATCAATGAGGATGGTAACTCTTTATGGAGTTATGTCATAAAATACCCACCCAACCCATAAACATGTTCCAAATCGGAGGTTTTACTAACCTTATGTGTCATTCCCCATGCACCAAAGATAATAAATAAATGTTTGGGGTTTAAGAAAGAATAAATGTGGTAAGATTTTACCCTTTAACACACACACAAACAATATACATGAGAACCCAAGATGAATATGAACATATAATTAATGAAAGAGACAACTAAATAATTCTTTATAAGATAATATCCAATAACTCAAAACAACCAAAAAGACAATATCATTATAATAATATAAATAAAAGATCAAAAATATCTAAGACTCAAAAGTAGAAATGGACTTGGGATCCTAGGTGGAACCCCTCTAAACTCCAAAAATTCACTACGAACCAAAGATACATTGCTAAAAAATGATGACGGTTACTATCAAGGTGCTCCCCTAGTGAAGTATAAAACCCTTCCATTTCATGTATTAGAGAAGAGAATATCTATATATACACAAGGCTGAATATAGAGTGTTTGAGTATAATAACCCTATAAAACCCCAAGAGGATTTTTCTACATGCCACTATGACCAAAATCATATTTTCTCATTATTTTAAAAACGTTAGGAGTAGTTAGAGAAATTTAATGAAGTGTATACCAATATAAATAGATAATAATATTTTTTCAAAAGAGTTATAAACCACAAATTAGGTAACTAAAATATTTTTCCAAAATATATAATTTTATTTTAAAATTATAAGAAACAATTTATCCAAACATCAATTCAGTGATTCCACTCACACACCCAGGCAACCCTAGACCTCCCAAGTTGTTCTTGTGATCATGGTGACTTCTATCCATAATCCCATCATAAATAGTTTAATTAAAAAATCATTCCATGTAAATAAAATGTATCCACACACACTTATATAACTAGAAACACCAAAAAATAATTCTATTATCATGGTATATTTCATCCATGTTCCCTTTTACTAATGTTAAAGTAAACATGAAACATAAGTAAAACAAGAACAGTCATCAAAACATCTTTAAATTTTCCAAATATTTCTTTTCCAATATCCATCCCATATAGTTTTACTCACATCCCCAAACCAAGAATGAGAAAAAAAGAGAATCTGATAGTTATTCAACATTTCTTTTGTAATATATTATTTATTAAATTATATTGGAATCATTCAAAATTTTGAAATCCTTCACATTCCAAGAAGGAATTTTTAATCTAGGTTTCCTCCCAAGATAAAACTACATAAACAAGATGGATCTGGAGAACCAAGAGGCTTACTTTCAATTCATATTTCTAATACATCATGATAAAATGAAATCATTCATCATATCATATTGAACTCCTAAAATCACTTAAAGGAGGGGGGAAGTTTGAGTGAATAGGGGAGAAGTGTTCCCTAATTAAATGGGTATGAAATAATTAAATCTACCAGAAATCAACCCTTTTTGTCATTAATTAGACATTAAAAATATAAACATTAAATATTATTAATATGTTGAAAAATAAATCTCCAAACATAAAATATACAAAAATATATTTATTCTGTGAATAATATCTCATGTCGTGAACTGAATCTGCCTAGAATACCATTCACACCCAACATAAAATTCCTATTATCTACCTATGAACTATTCACATTGTGAATAAACATTCACAATATTAACTAGTTCATGTATCTAGATTTCATCTTCCTTTCTATTTTCCACTCTAAAAACCATTAGTAATTAATCCAATACAGTCCAAATTTCAAAATAAATAGCAAGAAATAAGGACGTACATTAAACTGGGGGTATCACTTAGGTGGTTACTATAATATAATGTCATTTGTTTTCTTATGGGAGATTTCTTATATGCATGCTTTTTGTATGGGACTGGGCCGAGGAATAGGGACCCAGAACACCCTAAAGAAATAGATAATATGGTTATGAGCCTTTTATGATCTAGTTATGTACACATTAGAACTTTTGGATGACTCGGATCACCTAAAAACTATCTATACCTTAAATTAGTGTGTCGTTTGATTTTTTACGACACCTCCCACAGTCTTGACATGATAGTTGAGGTGTGGGTATACTAGGTTAGTGTTTCTATGGATTGTGTGAAATCATGAGAGGGTTAGGTCTAGAGTGATGGGTCATATGGTTTTAGTATCATACTAAGAGAGGAGAAACCTTCTGAGGGTTGATTGAGACTTGGTGAGAATTTTGATATGAATAAGTCCTCTGGGACAAGATGGGATGAGACTTAGAGGGTATTTCTATAAGCAATTAATTTGTGGGATCTTTTGGGAATCATGTGATAATTGAAAGGGGATTTTTCCAGCCTCTTAAGGATGGGTTTAAAGGGAGACTATAGGATAAGGATCCATTATGAGTTGTTTGGGATAGATTAATATTTGTGAGTATAGATTGTGGTCGTTGTATAGAAACCAGGTGGATACCATGATGTGTGAGATGAGTATATTGTGTGGTTTGTATGATTTTTCTTGTGTGAAAAATATAGTTTGAGGAGGTAAATTTCTATGTGGTTTATGGATGATGAAGTATATCATGGAATGGGGATGGGTCTCAAGTGACCAGTACCAGGTGACAAGTTGGTGAGATAGTGAGATGGGTTGTGTGATATGTTTTTTATATATTATTTTGATAGGTGATAGATTCAGGTGAGGATGATGTGGATCTCAAGGCATGGACTCTGCATGAGTGATATTTCATTCATAGGGATACCATGAATGATATGGATTATTATTTTTGTATGAATTCTAGGCCTACCCTAAGTGAGAATATATGACTTAAGACATATTTTGGACTTACTTTCAGTGAGAAGGGACTGTAAGAGTTAGGACCTACCTTTATTGGTATGGTAGTTGTGGTTAAAGGGGCCCGACCCTGAGTGATGAGGCATGGTCAACCACTTCCTGAGTGAGAGGATATGGGTTGATGGATATTGATGGATGTTGGATCCTTCATTGAGTGATATGTTTTTGGTCATGAATTGTACATGAGTCCCTACCTTGAGTGATAAGGTAGATTTTGGATCATTATTTACAACCTCCCTTTAGTTATAAGAAATGGTATATGATGTGTATATTGGACCACAAAGAGTGGGATGTTTAGTCTAGGGTTTATAAGTAGGACCTTTACCTGTACACCTGGTCTTGGGTAAAAATTTAGTGAGATGCCTTACCCTAACTCATTGGGAACTAGATAGATTTGTTTTACTACATCTTGAAGAGATGATTTAATTCTTACATGGTTCTAAAAAAGGTATAATTAGATGTATTGGTAACCTAGCTATCACCCAATGGATTGATGCACATGGAGTCAGCGTTTCTGGGTTAGTACACAATGTCTGAGTAACTTTTGTGGGAATTTTTATTTTCCAAATTAATATACAAATATAATTTAATATATTATGTGAAATTGATGATACCTTTATGGGATATATTTCTCACACCCTCTAATGTAACTCTGGTGTCTGCGTAGGCCTTTTTTCTACTTTCGAGTTTAGCATAGGGCGTATAGAGAATCAGGCGAGAGTAGATCAGTGGTTATTTAAAGAAAAAAAATTTAGACTAGATGATGATAGTAGGACCCTTGTTTATTTTTATATTTGTATATTTTTTATATTCTCTCAGCCCTTTGGGTGACTTGTTAGGATATATTTTTGTATGAATTCAATAAGGAATTTATTATATCATTTCTATTAATAAATTTTTTGTACTATGGTGTTTGTGGTGGTTGTAGTTTTGTTATTTTATTTCGTATTTTATAATCTGGGTTAATTTTATAGTCTCCCTATTGTATTTATTAATCCCTTACTACAAGTTGATATCCACTATAATACATGGAGGCATTCCAAAAGTCTTCTAGCTCAATAGACCATGGCACTACGAAATGGACTCTTGAATGGGGTTTTACATTATCCACCTATACGTAAGTACTGCGAAAACCCATTATATCATACCCATAAGTAAGATAATAAATATTGATTTGTATAAAATATTATTATTTAAATATTCCCTTTATAAAATTTAGAACACTTCTCAAGTTCAAATGCTGACCTAGAAAACTATTTCCAACAAATTTATATTTTGTTTTAGATAGATATCATTAACAAGATTAATGTTTTTATTTAATATTAGATAATATAAAAATTATTTCTTATGTGAGTCTTATGATTTATAATTATTTAAAAAATATCATTTATCAAATATCGTTTCCCTAAAATTATGACCCCTTTTTCATCATATTTATGAGTGGAATAATATATATATGTCACTATAATTTGGGTAATCATTTTCTATTATCCAATGGTATGACTACTTAAGTTGAAAATTATCAATTATATTTAATTTAACTCTTTGATAGTTGAGAGGATAATAAATTACTCAATTTCATAAAATGAATTATCTCAAACACATTTATGAAAGAACCTTACCATTAGGATATTCCCGCCAAGCATAACCTAGATATTATAATTATATATAATTACTTAATTGTTATGGTAATCAATATCTTTCGTTTTTTACAAAAGATAATCTACTAGTACTATAATTTTCACCAATCCACACATTTTTATGGTCATGGCCTTGAATGGTGTTTACTTTTCAATAAATCCAACACCTTATATATTTTAGAGTTTATAAGATATGTAATGTCTCAATAATTCATGATCGCACTACTAAGGTGAAACAATACATGTCCTTAAGTGTGATCCCCGGTCACTAGAGTTATGTGACTGGGGTTGAGGGTCTAGGAATATCACTTTGGGAGTGATTTAACCACAAATACCCCATCATATAAAAATATAAAATAAATATACCATAAAAATATGTAGAAGAAACAATAATATCATAGCCAATATGTTATAACAAAATCCAATACATGCCCATATGAGTTGTACAACCAAACAAATCTTTACAGAAAAACTCAAGTACCAAAGTATAAGAAATAAGACTTAAATGGAAGCAATGTAATGTATATATAGGACCTTCCAAATGAGTCCAATTAAATATGGGCATATGTCCAACAAATCCCCGAATATTATCCCCCTAATACTAAGGAAACATTCCTTTACATTAAATATCATTCATATAATATATAATTAGATGTGGTGTATATATAGGGAGTGAAAATAGATACTCAAAAAAAATTAAATAGTTAGTTTATAAAATGGAATCCAAAATAAACCACACATTCTTTACCCATTTCTAGTATAGCCTCTCAAATTTAGTGTGGATCAATTATCCATACACAAGGCTCGTTATCATCTCATTTTATAAATATATGACATAATCATCAACTTGTACAAAAATCTATTAAATTAATATAATTCATCCAGCCTAAATAAATTCCAATCCCGAAACATGTCCCTCACATCAATATATCATTTTTAACATAACATAATTCTCCCTATAAAAGATCAATTTCATGGAAATTTTCACAACTAAAAAGTAGGAGTAAACTTTCCTAGACATCAACTTAATTCAACGCTAAAAAATATTCATCCCTAATTTATCCAACAAAATTAACACAAGACTATGGAAACACATAAAATAAGATTATTTCCCAAACACACTTTCATGATTGATTGTATAATTTTTGGAAATTATCTTACAAAAAAAAATCCTTGTTTAATAACATAGAATATAATTTCCTAATCAAACAATATTAAGTAAATATTTCTCCATTTTATATAACACTTCATCTTATCAAAATTAATTCCAATATTTATCCCAAATAAATTCATGAAAATCATAAATTAAATACTTCAAACATTACTATTAAAATTCACGTAATAATAATATGAATTTACATATCATGAAGAAATACTTTTCTAATTAAATTTACCAATTAAACATTAATTTCATCCCTCATTTTCTTATCATTAATCATTTCATTAATGATTCAATAAAATTATCATGATTTATAATAACATTACCAATTAAACCAACTCATTACCTTGGAAATTCATTGATATCATCATTAAAACAATACTATAAAATATAAAAATCATACAACAAGTCATACAAAATTTTTCTAAAACATTAAAACTAATTTTTAATGTGATTTAATTCATTTTAATTATTAAATCATAATTTCAGTGCACAAATAATATATAATCAAAATATTGAGCACTAAAAGAAGAAATAAGGTCACTTAAATCTCACATAATAAGAAATATACACAAATAATGAAGCATATATTCCTCTTAGAAAATAAGGAAATATAAAAATCACTCAACTATTTTAAATGATATATAATTTAAATGTGATAACAGCTATACCTTGAAACATTTATGAAAAACGATAGTTTTCTTGATAAACATTTTGATTCTAATCAGACTCCACCAAGGGATTATGATTTTATATTGAATAAAATGATAAATTACTCCTATAAGTATGAGATAAAAAGAAATAGATTTGGGTAAATAATATCTTTAAAAATGATCCCTAATATAAGTAAAAGTTGAATATATAGTGAAATAAATTGATAATTCAATAATGCAAACTCCCATATTTAAAAAAACTCCCATTTCACTACTAGGTACCCCATCCATATCCACCAAGTACCCAGTGGTAACCTAGGTAACACCATATATTTCCTCCTCTACAGGGTACCCAATACTTAATGGTACCTTTAGGGGAAAATCATACCAGGTCCACCTCATTACTCCCTTATCCTCCACTCAGTTCACTGATAGATCCAAAAATCAACTCAAATTAATCCTAAAATAAAAAATTGTAAAAAATCAATCAATAACATACTTTAAAGACTGAGGTCATTAAAAATCCCACCATAGAGTTTCTCATCTGATATAATTATTATGGAGCATTACTAATGAACATCTCCATCCATTAGGACCTCATCTCAATTTATCCTTCCCAAGTATCAACTTTTACATTCCCACACTTCCCTAAAACAAATATAAGTGTCATTAAATTATCCCACAACCTCTTCTCGTTATGATCAACAATACACACCAGTATATCTATAAATGATGCATCCTGATCTATCATAAAATTATCACACTAAATAACCTACGAAAAATATGGGTTTTATTTCCTCATATTAGATACATGAAATATTTCATGTATACCACTATACTTAAGAGGAAACATAAAATGATAAGAAACCTTCTCGGTCCTCTCCAAAACCTCAAATTGTCTAGAAAAACATAGAGAAAACTTATTTTGTTTTACAATTCTTTAGTTTCCCAACTATGGTGATATGTGAAGAAATACATGATCTATAACATCAAACTCAAGAGGAAAACTCTTATAATCAGTGTAGAACTTCTATATAAATTGAGTCATATCCAACCTATTTTTAATAATTTGAACTCAATCAGAAGCCTTTTACATGAAGTTATTCCCAAATAAAGATGCCATGTCAGCTTCCATTCAATATAGAGTCTATTGGTATGTCCTACGATGGAAAGCCTAAAATAGATTAATCTAAAATGATTTTTGGTATCAATTATTTAAAGAAACTCTAACAAAGGAACATGATATCCCCACACACCTCAAAAATAAATAATACATTCATCAAATCATATCCTCAATAATTTTTGTAGTGTACTCAAATTGGTTATCTATCTAGGGGTGATAAGTTTTACTCAACTTAAATTGGGAACCCAAAACCCTTTTAAATATTTCCTAAATTGATCTTTCAATACCATATCATGACCATATAATATTTTTTAGGTATCAAAAAAATTCTCATAATATCATTGAAATAAATCTTCCCAACCTATTCATCCATTTGAGTCTACTAGATCTGATGGAAATGGGAAACATTAGTCAACTAAACAATGATGGGAAAAACTAAATCCTTCCATTTTTGTTATCTCATAAATCATACCACAAATTCATAACGACATAATCATATTTTTACTGTATAATTCTAAAAATATAATATTTCCCACTATACTTTTATGTTCATCATTTACCCATTAATAGGTGAATAATTTAAAAAAACTAGACATATCATATTTCATACCTATCCCGGAAAAGTGTCATTGAGAACTATGGTAAATATTAGTAAATACAACTTAAACTTTCCATTGATATATATGATAATATCTCATCACCTTACCTTCTATACCATTCAAAACATAAATTCACTGATAGAAGTATACTAAATAATCACCATCAAGAACCCATATAGATATCTTCTCCCTACCATATTTTATTTCATAATAAACATGGAACTAAAAATTCAATATTTAACCTTATATAACATGATACATTTAATTTGAATTGATGGTAAAATATGAAAAAATAATATGATATTCCTCCTCAGATACATTAAGATGTATCTCCTATAAAACATACCCAAACTATAACTCCTCGTTCGGCTCCCAAACTACATCTACCTGGTACTTTCTAATCAAATCATTTTTAATGTAATTATGATTATTGATAGTATATATCATATCATGATAAAATTAATAAATATATTAAAACCATTTCCTCTATCATATATTCAAATCTATTAGATAAAATTTATACATCAATCTCTTATAGTCAATGAATACCATGAAATTATCACTAGATAAATAATTCCACCACCTTTGGAGCATATACCTTACCACATATAACACAAGATAATCACTTGAGTAATTATTATCCTATATTATAAGATGTAAAAATCTATAGAAAACGACTCTCCAATATAATAATAAAATACATCCATATCACACAACCAAGGAATCATAATACGCATCATAACAATTCCAAAGTTCTTGTATGTTAAGAATAAGTGTTGATATTGATTTATTATTTAGATCCTAAAATGTAATGTCATTTTAAGAATCCCATTGAAAATTTAATATCTTCCTGGTAATTTTTATCATCAACATAGATAATTTTGAAATATATTGGATGAATAGATGATAATAACCTATAAGAAGGAAGAAACTTTGTATCTTGAAGTTATTTTTGGGAATCACCTAAGACATCATAATACCCACCTTCTCAGGATCCACTAATATCCCCAATCCAGGAATGATATTCTCAAGAAAAATTTCCTCCTGAATATATAATTAGAATTTAAATGTCTTATCAAATAAATTATGAGTTCTCAATGTGTCCTAGATAATAGAAAATATATCTCCATTCTCCTCATATGATTTTGAATACATCAATATATCATCAATAAATACAATAAAACCCAAATATATATAAAGATTTAAAACAACATTCATCAATGAAATAAACATATATGATTTATTTTTCACCCAAAATTACATCAAAAATATTTCATAATCATTATACCATGTTTTAATAGTTACATTTTTCATAAATTCAACTCGCTTCTTTAACTGATTATAACCAAAAAAAATTAATAATTGAAAACTAATGAGATAATATTAATGGGTTAACTGAATAATTTATCTATAGAAAATTATAATGATTGATATTGGAAATTTGATTAATCATGTATTAGTAAACACAAAATATAAGACTTGCATCTATATATTTAGTAAAAATCACAGAAGCACCCCACATAGAAACACTCTACCTAACGAATCCTTTGGATTCAAGATATTATAACTAAGTCTTTAAATATATTAACATAGTTGGATCTATTATAGAAGTAGATATATAGATAGTCTTCATACCTAGTAATAAACAAATTATGAACTCCCCTACCTCTCTGGAAGAAACCCTAATAATTCATTTAGAAATTTATGCTCACATTGATTAGCCAGAAAAGGAAGAATATCATTAGAAACACCATTATATGATTTGAGATCCATTACTGTTTGGAGGTGATGACTGTTTTTAGTTTAAAAAGCTCATTCATCTAAACTTCATTCATAATAAGTTATCTGAATGTAATATAGATAAACTTGGTGTGCGGACAATAGTAGGAGGATCACTTCTATGTAAGTAGGGATATATAAATTTTGATATATTATAATATAATTATATTAAAGTGATCAGATCTATTTAAGTTCATCAAGAAGGGGTTTACCAAATTGTTACTTCAGACAAGGTGATCATGCATTGTTAATTGGGATTTTAGAGGATTAAATTTATCTTTTTGACTATATTTTACTTAATATATGTGTGTTTCGGACCTGGATACTATGTTTGATGAACCAGAGAATAGAACATGGGTAATATTGGTATATCTTTCGATTGTTACATTAATTAGTTATATTTTGTATCTCTACTATTTCAAATTATAATGGAAAAGGTTTGAGTTGTGTTTCTCCCTAGTAAGTGGGACTCGTTGTTTAAATCACGTTAAATTATTGGGTTCTTCTATTTGTTTGTATTTCAATTTCTGGTTTTTTTTTCTCACAAGTTTTGAATTTATATGTTGAGTAGGTTTCATGTAATTATTACTTCTAGAACACTTAGTTGAGGGAGTTCTTTAATAAAAAATGGTTTTTTCTGAATTGCCTGGTGATGTTCTTCAAGTGGTGAACTTCCATTGGATGAAGTGAGGACATTTTGGTGGTTTATTCCAATGATTAAAATGAATTAAAGGATTACTATAAAGTATAATTATAGTAGCGGTTTTTGTGGTGTGGCAATGAGTAAACCCTTAACATGATGATATTTCATTTTTAGTTGGAGATCACAATTAAAAGGATATAAGGTATCATATGATGGTAAGGTCTAACTAGATAAGTTTTATAGAATAAATTTTGGATTTTGGAAGATTTAAATGTTAGATTATTCCTTCTAAAAAGGCCATGATATTATACATATATCCATTAAACAAGATAAAATAGAGAATGAAAAATGGGAAAAGATAGATAGAGAGGCATTGGAATTAGTGAGGTTGTATTTTATGTGGAATGTAGACTTTAACTTTTGAGAAAAGTATAAAACAACAGAGGTGATGAAGGAACTATAAGATATGTATGAGAAACCTTTCTAAATAGAAATATTTTTAGAATGTTTTGGTTATTTAAATAAATGTATTTATAAGGATGGTTAATGGTAGATCATGTGAATAAATTCATTACAATCTACACATAGCTTGAATTAGGGAGGGTAACTTTTATAAATTATGTGGGAGCATTACATCTATAGTCTTCACTTTTGAGGAGTTGTGAAATGGTGGTGATTATTTTTGTAAATCCATAATAAATACTAATTAAGTATTGGATTATATTCATAACTAGATCCTAAATGTGTAACTGAATCATAGAGAAGTCTAAACAAGTTTTGGTAATTCTCTTACTCTTGATGGATGTGTATAGTTACCTAAATAGAAGATTAATTAGAAGAAACAATCACATGTTAATGTATATAATAAAACTTGAGTCAAGTCATATAGTTCTATTACTATATGTTAAAAGTTTTTAAATAGAGGACACTTCAATAAAAAATAAATGAGACACGATATGTTCTCTTTAAGAACATCAAATTAGGGTAGTTCAAATTTTGTGAGTATAAATAAATGGAGTAACACATTATTACTTAGTGTTAAAATCTGGTGGAGTCATGGGTTATTGACATAAGAGAATAATTTTATTTAAAGAGTGAGAAAATATTGATATAATTTTATGTATTTGGAATGTTTTTTAGTGTACATTTGGTGGATAATGAATCTCTAGAGAACAATGAAAAATTATATTCCTGAAACCGAATGAATAAGGGGGTTTCTTCAAGCTAAAAGAAGTAATACATATCTCAGGGTTGTATATGAACTCAATTAAAATAGGAAAACTTGTTGAATAAGACTGTGGGATAAGATTTATGAATAGATTATATAATGTCATTTGAGGATCCACGGTGGTTGCATGTGGATTTAATGATGGGATAATATACCAGACCTAAAGCATGTATCGGTTTTCAAGATTTCTGAATAGAGTATATAATGTGGTTTGAGGATCCAGGGTGGTTGCTTGTGGATTTAATGATGGGATAACATACCAGACCTAAAGCATTTATGGGATTTCAATGGAAAAAATTACATCATCAAAGGATCTAGTGATTTAGAATTTTATGCCCAATTGTCTCAGTGTGAATATGAATATTTGAATATCCAAAGTCGTACTAAATCTTGATCACCAGGAAATTAGAAGTTTTGAATTCATTATGTTAGAGAAATAATGGATAATATACTTTAATTTAGATGAATTAATCCTAGTTATCAAGAGTTATAACCGGTTTAATTGGATATATTAAGACATTCCCTAATCCATACCTTTAGATATGCCCTCAAATTTTTTACCCTTATTGATGATTTTATGAGGAAATTATGGGTTTATTTTCTAAATCATATATCTAATGTAATTTATGATTTTATAAAATGTAAATCAATGGGGAAAAGAAAATTTTTCAGAATCTGAAATGCCAACATTCTAGTAATGGTGTTGAATACACCACATATAAATTTTAGAACATATTCAAAACAAAATTGATAAATAATGGGAGGATTTGGCTCAATAAAATGAATAAAAATGGTTTGGATGAAATTATTAATTATAATTTTTATAAAAAGGATTAAAGAACATGACATTCCTTAGGAATGTACAGGGGAATTTGGTGGAGGAACTCAACATGTCTACTTACCTCATCAACAAAAGTTCAGTATCGGTGGTTAGGAGTGAAATTGTAAATATGAAAAAAATCCTTCTTTATGTTTTCAATATATTTTTATAATTTCACATTAATCATAATGATTCAAAAGATCTTGATTAAAAATACAATGCATGCTTTTTCATTAGTTATGATGATGAGAGCATCATGTTCAGGCTGGGAGATAATGAAAAGTACCAAGTCATTATAATTTGATATGTTCAATTCAGTGTAGGAGTACTATGGAAAGACCATAACATGAATGAGAAAAAACTGTTAAGGTAAGAAATCAACTATTGAGATCCATTTTTATCTGATTAGTACTAAGATAATAAAACATGTTTGGTATAACTCTGATTGGATCACCAAAACTCGAATGTTATTTCTAGTAGAAGATGTGCCATCCATTTTGAGAACTATATATACATGATTGGTATTATTGGATGTTAGGAATATGGATGTTATAGAAAACATAATTATATTAGAGTGTAATTTTATTTGAGGAGATAAACAATGATCAAAAGGCCGGATTAAATATTCTTTTCTAACGTGAACTTCCTACTCATAACAGATACAGGAGAACCAGTATTCTTTGATCAAGAAAGAACACTAAATGATATTAAATATTGAAAGTTATTGATGGATGAAGATATTTATTCATTTAAAATCAATAGATATTGGGAGTAAAATAATTTACCATATAGAAGAAAAATCATTTTAAAATACTTAGTTTTTCTAATTAAAATATGAAGTTATATAAAATAAATGTTTGAAGGAGTGGTTGATGGAAAAGGGATTTCAATATAAAGAAGTTGTTTATTTCTCAAAAATATTATTACCACTAACTAAATATATAAATATAAAAAAATTTACATGTTATAAATGAAAGATATATATCTATAATAGATGTATGTAAAGATATATTTCTTTATGTTGATTTAGAGGTAGAAATTTAAATAAAATAGCCAAGAAGTGTCATAAAAAAAGTTAATCAGAACATGGTTTCTAAATTAAATAAATGAAATTATAGGATATATTAAACTTCATGATAGTGGAATAGAAATTTTAAATAAATTTATTTATAGGATATATTAAACTTTGGGATAGTGGAATAGATGATAGAAGGATTTGAAATTTGAATAATTATTTTTCAAGAATATTTTATATGAAAGATCATGGGAATTCAAAGAATGTTTTGGGGATGAAGATCAAGAGGTATATGAGATAAAAAATGTTATTTCAATTGCAAAATGACTACATATATATGGTCATTGAATGATTTGTAATGGGTAAATATATGAAAATCTAAAATTATTTGTAAATACACTTCAAATTATCCAAGGAGAAGTTTCCTAAAATAGAAAATGAAGTTACATACATAGAAAAACTCAAATATGATTCAATGATCAGAGGAATGATGAGTTAAATGTTTTATATATGGTTGTACATTGCATATGGAGTGGTAGTTATATGTAAATTCAGGTCACATATAGTAAAATAGAATGGGGAAACAATTAAATGGATCATAATATACTTGGAAGGAATGAAATATATATAGTTATACTTTGGGAAGGATGAACAGTTTTATGGATATGTTTATATAGATTTCACTAATGATTAAAATTCCAAAAATATCACCACGGGTTTATTTACATATTTAGGAACAATGATAATTTTGAAGTCATGGATAAAGAGGATTGTTACTTTAATTACAATAAAATAAAACCTTGTGGATAAAAAAGAATTAGGTAAATAAATTGGTTTTTTATATTATTTCTAAAGGAGCTTGGATGAATTCAATAAGTTTAATTTCCATTATATTCAAATCGGTGACTTATCCATATGAATAAAAATCTTGTTTTCCATGCAATGAAAATTCATAATGAGATAAATTATAATTTCATCCTGAACTAACTATAGGATAATAATTTTGAGCTGTTGAAAAACGTGGGAATCCATAATCTGATGGAAATTTTTATAAAGTTGATGGTTCTTGAATGCTTGAGGCAACATTAAACCTTAATGGGACTTAAGAGAATTTAAATGTAAAATAGAGGAAATTCGTATACTACAAAAGACAGAAGGAAAATGTTTTCCAAAGTGTTTAAGAGTTATTGAAGATTCCTTGAAATAATTATTTTAGTAGGATATTATTGGGAGGTGAATTATAGTTTTATTTCATTGTAATATTATTTAATAAAAAATTCACCATTAGTTAGGTGACCATAAGATAGAGCGATGTGATCTACAAAAAGTGGAAGCTAGATTTCTCTAGGGGTAGTTAAACTATAGAAAGTTTATAACATCCAATAGAGTTATAGTGAAGAGATCTATGGTTTATATGTTCCTAGAGTATGGGGATTACCAGGTTGGTACTCTGTCTAAGGTGATCAAGATTCATTAACCCATATTTCAAGGGGTACATTTAACATTTTCATTGAATGGCAGTTAGTATATAATTGTGTAAAACCTCAGTGCCATGTGAGATGAACTAGAGAAGATATCAAGGAGAAGATATGAATATATTATACAGGTTACTTGTACATAGTAATCTTGATATATAATCTTTTTTATTTCTAATTATAACTGACAATGAAGAAAATATGTTTCTACAATGCACATAGGACTCATTTCCCAAAGAATGTTAGATTATTATGTTCTTTAATATTTTTTATTTTCATTTATTATTGTGTTTTAGCACTGGGTTAGACTTTATTATATGAGTAGGGTGAAATTACATCCTACAATTGGTATATTTAGTCTTGATATCCCTTCCAAATTTCTAAGTTTCACTACACATTATTCTGTGATCTTATTCTTGGGGGTAATTTTTGGTGAATGAATTAAGAATATTGGGTTGGTTTTATTAGAAGATTAAAATCAAAGGAATGATTAATAAAAATCCCTACAAATTGATATGAAATCCAACTCAACTACCAAAAATATAGTTGGATCCACCTAAATGATAATCTTATTCCCCCAGAAAGACATGTGATTCATCCTAAGAAATAAATAATGTCTCTCATCTCTAGTAAAAATCATTATGCTCCCTAGAAAAGTGATATTTATTCCATAATAATTATCATGTAAAATTATTTCATCTCCAAGACAAGGAAATCCAAAATATGTCCATATCCAAAACCCCAATGGAATAATCTAGGCATTTTTTGATAGGCTCCACCCTTCTCTCCAATGTAGTATTTACATATAGAACTCTATATTTAAATTGAATAGTTAAAAATAGGATAGAAACCAAATAATATGATACAAAATAATTAGAAGAACTAAAATCAAATAACATATAGACTAAGGTAGAGGTAACCAACATCATACCTCTAACTATGGAAGACCCCTCACCAAGATATATTAGTGCATGCTCAATAGTGAATAACTAAACATGATCATCTCTTTGACCTTACCCATGTGTCTCCAAACTCCAATACGTAGTATATACCAAATAAATTTTTCCCTGGGAACCTCTAATGCATCCCCGAAGAAAGCATCCATGTGAAATACAACTCATGCTTTGTTATAGTGAACTAGCCTACACATGAGAATCCTACAAGGAAGATAAATCATAACAGCCCCTCTTTTGAGACCCATTCAAACAATACATTTGAATATTTCCAACCTTGAAACAATAGTGTTTCTCCTTATTCTCAATCAGATAGAAAAATAAGTATGGCCATTTTTACTATATTATAACACTCTAGCATCACCACACATAAGGAATTAAGGTCATAAAATGTCTTCCCTAAACACCCGATCACTCACCAACCTTTTTATAATCATATCCCTTTTCTATTCTTAAAAATACTAGACCCCTTTTTCACATTTAGGATCTGTTATCTTCCTAAAGGTATTTATCTAGCATTACATACATGTTCACCAATTATATGAATGTAAGAAAAAAAAGGAAAGAACCTTTCACTGAATCTCTATATCCAACCCATACTCTAATTGATTGGAGTTAGAAGTCGTACCAACTCTCAATTTGGTGTAAAATGGTGAAATTTTTTAAATCTACAGGCATAATATATAATTAAAACATTCCATAACATTATCTCCATAAAATGTTGGTTTTTTCATCCATTTTGTTTGTTGATATAACTATTCAAATAATACTACATGAAAATCCTCCCATTATAACCCCATATCCTCTTAGCCTAGGCCAATATATACCACCAACATATTTTTTCCCTCAAACATGGAAATGATTAGTTTAACATTTTTTTCCTTCTAGATCTTTGATTAACTCAATTATCTTATTTATTCCATCCAACCACTCCTCAGCTTCACATGGCCCTACATCTCATCTAAATACAAGAGGATGTTACCGTTGAAAATATTTAATCACATTAGACACCACCACTATCACTTCATGTGGTGGTCATGTTTCTATATTCTAGATGATTTTCCAATGTATATCAGTGACCTTATTCTTCATAAGATGTTATGTTTAACCCACCAAGGGAACTTGCTCACTTCCTTTTCCATATTTCTCTTACTAAAAAACTCATTCTCAACCTTATTCCCATGACTATCATCAAATAATTTCTTAGGTTTAAAAATTATACAAAACCAACATGCAGTCAAGAAATAAATAATAAAATCTTTCAATAAACAAAAACATCACATATCACTTCTTGAACAAGGTTACAAGAAAATTATTCCCATAAACTAATGACATTAAATCACCAAATTCATTATGAAAATTTCCCATGAATTATTCCATTATAAATAATATTTTCATTGAAATGCTTATTATTTTTTAATAATTAACGTATTTAAGTTAATTTTAAATCACCAAATAATATACAAACACAAGTGCATACATGTGTTTCACATCCCTGGGTGCCAAAATGATGCATGAATACCCGAAAACTCACCCTCAATCGATTTATCATTATAACCCAAAATATTATTTATAAATATCATTATATAATATCATATTTCCCAAGAAAATTGAACTTATTCTACTGATTTTCTATCCAAGCACACACAAATAGATTCAATACCATGTCTCGAGTCTTAATCTATAATATAGCAACTATGTGATATCAATACCTAAAAAACTAATTTTATAACATTTTTTAAAGTCTCACCCATTCCTGAATGTTTCACCATGGTGAAATATCACATGACCACAAGTATGTTCCCTAATCACTAGAGGTTGGAAACTAGAAAATAGGGTCTAACGATATCTCTAGAGGAGCGATTTACCCTCTAATGGTTTATCACATCAGAACACCAAAGTAAAAATCCCATAAAAATAAGAAATAGAAACATCAAAATCAATATCAATATATTATAATAGCATCTCATAAGCAGTCATATCAATTATAAAACCAAACAAGAACATAAAATAAAAATAAATTACTAAACTATGAATATTTCAACTAAAAAAGGAATCAAGTTAATGTGTGAAAATCCCCTTATACATGATTCTAAAAGCATGCTAACATGGCTCTAGAATGTCTCTTGGAATCATGACCAACTTCCGAGGCCTCATTCCTTTAACTAAAACATCATTCATATAGTCTATATACACATTTGTTTTATACAAACAAGGAGTGAGGTGAAATACTTAGTAGAAACCACTTCAAACCCAAAAATTTCATAGATTTTAATGTTCTCATATATAAATAGTGTAAATTTTTAAATTATTTAAAAAATTCATTTCTACCATGTTAATTAAAGATTTAGGTGTTATCTAGGAGACCAAAATAACCTCATACCTAATTTTTGATGGGTTTTCAAGGATCTAAATACACTTTTTAAACACATTATAAGAAATATACATACTCAAACAAATATCAACCATGGTGGATAAATGAAATCATGCATAAACTATAAATAAATAAACCAATGTATCTTATTTTTAGATTGTATTTCCATTCATTTTAATTCTTTCATACTAAAAAATATTTATTTAGAGGAATTTTAATTAAATTCCTCCTTTATAGGTATCTATGATGTGGATAAATCACTCAAAATTTGATTGAAATCCTTCCACCCTTTCCCCATTATGTTAGTGCCTCATCATGTAAAGGAGGAAGGAGAAGAAAACTGCAGGTATGGGAGTTTTTTTCAAGGCTAAAGAATTCTTACTTGCATATAATATCATGGTGAATAACCCTAGATAAATCAATTTAGGATACTCTTAATGTGTAAATTCAAAAGATAGTTTTTGTAAATATTGCATGAATGTAATGAACTGCCATTTATTTCATCTTATAAGATGACTCTTTTTTTAATATCCAACAATAAAGATCACTCAAATGTAAATATTTAACATTTTTTATTATAATAATTTATCATAGGGGTATGTATACTATGACTTACAATATGGTCATTCATACACTATGAATTTCATGGTAAGTGTCACAAAATAGTGCCTTATGATATCCCTCTATCATAGGATACACTACCGACATAATACATTATATGTATAAGGATTTTAGTTAATTTCTCCTATAACCTACCAATTAAAATAAATACTTATAGACTTTTTTTCACTTCACCTTAAATAATATAATGTAATATAACATGTAAAATCATATCCAAAATGATTTTCGATAACTTATAAAGCTATTTTGGAAATAAATCATAAACTTCACAACATATCACATCATATGAAATACCTTGTGAATACCAATCCTATACTCATTTAGATAAACTCGAAAAAAACTTTTGGAGAATTTCTATACGGTGAAATCCATCCTCATTCATCAAAACAAAAATTGTGACCCCATTGGCCTTTTAATTGTTGAAAAAAATATGAATCATCATATCTATAAATATACTCAAATAGAAGACTCTAGTAAAAATTCATTGCTACTCAAGCATCAAAGGGATCTTGTATGATCCCCATAAAAAACACACACATATATATATAAACAAATCTATGTACACCAGTTACATCACATTTTATAAATCAATCTCATGTGTTCTATTTTTTCAATACATCAAGTGATTTTGGGACCCGAAGTATGTCAATCCCATATAGACAACTCATACATTTTCAAATATATGGGTATAAACTAATCAAGTTGATGAATATATCCCATGAAATTCACTTTTATGGATGAGAACACTGAATTTTCCTCAACTTAATAGATAATAACATCATATATACTATCTTTTTGGGGTCACACACTCATTTAATCTATCTCAATCAATGTTCCAGATGTCATAATCATCATAAAAGAGGACATGTCCCATGTTTTTTGCACTCTAGATAATAAAATGATAAATATAATACCCAACCAACCTCATATTAGTTAAGACTCAAGAATTTTTTAAGAAATGTGTCAATGTATAAGGGTTATCATGATAGTAATCTCCCAATAAATAGGTAGTTGGGACTCAAAAAATGATCCATAACCCCTTGGTTTACCAAATATATAGTGTATAACACTCCATGTAGTATACATTATGTGTAATCAAGAACACAAAAACCCTTTTTTTTACCTCATGGGAGTATTTCATATATTGATAAAATATTCTTATTCATGTTATCCTTAATGTTTATTTTTAACCAAAAGTATTCCAAATAAACAGCAGCTATGGATAACTCAAATTCATTCCTTTAAAGGTTAATTAGTATTACACTTGATGAAATGTATTCCAATATATACATATATGATGTTAATGTAAAATAATGAAAATGTAGATATTTCCTTTTATATGATACATTATATATTATTAAACTCTTTTAAGAATACTTATCAACAATATATAGAAGAACATGTATATTATATCACAAATAATAGACTACCTGATTAGGATTGCATTTTTTACACTTTCTAGGTATTTTTTAACTCATTACATATATATACAATTCTTACCACATCACTATTTAATAGCCTGATAAAACCATCCCAATAAACTCATTTGTGAGTAACATATATAATGAAATATTTTTTTAATAATATTGATATTTAGGAATTATGAACATAATGTTCAAGTCCTTGAACATATCTGAACAACATAACTCCAAAATATTATATGTTATGATGTAAAAATCTATTTTATACTATGTAAATCTTCCTCATTCTTTGAACCCCTTAGAAAAAAAAATCCCGTGAAATGTATTGGTAAATAGTGTAACAACTTATATTATCACTTACCAACATGTCATAAAATCCATTAGGATAAATTTAAATTAACTTTTTTATAGTAAATAAATGTAACAGTTTACACTTATCTTTACCGTCATACCCCAAACTCATTTAGAATATTAAATGAAAGTCATATTCTCATAGTAAATAAATATTACTCTTTATATTTATCTTTACTATAAAATATCCTAAACTCTTTAGGATATCAATTGAAACTCGCCCTATATTTTAAAAGGCATAATCTTTTATTTATAAACATTGAATTTCTCTAAGTGAAAACATACTCCCACTATCCACTTAGACATTGTATTTAATTCAGAATATCATTATAAGATACAAAAACATGTTTATGTTAATAAATAAAAATTATTTCCTTTGTGTAGTAATATTTAATAAATAAGATATTATTTCTCTATAATATAGTGTCTTATCTATGTTTGGACCCTTTTTCAATGAAAAAATACTTTATTATTTAAATTATTCCACTAATGGATGGTGGGAACATATTCTCTCACATTTTAAAAAATATTCATATAAAATAATTTTAATCATTATTAATTATTTTTATCTTTTTCATCTTCACGAAACATATTATATAATTTAATGAATCATAAGTCATGTGTACCCTAAAGAATTACTCATAGGGACACTTTGTTAATAAATAAATCCACTTATAATATAATAAAAATAAGAATAATATAAAAAAACTATATATATTCATATGAGCTTGATACAATAAATTTCATTCAAATATTTGTCATAGAAAATTTTTGATTCATTATCTGAATGAAAATAAAAAATCAATAAATTATTTTACTGATTTTAAACTTTTTAATATTAAAAATTATTTTAAAGTAAACATTTGATATCATATATCCTTCAAAACTAAAGAATAAATTTCTATAACCCTGACATCTATCATGGGAATTACATGGGGTTTCACAAAATCTTCATGTATCTCAAATAATACCATCACATGGAATCATTACCCCTTCCATACTTATTTTATATTTAGGTTCTAATGACCTTGATTGGATACTAAAAGAAACATTAAAGCAATTTAGAAGTAACTTTTCATCTTTCAGTTTAAAATTTTACCCACTTTCACTGTCTACAAAACACCAAAACATATACATCATATTCCCATTTCATCTAAACATAACACTTTGAAAATAATAGGGTAATTATTACATGAATTCATTTGTATTGTTATAAAATTTTAATAGATGAATATAGGATGAGTTTATTAATCAGAATAATCCTTAAGGAAACCTCTACTATCACCATGTCCTTTATATACCAAATCATATCGATTATATGAGTGAGACTAAAATTACTTATGTAATTATTTATAAAATTACCTTGAAACATTAGGTTAAAATTTAATTACTATAAAAAACCCTATATTAACTTTTGAATAAATTCAACACTTGGTTACTCATACATGGACTTCTCAAATACATATAATTTCTATTACCTTTGATTTTTTCATAATTTACCATTCTTAAGAGTTTTTTAATTAGGCTTCTCATTTTCAAGGCATGAAATCAAAGACTATTTTAATGAGGATGATGTTATTAATCTAAAATTGTTTCTTTTACCATATAAGTGTCATTTTTATTAAACATTTAATAAATAATTTTACTAAATTTTATCAAACTATAATAATGAACCCTTTATAATTAATCATACCCATTAGTGGTACAAGACCCATGTATCATCATGACTTACACTTGTTTGAGCACGTGAATAATTCATTGATATATTTAGTAGAAAACTATAATCAATCATATAATGTATTATTCTTGGATAACTGAGTGGATAATTATTTATCAAACTCTATTCCTTTTGTATCCATAATTTTAAGGTTTCCTAGCTAAGTATAACAAAATAAAAATTCCAAGAACAATGAACATAACCATTAGGGTCACCTCCTTACTTTCATTCCTTACACAAGATAATCCTTGGGCATATATCTATTAGGGTCACCCCTACTAAATGATCAAGTCCATCAAAAGATTTAATATATAATTAATTTTACAATTAGTATTTTAAAGGGGATTTGATCTCACTTTCTTATCTCATGTTATTCTGTTTGTGCGTACATCATTCTAGTAATTTATTTTAGAATCATATTCTTTCCCCTAAAATAATATGTTTAATCCATATTGATGTGTAACTCTTTATAGAAATCAAATTTTTTGTCAATCACCAAAAAATAGAAGCTAGAAATATTTACAAACATCCCAATTCATCATATTCATAAGATATATGAACTTTTCATGTAAATGATTGAAATTATATGACATTTACAACCCCTCATAAGTAATCCAAGAGTCACAGATACTCAACCCCCAAATTCTTATAATAATGCATAAGTCTCCAAGCCAATGGGAAGTCTAACCTAAAATACCTCAATCTAGGGATACATTAATCAAGATAGATTCCAATTAATCCTAAATTTAATACTTAATATGTATAAAATATAGTCAAAAAACTATATTAAAGACACTGATGTTAGTAACAAAATCAAGTAAATCTGTATATAAAATAAATCTGTTATTATATTTAGCATGTAACTCTTTATGTTCATGTATGATAATATCTAAATGTATTTTAATCATATAAAATAAATCACAAGAACATTAATAAAATAAATATCTTATATCCAATAATAATAGAAAGGGGAATAATTTTTAAAAAAATTAATAATTCACATATTTCATCATGATAAAAACATTTATTAACATTCATAAATTAAAATCTAATTATAAGAAATTTATAATTTTGGATATTCATTATGAAATTTATATAACTTGAATATAATTAATTTATATTCATTACATAATAAGAACTCCTTCATATTATAAATTATAAAGAATTTCAATTTGAATATATGACATTTCATGAAATATAAATATTATATATATATATATCTGTAAATTATGTAATCTATGTAAATAATTTAAATAACACGTTCTTAATATTATTTAAACACAGATAAAATAAATAATAAAAAACCTTTTTTATATAGTCTCAATAATATCACAAATAAGTCTCCTAACGTGAAAAACCAAAATTAAATATTCTGAAAATTTTATAATCTTAAAATATAAAAACATTGTTTTTTTCATTATTTTGTAATTCATAAACAATTTATAAATTACTCATATGATTTTAAAAAAACATTACGTCTATATAATAATAAATTCTATAGTATTTGGAAAAAGGTATTTCAATTTTAACACTTAATATTAAGTAATGTTTATTAATAAATTTTTCATAAACATTTACATAATTAATTATAAAAATTTGTGAGGGATCGTTACATATTTACCAATGAGAGTGGGGAATCAGGTGTCTTTTTTAAAAAATTATACTTTTTTAACTCAGCCACATATACTTGTTATGGTCCTAATCCACTCAATATACTCTCATAGACTTGCCTAATGTACAGTATTAACAAGAGAAAGTGCAGCACATTAAATTTACAAGGTTTTTCCAAAAAAACCTACTCATTATCTTTATTGGTCATCCCCCCCACCCATAATAGATTATTCCTCTATATTCACAAGTGGTTACAAACAAGAAACATATAAATACTATCAACACAAATTCCCACTATTTTTTGGCTACCAAAATCCAACTAAAAGAATACAACTCTTATATACATGTTTAATCCAAAAAAATAAAGTTCTATTTTTTCTCTAGCATTCTTCAACACCACTACATGATGATTTCCCACCATTAAAAAATTAGATAAATATGATTATATCATGTACTCTTTAAGTATTTTATGTCTAGTTTCTTCTTCAAAACATGTTCATTGGCCTTTCTCAAATTACAGTCATTCACATAAACCATTTCTCCTCATAACATCAAAAACTTGGGCACAGTAAATTTCTTCCTCCTTGAATGACTCTCGACATCGAATCCCTTTTCATATCATAGATATAGGGATGTATCGAGACTATTAGTTCTCCGTAATCCTCTGACAAATCATTTTTTATTTCAATGTCTATTTTACCTTTCTTTCTTATGATTCTTTTATATTTTAATCATCATGAATGTTATTATTATATTAAAAATATGGAAACTCTTCAATTATCAACATGAAGTTAGTATTCTCATTAAAATTTATAAAAATATTTATTGTCTCAACTATAGAAAACTAGGATTAATATATATAGACATTACATCATTTTAATGGAATATTTATTACATTACACTGACACACTCCCAGAGACATTATTATTTTACTTCCTTGGAAACATGGAATCATAAACCCTGGTCTATAAGTGAACTACATTACCCCCACTATGTTCTCTATGACTAGAACCATTTTTAGACACATAATACACAATACATATCTTCATAACATAGTAAAGTAAACAAAAGGAATGGTGAGCACAGATGCTCATTAAGTGTTAATAATGGATATATGTAAGCATAATCAGGAACATAAGGGTATATGAACATGATCATAATATTAGAAGATAAAACCATGAATATTAAAGATTATAATAATGAGTCATTGTATAAAGATTAGTGGTTCATAAGACATAAATCATAATTAAATCAAACAATATGATCCATGAGATAATACCATTGGCACTAGACATAAATTTTTGGCATACACATAAACATAAAATATTATATCAATAGTTGTCAAAGATAACTGCCTATGCGATTTTAGTGGAGTTGGTTCACTCCCCCAACTATCTTAGTAGTCAAGGTTAACTCAAAAGACCATCTTAGTGGAATAATTATTTTACTAATCCTAGTTCACTTCTCATTTCATCCATGTCTATATCATGTGATATAAATCATTACAAATTTAATTTTAGGGAGATATAGGTCCCACCCATTATAAAAGGAAATAATTTACATATGTTCCACAAGATCATAAAAATTCATCATATCATAACCCATAAAATGAATTGGGTATCATAAATATTTGTACATATCATAACCTATGGAAAAGATATAGTTTTCTTAATTATTTAACGAAGGCATTACCCATGAAAAGAATCATGTTTCATAAGTGTTTTATCATGGAATAACTTGTGGAAGAGAAATGGGTCTCATAAACATCATTACATCAAAAAATAAACCATTCAGAAAATTAATATGAATGGTATTCATGGATCATATCCCCATCAAAGAATGTTTATATTCAATGGATGTCGTATTAGATTGAAAATAATTTTTAAAGATCATTTAAAAACATTTCTTAAGGAAAATATTATTTCGACTAAAAATGATTTCTAAAATATAAAAAAAATTAAAATACCTATATTTGATATTAAATTTGAAAAATTATGAAGGAATATTTTATTTATTGATCAGTAATGGTAGTAAATAAGTTTTTCCTTGTCATAAAAATTAAGAAGAACATCCTTTCATATTATCAGTAGGAGTACCAAGAGCCTTGATCAAAAAACAATAAGAAGATTCCATTAAAAAATTAAATAAAAAATATAAAACATGAGTAAAATTAATTTTTAAAAAGTTATAGTATAATATTATAACATTTTAGAAACATTTTTAGAAAACATATATTTGGTAGAAAACATATTTCCAATAAATGAGAGAAATAAATTCATTTTTTCATAAAAACATTTTCTTAAGTATATTAACTAATAAAGAGGGGGGAAGTGGTAACATTACATGAATATATCATATATAAATATATGAGAATAAAAGTAATGATATTTATTAAGATATGTATCATAATATTTCATCAATGGAAGCATAATCATAAATAATCCTAATAAAAAATAAGATTTAGCAATAAAGCCTTACCACTTTGGTAACTATGAATCATATTCCCCATGAGAGAATAAAATTAAAAAAAAAGTTTAAAATATCATGAAAATAATGAGATTAATTATAAAACATGTCATATGGGTAGTATATACACCTCCTAAAAGAATATAGGTGCATAACACAACTTGTGTCTCAAAGTAAGCAAATTTAGAAAAAAAAAATTACCTTATCGCTTTGGTAACTTTTGAACCATAACACCAAGAAAGATAGATCCCCAAATGAATGTTTAAAATAAAAAAATTCTATTTATAATAATCATAATGTACATTATTATTCACTATATACTCCTCATATTAGAAATAGGTGTTGAATATACCATTTTTCTCACAAAAGTAAAAACTAAGACGTATATCCCTTACCTTATGTCTGGAATCTCGTCGTACTTGTTCAAACTACCTATATAAAAAATATAAATTCATTATAAATATATAAAATAACCATATTATCATGTATAATACCATGTATTATTTACTTATTACTTTATATTACTTATTTATTAACAATTCCATGTTTTTGTAGTGTTTTGGTTAATAACTCCTTTGTTTTTCAAACTAGTTTTGACTTGATATTCTTGGTCCTCTTATATAGAACATTGTTTAAATATATAAAAAATTATAAATATGATATAAATATAATATATTTTTAATGTATATTATTTTCTAATAATCTATAAAATATATAAGTATAAATGAAATACACCATTCCTGGAGACGGAAGGTCATACGTATGCTTGAACGTTGTTTTCATTTTCTTGTTAGAATAAAATATAAGAAAATTATATGATATATTATCATTAAATAATAATTTCCATTTAATTTATTTCAAATATTTTTATTAATAACATTCTTAATAATTTTCTTATTAATCTTAAAAAATTCACATCACTTCGTATGGTGGTATTCTTCCATACACATGAACAACTTTTTCGTATTCCGAAAAAATGGAATGAATAAGGTTATCTGTGTTATAAAAATTAAATAATAATAATAACATCATAAAAATAATAACTATTATATATATAAAAAATAAATATATCATTATTTCCCACAATTACAAGTGGTAATGGAAGAACGAATGACAACGGTTTGTGAGGCGGTAGTCTATCGTGCACAAGAACGATGATTGTGTATCTGATTTAATGGAAGTGTATGAATTTATATGTAATAACCTCAAAATAATAACATATAAGTATATTTAAGATAATAACATTAATATATAACCCTGATATAAGAATAATTAAATGGATTTTTGGAAAAAATAAAACAAAAATATTCATTGATGAACTTTGCCTCTTCCTCAGGTATCTCCTTTTGGGTTTCACCAAAGGACTCTCTTGGTTGTATTTAAGAAAAAAAGTGGGGGATTATGGGATAAAGGGAGAGTATTTTGGAATATATTTAGAAATTTATTTTTTGATAAGAAGGTCTTGATATGTGTGAAGAGTTGGGGGAGGGGGCTTATATAATGGAGTTGAGTGGAAAACTTGTAAATTGTTGAAAGGGAGAATTAATCCCACATTTTTAATAAGTAAAAAAGTTAATAAAATGGATCAAAATTGAACCTGAGACATTATAAGGTTTAAATAAGTCCATAAAATAGATTTTATAAATGTTTAGGATCATATTATACATTATTTTATACGTTAACCACTTAGTGACCTTGTTTTTACCTTTATCGCTATAAATAATTTTTAATTTCGTTCAATAATAACTTTGGTCAAAAAGAAATTTTACCTTATTAGACAATATAAATAATTCTAATTTCAAATATGTAATCCATTTTTATAAATTATAAACATATAATTTCTAGGCATTAATTTAAAACTAATCCCATGGACTTGTCGAAAATGGGGTTTTTTAAACAAAAATGGTCAAAAGTTTGAAATGTATTTACATCCAATTTCAATGTTAAATTGATTAAATTAATATAAATTAGATTTATAGATGTTTAATTGATCTATATATATTTTAGAAATATAATTTATCTTTATAAATAAATTAAATTATAAATTATAATCCCATTAAACTTCAGTTTTTTCATTATTCATCAAAAAATGAAATATTTTAGGAAAAGCCAAAAAATTCACCCTAAGATAATTTTGAAATTATGAATTATAAAATTAAGTTTATTTTATCAAATTATATTTCTAAAATTTTCCTAAATAATATTATTATCATTTACTAAAGGAAATAAATATCAATTTTTTTGAGAAATTAATATTTTCAAACATATAAAGACCTTACCAGTAAAATTGTGCTTCATTATAAAATGTTTATTTTATTTCAACTAATTATAATTAATATTAAAAAACTATTTATTAATGTTAATTTTTATAAGTCTAATGGATAGGTTATAACAGTCATAATTAGATAATTATAATAATAATATAATATTTTATAGAAACCCAATGTTGCATGTAATGTAAGGTAAATGAGTATTACATGTAGTGAATGATTAATGTGGTGTAGCATTCAAAATAATTCATAAGAGAAATTTAATTTAATTTAATAAAAAGGTTCATAAAATCTTGAGCTGTTACATTCTACCCCATTAAAATGAATGTTTTCCTAGAAATTTTTCATTATCATACTAACAAATGAGTGTATTTCTACCTCATTATATCCTATATTTCCCACATACCTTCCTAAAAGTTGTGGTTTCACCAAAAAATATGGACAAGGTGAGTGGTTTTGTTTAATATAAATTTCCTTGTATAATCATGAATTTTAACTGGATGTTCCTTATAAGAAATATCATTCTCCAGCTATATGGAATCTGAGTTTATTACATGTGAAGGGTAAGATATTTAATTCCTAGTGAGACATAAATGGAACACATTATGGACTAAAGAGTGATTTTTTGAAAGTTCCTAGTGATAAGAAAATTTCTCAACTCGATCAAGGATGTCAAAAGGGCCAATATACCTAGGGATCAACTTCCCATTATTTCAAAATATCATAACATTAGTTTAGTGAGAGATACATAAAATGCCTTCTAACCAACTTCAAATTATAGATCACATCAATAATTATAAACATATCTTTTCTTCCAACATTGAGCTTCCATTATATGATAATAAATAGATCTAACCTTATTTTTTATTTCTTTAGTGATCTTCAGAACCATTCACTTTCATTATCCAACTTCATTCCATAATATTGAAGCACTTAACTTGTTCCCATAGAGGGATTCATAAGGATATATACAAATTTATTAGTGGAATCTATTATTGTAAGAAAACTCAACTAGGGGAAGGGGTTGATCCCAACCACCGTTGAAATCTAAAAAACAACATATAAACATATCCTCTAATTTTTTATTTTTTATTTTAGACTAACTATATGTTTGAGGATGATATGCAGTGTTGAAACTCAGTTCTATATCAGGGGATTGCTAAAGGCTTTTCCGCACCTTTGAGGTAAATCTTGAATCCTGATTAGATACAATGGAATATGGTACTCTATCTTTCACACCCTAACCTAACACTTTTTTATTATTTTAATTATATTTTAGTCTCTATTTACTTCTATTCTTGTTTAGGTTTTTCCTCCATGAAATAGTTTTTCTTGGACATTCAAATCATGTTGCACAGATAAGGTGCACAGTCAGTAAAACTATATTGTAATCGTGTGACTACCACTTCATTTTTTGAAAAATCCAACTGCATGGTTGGCACATGGCTTTCCAAACCATGTGTTTGGCTCATGAAATGTACTCCTTTATCCAAGTAAGGGATGCACGGTTGGCGCATGGTTTTCCAAACTATGTGACACAAATTGTGTGCCAGGCCTTTTTTCAGAAAAAACATTAATTATATTATTATTAATTATTATTATTGATTTATTATTACTATTCTTATTCTTATTATTCTTATTTTAATAATAATAAGGAACCCAACAAGTGGTGTTCTTGTCCATTTTCTCATGAAGCCCCCACCCTTCTTACCATCTTGTGACCTACCCTCTCCCTCCCTTATCTTGTGTCACACTCTACCTTGCCCATGAGGGGATCCCTCATTTATAGCCTCCTATTATGAAACTTTCATTGAGTTTCTCTTATACTCCTCTTAATTATGTTTCATATTTTTCTTTTTTATCTTCTTCTTTGTGGGCTGTACACACCATAGATGAACCCTAAACCGATTTTTGGGTATTTTATTTGTTGAATTTTAGTGTTTAGTGTTCATTTATCATGATGAGATCAATTCTCACCACAACATTCAATGGAAGTTGGAGTTACATCATTGTTGGATAATTGTTATTCTTCTTTTTACCTTTGCGTGATTTTTATTAGCAGTTTCTATGATTTTTGGGATTCTTATATTTTTCTAGAGTACATTGGACCTCGTTGAGGTGGACTTGAGTCTTCATTATTGAAGGTGACTTACATGTGTATGCATAGGTAGGGATATATATATATATAATTTCTCCATTTATATACATTCACTCATGGAGGTATGAATATATATATTGGGGATTGGTGTGTTTATATATATATATATGTGTGTGTGTGTGTGTGTTTGTTTGTGTGTGTTTGTGAAATTTATATGTTTGTAAATGTAAAGGGGTATATGCCTATGTAAGCATATAGGTAAGGACTCCCTTGTACATATTAATGGTCATGAGAATATTTATATAGTAGATAGGTTTATTTATATATATATATATATATATATATATATATATGTTTGTGTGTGTGTGTGTGTGAATGTGAATACGTGTTCAACTGTAAAATGGAATATTCATGTTGTTGTTATCAAAACGCCTTTAGTTTGAGGTAGATTCCCTTATTCATGGCCTTTAAATTTATAAAATCATTTATTTCTTGACCTACGAACCATGTTTTTATACTAATTAGATATTTATAATTATTATAATGATAATTTTATGTCAAATAGGATGAATTACTCTTTGAACCTAATTGTATAAAATTGTTTTGTTAAATTTTGTTCACTATTTATTTCTTAAATTTCCCAGTTGGCCCAATAAATGAGTTTTGGTTTAATTTATGGTAATTTGGGTTTATAAAAGAGTTTATAAATGGAATTTGGATTCATATGTGGTGTTCTTGGATAGAATAAATTATTGAAAATGTGTTTTTAAAAGTTAAATATATCGAATGATTGATTTATCTCTTACTGAATTGAACCTTCAAATCCATTTTTTTGGGTATTTTCAAATGACACATTTAAGGGTAAGTGAGAACCCTAACAATAACATCCAAATAAAAACATTAAAATGAAAATTCACCCAAATCAAGACTATTTGGAGTTGCCTCTACCCAGTATCAACATCGTTAGGTCAAGCCTCCACCTTCGCATAGACGCTCGGCAAGTTGTCCCGTGAAAAGATGCATAGGCCTGGTACCGATGGCATTTTCCATACCCTCTCAATCATCTAAATCTGAATGGAATGTGATGGTGAACACTCCCTGCTCTGAAACCACATCTTAGGGGGAAGTCACATGGATGGTGTCGAGAGGTGGGAATTTGAATGTATGGTGATTTTTTGAGATTGAGATGTTTTATTCATCATTTCTTCCCCACATCCCATATATTCTATAACAATTGGATCCTAGATGTTGTAGAGTGAGTCAAGAGATGGTTGTAATCTATGTTTTGATTAGACAAACTAGATCCCCTTGGTACTGATAGGAGTTGTGCAATGTACCACCGATGAGGCTAGTGTATAGAATCTAGGTTGGTTATTGACAAAAAAAATTATATCATACACCATAATATAGATCCAAACGGAGTATGTCTAGGGTCTCTTCACTTGGTGTCTAGGTATATCCCATGATGATAGTTACATATTCATTCTAACTTCCATTTGTTATGAAATGTTTTCATAAAACCTATTATGATTTCCACTTAAATTATTCTTCATTTTATGTAACTTTTCACAAAGGGTATTTTGGAAATTCATTTTATTTATATATTATTTTTGAAGAATAAAGTAAAATATTTCATGAAATTATTAATCTGTTAGTTATCTTAAAAATGGAACAGAAGACTTTTTTAATATATGTATTCTATACTATCAATAGAAGAATATTTTTCAAAAAAAATGTATCTCATAAATAATAGTTTGTTTGGTTGGGACTATAGAGTTTTAATACTCACTGATATAGATCTATATTTATTTTTTCTTCTGGTGTTGTTTCCAACTCCGACTCGGTCATTGTGGAATGACGTTGGTTTAGCGGTTGGTGGTGACCCACAAGGTCATGTAGAGGTATGTGTGGTTTTATATATTTCTGATACTAGGTTTTATTTTTATTGTTTAGTTTATATTCATTTAATTTTCTGATTTTTTCCCAGCTAAATCATTCCCAGTTATATTTTCTTGATGTCTGACGCTAGATTCCAGCCTGGGAGGATCAAGAATGCCTCTCGGTCCCTTTCACAGGTCGGTTCGGTGACCAATTCGGAGTTTACCTAAGTTGGTTCATTAAAAAATGTTATTAGATAAGGCCCTTGTTATTTTCAGTGTTAATTATAATGAATATAATATTTTTAGGGCTTAAAAGGTAGCTCATAAGTTGGTTCCTGATCACCACCACTCGTGATGAGACCTGATTTACTAGGGGTAATTAGGTTTAAAATCTCTATTTTTTATTTTTTGTTTATGCAGTTTGATCATGTTGAGTTTGATGATCTTGTGTATGTTGGGGTATGATTTTGGAAGTGATTTGGTGCTTCATAGTGATCTCATATGGTGTACCAAACCATGTGGAGCCTGGTTTTTTGGTTCAAAATGCTTCTAGTGGTTGGTGGATGCTCAGTGCATGATCTGCTAAACCATGTAGTTGGGGTATGTATGAACAATAGTTATCAATTTTAGTTATTTTGGTAAGGGTAATTCTTTGATCTGATTTTGCATGGAGTGAGATTAAATTGGTTTTGGGGCGATATCGTCGAGTTATAAAATGTATCTTGATTTTATAATGATTTATTTCAAAAAATTATAAAATTTGGGTCATTTTGAAAATTATAAGGAATTTGTTTTGAATTTTTGAAAGTTTTATACAATTTTAAATGATAATTAAATTAGAAATTATTGATTTTGATATTAAATTGAAATGATTGACCTTTGGTATTTCCAATGATCATTATCAAATGCTTGTGTGTGTGTGGAAAGTGAATGTTGGTATGTATTCATGGATTATATGAGTGTAATTTGGATTCAAACATATGTGATAGTTAATAGGATGTTGGAGGTGATTATTTAAAATCACATATTTTTAATGGATTTTCCAAGGTTGGTTTTGAAAATCGAATTTTTGTTATTAAAAAGGGTCTTATTTTATAATGGGATTTATGGTTTTAAAGTAAAAAAATGTTGTGGTGTTTTGAATATTAAATTGAATGTGTCGAAATCATTTTGGAAGTGAAAAAATATTTTCCAATTTAAACAATAAAATTTTTATTTTTAAAAGAGGTTCCCTAGATTTGTTTGTGATTCAATTTTGGTTTTTTTTTTGATATCTAATTTAGTTTTGATTTGGTTTTTTGATGGTTTGATTTACGAACTTTTTATTTCAATTAAAATGTTAATTATTCAAATTATAGTTTTATGTTGATCTAATTTTGTGATTTATGTTGTTTATATTATGCCACCTAGAAATACCTAAAAGGTTTCTAGGGATTCTCTTCTAGTCTTTGGCCCTCCCTAAGCTACTAGTGGAGTGGTGGTGCCAAAATATTCTCAATAAGTGCCTATTTTATGTAGTAATAAATTTTTGTTGGAGTTTTTTGAGTGAATTGGGTATGTTGATGGTTTCTCCAATTTTTTTGGGAACTCTATATGGAGTGGGAGTGTGAGTTGCCTGGGGTATGTTTGATGCACCAGGACTAGACCAGTGGAAGGTGATCATTCCATTCTTGTTACAAGTTGGGATTTCATTGGATATCTTCATAAATACTATCATCCAGTGGTTTACTCCTGAGGAAATGAAGGAGAAGAAAGTTACAGGGCTCTTAGACACTCAAAAAGTTCAACTGATAGTTAAGGGGAAGGTTTACCATTTTAATTAATGTATGCATTTCCCTAGATATTATGATGATCAATATATTTAATTATTCACTTTTCATGTGGGGACTTCGTCCAAGGATCAAGGATCACATTCTTTTTTCTATGATAGTATCAGAGGTAATCCCATGGTTGTTGATGGTCTGGTTTCTTTTGGTTCTTGTGAAGGTTCCCCATCCAATGAGGAGTGTCAACTTGGAAAACTTTTCATGTTACCCAAACAGTAACGGTTTTGAACCAAACAAACATTTTTTTGACAAGTCTTCTTGTCAGTTCTAACCTTTATTTCGTCAGACCATTAGCTTGTGAGATTCTTATATAGTCAGTTTTGAAACTATAATCCATATTGTAGTAATCCTCTAAATTCTTATCATCAGTGTGGCCATGTAAAATTTCTCTAAGTTTTGTTTCATGAAAAGTAAGCCTGGGTCAGAGGTTTTCATTTATTAAATGTGGGGAAGTTGGATTTTAAATACATAAGGGCTCCATCCAAAGGTCGTGACGTGAAACTTTTCACATTGTGGGGGAGTTTTTGGGTCTGAGGGGTGTATATAAAACATGTTTCCTCTGATGTCTTAGTGAAGACCATTAAAATTTTCACATGTTTTAGTTTTATGTCGTTAGTAACATTTTCTTGATGATCCCAGTGGATTGTATCTTGAAAATTTTGTGGTTGTATGTTAGGGATGTAAACACATAAGTAGTTAGTATTCATTTATAATGGTTTTGGTTCGAGTGGTTTCTATTTACAGATACTATTCCATGAGTAATTATGAATTTTTTTATCATAGATCCATGTTCGAGTATCTATGGTTTAATCCTAACTGTTTTGGTGGGTGGGTTCATTTAGCATTCTCCTTGTTTCAACTGTTGTTCTAGTTAGTTCTTTAATAGTGAGAAAACCCTTTATCAGTCTCATTGATGACTTCTCTAGAGTCTATAGGTTGTGATTTTTATAGATGAAAGTTCATGTTGGGATTCATTGTAACATTTTGTTTTGATTAGTTTTGAGTTCTAGGTTTGTTTCATTTTTAGCTAGGTCAATTTCTAGAGACATAATGTATTTATAGTATGGGTAATTGTCACACAACGACTCGACATGTTTTTATTATTTTAATTATTTTTTAGTTTCTATTTACTTCTATTTTCATTCAAGTGTTTTTTCCTTTAAATGGGAATTTTTGGACATGAAAAATCATGTCTCGTGGTCAAGGAACACCATTTTCCAAATTATGTGGTAACTGTTCGACATCCCCTACAATTTTTCTTAGATCCAACCATATGGTCGGTGCATGATTTTTCAAACTTTATGTACAGAACATGGAAGGTTCTCCAGGAGCCTAGTAGATGGTGCACAGTTGTTTCATGGTTTTACAACCCGTACCCTATGACATTTTTTTCAAAAAAAGATTAATTATATTAATATTAATTATTATTATTATTTTGTTATTATTGTTTTTTTATTATTATTATTATTTTAATAACAAGGAACCCAAAGGAGGATTTCCCCCACCTTTTCTTATCGAGACCTTCACCCCCCACCCTTCTCTCCATCATTTGTCCCCCTCCCCTCTCATGAATCATTCTTCACCACACCCATGAGGGGATCCCTTGTGTGTGGCCTCCTCTTCTCCTACTTCCGGTGAGTCTATCTTCTCCAATTATTCCTTCTACTTCTTTTATTTCTTCTTTTCCTTCTTATCTAAGGGTTACACACACCAAATTCAAACTCCTAAACCAATGTTTGGGTATTTTATTTTCTAAATGTTGATGTTTAGGGTCTGTTGATCCCTTTGAGGTTAATTCATATGATGGTCATCGACAGCAGTGGGTGCACCATAGGTTTCAGGTAAGGGTTCTTATGATTTTTACTATTGTCCAACGTTTAATTATGGTTTTTGGGATATTTGGGTTTCTTATATTTTCCAAGAGTACTGTGGACCTCATTGGGGGGGATTCAAGCCATCGTTGTCTAAGGTGACTTACATACATGTGAATAGGTAGAAATATATATATATATATATATACATATATATATCTGTGTGTGTGCGTGTACGTTCTCCCTTTATTTATTCAAGGATGTAAGAATATATATATATTTAGACTAGTTGTGATTATATGTATGTGTGTGTGTATGTGTGAGTGAGTGAGTGAGTGTGAGAAATGAATACGTGTGTAAGTGTAATTGGGTATATTCACGTGTAAGAATATATGTAAGGACCCCGTTGTACAAATTCATTACCAGTAGAATATGTAAATAGGGGATATGTTTCCTTATTTATATGTGAATGTGCATATGTGTTCAAGCATAAAAATGGAAGATTTCGATTATCATTTTCAATGCGCCATGAGATTGAGGTAGTTTCCCTTATGATTGGCCATTAAATTTAAAAAATAATTGATTTCTTATCCTTCACACCATGTTTTTAAACTAATTAAAGATTTAAAATTCATAGAATAATTTATTAATGTGAAATAGGGTGAATTTTTATTTGAATCTAATTGTATCAAATAGTGTTGTTAAACTTCATACACTATCTATTTGTTAAAATTCCCAGTTGGCCCTATAAATGAGTTTTGGTTTCTTTATTGGTAATTTGTATTTACAAAATATTTTCTAGATGGAATTCGGATTTATAATCAGTGATCTTGGTTAGATTAAATTATGGAAAATGTTTTTTTAAATAAAAATACACCTAACTCTTGATTTATCTCTTTTTGAAGAGAACTTAGAAACATGAAATTAATTTTTCCTTTTGTCTGATTGTTATAAAAAGGATTAAATGATTTTTTTATGTAATAATGATCTTTAAAGTGGATTTCAAAAAATTAAATATATGATTCCAAATAATGAGGCCTGGTTGGTACCTTTTTTAGTTTTTATTAGGAGTGGGAGCCTCTAGGGATACTCTCTATTTTAGGGGGGGGTATTAACCTGGATGGTGTCGAGAGGTGGGACATAGAATATATGGTGGATTTTCATGTCAGGATTTGGTATTAATTTTTCATTCTTCACATCCAAAGTTTTCTATAGCCATGGGATCCTAGTTGTTGTAGTGAGAATTAAGATATGGTTATTATCTATGTCTTGATTGGATGGACTAGAACCCCTTGGTAGATACCATCCATGTAGGTTGTGCCACCGGTGATGCTAGTGTAGAGAATTTGGGTTGGTTATTGACTATGGAGTTGCATCATGTGCTAGAAGATATATCTAAACCGAGTATGTTTAGGGTCTCTTCATTATAATTTTATGCACATCCCATGATTATAGTTACTTATTAATTCAAATTTCCTATCATTATGAAATGTTTTCATAAAATATAATATACTTTCCACAAAAAAATTTCTTTATTGCATGTCACTTTTCACAAAGGTGATTTTGGAAAGTCATTTTATTTATAAACTATTTTTTAAGAAGAAAGGAAAATTATTCATAAAATTATTAATATTTTACTTTTCTTAAAAAGGGAATGAAATCCTTATTTAAATATATATATTTCAAACTATTAGTAGATGAATATTTTATTTAAAGGTAAGGAATATGGAATAGTTTATTCAGGCATTCCTACTGAGTATTATTACTCACACCAATAGCTTAATATTTTTTTTTATCATCTGTTGGTACTTCAATCTTAGAATAGGTATCCATGGAGCATCATCAATTTAGCAGTTGGTGGTGACACTCATTGTTATGTGGAGGTATGTGTGGTTTTATTTATTTCATGTTTTAGTGTCAATTTTTATTATTCAGTTTATATTAATTTTATTTTTACATTGTTTTCTAGAAACAATAATTCCCAATGATTTTATCTTGATGCCCATCACTAGTTTCCATTCTAGGATGATCGTTAATTCCTCTCGGTCCTTATTGTGGGCCATCTTGGGTGAGTATTTTAGGTTTGACCCTAGTTCGATCATGAAACCATGAAACCTTACCCCTTCCATAATGTATATCCTAGAAATCTGACTGGGAAAGAATTGTTCTCTAAAAGTGATGAATGGGGATAACATAGTGATGTGATCAACTACCACTGATATAGTATAATTCCCATTTGGGGTTTTGGGATTCCAATGAAAAAATCTATAGTGATGTACTCCCATTTCTATTCTGGTATAGGTAATTGTTGTTACAATCGCTTATACTTTTTTCTTTTATCCTTAACTTGTTGAAATAACAAGAACAGAGATACAAACTTTGTGATATCCCTCTTCATTCCATCCCACCATAAGTATTATTTCAAATATCAATACATATTAATACTTCAATTATGAATAATGAATGAAAAACTATGATCTTCCTCTAATAACTCCTTCAAGTTTGGTATGGAAAGAATGCATCCATGATTCATGAAACTTATCATTATATCATGATCAAGGATAAATTACGGAACATTTCTTACCTTCTTTTGTGGATCCACATCTTCCATCTTCACCTCTTTAATCGTCAAATGGATAGATGGTTCAAAAATAAATGGATAAAGATAATATTTTCCCATTCCTTTAGGGTTTTAAGATCCATCCTTTTCGAATATAAAAATATTGTATTTTTTTATCCTCACCATGGATAAGCTAATGTGGTCCTTTTAACTCAAATCATCGGTTACCTTTTTTCTTTCCTAGGGTGGTAATGTATTGAGCAGTCATAATCCATTATCTACTCTAACTGTATTATCTGGTGCATGTGCAAATTCTCGTGGGTGAATTTATACATCAAACCTTTATAATCAGTTTATATATCACACGATTCTCCATAATGAAATTCCACCATATCATTAATGAAAATATTATCAAAACTAACTTGAAATCATGAATTAGGTATGTTTTCTCATTGATATTAAATTTTCATGATTCATAATCCTTGACCATGTAATTATTCATAATAAAACATCCCAATCCCTTATTATATGCATCACTATATATTAAAAACACTTCCCCCACTGTAGGGTAATGTATGAATAGGTGCACGGACTAAACTTATCTTCATTTCCTTAAAATTCCCCTCACATACATCAAACTCTAGGAACATGGATCCCTTCTTTTTTAACCTATTCATAGAATTAGATAGTCATGATAAATTCTCCACAGACCATTGATAATATCTACCTAACCCAATAAAACTATGAATCTCAATCACCATGGGTAGACTGGGCCAACCATCAATAGAATCTATCATTTATGGATCTACTAATATACCCTCTCTTCAGATTATATAACCTGGAAAAGATACCTTTTATAGTAAAAATTCATAATTTAAGAAATTTTCATACTATTTCTCCTTAGTGTATTTAGTACAATTCATTGGTGGTCTTCATGCTCTTTCTTTCACTTTGAGTATATAATATTAACGTCTATAAATACTACAACAAACTGATAAAGGTAATCTCAAAAGACTCTATACATAAAATCCATGAAGAGGATACTTGTTCTTAATTTGGATCTTGTTCATCTCACGATAATCAATTATTATTTGCACTGATCCATATTTCTTTTTCAAAAAAAGAACATTTGAACCCCAAGTCGATCTTGTTTGCTGAATGAATCCCTTATCAGGGATTTCATAATGTTTCTTCTTCAATTCATATAACTCAATCGTTCTCATTCTATAGGGAGACTTTAAAATTGTTATGGTACCATATATGATTTTTATTGACAACTACACTTCGTGTTTTGGTGGAAGGATAGTAAACTCTTTCAGAAGGACATACAAAAATTCTCAAAAAATAGAATTATCATCAATGTCAATTTTATCCCAAACCATTTGTGATAAACAAGCCTTTTGAATGGGAATTAAAACCCATATATTTCATGTGTTCTCCATTATAAGATAAAAATTCTAAAGACCTATAAATCCCGTGGAAAATTTTTCAGAATTACATGAGAATTTTATGAGTCCGCAGTTTCTGACGACGCTTGATTCCGAGGCCTGGTGTGCCTGGAATCAATTTCTGACGTTTTTCTCGGGTACGTTCAGTAAAAGTATGTGCAGGTTTTTATATCTTTTGAACCAGTACTCGGAATTGAAATCTGAGGGAAAGGTTGAACTCGCAGTGCCAGTATTCGCTTAAAGAGACCTTTACCACAGTTGCGTTTCAACGTGAATTGAAGTTAATTATTGGGGTTTCTAAATAAAAATTAAATAAAAATATTTGTGACATATTTTTATTTGAAAGGTAGTTAAATCCTCCAAAGGGAGGTTGGAGGTGGGACCCACCACACCCTAACCTCCCTTGGGAGTATATAACAAGGTGGGGCCCACTCTAGAATGAACCCCCTATAACCACAAGTAACTCTCATTTAATTGTGGAGAGCCTCTTAAACTTCCAACCCCCCCCCCCCCCTTTAACTCTCTTAACCCTTGGAACTCTCCTCATTTATTTTTGAACCTTTTACCTTCTCTCATTAAAGTGGCAACCCCCATTAATTAATTAATTAATTGAGGTCCCAAAATTAATTCATTAATTTTTATAGATTTGAATTCTTTTGAATTCTATTTGCAATTCATGGCATGAATAAAATAATAGAGAGGTTATTATTTTATTTTGGGGTTGACACATAATAGTTTTAGGATAACTCTTGGAGAAACGACTTCTTCCAACGAAGAATGCTACTCATCTCTGAAGAACGTGAAGCATCATCTTTTTTCTTCTTCAACCGGAGCAAGGAATGGAAGTACCGCCACCCATGAAGTACACCGAGGGTGTCGTCTCGACTCGTCTTCACCGAGCTCTACCTCCACCAATGTTAACAGAACGACGTCTATCTTCCACAACATCCGTCTTCCTTGACTCATCAACGTACAACGACAAATATGAGGTAGGGGGATTTACATTTTTTGGGATTGACATTCTCCTTTCTTATTTCTAAATGATGAACGCGGACCAGCCAATGAACAAGATGATCCGCGTTTCGATATTTCTTGTGGGTAAGGGAAGAATTTCATGCGGGGTTTAGATATGGAAAGTATAGGTCTTGTTGATGATCTTTATTAAACCCTGTTATGATCTGCTAATGCGGAGAGTGCGGGCCAATCCGAACACGACCCGATTGCCTATGCTGATCTTTTGATGTTCTGGGGCTTGTTGCGTTCTTCATGGGTAACGGGCCAAAGTGGGAGTGATGGAATCCAGAGGGTCCAGTGATGAGGGAGGCATCCCGAGAGGACCCCCGGGGTAGACAGATCCAAAATCCGACCACCGGAGCAAATCCGGTGGTCTTCAGAAGATGGGACACCGAGCGGCGGCGCCGGCGACCGGAGCCGGCAGCGGCAGCCCACGCAGGCCGCGTGGAGGGACCCGTGGCCGCTCGCGCCGCCCGGTCTGCGGGAAGACCGGCCAGCCGATCTAGTTGGCCCACTGGCAAAACGCGGTGCACAAGGAACCGTGTGGAGGAGGACGCGGCCCGCGTCCATGGTCCACTCGACTAGGTGAACCGACCGACCGCATGTCGGCCGGGGAGGAGAACTACTGTTAGGTCCACAAGGCTGAGTACCCTGAGAGGCGGGTGAATCAGGGTATGACTAATTTAAAATTAAAGCTCATTCTGATCTTGTTTCACTATTAATAAAAACACTCTTCTCTCTCTTTCCTGTTGCACAATATAAACCGAAAGTAAAGCATGCACATGATACAACAATTTTTACTTGGTTCACCGTTAAGGGCTACATCCAAGGATCATATGTCGACAAGTTTTCGGTCGTACCAAATTCCACTAAACTTCACTTTCTTTGGATTACAAGGTTCGGGCATAGTCACTCTATCCCAGGCTCACTTCCTTTACAATGTTTAGGGTCAGTTCACTGCTTTCCCAAGGTTCACTCCATGTTTCTCTCTCTCTAGCTCACTGCCGGTGGAGAGGATCACCTTCTTCCTCTTCCTTTGCGCACTACTCCGGAAAGGATCCTCTCACATTTTATAGACTTTTAGTTCCTTTCATTACCTCTAATGAATACATCCTCTTTTGTGTGTGGATGCTCTGTTGAAGTCCAACATTCACCCGTAGATGAATTTCTCTTTGCACCGAAGGTATTGGGAAAAATTCCAGCTTCCACGCATCCCGAAAATACTACCGGGGAATGGACCTCACATGGAAAGTAGGTGTATCCCGGTGCGCAAGTATCGGCATGCAGGTCACAACTGGTACACAGGTCCACCTCAGCCACCTGCACGACACAACCTTCTTCGACTCCAAACTTGCGCGACTCACTTCCTTTTACGCCCAAACCAATATTGGTGCGCAACAACCAACCAGTGCGCAACATAAAACACTAGCACGCAAGTACACCTGTGTGACCACACACCACTTGCGTGACTTCCACACCTGCGCGAAGGGAGCTCTGATTTTTCTAAGTTTTGAACACCGTTAAAAATGAGGAGGGGTGGTCCAGTATTTATAGGCATTTGGTCACCCTACGCGACGGCGCGCAAGTCTTGGCACGCAGGTCTCTGGCCCTGTAAGTCACATATGTGAACAACATTCCTTTTCCATATTTTGATCTTCTAATCTTGAAAAACAACAGGCGCGCAAGTTCCCAAGCCTCCTAGTCATCAGCGCGCAAGTCTCTTCACGGCGTGCAAGTCACCTGCGTGACCACACCAATACCTACGCGACCCTCTTTCCATTGCCATATTTTGACCTTATGATCCTGAAAAACATTACGCGCGCATGTTTCCTTTCCCTCAAGTACAGGGTGTGCAAACATGGATTGTTGACCATAGCTCTTGAACTCAACATTCCACCATGAAATCCTCTTTTTTCAACAAAATTGTATTTCATGGTTTGCTTTGTCAACAATCACAGCACAGATGTCCACTTTGTCAACAAACACAATCACCTCAAAAATTATTCAATGATACCTTGAGGTATTTTTTTTCCAACAACCGTGGTACCCACAGGCACCGCGTGAGGAGAACCAGGGCTTGCGTCCACGAGCTGCATGCGTTGGACCGAACCGGTCGGCTATGACCGGCCGGGTAGAGGAGGAGGCGGCGCCTCAGGCACCGTCGGGTGAGCCGAACAGGACCGTCCCATGCACGCGGGCCAGGTTGGCGGGTGGGCAGGGACTCACTAGGCCAGGCCGACCCCCATCTGGGTCGGACTCGCCGAACAGGGTCGGGCCGACCGCCAGCCCACTAGGCTGGACATGTCGGGCCCCTCTTCGCTTAAATGTGAATATCTCCTAGACCGCACGTCTGATAGATGCTCTGTCTACGGAACTGGGACCCTCACGAAGAGGCGGTACATTTGGGATAATCTAAGTGAGTTTTGGACAAATTTGGAAAATGCCCAGATTTGGATCGCGCGTAAATCTAACCAGGCCTTTGGAACGGAAATGCCAATAACTCTCAGACCGGGTGTCTGATTGACGCACCGTCTGTCGCGATGGGTTCCTTTTGATGAGACGGAACTACGGGATACATCAAATCAAGACATTGTGATAGTTTATGTATCGAAACTTGGCTCGAGGATCAGACCCTCTCGGAATCGAGCGTGTTGTGTGCGGGAACCCTAGGGCTGGCTGCGACGATACTCTACTAGGATCCTCTGTGGGTTCGACAGTGATGAATTCTGTACTGTAATCCTCTATGGGTTCGACAGTGATGAATACTATTCTATAATCCTCTGTGGGTTTGACAGTGATTACTACTGTATCGGTATCCTCTGTGGGTCTGACAGTTCTGACTTCTGTTCCTAGATCCTATGTGGGTCTGACAGAATAGTTCGTCATGTATCCTATGTGGGTCCAACAGCTTTGCTGGTCCTTTATCTTGTGTGGGTCTGACAGCTTAGATGAGACAGAATAGATGGTCTTGTATCCTGTGTGGGTACGACAGCTTAGCTGCTCCTGTATCCTGTGTGGGTCCAACAGCTTAGATGAGACATAATAGATGGTCTTATATCCTGTGTGGGTCCGATAGCTTAGTCGGTCCTATATCCTGTGTGGTTCTGGCAGCTTAGATGAATTAGTGACTATATCTATTCATCGATATCTCTCTACGAAAGATGTATACTTGTGTGAGCTGAGTCTTGTCTTTCATTAATTATCGTCGTGGTTTTGTACTTTACTATCATCGTGGACTGGGATATGATTGGGCTCGAGAGTTAGATCAAAACTATGATTGGTAACTTAGGTATATGCATGGGCATATACCTAAGTAAGGTTGGTTGATACTTCGTGTTTTTATCTTTCTTCTATGGTTTATCCTTAGTGGATTCTGGGATACCTTCGGGGGTCTTGGGGTCCATTAATGAGTATTTTTATACTCACCCCTGCACGGGCTTCACCCACACCTTGTTTTGTTCTGTGCGGACGACAGACAGCAGTGATCGAGGTTGAGGGGGACGGACCGGTGGCTGCTCAGAGCTGGACTAGATGGGACATACCTTAGGGATGATTTTTTCATGTTCTGTACCTACCCATCAGGTAGGATTCCTAGGTGGATAATACTTGAGCTATTTTCCCTTTTTACTTGTACTTGTTTCTTGTTGTTCAGTTGGGTTTGTATACTATCCCATTTACATTCAGCGCTACCTTTTTATTCAGTTTTACTTAGTGTTTTTCTTCCAGTTGTGTACTATGATTGTGTGTGATTTCTTTTTATAGATTCAATTCCTTCCTAGATTAGGGATCTACGCCTTTGGTTCTAGATGTCAACCCCTGGCCTATGGAAGGAGGGATTGGGGTAGTCACGACACGGCTCCCGAGGACGGGTCGTGAAAAATTGGTATCAGAGTAGTCTGTTCTACCGCAGAATATAGGACTCTGATCTGTCTTATCTTGAAGCAATAGTGTTAAGAGTATTGAGTGTGGTTTTCAGTCTAGGGAGTTCAGTGTTGGTTCGGTGGCCTGCGTATCCATAAACCAGGACCCTAACCTCTGATTTCCGACTCAGTGCAAGAAAACACTGATTGCATGTGTGTTTCAAGAGTTTCCTTTGTGTTCTCATTGAGTCAGCTCACCAGGTATAACTTATTGATATTGGCGCACCATGTTCCTTATCAGGATTCCGCTACGAAGACAGCCAGATAGCGTTCCTGAGAGAGTACACATGACGGCCAACTGAGCGACGAGGCTCCGGTGCAGGGACGTCTTACTATGTTGGCAAATTCTGGTGGTGTACCAGAAGCACCACCACCTGTTGGGCAGAAGATTCCACAAAACTCATTGGAGGATGGTGCACGTTGACTGAGCATGTTGCATGAGTTCCAGTGGTAGAGGCCTCTGAAGTTCCGAGGCGAGCCCGACCCACAGGCGGCTGGGGACTGGCTTGAGGAGGTGGCTGAGAGTTTTCTAGAGCTTATGTAGTTTCAGCAGGACGACATGTTGGTAGTTGAGTATTCATCAAAGCGTACCGACCATTACTGGTACTCGATGAATTCGATATGATCAGTGCTTTAGAGAACGGACCACTGAGCGAGGAGTGTTTTAGGTCATCTAAGCCATCACTTTTTCCTCTATGCATTCCTACTTATGTTAGGGTGCTAGAGAGAACCATTGAGGTTGAATTTTTATTGGCTGAGCGGATACAACCTTTGAATGTTAGCTGTTGGAAAGCATGAAACTGGCCCTAGTCTCAGAGACTTGGGCATGTGAGACGTTTCGTGAAGAGGAAGTGTAAATTACAGATGAATCTGCAGGGCAGCAGACGTGGAAGTAGAGCTAGGAGAGAAACATGAGGTTCTGAATATTTTGACATGTTACAACCACCCGTCGTTGTAGTCCCCGATAGGCTCAGGGAGCTAGAGGGGAGGGGAAGAGAGTAGCTGCATGCGGTCAAGGAGTGTGACCTAAGGGCTCTAGGAATGATTTGAGATACGGTCTGTGTCTACTACTAGATTTCGTATAAAAAGACATAGGTACCAATCATTCATTTCTTCCACGAATCTTGTCCCAGACCTAGAGTTTCTGGTTAAACTGTTTACTTGACCCTCACGTCAAGAGATACCTTTGGGAGGAGACTTGATAATCACACATACGCTGACAGTGTGATCTGACCCTTGAGGGGAGAATTTCTGTTGGAACCTCTTGGTGGCAGTGTCGAGGACTTATGACGTTAGTTTGGGTATAGACTAGGCAACCATAGTTCATACACATATTGACTGTATTAGGAAAAAAGGTTGTGGTTTATCTACAATGATGGGATGAGGTTTTACCTAGTCTGATAAAATGAAAACCTAGTCATAACAGGATGGAATCAATCATAAGAGGGTGCAGTAGATCACTCATTAGTCGGTCGGACTTACCTTTGTGCCAGAATTCTCCAGAGCTGCAGCACCACTTTCAGCGTTGACGAAGAAGGGGCCACCCTTCTCGTGGTCAGAGAGATGTTAGAAGAGCTTTCAGGAGTTGAGGAAAAGGTTGAATAGTGCGGCCATCTTGAGGCTACCAGAGGAGGGCGTTGGGTACGTAGTTTACTGCAATGCATCAGGGACTGGACACAGGTGTGTCCTGATGAAGGAGCAAGCAGTGATCGCGTGTGGTTCTCGGCAGTTGAGACAACACGAGCAGAACTACGCTACCCATTACCTGGAGTTAGCAGTAGTGGTATTCGCCTTGAAGATGTGGTGGCACTATCTTATGGGTGAACGCTTTAGAGTTTACTCTGACCACCATAGTCTCTGGAACATCTTCTCATAGAAGGACCTGAACCTGAGACAATGGTGATGGCTCGAGTTCCTCCAGGACTATGACTTTGAGATAGTCTATACTCTTGGGAAGGGAATGTTGTAGCAGATACTCTCAGTAGGAGATCAGACATTCAGTTTCTAGGAGAGGTGACAGAGCAGTTGGACACTTTGTAGATATCCTTTGTGGATAGATATGGAGCAGCCTTTATGCAATCTCTCATAGTCACTCCTCCACTTCTTCAGCGAGTCAGGGAGGCACAGCGTGGGGATGTTGACTGTGAGACGAGATGTGCTCAGATATCCTCAGGGTAGGCACCTTATGGATTTTATGAAGGTGGGGAGCACATCATTCTCTTCAGAGGACGGACCATGGTACTAGATTCACTTCAGGAGGAAGTGTTGAGGGAGTTCCACACATCTTATCTAGCGGTACATCCAGGAGTAGCGAAGATGTATCGGGACATCCAACAATAGCACCGGTGGCCAGGTATGAAGAAGGCAGTATCAGAGTTTCTCTCACAATGCCTCACTTCGTAGCAAGTGAAGGCGGAGCACCAGGTTTCAGAAGGCTTGGTTCATCCCTTAGAGGTCCCATAGTGGAAGTGGGATGGTATATCCATGGATTTCATGATGGGACATCCATGTACATCCATAGGACACGACTCCATCTGGGTGATTGCTGACCAACTCACCAAGTCGGCCCACTTCCTACCGATCAGAGATCAGGGCTCAGTAGAGAGCTTGGGACGCCTCTATGTACAAGAGATCATACGGCTTCATGGTGTACCATCGATGATCGTCTCTGATCGAGATGCTCATTTCACTTCCTGGATATGGAAGGGGTTACGGGAGGATTTTGGGATGTAGCTTCACTTGAGCACCGCCTTCCATCCCCAGACGGATGGTCAGACAGAGAGGACCATTCAAACTCTCAAGGACATACTCTGTGCATGCATCCTCGACTTTGGTCGTATCTGGGTGGATCACTTACCCTTGGTGGAGTTTTCGTATAACAACAACTACCACTCCACCATCAGGATAGCACCTTTTGAGGGACTTTATGGCCAACCTTGCAGATCACCTCTGTGTTGGACTAACCCAGGGGAGTTAGCACATGTAGGACCGGAGATGGTGCAGTATATGACGAAAAAGGTGTAGATCATCTAGGAGCGGATGAATACTACACAGAGCAGGCAGAAGTCCTATGCTGATAGGAGACGGAGACCACTGGGGTTCGACGATGGTGGCCACGTCTTTGTACGGGTCTCACCTCGATGAGGTCTATAGAGATTTGGCTGAGGCGGTAAGTTATCTTCGTGATTCATCGGATATTTCTATGTCATCAGCATGGTAGGAAAGGTGGTGTACCGCTTGGCCCTTCCACCTCAGTTGCACCAGGTGCACGACATCTTCCACGTATCTAAGTTGAGGAGATACGTGCACGACCCATCCCACATCATCGATCTTAGGGAGATGGATATCGATAATAGGGCGACATTCACAGAGGTTCTACTGGAGATTGAGGATCAATAAGAGTGGGTCTTATGTGGACAGTCGATTCCTCTGGTGCGCATTCAATGGAAGCATGGCAACCTCCATGTGAGCACATGGGAGCGGAAGGCTCTGATGCATGCTCGAAACCCCCCATTTGTTTCCATAGTGTGTGTTGTTGCTTACGGGGATGTAAATCACTGAGGTGGGGAGAATGTAAAGACCCGGAAATCCCGTGGAATTTTTTTTAAATACATGTGAATTTTATGAGTCCGTAGTTTCTGAAGGCACTTGATTCTAAGGCCCGATGTTCCTAGAATAAATTTCTGATGTTTTTCTCGGGTACATTCAGTAAACGTACATGCGGGATTTTATATCTTTGAACCAGTGCTCAGAATTAAAATCGGAGGGCACTATTGAACTCGCAGCGCCAGTATTCTCTTAAGTAGACCTTTACCACAGTTTTGTTTCAATGTGAATGGAAGTTAATTATTGGGGTTTCTAAATAAAAATTAAATAAAAAATTTTGTGACATATTTTTATTTGAAAGGTAGTTAAATCCTCCAAAGGGAGGTTGGAGGTGGGACCCACGACACCCTAACCTCCATTGGGAGGATGTAACAAGGTGGGGCCCACTCTAGCATGAACCCCCTATAACCCCCAAGTAACTCTCTTTTAATTGAGGAGAGCCTCTTAAACTTCCAACTCCCCCCTTTAACTCTCTTAACCCTTGGAACTCTGCTCATTTTTTTCACCATTCACCTTTTCTCATTAAATTGCAACCCCCCATTAATTAATTAATTGAGCACCCAAAATTAATTCATTAATTTGTATAGATTATAATTCTTTTGAATTCCATTTGGAATTCTAGGAATGAATAAAATAATAAAGAGGCTATTATTTTATTTTGGGGTTGACACATAATAGCTTTGGGAGAACTCTTGGAAAAATGACTTCTTCAAACGAAGAATGCTCCTCATCTCCAAAGAACATGAAGCATCATCTTCTTCCTTCTTCAACCTGATCAAGGAAGGGAAGCACCGCCACCCATGAAGTACACCAAGGGAGTCGTCTCGACTCGTCTTCACTGAGCTCTACCACCACTGACGTTGTCGGAATGACATCTGTCTTCCACGATGTCTGTATTCCGTGACTCTTCAACGTGCAATGACAAATATGAGGTAGGGGGATTTACCTTTCTTGGGATTGAAGTTCTCGATTCTTCTTTATAAACGACGAAAACGGACCAGCCAACGAACAGGCTAAGCCATGGTTCGATCGTTCTTATGGGTAAGGGAAGAATTTCATGCGGGGTTTAGATTTGGGATGGATCGGTCTTGATGATGATCTTTATTGAGCCTTGTTATGATCTGCTAACGCGGATGGTGCAGGACAATCCAAAAATGGCCCGATTCCTTCCGTTGATCTTGTGATGTTCTTCATCTTGTTGCATTCTTCATGGGCGATGAGCCAAATTGGCAGCGATGGATTCCGGAGGTTCCAACGCTGAGGTCGGCATCCCGAGAGGACCCCCGGCACAGACGGATCCAAAATCCGACCATCGGAGCGAATCTGGTGGTCCAAAGAATATGGGTCGTCGGGCTACAGTGCTGGCGACCAAAGGCGGCGGCGGCCGTGTGCCGGCTGCGTGGAGGGACCGGCAGCCGCTCGGCCAGCCCGGTCAATGGGACAACCGGACAGCCGATCCGGGCAGCTCGCTGGAGGAACACGGTGCACAAGGCGCCGTGTGGAGGAGGATGGGCCCGTGTCTGTGGGTCGCTCAGTTGGGCGAACCGGCCGGACGCATGCCAGCCGGGCTGGAGAACCCCGGCGCCCGCAGGCGCCAAGTGAGGAGAACTGCGGCCCGCATCAGGGGGCCGCGTATGCTGAACTGAACCGGCCGGCTACGGTCGGCTGGGCAAAGGAGGAGGCAGCGCTGTGGGCGCTGCTAGGCCAGCCGAACCAAACCGGCCCACACGCATGAGCTGGGTCCATGGGTGGGCCACGCCCACCGGGTCGGGCCGACCCCCAGCCGGGTCGGACCCGCCGAGCTAGGTCGGGCCAACCACCAGCCCACTGGGCTTGACGGGTCGGGCCTGTCTTCGCTTAAATATGTATATCTCATAGAATGCACATTTGATTGACACGCTGTCTACGGCACTGGGACCCTCACGACGAGGCAGTCCTTTTGGGATACTCTAAGTGAGTTTTGGACATATTTGGAAAATGGTCTGTTTGGATCGAGTGTAAATCCAACCAGGCCCCTGTAATGAAAATGCCAATAACTCTCAGACCGGGCGTCCGATTGACGCTCTCTCTGTCATGCTCGGTTCCTTTTGATGAGACGGAACTATGAAATACATAAACATAGTACTTTATGATAGTTGACATATCAGAACTTGACTCGAGGAGTGGACCCTCCCGGAATCGAGCGTGTTGTGTGCAGGAACCCTAGGGCAGGCTGTGATGATACTGTACCACGATCCTCTGTGGGTTCGACAGAGATGACTTCTATACCGGAATCCTCTGTGGTTTTGATGGTGATAAATATTGAACTGGAATCCTCTGTGGGTTCGACAGTGATGACTACTGTACCGGGATCCTCTGTGGGTATGGCAATTCTGACTTCTGTTCCGGGATCCTGTGTGGGTCCGATAGAATAGATGGTCATGTATCCTGTGTTTGTCTAACTGCTTAGCTGGTCCTGTATCCTGTGTGGGTCCAACAGCCTAGCTAGTCTTGTATCCTATATGGGTCTGACATCTTAGATGAGACAGAATAGCTGGTCCCGTATCATGTGTGGGTCTGACAGCTTAGCTGGTCTTGTATCCTGTGTGGGTCCGACAACATAGATGAATCAGTGACTACATCTGATCATCTCTATCTCTCTACGAAAGATGTATACCTGTGTGAGCTGAGTCTTTTCTTTCAACCATTATCGTCATGGTTTTTGACTTTACTTCCTTTGTGAACCGGGTTGTGCTTGGTCTTGAGAGTTGGAGCTAAATTGTGATTGGTAACTTAGGTATATGTATGGTCATATACCTATGTAAGGTCGGTTGATACTTCGTGTTTGTATCTTTCTTATGTGGTTTATCCTTAGTGGATTATGGGAGACCTTCAGGGGTCTCAGGGTCCCCTACTGAGTATTGTTATACTCACCCCGTCACGGGCATCACCCGCTCCTTGTTTTGTTCTGTGCAGATGATGGACAGTAGTGAACGAGGTTGAGGGTGACGAATGGGTGGCTGCTCAGAGCTGGACTGGATGGGACATAACTCAGGGATGAGTTGTTTGAGTTCTGTGCCTACCCTTCAGGTAGGATTCCCTGGTGGATGATCCAGGATCTCTTTTACATTATTACTTGTACTTTTTCTTGTTGTTCAGTTGGCTTTGTATACTGGACCATTTACTTTCAGCACTACATTTGTATTTAGTTTTACTTAGTGTTTTTCTTCCAGTTGTGTACTCTGATTGTCTGTGATTTATTTTTATAAAGGCAACTCCTTCCCAGCTTAGGGATTTACACCTTTGGTTCTCGTCACCAGCCCATGGCGTATAGAAGGTGGGCTTGGGGTAGTCACGGCACGGGTCCTGAGGATGGGTCGTGACAATACTTATCATCACATTGATAAATGACAATAGGTTGGTTTGAAATATCAAACGTAACATCCCTTCCTCAATATTTAATAAGGGGTATATGTAGATAAATCTAATCCATTCCTAATATGAAGTCAAAATAAACCAAATGGAGAATGAAAATATTTTCAGGAAGCACATTCCCAGCAACATCAACTAGAGAAGAATCGTAGACTTTAGATGAGATCAATATACCTTTAGGGGTTTCTAATGAAAATTATACATCAAATAATTTGTGTGGAATATAGATACCCAAAGAAAATTTTTTAGATATAAATTAATGGTTAGATCTAGATTCAAATAATAAATTAGTAGTTTAGAGTGGATGGTAAGTGCAGCATTCAACATTTCATTATCATACCCTTCATCTGAAATAGTGATTGCATGAGATTTCCCTTTGACCCTTGGAATGAGAGGTTTCTGATGTTGACCATCTTCATTAAACCTTAGTTTTGGGCATTGGTTTTCATAATTCCCATTCTCTTTAATCGTTAATCCCTAAAGTGTGGGTGGTTGATTCTATACAACTTTCTCCCTATTTTAATTGTTATATAACATTTTCCAATGACTTTGATAATAATGTGTATGATGTACTTCCTTTCCACACATAAAACATTTATTAGTTCCCTTAAGATAATTTCCACCATTAATCTTCCCACATGTAGATCATAATGGAAAATTTATATTCTTCTCTCCATGGTTTTTACATTTTCTTTTGAACTCTGCCTTCCATTTCTTATCAAACCCATGAGATTTATAAATAACTCCAACCACTATTTACACCATTATTTCTCAAATAAAAATCTATTCATATCTAGTAAAGTATATTATGGATAACTCTCTTTGGATACTTGGTTCCAAGCTACTAAAGAATCGATCAGACTTATATTCAGCTTGGATGATAATACCATAAGCGTCCCATGTAAGTCTTGAAAAATTATCTTTATATGTACCAAAAGATTAATCGTCCCTTTTTTACTCAAGAAACTCCACCTTTTTGTATGAATAATACGAGGAAAGTAATTATTAAAAAATAATTTCTAAAACTCATTCTAATCCATGGAGTCAATTTCATCTTGAAGCTTCATATTCTTGATTACATTCCACCACTAGTCCACTTTACTTTCAAAATGATAAACAAATAGAATGACTTTTATCATGTTTCAAAAATTGGATAATGGAAGATATCTTTTTAGTGGTACTGTAGCATCCCCAAATGATAAAGGGTTAAATGACTAAATGATATGACTCATGTCAACAATGTGCACCTTCCTTTTCCAGAGCCTGTCTGATTAAAACTCCACAGTTAAGCGTTCTTGGCTTGGAGTAGTGGTCAGGATGGGTGACCTTATGGAAAGTCTCCCAGGGTGTGTGTGAGTGAGGACAAAGCACACTAGAAAGGACAAGTGTTTGCTTGTGGGGACTGTGATTAGTCAGACGACCCATTCAGGCATGTGGGTGGACCTTAGGGTGGGCCCCACGTGTCTGTGGGGCAACTGGTGGTACCTGGTGGGCCAGGACCCGACGACCATGTTATGGCGGGGTGGCTGTGTTTTCACTTGGGCCTAGTTGTCACATTTGGTATCAGAGGAGGAACCCAGCATTAAGTGCGCGGTTCACTGCCTGGGTTGAAATGTAGGGCCCACAATGAGGATGTTGTGCTCTAAAGGGGGGGTTATTGTACCATCCCCAAATGATAAAGGGTTAAATGACTAAATGATATGACTCATGTCAACATGGTGCACCTTCCTTTTCGGGAGCCTGTCTGATTAAAACTCCACAGTAAAGTGTGTTTGGCTTGGAGTAGTGGTCAGGATGGGTGACCTTCTGGGAAGTCTCCCAGGGTGTGTGTGAGTGAGGAAAAATAACACTATAAAGGACAAGTATTGGCTTGTGGGGACTTTCATTAGTCAGATGACCCATTCAGGTATGTGGGTGGACCCTACGGTGGGCCCCACGTGTCTGCGGGCCAACTGGTGGTACCTGGTGGGCCAGGACTCGACCGCCATGTTATGGAGGGGTGGTTGTGTTGTCACTGGGGCCCAGTTGTCACATTTGGTATCAGAGGAGGAACCCAGCCTTACGTGCGCGGTGCACTGCCTGGGTTGAGATGTAGGGCCCACAATGAGGACATTGTGCTCTAAAGGGGGGTTGATTGTAACATCCCCAAATGATAAAGGTTTAAATGACTAACTAATATGACTCATGTCAACAAGGTGCACCTTCCTTTTCGAGAGCCTGTCTGCGGGCCAACTGGTGGTACCTGGTGGGCCAAGACTCGACCGCCATGTTATGGCGGGGTGGTTGTGTTGTCATTGGTGCCCAGTTGTCACATTTGGTATCAGAGGAGGAACCCAGCCTTACGTGCATGGTGCACTGCCTGGGTTGAGATGTAGGGCCCACATAAAGGGGGGTGATTGTAACATCCCAAAATGATAAAGGGTTAAATGACTCACTAATATGACTCATGTCAACAAGGTGCACCTTCCTTTTCAAGAGCCTATCTGATTAAAACTCCACAGTTAAGCGTGCTTGGCTTGGAGTAGTGGTCAGGATGGGTGACATTCTGGGAAGTCTCCCAGGGTGTGTGTGAGTGAGGACAAAGCACACTAGAAAGGACAAGTGTTGGCTTGTGGGGACTATCATTAGTTAGATGACCCATTCAGGCATGTGGGTGGACCCTATGGTGGGACCCACGTGTCTACGGGGAAACTGGTGGTGCCTGGTGGGCTAGGAACCGACGGCCATGTTATGGCGGGGTGGTTGTGTTGTCATTGGGGCCCAGTTGTCACATTTGGTATCAAAGGAGGAACCCAGCCTTAAGTGCGTTGTGCACTGCCTAGGTTGAGATGTAGGGCCCACAACAAGGAAGTTGTGCTATAAAGGGGGGGTGATTGTAAATCCTCAAATGATAAAGGGTTAAATGACTAAATGATATGACTCATGTCAACAAGGTGCACCTTCCTTTTTGGGAGCCTGTCTGATTAAAACTCCACAGTTAAGCATCCTTGGCTTGGAGTAGTGGTCAGGATTGGTGACCTTCTGGGAAGTCTCTCAGGGTGTGTGTGAGTGAGGACAAAGCACACTGTAAAAGACAAGTATTGGCTTGTGGGGGATGTCATTTGTCAGATGACCCATTCAGGTATGTGGGTGGACCCTAGGGTGGGCCCCACCTATCTGCGGGCCAACTGGTGGTACCTGGTGGGCCAGGACTCGACGACCATGTTATGGCGGGGTGGATGTGTTGTCACTGGGGCCCAGTTGTCACAGGTACTGATCCATTTTTCAGGAACTAGTAGATCATAACAACCATTGAAATAAGGTGGGTGTTTCATCATGAAGGATTAAACAGAATTATGTTACCTCATTTTTTTTCATTTGGAAGTCGATCATGATTTATAACTTAGGAAAGTTGTGTGATCATAGCCACAACTTCTGGGAAGTCTCCTAGGGTGTGTGTGAGTGAGGAAAAATCACACTAGAAAAGACAAGTATTGGCTTGTGGGGACTGTCATTAGTCATATGACCCATTCAGGTATGTGGGTGGTCCCTAGGGTGGGCCCCACGTGTCTGCGGGCCAACTGGTGGTACCTGGTGGGCCAGGACTCGGCGTCCATGTTATGGTGGGGTGGTTGTGTTTTCACTGGGGCCCTGTTGTCACAGGTACTGATCCATTTTTTAGGAACTAGTAGATCATAAGAACCATTGAAATAAGGTGGGTGTTTCATCATGAAGGATTAAACAGAATTATGTTACCTCATTTTTTTCATTTGGAAGTCGATCATGATTTATAACTTAGGAAAGTTGTGTGATCATAGCCACAATATTTTTCATTCCCACTACCATGACATTTGGATTCTCAGGAGGATAATCATTTCACTTCCCATCGCATTTAGTATTAACGTGTTTCCTCTGGGTTCCACAAATTTAGTAAAACACAAAATCATAGAGTAAGAAATAATAATCGTAGTGAGAAACTACATAATAATGGAAATCTGTTAAAGGATTTCTATGTTATGACACCTTATTTAATCTATAAAACCATAGGTTTATCCTATGTTATTCACAAAAAAAATATCTATTAAAATCCAACAAGAAGGTTCATATAGATTTGGTGAATTTTCAATGCATATCTCATAAGAGTGCCAAACTAGGTGTGCAGTAAGACTCATTGTCATGCACCTGTACCCAATCGAGTCTAGCTTAAAAAATTGTTTTTAGAGTTGTTTCCCCTAGGCACATCTGTGATAAAGGCACATAACCTTATAGTATCCATACATAGATGTATTACTAGGAAACCACTCCCTCTATCATTTACCAAAATTCTAGAACATTATCCCAAACATTGAATAATCCATAGAATTTTAATTAGACATGTCCTTAGGGATCTTAAAATGGTTTTATCATCCTAGTTTCAAAATTTTAACTAAACATACTTTCTGATACCAAATATTGTGACCTGAGATTAACATACATTGAAATTACATCATTTCTTCAGAATATTTACTATATTACACAAACACAAACTCAAAAAATGTATTGGTTTAGTTCCTTTGGAAACATGTAAACATAAACCCTATTCCATAAGTGAACTAAATTATCTCCCACTTGGTTATACGTGACTATTACCCTTTTTAAACATGTCATACAGAATAAATATCTTCCAATATTATGAATGGAAACATAAGAAAGGTTTTTCTCAGATTCCTAGTAAGGGTAAGCAGGGGAGATACATAAGTATAATCATGAACATAAGGGTATGAGAACATAATCTTAACATTATAAGATCATACCCTACATATCAAAGATTATAATAATTATTCATGGTATAAATATTTATGGTTAATATAGAATTAATCATAAATAAATAAAATAAAATGATCTATGAGATCACAATATTGGCACAAGAAATAATTTATTTTATACATATAAACATATAAAATTATTTCCATAGTAGTTAAGGATCACTGCCAAGGCTATCTTAGTGGAATGGGTTAACTCCCCAAGACATCTTAGTAGTCATGTTTCACTACCAAGATAATTTTAGCAAATAAATTCATTTACTAAATCGGGTTCACCCCCGATTTCTTCCATGTTTATCTCAAGAGATATAAATATTTACCCAATTCATTAGATTTCGATTTAGTTCCCTCCTTCCACATAATGAAATCATGCTTATTTGTTCCAAAAGATCAAAAGAATTAATCATATCATAACCCATGAATTGAAATGTGAATCATAAAAAATTCCTAATATCATAACTAGGGGAAAATAGATAGGTTTATTAATTATTTCATCAAGGCATAACTTGTGAAAAGAAGCGAGTTTCATAAGCATTTTATCATTGTATAACCCATGGAAGATAAATGGGTTTCATAAAAATCATTCCATTAAAACATAAACCATTAAGAGAAATAATATGAATAGTATTCTTGGTCATATCCCCATTAATTAATAGGAAACACCAAATAATTTCATCTTAGATGAAAAATAATTTTTAAAGGTCTTCTAATAATATTTCTTAAGGAAAATATCATTTCTACTTTGAAAAATTATTTTTAAAACCTAAAACATTCTAAAAATACTTTTATTTGAAAATAAATTTTAAAATATATAAAGGAAACTTTGAAGAAGTTATTGGTCATGGTGGTGGGTAATTCCATCCATTACGAAGACAATAAATCAAATATTCCCTTTATATTGTCAGTATATGTCAAAATATCCTTGATCAAGAAAAAACAATAAGATTCCTTTCAAAATTGTTTTATAAAAAGGTGGAAATAGGTAAAAATATATTTTTTTAATAATAGGTTAATATTATATTATTTTTTAAAACATTTTTAGAATACATAGTTTTGGGAGAAAACAAATTTCCAACCGAAGAGAGAAATAAAGTTTGATTTTCATAAAAAACATCTTATTAAATATATTAAGAACCATAGAGTGGAAAAGTGGTTTCATTACATGAAAACATAATAAATTACAAAATTATAAGAAACATATTAGGTTTTCTTGAGATATAGATCATAATATTTCATCAATGAAAGAATAATCACACACAATCCCAATCAACGAAGAGATTATATCTATAAACTCTTACCACTTTGATAACTTTGAATCACAATCCCCATTATAGTATAAAATTACATAAATATCACTATGTATTTAAAATAAATATATTCATGAAATAACATGTCAAATTTTTATTATATACACCTCTTAAAATAATATAGGTGTATAATATAACATTCATCTCAAAGAAAGAAAGTTGAGAAAAAAATTACCCTTTTGTAAATTTGAAACATTAAACCCATGAAAGATAGACACTAAAATGGATGTGTAAATTGGAAAAAATTTAATTATAAGATTCATAAATTACATTCATGGTCATTATGTACACATCATATAATAAAGAGGTTGTGAATGTAGCTTGTGTCTCACAAAAGTAAAAAGTGATATGTAAATCCTTTTCCTTAAGTCTTGACACTCATTGTACTCATTAAAACCTCCTAGATAATAAATATAATATTATTAAACATCTATCAAAAATTATTTTTATATATATAGTACCATATATTATTTACATGTGAATTTATATTACCTTTTCATTAATAATTACATGTTAATGTTATTTTTTGGGTAATAACCACTTTGTTTTTTATACATATTTTGACTTGTTATTTGTGGCCCTATAAATTACATCATGATTTAATTATATAGTGATTGATAACTACGACATAAATATCATATATTTTCAGTATATATGTTTTGTCATTAAAATATAAAACATATAAGTAGGAAATGAAATACATAGTTCATGGAGATGGTAGGTCATACGTACGCATGAATGTTGTCTTCATTTTCATATCGGATTAAAAGAAATGAAATTATATGATATATTACCATTATAGAATAATTTTAATTTCATATATATCACATGTGTTTATTAAAACCATCTTTAATATATTCCAGATAAATCATAAACAAATCACATCGTTTCATGAGGTGGTAGTTCGTCATACACATGAACAAAATTATAATATTCCCAACCAATGGAAAGAATGAACATATATGTGATATAACAATTACATAATAAAAATAACATATTAAAAATTATAAATATAATTTATAAACTATAAATATATCATTATTATCAACATTTAAATGATTTAATGGAAGAACAAACAACACTGGTTCACATTGTGGTAGTCTTCCTTACACACAAACAATGATCATGTATCCCATTTGATGGAAGTGTGTGAATTTTTAGGTATTAGAATCAAAATAATAACATATAATTATATCTAAAATACTTATGTTATTATATAATCGTGATATAAAAGTAATTAAAGGGGTTTTAGGAAGAAATAAAATACAAAACATTATGTCATGATTGTTACCTCTTCTTTGGGAATCTCCTTTTGGTTTGAACCAAAGGAATCCATTGGTTGGGTTTATACCAAAATTTAAGCTTATTGGATTAGGTAGGTAATTTTTTATGATATTTTTACATTTATTAGAAAGTCCAATGCTCTTGAGAGGTGTGAAGAGAGGGGGATAAGGGTGACTTTTTATAAAGTATGTGAGTGGAAAAGTTGTAAATATTTGAAACAGAGAATTCCACCAATGTTTTTCATGTGGAAAAAGTTTATAAAATGTTACAAATTAGATAATTAAAAATTTTATGATTTATATAGGGTAAACTAATTGGGTTTTTACATGTTTAGGGTCATTTTTGAACCATATTTTCTATGTTAACCACTTTGTAACCTTATTTTAACATTAATCACTTTAAATAATTTTTTATTTGTTTCACTAATCACTTTGGTCAAAAATTAATTTGACATTATGATAAATTATATATTATGATTATTCCAAATATTTTATCCATTTTTTCAAATTCTAATCACATAAGTGGTATAAATTATTTAAAATTAATCTTGTAGTCATGTCTTGAATGAGGGTTTTTTAAGAAAAAATGTTCAAAATTTGAAATGTTTTTATATCCAATATCAATGTGAAATTGATTATAATTACCTAAATTAGAATAATATACCTTTAATACACATAAATATTATTTAAAATATAATTTATCACTATATTAAATTTAAATGAAAAAGTAGTTTTCAATTAAAATTTGGAATTGTTCACAATTGGTCAAAAAATGAAATATTTTAGAACAATACAAAAAATTAACCCTAATATAATTTTAACATTATGAATTCAAGAAAAGATTGTTTTATAAAATTAAATTTATTAAAATTTTAAAAATTAATTTTATCATTATTCACAGAAGTATATAATAAGCACTATTTTTAGAAAACAATATTTTCAAACATATAATGAAATTACCAAAAAAATATTTGTTTTATTATAAATATGATTACATTATGTAAAAAAATTATAAATAATATTTAAAAAATATTTATTAATATTCATTTTTTAATTCTATTGGCTAGGTTATAACAGTCACATTTAGATAATTATAATAATAAAATAATGATTCGTAGAAACCCAATGTTGTTTGTAACATAAGCTAAGTCGGTGTTACATGTAGAAAAAGATTAAAATTGTGTAGTGTATAATGAAATCATAAAATTCTATACATTTCAATTCAAGACATTAAATAATTTTAATTTATTCAAAAAAGGTTCATAAAATCTTGGGGTGTCAATTGAATTTTCCATTGAAATATCTAAAAATATCAGTCAAGTGTTATTATTTAAATATTCGAAACACTCAAGACTATTTCCTTCCACATGTTATTTTAATATCATGATCTCAAAATATTCAAAAATTAAAAACTGTAAGTTTATGAAATATATTTATATATGCATGTAATAATGCACCATTTCCACATGGTGCATAAAACTGTAATATGGAGTTCTTGTCGGTCAAATATTCTCCCTCAAATGGATTATTATTAAATCTTATATTGAATCCACATTAATTTAATGTGATAATGATCTTTAAATCATAAATAATATATGAATATAATAATTTAATTTTACGAACCAAAATAATTCTAAAGTTCTCGTCAAACCTATCATCTAATTCTGATGATGTTAGTTGAAACTTATGAGGTTTTTTTAGACCCTACGGTGATGTTTATCAACCTTATGAGTTCTTTTCCCAATCATAATATGGTTATTTTCTAAACATTATTAGGATATTTGTTGCTTGTCTCAACCTTACAAGAACATTTCCCAACCTCGCACTTGACAGTAACAACCTTATGATTATCTATCCTCACCTTATATAGATGGTTTTTTCAACCTTATGAGTGTTTATAACAACCATATAAATGTGGTTCTATAAATATTAAATGTTATAGATAGAGATATATTTTCCACCATCACAATATCACATTCATACTTTCTCCAACCATATGATAGCCAATTATACTGATCCAACAGAATTATCCAACACCTAAAATAAATTTAAAAATATAAACATCATCCAAATAATCTTCATTAAATGGGTGATATATATACTTTATTTAACAAATTCCTTATCAATCATGAAAACCAATTACAACACCACCATTATCTAATAACATCTAACCTTTTTCAAAACTATCATAGATATAACTTTCATCATCATTACTTTCCATAAACATGAAACATAGTTTATCAATAATCATATTTAAATTTCTTATTATTTTTGAATCTATATAAGATATATTTCAAATATGTGGCATGAAGAATAATTTTACATAAAACATGGAGGTGCCTCCATCAACTCCACATAGATTCTCAATACATATTGATACCATCTTCAATCATCAAAACATCTCACCTTATTGATAAAAAGTACAATTCAATCTAATTGTCAAAAAAATATCCCACATTGTGTTTGTTTGCAATAACACCACACATATTTTTATGTAAATATGTGTTCTTATATTTATCCACCTTATTGATAAGAAAGAAAAGGTAAATATGGGGGGCTTCTCATATCACCTAACTAATTTTGAAACTATTTTCTTTTCCCTATTTCAGATATAAATAACAGCTTGTTCCACTTGAGAGAAGGATGATACCACGCGATTTAATTATAAAAAAGACTTTAGACAAATAAATCAATGTATATATGGGGTAACCCATTATATAAAAAATGTGTGCATAACCAATGTGAATAGTTTTTACATAAACAAAAATGAATGTGATACCAATATTAGATTTTCATTTTGGAATTTTCAAAAATAGATTTATTGATAAATCTGTTTATCTCAAACATATCTCTACAAAAACAACAAAAAGTTAAACTTCATACCATATAACTCCCTTATTTATCATAATTTCATCAACTAATACCCCACCCCCAAAATATATTTTTAAACAACAAAAAATTTAGGTTTTAAGAGTGATTATAATACCTCACTTTATAGTTTTCCAATGTTACTGAGAAATTTTAGATTAATGGATTAGGGATAAAATAACATCCTTGTCCCAACTTTTTTATTTTTAAAAGGATGAACTAAACTCTTATTATTCATGTTAGTTAGAATACTCCATGAAATATAACTTATTTTTTGTACAACACTCAATCTCTCCTAAAAATAAATAAATATTATTAAAAAATAAAAAGGAAATTAGGGAATAAAGAGTGGAATTTTTATTCCGTCAGTAATAGAAGTATGTTTGAGAAATTCCACCCTAACAGTACGTCTCATTTATTTAAATCTCAACTCATATTTCCTAATTAATAGCCTTAATAGTTTTTTTACTCATTCTCTTTATATGATTTATCCTTGTATGTGTGGTAGTCTTATTTATCTCCAATATCAAGGAAGATTTATTTCCAAGTGCTTGAATTTTATTTTTCCTTGTAGTTGTATAATTTATATATATATTTTTATTCCATGCCAAGACTTCCTACATCTCTAACATAAATTTTTTATATTTTCAAGTCACCACATGTAGATGATGTCTCATGTGACATAATATTCTCATATGATCTCTCTTTGTTTCATATGGAACTAGAACTAATTTTTTCATTCTATATTTTTTTATTTAAATATAATTAGTTAGGAAAAACTAAGTACAATATCTTATAATTCTCTCTTCGTTTAAAATTTTCATTATTTTTTCTAGTAGGAAAATATTCTTCCATTACCTTCTGATGTTTATTTCTTTTCTCACCATAGTAAAGTTATCCAAGTAAACATACAAAAAACTCCTAAATTTTTTACCCTACTTTTTTCATTTTCAACACAAATCTTAGAACATATTAAATAATTTTTGGGTGGATAAATTACATGAGTTTCTAGTAACAAATTGTTTCCTTTGAGACTTTTCTTAGGTTTTCTCAATAAAACACCCCCTTAGTTCATGCCTATTCCCTAGTAAAAAAAATTGTGTTATTAAGATTATAATCTGTATCCATACCTTCCACAGAAATAGTAAGAAAACCTAAATTTTTTATCCTTCAAATTCATAACAAATCAATCAAGAATTTTTTTATTATTGTCGTACTATTACTTGAGCCATATTTTTCTGATGGGAAATGGTATTATTAGTATATTTATCTATATTTTTTTATTTTGAAAATATTTTCTCATTTATAATCTTGGTTTAAGTATTTTCATACTTGTTTTCATGATTTTCTCTATTATAAATAATGGACTTACATAGAGATATATAATGTGCATATTTTTATCTCTTATTAGAACCTCTGAACTATCCTACAAGAGAAGATTCCCCTTTAACCTTATAAGCCTTTAAGAAGTATTCTATAATGTTGGTCAACCAATTTTTATCTCTAAGGAAAATATATTATGTCTTGAATAAATCTTATTCTTTTCTAACTAAATTCTCTTTAAGAAAAATCTCTGACTTCTCTTGCTCAGCCATCTTCATGGTGTTTGTCTTGATCCTATTAATATAGCTAGTTTATTTCTTGATCAACTCTTACTTTTCTTCAGATCCTTTTTTCTATTTGTTAGAAGCTTCCTCTTTTCATTATTACGGTATATAATATACTCAAGATAATATTCCTACTCACTATTTGTCTACCACTCTTGCGATTTCCTTTCTTCCTTATCATCACTGCTACATATGTGAAAAAGTTTATCAACATGAGAAAATAAATTGGCTTCATCATCTAATTGGTTGTATAATGATTCTGAATTATCCTTCTTAATCGGTACTATTATTTTCTTACTTCTATAATACTTCTTCATACCCTTACCATTTTTCTTATTTTGAGACTTCTCATCCTCTATCTAATTCAGTCTCTTCAACCTTATTCATTTGGTGTTCTTTATTAAAATGATCGAAGTAATTAAATTTGTTGAAACTTGATGGTTAACCCTTATTTTTAAATTTCCCTTTATTAATTTCTTAGATAAAGGGGGAAAATTGTTTAATTCCCCATCATCTTCCTAACTATCAAAATCACTTGATTCTGAAACCACTTCTTATTTTTTCAATTTCATTACTTATTTACTCATTATCTATTTGATATTTTTCTTTATTATTCAAATATTGATCCTCTATGATTTCAAAATCTATGATTAATTTAATTTATAATCCTCTATCTCATATAAGTTTGAGAAAATAGGGTCAAATCTATCTAAAATTTCCTCATAATCGTTTTTCAAATAGTGGAATCATCCAATATCTCACCAAGCCCCAGAATATTACTCACAATATCATTAACACTTTTAAATTAGTGTTTAATTTTCAAATCATAATCCAACTTTAAATATTAAAATGTACTCCTCTGGGATTTTATTTTTCCTTTACTTTTAATATACCTTCATAACTGCTTTTCAATTTATCCAAAATATCCTTATTAGTTTGGTGTCTTATACCTCCTTGTACACTTTTTCTAAAATTAACACTAAGATATTATTTATTTTCTTTTCCATCATCCTAAATAGTTATATTTTTAGAATATGTCATAGAAACTCCTTCAGAAATGGGTGCAACACTAAGAATGGTAGAATCTTTCACTTATATTCCAAGAGATAATAGTTAGTGAAATATCTTATTCTTCGAATTGTGGTAGTAATTTTTATAGAAAGTAGGAACCATTATTATTCATTTAATAATGATTATATATATATATAGAAACTTATTAGATCCTAAGAGGGGACCTAAATATTTATTTATACCACTTGTAATTACCTATACTAAATTAATCATTAGGAGGTGCCGAAACAATGGTCTAATTTTTTGAATTCTTCATTTTAAACTCAACATCTTGGACTTTTAAAGGTCTTGATACATTCAATATATTCTCATAGCCCCACATTTTGTGTTTTAGTGATAATAGAAATCACAAAACACTATATTTTTAAGGTTCATCTAGAAATACTAATTCCATACCATGATTGGTTAATCCCCCCAATTCTGGATTCTTACACTATTTTCACAAGTTGTAACCAAGGATTATCATAGTCTTATCAATACAAATTCCCATTGATTTCTGACATCCAGAGTTCCATAAGAATATTACAACCTTCTTTTACATGTGTGATCCAAATTAAAAAATATCTTCTATTATTATAGGCTCCATCTACACCACTTGATAATGATCTCCCTTCATGAATAGATTGGATCAATATAATATACCTAGGTACTCATCAATTCTTTTAAATTCGAGTCATATTCGGAATATAGACTCCCATCTTAATCAAACTCCACTCCTTAATATGAACTAGTTCTCTTAAACACTACAAATTTTTGGGAACAATAATTATCTCCCTCCTTCAATGACTCTTGCCTTCGAACTCCTTATTCTCTATTTGATAAAGTAAATTATGAGGACACTCATATATATTTAATTATCATACTCATTATTTTCATGTTCTATCAAACTTTTTACTTATTATTCCTGCTTTTTTATATTTACATCATCATAAATATTACATTTATATTCTAAAAAAATACAAATCCTCAAGTGTTAGTTAGAAAACAAATATTCGTATTCATTTATTATTGATATTTCTAGTTTAAATTCTCTATTGAAATATCTCAAAAAAGGAAGTATTTTTATTTAGATATATGGGATAATTGGACATGTTTCCTAACATGAAATATCTGTATATATTGATCTCAACATATCCATAAATCTATCACATTAAAGGATCTAAAATGTCTCTATAAAATTATGATAGTATGAACCATTTCCACATACCACTTTAACTTACAGCATCAATTTCTTCTTAGAAAAATATTCTACATCTTTTTCATTTTCCATCACTCGAAACTTATATTACCATCACCTTGATGTAATAATTGTATTCGAATCATAAATAAAATATCCACATCATCATCTGAATTATATTCAATCAAATTTTTCAGAATTTATCACCAATATTCTCATGAGATTATTATAAATATAGTTGAACTTTATGAGGTTTATTTAAAACTTATGATGACATTTCTAAACCTTACAAATAATTTTCCCAACATTATGAGTACTTTTATTAACCATAAAGTGTTTTCTTCTCATTTTTATAATTACATGTGGTGATTGTATCTGTAAGGACCCGGCCCCAGTTTCCCAAAGCCGATGCATTATTTTATTACATTGAAATGATTACAATGAATCAAATTATGAAGTATTGAGTAGTTTTTTCATTTTGGAAATTTAGATACATACATAAGTTCAACATTATAACTTGAAAAGAAAAAAAACTTATAAGTTTTACTGGGAAAATCCACCATTCTAAGATTATCCTTGTAGGTCAATCATAAAAAACTTCTTCATGTTCTGAGAAATTGAAACATTAGAAAGGGGTGAGCTCAATTGCTCAGTAAGGGTAAGAAATAAAGTGGAAGATATATAAACATTAGAAAATTTAGATAACTAAAAACATATGCCTTTAACAAATACTAAACTTCAACACATTATGTTGGGATTAAGAGATGAGTAAGTAATGCCATAGTAAAACATAATCATGGGTATTCTACTACTCGAAATAACCACATGAACCATTTGTACTATTTTCATAATGAGGTAATGCATAATATGGGACATTATCACTATACCATCAAGGCTTCGTTCTAAGACCAAAAGTAGTCATTTTGTCAGGGCCTTGTGCCAAGACCATAGTTTGTCTCATGAAACCTACTGTTGCACCGAGGGGCTATAGAGCGCCACACCCACAACATTCTATGTCCAAGGAATTTCTCATATTAATGGGCTTAAATATAAACAATATATAAATTCATATTGAAACTAATATATGAAATGTAAATAAATTTCCCTGAACATTAAGCATAAACACTAACCATTCAGAGTAAATTGCGGTATGGTTTTAAGATAGCACATCCACAACCAAAATAATCATAAACCATTAAATTAAATGTGGTACACTATACAATGAAATATTAATCCCAATAATACATAATAATCAACAATAGGTTTGAAATAGATGAATATAATCTTATAAAATATTCGATTAATTCTTGAGATAAATTCCCATTTTACTTTGAAAAGAAGAGTTATTCTGGAAAAATATTTTTATAAAACCAGAAGTGAATTAACATATTATATTCATGATAAAATGAGTGATTTTATAAATATTATGGTTTCCAAAAATATATTATATAATTCCCTTTAAAATATGTAAGAATTTGAGAGACACCTTTAAAACGGGCTTGTATTTCGGAAATAATTTTTAAGGTTCCTTTTAAAACATGTAACTGTCCACAAAATAAGGAAGGGTTCAGGGCAGTAAACATATATAGAACACTCACACATATTTTATGAGGATTACATAATAATATACCAGAATTTCATTGAGGTAATTATACAATAAAAGTATCTCGAATGAAAATGGAGGTTCGTGTGGGAAAACCCTTACCACTTTGTAAGCAATTGATACAAATGCCCCAAAATCAATAATATTAAAATGATTTATTGAATATTGTGAAAATAAAGGTATTCATGATATGTTATATCAATGTTCAATATTCATAAACCATACACAAGTATTATTAGTGAATATGTAAAATCTCACAAAAATGGATGTGAGAAGAAGAAACCCTTACCTTAAGTCTGAATGTTTTCTGCTCTAGAACATAAGGTCCAGTAATATGAAATTATACTTATTAATAACTTATTTAAGAACCGATAACAAATTTATTTAGTTTATCATAATTATTTTTAGTTCATTTATGAACTTATTGATAAGTTATTATATTGAATTTCGTCATTTTGGAGTGTTCGTTTTCATTATTTTCATAATCGGTTCACTTGTTCTTAAGTAATGGAGTTCATGTGTAAAGGATGTAAATATCCAGAATTTAAATTAAATATTATTTATGAATACACAGAAGTGTTAATAGTCATTTATATCATTTGGTTACATGTAAAGGGGATAAATAATTAGATGAAACAAGTTGACCAGCCTTTTATTTTAATTATTATGTCATTATGATGTCATTAAAATACCGAAGGAACAAAACATTATTTTTACTCTTCACGAAAAATTCAAGTATTTTAGAAAAATCCCAAAAATTCACACCTACAATTTTTTCAACATGTAGAATTTAGAAATGAACATCATTTTTCAAAAATAATTTTCGAAATATTATTAATTTAATTTTTTTATAAAATCATAGTTAATTCGAAAAATAAAAATTTTAAAGGTATATTTGGTTTTATATCACACTGAAAAATTAATAAATATCTCATTGTCTCATTACCTTATGAAAATAAAATAATATCATTATTTACTATTCATAAGGTTTGTATTACTATTCATAAGGGTATGTTACTATTCACCAAAAAATAATTTTGTCTTATCGAACTCTAAATATCTTACTTAACGCAACCATGTATGTTAGCTTTTCAAAATTCAAATCACAGAGGTTGAAAAATTGTGTTTTCTTGACTAGGTTATAACAAATTGGTGTTTTGTATAGACTCGGTGTTTCATGCATTCGATAATAAATCAATTTGTAAATTCATTGGGTGTTAAATTATTCCCTCCTTACAAAAATTTTGTCCTCAAAATATGAAATTGAACATTGAAAGTTAATGGTTGATACTTTAAAATTATCTTGTTGGAAAATCCCATCAATAATATAGTTAAAATATTCTATTAATAAGAGGGAATGGAAGAGCATCAGTTACTAAAAAAACTCCTTCTAATTAGAATCATGGTCATGGAAGAATAACCAGATCATCTTGTAGTGACATTAAACTCTAAAACCCATAAAATGATCAACATAAACCACTTAGTAAATGGTTAAAAATTAAAAAATATAATGATTCAACACATTAAAATGAAGGCCACTAAATTTCCTGGATGAACTTATTATTAACCCTTAATCAACAAAAAGACGCTCTAAAATTCACATTACAAAGATGTGAGTAACATCATCATGTATCCTCTTGAAATATGGTAATAACATGTATTACCATAAAAATCATGTTGGAAACATGCATTCCTCTGAATTTCATAAGCAGGATACATGTTATTGGATGTATTCATTAAATCCAAAAGTGTTGTAAACTCCATCGATGATAGCCTAGACCACTTCTCAACAAGTCAATAAGTAGTTCCCAGGTAGTCCATAATTATCTAAATCAATCATTTCTTCATCAATATCTCAACATGAAATATATATTAAGGGTTTTCTTTACATAAATCATGTGTTTTATAAAAAGATTAACTTTCAACTGAATTACTTTTCCTTTGTACCATTCACCATATGACCTCAAATCCTTAATGAAATAGTACTGCAGTACTATCCTAATAAATCTCATAATTCTTACAACCAGTACAATACATACAAAATATTCAAGTGATATGATTCTTGATTAGAAATATTAATCAGTCTACTTCATCTATAGTAGCATCATAACTTGATCATTATCCAAAATCAACATTTGGGGTATATTCCTTTGACTCTTGGGACATTGATTCAAATAGTGTCATATCATCTTACAGTTGAAGCATTGAATATAGAAATATTCTTTCCTTGTCTTGCATTTATGATCATGGTGTCATTGTTCTCCACACTTACAGAAAACTCATTTTCCTCTCAAGCATATACCAAGGTGTTTTTTTCACAATTATCACATGTGGGAAAATAAATCTTTCCCTTCTTCCCTTTATGAATGTTTTCCCCTACCATACTCTTCTTATTTTTCTTCCCTTCAAAGCCATAGGACTCAGATAATCCTTTACATTCCTTGTCAACACATGATACTATTTCATCAAATGATGAGGATACTTTGGGGACAATCTTCCTTTTAAAGATATCTTAAGAACATTAGAGATATGATCCGTATTACTCTTCACATCACATGCATTGGTGAAGTTCTCATTCCTTCTACTAGGATCCATTTATAATCAATTCAATATTATAATTTAGCTCATAAAATTATGAACTCTCTAAATCTCTAAACATGGTATAACACAAAACATAAATTTCTGCATCACAAATACTAGATCCATGTACTTTGGTTACATATTGGGCATAAATAATTCATAATGTCTTGTAAAGAAAGGGTAAATTATCCTAAGCATATCCCTCATGAGTTTCAATACCAATAATGTAGAAAGGCCAGTTATTTTGTACCAGGATACCTCAGGTCAAGCTCGAAACTCTTTGTCGGAGTTTTCACTCCTAGGTACATCTACTCCATAGCCACCTCTACCTGTTTATATCCAGAAAGGGATATATTTTCAAGAAATATCCACATAATATATTCCTTACCATGAATATTTGACGTTATTGTATGTTTGTCCTCAAATACTACATTTGGTATTTTTTCCCAAATCTACATTTTCAAATCTAGTTTTTCTGTTTTCTACTAGACTTCCTTTGATACCAACTATAAGGACCCTACCCCAGTTTCTCGGAGCCGGTGCCTTATTTTATTACATTGGCATGATTATAAGGAGTCAAATCTAGAAGGACCAAGTTGTTTAGTTGTTTTGGAAATCCATATACATACATATGTTCAACATTACCAATTGGAAAGAAAAACAACATTTATGTTTTATTGGGAACATCCACCATTATAATATTATCCTTATATGTCAATCATAAAAAACATATTCATGTCCTAAGAAACTGAAACATAAGAAATGGGTGATCTCAAATGATCAGTAAGGGTATGCAATAGAACGAAAGATATATAAACATTACATAAGTTGAATAACAAAAAATATATTCTTTTAACAAATAATAAACTTGAACACATTATATGTGGAATAAGGGTTGAGTAAGTAATGACATAATAAAACAGAATCATGGGTATTCAACTAGTCTAGTAACCACATGAACCATCAATACTATTTTTATAATGAGGGAATTCATAATATGGTACATCATCACTATATCATCAAGGCCTCATGCTAAGACCATAAATAATCATATTGCTAAGGCCTTATGCCAAGACCGTAGTTTGTCTCATAAGACCTACCGACGCATCGAGGGGATATAGCAGGCCCCACATGACACCTTATATGTCCAATGAATTCCTTATATGAATGGGGATAAATATAAACAACATATACATTCATATTGAAACTAATATATGAAATGTAAATAATTGTCCTCGAACATTAATCATAAACACTAACCATTCTGGGTAAATTGATGAATGGTTTTAAGATGGAACATCCACAACCAAATTAATCATAAAACATTAAATTAAATATATTATATTTTTACATGAAATATTAATCCCAAGAATACAAAATAATCAACAATATTGTTTAAATAGAAGAAGATACTACTGTAAAATCTTCGATTAATTCTTGAGATAAATACCCCTTTTACATTGAAAAGAAGAGTTCCCTTGGAAAAATATTTTTATAAAAAAAGAAGTTAATTAAAATAGTATTTTCATAAAAAAATGATTGATTTTATAAAGACTATAGTTTCCAAAAATAGATTATATAATTCCCTGGAAAATAGGTAGAAATTTGTGAAACTCCTTCGAAACAGGATTGTATTTCAGAAATAATTTTGGATGTCCCTTTTAAAACAATCAATAAAATAAAGAAGGTTTATAGTTGGTAAACATATAGATAACAATAAAAATGATTTTATGGGTATTAAATAATAATATACAAGAATTTCATTGAGGTAATTGGACAACAAAATGAACCAGAATGAAAATGGTGGTTCGGGTGGAAAACCCCTTACCACTTTGTAATCAATCGATTAAAATGCCCCAAAATTATTAACATTAAAATTATATATTTAATACCATGAAAATAAAGTTATTAATGATATTTTATATCAGCTGGAAATATACATACACCATACACAAGTATTAGTAGTGAATACGGAAAATCTCACAAAAATGGAAGTGATATGAAGAAACCCTTACCTTAAGTCTGAATGTGTTCTGATCTTGAACATAAGGTCTGGGAATAAGAAATTATACTTATTAATAACTTATTTAAGAACCTATTAGACATTTATTTAGTTTATAATAATTATATTTAGTTAATTTATTCCCTTATTGATAAGTTATTATATTGAATTTCGTCGTTCTGGAGTGTTTGTTTTCATTATTTTCATAACTGGTTCACTTGTTCTTAAGTAATGGAGTCTGTTTGAAACAGATGTAAATCACAATAATTAAAATTAAAATTTATTTATGAACATAAATAAGTTTTAATGGTCATTACTAACATTTTATTACATGGAAATAGGATGAATCATTAGATGAAACAAACTTCGATTATTTGGTGGTATTTGGATTATTATGAACTAGTTTTGTAAAATAAATTAATAATATGTACATATAAAAGTAACTAAATATTAATTAATTTATAATACAAATATTATTGTATGTTTAACCCATATAAATGGTTTCATTACTATTAATTATGAATAAATTGAAAAATGAAACATTGTCATCCGCGAAGGTTATAAATTGGAACCACATTGATGCTGATTTCATTTATAAAAATAAAAGGGAGGGAGTAATAATATTGATTATGGTTCATAAATTCACATGATATAATTACTATATATATAAGGTAATGTATTTATCATGGTCATTTGGATGGTGGAGGTGAGGAGAGAAAAATAAAATAGATGAACTTGAAAATAAAAAAAAGTTGAGAGATCCCTTATGAAAATTCGGCAGCCTAACAGCATCGCTTAAAATTGCTTAAAATGAATTGATGAGATAAAAGTGGTATATAATAATATGGAAATACAAAGAACAGTAATATTAATACATAATATGAAATCCCAACATATGATAAATGAAATTCAAAGAGAAAACATAAAATAAGTATTTGCTGAAAGAGGAGGGTGAAATGTTCTCTTACCTTATAGAGTAACTCCTAGAACTTGAAGGTTGAGAACTTGGGGGCTTAAGGACACCTTGGGAAGATTAATAGGGAGGTAAAACCACTATATCTTCTAGAATTATGGATTTTTAATAAAATAAAACTAATGGGTGAGTGGGTATTTATACTTAAAGAGAGAGTTTTTTATTATTTTAAAAAGACACCACATTAGTGGTTTTTGAAAAACCATGGGCTTGACCATGGTATTTTCCAATTGTTTTATCCACTTGGGACACCTCATGTCATAAGTTACTATAAAAAAGTTGACCAGACTTTTATATTAATTACAATGTCATTATGATTTCATTAAACTACTAAATTCTCAAAACTGTATTTTTACAATTCATGAAAAAATCAAGTATTTTAAATAAATCCTAAAATTTCATACCTTCCATTTTTCGATGTGTAGAATTATAAAATGACTATATTTTTCAAAAATAATTTTAAAAATATTATTAATTTAATTTTTAAAAAAAATCATAGTTAATTTGAAAAATAATAATTTTAATGGTATAATTAGTTTTATATCACATTGAAAAATTAATTAAGATCTCATTATCAAATTACATTGAGAAAATAAAATAATATCATTATTTACTATTAATAAGGGTTATATTATTATTCATATTACTATTTGTAAGGGTATGTTACTATTCATAAATAATTAAGTTTGTCTTATCAGACTCTAAATATCTTATTGAACACAACAGTGTATGTATGTTTTTCAAAATTAAAATCACATAGGTGGAAAATTTATGTTTTCTAGACTAGGTTATTACAAAGTGGTGTTTTGTAGTGACTCGTTGCTTCATGCATTCCATAATAAACCTATTTTTAAATTCTTGGAGTGTTATAGAATAAACCTTAGGATAATATTTCCTAATATTTCATTAGATAGTGTCAACCTTGAGATCATTTTTCTCAACCTTACTCTGATGGTTTTCTTAACCTTACAAGTGATTTTCCCAACCATATGAAGGTGGTTATCTTAATATTATGTGTTCCACACTTACCCATTATTATAAACCAACATAGTATCACATCAAAGTTTTCTCCAACCAACATAGAGTATCTTTTATTAATCTAGAATCGTTTTCATATGCTTGAAATGAACTTCAAACTCCATAAAAAGAATATTAATTTAGTTTATTATCACTCCACTTTTATTAGCAGCTTCCATATCAAGCATGGAATCCAATGTAAACTCATCCACTAGCTAGAATATTATATACTTTTATAAAACTTCTATATACATCACTTTCATCATCTACATTTTCCAAATAAATGAAGTGCAATTCATCAATCATAACATTAAAATTGATTTTTTGTCTTATATATATCCAATATATATTTCCAAACTACATCCTCAATAATCATTTTCCATATTACAAATAATCACACCATAAACTCCAAAAATCATCATAAAAAATATTGATTTAATCTTTAATCATCAATGCATCTCACCTTATTGATAGAAAATACAATTTAATATAATGGGCACAACACAATTTATAATTAATTTATTTATAAACACTTTATAAACCAATAAATGACCCAAAATTCCTTTTATTATAATTTATAAACAATTTATAAATTTTATAATTCAATACATAATTGAATTAAAATAAAAAATTGTCTTCTAATCATATTTAAAAATTTATCCAAAATCATTAGACATGAATGGCAGTTTTTCAGCCATTAAATGATTTCAAAGTTATCATTCATATGTTATTACTAATGAACATATTGTATAATATGATATAATAAATTAAGGTATACTCTTATGTATCAAATCATATTTTACGATATACTTTGATATCATAGATGTGATATGATGCCCTATTTTAAAAAAACACAGTGAAATAATCATTTAATATAATATCTGAGAGAAATACACTATGACTAATAAAAATATAATGTATTTTTATATAGTAACTAGCTATGATAACTCAACTCGTAATATGAAACTCAACAAGGTATAACTAAATTCTCTCTCATATTTTGTGATAAGAAATATGATAGTGAGGAAATTTGAAAAGCCTTCATCCATAGTATTTTTTATGAATAAAAATTCATGGTAAGGATTTTATACCACTATTGGGTTTTTAAGGATCTAAAAATATTTTTTAAACATGGTGGAAGAAATATAGAAACCCAAAACACGATCAGCTATGAGAGATAAATAAAATCACGTTAAATGATAAATGATGAAACTAGTGTTCCATACATCATATATGCACATTACATTCATCTTCATCCTCTATGGTTAAAGAAGATCACAAGACTAAAAGATGAATGAAAACCCTCCTTTATAGGTATCCAAGGGCTTTGCTGAATTTTTTATGATTGAGTAGGATCCTTCAACTATCCTAGACATACTAGTGCCTTGTGATGTAAAGTATGTAGGAGAAGATATATAAGGGTATTAATGCTTCATCCAAGTCTTGGGGAATATTGCATGTATACCATCTCAAGATGAACAAGCCTTTAAAAATACATTAAGTATTCTCTTCAAGGTTTTATGAAATTACTCATACATTATAACACATGAGTAAATTTCTCAACTAATTAAGGAAACCCTTTCATGACTGTAATAAACTCGCATCCATTTCATAGTTTAAAGAAACTATTTTATGATAGAAAATATGGAATATTTGTAGAATATTGACATTTAACATTCAACAACCATAACAATCCAAGATAGTGAAATGTATATCATGCCTTAAAATATGGACCGTGATACAGTATAACTTGCATGGTATGTGGAACAAAAAAATGCCTTATAATATCCCTCTATCATTGTATATGATATAGACACAATAAATCAAATGTATATGGGATTTAGAGAATATCTCGTTCACTTAATCCAATATTGATATAACATTATATATCAAGTGTGGAAAAAGTAGAAAACACATGGATGGTCACTGTCTCATATTCAAAACATATGGAAACATCTTCATCTTATTTTCTAACATCATGGAATCACATAATTCTCAAGGCCTAACATGAGGTAAAAAAACACATTTATCTCACATTCATAGGACATGTTTCTCCCTAAACGAAGGCTCCTTAAAATTGACCAACATCATGTAATTTTTCATAACATAAAAGAAAGGGTAAAATATCTGAAACATCATGTTAATTATATATCAACACAAACAATTCATCCCCAATAAATCCATAAAAAATATCATAACACATTGAAAAACACATGAAAGTTATTTTTTACCCAAAAAATGTTTCACAATTAATTAAAAAAAATTATCGAAATCACATTACACACCAAAATCAAAGTTTAAATCAACTTAATTCAATTACTTAAGAAAATAATATTAAGTAACAATTTCCCCATTTTATATCTCTTTTAACCAACCTAAAAAATATAGTAGTTATCATAAACAAAATCAAGAAAATCATCATGTAAATACTTCACAAAAACTCATTAAAATTCATAAAATAAAAAATATGAATTTACATAGCCATGAAACACAGTTAAAATATTTAATTCATAAAATAAATGTTAATTTTAGCACTCATTTTCTTATCAATAATCATTCTATTAATGATTAAATAAAATTATCAATTTATATGATCATATTTAAGATTGATAAAACCATACATACACAAATATTTCATATCAATAAATGTATATTCCTTACATAACATTGTGATCCATGCCAGAACCATACATTTTAAGTGTCTTTGGAAACATAGATACAAAAACCACTTGTACATAAATGATCTAGATTATTTCCAACTATGTTCCTGAAAAATAGCAGCCTTTTTAGGCATATCGTACTTAAACCCTTTCTTAATAACCTAGGGAAAATAAATATAAGAAACGGTGAGCTTAGATACTTAGTAAGGGTAAACACAATACATATAAATCAATTATTATATGTGAGTATAAGATAATCATATGGGTATGAGGACATGATCAAAAACATATAATAATCATACCTAATCATTTATAGATGTTTAATGACAAATCATTGAATAACATTTTTTTAATAAAAATACATGATCCATAAGAATGTGGAATCATAAATTATTGTTCAGGATCAATGAGTACATAAGATAAGAATAATCATAACTTTTTTTAATATAAATTAGAATAGAAAAATATTTCCTTAGTCAAGGAACACATAAAATATTGTAGTGTATTGGTTTCACTCTTCATTATATTATTTCCTTATTCAAAGTTCACTACCAATACTATCTTATTGGAAAAAATTCCTTACAGGATTGGATTCACTTCCCATTCTGGTCCTTATTATCTCATGAGATATTCTCCTTTACAAAATTCATTGGAGGGCTATATAATTATTTTCCTATCCATCACATAATGAAAACCATAAATATGTGTGAAAAATGATCACAATATATTCATCATATCATCATATCATAACCCATGGAAAAGGTACGAGTTTCATAAAAATTCCATTATCCTAGTCATAAAACATCTAGAGAAATAGTATTAATTGTATCATTGGGTCATATCACCATTAAATCATATGAATCATCAATGGATCTTCTTATAGTGGAAAATATCTTTAAAAGATCATTATATCATTTCTTTAGGAAAATACCCATTTAAATTTTGATAACACTTGTTTAAAATATAATAATATCTAAAATATAGTGTAATATTTTTTACATGAAAATAAATATGGAATCATTTTATTTAATCTTCAAATTAAATTTAATTTGTGATGGTGGGAAATGTTGTCCATACGGTGTATGTTAAAACTGATATTCATATCACATTTTTAGTAAAAAGTAAAAAGTGACTCATTCTGAAAAATACAAGAAGATTCCATGAGTAAAAAATTATAAAAATAAAAACATGGGGAAATTTTCTTTAATAAATATTTTTATAATATTTAAAATATTCATGAACATATGGACTTTGATGAAAATATTCCCGAATAAAGAGATAAATGAATTATGTTTTCCTTAAAAAATTACTTTGGTCTCTTATGAATTTATATATAGTAAAATGAAATGAAAACATGTAATCAACAAAAAAATAGAGGAGAATAAAATAAATAATATTTGGGATATATATATCATATAATTTAATCATCATAAAATTTAAGCATAAGAAATATAAATAAAAATGATATTGTGACATAAAACCCTCATTGTCTTAGAATCTTTTGAATCATTGCACCTATGAAAGTAATAAAAAAAATTGAAACATAAAATTTCATATATATAAATTTATTCATGATATAACATATTAAAGCAGAAGTATATATACCATATTAAAGAAACTAGTAGTGAATATTGCATATGTCTCATGGAAATAAAAGTGATATGAGGAACCCTTTCAAATTTTATAATATTTGTGCCAAAACCCCATTAAAGAACGAATGTGGAATGAAAAATTTAAAATAATGAAATATAATAGAATCATGATACAAAATTATAATGTTTTTTTATTTTCTCCCTGAAAAATAAAATATGTATTAAAACATAAAAATCTCTAAGGGAATTCAAATTTGGGACAAATAACCCCTCACCTCAAATATATCTTGCTTCGTAAGAGCTTTAACCTATAGTATATAAATTTAAATTTATTATAGTTATAAACTAGAGCCATATTCATACCTATAATACCATACATGTTTTACTTATAACATTTTATCCCCCATTAATTAACAATATTTCATTATCATTATCATTTTGAGTGTTAACTACTTCATTTTTCATATATGTTTTTGTTCAGTAATTATGGTCCTTGAACATTGATCATGGTCCCTCCATATCAAAAATATTAATAATTATTTAAAAATAAAATATATTAATTATATAAATATTTATATCAATTCATATAAAGTAGTGCTGAAAAATTAATTACATCACTATGTAGAGACAGTAGTCTGTAGGTACGCACGAGTGATACTTTCATCTCCAATTTGATAGACAAGAGGTGAGAAATGGTTTTGCATCCAAATAATAACATAAAAATGTATTATAATATTTAATTTAACATGTTTAGATGTGGATTAAGAATAAATACAGTTGAAATATTTTGGTAATGATTTATACCACTTCTTTGAGAGACCTCTTTTGGATTACACATTAAGCCTTGAAGAATTAGTCTTAGGAGAAGACTACAAGATCTAGGATAAAGTGAATGAATCAATGAAAGTTTTCTTAGTAATTTTATGATATATAAGGGCCAAATTTTCTGAGTAATGGAGGAAAATAGGTTCCCTTTTAAAAGTTAGGGAAGAGACACACATGTAATTTCTTAAAATATTTCAATGATATACAATAACTTTCTTGAGAAAGTGGATCAAAATGGATAATAATTTTAAGATAGGATAATATAAGTTTTAAATATATTAAACTAAAAAAATATTAGACATGTTTGGGTGTAAATTCAACCCTTATCAAATAGTTTACCGCCCCCCAGTAAACATGTTTTAACTTTAACTATGGTAATAAAATTTTACTACTTTACTATTAACAATGATCAAAAATTAAGTTGAACCTATTAAATTATATTAATTATTATGATTAAAAATATTGAATCTATTTTAATATATTCAATTTCAATAAATTCATAATTTAATTTTAAATAAACATACAAACCGTACTGAAAACTCGTTTTAGATAAATTAATTTTTAAGCACAGAATATAATTTTGTTTAATTTATTTCCTTGTAAAAATAATAAAAAGAATGTTAAAATACTATATTAAATATATTATATAATAATTTAATTAAAAATAATAAGATATAATAATATTTATTTTTTATTTTTTTAATATAAAAACACATTGCATGAATAAAAATATTTTTTAGAAAGATGTGCCTTTATTCAAAAAAATGAACTTATTCAGAAATAATGTATATTGATGATTCATATGAAATTAATTAGATTATTTATAACTGAATAAGCCTTGTGTTACTATAATATCTAATTTAGAAACATAATACATCTATTAATTGAAAATAAATGATAGTTTTCACAAAAATCAATATTTTCATCATTTTCTAAAAAGTAAATAATTATAGAAAAATCCTAAAAATACACTATAAAAAATATTAACATGATGATTTTAAAAAAAAAAATATTAATTTCCTAAAATAAATTTTATAAAATGATATAAATTAATTATAAATTCTATATGTAAAATGCAATAAATCTTATTTTTTGAAGAAAACATATTTTTGAAGAATAAAATTACTTTACTAAAAATTGATTAGATATTTATTATGAATCAATAAATAAATTTTAATTTTTTAAAACCATTATATATGATTTTCATAATTTTTTTTCACTAATAATACCCCCAATTTTATGACTAGGATATAATATATCTATGTTTTTTAAGTATAGTTTTGCGGGTAAAGCAATCCATCGAACACTTAAAATTTCATTAAAGAAAGATATATTCTAAAATCAAGGGGTGTTACATTCTACCATTCCCCATACCATAAATAAATTTCTTCCTTGTGATTTTTATCAATGTATTCATTATTTCAATATTGGAAAAATCATTTATTGAAAACCCATATCACATAAAGGGGTGATTTATCTTCCTTTGAAAATTAGAAGGGGAAAACATAAATGTTAACTGAAATAACACATAATCAGTTTCCCTGATATGAATAACATTATTGATAAGTGAAAATATAGACATATATGAGATAAATGATGTCATATTAATAATATAAATTGATAGAGAATTTTATCGTGATAAATTTAATAATCACCGATCCATAAATCGGTAAAGGTTAAAAAAGACCAAAAATTCATCGGAAATAGAGGTAATATAATAATCCTTTTATTTTTAGATCTTTTATCTAGTGTTGAGAGATTATTTCACTATCAGGATAGAGAACATGAGAAAATATAAATAATTTTTCCGATTTATTAAGACCAATTTCTTACTTTGGTTGTGCCTCAATCAATTTTCACCTATATATCATATATTACTCCAAGAAATGATTATTCATGATGATTTCTTCATTCCTAATGAAATTAAATTTACTTTTTATTGATCATAAGATCAATAACATAATGAAAATTCATTCCTCTGATCTCTATATATTTACCAAAACTAAAATTTTGGGCACAAGTTATCCGATATTGGTAGATCTTCATGTGATGAAATAATTCATTAATCTCTAAAATGTCAAAAATAAAACCAAAAGATCAAATTAAACCATTCTATAATTAGTTAACCTTAAGACTCATCCAAAATATTCGTGGAAAAATTCAAAAGTGAAAATTTTAGAAAAAAGGACACTAAATTTCCAAAATCAACTTAACATTAATGATCAAATAATATAAAGTGTCTCTTAATGTCACATACCAAACACATGAATACCTTGAAAATATATTCTCATAAAACATGGTAATAACCTGAATCACCATAAAACCTCAATAAAAACATATATTTTTCCATAATAAACCATTATCATTTTTCCTCAAATAAAATCACAGATTGTCCAATATCTTTCATAAATCCACAAATGTAAAAAACTTCATCAAAGATAACATAATTCACTATGTCATAAAATCACTAATCAATTTCAAGATCACCAATTATATAAAATTTAATTTATTAATATCAATCAAATATTTATCCTAATCGAAAATTTTATCTCAACATAAGGAATATATTATGGGTTATCATTGCGTTAATCATGTGTCACTATAAAAGAAAGGTTTATTGAAGGTTCTTATTTAGTGGTATATTGGTGGTTTAAACTGTTGCCTAATTTTTTATCAGTGGTTCTTAAAATTGTCGCATATTTAACAGTCACTAGTCAAATAGCAGAAATTTATTTTGTTTCAAAGCATTTTTTTATGTATCATTTTAAAGGAAAATAATTAATGGTGGTTATACACTGGGAATATTAAAAAAATAAATTTAACTACCACAAATAATTTAGAGACGGTTATTTTTAGCTGTGATTAGGTTGAACCGCCGCTAAATACATTCAATATAATATGTTTAGTGGTGGTTACTGAAAACCGCCCCTAAATCTATTTTTATTTTTTAAAAAATATATAATAATAAAAATCTATATAAAAAAACCGACATGATATAAACTAAAAAATTAATATATGATAGACCCATCATTCATACATCACACATAAATTCATATACAAATAGCCACGATCATCATAACCTATGTATTATTCACCCCATACATTAACCAATACCTTACTCATCAATATATTCCTACAAAATATATCTTACAAAAATTAATCCCCAATATTCATCCATGTCACGAACTTCATTACATATGTCTTCCTACACATCATCTCATCAACTGAAACCAACCACATCTTCTCATCATCTGTAATAAAAAATGAAACAAAAATTAAAACTAAGCATAATAAGTCATAATTTCTATAGAATAATTGATATAATTTTAACATAACAATGAAACTATAAAATTTAATGAATTCCTTATGAAAAATTTCATGGATCATAACAAAGAACCTCGTACCTACTGTCAGCATATTCCTCCTACAATGAAAACAAGAACATTTAGGAAAAGAAATGAGAAAGAGAAAAGGAAGAGAATATATTCAGAATGCTCCACATAATTATTTTTTATTTTTTTAGTCAAAAAATTAATTTTATCCTAAAAAAGTAATATATAATGGAAAACACTTTGAAAATAGAAACATACCTATTTAAGATAAGATTCATCACATGAAACTGAAAAGGGATATGTAAATATTCTAATTGATTTTTAAAGTAATGTGAAATGTGATTGAAATTTATTTAATAAATAATTTTAAAGACTATGATATCACAACATGTCCTATATTTCTTAAACAACTAGGTTTTGGTTGTCCCTTGATTTCACATCAATATGAAGTCATTTTCTATGGTTTTTACCATTCGCCGCACGTTTTAGTGTTTTAAAACACCAAAAACGTGTTTATAACCATAATATAAAAACCTTTATTCCTAATGATGTGTCGTCTATTCTCGAATTTCCCAATTAAATTTGTGGCTACTTCCCCTATATTTTAGGGAAATATGACATCATTTTCCTGGTTTTGACTGTTCCATGCATGTTTTAGTGTTTCAAAACACTAAAAATGAATTTATGGGTATAAATGAAAAACCTTCATTTGGAATGATGTGTCGACAGTTCCTACATTTTATAACTAAATATATTATCGTTTTTCTACAATTTAAAGATAATTTGAAATTTTTTTTCTTGTTTTGACTATTCTACGCATGATTTAGTATTTCAAAACAAAAAAAACGTGTTTATAGACATAATAGGAAAACCATCATTTAGAATGGAATTCCATTGGTTCATACATTTAAAAATTAAATCTATGGTCTTTGTCTAATGATTTCTAGACAATCCGACATTATTTTAATGGTTTTGACTATTCTATGCACGTTTTAGTGTTTTAAAACACTAAAAATGCATTTATGGTAATAGTGAGTTAACCTTCATTTAGAATGACTTATGGTAGGTTACCACATTTCAAAATTTAATATAAAATGATTCTCCCATGATTTTAGGATGATTTAATGTTGTTTTATGGTTTTGACCATTCTACGCATGTTTTAGTGTATTAAAACACTATAAACAAATTTACATCCATAATGGGAAAAGTGTCATTAAAAATTATGTGTCCTCCGTTACAATAATTCAAAACTAAATCTATAGTCGTTGTACCATTATTTCATTATAATTCGATGTTGTTTTCCAGGTTTTGACCCTTCCAAAAATGTTTTAGTGTTATAAAACACTAAAAATGTGTGTATGGCCATAATGGAAAAACCATCATTCAGAATGAAATGATTCTACTTTCAATATTTATGAATTAAATATATGGTGGATTTCCATTGATTTTAAGAAAATTTGACATCATTTGTTGGTTTTTGGTAATTTCATGCATGTTTGAGTGTTTTAAAATACTAAAAACTTGTTTACATACATAATAGAAAAATCATCATTCAGAATAATGTGTCGTCAGTTCCTATATTTCACAATTAAATATAGGGTAATTGTATCCTTATTTCAAAACAATCAAACTTTTTTCTTGGTTTTGACCATTCAATTAATGTTTCAGTGTCTTAAAACACTACAACGCATTCACATCCATAACATGAAAACTGAAATTCAAAATAATGTTTCGTTGGATCCTAAATTTCACAATTAAATCTATGGTTGTTTTCCCCTTATTTGAATAAACTATGAAGTCAATTATATGGTTTTTACCAATCCATTCATTTTTTAGTGTTTCAAAACACTAAAAATGCATTTACATCCATAACTAGCATACTTCCCTTCGGAATGGTGTGTCATTAGTTCCTACATTTTAAAATTAAATCTATTTTATTTTCCCCCTTATATCAAGACAATACAACATAATTTTCTTGGTTTTGGCCGTTCCACACATGTTTTAGGGTTTTGAAACACTAAAAATGCATTTACAACCATTACAGGAAAGCAATCATTTGTAATTACATGTTCACAGTTCCTACATTTAAAAATTAAATATTTGGTCATTTCCCCTAATTTTGAGGAAATATGATTTCGTTTTCCTAATTTTAACCCCATAATGCTTGTTTTTAGAGGATGTTGTACCTTTTATAAGTGTTAAATGAGTAATTATGATTACAACGCACATCAAATTGATGTTTTTTCTATGCATACACATAAAAAACAACTAAGTGGTAGTTTTACTTGATTTTATGACATTTCAGCATTGTTTTTCTGTTTTTGACCATTCCACACATGTTTCAGTATTTTAAAACACTAAATAGCATTTACATTCATAATAGAAAAACATCACTTAGAATGATGTTTCATCTGTTAATACATTTAAAAATTAAATCTACGCTCATTTTCACCTAATTTCATGCAATCTGATGTTGTTTTTCTGGTTTGGACCCCCCCTGATACTTGTTTTTAAAGGCTTTTTTAGCTTTCATAAGTGTTTACCAAGTAATTTTGATCACACTGGATTTTGTATTTACATGATTTCTGTGTTTAAATGTTAAAAAAATTTAGTGGTGGTTTACCCTTAATTTTAGGACCATCCGGCATCATTTTCATAGTTTTGACCACTTCAAACAAGTTTTGGTGTATTAAAACACTAAAAATAAGTTTACATCCATAATGAGAATAAGTTCATTTGGAATTATGTTTCTTCATTTCTTACACTTCAAAATTAAATATATGGTATTTCCCCCCTAATTTTAGGGAAAATGATGTCTTTTTCCTAGTTTTGACCCTCACCCCCCTGAAACTTATTTTTAAAGGCTTTTATACCTTTCATAAGTGTTTACCGAGTAATTCTGACCACACAGCACATCAGATTGATGTGTTCTCTACAAATAAACATAAAAAACAACTAATTAGTTGTTTTTCAGTTATTTCATATCAATCTGCGTTTGTTTCCTATTTTTTTGACTATTCCATGCAGGTTTTAGTGTTTTAAAACACTAAAAATTTGTTTATAGACATAACGGGAAAAGAATTATTCAAAATACTGTGTTGACAATTCCTACATTTCACAATTAAATATATAGTTTCAATCCCCTTATTTCAGGACAATCTGATGTTTTTTTTCTAGTTTTGACCATTCCACGCACATTTTAGTGTTTTAAGACAATAAAAACATGTTTATGGACATAACTAGAAAATTGTCACTCTATATGATGCATTATTAGTTCATACACATAAAAATTAAATCTACAGTCATTATCCTCTAATATTAAGAAAATATGAATCATTTTCTTGGTTTTGACCATTCCACGCATGTTTTAGTGTTCTAAAACAGAAAAAAATGTGTTTACGACCATAACGGGAAAATCATCATTTAGAATGACTTGAAGTCAGTTCCTATATTTCATAATAAAATCTACATTCATTTTACCATGATTTATGTGAAATTAAAATTTTCTTTCCTAGTCCCCCCCCCCCCCCACCACCCCCACCACCCATCATGTTTTTAAAGGATTTTGTAGCTTTCATAAGGGTTTACCAAGTCAAAAACCCAGCAAATGAGATTGGATTCTTTTCAAACTTATAGATAATGATCTATAATTTATTTTTGACATGTAGAAATAAAAAACACATCAATACCACACAATGTTTTCTTAGTATAAATAAAAATGTGTTCCTTCTATATAAAAGTGTCATTTTAGTTTTTTTATGTATGTTTATGTGTTCTTTGCAAAATCCATGGAATGAAATGGAGTCAGGGACATAAATAAAAAAAATATAGAACTAAAAAACATAACACTTTATAAGTATACTAAAAAAAATTACTCATGTATTTAAAATTACATATCTTGGAATGTTAAATTTATATTACCTTTTCCTAAGCATCAAATTCCTCATTTTTCCAAGGTTTAGTAATATGCCTCTAATATTTATAATTAATCGAAAAGATCACTATCTCATAAGAAATATTCCTAATAATCTGTCCATATATTCTAGCAGCATCACCAGTAGGTACCATGAACTCATCAAATGGAATAATAATCTTGAAGTCATTCAGTTCGCATACATCTGGTGTGTTCATATTTGTATCCCTTATATGGTTGTCTTTATCTAATTTACAAACTCATTAATAATTTAATAAAATATAATGTTTTTTTGTAAATTGACTTACATACCAGTAATGGTAACATTCCAATATCCCCAAGAGAGAGGGGTGACCAACTAGTCCATTAATATAGGTGAATCAAGCGTTGGGATATCAATGGAATCTGGGGAAATTGATGGCTCACTAGAATGCTTAGGTACAACAGAATCACTATGATCCATAGAAGATGACAGAAGTGGTGGTGTTCTTCGAGATTTTAATTGGTTAGGATATTGAATTTTTTTCTCTATATTCCTCCATTTCAAATGATTAAGGTATATTAAATATATATAAAATTAAAAACTAAAAGCATTTTACAAAAAAGAAATCAAAAACTAGAATAATGTGTATAAGTACAAAACACTTATCAATGATAAAGTATAATATAATTTCATTACCAATTTATACATTCAATTGTCTTTATCTTCATAATCTTTATTATTATCATTATCCAATGCAATGATCCATTCATTTTCACCCTCTCTTGTAAGTTGTAACATTTCAATATTGTCAGGAAGCAAAACTATTTACAATTTTCTGGTTGATGGGGTTCATTATCACAGAGCACCAATTGATCATTATGACCTATACCATATAAGTTTATCTTATTTAAGTATAAAACTACACTCCAACCTACATTTACATCAGCATCCACATAATGAACCATCTTCTCTTATGAAGACAAGATAAATCCATCATGCTCTGCATGCTCATCAGTATCCATCAAGTGAGGGTAGTTTAAAGAATTAAAATGTAATGAATCTTTCATTACACCCCTATAAATGTTGAACCACTTTAAATTGAATAACACAACTAAAAACTAGCCATGATATTTTAATTCAATTGTATCAATCACTTCCCATAGTATCCCCCTACTACAAATGTAAATACACCTTTATTTTGGATTTTCATGTGTTCTTCATGATAATTTGTATAAAACCTGAAGCCATGAATATTACAGGCATAGAAACTAATATCATGTCTTAGAGGACCTCAAGAAAAATTCATCAAATCATTTGATATATTAGCTTGATTTTCAAAATTTATTATCTGTAAAAAAATATATAATATGTTACTATTAACATAGAAAAAATAACTACACAATAATAATATAAATATGATTATATATGTACATGATGGGTGAACCATTCAAAAAGATCCTTATTAACAGCTCTTGTTAATTCCGTCTCATTTCAAGCTCAACCCCTTAATCACCTTTTTCATTGTAGCTGCAATTACTCATTAAATGGATCTGTAATAACACTATTTAGTAGCAAATATCTATGTGCTTTTAGAAAATCCAATTCATTCAGTGTAAAATTTTACCCCCTTCCAATCGATCATCCATTAGTTTGAAATAATGATGAATGATTTTCAAAACTAGAATTAGTGGTGATATCTTCAGCATGTGTCAAATGATTAAATCTAGTCTCAATCCCATTCAAATACCTATGATATAAGGTCAAGAACACTTTTTCTTTGTAACCATCTACAATAGAGCCTTTGGGGGGAGATTTATTCCTCACATATGATTTCAAATATACTAATTACCTACTGAAAAAAATAAGAAACATATAAAAAATTTACAAAATTATTTTATAAAATCAAATTCACCTATGAAAATTAAAAAAACAATGTACCACTCAATTGGATAAATCTAACGATAGTGTAATAATCCTACAAGTTTAGCTTTATCAACTAAAGGAACATCCAAATGAATCATAACTGTGAAGAATGAAGGGGGAAATAACATCTATATATGACATAATGTCAAAACTATTGAATCTTGAATTTTATCAAGTTTAGTTGGATTTAGAATTTTTCACAAAGCACTCTGAAAAAGGTATAAAACTCAACTAGAACCGATTTTACATTTTTAGGTAAAGTATTACTCAAATCCTATGGTAACAACTTCTCCATTAAAATATTTGAGTCATAACTTTTCATTCCAGGAAACCTTTGACGTGTTAAGTCAACACACCATGAAATGTTACTTAAATATCAATCTAGCACTTTTACATTCATTTAAGTTTAAAGGAATACATATTTATCATTATTTTTCATTGTTAAAATAGATAAAGTATACTTTACATTCTTATTTTCCAATGAACCATGCTTTATATTCATTGAATCCAAATCCTTATGAGCATTACAGCGATCCTTCGATTTACCCTACACATTAAGCACTATAAAAATTACACTATTATAGATGTTCTTCTCAATATCAATTATGTCAAGATTATGACATATAAAATTAAACTCCCAATAAGGATGTTTTAAAAATATACACTTTTTCATCCATTGTTGTGTTCCAGCTTCTTTATATACAACCACATACCCTTTTCTGCCATTCATTAAATTGATGATATTTTCCAAATTATTCAGTGACATTCATTAATTTTCCAATCATTTATGAACCAGATAAAACCTTTAGTGGCATTACGATTTCATTATCTCTATTGAATCTTGTATTTTTAAGCATAAATTTATGAGAAGCATTAAGAAATATATGATGACTCGTAAAACACAATTTTTTTCTATAAGGTAATCATTGAGGTTCAAAATCAAAATTACAAACTAGACAATTCAAATGAGTATGATTATTCCAAAAAGATAAATTTTATAGTCCAGGAAAATCACTAATTGTGCACCTTAAAGTAGCATGCATTTTGAATAGTTACCTCGTTGGAGAATCATATGTTTCCACTCCATCATACAATAATACTAGGTGTTATTTGATTAGAGATTGAAGGTATAAATCAATTTCATTTCTGAGAATTTTATTTCCAGGAATAGTCACTTAAATAATGAAAGAAGTATTATTCATATACACCCATGGAGGTAGATTATAAGGGATTAAAAAAGTTTCCAAATTATATAATTTGTACCTAAAGTACCAAAAGGGTTAAAACCATCAGAATATAACCCCAAACATAAATTCCTAGGATATAAAGAAAAATATTTATATAGAGAATCAAACATTTTTCATGATGTTGAATCATTTGGATGTCTCATAAATATTGTTTTATTATCCTGAGCATGCCACTTCAGGTCGTCTCCATTCATAGACAACATGACTAATATTTTAAAGTGTGGTTTCAAAGTAAAGTAATAAACTACCTTTAAAGGTGTTTTAATATTATTTTTCTTCCTGGGGTTGAATTGATTTATACTCTCACTATTTTTAATTGACTTATATCTACTTTAATGAAATCTCGTGCATTATCTTTTATAATCCTCTTCTCCTCAGTAAAGCATGAAATCATTAGGAAATGTATGTATCTTTTTATAATCAAAATCCAGTTTGTTAATGACATTGTTCATCTCATAGAATTATACAGGGATCATAACTTTAATAAATTCACCATGAAGAAAATCTAAAATCATGGGATTTTTTTAAGTAATTCCATAGAGACACTAGATATGATGAAACACAACTAGAAAAGAAAAATTCAAATACATGGCACACCCTTCATATAGTTATTGTTTTCTATATTCTACTAATTCATTAGAATCATTTTTTTGGTCATTGAAGTTTTAAGAAAGATTAACCTACTAATGATCAACTAATGGTTCTTTTGATCTATCGAAATCTTGGACATTGTTTTATGAAAAACCAAATTCATCATTTAAAAAATTTCAAACAAAATTATCCTCTTTTGGGTCACTTTGTATTTCATTGATTGTATTTTCATTGTTTTGAATTTCCATAACATTTGATTCACCATGCCAAATACAACATATATATCGATAAGTAAACTATTCAAATATCAAATGATTTTATAATTCATTTATATTAAACCATCAATTGAATTTACAATCCAGACATGTACATTTTATTCTACCAATCACTGATCAGTTTGTAGTTGCATAATCTAAAAAAGTGTCCTAACCCTTGGCATATTTTGGTGTGTTTAGAGGTAAATTAATCAAAAATTTATCAATAGATATTGCATTGTATTCTCCCTATAAATTTAGATATAAAGATATAAATGTTTAAACAAACTATTTAAATAAAAATTAAATATAACCCAACTTCATCATTGACTCTTTCATAACAATTATAACAAAAAAATGGGATGAATCAAATAATGAACTTTTTTTACTAAACATGTAATATAAAAACATGAATCAAATAAATTATTATTTCTCAAAAAAATTGATGAATGGGATTAATCAAACAAAATATAATGGTGTATTCTACCCTAGTGTTGTCAATACAGAGTGTTCATTCAATTGAACAATTAACTACATTGATCAATGTTTGAAACCTTTCCCATGATCTAACTAAGACCAAGATAACCCATTTAAAAATATGATGGAAAATTATACATTATTTGGATATCAAGATATGTTATGAATAATAAAAATATTCTACTCTATATGTCTATATTCTATTTAATAGGTTTAGTGTGACTTCAAGTTGTTCCGTGAATTATATAAATCAACTATGTTCATGTTACATTAGATCAGATGTTCCTTAAATTTGATCTAAACATCAAAAAAATGATGTTAACATAAAATTCAATAATGTATATTTTGATTTTCAAATCAAATGAGACAAAATAATTTATTCAAATCAGAAAAAAACAAACAAAACACTATAATTAGTTCTATTAAAAAACATGTTAGTTAAAATAAAATCAATGAATCTATATTGGCTATTTGATTTTCCATAATAAATAATTGATTATCAAGTATGAAAAACATAACCCTAACTACTCTATCATTATTTGATAGATTTTATTAAACTAAATGACACCTCATATATTCATAAAACATAAAGAATTATGATAAAATTAAAAATGGTATAATATCTCATTTTCATGGACTTTATCCTTATAGACCTTTCCAGGGTTGGTGATGAAACTATGTGTGACCCCAAACCTTACCACCAATTGGTCATGAATTAAAAAATAGCCTTAATTAGGTATTTTTTAAAAATTGGAGGGATTAACATATATATAACAATCTGGAATTCATTAATATGAAATAAAAACCATGAAATGATGAACTATCTAGATTCCATAACTGACATATATCATAAACAATTTTATATTTTAAATTTAATACAACATAACAAAAAATAATGATTAATATAACTCCAAAAAACATATAGTAAAATCCAAATTACACATTATAAACCAAAATTACATATATAATTACTATACAATAAACAAAAAACAAATTTTATATCCTTTTCATCACCAATAATTATCCATCTAATTCTAATCAATAATTAATTTAGGGTGAGGATGATGCAGCCTATAAGGGGTCTGCGTTGTCACTAAAGAGGGGATCTGAGCCATGCATAAAGGGCTTTGAGTGGGGGCTCACATTACCACTAAAAATGGGAACTGATCTAGGGTAAGGGAGGTCAGAGGGGGGTTCACATTGTAATTGATCCAACCATAGATGAGTTCTGATGGGGAGAAGGTCATGGGGGGTTCGGGTCGAAGGGGGGTCGCGGGGGTTGGGGTCGTCAGCTCAAGGTTGTGGGCTCAAGGTCACAAACTCGTGGACTATGTTGGGGAGTGGAAAGTAGGGTTGGTGGTAAAGGGGGTTATAGGATTGGGGACGACTCCTGGGAGGGGAGAGGAGGGGGTCGAGGTGGTGGTTTGGGGGGAATGGGTTGGGGTCCCATATAGGGAGTAAGGTAGGGGAGGGATTATGGTTCCTTTAAAATGTTTAGCAGTGGTTTAATTGAAACTACCACTAATTGAATATATATATATATATATCACAGTGGTTTTATGAAATGGATACTATACTTTTTTTAGATGGTTTAATTTTTCGGTGGTTACTAGGACATCAGCAAATAAACTGCCTCTAACCATCTCTTTTTCTGTAGTGTGTTCTCTAAAAATATTACATTACCACTAAATAACGTTTCTATGTTATCACTACCATTCTGAAAATTCTTCTAAATCCTTATAGAAAATATACTGTATAACTATGCATAGGTGTTTCATGATTCTTATAACCAGAATATCATTAATAAAACACTTCAACAATATATTTCTCAAATCATTACATTTCAAGATTTGGCATAATATAAGAAATTCCATGGTCTAAGAGTTATCCCTTGGATTATGGAACTGACTCGGATAATGTCTAAGGTCCCACATATAATACATTGAACTATAAATAGTACCTTATGAACTTCATTTTCATTCACAAAACTATTCATTTTTTCCTGGTAATTACTTACTATATTCCCTCCCTTTCCACACATAAAACATCTTCTTGTTCCTTTTAGACAACACCCTATGTGATTCATCCCAAAAATTAACATGTAGGAAGTTAAATTATCTTCCCTTCATGGTATTTATCAATAGAATTCCCATGAAAAACTATTTTTATCTTATTATTTGTGTTAGGAAACTCAACCAAGTTGAGGTTGTTGATCATATAATGAGATGGTTAGTTAGGCATAAACACACATTTTAGTATCCCATCTTCCTTTTCATTTGGTTTCTCCTAAGGATAGTAATTCCATTGTCTAACATATTCAGTATTAACACAACTCCATCTAGTTCTAGCTATTTGACTAAAATAAAAAATCACAATGTATGCAATAATAATCAAAGTGATTAATCATGTGTTCATGAAAAATCATTCATAATACGTATAAATCATGACACTTTTTTTCAATCTATGACACCTTAGGTTTAACTTTGGTCATCTATAGTAATTATCTATTCTAATCCATTGTTATAATTTATAAAGTAAATCTTAATTAACTAAATCATATCTATAGGGATTTTCCAGCCAATTTTTTTATCCTAGGCCCACTCATCATTCATTAGTGATGATCATGTTATTACCTAATCTTCCCCATTCAATGTTTTTAACCCCAGGTTTGTCTATTCCAAAGTCAGATCCACTTTCTTGTATCCATATAAAGATTTACTTTTTATAAATAATTCTTTTTATAGACTATAATATAAGATTTTATACTTTAGTTAGGCTTATCCTAAGGGTTCTCGCTAATTTTTTCTCAACCTAGTTTCCAAAAATTATAAAACATTTTTATGATACCAACTAAAATTCCACAAACTTTTTATACAAAAATATTTCATCTTAATAAATGAATATTCATTACCTAACATTATTATCCATGATAGAACCCTAAATATTCAATGTCTTTATAAACATTGATACAAAAAATGATATATAAATTATTTATGTCATTTAACATTATATTCTCCACAACTAGCACCCTTCTTGGAAATTTCATTCTTAAAACCATTCTTCATAACCTGGGGAAAGGAAACATAATAAAGTGTCACACTATAGAAAACATACATTTAACAATTTTTTTAGCTACATTTTCACAAAAAGTTTCTAATGTTGAATTTAGAAACGTTTTCCAAAAAACATGTCTAAATTATAGATGTTTTTTTGAAACATTTTTAAATATTGTTAATTTTGAATTTAGCATCTTTTTAGCAACCTTTTTACAAAAATATAAAATGTAATATTTATCTGTGTATATATATACTTATATAATGTATTAATAATATATTTTTATTTATTATTATTAAAAAAATATTTTATGTATTCATATTATATTAATAATATATATTTTGTATATAAGAATAATATTATATATATATATATAATAATATACATAATATATTTTATATAAAATTATATACATTATATATATTGTAAATTGTATATGATAAAATAAATATTGTATATATCATATATATTTTATATTTTATATTTTATATTTTATATAATAAATGTTTTACATGGTATGTATATATTGTGTGTGTGTGTGTTGTCTACTTTATATATTAAAAATAATATTGTATATATTCTATATATTTTATATTTTATATTATATTTATATATTGTATATATATTTTATATTGTATTTATATTGTATATTGTCAATATTTTATATATTGTAAATTGTATATTTTATATAGTAACAACAATATATATACATATATTTAATATTATATAAATACACAATATATATATATATTAAATATATATTGTATATATTAATAATATATATTTTATATCCAAGCATTATAATATATTAATAATATATATTTTTTATATAATATATTAGTAATATATTTTTTATTTATTATTAATAATAATAATAATAATATATATGTTTATAATATATTAAAAATGTTTATGTATATATATTTTATTGTTTATTATTATTAACAATAAATATTTATAGTATAATATATTAATATATAAATATATAACAATATATTAATAATATAATATATTAATAGTTATGTTATCGTTGTCCCACATAGAAACTGATGTGGTACTAGCTGAAAGTTATTAAGGAATGAGGGGGAGGGAGAAGGCATGTAGGAGAAAGGTAGGTGGCAGTCATTGGGGTCGAGGTCAGTTGCTGGGGGTAGGTGGGAGTCACCAGTCAGTAGGGTCTAACTCAAGCCTAGTGAGGTGGTTGGTAGAGGAAGTGGGGTGGTGACAAGATGCAAGGTAAGTAGTTGTAGGGAGCACTCCAGATCAAAAGGTGTTCGGTGGTCCCATTGTAGTGCCGGTGGGAGGAAAAACTAACTGTCGTGTGGTCAACAGCATGCGGATGTCGGTGGCCAACGTCTGGAGGCCGAAGGCCTGAGGTGGGAGGTTGGGTCAGCGGTCATGGGGAGCTCATTGGAGCATGAGAAAGTCAGTGGCATACGGGGAGCATGCGTGGCTGAGAGGTGGGGCTGTGAGAATAAAATATAAAATTCAATAAATGACTAATTTTAAACATGTCCAGAAATTTTGGGAAATAAGTAAACCTAACTAATTAGTGACACCACATATACTTATATTTTTTTGAAACATTGGTAAATAAATTTTTTTATTCCCAATATTTCTAGAAATGTTGGTAAATAAAATTCAATTACCTATGTTTATAGAAATATTGGTGAATGACTAGTTAGAGACATTTATAAACGTATCTAATTAGAGACACAACATTTACCGATTTTTTAGAAACATGTGAATAGTAATTAGTTATATTTATAAACATATCTAACATAAAATCATAGCTAAATTTTGTTTTTATTATAGTGTGATCTTATATGTTATGTGAGGTTAAATATAAGAGATATCAATCAATGATCATAAGTGTGTTTAAATAAGTATATGGGTATGAGAACATGATTAAAACATAAAATAATCACACCATATTAGTCAAATATCTTTAATCATGAATCATGGGATAAGGTTTTTTTCAATAAATATACATAAGACATAAGAGTTTGGAATCATCAGTAAAATGACGATCTATCGGGTAATATACTAAGAATAAGACATAAGATTATGGCATATAGATAAGCATAGAAAAACATTTCCTTAGTCAATGATTACCACCAATACTATGGTAGTTGATTCGGTTCAATCTTCATTCCACCATTTCCTTAGTCAAGGTTCACTCCCAATACTATCTTATTAGACAAAGTCCCTTTCTAAACCCAGATCACTCACCATTATAGTCCTTATCATCACCTAATATATCCATCTTTACCCAATTCATTGGAGGGTCATATAATTTCAATCATGCCCATCATATAATGAAAATCATACATATTTGTTCCACAAGATCATAAAACATTCTTCATATCATAACGCATGGAAATGGTTTGGGTTTCATAAATATTTCATCATAATAATCATATACCATACAGATAAATAATAAGGATGGTATAATTGGATCATATATCCAATAAATTATAAGTAACATAGAAGGATGTTGTCGTATATCAAAATAGCTTTAAAATATTATTGGAACCTTTCTTAAGGAAAAACCCCTTTTCATTTTAAAATCACAAATTTAAAATATAAAATATTATAAAATATTAAGTTTAAAATATTAATTGAAAATAACCATGGAATAATTTTAATTAATATTCAAAGTAAATATAATTCATGATGGTGAGAAGCAACATTCAAGCGGAGTATGTTAAAAGAAATATTTATTTCACATTTTTGGAAAAAATTCAAATGTGCCTCGTTTAAAAGATGATAAGAATATTCCTTCAAGAAACTTTATTAAAAATCATACCATGGTAAACATGAACGTAATTGAAATTTTTATAATATTAAATATATTAATGAAATCATTTTAAAGAAAATATGGGCTTTGAAGAAAATATTCCTTATCGAATAGTGAAATAAAGTTAATTTTCTATAAAAATGTTCTTTTGGTCTCTTTATTACATAATGGGAGGAAAATGAAATTAAAACATGTAATATAAAAAAATAAATGTATACTATTAAATACATAATTTTTTGGAGATATTGGTCATATAATTTCATTATCATAAATTTTAAGCAGAAACAGTCTTGGTAAAAATTAGATTGTAACATTAAACCCCTACTGATTGGGTATCTTTTGATTCATAACCTCAAGGAAGAAAATAATTTCAAATGAAAATTTAAATACCATTAATATAAATTTATTCATTATCTAAAAAAAATAAAATGGGTATTATATATACCTTATGAAAGAAAAAAGTGGTGAATATGGAATCTGTCACATGAAAATAAACATGATATGAGAATCCCCTAAAACTTTTGTAATCATTGTATCAAAACCCCATTCAATAATGAAATTTGAATTAAAAAATGATCATCATGAAATGTAATATAATCATTATAAAAATTTATAATGGGTATTTATTTTCATCGTGAAAAAACATGGATTATAAGATAAACATGTCTCAAGGAATTCAAATTTAAGACCAAGATTCCCTTACCTCAAGTCTTCCTTACTTCATAAGTTCTCTAATATCCTATATAAAATTTTAAATTTATTATAATTATATAAAATTACAATAGTCATAAATTTAAAACCATATATTATTTACTTATAAAATTTTATTACCCATTCATTAACAATCTTTCATTATCATCATAATATCATATGTTAAATGGTTTGTCTTATATGTATTCTTTGGTTCGGTAGTTTTGGTCCTTACACATTGATCATGGTACGTTTATATCCATAATATTAATAACGACATAAATATCATATATATTCATTATATAAATATTTTCATCCATTAAAATGCATAAGTGATGAAAACGAATTACATTACTATGTGGATATAATAGTTTGTACATATTCATGAGTGATACTTTCATCTCTCATTTAATAGAGAAACAGTGGGAAATAGTTGTTACCTTATCATAATTAAATCTAATTACATTTATAATATTGGATTCATCATTTTTTATGGATAAAAAAATTTTATATATGGTTTCATAAGAAATAAAATTGAAATATCTAGGTTAAGATTTATAATTCTTTGAGAGACCTCCTTTGGGTTCTTGAGCCTTAAAGGATTGATCTTGAGAGAACACCAGAATATCTAATATAAAGTTAATTATTATAGGAAGGTATTTTATTATGGATTTACCAATATATAATGCTCAAATTTTTTGTATAAGTGTGGAGAAGAGGTTCCATTTTATAAGTGAGGGGAGGGACACATATTGAATTTCTTTAAAGATTTAAATGATATAAGGTCACTTTCATGGGAAAGTGGCTCCAAATGGCCAGGTATTTGAATTTTGGATAATATATTTTTGAAATATCTTAAAATAAAAAAAATTAGACATGTTTTTTTTTGGAAATACTACCATTATCTCTTGGTTCACCACCACCCCTAGAAAACTCGTTTTAACCTAAATGTAGCAACAAAATTTTGTTCTTTTTACTATTCACTATCACCAAAAATATAGTTGACCTTGTTAAATTGAATCAATTATGATTATTAAAAACATGGAATCAATTTTATGAGTTTAAATTTATATAAACTTTGAAATTCAATTTTAAATAATCATGTAAACCGCAATAATACCTCGTTTTAGAAAATGTGAATTTTAAGAAAAAAACATAATTTTCATCCATTATTTTCCTTATAAAAACCGTAAAAGGAATTTTAAAATATTATAATGAATATATAATAAATAAATTTAATTAAAATAATTAATTCAAATAAATTAATATTATTTATTGAGAAAAAACACATTTCAAGCATAAAAAATTAGAAAAATTATTTTTTTAATCCCAAAAATAAACTTCATACAAGATTAGGTATGTTGATTATTCCTATAAAATTAATTACATTATTTTTAATTAATGGATTATTATGTTACTTTAATATAAAATTAAAAAAATAATGGAATTTTTACTTGAAAATAAATAGTAGTTTTTATAAAAATTAGTATTTTCATTATTCACTATGAAAAAATGATTATTAGAAAAATCCAAAAAATCACCATAATAAAATATTGGAATTATGATTTTTAAAATTAAATTAATTTCCCAAAAAAATATAATATATTATAAATTTTGTGTGAAAAATGAAATAAAAACCATTTGTCAAGAAAACATATTTTTAAAGCATTAAATGACTATTGAAAATTGAGTACTTATTTTCTATGCATCAATCAGTACATTTGCATAATTAAAACCCATTATATATAATTCCCATAAAGTGTTTATGAATATTAATACCACCAATTATATGTCTAGTTTATAATATATTTTGGTTGGTTTTAAGATTGGTGTTGTGTGTCAAGAAAAATATCAAACACTTAAAATTTATTAAATTAAATCATTATTCTAAGATCACAATTTTTTACAATATTCCACAATATACGGTCAATTTAACCATGAAATTTTATATTTTATTGAATTAAAAAACATAGGTTAAATATGAAAAACATAAAACAAGTCATGAAAAATTATTTACATCATTAGAACTAATTTTTCATGTCATTTAACCCAGTTGAATTAATAAATTGTATGTGTTGTGAAAAAATCATATATAATCACAATATTAAACACTAAAAGTAGTAAAATAACATGCACTTAATAAGAAATATTCAAAATTAACGGGTCCTTAAATCCTCTTATAATATGTGAAAATCTAAAAAAAATAACTAGAAGAAAAGATAGAGGATTAATGTGATGGAAGCTACACTATATCTCTTTTATGGAAAATGATGGGGTTATTGAAAATTTTATTGAGATATATATAAAACTAGAAAATTTTAAAAATTTTGAGTTGAATCAAAGGATAAATAACTCCTTGAAGTTGTAGGAATAAATAAAGAGAATAGGGTGAATAAAATTCATCAAAATGGCCCCCAAAAGAGGAAAAAATAGATTAAGACTCAAATTATTCAATAGAATAAGGAAGAAAATAACACATTTTAAAACACACCTAGAAAAACATCTAATAATGAGACCCAATTTATCAATTACCTGATGGAAACCTAGGTAACACTCTCTATTACCACCTATATTAGGTACTTTGTAACATACACCAAGTACCTGATGTAAACTACTATGAAAACTCTACCTAACACCACCTCATAACTCTCTTACCATATCCTCACTTCACCCCATGTTCTAAAAATCAACTCAAAATAAATTTAAAAACATAAAGATTAAATGAAAAACACACTACAAAGACAAATTTCATTACAATATATCACTTTTTTATATATATTTCAAGAAATTCACTATATGTATGCTTGATATAAATTATTCAAAATATGTATCTTATGAATCATCCAAAATAACATTTATTGATTAATTTAATATATAACTCTTATAAAACTAATTAATTTGTTATAAATTCATAATAAAATTTAATTTTAATTTAAAATAAAAAACTATATTCATCACATGAAAATATTACAATAAAAACCGTTCATTCCTAGGATTAATATCATAAAAACCAAAAGTAATAATTATAAGAATATATGGTGAGATAGTTAGTCAACCCCTAATTTTATAGAAATATTTTCAACCCCCTTGGAAATGAGAATCCATTCTCATATCCCCATTATTCATATATGATTACTTAATAGTGTTTTAAAGTTCCAACAGGACTTCAATTCCAAATAGGTAACAATTATTATCATAGAACATTATTTTTAAATTATAACTGATAAACAATTTATTTTGGTTAAATATGAACCATTAATATCTATTATATTAGGTAAAAATTAATAATTACTTAGTAAATATGATCCATTCGTATATATTAATATATATATTTTATATGAAATCTAAACTATAAATATCATATATCTTAATAAAAAAGATTGCATCATATTTAAAAAGTAAATAATTTATGTTATTTAAATATAATATATTTTAAAAAAAATTCCATGTAAAATACCTTCTTTAGAAAATTATCAATTAAACAAAAAATAAGATATACACTTATATTATAGGAAATAACGTTTTCATAATTCATATTGAGATGGGATAAACATATATCATGAGTTCAAAATAATTAAAGATATAACAACCCTATCCTTTTACACATATCAATATCTGATTTTAGGCATAATTAAATATCATATTACAAGCCACGGATCATAAAGTCTAGTGTCATGGAATACTAGGTATATAAAACTTAAAACATGGGACAAAAGGTTATTTATCATCTATTATAAGCTCCTAAATTCCTTTGATCTCTTACATCTACATAGGATACCCTGAGGATAACATGATCAAAGGGACGATCTAAAAATCCCAATGAGGGAATAAAGCATTAAAATGAATCTTAACACATGGGTTAGAGGACAAAACCTAATGATAACACGGAATGGAACATGATTAAATATAAGGAATCATAACATATAGAACATGGTTCCATATTATCATGGAATCATAGTAGTGTGATAGCAACATAAAACCTGAATTTAGCATGATTCAAGGCTCATTGCACATATAGAAGCTTAAGTAAAGGCTAACCACCAAGACCATTGCACATGGAGCATGAGTCAAGGGTAACCACCATTATTATTGCACATAACATCTCATGAAACTAAACATTTCCCAATGAATTAGAAAGCTATCTTGGATCACCCATCATAACATGTTCATGAATTTTTTTCGTACATAAATAATCATACATAATCAATAAAACATAAACATAAGGTTTACCCTTAGACATGGGGAATGTTCTTGGATGGATATTTGTGTAGAATTTGGACAAGACTCAAGGCCTGAGAGTTGTGAGGAGAAGAGGTGGTGAGGGGTGGTACTTATAGTGGAGGAGAGGGGTGTTGTCTCATTATTTTACTCAATATTATAATATTTTGATCAAGAAAAAAATAGTGAAGATTATTGAGACTAAGTACAAAAATTAGATCATGTGATTTAAAAACAATGGTTCTTACATTATCCATGTGTCAGTCAATAGTGTATTTATCTTATAATTTATATATTCTGTAAATTACCTTATTTTACAATTCACCACAAGTTCATTTTTTTCAGGACAATACCAAAAATTTACCCCAATCATTTTTTAACATGTAGAATTAAAAATTGAACTCCATTTTAAGGAAATAATTTTCTAAATATGAGAAATTTAATTTTTAATTAAAATAATCATTTACTTGGAAATATAAATTTTAAAATTAAAACTGCTTTCCTAACACTTTGAAAATTTAATTATGGTCTCATAAAATTATATCATAATCATAAGACATCAAAATATTAATTTATGAATAGATTTTATGAAAATACATTTAATTTAAAATTATTAAATTAATCAAAAAATTGTAATTAAATATTTATGACCTTAAAATTTACCAACACATAATTTATAATTTTTAAGATATTTAATTACATATACTATGATATAATTATATCAAATTGTCACTTATAATATGTAAAAATATTATTTATATTATCATTGGTGTGGTTACTATTTGATTGTCCAGTTTTCTATTCATAAGGGTCACATTACTATTCCAAAGTTCAAGTAACTATTACTTCATTATAGGTTCCATAAATTCTAGAAATAACTTTTAATTGTTTCATTAGTCATTTATAATGTTTTTATTGTTCTCTTTATGTGATTTTATTTGATCATACTATATGAAATAATTATAAGAATGAAATTTTCATTGATAAAACTTTGGTTCATTACAATAGATATATTATATCATTGACATTATATCATTGAATGTGGTATCATATATCACCAATCATTATATAAATTTTAGTGGTTTCACATAATAACGAACATGTTATGTTGGTTGAAACTTTAATCATGCATGAAAATATATTGATGTCACTCCCAGTGATAAGCTAAAAGTGAATATCTATACTATAACATGAAATTTTTTATATTATATCATATTTTTTAATATGAAACTAATTTAAAAACATGTTTCCCAGGAGAGATATGTTATATTACTCCTAGAAATACTGAAATTGACTGTCTAGAATAAGCCACCACAACAAAAATGACAATGAAACTGATGACACATCATTTCCAATGACATGTATGTTCTTCATAAAAAATTATTTTTAAAAACCAATGACAAATGTGTATCAAACACTACAATTTAAGTATGGGGAAAACCTATATACATGATAAGGGTGGTGAAATGCATGCACTGAAGAAAAATAAATAGAAAATTAATGACCAAGTGTGTGTTTTACCTTTATCTGAGATAAAACTTTTATTAAAAACATACTGATTTCCCCCATCATACCCCTTCAAATCCATAGCTACTGAATAAGAAAAAGCGAACCAAAATCTATCAAAAGTTCCCATGAAAGGGGAAAATATCCAAAATATTCAAACATGACCTTTAACACTTGTTTTTATATTAACATCAAATGAAACCAAACCATTTCAGGAGAGTCCTGCACCAGAAAACTAGGAAACCAAATTAACAACCCTCAAACTGCTAAGAATTTAACGAAATTAGAATATTGAGAACATTATAGATACTTCTAGTAATAATTTGGGATGCCTCATATATCTTAAATTATTTCAATAAGTTTCTTCTTGTCACACATCACCAAGAAATTATCACCTAAAAATGATCGTCCTTTACCAGAGGAATGAGATAATTATTTCTAAGTGATTAACTTCTTAAATAAGAATTGGAATCTATTGAATTATTATCTAATTTAAATACTAAGATAGAATCCTATAAATTACAATATAAAATAGGGTAAATAAAGATGGTCTAATTAGAAATATGGTATAAAGAACCCAATATACCCAAGAAATTATTTTTGTCATGTTTTTTACTGTCAAGTATATCTTCCTTTACATGATTGTATAGAGTGTTATCCTATAACAGGACTAGATAAGTTCATGTGAAAATCATATAGTAATCCTCTGACTTTGGTAAAGGAGATTTACCTTGGGTATCAGAAAAATTGATTTTTCACCAAAAATGAAAAAATATTAATCTATATGATTGAATTTGGATAATCAAGGTCTTAACATGGAACTCCTATAGAGTTTATATTACCCCTTCGTGTATTCCAGAAAATTTCTCCTACAATGACTATTTCTTCCATGGAAGAAACACTAAAATTCCTATGAAGATCATTATATTGGATTATAGTATGGTTTGGACTATACACAACCACTTCTCTTCTCATTCTAGATAAAAATTTTACCATTTACATTTTTTTCAATCATAATGACACTTGAGATTGGACCACCAATGTCATACTTTGCAACCCTTGTCATATTGAGAAGATTGATAAAACTTATATTGAACTCATTCATCTTGTAATTCATAATAAACTACTGGGGCCTTTTTAGTTATTAAATAATTAATTCTGGTGAAAAATTAATCCTATTGGTGACCTTAGTTACTTCAATTCAATTACATACCTAGTGATATTGATTATATGAGTTGAGATGGAAGTACCCACATCCATCTTACATCATAAGAGTTATTTTAAAACTTCATATCTATCATTTATAGATTTTTCTTAGTAGATATTTTTAGTATAAGGACTCTACCTTAAACATGACATAATCTTGAATTAAATGAATAATTCACATTGATGATCCTTTCGAGTTTAGAGTTCTAGCAAATTAGGACAAAACTATTACATTACATCTCAAAAATTACAAGGTATACACTTCTACTCAGTTTCTATTTTTCATAAAATAAAAACTCTTGAAAAAAAAATTCATGTCTTGTCCCATGTTATAGACATCATGACTTTTCCTTTATCCCATCTTTGGCCCTATTCATCTTTAAGTCCGATGAAAATCATTTCCAAACATGGGATGAGCATAAAAATCTCAGTAAGGGTTATAAAACAAAGAATAGTAACATTATTTCATCAATACATACATAACATAATCCATTTAATATACCTCATAAAATCATAAGATTTACATAGTAAACACTAATCATAAAGGTAACTTGTGAAATCCATAACATACTTGCATTGTAGCTTTCACGGCTACATAGGGAGTTACATTTGGAATACCCATAATAGTATATTCACAAAATCTCTTAGGAGAAATATTCATGTTTACCTCTGTCACATTACCCAATGCATTGGAGAGATATCTCAAGCTCACCCACCCTAGTTTTATCACGAAACCACCCGTATACCTTACAATTCCCAAGAACCATAACATATTCATAACACATAAAACAAATATAAAGGAAAGATAACATTTCCAAATTTTAATCACGATATATCATTTAAATATATTGACATAACAAATCCATTATCAAACCATTTTCAATACCAAAATACATAATAGAGTATATGGTATTTATTTTCCTTTTAAAAACATTATTTCTTGTTAAGGAATCCAAAAGAACAAATAATGCGGGTGGCGGCAGAAAGGGTCGTTGTCATCGCTTTTGTTAAAAGAAACATTATTTTTTGTCATTTAGTAATATGCCTTATAGAAAAAGATTCCCTTCAAATAAAATTAATTTTCAACGGTTTTTATATAGCGTATAAAAGAAAGTCGCATATAAAACAAAATATACCTCAATGAAAGGAGATTGAGACGAAGTACCTTACCTCATGTCTGACTTGACCAGTTCATTCTTTAATCTCTTGAATAATAAACTAAAGTTAATTTCTAATTTCTTAAGAACTGTTTTCAATTTTATCACAATTTTTAAATCACTTATTACTATTTTTTAAACATTATGTAGTCATTTAAGTTAATAATGGTCATTTTGTCGATATATGGTACTTGAGTCAAAAATTGACTTCTTATAATTACAAGTTGTTCATGTGGTCAAATGTTCATTATATCCATAATTATATTCAAGATTTAGATATCATATATATCAAATATATCCCTTATATACCTGTATTTATAATAGTACATAACATTTTGAGGCAAGAAATGAAATGCATTGTTCATGAAGACGGTAATCCGTACGTACGCATGAACGCTACTTTCATTTCTTCATAATATTTAATGAAATAAAAACATAATGATACATAGGTATAATTATAATTACAGTATAATATCATATTTATAATCCCAGTAACTCCATCCTTTATACGTTCCTTGTATGTCATGAACGAGCCATATCACTTTGAGGGGGCGGTAGTCCGCACTTCGTCAAATGAGATTATCATATTTACCTACTACGGAATCCATAACGGTATTCTATAAATGAAAAATACAGAAGCATAGAAAAAATATAAATATAATATATATCATATATAAATATAGTTCCATCATAATGGCCACCATAAGAGGTGGTAAGAGAAGATTGAACAATCATCATTTCGTGAGGCATTAGTTTTCCGTCAACAGAAACAATATGTTCTTTACCCATTAGATAGAGGTGTGTGTAACTGTATTTTGAATAATTATCATAAAAAACCTAGTATATTTAGGATAATATTATTGTTATAAAAGAACCGAATAAAAAGAGTTTAGGGGGTTGGAGAAGTAAAATAAAATAAAATAACTCAAGATAAGACCTTACCTTTAAATCGGGTAACTCCCTTTGGTTAGAACCAAAAGTGTTTCTTGAAGTGCTTTCTACCTATGTTATGGATTATATCAGGAAGCGTGGGATCTTGAGAGATTATTTGGGCAGATTTTGGATGATCCATGGGGATTTAGAGGTGTCAGTAATGGGTTACAGGTGAGGGCTTTTTAAAAGGAGGAGGTGAGTTTCTTTAAAAAAATTGAAAATATTATTTTATTATATAATGATTTTCAGTTTCTAAATGTCCAAAACTTATAAAAGTCAAAGATAAGATGACTCATGGTATAAATAGAATCATTCAATAATAATTGGATACTTTTTGAATATTCTTTAAATCTTTTTAATCTTATTTATTTAAATCATTTATTAATGAGGTAAACACTGCATCATTATTATGTCTTAAATAATTTAATTTATTTGATGTCTAAAAAAAATTAAAAAAATACCATAATGTAGGAAAAAATATTATATTTCTAATGAACATTTATAGTCAAATATATCAATTATATAACACCGCATTAAAATTGTTTTAGCAGAACAATACATGTTTATGATATTTTTACTTTTACTTTAAATAAAAAGTTATTAATATCATTATCTTACCCAAGTGGCTTTCAAAGGCCAAAAGTATCACCCAAGGATTGTCTTGGTCGACCATTACTCATCCAATAAGTTTAGGATAAGTGTTAAGGTAATTTTATATTTTTATAAAAAAAATTCACCTTAAATTACCTTATTTACCATTAACCGCATCAAATAAAAGTCAAAAGTTACTATTCACCAAAAAAATACTTTCATCTTATTGAACCACATTTTAATTAATAATAACAACCATGTATATCATATTTTTTAAATTCAATTCACAAAAGTGGTAAAATTTTCATTCAAATGAAAAAGTCATCTTTTTTACTACTACTCAATGTTTTCACTATTCATCAAAAATTGATGTTTTTCAGAAAAATACCAAACATTCAGCCTAATATATATTTGATTTTCTGAATTCAAAAATTATTTCCATTTAAAAAAATTAAATACATATAATTTGAATTAATTAAATTAAAATTAATTTCCATTTTCAAAATAAGAAGCGTGTTTTTAAAGAGGTTTCACCATTAAAAGGCGGTAAATCGACCTTTTAAAGAATATTAGAGTATTTATACTTAAAATAAGATTAATTAAAAATTTAAGCCTCTAAATTTTATTGGATAAATGTAAAAACATTTAACAAACATGTATAATCATATCGTAGTTAGTTCTATTCATTCCCACTATTACATTGGCTCGGCTTTAACTACCATTTAAAATAATAAGATATATTATTATATTTTTAGTATGACTCAGCCTTGTGTGCAACGTAAGATTTAAAATAAATACATTGTTTTGTATTGGGTACGCCATTGAATATAGAAACCCCTTTAATGTAAAATTAATATTTAATTCACAAGTATTAATAATTATGAAAATGTATTATTCTTTATTTACTTGGGATGTTACGTCCTTCCCCCCTTTTGAAAATGCTTCCTCGCAATTTTTATTCACTTATCAAATAAGTGGGGGTATTTATCCCTCATTGCATTTTCAGATTCTCACGTTGCATCTTCATCCATATGGTTTTTTCATAAAACCTTTACCTGGTGAATTACCTAATTCCACAACACTTTATCTCTTTAGTCAAGAATCTGGATTGACTATTCCTCATGAGAGAGATTCACTTCCAACTAAACTATCTCTGGGCTCAAAACATGAGATGGATCTGGCATATACATTCTCAATATTGAAACATGAAAAACATTGTGTACCTGGGATAAACATCGAGGTAAATCCATTATATACGCAACTAAAACAAATTTCTCCAAGATTTTATAAGGTCTAATGAACCTCAGACTCAACTTTCCCTTCTTACCAAAACGCATCACACTCTTCCATAGAGAAACTTTGAGAAAGACATGATCACCTACCTCAAAAGAAAGATCCTTACTCTGGTTATCCGCATAACTTTTCTACCTACTCTAAGCTATTCTCATGTGCTTCTGAATCAACTGAACTTTTTTTCCCATCTCTTCTATCAATTCTGGTCCCATCATCTTCCTTTAACCTACTTCATCCCAAAAATATAATGTTTGACATCGCATCTCATATAATGCTTCAAATAGATCCATCTGTATACTGTAATGAAACCTATTATTAGATGAAAATTCAACCAACGAAAGATGTCGGTCCCAACTTCCCTAGTAATCAAGTGTACAAGCATGTAGCATATCCTCCAAGGTCTAAATTGTTCGTTCTGACTGCCCATCTGATTGAGGATAAAAAGATGTTCTAAAATTTAATTCATTACCCAATGGCTTCTAAAGGCCTTTCCAAAAGTTAAAAGTAAACATGGGATCACGATCAGAAACTATGAAGAGGGGAACTCCGTGAAACTTGGATATCTCTTTAACATACAGTCTAGAAAGGTGATCTAGAGACAAAGTATCTCTAATAGGAATGAAATGAGAATATTTAGTCAACCGATCAATAATAACTGAGATTTCATTATTACCTCAAGATGTCTTTGGGAATCCCACAACGAATTCCATGGATATATTTTCCCATTTCCACTCTGGAACCAGTAAATACTGAAGCAACCCTTTCAGTAACTTCCACTATTCTTTAACCTATTGACAAGTCAAACACTTCACAGTAAAGTTAGTAATATCAATTTTCATTCCATACCACCAGTAATACTTTCAAAAATATCTATACATCTTAGTACTGTCAGGATGAACTAGAAACAGAGAACTATGAGATTCACATAACAACTCATTCTTCAACTTTAAATCACAAGGAATGCATAATCTCTTCCCAAACCTCCAAATAAAATCATTATCAATGCTAAAATTAGGCAAATTACCCTTTTGAACCTACTCTACCTTTTTCTGCAACTCACTGTCTTCCTTCTGTGCTTGCTTAATTCTATCTGATAGAGATGATCTCAATGACACCTGAAACAAAAAAGATGAATTTTCTGCACCAACAACTTCTCTTCCAAAGTTCATCAAATAAAAAACCAAAGGATCTCATTCCAATAATAGCATGGTTAATGAAGCATTACTTTTTCGACTCAAAGCATCATCCAATTTATTTGATTTTCTTGAATGGTAATGGATCGTGAAATCACAATCCTTGATTAATTCCAACCTTCTCCTTTGTCTCATGTTCAATTATTTCTATGTGAATATATTCTTCAAACTTTTTTGGTTAGTATATATTTCACATTTTACTCTTTATAGATGATGAATCCAAATTTTTAAATCAAAAACAACAGAAGATAATTCCAAATCATGTGTATGGTAATTTAACTCATGAGGTTTCAACTAATGTGAAGCATAAGAAATTACCTGATCATTATGTATAAGGACACAGCCATGTCCTTTCAATGAAGAATCATTGTAGATAACAAACTCACTATTTCAAGAAGGTAGTTCCAAAATGGAAGCATTCACCAATATTATTTTCAATTCCTGAAAACAATCATCACATTATTTTGTCTAGATGAATGTAACACCTTTTCGAGTTAACTTAGTCATTGGACTAGATAACCATGAAAAATTTTCAACAAACCTCTATTAATAACCTGCCAAACTAAGAAAACTATGGATCTCGGTTATATTTGTGGGTCTTGGTCATACTTCAATAGCTTTTGTTTTACCAGAATCAACAGATATTCCATTTTTTGAAATAATGTGACCAAGAAAAGAAATTTATTGTAACCAAATCTCACACTTGCTGAATTTCCCATATAGTTTTTTTCTTTTGAGGTTTTCAAGACAACTCTTAGATGACTTTCGTGCTCCTCCTTAATTTTAGATTAAACCAAAATATCATCAATGAATACAACTACAAACTTATCAAATAACTCACAGAAAATTATATTCATAAGATCCATGAATACATAAGGTTGATTGGTTAACCCAATAGGCATAACTAAAAATTCATAATGGCCATATCTAGTATGAAATGCAGTCTTCAAAATATATGCTTCCTTTACTTTCAATTGATGGTACCCCGACCTCAAAGCAATCTTCGAAAAATATTGATCTCCCTGGAGCTAATCAAACAAATCATTGATATGAGGCAAAGGATACTTGTTCTTAACAGTGATGTTATTCAATGCTCTATAATTAATGCAAAGTCTCATTGAACCATCTTTATTTTTAAAAAATAAAACAGGATCACCCCATGGTGATGTGCTAGGCCAAATGAATTCTTTATCGAATAACTCCTATAGTTTCTTCATTAACTCTAAAAGTTCAATTTCAGCCATTTGATAAGGGGGTTTTGAAATTGGCTTAGCATCAGGAACTAAGTCAACAGTAAATTCAACTTCACGATCAGGTATAATACCAGGAAACTTATCAGGAAAAAAATCAAGACACTCATTTACCACTGGCACATTATTAATCTGAAAAGTTCCTTTATTGTCAAAAATATGTGTAAGGTTACATTCATTTCCATCTTTTAAAATTTTCTCATCTTCCTGATATGTTATCAAAAGTAAGGGTTCATTCTTGTACAAAAACTGAAAATATTTCTAAAAAGAAACCTCTTTAGCTCTGCTATTAATCTTAGCATGATAAAAAGAAATCCAATCTATACCCATAAGAACATCAAACTCGACTAGAGGCAAAACAATAAGGTTTTCAGGTAGATTCTTTCCACATACAAGGATATAAAGGTTATTATAATTTCTTTTTCTTTTCTCAACATTCCCCCGGTGTTTTTACCATAAGTAAAGGATTCATATCTAGAGATGGAAATCCCAATTTACTAGAAAACTTCTCAAAAATGAACGAATGTGTAAACCCCGAATCAAACAACACATTGGCATAATCTGAATAAACAAACACTGTACCTGATACAACTTCATTTGATGTAGAAACATCTACTGATGTAGTTTCAATGAAATTCACCACCCCTTTCTGCTTTTAGTCTAGTTTCTTTCCCTCAGTTGAGTTCTTCATTGGACACTCATTTGCGTAATGACCCATTTCTTTGCACTTAAGACGTTCTTCTGATTGTAAAACAGATTTTGTCATACCATTACCCTGATATTTTTCAATGCAATTACGAGATTTATGTCCCATTTTACCACATCGGTAGCACTTACCAGAATTCAAAAGACATTCCCCAGCATGCTTTTTACCAAAATTTTCACAGACTATAAACTTAAGTTTCTTACCATCAGACGTTTTTGAAGAGTTCTTCCCTTTCATCTGCCACCTCGACCTCTTATTCTATTGTTTTTCAAAGAAGACCTAATATTTGGAAAACTAAATTTCAACCTTCTCCGCACATCGAACAAGTTTTACATAACTTTTGAACTCATGAGAAGCTAAAGCCCTTCTCTACTTTGGCTTTAATCCTGAGTAAACATGGTTAATTTTACTACCAAGATCTCGAATGAAATTTGGAGAATACCTTGCCAGTCAAGTGAATTTTTCTTCATAAGAAAACACTGAGTCATCCTCCTTCCTCAATTCAAGGAATTGTTTTTCCATCCTAAGACGAACCACCTTAGATAATATTTCTCAAGAAACATACCTTTGAATTCATCCCAATTAAGAGCATCAATCTCCTCACTATCCCTAATATTTTTCACCATCGACCACTGCTAATCATCTTTAACTTCAAAATGGTAAACAATGATTCTAACCTTTTGATATTCTGAACACCCCATGACTTCAAAAATCTTCTCCAATGATTTAATCCACCCTTCAGCTAGCACAGGGTCAGATGATCCTCTGAAAGATGGGGGATGTTTCCTTATTAAATGTGTCACTACTAATATTTTCCTATGTGGTTGATCTGGATGATCTCATGCATGGATACCACCACCACTTATAGCCTGAGTCAACTATGCCATCACTACAACAAATTGTTCTGTTCCAATTCTGACCATCTCAGGTTACTGATTTAGAAGTTTATTCTCCTTTTTATGTCTTCCCAATATAGCTTCCATGTTTCCTCAATGGAAAACAATTATGAACATAGAAATATATTAGGGGAAGAAATATGGTAATCTATAATTCTATATCATTACAATATTACCATAAATTAATTTATGGACATTAATTTAACAATATCCTAACTTATAAAGTTATCTCAAATGACCCCTAATAACATTTATAAGGACTCAGCCATAAACATTACATAATCTTGAATTAAATGAATAATTAACATTGAGTATCTTTTCAGGTATAGTGTTTTAAAGATTTAGGCCATAACTATTACATTACATCACAAAAATTACAAGTTAGACAGTTCTACTCAGTTTCCATTTTTGATAAAATAAAAACTCTTGAAAAAAAGAGTCATGTCTAGTCCCATGTTTTACACAACATGACTTTTCCTTGATCCCATCCTTGAACAAATTCATATTTAAGTCATGCGAAAAACATTTCAAAACATGGTATGAGCATAAAAATCTCAGTAAGGGTTATAAAACAAAGAAATAAAACATTAGTTCATCAATACATACATAACATAATCTCTTTAACAAAACTCATGAAATCATAAGATTTATATAGTAAACACAACTCATAAAGGTAACTTCTGGCATTCATAACCAACTTACTTTGTAGCTTTCACAGCTACGTCAAGAGTTACATTAGAAATACCCAACATAGTATATTCCCTAAATCTCTTTGGTGAAAAATTCACGTTTACCTCCATCATGTTACACAATCCATTAAAGAGCTATCTCAGGCTCACCTGCCCTAGTTTTATCATGGAACCATCCGTATACGTAACAATTCCCATGAACCATAACATATTCATAACGCATAAAACAAATATAAAGGAAAGATTACATTTCCATATTTTAATAACAATATATCATTTAAATAAATTGACATAAAAATCCATTATCATAAAATTTTCAATACAAAAATACATAGTAGGGTATATGGTATTTATTTTCCTTTTAAATACATTATGCATTTTTAATGTAGCCCAAAGATCATATAATACTCATAGCGACAGAAAAGGTCGATGTCACCGCTTATGTTAAAAGAAACATTATTTATTGTCATTTAGTAAAACACCTAGTATAGAAATATTCTATTTGATTGAAATAAAATGTCAAAGGTTTTTATACAGTGTATAAAAGAAAGTCGTGTATAAAACAAAATATGCCTCAATGAAAGGAAATTGAGACAAAGTCCATTTCCTCGTGTCTGACTTGACCCTTTCATTCTTTAATCTCCTGAATAATAAACTAAAGCTAATTTCTACTTGCTTAAGAAATATTTTCAATTTTATCATTCATTTTAAATCACATATTATCATGTTATAAACATTATGTAATCATTTAAGTTAATAATGGTCGTTTTTTCCATATTTGGTACTTGGGTCAAAAATGGATTCCTTATAATTACAAGTTGTTCATGTGGTCAAAATTTCATTATATCCATAATTATATTCATGATTTATATATCATATATATCATATATATCCATTATATATATGTATTTATAACAGTACATAACATTTGGAGGTAAGAAATGAAATACACTGTTCATCGAGACGGTAAACCGTACGTACGCATGAATGCTACTTTCATTTCTATTTCATATTTAATGGAATGAAAACATAATGATACATAGGTATAATTATAATTCTAGTATAATATCATTTATATAATCTCATTAACTCCAATATTTATATGTTTCATTTATGGAATGAACGGGTCATATCACTTTGAGGGGGTGGTAGTCTGCACATCCTCATATGAGATTATCGTATTTACCTACTATGGAATCCATAAAGGTATTATATAAATGAACAATACCAAATCATAGAAATAATATAAATATAAGATATATCATATATAAATAAAATTACATCTTAATGGACACCAGAAGAGGTGGTAGGAGAATATTGAACAATCATCATTTCTTGAGGCGTTAGTTTTTCAACCACATAAACAGTATATTCTTTACCAATTAGATGGAGGTGTGTGTATGTTTTGTTCGAATAATTCTCATAAAAACAACCTACTATATTTATTATATTGTTTTTGTTTTAAAATAAACGAATAAAAATATTTTAGGGGTTTGATAAGTAAAATAAAACAAAATAACTTAAGAGGAGATGTTGCCTTTAAATCGGGTAACTCCACTTGGTTTGAACCAAAATGATTTCTTGAAGTGCCTTCTGCCAAAGATACGTATTCTAGGAGGAAGAGATGGGTCTTGAGAGCCTATTTGGGTAGAGTTTGGACCAGAAAAAGGGCTTGATAGTTGTAAGTAATGTGTTAGAGGTGAGGGTTTTTTATAAGGTGGAGGTGGAGCTCTTTAAGAAATTGTGAGAATATTATTATATTATATAATGGTTTTTGGTTTCTAAATGTAAAAAACTTATTTAAGTCGAAGATAAGATGACTCATGGTCAAAATAAAATCATCCAATAAGAATTGGACAGATTTTGGATATTATTTTAATCTTTATAATCTTATTTATTTAAAAAATTTATTAATGAGGTAAAAACTACATCATTATTATGTCATAAATTATTTAATTTATTTTATATCTAAAAAAATTCCATAATGTAGGAAATAATTTTAGCTTTCTAATGAATATTTATATTTATGTATATCAATTATATAACCCACCTTAAAATTGTTTTATCAAAACAATACTTTATTATTATATTTTTATTTTTACTTTAAATAAAAAGTTATTAATGTCATTATCTTACCCAAGTGGCTTTCAAAGGACAAGTCTCACCCAAGGATTGTATTGATCTACCATTACTCATCCAATAAGGTTAGGAAAAGTTTTAAGGTAATTTTATATTATTATAATATTTTTTTACCTTGAATTACCTATTTACCTTTAACTGCGGTAAATAAAAGTCAAAAGATACTATTCACCAAAAAAAATTCATCTTATTGAATGAAGTTTTACTTAATAATAATAAACAAGTATGTTGGATTTTCAAAATTAAATTCACAAAAGTTGTAAAATTTCATTTAAATGAAAAATTCATCTTTTTAACTACTACTCAGTGTTTTCACATTTCATCAAAAATATAAGTTTTTCAGAAAAATACCAAAAATTCAACCTAATATATTTATGATATTCCGAATTAAAAAAATGATGTCTATTTTACCAAATTAAATACATAGAAGTTCCATTAATTAATTTAAAATTAATTCCCATTGTCAAAACAAAAAACATGTTTTTAAAAATAATAACTATCAAAAGATTGACACTTGTTTATGTCCAATTTCTCAGTGAAATTACTTCTAAAAACCAACATTTTATTAAATGGTAAAAATATAATCTAATTACACTTTAAACCCAATTAAAATATAATCCAACCATATAAATAAATTATATTAAATGGTGGTTTTGAATTAAAATACAGTATTTTTTACTATTCATTAAAAAAATGAATTTTATCCGAAAAGTACCAAAGGTTTACCCAAAGTAAATTTTCATGTCCTGGTTCTAAATGCGAATTTTTCTTTCCAATAGAACATATAAAAGTGAACAAAACTACATTTAAAGAGGTTTCTCCATTAAAAGGCAGTAAATTGACCTTTTAAAGAATATTAGAGTATTTATGCTAAAAATTAGATTAATTCACATTTTCAACCTATAACTTTTATTCGAGAAATGTAAAAATATTTAACAAACATGTATAATAATATTTTAGTTTATTCTATTCATTCTTACCATTACAATGACAAGGCTGTAACTACCATTTTAAATAATAATAATATATTATTATTATTTTAGTATGACTCATCCTTGTGTGTAACGCAAGATTTCAAAGAAACTCGTTGTTGTGTATCGGGTACGCCATCGATCATAGAAACCCCCTTAAAGCAAAAATATTATTTAACTCACAAGTACTAATACTTATGAAAATTTATTATTCTTTATTTACTTGGGATGTTACATTTAGGTTGTTCATTGGCCCAAAAGCATCCATATTATTTTGTTTCTATTTCTTTAATTATGTTTTTATTTCAGGGGTATTGATCTCAAAGTTAAGTCTGTTGATGGTGCTTCCACTTAAATCTATAAAAGAATCTATTATCATATCAGTATTATTTTTTAGAATAATTTAAGAAGGTCTTCAATTAAATATACTCCCACAAAAATTATAACCCCTTTTAAATTTTACATCATATCCATTAGCTGGTCAAGATCCTTATTTCACTATGGTTTGGGTCTCTTTGGAATTTCTCCCACCACTTATCTATTTAGTTAGTTCATTGTGTCCATCATATCATATATCACTATTATATACATAAGTAGACAACATTTTATCAAATCCATCATATGAATAAACTCAACTTTATTCTTATGGTATCTTAAACATTAGGTCTTCCAAGCAAATGTTAACCAAAATCATTCTCCAAATAAAATCACATGATCATATTATGGTCAACCATAACTTGTTTACCCTACAAAATAAAATACATGGGAACCATGATTTGGCATGACCTACTTAGTTTAAAAAACTAAGTATTGAAAAGTGTCACTTTAGATGGAATATAACACTTTTTTATTTTTAAGGGGATTTAAATCTCACCATATTATCTCTTTTATTCCATTTATATGTATTCATTATTAATATGATTTAGTTTTTGAATACATATTTCCTCCACCAAATCAATATGTTCAAACCATATTGATGTGTAAATCATTAAAAAACTAATATCATCTGTTACTAACACAAATTAAAGGAAAATTATATATAAACATATCCAAATACATCACATGCATAAGGTACCTGAAAATATTTCATTTAAAGGATTAAAATTATATGAAAATAGTAATCCCTTCAAGAGTAAACATTTAAAAATATGTATCTAACAACCATTTTTCTAGACATAGGCTGAGATCCAAGGTCAATAAGTAGTCTAATCCAAAGTCCCTCTACTGATGGTTCATTATTCATGAGATACTTTGATTGTGTTATAATTTTAAAAAATAATATGTATAACTAGTAATTTACTTATAAATTCAAGTTCATGATTTATGAGAAAGCAAGTAAGAAGAAAACTAAATCGATTAACATGCTTAGAATTTTACTCTTTAAATGAATGCATAATAATTTAAAGTATTTTAATCATAATTAAACTAAAGCATATATCAATACATGATATAAACCATTTGTATTTATGAATAAATCATGGGATGGTACTAAATAAATAAATATTACATAAATTCAAACATGATATAAACATTTATGAACACTTAATAAATAAATAAATTGATAAACACTTTATAATTTAGAAATTTTTCTATGGATAATCTATAAAAAATATAAACACTTTGTAATTATATCAGAAATATAATTGCTTAATATTTCCTTATATACATGGAATTTAATAAGATCTCCTTAATATTAAAAATATGTTATATTTATGAAAAAATTTATAATTGTATAAACATTTCACATGTTTTGTGAACACATTACATAAACTAAAAAATCATATATTTACCAAATAAGTACTTTCACTATAAACATTTTATTTTTCACATTTATGAACAATTAAGAAATTAATAAAATCACTTTTATATTTCACTCTATTTTATAATTTATAAAATATTTATAAATAATTTACCATATAAATATATTTTTAACCTATATCAAGCCTAAAAAAACAATTTTGGAATAGTTTCAAGCTACCCCCCCCCCCCACCCCCCCGAATCCAGCGTGAGATCATCACATTGGTGAAGGATTTTTATGATTTTAACAAAATAATAATTTTATTTAAAATTCATCACACCATGGTCCTTTTGGATATTGACCAAATTTTGGTCTACCATGAGTTGAAACTCTTTCCAATGGGAATTACACAATTGTTTTTGTTAGAATTAATCTATTTTAAGGAATATATTTTGAGTGTAATTTGTTTTTAATTATCCATGTCATTTTTGGAAAACTGTAGTGTATTGGACTTACATAATTCCTAGTGGACTTGTGAAATTTTATTCCATAAAAACCATGAATGTTTACACTAGAGACAATATATTCTAGGACATTAATTCTCACCGCCTACTATAATATGATCTAAAATCATGGTGGTGATCACCACAACATAGCGACCGATTGACCACATTTCGGTGTCATTAAAAAATTATAGTTTGTTTTCTATGACACATATATATGAATTTTTTTCCTAAAATAATGTGTATTTTTATAAACTTTTTAATAAAAAAATAATTTCCCAATTAAAAACATTTATTGTTTTGTAAATTTTGAATATCCACACCTGTTTTGAGTTGAATGTGACATAGTTTTTAGAATTATCATTCTGTTATGTTTTTTTATTTACTCAAAAAATCAATCCAAATGAAAAAAGGATAGGCTCATATTCTACTAATGGGTTTTATATGGGATATCACTTATCCAAACACAGCATAAAACCTCAAACAGAACTTATATAACCATATAATATTTCTATTTGAATTGGACTGGATAGATAAATGAAAAATGACAAACCTTTTTCTCCATTGATCTGATTCCATCTAATCCCCTACACATGAACTTGATAATGGTCATTGAGAAGTATTCAATGGAACCCTTCCTCATATGGTTTCAATGGGTTGTCAGAATCTCTTAATGATTTGGATTTATCCTCGTCTCCTCATTGTTTTCTAGAACTGTGTTTAGAGAAAGTGAAATATATCTTCATTTTGAGTAGAATTCATAGTATTTGGAAAATTATCAATACAAATCACAAACTATGAGCCTCTTTATATAGTCCATACAAGGAAACTCCATGGAAACCAAATGCCTAATCATTTGAAGATAGTTTTTTTATAAATGTTTCATGATTCAAAACTCTTTATAACTTATAGGTCATCAATTTCATTTATTTTTTTGATGTTTAAAAAAGGTTTTGGACATTAAAAATCTTATAGATTATTATAACATGATAATCAACCAATCATTATAGCTTGGAGTGTGAGAAGAAGGTTGAGCCATGTGATATCACATATCATGTAAAAACATTATACACAATAATATGACATGGTCTCATTCAGTATGACATAGTTTATCCTAAAATAGATCATAATGTGGTTTAAACCACCATTTTATGGTCTATTTTTGAGTGAATATTCCTATAAACTTACTCACATGAGAACTTTCCACATTAAGGATGATAAAATATTTGTTGTGTTCAATAATTATATGTGTTTTTAAACTATCAATGAGAAAAATATATCCAGGATGAGAATTATTTAAGAGATTCATAAAGTCATTTACTAATAAAATAAAATGATATATATAAGAAGTTAAATAAATAATGAAAAAAATTGAAATATAACCTTTATTAATGAATAGGAAGAATAAGGGGAATATCCATCAAAAGTATTTATACATTTTCATCATTTTAAAAATAAGGCTATAAAAAATAATTATGGATTTAAATAATAATAGAAATAAAATAAATATAAATAAAAATCAAATGGGATACTACATTTACAAACATATATAGTTAAAAATAAAACATTCAAATCAATCATCATTGTCTAAATTAAATTGAATGTTATGATTATTCCCATGAAATATAATTTTACAATGATTTTAATGTTCATCATATGTACATGATATATCCTAACATATACATTAATAATAATATTTATAATAGTTTTAAATGTTTAATTAACCTAGTATATTATTTTCAATACCCTCCTGATTAATCTTGATTATCCTCAACTCATTATTAATGAAACACATGGAATTATTTATTTTTTCCCCTTATTTTTTCTATGAAAAATGAATTTTAACATCAATTGATGTAAGTTATTTCAACTAAGAACAATGCTAATCATACAGACATATTGAAAATTATTCATTCTTTACAATGTCAGTCCCATAGGTGGATGGATAATCCATTATTATCCACATGAATTTATAATAATTCTATAGATTAACTATCTAATAAAATCACATATCTAATACTCATTCCATGTATCCATAAGCATTAGTTTCATAATTTTACCTAAAAAATCATAGTTGTGCACTCTGAGCATGGAACCGATCAACTAAAATGCCATACATATCTTTATCATCATGGAATATCACACAATAATGTGATGCTAATTAAGTAAACAGATTTAAATCAAGTAATAAAAATGTAGGAACCCAAATTATAGAGAGAAGGTTTGGTAGAAAAATAAATACAAGTATTTTTTTAGACAATTCAGATTTCACGTTTCATCACCTTGGAGAAATTGAGTTCTAATAATTATATTCTCCAAAATATCTTTTATCAATTTTTGGAATGAGGGTTCTGATTTATCTGATTCACATTATCATTTTTCATAATAAGTTGAATCATATATCAATTAACTTGAAATTTTAAAGTGATTAGTTAGAGTCTTAATGCTATATTCACTATAATGGGGCAGTTGGTGTGGCCTATCAAGATGGGGTAAAGCACTCATAAATGTGGGTCTCGGTCTAGTATGGGAATTGATGATAACCTTGTTAGGGAATTTAAAGTTTAATGAAACGAAACACACACAAAATAGATGAGAAAAATGGAAGAATGTGATTGTTTAATACGGTTCGGTAGGGGTTTCCAACATTCATAATAGAAAGGTGGCCATTCAGTTATTCTCTCCAGATAAAACTTTAGAGGATCTTAGAGGGTTACAAGTAATTTATTCATCATTATAAATCATGTTATTTTATCCCATTTTAAGATGGGATATACACCAAAGTCAAGGTTTGTACATCAACTCATGAAAATCCTCCTATAATTAGCTACATCAATAGTCCAAGGTGTCACTTTGGCTAGTTTCTCCATAATAGAAACTTCCAATACAAATATTGTAGACCAAGAATATTCTATATAACCATCTGAACTCATCTGAAGAAAATAACACCCTAAATTGAGAGTGAACCCAATAATATCCCCCTTATAACCAATTTGGAATATAATCTAGACACACAGCCTCCTTTTCAGATTCATTATTCTCTTTTAGTAAAGCCTTTATTATCATGTTTTTTCCATTATTATTGATATGGATTTTGCAAAATTCCAACAATCATTCTTCTAACAAATTAGAGATATAGGGATATCACACATTGATGCTTTTAGATCTAGAATGAGATTTCGGGTTCTTGGTGAGATGAATAGCTCTCTATCTATCAAAATAGAGAATGTAATACTCCTGACTCTCTCCCAACTCATATAGAAACTTCTTCATCCATGGAATCTCTTTATTGCCTTTGGTGACTATGATATACTCTAATTATGTAATATATAAGGAAACACACTTCTAAATTCCTAATTTACATGAGATAGATTCCCCAAAAAGTGATATCATTCACTTATATATAAATTTATCCATGTCTATATCTCCTTACATATAATAATTTGTGTATCCTTATAAAACATTTTTACCAACTAAAAAACATAAAAAATGACTGGATGTACCTCAGAGATACCTCAGTGTCCATTGGACTGATGTCAAATGATCCTTTCTATAATTTTATAGAAATATTCTCACAAGACCCACTGCATGAGAAATGTATAGACATCTATACACCATGTAATATATAATACTTCCAAATAGTAAATGATAAGGAACTTCTTCCATCTATTCTTTCTCCTCTTAATTCAATGGGATATGAATTTTCATGATCCTGAAATGACTCACAAGTGGATTACTAATTGGTTTTTACTTTCTCATGTTAAACCTTTCAAGAACATTCTTAATTTACAATTAATGAGATAGAAGAATCATTTTTCTTCTCCTATTACGAGTAATCAATATGCCAGGAATCTGAGTATCATATCCTAAGTCCTTTATTTAAAAATACTAGTTCAACGCCTTCATCAACCTATAAATCTTGGAGATATCTCTTCCAATAATCAAAATATAATAAACATAAATTGATAACATAATAAAATCACCATTATAAAATTTTTTAATTAAAATAAAGTGACTAGTATTCATCCTCGTGTACTCTTTTCTCTATATGAATGAGCCAAATTTCTTGTACCATTGTCTTCATTCCTGTTTCAAACCATAAAAAACTAAATATTCTTATATACCATGTTTTATTTTCCTTTCACCTAAAATCCCTAGAGTTTATATATTTAAATATCCTCATCAAGATAACCATGAAAGAACATTGTCATTACATCTAGATATTGAAACTCGAGGTTTGGACTATCCACTAATCCAAGAACAATTCTGATAATAGATATGTTTACTATATGAGAATTTTTTTTCTCTATTTCAATATAGTTCTTCTAAGTGAATCCCTTTACAACCATTCTGAATCTGTAGTATGGTTTTGAGCTATCATACTATCATTTGATTCTATACACCCACTTGTTATTGAGTTTCATCTTTCCATGTGGTCTCCACCAAATAAAATGTGTAGTTATTTTGAAAATATATCATCTCCTCTAGAATGGTCTTTTTCTATACCACCTTTTTTGGACTCATGATTACCCCACATTAGTGAAACTTTCATGCTCATGTGGGGAGTATCTACAACTCAATTATTATTCTCTAGTGAATCTCCTCAACAATGCTTCAAGGGAAATTTTTATTAGAATATCATATGATTTATACATATTACTATATGAAAACATATTTCTTAGTAGTGATGTATCATTGGTTTTTGGAATCTCTCTCACACTATATGAAACCAATGGTGGTGATAATGGATCCATATTAACTTGAATTTCATTAGACTACGACATCTTTTCATTTTATGGATTATCAAAATCATCGATCACCTGATCATAAATAATCACTACATATATAATTATGATTATCCTCTTACTGAAAGGATACCAATGTCAATATCCAAACTCCCCATGAGTGTATCCTAAAAGGGTAAATTTATTTTCCATCCATCTAGGTTTTCCAGCTCAAATTTTGAGTTGTAAACAATTTCCATGCATCTAAATACTCTAAATTTTTGTATAAAATAGCTTCACATGTCTAAAATATTTTTGGAATGGAAGAGTTTATTGGAACTAGCGGATAAGGGTTGATAATATCAATAGCGGTCCTCATTTCCTCCCCCTAAAAGGTGTATGGAAGATTTTTATTTGATAGCATACATCTAACTTAATCACAAATCTTTTCTCTCACCCTCTTAAAAATAAATTTATGTTGAAGCATATTTGGTACTATTTTTTATCCTAATTTCAAAACACCTACAATACTCATCAAAATACCATGGTATTCTCCTCTATTTTCTACTCACACATGCTTTAACTATATTCCATTTTTTCTTTTGACTATCACGAGAATATACTTGAGAAAATCTTACACGTGATATTTATTTTTCAAAGAAAAGGGCCAAAATTTTCTAGAATATCCCTATATAATGGAAGAAAATAAATAGTACCTCCCATAAATTTAGTTCTCATCATTAAGACATCATTTTGAATAAAATATAAAATTTTTGTTTTTCTTGATGGTAATTAACAAAGAAATGATACCCTTTATTTTATTCCCATGATGCAATAAATATTATTATCCAAATGTTTACCTTTTATTCCCAAATAAGATATCCTTCCTGGATAGAATTATTATTCCTCTCTCATTCTTGTGAAAAAGTTGTCTATGATAAACATCTGTAGGAAAATATTTTCTGAATGCATTGACTTCTCCTCTACATGGTCTGTCATTTTTGAGATAAGGAGATTTAACTTTCTTTCATTTAATAATTACCATGTTATCTTTGGTAGGATTATATTTCCCTTCACCAAAATAAATGATATATCCATCATCATTAAAAATTCTAGTATATATCATATTGAGGTGAATTTCATGAACATTCCATTTATCCATTAATATTAACCTTCTTCCAATATTAGTCTCCCAAAATATATTACCAATACAAGTGATTTTGGATGCCATATCATTTCTTATATTCATGTGTCTAAAACTCTCTAATGTGGAGGATGATAATAAATTAGTTATAGAAGTAAAATGGTAGGAGGTACTTGAATCAATTACCTAAGTCAAGTCTTGACTTCCATGATTAATCTTATCATCTTCTTAAATAATAAAAATCTCTTCATTGGAAATTATAGAATCATTATTTTGTGTTTTTTCTTCCTAATTACTCTAATATGGATTCATCTTACTACCCTCTAGGAAGAAGTGTTCGACCATAACATAGTGGTGGTACTTTATTTCAAATATTGATCGCTTTTTTAATCACTTCCTCATTTGTATAATTTCATCCTAGGATTCTCTTCCTCAACTTATTCCCTACAATTTCTACTTCCATTGTCTTTCAGTGATAACATATTCTGATTTGATGGTGAATACCTCAGCCTTCTATCTAGATTCCTCATTCATAAAACGTTTTTTTCACCATTTCCACAATGATATTTAGATCTGATGTTGAATTTATAACTAATATAACCTGTGTTTCATACATATTTGGTAGACAACTCACCATCAAAAGTTCCTATAACTCGTCGTAATCCATCATTTTCCTGGAATTAAACTTATCACCAATACCTTGGAACATAATCATGTGATTTGATATATTGTTTTCATCCTTTTAATTCAAGTTGAAAAGTAAATCTGTCAAGTTTTATTTGTTCTATATGCATTTCCATTAATACAAATTTTTTAATTTTCTCTATAGAATAAAAGAATAATGTTCATTGAAAAAATTATAGAATATTATCTTGTTGAACAACTACCTGGTTTTTTTAGTGCACTTCCTATTAAGAAAATATCACTATATATCAACAAGAAGGGTACTGGTAGATGTATTCTCATCATATTGATTCTTGTTGAAGATTCCTATACTTTCATTATATTGGGATTAGTGGAATCCACTATTGGTTTCCAAAAATCATTAATATACAAAAGATATTCTATTTTGGGATTCCAAATAGAATAATTAAAATTGTTTTGTTTAATCAGGATATTGGTATTTTATTTCATTGATTTATTGAAAATTTGAAAAAACTAGCCAAAAGGGTGAGTCTAGAATAATAAAAATAGCTAGAAATGACTCTTAGATCACTAAAAATGGAATTTTATTTTTTAGTACACTTTAAAATAAATTCAACCCATTAGATCTTCCTATGAGGTGGTGTTGATGTGGTTTTACCTAAATATCATAAGAAAACCCACTGGAAAGTCACTACTGGGGTGAATAGTGTCATCTTCTTCGGCAAGCGGGTACTATAGCACCATGGTTTTGACCCAAAGTTTGACCACCTCTACCAAATTTTTTTTGATCGATTTTCAATTTTCTTTGTGCCATTGGAATTGTATTAATGAGAAATTTAATAATCTAGCTTAAAAATAGATTTCAAGCCCCATAAATTTTCTAGTCACTATAAAACCACTTTTCACACTCGTTATTTCAACCCGGATTCCTATGATACCACTTGTTAAGGGTAGTGGGTGTTTCAGGTGATAAATCACATAAAAAACAGAAGATAAAAAAAGAAGAGAACAATAATTTAACATAGTTTATAAAGGGTTGCCTATGTCTATAGGAGAAAGGATGGTTGCCCTGTTCTTCTCATTAAAAGATTCTTTAAAGGATTAAAGTTCATTATAAAGTATTTTTTCATCATTAAAAATAATGGGATTTGATCCCATTTTAAAGAAGGTATATGCATCGAAGTCAATGGTGGTTCACCAACCAAACGACATATTCATTGGTCCAAGGTATTTCCTTGGTTGGATGCCTCATAATGAATATTTTTTCTAAAAATATTTCATACCATGATAATTCTCTATAGTTAGTTGAAATTCGCCTCTAAAAATGACTCTCTAAATTGGGAGTGGCCCCCACAAACCCAAACCTAAACCTAAAGGATAATTTTCAGGGTTTGAGTACTAGGACATATAAGGTTCATGGTTTTTTAGATAATTTTAATTCTTGGTTAGATTTAAATTATATGGATTTATACCTAGAAATATTATTTGAGTAATTTAAGTAGTTCTAAAACGAGGTTAGTATCCCATTCTTTTGAATCTTTCATTTCTTTTTGTAGTCATATTTCTTAAATTGTCCTAATTTTTATCTATTCTGTCAAAAATGGAAACCTTTTCTTGTCATGATTGAATTTTTCTTCTAATCTCATGTTGAGTCTTCATTTTTTCCTTTTTATAAAATTTCATTAGTGAAAACATTGTAAGCATGTAAATTTTTGAGTTGGTTTCTAAACCTTCTATCATCTTATCTTGTGTGAAAAAAGTATTACAGTCAAAATACAAGTTTATAGGTATGATTTGGAAATGGATATAAAATTAGAAGATTTTAATGGTACATTTTTACTTCGGTTTTTTCATTTAGTTGGTTATGTTACATGTTTCCTTTGTTTCATAATTAATGTTTTTTTATCTCATATGTGTTTTTCTAACATTACGAATCTAGACATATAAAATATCCTCAGTATTTATGTGTATGAATCATGATAATTAATAAATATATGTTTTAATGTTCTATTTTTATAGTTAATGTACTTCTTTAGTTATACTAATTCTCAAAAATAATATATAGTAAAATTGTTTAAAACTAGTAAATGAGAGTGGTTTAAAGAATTGGTTTTGGATTAAGTAACTGATACTATAAGAATTTATTTTTAATCTATGATAGAATTGGATGTTCTTAATATATTTAAAAAAATTATATGGAGTTGATGTTTAGATTCATATATTTTCATTTATCAATAATTATAGAGTTGATTCAATGTTGTTGTATAGTTCCACATTCATTTGAGAATGGGAAGACGGTTCCTATAAAAATTGGGAAAAGGTTTCTCCTCTATTTTTTGGAATGGGTGGATATAACATTAGTGATTATAGATATATATAGCTCAATCATGGTTATTCATTTATGAAAAAAAACCTCTTCTATATCCCTTAAAAATCATGGATTATTTTTTAATAAAATTAAAAAAATATATGTGGTTCAAGTTTGATTTCCATACAAAAAATATTTGACATCGACCCCTAGGATGTTGAACCTATCATCATTAGTGGTTAATGGATGAAAATAACACTATCTCTTTAAGATATGTTTTTCATGTATTTTTTTATTGATTTTTATGATTTGAAAAACCATATATCTCTCTCAATCCACTATATGTGTTCATTCATATTTTTGTTTACATATTAATCTTCCTTTTTTTCTTTCATAATTTTTCTATATAACTTCATCCCATGTATTTTTTATAATGTTGTATATAGTTAAATAACTAGAATAATTTTCCTAAGAACATGTAGTGATGTTTTTAAACCACAATGATTTCATTCTAGATTAATAAAAAATTCAAGATGGTAATAACAGATATCAAAGATACATTAAATCATGAAAAATAAAACCCTTAAAGTATATTTTTTATGCTGATAATAGTGAATATAATTCAATGATGATCCTTGGAGTTTATAAAAAATTAATTCAGGACATACATAATATATTTCATTAATTTTTTTATTGTTTACATACATTCTTTTAATATTTTTTTAATTTGGATCTCATTCACTCCCATAAAAAAGTTAGAACCTAGAAAAGGGAAGTTATTTTGTGTTTTTTATTGAATAAAAGTATATTAATTAAATATAAAGTCAAAATATTCAATATTATTACAATTAACTATAATAAACTCCTTAAAAACACCCTTCTACATTTATAAAAAAAATTAGTGGTTTAATGATGGAATTTTATATGCCACAATGGCCAAGATAAATGGAATTTTAAAAATGGAATTTGATTCAAGAGGGACATGGTCCAATCTATAGGTTTTCTTTGAAATTTTAATTATTTAATGAAATAGACAATAGAATAATGAAAATGAAAATTTATTTAAAGGTGAAATAGTATACCATGAAAATTATGTTAACACAAATGTATGTTTATACTTTCCATTATATCTCTCTTTATATATCATTATCATTCACTAATTCCTCTTTTTGGTGTCCAAAATAAATTCTCATAGATTAATTCCTATGTAAATGTAGAATAAAAAAGAATACGCTCATGTTTTTATAGGATATGGTACTAGTGAATTTATTATTATTATTATGAAAATACTAAAAAGGTTACTCTTTATAGAAAATAGAGATTATAAGTATTGATAGTTGTTTATGTCATTATGGATGAATATTTTAGTAAAACGTTACTGATGAACCAATTTTTAAAACATTTTTAATAGGGGTTTAAAAAAATTATTTTTATTTGAATTTTCAATTGTTACATTTGAAAAAAGTTTCTAGAAAACGAATTTATTTTAAAATATCCATTAATTTTATCATAATCAAGGTCCCTGACCCTTTATAATTTTTTTATTGTTATTGGTTTGAATCCCATGTTTGATATTTTTATTTCCATTTTATTTTAATCACTTTAGAAAATTTATTTTTCAAATTCAATGTTTTTTTTGTTTTCCAATTGAGTAAATATTAGGGGTATAATTATTTTATTTGAATAAAAATTATAAATGATTTTTTTCATAGTTAATAGTTATATTTATTAAGACAAAAAGGTTCTTAGATACCCTAATAGAGGGTTGAATCTATATATAGATAAATTTCAAGGTTCTTCATGTCCCACTCAATATTAACCTTTTATTATGTGGGTCAATCCAATCAATATTGAATGTTTTTGTTGATTCAGTTACCTGACTGTCCTTTTATAAAAATTTATCTTATGGTTAACATTATCAAATTTATATGATAATGATACACTATAAGTAAAGAAAACTGAGAAAAAGGAATCATAGTTTTTACTTGATTCGCCATAACTGTCTAGTCTAAGGAGATGAAACCAATAGTGTGTTGGTGTATCAAAATCACTAAGATCACTACTCATTGGTTTTAGTCTAGGTCAATCCTTATTTGGATCACTTCCCTTGAAAAGGTTTTGGGGAGATGCAATATATCCATGGGATAACCTACATCGCAATTCCCACCTTTAATAATTAGTTCAAATATAAATAAAATTGGCACATTTTCTAAATAACAATATCACCTAATGTTTTCTAGGTTACACAAAATGTGAATTGGTTCACATTAAACTCCACTTTCTTCTTCAAAGGTTTCTTGTGAACATAAAATAAAGAATATTCATTCCATGAGAAGTCATGGAAACCTCTTCTTCTTTGGAAAGATATTCATGAGATTCCATGTCTTCCTCCATTCAGAAGAATTTTGTAATTCCTTTCTCTTTTCAATATAGAATCTAAAATTGATTTACATTGATAGATGCAGTAAATCCTCCCTTCCATTTTCTTTAATATGGAATTGGATTTTATTCATTACTAACTTAACATAAAACCTCCCCATATTTACTTGGACATTTAGATTATATCAAGGATCTTTCATGGTTGATCACTCCCTCCCTTTTGTTCTATAAATAATATCATAGAAAATCCTCTTATTTCTTCTATATCCTTCCCAATTTATAGTGTCTTCAAACTGATCATGATAAACTCCTCCATATTTCAAAATATTGAAAAATATCTTATCATGGTTGAATATATTTACATGATATGAATTTTTAAAACCTCATGTACACTCGGATTTTAGATATTCACATGTGTGGTAATATTTTCATATTCTAAAATATGAAACTTCCTTGAATCGAGTACTTCAAAAACATAAATATCTCTATATCAAAATATTTCCATAAATGAAAATAAGAAACCATGATTATATGAATGTATTATAAATCTTTCATATTTGAAAATATTAATTCCCAAGAATATTTCTACAATTCTAAAGCATCTTTAAACATGATCTCATTATACTTTTTTATCATTTAAATGTTGAAAATACTTCAATAAATTATTCCCCAACAAATCACTCTCTTTCATGATTCTAGCACAGATGATTTGATAAAATCATATGTAGCTCATGGGACTCAAAACCTTCATATAGTAACCTTAACATAAATCTAACTTTAGCCTTTGATATATAGAATGAATTTCATATAACCTTTATGTGAATGTTGCCTCAACACCTTTACTCAACCTCCAATACCCATGCTAAGTAAAACAGAATGGTAAACTCTTCTAGTTAATTTTCGAACCTCACGCATGCATGAAATCCACCTATACCATTGGATGTACCATCAAAACCATCCTTGATTTTACATTTTATTATGAACAAGGTCACTAGATCAACCACGATGTTTCATTCCATCCATAAGGGGAATGGTTTCATGATCGACCGTGGAGGCTTACCATATTTTTTTTCATTCAAACATCATGGGTTACCTACAAGTGACCAGGTGAATCAGCAGTGACACTTAGTTATATTTAACTCACCCTTCTGTAAAAAATATAAAAACATCTATTAACCTTATAGAATCTTTACCTAACCCTTCTATAAATGTCCTTTACTCATCAAGACCATTACATGGGTCTCAAATCACACTTATGTAGTGTGTCTGTTTATCCAATAACATCAATGAAACCTTTATCCTCTACCATTATGTGATCTATGTATTTTCCATATTATCATTATGTGCATAGTGAAATTTCTAAATCACATTTATGTATCATTTTGGAATTCATTTACAAGACATTATTTTGTTTTTCACCATACCATTACACAACTATGAATAATTTCATATTATAACTCATTTCAAAACAAAACATCATTAACTCAACTATATTCCATATATACCATAGTAAATACTCATAAAAGTTTTTTTAAACACTATATCTAGTATACTATATGTTCATCAAATATCGGATGTCTTATTCAACATTAAAGATATCTTTCATAAATTAAACTCAAATTTAACCATCTTCTTAAATCACACTTATGGATTATTATTACAGAATGTTCTATCATAATCATCAAAATGTCAAAAAATACAATAAAACACATATTTTCAAAAAACCAAATCCACTATTACCCTTATAAGAACTTTAACTAACCCTTCTAGAAATCCTCTCTACTCAGCAACACCTTTATATAGGTCTCAAATCACACTTACACAGCTCATATATTCATCCTCTTATGTTCACAAAACCATCACCCAGTGCCTTTATGGGAGCTATGTATTTTTTTTATTATCCTTATTTTCATAGAGAAATTTCTGAATCATATTTACAGATCATCACAAAACCCATTTTCAAGACTTAATTTTTTCCTCCTTACCTTTACACAGCTACATAAAATTTTAGGCCATCAATCATTTCACACCAGAACCTATTTAATTCAATTAAATTCCATATTTAACATGGTAATACCTCAAAAAATATATTTAAACACTAAATATAGTAGGCTCTATGTGTGTCAACTCTTGGATGGATTTTCCAATTTTTAATATACCCTTCAAAAATTAAACTCTAATTTGACCAACTTCTTAAATCACACATAAAACTTGTTATTCTAGAAAAAAATATTGTAACCATAAAAATGTCAGCAAATCCAATACAATACATTTTGTCAGCAAACCCAATCCAAACCCTTAGGTATTTAAAAATATCTACCTTTTCATTTGGTTGATAATAATACCTCAACTTTTCATTCAAACTTTCTACCCCTTTTTCAATTAAATAAAAATGGATTATTACAAAAATAATTCCATATTCTTGGGAGAAATAATAATAATTTATCTCCATTTATTATTGAATTTCAAATGGATTTATCTTCATATTCTTTCCCCCTTTGATACATTTTCTCTGTATTTCCTTTCTTTTTCTCCAATTTTTTCAATTGAATGAAAGTGGGATTTTCAAATAGTTAAACATCATGATTAGACTCTCTAATTAAAAAATCTTTCTCTTACAAAACTTTTAAATCACTTTTTCAATAATAGATACACTAATATATCAAGAAATATATTAAGTAATGTCGCCACTTGGCACATGTGATGACAACAAATCCTACCTATTGAGTTGGGGATCATTGTATAAAATAATATTCTTATCCAACACACATAGGGATGTCCATGTTACTAAATTGTTCTAATAGATTCATTAAAATGCTACTTTTTTACTTTATTGGTAAATCATGTGAACCCTACTAAAATCACATCATCTTTTTAGTATTTAAATTTGAAGTCAAAAAGGGTATGTGGAATACCATTTTTCCACACCACTTGAAAATATAAAATTAGTAATACCACTTGAATTAAATTTGACCCAAAAATATCACAGGTTCATTCAACTAAGAAGGGGAATGAATAGCCTTATGAACATATTAATTCAACTCTACCTTAATATCAAATTGATGTTTTTTCATTTTTTAGGGACACCATTTACAGATAAATATATCATATATATAATCAACATTTAATAAATTTAAAGGATGAAAAAATTAATACAATGCGATGAAATATGGATTGGTATACTTACGATCCATACTTTCTTCAATTTAAATTTAGTGGATTGATTCCACAGATCACATAGCCTGAGAGGCCTTATTGTATGGAAGATTTTTCAGGAAATAATAGATTACATCAGATATTCCATATATTACAGATTTATTTAAAGTAATTCTATTTATTTATCAACATTATCATGATACGTAAACCATATATATAGATTAATGTCTAATTCCAAACTATACATAAAAACCCCACTTGCGACATGCAATTTCCAACGTAATTTTATATCTAATATTAGATTCATTTAATATGACTTATTGAATACTTACTAATTATATAGTGCCTCACCCTGAGTCCATTAATAATATATTATTTTATCCTTTTGATCAATCAATGTTCTAGTGCTCTTATGTAATGTTTATAGAGGCACTCAGGTTGAATCCTCAATAATGGTACTATTTTTGTAGCTGACTGTTTTCTTTAGTATTTCGAATGGTGGATTGTTTGAAGAGCATAGTTAAATTGATTTATGGATAAATTTACACTTGATAATTTGATAAATATTGGGGTGAGTTCATTATTGGGTATTTAAGATTCTGATATACTAAATATTTAAAATATATTTCATTAAATTATCATCCACTTCACAAGATGATTTTGATCGAAGTACCCAAATATTAAGGATTTAATCCAAACCTCAACTAGGTGTTAGTACTAATAAATAATTGTTTATATAAGTGTATATATGGTTCGAATAATAAATTTAATCCACATAATAAATTAATTGTTTCATTAATCCATGAAATTTTATGTTTTAACTTACACAATGTTAACCTAAAGAATATTTAATTACCAAAAGCTCTAAATCACAAGAAATCCACAAATTATCACTCTATCTAATAGATGATTTTATTATTCATTGATATAGTTGATAATATATTTCATGATTCTTATGGATAAGGTTTATAAATAGAATAAAAATACTGGTACAAGAAAATATTTGTGTGTCGAATGCGCACACGAATGGTGACGAGAGCTAAAAATGAACTCCTAATTGAATGAGAAAGTGAAAGAGGGGAGGTTTTTTCAACTTGATTTAAACTATATTAAGAAAAATAATATTAAATATATATGGTTTATAAGAATAAAAATATATTATGATGAAACATTCATTCAACATCAAATGAATTTAAAGTCCCACTTACATAATTACAATTCAAAACAGATGAAATACGTGAAAGGAAAAACTGGATGAGAGATATATCAAGTAGAAACATGAGTTTTGAAGGAATTTCCAATAATTTTTCAAGGGATTACTAATTTAAATGTATCTTCCTAAGGGCTTAAGTTACAACCCATTACAAGGATAAGAGGAAGATGTATTTATAGCCCAAGGTGGTGGACTTTTTTCTTTCCAAAACTACTATTCAAGTTGGCTCAAAAATTTGACCATGAAGACATAAAAATATTAGAAAGTTATATTCTTAAAATTTATATATATGTATTTAATTTTTACCCAATAAATATTTTTTCCATTGGACTTTTTTAGATGAAGATATGGTTGTTTCCTAAATCCTGTTTTGTTGTCCAATTTTATCCAAAATTTCTCAAAGGCCACAATGTGAATGGGGTTTTGGCTAAAAAGATGTCTTCATATTTGAATAGTGTCTTCCAAAAATTTGGGTTCCTAAATATTAAATTTATATACATAAAATTCCATATCAATTGTGAAATTATATTCAGATAAAAGTCAATAATTATGGACTATTAACAAATCTCAGTCCAAATTGTGGGATACATTTTCAGGCATCAATTGGGACACTTGTTGGTTGATTTGAGACTTAAAATTTTTATCAACTATGTAATGGAAAGTCCCAAGATTTATGGTGTTGTATAAATAAATTTTTTATTCTATATTATTCCCAGAGAATATAACATCACAGCTGGTATAGTTTCATTGGCAGATTCATTAGGTCATATTTTGTGGTCCATATAGACCATAAAATAGCCTAATCATCCAAAGATCAAGTTGAATGATTTTATGTAATTTTAATAAAAAACACATAAAAATAATAATTAAATAAATTTTATTATTATTTTTTAATATATTTTCATATTATTAAACTATAGTTTAATTGAATGAACTCAAAAAATGCTCTCCATATGTGTTGGTGATCAAAACAAGAACACTGACTAAAAATTAATCATTATTAAATAAAAAATTAATTAAGGTAGTAATGTAAAATATTTAATGAATATTTAATATTATTAATACACTTTTTAATCAATTTAGAACAATTAGAGAATAAGGGGATATAGTTACCCTCTATATTCCTCATGTTGAGGGGGACAGTGAGTCACCATGGGCCACCAGTTTCCCTTTTCCTTTCACTTTGGAGTCCAAAATTTAGTATTAAGTAGTTTCAATGAAATAAAATTCCTTTTAAACATCATTGGTATTGTTATCTTATACATATCCCAAGTCATAGTCTTATCCTCCATGGGTAGTTTTTCAAATGAGGAATCCTCCTTCCAAAATAGTTATGAATTTATTTCTCTAAACATTATTTCTACTTAATTTTTTCCTACACAAATTATTGGATTCCTCAATACCAACCTTTCCTTGGGATTCCTCTTCCACTTGGTTCTTTAATGTTTTTTCATTATAAAAATTATTCTCACGCTTCTAAAATCATTTCTTATCTCTCTTGGAGGTTTGAGGTTTAAAACTAGTTTTAGAGATTCTCATATTACCAATTTTACCATATTAATCTTCCATGTAAAGGTTCAGATATTTTTCTTTCAATGGGAATAATTTTCCACTATGGTCGAAATGATCTCTTCTTTCAATTCCTACTGAAAATATCCCAAATTTCGAATGGATACACGGTTAGTATAGTAAGAATAATTGGAATGATAATCATTCCTTGGATCTTGTGGTTGAAATATATATTTTACAATTTTTCTATACTTACAGCATGAAATGTATTCCAAATCCTTAAACCAAAAAAATTAAATGTTTCTATTAATTAAAAAACAAAAAACAAATATTTCCATATCTATTTTTGGGACTCTTATAATTTAGATTTCTTCTTGTAAGGATCTTTGTATATATACTTTTAGCACTTATATTATTTTCCATATTATTTGGAATGTATATAGATCTCTTCCTCTCATTCATGGGTGAGGGTTCACTATAGAAAATACCATATTTTTCCAAATTTGTTGGCCATTGGGATGAGATATGATTTCCATTGTTTCCAAATAAAATAGAATATTTACTTTTCATTTCAATATTATCTTTCAAATATTATAAAATAATATATACAAATCATCTATTAATTTTTGATTACCTTTGCAAATAGATTTTTCTAGTTCCTTCTTGTTTATGTTTAGATCTTCTTCCAACTATTGAACCTTATTTTACCTTGATTCAATTTGATCATTGAGTTCTTTAGAAAGATTCTTTAAACTAGTTATCTCATCTTCTAATGCCCGATAGAGTTTGTTAATCATGACAATTTTCTCCTTTATTTTAGAATTCATTTGAGAAGTAGATTCTTAATGGAATACAATATCATTTTATATCAGTTTACTTTCCTCAACCAGGTTTTATATGTGTATAGAAAGATAATTATTCTGAGATTTTATATTTCGAACCTATTTTTAGTTTAAATTATTCTTCTAGAAAAAATATTTGAGTGTTTCTACCTTTATGGATATGTTACCAAACTCTTAATCTTGGGATTCATTCTATTCCCTTGGGTTAGCCAAAAATTCAAAAGTCATTTGTTTAGGCCGTTTAATTTATCCACTTGATATTGTCCTTTTTATTATATGGTTCATCCCTTTTATTATTAACTGTTTATGTTATTACAATTACTTGGCCAGACATTTATATCAATTTAACTTTTTTATTATCATTACCAACTTTATATAAGGATTATTATGAAGAAGTAAAGAAAAGTAATGACATGGACCCATGTGTTTCTACTTGGTTCACCATAACAGTCTATTCTAAGTATCATGCAACCAATAATTTTTTGGTGCACCAAAATCACTAAGAATGTTGATTTTTTGGTTTTAGTCTTGTTCTCTCCTTCCTGGTCTCACTGACCTTACAGTGTTTTAGGGGTGATGTAATATCTCCCCAATGACACCTCCCTCATTATTCCCTCCTTCACACACTAATTTAAATGGAAATACAATTACCACATAGGATAATGAAAAATATCACCTCTTGTTTGTTGGGTTTCACCAAATGTGAAGTGGTTCCCTTTAATTTCCACATTACCATTCACAAGTTGGATGTGAACATCACTATTGGAATCTCATTTCCATGAGTGGTCATGGAAACTCCTTATCCTTTTTCAAGTTCTTCATGAGATTCTAATTATTCCTCTATCTAGAATATTTATGGAATTTCCTTTCACTTTTTAGCATAAAACCCAAAATGGAATCACTTTGTTGGATATGGAAAATACCCCTTCCAATATATTTATTATGGTAGTAGTTATTCTTATTTAATTACTTATAAACAAACATAGTCTTCTTTTCTTTTTCATGCATATTATATCAAGAAGCTTTCATGGTCGGGCAGTCCCTCTCTTTTCTTCTACAAATAATATCATATGATTAATATCCTACTCTATATTTTATCTCCTTATCTATTTATATATCATTAAATCCACTTGATATATACCATTCTATATTTTAAAATATGGAAACCTTTCTTATCATGGCCGGATATATTTCCATGATACTAGTTATAGAAACTTCCTTTAAACCCAGTTTTATATCTTTACATGACTGATAATATTTTCATATTCACAAATATGAAACTCTAATAAATCCATCACTTCAAAAACACCAATATCACTATATGTAAATATTTATATAATCAAAAATATGAAAACCATATTTTACTCCTACATGAGGAATATTTCATATTTAAAAATATGAATGTTGAATAATATTTCCAAAATTCATGACCTTATTTAAAACTGTTTACATCCTAATTTTTTAAAATTTAAAATCACTAAATGCATCAATAAATAATTCCTCCTCAAGTAACTCTCTTTCAATATTTGAGTGCATTTCGTTTTCTAGCATAAAATTCATCATACATGACTCAAAACCTTCATGTATTAAACCAAACATCACCCATGTGCATACAACCTGAATTTCATATAACCATTACATATCCTTCAATCACCATGCTATTTGAAATGGGGTGCATAACTCTTATAGATTTTTTAAACCTCAAGCAAGCCTGAAATCCACCATGTCTATTAGATATACCATGAACACCTCTCAGGATTTTAAATTATCCTATATTAAAGGTTACTGGTGTTGTACCTCTCTCTCTCTCTCTTAAGGTGTTTTAATAGTAAAAAAACTCACTTATGTTTCTAAAAAATTAATTTGAGTGAGTATCAGTGATTATATTGAATATTAATGTAATGAAACTAGTTTAAGTTTGATGATCATTATAAAGGATTTTGAGTATCTTTGAAGATCTTCTTGAAGTTTTATTGCATTTGAAGTTATCTTTGGAAAAATTAAGAAGATATTTTTTATGGCTTGAAATAAAGATAGATGGTATTAAAATATTCTTGGATAGTTTAAGTTTCACTGACTACTTGGTGTAGGGTACCGACCATCTAGTGACATAGTAGAATAACTCCTAGTGTGTAAAAAACCATCCATCCAACCAGTGGAGTCCAACCAGCCTTTCGGTTGTGATGGTAGAACCATACATGTCTAGTATCAGACCAATGCCTAACCATTTCCAATTATAGATGCACTCCAAGCAACAAGTGACCCACCAGCTAGCCAGTGAGGTGCACAAGGTAGCCAATGAGGTCCATTGGGTAGCTAGTTGTGTTGTGATAGCTTCTATGAGAATAAAATTTTTTATGGTAAAAATGGACATTATTTAATACTTCATCATATTCAATTTTATTTGGATAGTTTCAAAATATTCTCACACACTTTAGAGCCTATAAATGTATTTACATGGATTCTTTCATCATACAACTGATTACCAACAACTCTTTATATTTTAATCAATGATGAAGTGCAAATTTTCTCAAATCCTCACAAAGACACCCTTTCCTTTTCTCAATGCTTTAAATTATCTTACCTTTTCTCTAAAATCTCTTATCCAAAATTATAATCATAGTTTCAATGGATTTTATAGTGTCTTTTAATGGGTCTCTATCTTGAAAACCTTCTCTTTATCATCACCTTTATCCAATGGGTTCTCGCTCTATAAAATTGAGGGATGGGTTCTTTAACCGTTGACAAAAATAAAGTGGCTTCTCATAAACCATTATTTCAAGGGATAAGGTTCGTGATCCCTACCAAGTTCAAGGAATTAATAAAATTCAACTCTTATGTCAATGGGTGGAGACATAGGGGCTCACATAAAGCAATTTTCAAACACCTTATCAATTGTGTTTACTCTCTCTTCACTTTATTGCATTTCATCATACATCATAATTTCACATACTTGTATACATTTGAATCAATAATCTTATTTGTCCTTAAAAACATAATTTAAATTGATAATAAAATTTTAAATTAGATAAAATTTATCAATTTTCTCTTAATCTATTTTACTTATTTGTCTATTTATTATTTTTATCATTTTGAATTGTATTTCTCTATTACACATTAAAGTGTTTTTTCCTTTTAAAGAAAAATTCACCCCCCCCCCCCTATTTACATACCTATATGACCAAAAATTCATATCAAAGGTGTTATTTTTGTTTTTATTAAAGATTTATTACATTCAAAAAACTTGTTTTAAATATTATTTTAAAATCTTAATCAATTTCAACTATCAATATTTTTACTATGACTTCTAATTATTATTTTTATGATCCTAATATTTTCAAAACCAATTATTCCTATTGTAATAGTTTAATGTCAAAAAAAATTAGTAGTATTAGTTACCTTCTTTGGAAAATGGTAATTTATGCATATATTCCAACAAAAAATCTGAAGGAAAATGGACTCCTGATAATGTGATAAACTTAGAACTCAATTGAAAAGATACAAATTCCTTACTTTGTGGTCTTGATATAAATTTGTTTAATTATGTTTCTACATGAAAATTTTCATATGAAATATTAAAAATATTATAAGTTACCCATGAAGGATCCTATAAGGATAAAGACTCTAGATTGGATATGTATCATCAATATTTTTTACATTTCTTTATGCATCCTACTGAATCAATTACTGGAATGTTTACATGGTAAAAATAAATTTAAAATTGTAGAATGTATATTGGTTATGATTTATCTATTGAAACATTAGTGAAAAAGGTACTTTGGGTTCCTCTAATATATTGGGCATCCAATGACACAACTATTCATTAAACAAAAGATATGAAGAAAATGGATGTTAAAGAATATATCATACCCCTTATGAAATAAGAAATTACAATTAAATGTCAATATAAGAAGTAAAATGAAGCCAAATATATCAAGGAAACCATTTCCTTAAACTCTACTGATGAATATTTATTTGGATGTGAAGTCCAATATTTTACACGACTTAATAAGAACATGAAAATTTTCTTCAAGAATAAATTTTCCATCTAATCTAAGAAGGGTCATTGAATTGAAAAACCATAAGTGAGTTAAAATGAATATAATAAAAATGGTGACATTAATAAACAATTACCCATATACAAAAATAATATTAAAGAAAATAAACAAGGTAATAAGGATTTAAAAGTCACTACCTAGAATGTAAGTGATGACTTCATGGACTCAACTTCCTCATCAACCCCAATTGATAGAAGTATTATGTGCCTTATTAAACATGTGGATGAAGACATATAGGTTAGTACCCCTCTTTATATATCCACTTATTATTCTTATTCTATGTAATTCTCATTCTTCTTCTACCTCATCTTTATCCTCTTGTCATCTTAATTATGGAGACCTAAAATACAAGAAAAATAAACTCCAAAATGGATTTCATAAAATTTATTTATTATATAAATAACTTGGAAGGAAATATAAGAAAGTACATAAAGAAAAATATAAAATTAAAAAGATATTGATCTTATATTTAATTAAAAAATTTAATTATCCATAAATTTAAAGTATCTTCCAGATGTCAATAAACTTGAATATAGAATCAATGACCTCAAAATTTATCTTCCCAAATTCACTCAAGTTGAAAATATTTCAAATAGAATGTTGGGATCTCCAAAACATGGAAAAAATGGTTGGTCTTATTTTCTCAAATAATTAAACCACCTCAAGAAATATTTATTGGCTAACATAAGTAGACGCAAGTATTTTTTGGAACCAAAATCATTCGACGTTTTATTTTTTTAGAGAATTATCTTGAAAACCAAGAATAAGAATCAATATGGTACCTAAATAGTCGTTTCTTAAGATACATTTGTAGCAACCAATTTGAATTCAATTGAATCGATAAACTATAAGGATTTCATGTCACCTTTGGTGATAATTTTAAGGTTAATATAATTAGTGAATGAACCATTGATTTTTCTAACTCTTATAAAAATGTTCTATTAGTAAATGTATTGAAACCCAATTTTCTAAGCATTATTCAGTTGTGTGATAGAGGCCCTAAAATTTAATTCAAATATTTTTTTTGAAAATGTTTTATTCAAAAGGGAAACTTTTATTTAATTATTCTTGATTTAATAATGTTTATACTATTAATTTAAAATCTTATTCTAGACAAATCATAAAATGTTTGAGTGAACAAGTTAGTGAGTGATAGATTTGGAATAGATGAATTCTTCATTATACCACACACTAACCTTTCAAGATAAAATGTTATCAACTAGTATGATATCTACCAAAACTTTATTTTAAATATAACATCGTTTGTGAATCATTCCAACATTGTAAAAACATAGATCCTTGTTAAATATAAAATTAGAATTTATTATTCAAAATCTATTGAATTAATTATTATTTATTTATTTAGACCCACTCAAACTGAAATTATATAAGGTAAATCTTATAATTTTGTTTTTTTTAAGAATTTTCTATATTAAATTAGGTTTATTTATTATCTTGAAAAATTAAATCTTGAAAGTCTATCATAAACCTTTCTTAAAAGACTGAAAATGAAAAAGATTTTAAAATTATTTCACTTTGAAGTAATTGTAGAAGTAAATTTGAAAACCATTAATTTTATTATTTATGTTCTTATGAATTATATACTAAATATTTTCTACTCCTTGAACCCCTCCACAAAATGAGTAGTAAATATGTGAAATAAAATTGTCCCAAAAACACTCAAACTACTTTAAATTAATTTAAATTGCCAAAAACTTTTTTTTGTAATGGTTGTGAATATTTCATGTTATATCATTAATACCATTAGCATAATACCTTTTCTCAAAAAGGCCCCTTATGACCCTTAGAAAAATAAATAACTCAATTTTTTATTTTTCAAAGTTCTTAATCATAAATGTTTTATTTCAAACACCAAAGACAATCTTGGAAAATTAAATTCTAAATGTGATAAAGGTATCATTCATGGGTAATAAAACTTAAAAAAGGCATATAAAGTCTATAATAACATGAATAAAATGGTGGAAGAATCAATCCATTTTGTTTTTTATGAAAATTTTAAAAAACCACTTTCTTAAAATGTTTTTGAAAATGTTGTTTTAAATTAAAATTTTGAAACTAAATAATTTGAACAAGAATAAGAATCTCCTTTAAATTGTTCACTTAAAGATTTTAAGAAATATAGGCATCATACACAATAAAATTTCATTAGATATTTGAAAGTGGGATCTCATAATATAATATTGATCCCAAATGAGTTCGAACATCTTTACAATTCCTCTCACCTTGAAATGAAAAACATTAATGATGGACTTAACGATGAAAATTTGATTTGTTCCATATAAGAGGAACTAAATATATTCTCTCAAAATTATGTTTAGTCACTCATGGAAAGACCTAAAAATCATAATATCCTAAGATATAAATGGGTTATTATAAATAAGCTAGATTAGTTTGGAAATATTACTAGAAATAAAGAATATCTAGTTTCCAATTTTATAAAAAAGAAGAGGGAATAGACTATGGTGAAACCATTGCACATGTCACTTGGTTATAATCCATTAAAATTTTATTATAATTCAACTATCATCTTAATTTTAAAAAATGGATTTAAAAATAACATTTTAAATTGTTTCATTAACAAACATGTTTTTATATAATAACCACCTGGTTTTGAAAATCCTTATTTTCCAAATTCTCTTTTCCAATTATCTAAATCCCTATGTGGTTTTAAAAAATATCCTCATTCTTAGTATGAGAATTTATTAAATTTTATTTTATCAAGTGTTATTAAAATTTGAAAAAATAATTCTATAATTTTTCTAAAACGCATCTCAAATGATTTTTTACTCATTAAAAATTACCTTTATGATATAATTTTTAGCTCAACCAATAAATCAATTTTGTTTTAATTTTCTAATTCAATGAAAAAAGTTAGATAAGGGCTTTATTGGTGAACTAAAATTATTTCATAGTTTTAAAATTTCCAAATTTAATTATTTTATGTTTATAAATTATGTTAAATATATAAATAAACTCTTAAAACGGTTAGGAATGGATCACGCTAATGAAATTAGTACACCCATGAGTATAATTTGTAAAATTACGTTGGATTAAGTAGGTAAGCTAGTCGAAAAAAATATTTACAGAAGTATGATTGGTAGTCTAAAATACCTTATCGTAATTTAGTATGAAATCATATTCAATGTTTGTCTTTATGATCATTTTCAATCGAATCCATAGGAATTTCATTTAAAATATCGTAAAAGGATTTTTTTTATTTAAAAGGAACTAATTTTTTTTTTATTTTATCAAAATAGAAATTATTTTGAATTAAATAGTTTTACAATGATAATTTTATATTATTAAAACTATATAGAAAACTTATAAGTGAGATTTATCACCTACTTAGAAAATTACACATCTTAGGGAGTCATAAGAAGCAGAGCTCAGTTACTCTTTCTACAGCTGAAATGGAATACATAGTCGCTAAGAGTTGTTGCAACCTATGGATGAAACACACTCTCTTGGAATTTGGTCTTACATTTAACCGTATAATTATTAAGTGAGATAATACTAGTACTATTAATATCTCTAAATATCATATTCATCACTCATTCACAAAACACATTGACCTTAGGCACCATTTCTTAAGGGATCACTTCCAAAAAGTGATATCTTATTGGAATTTTTTTGGATGAAATATAAACCCACTAATATTTTCACTAAACCTTTAGAACTTGATCATTTTGAATTCATTAAAGGTGAATTAAAAATTCCTCTCTTATGAACCTATCCATTTGACATATGAATATCAGTAGTTATCTTTTTAAAATATTTTTTCAAATCTTTCTCTTGTTTGAAAATATTTTTAATGCTTGAATTTATTATTTTATTTTCACTCTCGGATATGATCCCTTTATCTCAATTATTCTATAATGTGAGGGGGTATTATCTATATTTTATGAATTTTTCATTATGTGAGATCCTTTGTTTTCAACAATATTTGCAAAATATTTTCTCTTACTCTAAATTTTTTTAAAATCTATTTTATAAAAACAAGTAATTTTTATAATTTTATTAAAGATTTTTAAAAAAAATTAAAACTTTTATAAGTATATAATAATTTTAAAACCCAAAAAAATATAAATTTTTATCACACTTATAGAAATATTAATGATGACTAAAAAAATTCATATAAACATGTCTCTCTATAACTTTTCTCAAGTTTTCTTCGATATAATAGAAATCGAAAAATGCTTCCTTTGAATGTTTCACTTCAAAATAAATTCTTTAAAATAATGGATTTAATTAATGGAGGTAAAACCATTCCTTGAATAAATTTTCGTTATGGAAAGGTTTTTTACTAATTGATTTTTATTCTTTTATATTTCATTTTATATTTATTTTATTATATTCATTATTCTTCTTCTCTTTCTATTTTTCTATTTTTATTTATTTATTTTATAAATATTATTTTTCTATTTTTAAAATTAACATATCTCTCTCAAATAATTATATTCATTGGGTATTTGGAAGTTAATAGTTTTATTAAGTATATTTTTTATTCATATTTTCAAAATTCTTTTCTCTTATGAAATTTGTCTTAAATATATATTTTTTTTTAAAAATCTCCCTTAAGATTTTAATCAAAATTTTCTTAAGTTTCCCTTTAATATCTTTGTTTTTATCTTTTTTATAATCCAAAATGGGGGAAGTGAGTAATTTTTTTACAAAGCGAGAAGTTTTCATGAAAATTTTAAAAATTCATTTTTCAAAAGTGGGGAAGCAATAACTTTTAATAAAAAATGTTTTAATCTTAACTTGAGTGCTTATTTTTTTACAAGGGGTTGTTTTTAAAAGTTTATATGAGTCTTTTTCACTTGAAATTATTTATTTATTTTATCTCTTAATATCATTGAATATTTTTATTCATCACTCAAATTTATTATAATATTATATTTCACCCTTAATTTAAATTTAATATATTTTTATGTTAAGTGTTTTTTATCATCAAAAAAGGGTAGATTATTTTACCTCTCTCTCATAATGTTTTCATTATCCCTAAAACTCACCTATATTTATAGTGATTTTTTTAGTGATATTTAGTGATTATATTGAATATTAAGTGAAGGAAACTATTTTTTTGGGTGATCTTGCAAAAGTATTTTTAGTATCTTTGAATATTTTTGGAATTTATATTCCATTTGAAGTTATATTGGAATAAAGTGGGATGGTATTTTTAAAATTCTTCTTGAAGGATTTTTATATAGAATAGGATGCACCAAACCACCGATGCAGCGCACCAGCCAACCGGTTCCCTAATTGTAGAAAACATAGTGTGTAGAAGACCCACTAACCCACCAGTGGTGATTCCATAACCATATTTGTACAGAAACAACCCATAATCTAGCCAGTGTAAGTGTACTAGTTATCTGTTACCAATTCTAGAAGACTCTCCTAGCCATAGGTGACCCACCAGTTATCCAGTTAGGTACACTAGGTGTCCTATGAGGTGAATCGAGTAGCATATGTCATCGAGATAGCTTCTCCAAGAATTCATTCATTATGTTCAAAAAGGAAATTATTTCATTCTTCATCAACTTAATTTCCCACGATTAATTTTAGAAGATTATTTCACACTTTGGAACCTATAAAATGATATCTTTGGCCTCTTGGGTCATTCAACCAGTTACCAACAACTCTATACATTCAAACTAACACTAAAGTGATAGCTTTCTTAAATCCTCTCAAAAATACCATTTCCTTTTATCAGTCCTTCAAAGGCTCTAACCTCTTCTCTCAAATACCCCATCAAAAATTATAATCATCATTTCAACAGATTTATGAGATGCTGATAATGGGTCTAATCCAAGAAAACCTATCTTTCACATCACATTTCTCCAATGGGTTCTCACTCTATAAAAGTGAGGTATGTATTCCTTGGCTATTAATGAATCTCAATAGGGTGATCAAAAAACACAATTTTAAGGGATATGTTTCTTTATCACCTCTAAGATCTAGGGATTAATAATATTTACCTCTCATGTCAAGGGGTTAATAGGTAGGGGTGAACATCAAGCTACTATTTAACTCCTTATCAATTGAATTTTCTCTCTATTTACTATATTGAATTTCATAATACACCATTGATTCACATAATTAAATTTGATTTGATCATCTACACTATGATTATATATATCATTTACATTGATATTAGCTTTATAAATCAGATCAAATTTTTTAATTATCACTCAATTGATTTGATTCCATTATCATTTTATTAATTCGTTATCATTTAAATTTTTATTTATATCTTCCACTATAATTTTTATTTTTATTTTAAAGGGAAATTCACCCCCACTTTTCATATATATCTAAGAAAATATTTTATTAATTGTGAAGTTTCATTTGATCTCCTGAGGTCAGGATTTCATGATTTATCATGTAGGCTGACCTTTTTTCTTTTATTTGAATGTCTTGGGTTACCTTTACTTGGCTATGTAGATCAGTAATGACCCATACGTAGGTTTCACTGACCTTATATAGATAGTATAATTCCTTTCATTACCCTTATATAAGCATCACTTGCCCATTATGGAAATCTTTTTTACTTGGAAAAATTATTATGTAGGACTCAAATCACCCTTATATAATCTTCATGTTCATCCTTTTATGTTTACACAGCTTTCATCCACTAACTTTACATGAGTTTTTTATTTTATATATTACCCACACATGATTAGAAAAATTATTGGATCACCTTTATATAGAATCATTTAATTCCTTTATGTAGTGTTATTATGTTTTACACCTTACCATTATGCAGCATTCAAAATATAATTTATATGTGCATAAGATCATGAATGTCTTATTCAACATTCAAAATATCATTTATCAATTAAACTCTCATTAGGGAATCTTCTTGAATCACCATTAAATATTTTTTTTGGGTAAAATTCTATCATAATCATCACAATGTCAAAAAACTCCAATAATTCACATACTTTCAAAAAATCTAATTAAAAACCTTATGGGTTAAATAATATGATAATTCACATAGTATAATATTATTACACAATTCTTCTTAAAATTATTCCTTATAATCATTATAATTCTTTCATTCTCTCTAGACACATAATTTGGTTCTTTGGTAATGTAAAATTTTATATAATGTGATTGATGGATAATGTTTTCCCAAAAAGCACCTTGAAAATATATTCTCCTTGATTTTATCATGTTCATGACATTGGAAATGGTACTTTATATTTCCATTTGGAATCATAGGGAAAAACTTGTTAATATATTCCCTAGATTGTGGTATAATTTTAATAATTTTAAATTTTTATTTTACTTAAAATCTTATGGTTGTAAAATTATATACATTATATGTGGTCAAAATATATTGAAATCATGTTTCATTCCAATCTAATTATGACTAAGGAAAATTCATTATTCACTATTTCTTAGAGGTGGTGAGTCTCAAATTGATTTTGATCTATTATGTGATCATTATTATTCATTATAAATAGACACCAAGTCCTCCCTTATGAGGGATATTTGGTATTGGTTCATCGCTCTTACATTATAACATGGTATAAAAGTAGGTGAAACACTAACCCTTCCTTCTCAACATCTCCCCTCCTAAGACACCATACAGTTTTTCCTTAATGAGGGGTGACATCCCCAGGGCCAGTGATCCCTAATTATCTATAAATCCCACTATAGGAAAACCTCCTATTAGCGGCGGTTTTTTTTCATCAAGCGACGGTTTAAATCGCCGCTATATGGTTTGGCGGCGTTTTACAAAAACTATTTCTAAACTTGGCGTCGGAAATCTATTAGCGGTGGTTTTATGCATTTCACAGCGGTCAAAGAAAAGCGTCGTAGTACCTCATTTCGCAGCAGTTTTTGATAAATTTAGTTGCGGTTTAAAGGTCTATTTAATTAGTGGCAGCTATAATCGCCGCAAAATTCAGGTGTGCCATGCGCCTGCTTAACAGTGGTTAAAACCGCTGCTAATTCCGACGTGATTTCGTGGAGGTTTTAACCGCCGCTAAGTGTATTTCTGATTACATTTAGCGGCGGTTTAAACAGCCTCTAAATGTATAAGTGGTAAAACATTAGCGGCGGTTAAAACCGCCGCGAAATGCTGACCCGAAAAAAAAATAGCATTTCTGCTTATACTGCACCACTTCCCTAAAAAAAACCAAACAAGAAACCATTTATCATGCCAAAAATTCTCAACCGGAAGGAATTCATCATATGTTTCCACTAATAGAAGTATTCCCCCAAGTTTAAAAATATTTCATAGACCAATTTTTACCTCACCATGGGCTAGATAAATAGTTTTGGTTCCTAGAAACCATCAACTAATCAACTCACTATGGAATTATGGTTTATGGTACATGATAAACTAAAAAATATATGTCTCCTCGTAATGATGAATAACATGCACAACTATCAAAGAATAGAAGGTTTGGTGTTACACCCAACATGGTTAACATCACTACCAACACATGTACTAAAATCATTCATGGTTTTAATCACACCCAACACAACTATCAAAGAATAGAAGGTTTGGTGTTACACACAACATATATACATCAAGATAACAATGGTTAACATTACACCCAACCCATATAATAAATAATTACAATAGTTGGAATTACATTCAACCCATGTAACTAACAAGAACACTAGTTTTAATTGCACCCAACCCATACAAGAAGTCATAGGAATATTTGGAATTAATCCCAATCTATGTAAAAACCAAGATAAATTTTCAGAATCATGTGAACCTACATAACCACAAAAATTTGGTTGGAATCACACCCAACCCATATACCAATAAGAATGATATTTGGCATCTTAAACAACTTATTATAAAGTGTTCAACATGATTAAAAAATAGCCAACCTATATAGCATGCCAAAGAAATGGTTAGCATTATGCCAAACCTAATTAACAATATATAAACATCATTGGAATGAAACCCAACTAAAGCACCAAGTAATAACAAGAATTTAATTACACCCAACCAAAAATATACATCATTTTACTCAAGTCACACATACTTGGATATGATCTCCACTATCAATTATGTTTTATATAATTCACCATCATTGAGGAATTTCTTTAAATAACTTTTAAGATATTATCATTTCACATTAATACATACCCCTCTTGGTTATCATTCCAAGTTCTACCACCAATTTCAATTTAATTCATGGATGTACATGATTAATAATTATAAACCAGAGGACCTTACACAGCCCTAAAAAACCTTTCCTGAATCTCATCTATGAGGAAATCTAATTTTGTTCCATCCTGATCCATTGTTACCTTCCCTTCTACACTTGTGCATCAAACAACACATACAACATATATATAATAAGGAGAAAATTTATGCACCAACTACGCAATATTCATAAACACCCTTTCATTTAATGTTGATGAAAAACTTGATCCAATTCAATAAGAATACCTAAAGCATACAAAATATCTAAAATTATGGATTTAGAATGAAACACAAGATAACATCAAATGAAACAAGAGATTGGGGGTCACATGGATTAATACTTATAGTTTAGAGATGATCAAAATTGAAAATATTTGATTCCATAAATGATTAAAGTGTATGGATCAAAATGTGCCAAAGAAGAGAGGGGGGGATCACTACTAGTCGTTTTTCCTATAAGGAGGAGGAACGAGGATTAAATGGGTTGATGTTCAGTCAGAATAAGAACCTTTAAAACATCATTGTTATAAAATACTTTGTATCAATGATTGACATTATGGTTCCAGGAAATAAGGTCTCTCCAGTCTGCCACATAAGAAGACATTTGAGAAATAGAGGACATATTTAAAGAGAATAGAGAATATATTAGAAGATATGTAACCATTAAGAGAGAATCAGTTGTGCTAATCAAACAAAATAAGTGCATAACATGGAAAACATTATGTGGACCACATGACCCATTCTAGGCCACGAAAATCACATAACCCATAAAACATATTTTGATCACATGATTTTTCGTAATACATATAATCATGTTACCATGTGAAGGTCACATGAATCACATAAATATTAGTAGATCATGAAAAAATCCTCAAGAGACAACTGAATCACATAAGATAGACTAATGGCCAAGGGTGTGCATCAAAATTCAAATAAATTACCATTGACTAGTTCATGGATTTATTAAGTGATATATTTAGACAAGGTGATCACACAAAGAGGTCAAGTGACATGATCACATGATTAGGTCTCTTGTATGGTTCTTTTGATGAGGTCATGCAAAGTTGTCTTGCAAAACAATCGCATGAGAGAGGAGGTTTTGAGAGCTATGGAGCTTCATGTCACTGGTCAAATGACCAGCCTCTCACCCCCTATTTATAGGGTACCTCAAGGAATATGAATGGACTTATAGAAGACCAAAAGATGTTTTGAATTCCAACCAGAGAAAGAATAAGAGACTCATGAAGTCATTTCCTACCTCATAACTGAGTCCTTGTTCCTTCGAACATCACTTTTGTGGGGGGGGCATTTTTTGACGCTAGCCAAATGAGCATTGTTTATTTTAGGAACAAAGAAATACCCAAAGCATAGGTATTAATATATACCCAATGGAAAAAAAATTTAGCATGTATACATATAGATTAATCACCTATGTCACAAGGACCATGTGAAATTTAATGAGGCTCATGATCACATGACCCTAGGAACATCATGCAAAGGGGTTATGCAATTCATGTGATCTATTCCTGATCATGTGAAGCCCCATAAAATAGCCCAATTAATCATGTAAAACCCCTCTAATTATTCTTTTTTATCATATGAAATGTCATCTGACAATCTCCCAATATGTTCATAAAATAAAAGTTAGAAAAGAGGGAAGCTTCATGGGAAGGTAGTTGCATTGGTTTTCATGTGATGTGGTGACGTGCCTCATAAAAACTATTAATGATCCTGAAAATCACCTCAGAAAACCATATTGATCTAGTGATATCCATTCAACATGGCTGTTTGGACATGCAACACCCTAATGAGTCCAATTCCCAATGCTGAATTTACAACAGAAACATCAAAGAGCCTATTACCATAGATCCTCTAACCAATGAAACAAACACATCATTCTCTTTAACACCTGAGGTTATTGTGATCATTCAAGGATAGCCACTGAAGCTCCTCCAAGACCAATGGTTTTTTAAAGGTTCCATACACCACACATGTTATATATACAAACCAACATTTCCTATATTTGTTCAACACATCAACAATACTACTCATGGTCCGATGATGCATCGTCACCCTCTCCACCTCCATCTCCTGCTGCCACCTGTAAGAACATTATATTGAAAATTAAATATTGTTTCATATTTATAATTAAACTTAAAACCAATAAAAGTTTGAAAACTAAATGATTTTGATTTTTTTGTGATTTACCTGCTCACCACCACTCGGTGCACTACCACTGGGGGTATATCTGCTCATATGCTGATATAAATCCGTCAACGCTTTCTGCATAGCGGAAATCTGAGCCCTTTGGTCTTGAACTGTGGCTCGTAGAGAAGAAATCTCCCTCTGAGCATATTCATGTATGTGCTGATTATAACCAGGAGTAGATGTGGCTGGAATCCCTGATGGCCTGCTAAAGACCTCAGATGGTACGGGTCCCAAACCCATCCCGCGCACTCTAACAGGATGCTCCTTCCCAAGGACTTGAGCAACCGGGTCATCCTTGGAGACTGAGTAGGACTACTCGGGATTGGCATCCCATAGTTCTTTAATTTTTACCTATAAATCAAATATCAATGCATATTAACACAGTAAAAATTGATAATAAGTTATTATAATAAAAATTTGACTTCATACCCCAACTTCTTTGGTAGGCTCATTAACAAAAGAGCCATCTGATTTTCTGTGAACATCCAACCACAGTTCAGTCCGGGAGGCTTCGTTCCCTAAATTCTGTGACTTCATTAAGCAAATATAAAACAAAAATTCAATATATTAAATAGATAATATTGTATTATAAATATTTAAACTATTTAAAATATTACCAATGACATTCGGCTTCTAGAAAAGCTTTTTGAGCCCGCCGTGTGAGGGATGACTTGCTTCGCCCTGTTTGATGCATTCTGTCGTGAGAGATCCTAAAGTAAATAAAATGAAATTTAACCGTAATGTATCCAATGTCATCTCCTCTTCATATACATGTATTAATGTAAAATGAGGATAATATAATAATATATATTTCAATACCATCTGCTTCTCATCACGATGCCTGTCAACAAAAACATTCCACTGCTCTTTTGGTACCCCAATGGGTAGCTTGTCATACATTTGTTCCAAGGTCAATGAAGTATCGTTCACATCACACCACAATCTCCATTTGAAATCTTTCCATTTTTTACCGTGATTTTTCAAAGTTCACTTCTGTGCTATCACATCAGCAACAATGAAGTGGAAGAACATCTGTATACAGAAATTCATTTTGAACATATTAGTAACATGACATTCAATTAAACCATAATGTAATAAAATTACCTTTATTTGAGAATCGAAAAGTTCATTTTTCCAGTTTGGAGGCATATGTCTCCAATCATCATATGAAATGGGAAGGGAAATGGGCTCTGCTGCCAACTGACCAATAATCTGGCCAAGTAACCCTACAGCATCATCCGTAGGGACCCCATAAGAATCAAATGGCATGACTATCTTTTAGCCATTCAAGTTCCAAACATATGATATTTTTAAGTGTTTCTCCACGGTTTTATTTTTTTCATCTTCAATGAGAAAACAATTAGTATAAACAAAATGCAAAAAATTTATTTAATTAAAATTTATACCTATGATTGTGACCCTCCAGTGTGTCCGGGATGAACTGGAAGGGGTATGTCGCCGCCCAACTGATGAGGCACCTGTAGGGGGAGTCAACGACTCAGACTCTAATGGGAGGCCCTCTAATGGTGTGAGAGATGGTGCAGGGTGAGATGGTGCGGGGGTTTAGGCAGCTGGTGCCTCAGATGTCGTGGGGAGTGACCCCAATGGATCGGCATCCATCGCAGAACTAGAAGAAATAGTATACCGCTTCCTCCTTGGAATTCCTGTCATTTAATCAAATAAAATTAAGTTCAAAATATATATTTCAAAAAAATTATGCAGAAAAAAAATTAAAAATGATAATAGATGCCCAGTACTAACAAACAAAATATATATAACAATGATAATGAATGACTGCTGAAATGAAACAAGTGGTTGCTGCATGAATGAATAATTGTACATACAATCATTTCCCCCTTCAATCATGTCGGTTTCCTGCTCCATTTCTTCATCCACTTCATTCATCCTTGCAAGAGTAATATTTTCAATATCATGATGGACAAATAATTCTGCTTCCTGTTGTTGATGACAGTCAATTTCAGAGGTCAAATCTTCCACTTCATCACCCATATCATACAAATCTCTTTGTATTACGTGAGTAACTACACTCCACCCTTCATCCACAACATCATTCACATAATATAACATTTTTTCTTGAGATGCTAAGATATATGGATCATGCATTTCATGATAACCAACATCTATCAAGCGAGAGAAGTTCACAGAAGTAAATTGCAATGAGTATCTTTTAACACCTCTGATAATATCGACCCATTTTCATTTGAATAAAACAATAGAAAAATGTCCATGGTAGTTTAATTCAATAATATCATGCACCTTTCCATAGTATCCCACTTCAGAAAATGTAAATATACAACTATTCTGTGTTTTCAAACCCACTTCTCGATCAACTGTATGAAATCTAAAGCAATTCACATTATAAGCGTCAAAATTTCTAACTTGCTTTATAGGACCTCTAGCAAGAAACCTCAAATCTTCTAACAAGTCTGCTCGAGTATCAGTATTCATGATCTGAAAAAAGAAATATAATTTAACAGATTTACAAATTGTATGTGTCAAACTAATATTCTTATTTATTGAAATATTTATGAACTTACACGTCGTGCAAACCATTCTACAAGCTCTTTATTCACAGCTTTCGTTATATCTTTCTCATTTCGTGTTCGGCCTCTCATTCGTCTCTTTTTTTGTATCCTCAACTCTTCAATAAATGGATCTGCAATTTCAGTATTCAGTAGAACATATCTATGTGCCTATAATAATTCCAATTCTGTCAGTGTCACATTTGAAGTCCTCCCAACTGATCGGCCAATAGCAGGAAATATTTTTGATTTCTGATGCATTTGAGATTGATTTGATGTGTCTTCAACACATCCAACTCGATTAAATTTTGTCTCAATGTCATCTAAAAACCTGGAACAAAATGGAAGACATTCCTCGGCCAAATAGCCTTCAGTAATAGAGCCTTCTGGTTGAGCTTTATTTCTCACGTATGATTTCAAATGCCCAAGATATCTATGAAAAAAAATATTATGCATTTATTTAAATGTCAAAAATTGTTTACTTAATTGGAAAACATATAAATAAAATACCTCTCAATTGGATACATCCATCGATAATGAACAGGGCCTCCTAATTTAGCTTCTTCAACCAAATGCACAGTTAAATGCATCATGATAGTAAAAAACGATGGTGGAAAGATCATCTCCATTGCACAAAGAGTCAATACAAACCTCTCCTGGAGATTGTCAAGCTGAAATGGATGTACAACTTTCTCACATAATTTCCTGAAAAATGTGTAGAATTGGAGTACAACAGCAGTAACTTTTTCAGGTAATAATGTACGCAATTCCAATGGTAGTAACTGTTGTAACAAAATATGTGAATCGTGACCTTTCAATCCATGTAACTTACGATTCTTCAAGTCAACACACCTCGAAATGTTACTCGAATACCCATCAGATACCTTCACATTCTTTAAAATTCGAAGGAACGTATCTTTATCCCTATTTTTCATTGTGAAAATGGTCGGAGCATACTTTTCAATCTCATCTGGCCAGAGATCGCGTTTTATGTTCATTACTTGTAAGTCTTTGCGAGCATTAAGATGATCCTTCCACTTTCCATGCTCATTAAGTAATGTGAAAATCAAATTATCACAGACATTCTTCTCAATATGCATCACATCAAGATTGTGGCGCAACAAATTAAATTCCCAATACGAAAGTTTAAAGAATATACTTTTTTTCTTCGATTGTTATGTTCTGATTTAACTTGACGATGCACTTCGGACCCGTTTTCCACTATCATTCAAATGATGAACCTTCCCAAATTCTGTTTCAACATTTTCAAGATGTGTCAATATTTCAAAACTGGTTAACAACTTTGGAGGTGGTCTACGATCAATGAAACCATGAAATTTTGATTTGTTCCACTGAAATCTATGAGATGTATCGAGAAATCTTCGATGACATAAGAAGCACCATTTTCTACTGTGAGGTAGCCGTTTTGGCTCAAAATAAAAGTTACAAACGGGACAAGCCAAACCCGTATAAGTGTTCCAACCAAATAAATTCCCAAGCCCAGGGAAGTCACTAATGGTCCACAGTAAAGCAGCATGCATTTTGAACATTGTTTTAGAAGAAACATCAAATGTCTCAACACTGTTACTCCATAACTCCTGCAATTCTTCAATCAAAGTTTGAAAGTATACATCAATATCATTTCCAGGCATTTGTTTTCCAGGAATAATCATTGAAATGATAAAAGATGATTGTTGCATACACATCCACGGAGGCAAATTATAAGGGACCAAAACAACTGGCCAAATGCTATAACTTGTACTCAAAGTCCCAAATGGGTTGAATCCATCGGCAGCCAATCCCAATCAAACATTCCTAGGATCAGCTGAGAAATCTGGATGTAATGAATCAAAGGTCTTCCATGATTGGGAATCCCGTGGATGTCTTATTAACCCATCATTGTTATTATATACAGAATGTCACTTCATGTGTTCGGCGGTTTTTGATGACATGAATAATCTTTGCAATCGCGGATTCAAAGGAAAGTAATGAAAAACCTTTGCAGGTGTGTTCATTTTCTTCTTCTTCATGAAATTATGTTCAGTCATACTTCCAACATCACCCTTTGACTGCCATCTAGAAGAAGAACATTTCTTTCAATTCTTTCTACTTGAATCCTCTCCCCAATAAAGCATACAATCGTTGGGACACGCATGTATTTTTATATAATTCAGACCAATCTTGTTAACAACTTTTTTCATATCATAAAAAGATTCTGGGATTTTTGCTTCAGGAAATGCATCATGAATCAATTCCAATATCATGGACATTGCCTTATTTGTAATTCCACATAGACATTTTATATGGTACAACTTTAGCAGAAATGAAAGCTTTGAATATTTCAAACACCCACTATACAACTCTTGATTTCCATCATCAACTAAATCATGAAACACATTTTTCTCAGTGAAGTTTTCCATTACATTAGGATCTAAAGAATCAAGAGGAGGATCCAATGATATGTTCCAATATTGATCTACTTGTGTTACACTCTAAAAAACATCACTTGTCACGTTGCAATTTGTAGCACCCTCTTATGGTTGTTCTGATATGTTTTGATGCTGATAGTGGTGTCTTGCAGTGACGAATGCATCATTTATGAGGTTTTTCATTTCATTTTCCATTGTTGATGAACTTGGGACCTCATTCTGTGGATTAACATCAGTGCTCAATCTTTCTTTATTGTTCGATTCTCCATTCCAATTCCAACACAAATATTGACCAGGGAATTGCTTCAATATTAAATGTTCATAAACTTCATCTCTCTTCAAACATGTTCTAAATTTACATTTATGATATTGACATCTTATTCTCCCTTCAACAGATCGATTAGAAATCGCAAAATCTAAAAACTCATTCAAACCCTTAACATACTGAGGTGTGTTCCTCAGTAATGTGATCCATCTTTTATCCATGTATATCACAATGTGCCTACAAAAATATACTATAGTGTAAGATTGTATAATCATAATATAATAAAGATAACCCATTGATCATAAAGTATGCATAATATAATAAAGATGATTCATTGATCACATTTACCACTTACTTAGCATGCCCAGACAAACCAAACAAGTCTGGTCCTTAGGAGACAGCGTGAACACCTCATTGAGGAGCAGTAAGAATATCGGGTTACACAATTATCATAACACTATAAATCACACATTTATGTTGCCTCAAACAATTTCTATCCCCACTTCATTAATGAGATACATTGGTCCACTCAGATTACTTCCAAACCCTCACAAAAAATACTACAACTTTCCTGAACATCTCATATACTCACATGCTTGGTCATCTCAATTAAATGTTTTATTTTATTTTCCATATCTAGAAATGGGATACCAGTCGGTATTTATAACATCCATAAAAAATCACTAATATAGAATACCAATGCATGGGTTCCCATTTCTAGAGTTTCCCCTCATTGGATTATGTTTAATAATCATTACCTTCACTTATCAATATTATAGATCAATAAAAATAATATGGAATATTTTTTTAACATATTTAGTTTCATAATTTGAAAAATGTTGTTGACACTTGTTTATAATCCAATGAATATTCTTCTCACTAGATCCAACACAGTGATAACACATTATGATAATTCCGCTTCTTAATTTCAATGTTTTTTCATATATTAACCATTTATTTAGTAAGATACCTAAAACGGTGAAGTCAGATATTTGTTGTACTTTCATCTTTAACCAGATTTTTCTATATGATTCAAAAGTCTTTCACACTATATAACTTAGTTACACATTGTGTAAGTATTACTAAATACAAGTCATGAAAGGGTATTCATGCTGTGAAAGTTTACACCTCGGGAAGAGTGGTTTCACATCGTAAATTTTAAAATAATGGATTTTTAATTTGAGGTGAAGGATTTTTCAACATACTAGAACACCATGGATTTCACAGCAGGTAATAGTATTACACATCATCAAATGGACCTCGTGTAGTTTTTAAAATTGGCGAGTGGATATTTTGGTTTCAGTTCTTTTCTCCAGGCCCTTGGATCCCTACCTAGAGATCTTCTAGGGTTTTTTTGGGAGACTATGCTCCATCTAGATTGATCTATTCAACATTGGATCTTTTATTATAGTTGTGGTGCATCTCTATGGGTAAGAGATAATTCTGATTCTTCGTTTCTCTTGATAATGGTGGCACCCTAAGGTAACATTATCAGATCTGGTGGCCTAAGTTTTTGAATCTTTGTGTATTCTTCTAGATCCTTTGGGAGATCTCATTATGGAGGCCATTCCTTGGTTAGTTGTGGTGCGGCAGATGACTTTTAATGAGGTATTTGGTGTTTTCCCTTTCCACCAACCCCTTCTTTTCTAATTTATATAAATATTAATGTTTTTATTATATTATAGGCCCTTCGTTTTCATCATTGGGTTTTCATTGTTAGTGGATCCCATTACAGGAATGTGTGACTTGAGCTTTGAGGTAGGTGGTTCCATCTCTAGCCTGTGATAATTAGCCTAATTTCTCTTAATTTATAAGTTGATATATCAAATTGGAATGACTATTTTCATTTGTTTAAGAAGGTGTTTTTGAGAGAAATGTTTTTCCATGATTTTTGATAAATGAAAATGAAATGGGTACTTTTAAAATGAAATGTTTTTCCATCTATTTGATGTTGTTATGTCACATTGAGCATCAATAGTATTCCCATTTCCTTTTTATGTTCATCCAAAAAATGGAGGTAAAACAGTTATCCCCATATGAAATATTACCTGATTAAACTCCATATAGTCTCACAATATCTGGAATGTTCAAGCTTCTTAATTATTTCACCATAGTCGAATACTTTATCATGATAAAATGGGTGGATTTAAATAGTTAATAAGTTTACAATCCAATGGTGTAAATTCACTAAGGTAAAAGAAGAAACCTAATAATGAAGTAAATAGTGACATAATCCTACATTTAGGTAAGAATAGGGAGTGACAAAAGAATAATTGAGGGTCTCTAGTGCTCATCCTAAATTTACAGACACATATAACATCTAGATACAATTTTAATTACATCATGTCTTAAAATTATCCATCAAAACTAATGAAAAATATCATAAAACATATATATGGACCAATGATAATCAAACCATGGATATTGGTGGTTATCCTATATAAAAACCATTTTAGAGACAACTAAATCCTGAAATAAACCTTGATGAATAGAATTTCATCATATGACATTGAACACCTATCAAGAACATCCACAAAATATAGATTTTACTTTTAACATTTTCTTAATTAATCCTTAGGATGTTCATACTGAATTAGTTCTAGAAAATGTGGTTTTAACTGAATACTAACTATGAATATAGCTCCACTATTCTCCTTGGATTCTTAGTGAATTTCAGAAAAGGACTCATCAGATTCCAATCATCACTATAATCATTTAATGAATGGGTTGGATTTTTTATCCTTAAGGTATTGTCCACCATCTTTCTCTTACATAGGATATAGAAAATTAAAAAAGTCAAATCCCTAATTGTAATCGATCAATGAGCAATACCTTATACATAGATCATTTTGAAGGAAAATACATGCCATGATTATTCTTTCATAGTAGAATAATAATTTCTCACTGAATTGATATTGACCCCATGATTTTAAAGAATGTATCACCACCAATTCCTCTAGTATATAGGTTGGATAATCCCATTAATTTTGTAAGTGGTGGGATGATCTATGTTCCACTAAATTGTCAACTTACACAACACGCTTCCCGAACCTATACCTAAAGCATCGCAATAAACCACATACAACATTCTAGTCTATGTTAACATAAATATGGGTTAGTGTTCAACCACTGATTGTGATCATAAATGTAAGAATAAAATTATGTATTCTTTTTTTATCCTTAACCATTTTTGGTAAATCTATTTTATTAGTTATGTAAATAGAGATAAATTTATAAAAAATCCCTATAATATCTATTGTGTTTTAATAAGATCATGATATCAAATTCATGACTCAAATATTACCATAAATTCACTACCCTAATTTCCATTGGATCAACTGAAAACTAATGATTCTATGCCAGATACAATATTAATTTGACCTCTCTAATCCAAAATATATTCTTGGAGTATATGGAGTTAATATGGACATCCCAAAGTGTGCCCAAAACAATTCTTTGATAATAATCATGCTCCACCTCAATGCAAAAGTATACTAGGATTCCATGCATATACACCACCATAATGTATTCAATTTAATTAGGAAACACACAGTTAATAAGGGCCATAAAAATCATAAGATCATTTTTCATCCTTAATGGCATAAATTTAGACTTGAAGTGGTTGTACCTTCTTCATAAATCATTCTTGTGAATTCCAAATGCACTCACACTAAAATGAGGATTCCAAAAGTGAATGTTGATATTATTGAACAACATTTCCCCCATAATCTGATCAATTTGGTCATTGATGTTCGGAAAGAGTTATTTTTTTATAGAAAACCTTTCCAACTTCAAATAGTTGATACAAAATCAGAGTGATATATCATGCTTTATGTAATTCAACCTTGGTTGGACTACGATGAGATTCTTGGGTGAAAAAATACTTTGGATTCTAATTCATCGAACCAAATAATTAATTCCCCTAACTCGATAGGGTCCATATTGAATGAGGGAAGAGATGTAGTATATGATTAATGTACCAAATCAATGATTAATTTTAAATCCCATTACTAATGTATACCTAAAAATTCCTCTAGAAACACCTTTAGGAACTCATATAAAATTAAAGGAAACCAATTTTCAGAACCATTGTCATCGTATTCTAGTATAATGGAAAATACAAGGGTTTCTCATGGCTGCCTAAATCTCCCCAGCATATTCCCTTGGTTGAGTGGGATGTCTTTATAGATGAATAACACAAACAATATCTAATAAAAGAAACCATAAATACAATATACCATAGAGAACCAAAAAATACCATAATTAAAAAACTTTTGAAAAATAAAAATTAAAACCACCACAATCACAATTATTAATTTATAGCACTCCACCCTTACTCAATGTCCATTCACAGTCTACAGACTATGTAGTTTACCTAAAATATGAGTAAATCCAAATTACAGACATATTATGGTGACCCTTGGTCCATTATGTGTTGTGTTGGAAAGACATCCCACTCACACCTAGATTCTTAAGCCCAAATAGTTGATGCTCTTGTCTATTGGAAATTACCAAATAAAAATACCCAAAAGCAGGTAAAATTTTACTCGAATTCCATTTTTTCACATACTAGCCAATGTTCCCTTGCAACCAAACACCTAGCACATCCCATGGCATAGCTCGAAGTTAATTCCAGATCCACATGGTCTTATAATAACACATCATTGAACAAACAACATAACTAGTAAGCACCTAGTAAGTAGGTCGCCGAAGATGGAGGTCGCGGGGTCGCCAGAGATAGAGGCTGTGGGGTTGCCAGAGACGGAGGTCACGGGGTCGCCGGAGGTCACGGGTCGCCGAACGGTAGGGGTCGCCGGGTGGTGGGGTCGAGGGTTGAGGGTTGCCGGGGGGGTCGGGGAAGAAGGGGGCGGGGGTTTGGGGGAACGATCGGGTTGGGGGGGAAGGGTTGGGATTGTTAAAAAAATACGGGTTTCACGGTGGTTTATTAAAAACTGCAACGAATCCTTTCGGCGAAAATGTTTAGCGGTGGTTTTGTGAACCGCCGCCACAAAACCGCCGCTAAACCCGGTTTTTCCCATAGTGTCCCCTTCCACCCCCCCCCCCCTCTTATAAACTTTTTTTGAGGATCTATGATATCCCTCAACATCCCCCCCAGATATGAATTCCTCCCCCCATTCTATTATTTTAACTAAAACACAACCCCATAACGTAGGGACCCATGTCATACAACTCACACCTATAGTGACTCCCTCAAGTCATCCTACCTAGTTTTTGTGCCATCTCCAATATATTTTATGCATCTAGGTTAAGCTCTATCTCGACACACCTTCACATAAAAACTATCATCAAACTAATCTTATCCCTAAATCAAACCTTACCTCTCAATCATAATCCCCCTCATAATCTAGGAATTCACAACCTATGATTCACCCGCTCCTATTCTTTGTTACCAAGACTCATTTTGATGTCTACACCTAAGGTATGAATTTCTCCAGTCATGCATTCTATGTGCATATTTATTCTTCAACCTAACTAACCTCGATTTCTCTATATATACTTATTTCTTTCTTACAACCTTCTTACACACCTTTTTAGAAGTGTAATATATATCAAATATGCTTGTCAAATACCATCTATTATTCTCTGGTCTCACTACTAATGTTTTATGGACCAAAGTAGAGCATCTCTATTGGTTCATAGATCTCCATAGGTTATTGTTTTTGTTTCACCACCATTATAAATGATCTTGTATGATTTCAATTTGGGTGTACTATTCAGATGACATATCACTTGACTTTTTGGGTCTGTTATTTAGATATTATTTCACCCAATCATTTGGGTTTTCTATTCCGAAAAAATATCACCTGACAATTTGGATTCATTTTTTGGGAATCACATCACCCAATCTTTTGGGTATATTATTCGGGAACCTGGACTTTTGGATCTGCTATTTGGACAACATATCCCCCATAAATTTTATTTTGTTTTTATTTAATCTGTCATCTTTAATAAATTTTCATCCTCTTCATGTGAGCATGGGATCATGGGAGTTCTATGATGGTAATATATTTTTTAGCATCCATGGGTGGGTGTGAAATAAGTGGATAAGAAAATCAAGCAATTCATATGAGGATGATATTCCTTTCAATCCTTATTATGTATTCAATTTGGACATGTAAAGCTTGAGGGGGGGTATTAAGAGTATGAGAATGTTTATTTTTTCTTTTATAAGTATCCAAGATACGTACACCTATCTTGGGGGAATTTTTAGAGTATGTGAGTCTTATATTCATGTTTTGGTATTATTTCACCTTTATTTATCATTATAAATAAACATTATGGCCTCCCTTAGTAGTTGTCTTGGGTATTGTCTTATCAGTCTTCCATTATAAAAACATGTATTGATAAAGAATCATCAGATATTGAATAAATATTTCAAGATACTAATTTAAATGTTTCAGAGGTTAGTAGAATGAGATTAGAGTTAAATAATAAAAAACAAGAGATTAAGGATGTATATAAACAACATCAATTAGTACATTTATGATTTAACTTTTATTATGCTTAATGTTTTGAATTTTTTTGTTCAGGTCATTTATTATTGATTTTTATTCATGATTTTATTTAATTTAAGTTTTATATTAGTCGGGAATAAAGGGTGACTTCTCTTTTGGTATAAAAAGAGAAGATTTGTGGTTATAGGAACGAAAACTACAAGAGGGTAAGGAGATACTTGTTGAGGATTATAGAATCATCAACTCGATAATGTAAAGGGAAAAAATAAAAAAAATTGAGGATAAACAAAATAGAATTCATGAGGTAAAAATGAATATAGTGATGGATAATTTAAACATAAAAAGTAAGGAAGATTATATAACCAGTAGGGTAGCAACATTATCATTAAAAGAGAAGGTCGTTATTTATTCCCATTGATATTTTTTTGTATCTGAAACTAAATTTATTTTTATATAGTATCCATTCAATATAATAAGCTCATTCTATTAAAATATTATTGGGGATAAAATAAAAGTAACTACATGCATTTAAGGAGAAACATAATTCCATATAAAAATTATTTTTTCACACTCAATTGAATTTAATTGGTAAAAAACATTATTTAATGAAAAATTTAATTTCCCAAAAAAAATAATTTTTGGATCATTATAATTGAAAATAATCTCTATAGAAATGGATTTAGAAAATTCAAATATGATGATTATTTTTGAACCTATTTTTCATGTGCACATATAGATTTTATACATAATATAAATATATACTAGATGAGCTCAGCCAACTTAAGCCTATCATTCATGTCCCTAAAACCATTTAAAACTTCACTATTTAGTCTTGTTTTTTAAACAGGCCCTTATTAAGTACTTCGGTCTATTTTACATATGGATTAAGAAACCATATTTTTAATAAAATTAATAATAAAATTTTAAAATATGTCTGTTTAATTCTATTGTAAAATATATTAAATATTAAAAAGTCTATCATATGTATCATAAAGCCTATTTTCTGAATAGTTTTATAATTTTAAAATTAAACATCAAAATTATATAAAATATTAAGAAATATAATAAAATATTCTAGGTCTTTGTGGTAGATTATTTCTATATAGATACGCTCACCTGTTTATAATCCCATATATAAAAAAATTAGCCTTGTTTAAAAAACTAGATAAAAAATAATTCAAACCCATGAAAATCCCTGTATTTTCCTGAGTTTTGTATGCCTATAACCATCTTTTTCATGTATAATACTTTCATTTATGTGTTTTAAAAGAATAATATTTGTGGGATCATTTCTATTTTCCTTGATAGATTTATATTTTTTGGGTTAATTTATCAGTGAATATTTTTTAGGTTTTAATGTAGAGGCTTCTTGATGAGAAAAGTGCCATTGTGGATGCAATAAAACATGAATTTTAATTGGAACATGAATAGAATAGGCAATATATAGAAAAAGATTTAAAATCCAAGAAATTTGAACTAAAGAAGAAGGAAACAAAAATCATCTAATATAAGGGAAAAGTTAGAAATTTTGAGCAATTACTTGAGATTAAATTGAAAAAAAGGAGAATGAAAAACGTGTTTTAATAAAAATCAAATTCACATGAGTGGGAGAATTCCATTAGAACTGGGGTGAGAAAATAGGACTTGAAAATAAATAAATGATTTTAGAAATAAATATAATTTACTAAATATTATAGAAGAAATTTAAAAGGTAATAGCTATCATGGAAGAGAATTGAATAAATATTTGTGAAGATAAGTATCAGCAAAAATTGAGTGAAGAGGAGAGAGTTCAATTTAACCACCTACAGTTATAATTAAAAGCGTAAATAAACTATTAGAGGAACCAAAAGGAGTTTCTCTTTAACTAAAGTGGGTATTTCAAGTAGAAATGACTAAACTTATGAAGTTAGTGGGATGAGTTGGATGATAAGTGAGATGAGTTAATGAAAGATATAAAAAACATAAATTGGAAGAAGAATGGGTAGAGGATTAGAAATTTTATGAGGAGGAAAAGATGAAAAAGTTGTGACTGGGTGAACTATAACCAACTCCTATATGAAATTTTATTATGATCACTTATAAATATAATTTGATATATACATGTTTTCATCTAACCATTAAAGTGTTTATAATTATACATCCACTATGTTCACAGTAATGTCCTTAAATTACATATCATATCAAAAGGTTATAAAATTCTCGAGCTATACTAAGAACCTCAAGATACCATGATAGTAATCTAAAACACATGCCCTATGGTTTAATGAAATCATTTTAACATGACACTTGTGATTTATGACTATTAGGTGTTGGATGATCATAATATTTGAGACTTCATCTCATAAAGTTTACAATTTTTGATCTTAAGTATATGAGATCATGAGGATTGTCCAACCAATATGAACACCATATTTATAAGTTTAATTTTTTGTTCTTATCTATGAGAATTTATTTTAGTGTATTTACATGATATCATCATCAATGTCTTCCATTTGATCACATACTTTTTTGTAAGAAAAAAATCATGGAATTGATGTTCTAGCGAGGTAGCTTACATTGGGTGTGTCACTGGTGGCAAGACATTGGTTGAAGGATAAAGATAGTATTTATCACTTCCAAGTAGGGGAATAGATATCATGACCCTAGATTACTATGGTGGAAGTACCTTCATTAATTCCATGTATATGGTTCAATAATGTAAGACTATTCGGAAAGGTCATACAAATAATAAATGAAGAAGTTGGGATGGTGATACATGTTATGAATCATGCTTTCGGAGATATTGTATGACAAAGAGATTACATTACATTAAATGTGTTTGTAGGAAAGTTTTCCATTGTTATGAATATACATTATCTTTTTAGGTGTCTTTATTGGTTACTAGACTCCACTCTTGGTCTTTGCATATTTCTCACTGCTATTGGGATACGGTCATACTGGGTTACACACTTAGCATATTTAGAATTCTAACATATCCTTATAAATATTATTTTAGGACATGGTGTGCCCCACCATGGGGTCCAGGTAATGATTGAGTTTGAATGATCACTATTAAATAATTAAATCAATATTATTAAAGTTTAGACTAATTTATATTTAATTTATTTATTAATATTATTCACATGTTATTTAGTGAAAACAAGAAAAAATATTTTTTTAACGAATTTCATTTTCATATTCATGTTTCATTTAAATTTTTTTGGAGTTCCAAGTCAAGACAATGAATTATATTTTATCAATTAAAATACATATTATATTATAATTAATTGATAAAAATATTAATGAAATTATGAAAATATTAATTGGTCATAATATGTCATTGGTGGATTATTTAGTAGGTAATCTAAATTCAGGGGCCTTAGTTAAATTTATGAATGTATTAACCTAAATACTTAACCCATAAAAATATTAAATTTGTTGGACCATTAATATAATAAAATTTAAGAGTTTATCTCTCATGTATCCTACATCCTAGTAAAATATGGTGTTGTTCCATGTAATAAATCCAAATTCTCCAATTAAGATTGAAGAGACGGTGTTGTGGTGATTTTTGAAAGGTTGAAAGATTCATCGGTAACCCACACTAGCACCTAGAATCAGATGTTTGGGGATGAAAAGGACACTTGAAATGTGTATGGATGATATAAAGGGATATGAAATCAGTTTATTCTATCAATGGTCACTGATAAAGAGTGAAACAGTCTAGCATCAACAAATCGAATGAGGTAACGATAGGATTTTAATTTTTCATTCTTAAATCCTTTCATGAGGGATCCTTGGGATATTTACTGTGATGCGATACACTAGAGATTACATTATGAAATATAATTGGTGATAAAAAAAATTAAAACCCCATTTCATCCACTTTCATTTTATGTTTGGTGCCAACAATTATTATCAGATCATATGCATGATAGTGTAATCCATATTTAAATTAAATTTTCATTATATTTTTGTTGTTGGAATCGTAATAGAAAATTAATAGTGATTAAATATGATTATATACATCCATGTTAGGGGTAAAAGGTTTAATTTAGATCAAAGATGATTTTTTTGACCTTTTGATTGCAGAATAAGAATATTAATTCTGCCTTAGGTAGTGGGTGATGGAAAATTTCAATGATTCAAGTTTTTCACCCAAGTTTTTTTTGTTATAAAAATTTTTTGGGGATAACATAGTACCCAATAGAGATGGTAATACTCCACCATTGAAAAACCAACCACCCCTAAAAAATAAGTGTGTGATGTAATTGACTCACGTTAGTTGGGACTGATTGTTATATGAAAAAATATATTTAGCATTGTGGAAACAGTGACATAGAATTCCCTTTTCCATAACCCCACATAGAGTGCATGAAATTTACTATCATACATCCTATATTGGGCCCTACCCAACCTATCCATCCCTATCTAGTCCCAAAAATGTCCTAAAACCCATTGTAGGTGTTTTTAGGCCACCAGAGGGCCCAAAACGTTCTAAAAAAAATTTGATTGTGTTTGAATTTATTTTTAGAAATTACGACATATATGATGTTAATGAAAATTAAAGTGATTTATTTTAATTTATATTTAATTCCCTAAAAATAAGATTATTATAAAAAAAATGCGCATTTGTATTGGTCGTTAACTGATATTGAGCATCGACCGACCAAGGTATGTCTAGAATATAATTTATTTGATGAATTATTTCATTGCATTTGATAATTTTAAAAATTTATTTATTTATTATGGTTTGTGCATTGTATCTCCCTTATTTATATGTATAAGTGTGTTTATTTCCCGTAGTTATTCTCTATATGTGTATTTCAAATCCCTAAGATCCTCCCACCTATGTGTGAGTAATTATATATAAATATGTGGGTAAATGAAGATGCAGGATACACTTACATGAGTTAACATTACAGATTGGGCATAATTACATTGTATAGGGTATAAACCACCACATGAGTCGGAGCAGACTCAGGTATATGCCCATAATTAATTGGTTGGTTCATTTTTAGACTAATTGACCAACCAATTGTATATGATCATGATCAATCATGATTATTTATTTAATTTATTCATGGTTAATTATTGTTTTTTTAATTTTCTTATTTACATGATCACATAAAATAATAAAAAAGTATTCATAGATTAAAAATAGATTAATACATAATGTATGTTTTATATTTAATGAATTGTTATGTTTTTAGCGTGATCACATAGTATGTTCATCTTAAAAAGGAAATGATTCCATTCATCAAGTAATAATAAATTATCTCAAATATATATTATTTCCTAATTCCATTCATCACTTAAATTTGGAAAAACAATCGGGTGTATAAGGTGCTCCTCGACCCTAGTTGAGGGTGTTTTCTACTACTGGGCAGTTATTATGAGAGAAATTGATTGATTTAACTATATTTGAAAAGAAATAAATACCCATAGATATCTTTTTTCATATTTAGAGGTAATGTTTTGAGTAAATAAAGGTTACTATTCCCAATAATCTAGGAACTCACTTAACTATTCAAGGATATGTGAGTCAATGCAGATAACTAGTTAAAATTTTACTAATGTATGTCTATTGTAGGGTGTGGAAAAATAAAATTTTGTTTTCCTAATGTAGCACAGAGGCTGACTAAGATCATCTCACATGATGAACATCATAGTCAGCTCATTCACTAATTCAATTCCACCTAATCTAATTCTTTTGGTTGTTTTTTTATTATTTATTTAAAAAAATTGTTTTAATAAAATAATGAAATAAAAAATCCTAAATTCAAATTTAGAAAAAATTAAATTAGGCAAGAAATGTATTGGTCCTAGGGTGGTATACATTATTAACTTCATTATTGAATTAAATTTGACAATCCATTACATTCTATACATGTGTTATTATTCTCTACCTTGAGTGGGATTTTTGGTATGCCTAAGAAACCACTTCAACCAACCAAATATTCCTACCCTTGATTATAGAAACCCTGATTTTGTTACATTAATTTTACATAATTTTAAAGATAAATGAAATAATAATATTACACAATGAGGATCTTAAGATTTAGTTCCTTAGGAAAACTAGGACTATATATAACATTTATAATATAAAACATTTATTTAATTCCTTCTTTTATCGCTTTTTATTGGCTTTTGACTTCTTCTAAGAACAAGTAGTCACTTAAGGATATACATCAAAAAGGGGTGATATAAAATCCCACTAATATGATAATAACATGATAAAATATAACATGGGGTCAGACTAATCATACCATCATCATCATAATCATGAGACGAATCATTAAGAAAATACTTGGAAATATGGCAATGTAGAAAAATAAAACCTTTTGTCTTAGTGGTTAACTACCGCACATAGTTTTGAACAAAGATAGCATCATGTTCATGAATATTTCACATTAACTCAAGAGATTAATCACTCTACCCAATGAATTTTAGTTATCTATAATTTCAGGCTCACTTTTCACATCATAACATTCATATTGTGCTATATAATTCCGGGTTCACCCATCACATCATAACAATTACATTATCATGCATGCCACAGAGAACATATGTCAAACATAAACATAAATTATCCCAGGGAAAGATATGGGTTTAATTTAATATATAATACCTTCATAAACATTATGTTCCCAAAATAAAGTGGTAATAAAAATCTTTACATAGAACCATCAACCTTTAGTGAAGAACAAACAATCTTCGAGTAGTAAAAAGGGTGTTCTTATTTGAAAGAATAGTTCGTTTGGAAAAAATTATGTTTGAACTAAAATCCATAGTAAAAAATTTATATCCCAGAAAAGGTAATATAGTAATAAATAAATTATTCTTAAGGGATAACCATACTTAAAATGGAGTGAAATATGGGAAACCCAAAGAAAGAAAGTTGGGATTGAGAATTCCCCTTACCTTGTATCTGAAAACATCCTTCACTTTAATGTCCAGTATAATGACATTATATTCATTAACTATCAATTCTATAACCTTTTATACATTAATATGGTTCATTATGGTTTCATTAAGTTCTTTTATGGGCCTTTTTATGAGTTTTAGAGTTTAAATTCATTGCTAGAGAGTGTTCTTTTTCTTAGTTTTCATGGATGGTTCAATTATACACATCAATGGAAGTTCGTGAAGACCATGTATAAACATCTAGAATTTCTAATACATGTTATTAATTATCCACCATGATTTTAAATGATCTTTTAATGAATTATGTTATATACCATGTGGATGAATCATTAGTTAAAATTTAATGATGATCATTTTTGGTTAATTTGGGTGGTTTCTCGATCACAACAAACTTTCTTTATTTTTTCAATTAGTTTCATGTAAATAAGTTAGTTACATAGCGTAAATAGGGTAATAATTAAAATATATTTTTAACCATTTAATGGTTTTATTGATATCCTTGAAGGATTTGAATGAAAATGTAGGTGTATTTCCCGTGATGTAAGTAAATTAGCACATCCCAAGATATGATTTAATTTTTATAAACAAAGAGAAAGAGGGAAGTTTATAATGAATAATATTCCATTAACATGATATAAAACCAATATATCAATCATAATAGACTTATAATGACATTGGGATAACAGAATTTTAGGATAATATAATAAAAGAAATCAAATTTGAAATGAATTTGAAAGAAGAGAGAGGGAGAAATTACCTCTTCAATATATCTTCTTTGAGAGCCTATTTATGGGAGAGGATTTGGTATTTTATGAGACAAAGGGATGATGGATGTGTGGGAGGATCTTGGGAAGATATTTTAGAGTAATTTAGAGTAGGCACAAGACTTGAGAGGTGTGAGGAAATGAGTTTTTGAAGGGTGGTATTTATAGTGGAGGGGAAAGGGGTTTTCTCAATATTATATTCATTAATTTTTTATTTCTCCACAAGACAAGAAATAGTGAGGATTAATGTTACTAAAAATAGTAATAAGTTCATGTGAGTTCTAACTAATGGCCATTTACATCAGTAATGACTCAAGAATTATTCCAAAATACATTTATTTAGCATATTTTTCTAAATTATCGAATTTCACTATTCTCCTAAAAATTAAGTATTTTGGAAAAATCCCAAAAAAACACCCATACCATTTATCAATGAGTAGAATTAAAAAATGAACTAAATTTTATGAAAATAAGTTTCTTAATATTTTTTATTTTATTTTTTAATTAAAATCCTAATTTACTTGAAAAATACAATTTTTAAAATTAAAACTGTTTTTCTAACACTTTGAAAATTTTATTAATATCTCATAAAATGACCATATAATCATAATAAATCAAAATAATAGTTTATGAAAACATTTTATGAAAACAAATTTTCTTATATATTATTAAATTGATCATTTACTATTTATGACTTATAAAAACACCAACATTATAACGTAATTATATCATATTGTCACTTATAGGATGGATATGTTTTATGTATACTATAATTGGTAAGTATACTATTCATTTGGATGATTTACTATTCATAAGGGTCATATTACTATTCATAATGGTAGAATTACTATTCATAAGGGTATGTTACTATTCACCAAAAAAAATAAGTTTTCCCTATCGGACTCCAAACATTGTACTAATCGCAATTGTGTAGGTTAGATTTTTAAAATTCAAAACACATAACTGGAAAATTTATGTTTAAATGTATCATAGTAGTTCATTTAATAATGATGTGGAATTATGTTTCCTAATGTGATTTTATGTTATTATGACATTAATAAAAGAAGGTAGAAATTGAATTGATAAAAGTTTGGATCATTACATTCTTTCCCCCTTTTAATATTTCGCTTTCAAAATTTTGTCTTACATAAACATGTGATGGTACTTCTCCTTATTTCCACCTTTCATGTGGCTTGTCTTGTTGTGTAGAACCTTATCTCTCCGGTTTAGAATCTTTACTGGACGCTCCTCATAAGGGAGATCATCTTTTTCTTGTACCACCACTGATTTCAATACATGTGATGGATCTGTTATGTACATCCTCAGGAGTGATACGTGAATCACATCACGAACATGAGCCACATTTGATGGAAGTGGAAGCTAATAGGCCACGGTTCCAATGTGGTCAAGGATCCCAAATGGTCCAATGTGCCTTGGGCTTAGCATACCTATCTTTCCAAACCACATGACTCTATTCCATGGAGATATCCAAAAGAAGAATTTATCTCCAATGTCGAAATCCAAGTCCCTTCAATAGTTGTCTGCATATCTCTTTCTCCGACTCTGAGAAGCATTGATATGTTGTTGGATGACTTGACCCTTCTCTACCATCTCTTGCGCAAGATCAGGTCCAAGTATATTATTTTATCTAACTTCATCCCAACAGGTTGGAGTTCTACATTGATTTCCATACATATTTTCTTATAGATCCATCTGAATACTTGAGTGGAAGCTATTTTTGTATGACGAGCCAACCAATGGGATATGTTGATCTCATCCACCTTTGAATTCCAATGAGAAGGATCTTTAATGGATTTGGTGTCCTAGAAATAACTATTTGTACACGTATTACATGAATATTTAATTTATTTAAATATTAAACATCTTATTACATATTTTTCATTGGTTTGCATGACTATAATGTAATAATTTTCAAGAATATTTATCGCATTAATAAGGTCATAGCAGTTCCTCGATATGATGAGAACCTTGATGTGTTATGAAAATATTCTTAAATAATTTTCTATGGTTGGATGACATGAAATTATGGGACACATAGTATAAAGACCATCAGGTATTAGTAATCATAAGTAGATGAGACTTCTTCCCATGAAGTTTGCACTTGGTAATCTCTAAGATAGGAGATTATGAGAACAGACCTTCCAGTACGAATTCTGAATGTTTTGGTGTCATCAAATATTCTTATTTGTGAGTATGTGTAACATTCCTTAGACTTTATTATTATCATTAATATGTGTCATGGCTCTCGTACTTATATTTTCTGATGAAAACTGCCATGCCATAAGTTGGTGGGAGGTAGGGTACGTTGGGTGTGTCGTGAATGACATGTTATTAATGGATAAGTCGAGGAAGGATTTGTCCCTTCCATTTGTGGAAGTTGATATCTATTCCCTTTGATTGAAATAGAAACATCACCCTAAATTCCATTTTCATAGTGTAGCAAAGAGTTTATTTCAGGTAGTCAAAGAATAGAGTATCAAGAATATAGGTTGATGACACTATCATTAAATCGTCTTGATGAGATATTATGAAAAAGGGATTATATTACACAGTGAGCGTTCGTATATGGATGTCGTCATTACAATATTAAGTTCTTTATCTTGGGTTCCTTGACATGTTTCTAGACATTAATCTTGGACTTTAGGCAATCTCACCTAATTCCAACAAGAAATAATCCAAGTGGGTCACGCACTAAGTGTTTCTAGTTGTCTGGATTGAAATCTATTTAAATTTAATTAATGGAATAAATATTGTTCTCAATATCGAGGAATAATTTTATTCAAGTTAAAATGATCAAACAAATTAAATAAATATTTACTCATCATATTGTGAATAAAATTTATTTATTTATTTTATTGAATATTTAATAAATATTTATTTACTAGTTTGTAAATTAAAATATTTATTTAAGAGAATATAATATTTTATTCAAGTGGACAATAAATGGAAGAGGAGTTTGAACAGACCAAGACCATTTCTTTTAATAAATTAATTATTTACAAGTCAGTAAATAATATTTATTCAATTAGTTCAAGAAATAGTAATAATATTGTTATCATTATGTGGAAAGAGATTTCATTTATGGTTCCACTTTGCTAAAGTTGGAACACCACAAATAATGGTGCTTTTATAGGTATTATGTTTCATAGGTTTTCCCTAATAGATATAATTTCATTTAATTGCTATTTTGAAAATTAATATTGTAACTAAAACACCATATTGATTAATTGGAAGGTACGTCTGTTATGTCAAACCTCGGAGAATTGATAATTGTTGACCCAAACATTTTCTCTCTCGACTAATATCATCTCTCCCTCTCAAGAATGACAGATGTTCTTAAAGACCGAATAATGAGAGATCAAGAACGATCAATGCCAGACATTCGTTCCACCATGCTAGCACTCAGAGAATGTGTGGAATTTATTGGAGACCATTTATTCACATGTGGATCACCTCTAGAGGTATTCTACTTTGGATCCTCACAAGCACAACGAAGGAAATCATAAAAGTTAATTCTGGATGTTCAACGATCGTCAATGAATAAAGTACTAAATACCCTTGTATTTAATTTCATCATAAATTATTAAATTAATTATAAACATGATGTGCAGGATCATCTTTTTCAGATATGACGTTATACTTCTCTTTGTCTAAATTATTTATTTCAATCTGTGGATGTTGGTGTTCATTGTCGTATTGATCCAGGATTGGTCATCGATTATGGAGAAATAAATGTTGGGCCCTACCAACTACCACACTTCTGTTGTGCCCGGATCCTTTAATTGGTATCAGAGGAGGCTCATCATCATTTATAATTATTTAAATAATTTTTTGATGATTTATGCTTTAATAACATAGTTTTACAATTCATGTTTAATCATTCTTCTAATGTGAATTTCGAAATATGTTCTTCCTATTTTATTCTCTCATAGTTCTAATAGAATCAAATATTTTTTTAATTAAAATTAAATCTAGGATTTCATCAGGAGGCTCTGCTGATTTTTTCTAGGTAACATGACAATACACGCCATATATTCAGAGTTACATGATGTATAATCTGCCATACATGACATGTAATCCAGATTACACACTGTGTAGTTTTTTTAGTTAATCAAGAGTAATTTGGAAATTACTCAAGTCACATGCATTAATGAAATGTAGTGTATTTAATTATTACACCCTGTGTTGACCAATACAGACTCGCGCACGGTGAGTCAGATTACATGTTGTGTGGCCCATTGGACATGGGGTGTAGTATCTTCAGGTCAAGGGACAAACTATGTATACCATACATGGCTAAGACAACCGATAACCATATAACTTAGAGACAACATGGTATGTGGCCCACTTGACATTCATTGTACTCCAATATTTCTGATGTACGCCTCACACGTCAAGTCCCCAGGTGTGTAATTCAGATAAGACGGTGAAGGAGGTACATTACTTGTAGTTGGAACTACATGTCGTGTAATTTATCAAATTACACAGATTTAATACATTAATGTCTAATGTTCAGAATTACATATCATGTAGATTCGAACGGGTGTTCAATATGTTACCTCCAAGGTTATGGATGAGAATATCAGGGAAATTCAAAAAATGATTAATATAAAAGGATTGATTAATTAATGATAATAATTAATTGACTCAATCGTGACTTATCTTAATAATAATGATTAAATAATTTAATTTTAATTTTATTAAATGCATAATTCATTGCATGTATGTGGATGGACATGATCTAGACCATACCTTTGTTTGTGATTGGTTTCCTTTTAATTAATTTTAAATTAAATTTTCAGCTTTAATGCCATCTCTCCTCATTAATATATATGGCTGACATTCCCATGGCCTCCTTTATGTAAACCCCATTTTTACCCCTCACCTGTATGTGAATTAAAAATCATATGTAATGGATAGAGCTCCCAAGCTTGTGGAGGTGGTTTGAGTAAGGAGATGAGGTGAAACCAATCCAAGGAGATACAAAGGTGGATAGGTGGAAACCTATAGACATGAACCAGAAATGGTTCAATGTGTTTCTTCCCTAGGTCAGTGTTTAGTTTATCAACCACTATATGAACTAACTATTTTTATAGCTCATGATCATGACCTTTACATTATTTTATTTCTATCAGTTACATGATTTTGCATTATGGATTTGTTGTCACGACTACATAATTAATGAATTAACAAGCATGTAATATGGAACTAAAATAAACCATGCTTATGCATAAATATTATCAAGATGTGGTTAATCACTTAAGTAAGTTCCACTTAATATTAATGAGCACATGATAAAGATAGTAAGGCATTTTATGTATAAGAGATAAAAATACCTCAATAAAATATCAAGTCAAACTAAGCCTTCTGTTAGTTGATTAAGGGAAGACTCAATAAAACTATGATTTTGACCAACCTTTGTGGGGACACTTACTTTTATACAGAAATATCTTATGAATATTTTGGGTTGACTTACCTATCTTACATAAAGATGAGTATCCCTTGAAAGACTTATTGAGACTTTAGAGGAAAGTGTTTAGGAAATACAAGTTAGGATTGGAGAGTCCACTAAACAGATCAATGAGCTGCAAGACCACAGTTGGAAAAGACTTGCCTACCTAAATACCTTCAAATAGATCAACCAACCCTTTTGGGTTATGAAAAGGGGTATATGGATCTTGTCTAAAAGAATGTCCTAGAAACTAGACATCCTGATTTCAATGGTGAGGGTTATTTGGACTTCATAAAATAGTAGGGACTTAATAAAATTAATTTATTATTTCTCATAAAATGTTATCGAGAAAGCACAAATTATCTACGCTTTCAATTATAGAATAAAAATAAAAAACATGTCAACCACACTATCTTTACGATCAATAATGGATAAAGACAACATCCTCACTAGCAGTAACTTCCAAGAATGGTTTAGACACCTTTGGGTAATTATAGGCCATGAACGGAAATCATACATGTTGGAGTCCTCATTACATGATCTTCCTAGACAAGAGGTGAGTGATGAAGAGTTATGAGTCTTTGAAAAACATATTAATGATTCGATTGACATTCAATATTTTATGTTATCATCAATGTCTAGTGTACTCATGAAGTCTCACAAAAACATGGATTCATATCATTCTTGAGAACCTCTGTGGTCTTTACTTGGAGAGAGAAGGATAGAAATGGTTTGAGATCTCCAAGGTACTCTTTCAGAGTATGTTTGGAGAGGGTTCCTTAGCTGGGCCTCACGTAGTCAAGCTCACTAGCTACATTGAGCGTCTGAATGTTTTAGGGTTTAAACACCCTGATGAACTGGGTACCAATCTCATTCTCATATCACTCCCTCAGATCTTCTCTAGTTTTTTATGAATTTCAATACGAACAACAATGATAAGTCTCTACCATATCATTTTATCCTCCATCTCCAAGTGGGAAAAGATATGAAGCATGAAAAGTCTTCTATCCTTATGGTGAATAAGAGGAAAGGGAAGGTGAAAGTCTTTAAGCCCAAAGCTTCTTCACACCCTCCCAAGAAAAAATGAAGAGCAAGGGGGATTAAAGGGAATAGGAAGATGTTTGTTTCAAATGTGGGAATAAGGTAAACTAGAATAAAAACTAAACCTAGATAAAGAATCAATGGGAATCTTTAGGAGCGTTTCTTATCAAGTGAAATTTATTTGTTTCTAAAAATTGGGTATTAGATATATACTTTGGGGCTCAAATACATATCCAAATACCATAACCTAATAGATTAAAAAATTTTGAATGAGGGGTGGTAGATCTTCGAGCAGCCAATGGAGATAGAATTGCTATTTTAGATATCAGGGACTACAACCTCGCATTTTCGATTAGGATGATCTTGGTACTAAAATGTTGTTATTATGTTCCTTCTATAACTAGAAACATTATTTCAATATCAAGACTAGATAAAAATTCATTTATTTTCAAGTTTGTAAATGAATGTTTCTTATTTTATAAAGATAGAATTTTTTTTGGTAACGCACATTTATAAAATTTTATTTACATTTTGGATAAAACAAACCAAGTAATAGAAATCGATAATGAAACTACATCGCATGACTCATACCACACCCAACATTGGAATCACCAGGTTGGTTTTGTAAATGAGAAATTATTGAAAAAGTTACATCAAGATGGATATTTATATTATTTTGACATAAAGACACTTAGCGTATGTCACTCATTTTTACTAGTCAAAATGGCCAAACCCCCATTTAGTGGGAAAGGTGAAAGATCCAAAGAGATTCTTGATTTGGTTCATACCGATGTGTGTGGACCATTTCCAGTTATAGAAAGGGGTGGGTACTAATACTTCATAACTTTTAATAATGATTTTAGTAGATATGTATATATCTACTTAATGAGGCATAAGTTGGGTTCTTTTGATAAGTTCAAGGAATAAAAGAATGATTTTGAGAACCAACTTGGTAATAAGATTAAGAAAATCTGGTCAGACCGATATAGAGAATATATTTATGAAGACTTCATTGATTACTTACAAGAGTTTTGGATCCTATCCCAACTCACACCTCCTTATAGACCCTAGGGTAATTGTGTAAGCTAAAGGAGAAACCACACCTTGTTGGACATGGGGACATCAATGATCAGTCATGCAATTATTCCATTATCCTTTTGGGGATATACATTAAAAACCGCAGCACACATACTAAACCCAGTACCAACTAAATTGATAAATGGTATTCCATATGAGTATTGGAGTGGAAGAAAATATATATAATTGAATTTACATATGTGGGGAAGTGAAGTGTTTTTTAAGGCCTCTTAATGTAACACACTCACACCTCAAGGAAGAAAGTGTACCATTATTGGATACCCCAAGGAAACAAGGTAATATTATCTATATGATCCCTCATAAAAAAGGTTATAGTGGAAAAACATGTCATATTCCATGAGAGGGATAACATCTCCAAAGGATATAGTGGGAGAAAGATAGACTTCAATGAAATCAAGGCTCAAGGTACATAAGAGTTGGTACATGAGTAGATTCCACATAGCCCTATGGAATAAAGATCTGTTTTAGGGACACAAGTTCTAATTTGGAGTACAAGAGAGGTTAGAGAACTGGAATGGTATGTCTTTCTAGTTATCAAGGATGGTGACTTGTTATTAGTTGATAATAATGATCCCTTAACCTATAAGGAAGCAGTAAGTAGCACAGACATTGCTAAGTGGGACGAAGCCCTGAATCCTGAAATGGATTCCATGCACCAAAATCACGTCTAGATTTTGGTAGATTCTCTAGTAGATGTAATGCCTATTTTTTTGCATATGGGTATTCAAAAAAGAAATTGGACATGGAAGGAAAAGTCAGTACCTATAAGGTATGACGGGTTGAAAGGGTGTTTAAACAGTGTCAAGGCATTGACTATGATGAAACCTTTTCACCAGTTGTAATGTTGAAATCCATCATAATTCCATTGGCCATTTATTCTTACCATGAGTATGATATTTGGAAAATGGATGTCAAAACAGCCTTCCTTAACAGGAACCTTCAAGAATATTTCTATATGACACAACCTGAAGGGTTTTTGACTCCAAAGGATACCAATAAGGTGTGTAAGTTTCAAAAATCCATTTATGGATTACAGAAAGAATCCAGGTCATGGAAAGTTCATTTTGATGAAGCCATAATGAAATTTGGTTTTATAAAGAATGAATGTGATCCTTGTGTCTACCAATGGTTTAGTGGGAGTGCAGTTGTTTTTATAATATTATATATTGATGACATATTACTTATTGAAAATGAAATATCAGCCTTACAGTATTTTAAGGCATGGTTGAATAAATGATTCTCCATGAAGGACTTGGGAAAGGAAGCATATATTCATGGGTTAAAGATATATCGTGATAGATCCAAGATATTGTTGGGCCTAAGTCAAAGTACATACATTGATAGGATACTAAATAGATTTGGTATGGAACAATCCAAGAGGATAATGTTTCAAGTGTCACATGGAATTCATCTTTCCATGTAAATGTGTCCTCAGATGCATGAAGAAAGAAAGAGAACGGAAAGGATTCCACGCCCCTTAGTGATTGGGTCAAGCATGTATGTTATTCTATATACTAGGCATGATGTCTCCAACCCATTGAGTGTGGTAAGAAAATATCAAACTGATCTAGGTTACCGCCATTGGATGGTGTCAAGACTATCCTTATGTATCTAAGGCATACTAAGGATATGTTCCTGGTCTATGGAGGAGATAAGGAACTAGTCATAAGATGATATGCATATTCTAGTTTCCAGACTGATCAAGATGACATGAAGTCGCAAATAGGATTAATCTTAATTTTTAATGGTGGTGATGTGAGCTGGAAGAGCTCAATGAAAGGTGTGGTTGTAGATTCTACACCAGAGACTGAGTATATCACAGCTTCTGAGGTAACTAAAAAAGTGGTTTGGATGTGTAGCTTCATCCAAGATATTGATGTGGTGCCTAGTAATAAATATCTCATCACACTTTATTGTGATAATACTATAGTAGTGTCTCTCGCATATGAGAAAAGCTCGCATCAGTGGATGAAGCACATACTACGGAAATGTCATATCTTGAGGGATTTTTCTCAGAATGTTTATGTTTCTATGAGAATTATTTCCACATAAGATAATGTGGTGGACCCCTTGACTAAAGCCTTGACTCAGCAGAAACATGATCATCATGTGAGGTCTATCGGACTAGAAGTTGTAGATAGTTAGATCTAGTCTAAGTGGGAGTTTGTTGGAGTTGGTGTCCTAGAACCAACCATTTTCACATTGATTACATGAATATTTAATTTATTTAAATATTAAAAAATTTATTACATATTGTTCATTTTTCTACATGACTATAATGTAATAATGTCCAAGAGAATTTTTCACATTAATAAGGTCATATCAGTTTCTTTCTATAATGAGAACCTTGAAGTGCTATGACAATATTTTTAAATATAGTTTTGTGCTTAGATGACATTATATTATGGGACACATAGTATATAGACCGTTAGGTATGAGTACTCTTAAAAAGATGAGACTTCTTCTCATGAAGTTTTCACTTGGTAATTTCCAAGATGGGAGATTATGAGAATAGAACCACTAGTATGAATTCAACATATTTTGGTGTCATTTGATATTCCTATATTTGAGCATGTGTAATGGTCCTTGTACAATAATATTTTCATTAATACATGTCATGACCCATGCACATATATTTTCTGATGAAAACTGTCACACCATATGTTGGCGGGAAGTAGGGTGTGTTAGGTGTGTCACTAATGATGTGTTATTAATGGATAAGTGGAGGAATGATTTGTCTCTTCCATTTATGGAATTTTATATCTCATCCATTTGATTGAAATAGAACTATCTCCTTAAATTCAATGGCAATGGTATAATGATGATATTATTTCAATTAGTCAAATAATGATGTATCAAGCATATAGGTTGATTAAAATATCAAGAAATTCTCTTGATGAGATATTGTGACAAATGTGTTATATTACATAGTGAGTGTTCATATGAGCATGTCATCAATGCAACTTTAAATTCATTATCTTGGGTGCCTTGGCCCATTAATAGACAGTATTCTTGGACCTTAGGCAAGCACACCTAATGCCAACGAGAAAGAAACCTAGAGGGTCACACACTAAGTGTTTTTGGTGGTCTCGATTAAATTCGATTTGAATTTATTTAATGGAATAAATATTGTTCTCAATGATGAGGAATAATTTAATTCTAGTCAAAATGATCGCATAAATTAAATAAATATTTAATCACTATATTGTGAATAACATATTTGTATGTATTTTATTTAACATTTAATAACTATTTATTTACTAGTTTGTAAATAAATATATTAATTTAAGAGAATAAAATATGTTATTTGTTTGTTCAATAAATGGAATAGGATTTTGAATAGATAAAGACCGTGTCAGTTGATAAATTAATTATATATAATTTGGTAAATATTGTTTGTCCAGTTGGCCTAAGAAATAAAAAAATATGGTTTTCATTATGTGGAATGGGATTTCATTTAGGGTTCCATTTTGTGCAAGTTGGATCACCACAAATAATGGTGTTATTATTTTTATTATGTGGCATGGGTTTTCTCTAATAGGTTTAATTGCATTTAATTACTATTTCACAAATAAATATTGTAACTGAAATGTCATGTCGATTTATAGGTAGGTTCATCCATTGGGCCAAAACCTGGTGAATTGAGAATTTTTGAGCCAAATATTTTCTCTCTTGAATCCTCTCATCTCTCCCTCTCAAGAACAAGATATGTTCTTCAAGAACAGAGAACCATCAATGCAAGACATTCGTTCTGCCGCGCTAGCACCTGGAGAACAAGTTCAATTGATCGGAGACCATTATATCATGTTTGGATCACCGATAGAGGGATTCTACTTTCGATCCTCACAAGCGCAATGAAGGAAATATGGAAGGGTCATTCTAGATGATCAACAATCATCAACAAAGAAATTACTAAAGACCCATGTATTTAATTTCTTTAGAAATTATTAAATTATTTATAAACATGATGTGAAATATCCTCTTTCTTGGATCCAACATTATTCTTATCTTTGTCTAAATATTTGATTTCAATCTATGGATACTAGCATTAATCATCGTATTGATCCCGAATTGGTCATCGATTACATAAAAATAAAATTTGGGACAAACCAATCACTAGGATTTTAATGCTTCCAGATCCTTTAATCTTAGCATGTCTTCGAGCATCTAAATAGTCCTTTCAGATTGTCCATCAGTTTGGGGGTCAAAGTTCATGCTGAAATTCAATTCAGTACACAATGAATGTTGGATACTCCTACATAATTTATCTGTGAACCCTGGATCGTGATAAGAGAAAATCCAGAGTGTAACCCCATGCAGTCTCACCACTTCCTTCACATGTATCTTTGCAAGTTGTTCAAGAGAGAGATCTTCCTGAATAGCAATAAAGTGGGATGTCTTGGTGATTCGGTCCACCACAACCTATATTGCATTATTTCCTTTGGATTTCATCAGGAGACACGTGACAAAGTCTATAGTGACATTCTCCCACTTCCACATGGGTATAGGCAAGATTTGCAGCATCCATTTGGACTTTTTTCATTTTTCTTTAACTTACTCACATGTCAAGCATCTTGAGATTATTCCACAATCTCATCCCTCATGTTATCTCATCAGAAGTCTTCTTAGAGATCTCAGTACATCTTTGTGCCACCAGGATAGATAGAAAATATTTAGCTATGTGCATTATCAATTAATACCATCTTTATCCTAAGTGATGAAGACACACAAATCTGCATTCCAAACTGAATCACACCATCATCATCAATATGGAACTCTTGCAGCTTCCCTTCCTATACCGCATTCACATTCTTTTGTAACACCACATCATCCCTTTTTCCTCATTAATATTCTCTTAGATAGATGGTTAGGAAATAATTTGGTCTAGGTAGAATGTATTACCTACAATTATGATTCCCAAATCTATCCTTTTCATATCCATGATTATAGTGTCTTTCTCAATCCCAAACATTGATAGAGTAGCATGTTCCTTTTTGCTTATAGAATTAGCTACCTTGTTTTCCTTACCATGATGATTGTGAATAGATCAATTGTAGTCTTTTATTATCTCTTACAATCTCCTTTGATGCATGTTGAGATCCTTTTGTGTTAATATATCTTTAGACTCTTTTGATCAGTATATATGTCACACTTCTCACCATAGAGGTCGTGCCGCTAGATTTTCAAGGAAAATAATAGCTGTTGGCTCCAGATCATGCATCATGTAGTTATACTCATGTATTTTCAACTACCGTGTGGTGTAGGGTGTCACATTATTATTTTTCCCGATTACACAACCTAAGCCTTTCTTTGAAGCATCTTTTTTATATCACAAAACATCTCCACATTTCGGTAATGTGAGTAGAGGTGCAGTAATTTGTCTTCTCTTTAGCTCCTTGAATATATCCTCATATTCTTCGATCTAGACATACGTTTCCCATTTCCCTGTTAACTTAGTCATTAGTCTTGAAAATCCTGATAAATTTCTCACAAAAGGTTGGTAGTACCCAACTATTCCAATAAAAATACAGATTTTTGTGACACTAGAGGGTCTGGGCCATTCCTCAATCACCTTAGTTATTGAAGGGTCCACATAAATTCCCTCACTTGTGATCACATTCCCCTAGAAAGTGACTTGCTTCTTCCAAAAGTCACACTTTTTGAACATGGTATACAAATTATTCTTTCTCAATATCTCCAACACAAGTCTTAGATATTCTTTATGTTCCTCCTTGCTCTTATAGTAGATGAGAATATCATAAATAAACATTCTCACATATTTGTCGAGGTAATTTCTAAAGAATATATTCATCAAATCAATGAAGATTTTAGGGGAATTATTAAGTCAAAAGGGCATCACTAGAAACTCATAGTTCCCATACATGTAGGGAACGAAGTCTTCTGAATATCTTCTTTCTTCAGCTTTAGCTGATGATATCCAGAATGAAGATTCAACTTTGAGATATACTGAGTTTGTCTAAATTGATTGAATAAGTCTTAAATCCTTGGAAAAGGATACTTGTTCATTATAGTGATCTTGTTGAGTTCCTAATAATCTATAAATAGCCGCATTGATCCATCCTTATTTATCACATAGATCACTGGTGCACCCCATGGTGATGCACTAGGTCATATGAACTATTTGACCAAATGATCTTGCAGCTACTTCTTTAACTCCTCCAGTTTGATAGGATCCATCCTATAGGAACACTCTGAGATAGGAGTAGATCCATGTATGAGTTATATTGAGAAATCTACCTCATGACCTGTGGGAATTTCGGGTAACTCTTAGGTAAATACATAATTGTATTCCCTCATGATGGGAATTTTCGCTACGTTGACACTTTCCATTGACTCAACCATTTGAAAAAGGTATGCCTCTTCATAGGTAATGAACTCCCACACCACTGAAGGATTTTATAAAGGATATTCATTATATTCCTTACATTTTTAGAGGAGCATGGGATGGTTTGGAATATGAAAAGATATTTCCTTTTCCCGACGAGAGCCAATCCATTCCCATTATAGCATCGAATTTCACCAAGGGAAGTATCACGAGATTCACTGGATGAATCTTTCCACATATTCCAACAAGATAAGAGTCCAAAACTTAGGTTTAAATGATTTCTCCACAATGGTTTTATATGGATATCTCTACTTAATGGTTTCAAGGCTTCAATTCAATAGTTCTAGAGAACTTGCGAGATATAAAGGAATGCGTATAATTGGAATCAAATAATATTTTTTCCATTCTTGAGTGAATAGAAAGTGTACCTTGTAAGAATACATTTTTTTGATCAACTTCTACTATATTAAGGGAATAATCCTTACCTTTATCCATTGGCTTTGGTGGTTGATGATGTTAATTACCCGTGAGGAGTCAAGGTTTAGTGCACTAGCTTTCAAAGTGCCCTTTCTCCCTACATTTATAGGATTGCTCTTTGGGTGGTGCTCTCCTTTCCTCCACGTCATTTTCTTAACTTCTTATGACTTTTTTACACTCTTTATCTTTGTATCCTTCTCTCCCTAACTTGAAGAATTTCCCCATCCCTTTAAGGCAATTCACATGATGCTTCTTCCCACATTTTTGACATGTGGGTGGTTGAGTTTCAATTCCTCATTTCTCATTAGATCCTCCTGTAAGAAACTTCATTTTTGTTTCTTATCACCATATCCTTAGTATCATTCTCAAAACTCCATATCCACTTTGAGATCACATCGAACAACATCTTCATAACTCTCAGAGTCTCAAATTTCAATATCATTTTGAAGGTGTGTTTTTAATCCACTAATTAATCAATCAATTTTTTATCATTATTGATAACAAATCTTGAATAATACCTTACAAGCCTTGTGAAATTCTCTTAGTATGATTTGATATATTCTCCATCATTTTTTTAGTTATATGAATTATCTCTCCATATTAATACAAAGAGTTTGTGGGAAATAATTGTTAAGAAACATTATCTTAATGTCTTCCCACTCCATCTCTTCAATTTTGTCCCTCAACATGGTCTTCTTAATCAAATCCCACCATTGGTCAGCCTCTCCATCGAGACGATAAATGGCCAGAGTCACCTTCTCCATCTCAAAATAGTGAATCACATAAAATATCTTATCCATAAAGTTGACCCATTGTTATTCAACTAGTGGATTAGAAGATCCACTAAATGTCAGTTGTTGTTTCCTTATGAAACACTCGATATCCAGTTTCTCCCTCTTAGGTGGAGGAGGGTGTTCCTCATTATTCAGGTTACTATTCATAACTTCATACAAATGAGTAAGCATTGCCTTAAAGTTTTGAACTCCACCTCCCTAAGAATTGGGGATTTCATTTGGGAAATCACTGCATTGTCCCTCACATGGGTTATTGGACTGGTTTCTCTTGGTTCCCATAATTTTCTAAAATATAGAAATTTAGAAGAAAACCTAAGTCAAAAATTCATAAATAAATAAGTTATTACTTTGTACAATTAACACTAAATAATAACTTATTAGATACCTATGTTTATAAAATCTTCTTATGTTCTTACATATACTTAGTCTCATACCAGGGTTTTCACTAAGGTTCTCTAATCCTAATTCCAAAATTAACTAAATTGTGCCTCTGATACCAATTATAGCAATCCTTATTTTCTTACATTAATTTTACATCATTATAAAGATAAAAAACATAATAAAATTACACAAAAAAGATCGAAATGTTTAGTGTATTGGGAAAATGAGGACCATATATAACATTTACAACATAAAACATTTATTTAATTCATGCTTCTCTAGCTTCATATTAGCTCTAAACTTCTCTTTAGTACAAGTAGTCACCTGAGGATATATATCAAAAAGGGTTGAGATAAAAGCCAAGTAATATGATAAGAAATTGAGGTAGTATAATATGGGGTGAGAATAATCCTAACATCATCATCATAATCATGAGAGGAAGCATTAAGAAAATACTTAGAATGTGGAAATGCATAAAAATGAAACCTTATGTCTTAGTGGTTAACTACCACACATAGTTGTGAACAAAGATAGCATCATGTTCATGAATATTTCACATTAAATAATGAGATTCATCACATTACCCAATACATTGGAGTGTTGTATAATTATGGGAACACCGATCACATATTAACATTTATATTGTGATATATAATTCTGGGCGCAACTATCACATCAAAACATTTACACTATCATGAATGCCACATAGAACATATGTCAGACATGAACAAAAAATAACCCATGGAAAGATATGGGTTTATGTTTCTATAGAATACATTTATAAACATTATTTTCCCAAAATAAATAGGTAATAAAACTCTTGACATAGAACCATCAACCTTGAGTGAAGAACAACCAATCTTCGAGGAGTAAAAAGGGTGTTCTTATTTGAAAGAAGAGTTATTTTGGAAAACATTATGTTTGACATAAACTCCTATGGAAAAATTTATATCCCAGAAAATGTAATATAATGATTAAGAAATTATTTTTAAGGGACAACCATACTTACAATGTAGTGAAATATGGGAAACCCGAAGAAAGAAAGTTGGGATTGAGAATTCCCCTTACCTTGTATCTGAATGCTTACTTCATTTTAATGTCATATATAATGACATTATATTCCTTAATTAGGAATTATATAACTTTTTATACTGGAATATGGTTCAATATGGTTTCAATATGTTCTTTTATGGGACTTTTTATGAGTTATATAGTTTAAATTCATTTTTCGAGAGTGTTCTTTTTCAGAGTTTTCATGAACGGTTCACTTATACACATGAATGGAAGTTTGTGGAGGACATGGATAAACATAAAAAATTTATATTACATGTTATTAATGATCCTCCATGATTTCAAATGATATTATAATGAATTATTTTATATACCATGTGGAGGAATCATCAATTAAAATTTAATGATGATCATTTTTGGTTAATTTTGGTGGTTTTTCAATCACAATGAACTTGTTTTATTTTATCAATTATTTTCATGTAAATATGTTAGCTCTAGAACATAAAGGGAGTAATAACATATAATTTAAAAAAATAACTATTTAATGTTTTTATTGATATCTTTGAAGTAGTTGAAGGAAAATGTAAGTGCATCGCCCATGATGTATGTAAATTAATGCATCATGGGAAATGATTTAATGTTTACAAACAAAGAGAGATATGGAGGAGTATAATGAATAATATTCCATTAATATGATAGAATAATAGTATATCAATCATAATGGAGTTAAAAAGAAATTTTGATAATAGAATTTTAGGATAAGAGAAGAAAAGAAATCAAATTTTAAAGGAATTTTAATGAAAAGAGATAGAAACATTACCTCTTGAATATGTCTTCTTTGAGAGCCTCTTTAGGAGAGAGGTATTGGTCTTTTATGAGACTAATTCCTTCTAAACATGGGGGATCTAAGGAAGATATTTGAGCATAATTTGGGTTAGGCACAATATTTACAAGGTTTAAGAAAATGAGGTTGTGAGCGGTGGTTTTTATAATGGAGGGGAGAGGGGTTTTCTCAATATTATATTCATTAATTTATTATTTCTCCAAAAGACAAGAAATAGTGATGATTATTATGACTAAAATTAGTAATAAGTTCATGTGAGTTCTAACTAATTTCCATTTACATCATCCATGACTCAAACATGAGGCAAAAATTCATTTATTTAGCAAATTTTGTAAATTATCAAATTTCACTATTCACCAAAAAAATTAAATATTTTAGAAAAATCCTAAAAAATCACCCTAAACATTTTTCAAATTTTATAATTAAAAAATGAACTAATTTTTTTGAATATAATTTTCTAAATATTTTTAATTTAATTTTTTTAATTAAAATCATAATTTACTTAAAAATACAAATTTTAAAATTAAAAATGTTTTTCAAACACTTTGAAAAATTAATTAAGGTCTCATAAAATTACCATACAATCATAAGACATTAAAATACTATTTTATGAATACAATTTATGAAAATAAATTTTCTTATATATTATTAAATTAAACATTAACTATTTATGACTTATAAACATACCAACACTATAATGTAATTATATCATATTGTCACTTATAATATGGATAAATTTTATTTATACTATCATTGGTAGGGTTACTATTCAATTAGAAGATTTACTATACATAAGGTTCATATTAATATTCATAAGGGTAGCATTACTATTTATAATGGTATGATACTATTCCCCAAAAATCAATTTTTTCCTATCAGACTTCAAATGTCATATTGTTCGTATCCGTGTATATCATATTTTCAAAATTCAAATCACATAAGCTGAAAATTTATGTATAAAGGTCACATAGTAGATCATTAAATCATGATGTGGAAATGTTTTTCCTAATGTGATTTTATGTGATTATGAAATTACTAAAAGAATGGAGAAATTGCATTGATAAATGTCTGGGTCATTACATTCTTCACCCCTTTTGAAATTTCGCTCTCAAAATTTTTTCTTACATAAATAGGTGAGGGTAATTCTCCTTCATCATATCATATGGTTCCCAAGTTGATTCTTTATACTTATGGTTCCTCTACAAAACTTTATCAAGGTCGTTTGTCTTGTTGTGAAAAACCTTATTTCCTTAGTCTAGAATCTATACTGGATACTCCTCGTAAGAGAGATCATATTTTAACTATACGATCTTTGAGTTCAGTACATGTGAGGGATCTGGTGTGTACTTCCTCAAGAGTGATACGTGAAACACATCATGAACTCATTCCATATTTGGTGTAAGTGCAAGTCAATAATCCACGGCTCTGATGCAGTCAAGGATCTCAAAGGGGCCAATGTACCTTGGGGTTAGCTTCCATTTCATTCCAAACCACATGACTCTCTTCCATGGAGATATCTGAAGGAAGAATTTATCTCCAACATCAAACTCCAAGTCCGTTCGATGGTTTTTAGCATATCCCTTTCTCCAAATCTGAGAAGCTTTGACATGTTGTTGGATTACTTGAACCTTCTCTTTCATCTCTTACCAATGATCTGGTCCAAGTTGCTTTTTTTCTCCAACAGCATCTCAATAGTTTTGAGTTCTACATCGCTTTCCATATAGAGCTTCATATAGAGCCATCTAAATACTAGAGTGGAAGCTATTGTTGTATGAGAACTCAACCAATGGGATATGCTGATCCCATCCACCAATGAATTCTAGTGAGTATAACCTTTATTGTATTTGGTGTCTTAGAACCAAATTTTCTTAACATTGATTACATTAATATTGAATTTTTTTAAAAATATTAAACATATTGTTCATTGTTTTTCATGAATATAATGTCATAATTTCCTAGAGTATTTGTCATATTAATAAGGTCACAGCAGTTCCCCTCTATGACGAGATCCGTGATGTGCTATGAAAATATTCTTAAATATAGTTATGTGGTTGGATGAAATGCTATGATGGGACAGATAGTATACAAACCATCAGGTGTGAGTACTCATAAGTAAATGAGACTTCTTCTCATGAAGTTCGCACATGGTAATCTCCAAGATGGGAGATTATGAGAACAGACCCACCAATAAAAATTCCACATGTTTTGGCGTCATCAGATATTCCTATTAGTGAGAATGTGTAATGGTCCTTATACTTTAATATTATCATTAATATGTTTCATGACTCACACACTTAGATTTTCTAAGGAAATTCATCATGCCATATGTTGGTGAGAAGTATGGTTTGTTGGGTGTGTCACGAATGACATGTTATTAGTGGATAAGTCAAGGAAGGATGTGTCCCTTCCATTTATAGAAGTTGATATCTCATCCCTTTGATTGAAATAGATATGGCACCCTAAATTCCATGTTCAGAGTGTAATAAAGAGTTTATTTCAGGTTTTAAAAGAATGATGTATCAATCAAATAGGTTGATGACACTATCCTAAAATCTGCATGATGAGATATTATGACAAAGGGATTATATTACACAGTGAGTGTTCATATGTGGATGTCATCATTGAAACTTTATGTTATTTATCTTGGGTTCCTTGACCTATTTCTAGAAATTAATCTTGGACTTTAGGCAATCCCGGCTAATTAAAATGAGAAATAATCATATAAGGTCACACACTAAGTGTTTCTAGTGGTCTTGATTAAATTATATTTGAATTTAATGGAATAAATATTATTCTCAAGACCAAGGAATAGTTTTATTCATGTTAAAATGATCGCATAAAGTAAATAAATATTTATTCACCGGATTATGAATAAATTTATTTAATTATTTTATTGAACATTTAACAAATATTAATTTTCTAGATTGTAAATAAAAATATCTATTTAATAGAATAAAATATTTTATTCAGGTGTTTACTAAATACAAGAGGAGTTCGAATGGACCAAGACTATTTTTATCCTCTTGGAACCAGAAATAATAGTAATATTTTTATGATTATGTGGAACAGAATTTCATTTATGGTTTTGTTTTGTGAAAGTTGGTGCACCAAAAATAGTTGTGATATTGTTGTTATTATGTGGCAGGGGTTTTCTCTAATAGTTATAATTGCATTTAATTGTTGTTTTGTAATTAAATATTGTAACTAAAACCCCATGTTGATTAATAGGCAGGTACGTCTATTATGCCAAACCCCGATGAATTGAAAATCGTTGACCCAAACCTTTCAGTCTTAACTCATCTCATCTCTCCCTCCCAGGAACAAGATATCTTATTAAAAATCAAAGAACGATAAATTAAATACATTCATTACATCTCTTTATCACTCATAGAATGAGTGGCATTGATCAGAGTCCATTGGAGCACATGTGGATCACTTTTATAGGGATTCTACTTTGGATCCTCACAAGCGCAATGATGGAAATTCAGAAGGGTCGTTTCGGATGATCAACGATCATCATTGAAGAAAGTACCAAAGAAAAAATTATTTAATTTCTTTTGAAATTATTAAATTAATTATAAACATGATGTACAAGATCTTCTTTCATGGATACAGTGCTATTCTTATCTTTGTCTAAATATTTTATTTCAATATGTGGATATCGGTGTTCATCGTTGTATTGATCCCTGATTTGTCATCGATTACCACAAAATCAAAGTTGGGCCCTACCAACTACCACACTTCCACTGTATCCAGATCCTTCATGTGGTATCAGATCGGGTTCATCATCATTTATAGTTATTTAAATAATTTTTTGAGGATTTACACTTTAATATTTTAGTTTTTCAATTCATGTTTAATCATTCTTGTAATATAAATTTTGAGATATGTTCTTCCTCTTTTCCTTTCTCATAGATCTAAGAGAAACAAATATTTTTTTAATTAAAATTAAATTGATGATATCATTGAGAGGTTCTAATAATTACATCTAGGTAACATGAAAATACATGTCTTGTATTCATAGTTACACTCCATGTAATCTACCATACACATCGTGTAATCTGGATTACACACTGTATACTTCTATTCAGTGCTTCAGGAGTAATTCAGCAATTACTCAAGTCATGTGCATTAATGAAACGCAGTGTAGTTAATTATTACACCGTGTGTTGACCAAGACAAACTGGCACACATTGATTTAGATTACACGCCATTTGGCCCACTAGACATGGCGTGTAGTCCTTTCAGGTCAAGGTCCAAACATTGTATCCCATACATGGCTAAGTCACCCAGTAACTGTATATCCTAGAGACAATATGCTATGTGGACCATTTGATACTCTATGTACTCCATGATTTTTGAATTATGCCTCACACATCAACTCCCTAGGCATGTACTTTATATAATATGGTGAATGAAGTACACGCCATGTATTTGGAACTACACTCTGTGTACTTTACCAAATTACAAAGAATTAAAACTTTAATGTTTGTGTAATGTTCATAATTACATATCTTGTAGATTCGAATGGGTTTTCACTATGTCACCTCCAAGGTTATGTATGGGAATCTTAGGGAAATACATAAAATGGTTAAGATAAAATGTTTAATTAATTAATGATAATAATTAATCGATTCAAGCGTGATTTTTCCTAATAATAATGATTAAATAATTGAATTCTAGTTTTATTAAATGTGTAATTCATTGCATGTATGTGGATGATCATGAGCAAGACCAAACCTTTGTATGTGATTGGTTTCCTTTTAATTTATTTTATATTAAATTGTTGTCTTGCATTCCATCTCTCCTCATTAATATGTAGGGAATGTGTACCCATGGTTTCTTTTATGTAAACCCTATTTTTACCCCTCACCTATGTGTGAGTTAAAAAAGGATATGTAATTTATGGATCTCCCAAGCTTGTGGAGGCAGGTCTAGTAAGGAGAAGAGGTGAAACAAATCCAATGAGATACAAAGGTGGACTGGTGGAAAGTTATATATTCAAACCATAAATGGTTCAAGGTGTTTCTCCCCTACGTTAATGGTTAGTTTGTCAACCTCCAGATAAACTAACCATCAGAAGAGCTCAAGATCATTCCCTTTAATTCATTTTATTTCTATCAGTTGCATTATTTTTCATTATGGATTTGTTATTGTGACTACATAATTAATGAATTAAGTAGCATGCAATATGGAACTAAAATAAACCTGGATTATGTGTAAATGTTATAAAGACATGGTTAATCACTTAAGTTCCACTTAATACAAAAGAGCATGTGATAAAGATAATAAGTCAATTTATGTATGAGAGATAAAAATCCCTCAATAAAATATTAAGCCAAACTAAGCCTTCTATTACTTGATAAATGGAAAGACTTAATAAAACTATGTGATTGAACAACCCTTTTGGGGACACTTATTTTAATATAAGAGTATCCTATGAATGTTTTGGGTTGACTTATACATTTTACATCAGGAGTAGCCCTTGCTAGACTTGGCGTAAATTTGGAGGCCAGTGTTGAAAAAATCCAAGTCAGTATCTTAGGATTGGGGAGTCCGCACAACAGATCAAGGAGCTACAAGCCCATAGTTAGAAAATACCTTCCTACCTAAATACCTTCAAATAGCTTGACCAACCCTTGTTGGGGTTATGTGAAGGGGAATATGGATCATTTCCAGTAGAATTTCCTAGAAAGTAGAAATTCTAAATTCAATGGTGAGGGCCATTGGGACATAATAAAATTTATTTATTATTTATCATATATTGTAATCAAGAAATTACTAATTATATTCTCTTTTAATTGTAGAATAAAAATGAAAAACTTTTCAACCATACTATCCTTGCAATCAATACTGGATAAATACAACATCCTCACTACTAGTAACTTCCAGGAATGGTTTAGACACCTTCGGGAAATTCTATGCCTTAAACAAAAATCTTACATACTGGAGTCCTCATTACCTTATCCTCTTGGATAAGAGGTCAGTGATGAATAGTTTCTGGTCTATGAAAATCATATGAACAACGTATTTTACATTCAATGTTTGATGTTATCATCAATGTATAGTGAACTCCTGAAGTCTCCAGAAAACATGGATTCCTATATCAAGCTTGAGAACCTCCATGGTCTTTTCTAGGAGAGAGAAATAAAAAAATGGTTTTAAATCTCCAAGGCACTCTTTCAAAGTATGATTGGAGAGGTTTCCCCAGCTGGGCCTCACGTAGTCAAGCTCATTGGCTACATTGAGCATCTAGAGGTTTTAGGGTTTAAACTCCCCAAATAACTTTCTATTGATCTCATTCTTGTATCACTCCCACAGAGCTTCTCCAATTTTGTTGTGAATTTCAATATGAACAACATTGAGAAGTCTCTAAAATATCTCCTTATCCTCCTTCACCAAATAGACAAATACATGAAGCATGAAAAAGCCTTCAGCCCTTATGGTGAATAAGAGGAAAGTGAAGCAGAATAGCTTTAATAACAATGTTTATTCATGCCCTTCCAAAAAATGGAATATCAAATGGGTGGAAGGGAACATTAATCTTTTTGTTTCACATATGGAAATAAGTTTCACTGGAAGAAAAACTACACCCATCTAAAGAAGCAAGAAGAAGCTTCAGGAGTATTTTTTATCAATTGAAATTAAATGTTTCTACAAATTGGGAATTAAATAGAGCCTTTGGTTCACAAATATGTATCCAAATACAGGATCTAAGTAGATTCCAAAAAATTGACCGAGGGGAGGTAGATCAATGAGTGTCCAACGGAGCTAGAATTGCTACAGTAGATATCAGGGACTAAAACCTCACATTGTCGACTAGGATGATCTTGGTATTAAATGGTTGTTATTATAAACCTTCTATAACAAAAAACAACATTTATGTATCTAGAATAGATACATATGGGTTTATTTTCAAGTTCTGAAATGAATGTTTCTTCTTTTATAAAGATAGCATTTGTTTTAGAAAGGCGCGTTTATTTAATTGTCTTTACATGTTGGGTTAAACAAACCATGTAATGGAAATTGATAATAAAACTACTTCATAAGACTCATACCACACCCATATTTGGAATCTCCTGTTAGGTCTTGTAAATGATAAATTATTGATAAAGTTACATCAAGATGTATATTTAGATTCTTTCAAACTAAAACCAATTGGTGCAGGTCATGCATGTTTACAAGGGAAAATGAAAAAAGCTCCATTTAGTGGGAAAGGTGAAAGAGACAAAGAGATTCTTGAATTTGTTTATACTAATTTTTATAGACCATTTCCAGTTTAACCAAAGTTTGGGAACTCATACTTCATAACTTTTACTAATTATTTTATTATATATGGATATATCTACTTAATGAGGTATAATTTGGATTATTTTGATAAGTCCACGGAATACAAGAATGAAATTGAGAACCAGTTAGGTAAGAATATTAAGAAAATCCACTTAAACCGAGGTGGAAGATATCTTAATCAAGACTTCATTGATTTATCACAAGAGTTTGGGATCATATCCAAACTCACTCTTCCTTACACATCCCAATGGAATGGTGTAAGAAAAATGAGGAATTGCACCTAGTTGGACATGGTATGATCAATGATGATTCATAAAAGTATTCCATTATCCTATTAGGGATATGAATTACAAACTTCGACACACATAATAAACCAAGTACCAACAAAATTGACAAATGGTATTCCATATGAGCTTTGGAGTGGAGGAAAATCCATATTATAGAATTTACATGTGTGGGGAAGTGAAGCATTTGGTAAGGCCTCTTAAGGTAACAAACTCGCACCTTGAGGCAGAAATCTTACATTTATAGGATGCCCTAAGGAAACAAGTGGATATTACCTATACGACCCCTCAGAAAAAAAGGTTATAGTGGGAAAAAATTCTATATTCCTTGAGAGGGATCACATCTCTAAAAGATATAGTGGGAGCAAGATAGACTTTGATAAAATAAAGGCTCATGGTACATAAGAGTTGGTTCACGAGTAGATTCTATATTGACTACGATGAAACCTTTTCACTAATTTAAATGTTGAAATCCATCAGAATTCTATTGTCCATTGCCGCTTACCATGACTATGAGATTTGGAAAATGGATGTCAAAACAGCCTTCTTAAGAAGGAACCTTCAGGAAGATGTGTATATGACACAACCTGAAGGGTTTTTTAATCCAAAGGATTCCAATAAGATATGAAAGTTGTAAAAATCCATTTTTTATTAATGAAAGTATCCAGGTCATGGAACATTCATTTGGAAGAATCTGTAAAGGAATTTGGTTTTATAAATAAGGAATGTGAGCCTTGTGTCTACCAACGGTTTAGTGGGAGTGCAGTCATTTTCCTAATAGTATATATTTATGATATATTACTTATTGGAAATTAAATACCATTCTAATACTCTATTAATACATGGTTGAATAAATTATTATTTATGAAGGACTTGGGTGAAGAAGCATATATTCTTGGGATAAAGATACATCGTGATAAATCCAAGAGATTGTTGGGCCTAAGTCAAAGTACATACATCGACAAGATACTAAAGTGATTCAGGGTGGAACTATCCAAGAGGGGATTGTTTCTAGCATCACATGGCATTCATATTTCCAAGAAAATGTTTCCTCAGATGCATGAGGAAATAAAGAGAAAGGAAACGATTCCATATGCATCATCGATTGGGTTAGTCGTGTATGTCATACTATGTACTATACTAGATGTTCCCTACGTATTGAGTGCAGTATAAATATATCAAGCTGATTAAGGTGACTATCATTGGATGGTAATCAATATTATCCTTAAGTATCTAAGGTGGCTAAAGAAGCAGTTTGGATGTGGAGATTCGTCCAAGATATTGATGTGGTACCTAGTAGTAAAGATCCCATCACACTTTATTGTGATAATACTACAGCAGTGGATCTCATAAAAGAGATAAGGTCACATCAATAGAAAAAGAAAATATTACATTAGTATCAACTATTTAGAGATTTTTCTCAGAGTGGTGAAGTTGTAGTGAGAAGTATTTCCACAAAATAAAATGTGGTGGACCCCTTGACTAAAGACTTGAATCAGCAGAAACATGATCATCATATGATATCTAGCAGACAGAATGTCATAGGCAGTTGGTTCTAGTCTAAGTGGGAGTTTGTTGGATTTGGTGTCCTAGAACCAAATGTTTTTACATTGATTACATTAATATTTAATGTATTTATATATTAAATATCTTATTTCATATTTTTCATTAGCTTGAATGACTATAATGTAATAATGACCTATAGTATTTGTCGCATTAATAAGGTCATAATAGTTCCCCACTATGATGAGAAATTTTAAGTGCTATGACAATATTCTAAACATAGTTCTATATTTGGATGACATGCTATTATGGGACACATAGTATACAAACCATCATGTTTTAGTGCTCATAATAAGATTAGAATTATTCTCTATAAGTTTTCACTTAGTAATCTCCAAGATGGGAGATTATGATAGCAGACCTTCCAGTAGGAATTACACATGTTTTGGTGTCATCTGATATTCCTATCTGTGAGAATATGTTAGGGTACTTATACTTTAAAATTATCATTAATATGTGTCATGACTCGTGCACTTAGATTTTCTGATGAAAACTTTCACGTCATATGTTGGCAAGAAGTAGGGTATGTTGGGTGCATCACAAATGACATGTTATTAATGGATAAGTTGAGGAAGGATTTTTCTATTCCTTTTATGGAAGTTGATATCTCAACAATTTGACTGAAATAGTATTGTCTCCCTAAATTCCATGGCCATGGTATAATGATGAGTTTATTTTAGGTAGTCAAAGAAAGGCATATCAAGCATACAGGTTGATGAAACTATCATGAAATACTATTGATGAGATTTGTGACAAATGGATTATATTACACAGTGAGTGTTTGTACGTGGATGCCATCATTGCAACTTTAAGTTCTTTATCTTGGGTGTCGTAACCCATCGCTAGATAGTAACCTTGGACTTTAGGCAAGCCTTCCTAATTCCAATGAGAAAGAATCCTAGATGGTCACACAATAAGTGTTTCTAGTGGTCTAGATTAAATTCTATTTGAATTTAATTAGGGGAATGAATATTATTTTCAAGACCGAGGAGTAATTTTATCCAGGTTAAAATGATCCCATGAATTAAATAAATATTTATTCACTGGATTGTGAATAAAATTTATTTATTTATTTTATTGAATATTTAATAAATATTTACTTACTATTTTATAAATAAAAATATTTATGTAAGAGAATAAAATATTTTATTCAGGTGTTCAATAAATCTAATAGGAGTTCGAACGGACCACGACTATTTCTATTGATAAATTAATTATTTACAAGTTAGTAAATAATGACTATCTAATTGGACCAAGAAATAATAATAATACTGTTATCATTTTGTAGAAAGGGATTTCATTTATGGTGCCATTATTCGCAAGTTGGCGCACCACAAATAATGGTGTTGTTATTGTTATTATGTGTCATGGGTTTTCTATAATAGTTATAATTGTATTTAATTGTTGTTTCTCAGTTAAATATTGTAACTGAAACCCCATTTCGATTAATAGATATGTACATCTTTTGTGCCAAGCCCTGATGAATTGAGAATTGTTGAGCCAAACATTTTCTCTCTCGACTCCTCTCATCTCTCCCTCTCAATAATGAGATAAGTTCTTCAATACTGAAGAAATATTTACACAAGACATTCATTCCTCCATGCTATCACCCAAACAATTAGTGGAATTGATCGGATACCATTAGAGCACATTTGGATCACCGATAGAGTGATTCTACTTTGGATCCTCACAAGAACAATAAAGGAAATCAGGAAGGCTCATTTCATACGATCAATGATCTTCAACGAATAAATTACCGAAGACCCAAGTATTTAATATCTTTAGAAATTATTAAATTAATTATAAACATGATGTGAAATATTCTCTTTCTTGGATCTGGCGTTATTATTCTATTTGTCTAAATTTTGATTTCAATCTATGGAAACAGGCATTCAACATCGTATTGATCTCAGATTGGTCATCAATTAATGAAAAATCAATGTTGTGACCTACCAATCACCACTCTTATTCTGTATCCAGGTCATTAACTATTATCATATCTTTGAGCATCAGAATAGTCCTTTCAGATTGGCCATCATTTTGGGGGTAATTGGTCGTGCTAAAATTCAATTCAATACTCAAAGTATGTTGAAGACTCCTACAGAATATATATGTGAACCTTGAATCATGATCAGAGACAATCGAGAGTAGATCCCTATGAAATCTCACCACTTACTTCACATATATCTTTTCAATTTTTCCAAGAGATAGATCTTTCTGAATATCAATAAAGTGGGCATTATTGGTGAGTCAGTCCTCCACAGACCATATCTCATTATTTCCTTTGGATGTCTTTAGGATATGCATGACAAAGTCCATAGTGACATTCTCCCACTTCCACATGGGTGTAGGCAAGGGTTTCATAATCCCTTTGGACTTTTTTATCTCTCATTTAACTTTTGAACATTTAATGTACCTTGAGATATATTTTTCAATATCCCCCTTCATTTTATCCCACCAGAAGTCTTCTCGGATATCTCGGTACATCATGGTACCCCCTGGATGGATAGAGAATGTTGATCTTTGTTCATTATCAAATAACGCCTTCTTTATCCTATATGATGAAGGAACAAAAATCCGCATTCCAAACCAAATCACACCATCATCGTCAATATGGAACTCTTGTTGCTTCCCTTCCTTTACAGCATTCGCCTTATTTTGTAACACCAGAACATCCCTTTGTGCCTCCTTAATCTTCTCTTGAATAGATGGTTGGGTAATCATTTGGGAAAGGTAGAATGTATTCCCTACCATTACGATTCCCAAATCCATCCTTTGTGTATCCATTAAGATAGGGTCTTTCTCAATCCGCATCATGGATAGAGTAGTAGGTTCCATTCTTCTTAGAGAATCTTCTACCTTGTTCGCCTTACAAGGATAATAGTGAATTGAGAAATCATAGTCTTTGATTAGCTCTACCCATATTCTTTGATGCACATTGAGCTCCTTTTGTGTTAATATATACTTTAGACTCTTTTTATCGGTATATATGTCACACTTCTCAACATAGAGGTAGTGCCACCATATTTTCAAGGCAGAAAACATAATTGCTAGCTCCATATCATGTGTCATGTAGTTCTGCTCATGGATCTTCAACTGTCGTTATGTGTAGGCTATCACATTATCATTTTTCATGAGTACACCATCTAATCCTTTCTTCAAAGCATCATTTTATATCACAAAACTTTTTTCGCTTTTTGGTAATGTGAGTAGAGGTGCAGTGATCAGCCTTCTCTTTATCTCCTTGAATCTTTCCTCACATTTTTTCTCTCAGACATACTTTACCCATTTCCTTGTTAACTAAGTTAGCAGGGTTGACAATCTTGAGAAATTTCTCCCAAAATGTCGATAGTAACCCACTACGCCAAGAAAACTATGGATTTATGTGACACTATAAGGTTTGGGCCATTCCCCAATTACTTTAGTTTTTGAAGGGTCCATATAAATTCCTTCACTTTTGATCACATGTCCCAAGAATGTGATTTCTTAATCCAAAAGTCGCACTTTCTGAACTTGGTATACAACTTATCCTTTCTCAATGTCTCCAAAACAAATATTATATGTTATTCATGGTCCTACTTTCTCTTAGAGTAGATGATAATATCATCAATAATCACTTTCAAAAAATCGAGTTAATGTCTAAAGACTCTATTCATAAATTCCATAAAGATTGCAGGTGAATTAGTAAGTCCTAAGGGAATCAATAGAAACTCAAAGTGCATATACCGTGTATGGAAGGCAGTATTCCAAATGTCTTCCTTATTCACCATTAGCTGATGATATCCAGAATGAAGATCCTCCTTTGGGAAGTACAGAACTCTTCTTAACGAATCGAACAAGTCTTCAATACTTAGAAGATGATACATGTTCTTTAGGGTGATATTTTTTAGTTCCCAATAATTGATACACACCTACATTGATCCATCCATCTTCTTCACAAAGAGAATGGGTGCGCCCAAAGGTGATGCACTAGGTCATATGAACTCTTTGACTAAATTCTCTTACAACTGCTTATTTAACACCTCTAGTTCAATATGATCCATCCTATAGGGACACATTGAGATAAGAGTAGCTTCAGGTATGAGTTATATAGAGAACTCTACCACACGATATGGGGGATATCTGAGTAACTCATAGGGAAATACATTATTTTATTCCCTCGCGATGGGAATTTCCAATAGGTTGACACTTTACTTTTCCTCAACCATTTGAGCAAGGTATGCCTCTTTATATGGAATCAACCCCAACAACATAGAAGTATTTTATAATGTAGATTCATGATCTTCCTTATATTTGTAGAGGATCATGGGATGGTTCATAATATGAAAAGATATTTCCTTTTCTTGATGAGAGCCAATCCATTCCCTTTATAGCATCAAATTCCACTAAGGGAAGTATCACGAGATTCACTGAAAGAATCTTTCCACATACACCAATAGGAGAAGAGTCCAACACTTGTGATGGAATGATTTCTCCACAAGGAGTTTTTATAGATATCTCTATTTCATTGTTTTGGGGATTCGATTTAATATTTATAGCAAACTTGTGAGATATAAAGGAATACGTAGAATTAGAATCAAATAAGACTTTTTCCATTCTTGAGTGTATAGGAAGTGTACCTTGTACGACATCATTTTCATTTCTTATCACCAATGAATTGGGACCATTAACCAAACTTCATATCCACTTTGAGAGCACATAGGAAAACATCTTTATAACTCTCAATGTCTCAAATTGAAAGAGCCTTTAGAAGGTGTGGTTTTAATCGACTAAATAATCTATCAATTTTTCTATCATTGTTGACAACAAATCCTGAATCATACCTTAAAATCCTTGTGAAATTTTCTTCATATGATTTGATAGATTCTCCATCCTTTTACATAAGCTATTCAAATTCTCTCTCAATATTTTTATGAAGATTTCATGTGAAATACTTGTTAAGAAACATCATCTTAAAGTATTTCTACTCCATCTCTTCAATTTTTTCTCCATAATTGGTGTTCTTAATCAATGATCATCATTTTTCGGCCTCTCCATCAAGATGATAAATAGAAAGAGTCACCTTATCCACCTTAGAATAGTGAAGCACGAAAAATATCTTCTTCATTGTGTTGACCCACTGTTTTGTAACTAGTGGGTCGGAAGATCCACTAAACATCAGTGGTCATTTTAGCATGAAACAGTCGATAGCATGTTACTCCCTCTTAGGTGAAGGAGGATATTTCGAATTATTTGGGTTATTATTCATAACTGGAGACAACTTATTAAGAATTTATATGAAGTTTTGAACTCCACCTCCCAAATTTTTGGGGATTTCATTCCAGTAATCACTGAATTGTCCCTCACATGGGTTATTATCCTAGTTTCTCATGTTCCCCGCCATTTTCTAAAATAGAAATGTTTGGAAGAAAACATAAGTCAACAATTCAAGAATAAATAATTTATTATTTTTTGAAATTAACACTAAAATAATATCTTATGGGATCCCTATGTTTAGAAAATTTTGTTGTGTTCTTACGTATACTTAGTCTCACACTAGGGTTTTCACTAAGGTTCTCTAATATTAATTCCCAAATTAACTAGATCGTGCCTCTGAGATAAATTATAGAATCCTAATTTTCTTACATTAATTTTACATCATTTTAAAGATAAAAAACATAATAACATTACATAATGAGGATCTAAATTTTTAGTCTCTTAGGAAAACTAGGACCATACATAACATTTAGAAAATAAAACTTTCATTTAATTCCTTCTTCTCTATCTTCTTATTGGATCTTGACTTCTCCTAAGTATAAGTAGTCACCTAAGGATATCCATCAAAGAGGGGTTGTCTAAAATTCCAATAGAAGTATAAGAACATGAGACAATATAACACGGGGTGAGAATAATCATAAAATTATCATCATAATCATGATAGGAAGCCTTAATAAAATACTTGGAATGTGGAAATGCATAAAAATGAAACCCTATGTCTTAGTGGTTAAATACCACACATAGTTATAAAAAAGATAACAATATGTTCACACATGTTTCAAAATAACTCATGAGATTCATCACTTTAACCAATTCATTGGATCATTGTATAATACTGGGTGCACCCATCACATATTAACATTCATATTGCGCTATATAATTCTAGGCGCACCCATCACATCATAACATTTACATTATCATGCATGCCACATAGAACATATGTCAAACATGAACATAAAATATAACATGGAAATATATGGTATTAATTTCATAGATAATACATTCATAAACATTAGGTTCCAAAAATAAAGAGGTAATAACACTCTTTACATAGAACCATCAACCTTGAGTGAAGAACAAACAATCTTCGAGGAGTAAAAAGAGTGTGCTTATTTGAAATAAGAGTTCTTTTGGAAAAAATTAAGTTTGAAATAAACTATAGTGGAAACAATTATATACTATAAAAGGTAATATAATTATGAAGAAATTATTTTTAATGGATTACCATGCTTAAAATGGAGTGAAAGTGGGAAAACCCTAAGAGCGAAAGTTGGGATTGAGAATTCCCCTTACCTTGTATCTGAATGTTTACTTCACTTTAATGTCATGTATAATGATATTAGATTCATTAATTAGAAATTAAATAACATTTTATACATTAATATAGTTCATTATGGTTTCATTAAGTTCTTTTACGGGAGTTTTTTTGAGTTATTGTTTTTCAATTCATGGTTTGAGAGTGTTCTTTTTCTTAGTTTTCATGAATGGTTCCCTTATAAACATCAATGGAAGTTCGTGTAGAACATGGATAAAGATCCAGAATTGATATAACATATTATTAATGATATTTATGGAGTTTAAATGAACTTTTAATGAATTATATTATATACCATGTTGATGAATCATTATTTAAAATTTAATAATGATCATTTTCATTTAATTTGGGTGGTTTTTCAATCACAATGAACTTGTTTTATTCTATCAATTAGTTTCATGTAAAAAAGTTAGTTCCAAAACATAAAGAGGGTAATAAAATAAAATTTACAATATATTTTTATCCATTTAATTGTTTTATTTATATCCTTGAAGTGGTTGAAGGAAAATTGAAGTGCATTGCGTTGTTGTAGGAAAATTAATATATCATGGGCAACAATTTCATTTTTACAAATAGAGAGAGAGAGGGTTATAAGGAATAATCTTCCATTAACATGATATAATACTAGTATATAAATAATAATGGAGTTATCATGGAATTTTCATAATATATGATGAGAATCAGAGAAGAAAAGAAATGAAATTTGAAAGGAATTTGAAAGAAAATAGAGAGAAAAATTACCTCTTGAATTTATCTTCTTTGAGAGACTCTTTAGGGGATAGGTTTTGGTATTTTATGAGAAAAAGGGCTGCTGGATGTGGGGGGATATTGGAGAGATATTTTAGTGTAATTTAGAGTAGGAACAAGGCTTGAGTGGTGTGAGGAAATGAGGTTCTAAGAGGTGGTATTTAGTGGAGGGGAGAGGGGTTTTCTCAATATTATATTCATTAATTTATTATTTCTAAACCAGACAAGAAATAGTGAGGATTATTGTGACTAAAAATAGTAATAAGTCCATTTAATTTCTAAATAATTGCCATTTACATCATCCATGACTCAAGAAGGATTCAAAAATTCATTTATTTAGCATATTTTTTAAATTATCGAATTTCACTTTTCACCAAAAAATTAAGTATTTTAGAAAAAACCAAAAAAATCACCTTAACCATTTTTAAACATGTATAATTAAAAAATGAACTCCAATTTAGGAAAATAATTTTCTAAATATTTTTATTTTAATTTTTTAGTTAAAATAATAATTAACTTGAAAAATACTAATTTTAAAATTAAATGTTTTTTTCGAATACTTTGAAAATTTGATTAAGGTCTCATAAAATTTCCATATAATCATACGACATCAAAATAATAGTTTTTTAATATATTTTATGAAAATAAATCATCTTATATATTATTAAATTAATCATTAACTATTTATGACTTATAAAAATACTAGCACTATGATGTAATTATATCTTATTGTCACTTATAGGATGGATAAAGTTTATTTATAATATCATTAGTAAGGTTTCTATTCATTTGGACAATTTACAATTCATAAGGGTCATATTACTATTTATTAGGGTAACATTACTATTCATAAGGTTATTTTACTATTCACCAAAAAATAAGTTTTTCCTATCGGACTCCAAACATCTTACTGGTCACAACCATGTATATCAGATTTTCAAAATTCAAAACACAGAAGTAGAAAAATTATGTTTAAAGGTCACATAGTATTTAATTTAAGAATGATGTGGTATTGTGTTTCCTAATGTGATTTTATGTGATTATGACATTACTACAAGAAGGGATAAATTTCATTGATAAAGTTTTATGTCATTACATTGATAGAAAATAGAAATGAAATGGATATCAAAGTTGTGTTGGACAACTGCAACCCACAGGCAATTATCTTACATCCAATACAAATTAAATTAAATTTTTAATAATTAAAGTTAAATAATTAAGAATGTGATGAATCCTCCCCCATAGCCAAGCCTTGGGTTATTCACTTTCCATTGTAAAGTGAAAAAATATCATTGTGGAAAAATTGATGGGAGAGAGAATAATATTAGGGTTGGAAGAGAAAGAGATATGGAAGAAGATGGAAACACATGAACTAAAAGATAAATTAATGCATTACATGGGAAAAGAAAACAAGAGAAATCAAAATGAAAGAAATCCTAAAGTAGCAGCATTCCTATAGTGCAATGATAGATCCTCAGAAACTAATACTAAATAATTAATCCTAGATTATTTTTTATAGGACTCAAATCCCCCACGGGGTCCATCATTGGCGTCATAAATGGGTCATGAAGTAAAATTTGTGAGTTCCAAGTTCATAAAATTCTTCTTCTTCATTAATACGTTGAGTATTCCTGATCATGGTTCATAGTAAAAGATAAACTTTGTTTAAGTGGTATACAAAATTTGAAATGTGAGGGTCCATGAACCTTTCACAACTTTCTTTATAACCCGTTTCATAGCCTATATTCCTTCGAGTTACACATTTTGAATGTCACATACACAACACGTAATATTGTTTTCTAGCTGGTTTCACTCTATTACAACATGTTTCTTCATTTGTGATCTTTGAATTGGTTCTCCTTTTTTCCTTGATCCTATGGAAGCATCAATATACCTTGAAGAAAATCTGGTGTTGCGCCGCATCGTGAAGCGATGCGATGTGATGTTTTTTTGAATTAAAATATTCGTCATTTTTTGTTCATTTTTTTCAAACTCTATATCCCACCACAAAACATAAAAAAATTAAATTCTAGAAATATTAATCAATTAAATTGTAAAAACATAGTCTCTTATATACAAAAATATACTAAAAATATTACTTTATCACCTACCTTGAATCTCTCTGAGTAGTAGCGTAGCCATAGATTGGACTATATAGAGAGGTTTCAACGATTTGTACCACTATAATATTTAAGAGACTGGTTATTTTGATTCTAGTAGTGAGGGATACTATGATTTGATAAAATAATGGGAGATATTTAAATATTAATTATTGAGTAATGTCTCTTGGTAATCAAGATAAAGTACTATCTGGTAAGTTTATTTATTTTACATAAAATGGAAAACACCGTCATCATTTCAATGTCATTATGATCAATAGTATATAAAGAGAATATACTAACTGTCAAAAACATCCAATAGTGGTATAGGGCCTTTCATATAGTGTTATTTTAAGATTGGAAGATCTATATGATGGAATTTGAACCTCCAGTTGATCCCCATATGGGAGAATGTGAGGTAGATAAATACAAGTACAAGAAATATTAATATTATGTAATATATATATAGTGCATCATGTTTTCATATATGTTTGGTGAGTTTAAAAAATGCACAAGGATAAATAATCCAATAAAATATTGTCTCATCTATAAGATCTTTATCAGGATAGAGTCAGATATGAGAGATAAGAGACATCCAGTGCACTGTATAGGTGAAATATAGAAGAAGGGAATCAGGTATTCCCTCAGGTACTCAATGTGATTGAGAATATTAAGATTCATGAGTTCTTTTATTTTAAGAAAAAAATAGGAAATAGCAACTGATCTCATTCTTGTATTTTTTTTACCACAAAGTTTCTTTAAATTAATTATTAGTTATGACATGAATAACAAAATTCCATCCCATATCTATTGTATTTTTTCTCCAAGATGATAAAGATATAAATAACTCAAACTCTTCAGTCCTTATGGAGAACAAAAGGAGGAAGGTAAAGGCTAATGCATGATAAGGTAAACATAATCTAATGACACTGATGCACCACCCCTCCCAAAAACCAAAGATACAAGGGGAGTGAAATAAGGAGGCAATATACTTTTCATGTGGAAATAATATCTACTAGAATAAGAATTCTGAAACTATGAAAAATAAGCATGGTAATTTTTTACTTTTGGTATTTTTTCATTGAATTTAATCGATAAATTTCAAAAAATTTGTATTGGATATAGTATGTGGTTTACACATTTGTATTCAAATATAGGAACTGGGTATGTAAAAGAATATTTCAAAGGATGAGGTTTTTCTCTAAGAAGAAAATTGTGAATGACTCAGATCATTATTAGTATGATATTACTATCTCATATTGCTTAGTTGTTTGGTTCTTGAATTAAATAATAATTCTTATGTGCCTTATATTTCCAAAAACATAATTTCAGTGTTGAGCTTAAACACTATGGGTTTTTATTTCATGTTTGTAAATAAATATTGAAACATTTATATATAAAAAATATGTTATGGAAAGGAACATATTACCAATGTAATGTACATAATTTACTTTAATATCCTATTTTGGAAATCAATGAAAAATCTAGTGAGAATGAAACATATCGTACCCACCTATGGAATTTCATGATAATTCATGTAAATGAAAATAATTTATAAAACTAAATCAAGAAGGTTATTTAGAATTTATTGTTTTAAAACACATGGATTTATTTCACACTTTTTTATAAGAGAAAATAACAAAAGTACCGTTAAGTGGAAAAGTAGAAAGTGCCACAGAACTTCTAGAGTTAATTCATACTAATGTATGTGGTTAATTTCTAGTAGAGGAAAGGGTGAATTCTCTCACATAATTAAATTTACTGATACATTTAGTACGTGTGGTTATATCTAATTAATTTTGTATAAGTTAGATTCTTTTTAGATTTTTAGGGAATAAAAAATGTAGTAGAGAGTCATCTTGGTAAGAATATTATGGCACTCTACTCAAACTAAGGATAAGAGTATTTCAACCATGCTTTCATCAATCACTTCAATGTGAGTGGGATAATATCCCAACTTACTCCTCCTTATATGCCTTAGTTGAATGGTGTTATTAAAATGTGAAATCCAACCTCACCTGACGGGGTAATACCAATGGGGGTTTAAGTAACTCTACCATTATCCTTTTGGGGATATTCAATATAGACTATGGTATATACACTCAACTGAGTATCAAATAATGTGGTAGATGTAATTCCATATGACCTATGGTATGAAAAAAAACTCACTCTATCACATATACATGTATGGGGATGTAAAGTAATTATCAAGACAATACCAAATGAAAATGTATTATCCTAAATCCAAAAGTGAATCTTTATAGGATATCCTATGGAAACTAAAGGATATTTCCTATAAAAACCTTCAAATAGAAAAGTTATTATAGAAATTATTTCCATATTTTTAGAAAGGGGACACATTTATATTGTAAATAGAGGGATAAAGATCGAATTCAATAAAGTCGATGTTCTGAATACATAAGAGTTGGTGTGACAAAAATATTTACAAGAAGAAGTGTGAGATGAAGATGTTCCAGTGATACAAGTAATGTGTAGGTATACTAGAGAGGTTTGAGAACCATAGATATATGGTTTTCTTGTCACTGAGTCAGGTTAAATGTTACTCCTAGAGAATTATGACCTTCTTACCTATAAATTAGAAATAGATTTTAAAGATTCTGCTAAATGTAATGAATCCTTGCATTATGAAATAGAGTCTGTGTACCAAAAACAAGATTAGATTTTCGTAGACCCTCTAGTTCATATAAAACATACTATATTTAAATTGAGGTTCAAGAAAAAGATAGTCATGGATGCTAAAGTAAAAACCTATAAGGAACATCTGGTTGTGAAAGGATTCAAAAAACGTTAAGTAAATGACTATGATAAATCTTTTTCATTAGTCTCAATATTAAAATCCATCAGAATATTACATTCAATAACATATTTCCATGAATATAAAATATGAAAGATATATTTCAAAACTATTTTTATAAATGGGAAGTTAGTTGAACATGTCTATATAACTCAACTCGAAGGGTTCATTGGGTCAAAGAGGTCCAATAAAGTATGCAGGCTATAGAGATCCATCTATGCATCAAAATAGCCATCATGATCATGGAATGTTTGATTTTATGAGGCTATAAGATAATTTTGTTTCATCAAGAATAAAATTGATCCATGTGTCTATAAAAAGGTTAGTAGGAATTCCATTATTTTCATTATATTATATGTTGATGAAATATTGGTTATAAGAAATTTAATGAAATTCTTACATCTAGTTATGACTTGGTTAAATAAATTATTACTTTTAAAAAACATAGGAAAGTAAACCTATATTCTAGTGATTAAGATCTAATGAGATAGATCTTTGAGGCTACTTTGGATAAGTCAAAGTACATATATCGAAAATTTTCACAAAAGGTACATTATAAAACAATCCAAAAATAGATTTTTTTTCCAATGTCACATGGTATAAATATCTCTAAGAAAATGTGTCCACAAACATTGGAGGAGATTGAAAATATGAGGATAATATCTTATTCTTCAAAAGTGGGATCTATCGTGTATTTCATACCATGTACTAGGTTTGATTTGGACTTTTATTTAAGTATGGTGGTCATATATCAATCCAATCTAGGGGAACTACATTAGGCAGTTGTAAAAACTGTCCAAAAGTACTTAATATTTACAAAGAAATATTTATAGTGTATAGTGGAGATGAGAAACTGATAGTGGGATGATACAATCAGGCTAGTTTCCAGACTGAACATAATGATCTGAAATCACATTGGATCTATGAATTTTTTCTTAATGGTGGTGTTGTGAGATATTGAAGATTAAAGAAACATGTGGTAATTTATTATACAATAGAATATGATTATATAGAGTCTTGTGATATAATTAATGAGGTGGTATGGATATTTATCTTTTTCATAGATATTAGTGGTCTTCCAACTAGTATAGGCCTAGATATAGTTTATTATGATAATACTACAGAAGTGGTGGTATCCAAGGAACCCAGGTCACACTATAGGAAAAATCATATAATTATGAGGTTTTATCACTTTTGGGATTTAACTTATATATGTGAATTCATAGTTAGTAGAGTGTCCACATAGGATAACAAGGATGACCCCCTAACTAAATTCATATCTCAGAAAAATCATGATTCTCATGTGAGAGCTAGTCAGATGAGAGTTGTTTGCAGTGGGATCTAGTGCATTTGGGAGTCTTTTGAGTGGGTGACCTTGAAAAAAATCATATATGTACTTTGATTACCATTTCATGTATAAATCTGACATATACATGTGTTTATCTTGCCATTATAGTGTTGATACTTCTCAATCCACTGTTTTGATGTTAATTTCCTTAAAAACATGTCATACCAAAAGGTTATAAAATTTCTAAAACTATAATGATAACCTCAATAAACCATAATAGTAATTTTTAACAAATTTTGTGTGGTCAAATATATCATTCTAACATGACACATATGATGTCTGACTATCCGGTGTTAGGGTATCATAAGAATCTATACTTCCTCTCATGAGGTTCGTACTTGATGATCTCCAGTAAATGATATCAGGAGGAATGACCCACCAATAGGAATAGAACTTGTTTAGGTTTTATATTTTATTTCTATCTATGTGATTGTGTATTGGTCTCTTAACTTGATATAATCAATGTGTACAATTTTATAACATACTTTTATGCATGCTCAAAACCATAAAATTTATGTTATATAGAGGTATCTTGTGTTGGGTTCATCATTGCTGGTATTGAATTAGTAGAAGGATTAAGATTGGATTTGTTACTTCCATGTAGAGGAAGAGATATCTCAGTATTAGATAACCAGGATGATATTACCTTCATTAAATCAATAGTCATTGTTAAAGAAAGTAATTCAAATTAAAAAGGACATAAAAATAATAAATGAAGTAGTTATCATGGTGAAACTTCTTACACATCCTTCTTTATGAGATATTATATGAGAAGGATATTAAATTAAATGACATGTGTTTATAAGAAAGTTTTTTTTTGTATGACTTTCTTCATTCACATTATGTTCCATGATGGTCTTCTAGACTCTACTCATAATTTGTTATTAGTGCAAACAAATATTGATATAAGGTCCTTGAGGGTCACACACTTAGCGTATTCAAAATCCTAGACTATCTTTATGAATATAAGTTTAGGAAAGGGAGAACCCCACCATCGGGTCTGGAAAATATCTGATATTGAATGATCACCATGAAATAAATAAATTTATATTATTAAAGTGTTGAAAAATTGATATTGAATTTATTTTTTAATAGTATTCAGAAGTTATTTAGACAATACCAGAAAAATTATTTTATGAGAAAATATTATTTTAATATTATAGGTTTTTTAAATATTTTACAGAGTTATGAGTCGGGAAAATAGTTGATATTTTTTCACGTAATATATTTATTATATTACAAGTATGTCATGAAAATATTAATGATGTTTATAACACTATTAATATATTATAATATGTTGTTGATGGCTTATTTATTAGGAAATATATATTCTAGGAACTCAGTGAAATTTTTGAATGTTTCAAACAACCTTTTTAAGATGGAGAAAGCTCAAATTTGGTAGAATATTCCTCCAATATAATTTGGGAGCCCCAATCTCATCTCTCTCACATCCTTACAAGAGAAGGTTCCATTTTGAGTTATCAATCCATGTTCTCCTACATAGATTGAAGGTAATGTGTTGTGGAGATCATTAGAAGGATGAAATATTCATCTATAACTCATCCCAACATAAATAATCTTATTTTTTTTGCTTTTATATACTCTTTCATCATATTTAGATAATATATTGGGTTTTAACATCTGTTTCCTCAAGCAATGATCACTGGTGAAGATTGCGACATGCTAGAGTCAAAAAATCAAATTATTTAACCATTCTATTTTAAATTTCCATAATTAAATCTTTTCATGTGGGATCCTTGGGACGTTTACTAGGTTTTTTTACAACAAGGATGACATTATGATATCGAGTCAGTGATACAAATTTTAAAACCCCAATTCATCCACTTCTACTATGTGCCCCGTACCAAAAGAAAAATGAAAAGGCTGAAATAAAAAACTATATACAAAGGGGAATATAAGAACATTAACTTGAAAAGGAAAAATTTTCAAGTAGCATTGAATAAAAATTGTCCCTTTCTTAAAAAAAATTAATGTTTGAATAGGGAATTATTGAATTAATTAGAGATGTGAAGGAATAAGCTTGAAACTATAGTAGAGATGTTACTTGGAGAATTTATCTATAGATAATTAGTTAATATAAAATACCTAAGGAAGATGGTTGAAATGGAAATGAATGAAATGAAACTAGTGGGGTTGAGGATAGCTAAATAGAGGGGAGAACGTGCTATAAATAATGGGAATCTTAAAGGGAAGCATCTAAACAATCAAAAATATATTTGATTATATTGTTTTCCCTGGTAGTAAGTTGAGGTATTAACAAAAAAAACATTTCAAAAGTATGGGATATTTGTTTCTTTTTTTAGAATTATAATACTTTAAAATTTTATTGACATGAATTATATGGATCAATTTAGTTCACATTCATCATGTTTTCATACATGAACTATCCAAAATATGTCTTCTCCATTAACTTTCTACTTTTTATCACACATATTGAAATTCTTATTCAATTTTTCATGTATGAGGTATAGACTCTTATTTATTTTTGTCTTGTATAGTTTTATTACTCCTGACTTTGTAATATATTCCATGTTTATCAAAAATTATATGTGATATAAGTTTATGATATTTTAGATATTATGAAAATTTCATAAGTGAGTGGAATATTGTGTTGTTAAAAGCATGATTGGGTACTCCCCGTGATGTAAAATGAATTAATGGAATGGGATGTTCTTGTAAATCCCTAACTTAGTATACCACTTCCCATATTCCTAAGGGAATGGTATATAATATTTACCTAACTTGGTATACATGACCCCCCTGATGGGGTGACTTTTTAATGTTGAGTCAGTCATATTTGATCATCTCAAATTTCGAGTATATGCTTGAAGCTAGTAGACTAGTACAGACCCTCCCTATATTTCGGTTTACATGTGAGATTTATTTTTATGAATGTTATCTCTAATATATCCTATTGACTATTATTATGATTTTTTATCTAGATTTTCATTTTTTCTAGTTATTCTTTATTTATGAAAATTTGTAAGGGGGAGTGGTGACCACCTACCAGATATATAATAATCATACCCTACACATTAACTTTTTGATATATGTGAAAATAATTTTATATGATATATAAGGAAAGGTAAATATCTAAATTATATGGTTTCAAGGTATGTAGACTTGCATTTTAGATGAATTATTTTTTAGAATTTGTTTTACACACCAAGTGAGGGCATAAGGTCTATTCATGTGAATTAACATTGAGGATATCACTTATAGGGCTTCTATTTTTCTTCCTTACATTGTTTATATATTCTTAACTTGTCAATTTTTACATGTCTAGTGGGATATTTGGATTGTTTTTTCCATTTTTAGAAATAGCCTATTACCTTTATTGTTGTTTAGGTATTTTTATTGAAATGTACCCCCATTAGTGAACATATTTTTATGTCTCTCGCATCCTACATCTATAAAGGTCATATTGGAAATTTGGAATGAATAATTATTGGGTTAGGTTAATTTATGAGATGGAAAAAAATCTCCCATATTGGTATTTTTCATCCCTCAATGTTTACACCAGACTCTAATGACTAGCAAGTGAACCTAAGGTACTATAGTGACCAAATATGAGAATTATATGGGTATTTGTCCATGGTTATTATATTCTATCACATGATTATTATTCATCTCTCTATAGTTTTTTTTACTTTTTGTCTTCATTTTTCTTAAAATTTCATGATTTGGAGGGTTCTTTCAAAATTGGTAACCTTTTCTTATCATGATTAAAGTTTTTGTCTTTACATGTGAGGTCTTTTTATTTTATCTTTTTAAAGTTTCATTGGTGATTCCATGTTAAGCCTAAACATTTAGGAGTATATTTGTGAACCTTCTCTCAACCTTTATTGTGTGAAATAATATTGCATCTGAACTATGATATTTTAGATATGTATACATTTGATATGGATATAAAATTAAGTATTTTTCATTTTAGGTTTTTCTTTTGGTTTGTGTATTTAGTTGGTTATATTATATGTGTTATTACTTATAAAATAACATTTTTATTTGTTTAAAAAAAATTATATCATTGAAAACCTAGACCTTGAAAACCAATTTGTTAGATCAATTTTAGAAAAATAATTATTGAAATTAATAAATATATGTTGGAGTATACTCTTTTTATGTTTGGATAGATTATTTACTGAAACATATTTTCAAAAAAATATAATGTACTGAAATTTTTTGAAACCTGAAAATGGGAATATTTTGAAAAAATGGGTTTGGTTATAATATCCCAATTCCTCTTAAATATCAGTCTCATCAATGATAGAATTAGAGGCACTTAATATATTAAAAATTACAAGATAGAGGTGAATTGTATCAACAAAGTTTTTCATTCATTGTTAATGGTGGGGATGATTCAATGATACCACAGAGTGTAGTTTTTATTTTAGAATGGGAATAAGGATCCTAGATTAATTGGGGTTAGGTTTATATGATTTTTTATGGGATAGTTGAATATAACATGAAATAGGGGAGTTTAGAGATAAATTGGGAACATACATGGGTATTAATTCATGTAAATAGACCCAAGATATATCCCCTCATAAATAATGGTTTTTTTATAAATTCAAAAAAAATGGTTTAGTTGTAATTTTATTACATACCATGTTTAATTTCAGTCCTTAAGATTGAAAACCTGTAATTATCATTTTTTAAGAGATTAAAATATCATGATATATTTATGATATGATGTTAATGTATTTTTTTTATTGATTTTGATGGTCTAAAATACCACATATAGGTCTTAACTTGGTGGAAATGGTCATTTAAGTTTTTGGTTACATATTCTTCTTCCTTTTCTTCTAATGGTATTTTTCGGAGAACTTATACTTCTTTTTTACATAGTTTCATTTGGTAAAATGTCTAGATGAATTTTTATAGTAACATGTGGTGAAATTTTTGAACAACACCTTCATTACATATTCATAAAGTTATACTTATTTTATTATAATTTTATCTTTATGACTAATAAAGGCTCATTTAATTTAAAACAACTATCATTTTTTTAAAATTAACTAATACATTTTATCTATTTTTTGGATTAGATTTTGTTTTATTATATATAAAAATTTATATTAATTTATTCAATTTACATTTTTATATCATTTATTTATTTTTGTTCTTTTTAAAATATTTTTTTTTATTTTTGGATTTCTTATAATCATGTTAACATTTATAGAGATGAAATTCTAATATCCAATTCATTTTTTGAGAAACTGGTTTCATTAGTCCTACTTTTGTAATAATTTTTATCGTTAATCATATTATTTTTTTTATAATTTCTTGTTTTTAATGATTTAAACTTATAGAAAACGGAGCTACAAACATGGGAAAAATGTTTCCATATACTAAAAAACCATCGATATTGTATATAGTTATAGTTAGGAAAATTATGGCCCCTATTGTGGTGGAAATAGGGGTCCATGAATTGGGAAGATATAGAAATGGGTCTGTATCAAGGTTATATGTATACTTACATGGGCCATACCCATGGAACTAGGGTGACTAAATTAAAAAATTTATTTTTTAATGAAAATCCCAAAAAACACCAAAGAAAATCAGTAATAAAATAAAACATAAAAAAATATAAAATAAAGTAAAAACTAATCATCATAAACCAAAAATATAACTTACATAAAAAAGATGATAATGATATGTATCATAAAAACACTCCCTATAACTTCCACCACCCTCCTAATCGATATATTCTCAATACACCAACTACATCATTGCCAACACCATCTCTAACTCTCACATCACCACTATCATCATTTTCACATCCCACACCATTTTCTTATGCACCTAAATGAGTAGTTGGATCCAAGAAATCCTCATTAACAAAGTGAACCATCATAAAATAGGTATCAATTTACAAAACACTCTTTTTTGTAAGAGAATATGAAAGAGAAAACATGCCTTTCATTATTTTCTAATTTATCATCTTTTGGAGATAATAATATTTTTTTATCCCAGAATATTTTTTTATTGAAACATAAATTTGTTCCTTAAAAATTTTACCAGAATCCTTACTCAATGAAACCATTCTGGAGGAGAAATATTTAGGTGGTACAATATTCTTCACATATTAACAGTTCACTTTACCTTAATTCTCCTATCTTAATATCTGATACATATGATCATTTCAGTCAAAAATGTTTGGTATTTTTCAACCACTTCCTCTAGATTGTTATAATTAAAAATTTATTATGAAATTTAAAATGATAAAATAATGAGAATAAATAAATTCAATAAAAATAATAGAAATTGAAATATTCTTACAACTGATTTTTGAGTGTCTTTATTTTTCATGTTGTTATCTTTATTTTTACTGATTGTATGGAATAAGGTAAAATGAGGAAAATGAACGTCAAAATTCAATTCATTTTTATAAGAAAGTAGATAAATAATGAATCATCAAATAATTTAACTTGATAAACCAAAAAACTAGGATTTAAATATCAGTTGTCCATATAATATCAAACAAAAATGTCATTCAGATAAAATACAATATTAACACAAGTAACCAAACACAAACAATAATATTTTAAAAAATAAACTTCTCAAAAAAATATGAAACAGAAATAATCATAGTTTCATTTATGTATAATCCACATTGAAAATAAAACATCAACCTGCCAAAAGAATATGTGGATATATGTTTTAATGATGTAATGCTATAGAAATGTGTAGGTTTGGAAACATCATTTAATTTAATCATAAATCACATTGGTTATATTTTTAGAAGAATTATTTTTGGTAACTTCATTTAATTTTTTATTTTCTTTTTTAAACTAAATTCGGGTCGGTTTTATAAATTCCGATATTATAATTTAAATTTAATTCAGTCTAGATTAGGACACATCAGTTTTAATTAGTTTATGACTATAATTCAATGTTTTTATTAGTTTACTTTGATACAATTTAGTAGTTTTAGTTTGATTTAATTAGAGTCAAATTTATTTGATTTAGGTTGATTCATCTTGAAAATATTTAATTAAATTAAGAACTTATTTATAGTTTTGGATAGTTTGGTTTGGATCCTATCAGTTCATTTTTCTCTCATCTATTTTCAATTAATATCGGAAATAGATTAATTTTAAAGTAACTTTTGGATCTGAAATTATAAGTCCCGTAATATTTGTCTATTAACATTCCACTAATGTTTGTTAAAATTCCTTTAATGTTTGAAATTAGAATAGAATTTATGTTTTATAATTATGACATTAAGTGTTTCATAAAATGGAAATAATTTATATTTAAAATTTTATATGATGGTTCATTTTAAAATCTTTGAATATCTATGTATATTTTTTTTAAAGGTTGGGGCCGAAGCCTCATTTTTATTATTAAATCAAATAAAAGACCTCTTTTAACTAAGTGGAGGGAAACCCATTACACAGCCTGAAGGCCTAGTGGGCTTGTAGCCCATTATATAGCCCGTAGGCCCAAATTATAAGGCCAATTCACATTCTGTGAATAGTAACCTGCTTCTACAGTACCGTACAATATCGTCGCCGCTACAGTTCCATGTCGCCGCTATAGTACCCACTGATGAACAGTGTCGTCGCTGCTACAGTGCTGCTACAGTAACCTGCGCCCCATGCGTTTTGAACCCCCATTTTCCATGTATAGATAATTACCTACTAGGGTATTTATAAATATTTAATTCTAATTTTTGGGCTTCAAGGTAAATATATATTACGTTTACAACCATTTTTAATAGGTAAAGGTAGGCTAGTTTGTGTAGTAAATTTTGTGTTTTTAATCAAAAAAATTTTAAATTACTTTAATGTTGGTGATTAAGTTGATTTTTTATCTATTTTTAAAATGAGACATGATTTAAATGAGTGACTGTGGTTCTTCATTCATCGGTTTTTTTGTTCTATTTCAAAAATATGTTTTTAATTCCTTGGTAGAAATTCATATATTTTAAAATTAAAGGGATAATCATTTCATGTATTTCAATTAAACTAATTCCAAAAAAAAATCTTGTTTATCTTCTTTTTTTCATTTATAAGACTTAAAACTATATACAATGGTAGAATTATATGTAATTTTATATTTTTTGCTATCCCATATAATTGTATGAAGGTTTTTTATGAGTGTGTAAATTCAGGTTTGAAGTATGTTCTTGAATCGAGATGTTTTTCAGACAAAAATATTAAAAATATACTATAATAGGATTGTTTTGGTAGATTTGATATTAATCCTCTTCTTTTTAATTTTTGAAAGTTATTAGGTAAATATGTATTTATAGTTCTCATGGAAATATCTAAAGTTTGATATTTTCAATATATTTTACTCTAAAAACGGTTACCTTTGGGTATAAATTATTTTTTAAAATTCTTCAATTAAATTATTTTAACTATGTAGTGTGATTTTGTTTGTTGAAAATATTGGAGATTATTGATGTTTGGGGAGTGTTATATTTATTTTAATTAATATAAAAGGTTCAAAAGTTTTAAAAAATTAATATCTCAATTTTCTTAACATTTTTTTAAAATATTTATTATTTTCATATCAAATGGTTGGGTGCTTGAGTATTTTAAAAAGGGTGCTTTATGGTTTATAATTTTATAAAACACAAATATTGAATTTATGTCTTTGTTGATGAATTTATTTATTTAATGTTAAATTATTTAATGATGGTTTCATATTGAATTATGATGTGTGGATTTTGATTCTAATTTTCAAAGTATGTTGTAAACTTTCAAATCTGGGTCATTTTTAGATTAATTGTATTTCCATTCAATGCAATTGTTTTAAATGGATAAATTTTTTGGAAGTGGTTTTGAAATTATGAATGAGTGGGTTACAAGTATTTTGAATTGTAATTTTATTAGGAAGAAAAATAAAAATAGTCTTGGGTTCAAATTTAGAAAGATAATGATAAAATGGCTAATTAAGGTGGTTAAAAGAAAGAACGATAGGGTTATTTTAAGTATTTTATTGCAATAGAGAAGAATCTTATGATTACATGAAACAAAATGTATATGGTTTTATCTATGAAATAGTTTCATGCTATTAAAATAATTATTTTCAATATTTCCTGTTAAAATAGAGTATAGGATATACTAAAGTTTCCATTTCATTCAAAATATGTTTAAGGAATTAAACAAGTTTATTTAATAGAATGTTTTTGGATTCCATTAATGAAACTAAAGAATTTGGTTTCCATGTAAATGGTAGAGAAGTTTGGGCTTGCGTTTCATAGTGTATCAATTTTCACAATAGTTGGAGTGTGAAAAGATGATTTTCCACATTTGGTTTTAATGAGCCTCTAACTCCATATTCGAAGTAGATCAATATAGGTATTAATAATTATGTGTTTTCTTGGTAATTTTTTTATAAAATAATTTATTCTAAAACTAGATTCATAATGTTTGAATGTTTTGAGGAAAATGGTATTTCAATACATATTAATTTATTTCATTGTGTATTATGTACTAAATATTTCCACGAAATATATAAAAATAGGCCATATGATTTAATTTCTAAACATAAATAATTATAAGGTAACAAATTTTAATATTTTCAAGAATTATATGAAAACCCAATCAAAAATTACAATTTTATAATCATGATATAGCATATAAATTTCCTCAAGAGTATGAATTTATTTCATAACATATTTATTTTTCTTATTTCTTTTCAGATTCTCATTTAAAAAGTTCATAATTTCTTTAATTTCTGTAAAATTGGTAATTTATACTTTGAAAACATTTTAAAATACAAATTGGTTACATATAAATTTAAATAATACCTTAAACATTGGATTATTTCATTATCAGATCATCTCCTTATACTATTATAAGATCATGTGTATGTATGGGTTGATCATTCCAAAAGTAATATGATTTTTCAAATATCTGGATAGCTCAAACTTTGTTTAGAGATTTGGAACAGGATTCTAAGAGTATGAATATTTTAAGGTGATGTTTCTAGATGTAGTATGAGGAATGATATTTTTTTGGTTATGGATTGTGTATTAAAATCATCGAGTTAATTTTTGAGAGTTTTTTACGTTTCTATCTAGGGTGTATAGTTTGATGGGCATGATTTAGGAGAAACTATGTGACACTCTGTGTGTGAGGATGTTTCAAGATTAATATCTATATTGAAATTTTTTATAGAAAAGATAGAACATGGTTTAGAGGAAACTATATATAATCAAGGGAAAATTTTATGGGTTATTTTAGGTTAGATCGTATGTTCACATTTTTCATATAGTTGCAAACAAACCATATGAAATGTTATTGTGGAAGTGTTATTTCACATGGTTGGTGCAGAGTTTGGAAAACCATTAATGAAGCTATCATTTTCACATATTTTATACTATAATTCAGTTTCTATAATCCCACCATAGTTTTATTATATGTTAAATTGTCATAATTATAGGTTTTATTGGTATTTTGAGCTTAATTGCAAAAATGTACTTATTTTAGAATTTAACTATTTTATTTTTATTCTGTATTTCGGCCATAAATTTTCTAAATGGAATAAAATTGTGAAATTAATTTTTTTATTCCAACATTAATCATGGTCTAAACTTAATTCTTATATATACAAATATCAATCAATCATTTGGAGTCCCAAAATCATCTCACAATACGGGCCTCAAAAATTGTGCACATATCAGAAATATTTTAAAGATGAGCTTATATATCGAGTTGGGATGGCCTTACGGATCTCATATTCCACAAGAATATATTAAATAATCTTAAAAAAACATTAATAAAGGAATCCATATTATTTACCACCTTCTACAAGGTAATTAATTCATGGGAATGTGGATAATCTGAATATGAAGAGTCACCTGGCCCGATTAAATGTCCATAGTAAAACATCCATATCTCTCTTCAAACATGGACAATGAATCTGAGATTTTGTGGGTAGAAATAGAATACATAACCTAACATATTCTAAGAATACTCGATATTCAAATTATATAATTAAATTTTATAAAATGCATAAAATTGTGAAGTAAGATTTTGGAGCCAATTTTCCACCATGTTTCCCTATAAAAACGTTTCCCTTATTCATTTCAAGTGGTTGGAAACTAGGGGGTATATTCTGTTTTCCATTTACTGTATAATTTTATTATATTAATTTATTTAATATTATTTTTATTTTAATATATTAGTCTTATTATTAATACCTAATTTATTTCATTTTTAATTTTATTTGTTTCTCTCACCGTGTTCCCTTCTCAACTCCATAAAAAATAGAGAACTAACAGTGGTTCTTGTTTGAGGGACGGAATGGGGGTTTGAAATAGTTTCCATGTGATTTAATTAAAAATATATTAATTGAATTATGGGAATTGTTTTGCTGGTTAAATCTATTTTGGTTATTTTTCACCCCATTTTCTCTTCCATCATATTCTTCTTCTTGTCTACAATTTTTTCATCCCTTTAATTTTTATGTCATGAATAGAAAGAAGCATGACACAGATTTTTTTGGTTAGTGAAGATGTATCCTAGATGAATTTAGGAATAGAATTACCCCATATTAAGAGGTATTAGTATTGGTTTATGACAATTAAATCTATAAGGTGAGGTGTGGCAGGTCATGATCAGATCATTAAATAGAATATTGAGATTCTTTTTAAACAGTGATTTCAATCCCCAAAAACTCAGAAGAAAAATTACCTTTATACTTTTTATATAACTTCATTATGTGTTCCATTTAATTATTATAATATTATATTTATATTTCATAAATTTAAATCCCCCATTTTATTTAATGTTATTTATGTTGATATTAGTTAGATTTATAATAGTGAAAATAAAAATTTAGTGTATATAATATGTCACCTTATGATTGACCCTATGGTGTGAACACTATATTTCCTAATTAGGTAAATAAAATATTGACTAGGGTAAAAATTCTAAATATCTATCATAAATTTGGCATCATTTTTGGGGAGGCCAAGTGCTTTCACAGGCTTTTTTTCATAAAAACACCAAAAAATCAAAATTTTCAAAAACTGAAAAAAAGAGCTTCATCGCATATCTTTTTTTTTTGTCCAAGATAGATTTTTATGGTGATTATAATAATTATTGGAATGTTTAAAAATTTTATGTTGATCCTATTAGGTAAGACACAATGATTTTGAATCTGGAACAAAATTCCTTAATGCTTCAAGAGAATTTCAAAGTTCTTGAAAAAGCGAGAGAATTGGTTGAATTACTGGCCACTGAAGTGAAAGAAGTTAATGTATTATTTATGGAATGAAAAAATCTATAGAAAATTAAATTATTTTTTTAACAACATTTCAAAAAATCATTATTGAGGTCGAAGAAAAACATGAAGATCCATTTCCCTCACCAAGAAATGAATTCCCAGTAGGCCTTCCTGAAGAAAAATAATTATAAATTGAATGTTTTGAGGGAGATAAAATTTTTGAATTTTATTTTAATAAAAAATTCATTGATTCAAAATTTTAAACTAATCTCCCTTATTATTAATTTTTAGATTGATCACCACTACAAAATTACATGGTTGAATAAGATGAAGAAGTTACTTGTGTGGAGGAGAGAATAGCAGAGCCAGTTGAGTTATACATTAGTGAATTTAAGGATGATGGTACCAAATAAGAAATAATTTAGGAATAATTTTATGAAACCAAACAAAAAGTGAAGCTACATAATATTTTACAACCTTCATGACCTATGAATTCCACTCCTTAAGCTAATATAAATAGGGATCACCCCTTCATTCTTTCCCCTCCCCCTCTTCACCTCAAAATCATTATTTTATCTCATTTGGGGGTTGGGGTTATTTTTATATTAATTAGGGGTTCCCTCTCCTAGAGTATATTCTTTGATTTTTGGAGAAATAAAATTTTGGGGTTTCTAATAAATAAACCCCATCCACTTTCGAATATGGGGTTAAACCACTACAACTGCCTGACGAGGGGCAGTTAAAACCAAGCACCCATATTAGGGTTTAAATCATGATCTATCATCTTTTCCATTTATATTTATTTTTTATTATTTTTCTTATGATTTTATTTTCTTAATTATTTATAAGTTTAGTGGTAGTAGTTATGAGATTAAATCAAGGATTCCAATTAAAAATATATTCAAGTTTTATCTTTCCTTCCCTTTTTTATTCCCATATATTTATTTTTTTTAGCTGAAATGAGGGTAGTGAAATTTATGTGTAGGGGTAGTGTCAACCAATTTAGTTGTTTTGGTGTGTTATCATTTATTTTTTTTTTAATTTTTGGGAAAATTTAGCTTTAATGAATATTCTAATCATTTTTCACACATCAATTGATTATAATAAAATTGAAATGATTTTTGAAAAAAATGGATTTTAAATGATTTTTGATGTGAAAACTTTTTCATTGATTGGATTTTCAAAAAAAATTATGTGTTTAAACAATTTTTGAAATCCATGCCCATGAAATACTGAATAAAATCATTTTCTAGTCTTTTGAGGTATTCTAAATTATTTTGACACATTTTTTGTAATACCCACAATTTCTTGAGAGATTCTTGGATTTTCTATGAGAACCAGAACTTGTGATTTTTCTCTTTCAATGGTTTGGATTTCGTGGAATGTTTTTTATATGATTCAGGCACTTCTCTAGATATCCAATTATTAACCTAATACCCACCATTACATATATACTTTTTCATCCCTTATATTCCATGAATTTATTTATAGGTGTAATCCGTATTACCAGCTAATTTTCCCTTACCTACCCTCACTCTTAGTATTTTATCATGGATATTTCAAGTTTGAGTGTGAGAGAAGGGAATATTGTGTGCTTTATTTGTGATGTGTTTCATTTCTGGGGGGTGTGAGGTGTTTTTCATCATTTTGGGCTATCTATAGTTAGAAAAGTGGGCTTGATTCATCGTTTCATTGTTATTTATTTATTTCATTCGGTTCTCCAATAAAAAAATTAGAAAAAAAGAAAATAATATATGAAAAAGAAAACAATGGATATGATATTTAATTTCAAATTATACTTTCTTTTATGGATTTTTTACCTCTCTAGAATAAATTTAATTATTTCAATTCATTAATTGTATTCAATTGTGATATCATTTACCATAAAAAAAATAAAAGAACAAAATAAAGTCATACCTTTAAAGAGATTTACAAAAAAATAAGAAAAAAGAAAAAAACATAGGGAGAACATGGATGGTGTCATTATTTTTAATTGTTGAATAGATAATGTCCAATGTCACAAAAATGGGGTGGTTTTTTGTTTCATATTTTTAAGGGACTTGAGGGAGGAATTTTTTGGGTTTTCACATGATTATTCTTGCATTCTACTTAAGAGTCCAACCTCCTCTTTTTTTCTATAAAATTTTCAATCATTTTCCCACCAAACCTATGGAATATAATTCACATAGAAAAAGATCTCATGATTGAAAATATTTTCATGTCTCACACTTTGGATATATGATAAGTTTTACAAGCCTATGGTGATATAATAAATTTTCATGTATGAGAATTACCTCTTTCAAATGACACGAAAGCCATCTATTTTTATTTATTCTTGATAATCACCCTTTGATGGGTTGAAGGGGAAATAAAACATGGCATGTAGGCTTTGTGACATTTCATGACCTGAATATCATAGTGGAATTCATCTAGACTATAACTACTTGGAACTGACCCTTGATGACATCTATGTCATGATGTCTTATCTACACTTTCACTTAGTTGTTCGTCTAGACTTCATGTGCAAGAATAGGCTAGTCCCAATGGAAATTTTCATACCCTCTCATTCTTCCAAATCCATTAGCTCTGCTCTAGAGAACATGTATGCTCTTGAATCCTCATCTGGATCCTGCTACTTGTAAATTCTTCTTGGTCCATTTAAGCACAATTTCATGTGTCATGAAGGCCTTGAGGTGTCCTAAAGGCTTTGAGGTGGCCCAAAATCCTTACTGTCCTGATTTCCTTGGGTGGCCTTAAGTCCTTGAAGGACTCGGGGATCAAACTATTGTCCTAAAGCACAAAAAGATGAATAGTTCTGGCTGTTATTGTACCAAAATGTACCTGCCACAATGCCTTCTATAGAAATACTACAGTAATCTAAAAATATTTCTCCACTAGGATTTGATCTTGAGTATCTTGGATATACTTTCTGAGTCCCCACCAACAGGACTAAGGCTCTTGTGGTGAGAATAACTTCAGATTCAATTTCTCTTATGTGAAGAGTGGCATAAAATTCATTTTGGGGTAGGTTGTGATTGTGCCATGGATGTATTTATAAGGTTTAAAAAATTTAAATTTGAGTAATGAAAATGAAATGGAGCTTGTTTTTCATAGAAAAAACATGTTGGAATTTTATTTTGGGAATAATCATGGATGTTTTCTTATTTTTTTATTATTGTGTGGATTTTGATTTGAATATATGATAATTTCCTAAGAGTGAAAATCTGAAGTGTGGATGAGTGATGAAGATAAAATTTTCATATATTTTATACAGTAATTAAATTTTTATAATCCCAACATAGGGTTATTTTATAGTCAATTTTTACATTTTGGGGTTTTAGTGGAATTTTGAGCTTAATTACATAAAGGGCCTTATTTTGGAATTTAACAGTTTTGTTTTTATTATTTATTTAATAAATAAAATTTTCTAAACTAAATGAAATTGTGAAATTGTATAGGATTACACAAATCTTGGGATATATTTCATCATTGTTTATCCAAATCTCAATCATTCATTTTGATTCCCAAAACCATCTCACAATCCGGGCCTCGAAAACTACGCATAGATCTAGAATCTTTTAAATATGAGATTATATATCAAATTTCTCAGGTATAATGGATCTCAAATTCATCAAGAATATATTAAATGATCTAGGGAACAACTTTTATAAAGTATACCAGACTATTTACAGCCTTATTCAAGGTCATTAATGCATGGAAAAGTGGAGAATTGGAAAATAAACAATCACTTGGTGGGATTAAATGTACAGAGTAAAACATCCATATATATCTTCACACATGTCAAATGAAGCTGATATTTTTTGGGTAAAAATAAAAGACATAAAATGACATATTTCAAGATTAAAACCTTCTGTAATTTGGATGAAAGTGGTATAACATGTAGAAAATTTCAAAGGAATTTTTTGGATCCAATTTTTCACCCTCTCTCTCAAAAAAATGTATCTCTTCTCCATTTCAAGGGGTTGAAACTAGGAGGTGTCATTTTTTATACATTTATAGAATCATTTTAGTGTTTTATTGTTTTTAATATTAGTTCTCTTTTAATATATTAGACTTATTCTTCATATGTCATTTCTTTCATTTTTAAATTTATGTGTTTCTCCCACTGTATTCCCTTCTCAACTCCATAAAAATGGAGAACTAACATCGGTTCTTGTTCGGGGGAGGTAATGGTGGGTTCAATGACTTTACTTCTTCTTTAATTTAAAATCACTTTATTAAATTCTTGTCATTTTTTTGGGGGTTAAATATATTATGGTGAGTGGTGTCCTTATTTTCTCTTCCATCATATTCTTCTTCTCGTTTACCATTTTCCTTCCCTTCACTTTTTATTTCATGCACACGGTAGAGCATGAAATAGATTTTTATGATTAGAGAATATGTTTCCTAGATTAATTTTGTAAAATAATTACCACGTATACAAAGGTATTGGTATAGGCTGATGATAATTCAAATGAGAAGGTGAGGTGTGACGGGTCTGGATCGCATCATTGAGTTGAATATCGAGATTCTCTTTAAATAATGATTTATTTTACCAAAAACTCCCACGAAAAATTGCCTTCATTTTTTCTATATAACTTCATTCTATTTTGAATTTAATTATTATATTATTATATTTATATTTCATTCATTTCAAATCCCCTATTTTAGTTTAGTTAATTTAATTTTATATTTGATAGATTTTTAGTAGTGACAATAGAAATTCAGAGTGTTTAAGTGTCCTCCTTGTGATTGACCCTAGGGTGTGCACACTATATTTCAAACTTAAGTGAATAAAATATTGACTATTCTAAATAACTAAATACCTATCATCATCGTGTGACTAATTAAAAATGTATTTTTATCATTTCTCACTTTTGAGTTTTAAGAGGGGATCCCCATATTTTTTTCATCCTACTTGCATGCACACCCCATCTGAATAAGACCCTCCCTAATTCTCATGTCTCTTTATCAAGGGTTGATTTTGAGGTTTTTGTTCATAAATATAACGTGCATCTTCAGATCTGGTGATCTTTATTCTTTATCTCTTATTTATTTTTTAATTTTAGTTTCCCAGTTTAAGGTCTTGGTGTTGATTCCACTAGAGCTTGGTAAAATTGAGAGAGCATCAAGGTGGTTTCATACTGATTGCATAGAGAATGTCTCAAAATATTTTCTTCACATCATCATTTGTTTTTTCGTTGATGTGTGTTTCCATAATGTTTTTTTCCAAATATTTAAAAAATTCAATTAAATTAAATTATTTTTTGTTTTTTCGTCGTGTGTTATAGATTTTTTCTAGAATAAGTATGAAGTTACATAATGAGCTATTAGTGAGGGTTTGTATATGGTTCTCATATGGATAAATTAACTGGTGATTCTTCACCATATATATTGAGTTTAATTTGAATTAATTAATTATTTATGTCTTGATTGAGTTAGGAGCTCAGGTCACTAAGACAAACTCGGTTGATTATGGATGACATGATATGAGATTCAATGGGTGTTAAAAACTATTTTCGACCCTCAAAAATAAGTTTGGAATCTCCAATTATGTTAGGTGTTCTTGTATACACACCCTATGGTTTCAGCATTTGATTATATTCATTATGGAAGGTGGCCTCTCCACCTTAGGGAGATTGGATTTCAAATTAAATACGTCATTATATGAATAAAATTAATTTCTAATTTGATAATTATTTAAATTATTATGTTTAATTAAATTTATTGACCTTGGGTGGACTACCTAGGGTTTCTAGTTCCACTACAATTCCATGGACACTTTATGGTTACCTCATCCACCAATGGTTGAAGACATGAACTATTAATCCATGGTGCCTCATAATTCTTAGTCCCCTTGAGAAATGATTATCATTAGTGGGTAGACCATTGTATATGGATGATGGTTTGGGGGATGGACTGAAATTATGAAATATTAAGGACTGAGATTGGTTGTGTGTCATATCTTGAGTGTTTCTAATGAAAAATACACTACACAACTTGTGAGGTCACACTATCAGAAGATGATGCCATAGTATATAGAATTCCTTGAGAATCAAGTATTGACCAAATACCTAAATAGAGTATGAATACCCATGTTAGGGTTCCTAATCTATGTTGTGACATAGGGGATCCCTAGTGGGAAACCCAATGACTGGTCAGCCCTGAGCGTGTAAGTATGTCCTTGGTAGAGATGGTGATGGGAATCACCTCATAACCCACACCAATCATGTGAGAATGTGTTTTTTTATTATAGTGATGGGTTTAGAAATCCATCCAAACTTTAATATTAAATTAGTCCTTCATGAATTATTTAAGGATACACCTATAGTTCACATATGTGATTTTTAAAACTCATCCTCTAGGCCTAATAGGATAATATTATGGTGCATACCCTGGGGTGATTACTGGGATAAAATGTTTGGGCCACATCTGGTACTGCGTGATATATATTGGATGTAATGAATTCTCTATGGATTACTAGTGTGTATCATTGAATATAGTTGTTAATACATGTAAATAATTCCTATAATGTTGGGAATTGACCACTAGTCTTTATGGGATGCCTTGGTTTTCACAAGTCCCCATGAATCCAGACCTGACTAAGATCCAGCCCCATTGGATGGGAATTATTTTTATTATGATTATGATTATTATGTGATTACTAGATCATCTCTAGGACATGGAAATACAAACCTAATGGTATTAATTATTCTTGATTGGGATTCCCAATATGTCTGGGAACCGTCATTTGGTCATGGTGATGTGGGGGAAGACTTTGTTCTAGTGATTTTCCAGGATGTCAGGAATTGGCATCAAGCCACTCATTATAACAAGAGTTTGGAGAGTTTCCTATGATGCTTGGGATATTTATATTGATCCATTCATAATTATTTATTTTCAATTGAGATTAATAATTAGGTATTCTTATTTTAAACAAGGATCTGGTATTAATATGGTTGGCATGATATTATAGTGTGCTTAAAGATTCCCTAACACTAGCTAATGCAGGTAGGGTAGACTGGTTTCAAAGGATTAAGGTTAGATAATGGTATATTGGTACATGGGTTAGAATGCTACACAAAATTTTCTTCGAGATATTTTAACATCAGGATGAAGAAAATATTGTTGGTTTATTTTATTTATTGTTTAGTGATTTATTTATTTTTGTTCTCCATGTCACGTATACATGTCATGAAATTTAACAGTTGTTACAGAACCATGATAGTGGTTCCATAATTATTTTTGAACTCACCCTACTCAGGTTACCACTTTACATGAGTATCCAATCATCTCTCACATGGTTATTCCAAGAACAGGTTTGGGATGAGTCCTAGTATAGAAAGATCAAAAGAATGGATGAAATGAGGTTAGAGATCAGGATGAGGTATGTGTTAGTGAATTCATGTATCCAATGTATTTTATTTCTTTTTTAGTAGTTTTTATTTTTTACTTGAACAATGGGAATTTGACTATTGTATGGCATGGTTGCTCAGGCCTTTACTGCATTTCATGTATTAAAATCCTTTCTTATATTTATTGTTTTCACTTTAATCTTACCATGATGGATGATATTTAGATATTTTATATTATGTTGTACACTATGATAGAGGGATTATTTTCTTCCCAAAATACCTCCTTAAACCCCTACTACTAGTCGATATTCATTATCTTCTGTGGAGGTGTGCTTGATGTCTCATGGAAAACTTGGCTAGGGATACAATTCAGTGGCCTTCAAATGGGATATTAAAATATGGTATCAGATCCTTTTTATTTTCTATTACTACTTTTGTAATTGGTAGATATGAGATATAGGAATTTTTCTGGTCCTATGACGGAACCTCGACTAGTGAGTCATGAACACTTTTTTCGATAGAATTCCATGTTACCATTGTTATCGGATTGATGTTCTCAACTTGAATTGTTATCTTTTTTTTCTTTTCACCAAATGTGATGCACATGAAGCTTGAGGTATAGAATTTATGGTTTTTTATACTATTTCATAGACTTTCGGTAAGAATATAGTTATTGGGTTTTTCACCCTTGGCCTATATAGGAAAGAGACGTCGCATTTATCAAATCATGAACATTGGATTCACATTTTATAGGCCTTCTAGTGTTATTGTTTCCATTGAAGACAGAGGATTTATTATTTAAAGTGTCAATAACAACTAATACAATGTTTTCAAATAAAATTAATTTGTGGAATTATACACATCTAGGCCAACCTGTATATTTATTTATTTTTTATGGTTGGTCATTTTTGTCCTATAGTGAGATGATTGAAAGTGGTGATGACTGTGATACAATACCTCAATGTATGGGATGTTAAATACACAATAAGGTCATTTTGGTTTTATTATTTAAAGTTCCATTAATAGAATGTATAGATTTTTCCTATATATATTGTAATTGAATTCTAATAAATTTAAATGGGTGACCGTGATTCACTAAACACGAATTGTCTAGGACAATGTCATTTTATGTATGCTTATGACCTTGACCTATGAGATGTGATTATATAGGGTTAGTCTCATGTGGGGATACTCAATGAGAATCATTACCCTTGTGGAGGATGGTATTTCATGTGATACCTGGACTTTTATTTATCAGAGACCCTAGAATGGGTGTTTTGGAATGTTGATGTTGTGGTTGAGATAGGAACTATATGATGTTTCCTATGGGTTTTGACTTTGTGAGACTATTTTTTTTGGTCTAGGTGAGATACCTAGAGGTCTTTAGTTTTTGGTTAAACCATGTGAGTCTATGTATAATATTGGTTGGTTGTAACATGCCTGTGGGGTTAGCCCAGGTTTGTGGGTCCCTTAGAGGATGTGAGCATGGTTGTTCCATCGTGTTGAGATCAATACATGGAGGAGTCATCAAGTATGTAGTATAGTCCGGAGGATACCTTTAGTACATAACAATGAATCATGATTACTTTTGGTACTGAGATGCTTTTTCGAGGGTAGGACAGATTGAGTACTTGGCTCATTGATTTTGGATGCACTTCAAAATCTTGGGTTGATAATGAGTACATGAACGAGGTCTTGGAATAAAACTAAGTGGTGTATAATCATGTGGATGATATTGGGATTACATGGGGGTATGGATAGGCACTTGTGGTTTTGAAATAACACTATGTGGTGGGTTATCATGATATAGACCCTTCCATAGGGAAGGGGATTGATTTTTTAGAAGAGTTTCAAGGGATCTCTTGGCTTGGAAATTTTTCATTTCATGGAGCATGGTCAACCCATTTTGGTGATGTATAACTCTGGGGAGCATGATTCAGTTGATGGATCAAGTGTTATAGGATTATAAACCCACTAAGTAGTATGGGATGGGAATGGTATGAACCATTTTCACATGGTACCCATTTGAATTATAAATAGGTGAGCAGCTAAGTGTGATCCAATAACTAAGGACTTATGATGATATGCTTATGAGTGTTATGACCTAGGTCTTAAGGATAATTTCAAAATGATCCTCTATAACATAGGGGAAATCAAAAATTGATTTGGTGTGTTATTATGGTTGATCCAGGTTTTTAGGTAGGTGATTTATGAGATGAAATGAACATGGTTCGGAAGGAGTGGAATTTTTGTGATATTGAGGTGTCTTGATTATAAATTATACACAAGAAGTTGTATGAGGTGAGTCATATAGTTTGGAGTGTGTTGCAGATTATGGGTGTGATTAACCTTCTATGAGAAGAGACTATAGATGTACGTTTCCATTCGTTGGATGGTTTTTTTGGAATTTGGATCCCAATAAGTAAATGGATATGGGTACATCTAGATTCATTGGTGAATGTTAGTTATGAATTAATACCTACTTTTGGGTGGAGTCTGACCATAGGTTTTGGGGTTAGGATGTTTTATGGTGATCCAAACATGGTAGGGTTGGTGGTGTGTCTGTGCTCATAGTATGGAAGGACAGTGGAAATGTTCATTGGATGGCCCAACCATATAATGTCACTGAAATATTGTTAGGGTATTTATTGAGCATTCTTTGAAAATCTTGGGATACCTTTGGGATTAAGGGAAAAATGATCAAGATTTTCAATAATTAATAGATTTTGAGAGTAGATATTTTTTAGGAAGGTTTGGACAGAGGAGGTGTGATTGATTTTTTTTCGTGATATGGAATGTGGTGAGATGAAAACTACATCTGGTATTTCATTTTGTATATGATGGGTTATTTCTAGAATTGGTCGGGGATTTTAAATGAAAATTCAGCATGCATGTGTTTTTCTTGGGTAGAAGAGGATCATGTATTATTTTAGAGCTTCAAGATGAGGGGTACTCCAATTATATGGATAATATTTTCATGAGTTTTTTATTTTAGTGACTTGGGAACGATGTTGTGCAAATAGTTGGAAATAAGTATGGATTTATAAAATATGATGTTAATGTCATAAGTGCCAAGAATCGAAATTGGAAGTTATGTGATAACACCTATGGTGGGGAGAAATATGAACCTGATAATGAGTTAGACAATGGCACGGTCATGTCTCCGGTTGGAAAGGATCGGGTAAGTGTCAACCTACTGCTCATTAATGGTAACAAGTCACAGCTCACAATTCATAAGATTAACCCCCTTGAATTTTGAGTTTTAACTTTAGAATCATGTTTGGAATTTTGAATTGGAACTCAGCCATTTGATAGTGAATGGATGATCGAGGTAACTCGTTACATGAAAATATATGACCAAAAAATATTATTGGTGATGAAAAGTGTTATGGTGGGGAGAATGTGAGATCCCTTATTCATATATGTTTAAAATTATAGAAATAATTTAAATTTTATAATATCTGGATGGGTTAAATTTTTATTAGAGATTCAAAATAGGGTTCCAAGAGTCATAACGCCCTAAGGTGATGTTTCGAGATGTTGTATGAGGCTCAGTAGGTAGCTTGGGAGCTTAATAAAGTCTTGGAAACTTGTATTTATGATTCAAGAGTTTTGGAGGTTTATGGACAGGGTGCATGATTTGATGGGAGTGGTTTAGGAGAAACCACATGACACCCATAGTGTGAGGATTTTTTCATTTATATTTCTATAAATCATGGTTCTCTGAAAATTTTAACTCATGTTTTAAGTAAATCATTTAAAATTAAGGGGATAACATGCGACTTGGTTTGGGATGGAGTCTTGGAACATAATATTTGAATTATTGTAGAAAAACCATGCAAAATTTTTATGATTGAGGTGGTTCTAGTTTTCGTGGTTGATGCATAGTTTTGGAAAACTATATAGCATACCATTTATGAGGGGGTTTGATTTGATAGTGATAATCACATAATTAGAACCCTGTTTGGAAAACCATGCATCCAATTCATGAAGCTCATTAAAAATGTATATATTCTATTTTTCTATTTCAAGTTTTGATAAGGGAGCCCCCTCTTTTCTTCCTCCTACTCACACGAATGACCCATTCGACCAAGCCCCTCTCTCATTATTTTATCCTTTAATTAAGGGATGATTTTGAGACATTTATTAAGAAATTTAATATTTTTTTTCAACTCATGTGATATGTTTTCATTATATATTATTTATTTTTAAATTTTGCTATCATGATTTAGGGTTTTGGTGTCAATTCTGAAGGAGAATGGTGGAATCTTTCGAGCATTAAGGAAATTTCATATTTTTTGCATCGACGGAGTCCCTATATGAGGTCCAAACATCATCGCATTCCATTTCATTAATGTATATAATTGTGATGTTTTTTTTCAAATATTTTGTTATTAAATGAAATTAAATTAATGGATTTTTTGACATCGCATGGTAGGGATTTTCTGGAAGTGAGGATGGGGGTATGTTGTATGCTATTAAAAAGGATTTTTTTCGAGGATCTTTTATGGCACAATAAACCAGTGAGCTTTATCTGAATATGTTGAGTTTAAATTTAATTAATTAATTAATTGTTGATTTATATATTAATTTAGAAGTTCGGATCACTCATACGAACTTAGTTGAATAAGGAAAAGGCAAGACAGGCTTGAATAGGTCTTATCATCTACTATCATCCTTCAAAAATTAGTGGGGAATCTCCTATTTTGGAAAGTAGTCTAACGTACACACCCTATGGTTTGTTAATTTATTATAAGCATTATTTCATGTTGACTCGCCACCTTAGGATGATCAAGCTTCAAATTACATAAGTTTTTAGATGAATTAAAATAATTGTTAATTTACAGTTTTTAAAATTGTAATGTTTAATTAAATTCAATAACCTTGGGTGGACTGCACAAGGTGTCTGCATCCACTATAGGCCCTTCGATACTGGCTAGTTTCCTCATCCATTTATGGATTAAGGCTTGAATGTTTAATCCATGGTGACAAATGATTATTACACCCCTTGAAACAATCTTAGCATTGGTCGGTTGATTATAGGACATGGATGATGGTTTGGGGAGAAAACCAACCTTGTGATACCTTAAGGATCTAGATGGTCTATGTTTAAGGGTGTAATTTTGACCCAGGATGGGTCGGGCCTACCCTGAAAAAACTCGGGCCACTGACCACTATTTGGGTCGGGACAGGCTGGCCCGAACAACCCCATGACGTGGCCAGAGCCCAACCTCGGGCCGTCCCAAACCATCAGGTTGGGTCGGGCTTTTTCGGGCCGGGATGGGCTTTTTCGAGTCAAGCCATGGTAGGATTTTATTATTTTCAAAATAATTTTTTGTTTAAAAAACTTTTTTAAACATTTTTATTTAAATACTTTTTATAATTTTTTTAAAAAAATTGTTTACATTTATTTTTAAATGTATGTTTTTTGTAAAAACATTTATTTTATTTTTTATTAACATTTTACAGTGGGTGGGTATGTTATTTTTTTTGTCTAAATAGATTTATATATTGTGAATATAAATATATTATTTAATGAATGTACAACAATTAATGAGGGTTGGGGGTGTTCATCAATTGGTGAGTTTAAAAAATTGTTATTTAAACACTTTTTTAACATTTATTTGAAACATTTTTTATATTTATTTTTTTTAACTTATTTATAATTTTTTAAGCGTTCGTTAATTTTTTTGTATAAAAGTATTTATTTGAACTATTTTTTAACAACTATTTATAAAAATTTTTTACATTTATTTTTAAATTATTAATTTAAAACGTTTTCTAATTTTTTTTAAATTCATACTTTTTACAATTATTTTTTAAAAAAAATTAACTTTTTAATGTTTTAATGTAAAAAGTTTTTTTAAGTGTTTGTTTTAAAAAAAATTATTTAAATGTATTTTTTAAAAACTTTTTTTAAAAATTTGTTTAAAATGTTTTTATTTTTAAACCATTTTTTAACACTTCTTTAAAATGTTTTTACATTTATTTTTAGACTTTTGGTTTTAAATGTTTTTTTTGAACGCATGTTTTTTACATGTATTTTTTTTTAAAAAGTTAGCATGTTTTCTCTAAAAACATTTTTTATTAACATTTCAAAGTTGGTGGATATGTTATTTTTTTCTAAATAGATTTATATATGTAAGTGAATTTATATATATTATGTGCAAATTGAAAAAAAATGAAGGATTAGGGGGTGCGTGGCAGTGGGTGGTTTTAAAGCGTTGTTATTTAAACGTTTTTTAATTATTTAAAAAAATTCATTTTTTTAAATTATTTATGAAAAGTATTTTTAGTCATTTGTTTAATTTTAAAAAAAATTAAACACATTCTTTTTATACGTATTTTTATTAAATGTTAAACATTTTTTTGTAAAAACATTTATTTTCTATTTTATTGACATTTTAAAGTGGGAGGATATATTATTTTTTCCTAAATAGATTTATATATGTGAATCTATATAAATTATGTGGAGATAAATAATGAGAAGTTGGGGGGTGCGCAGAAGTGGGTGATTTAATTTTTTTACTAAATAGATTTATATATGTATATATATAGTATATATAATATATTCGAGTATCATGAAATTAAAACAAATAAGGTTGGGGTGTGTGAACATCATTGGGTGAGTAGTTATTTTTTTTGTTAATATATAATAAGTTATTATATATATATATATAGATAATGTTAAATAATATATATATATATATAATATGAGAAAATTGTAAAAAAATAATTAGGGGTTGGGTGTGTGCCGCAGTGGGCAGGTTAATATTTTTCTAAATATATTTATATATAACTATGAAAGTTGTAACATACTTAAAAAATAATGAGGTTTGGGGCATTCACGAATATCATTAGGTGAGTGTGTTATTTTTTTTAATATACAATAGGTTATTATATATATAGTATTAAATCATTGATATATATATATAATCATCTTTGTTTATATATATATATATATATATATATATATATATATTATTAAATCATTTATATATATATATATTATTAATGGATTTTTAAAATCCACAATTAATTGATATATATTATTAATATATATATATATTATTAATGGATTTCTTTATATATATAATATGAAAATTTCATCATATTTAAAAAAACTAATGAGGTTGGGGGATGTGCGTGAATATCATTAGGTGATTGTCTTCTTTTTTTGTTAATAAATAATAAGTTATTTTATATATATAGTGTTAAATTATTGATATATATAAATATATAAAATTAGAAAAATATAAAAAAATAATTAGGGTCGGGAGTGTACCGCAGTGGGTGGGTTAATATTTTTTCTAAATATATTTATATATGTATAGTATATATAATATATGCAAGTTGCAACATACTTAAAAAATTAAGGAGGTTGAGGGACGTGCACGAACATCATTAGGGGAGTGTGTTATTTTTTATTAATATAAAAAAAGTTATTATATATATATAATATTAAATCATTGATATATATATATATATCAATGGCTTTGTTTATATATATATATATATTATTAAATAATTTAAATATATATATATTATTAATGGATTTTTGAAATCCACACTTAATTTATATATATTATTAACAGCTTTGTTTATTTGTAAACATTATTATATATAATTCTATATCATTGTATATTATATATATATACACAAAAACATTATAATTATATATAATAATAATTATATATATATATATACATAATTATATATTTATTTTATTTTATTTTTTGTTAATATATAATGATATATATATACATATATCATCAATATATATATACATTCTGGTGATAACATAATTGGTGCAACCATGGAAGCTTGAGGTAGGGGGATCAAATTTCCTTACCTACAACTTCCCGTTAATTTTTTTTATAGTAGATGGGCTTCGAATAGACTGGGCTTCGCATGGTCCAGCAGGGCAGGCTTTTTTGGGTTTCCCTGGCCTGGACTACGGGCCTTCTTGAATAGGCTAAGGTCCAATGCGATGAAGCTACGGCCCAAGCCCAGCCTGGCCCAATGTGTTCTTTGCCGGGTCGGGCCGCTCAGGCTTTCGGGTCGGGCCTATCGGGCATTCGGGTTGTCGTGCCAAAATTACACCCTTATCTATGCTCCATATATTGAGTGTTTCCAATGTGAGATACTCTATATAGTGGATGAGGTTGTGTTATCCTGATGATGATGTAAAGGGATGTAGTATTCCCCAATGATTAAGTGTTGAACTAAGAACTAGATTGAGAATGAGGAACCATGTGAGGGTGAATCTTCTATTTTTTGACCTAGGGGACCCCGGTGCTTACCCTAGTGACTAACCAACCCTAAGAAGGTTTGTATGGACTAGTTACATTCAGTGGTGGGTGCCACCTTAGAATCTTCACCAAATGTGTAAGCCATTGGGGATCTGAATTTTAGTGATGAGTTTAGTCATTTGTCCAACCCTTAAATTTCAATTTTTCCTTCTGTATTTATTGTGGATGTAACTATGATTCCCAGATGTACTTCCTAGAACTCATCCCATGGGACTAAAAAGATGAAGGTATGGTGGATTCCCAATGGTGCTTCCTAGGATTTGAATATGGGCCTCATGTTGTATATAGTGATGTGGTTTGGATGTATTAATGTCATTCTGGATTCCTGATGTGTATCATGGTATATGGTTTTTGATCCATTTGAAGAATTATCAGGGAACTAGGATTCAACCTCAGATCTATATAGGATATCCTAGATGGAACAGGTTGATAGTATTCTTAGTCTGACTAGGATTCATCCATGTTGTCCTGGGGAGTAATTTTAATTGATATTATAATTATTATGAGATGCTTATGTCATCCCTATGACATAGATATTCATGATTGATAATATTACATGTTCTTGAATAGGACTCCAAGGATTCATGGGATCCAACCATTACTCATGGTGAAATAGTGGATGAATTTTTTCTAGATATTTCCTAGGATGTCAGAAACCGGCCTCAAGACACTCATTATACCTAGAGTTTGAGAGATTCCCAGGATTCTTAGAATCTATTTGTTGAGCTATTTATCATGAGTTGTTGTATGTTAATCCTAGGTATGATGGATTACTAGGCTATATCAGGATGTGATATTTATATGGTCAGCATGACATCATGACATGCTCAGAGACACCTCTACCCTGTCTGATGTAGGTATGGTCGATCAAGGATAGGAATTTAATGATGCACAATGGTATGGTTGGTTCATGGATTAGTATGGTCCATGTGACATGCACATATATATTCTAGTATTGGACCAAAATAGGTATTTTTTGTTTATTTTGTTTATCATTCAGTAGTTTATTTATTTATGTTGATAATGTCACATGCTTATATCGCTTCATATTACAGTTGTTATATGACTATGTTTGTGGTTCCCTACTATGTTTTGAACTCACAACATGCTTGGTCCACCATTGGACATAGGTACCCAAGTATATATCACATTGTTATTGTATGAATAGGTTTGGAATGAGGCCTAGTATAACATGATAAATTGGATATATACCATGAGTTTAGATATTAGGATGAGTTGAGGTTTTGGTTTAGTCATAGAGCTACTGTATTTTATTTCTTTTTTACTAGTATGCATATTTTTCTAGCCCAATGGGTAGTCTGATGTTGTATGAAATGGTTTTTTGTACATTTATTTCATTTAATTTATTATCTATATTTATTATATTAATTACTTTTACTTTCACCTTATCTTGATAGTTGATATTTGGTTATTTTATATTCTATTGTGTACTCAGATATAAGCGATATATATTCCTTATAATATATCCTTATACCCCCACTACTAGTCAATAGCCTCTAGCGTATAGGGAGGTTTGTTTGAGGTCTTGTGGTGAATCAGTTTGGGGAACCCGTAAAGTGGACTTCAGACTGGGATGTTTTAATTATGATAGTGTGAAATCAAGAAAAATTGTTATTCCCTCAATCTTGATACTAATTTTATCATTCCAACCAATATATATTTCATACTTATATTCTTTCCATATTTCTCCCAACTCCATTATCCTTAGATTTTTGGAATTCCTTCCATTTGATAAATTATATCAAAGACGCATTGGAAAAAATATTTGTAAACAGAATGGTATAAATTAATATATATATATATATATTGATTAATATTATTTACCCAAATATCATCTTAGAAATTTTCCTTTGTTTTATCTCTTACTTCTCTCTAATTTATTGATGGAATTTGAATAATGTTTCTATGTTTGGGAATTTAATCCATCAAAAATCTTCATCCCTATTCATTATTACTGATTATAGCCTCGTATTCACGGCATTTAAGTATAATTTGTGTATTCATATTCCAAATCTCTTGTATATTTTTGAATCCTCTTCATTTTATATGGGATATACACTAATATAAATTTAGGATATACCAATACTTTAAATCACTGATATATGATAGGAAACCATTGGTATAGCCTTTACCAACAGTTTCCCAAACCATTAGAATTATCCCTTTTGGGAAAGATATATACCAATAGTTTCCAAAAACCATTATTATAGACCTATTGGGAAAATTCTATACCATTGGTTTCTTAAAAACATTTTTATAAGGATATGAAAATGATTCAATGAATCATCGATATAGTTCTTCCACTAATAAACAACCATTTCATCCAACTAGCATCATCTATAAACAACCTATAAAAAACTCAGAATATAATCTAAATAGAATATCAATTCTAATCATAACATACATTAAAATGAGACCACATTATTGAAAATGAAAAAAATAGACAAATATGTAAGAAATAGAAAAATATGAAAGAAATAGATGTTAAAATTTAAATTCATATAATAAATCTAAAAAAAATTTATTTCATCTCATAATTAACAATGCTTCAGCCTTTCTTCCTTATGTTTGAGAAAAACAATTTTTTTATAGGTATATATCCTTCAATTTTCAACACCACTCAGTGTAAAATTCAACTCATGTAATGAATTAATATTCCATATTTATATTAATAATATAAATTTAAATAAGACAAAATGTAGTTGTAACATGTTCTTTCTTATTATCTAAATCCTTGACAATGTAGTGATTCTATATTGTACATGAAAGATACCTAGTTTCTCTCATGTTCTAGCATGGTTTTTCATCACAAAGTGTGTCTGTACTTTATAAAACTCTTGTTTTTTTATTTTTGGATAAATCTTAGACTATAAAATTATTATATTAAGAATAAATTTATTAATAAAAATAAAAACATTATTATTAAAACAAAAAAATTTATAAAATAATACCCTAAAATGATCAGTCTTACAATATGAAATAATATCCTAGTAATATGTGGTTGGACAATAATTAAGGGTTGGTATACCCTCTAAATCTATTCTAGGTCTATCAGTCCAACCATTTTATAATTCATTCTTATTTGATCTTCCTAGCTTTCTTAATTATATAAATCATACAACCCTCATAGATTTACCAACAAAAAAATTATACCAAAGTGGCTACAAAAAATAAATTCCTATAAATACAATAATTATATTCAATGTAATCTAATAAATTTTATTACCCATATCTGGGCACATACATTATCCTTGATTTCATCTCCAATGTGTCACTAGGATACTGGTTGCATAAGAATTATTTCACTATATTTCTTAAGAATCTCCATAAAAATAATACATTATCTTCCATATTTTCCATTAATTTTATTTCTATAGTTGTATTCTACCATTACATGTGCATAATGGTTACATACTTCATCCATCCAAGTACACCCATGCCACTTAATAGTAACAAATCCAGCTATAAAAAAATAAAAAATATATAAATTAATAAACTTTAAAATAAAAGTAAATTATGGATAAAACAATTAATAGAGTAATATATATATAACTGGGGTAGGATGATCAATGGAATCAAATTAATCCACGGGTTGTAAAGGATCAATATCTTGTGTGGTGTCAATGGGCTCCAATGTATGATCACAACGATCAGTATGCTATAGATAATCAGAATGATCAAAATCATATGTCAAAGGATCATGAACATAAAATTACATAATTATTAGAGAATTAGTAAATGGATGAAACATATATTTTATAGGAAAAAGTATAATAAGTATGAGAATCAGGAGCTGTTAATAGATATGTAAGGGGAAAAAAGAAGCATGGTATGTTAGAAATGGTGGAAATAGCATAAGCATCCTGAATTGCCTTGGTTACATTAGGGGAACTATGGGATGAGAAAGTGTGATATATGTTATATTTAGATAATTTTCTAGGTGTGTTCAGGTATAAAAAGTTCTCCAAGAGCCTCTAGTACCCCCTACCCCCCTCGAACCATCATGCTGGTCACCATTATTGCTATTTTGGGCAAAGAATAGTTGTCGCCTAGATGGTTATTCCTAATTAATATTTAAAAATTATTAATTATATCGAATTATACATTATGTAATATGTACATATATATTTGAAATACTATACATATGGAAGGAATCGGATGCAAAATTCCCATAAATCACATGCGTCAAACATTTTCATACAATCTATTCATGCATAACTATTTAATATTTTAAATATCCAAGATAGGAAAATAATATATATATTTAATTATAAATCCATTAAAAATGGTAAATCCAAAAAATACGTAATATTCCACATGATATAATTAAGGCATACCAATTTTCAAGCCCAACAAGGATATGTAGTGATATAACATAATCATGTCATGTTTAGTGGTAAGACAAATAAAGCATAAAAGAATGCATAAAATAACAAATAAATGCTACTTAATATTCGAAATAAGGAATAATATAAGGAATAACCTATTGAAGGAATATCTTTTTTCAAGTATCTTTTAACAAATTTATTGTTTTTTTTTCAAGAACCAAGTTCAAACTAAATAGTATATTAAAATATAAATATATAGTATTTATGAAATTAAATAATTTATTTAATTTTAAATATTGAGTAATAGTGATCAATATAGAAATTATTTTCTTTTTATTAATTTTTAATGTTAAATCACTTCTATATCGAGTTAAAATATTTATTATACCATTGTATCTCCATATTATGTGAAAAATCCAAAATTTTCTAAGAGATTTTATTATTTTCTAAAAAAATTAGATTGTATTTATCTATTTTTAATACTATATTGAGATTTATACAAGTTATAATTCACTGATTATTATCTCATTATAAAGGTAATTAAATTATCTACCAATCATTCAACTACACCCAAACATTGGTTGATAGTTAAGGTATTCATAATTTTCCCAAATGTAACTATTATTTTTCTGTCAAAACTGTAGTTTTTAAAAAAAATTACTTAAGATTTTAAATGATACATTGGCCTATACTAATATTAGTTTTTTTTATTTGGGTCATGTAAATGGTAATGAAAAAATTTTAAACGTTCATAACTGGATAAAAAGCTTCTTTTGATGTTTTCATAGCTAAAAAGTGGCATGAAGTTGTTGTTAAACTGGTGTGAAGATTATGTGAAAGTTCACTAGAATTTTCATACTCATATATTGAATAATGTTATTTTGGTGGGTATATATTATTTTAAGATTCAATTTTAACTTTAGATTAAATTATTTGTTTTTTACTTTGTAATAAAAAATATATTTTCTCTTAAAACTAATTATATAATTAATACATATACAATAGAAAATACTTTTTCTTACATAAATTTCCTAGCAATACTTCAGGTTCATTAAAATTTGACAATTTATGTATTTAAATCATCATAGGTAACATTATGGTCAAGACCAATGGTGGCATCTATGGTGTCAATTTTATCCCCTCCACCATAAAAAATAGGTCTTTGGGTTACTTTAATGATGAAACTAAACTAATTATTTAGTGGAAGTTTTATATAAAAAACATGTTTCTCCATTTATTTCATAATATATGAATCATCGATTAGGGAAATGATTCATTTTAATAACGCTAAATCCAAAATTATCTATATATGTTATATATCATGTCATTAAATTAAACCACTTACACTTCATCATAAGGACTCAAAAATGAGAGTAATAATCCAAAATTAAGGTTTTCTCAATAAATACATGATAAGACAAATTTTCATATTTATGTTATCTATCCAATGTACTGAATACTTTTTTTTATTTAATATAACACCATCATTTTATTTTCTCATGTTCACTTCTTGACAAGTTATAACAAATTTATACTCATTAAACACCAGTGATTTATATTCAAAAACAGCATTATTAGGGAAAAAACAATGATATTATTTTTTGAGAGACATAATCAGCTAATAACCTCAATACCTAAAATATAAAATCATATTAAATTAAGGACTATCAATATTTAATGTATAAAAGTAATGATCTAGCCATGGATTTCAACTAATCATGAAACTATTTACTATAAAAAGTATATATCCTTCTCAAAATTAATGAATGATAAATTAAAATATTTTTTTATGCTCCATAAATAATCTGACATAAAAAATTTAGATATCTTTTTAACTATACAGGATCAAATTATTAGGTTTTGTATGAGAATTTTTTTCTTGGTCAAGTACTGGAAGCTCTGGATATTTTCTCACTTGAAGTTAAAATTGAAAACCCAGGTGGAGATAGTACATCAGCACTATAGTATGTCTAAATAATGTTAGTATAAGTAAGTTCACTATATCTAGTAGTGTGAATTGAAGGGATTTTGGACTGGAACCTCAAGGTGTCAGGTTAGATAAATCACATAGGACATTATGAGTTCACTATAATTAGTGAAAAAAGATAGATAAATGAGTTCAATAGATGGATAATTTTGGATTATAAGTGTGTAAATTATAATCATGCTATTTTTATGCTTATATTTTGGATTTAGTCATGATATATTGGGATTCGGTGAGAAGTATAGAATATAAAAGCCCCAAACCCGCACTCCCAGATTCAGTGTGAAAAAAATGATCTTTCGTTACTAGATTTGATACAGATAAATGTGACCAAATTTTTTCCAGCCAAACCTTACAACATAAAAAAGTAAATATTATGTCACTTACATACCCAAAGTCCTTTTAGTCTTATAGTTTTAGAGAATTAGGGAATACTCTTACATAAAAAATACCCATGTCTTTAAGTGAGTGTTCCTCCCACTAGACCTAACTTTTATTATTTCACATTAAGTCATCGTCATCAACAATATGAAACCCTAATATACATAACTCATTTAACATTATTATAGATAACATAGGGAAAATGAAATATAATAATTTTAAGATAAAATTATCGGTAAGGGTGAACATAATAATTAACAATTGAATGTCAGCGGTGAGAATAAGATGAGCATAAAGGTATGATGACATAATAAAAGTGAATGACCATAACATATAAGAATTCATACCAATCAGACCTAGATCATTAAACATGTGCCATGGAACAAATTTTTAAAAAAGGAAAGATTCATGAGAAAAAATAATCATGAGTCATATTATGTTAATCTTGATCAAAGAAAACATTTAAAACCCATAACAAGAATAAAAAAAATGTGTTGGTATCTTTGAAATATTTTCTTCATAACCCATTTTAAAATTGTGTTAGAAATGAATAGAGCCTAATTTAATCATTAGAAGAAACCATCTAGTAACTCTATCACTCTTTACCTTAAATACAAGGAATGTTACCCAATTCATTGGAGTGAAATTTGGGTGCACCCATCTTATAATCTATATGAGCCTCACCCAGTGTTATCGAGCCACACCCATTGTAAAAGATATATTGGTCTCACCCATGAGCTATAATGGGACTTAACCCTTCATATAAGCTATATTGGAATCACACGTTCATCATAGATAATTACCAACTACAATTAATAAATAAAAAATTAAGATTCCTTAACTTTTTAATCATGACAATAATCAATGTTCTTTCATAGCTCCATTAACCTAGGGAAAATGAATGGATTCCATGATCATCTCATAATCCATTCAAAGAATGAATAAGCATAGTATCATTACAACATATCCCTAGTGGAGTGTAATTATCATAAAGGAATGATGACTTAGACGAATGGAAATACCATTAAAATATCATTAAAAATATTCTTTAGGAAAATAAACTTTTCACATTAAGTAGCATCAAAGGATGTTGTCATAGATGGAAAATTATTTTGAAAATACTAATTCAAAATCTAAAAATTTATCAAACATTTAATAAAATATTTTTATTTGAAAATAACCTTTGAAAAATAAAAAGTAATATTTAAAACATCCAGTGGTCATAAAATCATAAAATTCTATTCATGCCTAGTACATTAAAACAATGATTTCTTTCATATTTTTAGTAAAAGTAAAAAAGTACCTCATTCAGAAAATAATATGAAGATTGATTTTAAAATATATTTTAAAATCAAACTATGTGTAAAAATGAATTTAAGCAATCATTGTAAATTATTTTTGAAAACATTTTTGGAAAACATGGATTCTTAAGAAAAATTATTTTCGACTAAAGATATAAATTAAGTTGTATTTTTTTAGAAAGATTTTGTAAATAGTTTTTTGTAAAAAAGATGGGAAAATGGTATAATTACTTTAAAATTTTAAGAATAATCATATGAAAATAAAATATATTTTGTTGATGAAAATAATACCATATTATTTTTTTCCAAATAACCTTCATCAAAAAAATCCCAAAAAGAAATTATATTGTCTCATAAATCCTTGTCTACTTTTGTAACTAGTCAATTGTAATACTCATGAAGGAATAAAATTATATGAACGTTAAATGTCCAAAATATAAGTATATTCATGATATAACATATCAAATGGGTGGTGGATACAACTCATAAATTAAAATAGGTTTATAACATAACATATATCCCCAAGAAGACAATTTGATGTGAGAAACCCTTACAAATATCATAACATTGAAGTGAGAATTAATCAATGAATTAATTATTTGTATCAAATGTAAATAAAAATAAATTAATTGTAAATAAAACATAATATAATAAAATTAATTACATAAATGATCTTATAATATCAAAGAAAATGAAGAAGTAATATAAATTATTGAAAAGAAATTTAGTTATAATGTTTTTTACCACCTAGTAACTTTCTTGTCAAATACCTTTAGATGGTATAATTAAAATTTAATTTTAAAATACCATGATTTATGAATTATTAATAAAATTAAATGTAAAATGGGTAGTATGTACACCATAAAAAAATAAATTATGTGCATAACATTAAAATATTCTTCAATGAAGGAAAATTGAGATGAAGTCCCTTACCATGACTCTGAAATTTCCATGAATGTCCTTTAACTCGTGTGTAATAAAATTATATCAATTATTTGATTTCTTAAGAAACTATTCTAGGTTTAATAACTTATAAATAAACAATTTTATTTATTTATTTTTAATGTAATATTTAAATACTTAATCAGTTAAGTCTAAGTGTGGTTTTTTAAGGATGTTTGGTTTATTCTTTCAAAACGGATTCGGTATATTGATTTTGGTCAAATAGGTCATTATTTCAACATCTCTAGAATAATAATAATGAAATAATTATAATATTTATTTATAAATTATAATTTTAAAACCAATCATGAAATATGTCTATGAAAAATGAACTACATTATAATCATGGATAAGGTATATCATACGCTTGCATGAATAACATTTCCATTTTTCAATGATAATTATAGAAAGAAGATAAGTGTCATTTTAACTTTATATAATTATAATAATATCATAAATACCATATTTTTATTTAAATATACATATATATATCATTCATGTTATGTAGTGATCAAAACATAATCACATCCCATTGTGGATGCAGTAGTCCACACATGCACAAGAATGATGTTATCATTTTTTAGTGAGTGGAAAGGTAATAAATAAAATGATATATTATATTTTAATAATGATAAATATTTCATTAATATCATAATTATTTCATATATATGAAATATATTCAATAATATTATCTTAATTACCTTCCATGTATAGTGTTAGTGAAAAATGAATCACATTGCTTCATGGAGTGGTGGTCCATCATACGCATAAGCGACATTATCATTCCACCACATAATGTAAATTAAGATGGTATATCTGATATAATAATTATAGATGTATAATTATATTAAAAATATCATATACATATTTACTTAAAATCCATCATTATAACCAGCCGAGAGAGGTGGTGATGGAAAATGAATTACATCAATTCACAAGATGATAGCTCATCGTACACACGATCGAGGGTTTTATTTTTCATTTGATTGAAGAGGTGATAGATATAGGTAATACCATAAATATAAAAATTATAATTATTTTTTATATAATATTTTTATTATATTTTAATTATTAAGGCATGAAATTAGTTGGTAAGATGAGGAGTAAAAATAAATATCTTAGTGAAGACAATTACCTTCTCTTGGAACAACCTATTTTGCATCTCTTATTAAGGACCCTATGATGGGTATTTTGAAAATAAAATATTATCTATAACATGGGTGTTGAGGAGTTATTTTTGAAGTTTTTATTTTCCCAAATGAATTAGGTGGTGTGAATAAGTGAGTGGTGGAGGTGGCATTTTAAATGTAGTAGGGGTGGTATTTTTTTAAATACCCAAAACTATTCAATAATGGGAAGTAACTTTCATTCAAAGTGCCTAAAAATGATAATTAAAATATTTTAGAGAGTATATGGTTGATCCAAAACACCATGACAAAACACATTTTATTAAACATTTTATTCTTTATCCTTTAAGTTCACTTAATTTTACCATTTTATTTTTCACCATGATACCTATTTTTTTATTTATTTACCTATGTGATTTATCCATTAAGAATAAAAATAATATAATTATTATTAGATAATTTAGACCCATGGGTTTTAAATATTAAATCCAATTTGAAAAATAAAAAACATTTTTTGATTGGATAATTAATTTCAACAAGAGCGCATGAAACTCGCCAAACCTCGTTTTACCATTTTCCATAGTAACAAAGGTTTTACTCTTTAGGGATAAATATAGTTTTTATAAAAGTACCGTTAGTAAATTAATATGCTATGGTTGATATTTTTAAACATAAAACAACAAATTGGAAAAGTATGGGATTTTTTGGAATTTTAAAAAAAATAATAAAATAATATTTATTATAAAATAACATTAATGTGAATTTATGAACTATTAAATTAATTTGACTTTAAAAACATCAGAAAAAAGTTTAAATTCCAATTTATTATTTTTAAAAATTTATATAATGTTAAATTTATCTAAAAATTATTATATTATAATAATTTAATCAATTTATAATTCTTTTAGCATTTTTAGTCTCATTTATTTTATTTTTCTATTAATTAAATAATTATTATGTTGGAATTTCTTAAGCATTTAAAGTAATTATAAAAATACTAGAAATGAAAAATAAATTAACTTATTGATATTAATTTCATTATTCTAAATATTACCATCAACATTCATTCAATTTTTTTTGTTCTTATATCAATACATAATTGAAATTTAAAATCAAGAAGATGACATTTTGTCTTTTTCTGTACTTAAATTACTATATTGGTCAGTTTTATGGAAAGGTATCCAAAAAGTGCATAAAAATAGATTCTAACGTAATAAGGGCTGAAATATTTCCAAACCATGTAATATAAACATGTATTTTGGGTCACTTTAACCCTTATCTTTATAGTTTAACCCTTATCTTTATAGTTTTAACCTTAACCGTGAAAAAATATTTTTACTATTTTCACTTTTCATGATGATAAAACATTAATTTTATCTTGTTATATAATATAAATTATCATTATATCAAATTTAAAATCAATTTTAGAAAAATTAATTCACATAAGTGGTAAAATTTAATTTAAAATTAAACCCGCAAATGCGATGAAAAGGCGACTTTTCAAGAAACCTATTTTTCAAGCATAAGATGATTTTATATTAAATATATGAATAGTAAACATAATTATATGAATTTAAATACATATTTATAGATATATAATCTATAAATTCCATTTAAACCATTCCTTATTATGGGTTTGTTTTAAGTAATTAAAATGGACAAACATTATGCACATTAAAGTGGTTTTCAGAATAATGTTTATTCAATCCCAAAAATAAACTAACTCTAAAATACAGTATAAAGATTATTTAAATCTACTTAATTGTATTAAATTTAAATAATGAATGATTTTTTACTCAAAATCAAATATAAATCCTAATGGTTCTTCTAAATTACTCGATTTATTGAAAAGAAGTGACAGTATTACAAAAAAATCCATATTTTTTACTATTCACTGAGAGATCAATATTTACTGAAAAATAAAAAAATCACCCTAATTTTATTTTGATATGATTATTTTAAAAATTAATAAAATTTTATCAATACAATTATAAAATATCTATAATTTAATTTTAATTTTTTCTCTTAAAAAGAAACAAACATCATTTTTAAAGAAAACACATTTTTTATGAATAAAATTTCTTTATTAAAAATTGATTGATTATTTACTAAAACTTTATAAATAAATGAATATTTGGTAGTAAATTTATATATATATATATATATATATTATAAATTAGTAAATTTTATTCATACCTACCAATTTAATAGCTTATTTGTAACCGTCAGATATTTCTCGAGTCGTTTATGCTTGGTGTTGTGTGTCGTATACACTATTGAACATAATATTACTCTTTTAAAATCTTGGTATGTTAAATTGTACCCCTACCACAAATAAATTGTTTCCTCAAAATTTGATCTTTATATCTATAATTAATGTTTTTACATTTGATTTTTTTTTTTGAAAATCCACATCGTATAAAGGGTTAATAAAACATTCACTTCTAAAGAGAGAGAGGGAAGTACGTAGGCCATCTGGAACAATGCATAACTAGGTATCCATGTTGGAAAACATTAGTGGGAAGTGAAGATATAGACATGTAATAAAAACTTAATTCCAAACTAATGATAGTGAGTGACATATATCATTGATCATAAGAAAGTGAATGATCATGAGAAAGTCAACAACCACAAAAACCATAAACCAAATTGGTGTGAAAAAACCATCATTCCAAAAAAATGAACATAATAGGATAATTTTTTCATTGTAAATATACGTTTACTATATTTTATTAATTCCTTACAATATTTACTAAGAAAATAAGTAAATATACTTATCTAATAAGTTTAATTTCATCCTTTAAATAATTTCCACTTCAATCTCATATTTTTCTCTAAATAGTGAGTATTTAAGGTAAATTTTTCATGACTGAAGCACTAAGATATACTTTTAAATGATCGAATAACCATAAACGGATAAAAATATATTTCACATGTATTTAAACAAATACCAAAACCAAAATGTTTAGCATAAGTTAAGATAATTACCAAGTTGAATAAGCCTTCATATGATGAAATAATGCCTTAATTCCAAATATAAATAGTAATTCCCAAAGTTAAAACTAATTAATTATATAAATAAATAACCTTATATCACATATAACCTTAATAACCCCAAAATTAAAGAGTGTTTTAACTTTAATGTTTATCTCATTCATTTCATCATTCAAGCCCAAAAATATATCTATATTCTTCTGAAGTAACATTAACCACTTAGTCACTGAATCACTTTTTAATCACATGGTTATCTATATGATATAACTTGTTTTCCCTAAATTACCTCAATACACAAGATCATATAAACCCTAAAGGTTATGAATAATTAAAAACATGTGCCATAAAATGTAATGTGATACTTTAGATTAATCCAAATCTTTCACTATAGTAAAATCACCTCATAGCGGCAGTTTTTTTGGATATGGTGGTGGTTAAATTCGCCACCATATTCTTTTATGGTGGTTTCCCAAAACTGCCACTATATTGTCTATTGGTATAAAATATGTCACATTTTCTCCAATTTGGTGGCGGTTTCTGCTAACTATCATAGAGATCTCATTTTATGGCGGTGGGTCGTGGGTTTAGCGAAGGTTTTCAAGAAAACTTGTTTTTTTCGCAACGGTTTAAACCACCGTGAAAAAAAATCCTTTTGTTGAGGAAACCCACAGCTAAACTAGAACTAACCGCAGAAAAATGGTAATGGAAAATGAAAAATATATTACAACAGTCTTAGTCACCACAAAATAATTGTATTTAGCGTCAGTTTTAACTTTCATTGGTAGTAAGATATCAAATTATAGTGGCGGTTAAAATCTCCGCTAAAAACATAAATTTACTTATCAGCGGTTTAAACCGCCACAAAAGGTAAATTTATAAAAAAAAAGATCCAATTCTATATCCCCAGTATCAGTGCCCTGAAAAAAAAACATTCTAATTTCACATGCACATACATCCTACATCCAAAATAATACAAGGAAACAAACATTTACATAATAAAAAGACACTTTCAAATCGACACACTTATTCAATTTGGAAACACATAATAGAGATAAAGAATATGGTAGGGTGAAGAAATATGATATTATAGGATACCAAATTGTGGTCTAAATATTGCATTGTAAGAGTTATAAAAGAAGAATCTCATTCCATAGAGGGATTTACCATTCCATTTCAATCATAAATTCATAAGGTACATGTACTAATCAAGCCATAACTCATACCATTTCTTCCTATGGGATATTTACCAATTTGTTGGTATCCTGATTCAAGGTTTGATATATGATGAGTTCTTCCATATAGAGAATGTTTGGGAGGTCCAGGATAAAATTCTAACTCTTTTGTGTCCATTTCCAAGTTTGGTGAAAGGGCCCAATGCAACAAGCTATGAGTAAAGGACATCCCATTCAATAAGTAGTTGAACTACTTTCTGAATGAGCTAAATGAAAATCTATTAGGCTGGTAGAACACATTCCCTTGTGTATTAAAATGGTTAAGGATAAAATGTATATAAATATTCTATTAAAGAGGTAGTGGATGTTGTGGGGCTATAAAATATTGTCTAATTCTCCCATGTTCAGGATTACGGGGTTAATTCCAATGCTGATATATAGCTGGATTCTTCCTATGAGGGATGCACACATGGGGGTGTGATAAAGGACCATTATTAAGGTTGGGATGTTTGATATGGGGTAGCCCATCAATCTAGATGTTCCTATATTGGAGGATTTATACAATGTGCTATATTAGATGAGGCAAGGGCAGTCTCGGCTCCATGAATGAAGGCCCTTTCACTTCTTGTATTGTTATGTAGTGTCACGAATGGGGGGATATGATTTTTAAGATCACATCTCTCCACCCTGCACCAAATTCCATCCAACAATTTAGAACATCGCCTGAAGCTTCCTGCTCATATCGGACCTTATGGATGTTCTTGAAATGGCCAGGTCAAGAGAACAAATCATGTTCCACATATTCCCCCTCCCAACATGGATGGTGACTGATGATAGAGTAAAATTTTATATAGAATCTATAGGTGAATCCATTAGTAGAACGTTCTCTGGTTGAATATGTAATTCATATAATTCAAACACTATGTCTAGTGGGTGTCGCGAAATTGGGACAAGTAGTGGATCATGGTTCAGAATTTAGTAAGAAGAATCCACCCGTCTTCCATGGTGACAAGGAAACCTAGGAATATAAGGAATAGGTTGATCAGATTGAGAGGATCCTCAATTTCTTGAATACTCATAAGGACTTCAAGGTGGTTTTCTCTATGTATTTTATCGAAGGACTAGGTAAGAGATGGTGGGACTCCATCATGCAAGCTAAGTTTCATGAGGAAATTACCTGGACTTATTTCAAGAAAATTTTCAACCAATAGTTTTACCCTAAGAAATTAAGTTTGGAAATTATTAGTAGTTTCTAACCTTAGAGAAGGGGAATTGTACTATTATGGATTATTCCCCCCATTTTTCGGATTTAGTGCATCTAGAACCAGAGATAGTCACCAACAAGTAGCTAAAGGCTAAATAGATTGAGTTGGGATTGAGTCCAGATATTCAATAAATATTGACTATAATGTGTATTTTGACCTTCATAGAGGTAGTCTAAAAATAAGGTCTGAATTAGGTAGATATATCTAGAAAGACTTGTTTGGGTGGAGCTTCTATTGGAGGGGTTGTTACTCATGGTTTATTATTTGGCTAGAAAAGAATACGCAAGGTGGATCAGTTTAATTTAGGATTTGTTTTAGTATTGATCGTACCACGATTCACTGTTTCATTTTCACCCTTACACCGCTGTGCTAAACATATTTTGTATTAAAAATTATAAAAATATTATCAAATTGTGCTTCATGTTTGATTCAAAAATTTTGTGTTTATCACTGTTAAATAGGGCAATGATACTTGTTTTGAAAATTACAATGTAGGTGGAGGTGATTTGGAGGGCCCTTGATGAAGTGAAAGAAAAACTGGGCCAAAATTGCATGGATCCATGGACATCTGTCCACTGTTTTGAATAGTACACAACATCCGTGTATCCAAATGGGCTGAAATTTTGTGGGCCTGTCCAAAATTCAATAGGATACATTTCATATGAAGGAACCCAATCCGGATTCGTCTTGTATGGGGTCCATACGAACTGATCTGTTCAAGCCACCGAATTTGGACCAAGTCAAATGCGGTGTTCTGTATTTTATCCATATCTTGAGTTGTAGTTATCCAAACGGTGCCAAACCTTCGGTGGAGATATTCAAGAGGTAGGGCTACAACCTTTATATTTTCTCCAAAGCGAGGTAAGACTGTATGAAGGCCGAAACGCGTCGTGCAAGTGGATTGATGAAATCTATGTGCCCAAAACCACCTCCCACATTTCCTATAAAAGGGCACCTTGGGCTCCTCATTTGGAAGTTCGGCCAAGAGGCAAGGTGCTGCCATTTTGGAGTCCCCAAGGAGTATTCTCAACATCCCTAGAGGTTCTGGAGGCTATGGGAAGTTCTACCCCAACATATTTCTCTTCTTCCTCTCCCATGGGTTTCTAAACCCCTTGTGATCACCCGGGGAGGAATGTGATGTACATCCCGAGCTTCATGTTTGTGATATTTGAATGATCTTTTAAATTCCAGATTTTTGTGTTGTTTTTCATCATCCTCTATTCTTATTTTATTGAGTTATGTACTGGTATGTCATGCTCAACTCAAATGATCATGTTTGGGGGTACCCATTCATGTGATGTTTCACACACCATTCACCACTTTCTTTCCCCCTTTCAATTGAGGTGTTTGTGTGGTTTATATTGGTAAATTGAACTCACACAAGTACTTTCAAGGCCGTGTACATTTATGTCATGGTATCACAAAGAAATAACATACAAATCTGGACAGTGCATCGAGTTTTTCGTGTGTTGCCTTGGTGAGTTTTGGTTATGAAGTCAAACACAATTCATTCAATCATCGGCGGTGTCCGATGAATCATTGTGTGTTTTTGACTGAACCCTAGGAGGTATCCTAGTATAAACTTAGTAACATTCTAGTTCTAGGTGTTACAAACCAAGGATTAATAGATCCTAACCTTATATCATGAATCGATGAAGGAAAAACATCATACGAGTACCCCGGGTTGATCACGCTTAATTAATTTTGTTAATCTCTACTTTGTTTTATAGCTTCTATTTTCTATTGTCATCTTTAATCATCAAACCCAAGTATTATAAAACTCCAATTCCTTTTTTTTAATTTCATAATCAGAACCTCATTTCATAATTAATGATCTAAGGCTCCGTCGAGAGACGACCTAGGGTTGCTGCTATACTGCAGAAATTCTAGTCAAAATTAAACAACTAATTTGACGCGTTCGACAACGCGGTCAAATTTTGGCGCCGTTTCCGGGGAGCCAAGATCATTTTTTTTTCTTTATTTATTTTTATTGGGTCATTTTACTTCTTGATTAGTACTCCTCTAAATACCCCACCCCCGTTTGATTGTTTTTGTTTTGGGTTTTGTCTTTATTTTTTGTTGTTTTTGGTGTGTTCTTTCTCTCTCTCTCTCTCTTCTTATCCATCTCACTCTCTAATTCTATAGTATAAAATTCTTTTCTTATTTCACCCTTCTTAAGTTTTTTTTTAATCCATCTCAAATAAAAAAAACACAACAAAAAAAATCAATCAATCAAACTAGACATCATTGTTGCATGACAAGATCTGGTAAAGAAACACTACTTGAATTTGATCATAAAATTGAAAAGTCACTTCACACACAAATCAAGGCATCTAGAGAAGGTCAATCAAGTAACATTGTGGAACCCCTTTTGGAACCTAAAGTGGTCCTAAACCAATCCAAAATTGAACCAAATCAAACCCCGGAGATCATGGCTGCAAATAATAGAACATTAAAAGAACTGACCACCCCGGATGTGGAGTACCAACCTGCGTACATCCAATATCCTAAGGAAGAGGCCAATTTTGAGCTAAGATCAGGCCTCATCCATCTCCTTCCAAAATTCCATGGTCTTCCCGGAGAGGACCCTCACAAACATCTAAAAGAGTTTCACATCGTGTGCTCCACCATGAAACCCCAAAATGTGTCTGAGGACCTCATTAAGTTTAGGGCCTTCCCTTTCTCCCTTGATGGTGTAGCCAAAGATTGGCTATACTATTTGCCTTCCACAATTGGGGGCTGGAATGACCTAAAAAGACTTTTTCTAGAGAAGTTCTTCCCTGCCTCCCGAACTGCATCAATTAGAAAAGAAATCAGTGGAATTAGGCAATCACAAGGAGAGACCCTTCATGAATACTGGGAGAGATTTAAGAAACTTTGCTCAAGATGCCCCCACCACCAGATTAGTGAACAACTATTAATCCAATACTTCTATGAGGGACTTATCCCCATGGATCATGGAATGATTGATGCTGCAGCTGGTGGTGCCCTAGTTGACAAAACTCCTTCTGCCGCTCGTGACTTAATAGCCAACATGGCTCAAAATGCACAACAATTTGGTACACGAGCTATTGCACCAACCCGAGGAGTTCATGAGGTAAGTCATTCAGCCCTAGAACAAAAGGTAGATACTAAACTTGATGAGATGCATACCCTTCTAAGGCAATTAGCTCAAGCACAAGGTAACTCACACTCTACTTCTATTCCATTGCATTGTGGTATTTGTTCTGATAACACTCATTTTTCTGACCAGTGCCCACAACTTCAAGATTCATCTGAGTCCTGTGCAGCTGTGTTCTCAGGGCGTCCATTCCAACAAGCGCCTCCCTTCAAGCAAGAACCATTCAGTCCAAATCCAAACCCCGGGTGGCAAGCACAACCACAATACCGACAAGGAGGAAACTCAAGCTACCCGAAGCAGAATTGGTATCAACAAGGCCAAGGTATGAAACCTTCTTATCCTTCAACTTCGCAAAACAATCATCCTCCTCCTCCTCCCAAATCTAAACCAAGCCTCGAGGACATGGTGAAACAAATGGAAACCCAGAACCTTCAGTTCCAACAGACCACACAATCGGCAATTCAAGACCTACGAACTCAAGTGGGACAATTGGCGAACACCATCGGTGAGCTTAAGATGCAAGGTTCTGGACAACTACCATCCCAAACCATTGCCAATCCGAAGGATAAAGGTAATGTATGTGCAATTACACTTCGTAGTGGTAAAGAAGCTTCTCCTTCTACTGATCCTATGAAACAGGTATGTCCCCCTCTTGAAAACACTCCTTCCCAACCCTCAAAAATTTCATTTAATGAAAAACAAAACAAAAAGGGCAATCAAATTATCATTGATGATTCAAATGAACAATCAATTCCTCTTCCTTTCCCTCAAAGACTCTCTAAATCTAAGAAAAACTTTGATAATGAGATTGACAATGAAATAATGGATACATTTAAAAAAGTTCAAGTTAATATTCCATTGTTGGATGCAGTCAAGCAAATTCCCCGTTATGCCAAATTTCTTAAAGAGCTTTGCACCCATAGAAGGAGGTTGAAGGGGAATGAGAGAGTCAACCTGGGGAGGAATGTATCAGCCTTGATTCAACCAGTAATGCCAACCAAATGCAAGGATCCCAGCACATTCACCATACCTTGTACCATAGGGGAGACCTTCTTTTCTGATGCTATGCTAGATTTAGGTGCTTCCATTAATGTAATGCCTCACTCCGTATATACTTCTCTACAGGTTGGAGAGCTTCAACCAACAGAAATTATCGTGCAACTTGCCAACTGGAGTACAACACATCCAAAAGGTGTGATTGAGGATGTCCTTATTAGAGTAAAGAATCTCATCTTCCCCGCTGATTTCTACATTCTTGAGATGGAAGATACCCGAACCCAAGGACATTCCCCTCTCATACTTGGGAGGCCATTCCTAAAAACAGCAAAGACGATCATCAATGTTCACAATGGTACATTGTCCATGGAATTTGGAGGAGAAAAGGTAAGTTTTAACATCCTTGAGGCTATGAAACACCCCGTTGAAGAGCACTCCACTCTTCCTGTCTATTCGATGGAAGTGCTCTCAAACGATGCACACACACACAATTCCCTCCTCAACCCAAACTCTGATTCTTTTTTGTTTTCTTCACCCTTGGATGATTTGAGTTTTGGTTCTTCATTTGAATGTTGTGTGGGTTCAGAAAAATGTAAATTTTGTGCTTTAATTGATGAGTGTGTTTATTCTGAGGTACCCATGACTATCGATGATTCTGCAAATATCATTTCAATAGATTCTCTTTCCTTTGAGAATAAACATGAGCAGATAGATAGTTTCATGGACCTCACTCCCCATAAATCCCCTCCCTCAATCCAGAAACAACCGGTGTTTGAACTTAAACAACTTCCTTCTAATTTAAAATATGCATATCTTGAGGGTATTGACCAATTGCCCGTCATTATTGCTAATAACCTCTCTCCACAACAGGAATTGAAACTTCTCAAACTTTTGAGAGAGTGTAAAAAGGCAATAGGATGGACATTGTCTGATATTCCCAGGATTAGCCCATCTATTTGTATGAACCATATACTTTTGGATGATGAGGTTAAACCCGTAATACAATCTCAATGCCGATTGAATCCCACTCTCCTTGAAGTGGTAAAATTGGAAGTCAGTAAATTACTTGCTGCAGGGATCATTTATCCTATATCTGATAGTAAATGGGTTAGTCCAGTGCAAATTGTGCCTAAAAAAATAGGAGTAACAGTTGTGTCAAATGAAAGGAATGAATTGGTTCCAACACGTGTGCAAAACAGTTGGCGAGTCTGTATTGACTACCGTCGACTGAATCAAGCCACACGGAAGGACCACTTTCCTTTACCTTTCATTGACCAAATGTTAGAACGATTGGCTGGTAAGTCTCATTATTGTTTCCTTGATGGCTATTCGGGTTATTTCCAAATCCATATAGCCCCTGAGGATCAAGAAAAGACAACATTTACCTGTCCATTTGGCACATTTGCATAAAGAAGGATGCCATTCGGTCTATGTAATGCTCCTGGTACTTTTCAGCGATGTATGTTGAGTATTTTTTCTGAGTACCTTGAGAGTTGTATGGAAGTATTTATGGATGATTTCACGGTTTATGGTTCTTCTTTTGATGATTGTTTGGAAAACCTAGGTCATGTCCTCCACCGCTGCATTGAAAAAGATCTTGTTTTAAATTATGAAAAATGCCATTTTATGGTTGAGCGGGGGATAGTTCTTGGGCATATCATTTCAAATAAGGGAATTCAGGTTGATAAATCTAAAATTGAATTGATTTCATCCCTTCCATATCCAAAATGTGTTCGTGAGGTGCGGTCTTTCTTGGGTCATGCTGGTTTTTACCGACGATTCATTAAAGACTTTAGTAAGATCGCACTTCCCTTATCTCGGTTGTTACAAAAGGATTCTGAATTTATTTTTGATAAAAAATTGTGAGGATGCATTCAATTCACTAAAAAAGAGTCTCACATCACCTCCCATAATCCAACCACCTAGGTGGGATCTCCCCTTCGAGCTTATGTGTGATGCCTCTAACTTTGCAGTTGGGGCAGTTTTATCACAAAGGGTTGAAAAGGCTCCTCATGTCATTGCGTATGCCTCGCGTACCCTTGACCCTGCCCAGGTAAACTACACAACCACAGAAAAAGAACTCCTTTCTATTGTGTTTGCCTTGGAAAAATTCCGTTCATATCTTCTTGGGTCAAAAGTGATTGTGTTTTCTGACCATGCTGCCCTTCGTTTCCTCCTAAAGAAACCTGAAGCCAAGCCCCGCCTCATTCGGTGGATGCTCCTCCTCCAAGAGTTTGACCTTGAAATTAGAGATAAGAGAGGGGTGGAGAATGTTGTAGCTGACCACATTAGTAGGATTTCCCCACCATTGGACCATCATGTTGACTCACCCCTACCCATTGGAGAATTCTTCCCTCATGAGAACCTTTGTGATGTTGTGGACCTTACCCCCTGGTATGCGGACATTGTGAATTTTCTCGCAACATCTAGGTTCCCCCCTGATTTTAGCACTTCACAATACCATAGACTTAAGCATGACTCTCGATGGTACATTTGGGATGACCCATACTTGTGGAGAATTTGTAGTGACCAGGTTGTTCGTAGGTGTGTCCCTGACCATGAGTTCACCTCTGTTTTGACCTTCTGCCACACCTTGGCATGTGGGGGCCACTTTGGCTCTCAACGTACAGCTCGAAAGGTCCTTGACTCAGGATTATATTGGCCAACATTGTATAGAGATGCCCATAGGTTTTGTAAATCATGTACTCGATGTCAATTCACAGGGAATATCTCCAAGAGGAATGAAATGCCCCAACAGCCCATGTTATTTTGTGAGATCTTCGATACATGGGGAATTGACTTCATGGGGCCTTTTCCAAATTCATTTGGCTTTGTGTACATCTTATTGGCGGTTGAATATGTATCTAAATGGGTGGAAGCAAAGGCCACCAGGACCGATGACTCTCGAGTGGTTGTTGATTTTGTGAGGTCCCAGATTTTCAGTAGGTTTGGTCTACCAAGATTCATCATTAGTGATCAGGGTTCACATTTTTGCAATCGTAACATGAAAAACTTGCTTCGTAAGTATGGGGTTGTTCATAAAGTCTCTACTTCATATCATCCCCAAACTAACGGACAAGCAGAAATTTCAAATCGGGATGTTAAGCGAATCTTGAAGAAAACGGTACAACCCAATAGGAAAGATTGGAGTTTGCACTTGGATGATGCACTTTGGGCGTACCGTACTGCTTTTAAAACACCGATCGGAATGTCACCATAGAGGATTGTGTTTGGAAAATCTTGTCACCTCCCGGTGGAGGTCGAACACCGTGCATATTGGGCTGTTAAACAATGTAATATGAACCTTTCAGATGCAGGTGAGGAAAGAAAGTTGCAGATTCAGGAGTTGGAAGAAATTCGACGTGATGCATATGAAAACTCCTGAATCTATAAAGAGAAGACAAAGGCTATTCATGATAGCATGATTCACCAGTGGAAGTTCCATATTGGTGAGAAGGTCTTCATGTACAATTCCAGGCTTAAGCTCCACCCAGGTAAGCTTCGTTCCCGATGGCTCGGTCCTTATACTATTACTAATGTTTACCGTTTTGGTGCAATACAGGTTTTGCATGAGCAGAGTGGAAGAAGTCTTACCGTCAATGGGCAGCGACTTAAACACTTCTATGAGGATTTTCCAAAGAATCCGGTGGAGGAAATCCACCTTCTCGATGCATCATACCAATAAAACACACCAGGTTTTATCCTTCCTTCTCACATTTTCAATTATTTCAGTGAGGACACTGCACATTCTAGGTGTGGGGGGTGGATACATTCCTGGGTTAGTTAGGATTTTTTCATCTTTTTCTCATTTTGTTTTCTCTTTCTGGCCTTCTTTATGGTATTTTTATTTTTCCCCATCAACAATTTCGAAATTCCATGATGTGGCGACCATAAAGTGGGGAAAGTAAAAATACCATAACGAAGGCTAGAAAGATAAAGTGTATGAGTTTACCATCAAGGAGTGATTTTTAGTGAATTGGTTTTCTGTCAATGATATAAATGGTTGTATCTATGTGAAACCTTTGAGATGATTGATGCCCATTGTGTGAGTAGTTTTTAGGAAAACTGTGTCACTAATATCTCCAAAAACAATTTTGCACCAAACCACAAAGTGTGATTATTTCTTACTTAATATAAGGAAAATATATGTTGGGTTAATATTTTTTTAGCTTTAAATGATATTTTCATACGTTCGTTCCTTATCCGATCTGTTTCATTACTGTACCAGAATGACCTATGCGTGTGTACCTAATGTCCGACTGTTGTACGCCCTCAAAAAAAAAAATTTGTGTCTTAGGCAAGTCAAAAACCACTCCTCCTCAACCTTTGATCTTGTTATAACTATTGCAATTAGTGTCGTGAGGAGATCAAACAAGGGTTGAGAGATGAGTGTGAGATTTGTTCCAATTGCAACTTCAAAAAAAATAATAAATGAGGGGAGTGATGAAATGTGCAACATATGGGGATATCTAGGTCAGGAGCTTATGGTTTGACTTCTGGGAATGCTTAAATGAGTGGGTCTTGAAATATGATTGCAAAGGATGTAGGACAGGTTCGGTGACAAAATCATTTAAGCTGAAAAATGTTAAAATAACATATATTTATTAGATATTAAGTGGAAAGAATAGCATGGAATGGTTTTCACACACACACATGGAGATTTAGTGTCATGGTTTACTTCTGAATTCCTTTCTCAATTGGGTATCATGAATCTTTTTGAATTTCACTATGATATGATTTATGAGACATCTTTTTCTATTTTCACTAGGAAGAACTCCTTGGTGTGGTTCATGCATTGATCACTTTACTTTAAATAAAATTTCCTCAAATGATAAATCTTTAGGATGTTGGAAATATAAATATATATATGAATCATTGTATTTGGATATGTGACTTTGCCCAGGAGTGCAAATGTTTAGGTGTGGGGGTGTGATCGTACCACGATTCACTGTTTCATTTTCACCCTTACACCGCTGTGCTAAACATATTTTGTATTAAAAATTATAAAAATATTATCAAATTGTGCTTCATGTTTGATTCAATAATTTTGTGTTTATCACTGTTAAATAGGGCAATGATACTTGTTTTGAAAATTACAATGTAGGTGGAGGTGATTTGGAGGGCCCTTGATGAAGTGAAAGAAAAACTGGGCCAAAATTGCATGGATCCATGGACATCTGTCCACTGGTTTGAATAGTACACAAAATCCGTGCATCCAAATGGGCTGCAATTTTGTGGGCCTGTCCAAAATTGAATATGCTACATTTCATATGAAGGAACCCAATCCGGATTCGGCTTGTATGGGGTCCATCCTAACTGATCTGTCCAAGCCACCGAATTTGGACCAAGTCAAATGCGGTGTTCTGTATTGTATCCATATCGTGAGCTGTAGTTATCCAAACGGTGCCAAACTTTCGGTGGAGATATTAAAGATGTAGGGCTACAACTTTTATATTTTCTCCAAAGCGAGATAAGACTGTCTGAAGGCCGAAACGCGTCGTTCAAGTGGATTGATGAAATCTGTGTGCCCAAAACCACCTCCCACATTTCCTATAAAAGGGCACCTTGGGCTCCTCATTTGGAAGTTCGGCCAAGAGGCAAGGTGCAGCCATTTTGGAGTCCCCAAGGAGTATTCTCAACATCCCTAGAGGTTCTGGAGGCTATGGGAAGTTCTACCCCAACATATTTCTCTTCTTCCTCTCCCATGGGTTTCTAAACCCCTTGGGATCACCCGGGGAGGAATGTGATGTACATCCCGAGCTTCATGTTTGTAATATTTGAATGATCTTTTAAATTCCAGATTGTTGTGTTGTTTTTCATCATCCTCTATTCTTATTTTATTGAGTTATGTACTGGTATGTCATGCTCAACTCAAATGATCATGTTTTGGGGTACCCATTCATGTGATGTTTCACACACCATTCACCACTTTCTTTCCCCCTTTCAATTGAGGTGTTTGTGTGGTTTATATTGGTAAATTGAACTCACACAAGTACTGTCAAGGCCGTGTACATTTATGTAATGGTATCACAAAGAAATAACATACAAATCTGGACAGTGCATCGAGTTTTTCGTGTATTGCCTTGGTGAGTTTTGGTTATGAAGTCAAACACAATTCATTCAATCATCGGCGGTGTCCGATGAATCATTGTGTGTTTTTGACTGAACCCTAGGAGGTATCCTAGTATAAACTCAGTAAAATTCTAGTTCTAGGTGTTACAAACCAAGGATTAAAAGATCATAACCTTATATCATGAAGCGATTAAGGAAAAACATCATACGAGTACCCCGGGTTGATCACGCTTAATTAATTTTGTTAATCTCTACTTTGTTTTATAGCTTCTATTTTCTATTGTCATCTTTAATCATCAAACCCAAGTATTATAAAACTCAAATTCCTTTTTTTAATTTCATAATCAGAACCACATTTCATAATTAATGATCTAAGGCTCCGTCGAGAGACGACCTAGGGTTGCTGCTATACTGCAGAAATTCTAGTCAAAATTAAACAACTAATTTGACGCGTTCGACAACGCGGTCAAGTGTCTTCATTAGGGTAGCACAAATATTTATTATAATAGTGTAGAAGGTGTGTTCATACAAATCCTAATTGTGAGGAGGATCCTAATACTTTTCATCATTGTGGACAGTTTGGTCACCTAAAGTGTTTTTTTGAATGGATATCCCAGGGCGGTAAGGAAGGATCCACTTTCACCAAGGGTTCAAAGGTTCATAACGATGATTCCAAGGGTAATGAGTCTAATCCTTATGCCAATGGGGATTTTTATTTAGATAATACTAGATGGATTTACATGGAAGATTATGTGATATATGAATCTGAAGGAGGTCTAAATACTGTTTTAGGTAAACTGTTTATTTAATCTTTTATGGTTCTAGATTTGTTTGATACATGTGATAATCATTACTTTATATTTTCCAAGTTAGTTAACATGTTGGAATTAATTTTGAACTTATGTACTTCTTATTTTATCTTTCCACACCTTTGTAAAATAGGTCTGAACTTAGTTTCAATTGTCCCACTTTTTAGGTGAAAATAGATGACTTCAAGGTGGTGTGTGAATTTTTAGTTCTTGGTTTTGACATCTTCAAAATGATACTTGGAATGGATTAAATGATCAACATTAAGGCCCACATTGACTTTTATCTTAATTTGGTATAGTTTTTATCTTCCAATGGGGTCACTCGTGATTTTTACTGTGAGTGGGATGCTATATCATGAAGGGCGGGACATGTTGTTCCTTATAATTGGGTAATATCATGCTATTTGTCAATGATTTTTATTGATGTCAATGAACCTTGTTTATGATATTAACTTCCTGTTATGGTGCGTGCATACCCCAAAGTCTTTTAGGATGATTTTTCGGGTTTACCACCATAGAGAGAAGTCAAATTTACTATTGATATTCTCCCTAGTATGATGTCCATTTCTATTCCATCTTATAAAATGATACCTAATGTGTTGGTGAAACATAAAGTTCAGCTTGTAGACTTTAAGGTGAAATGATTTTTCATCCTAGCATGTCACTGTGGGATTTTCCTATGTTCTTTCTAAGAAGGAAGATGAAAGTATTATACTTTTTTGTGGATTATTAAAAGGGAATGTGGTTTTTGGTGCATTAATAATAAAATTACTAACACAATCCTTGAATGAATTGTCTATGGAGTGGACTCTTATGAGTTTGTTTGCTAAGATGATATTAGGAGTGGAAGAATTTGGTGGAATGGTGTTCTTCAATTTGATGAATTATGACTCATCCTTTTATGAGTGGGTTTAGCAATAATAGGTGAAAAACACTAAGTTAAAAAGCTTTAGTAAAATCCTTTATGGTGGGGATACCTTGGGTGAGTGGTGTTGGTATCCTAGAGTAGCTTTGTGCTTCTATAATATGTTAGTTGTTCCATTTTATTTTAGGTAAGAGTTGATAGAAAATTGACAATGATATTGTTGGTCCATACACCCTGGAGCTACCTAGATGTGTCACAACATGAGATATAAGAATTGGTGGGCGTGGATGAGGTGGATAATTATAGATTTTGTCTCACGATGTCTTAGTTTTTAGAAAATTAAGGCAGAACACTAGAGACCCACTAGTTTGTTTCAAAATTTACCCATTCCAATATGAAAGTGGGATGATATTTCTATGAACTTCATTACTATTTTCCACCGAATCCTTGTGGGGACAATGCAATTTGGGTGATCATTGACCAACATAAAAAATCGATTCTTCTATTACCTATCGAAAAAACAATACATGTGTGGCACCTCAGAGACTTGTATGTTTGAGAGATTGTGAGACTTCATGGGTTTCCCTTTATGATTTTTTTAATAGGGACCCAAGGTTCACATCCAAGTTCTATATAGGATTGTAGGAGGTGATGGGTTCCTAGATAAAATTGAGTATGGATTATCATCCATATATGGATGGATCGGTAGAGAGAGTTATCTACGTTCTTGAGGATATGATTCATAAATATAAATATTCATTAATACAACATTAGGATCATAAATTACTAGTGTCTTTGGAATACTCGGTTCATAATACATAAAAGGAAACATGATAAATAAAAAAAATGTTTGGTCATGAAAATGTTAAGTGACAACTCTATATCACACATGATGCATATACAAACCGAATGTTACAATATTTGTCCAACCTATCAGTAATACCACTAATCACTATCTGATGATGAACACATCTCATCAACCTCTCCACCTCTATCTCTACTTCCTACTACCACCTGTAAGAACATTATATTGAAAATTAAATATTTTTGTATATTTATATTTAATCATAAAACCAAAAAATGTTTGAAAACTAAATGATTTTGAATTTTTTATTTACTTGCTTGCCACCAGTTGATGTAATACCACCATGGGCAGATCCGGTCATCTTTTGATATAAATAAATCACCAATTTCTGCAAAGAGAATATCTGAGTCCCTTGCTCTTGAACTGTGTTTCGTATAAAAACAATACCCCTCTGAGTATCTCGGGGTATGGACGGACTTCAACAAGAAGTAGATGAAACTAAAATCCCTAGTGTCCTTCTAAAGACCTCAGATGATATAGGTCCCAAACTCATCATGCGCACTAGACTAGGATGCTCCTTTCCAAGAACTTTAGCAATTGGGTCATCCAGGGAGACTGAGTAGGACTACGCAGGATTGGCATCACATAGTTCTTTAACTTTTACCTATAAATGAAATATTCGTCATATTAGAAGAAATATATATTAACATAGTGACCACTTATAATAAGTTATTATAATGAAAAATGAGTTCATACCCCAACTTCTTTGGTAGGCTCATTAACAAATATTCAATAAGATTTTTTTGTGAAAATTCAACCACACTTCTGTTCAGGATTATGGGTGTCCTAAACTCTATGACTGCATTAAAAAAATATAAATCTACAATTTAATATATTAAACAGATAATATAGTCTTAAAGATATTTAAACTAATGAAAATAATAGCAGAGCTGATCGACTTCTAGAAAAACTCTTTCACCCTGCAGTGTGATGGATGACCTGCTTAGCATATCTTGATGCATTATTCCTTGAAGGATCCTGAAATAAATAAAATTTAATTTAATATTAATGTATTCAATGTCATTTCCTCTTTATATACATGTATAAATGTAAAATGATAATAATATAATAATATATATTTAAATACCATTTGTTTCTCATCACGATGTCTATCAACAAAAACTTTCCATTGCTCTTTGGGTACCCCATCAGGTATCTTTTCATAGATCTATTGAGAAGTCAATGAAGTTTTGTCGACATCGCTCCACAATCTCCATTTAAATTCTTTCCATTTCTTGCCCAGATTTTTTCAATGTCCACTTTAGTGCTAGCACAACAGCAACCGTAAAGTGGAAAAACATATGTAAACAGAAATTTATTTTGAAAATATTATACTTTAATAACATAATGAAATTCAATTATACCATAATGTATTAAAATTACCTTTATTTGGGTATCAAAAACTTTATTTTTCCAAGTTGAAGGCGTATGCCTCCGATCATCATACGAAATAGGAAGGGAAACTGGTTCCACGACTAGCTGGCCAGGAATCTAACCAAGTAATCATGCGGTGTTATCCGTAGGGACCCCATATGAATCAAATAGGATAATCATCTTCTCCCCAATCAGATTCCATACATCTACACTTTTTATATTTTTCTCTATAGTATCATTATTTCCATCTTTAATGAATAAACAGTTTGCATAAGAAAAGTGCAATAAATTTATTCATATTAAAATTTGTACCAATGATAGTCACCCTCCAGTATCCCCTAGAAGAACTAGAAGTTGTGCACTACCCCCTCACTATTGAGGCTTCTGAAGGGGTAGGCGACTACTAAGATGATGAAGGGATTCTCACAGAGGGTGTAAGAGATGGTGTAGGGGTGATGTAGGGAGCAAGTGGATGGTGGCTTAGATTTCGTAGGGAGGGAGACAGTTGAATCATCATCTGTCAGTGTGGTCGATAAAATAGTATGACGCTTCCACCTTGGAATTCATGTCCATTAATCAAATAAAATTAAGTTTAGCAAATATATTTCAAAAAATTATATAGAAAAAAAAATTAAAAATGATAGCAGACAAACAGTAATAACAAAAAAAATATACATAATAATGAGAATTAATGACTTTACAAATGACATAATTGATTACTAAATGAATTCATACCTGTACATACAATCACTTTCCCCTTTAATCATGTCATTTTCCTTCTCCATTACTTCATCCACTTCATCCATCCTTGCTAGAGGAATATTTTTAATATCATGATGGAAAAATAAATATACTTCTTGTTGTTGATGAGATTAAATGTCAGAGGTCAAATATTCCACTTCATCACCCATATCATACAAATATATTTGTTTTTCATGAGAACATACACTCCACCCTTCATCCATAACATCATTCACATAATATACCATTTTTTCTTACAATGATAAGATAATAGATCATGCATTTTATGATCACTAACATCCATCAAGTGAGAGAACTTCACAGAAGAAAATTTAAAGGAATCTCTTTTAAGACCACTAATAATATAGACCCAATTACATTTGAATAAAACAACTAAAAAATGCCTGTGGTAGTTTAATTCAATAATATTAGTCAACTTTATATAGTTTTCCACTTCATCAAAGGTAAATATACAACTATTATGTGTTTTCAAACCCTTTTCTCAATCGACTGTATGAAATCTAAATCCATTCACATTGTAAGCGTTGAACTTTCTAACTTGTTTTAGAGGACCTCGAGCAAGAAACATCAAATCTTTGGACAACTCTGCTCGAGTATTAGTATTCATGATCTAAAAAAAATAAAACATTATTATATTTACAAAATATATGTGTCAACCAAATATTCATATTTATTGAAATATTTAAGAACTTGCACATCATGCATCCCATTCTACAAGCTCTTTATTAACATCTTTATTTATATATTTCTCATTTAATGTTTTCCTCTCATTCATATCATTTTTTTATATTAAACTCTTTAATAAATGGATTTTTAATTTCACTATTCAGTAGCACATATCTATGTGCCTATAATAATTCCATTTCAGTCAGTGTAACATTTGAGGTCCTCCCAAATGATCATCCAATGGCAGGAAATATTTTTGATTTCCCATGTATTTGAGATTTAGTCGATGTTTCTTCAACACATCCAACTAGATTAAATCTTGTCTCAATATCATCCAAATATATAAAAAAAATGTAAGACACTCTTATACCAAATAACCTTCAAAAATAGAGCCTTTAGGTTGAAGTTTATTTCACATGTATGACTTCAAATGCCCAGGATATATGTGAAATAAAATAAACAAAAATAATTATGCATTTAATTAAGTTTCAATAATTGTTTACATAACTGAAAAACATATAAATATAGTACCTAGAAATTAGATACATCCATCGATAATGTACGGGGCCTCCTAATTTAGCTTCTTCAACCAAATGCACAGTTAAATGCATCATGATAGTAAAAAATTACAGAGGAAAGATCATATCCATTTCACAAAGTGTCAATAGAAACACATCCTGATGTTTGTCAAAATAAAATATATGTAGAAATTTCTCACATATTTTTCTGAAAAATGTGCAGAATCAGAGTACAACAGCAATAACTTTTTCAGGTAATAATTTACAAAATGCCAATGGTAGTAACTGATTTAAAAAAATGTGTCAATCATGAATTTTCTATCGATGTAACCTACAATGATTTAAGTCAACACACATTGATATGTTACTTGAATAGACATCATATACCATCACATGATTTAAAATTAAAATGAATGTATCTATATCCCTATTTTTCATTGTAAAAATTGACAGAGCATACTTTTCATTCTCATCAGGCCAGAGATAACATTTTATGTACATTACTTGTATGTCTTTCCAAGCATTGAGATGATCCTTTGAATTTCCATGATCATTAAGTAATGTGAAGATCAAATTATCACAAAAATTCTTCTCAATATGCATAAAATCATGATTATACCGCAACAAATTAAATTCCCAATATAGGAGTTTGAAGAATATACTTTGTTTCTTTCATTGATGCGTTCTGATTTCACTTGACGATGCACTTCGAACTTGTTTCCCACTATCATTCAAATGATGCACCTTCAAAAATTATGTTTCAACATTTCCAATTTGTGCCAATATTTTAGAACTAGTTAACAACTTTGGAGGTCATCTATGATCAATGAAACCATTGAATTTTGATATATTAATCTGAAATCTATGAGATGCATCAAGAAATATTTGATGGCACAAGAAGTGCCATTTTCTACTATGAGGTAGCCATTTGAGCTCAAAATCAAAGTTACAAACAGGAAAATCCAAAACCATGTAATTGTTCCAACCAGATAAATTCCCAAGTCCAGGGAAGTCACTAATGGTCCACATTAGAGCAGCATGCATTTTGAACATTATTTTAGAAAAAGCATCATATGTCTCAACACTGTTTCTCCATAACTCCTGTAATTCCTCAATTAAAGGTTGTAAGTATACATCAATATCATTTCCAAGCATTGTTTTTAGGAATAATTATCATAATGATAAAAGAATTTTATTGCATACATATCCATAGAGGTAGATTATAAGGTATCAAAACAACTGGCCAAATGCTATAACCGGTACTCAAAGTCCCAAATGGGTTAAATCCATAGGTATCCAATCTCAATTGAACATTCCTAGGATCATCTGAGAAATCTAGATTTAATGAATCAAATGTCTTCCCTGATTTTGAATCTTGTGGATGTTTCATTAATCCATCATTGTTATTATCTACAGAATTCCACTTCATTTGGTCGGCAGTTTTCGATGAAATGAATAGTCTTTTCAATCAAAGATTTAAAATAAAGTAATGCAAAACCTTTTCATGTGTGTTCCTTTTCTTTTTCTTCATGGTAGTACGTTGATTCAGACTACCAACATCACCCATTCACTACCATCTAGAAGAAGAACATTTTTTATAATTCTTTCTACTAGAATCCTTTCACCAATAAATCATACAATCATTGGGACACACATGTATTTTTGTATAATTCAGACCAAGCCTTTTAAAAACTTTTTTCATATCATAAAAATACTCAGGAAGGTTTTCTTTAGAAAATGAATCACGCAACAATTCCAATATCATGGACATTGCCTTATTTGTAATTCCACATAGGCATTTGATATGGTACAAATTCAGCATAAAATAAAGGTTTGAATATTTCAAACATCCACTATAAAACTCTTTATTTCCATCATCAACTAAACCATGAAATTTATTTTCCTTAATGAAGTTTTCTCGTACATTATTCTCCAAAGAATCAATAAGAGGATCCATTGATATGTTACAATCTCGATCTGGTTTTCCAACAGTCTCAAAAACATCACTTGTCATGCTGATATTTTTATCCCTCTCATCTGGTTGTTCTGATATATTTTGATAATGATGTTGGTGTCTTTCAATGCTGAATACATCATTTATAAGGTTATATATTTTATTTTCCATTGTTTAGAATGTTGGGAGCCCATTCTGTGGATTGACATCAATGCTCAACTTTTTTGAAACATTAGATTCTCTGTTCCAAATCTAACTGAAATATTGAATATGGAATTGCTTCAATATTAAATGTTCATAAACTTCATCTCTCTTCAATTATCTTCTAAACTTACAATTAGTACAGGGACATCTTATTATCCCTTCAATAGATCGATAAGAAATTGAAAAATATAAAAACTCCTTCAAACCTTTAGCATACTGAGGTGTGTTCCTGAGTAATATGATCCAGCTTTTATCCATGTATATCAAAATGTTCCTACACAATATTAAAAAAAATTAAAACACATAACTATTACTAAATAAGGAAAGATATTTATATATACTAGTGGAAAAAATATAAATATTGTAAAGAAGGTTTTCCTATATAAATACATATGGTAAATAATGACCCCACCCACCATAAAACCAAAGCATGTAAATTAAAAAGATCCATATAAGAAGTGGAGAACAAGGATCCCATCCCTGTAGTTTTTTGTATGTCATGCTACAGGAAAATAGATGGACAAACTGATGATGCCATAACTCTGATATCACTAAGGTAAGGTCTTGATAAATCATATAGAAATTGAATAGAAGTTGGGAATATGAAATGGAAACAACATCCTACCTTAAACATGACTCTCTATTTAAAAAATAAATGGGGAACCAAGATGTAGAGAATGCCAGGAATCATCAGGTGAAAGGATTAATGGCTAGGGTAGATTAATCCAAGGCTTATGAGTATGGTATTTTTTTTCTAGACTTAAAAGAAACATTAAATTCCTTAGATAAATGAAATCATGTAAATTAAATTTCCCAAAATAGATCCTAGAATAACACTTAAAATTATTGTTGTCAACTTACCTTTTCAATTTACATTTAATTTTGTTTCAATTATTGAAAGTTGTATAACCTATTAAATACATAGTTTTATGGTATTAAAATAAAATATTCAATCCCCAAAACTTATCAATATACCATTAATTGTTAGATCATAAGTATATGGTAAACATGAGAACAGAATAAATAACTTATTAAAAGTTTCATAGATTCATGAGAGTTGATCACATGTCATTATAGAAGGACATGTAATCTTAAATGACCAAAAATATACCATAGTGTAAGATTACGGAGACATAATATAATAAATATGATCCTTTGAAAATTTTCAAATCCCCTACAATGATTTCAAAATCAAAATTCTATATTTTTTATTGTATCAAAAATAAATCGTTTTACGTATGAGAGTTATAAATATAATTTGAGTTCATGTTCTGGAGGTAGGCCATCTAATGGGGTTTTTTGGTGTCATATATTTCACCCCCACCATCTCCCTCCCTCACTCTCACAGATGGTGTGGGGTTATAACATCCACTAATCTGGAACTCTATCACATGGCCAAAAAGGGTCAGTTAAGAGACATCAAGCATGGCCCCTGTATTCTAGAGGCTATCGACATACAGTAGGGGTGTCAAATGTATATAGGGGAGAGTATACCTAATAGTATGAAGTGTCATAGGAGTATAAATAAGCCATATCAGCAAAATAAATTAGAGTCTAAACATATAGAAACCAAGTAATGAAACACAACTTATTAATAAAAATAATAATAATGGAATAATATAATGATGTGCTAGAATGTATCTAAATTTCATGTTATAAATAATACAAGTAAAACAATAGTATACTCAAATAATGACTCAAATGAACCCAACCAAAAACCCTATTTTCATCCCCCTATAAATTCTAGACCATCCTGAAATAAATCAATCAACCAAAAGGTTTCATACCCTTGTCCAACATGCATCTGCATAATCTTCTCGAGTACTAATCGACTACGAGAATAGGGAATGACTATAACTCAATAGGTCGACACCACCATGTCTAAACAAACAAGCCGGATAAGTCGTCCATGAAATAAAGAGATGAGCATGTGTATTAATTATTACAATAATTAATAAAAATAAAAGAACAAACAACTTCAGATCTATTCCAGAATACCATTGATTGTGTATCTTCACCATTTCAACCACCAAAATAAAAACCATGGTAAATATAACCAACATCAACAACATTCCAAAATTTCACTGAGAATTTCTCACAACCATGACAATGAAAACCATATATCCATGGTAAAAAACCTTATTTGGGTTTCGAGGTGCAGTAAGAGGCAGTGAGACGCGTTGAGGGTTGCGGGGGGGGGGGGGGTGGTTATAGGGGTCACCGAGATCTCGAGGCTCAACGGGGTCAAGGGATCATAAGGCTTCTGGGGGTCTCTGGGGGTCCCGATGGGGTCAGGCGAGTCGTCGGGGTTGCACGGGTCGTCGGGGGTCACGGGGTTCGTCGGGGTCACGGGGGTCACTGGGGTTGCACCTGGGATCACGGGGTCCGGGGTCAGGGAGGTCGGGGGTCAGGGGTGTCGGGGGAGTCGGGGAAGTCGGGTGGGGTAGAAGGGTCATGATTGTAAAAAAACAAGTTCAGCGGTGGTTTTTAATAAACGGTCGCTAAAAGAGAATAATGTTGTAGTGTTTACATACAATTCAACCCAATAAAATGTCTCATAAAATTTCATTAATTACTTTAATATATCATCGTTTAAAACCTCAAAATGGGGGTTTAAGACTTTGAACTTATGATCAAAGATAATCTCATAAACTCATTATTTTACCTATATCTCTTAAGAAAACCTCTCATGGAAACCTCATAATCTCCAAACTTATCTAAACCCTACTCTGATATCAATGATAATATCCCCAAACCTACACTCTTAGATATGGTGCTAAAAACATTATCCTTACATTTATTTCATTAATAATGATAAATGTGACCCAATTATTTTCATCTAATCCTTAAAACAAAAAAAGTAAATATTGTATCACATAAATAGCCAAAGACCTTTATGGTTTATTATTTTAGAGAATATGGAAAAAAAATATTACATAAACAATACCCATGACTTCAAGAGAGTGTTTCTTCCATTATACCAAACTTTTCATATTCCATATTAGGTTATCATAATCATGCAAATTAAACCCTTCTAGAAATAATTAATTTAACATCATTCTTCCTGACATAGGGAAAAGTAAACATAATAAGGGTGATCTCAAATTCATTGTAAATGAAATATAAGCATTAAAAAATAAATATCATTAATGAAAATAAGGTGATCATGAGATTATGATGACATAATAAAAGTATATGAGCATAACATAAGAGAACTCATATGCATCAAACCTGGATCATTAAACATGTTCCATGGAATAAATATTTAATAAAGTAAATAGTCATGATAATAAATAATCATGATCCATGTGATGTCAAAATTTATCAAAGGAAGCATTTAAAACCCGTATCAATCATAAATAAAACATGTTATTATCTTCAGAACATTATCTTCATAACATATTTTAAACATGTGTTATAAATAACTAGATCTTGGTAAAATCAAAAGGAGAAACCCTCTGGTAACTCCCTATTTATTCCCACTAAATACAAGTAACATTACCCAATGTTTTGAAGAACTATATGGGAACACCCATCATATAAGCTATATTAAGCTCACCCAATGCTATCTAGACGCACCCATCGTATTAGCTATATCGAGCTCAAACATGAGATGTAATAGGGATCATACCTCCATATAAGCTGTATCAGGATCACCCATTTATCATCAATAATATAAAATTACCTTTTATGAATAAAATATTTTTATTCCTTCACTTTTAAATCATAACAATAATAAATTTTCTTTCATAGCTCGATTAACCCATTGAAAAGAAACAAGTTCAATGAAAATATTATAATCCTTCCAAAGAAAGAATACGGATGGTATCAATACAACATATCCCCAATGGAGTGTAAGTAACATAAACTTTTTTTTACTTTGTTGAATTTAAATACCATTAAAATATCATTAAAAACATTAATGATGAAAATAACCTTTTCACTGTGAGTAACATCAAAGTATTTCATCTTAAATGAAAAATTATTTTTAAAGACCACTTGGAACATTTATAAAGTAAAATTTCCTTTACACATTAAAACACTTAATTAAAATCTAAAACTGTCTCAAAATTTGAAGATTAAATTTTCTTTTAAAATATCATTTGAAACATAAAAAAATAATATTTAAAATATTAATCTATCATGATGGTGGAAAACTATGTTAAAATAAATATTACTTTCCCATTTTTTCTAAAAGTTAAAAATTTCTTCGTTTAGAAAATGAAAAAAACATATTTCATTAAAAAAATTTGGAAAAAACCAATTATGGGTAAAAATTAATATAAAAAATAATAGTAAAAAAATTTTGAAATAATTTTCAGAAAATAATGACTTGGAAGAAAAAGGATTTTCGATCAAAGAGAGAAATGAAGTCATATTTTATTATAAACATTTTATCAATAATTTTAAATTCCAAAAGAGTAAAATTGTAATATTACTTTAAAATTAAATGAATAAATATATGAGAATAAAAGATATATGGTTCATGAAAATAATATCATATCATTTCCAACCAAATAACCTTTAAAATAAAAAATCTTGAAGAGAATGTAGACTGTATCATAAATCCTTTTCTACTTTGTTAACTTATCAATCGTAAGCCTCATAAAATAACAACATAAAATTAAATTCAAGTATCATGAAATCAAGGAGATTACTTATATAACATATCAAATGGGTAATGGATACACCTCATAAAGGAAGATATTGTATACCATAACAAATGTCCAAAAGAAGACAATTTTAGATGTGAAACCCTTACAGTGATCGTAACGTTTAAGTGAGAATTATTAAATGAATATATTATGGGAATAAAATGTAAAAACACATAAAACAAGTGGAAATAAAACATAATATAATAAAAATTCATTACATATATAATTTTTTAATGTCAAATAAAATAAAGAAATAATATAACCCAATGAAAATATATTGAATTGTGAAATTCTTTACCACTTGGTAACATTCAATTCAAATACCCTTGGATGAAATAAATTAGCTGCATAAAATTGAAATATTTTTTAAAGAAGTAAAATTGAGGTGAAGTCCCTTACCTCGAGTCCATACTTTCCATGTATGTCCTTTAAATCCTGTATAATAAGTTTATATAAATTAATTGATTTTTTAATAAAATTTTCTATTTTTCATAACTTATACTTAAATTTTTTTATTTTTTTATTTTTAATGCAATATTTAAATACTTAATCGGTTAATACCATGTTAGGTGTTTTGAGGACATTCAATTCATTGTTTCAAAACCGCTTCGGTGTGTCAACTATGATCAATCTGGTCATTATTTCAATGTCTCCAGAATAATAATTATGAAATAGTTATCATATGTATTCTTCAAATATACTTTTAAAACCAATCATGAAAAGGGTTATGAAAAATAAACTATAGTACAATCATGGAGATGGTAGGTCATACGTACACATGAGTAACGTTTCCATTTTTTAATGATCGTTATAGAAAGACGTTAAGTATTATTTTATCATTATAGAATAATAATAATATCATAAATATAATATTATTTAATTAAATATAAATGTACATATCATCCATGTGATGTGGGGATGAAAAGATAATCACATCACTTTGTAGAGGAGGTAGTCCACACATATGTACGAATGACATTATCATTTTTTAGTGAGTTGAAAGGTAAGAAATAAAATGATATATTATATTTTAAGAATGAAAATTTTTTCATTAATATCATAATGGTGTCATATTTATCACATATATTCATTAAAATTGTCTTTTTTTACTTTCATGTAATGTGTTAGTGAAAAATGAATCACATCACTTCGTGAGGCGGTAGTCTACCGTACACACAAGTAACGTTATTGTATCCCCGACAGAAAGTAAAGAAATAAGATATATGTGATATAATAATTAAATAAGTATAATAATGTTACAATTATCATATATATACTTTAAATCCATCAATACAACTAGTCTTGATAGGTGGTGATGAAAAATGAATTACATCAATTCATGAGGCGGTAATCTGTCGTACACACGGTCAATGATTTCATTTCTCATTTGATAGAATAAGATATGTGTATAGGTTATGAAATAAATATAATAACATCTCATAATATTTTATATATTTTTGTTATTATATTTTAATTATTAATACCTGAAAGAATAAGGTAATAGCAGGTGTAAAAGGAAAGATCTTAGTGAAGACAATTACCTTCGCTTAGAAGAACCTCCTTTGGATCTCTTATTAAGAACCCTATGGTTGGACTTTTGGGAATCCTAGTAGATCTAGAACATATATAAGGATGTTGGGGAGGTATTTTGGTAGGGTTTTGGCAATAAAGAGTTCTTTTAGGTGTGAATAAATGATTGGAGGAGGTGGCCTTTTATATTGGATGAGGAGTGACATTTTTGTAAATACCGAAAACTATTCAATAATGGGAAGTCACTCTCACTTAAATTGAATCAAAAATTGGTAATTAAATTATTGTATGGAGTTTATTTTTCATCCACACCTCCAAAAAACACATGTTTTAAACATGCTATTCTTTGGCCTTTCAGTTTACTTAATTTTTCCATTTTAGTTTTTATTATGGTATCTTGTTTTTTATTTGTTTACCATGGTGATTTATCTCTAAATACTAAAAATAAAATTAGTTTTATTATATAATTTTTACCCAATGCTCCTAAATATGAAATCCAATTTATAAAATAAAATTTCTATTTTTTTTAAAATTAATTTTAACACAAACGCATGTAACACAGAAAACCTCATTTTACTCATTACCATGGTAATGATGTTTTTACTATTTTGCGGTTAATATAATTATTATAAAAGGTTAATTTTCCTATTAATGGAAAATGGTTTATATTTTTCAGAATATACCAATAAATTTTTATATGATAGGAATTTTAAATTTTTTAATAAAATATAATTTATTATAAAATAACATTAATGTCAATTTTGACACTATTCATTGAATTTGACCTTAAAAACATCAAGACAAATGTTTAATCCGAATATATTATTTTAAAAACTGTATATAATGTTATATTGAAATAAAAAAATCATGTAGTATAAGAAATCATTCAATTTGTATTACTTTTAACATTTTTAGTATCATTTATTTATTTTTCTATTAATTAAATAATTATTGTGTTCTTGATGATTAAGCATTTAAAATAATTATTTCATTACTGAAAAAATTAAACTTATTTAATCAATATTTATTTTAAAAATTAACATTAATATTCATTCACATTTTTCTTTTGTCCCTATATGAACACATAATCATAATTTAAAAGCAATAGGGTAACATTTTTTATTTTTCTTTAATTAAGTTATTTTATTGGTCACCTTTATGTAAAAGTGTCCAAAATGCACAAAAGAAATGAGACTAAGGTAATACGGGTCTACATATGGCCATAAATTATATTTTATACAAGTATTTTTCATCATTTTAACCCTTATCTTTTTAATTTAACCCCCTCATAAACCTTTTTTAACTTTAACCATGGTATATAATTTTTACTATTTTCAATATACATTAGGACCAAAAAATAAATTGAACTTATTAGATAATATAAATTATTATGATTAAAAATATTTAATCCATTTTACCAAATTAAATTCATATAAGTGGAAATTTTAATTTCAAATTATACCCACAGATGCGACTAAAAAGCGGTTTTTCAAGAAACCTATTTTTCAAGCATGTGATGATTTTATATTAACTCGATGAATAGTAACCATAATTATATGATTTTAAATTAATGTTTATATATTTATAATATATAAATTTCATTTAAAAAATTATTTATTGTGTTATTTTTTTTAATTATTTAAAATGGTGAAACATTATTCACTTTAAAACAATTTTTGGAAAATGTGTTTTTAAACCCAAAAATATACTTATACTAAAATCGTATATAAAAATGATTTTAATATAATTAATTGGACTAAATATTAATAATTAATACTCATGTTACATTAAATAAAACTCAAATCATAATGGTACTTTTAAATTACTTAATTTTTTGAAGAGAGATAAAAATTTTACAAAAATCAGTATTTTTCTGTGTTCACTGAAAAAACATTATTTTTTGAAAATTACAAAAATTTCACCCTAAGTTATTTTTGATATAATTTCTATAAAAAATTATCATATAAATTTTCAAAAATATCTATAAATTAATTATAAATTTTTCTCACAAAAAGCAATAAAAATCATTTTTGAAGAAAACATATTTTTGATGTATAAAATTACTTTACTAAAAAATGAATGATAATTTACTAATAATTTATCAATAAATTCCTATTTAGTAGTAAATTTATATGTATATATATATCATTAATTATTTAATACAATTCATACCTTCTGATTTATTGGCTACGTTATAACAGTCATATGTTTTGTAGGTCATTTATGCTTGGAGTTGTGTGTCATATACGCTAACGGGCATAATGATCCTATTTTAAAATATCAGGATGTTATAAAGAAGGGATAGCTTATGATATCCAAATGGAATCCTAGGGATAGTGAATTGAGTGTGTAAGTTCAGGATTTATATGAACTATGATGATGGGATATAGAATTATCTCCTAATGGATTCAGAAAAGGGAGATTCATCAAAGTCATTGGGGTGAAGTGGATATGACATGCATTGTTCACCAAGAGTTGGTGGTCGATGGATTGAGTGATATAGAGAAACAGAGGTTTCACAATCCAATGGAGGATTCCCCATGAAATATGTAACATGGTTCTAACTGTATGACCATCTCGGTCCAACTATATATGTTTGGTTGGTCTATATGTGAAAGATGACTAGTCGTGACTGGTAGACACTAACATGGCAAGAAGTAGTGGCTCCATAAGGATATTTCTTGAGATAATATATATTATAGAGACTGGATTTATTAATTTGGAATATTAGGATGAGGGATATTGGAAAATTAACCCACTAAAGAATTGGTGATATTTATTCTAGTGATCTGAGTAGTGCTATCAGAAACTGATAACCCCTGTAAATCAGATGTATTCTATTTTTGATGGAATAAAAGTGATGTCATCATTATTATATAAATTTATGATGAAATTTAAAACCATTTAATCCCATATTGAACTATTTTTTTACTTTTTTTTCTTCTATATGAGTATTGGTTGTGTGCTTGTTTCATACTTGAATGGTCATGTGCATTTTATAGAAGTAGGATCATAAGTTGTTCCGTACCAAAGGTGGAGGAAAAATTGATATGGTGTTTGAGGTGCTTGTTTATCTGAATTTAAGTCTTCTAATTCATAGGGGATGTTTTATTGGAGGTATAATCTTTATATGGTTGAATTTATACAACATTGGGTTGCAAGAAGTAAAAATATTCAGGGATCATAATTTATTCCCTCTTTACCAAAAAAGTGGTTTCAATGATTGGTTTTAGCGATTAGTGGAAGAGAATGGTATAAAGAGTGTCTGGTGGATCATTTTATGAATGATTCATAAGGATATTATTGGAATAAAAATGGCAGTTCCAAAGGGATTATGTGATATCAAAAGTTCCCTTGACCGGTCGGTGCCTTAGGTCATATTCCATTATTGGTGACAGTTAGAGAATGGTTGGAATATTGTTCGGTTCCTCATAGTTAGCTAATCTATCAGGTAAACAAATTCACTAAATTATGGTGTTGGATCCACATTTATTCTAGGACTATTGAAATTCTAAATGAGTTTCAGGAGTCAGGCGGTGTAACACCCTAAGATTTTATAATATATTCTCTTCCGTTAAAATAATTTTTTTGTTAAATATATTTTAATGAACACAAAACCAAACTAAAGAGAATAATATTTTATTATAATAAAATTTTAAATATATTATGAGATAATTAAATAAATTATAGTTAGTAAAATCACTTAAGTAATTATAAGAAGTAGTAATTAATTATTATTAATTAAACAAAAATGTTTTATATAAAAACATTGTCATTTTTAAATACTATATTTGTTATATTTAAAAATTATATTTTCAAATTATAGAATATTAATTTCATAAAATGAACTTAATTTTTTAATTCATCAATTCAAGAATATTTTAAGGCAAATTATTTATATTTTTCTAAAATGGTTGATTTTTAGGTGAGTAGTAAAACAATACTGATTTTCTAAATATCATAAATTTTATAAAATCATTATGATATAAGAGTGAAATAAAAATATATTAAACCATTGAATCAACCAAATATTTTTTAATAAGTAAAATAAATCATTTAAAACTATTATAATGAATTTGGAAACCCATGCTTGACTTATTGAGACCTAGGTTATATTTTATTCTAATTTGAAACTATTTTACTAACATTCCATTCATTAAGTATTCAAATTGATCTATTTATTTTTGTATTAATTTTAAATTCATAAAAATAATTTTTTTATCCATAATAAAATAAATTTGATGGATATAAATTTTCTACAAGATTTTTTTTGTAAATTCACTTTTATTCTTAAAAAAAATTCTAAAAAATATTTTTCATTGTGTTTTACGTACTTAAATTAAAATTTATTAATACCACCTATAGAAATTAAATCTGATAAAATGGATTCCATATTGTTAATTTTTCTGTCTAATTTTTTTATATGTTCAATTTTATTTTTGGTTTTAAAAATAATCCACAATGCTAATAAGTTATGTTATCACGATAAAGGTTAAAATGAGTTATAAGAGGTTTAGGTTAGGGATAAATATTATAATATCACAAATACCATATATTTATCTAATTTTGTTAGTATATTTATACCTCCCATCACCTCAGCTTCAAAATTGGTCTTATTTTTTACCACTTTCCCATGTGAGTTACTTTATATTATTTTAAAGTTATAGGTATCTATAATGGTGTCACTCCCCTCACTTATAAAATGGAACCTCCTATTTTCACTTATTCACACACTCTGAGACCCTTAACTTAACCAATATATATCCAAACACTTCCAAAATATACTCTATATATCATATAGGTTTCAGTATAAAAAATACCAATCCGATAAAGATTAAGGTGTAATCTAAAGGGAGATGTCCAATGATGAAGTATAAGTCTTAAATAAGTTCTTTTAAGATTATTTATTATTCTACCTCTTTAAATTAATTCATAAACATAAAAATATAATTAAATAAAAATATTTACTATACTTAAATGTTATTATATTGATGTAACAACTAATTTACACCTTCTTTCAATCTAATGTAAAATGAAAATGTCGCTCATGCGTATGTGCAGAATACCACCTCCATGAAGAGATGTATTTTTTTCATCACCTCCTATCATTAGTGTTTATATAGATAGATTTAATAAATATATATTATATTTTTTATATATATTTTATTTTTAAAATATAAATTATTATTTACCCTCCTTTATTTCAATCTATTGAAAATTGATAACATCTCTTATGAAGACTACTGCCTCCTTTAAGTGATGTAATTGATTTATCATCACCATATTTCATGGAAAGTTATATAAGTGTATATAATGATTAAATATGATCTTTATTACATTATTAAGATTATATAGATGATTAAACCTTGAAAAAATTAGAAGTACTAGAATCTATGAACCGAAACATATGTGGAAAATATAACAGTTAACACCTGACTATTAATTTTAATAAAGAATTTTTAATAAAGGGGTAATTAGATAAAATAAGGGAACAACATATAGTAATATAAGTATGAATATGGTTTTTTTATAGATTTATAATATGTATAAATTTATTATACATGATGTTATATTGCATAGAAATCAATTCGGTATGTGAGGTAAGGGTTTATGTAAAAATCCCACATTTTATTGAGATTATTTATGTTTCAATTTTCATTACAAGAAATTATATATTATTTATCTTTTAAACCCCATATATTTTCTTCTCCTCTTATTATTTATGGTTTTTAAAATTATTATTTATATATTTCTTCTCATTGTTACTCAAAAACACTAAAAGAATGTTTTTAAGAAAAGTCTACCTCAATTCTCCTTTTTGTTCTGGAATATTTCTCTTCTATATTCATGATATTTAAAATCATTTTATGGAATTTCACATATAATTTCAAAGTATTGATAAAGGTATTTTTTATAAACATTTATTTTATATAAAAATTATTACAATGAATCTTTTAAAACGTTTTTTGTATGAATCACTTTTAACTTTTTACAAAAGTATAAAATGAATGTTTTTTAATGATTATAGATTGATTTTATTTTACCATTTTCATGTAAATTATAAATTATCATGATTACTTTAAAATATTATATGGTTTTGAAAATAAATTCGTATTCGCATTTATATTTTAAATTTTATTTTTTAAAAGTTACCAAAATAAAAGGATATTTCTTCTTATTTTTCAAAACAACTTTATAATGATTTTATAAAAATATTTGTCAACTGTGTTAATATAAGTTAAGGATTTATATGATTTAATAGGTATATGATCTTATGATACCATCCACTTCCTTTTCCTGGATATCTTATGATGATGATTCTTTAATTATGATTCATGAAACTGATTTCTTTCTCATGGGTTAATTATACTATGAAGGAATGTTTAATTCTCTTATGTTCTAATTGAATATATGTGAATGGTTTATTATAATGTGATGGGTGGGTCTATTATAGCCCTAAATTCATTAGGTAATGTTTTATATCTCATGATCTAAAAGGGTACATCGGTGATTAACCCAAGCCCAATAGGTTTAATGGGAGGATTACTCAATCCCAATAGGGTACACTAGAGGATTTACAAATCCCAAGAGGGTATATGAGTGATTATCCCAAGTCTAAGAGGGAACAAAGATGGTTACCCAAGCCCAAAAGGGTACATGGGAAGTTTTCCTAGGCCGAATAATGTACATAGGTGGGTATCCCTGGACTGTTATATGATAAATTTCATGGTTAGAATCCTTTGTATATTATTTCTATTATTTTTTTGTCAAAATGTTTTTCCATAAACTTATATTTTATTCTTATGATATTCTATCATGTCTCATGATTGAATATTGTTGATTATGAATTCTTATGAATCATGTCTTTAATTATGAAAACACATTATTCCATGACCTATGTTATATGGTTTATGACTTTTTGGGTATGATCTCATAAGCTCTGATCATGTTCTCATTCCCTTAATATTATATTATTCTCACTTATGATCATTGATTGATATCTCTTATGTTTACCCTTACAGATCATGTAGGCTCACCCCTTCTTATGTTTCCATTTCCCATAGTTATGAAGAAAGGTTTTGAGTAGTAAATGTTTAAAAAGGGTACTATATGAGAATAAATTTGTGGGATATGTTAAATATATTTCATGAAATAACATGGTTATATATCTAGTTAATAATAACACTAAACCTTTATGGATCTTGAGCATGTATTATTATGATATTTATTGAATGTTCATATAAAATGGTGTAATATTTAAATAAGTGATGCTCGGGTGGCCTCCATTGGTATTAAAGATGGGTTTCAATATTTTTGGAGATTATGATATGAGAAATGAGAATATAGAACCTATGATAAGACAAATTGAAATAGAATAAACCTAAAGGGACATAGGTTGATAAAAAGGTGTCATAATTTAGGATATATTAAGAATGATTTTCATTATCATGTGACTTTTCACATTGATTATTGATTCTTGATACTCACACTAAGATTTTTGGTTTTTTTCATTAGATAAAACTAATAATAATTCTGTTAATGGTGAATGTGATGGCCAACGAAATGATTGTCCTCATGGGAAACCAAATGGAATGGGTGCTCAGATGAAAATGGTATGGATATGGTCACCCAAATCTCCAAATATCTGAATAGTATCATGAATCATGTATAACATAAAAGTGTCCATAGGAAGTAATAACTCACCATTGAGTCTTTATTGTGTCATCATTTTCCTTCTTTATTTTCATCCTTTGATCTACTTATTTCGGAGAAATGGATCAATGTTATATAAAAATTTATATTTTTTCTCTAGTGATTATACTATGGGATGGTTTTTTGGATGTGTGTCATTTAGAAGATTATTCTAATAAATAGTGGACTCTTATTAGGAATATGATACAAGAATAATAAATTTACTCCATGATATGGTAAAAGTTTGAGAAGCTATTTTTGAAAAAGTATTTTCCTCAAACTCTTTGAACTAAAATAGAGAGGTAATTCTTAGAAATAAAGTAAAATGATGACGAATACATTATAAACTATGAGAAAAATTTCACCAGAATTGAAAGGTATGCCTCTGGTTTTATCATCCATATTGAATGAAAAATTCATTGATTCTTTAGTTGTTTAAAAACAAGTTTCTAAAAGGCATTAGATATAAGATACATTGATATCTTTGAAGAAAACTTTTTATTTTTTCTCTGGGTAGAAATTTAGATTAGAGACTTTCTATTCTCATGTTTTGGGTGAAAAGAAGAGAAAATTGTATTTTCATTGATATTGAAATAAAAAAATATATGAAGGAAATAAATTTAATGTTTATTTATACCAAAAATGTCAGAGGAGGCATAGTGGAAATTATCTCCAGGGTACAGGTGAATTCTTAAAGTTTATAAGATAATTCCATTGAGAACATGAATATTGGAGTGATGTGAATATATCAGCTAAAAAATTTATGGATAGAAATCTCAATTTAATGTGATACCCAAACACTAATGATATAATTTTAAGGATTATATAAATTACATAAAGTAGTGCAAGATTCCAAGGTTAATTCTGAAAACCAACGTAAACAGCCTCTTAATCCAAAGGATGAAGGTAATGATTATGCAATCACAACTACGGAATTAGGTCATGAGAAAAAATTGTGAAAGCTACAATTATCATCAACCCTATAACTAAAAATTTCTTATTTTATTTAGGATTTATAAATTTATTATATATAAAAAAATTTATAATAGTATCACATCACCACCTCAATGGTTAGGTATTGATTTATCAGTGAAAACACTTAATGGTTCAATGACTGTATTTAAAGTATATATATCCCCTCTAATAGAATTTTTGGGATGAGAAGTCACATTTGACATTCAGAATCAATCTATGATCACCTATCGATGTGTGGATGAACATAAACATCCAGTGAAAATTACTCCCATTATATGGGTCTTACTACCTATTCATGAGGTTTATTTATCTCAATTGTTTGGGTAGAAATAAACATTGAATATATGCGATTTTTTTAGTAATGTGACAATGTATTTTATGAAGATATTCTAGTCTTCCCCCCGAATCATTATGTTTATTTTTTCATATAACTCATGAATGAGACCATGCCTATTTCAAAGTCTCCTTATAGAATTTCCCCAATTGAGTTGTTTGAATTGAATAAGAAAATCTATAAGAATATATAAAATGGATTCATATTCCCTAGTGTGCCACCATGGGGTGAACCTACTTTTTTTGTTAATAAGAAATATGTAACAATGGATATTTTCATTAACCATGGAGAAATTAACATGATCACCATCAATATAACGTATCATTTACCTAGTATTGATGACTTGTTTGATAAATTTTTTAGATATAAATACTTTTTCAAGATTGTTAATTGGTCTAGATATCACCAATTAAGGGTTGAAAGTGATGTTATACCCAATTAATCCTTCCATAAAAGGTATGAAAACTATGAATTTTTAGTGATTCCCTTATAACTTACCAATTTCCCTATTATCATTATGGATCTAACGAATAGAGACTTTATAGATTACCTTGATTGATTTTTGGTAGTCTTTATAGATGATATTCTCATATATTCTAAGAGTAAGGAAGATTATGGATATAATTTTAGGATTTTGTTGAAGGCCTTGAGAAAGGATAAGTTGTTTGAAAATTTTATAAAGTGTGAATTATGGTTACATAAAGTATCATTATTGGGTCACATAATTACAAGTTAAGGTATATGAGTGGATCCTTTAAAATAGAAGTTCTTTTTTAATAGCTTAGACAAACCATTATGACTAAGATATATATTTTTATTAAATTGGTTGGATAATATTAATTCCTTGTGAGAAATTTATCATGTCTATCAAATAAACTAACCAAGTTAATAGAAAAGGGAGATAATTTCCTTTGGATAGATGAATGTGAAGAAAATTTCAAGGAACTGAAGAGAATGATGGTCAGTGCACTAATTCTTACACTACCCTATAGTGGAGAAGAGTTTTTAATATATAGTTTTTCAAAAAATAAGGTAAGGGTATGTGTTATCATTTATAATGACATGTTAGTAGCATGTTTATCATGAAAATTTACGTTTCATGAGAAAAATTACTTGACTCATAATTTGGAACATGCAGTGGTAATGTTTACATTGAAAATGTGGAGGCATTATATTTATGGTGAGTTATATATATATATATATTGATAATAAATTATTAAAATATATATTCACATAGATATAGTTGAATAATAATCAAAGTATATGGTTGGAATTTATTAAATATTTAGGTAGCTCAATGCATTACCACCCTAGTAATGAAAACAAGGTGGATAATTTTTTAAGTTGTAAAGACCTTGCATTTTTTCCATGATGAGTATTGAAAGAGATAAATTACAAATCAAATTTTAGAGGATGGACTTCAAAATAATGAGTTAAGGGGATAAATCCTCTCTTACTTCAATAACTGTTCAACCATACAGTCATGTGAAGATTAATGATATGAATAATGAGGATTTGGAATTGAAAAAGAATGTAATGATTATTATATATTTTAACCATGATAATGATGGAATGATAAGGTTTAGGAATCTAATATGTGTTCCTTAAATACTAAAATTGAATAAGGATATATTGTATGAATAACATTTCTCATTATTCTTCATCCATCCTGGAATTATAAATATGTATAAAGATCTCAAAGAACATTTTTGGTGGGACAATATGAAAAGGTAAATTATAAAGTGTGAATACTAATTTTCGGTATGTTAAAAAGTTATATCTAGATTTTATAAGTCTAAGGGAATGATAAAAAAATTACTCATGAATATATGGAAATGGTAAAACATCACCATGGATTTTATCAAAGGACCTCCTAAGACGTCTAAAGGTCATAACACAATTTTGGTTATAGTCGATCACCTTATGAAGTCAGTGCATTTCATTGATATTAAATAAGATTTATCACTTGATATACTTGATAGGATATAAATTAAGTAAGTTTTAAGGTTTCATAGAGTACCCCTCTAAATTGTATCTGTTTGAGATTTTATTTTTACCTTAAAATTCTAGAGAAGTCTTTAGTAAGCATTGAATACAGAGTTGAACTTTAGAACTAAATATCATCCTTAGATATATAGTTAGTCTAAGAGGACTATTAAAACCCTATAATATATGTTTAGATATTTATATATGTATTTAAAAGGTTTTTGGTGACAACATATTCCTCTAGTTTTATTTTATTATAATAATATCTTTCACTCGAGTATTCAAATGGATCTTTATGAATCCCACTATGTTAAGAAGTGAAGAAATCCAACATGTTGGGATGAATCTGGAGAATGAAATATATTGGAAATTTAGCTATATAAATAAATGGAAGAGAAAGTTAGATTCATTAGGATTCATATCATAGCATCTCAAAGAAAATAAAAAAGTTACATTGTTATTTGATGGTGATATCTAGAGTTAAAAGTTAGTGACAAGTTATTCCTTTGAAAATATCCTTGGAATAAATTTATGAGATTTAGAAAGAAGGGGAAGATGATCCCCAAATATATCAGTCCCCATGAGATTATTTATTGTATCAGGATGGCATATTATCAGTTGGATCTTCCACTAAACCTCTATTAAGTTAGAAATGTGTTCTATGTATCACTTTTAAGGAAGTTCATATCTAATCCTTTACATGTACTAAACTCAGAGGGTATATAGATAGAGAATGATTTGTAATATGAGGAATTTAAGATCCTATATTTTCCTAGGAATAACCCTATTTAATATTTTTTTTATCCTCTTTAATTTTTGAAAATTATCCTTTTTACTAATGTAAAACGGGGTATTGAGGGTGTTTGGGACTCATAGAATCTAGACTAGCAGAAAGTAGAAATGGCTTGCGATGGTGTGTAGTTTTGGAGAGACTGAAATTCCATCAGCAAGCTGGTACATTTCACTATATAGCTAGGGGGTTTGAAAAAAATGGTCCTCTAGTAGAGACCCACCAACTACCTAGTGGGGTATCCAACTATGAATGTGCATTGGAGAACATCACCATCTCATCGGTGGTGCTCATCGACCAGCCGGTGGCATTGGGCTGCGATGGGATAACAACGGCGAGAATTGTATTTTTCCCCTAAAACATAGTATAAACACCTAATCACCCCTAATTAAACCCTTAATCGGTATTTAAAAATTGTGAGGGTTCTCCAAATATTTCAATACTCCTTTAATTCCAAACCTTGGTTCCTTGATCTGTTTTTCAATCCGGATAACTTGAAATGGTGAGTTCTTCTCTGAATTGATGAATTCCTGTTGTCTTATTCTTGGATAACTTGTTCCAACATTGGAGTGATGTTTCAATAACTATCTATAGGGGAACATGGTGTTTCGCATCGATATAGATAATTCATATTTGATCTCTTATTCTGAGTTCTTGAGGTGAGAGGTCTAAAACAACTCCCTAAGGTTGGTTTTATTTATCTAATTGGTGAAACTTGTATGATCATGTTAGAACATCATGTGCACAAAATATATTAATTATAATTTCTTAATAATTAATACCTATAACTACCATATATCCCATTAGTTCTATTGGAATTGATACCGGTACATGCGTCCACCCAAGACGTGTGCTAATACTTAACCATAGGTCGGAACATATATTGATTGAACCTAGATCCCTATGATGGATTGGAATTTGTTTATGGAATTTCCTTAACAATTTGAATTGTATTATCATATGAATTGGGATAATTGGAATCATAAATAATTACTTGGCTTGAAAATGGTTAATTGGCATATATTTTCTTGATCAAGATAACATGATTGAATATAGAGATAATGTATTGTGAATGGTAATTGGGATTAATTATTTTTGAAATAGGATTATTATAACTGTTTGAATAATTGGTAACTTGGGATAATGAAATAAATATTTGATAATTGTTAATTTGGATAAATTAACCAATATGGATTATATACATGTTTGGCATGTTTTATGATATGGAATGTTTAGATCTTGTTTCTTTTATTTGTGAAATAAGTAAATCTCCCTTGGAATGGATAATGTTCTATGGGAATATATAAGTTGACCTAGCATGGGAATTATCATAATGTCTTGTACACATTGATTAGATACTTTTCCTCGTTCATGGGTAATGACCCCTGGTAACATGTAAATTTATTTTTCAAGGGAATTCATATAGAGTCTAGTACTAATGCCCAAGGGGGAGATGTTTGTTTACTCTACGCATGGAATGGGTGATTCATCATAGGATTTAGAATCCACCTATAGAATTTCTTATTGGTTACTTGATATAATGAATGAGTGATTCATACAAGGTAAGGGAGTCTGCTAATTGAAAGAGATATCCAGCATCGAGTCAAAGTAGGATTGGTTGGCCTCGGGTGTAAACATGAAGATCAAGGGTCGATAGGTTATTTTATTTTTTTAATAATTTATAAATTAATTCCCCATTTAATCATATTTTTTCATTCACTATTTTTTCTAAAACATGATTTTTTATACACAGTGGGTTTCATCCTACTAAGTTTTACTAACACCTAGTTCAGGAATCATTTGGTACCTAGGAAAACTTCATGGATGTTGTTTTGGATAAGGGTAGGGGTCCTTATTCTTGATTGGTTTCTTTGTGGGATGGGATAAGATCATGGAGATAGGATCAAGAATGGGTATTGGGACTAGGATTATGGAGTCTTTATTTTGGAGTTTCTCTATTAGTTGTTTTGATTTTATAACTTTTTGCATTGCTTGCACGGTTTTTATGGACTATAGTCAAATAGTATTTTTATTAAAATAATAATTAATCCTAGTCGCTGGCCAATATCTTCACTCAAGTAGAAATGGTTTGGATTCTCACTATCCTAGAATATGTGTATCTTTATTTTCATCTCAATTTTAAAACAGTCAGAGTTAATGATTGGTTTTTTTATTTTCAATTAAACAGTAATAGGGAAGAGAATAGAAATATAAATTCATATATGATGAATTAAATAAATGAAAATTTACCTAAGGATGAATATAGGGAGATAAATCATAATTTAATTTTTTTATAATTAATAAAAATTCAATTATTGGGTTGAATATCATTCATATATTCACCCTCCACTATTTTATTTGGAGTGAAACCAATAATATTCTCAAGAGATCCATAAAAGTAATAATAATTCCATGTATTATCCTTAGTGAATGGGTAAGAAAATTCCTCAATTGACATAATGAACTCACTCACACACCTGGCAGTAATCGTATACTATTTTTCTCAACAAACTATATGAATCCAATTGTAAGAAGTGTAGCCAAAATGGAGGGAACTTTTTTGTGGAAAATTTGGTAGAGTTTTCCAGTGTAAAATGGATTCAAGAGTGAAAATAAAATCTTCCACATTCAACTTTCACTGCCTCGCTATAATCATATATGATATAGATTGATAATTAAACTAAAAAATTCAAGATCGTCACTGTGATTCCCCTTTGAACAGCATGCAATGGGTTAGATCTCTTTAATATCATAGATAAAAATTTCTATGACATCATAGAGATGAGAAACAAAAAAGAAATTGAGAGGGTAAATACAGTATAATTAACAAAATTGAGTGGAATTAATATTAAGATGTTAATAGAAATTAAAGAAAGAAATTACAAAAATTAAGCTAAAGTGGAAAAAGAACCCAATCACTTGAGGAAAAAAATTTTCAATGGGAGAGGGAGAAATATTTATAGAAAATGACATTGTATCATCCCATTTTTTTGTGTAAGAATTTTTAATATTTTTGGGAATATTTCTGGAGTCGGGCACTGATATGGTATTAGATTCAAATACCCAATGTGCCCAAAATTAATTTTTAAAATATATTAAATATATTAATATCACCCACATGAATTTGTCCTAAAAAGTGTAATTACTCCCGAATGGGGGACCAGATCGAAAATGTGAAGGTTCTATTGATTTTTGAACATGGGATTTACCCTAGGTGTAACATAAATTTTTTCAGCGCAGGGCATTTGGTTAAAGTGAAGTTGGGGGAAAATAAATAAAATAAATAAAATTATTTATTTATTTTATTTTATTTCATTAACACAGTGACCTAAATTTTTCACTTAAAATATTAAATTATAACCAATTCAATGGGTTAGACTTATAAAACTGATAATTTATTGGGGATCATGGACAAACATTGGTGGGAATCGATATCGTGGATCGATGGATCGAGCTTTGGTGATCAGTGTGATAATGAAAATCAAGGATCTCGCTGATGGAAATGATGTGGACACATTCTTTGTCTATAATTAATCCAAATCGATGTAGGATGTTTATTTTTGGATTTATACCTATTTTGTTATCCCATAATGAACATGAATCAATCAACTAACAGATTTATTCATGGATCGATTGTTTGAAAGGTATGGGTTTATTTGTCGGATTTGTGGATAATTATTATTTGTTTGTTCATTGATTTTTATACCTCTTCATTCATCATAGCTATGGAAATGGATAAAGTCCAAAACAAATAAAGGCTAAGGTTTGTTCCTCACTATGGTTTTCTCTTCTTGTTCTACATTTTTTCATCATTGGAAATTTCTTTGGGCCTACGATTCAATGAATACCCAGTGAACGGTCATTTTGCATTCATTATTTGGTGAAATGGATCATTATAATGGTTCAAGGATATAGATTTTTGGGTATAGTTTAAGTATAAAACTATGAAATCAGATCCAAAAATGGATTATAGGTTTATGATTCTGGTTTAGCATGTGGTATTGGTGAGGCGCAGTGGTGGATGATTCCCTAGCGGTAGGTACGGTCGGAATTGCCAAAATCTGGACAATGACAGAAAAGGGGTTCGGTCAACCCTAGATATGTGACATGTGGCATGATTCTTGGTGCAATCTATAGGTATAGATATCTCGAAGGAATGTGCGAATATTTTAAAATTCCTGTGAAATTATCAACTACACGTTGTGTAGTCATATGAATACATGTCGTGCAGTCCCTTCTATGTGGCACTAGGGATTCACCAAAGAGAAAAGTATGACACACAATATGGCATGTGTCACATGTCATTTTACCCCCATTTGAATATCTTGGTGTTTATTGGGGGTATATGCCCAAGAGTCCATGTAGTGTTACACACCATGTGTACCAAGTCACACATCATGAAACACATGGTAGATGAATATGTATGTACAAGGATTACACACCCAGGTGGCCATGTGGACCAACATGTTGTGTACATGAGATATACATAAGAATATTGGACTACATAGGCGGAATCATGTACTTGGATATAGTCAAGTACGTAGACATGGTCTGGTGTACATGGGCATGGGTAGAATGGCACACTGAATGCCAGGGTGACTTCTACACACCATATACCATTAGTACATGTTGTTTATTGAGAAAAAGTTCATTATGTGTAGGAAAAAGACATGGGAAATTTCAGGCTCAGTGAGACATATCGGGTACCCCAAGGATATGATGTGTACTCCTTTGGGGAAAGGTTTGATTCCTCATTCTTATTAGCTCATCCTTATTGAGGTATTGTGTTTTATTCCTTTGACTAGTATTAGTTGAGTGTGTTACCTTGGTCGATTTAATGAGGGTTAGTATAGAATTGTTTCCACCATGTAGGATGGTGATCCCTTTAGTGGGACTTCATGGATATAGTTGTTGGAATCCTTCTATGAGTCCCAAGTTGAGATCCTCTATCATCTTCTTTCCCTAGGTGGAGTCCCTGTTATCTTCATGACAAACACTACACTGGCATTGATATTATACTTAGTAAGTTACTATAGATTGAGTTGTTAGAATACCTCATTTCCTTGGGAGTGATCCTCATCTATGTATTGTTTGCTTCAGTTTTTTAGTGTATACTTTTTATAGTGAGACCCAATGAGTAGTACATCTCCGATGAACTCCATTAGTTCTATTTGACTCATGGGGTGTATTATCTCGGTTAATTTTCATCAGGGGTGGTAGGGCTCATAGAGTGAAATCTCCTAGACATGCATTATCTTAAAACCTTTGTAGAGTTCTTTGGATGGTAGCAGTTATGACCTTATGGGATGTGGATCCTATTTTAGTATATAAGGATGATTTGTTTTATTTATCTCTTTATGATTGAAATATCATGTGATGGGCTGACTAATCTTGATTCTTTGTGATTGGTTATTTTGGGTTTTCCTACTAGGTATTTTTATACTCACCCCTATGTGGTCTCTTCTCGTATGTGTCACATATTATATAGAAGATTTACCTTTTGTGGAGTCCTTGGCATACTAGGAGTTGTTTGAGATAGTTTTCACTAGATAGATCGAGGTGTATACTAGTGATGAATTTGACAGTAGTTCCCTCCTTTTGAGTAGGTCAAGATTTACTTTCCAGTTTTGGTTAGTCTTTAATTTGGCTTGTTTTTTCTTTATAGTACATACATCATACTCTGATTTTGAGATTACATATATATTCATTCATTTTTATCATTCATTTTTATCATCCATTTTACATTTTTACATTATATGGGCTTGTATATCTGTGTGTGCATATAGGTACTTTAGGATAATTCCTCTCAATTGTGTGATTGACTTCTTAGCACTAGCCTATATCCCCTAGATTATTAGGGGTGGTCTTGGGTAGTTATGTCTTAGGCCCCATCAGGTTGGGTTGTGACATAATGGTATTAGAGCTTATACCTCTCTGGAAGTGTTATGACACTTCCTAGGTTTAGGATCGAATTTTGTAGTTTCTTTTGTCTAGTTGTGAGGTTTGGTTTGGGAACTAGGGAAATAGTGTTATAGTATTTTGAGATTGGCTCTCAGGCCAGGGTGTTTAGTGTTGGTGTAGTAGTCGATGTATCCATTCACCAAGACCTTGATAACCTACTCATTAACTCATTATATATATAAATTAGTTTCAAGGAAAACATTGGTACATGTATCATATAGGAATGGGTTGTACTTTTCATGTCCTTCTTGAGTCGGATCTCCAGATTTATACATTGACTATGGTATGTCTTGATAACCTTCAAGATGCTTCTGCAATGAAAGTAATATAGGATTCTAAGGTAGATTCATGTTGAAGGCTAAATGACTAATGAGGTTTCAGTTTAGGGACTCTCTCATGATGTGTTTTCTCCATGTGGGCACCGAGTAGTGCTACCACCTATTTAGCAGTGTAGGGATCCTTCTATGGATCAGGCATATGATCTCCTGTGTATTGAGAAGTTGATAGATCCAATAGAAAAAGGATTATGTTATTAATTATACTAGTTTATTAGATGAGTTCCAGTGATAGATATCATTGAGGTTCTTTGAAGAGATAGACCATCAAGATGTAGAGGCTTTACTTGGAGTAGTGGTATGGGTTTTTGATGTGTGTAGATCCAAAATGGTCAGATGGTTTTTCTTCTGACCCATTTTCTCTGTAGATAAGCAGTTGAATCTAGTGGTATTGGCAGATGAAATTCCTATGATATGTATTCATCAAGAGTTCTATGGTTATAGATTTCACATGTTACATGGTGGATCATACCCCCTTCTCAAGTAGTGGAGGACTAGAATGATCCTATGGTGTGAATGTTCGACTTGGATGAGACCCCTCCTTGATGGTTGCTCAAGCTAAAATACTTCTCCTATGTGATGTGAGGAATCGGTAGAGCCTTGTGTTGGTGATGAGTTTCTATGGCTTGTGTGGTTGAGGTTATTGATGCACTAAGGTGTCAGAGAAATCCCTGGTTGTGAGAAATATGTGGGATAGGGAAAGAATTTGTTTCAAGTGGTAAGATCTCGCAAAGGCTTTGAGTATGGTTTTAGGTACGGCATGTGTCTCCACTACCCTAGTTGACATTTTCACATAGAGTTATGAGACCCTTTTCCAAGAGTGTATCCCCCATTCACGACCTAGTAATACCATTAGATACCTTTTTTCTCAACCCTTATATTGGATGCTTTTGTAGAGATGATCAGTGATTAAACAATTTTACCGACAATGTATCCTGACATTGAGAAGAGAAAGATAGCCTCATATGAAATCTCATCATAGTTTCATTGAGACCCTATGGGGTGTTCCTTAGTATGGATTGGTTACCTATCATCTATGCTCATATTTTTCAACTGATGAGAGTAATTTGGATTCTGTTTTGTTCGGACAAAGTTTTCTTTCATTGATAAGGAGTGATCCATAGAAGAGCAGGGTGAGCTCATGTGCTAGATGTTATGAATGAATTATTATAATTCAGATAGATATACCCTTGGAGTAGAAACTTCTATGAGATTTTAGTTCCAAAGATGACGGAGAAGTAAGTGGATTTCCTTCTTGAGGATGTTCTAGTTTGACCTTCCATTGAGAGTTTTCTTTCTTCATAGACTTGTAACGGAGATGAATCGATATCTGTACTATCATATCAGATAACCTTGTGTAGATTTTTTATCTGGAGGTTCATTTGGAGGATTTTTTAAATTAGGGTCTTCGTAAGACCTAGTATATTTTCCTAGGAATCCATGTGTTGTTTGCTTGAGATGCGGATGAGTGCTTGAGGTTATGAGTGGATTGGTGTCACATCGACCTGGTGGAACAAGGGAAAGTATCCACTCCTAAGAATCAATGACCTCTTCACCCAATGGATGAAGGTGAATTGCACATGACCCTCAGCCCGGTTGGTGAGGACTCTTAAGTACATCCCGGAGACCCATGATCAAATCCTGGTGGAGGCATAATTTTCGGGGGACGGTAGCAGTACTGTAGCAAGTACTGTAGCAGTACTGTAGTTGGAACTGTGCAGTACTGTAGTAGGTACTGTAGTGGGAACTGTAGCAGGCACTGTTTGGCACTGTAGCAGCCTAGAATTTTCCCCTGTTTGGGCCTTTGGGGCACCAATTTTCTCCCCGAGTCCTTTAAGGCCTTCAGGTCACCCAAGCCTTCGGGCTAGTAAGGCCTTCGAGCCACCTCAAGGCCATCATGCCACCTTTAGTATAGATGAAAACTAGACAACCTACAAGGAACAATCTCTATAAAAATGATAAGCAAGGAGCTTTCACCACCGTATAATCTTCATGGATTGCAATAATGAGAGGGTATGACACCTGCCATTGGGACAAGCCTATGCATGCATGGCATAGCCTAGCCGAACAGTCATGCGAAGGTGGAGAGTTGATTTCACGATGAAGATAATAGGTAGGAGCAGTTCCAAGTAGTTAGTCTTGGTAGTATGTAATGTTTGAAGCCTACGGGAAATGAATTCCTCTAAGGCCTATGGGCCATGTAATACTTACACCTACTGGCCTTGTAAGGGTTCCGCCTCACCCCTTTAAAGGTGGATTATCAAAATCAATAAAAAATGAAGGCCTTCGGACCAATGTATGGAAGAATGTGAATTAGATCCTAGAGTTTAACCTCATGATTGGTTATCACCCACTTCAGGTTCAATAGGTGTATGTACCGAGCATGCCTTCCTCGATTCATTTCAATTTTTTTAGTCCTTGATGATACCCTTTGGCGTGTTTAACATCGTATAAGAGTTATCAAGACTTATGAGATGGATCCTTAACCTTTCTGGGATATTTTTATGGTATTATTCTTTGATGGTACCCTCATATCCCCAGTTTCAGAGTTAAATAAAGTGAGACACATGAGGATGTTGCTAGATATGCTTCAGGAGTGTTAGTCATATTTCAAATATCATGGATTTAGTTCTCTAAATATGTCTTCTAAGATATGGTAGTGACATTATTCCCTACAGAGGTTGAGAAAACATGAGATTGACATCTAACCAAGGTATGTCCATTTTATTATATTCTCAAAGTGAGGTTTTTCATCCAATGTTTTTGAGTAAGGTGATGTTGCAGTTGACCTCCTTACAGTTGAGCCTTTTTAGGATGAGGATGGTGAAGCATACCTATAGTCAATGATTGTTACTACTTCTCTTATTCAATGAGTTCAGAAAGAATGACTTGGGAATATTAACAGGGAGATCTTTCATGATTGGGTATCCAATAGATACATTCCTGACGGAATTCCATGAAGGGGGGAATCATTTCATCCTTTTCTAGGGATGGATAGTGTTTAGAATCATGATGCAATAATAGTTTCTAAGGAGGTTTTTTCCATAGCAGTACATCTAGTGGATGTGAGGATGTATCAGGATCTCTTATAATCAGTTGGGAATCTAAGACATTTGCAATGAGTTTTCAAGTTAAAATTTTTATTGTATTTATTATCTAAGGGTGATAAATGATAGATGATTGTGGAGAATTTTAGGGCACTTATTTATGCATAAGTTATTTAGAATTTTTTTAATTCACTCGAAGATCATTGCATAATGTGATTCTTACTTTACAACATGATTTGGTATAGTATTTGAGAATCATTTGATGACACCCTTGTAGTTGGGAATAGTTTTTTACCCCATAAAACTAGTTGGGTAGAATGGACCGTTCAGGTTCTTGTGAACATGATTTGGGTTTGCATGTTGGTTTTGAGACATAACTGGGAGGATCATATACCATCGGTGGGGTTTGGGTATCATGATGATTACCACTCCACCACTATACTAGCACATTTTTAAGGACATATATGAGAGACCCTGTAGGATATTATAATACTAGTTAGATCCAATGGGTAACAACACTTGGATCCTAGTTTTTGTGTGAGTGATGGTTATAAAAGAGACAGTTCATCTAAGGGAGGATGATGACTTCTTGGTAAATGTCAGGATTACTCAGTGGACTTATTATGGAGGCTTTTGGATTTGGTATGTTGCGGAGTCTTATCCAAGGTAGTAGTATATTTCATGCAATCTTAATCCCTTTATTTTCCTACTTCTGTTTCGAGTTAGTGAGGTGGTGTGTTGTTTAACCCGAAGGCCACAATAGTTTTTGGGTTAATTGGTGTTCTCCACATGTCACATCTGAGGAGGTATGTGAATGAATCATTGTTTAATATCAAATTTGTTGACTTAGGCTGTGATAGTGGAGTTTCCTTTTTTAAGGATCTGGTGACATTGAGAACTAGAAGGAGAAAGACCCTTTTATGGTAAGTTTTTTTCCTTGGGTGAGTGTTTTTGAGAGCATAGGGAACCATTGGGAGAGCACATGGGAGTAGGAGACCCAGTTGAGAGCTCAGTATCCTCATAATTTTCTTAGTTTTTGATTTTTGTTGATAAAAATACTTGATGGAGGGAATAATTTAGTGTCATGTTTTTTGTCGTGTAAGACTTTGGAATATTTCTAGGAATATTTATAGAGTCAGGCACTAAGATAGAGTGATATTCTGAGGCTTGGTGTGCACAAAATAAATTTTTGAAATATATTCTAAATATTAATATCATGTGCATGTAGTTTTTATAAAAAATTTGAATAACTCCTGAATAGGGGCCCATATTAGAAATCTGATTCTACAGTTCATTTAGGACTGTGGGATTTACCCTAGGCCCAACATAAATTTTGTCAATGTTAGGGTTTTGGTAAAAGTTCAATCACGGACGAATAAATAAAATAAATTATTTTTTTATGCAGAGGCCTAACTTTTCCTCTTTAAATATACTATTATAACTAATTACCGTGGTTATCCATATAAACCTAATAATTGATAGGGGTTCATGGAGAATCATATCAGACATCGAGATCATGGATCGAAAGATCAAGATTTGGAAATTGGCGTGCCAACAAAAATAAGGGTTTACACTAATGAAAATTATGTGGATTTGTTCTTCATAAATGATAGATCCAAATAGAGGTAGGAAATTGGTTTGTGTATTTATACCTATTTTCTTATCCTGTGATGAAATCCAATCAAAAATCTAATGGATTGATTTGAGAATCAATCATTTTGTGGGTATGGGTTTATTTTTGGGATTTTGGGATAATTATTATTTATTTTTTCATTTATTTCTATACCTATTCATTCATCTTACCTACTACAATTAATTGAGTTTAAAATGAAAAAATTACAAGGTTTTTTTCTCACATTTATGGTTTATGGTTTTCTCTCCAAGTTCTATGTTATTTCGTTGTTGGAAATTTTTTTGGTCCTATGATTTGATGAATACCAAATGAAAAGTCACAGTGAATAAGATATTTGGTGCAATGGATCATTAACACTGGTTAAGGATATATATTAGATGACACAATTGTGGTATAAAACTATAGAAGTATATCCAAAGATGGATCAGAGCTTCACAATTCTGGTTTGACATGTGGTGTCAGTGAGGCATGATGGTGGTTGATTCCCAAGTGGTGAGTATCATTGGAACAGCCAGAATCTGACCAACAAAGGAAAGGTCGTTTGGTCAACCCTATATATATGACGTGTGGTGTGATTCCCAATGGAATTGATGTGTATAGATGGATCAAATGATCATGTAAACATTCTATAATATTTTTGAAATTCCTGAATACATGGCATACAGTCCTATGAAAACATTTCATGTAGTCCCTTCTATACGGCGTAAGGGTTTCAGCGTAAAGAAAGGTATGAAACACCATGTGACATGTGTCACATGTCATGTTACCCTTAGTTGAATATATTGTATTTTATAGGGGGTACATGCCCAGGATGCAACATAGTGTTACATTCCATGTGTACCAAGTCATGGTTCATGTAACACATGGTTGATGGCTCAGCGTGTGTAGGCGGTAGACACTCAGGTTTCCATGTGGCCCAACATTCCATGTACATGAGAGGTGCATGGGAGGACTGGTTTACATGAGCAAGTCCATGTACTCTAACATGTCCAATTACATGGACACAATATAGTGTACACAAGCAAAAGACATGTTGAGTACTATGGTGACTTATATATTTCATGTACCATTGGAACATTCTGTGTATTAATAAAAATTACATTCCATGTGAGTATGAGACACAAGAAGTGTCAATCTCAGTGTGACACACTGTGTACCCCCCAGGGACACATCGTGTACTTCTTTAGGGACCAGTTGGATTCCTATTTCTTCTTACATCAGCCTCATCAAGAACTTGTTTAAGCTTCCTTGGAATAGTATTGGTTGAGTGTTTTCCATTGGTCTATTATTTAAGGGTTAGTATGGAATCTTTTCCTACACATAGGATGGTGATCCATTCAGTGAGACTTCTGGGATATAGTTATTGGAATCCTTCTATGAGGCCTAGAGTGAGATCTTACATCATTATCCTACCCTCGGAGGAGTTCATGGTATCATCAAGACCAACACTACACAGGTGATGATCCTCGACATGGAGGGTTAATCGAAATTTATTTATCGGTATACCTCATGTATTTGGGTGTGATCCTCATCTGTGTATCGTTCTCTTTTGAATTATATCATATACTTCTTATAGAGAGACCTAATGAGTAGCACATCTCATATGGGTTCCATTAGAGTTATTTGACTCATAGAGAATTTTCTCTCAGTAAATTTTCATCATAGATGGTAGGTCTTATGGAGTGAATTATCCTAGATAGGAATTATCTTAAAACATTCACAAAAGTCTTATGGATGGAACTGGTTATGACCATGTGGTACATGGAACCTTTTTGAGTATATATGGATGTTTTGTTGTATGTATCACTTTATGATTGACATATCATGTGATGAGCTAACTACTCTTGATGCTTTATTCTTGGTTATTTTGAGGGGTCCTAATGGGTATTTTTACACTCTCCCTTGCATGGGATCTTCTCACACATGTCATGTATTATATAGAAAATGGACCTTTTGCGGAGTCTTGGGTGGACTAAGAGTATCTTGTGCTAGTTTGGGCTAGACAAAACAAGTTGTATACCATAGTTTCATTTGAAAATAGTCCCCTCCTTTTGAGCAGGTCAGGATTTACTTTCCAGTTTTGGTTAGGCTTGTATTTGGACCCTTTTTTCTTTCCATTACATACATCATACTCTTAATGTGGTATTATATATGTATGCATGAATTATTATCATTTGTTTTACATTTCAGTATTTTATGTTCTTGGATATGTTTGTGTGGGTAAAGGTACTTAAGGATGATGCCTCTCATGTATGTGATTTTCCTTCTTGGCACTAGATTTTATCCCCTAGCCTATTGGAGGTAGGATTGAGGTAATTATGTATAGGGCCCCATCAGGTTGGGTCGGGATAGAGATCTTCTTGGAATATAGTGATGATCAATAAGCTCCTTTGTCTTATTCGAATGAGTTATATGTCTCGTGGTCGATGGTTGAGATCAACTCTAGTAACGCATCCTCTTTATATGATCATACATGCATAGTTTTGAGAAAAATAGGAGCAGAAATTATTCTTGTCCTTCATGGTTTTAGTTTCATGTGATTTCAATTGGGCCTAGAGCGAGCTTGATATTTGGGTGTTTCTTCAGACATTTTTTTTGGGCCTGGTGTGTCAGTTGATGTCGTGTTTTTTCTTTAAATAAATTGTATATATTTGAAAAAAAACTCACCAAACAATTAATAAATTATTTATTATATATATAGATAAAAATATTTACTTATTGTTATATTATATATATATATATATTATTTCCATAAAATAATATATATATATATATTATTTTATGTTATTTCATTATTTATTGATTTTTTTTTTGTTTTTTCTCTTTTTTGTCTTAGGATAGATCGTGAGAGAGGAGGGGTTATTATGGTGGCTTCTACTTCATGGGTTTGTGGTGAGATCTAACACTCAGTGGTCTATATTATGGCTTGTGGAGGAGAGAAATTCCATAATGTTCACTTCATCGACTAGAACAAGGAACAGAGGTTAACTGTTGGTGCAGCTTCATGATAGAAACTGCCATATCTGGCTTATTCAGTGAGTGGTAGATCATCATATTTAATTACGGGGTTTTTCCTTGAGCTTAAATGGTGTTAAAATTGATTCAGTAGGGATATTTTTGGTTTTATTTCAATATCTGGTGATTCAGTGGAGATCTTACGGTGGTGTGGTGGCCTAGTTGTCTCTTTCATATGGCCACACCTTTATTCGAATCCTTTCACTTCCCCAATAGCATGAGTATTCCTCTTATAAAGGTGTGTCAAGAGATATGGGTTGCAATGGAGTGGGTTGGGTTCATGGATGGGTTAGGTTTGAATTTTATTTCTTCTTCACACATGTTCATTGGTGGGGGTGATTGGTTTTGATAGTGATTTTTCATCTTCATCTGAATGAGGGTTCATATATAGTTGTTTCGATTCTCTAGAGGGTATATGGTTCAGATGATGGTATTTGTGAGAAAGGTAGGTAACCATGGATGAGGAATGAGGCGAGGTGGGGGATATGGTAGTAATTGTGTCCATAGAGTATAGGTTGCGATAGGGTGAAGGAAAGACCCAAAGTCACTATATTGACCATGGATAGGGGTTGAAATCATTCGCTAATGGACAGCATGCCGATGATGAGAGGGGTTGTCGTAGGTTAGTCACATGGTAAATATACTAACCATGAGTGGTGGCATTTTACGGTAGGCACTCACCTGGCACATACAGATTTTCATGGTCAATTTGATGGCTTCGCAAGTCCTTTTCACTTTTTTGAGTCTTCAAAATAATGAATCATATTTATCAGTTTGGAATATTTTCAAATAAATGATAAAATAATATAAAAAAACCATTCATCCTCAAAAAATTAATTCCAAAAATGATAAATCCATTAACATAAATATTTCACCCTCCCAAATATTAACTTTAAATTCATTTCAATTTAATTAGGTTTTAAAAAACCACTTTTCAAAATCTAAAATTCAAATTCTGATCTAGATTAGAAATATACAATTTAAAATTCATAGTTTAAAGAATAATTTCAATTTCAATTTTATGGGTTATAAAATTAATTATAAATATGAATATATCAATAAAATTCAATAATTTTCCATTTAAATTTTAGATAGAAACAAAAAGAACGATCTTCCTACCTAAATTTAAATAATCTAGCAAGAGAAATGAGAATGTGCAGACTCTTCCACTGTTTAATTTATCATTCCTATTATATAACTCAAACCATTGACTTACTTCAATTCATACAAAGTTTAGTTTAGGATTTGATCAATTTAAATTTATGTGGAATTAATGTTTTAAAAAACAACATCCATTTATCCCTCTTTATTAAGTTTCCTCCAACCAAATTTTGATTTTCCACTTTAATAATAAAACTTAATTGAATGTTTTATAATTCAATTTCCCCTATTTTTATGAGTTTAATATTCCACTTTCCTAAACTGACTAATTTTTTGAAATTTCCATTTTAAAATTTATTTTTTCCTAGCCATGATTGTGTGAAATCACTATATGTATCACTTATTGGGATGGATTTATTTAATTATAGAAACGCACCCAGTGCCCTTATCTCAGATATCTATTGTGGTTTCCCAGTTTCCCACTTTTATTCTAGGTTCAAAGGTCTTATTTAATTTTCATTTAAGTTAGATACCTAAGGTGTTCTATCTCATAGAGGTTAGATTATCTCAAATCAAGTTCAAAATCATTGTTTCCTAAAGTTATTAGATTGATTCCACACAAATATTTTCACTCACACTCTATCTCCTGGTTATAAAATCAAACATCTGTTTGGTATTTGTTAACTTAATTGACAATAACATAAGGACATATAGTTTCAGAACTAGCTAATTTCATTAATTCTAGCATGTTATTTTCAATTTAGGTAGGGAGGAAATGAGGTTCAAGAAAAGGGTAAAAATCAAAACATAAGACTATACAAAAGTATGTACAATATTGTATTTACTGAATAATATTTTTATAGAACACAAAAACCTATATAAAGTATCACTAGAAAAAAAGGATATGGTTAGAAGTGGTTTATTAATTGTTGTTCTAGTAACTATCGTGAAATATATCTGGTTAAAAAATAAAAAATAATATAGTAGTGGTTTCATAAAACCATCGTGGTATTTTTTTCAATTAGTGGCGGTTTTCATTAAACCACCACAAAATGTTTTAAAAAATCTTGATCCCTCCCCTTCCCCCACTCCCTCTATGTGACCTTCACCCCCCCCCCCCACCCACTACTCCTGACCACCTCCTCTACTCTCCCTGGCAGTGACCCTAAGCCCATGACACCCTTTCCCCCCATCCCTCCTCCTCTCCTCTCCCCGACTGCAACCCCAACCCCCGTGGCCTCCCCCCAACCCCAACCCATGTGACCCTCCCCCCCTCTGATCTCTTCTCCGGCCAGCTCACCAGCAACATGACCCCCCCCCCCCTCTGAACTCCCTCACCCCATCATGGTTCCCCTATTTGGAGATGACACAACCCCCCCCCCCCTCCAAACTCCCTTTACCTACCTCATATCTCCTCCTCGGTGGTGACGTAGACCCCCCTTAAAGGTTTCATCATCCTCACCCTATATTTATTATTCAGTAGCATTATATGGAAAATAATTGGTGATAAAAACAATATAAAATATGTTTTTTATTCATTATATAGTAATTAGATATATAATTTTGGTTTACAATGTGTTATTTTGATTTTTTTAGTCAGTTTTTTAGAGTTATAATATTTATTAATATTGGTTATGTTGTATTAAATTAAAAAAAATATTTTACGATATATATAATTCATGAAATCTATATCATTCATATTTTATTGGTTTTTATTTGATATTAATGAATTCCACTTTGTTATATATATGTTAATGCCTCCAATTTTTTAAAGATACATAATTGAAGATATTTTGAAACTCATGACCAATTGGTGGTAGGGTTTGGGGTCACACATTGTTTCATCGCCAACCCTAGAAAGTTCTATAGGGATAAAAGCCTTGAAAATAACATGTTATACCCTTTTTAAATTCATCATAATGCTTCATGTTTTACTCATATGTGAGGAATCATTTATTTTAATAAAATATATCAAATAATGACAGAGTAGTTAGGGTTAATTTTTACATGCATGATAATCAATTATTGATTTTGGTAATTGTAATAGCCAACATAGTTTTATTGATTTTATTTTAACTAAAATGATTTTTAATATAACTAATTATATTGTGTAGTTTGTTTTTTAGTCAAATGAATAATTTTTTATCATTTGATTTGAAAATCACAATATATATTATTTAAATTTATGTTAAAATAATATTTTTTATATTTAGCTCAAATTTAAGGAACATATAATTTGATTTTATATGAATAGGGTTGATTTATATAATTCATATAGCAATATTAATTCCCACTAAACTAGTTCAAAAGAATATAGACATATATATTTTAAGATTTTTTGGTATTTAAGACATACTGTGATATAAAAATAAAGTATACTAGGAATTTATATTTTTAAAGGTGTGATATTGGTCTTAGTTAGATCATGGGAAATGGTTCAGACATTGATCTATGTAGCTATGTTTTCAAAGGAATGAACCATCCTTAGTAAAAACACTAGGGAAGAATACACCATTATATTTTATTTGATTAATCTCATTCATCTATGTTTGTGAGAAATACTAATTTGTTTGATTTATGTTTTTAAATTACAGGTTTAGTAAAAAAAAAGTTCATTATTTGATTCATCCCATTTTCATTTATAGTTGTTATGAAAGTGTCAATGGTGAAGTTGGGTGATATTTAATTTTTAATTTTATTTTTTGATTAAACATTTATATCTTTATATCTGAACGTATAGAGAGAATAGAATCCAATACCTATGGATAAAATTTAACTTGATTTGCCTTTAAACATAACTTGATATTCCAATGGTTGAGAAGAATTTTCATATTATGAAATTTCAAACTAATTAGTGGATGGTAGAATAAAATATTCATGTCCTGGTTGTAAATTAAAGTGATGGCAAAATAGAAATTAAGTATTTGAGAATTTCATATTGAAATAGTTCCCTGCTTGATATGTATGTTGGATTTGGCATGGTGAATCAAATGTTTTGGAAAGTAAAAACAATGACAATACTTTCAACAAAATTCAAATTGACTGGTTAGTGGATAATTTAGTTTCAAATTTATTAAATGGCGTATTTAATTTTCTAAAAAAATCTTGATGTTTACTATTTCTTTATTTTCTACAGACATAAGTAAGGTTGAGACTATCTACTTTAATGAATTGAATCATAATAGAATATTATGTTTGATTATAAAAATAAGAAATTGTAAAAATTAGTCTCCACTAATTCATCTCGCCCTTCTTGGTGGAGTAATTTGATCATAGGAAATACAATTTCATAATGTTTTTTAGTGATTTCATGTGATTTCCAAATGTATTTTTGGGGACTTTTCCCTATTTTTTATTTTCACATAAGAAATAAATTATTCTTTTGACTTATAAAATACCTATAGTGGTTTTCAAAAATTAATTGAGAGTTTTAATATTATTTGAGACCATTTTTGAAATTTTATTAATTTTTGTGCGAGTTAAATAGGTAAACTTTTTTGTGATTTTCCTTTATGAATATTGTGATGTTTATTTGTTTCATCCTTGTGTGATTCACATCGGATTTATGTTGGTATTGTTTTATATTATGTTTGGTACTTAAACACATATTTGTGGTAATATATATCTATATATATATATATATATCCATATGATAATATGTGGTTATATACATCAATATATAGATATATATATATATATAAGTCTATATGTGCATATATTTTTTAAAAGATATGTTATTTTGAAATTTAAATGGGATGTTTGAATTTGGATTTTCAATAAGTTTTTATAATGATATTTTTAAATTGTTTTGAATTTATTTAAAATAGGTTTAGGATTGCTAAATGTTTATAAAGTGGACTTAATAAAAATGTTTAGTTTTTAAGTGAGACTTCAAAGGGGTTTTTGAAAGGAGGGACAATTTTTAAGTGTGTTTTTATTGTGGGATATTATTATTTATGGAATAAATTATTTTCATGTGATATTTTTTGTGGTTGGAACCTAGGGGACCATAAAAATTTGGGTAATCGGATTGGTGTATCTCCAGTTTGGTATGAGGTGCTAGCTAGGGGTCATTCTATTATCCTTGAGAGTCCAGATTTGTATTATTAGATTGGTCACATAGCCAGCTAGCATTCAGTAAGTGATTTAGTTTCCTTTGAAAACTATATAATAATGATCCTTCCCATGTAATGTGGATTATACTTGTGATGTTACATGCAATTTGGTTCTTACTCTCACATTAGTGGATGATATTGTTATTATGTTTTACTACCATTTTTTAACTTTATTTTTTACTTCTTATAAACTTTAGTTTTTTTTACATTGTTTATATACATTTATTCCATTTTCATTTCATTTATTATTTTGGTTTTTTCATTTTTATTGTATTTTTAAAAATCATTCTAAAATTGGTGATTTCACAGGCGTGTTTTATGTAGATTGGGTTATGGTAAAAAGGGATTTCTAAATGTGTGTTTTTTAAATAAATGATTCTTAAGCTGGTGAAATGTATTTCAAGTGACTATTTTTAATTAAAGAAAAATAAATATAGGATATATAAATTAATTGATCATGATTTTTATTTTTTATTAAAGAATAAAATCTATTTTCTAAAGGAATTTCAAACTAGCATTTTTTTTTATTTTTGAAAAGAAAAAGCATTGAATTTCTATTGTTTACCTACTAGGTTATCAAGATCGCACCCTACTCACACTGCTCATTGTTTATAGATCAAGTGGCCATTACATGTTCTATCTTTGACTCACATAATAGGATCTGAGTTTTTATGGATAATGAACTTGGGTCACATGGAATAGTTATAAATGAATTTTAGTATTTATTTTTAGTGTTTAAATACCTCTATCCACATAGGCCTTTTCCTACATTTAGTTATGGTTATTGGTGAATGCACTATATTTGTAGAGGTTGTGGTGGTACAAGGGGTTGTTTAATATAAGGGTGTTATAGGGTGATCTGAGGGATTTATTTTTTCATTTATTATATATGTTTCATGTTTAAACTATTTAAGTTTATTTTATACTACTTTTTTATATGGATGTTCGACTTATGGATTGTCCATTCTTAATTTTTGGTAGAAATATTTTGTGTATTATAATACGATTTGAGGGTAAAATAATACCCAATTATTTATTTTGATAACTATGACACTTATCATCAAAATTAGGGAATCGGGGATTCCACTTGGGTCAGTGGAGATTCGGGTTGGTTGTTAGTTTTGGTGTAAGCTCGGGACGGTTCGTTACAAATGGTATCAGAGTCTAATTTCTTAAAAGGACCTAGGTTTTAAGTGCCCTTTGTTATTTAGGTGTTTCTAGTAGATAGACGTAGGACTTTTAGGGATTAGTAAGAAGGTGTGGTGAGATTATATACAACTCTTTCTTATTATATGCTTTATGTTACCTTGGAAAGTAAGGTTTTCAGTCTTAAATTTTGATTTTTACTATTTCAGTACTATTTGATGGATCCATGTGTTTGAGGGATGAAAAAGGATTTCAGATTTTATTACATGATGAGATCAAATGGATTGTTAACTTGGTAGATCTCATTCACATTTTTATTTTTTTCTCCTAGTGATGGTTTGGTGATTTGCACATGGTCCACCTATCCATCCTGCCAATTTATGCATGGTCACTAATCCTATTTGAATTAGCCTTATATTGTGTGGTATTTATCAATTTGGTTTGTTTTAAGGTTTGATAAATATATTTTTTAGACTTAAAATTTTTTTTGACTGGATTTTATAAAAATATCCTAGTATTTTAAAAGAATATTGTGTCCAACAGCAAATCAGGCATGCAACACTCAGCTTAAATGAACCATAAAATAATATTATTTAAATGTGGTTGTTATAACCAAGTCATTAAATTAACAACATGAATAAAAATGATCACATTATAAAAAATATGTATAAAGGTTTTATATAATTCAATTCAATTGATTAATATATAATAATTAAGAACTCAATTTTTAGTAAAGGTGTCTTATGATTCAAAAATATATTTTCTTTAAAAATGGTTTTTATTTCTTTTTGTGAGAATAAATTATAATTTCTTTCAAAACAATTTATAAAATTTATTTGAAAAAATGAACATAATTTTTGAAATCATCATTTCCATATTATCATTGAGTTAATTTTTGATAATTTTCTAAAATATTTCATTTTTTGATGAATATTGAAATTTTTTTATTTTTATTGAAATTATATTTTATTTTCAATAATTTATAAAGATTAATTTTGTTTCAAAATGGATTAAAAGTGACATAAGTTCATTTTTATTATTAATAATACAATTAAGATAGTTTTAATTAATTATATTTGTGATTTTGGTATAAAAATGTTTTATAATTTAAAAGAATTTTTTTATATAAAACCTATTTTCATCGCATTTTGCAGTTTTATTTTTAAATTAATTTCTAAAAATTAAATCAATTTAACTTGATAAAATGTATTCCATATTTGGAATCATGTGGTTAAAAAAATTAAATATACCCCTTTTATTTTTTGTCATTTTGAATAGTAACCATAATAAATATTTGTTACCACAATAATGGTAAAAAGGGTTAATTAGTGTTAAAACTAATGTGATATGGCTTCAAATTCTTTATAACACATTCCAATATTTATTTTTATGATTATATTTTATCTATAATCATAAAAACTTCAAAAATGTGACCTTTTTTCATTTATCTTTGATTTTGACTTTTGTATTATTTTAAGTAAAGAATAAATACAAAATTTAATTTTCATTACATTAATAGCTATAATATTTTTTGATAGGGATAAAAAGGGTTTATTTTAATTTATAAATTTTTATTTTAAATATTAATGAATTATTTATTATGTTAATTTATTTTTAATATTCATTTATTAAATATTTACTTTAAATACTTGGGAAACACTCACAAAGGGCTTATAAACATTAAAAGTAATATAATTTGGATGAATTGTTGAGTTCCATTAATTTTTTAGATAAATATAAAATATTAGTAATTTTTTAAAATTTCATATGCAAATTCCATTACTATATTTATGTCTTTAAATTCAAATGAAATGAAAAGTGTCAAAAATGACATTAATGATATTTTATGAATAACAATATTTTATAAATTAATTTAAAAAATATATTTAACTAGGGAAATTGGGATGTTAAGTTCTATAATATATCATCCCTTGATCATTTTTGATCCATCTATTAAATTATAAGTAATCTTATAATCCTTTAATATTGAAAAAGTTGGTACCGTAGTTAAGGTAAAAAATAGTCAACGAAGGGGTTAATCCAAAAGATAAGGTTTTAAATGATATCTAAAATTGTATAAATTTGATTAAATGGTTATATTATGACCATATACTATTTATCTTATAATAAATGTCATTTTTAATCTATTGTACATTAGTTAGACACATTTTATATTATCATATTTTATGTATTTCCAAAAGTGCCCTTTCCATCACTTATAAAAGGACACCCTCTGTCTTCTCATCTCCACACTTCAAAATCCATTTGGTTTGGACAAGACATAAAAAATACCTTCCTAAAATCACTCCCCATATCCTATAGTTATTATTTCTTTAATAACACCAACCTTAGTATGCATAAGTTATAAAGAAAATGAGGTTGTCTGAAGAAGTTTTATAGATTTTAACCGAATGTTTTAGTTTTATTTATTATTATAACCGTTTAAAAATGCTTCTAACCATCGTGATATAATAAAATAAATATATAAAATATAATTATATGTTATTATTTTGATTTATTAACTTTAATCTATCTCATTTTTCATCCAATGGGAAATGAAACCAGCATTCATGTGTACGGCAGACTACCACCTCTTGAACTAATGTAATTTGTTTTCCATCACTATTTCTCATGGATAGTTATAATAATATATGTTAAGTAAATATATGATATTAATTACATAATTATCATTTTATAAATATAATATATCATATTTTTTCTTACCATTCCATCCCTTGAAAGATGATAACTTTGTTTATGAATAAGTGTAGATTACCACAGCCCTGAAGTGATGTGATTCGTTTTTCATCACCACCTAAAATGGATAATATATATAAGTTTATTTAATGAAATAATATGATATATATGATAAAATAATAATTATGGAAGTATAAAATGGTAGTTACCTTATTTAAATTATTTATTTGGAAAATAAAAACATTACTCATGTGTATGTACAACCTACCATCACTATGATTGTAACGTAATTTATTTTTCATAACCACCATAAATGATTGGTTTTAAAATTATAATTAATATATAAAAATGATAATTATTTCCTGACTATTATTATTAATCTGATGGAGTAATATACTATAATATCTCGGGTTTTTCTTGAGGCATATATCTCTTTAATTTCTGTTTAACTCATTAGTTTTGACCTAGTGTGAGTGGCTAATGAGGCATGGGATTTTTGGGGGTGTCTGTGGATCTTTCGGAGGTTGGAGGCTTAGTTTTTGTAAAAGTTATTCTGGACACATGGTTAGTAGAAATTATGCATCCTAGGTTGCATAGTTACTACTAACTGTGTGGGGTTATTTCAGGGAGTAGTATTGGGCCGTATGGTTTAAGTAAACCATGAAACCAGGGGTTCACACCTATGTAGGGGATCTGTGGTTTTTAGTAGAGGAAAAAATCATGGATTGAACCTAGTTTCCAAAACCATATGCATGAATCATGCATGTTTCCTTTTTAGGATGAAATGTGTGCAGAGTTGGCACATGGTTTTTCCAACTATGTGGCCAAACAGTGCGACCTAGCATTTTGGGGTAAAATGACTATTTTTCCCCTATTTTAAATTTAACTCACCTACATATTTTCTTTTTATCTATAGTATTCATGATCACCTATTTTCTCCAATTATTATACTACTTAATCCTTCAAGGTAGGATTTTATCATGTTTCATTATACGGACTCTAATTTAAACAGTGTTCATCCCATTGGATTTGCATCATTGAGATATTTTTTAATCTTAAACCTTTCTTTGTTTGTCTTCATATCAAGGGAGATATTTTGTTACAGGCTCTTATTCCCTATTTTTAGGGTGTTTTTCTGTTCTTATGATTTCTTCCAATATGGGTCGAGTTAGAAACCCATACTAGATGAGTTTTCTACCATGAGTATATGATGGGTGGTATATACCTTTTCTCGCAAGGTCTTATTATTTTATAGCAAGTTGTTGTTGTTTAGAATGTAGATCCTTATGTTGTTTCTCCTAAAATTGATTAAATATCTTGATTAAATTTTTAGAACCATGTTAGGTTTACCACTTAGTATCTTGTGATGGTTTTATGTTATCAACCTCAACCAAATCCACCTTTTAGTTGTGTTTATGAATCTTCCCCTTGTTATACCACCCTATTGGGTGTGTGTGTGTGTGATAGCTCATCAAGTTATAGGGAGCCCTGTTAAATAAATTTAGTTCATAGGAGAATAATTGTGCATCCATTTCCATGTGATTGAATTTGATTAAATGGTTAAATGGTTTAAATAAAAAATGTGGAATGATTTGGTTGAAATCTTGGATTGTGAATGGTTAATGAAATGAAAATGATGAAATTGGATTCCAAGGACATTTCTACTCCTTGGATATGTTCTATTGGGTCTGACATTAGATTCCAAGGACAAATATACTCCTTGGATCTGGCCAATGAGGGTCTGAAATTTTATTATATCTAATTCCATGTAAATTTATACTCCATAGATCTTTATTAATTTGGATTCCTAGGACATTTCTAATCTTGATATCTATCTTTCTTGGACTGCCTTGGACATGCTTCGTGGACGTACACGGGCTCCACCCAAGTATTTATAAAGGTTTCTATAGAGATTCCCCATGGACTTTATGAGCATTACTTGGTCATTTATACCTTGGATAGAGCCCACGTAGGCCTAACATAGTGAGGATTCCTTGGTCTTTCGTACCATGTATATGGTCCTTGGGTTCTGACACTATATTACATGACATAGGTCATTGTGGATGCTTTACCTTGCTTTATAGTTGACCCTTGTTTATGGCTTCTTGATTATTATTGATGGGTTGTATGGTATCACTTCCACTTTACCATTTGTATTATTGATATATATTTCACATGGCTTCTTCTTATATACACATACTGGACTTATTATAGACACCATTGGTGGGGAACTACTAATTGTAATCTCACGCCCTATTCTGTCCATCATTGGGTGTCTGGTTAGACTTCATGGATGTAAGTAGGGATTGGGGAAAGCGCCATATTTATGATTATTTATTGATTATTATAGGAGTAGAGGATAAAATGACTGAGTCATGCTCATGATTCTATCTAAAGATAGTTTTTTGATCTTTTTTATTTTTAAACATGTATTGTATTGGATTCCTATTTTTGGATATTTCTATCCTTTTTGTATAGAGACATCACATGTTCATCATATCTTATATGACACTACTTATAGTTTTGATTATTATTTTAATATTTTGGATATTATTCTTCTCATTATCAATTATTCATATACTTCCTATATTGATTGATATTATTATATCATTATGTTACATTCTGAAAATGAGGTTATAGTCTCCCCATTGTTAAACCATAGACCCTCATTGCTAGTCAGAAATCTCTAGCGTAAAGGGAGGTGTGCTTGAGTCCATGTGACCCACTAGCTTGGGGTACCATTTAATGGATTCTTCATTGGTAAATTAAATATCCTCTTTGACCATGGTCAATATATCAAAGTCATATTTAAATTATAAAATGAAAAACCTCAAAATACCTTATGTGCACATAATTGATTAAGTAATTAAATATGTCATTAAAATAAATGAAATAAATTATTTAATGATAATGTAATCATCCTAGAAAAGGTTCTTACACATGTAAATAATTAATACAAGTATATTATACATGAGTTAAAGGACATATATAACAAGTATGGACTCCATGTAAGGGATTTCATAATTTGATTTCTTTTCATAGGGTTATATTACTTATTCATTTACTATATTATGAAATAATTATGTGTGTAACGACCTGTGATTTTTTTTATGTTGTATTTATAGTTGTTTTATGTGTATTTATACTTGTTACACATATGGACTTAATTTATTAATCCCCATTTCAATTTTATGATCTTTATAATGGGTTTCTTAACTCAATTTCTGTTCATTTGTTTATATAACTTATTCATTAATTATATTATGACACTTTTATACGTGAAATGAGGTTTTTTTATTTATATATTATTTAAGATTGTTTTATATATATATATATATATATATATTAACACATAATAACTCCTTTTATTAATTGTCAATTCAATTATATGATCTTTGTAATGGTTATTCGTATTAGATTTTTCTTCTTCAGGACTAGATCTTATGTCATAAACCTATCTTACTATATGAGGTCTATACACTTCCCATTGACATGTTATATCATGGATTTTTTTATATTCATGATATTTAAAGTTTTATTTTAATTCATTTATTTCACAGTCTTAAGATCAAAATGTTTTTAAAATTGTAAGTGTTATTATGATACAATATTATCATGTTTCAGGATTGTCTATGTTAATTTTCATTCGGAGGGTCATATGCTGTAATTTTATTAAATCATGTTTATTTTATTCTTCTATAGTTATGAATTTCGTTTATATGTTTAATTTATATTTCTTATACTATTTATTAAATAAGCATCAAGAAATTTTAATGTAAGTGATATTGATCTTATTTCTTCTTTTAGATGGGGAATTATTCTCTATGTATCCATGTTTTCTAAACTCTTCTCAATAATGCTCTTATTTATGCTTCAATGATTTATTAAGTTCATTTTCATGTATCTATGACTTTATTTACAAAGGTTTTAGAATGGAATATTTATAACATTGTTCATACAACACATTTTGACTTTCTATAATAAACTATGAAATGAATTATTTTTTTTATAAATATAGCTTAACCACATTTTTTCACCTCCATGATGATTTTTTCTTTGAAAATTACATTGAAAGTTTCCAAGTATATATTCAAATAAAAAAATTTCCCTAATATTCTTGAAATTTTTAGTTTATAAAAATGATTTTTAAAGTATAAAGGGTATTTTCCTAAAGAATTTTTTTAATGATTTTTTAATGTTATTTCTATTCATCAACAACAACAACAATTGATGTTACATATGATCTGTTAGGTATATGTTGTAATGATAACGTCATTATTATTTCTCTATATTAATAATGATTATTTAAAAGATATTATCATGGAACCCATTTATTTTCCATGTGTAAATCAATATATGAATGGCCAATGGTTATTGTTATATTGAAAAGTGCAGGCTTCAAATTTTTTCTCATTCTATAGTACTTTGAAATTCTTAATGAAAGATAGATTGAGGATTAAACCCAAGTACTTAAGGTAATTTTTCTGATGTATGATAGGTGGGTTTGTTATATACCTCCAATTAATTTGGTAAGGAGACAATGTTAACAGGTTATAGGTTTCTCCTAAGAGATTATTGGAATTTACTAGGTAGGTTGTAACATTTATACGAGTGACTGTAGGAGTTATATGATAATTATGTTCCAAGACACCAAAAAAATCTATGGTTCCTATGATTTCTAATGGATCCTTTGATCAAGGATTCTTTTCAAATTGCTCATTATTTTTTAATCACATAACTCTTGTATTATATTAAAGATTTATTCTATGTCTCATGATTTATGATCCAAGTTTTTATATCTCTGAATCCTATTATGTTATTCTCGTGAACGTTGATTATATCATCATACTCTTATGTTGATATTATGATCAATGATTAAATTCAATTGTAAATTCTTATATTTACCCTTAATGAGAATTTGAGAACACTCTTACTATGTTTCCTTTCCCCATGTTATAAAGAAATATTTTATATAAGGTGTGTCTAGAAGGGTTTCATGTGAAATATGATAAAGGAATAATATGGAATAATAAACTAATGGAGTAATGGGAAAATTACTCATTTAACGACATGGAAATTTTTATATAAGATTTTATCCTAATTATATAAAACCATAAAACTAAAAGGTATTTGGGTATTTAATTAATAATATATATATATATATTATTTTTTTAGTTTTGGATGGTTGAAATTGGTTCAGGTTTATCGAGATCAAAGATGAAAATTTAAATAGTATCTTTTAAGCATTAGATTTTAGGATTTTGGGTTCGAGGTTGTTATATTTAAATATTTTCAAAAATTCATTTTGAATTTTGGATTGTTTTTTAGGGATTATTTAAGGCTTTCAAATGAAAATTTGCATTTTGATGTGGTTTTGAATGGGTTTTGAAAATAAATTTTTATTTAAAATGGATTAAAAGGGAGAAGTGTTTGTTTTAAAGGTGGAAGTTGATTTCAAAATTTTATATGGGGGTTTTTTGTTTGGAAAAGATTTTATGGGGGGTTATATTCACCTTTTGTATTGGGATACTTGTTTTTAAATAAGGAATTTTGTTTTAAAATTATTATGGATGTTTTATAAATGAATTAAAAATGAAATCAGTGTTTGGGGAATTTATAGATATTTTTAATAGAGTATGTTTGGAGGTTAAAATGGGTTTTAAAATGGGGATATTGATTTTGAAAATTATTTTTGTGGTTTTGAAATCATTAAAAAGGTAGACCTTTGATTTTTTTTAATGTTAGTTATATTTTTAGTGGTGTTCTAGGTTGGTTTTCTTAAAGTGGTTATTTTGAATTGAAAAATGATTTTGGATGGGTGAATTTTATTTTTTTAATTTAATTTATTGGTACTTTTATTTATCTATATTATTAAAAGTATCCTCCAAGTAATAGTCTTGATAATTTTTGGGTTTGGGTGATCATCTATTTTTTGGAGTGTTTAGTCATTTAAATTTTGAGGTAATTCTCTTTCCGGGTGTGACTCCTTGGGTTTTATCTTGAGTGTATCCAATAAATAAAATGCTTTTGTGTTTCCTCATGTATCATTGGATTTGTTAGTTACTTTGTGGTTTTAAGTACATATATGATTGGTGAGGTTTGATGTTAGTCCCTTGATTAAGGGGGGAAATCTTGGGTGTGCTTTGAGCACCTAGGATGGATGTTGAACTAGTTGAGCTTATGCATCGATTAGTGTTGGTTTGACTTATTAAAACTAATATGAGAATTTTCCCATGCATTAGGTCCTAGGTTTTCTATTTTACTTATTATTTGACATGAGTTTCAAATAAATTTTATTTAAAGAGGTGTGTTTATGGGCTATTCCTTATTCTCTTTGTCCCTAGTTGATTATTTTTTAGATTATTTTTTCTAAATCATTGGAATATTCTTAAGTTTTTTATCTATTTTTGTTCATAGTTTTTCTGTTATTATATCTTTTTTTGTTAAATTAAAAATCCCTTCACATCAATTATTGAAAAAAATTAGCTTATTACCCATACACATAAGGAAAATGAGAATCATGGTATTTCATTAAGTAAATAATTTTATGTTCTCATCATAACTGAATTATATTACGAATCTAAAAATCTTGCATCCATATGATAAATAATTTTAACAAAATAGGATGACTCACAATTTTTATTGTGAATTTGAACTCTCTTACGCATCTCCTTATAAGAAAATATCTTATGTGTGTAAGATATATTCCTTAGCCGAATTTAAAATTCAAAATATAAAATATGTAAAATAATTATCTTAAATTCTAAATGAATTCAATTTTATAGAATGTCTAAAATAAATTCCTTATCAAAATTTCAAATTCAGAATATCATACGTGTGAAAGAATTATCCTATTGTGTAAATTAATTCAATTTCATGGAATGTGTAAGATAAATAAATATTCTCTTTGTAGGTGTAAAATAATTATCTTACACACAAATGTATTTACTTACATGGGTCACAATAACATAAATGAATCTTTTCTAGGTACATATAAAATAATTTTTTATGCTTAAATAAATTTACATATAGGGGTTTTTTAAGATAAATTTCACTAATACAAGTACGCATTAAATAATTATCTTACACATAAATGAATATATTTACGTTGGTTACTATAATAAAAATGAATTTTTCATTTCTTAAAGATAGTGACATGACACTAGTGGTAACAACCTAATTGAACTAATGATAACATCTTATTTCATAACTAATGGTAGCATTCTATTTCATCTATTAGAAGTATGAATAGTATCAGTATCATCTTATTCTAAAGGTATCACTTCATAACTAATATTATCACCTAATAACTAATGGTAGTAACATATCACTTCTTTATGGGTGGTAGCACTTTTATTCTTCAATAGTATTTCTTAGCTCTAATGGTATCAGCTTTTCTTCGATGGTAGCAGTTCTCTATTGATGGCAGTGGAAGAAAAACCTAGATGGTAGCATGGATTTCCTTCACATATAAAATATACATAACTAAACTTCCCATGTATATGAAGTAAATCACATATCCAAATCATGTGTTATATATTAATTTTGGATAGAACTACATAGTTGATTTCTAATGTAGCTAAATTGGTATATAGCCAAAGTATATACTGTAACTAGTCACATGAATATATGGATATATTAGATATATTTAAGTATTTACTATAATAATGTTATAATAATTTTCATTGTTTTATTATATTAAATTACTATAATTCTATTTTATATATTCCAAATTTCTCTATTAATAATAAAACACATATTTGTGATAACACTTATATTGGAAGTATTTTGGATTTATTTCATGAATGGATAAAAGAATATGATAATTCTATGATATTGAGAGTGATGTTTCAAATAAAATTAAATGAATATATTTTCATTTTTATTACTCTCTAACTTCTTCCACACTATGATTGGTTATTTAGACGATCCAAAATCTTGAAGTTAATGATGTGGGATAATCCTTTGGAATAAAATCAAGGGATAATGTGATTAAATAAATTTGAAATAGTTTATTCAACATGAAATGCATAGATAAGGATACATAGTTTATTCAAACAATAAAATTTACATAAAAACATATGATATTGATACTAGAATTTTGAAGAGTTGAATCACTACTATGACTAATATTTCATTGAATCGATCATGAAGGAATTATTCATTTTATCATCTACACTGAAGTGATCAAAGTTCTTAAGCTACATTTACATTCATCATATTCTACTCCATTACTGATCTTACGTTTTTTTTTTAGTTTTTCAATATTGTATCATTAAATTCTTCTCTTTCTTCCTCTAGATTCGGTTTAATATTTTCCCATCCAAAAGTTGTAGAACTGGATTATTCCTCTTATCCAAAAAGAATGTTTTCATGTGACTCTAGATAAAATTCAAGTAGGTTGTGCCTCTTGTAAAAATTTAGTTTGGGTTGTGACTCTTGTAAAAGTAATTTTGGGTTGTAACACTATGTGAGCAACAGGTACGACTGTAATTGGGTTATCCCTCCCAGAAAAAATTGAGTCTCTTAGTGAATACCAATCTTATTTCCAAGTAGATAATATTTAAGAGTAAACTAGGATCTTCATTTTCCAAAATAATATAAAAAACATCATGTGTTCTTTGCTTCATTTTACATTTCATTGTTTTCACTTTTTATTAATTTGATAATTATAATTCATTTAAATTTTAAAAATGACTCTTCACCCCCTCCCTCTATTCTAACTATCCTTCTCACTCAGTACTAAAAATTGGTATCAAATCTTGGTTTCTAAATATTTAGGTTATTATTTTTAATGAGTTGAATGGTGATTACTATTTCATTATCTTTTTTTACTATCCATTATTATAGATCTAAAAATTTAAGGAAATATCCACTGTTTTATTATGGAAATTCTAGAATTTGATCTATTGAATCCCATCAGATCACCTCATTTCAATGGAAGTGATTACATATACTAGAATGATCATATTGAGGTATTTATAAAAATTATAAGTCTTGAATTTTGGGCTATCATCCCCAAACCTTATAAATTGCATGAGGTAGATTTATAAACTCTAACCGGAATTGATGATTCAAAATGCACTATAAACTGAAAATTTATTAATTTTCTATATTTTCTTATAAGTAGAAATATTCATATCCATATTTCATCATGTAAAAATATATGTGACATCTGGAGGACTTTAAAAGTCACTCATAAAGTAATAGATAAGTTGTAGGGAAAATGTTTGGGCATTCATAAGGATTAGTTTTAAGAATTTGGAATGAATGATCAAGAGAGCATCAGTGAGATGTACAACAGATTCACTAAGACTTTAAACATCATGGTTTCACTCAGGGAAACAATACAGAAAAAAGTTCTTATTGAAATAATACTTTTATCCCTATATGAAAATTGGAACTCAAATAAGTTTGTTATTAAATAAAGTAAGTATTTCACTAAGTATTCGATGGATGATCTAATAGGATCACTTATTCAATAGGATTTGGGGTTTAAGAGTCATAATGTTGAAAAATATGACAAAAGGAAAGGAATATAATTCAAATATAATATAAATTTTTATGTTAATTCCTATTATTATGAGTTGCAATAAAGTAATAAAGATTAAAAGGAAAATTTTACTAAAGGTGTTTATAAGTACATGAAAAGAAAGAGAGGTTTAAATAAGCATCCTAGAAGATATTATCAAAATTATTATATAAAGGGAAGTAATAACGATAAAAATTTTAAATATATTATTTCAGAATTAATATTTTATGAGTCAAGTAAAAAGAGAAATATCAAATTAGATTGTTCAAAATTGAAATAATAAGGGAAATATTAGTGTTATAAAGAGTTAAAACATGAATATATTTCTAAATGGAGCTTCATAGAGGAGTAAAACTTCAGTAGTGATGATTTTGATAATGAAAATGAATTTACCAATACATTATTTATGGAAACAAAAATGAATGAGGTATGAATTGATTATGATTTTAGTTCAATTTATGAGTCTGATATTGAAATTGAAGTTAAAGAATTAACTAAAAAATCTAAAGTTTCATAATGATATTTTGATAATGGATTAACAATATAGATAATTGGAAATATATAACACAAAAATTAAATAATGAAGTGAAAAAATGATTTTTTTTCTTTAAGATGTGTAGAAGTGAAAAGGGTTGTAGATTCTGAATTGATAAAGCTCAGAGATCATAATAAAGTATTGAAATATTTCCTTTCAAAAACTAATGATTATAAAGATACAATATTTAAGTTATTTTGTGATGATTTAGATAAAATTTAAAATTAATTCAAAAATCTCAAACAACAAAATACAAAATTGAGAAATATATTATCATGTTCAAATGTGAAAATCTATGATGACCTAGATATTATTAAAAAAATGAAAATATTAAACTGAAAATTACTGGATTAAAAAGAAATTTTATCTATTTTTATTCAAGGAAATGAAAATTTTGATAATTTTTTGGCTATTAAAAAACCCAATAAATATATTTATAGATTTGGTTATAATATTAAAATTCCTAAGCTATATAAAACTACTTTTATTAAAATAAGTCAATGGAATTCCCCAAGTGTTACATTTTTTAGATGTAATTTGAAAGAGAATTATGAAAATTAATGTTCATTAAGAATTACTCAGTCATTAGGCCATAGTAATAATTTTATTTCTGAGAATATATCTTATATATTACTATATAATAAATTTCTTAAATCAGTATGGGTTCCTAAAAGTGTTATTACTAATTCAGTTAGACCCAAAAATAGATTGGGTGCCAAAACAATTATTAGCTTAATCTTTTTTATAGTAAATCTACCTAAATAGTACTAAAGAACCATGGTATATAGATTTTAGGTTCTCTATACACATTACTAGTGATATTTATAAACTTTTACTTTATATTTCATGTGATGGTGGAAATCCCACCTTCAGTGATAACTCTAAAGGCTAGGTTATAGGTTTTAGAGAAGTAGGAATATTCATATCTGTTATAGTTTCTAAAGTATTGTATATATAAGGATTAAAACACAATTTAATTAGTAAATCACATCATTGTGATGATGAAATGAGTGTAAATTTTTAATATAATAAATTTCAAGTTTATAATGTTAATGGAGTTTTATTTTATGCTAAAAGAAAACAATATATCTAATCTATATATTTTTTATAACTAAACCAAAAAAAATTAAAGTGTTTAAATACTATAAAAAATACCATATTATTTGGGATATAATTTTGGAACATGTTTATCTTTGACCATTGTACAATTTGGAAAAATATGTATAGGTTTTGGAACTTCCAAAATTAAAAGTAAGTAATTTTTTTTTGATTCTTTTCTAAAGGGTATGCATAAAAAAGATACATTTAGATATGTTAACAATGTTAATATAGTAATATTTTTATAAATTTTTCATATTGATTTATTTGTACACATGAAAAATACTAGTTTAGGTAGTAATAAATATGTGTTTTTAATTGTAAATTATTTTAGTATATTCAATTGGACGTAATTCTTATATCATAAAAGTGAAACCCAAAAAAATTATTACATTTTTTAAATAGATTCAAAATCAAAAAGTTCCTTTAATAATATCAATTGAAATTGATAAATGGGGATAATTTTTTTATTTAGGCTTTGAGAAATTTTCTAAAGACAATGGATACTTTTATAACTTTTACACCCATATAACACCACAACAAAATGGTTTTATGGAGAGGTAAAGAAAAACTATTAAAGACGTAGAAAGAACTATGCTAAATGAATTTAATTTACTAATTTATTTTTGGTATGAATAAGTAAATAATAATTTATATATCTTAAATAGATTTTACATTATACATATACTAAAAAAACACATTTTGAACTATTTAAAGAAAATAAAACACATATTGGTCATTTTAAAGTTTTTGGTTGTAGTGTCTATATTTTAGGAACTAAGTAAAATTTAGATAATGTTGATAATAAAAGTGATGAAGTTGTTTTTATAGAATATTAAAATAATAGTAAACCTTATATATTATATAACAATAGAACCATGTAAATGGAGGAGTATGTTCATGAAAATGTCATTGAAAATAATGAAAAATGTATTACAGATTATGATAATCCAGATAAAAAATTTAAAGAGTTTAACTTTGGTGAAGAAAAACTTGAAAATAATAATTCATTAGTTTAGGGGGAGAAAATCTCTTCTCAATATGATATTATGAATTGGAAAACTCATAGAGAGTATTCTTTATAAAATGTAAATGGTACTTTTGATTCTAGAATAATAACTAGAAAATTAGTTTTAATTTTTTTTAATTCCTTTATTTTTGATTTTATGCCTATTAATTTTAAAAAGAATTAAATTATTAAAACTAGATAAATTCTATGCATGATAACATAATCATATTGAAATAAATAAATTCTATACTTTTCTTGAGTTTTCTAAAGATAAATATTCCATTTGAACCAAATAGATTTTTTGAAATAAAATGGATGAGTTTATTAATATAGTACAAAATAATGCTACACTAATTTTTAAAGGATGCTTACAAGAATAAGGTGTTTATTTGTAAGATTCATTTGAAAAATCATATAGAATAAAATCTATTTAGATTCTATTATATTTTTCTAACTAAAAAAATGTTAAATTGTTTCAAATGGAGGTAAAAAGTTCAATTTTAAATGGTGTAATTTCTGATAAGGTGTATTTTAATGAACCACCTGGTTTTGAAAATTATGAATATCAAAATCATGTTTTTAAAAAATATAAATCTTTTTATAGACTAAATAGAGCTCCATGATCTTAGTATAATAGACTAACTATATTTGTATTTCAAAATTATTCTAAAAAAGTAACTTTTGATCTAAATTTATTTATAAATAAATCTATAATGATATATTAATTATACAAATATATAATGATGATATCATATTTGGGTATAAGAATGATATAATTAGTATTTAATTTTCAAAATTAATTAAAAATGAATTTGATATGAGCTTAATGGGTGAATTAAAATTCTTCCTTGGTCTTAAAAGTTTTCAAAGGAAATATGGTATATTTTTTTAAAAAAATAAAATATGTTAAATATTTGGTTAACAATTTATCTTTATTCATGTAAAACTATGAGAAATCCAATGAGAACTAATTTTAAACTAGATATGGATGAATATAAGAAATATATGAATAATAAAAAGTATATAGGAATGACAGGAAGCCTATATTATTTAACTTTATAAAGGCCTGATATTATGTCTTCAGTCTGCATGTGTGCAAGATATCAGACTAATCCAAAGGAAAGTCATTTTAAGGTAGTGAAAATAACAATTATATATGTTAAAGGAATTTTTAACGCTGGTTTATTTTACTCTAATCAGAACTATTTCAAATTTTAATCATATTCAGACTATGATTTTGGAGGTTGTAGACTTTATCAGAAATCACATCAGGTATGTGTCATTAACATAATAAATATTAAATGTCATGGAGTTCCCAAAATAAATTTTCAATTGATTTTTTCACAATTGAGGTTGATCACATTTCTAGTGCAAATTGTTATGCTCAAATCCTTTAGATAAAATAAACTCTATCTGATTTTAATGCTTATTTAGAAAAAATTCATATATATTTTCATTGTACATAAATTATTTCAATATCTAAAAATACATTGCATAATTCTAGGAAAAAAATATATTGATGATAAATTTCATTTTTTAAAGAGATCTTATTAATAAAGGTGATATTAATCTCAAATTTATTCCAACATAAAATCAACTTACAAATATATTTATTAAACCATTAGATTCTTTGAAGTTTGAGAAATTGAAGTTCAAACTAGGGTTGATGGAATTTGAGCTTAAATTGTATAATTATTAAATGCATAACTTTATTAATTATTTGTTAAAAAGTATGAATTTAAGGGGAGTTTATATTTTGATTAATAAATTTTCAATAGATAATATTTTTTTTCTTTTTGATAAATTTTAAAAAGAGAGAGAAAATTTGGATGTTTAAATAAAATGTTTTATTTTGGTTTTTTAATTTACAAAAAGGGAAATATTTTTTGCGTTAAGAGTTTTGGTTTTGGTATTTTATATTATTTGTTTTATTGTTTTGTTAACTAGAAAATATATTCAATTGAAAATTATTGAAAAAAAATTAACTTTATAGTATTTCTCATATTGAAAATGGGAATCAAAATACTTTAATAAGCTAATCAGTGTATCAATTCATAACAACTAAATTTTCTTATGACCCTTAATAGCTTACATGTGTAAAATAAATAATTTTACTGAAACAGCACAACTCACTATTCTTCTTGTGATTTTGAACACTCATACACAACTTCCCATTAGAAAATATCTTACGTTCATAAGATAAAGGACATATCCAAATTTTAAAATTCAAAATATCATACACATAAAATAATTATCTTAAATTATAAATAAATTCACTAATGGGAACGCATAAGGTAAATTCCTTAGATAAATTTTTAATTCAAAATATTGTACACATAAAAGAACTATATTATGACATAAATTAATTCACTTATATAGCATGCATAACATAATTCATAAAATAATTTTCTTACACATAAATGAATTTACTTACACAAGTCGTCATAAAAAAAGGAATCTACTTTAGGTATGTAAAAAATAATTATCTTATGTGTAAATTAATTTACTTACCAGGGTCATCGTAAGATAAATTACTCTAATCCATGTACATGTAAAATAATTATCTTACATGTAAATGAATTCACTTACATGGTTCACCATAAGATAAATGAATTTTTCATTTCTTTTAGATAGTTTCATGACATAAGTGGTAGAAACCTATTTGATCTAAAAGTAGAATCTTGTTTTGTAACTAGTGGTAGTACCCTATTTCATCTAGTGGTAGTATGAATAGTAGTAGTGTCGTCTTATTATAATGGTAGAATTGCACCACTAATGGTAACAACACATAAATATTAGTGGAACTACCTCAATTATTTCTAGCAACGGCATTTCAGATTCTTCAATAGTAGCACCTAACTCTAAAGGTAGCATCTTTTGTTTGATGGTAGAACTTCTCTATTGATGGCCATATAAGAAGTACCTTGAATATATCATAGTTTTCCTTCACATAGACAAATCAATGTATCAAAACTTCTCACATATCCAAAGTAAATCACGTAGCTCAATCACATAGGTGAATATACTACATAGGTGTTTTTTGGTAGAACTGCATAACTTATTATGCAACATATCCAAATTTATACGTAGAAAAAGTAAATCACATAGATGATTTCATAAATACAATGATATCTTGGATATCTTTGAAGATTTACTGCAAGACTGTGAGAATACTTTTCATTGTTTTATTACATTTAATTACTATAATTATATTTTTTATATTCCAAATTTATCTAATAATTATAAAATGCATATTTGTGTTAATTCTATATTAGAATTATCTCGAAGTTATTCCATATAAGAAAAAATTGAATGATAATTCTCTAATATTGAGCTTGATATTTCAAATAACATGTAGAGGATTTATTTTCATGTTTATTAATCTCTCACCCATGGAATACTATGATTGGATATTTAAAAAATCCAAGATTTTGAAGTTAATGATGCAGGATTATCCATTAGAATTCAATGAGGCGGGACACAATTAAATAAACTCAACATAGAAACATATGGAATTGATATGATAATTTTAAATAGATGAATCTATATTATAACAATGGTTTCATTGAATTGAACATGAATTACTTTATCAGTTGACCATATAATACAAAAGTGATCAAAGTTCATGAGCTGCATTAATATTCATCATTATCTACTCCACTTTTGATATTGAGTTATTTTGAGTTTTTCATTGTTGTGTCTTTCAATTAGTATGTCTCATCCTTTATATTCAATTTAAGCTTTTCCGATCCAAAAAATGTCCAACTAGGTTTTTCCTAATATCCAAGAGATACATTTTATTCAAGAAATAAAGTAGAGATAGAAACATATGATGTTGATATGATAATTTTAAATAGATGAATCTATTTTACGACAACAGTTTCATTTAATTGAACATGAAAGGCTTCATCATTTGATCATCTTCTACTAAAGTGATCAAAGTTCTTGAGCTTCATCAATATTCATCATTATTTACTCCACTTTTTATATTAATTTCTTTTAATTTTTTTATTTTTGTATCTTTCAATTAGTCGGTTTTATGCTTTAGATTCAGTTTAAGATTTTCCCATCCAAATTTTTTCTAACTAGGTTATTCCTCCTATCTAAAAGGAAGTTCAAGTTATAACTCTTAAACAAAAGTTAGGTTGGTTGTGACTCCTGTTAAAATTCTAGTTGGGTTATGACACATATAAAAGTTAGTTAGGGTTATACCACTAGGGGTGAAATGGTTAATTATGTAATTGAGTTATAAATACTTTAAAAAAGGGACTACCTTAGTGAATACTAGTCTTCACACCAAGTAAAGAATATTGAAGATTATATTAGGATCTTGGTGATCCGAACTAATATAAAAAATATCATGTGTTATTTGTTTTATTTTTTGCTGCACTATCTTCATTGATTATTACTTTGAAATTTATAATACATTGATTTTTTTTAAAAGGACTATTCCCCCCACTCTTGTCTAAATTTTCAACTCGCTCAGTACTAACATGTTCCCCTTTGAGATTAGTCTGGGGGAGATTTTGAGGTATCTCTTCATTTTTTATTTACGTATCGATGATCAGTTACTCATATTTGGGTTGATTCCATTGGGTTATTTGTAGGTGCACCTTCTTGGAGAGTAAATAGACCCATATGTGATATCCAGGGTGTTTCCTTAAGATAGTGTTTGGGTTGATCTGTTCTGTTGAGGGTTCGGGTTTTTCATCATGGAAATATTTTGGGAATTCTTTTATCCATTTTTATCAACCATTATAGTAAGTTCTTAAATACTGGGGAGACCCACTATGGGACTCTATTTCTTGATTTCTCCATTGGTGGTCTGGTGTGAGTTTTTCCTTGAATAATTAGATATTATTGAATATTTTGGATATGATTTTAGTTTTTTAGGTTAAATTTAGTTTTGGTTATCTTGGTAATCATGATATAGTTTGTCTCATCCATCTTATTGAGGTTCTTCTTTGAGTCTCATAGAGTTCATGGGATTTATAGGGGAAGAAATAATTATGGTTGTGAGGATTGTGACTCAATAATTTTTAATTATTTAATTAATAGATTCATTTTTTGTTCTTCAATTTACATTTTGTGTTTTAGGTTCATTCCATTTTTTTTAAATTTTAAGGAATTTGGTATGTCGAACAGTTATCACACAATTAGTGATAAATCTATAGTATCCATGTGATTAGAGTCTGTCATCTGATAGATCCATTTCACATAGTCAGAAAATGGTTTCCGAAATCATGAATCTAACTGTCTAGGTTCCCTATATTCTCAACTAATGGTGTACATTTCATGTATAGTTTAGATAAACTATGCAGCAGCTGTTTGTTTTTCCCAGGTTCTTAAAAAAAGGAAGCTTATGAAAATAACCATCCTAATTTACCCAAAATCACCACACCCCCCCCCCCAAATCCATCACTCTCCTTTCTTATGAACCAAATGGAATTACCCCCAAGTCATACATAATCCTCCACTCCTCCTCTCTTTTTAGGTGAATCTCTCCATGGTTTTAAGTGATATTTTATCCAGTAAAGGTTTCCTTCCTGCTATCTCCTTATTTCTATTATTTTCCTTGATTTTTCTCTCCTACCTCTCTTTGGATCACCCTTGGATGAACCCTAGGGGGTTTTTGGGTCTAAAACATCATTTATTTGGTTCCTATGGTGTGAGATCTTCTCTTGGTACCTTCTTCTCCCCATTCTTGGAGGATTCATATCACATGCGCGCAAGCCTTGAGTAGGTGTTTCAATCATTTAACTTTTCCTTAATTCATCACATGTGGTTGGGTGTTTTAAATTGATTTCTTTAAAATTATAAATTTTATTTGGTTTCAATAATATTAAAATATTTTTATTTTATAAGGTTTTTAAGTGGTTTCAAATGATTTCCAAATGGATATATATATATATATATAATTATATATGTGCTTAAATATTTAAAAAGTGGAATTATGTTGAAATTTAAATGATCTGTTTGAATTTGTAATATGAATAAGTTTCTTTAGTTCTATTTTTAAACTGTTTTGATTTCATTTTAAATAGGTTTGGGTTTACCAAATTTTTGTAAATTGGCCTCAATAAAAATGGTTTGCATTTAAGTGATCCTTCAAATGGGTTTTCAAAATGAGGAATATCTCAAAGTTTTTTTGATTATAAGATATTATTTTTTATGAAATGAATGATTTCAATGTGATATCCTTTGTGGATGGAACACGAGGGGCCATAGGAAAGTAGGTAACTAGTTTATTTCTACTCTAGTTAGATATGAGGCATTAGATTGGGGTAATTGGGGTGTCCTTGAGAGGTCATGGTTGTATTATTAGTTAGTTGACATAGTAATATAGTGTTCCAAGAATCAGTCGATTGGGCCAATAAATTTTAGGTTAGAGATACTCCCCGTGTGATGTGGATTGCGCTTGTGATTTTACATGTTATTCAATGCCCACTCTCACTTTTATAGATTATGTTTTATTATTGTTTAATTCCATTATTTATCTTTATTGTTTACTTCATCTCCACTTTATTTTTTATTTCAACCTTGTTTATATAAATTTCTTTCATTGTTGTTTCGTTTATTATTTTAGGTTCATCCTTTCTAGAATCATTTTGAAAAGAAAGATAAAAAGGTGGAATTTTAAAGGCATGTTTTTCATAGATTTGGTTATTGTAAAAGGGGATTTCTAAATATGTGTGTTTTTAAATAAATGAGTCTTAGTATGAGAAAATATTTTTCAAGTGACTTTTCCATTTAAAGAAAAATAAATAGAGGTTATCTAAATTGGAAATTTGTGATGTTTGGTTTTTCTTAAAGGAAGAAAAGTTTTTTTCTAAATGTATTCAAACAAGCATATTTTTTATTTATTTTATAAAATAAAATAATTTACTTTGTGGTGATTTCCAATTGGGTTATCGAACTCACATCCTACCCACAATTCTTGGATTTTGTAGACTGAGTGGCCTTTTATAGGTTCTAGTTTTGATTCTCAAAAGGGGATCTGAGTTTGGATGGATCTTGACCTCAAGTCACATGGGATAATTATCTATGTATATCAGTGTCTATTTTTAGTGTTTAATTAGATTCATCCACCTAGGTATTTTCCTACTTTTAGTTATTGTAAGTTATGAACACAATATACTTATAGAGGTTGTATTGAAATAATGGTTTGTTTTGTGAAAGGCTGTTGGAGGGTAACCTGATGAATTTATTTTTTTCATTTATTATATATTTTGTCTATTTAAACTACTTATATTTATTTTATAATTCTTATTTTTTTAGTGTGTATTCTTGAATTATGAATGGGCCATCCTAGATTTCCATTAGAAATATATTATAAATTATACTCTTATTTTAGGGTGAAATCATATTCAATGATTTATTTTTAGGACTATAACACTTTTCATCTTCCTGGGGTGATTTGGGGATGTCCCTCGGGTTAGTGGTCAGTCGGGTCAGGTTCTGATTCAGGTGAAATACTGGTCTGGTTAATTACAAATAGCATCAAATCCTAGGTTCTTAAGAGGACCTATGTTTCAAGTTCCCTTTATCATTTGGGTGTCCCTTGTAAATAAAGGTTGGATAATAAGGGCTCGAGCAATAGATATGGAAATATTTTAGCTAACTCTTACTTATTTTAAACCTCAAGTTACTAGTGGAAGTTGGGATTTGAGTATTGAATTTTGATTTCTGGTTTAATTATATAATTTTCTTACTATTTTATGAATTCATGGGTTTGAGGGATGAAATAAGAGTTCAAATGGTGGTATTAAATGACCTCACATAGCTTGATAACCTAGTAGATCATCCGTACATGGTTCTTTATTACTCTTGGTGATGGTTGTGTTATTAGAACATTTTCGACCAAACCATGCAGCCAATTTACAAACAGTCTCTAGTTCCATTTGATATAGACTTATATTATGTGATGTTGATCAATTGGGTTTTGCATAATGTTCGATAAAGAGATTTTTAAATTTTACAATTGTTTCTAAGTGATGTTTAAAGATTAAAAAAATGAATTTTGAGTTTAAAAAGGATATTAAGGTATTCTTCATGTTTTTTAAATTGAATTGTGCATTTTGATGTGATTTTGAAAGGGTTTTGAAAAGAAATTTTGGTTTAAAATTGAGTTAATGGGACAACTATAGTTTTTTAAAGGAATTTGTTGATTTTAAATTTTTCAAATGGGGTATTGTGTTTATAAAAAAATTTATAGTAGGTATTATGTTGTCCTTTAGTATTGGGAAACTTAGTTTTGAATAAAAGAGGTAGTTTAAAAAAATTTATGGGTGTTTTCAAACTGTATCAAAATTGAAATTAGTGTTTGGGGGATATAGAAACGATTTCAATTAAGGAAGTGAGGAATTTAAAATGGGTTATCAAATGGGACTACTAGTTTTAAATTATAGGTTTTTTATTTTGAAATCATTAAAAAGGGATAATTTTTATTTGTTTAATGATGTGGTTATTTTTTGTGGTGTTCTTGGTTGATTTTCTTAAAGTTATTGTTTTTATTTGAGATATTATTTTGGACGGGTGAAGATGATTTTTTGAATTTAATTTATTGGATCATGTGTTTCTCTCTATTATTGAAATTATTCTCCTTATAATAGTTTTAGTCTTTTCTGGATTTGTTCATCATCTATTTTTTGTAGTATTTAGCTGATCATGTTTTGAGGTAATTCTCTTTTTGGTTTTGACTCCTGAGGTTCTATCTTGATTTTTTCTAGTGAATTAAATTCTTTTGGTTTTCCTCATGTATTTTTAGAGTGGTTGGGTGCTTTAGAGTTTCAACTGAAGATACGATTGGTGAGGTTTTATTATAATCCCATGATTATGGGAGAAAATCATATGTGTGCTTCAAATACATAAGATACATAATATAATAGTTGAGGATATTTACCAAATTGAATCATATCATCCCAAACCACTAGGTCTAATCCATAGTTCCATTGACCTCATGTGTTTATCCCCTTACGCAAGTGGATTCTGACTAATATAAATGGTCTAAGTCTTCCAATGGGGAGACTATACACTCGTTATAATATCATATGATGAATAATAATAATAAATGGATAATAAAAATAATAAATAAAATCATAGTTCATGTAGAAATATAAAGATTTCATAAAATCAATGGGATCCCAATGTAACAAGCCAAACCAGAGCAATAAGTGCGGGTAAATTAATAAATAAAATAGTGAGTCCTTCATAGTTTGTCTTAGCCAGCCACCATCATCTTTCTCTTCTACTCATCTATCCACTATAGGGACCTTTCACTTCACTGAGTCTCTATTCATTAAATCTACAAGCACACTGAAATGTTTGAGTATGGTGTGAGTATAAGACTTAGTAGTACACTGCCAATATGACCATAACATGGTTCTATCAAGTATATAAGTGTATTCCATAATATAATAAATACCTAAAATAATAATAACACACAATCCAAAATTGAGCGCTCATGTGCTAACAAATCTTTCACAAACCCCCAGGTGTACATTCTATGGATCCATGTTAGAATGTAGTCATAATGAAAGTTTAATGTAGTCAAGTTACAACCACAAGGCTAAGAGTCACAGGTAATACTACACAAGGACATCATCCTAGTCTCTCTCTCATCAACAGTGTCGGCCTTAGGCCTCCTGGTCAAACCTGATTGGGCCATCATGTCCCATCACTCAATATAGTCGAACAGGCCCTAGTCTTATAGGTAAGACCACTATAGGCTAGCATTACTTATTGTTATCTCTCGGTTCAGATCACATAGACCATCAATCCATACTATTTTCTCTTAGGTCTAGTCAAATATGACCACCATGACCCCATGTCAGGACACATTTGGCCATCATTCCCCATCATCTATCTTGGTCTTTTCATCAAATCACATGAAATGTCTGAACACGCTCCCCCTTTAGGGGTACTGAGCTATGACAGGTCCACCTATCTCTTAGGTATCATGCACATAACAACAAATACCACAACATATAACAGAAATATAACAATTAAATAGTGATATAATATCAAGGCACACATATCTAGTGTCATAAGTTTATCATGATCCACCATAATTTTCATCGCACATCATGTGCACTTCCCCCTGTAATGGGTAATCCTACCACAATAGTCACCTCTCACATGTTCCAAACACAAAATCTCCAATTGAAAAATAATACATAGCCAGGAATAACATGATTATAAACATGAAATGACATAATAAGATAAATAATCTCATCAAGTCAACATGTTTATAGATATCAAACATGAAATATAGCTATTTATAAATGTATCATGGAATGAGATACACACACACCCATGTGAAATATCAATTTAACCACGGATATTAATTATTAAAAAAATAAATCATAACATGGAAACATGTGTAAACAAGATCCCAAATATGTAAGGAACTTCCTATAATTTTTGAAATTATTATTTGTTGATAAGGGTTGACGTTCGAGATTAATTGCACTATGAAATCCTAGAACCATTCCCGATTCAACACGATTTATACTTATATCTATTTTAGATATTTAAAAATATTAAATTAAATCTAGATAAAATACCTCACCACCTTCAAAACAAATGGGGATTAAAATTCTTCTCGTCATGATAAATCCAATAGAACCTATATGCATTAATCTGATTACTATGGGTGAAGATATCAAAGAGAATAGCTTGAAAAAATAATAAAATAGAATAAAAAATCAGAGATGGAGAGAAGAGAAGGAGGCATGAGGGAGGATCTCCTCATATATTGCATGCCTTGGGCTCCTCTGAAATCTACCTTTTAAAAAAATTGTAAATTTTTTTTGTTTTTTATTTCAATTAATACCTAATTTATTTATTTCCTTATCTCTCATCTTAAACCATGTTCCACTGATATCATGAGTTTCTTCTTTAAATTCCCCTTTTAAATATATTAGATCATCAATTAATATATATTAAAAAGACATCCATATATATATGCCTTATATATATACACACACTCGGATATAAATATATACACCAATATATAAGTATATATATTTAACACATATATATATAAATATATATATATTTAACCCATATATATATACATATTTTAATTTTATCACACACAAATATTATTTTCTAAATTTAATAATAAAAATAATAACAAAAATAAATATTATTATTATTAAATTTCTCTCATTATTTCCACTATTAACATTTCAAATATAACTTTCATTAAATGATGATACAAGTAAATATATTTTTTTATTATCCAAAAAATTTCATTTCAGTAGTATAAGTAATAATATCATGATTATTACCTAATATCCTAATAAATATTCACTCATGGAGAAACATCACTCATCAATTAAGTTAATTCAAAATTATTTAATTGCACATGTATGTTTTCATCATTTTTCTTCCACACGGATAATACTAATAATACAATTATTATTATTATTATTATTATTAACTACTCAAAAAAATCATATACCAAATAATTCTATTAGTTTAAAAATGCAAAATAATTTGATGAAATTATTTAGTGACAAATATTATAACTTTTAATAAAAATTGTTAACCGAAAATGGATAAAATAGTTACCCTTATGTGAGATGTAACCAAACACCTGACATGCACAAATCTTATGGCTTGACTAAGGTAAAATCCAAATTTTGAATTTAATGGTAGTCTCATATTTTCCATCTGAGACACTATTTAGGAGGTATTGTATTATTCTATAAAAATTATGCACACATGATATAATATATTTAATATTTTAATTATATAAATATTGAGACTCTACGGGCCATGGAATCCAATGGTAACTCAGTGAACAACTTTGAAAATGTTCCATATATTATTTCACGGTGTTAACTAGACTTTTACCCTTACATAAATCCATTAAATTATTTACTGCACGATTTTTATTAAAGAATATCATTTTTACATAAAAAAATCATAATTTATTTACAAAGAGGGTTTTTATTATCATTAAAAATTCTGAATATTACAATTCTACCCCTATATTGACTTATCATCGTCAAGAAGTAACTCTAGTTGTATTGTTCAAAAAAATCAGGATATTGAGTTTGAATATCAAACAAATACTCCTATGTCTCCAAGGAGGTATCTCTCAAATAGTGATAATATTATGAACATAAAAAATACTTTGTCTAGTCTATGGGATCACACAAGGTTCTCCTATGAGTCTACCCTAAACCCAAGGTATACCCCTCCTAGCACAATCTCTGGTCCCCATCCCGATACATTAGTATCAGTCATCATATATATAAAAACATCATATTATGGTTAGTTAAACTAATTAAATCCAATAAATATATATCATAATAGTATGGAAACACAGGTGTGTCATACAAAGAGAAACTATCCTAAATAGATAGCATAAATCAAGGCATTTAATTAAATAACTACTATGAAACACAACAATAAGTATATATGTATATGTATATATATATATTCTATGTGGACCTAAATTCCTATTCATGATGCATGAACACATCCAAAATCTCATGAATCACATATCAACATCATGTGTATCACCAAAGATTAATTCTATCAATATTAATAGCAAGAACATAATTTTCACACTTTTATGGAAACTCATAGTTCCACTATACAGTTTTGGCTAGGTACTAACATAATTATCCTTCTTGAATCCCAACCATCATAAATACAATCTATTTTATCCCAAATAATGGTAAGAGAAAAGAAAATTTATTAAAATTAGTCCTCTGATACCATTTTGTAACATCCAAATCTGAACCACCAGTTCAAATCTAGAGTGCCACATGACCTCATGTGCACCTCCCCATACACAGGAGGCTGCTGACTAGTAGTGTGGGTCTAAATCCTATAGTGGGGAGAGTATACCCTCAGTATCATGTCATAGGATGAATAATAATAATAATAAATGGATTATAAAAATGATAAATAAAATAAAATTACATGTAGAAATATAAATATGGAATACAAATCAATGGGATCTTAATGTGGAAATCCAAACTAGTGTAATAAGTGAAGGTAAATAAATAAACATAATTTTGAGTCCTCCGAAGTATTTCTTGGTCTACAACGTGCTCCATACTCCTCTTCTTAGATATCTACTATAGGTCCCTTTCCCTTCACTTGGTATTTAGTCATGAAATCTACGAGAACACTAAAAATCTTGAGTAGGTGTGAGTACAAGACTTAGTAGGACACCACTAATGTATCCTTAACTTGATGTGCTCGGGTATACAAGTGTATTCTATAATATAATAAATATGTTAAAAGAATAATAACAAACAATACAAAATTGAGTGGTCATGTGTTAACAAATAACTACTGTAAATATGGCCTTTATCATCACTATAAAAGGGAATTAACAGTGCTAGAAAATGGCATTAACAACGCTAGAAATGTGTTGTAAATCAAGGCGAAGATAAAGGGGTCGCTTTTATTAGCACTCAAAAAGGAACTGATAAAGTCCCCTTTTATCAGCTCTAAAAAAGCACTAATAAAAGGTGACTTTTATTAGTGCTAAGAAAAAGCATTGATAAAAAGTTCATTTATTAGCGCTTTTTTTAGCGTTGATAAAAGTCACCTTTTATTATATCTTTTTTAGTGTTAATAAAATTCAAAAAAAATAAAAATAAAAAGTTAAAAATAAAAAAACAATGATCAGGGGAGCTTTTAACAGCGCTTGACCCCCCCTATCTGTACTAGGCATACCCCCTCCCACTCTCTAGCTTGCTACACTTGCCCGTGCATCCCCCACTTTCCTGTGCACCCCTACCTACTTCCACCAAAACTCAAACCTGCGACCTCCCCCCTTGCACACATGCACCATTACCACTAGTCAATTTAGTTTTTTCTTCTATTTAATGATATATCTATTTATATATATATATATATTTATTAATACATATATATTTATTCATATATTAGTATATATATATTTATTCATATATTAATTTATATTTATATTTATTTATGTATATATTTTAAGTTATAATTTTGAATCCGTATATTTATTTGTATATTAATCTATATTTATAATATTAGTTTTAAATACATTTATAAAATATGTTTTTTTATGTGTGTTTATAAATAAATAAATAAATACATATATACATATATACAATACACACACACACACACAAATACATACACACACACACACACACATATATATATATATACACAAATAAATACATATATATGTGTATTTGAAGAGCCATAGAATGTTAAAACGACCATAAATTCTAATCCATAAGTCCATTTCAACACCAAAACTAGTCAAATCAAAAAAAAATGAAACAATATTTGATATGATATGTGGTACAGGCCTATCGTACATCCAGATCAGAAGTTATATCTATTTGAATGTTGAAAAATTGGAGTATCCCGACTAAAAACTCAGATTTAGAGGACTTATGGGACTTTTTGGGCCTCTAAAAATGTGATAGAAGGTTTCATTTTGTCTTTAGTGTGTAGATCTCATCGTAGGATTCGATTTGATATATTTTAGAGCTCAAACGGACACCCAGATCAAATTTTATGGCCATTTAAAGTTTGAGTTACATTTTTAACTTATTTGAGATCTTTTATTGATTTTTTGATTTTTTGTCTCTTCAAATTGTTATTAAATTATTATTAATCGATGATAATTAGAAAATTATTAATTAATAGTATTTTTTAAAATATTTTAAATCAATTTTCACTAAATTTCATATATATTAAATGTAATAATCTATTTATACATATCTAAAACATAATTAAAAAATATATATTATATTTATATCAATATAATTATACTTATATAAAAATGTATTATTTTTCATGATTTTTTTTTGAAATTTATCAGCACTAAGAAAAAGAACTGATAAAACCTTCCCTTTATCAGTGCTACTAAAAAAAGTGCTGATAAAGGGGTTCCCTTTAACAGTGCTAAAGAAAAGCGCAGATAAAGGGGGGGCTTTATTAATGCTTTTTTAGCACTGTTAAAGGGTGGCACTGTGGAAACCCAGTTTTTTGGTAGTGAAGCTTCCAAAAATCCTCATCTGTTATTTCCTTGGCTCCATGATTGAATATACTCATGATGAAAATTGAATGTAGTCAGTCTCCATCTACAAGCCTAAGAGCAATAGGTCATACCATGTAAGATCATTATGCCCTAACTCTCTCTCATCAGTAGTACAGGACCTAGGCCTCTAGGTCAGACCCTAATGGGACATCATTCTCTATCTCTAAATATAGTTGCAGAGGCCCTAGGCCTCTATGTCAGCCCACTCTAGGCCATCATTCCTTCTTTGTATCTATTAGTTCAAATCACATAAACCATCATCCCCCACCGTCACCTCTCGGGTCTGATCACATATGACCATCATAACCCCAGGTCAGGCCACACTAAGCTATCATGAACTATCATCTATCTCAGTTTATCATCATTTCATATATAGTGTATGAACACACTCCCACTTTAGGGATACCATACTACAACAGGTCCAACTGTATCTTAGGTACCGTGCATAGGATAACAAAAAGCTCACAATATACCAGACATGTCTCAAGGAAATAGTGGCATAATATAAAGGAATACATATCTAGTGTCACGAGTTCATCATCATCCACTATCGTCATCATCATGCATCATGCGCACTTCCCCCATTGAGGGGTAATCATACCATGATGGTGACCTGTCACATGTACCGAGCACAAAACATCCAATAAAAAATGATACAAAACCAGGTATGGCATGATAAAAAACATATAATGATATCATGAGATAAATAATAGCACCAATTCAACATGTATATCAATATTAAACATTAAATCTAGAAATTTATATATGTTTCATAGAAATAATATCATAATAGGCCTAACAGGATACATACACACCCACATGCGATCACAAGTCAAGTATGGATATCAATTATGCCAATATAAATCATAAAATAAAAACATGTGTAAATAAGATCCCAAAAATGTAAGGAACTTCCTACCTTTTGTGGTGTAATGCCCCCAAAAAAGTGAGTCTTAAAAGGATAAATGTTTTTACCCATTTTAACAAGGTGATTATTTATTTTCAAGAACCTACTTGATTAGAAATTCATAGTTAAATGTGTTTGTACTAGAGTAGTGATTAGGATGGGTGACCTCTTGAGAAGTTCCCCAGGGTGTGTTTGAGTGAGGAAAAAACACACTGAAATAACATGTGTTGGTATATGGGGACATTCATTAGTCTGATAAGTTACCCTGATGGGTAATATCCTATGGTGTGATGGGAAGGAAACCTAGGTATTATAGGATACCCATGGGGTTAGTTGACTAGGTCCATGGCCCAAGGTTGGTCGGGTTATTAAAAATATTATCAGAGCTAATACCTAGATGAATGTGTAGAGGCACTACCTAGGTTTAAGGCATGGGTTCCACAACAAGGGTATTATGCTTTAAAAGGGGGATAGTGTAACACCCTTATAAATGGGAGGATTAAAAGGATAAATCTTACTATTCATGTCAAAAAGGTGCTCCTTTTTTAGATCCTTCCAAATTAGAACTTCATAGTTCAGAATGCTTGGCTTGGAGTAGTTATCATAATGGGTGAATTTCTAGGAAGTTTCTCAGGGTGTGTGCGAGTGAGGAAAAAACACACAGAAAGAAAATGTGTTGGTTTGTAAGGATAGCCATTAGTCTGGTAAGTGGCCCTAGGGGGTAATTTCCTGTGGTGTGTTGGTACGAAAACTAAGGTATTATATGAGACCCATGGGGTTTGTTGACCAGGTTCATGGTCCGTGGTAGGTCGGGTCAGGACATGACTACTGTTGGTTTGACTTGGTTGGACTATTGTGAGGGGTCTCAAAGACTTGAGGTCCTATGTTTCATTTTCTCTTTATTATTTGAACCAAGGTTCAAACAAATGATATTTGAAGAGGCATATTCTAGGGTTAAACCTTATTCACTTTTGTCCCTAGTTGATGGTTTTTTATATGATTTTTTGGAATCATTGGAATGTTTATAAGTTTGTTTTAATGTCCTGCAATTTCTGTATAATTTTTTTTTAATTATATGGAATTATTTGGAAACTGTGAAATCTGTCGGTGCATGATTCTGAGGCCCGAAGGGGTCGGAATGATCCGTCAAAGTTTTGTTAAGATTAAATTAGCGTGTGTAAGCAGTTTTCCTGAAAAAGTGAAATAAATCTTAAATGGTTTCCCAGATTAGAAATCTGAGGGTACCGTTGTGTTCAGGATGGTGGGTTTACCCTAGAAGTGAATTAAGTTTTGTGGGCACATGTGGCCTCTGAGAAAACTTGAAAATGGCATAACCATAAATAAAATAATTAAATAAAGTTATTTTTTTCAAATGATTATAACTCACGAATGGTGAATCATATTAAAAATCCAAGACCACCACTGATCTCGTGAAGGTATTCTCTCCTTAGGAAGATACTAACATTGGCCGGCACGGGCCACTAGTTATATTTAGTTTCCGACCGTAAATAAAATATTTAAGTGACAATTATTTTATTGTAAAATCTACAACTTCTAAATGGTAACTCAGATTGAAAATCTAAGAGTACTATTGAGTTTGTTGGGGCATGTTCCTTTTAGGCAGAGCCTAACCTCAACTGGCGCGGATCGAGGGTGAATGTTATAAATTTCTGAACTTTTTTTAAGGTACGTTCAGTAAATGCGTGAGCGGCATTTTCTAACTTTTCAACTATTGCTCAGATTAAAAATACGAGGGCACCGTTGAATCCGAAGTTCCAGGATTCTCTTAAGGGAGACTTCACTTTGAACACAGTAGGTCTGGAGAAAAAGTTAATTTTTGTGACTTTTTAAAAGAAATGAAATAAATTTTTTTTCTTTCTTCTCCACCAACAGACAAGCGCAGTGTCGGGCCAGTGATGTGTCCTTATAATAAATGGTTTGACCTACCAATCCCAAGTAATGACGTCGTTTGGGAATTAAGAAGGTTAATAATTTATGAGCCCCCATTAATTCCCCACGTCATTACTTACCCTCTCCCTCTCCTATATATATGGATCTTGGGGAGGGGTATCGGCACAGATTCGCCAAGCAACGAAGTACTGAAGGAGTGTTATGATGCTAAACCCTTAGAGGATGGAGCCGACCCCAGCGGGAGGTGAAGGGTGGCACCAAACCACAAACCAAAGAGCGACGTACGAGCGGTGTCGTTGGGAACCTATTGCAGTAACGAAGAATGTGACCCACCTTCAAGCACAGACGTTCTACAATGGGTTTACGAGGTAGGGGATTTATTCATTTACGCTTTTTTAATGATTTACTCTTCTCCATTCTTGAATAATATGAAGAACGCGGACCAACCAACTAACTGGTTGATCTGAAATTCATTCATTTTTGTGGGAGGTTGTTACGGGGTATCTTTTTAGGGCTTTAATTATCGTTTAATTCAATTTATTATTAAACCCTTAATCCCCCCTCGTGTTTATGAGATAATGCGGAGGGTGCGAGACTGACGAACCCATCCCGAACCCTCCTCTATCTTTCTATCCTTGCACCTCCATGGAAGACCGCCAGCACAGCGGCGTCGACCGGCTATGTTGGGGATAGCACGTTGATGCACACCGCAAGAGGAGGCTATGACACAAAGCAGCGGCGGTCATCAGAGCAGCCGTCACTAGAAGCCATGGAGAAGGTGTGGCACATTGTCAAGTTTTAACGGTAAGAAAGGGGTCATGGCTTGTTAGCCGTGGAAGTCAGATAAGGCGGTCAGCTCATTTTCTAGTCATGCAAAGGGAAGGGTGGCGCCCTGTCGTGCGCCGCCGGTGAACAGGAGACCGCGATCTAAGCGGTGGTGCAGGAGTCGAAACTTGTGCCTCCAATGGGTTCCATAATGACCAAGCAGCACCCACATGGTGCCACAGCTCCACAAACTGAACGTCGTCCAGGCCGTTCGAGAGTTCGGGAGACCAGGGGGTCACACCCCCGCACCAGCTACGGTGGACCCCATAGCGGGCCACACTCCCCCTTTGGACTGGACCGCGCCCCCCCACACATGCCACACTCCCCCATGCCTGGGCCGCCACCCTATCGGGTTTCCCCTTGCATCTTTTCCCCTTGCAGTTTTCCCTTTGTGGTCTGCCCTTGCGGGCCTACCTTTGCGGGTCGGTCCAGACACTGGCCCAGTGGGCCGAGCCCGCTGGAGTCTAGTGGGGCGAGCCCGCCACGGCCTAGTGGGGAAAGCCTGTCGCGGCCCAGCCCATACCCAATTGGCCCAAGTCTATTTGACCAGGTCGTACCGGACCCGGGCCAACCGGGACCAGAAACACTTAAAGGGCCATATCTTGAGAACCGGTTGTTCGTTTGACGAACCGTCTATGGCATTGATATCCTTCGATCAAGACTATCCTTTTGGTATTACTCCTCATGAGTTCAAGAGACAGTTTTAATACAGCTAGGTTGGATCGAATCTGAAACCAACCGGGACCTCAGAACTAAAATGCTTATAACTCATAGACCGGGTGTCCAATTGACACATCTTCAGTCGCGTTGGAACCCTTACGGAAGTGTGGTCCTTTGGGTTACTCCTTTGTGGAGATTAGTGTTGGTCGAGGTATGACCTATATCTTGATGGAAGATTCTACAGAACTTGAGCGCACTAGGTGCAAGGAATCCAGTGGCTGGTAGTGAGGCGGCAGTTTGAGACAGATCATACAGAGGTTAGTACCAAGCGATCATGTGTGGGTCAGCACCTAGCGGTCCTATGTGGCTCAGCACCTAGAGGTCCTGTGTGGATCAGCACCTAGCGGTCCTATGTGGATCATCACCTAACGGTCCTGCATGGATCAGCACCTCGCGACCTGACGACGACCAGCCTTAGAGTGGCCCATTGTGGTTCAGTGATATACTGATCCTGGGCGGATCAGATCATGTGTGGGTCATTACGGGGGTTAGTTACCTATCGACTCAGGGTGGGTCATATCCTATGTGAATCATTTCGGGGTTTAATACCTATCTATCTTGTACGTGTTCGACTCTGTATGATCAGAAGTTGTGCCTCTAGACAGAATAAGATGATCTAGCTTTGCAACTAATCATCTGTACTTCTATACATCACTGAAAAACTTGGTTTGAGCTGGGAATCTAATTTATCTGTGTATATTTCTTTATGATTTGTGATTTAGATCATGATTTGTGGTTTTATTTGTGGAATTGTAGAGACCTTCGAGGGTCTTGGGGTCCCTACTGGGTATTGTTATACTCACCCATGCACAGGCTTCGCCCGCACCTTCTTGTGTCTTGTGCAGACGACGAGCAGTTGGGCTGAGGCTTGAGGGAGCCAGAACTGGACGGCGCTCAGAGGCTGACCATTGTCGTGACGTGATGCGGGGACTACTGACCGTGATTTGTACCTAAACTTTAGGTAGGATTCATGGTGGACAATCTAGGAGTATCTTTTCACCTTTTAGTTGTTTTTTACGTTTCAGTTGTACTTTTACTTTTCCAGTAGGGCTTGTATTCTAGCCCCTTTACTTTCAGTACACTTTTACTACAACAGTTTACTTCACAGTTACTTCTTTTTGTGTTTTCGGACCATGTGTTTGTACAGGTTTAAAGGCAATGCCTTCCCATCATAGGTATATGCCTTTCCGGTGCTAGTCCCTAGCCCATGGCCTATGGAAGGCGGGCTTGGGGTTGTCATGGCACGGGCCCCGGGGGATGGGTCATGATAATTGTGGTATCAGAGGAGTCAGGTATACCAAAGAACTAGGACCCTAAACTTTTTTTTTGGAAATAGTGTTAAGTGTTATGAGTGTGCTTTTCAGTTTGGGGAATCTGGTGTTGGTGTGGCAGCCGACGTATCCATACACCAGAACCCTGAATTCTGATTTTCAACTTAGTGCATGAAAACACTGATTGGTGTGTTTTGGAAATGTTTTTCCTTGGTTTCTTTGGAGTCATCTCACTAGGTATAACTTAATGATTGTGACTCACCAATTCCATATTAGGATGTTGTCGCGTAAACAGCCAGCTAGGATTCTCGAGAGAGTACACAATGACGGCCCACTGAGCAATGAGGCTCCAGTGTAGGGCCCTCTTACTATGTTGGCACCTTCGGGTGGTGTACCAGCAGCACCACCAACTATTTGGAAGAAGTTACCACTAGCTGCACAGGTGGACGATGCATGCCGATAGAGCACATTTCACGAGTTCCAGCGGCAGAGGCCTCCGAGTATTCGAGGCGAGACAGATCCTAAGGCAGCTGAGGACTAGCTGGAGGTTGTGGCTAGAGTTTTCTGCCTAGTTGGGACACCAGAATATCATATGGTGATCATAGATTCTAGTCCTTATCAGTGCGTGACCATGAGGATGGTCCACATGGTGATGAGTCTTCGGTACATGGACTGTTTCCCGAGATGGTATCAGTGAGTAGTGTGCCAGCAATATCATTGTCTTTTGGTCAGCAGTTACAACCGGCAGTACAGGTAGAGGAAATAAGTAGGCTTAGTGCCTTACACATGTTTCAGCATCAGATACCCCTCAGGTTTTGAGGCGAGCCCAGTTCACTGGTGGCTAAGGACTGGCTTGAGGAGGTGGTCGAGTTTCCATCTAACCAGGTCACCATTCGATCTGATGATGGTCCTGGTAGAGAGCCTTCTACGTGGCTCAGTCGGACGATGATATCCTTTAGGTTACCCTAATATTGCAGAGAGGTGACTTTTCTATGGACAAGCTTGAGAACCTTCCTCAAAGAAGGGGTTCTATTACCTTAAAGTGTTAAGGGGTGAGTGTTCCCTAGAGCTTCTACAGCTTTGGCAGGACCACATGTCAGTAGTTGAGTATTCAACAAGGTGTACCGACCATCCCAGGTACTGGATGAATACAGTATGGTTAGTGCTTCAGGGCTCAAACCTCCGAGCGAGGTTTATTTAGGGACATTCAATCCATCACTATTCCTCTATGCATTCCTACTTGTCTCAGGGTGATAGAGAGAACCTTTGTGGATGAATGTTCTTTGGCTAAGTGAATACAGACAGTGAATGTTAGCAGTATGAAAGCATGAAATAGACGCCAGTCTCAGAGACTTGGGCACATAAAATGTTTCAGGGAGAGGAAGTCTTAGGGACAGATGAATCTGTAGGGAAGCATACATGGAAGTGGAGATAGGAGAGAAGCATGAGGTGGTTTACATTTTGACATGTTACAAACACCACCCTAATGTGGTCCCCACCAGGCTTAGGGAGCTAGAGGACAAGGGAAGGGAGTAGCTACATACGGTCAAGGAGTTTGACCCAAGGGCTTCGGGAATGATTTGAGGTATGATCTATGTCTACTACTAGCTATCATATTAATATACATAGGTACTAATCATTTCATCTTTCCATAAATCTTGTTCAAGACCTAGAGTTTCAAATTAAACCAATGACTTAACCCTTATGTATGAAGATACCTTTGGTAGGAGACTCAATAATCACACTTATTCCGATGGTGTGATATGACCCTGAAGGTGAGAGTTTCGGTTGGAAACTCTTGGTGGCAGCATTGAGGCCATACGATGTTAGTTTAGGTATGGACCGGACATCCACAGTTCATACTCAGATTGACTGTATTAGGCAAAAAGGTTTTGGTTTATCTACAATGTTGGAATGGGGTTTTCTTTGGTCAGTGAAAAAGGAAACCTAGGAAGCACAAGATAAACTCATGCAAAGGAGGGTGTAGCCGATCACTCTTGAGTCGTCCAGCCTTACCTTGGTGGCAGTAGGATTTTTGAGTTTTCAGTTCCCAACAAGAGTGATAGAGTGTGGGGGCATCCTTTCAAAATATGTTTCTGGGATTTCCTCCCCGAAGGGAGAGGGACTTTTTCTTTGGCTGGGTACTATCAGAGTTTTGAACCAGACATCTCCTGGGTAGTGGCACCCTTGTCAGCTTTAATAAAGAATGGGGATCCTTTCCTATGGTTGGAGAAGTGTCAGCAGAGCTTCTAGGAACTAAGGCAGAGACTGATGAGTGCCCCCATCTTGAGGCTTACAAAAGAGGGTGTTGGGTTTGTAGTCTACTGCGATACATCAGGGAAAGGACTTGGATGTGTCCTGATGTAGGAGAGAGCAGTGATCACTTACGGCTCACGACAGCTGAGGCAACATGAGCAGAACTACGCTACCCACGACCTGGAGTTAAAATCATTAGTTTTCTCCTTGAAGGTGTGGCAACATTACTTGATGGAATACTGTTTTACAGTCTACTCTGAACACAAGAGTCTCTGGTTTATATTCTCTCATAAGGACCTGAACGTTAGATAGTGGTGATGTCTAGAGTTCCTCCAGGACTATGACTCTGAGATAGTCTATACTCCTAGAAAGGGGAACATGGTAGTAGATGCACTCAGCAGGAGGTCTGGTCTATAGTTTCTGAGCGAGGCGATAGAGTAGCTAGTCATGTTGCAGATGTCCTTTGTGGATAGAGATGGAGAAACTAACCTACAGTCTATGACTGTCACTCCCCCAATTCTTCAGCAAATTCCGGAGGCACAGCTTAAGTCATTGACTGCGAGGCCAGACGTGCTCAGATATCCTCAGGACGATCTCTTGAAGGATTTTCCAAATGTGGCGATCACGTCATCCTTTTCAGAGGATGCACCATGGTACCAGTGATGCTTTGGGAGGAGGTGTTGAGGGAGATCCATAAATCCCCTTTAACGATACGTCTAGGAGTGGGAAAGATGTACTAGGACCACCAGCGTCAGTACTGGTGGCCAGCGTTGAAATAAGAAGTGGAAGAGTTTGTGCCATGATGCCTAACTTGTCAAAAACTGAAGATTACATAGATCCGGCAGAAGTCTTATGCTGACAGGAGGAGGGAGACCATGTCTTCTTACAGGTCTCACCTCGACGAGGTTTGCGGAGATATGGCCGGGGCGACAAGTTATCTCTGAGGTTCATCGAACCTTTCTAGATTCTCAGCAGAGTGGACAAGGTGGCATACAATCTATCACTTCCCCCATAGATTCATCAGGTGCATAATGTTTTCCACATGTCATAACTGAGGAGATGCGTGCATGATTCATCGCACGTTATCGACTAGGGTGAGTTGGGATTTGATGATGATGTGACTTTTACGGAGTTCCCAGTGGAGATATAGGATCGATAGGAGTGAGTCCTTTGTTGATGTTCGATCACTCTGGGCGAGTTTGGTGGCAGCATAGGTACCTCCATGAGAGCACATGGGAGCGGGAGGCTCAGATTCGTGCTCAGTACCCTCATTTGTTTTATTTTACTTTATTTTGGCTTTCGGGGACAAAAATCCCTAAGGTGGGGAGAATGTAATGTCACGGAATTTCTGTATAATTTTTTTTAATTATATATAATTATTTAGAGACCGTGAAATCTGACGGTGCATGATTCTGAGGCCCAGAGTGCCCAGAATGATCCATCGAACTTTTGTTAAGCTTTAATTAGCGTGTGTAAGTAGTTTTCCTGAAAAAGTGGAATAACTATTAAATGGTCTCCCGGATCAGAATTATGAGGGCACTATTGCGTTCAGATGGTAGGTTTACTATAGGTGTGACTTAAGTTTAGTCGGTGCATGCCTCCTGTGAGAAAACCCAAAAATGGCATAATCCTAAATAAAATAATTAAATAAATTTATTTTATTTTTTAACTCCTTATAACTCATCAAAGGTGACTCAAATTAAAAATTTGAGACCACCACTGATCTCGTGAGGGTATTCTCTCTTTATGAAGATACAAACATTGACCGGTGCGGGCCACCAGTTAAAGTTATTTTTTCTCCATAAATAAAAAAATTAAGTGACAATTGTTTTATTGTAAAATCCACAACTTCTAAATGGTAACTCGGATTGAAAATATGAGAGTACGGTTGAGTTTTTTGGGTCATGTTATCCTTAGGTGGAGCCTAACCTTGACCGGTGTGGGTCAAGGGTGAACATTATCAATGTTTGAACTTTTTTAAGGTACGTTTAGTAAACATGTGAGCGGCGTTTTCTATGTTTTGAATTATTTCTTGGATTAAAAATCTGAGGGCATTGTTGAATCTGTAGCACTGAGATTTTCTTAAGGGAGAATTCACTTTGACCATAGTAGTTCTAGAGAAAAAGTTATGTTTTGTGACTTTATAAAAGTAATTAAATAATTTTTTTTATTTTTTTATTGTTTTTTTCTTCTCCACCAACGGAAAAACGGAGTGTGGGGCCAGCAATGTGTCAAGCCAATAAATTGCTTGACCTACTAATCTTAAGTAACAACATCATTGGTGAATTAGGAAGGTTCTTAATTTATGATCCCCCATTAATTCCTCATGTAGTTACTTACGCTCCTCCTCTTCTATATATATGGAGCTTGGGGAGGGGTATTGGCATAGCTTCGCCAAGCAACGAAGTGCTAAAGGAGTGCCATGATGCTGAACCCTTAGAGGACGGAGCTGATCCCAGTGGGAGGTGATGGGTGACACTGAACCACGAACTGAAGGGCGATGTATGAGCGGCATCGTTGGGAACTTGTTGCGGGAATGAAGAACTCGACCCACCTTTAAGTGGGGACGTTCTCCAATGGGTTTATGAGGTATGGGGTTTATTCGCTTACACTTTTAAAATGATTTCATATTCCCCGTTCTTGAATAATACAAATAACTTAGACCAACCGACTAACAGGTTGATCCAAAATTCATTCGTTTTTGTGGGAGGTTGTTTTGGGGTATCTTTGCAGGGTTTTAATTTTAGTTTAATTCAATTGATTATTAAAACCTTAATCCCCCTCATGTTTACGAGCTAATTCGGAGGGCGCGGGCCTAACGAACCTGGCCCAAACCCTCATCTATCTTGCTATCCTTGCACCTACTTGGATAACCACCAGTGTGGAGACATTGACCGTCTATATTGGGGATAGCATGTCAATGCATGCTGTAAGAGGAAACTGCAGCACAAAGCCGCAGCGATCATCAGATAGGTCGGCACCAGCCGGCCGTGGAGGAGGTAAGGCGCGTCATCACGCGCCACCGGAAAGTAAGGGGTTGTGGCTCATTAGTCGTGGCAGTCAGAGAAGGCGGTCGGCTCATCGGTCGGCTGCAAAAGGGAAGGGCGGTGCGCCGTCACGCATCGCCGGTGAATAATAGATCACGGTTGAAGCCGTGGCGGAGGAGGCGGAACCCACGCCTCCAGAGGGTTCCGCCACAACCGAGCGGTGCCCACGCGGCACTGCAGCTCCAAAAACCAAAAAGCCTTAAGGCTATTCCAGAGTTCGGGAGACTGAGGGTCACACCCTTGCACCGACTAGGGTGGACCCCACAGTGGGTCGCGCTCCCCCTTCGGACGGGGTCGCGCCCCCCTCGCGGGCCGCGCTTCACCATGCCCGGGCCTCCCTATACTGGTCGTGCCACCCTTGTGGGATGGGCCAGACCCCAGCCCAGTCGGCCGAGCCCAATGCAGCCCAGCCTAGACCGGGTCGGGCTGGGTCAATCAGACTGGGTTGGACCGGACCCAGGCCAACCGGGCCCAGAAATACTCAGAGGGCCATATCTTGAGAACCGGATGTCTGTTTGACGAACCGTCTGCGGCATTGGAATCCATGGATCAAGATGGTCCTTTTATTATAAATCCTATTGAGTTTTGGATAAAGTTATAGTATGGATGGGTTGGATTGAATCTGAATCCAACCAGTCCCTCAGAACTAAAATGCTTATAACTCACAGATAGGGCATTCGATTGACGCAAAGTATGTCATATTGGAACCCTTACGACATGGCGGTCCTTTGGGTTACTCCTTTTTGTAGCTTATTGGTGGTCGAGGTGAGACTGATATCTCAAGGGAAGATTCTATGGAACTCGATCCCACTGGGTATGAGGAATCCAGTGGCTGGCAGTGAAGCAGAGGTTGGAGACAGATCATACGGAGGTTAGTACCGAGCAATCCTGTGTGGGTTAGCACCTAGAGCTCATGTGTGGATCAGAACCTAGTGGTCCCGTGTGGATCATCACTTAGAGGTCCTGTGTGGATAAGCACCTAGAATTCCTATGTGGATTAGCACCTCGCAACCCAACGAGGACCAGCCTTTTAGAGCGGCCTGTCATGGTTCAGCGATATATCGATCCTGAGTGGATCAGATCCTGTGTGTGTCATTGCGGGGGTTACTTACCTATCAACTCAGGGCGGGTCAGATCCTATGTGGATTATTATGAGGCTCAATACCTATATATCCTATGTGGGTTAGACTCATTATGGTTAGAAGCATTTCCTCTTAATGAATAAGATGATCTAGCTTCGCGACTAATCATCTGTACTTCTATACTTCACTAAAAAATCTCGTTTGATCTTGGTCTCTAATTGAGCGATGTCTATTGCTTTGTGATTTTTTATTGAGATCGTGATTTTTGGTTTTCTTTGTGGAATTCTGAGAGACCTTTAGGGGTCGAACGGTCCCTACTGGATATTATTATACTCATCCCTTCATAGGATTCAACCGCACCTTGTTGTGTCTTGTGCAGACGACAAGCAGGTGGGATGAGGTTTGAGGGAGCCCAGACCGGACGATGCTCTGTGTTGGGTAGATAAGTGATAGCAAGAGGGGGGGTGAATTGCCTTTTAAAAAAAATTAACAATTTAAAATCAAAGTTAAAGGTGCAGCGGAAATAAAAGAGGCAAGACACAAAATTGATAACGGAGTTCGGCTTAAACCCAAGCCTACGTCTCCGCTCCCAACTCAACCGTTGAGAGATTTACTACCGCTTGCTTTTTAATGGTTTTAGCAAGAAACCCACTAGACTTTTTATAGGTGAAGGCTAGCTCACCTTTGATTCAAGCCTTTTAAAAGGGAAGGCTTGACTAACCTCTTCACACCTTGAAGGTGGTGTGAAAACCCAAAATAGAGGATGAGAGAAAGAGTTGGGGGTTTGTAGGCACAAACCCAATTTGATGCTCAAAATAAATAAAACAATAAAAACCGTAAGAGGAGAAGCTTTGGGTGCCAATGGATTGATTGGAGTTGATGAAGGGTGCTCCCAAGCTTCTTTGATGGTGCTCCTTGGATGTGGAAGTGAGTTGGAGCTATTGGAGTTCCTTGGAAGAATCCGCCGGAGGTTCGCCAAATGATCAAAAATGTGTCCCGTGGGCTTCCTTAAGTTTCACTAGTGTTCCGGGGCTTCCTAGTCTTTTATTTATAGAGGGGGAACCCTCAAATGGCCTTTGGGAGGCTTCGGAGCCGTTGGAGAGGTCTTCGGAGCCGTTGGGAGTCAAGTGGACAAGCCTGGTCAAAGCCCAACGGCTAGTTTGACTGGCTCCACCGGCTGACCGGTGCTTGGCCACCGGTTGGCCGGTGCTTTGGAAAAGGGAGAGGGCTCGGGCTCAGGCACCACCGGCTGGCCGGTGAGGAGGCCACCAGTTGGCCGGTGCTGAGGCAGTGGCTAACACTATTCTGTCTGGGTTCACCGGATGGCCGGTGATGTGACACCGGTTGGCCGGTGGTCTGGACAGAGGGATGCCTTCTGTCCAGGCTCCATCGGCTGGCCGGTGGTCTTCCACCGGTTGGCCGGTGGACTGAAAATCAGTCCACTTTGGCTTCTTGCTTTCTTGGCCCAATTCCTTGGCCACCTGAAATCATGCCTATCATCCAAAAAACACTTAAAACAAGATTAGATAAATAAGAGAGTGATTGTGATCATGAAAATTAAACCACGAGGGGTACGAGAGGTACAACAATCTCCCCCTATTTTGATGATCACAATCACCAAAACAAACAATGTAAAAATGAAATGAAAGGCATGCTTTAAAGGATAAATTGAAAACTAAATTAAAGCATGAGAGAAAGATTCCCCCCAATCAATCAAGAATTTCTCCCCCTTTGTGATTATCAAAATAGCACGGGGCATAAAACTTGATTGAGGGAAAAGTTTGAAAAATAAGATAGAAATTTTAAACCAATTGAAATTTTTGAAATTTGAATTGAAAGTTTTGAATTGAAAATTTTGAATTGAGAATTTTTAATTAAAAATTTTGAATTGAAAGTTTTGAAAATTTTGAATTGAAATTTTTGAAAATAAATTTTGAAAATAAAGCAAAGAGGCTTAAACAATCCTAACTCCCCCTAAATAAAAACAACAAATCACCGGGGAGAGGTTTTTGAAACCGAGACAAATTTTGGTCCGGTGAGACTCGCTAAAAGGGATTTTTCAATCCATACTTGTCTAGTGGCGGGTCTTCGCCTATGAAATTCATCATTAAAGAAAATAGTTTTGGGCCTTCCATACCGGGCATTTTTGCAATCGCACTCATAAATTAAGTGCCCGGGTTTTTTACAATAGTTTCAAAATTTATATTGGGAGCTCCCCCTTACAAAAATAGTTGGAGCATGGGAAGAGGAAGCTTGCTTGGAATATCCAATCCCTTGGGTGGTTCTAGATACGCGTTGGGAACCAAGGATTTTGGTCAAATTTTGTTCACCTTGGGTGAACTTAGCTAGGGATTCCCTTAAATCCTTTATTGTTGATTCCATAGACTCAACATCAGGAAGGTTTTGGACTTTGGGGGACAACTCCTCCTTTTCTTTGAGAAGTTGTTCCTTTTCGGAAGAGAGTTTTTTGAAATTCTTTTTTAAAGAAACAAATTTGGAAGAAAGTTCGTGAAAACCTTCCTCCAATTGATCTCTCACATGTTGGAGATCCTCATAAGATAAATGATTGAAAGAATTGGAAGAACTAGAGGAAGAGGAGTCGGAAGAGGTTACCTCATGAAATGCCATTAGAAATTTTTTACCGTTGTCACTTGAGGAGGAGGAGGAGGAAGATGTGGAGCTATCACTCCATGTGGCCTTGAAAGCCTTATTCTTTTCCTTTTGCTTGGTTTTTTTCTGGTTGAGTGGACAATCGGGCTTGTAATGGCCTTTCTTGCCACACCCGTAACATGTTACCTTGGGCTCGGATTTTTCGTTGGGTTGAGCCTTGCGGGATTTCTTCTTCTTGTGCTTCTTCATAAATTTGTGCATTTTGCGGGCAAGATTCTCCATTTCTGAATCGCCGCTTGAAGAGAAAGATGGTGAGGAGGATGAGATTTCTTCTTGTTGAACTTTGAAGGTGATGTTCTTTGGAACTTTGATTGGTTTGCCTTCCTTTTCAGCTTGCCTCCTCATGGTGATCTCATAGGTAATGAGGGATCCAATGAGCTCTTCGACCGGTATGTTTTTGATGTCCTTTACTTCTTGGATTGCCGTCACTTTCGGTGCATATGTGCTTGGTAGGATCCATAGGATCTTCTTGACCATCGTCTCTGCAGAAACATCATCTCCAAGAGATTTTCTACCATTGCAAACGTCAGTAAAGCGAGTAAACATTTCAGTTATATTTTCATATGGATGCATGGTAAAAGACTCAAAATCTTGATGGTACATATCCAATCGAGTATCCTTAACTTTGTTGGTCCCCTCATGGGTAACTTCCAAAAGTTTCCAGATTTCATGTGATGAGGTGCATGTGGAAACTCGATTGAACTCATTACGATCAAGGCCGCAATGAAGAGCGTTCATGGCTTTGCCATCAAGCTCGAAATTTTTAATATCGGCTTGAGTCCATTTGGATTCATCGGGAGAAGAGAGAGAATAACCATGCATGACAATTTTATAAATGGGATAACCTATACTTCTAAGAAAAGTGGTCATGCGGGTTTTCCAATAAGTGTAGTCGGTTCCATCAAAGAATGGAGCACGACCCAATGAATAACCTTCGGGGTCGAAAGAGGTTGATTCCATCACAATGGATCTTGAATTTGAAACCGGTGAAGGTATTACTCAAATTTTGCCTTTGATACCAATTGTTGGGCGGAGAAGTGATGGAAAGAGGGGGGGGTGAATTGCCTTTTAAAAAAAATTAACAATTTAAAATCAAAGTTAAAGGTGTAGCGGAAATAAAATAGGCAAGACACAAAATTGATAACGGAGTTTGGCTTAAACCCAAGCCTACGTCTCCGCTCCCAACTCAACTGTTGAGAGATTTACTACCGCTTGCTTTTTAATGGTTTTAGCAAGAAACTCACTAGACCTTTTACAGGTGAAGGCTAGCTCACCTTTGATTCAAGCCTTTTAAAAGGGAAGGCTTGACTAACCTCTTCACACCTTGAAGGTGGTGTGAAAACCCAAAAGATAGGATGAGAGAAAGAGTTGGGGGTTTGTAGGAACAAACCCAATTTGATGCTCAAAATAAATAAAACAATAAAAACCGTATTAGGAGAAGCCTTGGGCGCCAATGGATTGATTGGAGTTGATGAAGGGCGCTCCCAATCTTCTTTGATGGTGCTCCTTGGATGTGGAAGTGAGTTGGAGCTATTGGAGTTCCTTGGAAGAATCCGCCGGAGGTTCGCCAAATGATCAAAAATGTGTCCCGTGGGCTTCCTTAAATTTCACTAGTGTTCCGGGGCTTCCTAGTCCTTTATTTATAGAGGGGGAACCCTCAAATGGCCTTTGGGAGGCTTCGGAGCCGTTGGAGAGGTCTTCGGAGCCGTTGGGAGTCAAGTGGACAAGCCTGGTCAAAGCCCAACGGCTAGTTTGACTGGCTCCACCGGCTGACCGGTGCTTGGCCACCGGTTGGCCGGTGCTTTGGAAAAGGGAGAGGGCTCGGGCTCAGGAACCACCGGCTGGCCGGTGAGGAGGCCACCGATTGGCCGGTGCTGAGGCAGTGGCTGACACTATTCTGTCTGGGTTCACCGGCTGGCCGGTGATGTGACACCGGTTGGCCGGTGGTCTGGACAGAGGGATGCCTTCTGTCCAGGCTCCATCGGCTGGCCGGTGGTCTTCCACCGGTTGGCCGGTGGACTGAAAATCAGTCCACTTTGGCTTCTTGCTTTCTTGGCCCAATTCCTTGGCCACCTGAAATCATGCCTATCATCCAAAAAACACTTAAAACAAGATTAGATAAATAAGAGAGTGATTGTGATCATGAAAATTAAACCACGAGGGGTACGAGAGGTACAACACTCTGAGGCGGACCATTGGAATGATGTGACATGAGTACTACTGATCATGAGTTGTACCTACCCTTCAGGTAGGATCCGTGGTGGACGATCCGAGAGATGTTTTTCACCTTTCAGTTTTTTTGTACTTTTCAGTTGTACTTGTACTTTTCCATTTGGGATTGTATTCCGGACCCTTTACTTTCAATACACTTTTACTATAGAAATTTACTTCACAATTACTTCTTGTTGTGCTCTCGGACCATGTGTTTGTACAGGTTAAATGTAATGTCTTCCCATCATAGGGATACGCCTTTCTGGTGCTAGTTGCCAGCCCCTGGCCTATGGAAGGCGAGCTTGGGGTAGTCACAGCACAGACCCCGGGGGATGGGTCGTGATAGTTGTGGTATCCTTTGAGGATGATTTGATGGGGATTTTTAGGTGTCTCTTATTCTATTCCTTTTCCAATTAATAATTTTCTTCTTGTATTTGGGTTAATTACTTTTGGTTTTTTATAGTTACACTTTTTTAGAGAGTAAATGGAGACTTTTATGATATCTAGGTTGTTTCCTTAAGGCAGTGTTTGGGTTGACCTCTTCGGTTGAGAGTTTGGTTTTTGGATCATGGAAATATTTTTATAATTATTTTATCCTTTTTTATCCACCATTCTAGTATTTTTTTTAAATGGTGGGGAGACCCACTACAGGTCTCCATTTATGGATTACTCCATTAGAGTTTGGTTATGAGTTATTCCTTGAGTATTTAGATATTCTTGGCTCCTTTAGAGATGGTTTAACTTTTTTGGGTTAAATTTGGTTTTTTGTAGCCTATGAATCATGAAGTAGCTTATCCCATATTTCTTATTTAGGTTCCCCTTTGAGTCTCTTAAAGTTTTATGGATTTATTGGGGAAGAAAGTATTATTGTAGAGAGGACTATTACTCCCAGATTTTTATTTCTTTAATTAATTAATTTATTTATTAGTGTTTAGTTTCACTTTAGATTTTTGGATTTATTCCTTTAAAAAATTTAAACTTTTATGAATTTGGCATGTTGTATGGTTGGAGCACAGTCAGCGTTAACCATGAAGCGGCTGAGTGATTGGGGTATGTAATGTGACAAATCCATTTCTTATTATTTTTTCATGGTTTCTCAAACCATGCAAGCCAACTATATAGGTTCCCTGTGTGCCCAGTTAATGGATCATGTTTGACGCATAGTTTGGGTCAATTGTGTGGAAACTGTGTGTTTTACCCAAGTTCTTAAAAAATGAAATTTTTGAAAATACTCCCTCTCAATTTTCCATAAATTTTTCCCCATTATACCTTACTCTACTCATCCACTCCTATATTTCTGAGTGATTCTCTCTAATTTTAAAGTGAGATCTTCTATGGTAATACTTCCCTTCCCTTCATCTCCTTATCCCTCTTCTTCTTTATGTTTATATCCTCCCTCAACATGGATTACCCTAGGTCAAACCCTAGGTGGGTTTTGGATTCTAAATCATTGTGGATTAGTATCCTAGGGTTTGGTATCTTATCATGGGACCCTCATCTCTCTGTTCTTGAAGGATTCAGATCATCTGCACAAGCCCTTGGTAGTTGTTTCCATGCTTTTAGGTTTCCATAATTTACTGAATGTGCTTGGGTGTTTTAAATTGATTTCTTTAAAATTATAATTTCTAATTAGGTTAAATGGGATTTAAATATGTTTTTTTTAAGGTTTTAATGTTACATAAAGTGATTTCCAAATTGTTTTGAGGTACTTTTACCTATTTTATATCTTTAATCAAGGAATACATTATTTTTTTACAAATAAAATACCTATGGTGGTTCTCATAAAGGAATTGTGTGTTTTAAATTTTTTTTAGACTATATATGAAATTTTATTAATTGATGTGTGAGTTAAATTGGTGAAATATTTTTGGATTCCTCTTCTTTAGTAATTTTGTGATGTTTATTTTTTTCATCCTTATTTTATTCACCTATAATTGATGTTGGTAATGTTTTATATTACATATGGTGTTTATACACATATCAGTGGGTGCGTATATATCTATATATGTATATATCCACATGATAATTTTTGGATATATACATTTATAGATGGATATATATAAATATAATTTCAAATGTTAATATTAAAAAGGGGAGTTCTTTTGAAATTTAAATGGGATGTTTGAATTTTGATTTTGAATAATTTTTCAAAGTAGTGTTTTTAAATGGTTTTGATTTCATTTAAAAATAAATTTGTCCTTTTCAAATTTTTAAAAAGTGGCCTCAAGATTTTTTATTCATGTGTGCTTTCAAAGGGTATTTTCAGGAGGAGGCAGGATTTCAAAGTGTGTTTTGGTTAAGGGATGTTATTTTTGATGGAATTAATGATTTTCATGTGATATTATTTTTGATTGGAATGTGGGGTACCATAGGTAGGTGAGTAACTGGATGGGTACTTCTCTATTTAGGTATGAGGTTGTGACAAGTGGTCATTCCAGTGTCCTTGAGAGGCCCTTTATATTATTTTTCAGATCACATGGCCTTCTACTGTTCTATTTTGATTCATTTACCTTCGAAACTTATGGTTTAGTTCCCCTCCCCATATTATCCAGATTATTCTTGCAATGTTACATATTATTTGGTGACTAATCTCACTTTTATGGATGATATTATGATTACGGTTTACTACCCTTGTTTATCTTTATTGTTTACTAATTTTTCACATTAGTTTTTATTTATGACTTCTTAATATATATTTATTTCATTATTGTTTCATTTATTATTTTTTGTTTTACTATTTAGTGTCATTTTAAAAATAAATCTAAAAAGTGGAATTTCATTAGCATGTTTTAGAAGGTTTGGGTTGTAGTAAAAATGTATTTATAAATTTTTTTGTTTTTAGATAAATGAGGATTGCTCTAAGGAAATGTTTTTCAAGTGACTATTTTTATTTAAATAAAATTAAATAGAGGTTATAAATTTGGTTTATTTTAATGTTTTTTCCTTAAAGTAATAAATTATATTTTATAAATTTATTTCAAAATTGTATATATTATTTACTTTAGAAAACAAAATCATAGAGTTTGTGTAACACCCCAGGTAAATAAAGAATATGAAATCTTTATATTTATCCCTATTTGTGAAAAAACATATTAATATTACTTTAAAGGGAATTCTATGCTCGATGGCGTACCCAATATGCGACAACGAGTTCCTTTTAAATCTTACGTTGCACTATAATAATATTATTATAAATGGAAGTTAACGCCTAGCCGTTGTAATGGAGGGAATGAACAGAACTAAATAAAAACTGATTATATATGTTTGTAAAATATTTATACTTTTTACAATAAATATTAGAGGATTAAAAATGTGAATGAATTCAATTTTAAGCGTAAACATTCTAATATTCTTTAGAAGGTTGATTAACTTCCTTTTAATGGCGAACCTCTTTTAAATACACTTTTTGACAATTTTATGTGTTATATTTGACAAAATAAAATTCTTCATTAGAATCGAGACATCAAAATTTTCTTTGTATAAATTTTTCGTATCATTCCGATAAAGTTCATTTTTTAATGAATAGTGAAAATGTTGTATTTTAATTCAAAACCTCTTTTTAATCTAATTTATTTATATGATTAGATCATCTTTTGAATTTTTTTAAAGTAAAATTAGAATATATTTTTACCATTTAATCCAATAGTGGTCATTGTAATTAATTTTACTTTGAAATTGGACATAAACTAGTGTCAATCTTTTAATAGATATTGTTTCATAAAAACACGCTATTTGTTTTGAAAGCGGGAATTAATTATTAAATTAATTAATTAAAATTATATGTTTTTAATTTTTTAAAATAGAAATCATTTTTGAGTTTTTAATATCAAATATAGCTTAGGGTTAATTTTTGGTATTTTTCTGAAAAACATCAATTTTTGATGAATAGTGAAACCACTAAGTGGTAGTTAAAGAAACTGATTTTTCGTTTAAATGAAACTTTTCTACCTTTGTGTTTTGAATTTCAAAAATCTGACATACATGGTTGTCATTAGGAAGTAAAATGTGGTTCAATGGGATTAAAATTATTTTTTGGTGAATAGTAACTCTTATGTTCTTAATCGCGATTAGAGGTAATTAGTGTAATTTAAGGTAAAAATAATGTTTTAATAATGTGAAATGACCTAGACACATGTCCTAACCTCATTGGATATGTCATTTCCGACCAAGAAAATCCATGGGTCAACTTGGGGACCCCATGGGGCCACTTTGGTTGGAAAATGACATAAATAACTTTTTATTTAAAGTTAAAATAAAAATGTCACAAGCATGAGATATTTCACTAAAACAATTTTTAAATGGGGTTATACAAGTCATATTTTTGACTATAAATATTAATTAGAAATCTAAAAAGATTTCCTACATCATGATATTTTTTTATAATTTTTAGACATTAAATAAATTAAATTATTTATGACATCATGATGATGCAGCGATTACCTCATTAATAAAGGATTTAAATAAAATGAAAAGATAATGTTAAAACTATAACTTACACTTGTCAAAACCCTATTGGATGAGTATATTTCGAACCCTTACCACCTTATCCTCGAAATACATCAATGTGGTACCTTTAAAATCCGAAACAAATTTGAAAATAAAGTAACATTTTGTAACATTACAAGAGTGCCCCTCCTCTCCTCTTATAAAAGGCCCCCACATCTACCACCTTACCCACACCTCTCAAGCCTTTGGCTCGGCCTAAACCTGCTCATTTTGCCTCTCCACATCCCTCTATTACTCCTAGAATCCTCACTTTGGGAATAAGTCTTCCCGAGGAAGCCTTTGAGCTCAAATTAAAAAGAGTTACCCGATTTTAAGGTAATGTCTTCACTTGTGTTCTTTTGTTTTATTTTGCTTCTCCAACCCCCTAAACTCTTTTTATTCATTTCTTTTGTAAAAACTCCAGTATATTAAATATACTAGGATGTTGTTATAAGAATCATTCAAGCTACACTTACACACACCTACATCAAATGGTTAAAGAACATACTGTTTCTGTGTATGGCGAATTTCTGCCTCACGAAACGATGATTGTTCAACACTCATATAACACCTTAAAAGGTGGCCATTAAGATTTCACTATATTTATATATGATATATAATATGTTTATGTTTTACTTAAGCTTATGTATTTTTCTTTTATGTCATACCTTTATGGTTTCCATTGTGGGTAAACACGATAATTTCATTTTAGGAAGTGCGGACTACCGCCCCCTCAAAGTGATTTGATTCATTAATGCCATATGTGGGATGTATAAAGGATGTATTTAAAGTTATTATATATGATTTATGTTACATATAAATGATGAATATAATTCTGGAATTAAAATATACATACCTCTCATTTAGTTTTAATTCCATTAATATGACATAGAAATGAAAGTAGCGTTCATGCGTACGTACAGCTTACCGTCTCCATGAACGGTGCATTTCATTTCTTACCTCTAAATGATTATTTAATATTATAAATACATGTATATTATGGATATATATGATATATATGATATCCAAATCATGAATATCATTCTGGATATAATGAACCTTTGACCACACGAACAACATGTAATTGTAAGAAGTCCACTTTTGACTTAAGAACCAAATATCGACAAAACAAACATTATTAACTTAAATGATTAAATAATGTTTATAAGATGGAAATAAGTGTTATAAAAGGAATAATGAAATTGAAAAAGGTTTTAATAAAGTATAAATTAACTCAAGTTTATTATTCAGGATGTTAAAGAATGATCGATTCAAGTCGGACCCGAGATAAGGGATCCTACTCCTCTCTTTCTTTTTAAGTACACTCTTTTATGTCATTCCTTTTAAGCTCATATTTCTTATGATTGGGATGTTCTTTTATATTACTCCTACTGTACTTTTTATTTTCATATGATGAGAGACCCTATTTTCTCTCATCAATCCATTTTGGAAGTTTTGAGTGGCGCCGTTAGGCTGCCGAATTTTCATAAGAGATCTAACCTCTCTCTCTCTTTTTAAGTACTCTCCTTTATGTCACTTCTTTTAAGCTCATCTTTGTTATGTTGGGGGATGTTATTTTATATTACTCTTGATGTAAACTGTATGTTAATATTATGAGAGACCCTATTTGATCTCATCAATCCATTTTTTGTAAGTTGTAAGTGGCGTCGTTAGGTTGCCGAGTTTTCATAAGGGATTTTTCATCTCACTTTTATCACCATGAGATTTTTGCTACATTTGCCACAATTTCCTTTGAGTGGTGTATGTACTACCCATTATTTTACTCATTGTGTAATATACTTTCATTATTGAGTATTTACATCAATGTTGTATTGTCCTTCTTTCAAGGGGGGTATGTTTCGAAAGATACCCATGTCGGTAAGGGAACCTTTCACCCTCCTCTTTTTAAAAGACTTCTTTTTTTATGTCTTTTAATTCACATAACATTATTTTGGGATATGTTCTTCTATATCCTTAGTGATTTAAATTTTATGTCCAAGTGATGATATACCCTTTTTATCTCTCATCAACTCATTTTCTGAATTTTGTAGTGACGCCGTTAGGCTGTCAAATTTTTGCAAGGGAACTTCTTAACCCAATTTTGATTCTTTGGGATAAGCTTGTACTCTTTGAATATGTTGTTATATGAATGTGTTTGAATAACCTCTGATTGTTTTACACTTAATATCCACTTATATTTGGTGTATTATTTTGTCACACATAATTATGTAATTGATTTATCCTTAATCCAAGGATACGGTCTTTGTATGGGACTTCGTCTCAATCCCCTTTCATTGAGGAATATTTTGTTTTATACACAACCTTCTTTTATACGGTGTATAAACCCCTTTTACTTTTACGTTTATCCAAAAGGAATATTTTTTATAAAAATCGTTTTACTAAACCAAAAAAGGGAATGTTTTTGTTATACGTATGCGGCGACAACGACTTCACTACCGCCGTGACCATTATTTGAGTTTCGGCTTCCTCTACAAGCCATACCTTTTTTTAAATGAAAAATAAATACCATGTTTTACTTTTATTTTATTTTGGTATTGAAATTGGTTTTCATAATTTTTTTATATCAATGTGTTGTATTGATATCTTGTGGTTGAAAAGTGTAAATGTTATGTTTCCTTTATGCATGTTTTATTTGATACGATTATGTTATGGTTCTTGGGAATTATTATGAAGACGGGTGGTTCCGTGATAAACTAACGGCGGGTGAGCCCGATATATCTCTCCAATGTATTGGGTAACGCGAAGGGGTTAAATATTAAGGTTTCTTCGAAGGGATTTAGGGAATATACTGTGATGGGTATTCCAAACGTAACCAAGAGGGTTACTCCCTACGTAAGAATGTTATGAATGCCTCAAGTTACCTTTATGTCTTATGATTTCTATGATTTATTCATGATTTTATGAGGTATGTTAAAGTGCTTATGTTTTATGGGTAAAGTATGATTTCATTCTTATTTATACATGTACTCATGTTTCCTTTCCATATTTGTATATCCCTTACTGAGCTTTTTATGCTCATCCCATGTTTTTGAAATGTTTTTCACAGGTCAAGGGAAGGGTACATGATATGATGATAGTGTCAAGGAAGTGTCAAGAAATAATCCATGTTTTATTTTAAATATGTTTCCATTGATGGGAAAAATGAATACTATCTTTTATGTAACCAATTTGTTTAAATGTGGAATGTAATGCATGTTTTATGATCTAATTCTCTAAAACTCTAAACCTGAAAAGATCCTCAATGTGTAATCTTGTAATAACTCAAGATTAAGTAAGGTTTAAGGCTGGGGCCTTATAGTTGGTATCAGAGGTCGGTTTAGATAACTTTAGAGGTTAGGATATTCTCTAAGCACAAGTGACATTACCATAATGGTTAGGATTTCATAAATAGTACTAGTTTTAGATAAAGTGAATGAGTAAGTATATCTTAGTGTTTACCTTCCTCATTAGTACATGATGGTTTATTTGATATACTCACACTGACATTTCTATTTTTAGTGAATGGATGGATCTAGCAGGCACCAAAGAGACAACAGGTTTGAAGGAAACTATGGTGGTTCTCTGATTAAGATACTAGATAAAATAGGGTATTCAATCAGGAAACTTGTGGTTGTTCTAAACCAACTATCAAGGAGTCATGATCAACCACTTGAACCTTGGTATGATCTGTAATGCATCATGTTTGAGATGACCAATCGATGTGGAAGTTCAGGTAATAATTATAAAGGTAACCATTAGAGTTTATATGATCCTTACTTTTGAGGTAATTGTGGGTTATTATATGTTATGATGGAAAATGAAAGGCATGAGATAAATTTGAGGTTAAAATATGTTATGATTATTTTTGAAGATTTCATCTCGTTTTGGGGAATGTTTTAAGAATTATATAGTTTTGGAAAAAGGACAACATGCAGACCGTGTGACAACCCGTCGCGTCGGACAAAGCTGCGGGAATCGAACCCACAACCAAAGTGCGACTGGTATTTATCGCCTACCACTGGACTACGTGAAGTCCCTAGTTAGTTTGACTAATTATTTTTTTTAAATGATTTTAGGAATCAAGAGTAATTTTATTTTGGGTTATCTGTGGAAATGATTAACCTATCATCGAGGATATGTGATTAGGTTAATTACTTTTCAATATGAGAATTTAAGAGCAACTGATGTTATTTGGAGATAAAAGTTAATTTGTACCCTGGAAGACTATGTGACTAAATATTTCAAATACTTGGGTTTCAATCTTAGTTTTGTTTACTTTGAAGAATTTTATGGACAAATTGTTTATCAAATGGTCCTCATTGAACTTTGGGTTTTGTTGGACAAATTTTGGAGATTAAGAATAGATTTTCTTTTTATAAAGGGTTATCCTTTTCTGGATTATCTGATCTTGTACTAACCATTTTGGTTTTGGTTTTGGTTAAAGTCTAAAGACCTGGGAATTATATAGTTCTCTTTTGTGGATTAGGTGATTCTCTAGAAGTTGATTATAGTGAACAAGTCTTTCTAAATACTCGTCTTTTGGAGAAAATATGATTTTGTGTAAGAAATCTAATAAAAGTTGAAAGTCAACATGATAAGTAATTATGTTTCCTTATGAATAAATTCCTCAATAAAAATTAACTTTAAACAAAAATTTTGTCTATTAACTTTTCCTACCGGGGAATCGAATATCGTTTAACCCATCACAAGTTTGTGATTTTCTTGTGGTTAACTTTCTCCTAAACATGTTTTCTATCACTCTCCATCAGAACATGACCCTATGTTTTCTCCTCCATGTCAATTTTTTCCTACATGGAATCCTAGTATGGGTTAACTCGGGTGACCTCTGTACTTCTCTTTCTTTATTTTAAAGTGATTGTTTTACCGACTCTTGTTCCGATGTGGGACTTTCAAGGATGTTTCCAAGCCCAATTTTAAAATTGCGATGACGCAATTCCCAAAAGGGGGGAAGGATGTAACACCCCAGGTAAATAAAGAATATTAAATCTTTATATTTATCCCTATTTTTGAAAAAAAATATTAATATTACTTTAAAGGGAACACTATGCTTGATGGCGTACCCAATACGCGACAACGAGTTCCTTTGAAATCTTACGTTGCACTATAATAATATTATTTTAAATGGAAGTTAACGCCTAGTCGTTGTAATGGAGGGAATGAACAGAACTAACTACAAAATGATTATATATGTTTGTCAAATATTTTTACTTTTTACAATAAATGTTAGAGGATTAAAAATGTAAATGAATTCAATTTTAAGCGTAAACATTCTAATATTCTTTAGAAGGTCGATTAACCGCCTTTTAATGGCGAACCACTTTTAAATCCACTTTTTGAAAATTTTATGTGTTATATTTGACAAAATAAAATTCTTCTTTAGAATGGAGACATCAAAATTTACTTTGTGTAAATTTTTGGTATCATTCCGATAAAGTTCATTTTTTAATGAATAGTGAAAAATGTTGTATTTTAATTCAAAACCTCTTTTTAATCTAATTTATTTATATGATTAGATCATCTTTTGAATTTTTTTAAAGTAAAATTAGAATATATTTTTACCATTTAATCCAATAGTGTTCATTGTAATTAATTTCACTTTGAAATTGGACTTAAACTAGTGTTAATCTTTTAGTAGATATTGTTTCATAAAAACACGCTATTTGTTTTGATAGCGGGAATTAATTATTAAATTAATTAATGCAACTTATATGCTTTTAATTTTGTAAAATAGACATCATTTTTGAGTCGGAATCTCAAGTATAACTTAGGGTGAATTTTTGGTATTTTTCTAAAAAACATCAATTTTTTATGAATAGTGAAACCACTAAGTGGTAGTTAAAGAAACTGATTTTTCGTTTAATTGAAAAATTGCCACCTCTGTGTTTTGAATTTCAAAAATCCAACATACATGATTGTCCTTAGGAAGTAAAACGTGTTTCAATGGGATTAAAATAATTTTTTGGTGAATAGTAACTTTTATGTTCTTAATCGCGATTAGAGGTAATTAGTGTAATTTAAGCTAAAAATAATGTTTTAATAATGTGAAATGACCTAGAAACATGTCCAAACCTCATTGGATGTGTCATGGACGACCAAGAAAATCCATGGGTCAACTTGGGGACACCATGGAGCCACTTTGGTTGGAAAATGACATAAATAACTTTTTATTTAAAGTTAAAATAAAAATTTCACAAGCATGAGATGTTTCGCTAAAACAATTTTTAAATGGGGTTATACAAGTCATCGTTTTGACTATAAATATTAATTATAAAGCTAAAAATATTTCCTACATCATGATATTTTTTTTATAATTTTTAGACATTAAATAAATTAAATTATTTATGACATCATGATGATGCAGCGATTACCTCATTAATAAAGGATTAAAATAAAATGAAAAGATAATGTTAAAACTATAACTTACACTTGTCCAAACCCTATTTTATGAGTATATTTAGAACCCTTACCACCTTATACTCTAAATAAATCAATGTGGGACCTTTAAAATCCGAAACGCATTTGAAAATAAAGTAACATTTTGTAACATTACAAGAGTGCCCCTCCTCTCCTCTTATAAAATTCCCCCACCTCTACCACCTTACCCACACTTCTCAAGACTTTGGCTTGGACAACCCCTGCTCATTTTTCCTCTACACATCCCTATATTACTCCTAGAAGACTCACTTTGGGCAGAAGTCTTCCCAAGGAAGCCTTTGAGCTCAAATCAAAAAGAGTTACCCGATTTTAATGTAATGTCTTCACTTGCGTTCTTTTGTTTTATTTTGCTTCTCCAACCCCCTAAACTCTTTTTATTCATTTCTTTTGTAAAAACTCCAGTATATTAAATATACTAGGATGTTGTTATAAGAATCATTCAAGCTACACTTACACACACCTACATCAAATGGTTAAAGAACATACTGTTTCTGTGTATGGCGAATTTCTGCCTCACGAAACGATGATTGTTCAACACTCATATAACACCTTAAAAGGTGGCCATTAAGATGTCACTATATTTATATATGATATATAATATGTTTATGTTTTACTTAATCTTCTTTATTTTTCTTTTGTGGCATACCTTTATGGTTTTCATTGTGGGTAAACACGATAATTTCATTTTAGGAAGTGCAGACTACCACCCCCTCAAAGTGATTTGATTCGTTAATGCCATATGTGGGATGTATAAAGGATGTATTTAAAGTTATTATATATGATTTATGTTACATATAAATGACGAATATAATTCTGTAATTAAAATATACATACCTCTCATTTAGTTTTAATTCCATTAATATGACATAGAAATGAAAGTAGCGTTCATGCGTACGTACGGCTTACCGTCTCCATGAACGGTGCATTTCATTTATTACCTATAAATGATTATTTAATTTTATATATACATGTATATTCTGGATATATATGATATATATTATATCCAAATCATGAATATCATTCTGGATATAATGAACCTTTGACCACATGAACAACATGTAATTGTAAGAAGTCCACTTTCGACTTAAGAACCAAATATCGACAAAACAAACATTATTAAATTAAATGATTAAATAATGTTTATAACATGGCAATAAGTGATATAAAAGGAATAATTAACTTGAAAAATTTTCTTAAGAAAGTATAAATTAACTCAAGTTTATTATTCAGGACGTTAAAGAATTATCGAGTCAAGTCGGACCCGAGGTAAGGGATCTTACTCCTCTCTTTCTTTTTAAGTACACTCTTTTATGTCATTCCTTTTAAGCTCATATTTCTTATGATTGGGATGTTCTTTTATATTAATCCTACTTTAATTTTTATTTTCATATGATGAGAGACCCTATTTTATCTCATCAATCCATTTTGGAAGTTTTGAGGGGCGCCGTTAGGCTGCTGAATTTTCGTAAGAGATCTAACCTCTCTCTTTCTTTTTAAGTACTCTCCTTTATGTCACTTCTTTTAAGCTCCTATTTGTTATGTTGGGGGATGTTATTTTATATTCCTATTTCTATAAACTTTATGTTAATATGATTAGATACCCTATTTTATCTCATCAATCCATTTTTTGTAAGTTTTAAGTGGCGTCGTTAGGCTGCCGAGTTTTCGTAAGGGATTTTTCATCTCACTTTTATCCCCGTGATATTTTTGCTACATTTGCCACAATTTCCTTTGAGTGGTGTATGTACTACCCATTATTTTACTTATTGTGTAATATACTTTCATTTATGAGTATTTACATCAATTTTGTATTGTCCTTCTTTCACGGGTTGTATGTTTCGAAAGATACCCATGTCGGTAAGGGAACCTTTCACCCTCCTCTTTTTAAAAGACTTCTTTTGTTATGTCTTTAAATTCACATAACATTATGTTGGGATATGTTCTTATATATCCTTAGTGATTTAAATTTTATGTCCAAGTGATGAGATACCCTTTTTATCTCTCATCAACTCATTTTCTGAATTTTGTAGTGACGTCGTTAGGCTGTCAAATTTTTGCAAGGGAACTTCTTAACCCAATTTTGATTATTTGGGATAAGATTGTACTCCTTGAATATGTCGTTCTATGAATATTTGTGAATAACCTCTGATTGTTTTACACTTAATATCCACTTATATTTGGTGTATTATTTTGTCACACATAATTATGTAATTGATTTATCCTTAATCCAAGGATACCGTCTTTGTATGGGACTTCATCTCAATCCCCTTTTATTGAGGCATATTTTGTTTTATACACAACCTTATTTTATGCAGTGTATAAACCCCTTTGACTTTTATGTTTATCCGAAAGGAATCTTTTTTATACAAAGCGTTTTACTAATCGAAAAAAGGGAATGTTTTTGTCGTACGTATGCGGCGACAACGACTTCTCTGCCGCCGTGACCATTATTTGAGTTTCGGCTTCCTCTACAAGCCATACCTTTTTTTTAAAAGAAAAATAAATACCATGGTTTACTTTTATTTTATTTTGGTATTGAAAATGATTTTCATAATGTTTTTATATCAATGTGTTGTACTGATATCTTGTGATTGAAAAGTGGAAATGTTATGTTTCCTTTATGCATGTTTTATGGGATACGATTATGTTATGGTTCTTGGGAATTATTATGAAGACTGGTGGTTATGTGATAAACTAAGGGCGGGTGAGCCCGATATAGCTCTCCAATGCATTGGGTAACGCGAAGGGGTTAAATGTTAAGGTTTCTCCAAAGAGATTTAGGGAATATACTGTGATGGGTATTCCAAACGTAACCAAGAGGGTTAATCCCTACAAAAGAATGTTATGAATGCCTCAAGTTACCTTTATGTCTTATGATTTCTATGATTTATTCATGATTTTATGAGGTATGTTAAAGTGCTTATGTTTTATGGGTAAAGTATGATTTCATTCTTATGTATACATGTACTCATGTTTCCTTTCCATGTTTTTATATCTCTTACTGAGCTTTTTATGCTCATCCCAAGTTTTTGAAATGTTTTTCATAGGTTAAGGGAAGGGTACATGATATTATGATAGTGTCAAGGAAGTTTCAAGAAAGAATCCATGTTTTATTTTAAATATGTTTCTGTTGATGGGAAAAATGAATACTATCTTTTATGTAACCACTTTGTTTAAATGTGGAATGTAATGCAATTTTTATGATCTAATTCTCTAAAACTCTAAACCTGAAAAGATCCTCAATGTGTAATCTTGTAATAACTCAAGATTAAGTGAGGTTTAAGGCTGGGTAATTATAGTTTATGGTGCATACCAACTAGTATGTCGAGCTCAAAACCTCCTCACATCGCTTGATGTTTTTAAATTGAGTTTCATTTTACTGTTTCTAGATTTGATTCTTGGGATGGGTTATTATTTTATATAGAACATGACCTCGAGTCCCATTGGATAGTTATACAGGTATTCTAGTGTTTATTTTTAGTATTTCAATAGCTTCAACCATATAGTTCTTTTCTAAATTCCATTTATAGTTATTAGTGGACACACTCTATATGTGGATATTTTAGTGGAAAAGGGGTTTGATTCATGTGAGGGTGTTGGAGGGTGAGTTGAGGGATTTATTTTTGTGTATTTTATATCTATAATGTGTTTAAATATCTTGTGTTTATTTTATACTACTTATTGGTTTTATCAAGGTTTTCCAACTTATGGATAGGTCGTATTATATTTTTGGTAGAAATATATTGTGAATTATACTTTGATTTTGAGGGTGAAATAATCTACAAAGATTTATTTTGATTCCTATGATACTTTTTTTCATCCTATGGGGATCAAGGATGTCCCTTGAGTTAATGTAAATCTAGTTCAAGTGTAGATTCAGGTGGCAGACCCGACTGGTTCGTTACACCCAATCTATTAAGTTACATTGAGATCATAAGTCATCATTGGTCATCCCTCAAGCTTACAAGTACTATAAGAAATATTTCGCATATATTTTTCTTAATTTTCATTAAGTATAAATAATTATATAGAAAATTGGTTGAACAATAAGGAAAATCAAAGAAAATTTTTTTCTTCACCTAATTGTAATTGGATTCAATCAAAATATCCATCCACTTTCAGGATTTCGACATACCTTTATTGAACTGAAATTTGAAATTTTTCAATTTTTTATGTACATAATTTATGATATGTGGTGATGTGGTGGGTCATTATCAATGGTATTGTCAAACATTAAATGCTTTTTTCTGTATGGATGATTCTTTGGAAAGAATAATTAATGTCCCATGAAGCTGAATGTTTGATGAAATTCAATCCTTCTTGATTTTGTGTTCTTTATAAATATAATACAATATATATTAACCTTTTTACACCATCCATACATCATTCCATAAGTAATAAATTTTTTTATCACACACATAAGCACAAAACATATCTAAATTGTGCTTTTCAAATAAGAATCACATATGTTCACACCCTTATTCCTAAGATGTTTCAACTCTTTAATTAAGAGTATCAGGTACATGAATGTATCATTTCCATGATAAAAATAACTAGATATAAGTATATTCCTGAAAATAAATAGATTTATTATACACATCCATCAAGGAAGGTTATAAATGCAAATGAAAATTAGCAACATACTATGTCATGTAAGCATCTGAGAAAAAGGATTAAAATTGTCACATGATAGACTCACCCCAACATTATGTAATTAAACTGTAAAATTAGGATATCTTGCATAAAATTATTTCCATGCTAATCCATAATTAGGATGAGCTAATTCATCATTATCTTTATTTTTTTCATCATCATTTAATAGTATGTTTGTTAATATTTCATGAGACATAAAAATATGTAAAATCTTATGAACCAATGGAAAGTATCACATTATTTTTTGTGGTACATGAGATGGTGTTATATTTTCATTAGGATTCTATCAATATGTTTCATGTTGTTTTCACTCATTTGTTTCGGTTCTTTCCTCCTAAAATATGATATAGTAATTCGGGTGAACATGAATTTTATTAGTTGAAAATACAACTTGATAAATTAAATTTCATTACATATAATGATTTGAGATAATATTTACATCATTAGGAAATAATTTATTTAAAAATATAGGAATATAATAAATCATGGTAATAGAAATTCGATACATGGTTTTACTATGATAAATTCAAATTAAAAATTATAACATTTTCATTTTACCACATGCTCTATATACAGAAGTCCTTATATCATTCATAAATATTTTCTCTCTCTTAACATAATTATTCTTATAAATTTTATAATGTGTAATCATACCATTTCCTTTTTCCTTAACCTACTTTAATCCTCGTGATGTTTAATAAATAGAAATTTATCATATATAAAATTCTCTATTTCATTCCTTCCATTTCAATCATCATTTTTAGTGCTTTATCTTTCTCTCTATTATGATACCAAAAATAATAGTTAGTTTGAAATCTAACTTTTCTAATATGGTAACTCACTTATTCCCAACTTAACCATGGTCTTCTAATGTAATAATAGCTTGGGTAGAGAATAATACTTCCATCTAAATCATTTTCATATGAAAAATATACAAATAATCCAACTCATTATGAAACTCAATTGAAATTAGACCAGCACCATACGTCCACCTGTTATCTATTCTGATGCAAAAAAAAATTAATTTATTATTGAAATCAATAAAGTTCTCTATAATTATAATATTCATGAAAATAAAGAACCTTTGGAATAATTTTAAAGAATGATTAGTATTCAAAGTGTCAAAATATTTATGTTGATATCTTATACCTCAAAAACATTACCTTTAGATTTATATGTGCTTTATTTAAAAGGTTGACGTTTTATTATTAAGATTATATGTTTATATAAAGTTGTGCATATAATAATTTTTAAAAAATTATTAAATACTATAAATTAAATGAATTTTTTATAAATTATTTTAAAATGTGTTTATCTTGGATGCTAGTACTTATTCTGGTTAAATTATAGGGATTTAATTTGGTTCATTCCTCCCATCATAATTTTTGATAAAAGGGGTCTTTCTAAAATTTATCTATTTTGGTTGAAATGATTTATTTAGTTGGAATCTTCCTTGATATTTTATTTAATATAAAATTGGTATCTTATTCTATATTTGTGTTGAATTTAAATTCAAGGAGTTGGATTTGAAATTTTTATTTAATTAAAAATCATGGGTTGATTTAATGAATAGTTTTTTACAATATGTATTCTTTTACATTTATTTCAAAATTTTGATTTCAAACCATAAAATTCATTTCCACCATGCTTAAAAAATATTTTTTAAAAATATTGAATCAAGCATCAAATATAAGAATTTTTAATTTAAATTACTTTACTTTAATTTAATATTTATAATTACCAACATTCATATTCACACAATCAACAACTCATTATATTGATATTCATTATTCTAACTTTGTGATAATTTATTAATTTAAATTCAACTATTAAATGAATAAATTCATAAACCCTCAATATATTAACAAAACAAAAAATTATACAAGGATTGATTGTATAATCCAATAATGAATATAATCTAAAAACAAAAATAATCTAAATGAATATTAACAAAAATAGTTCAACGGAAATAAAACTCATGACCATAAATTATTAATAATCAAGATGAAAAAAAATATAAAAAATCTAAATATACCATGGTCTAATGAATAGGGAAGAATTGTGAACTAATGGTACCTTAATTATCATATAAAACCTAAAAAAATAAAACTCATTCCAAACAATGATTAATCTTATAATCCCCAAATAAATATTACCTCAAAAATAATTATACATTGGATTAAGGTATATATATAAAGTATCTAAGATTTAAAAAAACATAGAATAATGATAATCAAATTTATTTTGTATTACTATAACAAAAAAATAGTTCAATTAATTAGGAATAATCATGAATTGGTAGGATCTCAGTTGTTGTATAATTCTAAGGAATAAATAAAAAAATGCTTATAAGTTGAGGTGATGGACTTAAAACTAAATTATTTCATATTGAATAAGATTTAAATGAATAAATAAAATAATGGGGGTGGAATTTGATGTTTTGGTTGAAGGATTTTGATGGGAGGTCTTGATTGGAGAGAAAGAGAAAATAGGGATTCGATGGAGGGGTTTGTGCATGGGTTATTTGGTGGGAACACTATATTAATGGTTTTAAAAAATTAGTATATGGTTCAAGTATACTCATGGGTTTTTAAAAGAATTGGTATATTAGTTTTTATACCATTGGTTTGTTTAAACCATTGGTATATGGGTGTGGGTATAGCCTTGATTTTTTGTAGTTTCATATAATCAGGAAAAATAAATAGTAAATAAAGAAAATATCATATATAAATTTATCAATTATTTATTTCAATAATTTTTATACATATAATAGTAGCTAGGGGGTCTTCTATCCCTTGGAATATTACATTTGGAGCAGGATTAAGGAGTGTATCATGCATTTTGGGTGGTGGGGTATCAATAGCCTGAGTAGTCTGTAAAGCTAATAAAGGATACTAAATTAGTGTAGGGATAAAAAAAACTAGATGAACGATCTATAAAGAAGATAATGGATATAGATATAGTGGTGGAATTTATAGAGTATCGGTTCCCTTTACCATGGATATTGGGTATGGTAAATAAGAAGGTATATATGCATGAACACTACTATCCTAGGTGTTCATGGGTGGAAAAGGATATGAAAAAGGGATCAATCATCATTAGGTAAAAAAACTAAGGTGATAAAATCATCAATGGAATAAGTGTAGAGGACTGAAGTTGTATAGTGGGAGGTTGAAATATAGAATTAGTAGTACTATTAGTCATATAATGAGCTTTACAACTCATCCTATATTTCATCATACCCTATGGATCCTTAGAGAAATCAATCTATCTCCTTGATGAAGTACCTTATCTTAATATAAATGAAAAAAATAATGTTTAAATTTGTAACATTAGTGGACAAAATGATTTTCAACATACCTAGTTGTAATCATACATTTCATCCTCTTCATAGTCATATAAGTGATCACTGAATAAGAAATTCAATACACATAATGGTGACCATTGGGGTCATCCCTAAATCTATAATGTGATACTAATTTCTCTAAATTATTATTTTTAGATTCTTTATATGTAGACATAGTGACTTGAAAATTTGAAATATTAATGTGAGACAATTCTAAATAATGAAAATTTTAAATAAATAAATTATCTTCCATAAAAAATAAATTAAAAGTTATAAAATATTTTTAATTTAGGGATTTATTAACTTAAAAGAAATAATTTAATTACAATTTTTATATTCATTTGAGATTGTAACAACACATCACAATATTTTTTTTATTTCAATAGTAAATATTTTTTTTATTAAACAAACAAATATATGTAATATACTTAACAAAATTAAGGTTTTAACGTGTATAAAATTTTAAAATAAAGTATCATTGACAATAATAGAAATTAAATTCGTCCAAATGTGCAAACTCTATGTATCTGTTATTTCAATTTATGGTTCATAAATTGTTCTAAAAATTAAATCATTTGTATTATAGAATGAAATATTTGAGTGAATACCAATATATTACTCCAAAAAATAACTATCATTAATTCATTCATCAAAAATATGTTGAGGAATAACATCAATAATAACACCAATTTATTCTTTTAAAGGGTTATTTACATAAAAAAATTATTTATATTGTGATGCAAGAATGTATGGCTAATCGATATGATGCTGATGTTTTATATCAATCACTCTAAATTCAAAACTATTTATATGCATGCCTTGCCATGTCGTTAAATCAAACCACCTATATTTAGTCATTGTGACATGACTATGTGTGAAGTAATCTAATAAAATTATTCTCTAAATAACCCCAAAATATTATATATTTTTGTTATCTAGGTTGTATCTCTGATACTCTATCATATAATCCATCATTTCTCTTATCATGACATTATCATGTCATGTTGTCATGTTTTTTAAACAACTATTTATAATTAATTTAAATAAATTCACATCCATTTATTTAAAATCACAAGATATATTGTTTATAAATAAAGATAACACCCCTATTTAATTAGATACATCATCCATAGGAGAAATTTGAACATTAAATATATCAACGTTGAATGTTAAATAATTACTTATGATTAAGTCATGTAAAAAAATAAGTTCTTTTCCTTTGACTTTAACCAAGAAGGAAATTATTTTTTATGAAATTACTCATTCCACATAATATATAAATAATGATGTGTTATTTTTATTGTTTCCATATATTCTCTATAAAATAAAATTTTTAATATATCAAAATCTATGAAAAAAATTACACAAAAAACATATTTATTAGTTTACTTACTTGATCTGATCATAAATCACACAATAATTAAAAAACATTTTACAATGATCCTTTCTCACTCTTATATGCTTTAAGTAAACAATTATTATATCTAAATTTCCTTTTTGGGGGGAAAGTTTAAGAAATTTATCCTCAAAGGGATTATATTTCTCATCTTTAGTTCACATTAAATGATTAGATTTTGCAGTGACATTATCCAAGTATATTGAATAGATAACCAATCATTATTATGATAAATAACCTTTCATGATAGATACTTTAGAATGATTCTTATTCCTCTCATAATATTTTAGAGTAGAAATCATTATTTCTATCAGATACATCCACTGACTCAACACTGGACCATTAAAAAGAACTTATATGGGATGATTCATAGTTATATGTAACATACATGAGATAAATGATGAAAGGAAAAAATTTCTAATTCAAAAATAATAACTTATATATATTTATATAGTTTTTTATAAACAATTTTTCATCAATTTATCATAAATGTTATGGTAAAAATGAAATAAAATAATCATAAAAACCCTTGCATTATCTGATAGTAAATGTTGAATGGAAATGGGAATCAAAATATGCAATAGGAATGATAGTCATGAGATTTAAGATATTTTAGATTTACATATCATGTATTCACCCATTTTGAAATGTTACTTGAATAACCATTTGGAACCTTTAAACATTTCAAATCTTTGAGGAACTATTTTTTCTCTACATTTATCATCAAAAGACAAGAAAAATTTGATTTCCAATTATTATTTCAAATTAACTAAAGATAAATTCTTGGACTTATTCCCCAATACATTAAATCATAACATGAGTAAAAATCATATTTTTTTCCCTTTAAATATAAATTAATTATAAGTAACATTTCATATGATCTTTTCTTGATATGCTTTACATCCAAGTAGTGATGCAATAAATTCTCTGACTAGTGCAATAACTCAAAGAATATACTTTTATTTATCTAATTATCATCATAATTTCAAGTAATGTTAGTTTGATTTATGGAATTTAATTGACTCTTTACAAGAACATAATTAAAACCATCAATTTTTTTAAGTTCATCATCCCCTAAAATTCATTGAGGAGCTTCGTATGTCTTTTCAGCACTATCAATGGGTCACTAATGTTTACTATATAGACAATCCATTGGTATAAATCATCAATTCCTAATGAATATGAAAGTTCAACAAAATTTTAATCTCCAAAAAATTATCCTTTTTTATAAATAGGGTATTATAATATCTTTTTTTACACTAACTAAACATTATCCTATAAGTAAGGAAATCATTTATGATTTTTAATAATGTTGCAAAAAATATAAAGTAATCCATAATAAATGAATCATATGTATACACACTGGTGATCTAAAGATTTTCCAACTCATCTATTAATACTTGAAAGTACATTTAAATATCATTTCTATGATCAATTGGTCTAGATATAAATATATTCATGATAATAAATGGATTATCTATAATTACCTATAGCAGAAAGTTATAAAAGTGAATTAAAACTTTCCAAGTATTGTGTGTAGTTTTCATATAGTAAAATGGATTGAACCATTCAAATGATAATCCCAATCTAACATTTCATGGTTCATATAAAATATTAGGATGAAACCTATCAAATTTCTTCCATGAGAACCCATTTATAATATCCATTATTTCATAATTAACCCTATTTCTTTCATCTTCATATCATATTGTATCCCTTTCCATTTATTCTAGAATATTTTTTTTTTGAAGTATAAGAATCAAATTAAAGTATAGAATCACTTTATTTGGTACATAGGATTGAGTTTATATTTATTAACCTTCCATCTTGATGTATCACACTATTTTCAATCATTCAAATCTATATTTATTTCCAGGATATACAATAATTGTTAGGGAATTCATAGATCTTAATAGAGGAAAATGAAAATTTATCATCCAATTTTGATGTCATGTAATCATTTTATAGATTAAATTCATCATAACGAAATAATTATATAAAAGAATTAAGGATATTGTTAATACTAATATTACTAAATACATATATTTTTTCCCAAAATATAATTTCATTAAAAACTCAAGTTTGGTCATTTTTTCACATGTATGGTATAATAGGGATTCAAATCTCCCATTAGCTTTATAACATTATCACTATTTTCATTAAAATAAATAGAATAAAACTAAATTCCTATATTCATTTTCCCTTACACTAGTCTGCATGAAGTGTTAAATTCAAAAAATATATAAACAGAACAAAAATAAAAATGTTCATATTGATCATTTCAGCTAAATTAATGTCATTCACTGCTTGAATTTTTTCTCCATTGTGATACCATACAAGATATATATTTCTGGAAAAAAATAGTGATATTTTAACTCAATTATTAATATATTAATTATGGTCTTCTAAAACAATCAAAACATGGTAATTAAATCAATCCACCAACTAAATCATTATTGAATGAAAAATGGAAAAACTATTTCAGCTCCTTTGAAACTCATTGGTGATATGATCATAATTGTACATCCAAATTATATCCATTATAATATGAATAAATTAATTAATATTAAAATTTATGATTTTCAATAATAATAAAATTTATGAATATTAAAATCTTCATTTTTCATTGATAATTATTTTATGTACAGATTTATTTTCCTAAAAATCAATAAATGGTATTGGGAAAGTACTTTACCAAACAATAAAAAAGGTAAAATATTAATTTTTTACTAAATTATAAAATATATTAAATAATAATAATAATATGTTTTCAAATTTTTATAAAAAAATTATTTAAGGAAATAATTCCATCTGAACCATTATTGAAAGAATAATACACTAAAATTTTGAACCAATTCTGAAACTCATCTTTAATCCAATCACCATTATAAATAAATATTCTATAAATTTAAACATTAATAAATATATTTTTCAAAGAAATTATAAATTTAATTAAAAAATATTTTATAAAAATTTTAAACATTTTACAATTTTATAATTCTTTTATATAGAAATATATTTTCATGAAACCTATCTGACCACCAACAAAAATAATTAAAACTTTTTTGGAAATTACATTTTGTTTACTTTTAAAAAAATCAAAGAAAATAATATCATATAATTATCTAATCATTCAATATGTATATATACATAGTGTGAAATACCTAATCATGTCATAAAGTCATTCACCCTATTATTATTTTATATTATTTTTTAGTTAATTAAAAATAATAATCTATGAATTTTTCACATTAGAAAACCAAAAGGTATACTATATTAAATTCCATACAATAATAATAATAATAATAATAATAATAATATTGGATTCAATTAAAATTAATTAGTATTGTGATGAATAGTTATGATAGGTAATTATCCTTGATAATAAATATAAAAATAATATTTAATTATTTGTAATAATTTATATCATCAATATTAAATATAATATAATAATTATGGTATCTAGGAACCATATAAAAATATTAAGCAATATTAGGTTTTATTTTTCATTTTAAAAATTGATCAAAAATAGTAATTTTGAATAATATATATCATCAATTAATATTATTAACAATAAGAAATTTTCAAGAATAATAGTAGTGATTAATTTTGTATAATCCATATTTACCACAAACACCACCACCCATGAAACTTTTATTTCCAATAAAAATTAAAATAACATATAATTCATCTGAGGTATGGAAATAAGAGTGATTACTTGAAATAATAGTGAAAAATAAGTGGGAAACCATGGATTATAGATCACTCTAAAATTATATATTATGGATCCAAGAAAGAGAAAAAATCATGTCACATCTTATCTAAAAATCAACATGAATCGATTGGAGGTAGAGAAAAATCATGATATATCATATTTTATTAAAGTTTCATCTAAAAATTAGGTATTTAATTGAATCCATGTCTAGGAGGAAGGATCAAATAAGAGAAATCATTGATGTGGGGATACAATTAGGGCAGCGATAGAATAATGGGGGAAGATGAATGGTGTGCCTGATAAAAAATTGGGTGACCCTATTTTCATGGACTTTAAAGACCATAGAGATTGTTAGACTATATCTATATAAAAATATTCCTTTGGAAATATTGTGTCATTGATAATTCTTATGGTGAATATTATCATGTGTTTTTTGCAATATTATTTTATCAATAATTCTTATAGCCAGAGGCATCATGTGCTCGTGGCTATAGTGGTAACCTCAAAGGGATATAGTCATGGTCAATTATTAACCATGAATGCATCCCATAAATAGCCATGAAAATGGTATCCTATGGTTATAGTTACAAGGATATATGGGGAATTTTTAGCAGTGTTGTATTATTTACCTCTTTTTGAATACTAACATAATATGGGTATTCTTTTAATTGAGAAAAAGGAGGTGATATCCAAATATGAAGAACCCTTATTGACACTAATAGACATTTAAGATTATTTAAAATAATAAAAAATATCCCATTCAAGTGAAATTTTTTTGGAAGAGAAAAGGGAATAGAATTTGAGGAGGATCCTTAGAGTAGAGAAGGATTGTTTTCACAACATATGTAATCTGTTTCTTTTTAATGTTTCCATATGAATTTTATAATTTGAATGTTGTTCATATTTTTATTTCATTCCCTCGTATACAAATGTTAAATTATAGAAAAGGTAATTTATTGTGGTCATTTTCTTTAATTAAACCAAATGATTTAAAGAGAAGTTTAAAATATTCAATAATATCATATTTAACTAAAATAAACTCCTTCAAAAATGTTCTTTTTCACTTAAATAAAACAATATGATGTATTAATGATTAAAATTTACATTTTCATCATGGATATGAAATATAGAATTTTGAAAATGGGATTTAATTAAAATAGGAAATAGTCTAGTCTGAAGGTTTTCTTTGTAATGTTAATTTTTTAACGTAGTGGATAGTAGACTAATGAAAAATATAATTTCTTTAAAAGTTTTTTTGACCTTAAAAATAAAGTTAACATGAATATATATCATTTTTTCACTCTCTCACTCACTCACTCTCTCTATAATGATTTTAGAGGGATGTCTTTCATCCTAAACATAGAAGAAATATTATTACAAAACACTATTAAGCTCAGAATCTATATATACATTTAGAATATTTATAAACAAATAATAATAATGACATACCTTACACCTGTCGATCTAGAATTTCAAATATTTACAAAATTAATTGATTGATATTATTGAGAAGTGGGTTAAGTACTACTTACTTTGGAATTATCCGTATATCGTGTGAATCACTCAATGATCAAGTAGGATCTCTCTTAATCCATGGTTTTCTAGAACCCTGAGTTCAAATTAATCATATAATCAAGAGGTATATAGTCTTTTTCTAGGAGTGTTTATTTGTTAGTAATCAAAAACTTTATTCAAGATTATTGAAATAATTTATATATGCTTCTAAGAACCAAATTGGCATACATATATTGATTTTAAATTTTACAAAATATTTCAATGTTTCAACTCCATTGAAATATTCAATTTAATCCTAATAATTAATTTTTCACATTTAAGCATTGATTTTATCCATTTAAACTCCTCAAAAACATCATCATATGACTAAAAACCAAATATGATACCATTTGGATATGATCCAAGTTAATTCATATGGAATCAAAAAAATATAATAATCCTATGTAAGGATTACCATGGAATAGTGTCTCACACTATGGCTTGGTGTACTCGAGGAAAGACCATGATGTGGTTTAAAAAACCAGCCATGGTGGTTCCTTTAGTGAAAAAAAAACTATCAATCTCTCACTTTCACCAAATCCACATAGACTTAATTCACTTAATCCTTATGCCACATCACATGAAACAAATTTTGAAACTATATTCAAGAATCCTTTTGGATATTTTCAAAACACTTTTTGTAAAATATATCATCAATTCACCATGTATCACATTATATTGAATACCTTGTGAATATTCATCTAGGATTTCTTCTAGATACCCTCCAAAAAAAATTTGGGTAGATTTAAAAGTTTTGTAAACTTTATCCTAATTCACAAGACCATAAAGTGTAACCCTATAATATCCCCAAACATGTACTCCAAGATCTAATACTTAAAACACAATATTTACATTTCTGGATTTGATACCAATAAACATAACCTAAATTAAACCATATAAAACGTACAAAATCAAAAGTAAATATTGCATAACTTACAAACCCAAGTTCATTATAGGTTTATAGTTATAGATAATTAGGTAAAAATATTATAAAATAACTTGGATACAAGAACAACTAGTTCATAAAGATTTAGATCATCTCCAACTAAGTTCTTCATATCTATTACCCTTAGGAATAACATAATTTAAAACTTTCTCCACAACCTGGTGAAAAGGAAACATAAAAAGGGTGGTCTCAAACTCTCTATAGGGTAAACATAAGAATTAAAAATTGAATGTAATTAGTGATAATAATATGGGAATAAGAGTATGATTACATAATCAAAATTCATGAGCATATCATAAGAGAATTCATACCTATTAAAATCTAGATCAAAAAAATGATTTACATGAAAACTCATTAGCAAGTATATAATATTCATGTAGTTTCCTTGGGAAATCATCTTCATATCACTCTTATAATCACTCTTACTATTGGAACAACTAATAAAATAAACTTATAATATAATCCTCTAGAGTCATAATCATTACCCTATATATTATATGAATATAATGGACCCGCCCATCATTGGTTTATAATAGAACCACCCATCCTTATTTTATAATGAAACCAACCATCAATAATAAAAAATATCCCAGATAAATAACATTAATAACATATATAAATCTTTTATTTAATCATAAAACACATAAAAACAACCATAATTCAATTTATAACTTGATTAACCCATGGAAAATAAATGGGTTCCATTAAAATATCTTTGAAATAATCATAATCCATCCAGAGAAAGAATTAGGTTGGTATCATCACAATATATCATCATTGGATCATAATTAACATCAAGGGTTGTTGTTATTGATGAATAAAAATACCTTCAAAAGATCATTAAAAACAATCTTTAGGAAAATACCCTTTCCATTTTTAAAATCACATTCAAAAATTAAAAAATTCTAGAATTTTAGAAAAAACATTTTATTTGAAAATAACCATCGAAAATTTTAAAGGAATATTCAAATAATCAAGTAGTCATTATGGTGGTAAATTTCATTTTTTTCATAATCATTAAAACAAATATTTTTTTCACACCTTCAAGAAATGTACCTTGTTCATGAAATGATAAGAAAATTATACTTATAACTATTTGATAAAATATAAAATGGGTAGAAATGACCTTAAACAATCATTTAAGAATAGTCAAAAATATTTTTTAAAACATTTTAGAAAACATGGATACGGAATAAAACGGTTTTCTAACTGAAAGAGGAGAAATAATATCATCTTTTCTTAAAGCAAATTATGAACCATTTTGAGTAACAAAGAGAGAAAAAAGATAATTATAAAAATTATAAAAATTTATAGAGGAGAATAAAAAATAAATATGATTTTCAAATAAGGATCATATAATTTTCTCAAAGTAAATTCAAGCATAAATAATCCTGATTAGAATTTTAATTTCCTGAAATTTCTATAGAATTTTTTTTAAAATTGTATAGAATAATTTCCAAATAAGATACTTTTTTGGCACATGATTCCAAGGCCCGGTGATCTTAGAAAGTAATTTTGAATTTTTTTAAGTTATTTTAAGTAAACATGCGAGTGGGTTTGTCTAAAATTTGAACCGATGATCAGATAAAAAATATAAGGATGTTGTTGAACTCAGAACACCGGGATTCGCCTAGAAAGGACCTAAATTCGATCAGAAAGGTTCAGATGGAAAATTTAATTTTTAGACTTTTCAGAAAAAAAATAAAATAACTTAAAAAATATTTTGTTTTGTTTTTCAAAACCATTAGTCAAGCGGACGGTGACGCTGCGGTGAGATGATGAGGTGGATTGAAGGAATATCATTAATGGCTCATAAATGTGTAGCATAACAATGCATTAAATGAAGTGTAACAGATACATTGTTTCATAAATGAAACAGCATAACGACACGACAATGCAGCATAACAGAAACATTGTGACCTATTTTATTTTTCATAGGTAAAGGCGTTGGAGAAACGATAATTAAACCATGGAAATTATTTGAAAAACTTATGCCATGAAATCTCTCCATTGATGAACATCGAACGCTGGTGAACCTCTAATGGCATCGATGAAGAATAGAACTGGTGAGCGACGAATGCTGACAACTTTGATCATAACCTAAATCCTCATGGACAGAACACTCCAGTGATGAACGTCAATCAAGGTATATATTTCATTTATTTTATGTTTTTCCACATTCTTCACTCAAAAATGATGAACGCGGGTCAACCCATGAACAGGTTGACCTGCGGATCGCTCGTCAATGCGGGAGGGTGTCTTTTTCTTGGGAGACTTTTTTATCAGGATTTAATTAATTTGTTTCATAGAACATCATCCCTGAACCTCCTATGATTTTGAAATTCAAACGTGGAGAGCGTAGCCCAACATGAACAAGGCCTGACCCCCTCCACTTGTGCGTTCTTCGTGATCAAGTTTTCAAAATGTTGTCAAATTGGATTTGAGGGCTTCGTAGGAAATGAGACACCCCACAGAGGATGGAGGTGAAAATAGTGCGAAGAATGAACCATTGGGGCGGACTCGGTGGTCTTTGGAAGGACCTATTAGTGTGCCACGATGGCACACCGATGAAGGCAACTGCGGCCAGCTCGGGCCGCAGTGTAGTAGGAGGAGCTGCCGACCAGGTCGGTGGTTGGAGGATGGATGCGGCCTCCTGCCGCATCCCTACCAGACAGGGCTAGACCTAGGAGGTTCGGGCAGGGGGTGGGCCGCCCCAGCGGGCTGGGCAGGGGTGGGTCGCACTAGAGGGCCGATAAGGCGGTGGGCCCCACCAATAGGCCAGACCTGCCCCTTTAGGTTGGGCTAGACAAGACTGGATCACCGGGAGATATGAGAGGTTGGACCCTCGGCAAAGCCTAACCGGGGTCAGTGAGGCCCAATGGGCCTGGCCCACTGGCCAGACCAGAGTGACCCAGACCCGAACTGGGTTAGGTCAGGTCTGTCGAATCAAACTGGGGCATGTGGGGTCCCTGGGCCAGGTTGGTCAAGTCGGTCTGACCGGGTCAGACTGGGCCCAGACGCAATCATCCCCTGTTTACTAAAATACCAATAACTTGAAAATAAGGTGTCCAATTGACAAGAAGTTTGTAGTATTGGAACCATCGAGACGAGGATAATCTTTTGGTATACTCTAAGGATACTTTAATGGAAGTTGATATACTACGAATGTCTTGGGGAGAGGTTATACGAAGATCAAGAGTGCTACATGCATAAAACATATTGTTGGCTGAGACCTGAAGACTACTAACAAGTGACCCTACATGAATCAGCTATGATGGACTAGTGGGAAGTGACTCTATGTGACCTGGCAGTCCCACTATGGGGAGAGACTCAGCGTAACTTGGCAGACCCATAGTACATGATGGGAAGGAGTACCTTAGTATAGCCAAGGTGGGAAGCGGCTCTGTGTGACCCTGTAGGTCCACGGTGGGGCGCGACTCTGTGTGACTTGGCATACCCAAAGTACTCATCAGGGATGAGTACCACATTAGTCCAAAGTTAGTGGGAAGCAGATTTTGTGTGACCCAGTAGGACCATTTTACTCATTGAGGTGTAGTTCTCCACCAGCTGAGGTGTTCGATGATATGACTGATGATTCTACTTTCCTACTCTATATTATACCTTATGTGATATTTCTTGCCTCATGATCAAGTTTCGTGCTTTGTTTTGTGGATTTATTTGTGGTCTTTCCTTTGTGTTTTGGGATCCCTGTTGAGTATTTTGTTACTCACCCCTGTATAGTCTTCACCCACACATAGTGTATCTGGTGTAGACAATCGACGCCTTAATGGAGGACCTGGTGGCCTAGGACCCGGTGGTTCCCAGTGAGACATGGTAGGCGGGATGCACTTCTAAAGATTCCAGAAGCTACTCCACACTTACCCATCAGTTGGGGTTTTCAGCAGATGGCTATCTAGAGTTTCTTTTGTACTTTCCTATTTTCTAGTTAGTCTTTTGTTTGGTTTTTATTCTAGAACATTTGAATTTTAGTTGTACTTTTACTAAGTGTTTATTTATAGTGGAATCCTTGTTCTTCTTTCTGGTTTTGGAATGTGTTTGTGTGTGTGTGTGTCAGTATAGGTACTCAGTAAAGTGCCTCCCACTTTCAGGTTGATGAATTCGATACTAGTCACCATCCCCGGGCCTTCGAGAGACGGGCTTGGGGGAGTCACTGCACGGGCCCCAGGTGATAGATCACGACAAAGTGGTATTAAAGGGTTGTTCGTTCTACCTCAAATACATCGAGTCTATTGTTTTATTTTTGGTGGAATAGTGTTAAATGTTTAAAGTTCAAATTTCATATTTGGGGAGTCCAATGTTTTTACGGTGGTCGACGTGTCGATACACCAGGACCCTGAATTCTTATTTTCAACTCTATACATGAAAACACTGGTTGAATAAGTGTATCCATATTATCTTCTTGAATAATAGTCAGCTCACTAGGTATAATCATCTAATTGTGGTACATCTTGATCTATTTCAAGATGCCTCCACATAGACATCCAGTTAGGCTTCTGATAATTGATCATGTTGAAAACCCACCTAGCGATGAGGTATCAATTCAGGGACCAGTGCTAGAGATGGCCTTTACAGGTGGTGCACCGGTGTTTCCACCACCCATTGATTAGAAGTTACTGCCAGCGTTACTGATAGTGGACATACACAGACTCAATATCTTGCACGAGTTTCATATATGGAGACCTCTCAGGTTTAGGGGAGAGATAGATACTCAAATAGTTGAGGAATGGATGGAGAGAGTGACGCAGGTCTTCTGTATAGTGAGTACACCGCTTAACCAGATAGTGATCTTGGCTACAATCCTTTTTTAAGGCTCAGTAGGGTGATGGTGGATCTTGAACATCCAAACGCATGATGAGGTGACCCTCTCCTAGAAAGACTTCGAGTGGATTTTCCGGGAGGAGTTTTTTTCCACAACTTTGCACTCTGTGAACATTCAGGAGTTGCTTCACCTGCAATAGGGAAACATGATGGTGTCTGAGTACTCATTGAGGTCTACTGATCTTTCTCAATACTCTACAGATATGGTGAAAGACCCTTTCTTCTGGGCCTGAGCCTTTGAGTGGGGAATCTGAAGGGAGATCAGGGCTTCGATGGTGTCTCTCAGCATACCTACTCAAGATGGGGTGCTAGAGCGATCCCTACTTGTAGATAGCTTCCTGGCGGAGCAGGATCCAATAGCTAGATCCATTAGTAGACCTTAGGAGGCAGATTCTTCAGTGGTGAGCAGGAGACAACAGACACGGGAGCCCAAGCAGGCTAGGTCTTTTAGGGGACGACCCCTGGACTCAGGGTCGATGGTGTGGGGATCCTAGACCAGAGGGAGTCAGTAGGGAGCTAGGATTTTCTACACATGAGTTGGGCATGGAAACATGGCTTGTGATTGGCTGACCCATCGTACAGATGATCAGAAGATGGTCGATGGACCACCAAGGTAAAGGTAGAGGTTTGAGCGAGAAGGTCTGCAAGGCGGCGGGAGATGGTTCGAGGTACTACTGCCACCACCCCTAGTTGGTCCACCCTGACCTCAGGAAGAAGGTGGATAGGGGATATCTTAGCTTCAAGAAGCATAGGCTTATGACCACATCACTCAGAAGATTATTAGAGGTACGATCTGTATCTTCTCCACCTTAGTTTTAGTTATTATAGACATGGGTGCTAGTCACTCTTTCCTTTACATGGCTCTTGTTTAGAGCTTGAAGATTCTAGTGGAGTTTTTGGATTGATACTTATGATTGGAGACTCCTATGGGAATGGGTTCAATGATTACACATAGGTGCTGGTAGTGTGAGTTTACTCTTGGAGGTGAGAGCTTCGGCTGGAATCTCCTAGTAGCGGCGTCGAGGCCTTACGACATCATCTTGGGTATGGACTGGTTATCCACAGTCCATGCTCAAATTGACTATTTTAGGAATATAGTGTGGTGTGTCCATGAGGATTGGACTGGGTTTGCCTTCACTGGTGAGAAGGAAACTTTTGCAGAACATGATGGACTTTCTCAAAGGAGGGTGCAGTTGACCACTCATCAGTTGGCTAGCCTCACCCTCAGTGTGGTGGAGAAGAGGATTCTAAGCTTTCCTTTAGTGGTGTATGAGTATGAATATGTGTTTCTCAAGGATGATACAGGACTACCTACTCATAGGTAGGTAGAATTATGCATTGACATGTACCCCTGGATGGCACCGATATTTACACCGACATATCGGATGGCTCCCGCAGAGCTATATGAGTTAAGGGTACAACTAGAGGACTTGCAGGAGAAGGGGTTCATAAGGCCTATATTTTCACCATGGACAGGCCCAGTTTTGTTTTCCAAGATGTCATATGGGATTTTGAGGTTGTTCGTGGACTTCCGGTGCCTAAAACAGCTGTCCGTGAAGAACAAGTATCCACTGTCGAGAATTGATGACCTCTTTGATTAGCTAAAGAGAGTGAGATTTTCTCAAAGATAGACCTCAGGCCTAACAATCATCAGCTTCAGTTAAAGGATGAGGATGTATCAAAGACAGATTTTAGAGGTTTGTATGGACACTATGAGTTTTTGGTGATGCCTTTCATCATGACTAATGCCCCAGCAATGTTCATGGGACTGATGAATAGGATCTTCTAGCCTTAACTTGATAGTTTTGTGGTGGTCTTCATTGATGACATCTTGGTGTACCCATCATTAGAGGAGGAGTATGCTACACACCTATGGATAGTCCTAGATACACTCTGAGAGCACTAAATTTATGGTAAGATCTCGAAGTTCTAGTTCTGGATACAGGAGGTCCACTTTCTAGGACAGGTCATCTCAAAGGTTAGATTTTTAGTGGATCCAATAAAGATAGAGGCAGCGCTTTCTTGGGAGCCACCTAGGAGCGTGACTGAGTTGTGGAGTTTCTTGGGGTTGGTTGGATAATACCAGAGGCTCATGCCTGATTTTTCTAGGGTAGAAACACCCTTATTGGCTTTTACATTGAAGGGAAATCCCTTCATGTGGAAGGATAAGTGTCGGTAGAGTTTCTAAGAGCTGAGTCGGAGACTGAAGAGTGCCCCCATATTGAGACTACTAGAGGATGGATTTGGGTATTTAGTTTTCATTGATGCATCAAAGATGATGTTGGATTGTGTCCCGATGTAGGAGTGAGCAGTGATTGCCTACAGCTCATGGAAGTTGAGGAAGCATGAGCAGGACTATGTGACCCATGACTTGGAGTTAGCAGTGGTGGTCTTTGCCATGAAGATGTGGTAGCACTACTTGATGGGTGAGAAGTTTAAAATCTACTCTGACCAAAAGAGTCTCAAGTATATCTTATACTAGAAGGAAATGAACCTGAGACAGTGGTGATGTCTAGAGTTCCTCCAGGACTTTGACTTAGAGAAAGTATATTCTCCTAGGAAGGGGAAAGTGGTGGCAGACATGCTCAACAGGAGGTCCAATTTACAGCTTCTGAATGAGGTGATGTAGTAGATGGCCATGATGTAGATATCCTTCATGGATAATGATAGATCATATTACCTTCAATTGATGGTTGTCACTCCCCCACTCTTACAACGTGTTAGAGAGGCACAACTTGTGAATGTTGACTATGAGGCCCTATGTGATCATTTATCCTCAAGAAATGATCCTGATGGATTTTCGATAGGTGGGGAGCATGTCATACTTTTCATAGGACGTACAGTAGTATTAGTGACTTTATAGGAAGAAGTTTTTATGGAGTTCCATACATCTCCTTTAGTGGTACATTCAGGAGTGGAAAAGATGTACCAGGACCTCTGACATCAGTACTGGTGGCCAGGGATGAAAAAAAGTGGTGGTAGAGTTTTTTTCACGGTGCCTCACTTGCCTGCAAGTGAAGGCCGATCATTAGGTTCTAGTAGTATTGGACCAACCACTTGAGGTACTAGAGTGGAAATGGGATGGTATCTCGATGGAATTCATGACGATATTACCACACACATCCAGGGTCCATGATTCTATCTGGGTGAATATTGACCAACTCACCAAGTCAGCCCACTTCCTACCCATCTGGAGTAGGGATCGATAGAGGGATTGGGATGACTCTATGTCCAGGAGATAGTTTGGATTCATGGGGTGACTTCGACGATTGTCTTGGTCTGTGATGCACGCTTTAGATCTAGGTTGTGGAAGGGATTACATGAGGCATTCAAGACTCAATTGTGCTTCAGCACAACTTTTCATCCCCAGACAGATGTTCAGATAGAGCAGACCATATAGACCTTAGAGGACATGCTTCATTCCTATGTTCTAGATTTTAGTCATAGTTAGGAGGACCATCTAACTCTGTTGGATTTTTCATAAAACAACAGCTATCACTCCACCATTATCATGGCACCGTTCAAGTATTTGTATGGGAAGCCTTACAGATCACCTCTATTTTAGAAATACCTAGGGGAGTTAGCACTCATGGGTCCAAAGTTTGTATGGGCTACCATTGAGAAGGTGCAGATTATCCAGGAGCAGATGAGGATTGCACAGAGCAGACAGAAATCGTATGTCGATTGGAGACATAGACCCTTGTAGTTTGAGGATGGAGACCATGTGTTCCGTCAGGTCTCACCCCAATAGGGATTGCATAAATTTTTCCAAGATGACAATTTATCTTTGAGGTTCATCAGACCTTTTCATATTTTGATCAGAGTTGGAGAGGTATCCTACTTCCTAACTCTTCCCCACATATGCATCAGGTGCACGATGTCTTCCATGTGTCCTAGTTGAGGAGGTATGGACATGGTCCATCACACATCATCGACTAGGGTGAGCTGGACATTGATGATGGGGCGACGTTTGCGGAGTTCCTGGTGGAGATAGAGGACTAACAGGAGTGGTTCCCTTGTTGATGGATGATTCCTCTAGTGTGCGTTCAGTGGTAGTATGGGGATTACAGGAAAGCACATGGGAGTAGAAGGCTCAGATTCGTGCTCAATACCCCCATTTTTTTTATTAGCCCTTGTTTTGGCTTTCTGGGATGTAAATCCGTAAGGTGGGGAGAATGTAATGTCCCAGAATTTTTGTATAATTTTTTTAAAATTTATTGGAATTATTTCAAGGTAAGAAAATTTGATGGCATGTGATTCTGAGGCCCAGTGACCCCGGAATAGAATTTTCAACTTTTTTGAGTTTGTTTATGTAAACGTGCGAGCGGGTTTTTCTAAATTTTGAACCAATGCTCAGATCGAAAATATGAGGGCACTATTGAACTCAGAATGTTGGGATTCCCCTAGAAATGACCTAACTTCGACCGGTAACGGTCGGACGAAAAAAGTTAATTTACAAAATTTTCAGAAAAAAAAAATCACTTAAAAGATTTTTTTTTTTAACTGTTGGGCGAGCAGATGATGGCGCTGTGGTATGACGATGAGGTGAATTAAATGAAGTTTGTTAATGGCTCATAAATGTGTATCATAAGGACACATTTAATAGAGCGTAATAGATACGACGTTTCATAAATGAAATAGCGTAGCGATGCGATGACGCAGCGTAATTGAAATGCTACAACGTGTTTTATTTTTAATAGGTTAATGCATTAAAGAAACAAGAATTTAACCATGGAAATTATCTAAAAAAACTTACGCCAAGAAATCTCTCCAATGAAAAACATCGAACACCGGCAAACCTAAAATGACATCAACAAAGAACAGGACCGGTGAGCAACGAACACTGACGTCTTTGATCAGAACCTAAATCCTTGTGGACAGAACACTCCAGTGACGAATATAAATCATGGTAGGGGTTTTATTTATTTTAATTTTTTCCCATTATTTATTCAAAAATGATGAACACGGGTCAACCCATCGATAGGTAGACCCACGGATCGCTCGTCAATACGGGAGTGTGATTTTTTCTCAGGGGAATTTTGTATCAGAATTTAATTATTTAGTTTGATATAACATCATCCTGGAACCTCCACCTATTTTGAAATTATAAGGCAGAGGGTGTGGGCCAACATGAACAAGGCCTAAGCCCCTCCTCTTGTGCTTTCTTCATGATTGAATTTTCGAAATGGAAGAAAATTGGAGTTGTGGCCTTTTCAGGGAAGGAGACACACCACAGAGGACAGAGGCACAGACGATGTGAAGAAAAAATCATCAGTGCGGACCCAGTAGTTCGTGGAGGTGACTTCGGGTGGGTTGAAGTGCCCCACGACGATGCGCCGGTGAAGGCAGTCACAGCCAGCTCGGGCTGTGGCATAGTGGAAGGACACGGCCCCTCAGCCGCGTCGGTGGAGTGGGATGTAGCCGCAAGCTGCGGTTCTCGAGGCATGCGGTCCCCTGACCGCGTGCAAAATTCTGGCAAGCCAGTTTGCTAGCCGTGTGGTGCGGCCCCGGATGAGTCATGCGTCTGAGCAGAAGGAGGTTTCCCCTCGGCAACCCGTGGGGCAGGAGGGGGATGTGGCCACCTTCCGCATCTCATCCAGACAAGGACCACCCTAGGTGGGTCAGGCAAGGGTGGGCTACCCCAGTAGGTCGTACCCACGCCATTGGGTCGGACCCTCATCCAAACCGGGTCGGGTCCAGCGAGGCCCAATGGGCCTGGCCCACTGACCAGGTCGGACCAAACCAACCCAAACCTGAACCAGTTCAGGTCGGGTCAGTTGAATCAAACTAGGGAATGTGGGGTTGTCACGACCCGTCCTCGGGGCCCGTGTCGTGACTACCCCAAACCTACCTTCTATAAGCCAAGGGCTCATGACTAGCAACAAAGGAGAATCCCTAATAAAAAAAGGGAAGGAATTGCCTTTAAACCTGTAACTCACACAGTCTGAACACAAGCAGTAGAAGCAAAACGTAATAAAATAGAAAAGAAAAGTGTTCTGAAAGTAAGTAGGCCAGTATACAAACCCAACTGAACAACAAGTACAAGTACAAGTAAAAGGAAAATAGCTCCAAGATCGTCCACTGGGGAATCCTACCTAAAGGGTAGGTACATAATTTGAACAACTCGTCCCTGAGGTACGTCCCATCTAGTCCAGCTCCGAGCAGCCTCCCATCTGTCACCCTCAGCCTCAATCACTGCTGACCTTCGTCTGCACAGAACACAACAAGGTGTGGGTGAAGCCCGTGCAGGGGTGAGTATAAAAATACTCAGTAGGGGACCCCGAGACCCCCGAAGGTCTCCCAAAATTCACTAAGGATAAATCACTGTAGTAATATACAATCACGGAGTATCAACCATCCATACTTAGGTATATGCCCATACATATACCTAAGTTACCAAACACAGTCCAGCTCCAACACTCGAGCCCAAGCACAACCCATTCCAAAAAGGAAGTAATGTTATTCATCTTGATGATAACAACTGAAAGATAAGACTCAGCTCACGCAGGTATACAACACAAGAAGAGTGGTATAGATGATTAGATGTAGCCTCTGAATCATCTCCTCTGTCGAACCCATGTACGATCTTGGAAAAATATCAGCGTCGTCGAACCCACATAGGATCCTGGTAAAGAAGTCATCACTGTCGAACCCACGGAGGATCTCGGTATAGATGTCACCGTTGTCAAACCCACAGAGGATCCTGGTACAGATGGCATCGCTATCAAACCCATGGAGGATCCTCGTATAGTATCCTCGTTGTCGAACCCACGGAGCATCCGGTCATCTCAGTCGTAGCCAGCAATAGGGTTTCCGCACACTGCATGCTCGATTCCGAGAGGTTCCGCACTTCGAGCCAAGTGTCGATACATAAACTACCACAAAGTATCAAGTTGATGTATCTCGTAGTTCCATCTCATCATAAGTAACTCAATGCTCCAGACGACACGTCAATCGGATTCCCGGTCTGTGAGTTATTGGTTTTTCTGTTTCAGGGGCCTGGTTGGTTTTTAGGCTCAAACCAACCCGACCTTACCGCAACTACATCCGAACCTCGTGTAGATTATTCCAAAATAATCTCCTCGCTCCAAGAATTCCATCACCGCAGACGGTTCGTCGATCGGACACTGCTAGCACAAGATGCGGGCTAAAAGGTGTAAATAGTGATAGCGGGTCCGGGTCTGGTCCGACCTAGTCGAACCGACCCAGCCTGGCCCAGTCCGAATCATGGCCTAACCCAGTCCGTGGGTGCGGCCCGGCCTGAGTGATCAGCCTGGCCCAAGTGGTCGGCCTGACCCGAGTGGTTGTCCCGGCCCGAGTGGGTGGCCCGAACCAAGGGAGTGGCCCGACCCAAGGGCACGGCTCGGCCTGAAGGCATGGCCCGGCCCGGGGCGGGCCGGCCCATGGAAGCCCGTCCAAAGGGTGGCCCGGATCGTGGCGGCCCAATCACCACGCGTGGGAGGGGGGTGCCCCCCCCCCACCCGTTTTGTCGAACGGAACTGGCGCTTTCTGCCGGTTCCGGAGCTCTGGGACCCTGGTGGTCCCGCTTGTCCGGCTCCACGGCGGCTGGCCCGACCTTCTGCCACCGCACCTCCACCACGGAGCGATAACTCCGCAGTCCTTCTGCTCTCCGCACGGTGTGACGGTGTCGCACCCTCATCTCCATGGCCCAGCCTGGCTGCGGCCCCATGGTCCTCCGCACGGCGTGATGGTGCCGCACCTCCTCCATCGCGGCCCGATTTTTCCGTGGCCCTCGGCTCCTCTGCGTGTCATGACGGTGTCGCGCCTTTCTGGCTTCACGGTGTTCGTGCACCACCGGTTTCTTCACGGCCGGCCCGACGCTGGCCGCCATTATTGTTCCACTTCCATTCGTCGACAAATATAATTAACAAAGGGAGAGGGTAGGTCCGTGTTCGTGTGGCCCAATCTTTCCATGTTATTATGATATTAATTTTCAAATTAATAACCAAGATCGAACGACGAAGAATGGAAATGATAATCAAATATGAATTTTCTACCTTTATTTGATGATATTCGTTGACGAAGTCGCGGGAAAAGGCTGCGTAGTTTTGTTGACATCGGGTAGGGTCCGAGGAAGTAGCGTCGCCGGTGTTCTTCACGGGCATCTCCTTCTCTTTTAGCTTGGTCGAAGATCGAGGATGGTGTTCGTCGTTCTTTGTAGATGAGGAGCATTCTTCGTTTGGAGGATGAAATTCTCCCAAATATTCTCCAAAGCTCTCCAATGATTATACCAACACCAAAATAAAAGAATATGATCTCTTATTTTAATTTTGGCATAATGAATTCAAAATAATTCAAATCACTTCAAATTAATTAATTATGCCATTAATTAATTCGGGGTTTGGAACACTTATAAAGGAAGGTGAAGAGGCTCCATAATAAATTGGGAGTTCCAAGGGTTAAAGGGGGGTTAAGGGGGTTTCAGATCGTGTGGGCCCCACCACACAATATCCTCCCTATTGAGGTTATGTGCGGGTGGGCCCCACCTCCAACCTCCCCTTGGAGGATTAAACCACCACAAAATAAAAATATGTTGCACATATTTTTATATAATTTATTTAGAAAATCCCCAAAATTAACTTTCGCTCTTGTTAGAACGCAATTGCGGTGAAGGTCTCCTTAAGCGAATATCGGCACTGCGAGTTCAACAGTGCCCTCAGATTTCAATTCTGAGCACTGGTTCAAAAGATATAAAATCCCACTCATATGTTTAATGAATGTACCTGAACAAAACTTTAGAAATTGATTCTGGGCACACCGGACCTCGGAATCAAGCGCCGTTAGAAACTGCGGACTCGTAAAATTCCCATGTATTTAAAAAAAATCCACGGAATTTTCAGGTCTTTTCATTCTCCCCACCTCAGGGATTTACATCCCCATAAGATACAACTAACACTAAGGAAACAAAGGGGGGTACTGAGCATGCATATGAGCCTCCCGCTCCAATGTTCTCTCTTGGAGATTCTCGTGCTTCCAGTGAACGCGCACCATAGGTATCGACCGTCCACGCAGGACATGCTCTTGTCGATCCTCAATCTCAACTTGAACCTCTGTGAATGTCACCCCATCCTCGATGTCTAGCTCCCCATGGTCAATGATGTGGGACGGGTCATGCACGTATCTCCTCAGCTGAGATACATGGAAGACGTCGTGCACCCGGTGCAACTAAGGTGGAAGAGCCAAGAGGTAAGCCACCTCGCCTACCCTATTGAGGACCTGGAAAGTTCCCATGAATCACAGATATAATTTGATGCCTCGGCCAAATCTCTGTAGACCTTATCGAGGTGAGACCCATAGAAAGATGTGGTCGCCATCCTCAAACTCCAGTGGTCTATGTCTCCTATCAGCATAGGACTTCTGTCTGCTCTATGAAATCTTCTACTACTCCAGGATGATATGCACCTTCTCCGTCGTAGCCTGCACCATCTCTGGTCCCATGAGTGCTGACTCCCCTGGGTCAGTCTAGCACAGAGGTGATCTGTAAGGTGCCATCCCGATGGTGGAGTGGTATTTGTTGTTATACACAAACTCTACTAAGGGTAAGTGATCCTCCCAGCTACAACCAAAGTCGAGGATGCATGCACGGAGCATGTCCTTGAGAGTCTAAATGGTCCTCTCAGTCTGACCATCTGTCTGAGGATGGAAGGTGGTGCTCAAGCGAAGCTGCATCCCGAAGGCCTCATGCAACCCCTTCCATAGCCGAGAAGTGAAACGATCATCTCTATCGGAGACGATCGTCGATGGCACACCATGAATCTGTACGATCTTCCGCACATAGAGGCGTCATGGGATCTCTACAGAACCCTACTCTTTGATCAGTAGAAAGTAGGAAGACTTGGTGAGTCGGTCAACAATCACCCAAATAGAGTCGTGTCCCCTAGATGTACATGGAAGTCCCGTCACGAAATCCAAGGATATCCCGCCCCACTTCCACTCTGGGACCTCTAAGGGCTGAACTAATCCTACTGGAACCTGGTGCTCCGCTTTCACTTGCTGAAAAGTGAGGCATCGTCAGACAAACTCTCCTACTACCTTCTTCATACCTGGACACCAGTGCTATCGTCGGAGGTCCTGATACATCTTCGCCACTCCTGGATGTACCGCTAAAGGAGATGTGTGGAACTCCCTCAACACTTCCTCCTGAAGTGAAACTGTTACCGTGGTACGTCCTCTGAAGAAAATGATGTGCTCCCCACCTACATAAAATCTATCAGGTGTCATGACCCATCCTCGGGGCCCGTGTCGTGACTACCCCAAGCCCGCCTTCCATAGGCCAGGGGTTTGCGACTAGCACCAAGGCATAATTACTGGTAAAAAGGGAAGGCATTGCCTTTCTAAAGTAAACATACACCATAGATCAAGAAAATAGAAGTAAACACTAAGTAAAAACTGGTTACAACAGTAAGTGCGGAAAAGTAAGTGGGCCAGAATACAAACCCAAACTGAAAGTAAAGTACAACTGAAAAAGGGAGTATAGAAATTGAAAAGTAAAGCCGCAGCGTCGAGCCGTCCACTGGAAGTCCCACCTGAAGGGTGGGTACAGATAGCCTCCGCAGCTCCTTGGGTCCAGCCGTCCGCTCCGAGTACGCCCCACCCAGTGGTCCACCTCCAGGTACCGACCTGCTCCTCGTACCTCAACTACGATCAGCGTTGTCCGTCGTCTGCAACCAACACAACGTAGTGCGGGCATAGCCCGTGCAGGGGTAAGTATAAGCTACTCAATAGGGACCCCGAGACCCCCGAAGGTCTCCCAGAATCCACAAAGGATAATCCACAAAGGAAAGATACAATCAAGAAGTAACATCTGACACTGCTTAGGTATATGCCCATACATATACCTAAGTCACCAATTCCAGTTCGGCTCCAACATCCAAGCCCAAGTTCGATCACGTCCACACAGGATAGCACAACACAATCCACATAGGAAAGCAAAACAAGATTCAGCTCACTCAGGTATACTTCTTTGTAAGACGATAGAGATGATCATATATTTCCACTGATTCATATAAGCCGTCGGACCCACACAGGATCGATAGGTACTAACCCCCGCAATGACCCACAAAGGATCGATAGGTAACTAACCCCCGCAATGACCCACACAGGATCGGACCCACACAGGATCTGTAGGTGCCGGCCCACACAGGACTGCTGAGCACTGACCCACACAGGATCGGTAGCACTGATCCACGTAGGATCTCTGAGTGCTGTAGTCATCACCGTCGAATCCACAGAGGATTTCTGTACAGTCGTCATCGTCGTCGTAGTCGCAGCCAGCTCTAGGGTTCCCGCACACAGCAAGCTCGTTCGGGTGGGTCTGCTCCATGAGCCGAGGGGCTGATACATCAAATGACACATAGTTTGGAGTTGATGTATCCAAAAGTTCTGTATCGTTAATAGGAACTAAACGTCATAGACGGCGCGTCAATCGGACGCCCGGTATGAGAGTTATTGGCTTTTTCATACTAGGGGCTCGGTTGGTTTTTAAGTCAAAACCAACCCGATCATACTCTAACTACGTCCAAACCTCGAGCGGAGTAATCCAAAAGGTCTGTCTCACTAAGATGAATCCAACAAAGTCGACGGCACGTCAATCGGACGTCCGGAGCTCAAGTTATAAGTGTTTCCGCTCCGAGGGCCCGGTTGGTTTCGTGTACAAACCAACCCGACTGAACCCAAAGTAATCTAAAACCTTGAGTATAATATACTGAAACGACTGTATCAATCCAAGGATCGCATCACAGTTGACGGTGTGCCGATCGGAGGTCCGCAGCCCAAGTTATGGGAAACAAACCAAAACAATCCGGTATTAGGGGGTTCGGGCCCGGTCCGACCCGGCCCGGTACCCCCTGGGTCAGCCCGAACCGGGTCGACCCAACCCGGGTCCGGGTCCGTCCCAGTTGGCGCGGCCCGGCCAGGCGGTCTGGCCGGGCAGCTCGGCCCGGTGCTGGCCAAGCGGTCGCGCAAAGGGGCACCGCCCCTTTGAATGAAATTGTGGCCCCACGTGGGGGGCCGCCCCTTGCCAACGGACGCGGACGAGCGCCGCGTCTCGCCTCCCTCGGTCCTGCGTGGTCACGGGACCAGCGGCGCCCCTTCGCGGCGGCGCACCGGGTGCCGCCGTGCCGGCGAGGCGTGCCGGCGGAGTTTTCCGCGGACCACCGGACGATCTCCGGTGGTCAGTTTTTCCTGTCTTCTTCGCCAACAGCCCTCCCGGGACCAGTTCTTCACTGTGAAGACCTCAAAACGCCCTGCGGCCTGCTTCGTCGTCGCCCACCGATCCGTACACCAAGAACGAAGAAATAGTGGGTTCGGACTTGTTCATTGGTCCGCACCCAACGCGTTAGCGGTTTAAAAGGCTTCTGAAAAATTTTTAAACACATGTCGAGGATATAAATCACATAGATTTAATTGAACCAAAAACCCCTACCTCTAGCGTCGTCGAGCGAGGGTTCGTCACGGAATTGCACATCGCGGAAGAAGGTGTCGCGAAAGGGGGATCGTCGCGTCACGGAGAAAGGATTTGTCGGCGTCACATCGTCAATCTCCGAGGATCCGGCGTTCTTGTCGACCTTCGTCGGAGGTCGGCATTCTTCGCGTTCTTCGCATTCTTCGCGTTCTTCGTGTTCTTCACGTTTTTCGCGTTCTTCGCGTTCTTCGCGTTCTTCGCGTTTTTCGCGTTCTTCGCGTTCTTCGTCGAGGAGGGAGAACTTCAAGAACCTGTGCGAATTCTCCCTATCCTCCCACAACCCAACAAATTTAATAAAAAAAGAGTTGTCTTATATTTTTAACACACAACCAACGATAGAATTTTAAAATAAGGAAACAATCAATTAATTGAATTAATTGAGGAGTTTTAAACCGCCCAATTAATGAGGCGTTTAATATCCAGATTAAACGCAAGGGTTGACTTCATTAAAAAGGGGGGTGCGGGTCCGTTACTTAATTTTACGGAGGGGGTTGAGAAAATGTGGGGTTCATGTGGGCCCCACCCCAGAAATATCCTACCTAGTGGTGTAGGATATTGTGGGTCCCACTTTAACCTCTTAACTTAGGTTAAACAACTTAAAATAAAATAAATTGGTCGCACCATTTTATTTTATTCAATTACTCAACCCGAAAAAATTAAAAACCACACCTGAGAAAACGCAACTCTGGAAAAGTTGTTTCTAAGAAATTACCGGCGCTGTGATTCCATCGGTGCCCTCGGAATTCGATTCTGAGCACCAGTTCAAAAGTTAGAAAAACTCGCTCGTTCGTTCACTGAACTTACTCGAGCTAAACTTCGGAAAATGATTCCGGGCACACCGGGCCTCGGAATCAAGTGCCGTCAGAAACTACGTTCTTGTAAAATCCCAAAGAAAATTAAGAAAAAAATTTCCCTTGAATTTTTACGGGTATTTACATTACTCCCACCTCAGGGATTTACTTCCCCATAAAGATACATCAAAACTAGGGAAACAAATGTGGGTATTGAGCACGCATCTGAGCCTCCTGCTCCCAAGTGCTCTCCTGGAGGTTCCCGTGCTGCCATCTGATGCGCACTAGAGGAATCAACCGTCCACGTAGGACCTGCTCCTGTCGATCCTCAATCTCCACCGGAACCTCCTCAAAAGTCACCCCATCATCAATGTCCAGCTCCCCATGGTCAATTATATGTGTCGGGTTGTGCACGTATCTCCTCAACTGGGATACGTGGAAGATGTCATGCACCCGGTGCCACTAAGGTGGTAGATCCAGGCGATAAGCCACCTTGCCAATCTTGCTGAGGACCTGGAAAGGTCCGATGAAGCGCGGAGATAACTTGCCGCCTTAGCCAAATCTCTGTAATCCACGTTGAGGTGAGACCCGTAAGAAAACGTAATCACCATCCTCGAACTCCAGTGGCCTCCGCCTCCTGTCAGCATAAGACTTCTGTCGGCTCTGAGCTGTCCTCATCCGCTCCTGGATGAACTGGACCTTCTCTGTCGTGGCCTGGACCATCTCCGGTCCCACAAGTGCTGACTCCCCAGGGTCTGTCCAGCATAGTGGAGATCTACAAGGTCGGCCATACAACGCCTCGTAAGGTTCCTTCCCGATGGTGGAGTGGTAGCTGTTGTTGTACGCGAACTCCACCAAGGGTAGGTGGTCCTCCCAACTGTGACCAATGTCGAGGACACATGCGCGGAGCATGTCCTCGAGAGTCTGAATGGTCCTCTCCGTTTGAAAATCTGTCTGAGGGTGAAAGGCAGTGCTCAGACGTAGCTGCGTCCCAAACGCCTCCTACAACCCCTTCCAAAGATGGGAAGTAAAGCGAGCATCTCGATTGGAGACGATAGATGATGGCACACCATGAAGTCGTACAATCTCCTGAAGGTAGAGACGTCCCAAGTTCTCCACTGAGCCCTGCTCTCTGATGGGTAAGTAGTGAGCCGACTTGGGGAGTCGGTCGACAATCACCCAAATGGATTCGTGACCTCTGGATGTGCGTGGAAGTCCAGTCATGAAGTCCATAGATATGTCATCCCACTTCCACTCCGGGACCTCCAAGGGATGTACCAAGCCTACTGGGACCTGGTGCTCTGCCTTCACCTACTGGCTGGTGAGGCATGGAGAAACGAACTCTGCCACAGCCTTCTTCATGCCCGGCCACCAGTGCTGTCGTCTGAGATCCTGGTACATCTTCGTCACGCCAGGATGTACCGCTAAAGGGGAAGTGTGAAACTCTCTCAGCACCTCCTCCCGTAAAGAAACTGGTACCAAGGTACTTCCTCTGAAAAGGACGTCGTGCTATCCTCCTACAGAGAAACCATCAGGTGCATATCCTGAGGATATCTGCACACGCCGCGTCTCATAGTCAGCATCCCCACGTTGTGCCTCTCTGACCCGCTGTAGTAGTGGAGGAGTGACTGTGAGTGACTGAAGGAAGGATGCTCCATCTCTATCCACGAAGGATATCTGCAAAGCGGCTAGTTGCTCTGTCGCCTCCACAAGTAGTTGAATGCCCATCCTCCTGCTGAGAGCATTGGCTACTACGTTCCCCTTTCCAGGAGTATAGACTATCTCAAAGTCATAGTCCTAGAGGAACTTGATCCATCGCCGCTGTCTCAGGTTCAGGTCCTTCTGTGAGAAGATGTACCTAAGACTCTAGTGGCCAGAATAGACTGTAAAGCTCTCTCCCATCAGATAGTGTCGCCACATCTTCAGAGCGAAGACCACTGCTGCTAACTCCAGGTCATGGGTAGCATAGTTCTGCTCATGCTGCCTCAACAGATGTGATCCGTAGGCGATCACGACCCGCTCCTGCATCAGGACACATCCGAGTTCGGTCCCTGATGCATTGCAGTAAACTACGTACCCAACTCCCTCCTCCAGTATCCTCAAGATAGGTGCGCTGGTCAATCTCTGTCTCAGCTCCTGGAAGCTCTGCTGACATCTGTCTGACCACACAAAGTGTTTCCACTTCTTCGTCAAAGCTGATAGTGGCACCGCAACTTTGGAGAATTCTGGCACAAATCTCTGATAGTATCCAGCTAGTCCCAAGAAACTCCACACATCCGTCACGCTCCTGGGTGGCTCCCAAGCTAGCACTTCCTCGATCTTCGTAGGATCCACCGCAAATCCCGCCTCAAAGATGACGTATACTAAGAAGTAGACCTCACGTATCGAAAACTGACACTTCGAGAGATTTCCATAAAGATGTTGCTCTCGGAGTGTGTCTAGTACAACCCGCAAGTGGTAGGCGTGCTCCTCCACAGTGGTCGAGTATATCAAAATGTCGTCGATGAAGACCATGAAAAATCGATCGAGGTATGGCTGAAAGATCCTGTTCATGAGGCCCATGAACACTGCTGGAGCATTGGTTATGTCGAATGGCATAACCAAGAACTCATAGTGGCCATATCGACATCTAAAGGTCGTCTTCTGCACGTCCTTGTCCCGAACTCTGAGATGATGATAGCCTGATCTAAGGTCTATCTTTGAGAACCAACGTGCTCCCTTGAGCTGATCGAAGAGGTCATCAATCCTCGGTAGCGGATACTTGTTCCTCACGGTCACCTGGTTTAGGTGACGATAGTCGACACAAAGTCGCAAGCTCCCGTCCATCTTCTTGGAGAACAAAATCGGGGAAGCCCAGGGTGAAACACTGGGTCAGATGAATCCCTTGCCCTACAAGTCCTCCAACTGTACCCATAGCTCTCAAAGCTCGGTGGGAGCCATCCGATATGCTGGGGTGGATATCGAGGCTGTCCCGGGGTACAGATCAATATAAAATTATACCTATATGCGAGGAGGTAGTCCTGGAACGTCATCGGGGAAAACGTCCGCATACTGATCCACCACTGCAGGAAAACTAGGACTCTGCATGTCAACTGCTCCTAGGATGAGGCTAGCCAACTGATGAGTGATGGGCTGTCCTCTCCTCTATGAGAGTACATCCTGTGATGCGAAGGCTCCCTTATCACCGGTGACGATGAACCTGCTTCCGTCGGTGCGTACACATCGCACCTTGCGCCTAATACAGTCAATCTGAGCATGGACTGTAGATAACCAATCCATGCCCAAGATGACGTCGTAAGGCCTCGACGCCGCTACAAGAAGATCCCAGCCGAAGATCTCGCCTCCTAGAGTAAGCTCGCACTGCCGGCACCAGTGCGTAATCGTCGAGTCTGCTCCCGTAGGAGTGTCTAGTCGTAAGGATCGAGCCAACGGCTCTGTCGGAATCTCCGAGCTCCGAACAAGGGCAGCGGATATGAAATAATGACTCACTCCTATGTCTATAAGAACTACAGCAAGGGTGGAATAGACACAGATAGTACTTAGAATCATCTCGGGTGTGCCGTGGTCGTAGGCCTCTGCTGCCTGAAGCTGTTCTTTTCTTTGCCCGCCAGCTCCCTGTGGTCGGGGTGGAGCTCATGTTGGTGGTGGTGGTAGAGCCTCAAAGCGTCGCCCACCACCTACTACTCGGCCACCTCCTCTGCCTCATCCGCCTCCTCCCTGCGGACCGCAATGGTCGACCCTCTTCCTCGGCCTGGGTGGCCCCTCAACCGTCTGTTGCACCTCCGCACGGCGGGTCAGGCAGTCACGAGCCATGTGGCCCTGCCCGCCGCATGTGTAGCAATGTCTGCCTCTCGAAAGTCTGGCTCTGCGTTGTATGCCCCGCACCACGGAGCCAGTGTCCTGAGGTCATTTGCCTGAGGGTCTGGTCTGCCAAGACCCATGAGTCATCCATCAACTGCCTGCTGTAGAAGACTCTGCTACGTGCTGCCCTGCGGTAGGTCTCACTACTGAAGTAGGATCAACAAGGAAGCTCTCGATGAGAAGGGCTCTCTCTAGTACCCCTACCTGTGTCGGAATGTTGAGGGAGATCAGTGATGCCTTGATCTCATGCCTTAATCCCTGCTCAAAGGTCTGGGCCCGGAAGAATGGGTCCTGTACCATGTCCGTCGAATAACACGAGAGATCGGTAAATCTCGTCGAGTACTAGGCGACCGTCAAGTTGCCCTGCCGCAGTTGTAGAAGCTCTTGGATGTGCACCGCATGGAGGGTGGCTGGGACGAACTTCGAGCGAAAGAGGCTCTCAAATTACATCCAGAGGAGAGATACCTCGTCGTGAACCTGGAGCATCAAGCTCCACCATCTGCCTGCTGCCGCGTACAGGAGGCTCACTGCGAGGATCACCATGAGGTATGCTGGTGTCCTCACTAACCTGAAAACTTGTACAACTGCCTCCATCCAATCCTCGGCTGCCTGAGGGTCTGTCTCCCCGCAGAACCTGGGCGGTCTCTAGCACTGAAACTCGTGCAATTCACTAAGGCGACGTGCATCGTCAACGGTTGGGGATGGTAGCATCGGTGGCTCGGCGGGTAGAGGTACCGTCGGTGCCTCTACTGTCAAAGGGCTCTGTACCGAGGCCTCGTCGCTCGGTGGGCTGTCGTCACGCACAATGCTCGGAACCCTAGCTTCCTGTCATCATGGGGCCATCCTGAAAAGAGACAGGTGCACCACAGTCAGAACAGTATACCTGGTGAGCTGACACAAATTAATCACAAAGAAAACATGAAACACACATGCAATCAATGTTTTCGTGCATTAAGTCGGAAATCAGAAGTCAGGGTCCTGGTGTACAGATACGTCGATCACCGCACCAACACTGGACTCCCTGGACTGATAACCACATTCAATACTCTTAACACTATAGCTTCACATAGAAAAATATCAGAGTCCTGAGTTCTGTGGTAGAACTGAACTCCTCTGATACCAATTTATCACGACCCGTCCTCAGGGCCCGTGTCGTGACTACCCCAAGCCCGCCTTCCATAGGCCAAGGGCTGGCGACTAGCACCAAGGCGTAATTCCCGGTAAAAAGGGAAGGCATTGCCTTTGTAAAGTAAACATACAACACAGAGCAAGCAAACAGAAGTAAACACTAAGTAAAAACTGGGTACAACAGTAAGTGCGGAAAAGTTAGTGGGCCAGAATACAAACCCAAACTAAAAGTAAAGTAAAACTGAAAAAGGGAGTACAACAACTAAAAAGTAAAGTCGCAGCGTCGAGCCGTCCACTGGAAGTCCCAACTGAAGGGTGGGTATAGATAGCCTCCGCAGCTCCTCGGGTCCAGCCGTCTGCTCCGAGTACGCCCCGCCCAGTGGTCCACCTTCGGGTACCGACGTGCTCCTCATACCTCAACTACGATCAGCGATGTCCGTCATCTGCAACCAACACAACGTAGTGCGGGCATATCCTGTGCAGGGGTGAGTATAAGCTACTCAGTAGGGACCCCGAGACCCCCAAAGGTCTCCCAGAATCCAAAAAGGATAATCCACAAAAGAAAGATACAATCGCGAAGTAACATCTGACACTGATTATGTATATGCTCATACATATAGCTAAGTCACCAATTCCAGTTCGGCTCCAACATCTGAGCCCAAGTTGGATCACGTCCACACAGGATAGCACAACACAATCCACATAGGAAAGCAAAACAAGATTCAGCTCACTCGGGTATACTTCTTGGTCAGACGAAAGAGATGATCAGATATTGCCACTGATTCATCTAAGTCGTCGGACCCACACAGGATCGATATGTACTAACCCCCGCAATGACCCACAAAGGATCGATAGGTAACTGACCCCCACAATGACCCAACAGGATCGGACCCACACAAGATCTGTAGGGACTGGCCTACACAGGACTGCTGAGTGCTGACCCACACAGGATCGGTAGAACTGATCCACGTAGGATCGCTGAGTGTTGTAGTCGTCGCCGTCGAATCGATGGAGGATTTTTGTACAGTCGTCATCGTCGTCGCAGTCGCAGCCAGCTCTAGGGTTCCCGCACACAGTAAGCTCGTTCGGGAGGGTCTACTCCAAGAGCCGAGGGGATGATACATCAACTAACACATAGTCCGGAGTTGATGTAACCAAAAGTTCTGTATCGTCAACAGGAACTCAACGTCACACACGGCGTGTCAATCGGACGCCCGGTCTAAGAGTTATTGGTTTTTTTGTCCTAGGGGCCCGGTTGGTTTTTAAGTCAAAACCAACCCGAACGTACTCCAACTGAGTCCAAACCTCAAACGTAGTAATCCAAAAGGTCCGTCTCACTAAGAGAAATCCAACAAAGTCTACAGCACTTCAATCGGACGTCTGGAGCTCAAGTTATAAGTGTTTCTGCTCCGAGGGCCCGGTTGGTTTCGTGTACGAACCAACCCGGCAGAACCCAAAGTACTCCGAAACTTTGAGTATAATATACCGAAACGACCGTCTCGATCCAAGGATCGCATCTCAGCTGACGGTGCGTCGATCGGAGGTCCGCAGCCCAAGTTATGGGAAACAGACTGAAACAGTCCGGTATTAGGGGGTTCGGGCCTGGTCCGACCCGGGTCCGAGTCCGGCCTGGCCTGGGCGCGGCCCGGCCTGGCGGTCCGGCCGGGCAGCTCGGCCCGGCGTGCTGGCGCTGGCCAAGCGGTCGTGCAAAGGGGCGCCGCCCCCTTGAATGAAACAACGACCCCGCGTGGGGGGTCGCCCCTTGCCAACGGACGCGGCCGAGCGCCGCGTCCCGCCTCCCTAGGTCCCGCGCGGTCGCGGGACCAGCAGCCTGTCGTCGCGGATTCATCCGCAGTGGCCCCTTCCCGGCGGCGCACCGGGCGCCGCCGCCGGCGGAGTTTCCCGCAGACCACCGGATGAGCTCTGGTGGTCAGTTTTGCTTGTCGTCTTCGCCAACGGCCCTCCCAGTACCGGTTCTTCACTGCGAAGACCTCAAAACTCCCTTGCGGCCTGTTTCATCGTCGCTCGCCGATCCGCACATAAAGAATGAAGAAATGGTGGGTTCAGACTTGTTCATTGGTCCGCACCCACCGCGTTAGCGGTTTAAAAGGCTTCTGACAAATTTTTAAACACATGACGAGGAAATAAATCACATATATTTAATTGAACCAAAAACCCCTACCTCAAGCGTCGTCGAGCAAGGGTTCATCGCGGAATTGCACGTCGCGGAAGAAGGCATCGCGGAAGGGGGATCGTCGCGTCTCGGAGAAAGGATTCATCGGCATCGCGTTGTCGATCTCCGAGGATCTGGCGTTCTTGTCGACCTTTGTCGGAGGTCGGCATTCTTCGCGTTCTTCGCATTCTTCGTGTTCTTCACGTTCTTCGCGTTCTTCGCGTTCTTCGCGGTCTTCAAGTTCTTCGCGTTCTTTGCGTTCTTTGCGTTCTTCTCGTTCTTCGCATTCTTCGCGTTCTTCGCTTTCTTCGCGTTCTTCGTCGAGGAGGAAGAACTTCAAGAACCTGAGCGAATTCTCCCTAGCCTCCCACAACCCAACAACTTTAATAAAAAAAATAGTTGTCTTATATTTTTAACACACAATCCAACGATAGAATTTCAAAATAAAGAAACAATCAATTAATTGAATTAATTGAGGAGTTTTAAACCGCCCAATTAATGAGGCGTTTAATATCCAGATTAAACGCAAGGGTTGACTTCATTAAAAAGGGGGGTGTGGGTGCATTACTTAATTTAAGGGGGGGGGGGTTGAGAAAATGTGAGGCTCGTGTGGGCCCCACCCCACAAATATCCTACCTAGTGGTGTAGGATATTGTGGGTCCCACTTTAACCTCTTAACTTAGGTTAAACAACTTAAAATAAAATAAATTGGTCACACCATTTTATTTTATTCAATTACTCAACCCGAAAAAATTAAAATCCACACCCCAGCAAAGGCAACTCCGGAAAAGGTATTTCTAAGCAATTACCGGTGCTGCGATTACATCGGTGTCCTCAGAATTCGATTCCGAGCACCGGTTCAAAAGTTAGAAAAACCCGCTCGTTCGTTCACTGAACGTACCCGAGCTAAACTTCGGAAAATGATTCTGGGCACACCGGGCCTCGGAATAAGGTGCCGTCAGAAACTGTGTTCTTGTAAAATCCCAAAGAAAATTAAGAAAAAAATTTCCCTTGAATTTTTACGGGTCTTTACATCAGGTGACTGCCCTATGGATATCTGAGCATGTCGCATCTCACAGTCAACGTCCCCACACTGTGGCTCCCTGACTCGCTGAAGAAGTGGAGGAGTGACTGGGAGAGACTGTAGAAATGTTGCTCCATCCTGATCCACAAAGGAAATCTGCAACGCGGCAAGCTGCTTTGTTGCCTCTCCTAGCAGTTGAATGCCTGATCTCTTACTGAGAGCATATGCTACAACGTTCCCCTTCCCATGAGTATAGACTATCTCTAAGTCATAGTGTTGGAGGAACTCAAGCCATCGTCGATGTCTCTGATTTAGGTCCTTCTGTGAAAAGATATACCTGAGACTCTGGTGGTCAGAGTAGACTATAAAATGTTCACCCATAAGATAGTGCCACCACATCTTCAAAGCTAAGACCACTGCTACTAACTCCAGGTCATGGGCAGCGTAGTTCTTCTCATGATGTCTCAAATTCCAAGAACCATATGTGATCACTGCTTGCTCCTGCATCAGGAAACACCCGAGTCTGGTCCCTGATGTGTCGTAGTAAACTACGTACCCAACGCCCTCCTCTGGTAGCCTCAAGATGGGCGCACTAGTCAACCTCTACCACAGCTCCTAAAATCTATGATGGCATCTCTCTGACCACATAAAGGGTTTCCCCTTCTTTGTCAATGCTGAAAGTGGTGTTGCAACTCTGGAGACGTCTGGCACAAATCTCTGATAGTACCCAGCCAGTCCCATAAAACTCCGTACCTCCGTCACACTCATGGGTGGATCCCAAGCTAGCACTGACTCAATCTTTGCTGGATCCACTACAACTCCATCCTTCGAGATGACGTGTCCCAAGAAGTGAAACTCTCAAATCCAAAACTGGAACTTCGAGAACATACCTTAAAGCTAGTTCTCTCAGAGTGTGTCCATTACTACCTAAAAATGGTAGGCATGCTTCTCCTCAGTAGTCGAGTAGATCAGTATGTCATCGATGAAGACTACAACAAAGAGATCGAGGTAAGGCTGGAAGATCCTATTCATGAGACTCATGAACACTACTGTAGTGTTGGTTACACCAAAGGGAATAACTAAGAACTTGTAGTGGCCATACTAACACCTGAAGGTCGTCTTCTACACATCCTCATCTCAAACTCTGAGCTAGTGATGGCCTGATATAAGGTCTATCTTCAAGAACCATCATGCTCCCTTGAGCTAATCAAAGAGTTCGTCAATCCTTGGGAGTGGGTACCTGTTCTTCACGGTCACCTGGTTCAGGTGCCAATAATCAACACATAAAGGCAAGCTCCCATTCGCATTCTTGGCAAACAAAATCGGGGATGCCTAGGGTGAAACACCGGGTCAGATAAATCCCTTCCCCTACAAGTCCTCCCGTTGTACCCGCAGCTCACGAAGCTCGGCGGGAGCCATCCGATATGCTGGAGTATATATCAGTGTCGTCCCGGGGTACAGGTCAATATAGAAGTCCACCTATCTACGAGGAGGTAGTCCCGAAACATCGTCAGGGAAAACATATGTGTACTGATCCACTATAATAGGAAAATTCGGACTCCACACATCAACTGCTCCTAGGATGAGACTATCCAACTGATGTGTGATCGGCTTCCCCCTCCTCTGGGTATGTCTATCCTGTGTTGTAAAGGCTCCCTTCTCATTGGTGAATGTAAACCTCATCCCATAATCGCAGACACACCACACTTTCTGCCTAATACAGTCAATATGATCATGAACTGTGGATAACCAGTCCATACCCAAGATGATGTCGTAAGGCCTCGATGCCTCTACGAGGAGATCCTAGCTGAATCTATCGCCTCATAGAGTAATCTCACACTACCAGAACCAATGTGTAATCATCAATTCTGCTCCCGTAGGAGTATCTAGTCATAAGGATCGAGGCAACGATTTTGTCGGAATCTCTGAGCTCCGAACGAGGGCAGCTGCAATAAAAGAATGACTCGCACCTATGTGTATAAGTACTGCATCAAGGGTGGAGTAGATACAGATAGTACCTCGAATCATCTTAGGTGCACCATGGTCATAGGCCTAAACTACCTAGAGCTGAGCCGGCCTCTTTCCGCCAGCTCCCTATGGTCCGGGTGGACCTCCTGGTGGTGGTGGTTGTGGTAGGGCCTCAAAATTTCGTCCACCACTCGCTGCTCAGCTAGCTCCTCTGCCACATCCGCCTGCTTCCGAAGGACCACCATGGTCGAACATATCCCTCTGCCTGGAAGGTCCCTCTATTGTCTGCTACTCATCTGCATGGTGGGTCGGGCAGTCACGAGCCATGTGACCCTGCCCGCCACATGCATAGCACTTCCTGCTCCTCGTATTGCTGGATCTGTCTCGTGTGCCCCACACAACCGAAACTATATCCTGGAGTCGCCCACCTGACGGCCTGGTTCTCTTGGACCTCTGCGACATCTGTCTACTTCCGGCTGCCAAATACTCCACTACATGTCGCCCTGTGGTGGGTCTCACTACTGGTGACTACTCAGCTAGAAAACTCTCCACAAGAAGGGCTCGCTCCAGTACCCCCGCCTGCGTCGGGATGTTGAGGGAGATCATTAAAGCCCTGATATCATGCCTGAGTCCCAACTCGAAGGTCCAGGCCCTGAAGAATGGGTCTCGTACCATATTCGTGGAGTAGCGTGAGAGTTCAGTGAACCTCACTAAGTACTGAGCTACTGTCATTCTGCCCTACTGCAGATGAAGCAACTCTTGAATCCTCACCGCACGAAGGGTGGCTGGAACAAACTCTAACCGGAAGAGACTCTAGAAGTCTGTCCAGAGTAGTGATGCCTCTTCATGCACCTAGATCATCAATCTCCACCATCTTCCTGCTGCTGCATGTAGGGGACTCGCGGCAAGGATCGCCATGAGGTCGGATGGTGTCCCTACCAATCTGAAAACTCTCACAACAGCCTCCAGTCAATCCCCAGCTGCATGTGGGTCTGTCTCTCCACGTAACCTTGGCGGCCACTAGCACTGGAACTCATGCAACGCACTCAGATTGCATTCACTCTCTGCTACTGGAGCTGGTGGTATCGGTGGCCCAGGGGGCAGTGGTACCGCTGGTACCTCTGCTATAATGGGACCCTGCACTGAGGCCTCGTCACTCGGTGGGCTATCATCTTGTAAGAAACTCAAAACCATAGCTAGTAGCCTTTGTGGGTCCATCCTAAAAAGAAACATGTGTTCCATGGTTAAAACAGTATACCTGGTGAGCTGACACAAATTAATCATCAAGAAATCTTTTCAAAAGAAACACACACGCAATCAGTGTTTTCATGCACTGAGTCGGAAATCAGAAGTCAGAGTCCTAGTTTATGGATACGTCAGCCGCCGCACCAACACCGATTTCCATAAACTGATAAACACACCCAAAACACTTAGCACAATTTTTATTAAAAGAATCAGAGTCCAAGTTCTGCAGTAGAACTGACTCCTCTAATACCAATTTTTCAGGACCCGTCCTCGGGGGTCGTGTCGTGACTACCCCAAGCCCGCCTCCCATAGGCCAGGGGCTGGTGACTAGCACCAAAGGAGAATCCCTGATTAAAAAGGGAAGTCATTGCCTTTAAACCAGTAACTCACACATTCTGAACACAGGTAGTAGAAGCAACAAGTACTAAAATAGAAAAGAAAAGTGTGCTGAAAGTAAGTGGGTCGATATACAAACCCAACTGAACAACAAGTACAAGTATAAGTAAAAGTAAAACAACTCCTGGATCATCCACCAGGGAATCCTACCTGAAGGGTAGGTATAGAACTCGAACAACTCGTCCCTGAGGTACGTTCTGTCTAGTCCAGCACCGAGCAGCCTCCCGTCCATCACCCTCAGCCTCGATCACTACTGACCATCGTCTGCACAGAACACAACAAGCTGCAGGCGAAGCCCATGCAAGGGTGAGTATAACAATACTCAGTAGGGGACCTCGAGACCCCTGAAGGTCTCCCAGAATGAACTAAGGATAAACCAAAGTAGTAATATACAATCACGAAGTATCAACCAACCATAATTAGGTATATGACCATACATATACCTAAGTTACCAAACACGGTCTAGCTCCAACACTTGAGCCCAAGCACAACCCATTCCACAAAGGAAGTAAAGTAAATCATCTAAATGATAATAACTGAAAGACAAGACTCAGCTCACATAGGTATACAACATAAGAAGAGGGCTAGAGATGATTATATTTAGCCGCTGAATCATCTCCTCTGTCAAACCCACGTAGGATCCTGGAACAATAACAGCGTTGTCGAACCCATGTAGGATCCTGATACAGAAGTCATTACTGTCGAACCCACAGAGGATCCCGGTACAGATGTCACCACTGTCGAACCCATGGAGGATCCCAGTACAAAATTCATTGTTGTCGAACCCATGGAGGATCATGGTACAATATCATCGTTGTCGAACCCATGGAGGATCCTGTCATCTCAGTCGTAGCCAGCCATAGGGTTTCTGCACACAACACGCTCGATTCTGGGATGGTCCACTCCTTGAGCCAAGTGTCGATACATAAACTACCATGAAGTCTCAATTTGATGTATCTCGTAGTTCTGTATCATCATAAGGAACTCAACGCGATATACGGCGTGTCAATCGGACGCCCGGGCTGTGAGTTGTTGGCGTTTCCGTTTCAGGGGCCTGGTTGGTTTTTAGGATCAAACCAACCCGAACATACCCCAACTACATCTTAACCTCAAGTGGAGTATACCAAAATAATTGTCTTGCTCCCAGAATCCCATCACCGTAGACGGTTCGTCGATCGGACACACGTAGCCCAAAATGTAGGCTAAAAGGTGTAAATGACCATAGCGGGTCCGGGTCTGGTCCGACCTGGTCAGATCGACCCGTCCCGACCCAGTCTGAACCAGTGTTTGACCCAGTCCGTGGGTGTGGACCGACCCGAGTGTTCGGCCTAGCCCGAGTGGTCGGCCAGGCCTGAGTGGACGGCCCAAACCAAGGGAGCGGCCCGGCCCGAGGGCGCGGCCCGAACCATGGGAAAGGCCTGGCCCAAGGGTGTGTCCCGACCCGAAGGTGCAGCCCGGCTAAAGGGGGACCCATCTCATGGTAGCCCAGCCAAAGGGCGGCCCTTCCCATGGCGGCCCAGCCCGTGGCGGCCCGCCCCGTGGTGGCCCAGGCGAAGGGTTGCCCGGTCGGAAGGTGGCCCGGCCATGGCGGCCTGGACGACCACGTGTGGGAGGGGGTGCCCCCCCCCAGTTTGTTGAACGGAACAAGTTCTTTGCGCCGGTTCAGGAGCTGCAGGGCCCGGGTGGTCCCCCTTGTCTGGCTCCATGGCGGCCAGCCCGGCCGGCCGCCACCACACCTCCACCGCAGCGCGAAGGTGCCACGGTCCTGCTGCTCTCCGTGCAGCGCGACGGCGCCACGTCATCATCACCGTGGCCCGGACTAGCCACGGCTCAGTGGTCCTCCGCGTGGCACGACGGCACCATGCCTCCTCCACCGCGGCCCGGTTTGGCCGCGGCCCTCGGCTCCTCCGCGCGGCACAACGGTGTCGTGCCTTTCCAGCGGCCTGGTGGTCGTGCACCATCTGTTTCTTCACGGCCGGCCCGATGCCAGCCGTCGTTGTTATTCCACTTTCGTTTATTGACAAATGTAATTAACAAAGGGAGAGGTTCGGTCCGTGTTCGTGTGGCCTGAGCTTTCCACATTATTACGATATCAATTGGAAAATTAATAACCAATATTGAACGATGAAGAACGGAAACGAGAATCAAATTTAAATTCCCTACCTTGATTTGATGATGTTCGTTGACGAAGTCGTAGGAAAAGGCGGTGTCATTTTGTCAATGTCGGGGAGCTTATGAGGAAGAAGCATCAGCGGCATTCTTCGCGGGTGGCTCCTTCTCTTTTAACTTGGTCGAAGATCGAGGATGGTGTTCTTCGTTCTTCGGAGATGAGGAGCATTATTCGTTAGGGGGATGAAATTCTCCCAAAGATTCTCCAAATCTCTCCAAGGATTATGACAACACCAAAATAAAATAATATGATCTCTTATTTTAATGTTGGCATAATGAATTCAAAATAATTCAAATCTCTTCAAATTAATTAATTATGCCATTAATTATTTTTTGGTTTGGCACACTTATGAAGGAAGGTGAAAAGGCTCTGTAATAAATTGGGAGTTCCAAGGGTTAAAGGGGGGTTAAGGGGGTTTTAGATCGTGTTGGACCCACCACATAATATCCTCCCAAGGTAGGTTATGCGTGGGTGGGCCCCACCTCCAACCTCCATTTGGAGGATTAAACCACCATAAAATAAAAATATGTTGCACATATTTTAATTTAATTTATTTAGAAAACCCCCAAAATTAACTTTCGCTCTTGTTATAACGCAACGGTGGTGAAGGTCTCCTTAAACAAATATCGGTGCTGTGAGTTCAACGGTGCCCTTGAATTTCAATTCTGAGCACTGGTTCAAAATATATAAAATCACGCTCGTACGTTTACTGAATGTACCTGAACAAAACATCAGAAATTGATTCCGGGCACACCAGGCCTCGGAATCAAGCGTCATCAGAAACTGCGGACTCGTAAAATTCTCATGTATTTAAAAAAAATCCACGGAATTTCTGGGTCTTTACAGGGGCCCCTAGGTCGGTTTAGTAGGGTCGGTCTGACTGGGTTGGTCGGGTCAGTCTGACCGGGTCAGACCATGCCCAGATGCAATTGGCCCCAATTTACTAAAATGCCAATAACATGCAAACCGAGCGTCTGATTGATGAGTTGTTTACGGCGTTGGAACCCTCTTGATGAGGTATATATTTTGGTATACTATATGCATGATTTCATGAAAGTTAAAATATGAAGAATGGATTGTGGTGTGGTTCTCTTGAGATCAAACCTACTACATGCGGGAACTCTACAGTTTGCTGAGACCTTAAGACTGCTGATAAGAGACCCTGTGGATCAGCTACGATGGCCCATTAGGAAGAAAATTTGTGTGACCTGATAGGCCCATGGTGGGGAGCAACTCTGTGTGACTCGACAGACCCATGATACATGATGGGGAGGAGTACCTCAGTATGGCTAAGGTGGTATGCGTCTTTGTGTGACCCAGTAGGACCACAGTGGGGAGTGACTCTTTGTGACTCGACATACCCATAGTAATCATCTGGGATGAGTACCATACTAGCCCAAGGTTAGTGGAAATTGGCTTCTGTGTGACCCAGCAGTCCCATTTTACTCATTGAGGAGGAGTTTTCCAGTAGTCTAAGTGTTCGATGATATGACTGATGATTCTACTTTCTTACTCTAGATTATACCTTGTGTGAGTTTTCTTTCTTTGTGATCAAGCTTCATGCTTTGTTTCATGGATTGTTTTGTGGTCCTTCATTTGTTTTTCGGGATCCCTATTGAGTATTTTGTTACTTACCCCTTCATGGGATTCGCCTGCATATTTTGTGTCTAGTGTAGACAATTGACACCTTAGAGGAGGACTTGGTGGCCTAGGACCCAGTGGTTTTTAGTGAGACCAAGCGGGAAGGACCCAATTCTACATCTTTCGATAGCTACTCCACACTTACCTGTTAGGTGGGGTTTTCAAGGGATGACCATCGATATTTTCTTTAGTACTTTCATATTTTCTAGTTAGTCTTTTTTTGTGCTTGTATTCTGGACCATTTGACTTTTAGTTGTACTTGTACTCAGTGGCTATTTATAGTGACCTGCTTTTTCTTCTTTTTGGTTTTGGTATGTGGTTGTGTGTGTGTGTACAGGTACTCAAGAAAATGCATCCCACTTATAGGATGACACCTTCAGCGCTAGTCGCCAACCCTTGGCCTTTGGGAGGCAGGCTTGCGGGAGTCACGGCACAAGCCCCAGGGGATGGGTCATGATAAGAATGGGGTTGAAACATAAACCCCTTAACATTATTATTACTTTTGAATCATATTCCCTGTGAAATAATAACAATAGATAAATATTTTAATATCTTGAAGATGAGAAGAGTCATGATATAAAATGTTATGTTGGTAGTATATACACCTAATAAAATAATTTTTGTGCATAATTTAAACATTTTTCTCAGAGAAATAGAATTTGAGATGAATAACCATTACAAAGATCATGTCATTGGATTGAGAATTAAAGAATGGAGAGATTATGTGTAAAAAATGAAAATCCATAAAAAAGTTAAAATAAAAAATAAATGAAACAAATTCTATTTCATATATAATCTTTACATAATATAATCATTGAATAAGTGATATAACCCAAACAAAGTAAATTGAGTTAAAAACCTCTTACTGCTTTGGAAATTTCACAATCAAAACTCCTTGGATGAAATAATATAAATTATAAATTAAAATACCATTAAGTATAAATTATTCATGATATAACATATAAAAGGATATTATATACACTATATAAAATATATTAGGTGTATAATATTAAAGAATACCACAGTGAAGGGAAATTGAAATAAAGTCCCTTACCTTGAGTGAAGACTTTACATGTATGTCCTTTCACTCATGTATAATAAACTTATATCAATTATTTACTTGTTTAAGAAAATTTTCCATGTTTATTAATTTATCATTAAATGATTTGTTTCATTTATTTTAATGACATATTTACTTACTTAATCGGTTAAATCTATGAAGGATATTTTGTGGATTTTGGTTTCATAATTTCAAAATGACTTCAGTATGTTGACCGTGGTCAAAGTGGTAATTATTTCACCATATGTAGAATAATAATAATGATATAATTATAATTTTTATACATAAATTATTCATTTAAAACCAACCATGAAATATGGTTATTAAAAATGAATTATGTTACAATCATGGTGATGGTAAGTCATACATATGCATGAGTAATGTTTAAACTTTTTAACGATCATGATGGAAAGAAGTTAATTATTATTTTATCTATAAATAATTATTATTATATCATAAATATTATATTATTTATTTAAATACACACACATATATATATATATAATCCATGTGATGTGGTCATGAAAAACAAATCACATTGCATCCTGGAGGTGGTAATCCACACATATACACAAACGATGTTATCATTTTTAAATGGATGGAATATAAAGAATGAAGATGATAAATTATCTTTCCAAAATTAAAATTATGTAATTAATATCATATATATATATATATTAAATCCATCATTATAACCAGTCTTGAGTGGTGGTGATGGAAAATGAATTAGATCAGTTCGAGAGGCGGTAGTCCACTGTACACACGAACGATGGATTCATTTTCTATTTTATGGAAGAGGAGATGGATATAGGTTATTAAATTGACATAACAATATATAAGTTTGTGGAATATACTAGTGTTATTATTTCATTGTGTTTGAATAATATTTTAAGGTGGTAGAAGAAGAAATAAAAATAAAACATTCATTTAAAAGTTATATCTATTATTCAATTGATCTCCCTTTATTTACATCTTAATACCTCTAAGATGGGTATTATTCCAATACTATGAAATATAGAACATGTTTATGAATGTTAGGAAGGTATTTAATTAGTTATTGACTGAGATAGAGTGCTCAAAACGTGTGAATAATATAGGAGAGGTGGTTCCCTTTTATAAGTGAGAGGAGGGGAATTCTTGTAATTTTTTCAAAACTTTAAAATATTATAAATTCTCATTCAGGGAGAAGTGGTTCTAAATTAAATTAATTTATAAATAAATATGAGATATTATTTAAATAAACTCAACTAATTGTAATATCCTGAATTTTATATGAGGTACGAAACCATTTTATTTCTAGTTCATTCATTAGTTTTGACCTAATTGGAATGCTTAGTGAGGATATGTAGGAAATGAGGGTGACCAAGGATTGTTTAGATCTCATAGATTAAGTTTTTGGAAAATTTATTTGGTCCACACAGTTAATAAAAGCCTTGTTTACATGGATTCATGGTTTGAGTAAATCGTGTGGGGAGTTTCAATGCATAGTAGGGGTTGCATTGTTGGAGGAAACCATGAACCTAGAGTCAAACTCCCTTGCTGGTGATTTCAATTTTTTAACAAAGTCTAAATGCATGGTTGGTGCATGGTTTCTCTAATCATTTTACCTGATCATGTGAGGTGGGTTCTTGGATAGAGATTTGTGCATGGTTGGTTCATGGTTAGGAAAATGGTGTGACCAAACTATGTGAACCAATGTTTTGATGGAAAATGATCATTTACCCTTATTTACTCTTAAATGTTAAACCCTAACTATTTTCTATTTTCCTCCAACCATGGCCAGCCTCTCTTCTCCTAGGTGATCTCCACAATTTTACTCTTAGGATTTGATCAAATTCTTTTGTACGATATCTGATTTGAGATTTGTTCATCTCATTGGATCTGCATCAATTAGTACTTTACTCCTTAGGCACCTTTCACTATTTTCCATTATATTGGTGATGTTGTTTTTGTGCAAGATATTATACACTATTTTCAGGATTTTCTTCCGTTCATCCATTTTATTCTAATCTGGATCAAATCAAGGGCTAGGACTAGAAGATTGTTCCTCTACCAAGCTATGGTAGGTGGTTTATACCTTTTCTCATAATGTCTTGTTGTTTATATCTTGTTTTCAATGTTCTTCATGCTTGAATTTATGGGTGTTTCTTTATAAACTAATTGAATCAAGGCTTAATTGATATAAACATGTTGGGACATTCCATTGAAACCTTTTTTCAAGGCTCGAGGTTTTTGATCTCAACTTTTACTTCCCATGGGGTGGGTTTTACATTTGTATCATGTTTGTGCCACCCTAGGGGTGTGATGAGAATTCCATACATAATTGAGAGTTGAATGATGTGTTAAAGTGAATTGTAAAAGGTTGTGAACACCTTATAGCACCTTGTAAAATATAATTGAAATGTATGAATTGGATGAATCGTTTCTTAGTATATAATCAAGAAGGGAATAGTGAAATGATTAATTTAATGGTTAATGAATTGGTGAATGGAATGGTTAGGATGACTTGGAATTAATACTCTTTAGATCCGATGACTATATTTGGATTCCAAGGACTTTTATACTCCATGTATCCAACTTAATTGGATTCCTATGACATTTCTACTTCATGGATCCTATTTACTTGACTTGTTAGGATTCCTTGGACATTTCTACTCCTTGGATCTAATTTACTAGACTTTTTAGGTTGCCTCATAAATTTATACTCCTTGGATCTGATGATCACATTAGAATTACATGTACATTTATACTCCTTGGATCCATGTTACTTGTCTTACATGGATGCCTTGTAAATTTTTACTCCAAGGATCCTATTTAACTAGTTTACTTGACATGATTGTATTCCTTGTACATTACTACTCCTCAAATATGATGACCATATAAGATTACTTGACCATTTCTACCCTTGTATCATGTATACTTGTTTTACTTATATTTTTTGGTTTCCATAGACAATAATACTTCTCAGACCCTGGACCAGGTAACTCTGACACTTGATTACCCAACTTAGGCTATATTTTTTGACTCATGATGTTCTTTACAGATAGATTTATATTTTAGTTGCATGATGATAGTGAGACTTGATAGACTTGATAGCATCACTTATATTTTTTACTTGTACGCCTATTATATATGTACACTACTTTAACTTATTTACATGGACGAGACTTAGTATAGAGACTATTGGTGGTGGCCTAATGAGTGTTATCTCACACCGTGTTCAAACCACCATTGGGTACCTAAAAAAGACTTCATAGATATAGGTAGGGATAGGGGATGATTCCCACTTATAAATTCTTGATTGATTCGTACATAGGAGTAGGGGAGCACAAGATTGGGATTTGTCATCATGATGAAATCTAGAATAGTTTCTTTTGGTATTTTTTTACTTTGATATTTGTATTATAATAGATGTATATTACCATGTTTTATTGTCTTTTATATAGAATTCCAGGATCATTGTTGCATATTAATCTCTTGGATGAGATGCTTGGTTACTTGAAGTATGGATGTTTATTTTTGCGCTTCTCATTTATATATTAAGTTTTAACTATTATTTAATTTGATTATACCACTATACTACACTCTGATCATGAGGGTATAGTCTCCCCACTGTTCCACCATGGACCCTCACTACTAGTCAGCAACATCTGGCATACGGGGAGGTGTGCTTTAGGCCATCTAGCCAACCAGTTTCTTTTATTGTTGAGTAAATCGGGTATGGGATGTCACAAAGTGGTATCAGATCATTTTATTTTCGTTTTTATTATAATTTGGGAAAATTAGAAAAGAGAATAGAAATGTTTCAGAGTTTGGTAATGATATGTTCTTGGGAGTAGCTAACCCACATACAGGAAAAAGCCAAATTTCCCAGGATGGGATGTGATATTTTGGTTTATGCCTATTACAATTGATTTGACTTCACTATTGGGTGAGCACTAAATGTTTGATGTTTCTTATGATTACATATTTTTTCCTTAGCCTAATAATACAAGGAAATGTTGCATCATTCATCATTACAATAACTTTAGGATTTATATGTCATGCATTATTCCAAGCCATGTTTATATTATTATATTCATTTCTTGTAGAATTTTTTAGTTCTTTATACCTAGATCCATGGAATTGTGATGAAATTTCATACATGAACTTGATAAATGACTAGTTGGTATTTAATATACACCACACATCAATTTATAAGGTGTATAGTTCCTTTTAAATTGGAATTAGTGAACCATATGGTTCAATATTTTAAAATATAATTTCCTTATAAATGAGAATTAATTTAGATAAAATTGAATTCTAAAATGAAGGGTTGCTATTAAATATGGATTACAATAGAAATTTAAAGGGTGTTTTCCTCTATAAATTGTAACTAACATTATGTATACTGAAACTCCTGGTTTATAGAAGAGAACTTTCCCCTAACCCGACATTTGTAGTGAGAAGTAAGCAGTATCTTGTGCATATTTATGATGTGTATATCACCCAATCCTGACTTAGGATCCGGAATATGGGTGTGACTCATGTTTAGGAAGGATTTTTCTTATCCTACTTATATATTTTTTATCTTGGTATTATCAAACCTAGACTGAGTCATGAAATTGGATTTTGTAGAGATATGTCACTATGACATCCTCCAATTGTGTTCCAAGAGGGTGGAAATGACCATGTTCTGAAGGTGGTGGTACATGGGCCACCAGTAGAACCTACAGTAGTTACTCTGGAAGCACCACATAGTATACATAATATGGGTTTTGAGGCCCAGTTTCAATAGGTATTTCTATGTTTTATTTAGAGAGTTCAAGGATCACCACATCATGCCCCAACTATGGAAGAGATAAAGTGTTAGTTCTAGTAGTAGCATGTGTTCACGTTTCTGGAGGATGGAATATCGTAGGCTACAGAGTTAAGTCTAGAGTCCATGATATTGATTTTAGAGCATCTCAAGACACCTACTAGAAGTAGAGTGAGGCTCGTGGCATATAGGATTTGGGATTCCTCTAGGAGACGGTAGAACATGATTACTCAGGTGAATCATAATTAGGATATGGATTGGAGGGATTTACAGAAATCCTTTTATGACTATTTATATATCGGGATATTGAGGGCTGATAGAGCCAAAGATTTTATATATATGGAGCAAGGAATATTGATAGTAATGGATTATTCATCCTGTTTTATAGAAATCTATCATTTTTTCACCTATTCTATTAATTGATGAGTTATCAAAAGATAGGAGATTCAAGTATGGTCTCAAGTATGACATATGATCACAAGTAAAAAAAAATTATTAGTACGATGTAGGAAATAATAAAACAAATATTGATTACTGGATGAAACCTAAGATAATATGGGGGCATAGAGTAGGGTAGATTTTCTTTTCGACCTCGTGGTTCCTTGTCAGGTGGTAGGAAGATACACTTTGAGGTCTCTCATGAAGGGAATACCATAAAAAGAATGGTTGTTGGTAGTTTTTTTCTATGTCATCAGTGTGGGAGGCGGGTATATATGAGGATATATAATGATAGAGACCAAATCAAGTGTTGATATTATGGTAGGATGGTCCATCTATAGTGTTTTTTCTGGAATTTTCCCCCAGTAGCCAGTGAGAGAGGGTCTGCACTGACTCCATGTTCAAGAGTAGGGTTGGAAACTTCTCATCAGGCAGGGAGATGGAGTGTAGCTGACCAATCAGGTTGAGGTGGTGGTCATGGACGAGGTATCCAGATACTAGAATCACAACGATAGTAGATTTGACTTGATCAGGGCAGTCAGGCTGTATCCCAGGGTCGTGGTTCAAGATAGATGTATAAAGTATAGCAGAAACCTGAGGAGTAGAGTGCCAAAACTTATACCATTATAGGTGTTATTCTAGTAACCTCTATTTCAGTATCTAATTTTTTCAATATAGGTACTTCTCATAACTTTATATATGTTCCTATTGTGGAGATACTTGGGCTCAATGTCCAGTTTTAAAGTGGCATGATTACACTTGATACTCTATTGGGGATATTATAGGAGAGTGTATTCCAGTTCAGGGAGTGAACCCTTGAGTATGTGGGTGTTTCTTTGTATGGGACATCTTCTTCCTTGAAATTATAGGGTTTTACATCATTCTCAGGATAGAGTGGTTTTTTCCATTTCATGATTTCATATATTACTATCACCAAAGGGTGACATTAATATCCCAAGAGGGTGGAGTTTTTATTAACAAGGGTGAATAAGATTTCCAGGAAATTCAAACTAGACTCGAGCATCATGGGATAGGTAGGATGATAGCCGAGATTACTAGTCTATATCTAGATGATCAAGGATGATGTTTGGAAGATTTCCCTCCAGTGGTCGATTATTTCAGGGAAATTTTCCTAGAAAACTTTTTAGGACTACCTCCTGAGAGAGACGTAGGTTTCTCCATCAATTTGGTTCCAGTAGTTACAACAGTGTCTATTCCTTTGTATAGTATGGTCAAAACTGAGTTGCGGGAGCTCAAGAGGCAGCTAGATGACTTAGAAGAAAAGGGGTAAATATGACCCAATACTTCTCATTGGGTTTCTCTTATCCTTTTTTCCAAGAAGGTAGATGAACCCCTTCATTTATGTGTAGATTATCTAAAATTTAACCAGTTTACAGTTAAGAACCAGTATCCCTTTCCATGGATAAATGATATCATCAACCAACTTAAAGGATCTCAGGTGTTCTCAAAGATTGATATGAGATTGGGTTATCATCAATTGCATGTTCAACTTGAATAAATACCTAAAATAACTTTTCATAGTAGGTATGGTTTATATAAATATCGGGTTATGTCATTCAGTCTCATGAATGTGCCATCAATTTTCATGGCACCGATGATCCTATTTTTTCATCCTTATATAAATTCATTTTTTTTGGTATTCATGGATGATATCTTGGTGTATTATCACACTCGACATGGCCATGCAAAAGATATTGATATCATTTTGGATACACTAAGAGAGCATCAATTATATGATCATCTCACTAAGTTCCAATTTTGGATAGATAATATTCACTTTCGGGGTAATATTATCTTAGAGATACGAGTATCATTTGACCCAGAGAAGGTGAGATTTTTAGCTTCTTAGGAGCATCCCAATATCATCTTTGGCATATAGATTTTCTCAAGGCTATATAGATATTATAGAAACTGTATACAGGACTTATCACAATTATAATAACCACTTACGATCATGACTAAGAAGGGTTTAATGTTTATATGGTTAGATGTATTTGAGACGCCCATTCAAGATTTAAAAGGAAGATTGAATTTAGAACCAGTACTAATTATTCTAGATTTGGGAAGAAGCTATACAGTGTATTGTGATGCATCGAGTATTGGGTTAGGAGAAATTTTTATGTAATAGGAATGAGTCATGGTATATGGGTCTCATCAGTTGAGGCCAAACGAGAGGAACTACACAACTCACAATCTTGATTTAACTGTTATTGTACATGACTTGCGCTATTGGAGGTATTATTTTGTGGGAGAGAATTTTGTGGTGTACAAGGACCATAAAATCCTCATGAACATATTTACATATAATGGATTTAATGAAGGTGGGTTGATTACCTATAGTAATTTGACTTCAGTATTTCCAATATGTCTAGAAAGGGTATTGTTATTTCCAATACACTGAGCAGGAGGACATAGATACAGGTAGTTCAGGAGGCCAGTAGTGAGTGGAATATTTTCAACTTGTTTTTATATATGTACTTAGAAGTGAGTATATACTTATTCATACTTCTCTCTCGTGTTTATTGGTGACTTAAACATTTCTAGATAGAGTGATGATGAGAAAGCTATCATATTATAAGGGCTTGGTCCTACGAGAGGGTGTTGCAGGCGACGGCTCACCTCCTGGTTAGACTATTGATGAGGATAAGATCTTGTACATACATGGACATGTCTGGGTTCCAGAAGAAATTCGAGAGTAGTTGATGTGATATTACCATGCCTCTCTATGGGTTTTCCATCCTGGTCTTACCAAGATGCATCGTGAATTACGCCATCAATACTAGTGGTTAGGGATGAAGTGGGAGATCGATAAGTTCATTACATGATGTTCCACTTGTCAGCAGGTGAATGAAGAATACTAGTGACAAGATGTTTTTTATAGTTGTTACCAATTCTTTAATATAAATGAGATGATTCCACCATGTATTTCCTGACGGGGCTACCTAGATCACCTCGAGGAAGTGAAATTGTATGGGTGACTATAGACAGTTTGACAAAGGTCACCCATTTCCTGTCTATTCGGGAGACTCTTTTAGTGGATGAGCTTGGGAGGATATAAATTCATGAGATAATATGACTCAATGGGGTTACACATTATATCACATTAGATCGAGATGCACAACTCATGTCACAGTTCTGGAGGGGATTTCATAGGGAACTAGGTTCATACGTACTACTGAGTATAACCTATCACCCACAGATCAACAGTCAGTTTGAGAATATGATGAAGGTTTTGAAGGAAATGATTTGAGCATGAATCCTTGATTTTAGAGGTTCTTTGGAGAAAACTTTACATATATTTGAGTTAAATTACAATAATAGATTCTAGGAAACCGTACAGATGGATCCTTATGAGTCCTTATACGGTAGGTCATGTCGTTCAACCTTGTGTTGGTTAGAGGTAGGAGAGGTAGCACTAAAAGGTCCTCATCTCATTCAAGATACTTTGGAGTAAGTTCATATTATTAGGAAGTGTATGTATTTATTTTAGTCTAGAAAGAATTTATACATCGATGGTCATCATTGATGACTAGATTTAGAGGTGGTAAGTTTATTTTTCATGCGAGATTCTTCTAGACTCGGGAATAGATGGATTCAGAAACAAGGGAAGTTACTACCATCTTATATTGGGTCCTTTTAAATTCTAGACAGATTCAGGTTGGTTTCCTATTTTTTGTAGTTACCTTAGAGGTATTACGCCATGCATGATGTCTTCCATATATCTCACCTTCTTTGATATTATTCTAATCTATCACATATTCTTCATTATGAGGGAGTTGAGTTGGAGGTAGATGCGTCTCTTGAGGATCATCTTATCCATATTTATGATTGTGGAATAAAGATCCTATGAGGCCATTATTTTCCTCTAGTATAGGTTTTATGTTAATACGACCATGTCCAGGATGATACTTGGGAGTGGGAGGTCGACATACATTCCCAATTTCTGGATTTATTCTCATATGATGCTTGACCACCATTGGAAGGGAAATTTGCGAATAAATTTCTTTGAGGGGGGAGATTATAAGATACCAGTTTTTTAATGAGGAATGAAACTATTTTATTTTCAGCTTATTCCCTAGTTTTTACCTAATGAGAATTCCTAGGGAGGCAATGGAGAAAATAGGGGTGTCTAGGGATTTTTTAGATCCTAGAGCCTGTGTTTTTTGAAAAGACAGCCGAGTCACACGGTTAGTAGAAGCCATGTAACCCAAGACACAAAGTTTGAGTAAACTATGAGGAGTATTTCAATGCATAGTAGGGTTTATAAAGTTTGAGAAAACTATGAAATCAGAGTCACACGCCTATTTGGGTGACCTATAGCTTTTAATAGAGGCTAAATGCATGGTTAGAACATGGTTTGTCTAAATATGCACCATGGCCATGTGAGGAGGGTTCTTGGATAGATAGATATGAATGGTTGGTTCATGGTTTGGCCAAACATGTGACCAAACTATGTGACCCAGTGTTCTAAGGAAAAATGACCATTTTTTCATTACTTGCTCTTAAATGTTAAACCCTCTCTCTTTTCTATTTTCATCTAGTCATGGACAACCTCTATTATCCTAGGTGATCTCCTCAAGACTACTCCTAGTATTTGATTCAATTACACCATACAAATTTCAATTCAAGATTCATTCATATCATTAGATCTACATCGATGAGTACTCTATTTCTTTGGAACCTTTCACTATTTTCTTTACTATTGGCGATGCTCTTTTGGTTCAAGCTCTAATTCCAATTTTCTGAGCATTCATCTATTCATCCATTTTCTTATGATTTGGATCGAATCAATGGATAAGACATGATGAGTGTTCCCTTACCAGGTTGAGGTAGGTAGTCTATACATTTTCTCATAATGTCTCATTATTTATAGCTTGTTAACGATGTGCCTCACACCATAATTTCTGAGTGATGCTTTCTAAATTAATTGAACAATGGGTTAATTGATGTAAACTTGTTGGGACATGAAATTGACACATTTTTTCAAGGTTTAAGGTTGTCAAACTCAACCTAGGTTCATACGTACTACTGAGTATAACCTATATGTTTTGACGACGGGAATTAATTTTTAAATTAATTAATGCAACTGATATGTTTTGAATTTGGTAAAATAGACAACATTTTTGAATTCATAATATCAAATATATCTTAGGCCTAATTTTTGGTATTTTTCTGGAAACTTTCATTTGTTGATGAATAGTGAAACCACTAAGTGGTAGTTAAAAAAACTGAATTTTTCATAAAACTTAATTTTACCGCTTCTGTGAGTGAAATTTCGAAAATACAAGAGACACGGTTAATATCAAGGACTAAAATGTGGTTCAATGAGATGAAAATAATTTTTGGTGAATAGTAACTTTTTACTTTTTTACCACAATTAAAAGTAAATAGGGTAATTAAGGGTAAAAATGAAATTATTATTACCCTAACACATGTCCGAATTCTATTGGATAAGTATAATTTGGACAAAAACAACCTTAGTAATAAAATATGACCATTTAGGCCCACTTGGATTAGATTAGGACATTTATTATTAATTTATTTAAAGAAGGGTTAAAATAGTTAAAATCAAAGTTTAATAACTAAATCATTTTTAATATAGGTTTATACATAAGATAAATTCGACTATAAATATTCATTATAAATCTAAAAATATTTCCTACATAATGGTATTTTATTTGTAATTTTTAGACATAAAATAATTTAATTTATTTATGACACAATGATGATGCAGTAATTATTATATTAATGAAATATTGATATAATTGATGTTATAAATACCCAAATAAATGTAATTTGAGTCTTTTTATGAATTCCAATAATTTATATGTTCATATGACATGTTAGTATTGATTTAAGTAACTTTTTTTGAACTAATCATTCTGTTATGATTTTCACAAAAATCAATTTCCAAATAGTGTCAAAATTGACATAAAATAGTTTTTAAAACATATATTATATTATTAATTGTTATTATATTCCTAAAAATCTAAGTTTCGGACAAGATACTTATATCATGATATTTTTATCATTAATGGACCACTTTGGGGTCGCTTGGATGTATATGGTAAGTTTATTAACTATATAATATAAAAATACAAAGTGACATGGTAAATGTCAATCTAATTAACTAAGAGTTAAAACTAAAAGTTAAGGTTAATATAATGACCTAAACTTGTCTAAATTCTATTTGATGAGAGGATTTCGACCCATCCCCACCTTAGATTATAAATAAATCAATTTTGAGCTATTAAAAACCGAATATGACTTTATAATAAAATAATATTTTTTGTTATTCCAAAGATGCCCCTCTCCTCCCTTATAAAAGGGCACCTCCTCCCTCTCTTCCTCACACCACTTTGAGCCTTCAAGCTCGACCAACCCCTGAAAATTTCTCTTCTCCACTTCCCTAGAAATATCCTAGAGGTCCCGGTCTTCTTAAAAGACCAATTTTAGTGCTCTAAGAGGAGGTCTCAAAGAAGAACTTCAAAGAAGAGGTAATGTCTGTTACTGATTCTTTCAACTTTATTTCTTCTTCCACTTCTTCTTCTTAGGTTGTTTCATTATGAAGTAATAACATCAGTATCACTCATATACTGATATGTTCTTATAAGTATTAAACAACCCTATTTCACCATTTATCCATCCTACGGTTAACAAAATCACCGCGCGTGCGTACGTACGGAATACCGTCTCCACGCCGTGGTGTAATCTATTTTTCACCACCACCTTACTTGGATGGGTATAATGGTGTAAATAATAACTATATATGATTATTTTAAAGTGATATTTATTCTTTAATAGTATACATACACTCTAATAAAATTCCATGATCATGGGAACGATATCATCGCTCGTGCGTACGTACGGAATACCGTCTCCACGACGCGATGAGATTCATTCTCAATGATTAACCATTCATAAATGATTATAAAGTATATATAATAATTAATCATGAAATATATTACATAATAATGATACTGAATTTATGTATATATATATGTATGTCATCCAATTAATTCCATTCAATTCAATGAGGAAACGAAAACAACGTTCATGCGTGCGTACGGCCTACCGTCTCCATGAACGGTGTATTTATTTCCTTTTATCAATCTATTATATATATGTATATTCTGAATATATATTATATATAAATCATGTTTTATATTCTGGAATTAAGTAATCATTATCTAAGTAATCATATGAATAATTACAAGTCAAAACACGAACGACAAATGAAACGATTTTACCCAAAACACTCTTTAACATGGAATTTACAAAAGAATGGGTAATATAAAGTCATAAGTGAACCATATATGATATCATAACAATGAATATGATTCTGTAATAAGTCAATGACATTATTTAAATCATTATACAAAAGTTTCGGATACGTACGAAGCATATCAGACCTAAGGTAAGGGATAATTATTCCAATCTCATTCTTATTCGAGATTGTTTACTCGTAAGTATTTACTGGGGGTTATGTTTACTGTCCATGTCCATATGCTCTCAAAATGTTTCATAAAATGTTTAATTTCCTTCCATGTATGTTTAAGACATTTTTAACCTTTTCTTACTTTTACCACATCGTATGGAAGGAATCTTTCTTTTGTTTACGTACGAGACACTTTTTGACTTTTTCGACAAAAGTATGAGGAGAATGTTTTTTTTTAAATTATACGGCATGAAATGATTTTTACGATTTTATAAAGCCTTATTTTCATGAAGCTTCATCCAAAATATTTCATGACTATTTTCAACAAAATCCTTTTCTTTTAAAATTGCATGACATTTTTTGAAAAAAAAATTATTTTGAAGAAGAAAGGATATTTTCCTCAAGAATTCATTTCAAGTGTTTTATCAAAACCATTTTTCATCTAAGATGACATTATTTCATATGTGTATGTTTCAAGTATAATGTATCTATGATTTACATGGTTTTACTTTTCTTATTATGAAATGATATCCATTTCTTTTCTATGGATTATGTGATGATGGGATGATGTTTATGAAACCCATTTTATTCGTTGGGTTATTATGAATGATGTATGTTTATTTTGTGGCACAAGTAAGAATGATTTCATTGTGAGATGGGTGGGACCTATATCTCCCTCCAATGCATTGGGTAAAGATTTATATCTCATGAGATAGACATGGCTGGAATGGTAAGTTAATCTGGTTCAGTGTTATTGGACTGAAACGAGGAGTGAACTCGATTCAGAAAGGGACTTTGTCCACTAAGATGGTCTTGGAAGCAATTCCTTGGCTACTATGGAAATCATTACATGTGCTTAATGGATGCCACAATTACATGTCTTATTCCCATGCTATTTTATCATGATTTATGTTCCATTATGATCTATGCCTTATGTACTTCCATGTTTTAAGTCGTTGCTTAAGATTTTGATGTTTAAACATTATGTTCGTGTTTTTAAGTTCAAATGTATATGTTATGTTTTATTTTATCCATGCTTACCCCTACTGAGCATTTGATCTCACCCTTTTTTTATGTTTTATTTTCCCCCAGTATTAAAATAAAGGTTTTAGGTAAGGAAACAAAAAGTGTAAGATCTTTATGGGAGATGTTGAAGATATTTCACCACGATTAGAAGATTACGTTCCATGTTTCCAAAGACACTAAACTATTACGGTCCTTATGTGTCTTTTTTTGTTATGTATTATGTATTCCGCAAAAGTAATGTAATATATATGTACGTCAAGCTTCGGGTCTCTACAGTTGGTATCAGAGGAAAGGTTTAGTCAACCTTTGGAAACTAGGATGCGAGAACTTTAGTGAGATCCCTAGAAATATTTCTAAGGTATGTCTAGGGATGTCCCTAAGGTTAAGTATAAGTATAGGTTATAGTCTTATAATTACAGTAACGATCTTAGAATTAAACCTAAGATGTTAGATATTGAAGGTACTCCCCCTTTATTATGTTGTTTTCCCTAGCATGATTTTTTCCTCTCACACTATTCTTTTTGGGTTTTAGACGATGGCTGGAACTCGAAGGAACCGTGTTGATCAATGCAATGGACAATGCAATGATTGTCCTCCTGAACAAACAAATGTTATGGGATATGGTGTGAAAAATCATATTTCTATACTTACACAAGCTATGAATCATTCTGGACTTCCAAATGAGTAGAGAAGGGAACAATATTCTATTGAGTCCTTCATAAGGCAACGTCCACCTTCTTTCAGTGGGTCTTCTGATCCACTTGTTGCTGAAAAATGGATCAGTACCACTGAAAAGATATTTTCAGTTATTCAATGTTATGAACATGATAAATTCATCTTAGCATTATATCGTTTGGAAGGTAAATCTAATCAATGGTGGAATCTTATCAAGAATACGAGGCCAAGAGATGAAATTGAGTCCATGGAATGGGATGAGTTCAAGAACTTATTTTTCAATAAGTACTTCCCTCTTATTCTTCGAACAAAGATGGAGAAGGAGTTTCTTGAACTAAAGAAAAAGGATGATGAATCTGTTGGTGTATATGAAGTGAATTTTACAAGGCTTTCAAGGTATGCATCTGGATTTATCATCCAACCTGAAAGTAAAGTTGATCGATTCTTCAGTGGCTTAAAACCAAATCTTAAAAGGGAATTAGCTATAAGAGACTTCAGTAGCTATAAATAAATTTTGCGTTGTGCTGTCAAGGTAGAAATGGAAGTTGGTGTTACTTATCCATCTCATAGTTTTGACAAGAAACGAAAGATGGAGTTCAAGGAGAAATCTAAGAATAATGGTGAAAATAAGATGAATGTTTCCTTATGCTCAAAGTGTGGAAATAATCATTATGGAGATTGTCTTAAAGGGAATAGAAAATGTTTTAAGTGTGGAAAAGAAGGTCATCGAGCAGCTAAGTGTCGAAGTAATGTAAAAAGGGTTTTTAATGATGTGAATAAAGAAAATACTGCAGAGAATGCACCACCAACACTTCAATGCTTCAAGTGCAAGGAAATGGGGCATTATTCTAATAAATGCCATAATCCAAGGTTTAGTGATGATCGACATGATCAACCACTTAAGGCAAAGGACAAAGGGAAGTCACATGCGATCACTATTGGTGATGTTGAATATGAAAACGATGTGGTGGAATTATTAAGTGTTTATGTAATGGGATTCCAAAATAATGTTGTATATAGTATCATGGAATATTGGAATATTTATGTATTGGTTATTGTGGTTTTCAATAATTTTATGGTACCGGTAACCATGGAAAGTGATTGAGATATTTTTGGAAAAAAAGATGATATGCGCATAATGAAGCGATAAGGAGAAAATGAAATGTTTGACAGTATTCATGAGCTCATGACTAATATAAAGAAATAGTCATATAATGGTTTGAGGTTTTGGTATGTGAAAATAGTTAACTTTTTACAGCACTCATGTTTTCACTAAGATTCAATGGGTATTCATTTTTCAAGAGAATACATGATTAAGGCCTTCGAATGTTTGGAATGTGACCAACAAGACATATCTCATGGTATATGGGAATCAACGATGGTATTAACATGCTTGTTATATGAACTCTTTGCTAATCGTTTTCACTATAATATGAGATTGGACAACAGTATTTTGGATAAGCCTAAAGATTGGAATGGATTACGTTGGACATAAGTTAGTATTGTTTAAGGATAGAAGTTTTTTGATATTATTGATGGGATGTTATAGTAATATAGTTTTAGAAAAAGGACAACCTGTAGGATGGGCGACATCCCATCCCGTCGGACAAGGCTGTGGGAATCAAACCTACAACCGAAGTGCGACTGGCCTTTATCGCCTACTACTGGCCTACAGAAAGTCCTTGTTTAGTAGAAACTAGTTATATTATATTAAGCAGTATGATATATGAAGTATAAGTCCATTTTAGTAACCATTTATGATTAATCTCACTATAGATGGACTTATGTATTTTTTGATAACTTTTCTAACCTTTTGTTTGAGACAGATGGAATGACCCATTATTTTATCACATGATCTTCTAACACATCACGAATGACAAATTCAACTTCATTTATTTAAGAGATGAAGTGTAAATTGTCTAAAGAACGACCAATGGTGAGACTGTACCAAAATCATGAAAGAATTTCTTCTAATTCCAATTTCATCAACTTTAGGGAAATGATCTTGAAAACCAAAAATGTTATCCTAGTGCTCTTATATCCGATGAATCAGATGGTACCTTAGATCATCACAAATTTATGGCTTTGTGATTCTTGGCTTTTTCATAGCCATGTTCTCTACCACTCTCCATCATAACTTGATGGTTATATTTTTCTTCCATATCCATATTTTCACCTATGTTCTCCTATGTGGAAACCCAGTGATGAGTTAATTTGGGTAACCGTTACTTTTCATACTTTAGTTTTTTAAGCCAAGTTTTGGTATTCCTTTTTACGATGTGGGTTTCTATTAAAGAAACTTTTGAGTAGTAAACCATTTATAACCCCAACGAATTTCGAGGGCGAAATTCATTTTAAGGGGAGTAGAATGTAACACCCCGAGATTTTATGAAAAATATTCTTTTTAATTTCATTAATGTCTTGTGTTGTACGCTACACCAAAAGGATCTTGCACAACACGCATCCTTGACTTGGCTTGCATTACACGCAATCGCGACCTTCCTCGATAGCGTGTGTAGTACGCAATACCGAGTTTCACTAAACGAGATATTATTATAATATTTTTATGATCTAGCCATTATGAATAGTAATACCCACTTATTGAAATTTTATAAATTTTATCTTTCAAAATGGACTTCATTTTTGGATTCGGAATATCGAAATTATATTAGGGTGAAATTTTGGTACTTTTCGGATAACTTTCATATTCTGATGAATAGTGAAAATTACTAATTTTTAATTAAAAACAACTTTTTTAATCGAAATAATTGATAGTGATAAATTATTAATTTGAGTGTTTTTAAAGTATATTTAGAATAAATTTTTACAATTTAATACAATGTTGGTCATTGGATGTAATTTCACATTTAAACCACACATAAACAAGTGTCAATCTTTTGATAGTTATTATCTCTTAAGAACACGCTATATGTTTTGACGACAGGAATTAATTTTTAAATTAATTAATGCAACTGATATGTTTTGAATTTGGTAAAATAGAAATCATTTTTTAATTCATAATATAAAATATAGCTTAGGCTTAATTTTTGGTATTTTTCTGGAAACTTTCATTTTTTGATGAATAGTGAAACCACTAAGTGATAGTTAAAAAAAACTGAATTTTTCATAAAACTTAATTTTACCGCTTCTGTGAGTGAAATTTCGAAAATACAAGAGACACGGTTAATATCAAGGACTAAAATGTGGTTCAATGAGATGAAAATAATTTTTGGTGAATAGTAACTTTTTTACTTTTTTTACCACAATTAAAAGTAAATAGGGTAATTAAGGGTAAAAATGAAATTATTATTACCCTAACACATGTCCGAATTCTATTGGATAAGTATAATTTGGACAAAAACAACCTTAGGAATAAAATATGACCATTTAGGCCCACTTGGATTAGATTAGGACATTTATTATTAATTTATTTAAAGAAGGGTTAAAATAGTTAAAATCAAAGTTTAATAACTAAATCATTTTTAATATAGGTTTATACATAAGATAAATTCGACTATAAATATTCATTATAAATCTAAAAATATTTCCTACATAATGGTATTTTATTTGTAATTTTTAGACATAAAATAATTTAATTTATTTATGACACAATGATGATGCAGTAGTTATTATATTAATGAAATATTGACATAATTGATGTTATAAATACCCAAATAAATGTAATTTGAGACTTTTTATGAATTACAATAATTTATATGTTAATATGACATGTTAGTATTGATTTAAGTAACTTTTTTTGAACTAATCATTCTGTTATGATTTTCACAAAAATCAATTTCCAAATAGTGTCAAAATTGACATAAAATAGTTTTTAAAACATATATTATATTATTAATTGTTATTATATTCCTAAAAATCTAAGTTTCGGACAAGATACTTATATCATGATAGTTGTATCATTAATGGACCACTTTGGGGTCGCTTGGATGTATATGGTATGTTTATTAACTATATAATATAAAAATACAAAGTGACATGGTAAATGTCAATCTAATTAACTAAGATTTAAAACTAAAAGTTAAGGTTAATATAATGACCTAAACTTGTCTAAATTCTATTGGATGAAAGGATTTCGACCCATCCCCACCTTTTCTTCGAAATAAATCAATTTGGAGCTATTAAAAACCGAATATGACTTTATAATAAAATAATATTTTTAGTTATTCCAAAGGTGCCCCTCTCCTCCCTTATAAAAGGGCACCTCCTCCCTCTCTTCCTCACACCACTTTGAGCCTTCAAGATCGGCCAACCCCTACCAATTTTTCTTCTACACTTCCCTAGAAACATCCTAGAGGTCTTGGTCGTTTTCAAAGACCAATTTTAGTGCCCTAAGAGGAGGTCTCAAAGAGGCACTTCAAAGAAGAGGTAATGTCTGTTACCGATTCTTTCAACTTTATTTCTTCTTCCACTTCTTCTTATTAAGTTGTTTCATTATGAAGTAATAACATCAGTATCACTCATATACTGATATGTTATTATAAGTATGAAACAATCCTATTTCACTATCTATCCATCCTACGGAAAACGAAATCACCGCACGTGCGTACGTACAGAATACCGTGTCCACGCCGTGGTGTAATCTGTTTTCCACCACCACCTTACTTGGATGGGTATAATGGTGTAAATAATAACTATATATGATTATTGTAAATTGATATTGATTCCGTAATAGTATACATACACTCCAATAAAATTCTATGATCATGGGAACGATATCATCGCTCATGCGTACGTACGGAATACCATCTCCACGACGCGATGAGATTCATTCTCAATGATTAACAATTCATAAATGATTATAAAGTATATATAATACGTAATCATGAAATATATGACATAATAATGATACTGGATTTATGTATATATATATGTATGTCATCCAATTAATTCCATTCAATTCAATGAGGAAACGAAAACAACGTTCATGCGTACGTACGGCCTACTGTCTCCATGAACGGTGTATTTCTTTCCATTTATCGATCTATTATATATATGTATATTCTGAATATATATTATATATAAATCATGTTTTATATTTTTGAATTAATTAATCATGATCTAAGTAATCATTTGAATAATTACAAGTCAAAACGCGAATGAAAAATGAAACGATTTTACCCAAAACGCTCTTTAACATGGAATTTACAAAAGAACGGGTAATATAAAGTCATAAGTGAACCATATATGATATCATAACAATGAATATGATTCTGTAATAAGTCAATGACATTATTTAAATCATTATACAGGAGTTTCGGATACGTACGAAGCATATCATACCTAAGGTAAGGGATAATTATTCCAATCTCATTCTTATCCGAGATTGTTTACTCGTAAGTATTTACTAGGGGTTATGTTTATTATCCACGTCCATATGCTCTCAAAATGTTTCATAAAATGTTTACTTTACTTCCATGTATGTTTAAGACATTTTTACCCTTTTCATACTTTTACCACATCGTATGGAAGGAATCTTTCTTTTGTTTACGTACGAGACACTTTTTGACTTTTTCGACAAAAGTATGAGGAGAATGTTTTTTTTTAACTTATACGGCATGAAAGGATTTTTACAGTTTTATAAAGCATTATCTTCATGAAGATTCCTCCAAAATATTTCATGACTATTTTCAACAAAATCCTTTTCTTTTAAAATTTCATGACATTTTGTGAAAAGAAAATTATTTTGAAGAAGAAAGTATATTTTCCTCAAGAATTCATTTCAAGTGTCTTATCAAAACCATTTTTCATCTAAGATGACATTATTTCATATGTTTATGTTTCAAGTATAATGTCTCTATGATTTACATGGTTTCACTTTTCTTATTATGAAATGATATCCATTTCTTTTATATGGATTATGTGATGATGGGATGATGTTTATGAAACCCATTTTATTCGTTGGGTTATTATGAAAGATGTATGTTTATTTTGTGGCAAAAGTAATAATGGTTTCATTATGAGATGGGTGGGACCTATATCTCCCTCCAATGCATTGGGTAAAGATTTATATCTCATGATATAGACATGGCTGGAATGGTAAGTTAATCTGGTTCAGTGTTATAGGACTAAAACGAGCAGTGAACTCGATTCAGAAAGGAACTTTTTCCACTAAGATTGTCTTGGCAGCAATGCATTGGCTACTATAGAAATCATTACATGTGCTTAATGGATGCCACAATTTCATGTTTTATTCCCATGCTATTTTATCAAGATTTATGTTCCATTATGATCTATGCCTTATGTACTTCCATGTTTTAAGTCGTTGCTCAAGATTTTGATGTTTAAACATTATGTTCGTGTTTTTAAGTTCAAATGTATATGTTATGTTTTATTTTATCCATGCTTACCCTTACTGAGCATTTGAGCTCACCCTTTTTTTATGTTTTATTTTCCCCCAGGATTAAAAGAAAGGTTTTAGGTAAGGAAACAAAAAGTAGAAGATCTTTATGGGAGATGTTGAAGATCTTTCACCACGATTAGAAGATTACGTTCCAAGTTTCCAAAGACACTAAACTATTACGGTCCTTGTGTGTCTATTTTTGTTATTTATTATGTATTCCACAAAAGTAATGTAATATCTATGTACGTCAAGCTTCGGGTCTCTACACATTTCCTATTTGATGAAAGAGGAAATGGATATAGGTTATACCATTAACATAAAAAAACCTAAGTATATGGAATATACTATTTTTATTATTTCATAACATTTTAATAATATTTTAAGGATGTTTAATAATAAATAAAACTAAAACATTCGGTTAAAATCTATACCTCTTCTCCAAAAAAATGAATTACATCGGTTCTCAAGGTTGTAGTATGTCATACACATGAATGATGGATTCATTTCTTATTTTATAGAAGAGGATATAGATTTATTTTATTCCATTAAAATAAAAATACAAGTATATGGAATATACTATTGTTACTATTTCATCATGTTTTAGGAATATTTGAATGTGGTAGGAGAAGAAATAAAACTAAAACATTCAGTTAAAATTTATATCCCTTCTTTGGATAACCTCCTTTAATTTGCAACTTAATCCTTATATGATTTTTATTATACCCAAATAATACCTCTATAATGTGGGGAGGTATTTTATGAAGTTATTTGGGAAGGTATTGACCAAGATAGACTCCTAAAAATGTGTGAGGAATAGAAAAGGGTAGGTACCCTTTTATAATTGAGGAGAGGTACATTCTTGTAATTTTTCAAAACTTTAAAATATTATAAATTCACAATCATGGAATAGTGGTTAAAATTATTTTAATTTTGAATTAAATATTATATAGTATTTAAATAAACTCTACCAATTAAATTTGTAAAATTATTGGATATATTTTATTCCTTGTCCCCTTGTTAAACTACTTTAGACTCATTTTAACCTTAACCATGACAACTTAAATTTTTACAATTATAACATAATTATATGAACAAAAATATTAAAGGGTCCTTATAAAAAAATTTAAAATTAAGATTATAAATTTGGAATTTATTTTATCAAACTAAATTTCTATAGGTGTTAGAAATTATTTTCAATATAATAATAGAAAATGTTTGAAAAACTGCTTTTAGGAAAATAACCTATTTAAGACTAAAAATATATTTACCTTGAAATCAAGTAATAAGTTGGATAAAATGAATTTTTTTAGTTAAATAATAAAAAATTAAAGTTTTATACTATTTTTTCAATCAAAAATTGAATTAAATCTTCTAACCATGTCATTAAATGAAAATACCCAAAAATAGTTTTAAATATGATTGATATAAAACTTATCTTATCAAAAGTCAATATTGGGTTCCAAAATTCAAAATAATATTTTAAAATAAATTATTCAACTCCTTAATAATAATTTTTGTTTAAAACCACTCATTAAATAGTATAATTACAAGTTTTATGGTAATTTTAATGTTTTAGCATATAGTTTTAACCATGTTTACCCCATTTTACCCTTTATCGAGGTGATAAATTTAACCATGGTTATTATTCATAATGCATAAAATTAAAAGGGACCTAATTAAAAAAATACCTACTAATTAAAAATATAGAATCCATTTTTCAAGATTAAATTTATATAATTGGTAGAAATTAAATTAATATTGAACCACAAAATTCAATTAAAAAGTGTTTTTAGAAAAATGTGTTTTAGCCCCAAATAATCTTAAACCAAAATCCGGTATAATGGTGATTAAAATGTAATTAATTATATTTTATATAATTAAATAATAATTATGCTACTTATATATCAAGTTAAAATTATAATAGTTATTTTTAATGAATATAAATGAAAGTTTTATAAAAATTGGTGTTTTCACTATTCACATAAAATCAATCTTTTCAAAAAAATCACAAAATTTTACCCTATGATAATTTTTATATTTTGATTTCAAAAATGATATAATTTTTATCAAATAAAATTTCTTAAAATTCCATAAGTTAATTATAATATTCTCTGACAAAAAACCATTTTTGAAGCATACAATAACGTTACTAAAAGATTGAGTGATTATTTCCTAATTATTAATAAATAAATTTGTATTGAGTAGTTTATATATATTTCATAATTTGTTTAAACCTATTCATAACAACAATTTTAATGGCTAGCTTATAAATATAACATTTAAATATTAATATTTCATGGTTTGTTTAAGCTTGGTGTTGCATGTTGTATAAGTTATCAAACATAGAATTATTTTAAAAAAAACTTAGGGTGTTACAAACCCCATAGGAATTTATATCATTAACAATAATTATGAATTATCAAATCCATAAATATAAGCAAATAGTGGCCTCCAGAAAAGCATCAATGTTACTCAAGCTACAAAGGGATATGGTTTGATATCTATCAAATGAATGTATCTCTATACATGTGTACACCATATATAATATATACAAGTATAAATTTTTGTTTAATCCCTTTTTCTAATATAATAATTAGAAAATTGTACATTTAATATTTAAATCCTATATACCTTACTCATATGTTCTCGATTATCTGAGTATAGACTGACCAGGTCAATGAATACATCACATGTCATTCACCATTATGGTTGAGCACATTTTATTTACCTCACTCAATATATTGTAACAACATATGTACTATCGAGGTAAAATTATACACTTACTAGTTTTTCTCAATTTAGGTCATAAATATCATACTCATTATACAAGAGGAAAAATCTTATCTTGGCCAAGATTCAACTGACGACATGATCAGTAACATACAAAACCACCCCATAATTAGTTAAGACATAAGTTTTTACTAATAAATTTATCAAAGTATGAAGGTTATCATTATAGGTATCTCACTAACCTCAAATATGGGTAAATTGTAATATGAAACATACACCCCTAGTATATGAAAGACCTAGTGTATAACACTCCATGTGGTATATACTTGGGGGTCATCCAATGCACAACACTCATTTTGTGCCTCATTATAATATTTTGTATCTATATATGAAATAATACTAATTTTGACCTTAAAATTTATCCAAAACCTATAATACTCTATGAAAAATATCTATTAAGGAAAACTCAAAGTTATACATTAATAGTTTAATTATCATTTCAATTCATGAATCATATGTAGAAAATATATAGGATAATAATTTTGAGTCTTAATTTTGTATAACATGATACATTTTATATCCTTAAAATATTTTAATAATATAAAAAACATATATAAGAATCCATATAATTATATGACATATGATAAACCACCAAATCATTCTCATGTTTTCTGCACTTTTAGGGTTTCGTTAAACTCATTACATCTATCTGTAATTCATATCACATCTCTATATGACCATATGATAAAACTCTTACAATAAACTCTTTTAGTTACTAAAATCTACAAAATAACACATTTTGAACAATAGTGATACTTATGAATTATATTTCTAAGTTTCAACTTCTTGAACATAGTATTCAAACTCATTTGCTTCACAACATCCAATGTTACGATGTTAATAAATTTTATTGCCAACTTAGAATTATTTAAAATAAAATAATAATTATGAAACCCACCCACCCACACACCCACCCACACACACAAAAAAAATTATTTTTTCTAAATAATTACTTTAATGATGTTTTCTGAGTTTATTTAGTTGAAATTTGGTGTTAAAACAATTATGATGTATAATTTGAGCATGGTTAGGAGTAACTATGAAGAATAATCTTATACATTGAATAATCCATTTAAATAGACTATATATTATTAGTTAAAAGTTAGGTATAACCATATAAAAGATCCTTATATAGGTAGGGTTCTCTTTCATTAGATCATGTATGTTCAGTGCATGGTTGGAAACTAGATTAGTAGTAATTTTGTGGCCTTATCTTATGTATGTGTAACCCAACATGATTGATGTATAGTTAGAAGAAATTGTGGGGATAAATATTATATATATTATATATCATTTGTTACTAAATAGTTCACACATATTTAGGATTAATTGTGTGATCTAACCATGTGAGTTTCGCAACTCAATTTCAGTGTCTATGGCACAGTTGGTACTTGGTTTACTAAACTATGTAGATTTCCTTGAAATTTATTTTTGGTTTTACAAAAATACCTCTATTCAATTTAAACCATAATTGGGGATTTATTTTTTATAATTTTCGTATATTTTAGACAAGTAAATCTCATCCAATCTCCTCACCCTCTCCTCCTCTCCAATATTCTCCATAAAAGATCAAAATGGGGTAGTTTTGGAAAGACTTTTCCTTTATTTTTCTCCCACATTTCTCATTTCCTTATATTTATCCTTAATCTATTTTTCTTACATGAAACTTATTAGACATCATAGTAAAACCTAGGATTTTATTTGGTTTAATCTTATAGATTTTATTGTTTAGGGATTATATAGTTTATTTCCTTCCATTGTTTTGCTTCTTCCATTAAAGGTGAGATGACTCCATCAAGTTGAGGTTGGTGTTGTTATGTAATTTCATGTATTTTAAATTCTTTTGACAATTGATCTTTAAAATTGGATTTCTACTACCATGAAATTATTGTATTATTACCTTATCTTGGATTTCTAAAATATTTCCATGAGTTTTCATCAAAGCTATGTTATTTCAAATGAGTTTTGGGAAATATTTATATAAAAATTTAGCTTTCATGGTTTTTAACATGAAAAGTGTTTAATAAATTTCCATTGATATTATTTACAATTTAAGAAAAAAATTAATTACTTTTTTTAATAAAAAATTATATACATAAATATTATTTTCATTTATAATCAAGTGTTATACCCAAAATGAAATATTTTACGTATAAAGGGTGTTTGATAAAAAATCATTGGGACTCATTTGGTTCCGGTGAATTTAAAAAAAGGTTTTAAAATATATTTGGTACCAATAAAAGTTTTTTCTCATGGTTTTTACATGGTGTTATGATTTTTATAGGAATACATTATACCATGTCTTATTTTTTGTTTTGGAGAAGTTCTATTTATTATTCCCCATGAATTGTAGATGCTTGGTTGATGTTTTTATTATATTCACTATGTTGTAAAATTGATAAAGGATTTGGATTTGGTACTTTTATATACACACATGGTAACCTTAGGTGGTTTTATAGGTAAAAAGGATGAGTTATCCTCTATATTAGATTACACCACTAGCAATAGTCCCCTAGTGTAGTTGATTCCCTTTATAGGGGATGTCACCCGATGAGGCTAAGATGGAAAGTCAGGGTTGGTTTTCCATAATGTTAACTATATTCTGGATATTTTCAAGGTCCCATAAGAAAGGTTATAGATTATCCTAGTATACTCAAGGATGTAATACCATGTTGTGGTTCATTTCATTAGATGGCTATTTTATTTCTTATTTTACTTTATATTATGTTGTGACTAATTTATGTCATGTTTACTTTATATTATGTATTAATTTAAAATTCACTTTACTATATGTATCTATATTTATATTATTACTTGTGTTCTTATTCTTGTTTTTGGATTTCACTTTTATGTTACCTTATTGTGATTTTATCGAGTTAAAGTGGTTTTTGACATAAAAGGTATTATATTTTGGTTTTCCTAACTGTATAAAAGAAACAATGAAATTATTATAAATTTATTTCAAACTAGTTTTGTGATTATAACCTATACAAGAAATATACAATAAATTACCTAGATTCATGGTGTTATCCTACTGGGAATTTCTTCACATTATATATATACATCTCAATTTGTGTTTAGTTCTATATTATATTATTATGTTTTATAGGTATTGTTCTAGATATTTATGAGAGGTTTTATTACCTATTTGGAGGTGATAGAGATGGTGTAATGTGGTTATTTTTATACCATGTGGAGATATTTATGTCTTTGTTTCATTTTTCAGTCTTTTTATCTCATTTATACTCTCTTTTAGTGTTTATTGTGCATTTTATGGTATATATATTATATAAGTGTATGTTATTATACTTATTTGGTTTCTATTATTCTCATTTATTATTCAAACTATATAAAGGTTAAATATGTCCCATCATTCTTATGATACCCATTATCATTAGTTATCATCATGTGGAGATTGAAAATGCACTTTTAACTTTATGGTGGACCAACTCGGTACCATGGGCCAAGTGGATTAGGCTAGTCTGTAACAAAATTATATGATTGTATAAGCATGAAGTTGTGTGGATGGTGGATATAGGTTCATAGGAACTTGGGAAGTAATTCATGAATGGACTTTATCAACTCATTGATGGTGGAAACCCAAGTTTCCATGGGAATTTTAGGGAAAGTGGGTCTTTTATCACTTGAAAGGGTTTTTTTATTTTCATTCATTGTGGGGAGGCATCTTGGGTATCATTGTCCAAGGATAATGATGTTATTTTAAATTTTATATTTCATACATTGTTTCTAATTTATGGAATTCCCCACATGAACATTCAATGATTACCCAAGTGGTTGATGTATATGGTTAGCACACTCCATGATATTCTATCATGTTTTTTTGTTTGTTCCATAAATCATATAAATAAATGTTTAGTTTATTGACTAATGTGTGTGAATGAGGATATGTAAAAACACTTATAATCATATTTTATGTTTGAAATTTTAATTTTCACATAAAAATGTATTTTACTAACAACCCTATGAAATTAATTACTTTAAATTCAAATGGAAAAATATTTATAAATGATGTTTTTTGAAAAAAATGGTAAATTGATCTATTTTTAAATATATTGTATGTGTCTCTAAATGGGCCTAAAGTTTTGAAATTTATTTTTAAATGGAATTGAAATGTTCCAAAACAATCGATGAATTTAGAAAATATAAAAAGTTATTATATTTATTAACTTTAATCTATGGAATCCATTTAAAATCCATTAATTATTTGAAACTTGAGTATTTTATGTAATCTTATGTGAAAATTTATTTGTATAGTGAAGTTATTTGGTTAATCTAAACTTTGAATGTGTTAGGATTCCATGGAATGGGATGGGACCTGCATTAATTTAACATTCAGTTGTATAATGATAATTAAATAGATTATTTCAGTGGTGACCTAATTGGAAATGGTTTCTAATTTATTTTATATATTATTTCATTTTATATATAAATATGTTAGTTTATCAAGGGACTTGAAATAATTTTCTAATAATAATTATTTTCTATTAGATTTACTTTAAAACCATTTTTCTTATTCACTAATTGTAAATTATTTAATAAAAGATATCATGAGTCTCTAGTATATATATTTATGCTTAAGTTTTTTATGTAACAGAATTAAGAAGAATTGATACTTTTAGTTATGATATATTTTAAGATTTTTTTTCAAATGGTTGATTATAAATATATGTAGTATTTTTTGAAAAAATACTAGTGTTGATTGATTTTTTGTGTGATGTTTTGTTGGTTTTAATTTGAATAAATGGTTTTATGGTTTTTTTTATAATTCCCACTTCATTTCCTTCGATGAATATTTGAAATGAAAATGATTTTAAATATAAATTTTTAAGGAATAATTTTAAATTTCTTTGAAAAATGTTTTAGTAGTAAAGATTCAGTTACCTTTAACCCACTTGGGGTCTAAGGCCTTGGATTTTTATAATTTTAATCTTATATAATTCCTTTGTTTTAAACTAGTTGTTCTGACATTCACATGGATTGAAAAAATTTTAATTCAATATTGAACCATATGTGATATTACTAAATAGGAATGTTATAACATGGTTTGATTGGTTATGAATATGAATTGTGATTTTAGGAATATTTGGGTATTTAATAACATTTTAACTTTATAAATTGGTTTTATTTTCTAAAGAAATCAGGTATGGGATGGTTCAAACTCATTGAATCTTATTTACAAAGGCTAAAAAATAATGCTCGTAGATTTATTTTCGTGGATAGTATGTATCAGTGATGTTTTAGGTCAAAATTATAGAGCAAAGATGTCAAACTAGGCTATTTTAGAAGTTTCATAATTTTATAGAAAGATCACCTACATAGTTTTCCCTAGGAGCACACGGTTCTTTGGAAAATACTACATCTAGGGGAAATCCACTTGAATGGATTTCACATGGTTTTTTAAACCATGCAACTGAACCATGGATATATGGAAATTTTCTATTAAGTTCCATATTATTAATTAATTATTTGGAAACTATGCATGATAGAGGGTGCCTATAAACCATTTTTTTATATATCTTTGACCATATAACTTAATATAATCACTAATTATGGTTCATAGACATCTCTATTATCATAAGATGAGATTAATTATAAGTTAGGGTATCTAAATTTATATTTTCAATGATTTTTTTTTTTAGTTTCACTGTATTTACTTTTTTAAGTGGGTTCCTATATGGTTTTGGGAATTTAAAATTTCAAAAAAAAAATGAGTTTTGTTTGGTAAAAATATGAATTTATCAAAATATACGTATTTTTTGAAGAAAATAGAGTGGTTTTAAATTCTATATTTTTATCATTATTGAAATATTAGAATAAAATAATTTTATGGTTCCACCATATTGAATTGATGAGTTATATAGATTTTATTATGGTGAAGAGCACCCATATTAATAAAGTGTTGGATGATAGAACCATGGTAACCATTTTTTGGGTAATATAGAGATTCATTATAGTGTAGAGTACCCACTTTAAAAATATATGATGAGGGTGGTATTTTCCAACTAAAATTTATAAGATGTGTTTTTTTTAAAAAGGGAAAGTGAAATGGTTACAAATAAATTGTTTTCAAATAAAAAACTTTTTCTTTACTTGAACCAATATTATTTTTCAATAACTTTACCTAAAGGGGCCTCCCTGGGGTAGGAAGAAATATGGTTTGGATTATCCCCCCCACACACACACATATTTTCTTTTTAGTAAACAATTACTTTAATGATGATTTTTGGATTTTATTTAGGTTAAATTTGGTATTTTGAAAAAAAATGTGATGCATGGTTTGAGCATAGTTAAATCATGGTTAGGATTAACTATGTTAACTAATATTATATAGTTAGGAATCCATTTCAATGGACTATGTGTATTTATCACATGGTTAAGAATAACCATGAAAAATAACCTTATACGGGGAGGGTTCTATTTTAGTGGTTGAAATATAACTGGTAAATGGTTGGTTCTTGGATTTTTAGTAACTATGAAACCTTATCTTACATATGAGTAACCCAGAATGGTTGATGAATGGGTAGGAGAAATGTGTGTATCAATATTATATACATTTCTTCTCTGTATCTATCACATGGTTTATGAAAATTTAGGAGTGAGGCTCCCTAGACATGCACTCCCGAGTCTGGTGCTAAAAACGCATACTTTACATATAGCCTTTGATACCAAGTGAGATGACCTAAGATAAATATATCTTTATTTTACATCATTTTTATAAATTAAAGATTACATCTCACAATAATCATACACTCCCAAGAACCAAAGGTTTAGTGTATTTGAGTGCTAGGTATATAAGTAACTTATTTTTCAATACTTATGAACATTTATTTGTAATAAAACCACACTAGAGCCCCTTTTATACTCATCATTGGTTATAATCATACTCATAACCTCGGAAATGGAAATATTAGAAATGGTTTAGCTCAAATTCTTGGTAAGGTAAAACTTATCAAAATTTCATCAAGGGTGAGATCATATAAATATGAGAAAACATAATCATGGTAGAAATATCTTATTAAAAAGAACATAAAAAATAATATTTTCCCATAAGTCATGATAGAATGGCATATAATCTCATATGAAAAAACATGTACATTGGAATAAGAGTGTGAGATAATAAAAAACTTCCATAGAGAATAATCATAGTCATGTGTCATAAAAATGTGGAATTTCATGGAAACATAGCATAACAAGGAACTATAGAACAAAACATGAACTAGGGAATCATAAAATTATGATCATATACAATAAGTCTCACCCTTTATGTTGTGAGCATAATATAAAAATTCACACCCTCTAAGTTGTGAACAAAACTAATTATGTGCAAAAATAATTATCACATGCGATATAAAACCATAAACAATGAATTAAAGGTTGATATAGGAACCCATATATTAGTAACCATGAATTTCTATTACATAAGATATCAATTATTCTTCATATCATGAAAATACATGGGAATAAAAATGGGTTTTATATTATTTTTAATGGTATCACATAACATGATATCAAAAGTAGATCATTTGATACCAAAATTTCAATCACACAAAGTTAATATATCATATATTCATTTATAGGGTGATTTATAAAACAACACTCCATAAGAGTTAGATATTTTAGAGTTAAAAAGAAAAAAATGGTAGTGAAATGCAAAGGAATCTTTATAAAACATTTCTTAGCACTTTTTTAAAAAAATGTAATGAGTCGCTTGTGAAATTATAATTTTTTAAAAATTTAAATGGATAATTTTTTCAAAACATTATTTAATAAGAAATATCAACAATCTTTCCTTGAAAAAATAAAAATAAAAATCCAAAGGAAATGTGGAGGGGAATATAAAATATTTAGTCTGTAAAGGAAAAATCTTTCCAATAATTTTAAAAATACCTTTATTTAAACCCACATTGTAAAAGGAATAATAAATATTTCATTTGAAACATGGTAAAGAAAATTTTAAATATCACCAAAAATAAAACATATTTATATTTAAAAATAAGAAATTAGAACATTGGTAGGTAGAATTAATATAGATATAGTATTGAAAAATATCATTTAGAGAGGATAATAATTTTATGGTTCCACCATATTGAATTAATGAGTTATATAGAGTTTATTATGGTGAAGAGTACCCATATTAATAAAGTGTTGGATGGTAGAACCATGGTAACCATTTTTTGGGTATTATAGAGATTCATTATATTGGGGAGTACCCACTTTAAAAAGATATGATGAGGGTGGTATTTTCCAACTAAAATTTATAAGATGTATTTTTTTATAAAAGGGAAAGTGAAATAGTTACAAATAAATTATTTTCAAATAAAAAATTTTTTCTTTACTTGAACTTATATTATTTTTCAATAACTTTACCTAAAGGGGCCTCCCTGGGGTAGGTATAATTAGGGTTTTTATTATTCACCCCCCCCCCACCCCCCACACACACACATATTTTATTTTTAGTAAACAATTACTTTAATGATGATTTTTGGATTTTATTTAGGTGAAATTTGGTATTTTGAAAAAAAATGTAATGCATGGTTTGAGCAGAGTTAAATCATGGTTAGCATTAAATGTGTTAACTTATATTATATGGTTAGGAATCCATTTCAATATCCTATGTGTATTTATCACATGGTTAATAATAACCAAGAAAAATAACCTTATACAGGGAGGGTTCTATTTTAGTGGTTGAAACATGACCGGTAAATGGTTGGTTCTTGGATTTTTAGTAACTATGAAACCTTATCTTACAGATGAGTGACCCAGAATGGTTGATGCATGGGTAGGATAAGTGTGTGTATCAATATTATATACATTTATTATCTGTATCTACCACATTGTTTATGAAAATTTAGGAGTGAGGCTCCCTAGACATGCACTCCTGAGTCTGGTGCTAAAAACACATACTTTACACATAGCCTTTGATACCAAGTGAGATGACCTAAGATAAATATATCTTTATTTTACATAATTTTCATAATTTAAACATTACATCTCAAAATAATCATACACTCCCAAGAACCAAAGGTTTAGTGTATTTGAGTACTAGATATATAAGTAACTTATTTTTCAATACTTGTGAACATTTATTTGTAATAAACCCACACTACAACCCCTTTTATATTCCTCATTGGTTATACTCATACTCATAACCCGGGAAATAGAAATATTAGAAATGGTTCAGCTCAAATTCTTGGTAAGGTAAAACTTATCAAAATTTCATCAAGGGTTTGATCATATGAATATGAGAAAACATAATCATGGTAGAAATATCTTATTAAAAAGAACATAAAAAAATAATGTTTTCCCATAAGTCGTGATAGAATGGAATATAATCTCATAGGAACAAACATATACATTGGAATAAGAGTTTGAGATAATAAAAAACATCCATAGAGAATAATCATAGTCATGTGTCATAAAAATGTGGAATTTCATGGAAACATAGCATAACAAGGAACTATAGAACAAAACATGAACTAGGGAATCAAAAAATTATGATCATATCCATTAAGTCTCACCCTTTATTTTGTGAGCATAATCAAAAAATTTGCATCCTCTAAGTTGTGAACAAAACCAAGTATGTCCAAACTTAATTATCTCATGTGATATAAAACCTTAAACAATTAATTAAAGGTTGATATAGGAACCCGTCTATTAGTAACCATGAATTTCTGTTACATAAGATATCAATCATTCATCATATCATGAAAATCCATGGGAATAAAAATGGGTTTTATATTATTTTTAATGGTGTCACATAGCATGATATCAAAATTAGATCATTTGATACCAAATTTCAATCACACAAAGTTAATATCTCATATATTCATTTATTGGGTGATTTATAAAACAACACTCCATAAGAGATAGATATTTTAGAGTTAAAAAGAAAAAATGGTCGTGAAATGCCAAGGAATCTTTATAAAAAATTTCTCATCACTTTTTTAAAAAAATAATTTATCAGTCACTTGTGAAATTATAATTTTTTAAAAATTTAAATGGATAATTTTTTCAAAACATTATTTAACAAGAAATATAAAAAAAAATTCTTGAAAAAATAAAAATAAAAATCCAAAGGAAATGTGGAAGGGAATATAAAATATTTAGTCCGGAAAGGAAAACTCTTTCCAATAATTTTAAAAATACCTTTATTGAAACCCACATTGTAAAAAGAATAATAAATATTTCATTTGAAACATGGTAAAGATAAATTTAAATATCACCAAAAATAAAACATATTTCGATTTCAAAATAAGAAATGAGAACATTGGCAGGAAGAATGAATATATATATAGAAGTGAAAATCTCATTTAGAGAGGATAATAATTATTATTAACATTATAATATTTTATGAATAAATCCATTAATTTAACTTCCCAAAAAATAAATATTAAATGTATTATAATATCTCCATATAATAGAATAAAACCATATTGTAAATTCATATTTAAATAGGAATAATTATGACTCAAGAAAATAAGTTGAGTCAAGAAAATTCCATATGGGTTTGGTATCCTTTGAATCAAAACACTTTGAAATGTAAAAATTAAAATAAAACTTAAAATATTCCAATTAGTAAGTATATAAACCAGAAAAAAAATAATTGTACAATACGAAACATTTCTCAAGGAATTAAAATTGAGGCAAAACACCTATAAATTTCATAACACTTAATCCAAAAAATATTTTAAATAAAGAAACTTAAAATTAAACTCTAAATACTATTAATAATGATATAATCAGGATATAATACCTCAAAGTGGAGGCATATATAACATACAATCAAAAATAAGATCATAATACAAAATATGTCTCAAAGAAGTAAATTTGAGGTGAAACCCTTACCTAAACTCTTAATATCCAAAAAAGAGATTTAAACACCTATATTATTATATAACCATATTATTAACCTATTTTAGAACCTTAATCATGAATATTAACCTATATACTCTTCAATTATAATCATTTATTATAATTTTTTTAGTTATTTATAGTTTATTTTCATTATTGGATGTTAGTCATTTTGATTTTTTCACGCATGATTTAAAATGTAGATGTTGATTATCATTAATTGATACCAAGTTCATCATTACTATGTTATACAAGGTACTATAATAGATTATTTATAGGGATTTATAGATATATAATTTCATTACATGATAATTTTAGTCATGATTTGTAAAGGAGGAATCAATGATGATATTATTTCGATAATATTTTATAAAAACAATTTGGTATGTTAATAATGTGTTAAATATGAATATAACCCTTAAAAAACAAAAAAACATTGCTTATATAACAATATCATATTTTTTTATTAATTAAATTTTTAAAACCATCCATGTAGGGTGGTGATGAAAAAATAAGTACATCGTTCCATGGAGGTAGTAGTATGCACATACGCACAGGAGAAATTTTCATTTTCTATAGAATAATAGATAGGTATAAAATGGTTTAACTTTTCATAATATTAAACATGTTATAAATAATGTATTTATTCATCAAATATCCTTTTATTTTTCATTTTCCATAGAATGTGTTGAGAGTGTGTTGTGAAAGAGATTCCATGGTTGGTTCAAGATTATATTTACATTTTGAGCCTATTAATGAGTTGTTTTAAAGATATTTTGAGATATTTACCTATTGGTGTTAAGTCATATAGTTATCATGGGGGATATTATATTTTTATTGGTGAAAACTGGGAGCTGTAGATGTGGTTCATGATTAAGGCATATAATTAGTGCTAAACATGTGGATAAAACATGCATAGTAGTGAATTCTTGAAGTGTTTGATGTGTTTAGTCCTTTTTTATTTGGAGTTTCTTTTCATGCTGATGTTTCTTATTGATACCTAACATGGGAATTTATTTTAGTTTCTAAATCGGCTGAGACTCCCCCACCATGCACAGTGTATGCAATTATTTTGGTTTACCTCGAGTTGATGACTCCAATAGCTCAATTGTTAGAGTTGATTGTGAACCTCAAGTTGTGGTTCAAAATATATAGAATCATTCATCCATGTTCTCAATTCTTTTGGTTTACCACGAGTTGGGTTGTTAAGGTTGGTACTATTCAAATTGATTTAGTATTGATCACAAATATGTTTTAGCTGACTTGACCATTATGTTAGTTTTCAATGTTTATTGGTTACAGTTTTATTTGAATTGCATTTTCTAATTTGGAATTGAACTGTATTCAAACCAAGTCAAACAATATTTCTAACTTAGTGAACATTATAACTTGTATGATTTATTAAATCCATTCAAGCTCTTCTAAAACATTTGATAGCTAAATTACCAATGAATCCCCATATTCCCTCATATATTTAGTTTTTTGGGTTACACATCAGTTTCCTTTTTCTAATTAATTACATATTTGTTTTCAAAAGAAGTAAATGCATCCAATTGAAGAGAGACGAAGGGAAAAAATGATGTAGAACAATAGTCGAATGGAGGAGATGGGCGTTCCACCATTAGTGCCTGCAGTGAGTAATTTATTTCAAATATATATATTTAAAGAATATATAATGTCATGTGATTAATTTTTTTGTAAACATTTTGGTAGGATCCACCTATACGTCGACAGTTATTCGACGAGGAGCCCAGTACTGGTCCTAGTACTCAGGCCAGTGGTACGAGGGGGGTTCGTACCAGAGGTAGACGAGCAACTCCGAGTACTCGACTAGACCCTGCCCCTCCCACCGACATGTCATTATTTCCACATTCTGATCCCAGTGTGTCATTAGGGACACATAGGATATTTAGGCCTCCCATGTTTTCTCCACCTTTTTCATCTTCTGACCCATCTTTTTCATATCTCATTATGATTCCTACTCCCCAGCCAGAATCCGGTCATACAGCTATCTCATCTTCTTTTCCTTCTACTTATGTCTTTCCAAGATTCTATATTCCATCATCTTCGAATATTGTTCCACCACAGGGTGTTCCATCAGTTTCTATGGATCCAGCAGCACTCAGCGATCAGACTGGCGCAGGTAAATTTATAGAACCCTAACAAATTTTTATACCAATATTTATTTTCATTATAACATGTTTTGATAAAATATTTTTTTCTTTCATGACAAATACATCTACTGACAGGAGGTGGGGGCGGGGGCGTACACTCATGCATGCGATGTGGAACCGCTGCATACAGGTAATGGTGGATTACAATGAAGACAACTAAATGGTTGAGAAAACAGGGCAACAATGTCGGAGTTTTTTTGGTGATGCTTTCCAAATACTCGGACATCATTCACGTCGGCACGCTATCGTGGAGATAGTTTCCACATGAGGTCAAGGATAGAGCTTGGGCAGATATATGTGTAAAAAAATCTGTTGTATTTAATTCCATGAATTATTTTTGTATTTATATGAATTAATATTTTGGTGTCAGCTTCGATTTAATTTTCCAAATGGTGATGGTGCATGATCGGCACGTCTAAAGAATTTAGGTGATATTTGGAGAGCCTAAAAGCATGAGTTGTATATTGAACGGCATGCTAGAGTAGGCACTGAGTTATAGGTGCTACCAGTCATGGTTGATTGTCCTATAGAGCAGTATCGGCAGATGATTACTCATTGGACGACTACTCAGTTTAAGGTATTAATTACATTTGAGGTATTTAAATAATAAATTTCATGTTTTTCATTAATATTATACTTTGAATTATATAATTTTATTTAGGAATCATCTGGAAAAAATAAAAAAACATTGATGCAAAAAAATACCTCCACACGTTGGGACGTACTACGATGCCAGATCATGAGAGGAAGATGGTATGAAAATTGTTTATAAGTTTTCTTTACGACTTATAGTTTCTTTTTTTCCTCAATTATTTAATCATTTTCTAAATTTCTCATATAAATTTAGTTTTTAATGTCATTTTAGAGGCAAAAACTGAATATTGAAGGACGTGTGCCTCGAGCAAAACTATTTTGCTCGAGTAGACGGAAAAAGGATGGAAGTGTCATCAATGAACCGACTTAGTAGAAGATTGTAAGTTTTAATCTGTTGATTTTATATTTTAATATCTATTTTTTAACTTAATAACATATTTATATTTGTAACAGGCTGATTTAGAGGCCCTCAATGCCCAAGAACCAGACAATTTTGGGCCAACTGATCTCTTAAATCAGGTGTTGGGAGAGGAGCATTCTGGCAGAGTACGCTGCTGACCTAGGATAGCCCCAAATAAGTATTCTCCCTCCTCAGGTACGAGTTGTAGTGCCACCGAGCTGCAGCAAGTTAGGGCATAGGCAGAACAGGCTAACAAAAGAGCCATAGATATGGAAGAATAGTCTGCTAGGGAAAATAGTGCATTTATGAAATTTATTAAAGTTCTACATCCAACACTTCCACCAAAGGCCATCCCATCTTTTGATGAATATATGTTGTCGATACGTTCTATATATGGTGCACCAGGTGGCAGTTCTAGTGGTGGTCAAGAAGATGTCCAGCTTAACGATGATGATGGCGAGGATTTTGATGTGGAAGAGGAAGGAGATGAGGAGGGAAAGGCGGAGGATGAGGGCGAGGCGAAGGGCAAGGGCAAGGAGGAGGGCATTGAGGAGGGCAGGGATGATGATGAGGACAATGATGACCATGAGGATGAGGGTGATGATGATGGTGATGATAGTGATGATGAGGGTGATGATGATGTTATTTAGGATTATTCCATTTTTGTATGTCTTGAATTATATGAATGTCTTGGTAAGTTTATTAGCTCATTCTCATAAAATTCATGTGATGATATTCTTTAAATTGAATACAAAGCATTGTTGTACATTATCCATGTTATGTGAATTATGACTTGTTTGGTGTGGTTTACTTGTCAATTGTTAGGATAAGACATCGGTTACATGTTAAGGACTCATGGACAGACATGTCATGCTCAGGGAATTTAGACTTGAAATTCCATGATGAATGCTTTGGTTTCTAGGTGAGGGCTATCAGGATGGTTTCTATTACTCATGAGTGATATTGGTTCCTTGAAGATAAACCGAGGACATGTCTGTTTTGAACGATGGTAATACCATGCCTCAGGTGATACCTGTTCCCCTATGTGAGATACTTGGCAGGCAAGGCCGCCTAAATCTGAGGTGCGGTGTGGCCGACACCACTCAAAGTGACGTGTACGAGTCAACCCCGTCTAAATCCCGCGCGGTGTGGCCGGGATTTTAAGTGAAAAGAACAACCGGCATACGAAAAACCAAACAAACGCATTTAGATTCTATTGATACTTTATCAAAACGATCCATGGGTCATATGTGATGTGTACAAGTCAACCCCGGCACAATCCGAGTCATGGTGTGGTCAGGATCACTCTAAGTGTCTCTCTTTTGTTTAAAATGGACAACATTTTAAGTACATACAGAAAACCAACCAAACGCATTCTTTTTTCTTTGAAACTTTAGGAGAATGATACATGGGTCATATGTGACGTGTACGAGACAACCTCTCCTCAATCCAAGGCACGGTGTGTCCAACACCACTCAAATTGTCTCTCTTTTGTTTAAAATGGACTTCATTTTAAGTGAAAACAACAAATAGCATATGGAAAACTGACCAAACGTATTCTTATTGTGTTGATACTTTATCACAATGTTCCATGGGTCATATGTGATGTGTATGAGTCAACCCCGCCTCAATCCGAGGTGTGGTGTGGCCAGCACCATTCATAGTGTCTCTCTTTTGTTTAAAATGGACATCATTTTAAGTGAAAAACAATAACTGACACACGAAAAACTGACTAAACACATTCGGAATGTGTTGATTCTTTAAGAAAATGATCCATGGGTCATATGTGATGTGTATGAGTCAACCCCGCCTCAATCCAAGGCATGGTGTGGCTGGGATCACTCTAAGTGTCTCTTTTGTTTAAAATGGACAACATTTTAAGTACATACGGAATACTAACCAAACGGATTTTGATTGTGTTGAAACTTTAGAACAACGATCTATAGGTCATATGTGACGTGTATGAATCAACCCCACTTCAATATGAGGCATGGTGTGGCCAGCACCACTCAAAGTGTGATAGAGCGCTGTTATGGGCACCCTCAAATGATTAGTGTGATTTTGGGGTACTTAGGTGCAGCAGAGTGGCTGACCAAGGTCGTCTCTCAAAGGAGGAAGTGAATTAAAACAAATTTTCAGAGGTATTCTAGAAACAAAATAAAAGGGAATAAAAACACTACTTGAAAGTATGGGGGTGGTTGTTTATAGTTTATAAATCTAGAAGAAGTTTTCTGGAAGAAGATTGCATTTTTTTGTTTTTAATTTTGAGATGAAGTTTCGATTAGAATGACACAACAAGAAGATGTTTTTTTAGAAATCTATTTTAAAAGGTGTAATCGATCTAACTCTACCTATTCAATCATTTATGAATCATTATCATTTAAATTAATATTCACTTAATTATGATCCCTTAATTTTTTAAATCCCAAACCCTACGAGAATTAACTTTACCACGAAGATGAAGTGAATTTAACCTTAGGCTAACTTCGGAACATGCAATCGCAACACCCTGCTTTGATTGATGTTCTATGATTAGATTATGGTCAGTGGTAAATTAAGGCCCATAACCACTCTGGAAATGAGGATTAATTGAGTTTATGGATTATATTTGAACTCTACAAATTGATCTCGTGTGGTTTTGAATTACCGGTTAAGGTTGCGCTCTCACAGTTCACACAATTCCCGACCTCGTGTGTTTTATGTTAACTATTCAATTGCTTGATTAGTTTTATTTAAATTAAAAACTCAATTAATGGATCATGCTTAGTGAATTACAGTAGATCATTGATTCAAAATAAATGAATGAAGAAGGTGAGAGGTCGACCGATTACTAAAAAGAACTACTCTTCCATGGGCGGTGTAGTCATCGTGGAGACGATTTGCATAAGAAAAGGATTGAAAGGGTATAACCCAATCTTGTCTCCACTCTTGATTCCAACCCAATTAAGAAGATTAAGAGAATAATAAGAGGGATGAACATAGAATATTATTTGAAGAAAAATTCATGAAACAAACATGAAAGAAAAGAAATACAAAGAAGAGGTGGGAGAGGAGAGCCTTTTTGGAAGAGAGGTTTGCACAAATGCTTACTTCTTAAAAGAGTTTTAAGGGGATTTCAAGAGACACCCTTTCTGCCACACATTCCCAAATCATCGACCAGACCTCTCAAAGAGTTAAAACCCACTTTAAATAGAGTTTTTGAGGGCTAGGGATACATAACTTTTTAAGTGTGAAATGAAAAATTCGGCCAAATATTTTATTCCAAGTTTCACCGCCTAGTTGACATCCAAAACGCGTGAATTGACCGGCCTTACAGAAGGATGATTTTTGAAAAATCATGTCCCCGAGCTTTCCTTAAATTTGGGCTCAATCCAAGCCCGGATGAAGAATATATGGCCCAAATACAGAACCCATGTCCATTCTGCCGATTCCAGCCCACCATTGGATTAATGTCCCTTTTACTCCATCCAAATTCCCTTTTTAGCTCTAGTGTCCTGAATGAAAGTTGTAGAAAATTACGTTAAGAACACTGTTACAAAATTTCAAATTAAAATAATAAATATAAAAATATTTATCTTTGAAATACTACAATACACTATAAAGGGTAAAACTTGAATTTTCACCAAATTCTCAAATGAATAATCAAATCCCAAATATTTTATAAATAAACATATTTAGCACAATGTGGGGAAATTATATCATTTATTATCAATAAAATATTCAACAAAATAGTGTTTTATCAAATTGTCTCTCTTTTGTTTCAAAAGGACATCATTTTAAGTGAAAACATCAACTGGCATACGGAAAACTGACCAAACGCATTCGGATTGTGTTGAAAATTTAGTAAAATGGTCCATGGGTCATTTCAGACATGTAAGAGTCAACCCCATCTAAATCTGAGGCGCGGTGTGGCTGGTACCACTCTAACTGTGTCTCTTTTTTTTAAAATAGACAGGAGTATAAGTGAAAAGAACAACTGGCATATGAAAAACCAACCAAATGCATTCAGAATCTGTTGAAACTTTAGGAAAACGATCCATGGGTCATATGTGACGTGAAAAAGTCAATCGTGCCTCAATCCGAGTCACGGTGTGGCTGGCACCACCCAAAGTGTCTCTCTTATGTTTAAAATGGACAACATTTTAAGTACATATGGAAAACTGACCAAACAGATTCTGATTGTGTTGATACTTTAGCACAATGATCCATGGATCATTTTTGACATGTACGAGTCAACCCTACCTCAATTTGAGGCGCAGTGTGGCCGGCACCACTCAAAGTGTCTCTCTTTTATTTAAAAATCACTTCATTTTAAGTGAAAACAACAACTGACATACGGAAAACCGACCAAATGGATTATGATTGTATTGATACTTTAGGAAAACGATCCATGGGTCATTTTTGACATGTACGAGTCAACCCCACATAAATCCGAGGCATGGTGTGGTCGGCACCACTCAAAGTGTCTCTTTTTTATTTAAAAAGCACTTCATTTTAAGTGAAAAGAACAACTGGCATACGGAAAACTGACCAAACGCATTCGAATCTTGTTGACACTTTATCAAAATGATCCATGGGTCTTATGTGATGTGTACGATCCAACCAGGTCTCAATCTGAGTCGCGATGTGGTCGGGATCACTCTAAGTGTCTCTCTTTTGTTTAAAATGGACAACATTTTAAGTGCATATGGAAAACCAACCAGGCGCATTCGGTTTCCATTGAAACTTTAGGATAACGATCCATGGGTCATATTTGATGTGTACGAGTCAACCTTACCTCAATACTAGGCACGGTGTGGCTAAAACCACTCAAAGTTTCTCTCTTTTGTTTAAAATGTACTTCATTTTAAGTGAAAACAACAACTAGCATACGGGAAACCGAAAAAACGGATTCTGATTGTGTTGATACTTTAGAAAAACGATCCATGGGTCATATGTGATGTGTAAAATTCAACCCCTCCTTAATCCGAGGCATGGTGTGGCCGACACCATTCATAGTGTCTCTCTTTTGTTTAAAATAGACATCATTTTAAGTGAAAACAACAACTAACATATGAAAAACTGACCAAACGCATTCATAATGTGTTGATGCTTTAAGAAAACAATCCATTGATCATATGTGACGTGTACGAGTCAACCCCCCCTCAATCAAAGGCACGGTGTGGTCGGAATCACTCTAAGTGTCTCTCTTTTGTTTAAAATGGACAACATTTTAAGTACATATGGAAAACTGACCAAACGGATTCTGATTGTGTTGATACTTTAGAACAACAATCCATGGGTCATATGTGACGTGTACGAATCAACCCTGCCTCAATCTGAGGCACGGTGTGGCTAGAGCCACCCAAAGTGTCTCTCTTTTGTTTCAAAAGGACATCATTTTAAGTGAAAACAACAACTGACATACGGAAAACCAAACAAACGCATTCAGATTCCATTTAAAATTTAGTAAAATGATCCATGAGTCATATGTGACATGTATGAGTCAACCCCACCTCAATCCGAGATGCAGTGTGGCCGGTACCACTCAAAGTGTCTCTCTTTAGTTTAAAATGGACTTCATTTTAAGTGAAAACAACAACTGACATACAGAAAACTGACCAAACGCATTAGGATTCTATTAAAACTTTATTACAATGATCCATGGTCCATTTTTGATGTGTACGAGTCAACCCCACCTCAATACAAGGCACGGTGTGTCCAGAACCAATCAAAGTGTCTCTCTTTCGTTTAAAATGGACTTCATTTTAAGTGAAAACAATAAATGACATACGGGAAACCGAACAAATGCATTAATATTCCATTGAAACTTTAGGAAAACGATCCATGGGTCATATGTGACGTGTATGAGTCAACATCGCCTCAATACAAGGCCTGGTGTGGCCGGAACCACTCAAAGTGTCACACATTTATTTGAAATGGACAACATTTTAATTGAAAACAACTACTAGCATACGTAAAACCGAACAAACACATTTTTAATGTGTTGAAAGTTTAGAAAAACGATCAATGGGTCATATGTGACATGTAAGAGTCAACCCTGCTTTAATCCGAGACATGTTGTGACCCACACCACTCAAAGTGTCTCATTTTTTTTTGAAATGAACAACATTTTAAGTGAAAACAACAACTGACATACGGAAAACCGACCAAACGCATTCTGAATGTGTTTATGCTTTAGGAAAATGATACATGGGTCATATGTGATGTGTAAAAGTAAACCCCACCTCTATCTGAGGTGTAGTGTTGCCGGCACCACTCAAAGTGTCTTTCTTTTGTTTAAAATGGACATCATTTTAAGTGAAAACAACAACTGATATATGGAAAATTAACCAAACACATTCGGATTCCATTGAAACTTTAGGAAATCGATCCATGGATCATATTTGTTTTTTACAAGTCAATAACGCCTAAATTCAAGGCATATTGTGGCCATCACAACTCAAAGTGTCTCAATTTTATTTGGAATGGACAACATTTTAAGTGAAAAGTACAACTGGCATACGGAAAACCGACCAAACACATTATTATTCTCTAGAAACTTTAGGAAAACGATCCATGGGTCATATGTGATGTGTAATAGTCAACCTTGCCTCAATATGAGTCACAGTGTGGCCGAAACCACTCAAAGTGTCTCTCTTTTGTTTCAAAAGGACATCATTTTAAGTGAAAACAACAACTGACATACGGAAAACCGACCAAATGCATTCAGATTCCATTGAAACTTTAGGAAAACGATTAATGAGTCATATGTGATGTGTCCGAGTCAACCCCGCCTCAATCCGAGGCCCGGTGTGGCCGGAACAACTCAAAGTGTCTCACGTTTATTTGAAATGGACAACATTTTAATTGAAAACAACTACTGGCATACGGAAAACTGACCAAACGCATTCTAAATTTGTTGAAACATTAGAACAATGATCAATGATTCATATGTGATGTGTACGAGTTAACCCCGCCTTAATAAGAGGCATGGTGTGGCTGGCACCACTCAAAGTGTCTCATTTTTTTTTAAATGAACAACATTTTAAGTGAAAACAATAACTGGCATACAGAAAACTGACCAAATGCTTTCATAATATGTTGATACTTTAGGAAAACTATCCATGGGTCATATGTAACGTGTACGAGTCAACCCCACCTCAATTAGAGGCATGGTGTGGATGGTATCACTCCAAGTGTATGTATTTTGTTTAAAATGGACATCATTTTTAGTAAAAACAACTGGTATACGAAAAACTGAACAAACGTATTCGGATTCTATTAATACTTATTCAGTTTTTTATGTATTTTATTTATAATTGATAATTATATTATGTATGTATTCACTTATGAATTGAATTCCAGATTCCACATATAATTGTCATCTAAATTTTAAATTGAATTCTAAATCAATTATGTATGTTTATAATTACGTTATGAATTATGATTTAATTCTAGATGTGTATAGTTCAAGAATGAATTATATGTTAAATGTGTATGAATTTGTTCTCTGTATGTATTTCTTATCTTGTTATTGCAAGTATAGTAATTGGAAAGGAGCAGAATGGACATCATTAGAGGCTCCTGTGCAAATTACAGGCTGCTGTGCAATTTGTACAGCATAGCCTATGCCAATGGTTTCAAACCGTTGGGAAAGGTTTCTAGGGATTTTTTTCCAATGGTTCAATTAGAACCGTTGGAAAAAACCATTACCAATGGTTTAAAAACCATTGGGAAAGAGTTGATTTCCTTATTTTTACCAACGGTTTTATGTAAACTGTTGGTAAAACTTATGACAACGGTTGGCCAAAGCGTTGTCATAGGTTAATTTTACTAACCTATACCAATGGTTCTTTGTAAACCATTGGGATAGGTTTTCCCAATGGCTTACTTCCCTACAGTTTTCAAAACCGTTGGTATAACATATACCAATGGTTCTACAGGCATTCCCAACGGTTCAGAACCGTTGGGAAAGACCCCATTTCCAGTAGTGATGATAGATAGGTAGAAAATGGTTTAACTTTTCATAATATTAAACATGTTATAAATAAAATATTTATTCATAAAATATCCTTTTATAACCATCCTCATAAGGCAGTTATGAAAAAAATGAAATATTTTGCTTCATAGAGACAGTAGTCCGCACATATAAAAAAATCATGTTCTCATTTTTCTAAGGGGATCAGTAGATAATGATTATACCATTAACATAATAACATTTCAGTATATTAATAATATTTATTTTATTATATTATAATTATAAAAAACATATTTGGAGGATAAATATAAATAAGAATAAAAATTCAACGAGTGATTAGTACTCACATTGAGAGTTTGAACATTTTCTTGGAGTACCTCTTGGAAAATGGAGGATTTATGGATTTTACTTAAATCAAGGGGATACCAAAAATCCCTTTGATACATATTTGGAGAAAAGTTCTTAGTAATTTTATTCCTTTATCCTTAGTTTTAAAATTTACCATAATTTACAATTACTATGGTAACTATTTTTTTAGCATTGTTAAGTTATTTTAATGATTAAAAATAGAATTACCCTTATTATATAATTTGGATGTTATTATTACAAACATGGAAATAATTTTATAATATTAAATCTCTTAAAGTGATAAAAATTAATTTTAAAATAATAAATGTATAACACATAAAATGGTTTTAGAAAAATATAACTTAAGTTTTAAAATGTCAAATATAGGTTCATGAATTAAACTAAATATTTTAACATATATATTTTTTCTTATAAAATAATTATTTGTTTAATAAAAAGGTTTTAAAAAATTTTAACTCATTATTATATCCTAATAAAGTCATAAAAGTCATGTTATTTTTAAAAACTATATTTTTTACTATTCACCTAAAATCAATCTTTTTATAAAAAACTCGAAAAAAATATTAGGATAATATTGACCTATTCAGTAAAAATTTGATTTTAATTTTGTTAAATTCAAATTCTGAAATTTACCAATTTATTTTTTAAATTAAAATACAAAATCTAAAGAAAAACTATTTTTATAGAAAGGGATTTTTAAACTTCAAGTGTTCCTAATATTGTTTCATATCAATTAATAATTAATGTTAATATTTTATTTCATTCATTTAAATATTAAATATTATCATAATAATATTTTTGAAGTGATCAATTTAATTTTTTAGGATAAAATACACAATAATTTAAAAACATCTCTTTGATAAAAATAATCCTTTTTAACATTAAACCATATTAATAATATATCCTATAAATATAATAATTTTTAATTGATTACTATATTTTTATTTAAAAGTAGTTTTATTCTTCTTATAATTATCCTAATAATGTTCATCTAATAGATCAGGGATTGTTTTAGTTCGGTGTTGTATGTAGAGAAAGCTATTAAACATAGTGTTTATTTAAAGATAAATTCATACAAAAATCCCAGGGTGTTATATCATACCCCCTTAAATAAATTGTGTCCTCAGAATTTAAAGTATCATTCACTAATGAAATAAGATAGAGGATCCATAATAAAATGAAGATATATTTTCTATTGAGATATCAACCTCGCAATCTTATATACTAGGATACCCATTATTTTCTACATAATATGCATGTATTGAAATTCTCCTTCATCTCAACAATTTGAATCAAATACAATTCATTAGTTTCTTATAGGTGTTTCCATGGATATACCTTTCATAAAATTATTTTTATGATCCTCTTTCCAACCAAATACTAAAACCAATATGGTTATGATAATATCCAATAAAAATATATTAAAGGATTATGTGGATATAAAAACTCAATCCCAATATATCTTCTCTAATGATACCTTCATTTAAAACTATAAACCTTTAAATTAAAATATGATATAATTGGATCAACCAATCACTCCTTTAGTTTAACCAAGATTTTCCATGGTCATTTTCTTATTAGGTTTTCTAACTTAACTAGTTATATATTACATACTCAAATTCCATTTAAATCCTTCATAATGATTCATAAAGAGTATGTGAATCACCAAAGCATATCCCTCATGATTTTTAAGCCTGGTGTGAAGTTATGCTTATTTATCATTCACTAAGTGATGATCGATTTAATACCCAACTAGCCTTTTAGTTTTTTTGACCCTAGGTTCATATATTCCAAAGCCTTAGTCCACTTATTTGTATCCAGATAGGGATTTTGTTTCTATAAAACCACTCACTCTACACATTACCAAAAATTTTGGATGTATTCCTATGCTTATAGTTATCCTTAGGTTTTTCACTAATATTATATCATCATATCTTAAAAATAACTAAACTAATCTCTAAAAATAACCAAACACTATTCTGATATCAATTGTGAGGCCACATACCTGCACTCTTAGGTCCAGTGCTAAAAAAACATAATTTAAAATTGGCCTTTGATATCAATTGAGATGGCCTAAGATAAAAATATATTTATTTTATATCATTTTTAAAAGTTAAACATTACATATAATAATAATCACATAGTCCCAGGAACTAAATGTTTAGTGTCTTTGAGGAATAGTAATATAACCAACTTATTTTATAATACATGTGAACATTTCTCCATATTCAAACCATACTAGACCCCCTTCTAGACACCTTATAGGTTATACTCATATTTATAACTTGGGTAATGGAAACATGATAAAGGGGTGAACTCAAATGCTTAGTAAGGGAAAAATTATCATATTTTCATAAAGGGTTGGATTATAAGAATACAAGAAAACTAATCATGGGAGAAATATCTTATTTAAAATAACATGGGAAAATAAAAGTTACTCATAATTCTTGATAAAAGGACATGTAATATCAAATAAATAAACATGTACCATGTAATTAGATTTTGATATAATTAATATGATCCATGTATCATAATCATAGTTATATGACATAAAAATTTGGCATGTCATGGAAACATACAATAACAAAGAACTGTGGAACAAAACATAAGCACGTGGAATCATCACATTGTGAACATATCCAAGAAGTCACATCCTTTATGTTATGAGAATAATACAATAATTCTCTCACTTTTTAAGTTGTGAACAAATCCAAGTATTTCCACACTTCATTATCTCAAGAGATGTAAAACCTTTCCCAATGCATTGGAGGTTGATATAGGACCCCACCTATCATCATCCATACATATGTGTTCCATAATATATCAATCATTAATTATATTATGAACACTCATGGAAAGAAAATGGTTTTCATATCATTTCAAAATGGTATCACATAACATGGTATCAAAATTAGATTAGTTGATACCAAAATTTCAATCACCCAGAAGGAATATTTAATAGATAAATATATTGGGTGATTTATAAAATATAACACCAAAGGAATTATATCTTTTGGAGTTAAAAAGAAAAAATAGAAGCAACTGCAAAATAGTCTTTTGAAATCATTTCCTAGGATTGTCATAAAAATAATAAGTTATGAGTCACTTTTGAAAATATTATTTTCAATAAATTAGAATAAATAAATTTTTCAAGACATTATTTCATAATAAATCTTATTAAAACATCCTTGAAAAAATATATAAATTTTTTCCGAAGGAAATGTGGAGCAGAAAATAAAATATATGATCGGAAAAGGAAAAAAATTCAATAATATTAAAAATAACTTTATTGAAACCCACTTTTTAAAATGAGTAATAAATATTTAATTTTAAAATAGGTAAAGAGAAATTTAAATATCGTCAAAAATAAAAAAATAATTTAATTTCAAAATAATAATGGAGAACATTGGCAAGAATAATGAATATGGATATGGAAGACAAAGATCTCATTTTGAAAGGATGGAAACTATTCTTAACATCATCAAATTTTATAATGAAATAAATTCATTAATGTAATTCCCTATAAAAATTTAGTAAAGGTATTATAATATCATCATAGAATAAAATAAAACCATCTTGCAATACCATGGTCAAATAGAAATAATTATGACTCAAAAAATAAGTTGAGTTAAGAAAAACCCTTATGGATTTGGTATCCCTTAACTAAAAACAATTTGAAATGGAAAACATGAAATAAAAATTCAGATACCCTGAATAAAATATAATCATGATAAAATATTCCAAATAGGTATTAAATTCACCATTTAAAAAAATAGGTGCACAATACAAAACATGTCTTAAGGAATTGAAATTGAGAGAAAACCCTTACGACTTATATAACATTTGATCCAAAAAACTATTTGAAATAGAAAAGTTGAAATAAAACTTTAAATACCATGAATAAATATATAATCATGATATAGTACCTTAAATTGGAATTATATACAACATATAAATAAAAAAGGTGCATAATACAAAAAATGCCTCAAAGAAGTAAATTTGAGGCAAACCCTTAGCATAACTCTTGAATTACATGAAATTTCTTTAACATAATGTATAGTAAAAATAACCATATTAATTAACTATTTAATAACATTATTAATATCTACTAACCTATATAATTTTCAATTATAATAATTTATTATATATTTACTACTTAGTTACAGTTTACTTTCACTGTCAGATGTTAGCAATTTTGATTGTTTTGCACATGATTTAAAATTTAATTATTGATTAATGTTCATTGATACTAATTTAATCATTCTAATATTATAAAAGGTAATATAATATATTATTTATAATTATTTATAAACCTCTAATTCTATTCCATTGTGATTTTTTTTATAATACATGAAGACGGAATTGACAAAGAGCTCGTTTTGGTAATTTATTAAAAAAAAGTTGGTATGTTAATATCAGGTTAAATATTAATATAACCCTAAAAAAATATTTACATGATAAAATAATATTTATTCATTAATTTCAATATTATAACCATACATGTAGGGTGGTGATGAAAAAATAAATATGTCGTTCCATGGAGGTGGTAGTCTGCACGTACGCTGATGATGTTTTCATTTTCCATAGAAAAAGATTTAGCTTTTTAGGATCTTAAAAAAGTTATAAATAACATATTTATTCATTTAATTTCTTTTTAGAACCATCCATGTAATCCATTTATGAAAAAATGAAATATGTTTCTTACTCGAGGTAGTAGTCCGCACATACGCACAAATGTCGTTCTCATTTTTCTAAGGGAAAAGTTTAGATAATGATTAAAATATTAACAAAATAAAATTTTAGTATATTAATAATACTTATGTAATTATATTATAATGGTAAAAATATATTTGGAGGAGAAATATAAAGAAGAAGAAAAATTTAAGAATTGATTATTACTCATGTAGAGAGTCTGAACCCTCTTTAGGAGTACAACTTGTAAATGGTGGATTTATGGATTTTACTTGGTAAAAAAAAGAAATTTAAAAAGTTTTATAGGGATATAGGTGAAGTAAAAAAACGTTATATGTTTAAAAGGAATTATAATTTAAGATTTTATGTAAAATTGGTGGTGGATTTCTCCTTTTATAAGTGAGGAGAGTAGCGTTTTTTGTAATGATATAAATGGATAAGTCTCTATTCGAAGCATGTGGGTCCATAATTTGAAATTAAATGGATGTTTTATAATTAATGGGTAGATAAAACCATTCACCACAAATTTTTATAAAAGGTTTCAAAAAAATTGGCTTTTTATCTTTAGTTTTAACTTTTACCGCAATTTACTTTTTCAATGATAAATATTTTTTAACCTCAGTAACTTATTTTAATGAATAAAAATAAAATTAACCTTATCAGATAATTTGTGTATTATTATTCCAAATATGAAAATAATTTTATAATATTAAGTCTATAAAATTTATAAAAAAATAATTTTAAAATAATAAATGTATAACTCATAAACACGGTTTTATAAAAATATAACTTAATTTTTAAAATTTTAAATATAGGTTTTTAAATTAAAATGAATATTTTAAAATTCATTATTATTATTATAAAATACATATTAGTTCAATAAAAAAGTCTTCATAAGTTTTGATGTCAGGGTTTTATCCTAATGAAGTCATAAAATTCACGGTATTTTTAAAAATGGTATTTTATACTATTCACCATAAAATAAATATTTTCCAAAAAAATTATAAAAAAATTATCTTAATCTAATAATGAAATGATAAATCCAAAAATGAAGTTAATTTTCCAAATTAAAATTTTGAAATTTAGAAATTAATATTTTAAATGAAAATACAAAATATAAAGAAAGAACGATTTTATAGAAAATGGGCCTTTAAACTTTAAATGTTCCTAATATTATATTATATCAATTAATAATAAATTTTAATATATTAGTTCAAAAAATTTAAATATTATTTATTATCATAATAATATTTTAAATGTGATCAATTCAATTTATTAGGATAAAATAAACAACGCTTTAAAAAACAATTCTTTGATAAAAATAATCCTTTTTAACATTAAACCATATTAATTATTTATCCTAAAAATGTAATAATTTTAATTGATTTCTATCTTTTAATTTACTATAGGTTTTATTATTCTTATAATTTTCATATTATTGCTCATTTAATATGGTATGGTTTGTTTTAGTTTGATGTTTTGTGTGGATAAAACTTTTAAAAATAATATTTATTTAAAGGGAAATTAAAACTAAAATCTTGAGGACTTAAAAGGAGTAACCATGTAGTCTAACCGTAAGGGTGTCACTACTCAATTTTAGTTTTTGTTGAATGGTTAGCACATGGTTTGTTAAACTGTGTGTCCAAACTCTTTGAATTACCCATAAATTTTTTTCTAGTTTTCCAAAAAATACTCCTAGTTTATTTAAACACTAATTTGTGGTTTATTTTACTCATTTACATATATATCAGCATAGGAGATCCTAAAAAAATCACCTCTTACTATACTCCATTCTAAGATTCTCTATGGATGATCAAAAGGGGGTTTCCTAAGTAAGTATCTTTATCTATTTTCTCCTCTATTTCTCATCTTCTTCTATTTCTCTTTGATTTCTTTTTCTTCCATGAACTCTAATAAACATGGTGGTTAAAAATAAGATGTAATGACTTTAATTGGATGCCACTAAACTAGTGTTATGATCTGGTTTGTCACAAGGCCACATGTGTTCATCCCCATACGCTAGAGGCTTCTGACTAGCAGTCAGGGTCTAGGATGTGGTATTGAGGGTACTATGCCCTCATATTAGAGTACAAAATAGAAAAAAATAAATAGATATCATAAAAATTAGTAAATAAATAGAATGTGGGAGAAGTAAATAAACTGAAATAGAATCATGTTGTAATAATAAATGAAATATTATAAAATCTTGAATGGTCATGTCATACATACAACACTATTCACCCACTAGGATGATCATACATGTAGGAGTACATAAAGGAAACTAAAATAAAAGTACATATCTCTTCTACTAACTCAAAATCAGACCACATACTCATTCTCCAAGACACTGTCGAGATGCTCCATCCCAATCAAGAGAATCAACACAAGAGGCTCCACTCAATCATGCAACCATGCGCCTCATCCCTATCCATCCAGCAAACTATGATCAACCTTAAAAGTAGACATAAGGTCACACACACACTAAGGTTCATGTATAGGGGTGAGAAATAATCTCAGTATTCCACCCCAATAATTAACCTTTAAATATGTTTTCATAAGTTCATTCTCATGCAATATTCTCAGCCTAGCCAATACATAGGTGGAAATAATAAATAAAGTGAAACCATAGTCATTCCCTAGGTTCATGATCTCGGTCAATTGGGAAATGTTCCATCATGTATATATATATATAGGTGTATATATATATATATTCCCAAAAATAAATAAATAAATATATACATATATATATATATATATATGAGTAAGGTGAAAAAAATAACTTGAACCATAATACAGTCGATACTTGGTTCTTTAATCCCAATTGATTGGGCATCCTATGAATAAGGCATTGATCTGGATGTCATCCCACTCAATCTATGTATAATTAGATGATCCTTGGTCCCATAATCCTGATTGAAAATAATTTCTTCATCCATGGTTAGAAATTTCTTTAAGAAAACTACATAACCATAAAGGGATGCATTTATTAACCCTGGGATCACCAATACTCAACTCCATTCACTAAAATGAAATATTTCAAGTAATATCTATACATCTTGTAAATGGTCATTGAGCTGGATACCATTCCATTCAATCCATGTAAATCTAGTCTGATGTCTGATCCCTAGGTCCCAGTCTGTAGGCATCCATGACATCGTGACTTGGATAATCCCTAAGGGGATAACCCTTAGTCAATCTATAAGTAATGATCTCTATATCCAAGTATAAACTTAATATCCAATCATATAAATGGATCAACATCCCCATCCCTGAGGAATTATATATTAGAGATACAAAAATGGTGTGTCCACCCGACCCTAGGGAGCATGCTAGGCATCACTCAAAGAGAGCGTAATCATCCATCAAGTGTATTTAAAATCAATAGTGAGTATCTCCATGTCCAAAATCATGGTTAAGTAATCAATCAGTTAGAGTGTAATCATCACCATTACTTGGGAGAGTGTAATCATCCTCGAGTGCATTAATGATGTAGAGAGCCATGTCCATCACCATAGTCAAGTAATCGATTAGAGATAATGTAATCATCCACAAGTTTATTTCATTATCCATATCCCAATAAGTATGTCTGGTTATCCAAATATTATAAACAACAATGAAAATTCTCCAAATCCAGACACCAACAAGTATGTTTGGGTATCAAGATAAAATAGCAGTCAATAGAAAGGGCTCATCATCTGTTGGAGTTGGTGCCCTAGAACCAACTTCTATGTAATTTATGATAACCTATATTTATATTTTTGAATATTAATAAACTCCTTATCACATCATGATTATTATTCTACATAACATAGTATATGAGAATGTCCTAATAGTATCTTTCACACTGAAAGTTCATATAAATTCCTTACTATGATGAGAACCCAAAATTGATTCGACGTTATTCTTAAATATGTGTTCTATATCCGGATGATATAATTGGAGGGAAATAAATGATACAGGCTACCAAGGGTGGAGACTCATAGGATTTTTATGCATATTCTCATGGTGTACTCCCTTTGTAATATCCAGTATAATATTATGTGAACGAGACCCTCCAGTAGGAAATCCACATTTATATGTGTCATTGGATGTTCTTATCTGTGTATAAATGTATTAATCCTTAGACTTTAAGATTATTATTAATGAGTGTTATGAGTTGCATACTTCGATGTATGGATAAAAACTGTGTTGACAGATGTTTGTGGTGAGGTAGGATATGTTGGGTGTGTCATGAGTAATATTGCATTAATGAATAATGCAAGAAAGGATTTGTCCCTTCTATAGTTTAACAGATTTTAATATATCAGTCCCTTTGATGGAAATTATAGAGCCTAAATAAATCTATGGCCATGGTGTTATATGGGAAATTTTAATTTCCAGGAAGTCAAATAATGATAAATTGATCATATAGGTTGATGGTACCAACATGAAACCTGCTTAATTAGTTATATCATGATAAAGGGGTTATATTATAAAGTAAGTGTCTGTATGAGGTATTATGTCATTGTGTCATTAACTTCTTTCTCTATGGGTGATTTGGCATGTTCTTAGATTCTAACCTTGGACTTTAGGTAGTTTCACCTAAGGACACTGAGAAAAAAGGCCTATATGGTCACACACTAAGTCTATCGAGAATCTCAATTGAATAATAATGTTATTATTCATTATTTAACAAGTTTAATAAATATTATTCTCATATGTGGTTTAATATTTATTCATGTTTTCTTGATCGCATTTACTCTATAACTAGTTATTCGATTGAACATAATGTGAGCATAATATTTAATAAATATTTATTTTCTATTTAGTGAATATAATATTTATTTATTTATTGGAAAATAAATCAGTTATATTTATTTAATAAATAAATAGTCGTTATTCAAGGTCTGATAAATATTGTGGTGAAATAGAGGACAAAGTTTAATGGTTCGATGAGAAATAAAAAATATTGAATATTATTTAATTAAATAATATTTAATTTAATTCACAATTTAAGATAATTTTTATTATTATTATTATTATTATTATTATTATTATTATTTGAAATGGGGTTATTTAGGTATTAAATAAATAATAATGTGCACTTGTGTAATTATTTCTAACCCTAGAGATATATAAACCCAATTATATTATTTTCTCAAGGATCCAATTCATTTGGTTTGGTTGGGCACAATGGATTTAGAGAATCCTATCAAGATCTAGAGAGCTTACTTCTCCAAGAACTCTCCCAATAATGGAGAGAAATATTCCTCCACTTCCCACTCTCAAGTCAAGATAGATCTAGGAGAACCATTTTGAAGTAGTTCTTGAGGTGATCAAAGGTGGATGATACAAGTGATAGGATCTGTCTTGCTAGTATCCAGATATTCCTATGGCGGCGTTTATAAATTTTTGGAACATGTGTGGATTGAATATAGAGGGAATCTTCTATTGATTCCTATAATGCAACAATAGTACAACGCATATCTATTGTCATATCCATCAATGAAGCAATAATCCCAATAAGTTAAATCTTTAATTAATTAAATTAATTATAAATAATATGTGATGATCCTATCTCTGGATTTAGTGTTCATTCCATTTTATATATTCTTTTATTCAATTCTGTATATCATGATATTTTTCATTGTATAAATATCAAATTGATTATCGATCATGGAAAAAATTACAATTTTGAATGACCCATTTCATGATTCTAATGTGCCTGAAACCTAAAAGTGGTATCAAAGGGGTCACATAATTATTTATAATTATTTAAAGATTTTTGATTAATTTAAGAATTTTTTATTTAGTTTTCAATTCAAGTTTAATCATTATTTTAATCTGAATTGTGATATATTCTTATTCCTCTTTTGTTTTTCATAGATCTAATCAATACAATTAACTTTATGAATGAAATAAAATCGAGGAACTCATTTGGAGGTGCCCAAGATTCTGGATAGATAACATAGGAGTGCACACCGTGTAACCAGAGTTACACATCATGTACTTGTGTTCAATGCATCAAGAATTAATTTAACAATTAATTCAAACTGAGTGCATTGATGACACATGGTGTATTTATTTCTTACGCCACATGTTAACTAGGCTAGGGTGGCACACAGTCAACTGGTGTACACACTGTGTAGCCTACATACACGGTGTGTAGTCCCTTTGAGTCGGAGATGGGTTGTGTATTACTATACATGGCCTACCTAACTAATGACCATGTAACTCGAAGACCACACACCATGTAGTCACTTATACACACCGTGTACTCCAATTTTCTAGGGCACAATTTACACGCTGAGTACCTAGGAGTGTGCCTCAGATACACAGTGAGAGATATACAAGTCGTGTAGCTCATCTGTACATGTCGTGTACTTATACCAAATTACACAGATTTAAAATTTATTTATTATATTATGTAAACCGTATTGACATGTGCTTTTGTGTAGTCATTCAGTTGATAGGACACACCATATGATGGGTTTTAATATATATATATGTGTGTGTGTGTGTGTTTAATTAACATTTGCATAATGTTCAAATTAGCATATCATGTATGATTTTTATTACAGTTATTGCTCTACGTGCATTAAATCATGATATGTTACAGAAAAATCATATAATTTGTGTAATTATGTAGTTGATACTACACATCATGAAAATACATGATAATTCTTGTATACCATATGTCACAAGAGTAAATAGTATACAAATATAATACATGTTGGGTAAATTTGGATGGGTATTCACCATGTTGCCTCCAAGGTGCATTTGTATCACACTTAATTTTAAATAAATTTATTTTGTTTAAAATCATAATGGATGAGAATATCAAGGAAATTTGGATGAGAATTAAGATAAAATAATTGATTAATTAAAGAGGATAATTAATTTATTCGAGTATGATTTATCATAAAATAAGAATAATTAATAATTTAATGCTAGTTTTTTAAAATTCTTAATTCATTACATACATTTAGATGATAATGAGCATAGACCATACCTTTGTATATGATTGGTTTCATTAAATTTATTATTAAATTAATTTTTTGTCATATGTGTATTCTCTCCTATTATTATGTAAGGTTATGTGTGCCCATGGTTTCTTTTATGTAAAACCTTTTCCCCTCACCTACGTGTGAGTAAAATCATATGTATGGATAGAGCTCCCAAAATAGGGGAGGTGGTTCAAGTTTGGAGCTGAGGCGAAACCAATCTAAGAGAGATACATAGCTGGATAGGTGGAAATTTGTAACACAAACCTTAATTGGTTCAAGTTGTTTTTTCCCAAGTTCAATAGTTATTTTATCAACCTCTAGATAAACTAACCATTAGTAAAATATCATGATCATGACACTTTATTATTTTATTTATGTTAAGTTTCATGGTTATTTCATTATGGTTGTTTAGTCATGATCACATGAATTAATGAAATTAACTAGCATGGAAGATAGAATTAAAATAAATTGTCTTATGCATAAATATTATCTAAGACATGGTTAATCACTTAATTAAAACAAATTAAGATTAAAAAGCATGTGATAAATATAATAATTAAAAATTTATGCATAAAATTATAAAATCTCTAAATTATATATATTAATTTGGTACAGCCTTCCACTACTTCAGTTAAAATTGTACCATAGTTCAAAGTGTTTCACTAGCCAAAGTTGTGGGGCTTTCAATTATCATGGAATTATAACTTTAAGTTTTGGGTTGAATTAAATTAGTTCACATAAAGTTTTAAATGTCAAATTAGGACTTGGTGTAACTGAGATGAAAGGGTTTTGTAAGTCCAATTTAAGGATTTCATGATTGGGGAGTCCACTCAACAGATCAAATAAATGTGAGTTAATTCAGTTGTCATTTTGAATGACTATATAAAACCTTTCAAGTTTCTTGAGAAAACAAATTTGGGTAATAAAAATGGGAATATGGATCATTGCCACTAGAATTCCTAAGAAATGGTATATTCTGAATCCAATGGTGAGGGTAATTGGGTTTCGATAAAATATTGGGCGACTAATAAATTTAATATTTAATTATTTGTATAAATTTTATCTATTAAAGTACTAAAATTATAATCATATTATTTTTTTAAAAAACATTAAAATGATTTCAAACATATCATTACGATCCATACATGGTAAGGATAACCTTATCACTGTCACAAATTTCCAATAATGGAAAAGGTGATTATGTGTTATCCTTCATCATGAATGAAAATTGTATGTGATAGAAGAACCTATTCTTGATGTGCCTGGTAATGAGGAAAGTAATGAATAGTTATCACTCTATGAGAAACATTTGAACAATTCTATAGATGTTCAGTGTTTCATGTTTTCATCCATGTCCAATGAGATTTTGAAGCAACATGAGTACATGGACTCATATAGCATGATGTCTCACCTTCAGGATCTCTATCATGATATGGTGAGATAAGAGAGTTATGAGATCTCCAATGCTTTGTTTACAACTAAGCTTGGAGAGTCTTCACCAGGTGGGCCTCATGTAGTCAATATTATTGGCTACATTGAACACTTAGACATTTTATGGATTAAATTATTGGATGAGTTTCATACAGATCTCATACTTTCATCACTTCCCAAGACCTTCTCTATTTTTATTGTTAATTACAATATGATCCATAATGAGAAGAGTCTTTCAGAAATTCTTACTTTGAATCACCAAGTGGATAAGGACATGGGGCATGATAAACTCATGGTCCTTATGGTGAATAAGAAAATAAAGAACAAGGAAAAGGGTCCCAAGACTCATAATAAGTCTAAAGCTCTCGATCATTGTCCTTCTAATAAGAGGAAGATACAGAGGTAGGGAAAGGAAAAGGAGGCAGTATGTTTTTCATGTGGTAATAAAGGCCACTAGAAGAGGAATTACACCCTAAATAAAGGGGAAGCTAAAGGTGTGTTCATTATTGAGTGTAATATTTCAATATCTACACGTTGGGCATTAGATACAGCTTTTGGTACTCACATCTATATCCAAATACAGGAACCAAGTAGATTTCAAAATATTTCTAGATGATAGTTGTATTTGAGAGTTGTTAATGGAGTAAGTCTGGATTCCCTAGCCATTTGTGACTACCACCTTTCATTTCCAATATGAATAGTCTTGGTTTTAAAATATTTTTATTATGAATTGATGGTTACCAAGAACATAATTTTTGTATCATGCCTAGATGCAAATAGGTTTATTTTAACGTTTGAAAATAAAGTTTGTTTCTTTTATAAAGACAACATATGTGATCATATGGAACATTTAAATAATGGTCTTCATGTATTAAATTACAAAAACCAAGTGTTGGCAATTGATAACGAATCATGTTCACACGAATCATATAACACTCGGTTATGGAATCACCATCTTGGTCATGAAAATGAGAAGCATTTGAAAAAGATCTATCAAGATAGATATTTAGACTTTTCTGAGAAAAAATAACTTGAAAGATGTAATAAATTTTTATAAGTAAAAATGACCAAACCACCATTCGATAGATAGGGTGAAAGGGATATAGAGCTTCTAGGATTTTCACACACAAATGTGTGTAAACCATTTCCAGTAGAATCTAGAGATGGGTATTCCTAATTCATAACTTCTATTGATAACTCGAGTAGATATGGATATGTCTACTTAATGGTTTATAAGTATAATTCCTTTTAAAAATTAAATGAATTCAAGAATTAAGTAGATAATAAAATTAAAAAGAAGATAAATAATCTTCAATTGGATTGAGGTGGTGAATATATTAACCAAGAGATCATCGACTTTCTACAAGAGATTGGGATTCTATATCAACTCACTCCACCTTACACACCATAGTGGAATGGTGTTAGTGAAAGGAGGAATTGTACCTTGTTAGACATGGTAAGGTTGATGGTGAGTCATGTAGATCTTCTATTATTCTTTTGGGGATATGCATTACAAATTGTAGTAGACACATTAAATCATGTACCAACTAAAATGGAAAATGGAATTCTATTTGAGCTATGGAGTGAAAAGAAACCCATTTTGTCGTACACATGTGTATGGGGTTTTGAGGTGTTTGTTAAGGCTTTCTTGGGAAAAAAACTGGTACCCAATGAAAAAAAATGTATCTTTATAGGTTATCCTAAGGAAACAAAGTGATTCTAACTATAAAAAACACTTATACAAGAAAGTTATTGTTGCCAGACAAGCCATCTTTCTTGAGTGGGAGAACATCCTTAAAAAAGGATAGTGGGAGAAATATTGAATTCGATAAAGTTGATGCTCAAGATACACAAGATTAGTTATAGGAATAGATTCCACAAGTCCCCATAGAATAAGTAGTTCCTGAAACACAAGTACAATGTAGGAGCGTAAGAGAGTTAATAGAACCAGAGAGATGTGGTTTTATATTCACTGAAGATGGTGACTAATTATTGGTTGAAAATGATGAAACACTCTTCTAAAATGAGGTAGTAGAGATATCATAAGCAACAAGATTGTAAGAACCATGAATTGAAAAATGGATTCCATGTATCAAAACCATGTTTGGGTTCTATTAAATGCACCAATTGATGTAAATCATGTTGGACGAAAATGGGTATTCAAGAGGAAAATGGACATGGAAGGTAAAGTAGATACCAATAAATAAAGTCTAGTGTCTAAAGGGTTTAAACAGCATCAAGTAATTAACTATAATGAAACCTTTTCACCATTTTCCATGTTTAAATCCATCAAAATTTTACTTGTTGTAACATCTTACCATGACTATGATATTTGACAGATGGATGTCAAAACTACATTAATTAATGAGAGCCTTCATTAATATGTATATATAACACAACCAGAAGGTTTTGTGGCTCCATGTGATGCCAAAAGGATTTACAAGTTGCATAGATCCATTTATGGAATGAAGCAATCATCCAGGTCATGGAAAATTCGATTCGATGAATCCATAAAATAATTTGGTTTCATTAAGAGTGAATGTGAGATGTGTGTTTACAAGAGGTTTAGTGGGAATGCAGTTGTTATCCTGATATTATATTTTTATGACATATTACTTATTTGAAATGGCATATCAGTCTTAAAGTTTGTTAAGGACTGGATAAATAAGTGTTTCTCCATGAAGGACTTGTGTGAAACATCCTATATTCTAGGGATCAAGATTATTAATAATATATCAAATGGTCTACTTGGAATAAGTCAAAGTGCATATGTTTACTAGATACTAATGATATTTGGTATGGAACAATCCAATATAGTATTAGTTCTAGTGTCACATGGTTTACATATTTCTAAGAAAATGTATCCTCAGATACAACATGAGAAAGAGATAATGAGTAAAATCCTATACGCTTTAGTGATAGGATCAATCATATATTCCATTCTATGTACTAGAATTTATGTTTCCTATGAATTGAGTATGGTAGATAAACATCAAGCTGATCTAGGTGAACAAAATTGGTCTATTTTTAAGGCTATATTTAATTATCTAAGAAGAAAAAGTATATGTTATCTTTTTATGGAGGATACGAGGAGTTTTTAATTAGGTGTTATACTGATTATAGTTTTCAAATAGATTAGAATAATCTGAATTCATAATCAGTATATGTTTCTTGTCTCAACATAGGAACTGTGAGCTGGAAGAGTTTAAAGCATCCAGTTGTCATTGATTCTATAGTGGATTCTGAGTATATAGTGGCTTATGTTGAATCCAAGGAAACCATTTGGATTTGTAACTTCTTCTAAGAGCTTGATGTGGTGCCAAGTAGTAAAGACCATATCACATTGTATTGTGATAATACTACAGTGGTGGCACTTGAAAAAGAGCCAAGATCACACCAACAAACAAAGTATATACTTCAGAAGTATCACATATTGATGGATTTTTATAAAATGGGTGAAGTTACAGTAAGTAGAGTACCCATAAATAATAATGTAGTGAAACCCTTGACTAAATTCTTATATCAATAAAAAGCATGAGTATCATGTGAGAGCTAGCGGACTGAAGGTTATTGGCAGTTGGCTCTAGTGAAAATGGGAGTCTGTTGGAGTTGTTTCCCTAGAACAAAATTCTATGTAATTTAAGATAACCTATATTCATATTTTTTGAATATTAATAAACTCTTTATCACGTCATTATTTTTCTTCTATGTAACATAGTATGTGATAATGTCTTCAGAGTAGGTATCGCACTGAAATTTCATAGCAGTTCCCAACTATGATGAGAACCTAGAAGTGCTATGACACTATTCTTAAATATATATTCTATATCTGGATGATATCATTTGAGGGACACAAATGATAAAGTCTATCAGGGGTGAAGACTCATTGGACTTTGAGGAATTTGTTTAGGGTGTACGCCCTTGGTAATATCTAGTAGGATATTATGAGAATGAGATCCGCCAGTAGGAAATCCACATTTATATTTTCCATTGGATGTTCCTATCTTAGAATATTTGTATTGATCCTTAGATTTTAAGATTATTATTAATGAGTATTATGAGTTGTGTACTTTGATGTATTGATGAAAAACACAATGACTGATGTTCACAGAGAGGTAGGATACATTGGGTGAATCACTAATAATATTGCATTAAGGAATAATTTGAGAAAGGATTTTTCCCTTCTGTTCTTTAAAGGAAGATAATATCTCAGGTCCTTTGATGGAAATTATATTGTCTAAATAAATCCATGGACATGGTGTTCTATAGGAATGTTCAATTTCTAAAAAGTCAAAGAAAGAGACATCAAGCATATAGGTTGATGGAACCAGCATGCAACCTGCTTGATTAGAGATATCATGATAAATGGATTATACTATACATTAAACATCCATATGAGGCATTATGTCATTGTGAAATTAACTTCATTCTCTATAGGTGCCTTGGTGTGTTTCTAGATGTTAACCTTGGAATTTAGACTGTTTCTCCTAATTCCACTAAGAAAGAGGCCTAGAGGGTCACAGACTAAGTGTATCCAAAATCTTAGTTAAATAATATTATTATTATTTATTATTTAACAGGTTGAATAAATATTATTCCTGAATATGGTTTAATAATTATTCATGCTTTCTTGATTGCATTTATTTCATCACCGGTTATTCGAGAAAATATAAAGTGAGAATAATATTTAATAAATATTTATTTTCAATTTAGGGAATATAATATTTATTTATTTATTGGAAAATAATGCAGTGATATTTATTTAATAAATAAATAGTCATTATTTAAATCCCAATAAATATTTTGGATAAATCGTAAATCGAGTTTAATGGTCCCGGGAGAAATAATAAATATTGAATATTATTTAATTAAATAATATTTAATTTAATTAAAAATAAAAGCACATGTCGAGAAATTATAATAATAATATTATTATTATTTTACTTGGGGTTTTGTAAAGATTAAATAAATAATAAGGGGTTCTTATGAAATTATTTATTTCTAACCCTAAATATATATAAACCCAATTACATTACTTTCTAAATGATATAATTCATTTGTTTTGGTTGTGCACAATGGATTTGGAGAATCCTATCTAGACCTAGAGAGCTCCCTTCTCTAAGAACACTCCATTAAACAAAGTGTGATATTGCTCCACTTCCAACTCTCAAGTCAAGAGAAATCTAGGAGAATACTTTTGAAGCGGTTCCTTAGGTGATCAAAGGCAGACTACGTAAGTGATAGGATCTATTGTTCTTGCACTCAGAGATTCTTACAACAATGTTTGGATATTTGTGGACTATTTTCGGATCACCACTATAGGTGATTTGATCTTGATTCTTACAATGAAACGACGACACAATGCAGATCTGTTGTCAGATCCATCAACAAAGAAAGAATTCCAACAAGGTAATTATTTAATTAATTAAATTGATTATAAATAACATGTAATGATCCTATATTTGGTTCTGGAATTCTATACCTTGTCTATATTCTTTGATTCAATTCTATAGATCACAACATTTATCATTTTATAAATCTCATATTAATCATTGATCATGGCCAAAAATAAAGTTGGGCATGACCCATCGCATGCTTCTGCTGGGCCCAGAACCTACATCATCCAAGTTCTATGAAGTGCCTATGGGAACCCCAATAACATGAAAATAAAATAAAAAGGATCAGAATCTGGGTCCCAAAAATCACATCTGGGAACCCTAATAAAACATCACATCACATCAATCCCATCATCCAAAAACTAGGAAGCACCTCTAGAAATCATAATTGCATCAATAGTAATCATTTGAATGCATAACTAAAAGAGTGAGGGTGGATAAACACATAAACCCACCACTATAGTCTCAACCTAATAGGATTACATGTTTAGTACATATTCTAAGGTGAAACCCACAACCATCTCTAACTAAACCCAACGTACTAGCTCAGGATCAGTCAAACATTAGGGAACCCACTGAATCCATCATGTCATAACACTAGAGAGCCAACCTAATCAGAATCCTCAAAATCCATACATAAGTGAATGCATCCCTCTAGGGAACATCTGAAATAGTAAGCTACCAAATGAATCCTACATGGGATCCTCATAAGGAGTAAGTAAATAAATGCATTTAACATAGGATCCTCTAAGTCGAAACATAAGTGGAGGCGTCCTATGTGGGATCCTCAGAATGGTATACATAGAAAAAGGCATCCTGAATGAGATCCTTAGGAATAGGTAGGTAAGAAAATGAATCCTATAAGGGATCCTTGAAAATAGTATGTAAATTAAGGTTTCTCATAGGATACCCTTAGAAATAGTAGTAAGGTAGAGGCATCCTACATGGGATCCTCTAAGTCAAAAGATAAGTCGGCATCTTGTCCTAAAGGAAAATTCTCTAAATATCAATCTATAGATATATATCATGACCCACTTCAGATCAAGTGTCTCACTCTCATGAGATATCAGTATTTGATTTCTAAATGAATAACCTCTATGTTTAGGGAAAATCCCAAAATGCCTACTAGGAGTCCTCAAATCACCTAAAGGGTACCATCGCGATCTATGTAGAAAAAAACTAAAAATGGAATATTATGGAATCCAATTCTAACTCGGTGTCATAAAGATATGAAAATAACTTAAATGGGTAGTAAGTGGGGAGTACAAGGTGTTTATACCTAATTACATAGTGTATACCCTCAAAGCCTCACTTGGGCATGTACTTCAGTTAGACATGGCATGTAAAACTCATGTACACAACATGTAGAAAATATATATGGATTGTACCCTACATGGGGTACCAACTCGTGTACCTCACATGGAATGGACATTTATTCTTCCTATCCTGTTACTCTTACATGGCATACATCCCACCTGGGATTTGGCCGTGTACTTTACACAGCCAAGTGACCCTACACGGGTTGTTTGTCCAGGTACTCAACTATATGGCCGAGTACCTATACACATCATGTGTACCATATACATGGTATTTACTCCTAAAAATATCATCTTTTCTAGATGTTAATAACACATGGTGTGTTTTCCTAAACTATGTGTGGTGTGATTAGGATTTTTGAATAGGAAACCACTCAGATCAACCCGAAACCCCATTTTTCTACCCAAAAACTATAGATCGACCCTCAAGGGGTCCTAAGAAGTGATAATAAAGATATAAAACTATAAATTGGTAAATATATATGGATTAATATAAAAAATTAAAAATATACTACCTTTGGGTGGAAGCTACGGAAGCCTTGCCCGTATTCAGGCTTTGTAGCTGCCGCACGACGATCTGGCTCCCCCCGAGCTCTGTGGGTGTACCTACCTTCCTATCTCCCTCTTTCTATATCTCTCTCCCTCTCCCTATACTATATTGGTCATGTAAAAGGAAACCCATAGGGAGGAGTGCATGAAAATATAAGGTAGAAAAGAAAAGCAAAAGGGAAAAATAAAAGAAGAAAAGGAAAGGAAAAAAACAAAAAGGGGCCCAACCCCAGCCCCGGTTCCCAACATGAGTCTATGCCTCGCCTAGGAAAAACCCCTCATTCTAGACTTAGTGGTAGATATAGAGTATCAATATTATATTTTATTCAAAATATATATTTGAAAAAACCCATACGAATAAATTAATATTTAATAAAATATATATTAAATATTAATTAATCCATATAAATTTGAGCAGTTCATAATTCCACCAAACTCTTGTACTAGGGTAAAAATCGTATTCTGGGACTAACATAGTGGTTAGAAAAATTATTTGAGGTCATATGCTATGGAAAAATGACCATTTTACCCCTTACAGTCATCTGAAAGAAAAGATTCAAATGTTCTCTCAAATTTCTAGTCCAAAAAAACACAAGTCATTAAAACCTCCCCACTATAAAATTTATCATCCCTAAAAAGCCTTGGTGGTCAAAAAATAGTCATGGTCTTATCCTAATAATTTTCATAACTAAGATATCTTGACCATCCAATGACCAATTTTTCAGTGTTAATAATTATTCTATCAATGAATATGTTTAACCATGGTTGATCTGGTACTCCCCTCCATAGGAAGACCCTTATCATTTCCTCACAACTAAACTTTAATATCAAATACCAGCACTCAATACATCCCTAAAAATAATTACTAGAAAGGCCAAACTGCTCATACCATTTCTATAATGAAAAATTATTAAAATTTCACTCATTCTCATTTCCTGGGAATGTTTTCCACAAGAAATTAAAATTTTCAACTAAAAACAAGAGTCACCACCCTCAAAAGGTCCATGGTGAAATCCCCACCATATGGATTACCTTATATCGCTCCTCGATCACAAATACTATAGAGATCGTCAATAAACCACGAAAAAGTGTTTAAGAATATCAGCATATAGTCAATTCTCTTTCAATATACTCAGGATGATGTCAAGATATAGAGCATGATTTTCTATAAACTATGAGTATGGTTAGATTCTATCGATAGGTGTGTATACCTCTCTTAAATCCATGCTCACATAAAATAGGCTGCATTGTCCCTTAACCAAACCAAGACACCACATCTTATAAAAATGAGTGTCCAAGTCCAACCACATGTCTACCTCCTCATGGAATCTGATTTATCCTTGATGTATCCTCTACCATAGATTGAAATTTATCCTTTTATCACAAATCCTAGGAAACCATGACCATAGTATTTCTTTAAACTATCGTTCCTCGACTCTTACATGTTCACCCATCGATTTAAGATTTAAATGGTACCATAGATAACCAACATGTACATTTTTTATGTCGTACAACACAGTGGGTGTTTAAAATGATACCACCCATTCATTACCCAACTTATACTCATCTGATTCATCTTCTATTAAATCCAATATGACCATGATACATTGAATTTCAATCTAATTATGTTAATATCTCCCTAGGAACTCTTTATCAAGATCAAACACCTTACATGTTCTATGATTATCCCATGGCCACTGGTCATGTGGCATCGTTTTATGTTACGAGTGTCTACCCATGCTCGGAATACATTTTTAACAGAAGAAGCACTAGTCAACCAGGAAGGCATCACCATGCCTATCTCACAAAACCTTAACACTAACCATGAATCAATATAAAATGGTAATATAATCTTGATCACTTACTACAAAGGAATCCACAAACTCATGCCAAACCTACTCATAGGTTTCCCTTGACCAAATTGAATTTCAACCTACCAGAGTAAAAACTATCAAGAAGCCACCTACTAAGGCCTTAATCCCCTTTGAGAATCCTCATTAGGTACTTCTCCCTAAAGGGTTATTATAGAAACATAGGTAGAAAAAAACTAACACTCGTCAAGAATCTGTATAGAGAAATACCCCCATATAGTCTAGTTCACTATAAACATTTAGGTATTCATTGGCCTCATATACAGTAACCCGACTAGATCACCATAAAATAAGGTATCAACTGCCAAGGTTGACCTACAATGGTCAACAGTATGCACACAACATCATCTAAACAATATGTGTTGTATCATAAGTATGTGGTTCGGTTAAGTGGAATTTCATTATAATATTTTCAAGAAAACACTTTATAAGTTGTTATTGACACTTTAAATAACCAAGAATAAGAAAAAACATCTTATAAGGGTCCAAAACATGGGAATCATGTGCCCTATTGACCAACTAGGGTCATTTCACCTCCCATGAATGAGGAATGAGTCATTAACCTCACCATCGAACATCTCAATATTGATCCACATGATCTTCCATCAGAAGAAAAAAAATATATATATATATATATATATAATTCATCCCAATTGAGTATAATTCCACCAAGAACCTATATGGAAAAACACCATTTAGGTAATTTTTGAAACTTTGAGAAATTATCCTCTATTTTCAATAAAATCACACACTAGAAGGCCTATAACATGTGGACCTAATGTGCCAAATATGATGAATGAGACACCTCTTTCCTTTGTCATCCAAAAGTAAAAATCAATCACTGGACTCTGTAGAATGTAAAAGAGTAAAAAATCCGTCAATAAATCATAAAATCCACACAAAATGTGCATATCTCAAAGTGAAATTCATATAAAACTATAACATTGCATATCAAGAATAGAAATCTCATATCCCTGGTAACCTGAACTTCTTCCCAGAACAAGTGTTATCAATGCTTCAGTTTGATATCCATCACATATTCTAACACATTCTTAATACTCATATTTACCATATCCCAAATAGTAATATAATAGACAAGGAACTTGCTCTGATACTAATTTATAACATCTTGACACATATACCACTAAACCAGTGCTCCAAGTCTAATTTCCACAATGCCTCAAGCGTACCTCCCCATATTCCAAAGGTTGTCAACTAGTAGTGAGGAACTAGGGTGTGACAGTGGGGATACTATGCTCTCATATTAGAGTATTAAATAGTATAAATAACTAGATATAATCAAAATTAGAAAATAAATAGAGTGTGTAAGCAGTAAATAAATTTAAATAGAAGCATGTTATAATAATAAATTAAATGATATAAAATCCAAAACAGACATGTAATACAAAAAACACTCGTCACCCACTGGATTGACTATACATGCAGGAGTACATAAAGGTAACTAAAATAAAAGTACAGAGCTCTCATACTAACTCTGAAATAGACCACATACTCTGTTTTCAAGACACTATCTAGTTGCTCCAACCTAATCAAGAGAATCCAAATGAGTGGTTCTACTCAATCATGAAACCCTGGGCATCATCCTTATCCATCATTAAAAAAAATTCTCAACTTTAAATGTAGATATATAGTTTTCATTCTCACTAAGGTACATGTATAGAGGTGATAAATAATCTCATTAAGCCACCCCAATGATGAAACTATAAATTTTATATCATAAGTGCATGCTCATGTAATATACTCATCCTAGAAAATAAATAACTGGAAGTCATAAATAAAATAAATAAAGTGAAACCAATTCAATCCATGGTTCAGGGATCTCAGTCAACTGGGAAATGTGACATCATGTATATATATGTGTGTGTGTGTGTGTGTGTTCCCATAAATAAATTAATATATATATATATATATATGAGTAAGGTGAAAAAGAATAACTTGAACCATAATAAAGTTTACCCTTGGGTTCATAATCTTAGTTGACTGAGCATCCTGTGAATAAGGTATTAATTTGGAGGTCATGCCCCTCAAGTCATGTCTAATTAGTCAATCCTTGGGTGTGTAATCCTGATTGACAATGCCTGCATTTTTAATCTCTAGAAATGTCTCTAAGAAAGCTACATCACCATAGGTGGATACATTTCTTATCCCTAGGATCACCTGTACTCTCCTCCAATAATTCAAATGAAGGATTCCAATTAATATCTAGATATTCAATAAATGGTCACTAAGATGGATGTCATACCATGAAAATCCAATTTGATGGGTGAGGCCTAGGTCCCAGTCCATAGGAGGTCATTAAATCGTCACTCTAATAATTCCTAAGGGGATATAACATATGTGATATGTAATGAATGCTCTCTAGATCCAAGTACATGCTCGATATACATTCATATAAATAGATCAACAGTCCCATCCCTAGGAAGTGCATTTGGGAGATGTAGTAATGGTGCATGCACCTGACCCTAGGTATCATCCAAGGCATCACTTGAGGAGAGCATAATCATCTATCAAATGTATTTCAAGTAAATAGTGAGGAGATCAATGTCCAACACCATGGTCAAGTAATTGATCAGGGAGAGCATAATCATCCCTATCACTCGGGATATCATAATCATCCTTGAGTGCTTCAACAATTTGGAGTTCCATGTCCAACACCAAGGTCAAGTAATCAATTAGGGAGATCCTAATCATCCCCAAGTATATTCCATAAGTCAAATATTAGGAAGTACATTTGGGTATCCCAAAAATATAGAAAAAATTAAAAGGATCAAAATCCGTACCCCAGGAAGTATGTCTAGGTATAATGATAAAATAACATTCAATATAAAGGGATCATCATTCAGGACCCAGGAAGTACATATGGGCACCCCAATAATATGATAATAAAATAAAAAGGCCTAGAATCTAGGTCCTTAAAAGAACATCTGGGCACCCCAATAAAACATCACGTTGTGTCAAGCCCATTGTCCAAAAACCAAGATGCACCTTTGGAAATAATAGTTTGAACAACATTAATCATGTGAATTTATAAATAAAAGAGTGAGGTTGGATGAATGCCTAAAACCATCACTACTACATCAGACTCACTGGCTTACATGTTTGGTATGTGTTCTAAGGTGACGCCCACTACTGTCTCTACCCAAACCCAACGTACTAGCTCAGGATAGGTCAAACAATATGCCACCCACTGGGTATATAATGTCATAACACTAGAGAGGAATCCTACTAGGGATCCTCAAAATATATACATAAGTGAAGGAATCCCTCTGAGGAAACTCAGAAATAGTAATCTACTGGAGGCATCCTACATGGGATCCTCAGAAGGAGTAAGTAAACAGAGACATCCTACACAAGATCCTATAGGTTGAAACATAAGTAGAGGCATCCTACATGGGATCCATAGATTGGTATACATAGGCATAGATGTCCTACATGGGATCATAGATAAGTGGTAGGTAAGATAAGGGATCCTTGAAAACAACATGTAAATGAGGGTTTCCCATAGGGGACCCTTGGAAACAATAGTAAGGTAGAGGCATCCTATATGGGATCCACTAGGTTAAAAGATAAGATGTCCACTTGGAATAAAGGAAAAGTTTTTGAATATCAATATAGAGAGATAGATCATGACCCACCTTAGATCAAGGTTCTCACTCTTAGGATATGGATATATTTTATTTTTAAAGGAAGAACCTCTCTATTTAGGAAAAATCCTAAAACACCTAATAGGAATCCTCAAATAACCTTAAGGGTAGTACCATCATTATCTATGTGGAAAAATAATAAAAATGGACTATTAATGTTTCCAATTCTAAATTCAGGGTGAAAATATATAAAAAACACTCAAAAGGGTTTCAAGGGAACAATGCATGGTGTGTATACATGAGTACACAATGTGTACCCTCAAAGCCTCACCCGGGCATGTACTTTATCTAGATATGGCATGAAAAAACCCATGTAAATGGTGTGTAGACCATTTACATGGTGTTTACCCTACATAGGGTACCTTCTCATGTACCTTATATGTTATTTCCATGTATTATTCTTGGTCGTGTACTCATACACAGCATGTAGCCCACCCGGGGACTGGTCGTGTACTTTACATGGCCAAGTGACCCTACACGGGCTATATGGTCAGGTAATCGACAACATTTTTGAGTACCATTGCATGGAGTGTATTCCATATACATGGTGTGTACTTCTAAAAATATCATCTTCCCTGAACAAGAATAACACACAATGTGTGTTCCTGAACTACATGTCGTGTGATCAGGATTTCTGAATAGGAAACCCCACAAATCAACTTAAAACCCCATTTTTCTCCACAAAAGCTATAGATAATTCCTCAATGGGTCCTAATTAGTTATAATAGATATATTAAACTATGAATTGGTAAATATATTTATATTTATATCAAAACTTAAAAATGGTCTACCTTTGGGTGCAATCCGGTAAAACTTCACTCGTATTCAGGCTTTGTAGCTGTCGCACGACGATCTAACTCCTCCCGAGCTCTATAGAGGTACATACCTTCTTCTATCCTTATTTATCTCTATCTAAATTTCCCTATACTATCTTGTTCATGGAAAAGGAACCCCAAATGGGTATTTCATGAGAATAAAATGGATAAAATAAAAGAAAATAGGAAAAATAAAAGAAAAAAATAAAAGGGGGTTCAAGGCCCCGGTACCCAACAAGAGTTTATGACTTGTCTAGGAAACCCCCAACCCCCATTATAGACTTAACAGAGGGGAAAATATCAATTATAATCTCCATTCAAAATATATCATCAAACTAACATGTATGAATAAATTAATATTTAATTAAATATATATTAAATATTAATTATTCCACATAAATTTGAACAATTTGGAATTCAAAAAACTCCTTTACTAGGATAAAAACCCTATTTTGGGACCAACATAGTGGTCATAAAAAATATCTAATCTCATCTTCTATAAAAAATGACCATTTACCCCTTATAAACATTTGAAAGTAAAATTTAAAATTTCTGCTCAAATTTCCAGTCCAAAAAACGCATGCCATTACATAAGGTTTGAGTTGATATAATATTAGGTATTTAGTTTTATAGGTATTTTAGATATCATTTTTTTCCATGTATTTTATTCTTCCATTGAAAGAGAGTTTATTATATCAAGTTGAGGTAGATATCTCTATGGAATTTCTTTTATTTAACATCCTCTTAATTCTTGGTCTTTATAACTTTATTTCTAACCCATTAAATAATTCTATTATTCTATTATGATGTATTAAAAAAAGGTTTCCATGAGTTTTTATCAAATACCTATTATGTCAAAAGATTTTCATGAAATTATTATGTGTAAATTTTTATTGCATGGTTTTTCACATGAAAGGTTTTTGATAAATTTTCCTTGAGACTATTTACACTTAAAATGAATTTGTGAAGAAGGTTTTGAATAAAAATTGATTTACATAATGAGGATTTTCATTTATAATCAATTATTATAACATAAAAGTTATACTTTATGTATAAATGGTGTTTGATAAAAATCATTAGGACTTGTTTGGTTCTAATAAATTTAAAAATGGTTTTGAAATATATTCAATAGATATAAAATATGTTTCTATTTTTTACATAGTGTTATGATTTTTAGAGGCATACATTATATCATGTCTCATTATTGATTTTTATTAAGTTCTATTGATTATTCTACTTGGATTTTGGATACTTAGTTGATGTTGTTATTATATTCACTGTGTTGTGGAATTGATAAATGATTTTCTATTTGGTACTTATATTTACATGAATGGGACTCTTTGATAGTTTTATGGGTAAACAGGATGAGTGATATTCTAGATTGGATTGTTTCAATGGCTAGATTCTCCTAGTGTAGCTCATTCCCTAACTAGGGGATGTCACCCGGTGAGGCCATGAGGGTATGTTAGGGTCAGGTTTCTACCAGGTTCACTATAGTCCAATAATTATTAGGTTTCTCTTAAGTGAGGTACTAGATTATCCTAATATACTCAAGTTTGTTAACCCATGTTGTGGATTTTGCTCCATGTTTTACATCATATTGTTTTATGACTGATTTATGTTGATTTTAATTTATATTTTGTATTAATTTATAAATAATTTTACCATATCTCACTCAATACCTATTATTATTTCTGGTATTATATTTATTTTTTATTTCACTATTATGTTTCCTTATTATGATTTTATCAAAGTAAAGTGGTTTTTTAAATAAAAGGTAATATGATTTGGTTTTCCTCACTATATTAAAGAAAAATAGTATTTTTATAAATGTATTTCGAACTAGTGTTTTGAGTGTAACTTTTAAATTAAATTACATAGATTTATGGTGGTACCCTACTAGGTTTTACATCACACCCTACATACACATCCTGGTGTGTGTATGTAGTTTTATATTATCTTGGTCTATTTTTTTGGTGGTGTTTCATCTCTTTAATAGAGGTATAATTATCTATTTTTGAGCAATGGATAGGGTTTCATATGGTGATTTAGGTTCCATATGGAGATAGTTGGGTATTTATTTCTTTTTTTCAATATTTATTCCTTGATTATAATCTCCTTCAGTGCTTATTATGCATGTTATAATATGTTTGTTAGGTAAGTGGATGTTTTTTATACTTATCTAGTTTATATTGTTCATGTTTATTATATATGTCCTATAAAGGGTAAATTGTTCTCATCATACTTGTGATACCCATTGGAAATAGTTTTCTACCCATGTTGATTGAGAATAAACTTTGATATTTTTGGTAGTCTGGCTCAAGTGTCGAGGACTGGGTAGATTGTGTCGGTTTGTTAAAATAATCTTTTTTCATGGAACAATTCCATCAAAATTTTCCTTGAAGATCATTTTTTCACAAATGTAACTCTTTATAATATATATTTATCAATAAATCATAAACACCCTTAGGATATGCAGTGAATTTTAATTCATTACAATAAATAAATTTAACTCTTTACATTTCTATTTATTGATATATCCTATACACTTTTAGGATATTAAGTGATATTCACGTTGAATATTTATTGTAGTAATATTGTATTACTCTACTTTGAACTTTTCTAAGTCAAAACATACTTCCACTAGATTCTTTGAGATTATATTCTCTTCATAATATCATGTTAAGATGCACAAACTTTTTTATGTTAGGAAATAACATTTATTTTTTGTAGTGGTAATATTAATAAATAAACTATTATTTCAATCTAAAAAAATGAAACTCTATATGTTTGTAGCCTTATACTAAAAAGAAGACTTTATTATTTAAAATATACCATTTATGGGTTCTGGAATCATATTCCTTGTATTTTGAAAAACATCTTTAATAAATACTTTTATCCTAGATAAAATTAATTTTATCCTTATCTTCTTTTCTAACATGTTATAAAATCCAATTAATCATAAACAATGTATATTAAATTCCATCATCTCATATTTTTTAAAATAAGTCTTTATTAACAAATAATTTCTCTTATCATATAGGGGAAATGAGATATATATCCTTTATTTAGATCCAACTAAGCATGATAATATTCCTTTACATTAAAATCCATGGTTAAAAAACCCTTTACATCATCATTTTAATACAAACTATAATCTTCAAAAATTCTCTCTATGATTATGAACTCTTCTATACTTACAACCTTTGTATACATTTGGTATCATATACTATTCAAAATCAAAGAATTTGATTTCTATAACATCAATAAATGACATGAACATTCTATATATTTTATTAAAATCCTTAAGGTATCCCAAATGATTCTATCACATTGAATTAATTTCCTTCCTTCCTAACACCACCTTTAGGATTCAATGACCTTGATTGGATGCTTTAAGAAACATTATTGGAATTTCTAACTAACTTTTCTTCTTTTGGTTTCAACTTTTACCCATTGTTGATACAACACCAAAACCTAGACATAATATACACAATTTATATATTTTCAACACTTTTATAAAATAGGGTAAACATTTCTTGAAGTTATTCACATTTTTAGATAATTTCAAATGATTATAATTAAATAAATTCCCTAACCATAATAATCCTTATAGGAAACCTTTAGTCTCACTAAGTCATTATCACTCTAAATAAAATTAAGTGTTTAATTGGAAAATAAATTTCTTATTTTAATTTTGTATCTAATGTCTTTGAATCCTCAAGTGAATCAATTAATGATTTTATAAGAATCTAGATTCATTTTTTGAACTACTTTAATATTTGATTACATAGGAAGGGGTTGTTATTAGCACATATAATTTTCTCTTCTTACTTAAGAATAATTCTTAAGTTTTTTTTAATAGAATAGATATGCTACATACATTAATATTCTCCTTTAAAAATATTTATCTCAAAGTTAAATAGGGTAATGATGATGTAATATATCTACAACAAAATCTTTTAACAAATTATTATCATATTTTATATACATTTAATAAGGAATTTTATTAAATGTTATCCCACTAAAATGGTGACTCTATTTAATTTCATCAAACCTACTAGTGGGCCATGATACATATTTTACTAGGTAATGAGTCCACTTTAGAATTCATCTTACCAATTATCTATTTAATGGTTCAATGAAAATATATTTTCCCTATCCATGATAGGGATAAACTCAAAATTATTCCTCTTATATCCTAATTGACAAGACCCAACCCACCATAGCTCCACCATGGAAGTAGTATGCCAAGTGTGCCACCCCAAGCCCAAATATAATAGGCCAAGGGATGGTGACTATCACTGAGGAGGAATATCACAAAATATTGGAGGCCTTCACCCATTTCAACCTAAAATTGACACAAGTATCCAATGCATAAAATAATAAGAAATTACATCAATATATATTTATATATATATATAACTTAAATAAATACAATTAGTGCATGAGACATCACATTATGAGTACAATGAGACATAATAAAAACACCATAATAACTATATATTAGACAAGGTATCTGAACCCGATGAACATGGAATAAGGGATAAATCCTCCATATTGTAAGGAAACTTGGATCATTATCCAATTGTAACGGTCACCAACACCACCATGAACCACCATGCTCCATCGGGTACCATCAAACGATAGCTATGAAAAATTCATACTAGATCCACATCATCCATGACCACCTTTGTACCTTACATCATCTACACAAACACAACATGTATAGGCACAAATTCCATTCAGGTGTGAGTACAAACATACTTATTAGGGAACTTTAAAATTTCAAAAAAAAATTACAAGAGGCAAGTCATACCAACTAACCAATATAGGAAAGTGATTGTGAGGAAGATAAGAAAATATTAAAATGTTTTCTACTGCTAGAATTCTCAAGTATAAAGATAATTCCTAATCATCTCATCTCCAATCCTAAAGGTCACATCTCACAATCAACTAAGAATGCTCGGAGTACCAAAAATTACACAGTCTAAAGTCAATATCCTATGTGTAAGATGTGTATTGAAGAAAACCAATGTGTGTATGGGGTTTCAAAAGACTCAAAGAATCCAATATACTCATCCTTCCTTCCATGCTACCACTGGATTCCATTAAGGATAACCCACTCTTTGTTGAAGTAAACGCATTATTTTAGCGAGTAACACATCTTTCTGACCACCATAACCATGTCATTGTTATAGAAATCTATAATCCAACTCTCTCCATATTCAAGAATAAATATAGTCAATAGAGAACTAACCATTATTATCATAACTACCAAACTATGAGAAAACCCACATCACCTCTTAAAAATTATAGAATTGTACCAGTTCCTCACCAAAGTATATGTGTCATTCGAGGGAATGTTGATACCTGATGGTGGAATCATGCCTCACTGAGTAGTGTGCATTAAATGATGGATTAAAAAACTCCATGGATATAGGACATGTGTCTTGAGTAAGTTGGGTAATAAAAAACTCTATCCATTTTTTGTGGGAGGACTACACCTCATCGGTGTTGAGGGAGTACTGAACTTATACTTGATATGGGGGATTCATGCCCCAAATATATGGGGGTTACCAAAATCCTAGAAGAATATTGGGGACTCATGCCTTATCATTGGACCATTACCAATGGAGAACCCTACCCCATTAATGCTTTGATCATCATGCTTGATCACCATAATTTTTCATACAAATCTAAGAAGACTAAACTACTCAAATCACTTTGTATATCACCTTTTATGCTAAATTAAAAGTGTACCACCACATTATGTGTGAAAATAAATACTCAGGATGGACTATTCATGTTCCTAAATCCAATTCTCGATCAAGGAAACATGGGAAGATAAAAAAAAGTATGTGATAAGTACTGCAGGGGGTACATGACATGTAGTCCCTTAATAGTATTTTGTTCATGTACTGCCTCACCACATGGAATGTATGGGTCTACCAACATAGCGAGTGTACCACAAAAATATGTGTACCCATTCAACATATGTTTTTGAGTAGGTCAAGTTGTGTACCAGCAATGATACAATACATCTGGTCTAAACTCACACAAAAAGAATGGCTAAGCAGCCACCTACGTATGTACTCCCTATACATTACAAGATGGTCACCTTAAGTATACATGGTGTGCACACTTGTCTATATGAATTGTGATATTTATCTTTCAATAAAACTCTAGTATCTATTTTATGGTAAATACATAGAATGTGGATCTGTATCACACATCATGTGGTAACCTTTTCAATCATAAATTACACGAAAAGCCCAAAAATCATCTCATTGTTTTCACTCTCAACTCCAATTGGAACCTAAACACCAGCAAAATCCCCATCCATCACTTTAATGCCTCTAGAGGTCAATTTCAAGTTGAGATTCACTAGAAAAATGATCCATCATAGGTTTTCACTCAACCCTAACACCTCTACACATTTCTAACCTGGGGATCTTGCGCCATTGCATCTTCCAGTAGTTTTTCATCACCTGATGATCCTCCCAAATGCCTCAGTCTTTGATTTCAAACCCAAATCAATAAACAGTGGTATTAGATATCGATCACATGTAGATCTAACCCAAAATTCCCCAAACCATTGGACATAGTGAAGAAAGGAGAATGTAAATCAAAGGATAATCATAGATAGAAATTAATGGTGGTTATTGCGAAGCCCAAGCACCAATAATTCTGTGTAAAATTTATAAAACAGAAGGGAATAAGTGAATAATCATGAATTTTATTCTAAACTAAAAGGTATATAATTAAAAATTATGATGTTTTTGTGTTCTACAATCAATAATAAATCTTCCTAAATTGGAAATCACAAATAATGGAGCCTGAGAAAGAAAATAATAAGCCCTAACTCATGAAATAATGACCATCAATTTAATACATCATTGCCATCATGGTTTTTTTCATCATAATAGCACAATCCAATCATCAATTACATTGAGAACTCGGCTCTAATTCGATGTTTATCCTTCCCCACCATCGAAGGATCTCATTCCCTCTATCAATCTCTATCTATTTCTCTCTCTCAATCTAGGGTTTATAGAAACTAACCCTAGAAAAATAGGTTAAGGATAATTAATTACATTATTTTAAGTCTAGTGATATAATAATCAATAAATTAATTTAATTAATTAATTTTAACCATGACAATCTAATCCTAAGAACCATGGGTGTGAAAAAATATTATACCGTTCCTAGGTTAAAACTATAATTCTGAACTTAATAACATTGTTGTAATACCATTAGACACTTCATTTAGGGTATACAATCCAATCATCATTCACATGCTCACTGATAAAAATAATATATTTTATTTTTTAATATATTATTTTTTGAGCCTTGGTGACATGAAAAACTATATAAAAGCTCAGTAACTAACTTCAAAAATATTATAGGAATATTATAAGGGTTTGAAATGAAAAATATAGGGTCACTAAGATATCACCAACCATTCTCACAGAGTAAGTATTTATTTATTTAATAAATGTTAAAAATATCTAAAAATTAAAAGATCTTTAAAATTTAATAAAAATCATCCCATGGGTAAAATGCATACCCTAATATCAACAAAACTATCAAGAATTTTTTTTTAGTTCTTTGTTCTAGGGTAAATATATTGTTTTATCCCTGGGGAGGTTCTAAGACTCCGAGATCTGGAAAATGAGCTAATTTTTTATCAGAAAAATTCAGATTTTTACATCCTCCCCACCTTTAATCCTTTTCATCCCTAAAAATGAAATAACTAGAGTTTCTAAACAAATAATATCATAAGACAACCCCATGTGGAAAACAACCCACCTTTTCACACACTTCCTTTATCTTTGGAGGTCCAAGATATAAAAAAAATCGATGATAAGCCACCTATAAAGGGTGAATCCTCTTACATCATCAAATTTATCATCTATAGTTCATCTCAAAGTAAGACCATATTGGAAAAAATCTAATCCATGTTAGTCTTCCTAAGAATTTTACTCAAATTTATCCTAGCTATATGAGACAAAACAAAACCAAGAACCACTAACATTCTCCATATAATGGTTAATTGCCATGGTTTCCTATAATGGGAGTGATTATCTTCCCACCATTAAATAGAATTCATGATAGTTTAATAAATTTTCCATCTTAAACAAAACCACATGCCTTTTTCATAGAATCACAATGCCTGCAATTGGACTCGCCAACCAGAATAAAGGCACAAAAGATCTAGGAACCTAACCTAGAAATAATATTCAATGACACGGAGTTTAGATCCATCAACCCCAAGATGATCTATCAAACTCCAAGTAGAGAAAGAGAAATAATTGGAGAGATAGGAAGACTGCTTACTCGAAGAGATGTACCACAACTGAGACAATGATCAATCGCTAAATGAAATGATCTATAAGGATTGGAGGACTCTAAAATCACCGGGGTATTGATCTAGGTCCAGAGGGAAGAAAACCTGGAGGAATGGTATAATTTTTTTAGATGGTCCTCTTATTCAAAACTGATACTTAGGATTTTACATGGCGTGTAACCCAATTACACATTGTGTAATTCTTGAGCCCTAGATACACTGAAACCCCCGTATCTTTTTATTAAAAACCTAATTTGTAACATTTAAACATTGTGTAAACTATACATGATTTATAACCTTTCATGTTGTGTACCTATTTCACTATATATTCCAAATTATTATTACATGTCATGTAACACCATTACATGGCATGTAAATCCCTAGATGACTACAGAACCCATAGGTTTTATGCTGAAAATTCCAAAAAAAATCCTTGACTTCAACATTACTGGTATCCTCCCAATTCCTTCGCACCCCTAAACAAGCAATGAAAAAGGAAAACCATGAAAAATATTAAAATAGACCTATTATAAAGGTAATGTAATGTTATAGTTTTCATATGAGAAGAACTCATCTATGCCACACTCCACCATGGAGCACTTCATGATGATTTTGAACTGACACCAAAAAAAATTCAAGTCCACTCACTCTTCAGGACCTACAATAACTTCTTTTTTATCTCCTTGCAGCAAATAATAGACACCAATGTCATTACCTCATGGAATAAGGAAACATTATTCTTATTTACCAACCTCTTGAAAAACATTTGTGGGAATCCTCATTCCACATATTGATATCCAATACTTTCACACCCACTATAAAATATAACTTAGTTTTATTTTAGTTGCTTCTTTATGAAATATACTGAAGATAAAGTTTGGTACAACACCAAGCTCATAAAACTACTCAACAACACACCATTATCTAACAAGTGTCCCAATCCACCACAATCTGAAGTGGATGGTTTTGATCATTTATATGGATCTACTATGTCAGCTCGAGACCCTAGGATAACACTTGACAATTAGAGTAGAAAAAACAAAAATATCCTGATAAAATATCCTCCACCACTACATAATAAGAGTTTCCATGTGTTGGGAATGTCCACAAATATATTTTGTACATACCACATTGAGGTTCTCACTCCACTAGGGTGGTATCTACTCAGGATATCCATTATGATATTTAATATGAACATTAATAGAAAACCATTATCTACTTAAGTAAGTGGGTGAAATTCTCACCATATTTAGGAATACCCTTCAGATGTATCTCCCAAGAACATCCAATCATGCAAGGACACTAAATTGAAATCACTATGATGGTCCCTTCCCATGTAAAGAAAGAGTGTGTAGCCACCACCATAGATTAAATTTGAGCAATGTATCCATCTACAAACAAGAATTAATTTCTTTGAAGCTAGAAGCTCAAGAGCCTCCTCTATCATCTGGAAAGGAAGTCACCTACAAATGGAATTAGCCACCATGCCACTGTCATGCCACTCTAACTTCATCAACTTCCACTATTTCAACTTCATATAAAGGCCAATTATACTCATTTAATATTGATCTCACACTATGAGAGTTTACTACATAGATGACACCCCAACTATATGACTATGAAAATTCCCAAAATTTTTAACAAGATCCTCCATAAATCGATACAAGGAAAAATTTGGTCCATATGATCATAAAATTCCATAGGTGTGGTTATTATTCCATTCAATGGTATATGTAAAACACCTTCAGAATGAAATTCAATGCATACATTGGTATTTGGTCGAGGGATAGCCATGGTTCACCCTTAAAAAGCACTTGTGTAATCCTACACATTCACGGGAAGTGGATTCTCATCCATGAACATATCATATAAATCCATGTTTACCATATGATGGGTAGTTTTTTACAACTCCTTGAGGGTTGGTTCCACTTGATTCACCTGAGAGGATCCCATACATAGTTGGGAGTGGAACTCCCCTCATATACTCAACTATGAAACACTCCACAATACTTAAATCGGTATCCAATCCATATTTATGTAGGTACCACTAGATATTATCTCTTATATAAAAAAATATCAAGAAAAACCTATTTATTTTCTAAAGGAAAATTCATTTTACCATAAGGTTTGAGTTAAATATGGTCACCATCAGTGATAACTCTTGAGAAATTCGAGCTAGGGGTTTCCCTAAAATCTCTAACTGCCAAACATATGGTACATGATTAATAGTTAATGATTACATCAATAGGTATACAAGGGTCCATGAATATAATAAATGAATCATACTCTAAACGTCACATGTTGGCTCCTAAATATATCCATAAAATCACACACATATTCTCATAGTTTTGACTATTATCACCCTGTATGTGATAAGAATTAACTGAAGGTGGTGATAATGAGAGAGGATCATAGTTTTATCCATCACCATCTTCTCTGGTACCATCTTCTCCCCAGCTAAAACCACTCCCAACTAGGATAATACCTTAAATAAAAAATTCTATAACTTTAAAACTATCTTTAATATAGATATCCATCCATAATATTGTTTTGAGTATCTTTGAGGGAAATTTTATATTTCTTCAAAATCTATGGTTCATCCCTACTAATAATCCTAATTTTTTCAATGCTCACTCAAGGGTATCCAACATAAGTGGAATTACATGAAAACACAACCATAACTCGATAACTATTCTTCCAAATCCATCACTATCACTACCAATATTGAACAAATCCACCACAAAACATGAACAGGGAACACCACGGTGGTTTATGGGCCTCAATGCATACTCAGACACAGTCGCACTGCCCATGGAGTTCTCAAAGGATTTTTTTTGTTGTGTTTTATGTTTGAATGTTTAATGTAACGTTCATGTATGTAATATATTTTCCAATACTGCTAAACTGGTCGGTCCTTAGGGACTTGATTCCTTGTAATCATGCCAATTTATTAAAATAATGCACTGGCTCCAGGCTTCTAGGGTCAGGGCGTTACAAGTTTCTTCTAAATAATGTACATAATACATGAAAACTTAAAACATTCTTCTAGTACCACGTGAAAGACATGTTAATGGGTTCACTCTAGGTTACTTTTATTATATATCATATCTTAGGTACCTAAATCAAAGTAAAGGTGTGATCATGAATCCTAGTAAGGGAATAAGAAAGAGAGACATATAGCATGTGATCTTGAGATACATCAATAAGAAAATGAGGAATAACAATAAGGCATGAACAAGGGACATAATAATAAAATGAATAATAACATATAAATGTAGCTACAACATTTAAATGATACATTCTTAATCTTATCACCATGGTTTATCACCAAGGTGCCATAAAAGAAAATTACCAAGGTTATTCACCAAGTTATCGTAAAATATGTCATCTCTAAAGATTAAATTCTTTACCCGGGGAATTGGATTAATATCCAGGAATACCCTTCATATGTATTAATTTCATATGATCCACATAGATTATAATAAATCATTTCTTTAATAATCCATGGAGAATAAAGAACAAGTTTCTTATCAAAGATTTTGTATACAAAAGAGCATAAAGACATGATCATTACGCCATTTTTTGACCCATGAAAGGAAATGTGGGTTTAATATACGTAAATAACTGAATAAAAAATTGATTTTTAAATATATTTGGAAAAAATTAAAATAAAAAGATTCATTTTAATTCAAATAAAGTGGAAAATAAAATTTCTCATGTAAAATATGTAAATTTGTGAAGTAAATTCGGCAGCATGATGGGTATAAATCATGGTTTTTGAAAAGGGTAAAATAAGAGAGAACAAAGGTCCCCATTTATAAAATAATATTATTACAACAATGGGACAATATAAAGTGGTAAAATGAACTTATATTGTTAATTAAAAGACATACCACCTAAAAATGTAACTTGAATGTAAAAGAGAAGTGAGAATTTTCCTTACCTTGAAGTGTTGTACCTAAAACTTAAGGGTGGAACCTTTAGGGCTTGATGAAACCTTGGGGGACTCCTAGGGAATAAAAATCACAATAAATTAGTATAGTATGTATTGGTAGTAAAAGTAAATGGATAAATGGGTGGTTATTTATAGAAAAAGTGGAGGAATTATTAAATAATTTCCAAATATTGGTCTCAAAAATCTAGGTTAGGGAAAACCCATTGGCTTAAACATGGTTTTTGCTCATGGTTTTGAAAATTTGGGTCAAATTTTAAGTTATTTTAATCCACCATAATAAAATAACATTTTTTTAATACTTCTTTTTCCATTTAAAATTAATGATTTCATAAAGTAATTTTTTTAAAGCCAATTTTCCCATTTTAGAATTTGGAAAGTTACTTATAATTTTAGAATTGATTAAAATATATTAAAATACTAAATATTAATAAAATAACATATTTTAGATCATATATTGTGTTCAATTAATTATTACATCATTATGACATAAGTATGATGTCATAAAATATACTCAAAAACCAAAATAGTATGTTTTTACTATTCAAAAAAAATTATTTTAGACAATTATAATAAATTCACCCTAACCTAATTTTGAGATGATGATTTTAAATATTATGTTTATTTTATCAGAATAATTATATAAAAATGGGAATTTTAACATTTAAATATAAATATCCTTATTTATTAAAAAATATTAGTTTTAAGACATAGTCAACTTTTTTATGCTTATAAAAATTTCCCAGGAAATTATAAAATTATTTTATCATTTATATTTAAATAAGAGTGTTTTAAAATTCTATTTCATTAAAACATATATTACTTAGAAAACATTGGTTTATTATAAAAATTTATATCTTTTCTAAAAAAATACAATTATGTTTTGTTTGTGTCCAGAAAACAATTTATCAAATTTTTCTCAATTAAACATATATTTTATTAAAAAATTATAATTAAAAATGAATTGATGGAATAAAAATTTTATTTATACAAAGTAAAATACACTTTAAGAAAATAATTCCTGGACATGTAACCCCTTATTACACCTGCATACTCTATAAGGGTAAGGGGTGTGATGGTGGTAGTTTCGTGGGGTGGATCAACTAACATCGACTGAGTGGTAATCTCCACTAACTTGAACCTTTCATGTAGGTAATTTCATTCAAACTTCACTTGATGAATATCATCTTGTTCTTGGTCATGGGTGAACCTCAATGATGCTACCTACCTCCCAAGTTTCGACAAAAGGGCTCCAAACAGTATAACTCTACTAGTTAAGGCCATTGATTATCCTTTCTATATCAATTATCCTTTGTAATTACTAATTATAAACACTAATTATAATGGTAAATTTTCAAATGAGGGTATAGTTTCCAACATTAATATTGACCAATGGTCATATAATAGTCTAATCCCAACAGTCACATTTCCCTTTATACCCTATAAATACCACTTCATTCTTTCACTCAAAATTAACTAAAATTTCTTTAAAGGTTATATTTTTAGTTTAATAAGATGATGATTGGTTTAATAATATTTTGTTTAATTTTTATATAATTTTTTGTGGGAGTGATGATTGTAGTATATTTGGGTGATCCATACTTTCCAATTTTAGCTATTATGTTTTATATTTTTTGTCCACATGTAATGTTTGACATTTTAATTGGTTTCATAGCTAAATACTATAATGATCATTGTTAAAGACATAAAAAAATTGGTTTCTTTTTATTTTTTATGTGTGTGATATTATATAATATATAACAAAAATTTATTCAGGAAATAAATATCATTTTAAAAATTCGGGGTCGTTACATTCGCCCCCCCCCCCCTTAAAAATTTCATCCCCAAAATTTCAACTCGTTTTCTTAGTTGAGAAAATTTGTGGGTACTTCTGTATAATTTTATCCTCTTTTTCCCACATTTCTTCATAATATTTATATTTCCTCTGCAACACTTTGACGAGGTGGTAGTCTTGTTGTGTAGAAACTTGTCTCTACTGTCCAAGATCTCCATTAGTTGCTCCTCATATTAGAGGTCATGTTCTAATTGTACTATCTCCATATTCAGTATATGTGAGGGACTAGGAATTCACTTCCTCAAGAGAGATACATGGAATACATCATGAACTTGAGCAATATTTGGTGGAAGTTCTAGATGACAGGCCACTGCTCCTATGCGATCAAGGATTTCAAAGGGGTCAATGTACCTAGGGCTAAGATTCCCTTTATTTTCAAATTGTATGACTCTCTCCCATGGTGATATCCAAAGGAAAACATTTTCCCCAACATCAAACTCTAATTCCCTTAGATGATTTTAATCATAGATATTTTTCCAACTCTGATTAGCCTTTATATGTTATTGGATGGCATTTACATTTTCTATCAACTCTTGCACAAGATCGATCCCAAGCAGTTTACTCTCACCAACTTCATCCCAACAAGTAGGAGTTATACATTGCTTCCCATATAGAGCTTCATATTTTTCCATTTGAATACTCAAGTGGAAGTTTTTGTTTTATGAGAACTCAACTAATGGTAGGATTTGATCTCATCCACCTTTAAATTCCATTGAGCATGTTATCAATATTTCCTCAAGTGTTCTAATAGTCCTTTCAGATTGGAAATCAGTTTGGGGATGATAGGTCATACTAAAATTCAATTCAGTATTCAAATCATGTTGAATAATTCTCTATAATTTATATTTTAACCTAGGATCATGATCATAAATGATAAAAATTAGAACCCCATACAACCTCACCACTTTCTTTACATATATCTTGGAATGTTTTTTAAGAGAGAAATCATCCTGAATAGCGATAAAATGGGTAGTCTTTGTGAGTTGATCCACTATAACCCATATTGTATTGTTTAATTTATATTCTTGGGAGATCAGTTAATATTTACATAGTGATATTGTTCCACTTCCATGTTGGTATGGGTATTGGTTGCAATACCCCTTTAGGGAGTTGTCACTCCGCCTTCACTTGTTGAAAAACCAAACACCTTACAGTGTAGTCAGCAATATCCCTTTTTATATTATCCCATTTAGTGCTTCCAAGATGTATAGAGAATGTAAATTTATGAGCTTCATCCATAATATCCTTCTTTATCTCTGAGATATATGGGACACATATCCTTGTACAAAATTTCAGTACACCTTCTTGATCAATATTAAACTCATGAAACTTCCCATTCTTCACATCCTCTATCTTCTTTTGTTAAAAGGATATTCTCTTTGATATTTCTTGATATTATATATTAATGATAGTGTATAAATAATTTGGGATAGTTTTGATGATGTCCCTTTCCTTACGATTCCCATTTCCAATTTTATTAGGTCCTTAATCAGTGGATCTCCTTGAATCCTCATCATTTCCAGAACAATAGGGTTTTTCCTACTTAATGCATTGGTGACTTTGTTTTCTCTTCTAGGGTGATAATGAATTTAATAGTCATAGTCCTTAAGAATTTACAACTATATCCTTTGTCTCATGTCCAATTAAATTTTTTTTTGAAAATATACTATGAACTTTGGTGGTCAGTTTATATATCACATTTCTCCCCATAAAGATAGTGCATCCATATTTTTAGAGAAAAAATAACTGCAATTAACTTCATCTCATGCATAGGATAATTCTTCAAATACGTCTTTAAATATAAATATGAATAATAATCCACCTTTATATTTTTTATGATTATGCACCAAATCCATTTTAGAGATACATATCTATAAATAAAGAATCCTCCTCTGACAGAGGGTAGAGTTAACACAGGTGTAGTAACAAATCTCTTCTATAGTTCTTGGAAAAAAATCACACACCTTTTTCTAGATGAAATTATCCCCTTTTATAGTTAACCTGTTTAGTGGATTATAAATTCATAAAAAAATCAAAAACCTCTTATAATATTCTATTAAACCAAGGAAACTATGAATATAAGTTACTGTTATAGGATGAGGTCACTCATCTATAGCCTTTTTCTTTACAAGGTCAATTGAGATTCCTTTATTGGTTGCAATGTTCCCAAATAATGAAACCTATTGTAACCAGAATTCATATTTACTAAATTTTCTAAATAGATTATCTTTTCTCACAGTTCCCAATATACCCCTTATACGATCCTCGTGCTCCATGCTACTTTTGGATTATATCATAATATCATTAATAAAAACTACCCTGAATTTTTAAGGTAGTCCTTAATGAATCTATTAATCAAATCCATAAATATATTAGGATAATTATTTAATTATAAGGGCACAACAGAAAACACATAATTCCCATATCTTGTTCAAAAGGAAGTACTTGGAATATCTTCTTTCTTCACCATTAATTAATAATACCTGGTTCGGAGTTCAATCATAGAGAAGAATTGATCCCCAAGAAGCCAATAAAATAAATCATCAATCCTTGGGAGAGGGTAATTGTTCTTCATTATGATCTTATTAAGTTCTTTATAATCAATTCATAGCTACATTGATCCATCCTTCTTCTTTACAAAGAGAACGTGTTCTCCACAAGGAGACACACTTGTTCAGATAAATCCCTTTTCCAAAAAAACTTGAATTTGTTTCTTTAATTTCTATAAATCCATATTTTTCATTCTATATGGGGTATTTGATTTCATATTAGATCTATGTATGAGTTCAATGGAAAACTCTACGTCTATTTCTATGGGAGGTCTAGGTAACTCTTCAAGAAATATGTTACTGTATTCCTAAATAATGGGGACATTCTCTATCTTTATACTTATATTTCCTTATCCCTCTTCACTGATCATCTATATAAAGAAGTCTATGGGAGGTGCTTCTAGACAAATCTCAAGCTGGGATATCTCTCCTTTGAAAATTACTGTAGGTTTTATATTTAAGACTACTGAAATTTCATTGCTTCTACAATTGATCTTAACATTATACTTTGAGATCCAGTCTATACCTAGTATAGTGTCGAATTCCATCAAGGGAATTACTACTATATTTGTGATGAGATTTTACTCACTAAAGTTAATACTAGAGTTTCTATACACTATTTATGCTAGGATAATTCCTCCAAGAGTCTTGACCAATAACACTATTTATAGTAGTTCAGGTATTGATTATATATTATTTGAAAACTTGGATGAAATTAAGGAATGAGTGGAACCAGAATCAAAACAAAGTACTTAATATATTTTGAGAGCACAATAAGTGTACATGACACCACATAATTCGGAGCCTCCACTTTATCTGTCATGATAGAAAATTATTGACCTTTATCTCTTGGCCTATGTTGAGGATGATGGTGTTTCCCTCCATTATCTTCTGATTTGGAAATTGATTGTCAAAGTGACCAAGTTGTTCACACTTAAAGCATTGAAATTGCAGTTGGGCCTAAACCATATTCCCTTTATGTTAGTGTTGATAAGTTTAGGCTTCACCTCACCATGACAGTTTTGAGCTATATGGCCATCTATTCCACACTTTTATCACTTTCCACTCCCAAGTAAGTAGTTCCCCAAATGATTATTCCCACATTTGTTGCATGTGGGGAGTTTGACTTTCTTTCCTCCTCTTCTGTGATCAAATTTATTCCCTGAGTTTGGCTCAATTTCACTATTATTTTCATTTAATCTATGTGACCACTACGTCTCTAAAAACTCCAATTATACCTTCATAGCACTCCTCATTATCTCCTCATAGTTTTCATAGCCTCAATTTTCTATATTCTTCTATATATGGGGTCTTATTCCATTGAATAATCTATCAACCTTTATCTTAGGATCCATAACAAAGATAAAGGACTATCGAGAAAGTCTTGTAAAGTTCATCTCATAGATTCCCACTGATTAATTTAACTTTTGATTCAATTAAAGGAATTCCTTATCTATTTTTGTTTTCATCGAATAGGGAAAGTATTTATTGAAAAATATTCCCGTAAACTTTTACCACTCCATGGCATCAATCTCCCTTATTATCTTTGTGTTTTTTATCAGTTTCCACCACTTACCAGCTTATCCTTCTAAGTGGTGTACGACCAAGGTGACTTTCTCTTACTCTGAATAATAGAGTATATAAAATATCTTTTCTATTGATCTTATCCATTGTTTATCAATCAATGGGTTGGTAGATCCACTGAAAAGGTAGTTGTTGACGCATAAAGGACTCAATGAAAATTTGTTCCCTGAGAGGTGAATCTTGTCTATCTACTTAATTCAAGATATTGTGAATAACTTGAGTTAGTTGATCATCATCCTCACGAATTTTTCCATTCCGAAATCCATTAGAATTCCATCAGTTCATCATCTGTTTCACTCATCATTTATGTGGCTCCTCTTATTTCACACCATTTTTTCTAAAAGTGAGAAACATGTTACTTTTATGAATATTATAATTAAAATGGGATTTTAAGTCTTAAAACATCATTCTTAAATATGTCATTAATATCCTATAATAACAATTAAATTTTATATGTATCCTTCATAAAGTTTCATAAAAATCTTTTGATTAACCAAACATATCCCATGAGAGTGTAATACTAGGTGTAAAGCAAGACCTATTATCATGCACTAGTTCCCATTTGATTCAAGATTAAAGTGATGTTTTTGAGTGTTACCCCTAGGTACATATGTTCTAAACCCACATCCACTTGTATAATCTAGATAGGGATTTATTTTTTTGGAAACCACTTACTTAATACTCACCAAAATACTAGGATGTTTTCCTATATTAAGACTTGTCTCTAGGGTTCATACTAAATTTTTAAAGTCCTAATTTCTAAAAATAACTAAACCATCCTTCGATACCAACTATGGCATCCCACATTTTTATTACATAACTTTTCATTACATGGTACAAACCACTGGTGGAAATGGAGGTTTTCCCAATGCTTTTTTACCAACATTTTGAACAAACCATTGGTATACTGTAAAAAAATGCAACCTTTCCTAATGGTTTCTTCAAACCGTTGGCATTGTGTTTTTAGAAGGAATATTTACCAACATTTTACTCAAATTTTTGGGAAATCTTGAAATTATCTAATCTATACCAATGGTTTTAAAAAACCATTGGTAAAGGATAGATTTCTCAATGGTTTTTAAAAACCATTGGGAAAGGTTTCCCCCAAATACATAGTAACCCAATTCCCCTATCCGCGCAATTACAAGCCCTAATCCAAGCAATTTTTTATTTACCCAAGGTTTTGAAACTCCTTCCACCTGATAGATATATCTTCAATCAATCAATTTTTTATTTATACAATTAAAATTAGTAAGTCCTACCATAGTTTTAATGTTATTCATCTATTTTGTTTTGTTTTCTATTTTTATTTGGCCTAAAACAGAGTTCTGTGCGGTCTGTGGCATGGTATACCAAACACTCTTATTTGTTTTCTATTTTTTTTATACTTCAAGTGTCATTATTGTGTGAATAACCTTTCTTTGAATTCTTCATACCCACTCCTTCTGTGTATAGTTCATGAGCCATATGAACTAATGGATGTTGGTGAGATGTATCCCCACTCAAAGATGGTAATGGTTAAAGGATATAAGGATAGTCCATGTGAAGGGATTGGGGATGGTTGGGGTACTGGTGTAGGTGGTTTTCCATTTTTTTAGTGGGGTGATATGGTAGTTTCTATGGAATTTAGTTTAGTTGAAAATTGGATTTGGATTTTGTATTTATAGTTTTTGTTCAAGGAACAATGGGAAGGGTAGTGATATTGAGGATGAATTGGTTGTTGTTTGGGTGATGGATTGGAATTGTTATATTGGTTGGATTGGGTGTAGGTAATTTTCAAGGTATTATATAGGTATTTCTTACCCTGAACACCCCCACCCCACCCCCTAGACACCCCCCATTGGACACCCCCCCACCCCCCTACACACCCCCACCCCCCTTGGACACCCCCCACCCCCCTGGACACCCCCACCCCCTTGGATAGCCCCCCCCCCCCCCCGGACACCCCTCATAGACACCCCCCTCCCCCCACCCCCTGGACACCCCTCATTCCCTAGACACCCCCACCCCCTTGACAGCCACCACCCCTGGATACCCCCCATTGGACAGCCCGCCCACCACCCCCCTTGGACAGCCACCCCCTGGACACCCCCACCCCCTTGGATAGCCCCCCACCCCCTGGACACCCCCACCCCTCATGGTAACCCCTCACCCCCATGGACACCCCCCCCCCCACCCCCACCCCCCCTGGACACCCCCCACCCCCTGGACACCCCCCCCCCCACCCCCACCCCATGGACACCACCACCCACTTGGACATCCCCCCCCTGGACACCCCCCACCACCTGGACACCCCCACCCCCCGGACACCCCTACCCCCTGGAAATCCACCACCCCCATGGAAAGCCCCCCCCCCCACCCCCTTGGACACCCCCCCCCCCCAAACACCGCCCCACCTCCTAAGTTTTTGGCCCAGTTTTTAATTTGGAATTAACCATGTAGGTGATTTCCCCTTTCCCCAATGACATTTATTAAGTGTCCCATAAAGCCTTATAAATTGACTTTGTCATGTTTTGATAAATTTAATGGGTTTTCTTGAATTAAAGGGTAATTCATGATGGTTTTCCTTTCTTAATTAATAAAATGGTTTTAAATAAAATTACACTAAGAGGGGTTGTAGGGGTAGGGAGTTGTCCAGGTGGGGCATGGGTTGTCTAGGGGGTAGGGGGTTGTAGGGGGGTAGGGGATATAGGGGTGTAGGGGAGGGGGTGTGGGATTTCCAAGGAGGGGTTTGAGCTATAAGGGGGGGGGTAATGTGGGTTGTCCATGTGGGGGGTGGGTTGTCCAGGGGGTAGGTTGTCCTGGGGGTGGGGTTGGGCAGCCCAGGTGGGGAAGGGGGTGTGGGCTGCCAAGGGGGTGTGGGGGTGGGATGTCCAGGGGAGGGGGTGTGGGATATCCAGGAAGGGGGTGGGATGTTCAGGTGGGGTGGTGGGTTGTCCAGGTGGGGGTGGGGTGGGGGATGTCCAAGTGGGGTGGGGGAGATGTCCAGGTGGGGGTGGGGGTGGGCTGTCCAGGTGGGGAAGGGGGTGTGGGATGTCCAGGGGGGATGGGTTTTCCAAGGGGGTGTGGGTGGGCTATCCAGGTGGGGGAGGGGGTGTGGGTTGTCTAGGGAGGATGGGGATGTCTAGGTGGGGGTGGGGGTGGTCTATCCAGGTGGGGTGGGGGCTATCTAGGTAGGGGGTGTCTAGGGGGCTGTAGGGGGGTAGGGGGTTGAAGGGGTGTGGGCTCTCTAGGGAGGGGGGGCTGTCCACTTTGATACTCTACAAAAAAAATAGGAATCACATATAACCAATTTATAGTTTCTTTCACACATTAAGACTTTTCTTGAAGTTCCATGCCAACACTCACTCTTACCCTTCAAATAAGAAGTGATCTATATAAATACATCTCACTCAGGTTCTTATCTGCTATCCATATTGATCTCATAAAAATTTAACATTCATAAAACTCCATATCACCTAATGATATAACAAGGATCATACTCCCATAAGTATCGTCCCATCGAAACTTGGCTCATATACAACATACATAGGGTCATATTTTACACACACACAAAATTTTGTAAACATAAAAAATACTATATTTACACCATGTATCACAACTTGGAATTATATCTTAGCTATCCTCTCAAGGCATCAATAAGCCACATACCTAGCTCAAAATTTAGAGGTGTGTTTATAATAAGGTGTGTTTTTTTAGAATTTATGTATTATATTTAGAGTGGAAGATAAAATCTGATCCACATATTATATTTAGATGTGTATTTACAATTAGGTTTGTTGTGATTTATATGTATGATATTCATGGTTTACACCAACAGTCTTATGGGTCATCTATAATAGGCCTTAATTCATGCTACAATTGGATAGAAATTTGATTTTATGACCCTAGTTTGGGGGTGGACAGCGCCACCCCCTTTAACACCCCCCCCCCTCGGACACCCCCATCCCTTGGACACCCCCCATCCACAAGGACAGCCCCCACCCCCTGGACACCCCCCCCCACCACCCCTTTGACACCCCCACCCCCTTATACATCCCCCCCTGGACACCACCCCACCCCTTGGACACCCCCCCCCCACCCTCGAGGACACCCCCCACCCCCATTGGACAGCCCCCCCCCCCCACCGCCCCTAGACAGCCCCCCTAGACACCACTCCACCCCCTAGATACCCCACTGGAGATCCCCCACCCCTTGGACACCCCCACCCCCGGGACATCCCCACCACCCTTGGATAGCCCCCACCCCCTAGACAGCCCCCCCCCCACCTCCCTGGACACCCCCCCCCCCAGACACCCCCACCCCTAGACACCCCCCCCCCCCCCACCCACCCACCCACCCCCCCCCCCGAAATAGCCCCCAACCCCTGGACACCCCCCACCCCATAGACACCCCCACCCCCTTGGACAGTGTATGTGATCGCTCAAATAATGTACTAAAATATAAAAAAAAATCGATCTAAATTTTACTCAACTCCTGAATAATTCTCCTCCACAAGTGTACATGATCTTGTGCACTCATGTATAGTTATTGAAAGATATTTTGTTATAAATATAGTATTTTTTGTCTTTTATATTATTATTCTCATATAGAGTAGTGTGTCAGTTATGGTTTCATATAAAGTGAACAATTCTTGTTTACTTAAATATATTTTTTATGAAACTTCAATCTTATTGAATTGATTTTGATGAAATGACTTATAGAAAAATTACAGAATGGATATAAGTTGGATGTATGAAACTAATTAAATCTCAAGATATTTTCAAAACAATTTGGAGAGCTTTTTATATTGTTCATTACACAATGCTTCATATAGTGGTCACATACATTATCCATGTTACAATTGTGTTGGAAGACCTTGGTACACCCTACAGATGGATTTTCATGGTAGAGATTTGATGCTCGATATCCTGATTTTTCAACTGACATGCATAATGTGAGGTTGCGTCTTTCATGTGACGGTTTTAATCTGGTTGGGCAGATTCTTACTTCACACAGCACATGGCTGGTTTTTATACACATGTATAACCTTACCCTTTGGTTGTGTTTGAAAAAACCTTTCACTTTCATGAATATACTCATATCTGGCCCTTCTAATCCAATGATATAAACATATACATGCAACCCTTAATAAAATAGTTGAAACTTATTTGGGATGTGGGTGTGCGCACATACGATGCATGTTCAAAAGAAATATTTCATATTCGTGTTGCACTTAAGTGGATGATCAATGGTTTTCCAGCTTATGCAATGATGTCTAGATGTATCATGAAGGGAAAACTATCATGTCATGTTTGTATGAAGAATACATGATCCAGATGACTGAAACATCGTTGTAGTTTCAGTTTTATGGGACATCGATGATTCTTTCCAATGGACCATCCATATAGAAATAATCATCAAAGATTTGACAATACCATTGAGACTGATGATCCACCTCAGCGTATGTCTGGAATTTATGTGCTTAATGAATTTAAATATTTCAGTTTTTTATTCGGTAAGGTTCAAATGAAATATGGAAAGAGAAAGAATGTTTCCCCTGAAACATATTACAATTGGAAGAAGAGAAGTATCTTCTTTGATTTTCCTTATTATTCAACCAATTTGTTATGTCATTGGTTAGACATAATTCACTTTGAAAAAAAAATATGTGAAATGTTGCTTTTGATTATTCTAAATGTTAAGGTAAAGATAAAATATAATTTACGGTCTCGGTGTGACTTGGTGGATTAGGTCATCAGACCAGAATTGCATCCTATGTGTATCAGTGAGAACAAATGGAAAGTTCCATGTACTTCTTATGTGATGAAACCTACATAAAAAAAAGTAATTTCTAGAAGTACTAGAGACTATTAAATTTCCTAATGGATATTCAAGAAACATATCTAAATGGTTCAACATAAGATAGTTGAAGATAAAATCTTTGAAGACTCGTGATTATCACATCCTTCTATATGAGTTGATTCCAATAGCAATCTATCATCTTTTGTCCAATAATGTAAGGGTGGCTATTATTCAATTGTTACATTTGTTTATAGATCTTTTTTCTAAGAAGTTTTCCAAGTCTTTCTTGCAAAAAATGTTGGCAAATGCCCCATTAATTTTGTGTGAGTTAGAGAAAATATTTCCTCCATCATTTTTCACATGCATGTTGCATCTGACTGTCCATATTCCAACTAAAATACTTCTCAGAGGACCTATTTCTTTTTTCTGGATGCATCTAATTGAAATAAATATGTACATATTAAAGTCTTATGTCTAAAATAAGAATCATCCTGAAGTTTTTATCGTGAAAGGTTACTTGGCTCAAGAATGTACGGATTTATGCTCTATGTATTTGTCTGATCTTACTACAAGAATAAATAGACCAATGAGAAACAATTAAGAATAGTATGAGAAAATTGAACCCAGTTTTCCATCACTTCTGTAAATAGGAGGAATTCCAGTATCATATACATTGAAGACATTAAGCCTAGAAGAGTGGGAGATGTCACATCGCACAGTTTTGTTCAACTGTGATTTGTTCGAAGACTACATCAGGTAAGTAAATTTAATATATGTATGTATTACATATATATCTGTTAAAATATTCATATTTTTATCTACAAGGAACATAAATCAATGATAAATAGAAATCATTGTTCTTTATCTTTTAGAATGTGGTAGAATTTGAATATCAAAGAGTTTTCTTCTTGGTTAAAATTGAAGGTAAAAATATTACTGTTTAAAATAATTAAATTAATATTTGATTAAGTTTAAGATTCATTTATATTTCAGGTATTGATTTTTCCTACTGACTCTATCTCTGAGGAAATAAGAGCTTTGGATTTTGGTCCTAATACCATGGTGTGTGACTGTAAATCAATTTTTATCAATGGGTACAGATTTATTATCATTGAACGAGCAAAGAACATGAGAACACAACATTATGGTGTTATGGTTACTGCCACAACAGAATGTTATGCCAGTGCATCAGATAGTAGACCATGATTTGAAAATGTAGGTTATTATGGAGTCATTGAAAAAATAATAATATTGGATTATTATTCTCATGAATGAGTAATGATTGTGAAATGCCAGTGGTTTGATTCAATGATGAGGTAGGGGACATTTATTAATGATTTTGGATTTCAATTAATTAATATGACTCACACTCTTGCTACCGATGAACCATATGTATTGGAATTAATGATGAAAAAAAATTATGTCAAAGACCATATTCAACCTGAATTTTGTGTCATTATTTAAGTAATTACAAGACATATTTTTGATGATGGTGATGATGAAATTGACACCATCCCTACTCCCATTGGAAACAATCTATTTATTACTTTTTATGATTCCAATAACTCAATTTTCAGAGTTGACAGTGAACCTGAAGTTGTGGTGGGAAATATATAAAATCATCCATCCATATTCTCAATTATTTTGGTTTAGCTCAACTTGGTTTGTTAAGGTTGGTACTATTAAAATTAATTTAATATTGATTACCAATATGTTATATCTAACTTGATTGTTATGTGAATTTTCAATGTTTATTGGTTGAAATTTTATTTGAATTGCATTTTCTAATTTGGAATTTAACTGTATTCAAACCTACGAAACCAACATTTCTAACATGGTGAACATTTCAATGCTTTATTGACCATTTATAAAATTAGTATAACTCTAAGACATCCCTTTAACACTTCACCAAATAATGAACATGATGGTTTTTCTTCTTCTGCAAAACATGTATCGAAACCTGCATCATCTACCTGGGCTAAAGAAAATAAATCTTTCCTTAATTTTGACAAGTGCTTTACCCCTTATGAACATGATGTTTTGTCTTCTTAGTAAATAACCATCCTACTAAAAATTAAATTTCTTTATTACAACTTGTATGATTTATTGAATTCATTATATCTCTATTCAAGCTCACCTAAAACAATGGATAGTTAAATTATCCATGAATCCCCCTATTCCGTCTCATTTATTTTGTTTTTTGTGTTACTCATTAGTTATCATTTTCTAATTACTTCCATATTTGTTTTCAAATGTAGGAAATACAACCATTTTAAGAGAGGAAATGGAAAAATATGATGGACAACAATCGTCGCATGGCTGAGATAGACATTCCACCACTAGTGCTTGTAGTGAGTGTTTTATTTAAAATATATATTTAAATAATATATAATGTCATGTGATTAATTTTTCCTTAAAATTTTTTGTAGGATCCACCTCTTAGGTGAAAATTATTTGATGATTTTTCTAGTAGTGGTCCCAGTACTCAGGGAGTTCGTATGAGGGGGGTGGTATGAGAGCTAGCTGATCTGGTCGGCATACCCAATTAGACCCTTCCCCTCCTGCTAACATACCATCTATCCCATATTCTGATCCCGGTGTGTCATTAGGGACACATGGGATATTTAGGCCTACCATGTTTTCACCACCTTTTAAATTTGACTCTCCTCACCCGTCTTTACCATATCTGATGATGATTCCCACTCCCCATCCAGCATTCGGCTAGTCATATGTGCCATCTTATTTTACTTTTACTTCCTTCTCTTTCAGCTTCTATATTCCATCTTCTTAGACTCCTACTCAACCAGATTCTATCCCTACCAAGCATACATTGGGACCCACTCCACCTATACAGGGTGTTCCTTCAGTTTTTTTGGATCCAGCGGGGCCCATTGTTCAGACTATCGTAGGTATATTTATAGAACCCTAAAAAAAATTATACCATTATTTATTTTCATTATAAAAATTATTGATAAAATATTTGTTTTTATTTCATAACAGATACATATACTGATAGGAGGTGGGGGCGGGGGCATACACACATTCATGATGTGTGGAACCGCCACACGTAGTTGATGGTGGACTACAATAAAGGTAGTCAAATGATTGAAAAAACAGGGTAGCAATGTCGAAGTTTTTTGGTGATGCTTGCCAAATACTTCGAAATCATTCCTGTCAGCCCGCTCTCATTGAGAAAGTTTCCAAATGAAGTTAATGATAATGCTTGGGTAGATATATGGGTAAAAAAATCTGTTGTATTTAATGAAATATATTATTTTTGTATTTATATGAATTAATATTTTGGTGTCAGCTTTGATTTAATTCCCCCAATGGTGTGGGTGCATGACTAGCACATCTAAAGGATTTAGGTGAGCTTTAGAGAGACTATAAGCACGAGTTGTATATTGATTGGAATGCTAGAGTTAGAACAAAGTTATATGTTGCCCTTGTTGTTGATGATTTTCTGATAGAATAGTATTGGCAGATGATTACTCATTGGATGACTACCCAGTTTATGGTATTAATCACATTTCAGGTATTTAAATAAAAAATTTCATGTTTTTCATTAATACTATCTTTTGTATTACTGAATTTTATTTAGGAATCATCTGGAAGAAATAAAAAAACATTGATTCTAAAAAATACCTCTACACATTAGGACGTACTACGATGTCAGACCATGAGAGGAAGCAAGTATGATAGTAGTTTATAATTTTTCTTTACGACTTCTACTTTTGATTGTTTCCTCCATAATTTATTTGATTGATAAAGTTGTTATATTATTTTAGTTATGAAATATATTATTTTTAACCTATTTTTAATTATGGTTTCCTACATTCAATGTCATTTTAGAGGAAAAAATTGAATATTGAATAACGGGTGCCTTGAGCAAAACTGTTTTTCTCGAGTCGAAGGAAGAAAGATGGAAGTGTGGTTAATGAACCGACTCAGTAGCAGATTGTAAGTTTTACTTTGTTGATTTCAAATTTCAATATCTATTTTGTAACTTAATAATATATTTATATTTTTAACAGGATGCTTTAGAGGCCCTTGATGCCTAGGAACTTGACAATTTTGGGCCAAACGATCACTTACATCAAGTGTTGGGAGATGAGCACCCTGGCAGAGTACGCTGCCATCCTGGGAAGAGTATAGTCCCAACAAGGTATTTTCCCTCTTGAGGTACAAGTTGTAGTTCCACCAAGTTCCAGCAGGTTAATGCATAGGCTAAAAAGGCTGAAAAAAGGGTCACAAAGACGATATAACAGTTTTCTAGGGAAAACACTACATTTATGAAACTGATAGAAGTTTTACATCCAACACTTCCACAAGAGGCTAGAATAGATTTTGATGAATATATTTCATTGATGCATTCTATATATGGTGAAAAGGGTGGAAGTTATAGTGTTGTTCAAGATGACGGTGAGGAGGAGGCTGAGGTGGAGGAGGAGGAGGCAGAGGTAGAGGAGGAGGGCGAGGAGTAGGTGGAGGCGGAGGAGGAGGCTGAGGTAGAGTACGAGGGCAAGTATGAGAGAATTGAGGAGGGCAGGGATGATGATGTGGACGAAGATTAGTATGGGGATGAGACTGATGATGACAGTGATGATAGTGATGGTGATGAGGGACAGATTGATCTGTTGCATTTTTGACTGATATTACTGACATTTGATGTTTGATGATTTGTTGTGCCTGAATTTATGTGTGATTAGGTAGGTCATGTTATATTTATTTTTTTATCTATAAATAATAAAACATGACTTGATGATTTGTTGTGACTGATTCACCCCTCCCCTGGACACCCCCCCACCCCTGGACACCCCCACCCCACCCCTAGACACCCCTACCCCCTTGGACACCCCCCCCCCCACCCCCTGGACATCCCCCCCCCCACCCCCCATGGACACAACCTGGACACCCCACCCCACCTGGACACCCCCACCCCCATGGACAGCCCCCCACCCCACCTGGACACCACCCCACCACCTGGGCACCCCCACCCCCTGGACACCCCCCTCGACACCCCCCACCCCCCTTGAAACCCCCTACCCCCTTGGACACCCCCCCAACCCCTAGATATCCCCCCACCCGCCTGGACACCACCCCACCACCTGGACACCCCCCCCCACCCCCCTTAGCCACCACCCCACCCCTAGACCCCCCACCCCCTGGACACCCCCACCCCCATGGAAACCCCCCCCCCACCCCCCTTGGACACCCCCCCTCCACAAACACACACCCCATGGACACCCCCCCCCCTCCAGACCCCATGTATACCCCCCCCCCCCCCAACCCCCTAGACACCCCCAAAACCCTGGACACCCCCACCCCATGGACACCCCCTACCCTCTTGGACAACCCCCCAACCCCCTGGACAACACCCCACCCCATGTACATCCCCCCACCCCCACCCCCCTCGACACCCCTACATCCATGGATACCCCCCCCCCCCAAACACCCCACCCCCTAAACACCCCTACCCCTTGGATACCCCCGACCCAACCCCCTAGACAACCCCCCCACCCCCCTGGACACCACCTAGACACCCCCCACCCCTGGACACCCCCACCCCCCCAGACACCCCCACCCCCCTAGACACCCCTACCCCTTGTACACCCCCCCCCCCCCCCCGACCCCCTGGACACCCCCCCCCTGGACACCACCCCACCACCTGGACACCCCCCACCCCATTTGGACACCCCCACCCCCATGGACAGCCCCCCATCCCCCTGGACACCACCCCACCCCCTGAACACCCCCCTCCCCCCACCCCCTAGAAACCCCCACACCCATGGACACCCCCCCCATAGACACCCCCACCCCCTGGACACCTCCTATGCTCTTGGATATCCACCCAACCCCTTAGACATCCCCCTACCCCCCTAGACACCACCCCACCACCTGGACACCCCCCCCCCCACCCCCTGGACACCCCCACCCCAATGGACACCCCCCACCCCACCCCCCTAGACACCCCCTACCCCCCTTGGATAGCCCCCCAACCCCCTGGACACCCCCACCCCACTGGACACCACCCCACCACTTAGACACCCCCCCCCCCCCTCACCCACCCACCTGGACACCCCCCCCCCCCCACTTGGACACCCCCACCCCCATGGACAACCCCCCCCCCCCCCGTACACTACCCTACCCCCTTGATACCCCCCCCCCCCCCCCACCCCCATGGACAGCCCCCCACCCCCTGGACAGAACCCCCACCCCCTGGACACCCCCTACCCCCTTAGACAGCCTAAACCCCCTGGAAACCCCCCCCCCCCACCTCAGGACACCACCCCTCCACCTAGACACCCTCACCCATTGGACACCCCCACCCCCATGTACATCCCCCACCCCCCCACCCCCCTAGACACCCCCCCACCCCACCCCCTGGACACCCCCACCCCCTTGGATAGGCATAAACCAATAGAGCCTCTACCCCATGTCACACTACCCCTTACTACAGAATGGCTTACCACATTATCCAAAAATTCAAATCTCATCTAAAGTCACCCATGCCTATGAACAACAATGCCATATTCAAAACCTGAAATATGATTTTTCTTATATAGGGGTTATTACCTTCTGAATTATGAATTCAATTATGTATGTGTTATAGAGAATTCAATATTGTATGTATTCAATTCAGAATTCTGTGTTGCATAGGGTAATTGCTCTGAATTCTGAATTGAATTATTTATGTATTTAATTAACTTATGAATTATGTGTTAATGTTGTGTGGGTATACTTTTTGTATATGTATACTTGATGTAATTACCTTTTTAATTATGTGTTAATTCTGTATGTGTGTACTGGGTAATTAAATACAGAACTGCAGGTATGTGTGTATTGATAACTGGTGGAAGTGAATTGTTGTAGGTACACAGGAGGAGGCAGACCTACTGTTGTAGGTTCATAAAGGATATGCCAATGGTTTAAAACTGTTGGCATATGTTTGAAAAGAAAACATATACCAGCAGTTTACATGAAACTGTTGGTATATGTATATACCAACAATTTACAAAATGTTGGTATAGATTCTATACCTGACTTTTCCCAACGGTTTGTGAGGAACCGTTGGTAAAAGTATATGCTAGTGGTTTGGAAACCGTTGGTATAAACAAGTATTTTGATATTTCCAATGGTTTTAAACCGTTGGTAAACATTTATACCAACGGTTTCTTGTAACAATTGGTATATAATTCATTAAGCATCCATATCCCAGTGGTTCTCATAGAACCATTGGGATATGTGTATCCCAAAAACTCCATAGCCAATGGTTTGGACAACTGTTGGTATAGTTTATACCAGTGGTTATCTGGCCTTTACCAACGGTTTGAAACCTTTGGTAAAAACTAAGTTTCCAGTAGTGAACAGAGGATATTTTAAAGTTTAGTTTCTTAGAAATAAGGTATATAATACATGAAAAATTAAAAAATTATTCTAATACCACTTGAAAGACATATTCATGGGTCCACCCTAGGTTAATTTTATTGTATCTCGTATCTTGGGGACATAAATCAAAGTAAATGGGTGAGCATGAATCCTAGTAAGGGAATAAGCAAGAGTGACATATAACATGTGATATTGAGATATATCAATAAGAACATGAGTAATAACAATAATTCATGAACAAGATAGATAATAATAACATGAATTATAACATGGAAATTTGGATACAACATTTAAAGGAGACATTCTTAATCATATCACCAAGTTTTATCACCCTGGTGTCATAAAATAAAATTACCAAGGTTATTCACCAAGGAATCATAAAACATGTTATCTCTAGAGATTAAATTCTTTACCAAATTTATTGGAGTGCTATCAGGGTACACCCTTCATATGTATTAATTTCATGTGATCCGCATATATCATAATAAATCATTTCATTAATAACTTATAGAGAATAAATAATGGGTTTCTTATCAAAATCTTGGCATATAAAAGATCTTAAAGACATGATCATTATGTCATTTTTGACCCACAAAAGGAAATATGGGTTTCATATATGTAAATTCCCAAATAAAAAAGTAATTTTTAAATATATATAAATACCCATTGAAATAAAAATAGGTTTGGGTATTCAAATAAAGAGGAAAATAAAATTTCTCATGTATAAGAGGTAAATTTGAGAAGTAAATTGGGCAACATGATGGGTATAAAACATGGTTTTAAAAAAGGGTAAAATGAGAAAGAAAAAAGCTCCCCAATTTATAAAAGACTATCATTACAGTAATGGGATAATATAAAGTGGAAAAATGAACTTATATTGGTAATTAGAACTTATACCACAAGAAAAGTGAACTTGAATGAAAAAGAGAAGTAAATATTTCCTTTACCTTGAAGATTTGTTCCTAAAACTTGAGGGTGGAACCTTGGTGGATTGAGGACACATTGGAGGACTACTTGGGATAAAAAATACATAGAAATTCGTGGATTATGGATTTGGATTGAAAGGAAATGGATAAGTGTGTGGTTATTTATAGAAAAAGTGGAGGAATTGTTTAATAATTTCCAAATATAGGTCTTCGAAATCTAGGTTGTGGAAAATGAAAAACCATTGGATTACTCATGATTGTTGCGTATGGTTTTAGACAATTGGATCACATTTTAAGTTATTTTAATCAAAAAAACCAAACACCATTTTTTAATACTTCTTTTAGCGTGGAAAAGTAAATATTTCAAAAATTAATGTTTTTTAAAATGAATTTTCCATTTTAGACTTTGGAAAGTCACTTATAGTTTTAAAAAATTGATTAAAATCTATTAAAAATAGTTAATATTAATAAAATAAAAAAAAAATTAGTTCATGTTTTGTTTTTAATTAATTATTATATCATTATTAAATAATTATTAAGTCATAAAATATACTGAAAACCAAAAACTATATTTTTTACTACTTGCAAAAAAATAATATATTTTAGAAAATTATCATAAATTCACCTTAACCTAATTTTGATGTGCTGATTTTAAATATAATGTTAATTTTATCATAATAATTCTCTAAACATGATAATTTTAACATTTTATTATAAATATCCTTATTTATTGAAAAAATAATGGGTTTTAAGACAAAGTCAAATTTTTTACACTTATAAAAATTTCCTAGGAAATTATAAAATTATTTTATCATTTATATTTAAATAAGAGTATTTTAAAAGCCTATTTAATTGAAAAATATATTTTTTATAAAACCTTGGTTTATTATAAAAATGTTTATCTTTTCTAAAAAAATACAATTATATTTTTTTTGTCCAGAAATCAATTTATCATATTCATCTCAATTAAACATATATTTTATTAAGAAATACTATTCTTAAAAATGAATTTATGGAATAAAATTTTTATTTATAAAAAGGAAATTACACTTTAAGTAACTAAGTCCTAGACATGTAACCTCTTATTACACCTGCATATGCCCTAAGGGTAAGTTGTGCGATGGTGGTAGTTTCATGGAGTAGCTCGGCTAACATCGATCGAGTGGTAATATCCACTAAATTGAACTTATCCCATAGGAAATTTCATTCAATATTTAATTTCTAAATCACATCTTGGTATTGGTCAAGGGATAACCCTAGTGACATTACCTCCCTCCCAAGTTTTGACAAATGGGATTCAAATGGCACAACTTTATGGGTTTAGGCCATCGATTCTCATTTCTATATCAATTATCATTTATAATTAATATTTATAAGAACTAATTATAATAGTAGAATAATAAAAAAAGTTATATTTTCCAACGATCATATTGATCAACAGTCATATTGACCAAGGGTTATATAACGATTGAATCCAAATGGTCACATTTACCTTTATACCCTATAAATACCAATTTATTCTTTCACTCAAAATTCACTAAAATTTATATTAAGGTTATATTTTCTTTTTCATAAGATGTTTATTGGTTTACTCATTTTTTTTATAGTGATTTTTGTGGGAGCGGTGATTCTAGCAGATTGGGGCGATCTATACTTTCCCATTTTAGCTGTTCTATTTTATATTTTTTTTCAGATGTAATGTTTGGAATTCCAATTGGTTTCATAGATGAATAATGTAATGATCATTATTAAAGATATAAAAATATTGGTTTCTTTTTATTTTTTATGTGTATGATATTATATAATATGTAACAAACATTTTTTCAGGAAACAAATATCATTTAAAAAAGTTTGGGTCATTACATACCTACATAGATTGTGTGATAGGGTACATGGTGTGTGGGACCATAAGGGTACTAAATGTGTAACATCACAACCCATTTCATTTGAGGGCTAAAATACATGACATTCCTTAGATGTAATATTATGTGTGGACTCGATCTTCTCACTCGGCATAGTGTTCCTAACCCACACAACGTTTGTAGCCAAATAACCACTTGGGTGTGTGCTCACTACACATTATAAGTCAATAAAAGTAGGGATACATAACATGTGGTATTTATCTTTCATTTAAATCCTAGTCATCATTTCCTAGGAAGTACACATCATGTGACTCTAGATAACATGTTGTGTGATCGCATCTTTAGGAAAAAATTCTGAAGAACTCCTAGAATCACCTTCCTATCATTTTTTACCTCTTATTGGACCCAAAATACCACTGAAATCCTAATTTATAACTTTTATTCCTCCAAATTATTATTTTTAACAATGATTCGGTGGAAAATTGATCTAGCGGGGATTTACACTCATCCTTGATGCCTCAGTACATCATTTCCCTGAAGATCTCACATTGTTCTGCCTTGAAGTGGTTTTTCATAACCCAATGATCTTTATATATGTATGGATATTTATTTTTTAACCCAAATCTATTTCTCACAATATCAAATATCTATTGTTTATTAATTTATAGAAAGATTCATCAAACCATGGACCATAGAAAAGGTCAATGACGAACATATGAAGAATAGGGAAGGGAAATCAAAGGAGAATCATAGATAGAAATTAATAGTGTCCATTAAGAATCCTATCCACCAATTGTTAGGTGATAAATTTGTAGAAAAAAGGGAAATCATCATAGGATCATGAATTTAAGGCCGGAAAAAGAAAATAAATTGTAGGGAAATGCTTTTGGAATTCAATAATCAACAATAAATCTCATTATATTATAAATCAAAAATAATAGGATATGAGGAAGAAAATAATGATCCCTTCCTCATGGAATAATGGTTATTGTTTTAATTTTTCATTAAAAACATGGTTCTATTCATTATCACTGCATGATAAGATCATCAATTTTGTTGGTCGGAGTAGATTACTCAAGAGGGGGTGAATTGAGTATCTATAAAAATTTCTGTTAAAAATTCAATTAAAAATATTCCCCAATAAAAATGAACACAGGATAGTTAATCAAGGTAATACGATTATAATAGTATGACTATTCAAATAACTTCTTAGCAGATTGATTAATTCTCAATAATATCAATGTGAGTTGTTGATACAACTTTTGAAGCTATTATAATAAGGAAAAACAGTTATAACTTCTATCCAAGACTAACTATCAAAGTAGAATCTAGTTTTCTAAAATATAAAGTAAAGTGGAGAAAAACTAAATCAAATGACACAGTAGATAAAACAAGTGGTTTGGTCTCAAGATGATACTTAATCCACTTCACTTGGTGATCACCTATCACCAAGAAATCTATATAGATAAGAGATTGATCCACACCCTGGATCGGGGTAAACAACAGTACATAGGATTGTCTAGGTCACATGACCTCTGCCACTGTTCTTTGTGGGTATAAAATACTAGGTCACACAAGGAACTCTTCCACACTTATTTGTCAGATTAAACATTTGTAATAATATGTGAGATGAAGAATATCTTTTATCCTTTAGTTTAGTACAGGAGACAGTGTGTGTTTTAATACAGAGACACACACACTTCTTCAAAGCTAAAAATAGTACACAACAGAGAAAAGATGATGAGAAAGGGTTATAAGTGATCTGAGTTTTATTCTATATATCTCTAGACTTTTAGGATGAATTAGATGCAGGTGTTGAGTCTTACTATAAAAAAATAGAGTATTACAAGTCTTGTGCTCTGGTTTTCTGTTCAATGGTGTAAGATTTGTAGCTCATGTTCTTCTTTGAGTTGGTACTGTGAAGATGTTTGAGACTCTGATTTATGGTATTTTAGCCTTTAGGGATTGAGAGTGCTTTGTGTGTTCTTTAATTGTATTATATTGCATTCATTAGTTCTATTTTTTTTAAATTCTCGTACGTCTCAGTCATTATTTCATCAGAAAGGCTTATCTTATTTTTAATTGAGGGTGAACATGTTTGATCCAACAGGATGAATGTATTCTGCACCTCATACAGTGTACTGTTAGGTGACATGTCTAAAAAGAAATATTAATTATTTCAGTTCCTTTAATTGACTCAAATATGACCATTAGAAATTAAATTGAAAAACAACAAAACATATTAAAGAACAGTTTCACAGTTTGTCTTGAAACGGTATCACTTGGAAATGGTGTCACTAGGAAACAGTGTCTTCTTCTTTGCTTTTGAGTGGTGAGATAGTCATGATTCCACAGTTGTATTGAGATCAGGAACTAGTAGCACAGATGTGGTGTCATGATCACGGTGTCTCAGGACTGGTTTCTAGTCCTTTGTCAAAACCTTGAATGGTGTCTTCGTGATGGTAGTAAGGAACCGATGTCATTGAATCTATGAGATATGAAAACTGGTTATGGTGTTTGGGTTACGGTGTCAGGGATTACGGTGTATGGGTTATGGTGTATGGGTTATGATGTTAGGGACTTTTCAAAAATCCAATACCGATGGTAGAATTACGGTTTCTCATACTTATCCAAATATTTATGAAGTTGTCTTAGGAAATGACATTAACAAAATGAATTAGACTTAATCTTTAATATAATAAAACATTATAGAACAAAATTAAATATATTTTACAATATTCAATCATGATTCAAACATTATTTATAGTAATCAGTGGCTTGTTAAAGTCAATTTAAAGCATAGGGAAACCAACCATCTCTACACATGATTTGAGATATATTAAACAAGGTGAAAAGGATTTTTGATCAATAAAACATGATTAAAACATGAGGAGTCCAACAATATCCCCCTTTTGATGATCACAAATCATAGGTGTTAGATTTCTGTTCTTAGTATTCTTTCACCCTCTTTTGGGATTATCAAAAAGATTATAAGAAAAAGAAAAATAGATATGGAATGAAGGTAAATAAGAGAATAGACAAGAACAGTGCACATTGCATTAGATGGAAAGATATTTTTCATTACAAGCATTAGGAAAAAGTACAAAACATCCCTATCAAAATACATTGTTCACTTCTCTTCAGCACTAGCAGTCTTCTCTTTTCCCTTGGCAGCAGCATTAGAAGGATCCAGAGGAGTATAAGTAGAGGTTGAAGAAGGGATCGAGCCAACTGTTAGAGAAGGAAGAGGGATCCCTTCAAAAATAGGTGATAGAGTGGGTTTAGTCCCTTATTTCAAGAATCTGGATCAGTTCCGATTCATAATACAAGTTAGGTTATAGTTCCACACAGTTAATATCAAGTATATGTGTTGAGTCAGACATATGATTTCTTAATAGAGACATGTGGAATACATCATGGAAATTGGAAATATTTAGACATGTTGATAATCAATAATCCACTAATCCAATATGATCTAAAATTTCAAATGTTATGATGTACCTTGGACTCAGTTTCCCCTTCTTTCCAAATCTCATTACTCCTTTTCACAGTGATATCTTGAGAAAAACATAATCCCCAACATGAAATTCTACATCCTCCATTCAGTTATTAACATAAATTTTTTGTCAAATCTAAGTATCCTTGATGTTTTTCTGAATCACTCGTATCTTTTCTATGGTCTATTTCACAATTTCTAGTCCCAACAGTTTCCCTTCTCCAAATTCATCCCAAAATTTTAGATTTTTACACCTTTTTTCATGGGGATCTTCAAAAGGAATCATTTGAATACTCAAGTGGAAACTTTTTTTATAATAGAATATAACAATTGGAATATGTTGGTCCAAAATACATTTAAAATCAAGTGTGATATCCCTTAGCATGTCTTCTAATGTTTGAATTTTCCTCTCAGACTTCCCATTAGTTTGAGAATGATAGGATGTGCTTAGGTTTACTTCTATATTCATAACCTTTTAAAGTATCCTCCATAACTTATAAGTAAATCTTAGATCTTGGTCAAAAACAATCGAATGTGGTACTCCATAGAGTCTCACTACTTCTTGAATATAGAGTAGAGTTATGTTATTTAAGGAGAAATCCTCTCTTATGAAAATAAAATAGGCAGTCTTTATCAATCTATTGATGATTAACCATATTACATTATTTCCCTTGGATTTCTTAGGAAGTATAGTGAAAAAGTCCATAGTGATGTTTTCCTACTTCCATACAAGTATGGGTAGTGGTTGTAATACCCCTTTAGAAATTTTTCACTCTACCTTCATTTTTTGACACACGAAGCACCTTATAGTGAAATCGAAAATATCCCTTTTTCATATTCTCCCACCAATATTTATTATGAAGGTCCCTATATATTTTAGTGCTTCTAGGATTTATAGAGAATATAGAGATATAATCTTCCTCAATTATCCCCTTATATATATCTACAATATATGTAATACATATCCTTGTACCGAATTTTAGTACACCTTATTGATCAATATTGAATTCAGGAAACTTCCCATTTTTCATATCTTGTATCTTATTTTTCATCAAATGATCATCTCTTTTATATTTCTTGATCTTTTATAGTAATGAATATTTAGAAATAATTTGGGATAGGATTGATGATTTCCCTTCCCTTATGATATCCATGTAAAACCTTACTAGGTCCTTTATCAATGGATATCCTCCAACCCTCATCATTGTAAGAACACTAGGATCTTTCCTACTCAATGTATCTATGACTTCATTTGTCCTTATGGGGTGATAATTAATTGAAAAATCATATACTTTAATAAACTCCAACCATAGCCTTTGTCACAGGTTCAGTTCCTTTTTCATGTATATATACTTCAAAATTTGGTGGTTTGTGTATATATCACACTTTTCCCCAGAAAGATAGTTTCTCCATATCTTTAGATAAAAATGATTATGGCTAACTCTAGGTCATAAGTAAGATAATTATACTCATGAGTCTTTAAATTTTGATATGAATTGGCAATTACCATTTCATTTTTCATGAGAACACATTCAATACCTTTTAGATATGCATCATTATATATAAAAAATTATTCTCCGATAGAGGTTAGAGTTAGTACGAGTGCACTTACCAACCTCTTCTTCAACTCATGGAAAAATTCTTCAAACACCATTGTCTAGATGAAATTTACTCCTTTTCAAGATAACTTGGTTATTGGATTAGCAAGTCATGAAATTTTTTTCACAAAAATTCTATAATATCTCAATAAACCATGGAAACTAAGAATCTCAGTTACCATTGTATTCCACTCCTCTACAACCTTTTCCTTTGAAGGATCAACTGAGATTCCTTCACTTGTTACAATGTTCCCTAATAATGAAACTTTTTATATACCAGAAATCACATTTATTAAATTTACCAAACATCTTATCCTTCCTCGGAGTTTGTAATATGACCCTTAGATGATCCTCATTCTTCTCATGAATTTTGGAATATATCAAAATATCATCAATAACGACCACCGCAAATTTATCAAGGTAGTCCTTAAATACTCTATTCATCAAATCCATAAATATATAATGATAATTAGTCAAGAAAAAGTTCATAATAACAAACTCATAATGCCTATATCTTATTAAAAAGGTATACATTAGGATATCTTCTTTCTTCACCCTCAATTGATGATGCCCTAATCGAAGGTTAACCATGGAGAATAATTTAGCCCCTCAAAGTTTTTCAAAAAAATAATCAATCATCGGGAGAGGTTATTTGTTCTTTAATATGATCCCATTAATATAAACATAGTTAATTCATATCCTCATCAATCCATATTTATTTTTCACAAAGAGAACAGGTGTTCCCCAAGGAGACACACTTGTTTAAATAAAATCTTTTTCCAAGAGGTCTTGTATGTGCTTCTTTAATTCCTATAACTCCACACATTCCATCCTATATGGGGTCTTAGAAGTTGTCTTAGATAAAAATATGAGTTCAATTGAGATCTCTAACTCTATTTATGGGGTATTTACATATAAAACTTTGTTAAATAAATATGTGTATTTGTAACACCCTAATATTCCAAAGTAAGTTATTTTCTTTAAAGTAATTCAATAGCTTGCGCTACACACAACACCGAGTTCGAGCGCACCACGACTTACCAAACTAGTCATTCAAAAAGCAGTTATGAATAGTATTAACTGAATTTTGAATTTTATATACTCCATATAATTTTATAATCCATATTATGTGTTTCTTAAACATAATATAAGAACAAATTCATTTTTCAGATAAAATAAGTATTTTTTAAAAAATGAAATTTTACCACCTTTTAATGGAAAACCCTTCTTAAAACCAATATTTGACACTTATATATTCAATTTAATGAAATTAAATTATTCTTTAGAAATGGGACATAAAAATTTATTTTGGATAAATTTTTGGTACTTTTCTGATAACATTCATATTTTGATGAATAGTGAAAAATACTAAATTTTAATTGAAAACAACATTCTTAATAGAAATAATTTAAAGTGTTAAATTATGCATTTTAATGGTTTGGAAGTATAATAAGATTATATTTTTATCATTTAATACAATGTAGGTCATTATAAGTAATTTCGCATTTGAATTTGACATAAACACATGTCAATCTTTTGATAGTTTTTACTTCTTAAAAACCTGCTTTTTGGTTTTGACAACGGGAATTAATTTTATATTAATTAATGCTACTTTTATGTTTTTAATTTGGTAAAATAGAATTCATTTTTTAATTTGGAAGTTCAAAATTATCTTAGGGTGAATTTTTGGTATTTTTCTGAAAACTTTCAATTTTTGATGAATAGTGAAAAACACTGTGTTATTATTTAAAAACCGACTTTTTATTTAAATAATTATTTATTTTATTTATTTAATTCAATATAGATAAATAATACCTATATTAGATCAATGTCATTCATTGGTGTCTTTTTTATAAAAAAAATTATATGTATAAAATTTTATTGAACTTTTTACTGTCATTTACCCACCTTCTATGAGCATTTGCAAATTTGTATAAAACATAATTTTAATGCTTTTATGAGTTGAATTTAAAAACTCTTAGAGACACAGTTTAAATCAATAAGTAAAATGTGGTTCAATAATATGAAAATAATTTTTGGTGAAAAGTAACTTTTGACTTTTATTTACCACGGTTAAAAGTAAATAGGGTAATTAAAGGTAAAAATGATATTATAATTACCCTAACACATGTCATAATTCTATTGGATAAGTTTAATTCGACCAAAAACAACCTTAGGAATAAAATATGATCCTTTTGGTCCACTTGGATTAGATTAGTAGATTTATTATTATTTTATTTAAAGAAGAGTTAAAAGTGTTAAATTCAAACTTTAATAACAAAAATATTTTTAATATAGGATTATATATAAGATAAATACTACTATAAATATTCATTAGAAATATAAAAATATTTCCTACATAATGGTATTTTATTTATAATTTTTAAACATTAAATAATTAAATTTATTTATGACACAATGATGATGCAGTAATTACCTTATTAATGAAAGATTAAAATAATTGATATTATAAATATCCAAATAAATGTAATTTATGACTTTTGATGAATTACACTAATTTTCTAAGTTAATATGACATATTAGAGTTGATTAAATATTTTTTTTTGAAGTAATCATGTTGTTATGATTTTTAAAAAAAACCAAATACTAAAGAGTGTCAAAATTGTCCTAAATGAGTTTTTAAAAAAATACTATATTATTGGTTGATATAATATTCCTAAAAATCTAAGGTTCTTCCAAATGGATTAAACAATATTATATATGTCATTAATAACCCACTTGAGGTTATCTTGGAAGTTTAGAGTAAGTCCATTAACCAAATAGTGTAATAATACAAGAAGACACGGTAAAAGTTAAACTATTTAACTAATAGTTAAATCTAAAAGATAAGGTTAATATAGTGAACTAAACTTGCCTAAAACCTATTGGTTGAGAATATTTCTACCCATACCCACCTTATCTTCCAAATAAATTAATTTGGATCCATTAGAAACCGAAAATAATTTATAATAAAATAATATTTCAAGGTTTTCCTAAAGTGACCCTCACCCCTCTTATAAAAGGGTACTTCCCATTATATTAATTTCACACCTCCAAAGACATTTGGCTCGGCAAAAACCTAACCAAATATCCTCCCAACTACTGTCACTACATCCTAGAGTCCTTCCTTTGATCATAAATCCAACCTAAGGATCCCTTTTGATCAAATCAAAAGGAAGCACCTGAAGAAGTGGTAATAATTTTACCACCCTCTTTCAAGTTCTTTTCTTCTTCCACTTCCTCTTTCTTTGTTGATTACATAAAAAAATAATAAATCCAGTACCTCCTACATACTTTAATGTTATTATAAATTTGTTACAACCATATTCATTATTCTATCCATCCTATAAATGACAAAGTCAACATACGTGTGTACGTACAGCTTACTGTCTCCATGTCGTGGTGTAGTTTGTTATTCAAAAACTTAATTATTTGGATGGGTATAATAATGAGTATAACTAATTTAAATAATAAATATAACATATTAAGGATTCTTTATATATGATATATCATCCAATTATATATGATTTCACCATCAAAAGAATGTTATTGTCGCTCGTGCGTGCGTACGGCTTACCGTCTCCACGGCGCGATGAGATGTCATTCCCCATAGTAACCATTCAAGAATAATTTTCATTTGATGTTTAAAAATAATGCTTAAAGACTTGATATCATTCTGGATATAAATCAAATACATCCTATCCATAACAAACATGACCTACATAACAAAACATATAAAGGAAAACGAACCAGTTAACACTCGAAACAACGATACTACTAAAATATTATTAACAAAGAAATATTAAAAGATCATATATGATATAATATTTATGTATATTGTTGTTGTATAATTTAATAAAAATTGTTTAACTATTATACAGGAGGTTAACATACCCTCTACTAAGTAAAATTAAAATGAAAGGGGTTTCTTATCTCACTTTTAATTTCGTGAGATTTCCATTGTTCACCACTTATTTATTGCATGGGTGTATTGTGTACTACAATTTGATATATATTATCATGATTCTTTTTATATTCATGGTATCATGTGATTAATTTTTTGGTTATTATCTTTTGGTCTTACGACTCGATTTATAACAACGTGGTAATGGGTTTTCATCTCACTTCTTATTCCCATGTGATTCATGTTATATTGCCACTATTTCCTTTTGTGTGGTGTATGTACTGATCATGATTGTATTATTTGTGTAATAGAATTTAATTTATGGTTATTTACATCTTCATTGTATGATACTTCTTTCATGGGTTGTATGTTTCATAAGTTACCAAATCGGTAAGGGAATTTCAAATTTCAATTTCCACTCATTAGGCTTTACGCATACTTCATTGATTATTTTACTCCAAGATTATGTGTAGAATCACTATTTATTATTTAAGTATTAATTTCCACTCCCCTTTCTGTGGATATACCTTTGATACACATAATCACTCCATTGATAAATTCACATTCCATTGATATGAACTTTTTAAGGGTAATCTTAACTCAATTTCCATTCATTGAGTTAAACATCCAAGTCATTGGTCTCGTTTTTACAATAATATGTGTGAATGTAATATGATTGATTTACACTGAATATCCAATTATATTGAGTGTATTTATATTTTTCACACATAATTATTTCATTGATTCATCCTTAATCTAAGGATACGATCTTTATAAGGTATTTCGTATCAATTTACATTCCTTTGAGACCTCTTTGTCATTATGCACCAATTCACTTTTATATGATGTATATACTGTCCTTTGACATATTATATCATGAATCCCTTTATTCTCATGATATTATAATGTTTTGATTAATTTTATTCCTCAATTACTTGTATTTAAGTGTCTCTTATTTGGTTAGGTACTCTTTAACTAAAATATTGTTTTAAATGTTTTAAATATTTATTCTTCTAAATATTTCTAATTAATGTCCATGTTTTAAAAATGGTTTTAAGTATTTATTTATATGGACATAAATGTTTTGAAATTAAAATTCCTTTTAAAAGTTTCAAATTGGTATGGGACACTTAGATTCAAAAATCTCTTTTAAACGACTTCTTTGATAAATAGTGCAACATTTAAATGTTTTCAAGAAAAAGGGGATATTTATCTCAAATAGTTTTAATGACTATTTTCATCTATGTAAATATCCTTAAGTGTATTTTATTCTTTATTGAGGTTGATTTATCATAATACAATCATCCATATTGTATTGAATGAGTTATGTTTGACTGTGGATGTGATATTTTTATGCCACTCATGGTTTGTGGTTAAAATATTGACATTTCGTATACTATTTTTAATACGAATGTTTAGATTATGTTTCACCCTTTCATATGAGGAATGCATTGGACTTATTAAGTGAAGGGTGGAGCCCACTATATCTCCTCGATCCATCGGTAGGTCTCATGAGACAAACTAGTGTCTTGGCACAAGGCATTGACCAAATCTTATTTGTAGTCTTGGCATGAGGCCTTGACTATGTGGTTATGATGTCTGGAATTATGCATTCCATCATTATGAAATTGGATATTAATATTACATGTGGTTATTCGACTAGTAGAATATCCATGTGAATAATTAAATGGAAATATTTGATTTATCTTTTCCATATTATGTTGAAGTTTAAGTTTAAAAGGCTTTTGTTCTATTCTTATATGTTTCCTTAAATGTTTATTTTTATTTATGATAGTTTCTGATATATTGTTATCCCTACTGAGTATCAGAGCTCACCCCTTTCTTATGTTTTATTTTTCCCAGGATGCAAATAATTATATTACGATTAACCTCCTGGAATTAGATAAGGGATATAAGAGTGTTCAAAGGGGACACATTGTTGTTTTTTTATTTTATGATATAATGTAAAACTTATGTATGTATCTAGTAATTCCAAGGCTACTAAACTGATTGGTATTTTGGGACATTATTCCTTGTATCATGATAATGTTATGTAATAATGCACTAATTCTGAGTAACTGGGGTCGGGGTGTTACAGTATTCCTGAACAAAGGGTACATCTCTAATCTTTATACATTCTCTTTATTATCCTTATTCACCAATCATTTGCATAAAAAGGAAATATGAGGTGGTTCGTAGTAAGACTTGGGTTGTGATATCTCTCCTTTGAATATAAATATGGTTTTTCCCATCAATATTGCATAAATTTACTTACTTTTATAGTTGATCATGGCATTATACTTTGACAAAAAATCTATCCTAAGTATTATATCAAATTCCACCATTGGAATGACCATCATGTTTTTAGAGATATTACACTCACAAATTAATATGGAAATTAATATATATCTTTGAATCTTGAATAGTTCCTCTAAGATTTTTAACTGAAAACTCTACTAGTAGTATTTTAAGGATTAACTTGATGTTATTTGAAAACATTAATGAAATAAAACAATGTGTAGATCCATAATCAAATAATTCACTTGATAGCTTTTAGTGTAAAATGAGTATACCTACCACAACATTATTTGGAGCAATTAATTCATCCATTATAATTGAATAAGTGTGAACTTTCTCTTGTGGGATATTTTATGGTTGATTAAAGTTTCCTTCTATTATCTTCTAATTTATACACTAATTAGAAAAATTCCCATGCTCCCCATACTTGAAGAACTGTATAGAAAGTTATTGTTGCGCCATATTCCCTTTTTCATTGGAATTAACATGTTGAGTCTTAGAATATAGATGATAATTTCGAGATATATGGAAATATATTACACACTTATAGCACTTTACACTTATTTGTAGATAATTACCTGAATGATTCTTCCCACATTTGTTGTACATTGGATGTTTTACTTTTTTTAATCCAGATTCCTTCAAAAAAAATTCTCCATTATTATCTTATTTTCATTTTTTCCATGAGTCCACTAGGTATCTTCAAACTCCATTTCAAATTTTAGAACATATATTAATATATCTTCATAACTCCCAAAGTTTTAGATCACTAATGATTTATATAGGTAGGGTCTCAGAATTCCAAATAATTGGTCAATCTTCCCATCGAAATCGATGAAAAAACTGGAAGTGTGTCATGAAATACTTTTGAAGTTCATATAATAATTCCCCACTGATTAATTTTCACTATGTTTAAACTCATGGAATTTCATCTCTATCCCATTTCAGAGTTTACATAAAAAGTAATTTTTGAAAAATAATTTTTTCAAGTATTCACATTCCATGGATTCAACCTCATCCCTTGCTTCATGTTCCTAATCAATGTCCACCGCAAATCATCTTGTCCCTCTAAGAGATATACTACCAATGTAACATTCTCTTGGTTAGAATTATTGAGTACATAAAATATCTTTTCTATAGTATTGATCTATTTTTTGGAGATTAATGGATCAGAGGTTACACTAAAAATATATGGTTTTTGATGCATGAAGGATCCAACTAATAGTTATACCTTCCTTGGTGAAGTCAGATGACCCACATGGATTAAGTTACTATCCATGACCTGAGTTAATTGATTCATCATCAACATGAAGTTTTCAACTACAGATTCTATAATATTAGTAATTCTATCATTTTATTGTCCATTGCATCAGTTATTTACACAGGTACTTATATTTCTTGTCATTTTTTTAAAATGATAAAACCTTAGTGATAAAAATATAACTTTAAAGAATATTTTAATAACAAAGGTATTTTAAGTCATAAAACAAAAATATTTAAATATTTTATTCTTTAATATCCTATAATAATAATTACATCTTCTATATATACTTCATAATCATTCATAAAAAACCTGTAATTAAACAAACATATCCTCCGGGTGTGTCAAACCAGGTGTATAACAAGGCCTCTTTCATGAATTGGGTGATGATAGAGTTAATATCTAATGCACCATTTTGGGGTTATTAATCCTAGGTATAGATTTTTCAAATCCACATCCACTTTTAGTATCTAGATAGGTATTTCATTACTTGGAAACCACTCACTTTATACTTCACAAAAAAAAATTAGGATTTTTTCCTATATTTAGACTTAACTATATGGTTTTACTAATGTTTTTTATTCATAATTTCCACAAATAACTAAACCTACATTTGATAACAACTATGGAACCCTTCCTTTTTAACACATAAAACTTTCATTATATGGTACAACATTTAATAACACAGGGGATCATTTGAGGTTTAGTTTCTTGAAAATTAGGAATTTAATGCATGAAAAGCATAGAATTTAGTCTAATAAAATTTAATGTTTTCTTAATAGAATCATACTATATTACATTTACTATATCTTATATTTTGGGGAAATACACTAAAGAAAGGGGTGAGCATAAAGCCTGATAAGGTGATCAAAAAGTAAATATAACATGAGAGATCATCAAGGATAAAACATGAGGCATAAAATGAGAGAATAATCATAAGTACATGATACATAACATGGAGATGTGTCTATAACATAAAAATGATACCTATCATAATCATATCACCAATGTTTCATAACACATAATTACTAAGGTTATTCGTAAAGGTATCATAAAACATGTAATCTCTAGAGATTAATTTTTTACCCAATAAATTAGGTTTCTATCAAGGAACGCCCTTAATATGTCTAAATTCATTTATTACACATATATAATAATATAAAATTTCATCAAAACCCTATGGAAAATAATTAATGGGTTTCATATAAAATCATTGAGTACATAAATATTGCAAGAATTTAACTTTTCATCATTTTAAATCCATGGGGAAAGAATAAGGGTTTCAAAAATGTGAGTTTATAATAAAAATAAACTATGTTTACATATAGTTTAATACTAATGGATAAGTAATGGGTTTGGGTATTAAAAATATATAAATATTTCATGTAAAAGAGATAAATTCAAGAAATAAATTCAACAGCATAACGAGTATACAATGTGGATTCAAGAAAAGGGTGTAATGAGAGGGAACAAAGACATCCCATTGATAATAAAAACTATTTTAGATTTAATGGTATAATAAAATGTCTATTAAAAGAAATTAATTAAATATTTATAAAATATACCACAAAATAGGTAATTAAATGGAAATGAAGAAGAGGAGAGTTCTCTTACCTTGGGAAGTAACTTCCTGAAGCTTTGATATGGAAACCTTATAACCTTGGAGACAACTTAGAGGGAGTTTAGAGATGGTAAATGAGTAGAATTTAATTATTAAGGAATTTTTAGTGGAGAAAAATGGTGTAGGGGGTGGGTATTTATATTAAAAGAGGAGGAATTGTTTAATAACTTCAAAATACGAGTCTTGGAATTATAGGTTGTGCAAAATAAAAAACCATTGGCTTAAACATGTTTTTTTCTCATGGTTTTAGATATTTAAGTCTTTTTTTATAATATTTTAATCAATTACAACCTAAATCCATTTTCTAATATTACTTTTGACATAGAAAATAAAATTTTCCATAGAATATAGTTTTTAAAATCAAAAATTCAATTTTAGGCTTTATAAAGTCATTTATAGGTTTGGAAACTGATTTAAATTCATTAAAATACATAATATTATTAAAATAAGATATTTTTGGTCATGTATTATGTTTAATTAATTATTAAATCATTATTACATATATATGAATTCATAAAACATACCAAAAAGACAAAACTATATTTTACTATTCAATGAAAAATAATGTATTTTAGAAAATTATCAAAATTTTACCCTAACCTAATTTCGACATTTTGATTTCAAATATAATATTTATTTTATCAAAATAATTCTCTAAATATGGAAATTTAACTTTAAGATAAAAAATCCTTATTTATTTAAAAATAATATTTTTTATGACATAGTCAACTTTATGAAACTTATAAAAAATTTCTAGGAAATTATAAAATTATATTTTAATTTATATTTAAATAAATATTTTTATATGAATTTCATGAAAATAAATTTAATTTATAATTCATGAATTATAAAATTGTATATATTTTATAAAAATACAATTATGTTTTATTTGTATTCAAAAATCAATTTATCAAATTCATCTTATATTCATGTGTATTTTATTAAATAAAATAATAATGAAAGTAGAATTGAAGAAATAAATATTTAATTTATAAAAATGAAATTATAATTTTATGATACTATGGTCTAGATACATAACCCCTTATTACACTAGCATATTCCCTAAGGGTAAGGTGTGTGATGTTGGTAGTTCCATGGGGTGGCTTAGCTAACATTGACCTAGTGGTGATATCCACTAACTTTAACTTCTCCCATATTTGACTCTTCCCAAGCATTAATTTTAAAAGAATTTTTTAGGATTGGTTAAGAGTAAACCCTAATGATTCTACCTCCCTCTTAAGTTTTGATAAATGGGATTCAAAATTCTTTATCCTACTATTTGAGGCCATCGTTTCTTTCTTCTTTATTCAATTAACTCTTATCATTTCCCTTAATATGAGCTAATCCAAATAGACACTTTATAACAAATAAATTACTAATGGTCATAATTCCCAATAGTCATATTGATCAGTGTTCATGTAATGGTAATTTAATAGTCACATTTCTGATTACATCTTATATATAGAACCAAACATCAACATTTATTACTTCATTACCAAATGTTTTTTACAATTCCTTTGATAATTTCAATTACATTCCTAATGTTTCGCTATCTTTTAATAATTTTTATAGAAAGAGTAATATTCTTGGAAGAGTTCTATCATGTGAATTATACCATTATGTGGTCACTATTTTTAAGTTTTTATATCCATTTACTAATCTTAGCTATAGTAATTAGTATTATTACTTGACATGTAATATTATTTTTTTTAATAGAATTTATATGTACTTCTATTAACAGAAATAATAAAATAACTATTATGAAAAAATAAAAGTTATTTTATTAATCATAGAAGGAATTTTTAGGTCATTATATCTCCCCTAAGAAATTTTATCCTCAAAATTTTTCTCTTTCCTCAAAAAAAATGGGGATATTTTTCCTTTATCACTTCTTCAGGTTCCCAAGTAGGTTCTTTAAACTTGTGATTTATCCATGGGACTTTCAGAAGTCAGGTTTCCTTGTTCCTCAAAAATATTTCCCTTTTATCAATAATCTAGATTGATTCTTCTTCATATGACAAGTCAGGTTCCATTTCTACACCATTAATATCAATTATATGTGTTGGTTTGAACATATAATTTCTCAATAGAGACACATGGAAGACATCATGGACATTGGAAATATTTGGAGGTAGTGATGATCAATAAGTAACTACTCCAACATGATCCAGAACCTAAAATGGTCAAATGTAATTTAAAATCAATTTCCATTTTTTTCAAAATCTCATAACCCCTTCCCATAGTGATATATTGAGAAAAACATGATCCTAAACTTGAAATTCAATGTCCTTTCTTTGGTTGTCAACATAAATTTTTTGTTTAATCTGAGAATCATTGATGTGTTTCTGAATCACTTGTATATTTTATATGGTATCCTTCATAATGTATGGTCCCGATAGTTTCCCTCATCCAAATTCATCCCAACATGTTGGAGTTATACACCTCTTTTTATAAATATATTTAAAAGTATCATTTTAATACTTGTGTGGAAACTGTTGTTTTCAAAGAATTCGACAAGTGGAAGATGTTGGTCCCAACTCCCTTGAAAATAAAGTGATATATCCCTTGTAATTTATTATAATTATAATGTTTAAATTATCATCTTAGATTTCCCATCATTTTTAGGATGATAGGTTGTTCTAAAGTTTAATTCCTTATTCATAACCTTTTGAAGGCTCCTCTAGAACTTAGTAGTAAATCTTAGATCTTGTTCAGAAACAATTGATAGTGGTACTCCATGGAGTCTCAGTACAACTTGAATATAGAGGAGAGCTAGGAACTCCAGGGAGAAATACTCTCTTATAGAAATGAAATGGTAATGCTTTTTAAATCTATCAATGATTACCTATATAGCATTATTTTCCTTATATATCTTAGTAATGCCAGGGACAATGTCCATAGTGGTGTTTCCCCACTACCATACAGGTGTGGTTAGTGGTTGTAATACCCCTTTAGGAAGTTTTCACTCTGCCTTCACTTATTGACACACCAATCACCTTACAGTGTAATAGGTAATCTCTATTTTCATATTATCCCACTAATAATGATCACAAAGATCCTTATAACTTTTAGTGCTTCCAGGATGTATAGAGAATGTAGAGTTATGAGATTCATCCATCAGCTCCTAATTTATCTCTATAATATATGGAATATATATCCTTGTACCAAATTTTAGCATAACTTCTTGATCAACATTAAATTCAAGAAACTTCCCATTTTCCACAGCCTCTATCTTCTTTTATAACAAAGGATTATCTCTTTAATATTTATTAATCTTCTCTATTAATTATGGATGATAAATAATTTGGGATATGATTGAGGATGTCCCTTACCTTATGATTTCCATTTACAACCTTACTAGGTCCCTGATCAACGGATCTCCTTCAATCCTCATCATCGTAAGAACACCAGGATATTTCCTACTCAATACATCTAAAACCTTTTTTACCCTTCCAGGGTGATAATGAATTGAACAATAATAGTATTTAAAAAGATCCAACCATATCATTTGTCTCACTTTTATTTACTTTTACATAAATATATACTTTTAAAATTGGTGGTATGTTTTTATATCACACTTTTATTCGTAAAGATAGTGTCCCAATATCTCCATATTAAAATTGACTACATCTAACCCCAGTTCATGAGTAGGATAATTCTACTCGTGAGGCTTTAACTATTGAAATGCATAGGCGGTTACATTTTCATTTTACATGATAACACATCCAATCCATTTTATATATACATAAATATAGATAAAAAATCCCTCTCCAATAGAAGTTAGAGTTAGCATAAGTTCACTAACCAAACTTTTCTTAAATTCTTGGAAATATTATTAACACTCATTTTTTAGATAAACTTAACTCTTTTTCAAGTTAACTTGGTTATTGGGTTATAAATAAATTAAAATTCAATCACAATACTTTTATAATATCCCACTAAACCAATGAAACTATGAATCTAAATTGTTTTTGTAGGATGAGGACACTCCTCTATAGCCTTTATCTTGGAAGGATCTACTGAGATTCCTTTACTAGTTATAATGTTCCCTAAGAAATAATATTTTTTATAACTAGAAATATCATTTACTAAATTTACCAAATATATTCCCCTTCCTATGATTTTTTAATATAACCATTATATGATCCTCATGATCCTTGAAAATTCTCTAATATATCATAATATCATCAATAAAGACTGCAACAAATATATCAAGGTATTAATTAAAGGATATATTCATCAAATCCATAAATATGGAAGGAGAATTAGTTGATAAAAATGTAATAACAACAAACTTGTAATTACCATATCTTGTTCAAAATACATCCTTTAGGATATATTCTTTCTTCACCCTCAATTGATGATACCTTAATTGAAGGTTAATCTTAGAGAAGAATTGATACCCTTGAAGTTGTTCAAAAAAATCATTTATCCTCAGGATGGGGTATTTTTTCTTTATCAAGATCCCACTAGGCACTCTATAGTCAATTCATATCCCCATCAATCTATACTTATTTTTCATAAAGTGAATAGTTTCTCCCCAAGGAGACATGCTTGGTCGAATAAAACATTTTTCTAAGATGTCTTTTGGTTTCTTTAATTCCACTAACTCTACACATTCCATTATATATGAGTTATTTGATATTGACTTGGATTTATATATGATTTAAATTGATAAATATACCTCTCATTATATGGGAGTTCCATGTAACTCTTCAGGAAATAAATAAATGTATTCCCAAACAATGGGTACATCTCCGATCTTTATACATTCTATTTCTTCCCCTTTTTCACCAATAATTTCTACAAAATAAGGTAATAGGAGGTGGTTCTTGGTAAAACTTGAGCTGGGATATCTCTACTTTGAATATAACTTTGGGTTTTCCCTTCATGATAATATAAATATTCATACTTATATAGTTTATCTTAGAATTATACTTTGATATCCAATCCATCCCAAGTATTATGTAAAATTCCACCATTGGAATGAACACTAGGTTTATAGAGATATTTCACTCACCAAAGTTAATAGGGGAATCATTATATATATTTTATGATTGAATAGTTATTCTATGAGTTTTAACTAACAACTCTACCACTACAATTTAAAATATTAACTTGATGTTCTTTGAAAACATGAATGAAATAAAATAATGTGTAGAACTAGAATCAAACAATATACTTGCTATCTTTGAGTGTACGACGAGTGTACCTAACACAAAATCATTTGGACCCTCGAATTTAGTTGTTGTGATTAAAAAATCATGACCTTTCTCTCATGGCCTCTACTATAGTTGATGGTATTTTCCTTCCATTATCATATGATTTAGACACTGATTTCGGAAATTACCATTCTCTCCACACTTGTGTCATTTCACGATGGGTTGTTCTTTCACCATATTTCCTTTATCATTGGAATTAAAATGTTAAGGTTTAACATATGCTTGATATTTTTGAGCTATATAGGAATATATTCCACACTTTTATAATTTTCCACTTCCTTTTAGACAATTCCCCAAATACTTCTTCCTATATTATTTGCACGTGGGATGTTGTACTTTCTTCCCATCTTGATTCTTTCCTAAAAAATTCCTCATTCTTCACTTTTTTTCATTTTATCCATGAGTCCATTGGGAAAATATTAACTTCATTTCAACATTGATATCACATCATACTATATATTCATAACTCACAAAGTATCATATTGATAATGATTTTTATATATGGGGTCTCAGTCAACCAAATAATTGGTTGATCTTCCCATCAGAATCGATGAAAAATCTTGAAGTGTATCATAAAATCCTTGTAAAGTTCATCTCATAATTCCCCACTAATTCATTTTATATTTTTTTCAACTCAAGAAATTCCCTCTCTATATTGGTCCATAGGTTACAAGTGAAATAATTGTTGAAAAATAATTTTTTGAAGTATTACCATTTCATGGATTCTACCACATCCTTGGGCTTTATGTTCTTAATTAGTGTTTTCCACTGAACAGTTTCTCCATCTAAGCGGTATATTGCCAATGTAAATTTCTCTTGGTCAGAATAATGAAGTATATAAAATATATTTTCTATAGTATTGATCCATTTTTTCAAAGATCATTAGATCATAGGTTCCACTAAAAATAGGTGGTCGTTGATGCATGAAGGATTCAATTTCCAGTTGTTCCTTCCTTGGTGAATTCAAATACTACACATGTTTTTTGTTGTTATTCCTGACCCGAGTTAACTGGTTTATCATCATCATGAAGTATTCAAATCCATATTATATTGAATTAGGAAGAAATTAATTGCACAGTCCATTGCATCTATTATTGACATAGGTCCTTCTAATTCCTATCATTTTTCTAAAAGGATAAAATCTTAGTAATAAACGTGTCACTTCTACGAATATTTTAATTCTAAAGGGATTTTAAGTCCTAAGACAACATTATTACAAGATGTCATTATTTAATCTCCTCTAATAACTATTAAATTTTCTGTATATCCTTCATAATGATTCATAAAAAGAATGTGTTTAACTAAAAAAATCTCCCAGTAGTGTCAAATCAGATGTCTAGTAATGCCTTTTTGTCATGAATCAGGTGAATATAGAGTTAATACCCAATATACACTTTTTAGGGTTATTACCCCTAGGTATAACTATGTTAGAGACACTTCCACTAATAGTATTCAAACAAGGATTTCATTTCTTGGAAAAAACACTCTTTATACTTAAAAAAAATAGGATATTTTCCTATATTTAGACTTATCATTGTGGTTCTGATAATATTTTTTTCTAGTCCTAATCTACAAAAAGTACTAAACCAACATATGATACTAATTATGCATCCTACCTTTTTAATATATAAACTTGTATTACATGGTAAAATATTTAATAACATTGAAGATATTTTTAGGTTTAGTTTCTTGGAAATTAGGGATGTAATGAATGAAAAACATAAACTTTCTTCTAATCCACTTGAATGTATTATTAATAAATTCATCCTATGTTAATTTTATTGAATCTCACATCCTACGGATATACATTAAAAGAAAGGGGCGATCATAAAGCCAAATAAAGGAATAAAAAGGAAATAGAACATGAGATATCATTAAGGATAAAAAATAAGGCATAACATAAGGAAATAATCATAATTACATGATAAATAACATGGAAATGTGGCTACAAATTAAAAATGATACATTCATAAGAATATCACCAAGGTGTTATAAAACATAATTACAAAGGTTATTTACCAAAGTGTCATAAAACATATCATATCTAGAGATTAATTATTTAACCAATGCGTTGGATTGATATCATGGTGAGCCATCCATATTTCTAAATTCATGTGTAAAACATTGAACATATTATAACATTTCATCAAAAACCCATGGAAAATAATGATCAGGTTTCATATAAAATCATTAAGTACCTAAATGTTCCAAGACTTAAACATTTCAACATTTTTAAACCATGAGTTTAGAATGTGGTTTTAATACATGTAAATCCCTAAAAAATTATGTCTAAATATAGGTGAATAACCATGGATAAGAAATGGGTTTGGTTATTCCCAATATAATAATATTTCATACAAAAGAGGAAAAAAATAAGAAATAAATTAGGCAACATAATGAGTATAAAATGGGGATTAAAGAAAAGGGTGTAATGAGAGGGAACAGAGGTCTTGCATTGATAAAAACGTATTTTGGAAGTATTGGGATAATAAAAGTTTTATGAAAAGATACTAATTCAACATTATAATATATACCACAAAAGAGTTACTTTAATGGAAAAGAATAAGAGGAGAGTGCCCTTACCTTGGGAAGTAACTTCCTAAATCATGGATAGAAAAACCTTAATACCTTAGAGACACCATGGATGGATTTTAGAGAGGTTAAATGAGTATAATTTTGTGCTTAAGAGATTTATAGTATAGAGGAATGGGGGAATGGGTGGGTATTTATAGTAAAAGAGGAGGAATTGTTTAATAATTTCTAAATATAGGTCTTGGAATTCTAAGTTGTAGAAAATGTAAAATCATTGGAATACACGTGTTTTTTTCTCATGGTTTCAAATATTTAAGTCACATTTTATTATATTCTAATCCATTAGAACCGAAATACATTTTTTAATATTACTTTGTACATGGAAAAGTAAATTTTTCACAAAATATAGTTTTTAAAATCATAATTTCCATTTTAGGATTTGGAAATTCATTTATAGGTTTTGGAATTGATTTAAATCAATTAAAATAAATAATATTTATAAAATAACCTATTTTTGATCATGTATTTTATTTAATTAATTATTACATCATTATTACATATATATGAAGTCATAAAACATACTGAAAATGCAAATATAAAATTTTTACTATTCATTGAAAAATAAATTCATTTATAAAATTCTAAAAAATTTACCCTAACCTAATTTAGATGTGATAATTTAAAATTTTGTGTTTATTTTATCAAAATAATTCTCTAAATATGATAATTTTAACTTTTAAATAAAAAAATCCTTATTTATTTAAAAAAAATATTTTTTACGACATAATCAACTTTCTGACACTTATAAAATTTCCTAAGAAATTATAAAATTATATTTTCATTTGTATTTATATAAATATTATTTTATAATAATATTTCATGAAAATAAATTTTATTTAGAATACCTGAATATAAAAGTGTATATATTTTTGGAACATACAATTATGTTTTATTTTTATTCAAAAATGTATTTATCAAATTCATCTTTTATTAATTTGTATTTTATTAAATGAAATAATAATGAAAATAGAATTTAAGAAATAACTATTTAATTTATAAAAAGGAAATTAAAATTATATGATACTAAGGTCTAGGTATATAACCTCTTATTACACCAGCATACGCCTTAAGGATAAATTGTTTGATGGTGGTAGTTTCATAAGGTGTCTTGGATAACATTGATCTAGTGGTGATCTCAATTAACTTAAAGGTATCCCATATTTGATTCCACTCAAGCCTTATTAAATATCTTATTAGTATTATTCAAGGTTAAACCCTAGTAATGCTACCTCCCTCCCAAGTTTTGATAAATGGGATTCAAAAGGCATGATCCTACTAGTTGAGGCCATAGTTTCTTCCTTTTGAATTAAATTAACTCTTATCATCACCTTTAATATAATATAATCCTAATGGATATGTTATAACAGTTATATTACCAATGGTCATAATCCCTAATAGTCATATTGAACAAAATTCATGTAATAGTAATGTAATGGTCATATCCTAATGGTCACATTTCTGATTACATCATATATGTATCACCAAACATCAACATTTACTACTTAATTACCAAAGGTTTTTTAAAATCCCTTTGATAATGTCAATTATATTCCTAACATTTCTTTTTCTTTTAATAGATTTTATGGAAGTTTTAATCTTCCTAGAAAAGTTTGATCCTATGGATTATTTCATTATGTGGTCACTATTCTTTGGTTTTTATATCCCTATACTATTCTTAGTTGTAGTAATTGGTATTATTAATTGACATGTAATATTATTTTTGTAATAGTCTTTCTATGTAATTTCATTGGGAAAAATAATAAAATAACCATTATAATAAAATATAAGTTCTTTTATCCATCATAGTAGTAATTTTCTGACCATTGCACTGAAATTACTTGAGGGTGGGCTCCACTCACTACAATCGAGGTAATCATACTCACTAATTGGGGTGGACCATGCCTTGTTTACTCAACTACACACCACCGTAAAGTACTAGCATTGGTAACTGATCTATACCAAGATAGATACCACTGGGTCCCATATATACTATAAATAAATCTCTAAAAAACCTCTTTATCCACCAAAGATAAACTCACTTTTCCAGAAGGGGTTAATGAAATATGGTTTCCATCAATGGTAACTCTCAAGATAACTAACGTATGGGTAGGGGTTCCATTTGAATATGTAATTCTTGAACATAAAGTGGATGATTAATAATTCACATCTTCATCAACTAGTATGAGGTTCCATGAAGTGATTATATGAATTGTACTCTAAACTAAACTTTGTGTCTCCTAACCGTAGTCATCCATCGCACACATCTTCCAAAAGTTCTTACTAATAGCACCTTGTGCATTATAGGAACTTAAAAAAGGTGGTGATTATAGTAGGGGATCATGGAGTCATTTATATCTATCTTTTTATAAACCACCTTCACCCCAAATGAAAACTCTCCCCACCAGTCCACTACCTTCAATAAGAAATTATATGATATTCATGTTATCTTTAATGAGGAAATCCATCCACAACACTACTCTGAGTGACTTTGAGTGAGACACTATCCTACTTATAAAGAAAGGGTACATCCTTTACAAGAATCCTCAATTTTAAAATGATCACTTGGGGGTATCTAGAATAAGTGAAATTGAATGTAAAAACAGCAATAACTCAATAAATCTTCCTTTAGAGTCTCCTCCAAAACCACTGACCTCAAAAAAATCCATTATGAAACATGTTTAGGTAACACCTCATGAAGTTCATAGGCCTTGATGTCTACTCAATCATTGTCTCGCTACCCTATGGAGGGTTCAACATCCTCTAATAAAACTCCATCCCGAATAGGGGCTCAATCTCTAACCATGGTAGAATTGTCTCATCATGCATTTAAGAGAAACATCATCCACTAATGGATCATTATGACATGTAGAGGGATCAACACATGAATCATCATCTAGTAAGAGAGAGTATGAATTATATGAAACATGATTCTCAGACTCTATCCAAAATTATGTTGCTTAAGGATCAAGCCCTCATTTAAACCCATGAGGCATCTATCATTGGAATGCACATATCATATATAAACTTTGGTTGGTATCATCCAACGCAGTGAGAACTACCATCCACTCTAAAATAAAGATCTACATTAATAATGAAGGGGATAGAAACTACCTTGGATCATGAGGAAAGAATATCTCTCAACCAATTCTCAAAAAAAAATCATCATCTCTCACTAATCGATGGTGAGATGTCCAACTATAGGCACAATCTCGTCACAAACCTTCATCTACACATAATCTAGCTATCAACGAGTATCACCCTATATTTCATAGGATTAACCCAAAAGGATTAGGGTATATTCAGATGATCTAAAAAAGTAAATGTTGTGAAAGATCATAACTGACCACTATGTGATGCATGTACAAATTTTCATGTACCCTAAAATCAATTTTTTAGAGTTATGAGTTGAATAATAAGTTATAAGAGTCTTGGTGGAAGGATACATTGGTCTACACACCTACAATAGTCTCCCTGTTATGCTAACCAAACTCAATACCCCCCTTAATATCATTTCCCTAAATTACCAAACCAATTCCCACATGACTACGAACTATAAACTCTATCCCCATGACTCAATCTCTCTAATAACACCCTGAAATGACCCAACCCACTTAGTCCCCACTCAGACTATCATTAATCTGAGTGTTCCACCCTAATCATACCTACAATAATCTAGGGTTTAGTGACTAGAACCAAGTAGGAATATCACACAACATGGGAATATTTTACCTATATAAACCTAAACTTGACACATATAACCATTTCATGAAATAAAAAGAAGCACCAGCATAATATAAACACACACACACACAAATATATATATATATATAAACACACATAATTGTACTATATACAATGTATACATGAGACATCGCATAATGAGTATATCACTACATAGTCAAAACACAAAAATAATTGTGCATATGATAAGGTCTCTAAATCCAACTAACATGGAATAAGGGATAGCTCCTATATGCTATAAGAACTCTTAGATTGGTATCCAATTACAATAGTCACTGCCACTTCCATGAACCACCATGCTTCATCAGATACCATCAATCTTTGGATCCAAATAAGTTATACTATCTCCACATCCACCAAGGCCACCTATAAATCATACATCATCTATATAGACACAACACATGTGTACATAAAGGTTGTGCAGGGGTGAGTATAAAAATACTCACTAGGATACCCCGAAACCACAAAAGAAAATACAAGAAACAAATTATATCAACACTGGTATAGAAAATTTCTTGGGAGGAATATAATGAACGATATAAATATAATCTACCATTAGAAGTATCAAGGATGCATAGATATCCCATTCATCTCATCTCTAATCCACAAAAGTTTCATCTCATAAGAAACTAGGGATGCTCAAAGTACTGAAAAGTCCACAAAGTCTAAAGCGGATAACTCATCTATAAGACACATATCAAAGGAATCCAATGGGTGTATTGGGTGTCACAAGGCTCAAAGCATCCAATTTTATTAGAATTTCTTCCACACCACCACTAGAATCCATTAGGGGGAATTTTTCCTCATTTAAGTGAATTCATAGATCAAGGGAGTATTGCACCTTAATATCCACCATTACTATGTCATAGTTCAATAAACCTATAGGGAGACTCTCACATTTTACAAGAATAGATATCTTTCAATGGATTGTTAACCCCTGCTATTATAACTACCCATCTATGAGAAAACCCACATCACCTATTAGAAACTATAGTAAGGGACTAGTCCCTCACCGAAGTATATACATCAATCCTGGGAATGTAAATCCATTCCTCAATGAGTGGTGTTCATTTGAAAATGGATTACTAAACTCTATAGATATAATACTCATGCCCTAAGTTAGTGGGGGTTCCAAAATTTATCATTTATGTGTGTGGACCCCCACCTCATTAGCATCAAGGGAGTATCGATCCCATACCTAATCTATAGGACTCATAACCTATGTATACAAGGGAGTACCAAACTCTATGAAGAATAATGGGGACCTAAGCCCTATTATCATCACATGTATAGAGGAGAACCCTATCATGTGAACACTCATATCATCACGTCTGGTTCATATCATTGATCGTATAGAGATAAGAAAACTAAACTGCTCATATCACCTCGTTTATCACCTATAATACTAAAGATAATCTCACCACTTAATTCTACATGGAAAAGAATCTCAAAATGGACTATTCACATGCCTAAATCTGAGTCTTGGGCATGGAGATATGAAAATCTATTAAAGGTGGAAAAAGTTCATGGCATGTAATATAGTGGTACACAATATATAGCCCCTTAATTGTGGTATGATCAGGTAATGTATCACTATATGGAATGTATGGGTATACCTACATGGAATGTTTGATAGGGTACATGATATGTGGGACTGGTAGGGTAATTAGTGTGTACCATCTCAACCCATGTCATGTGAGGAATAAAATAAACAACATGACCCATAAGGAACATGATGTGTGGAATCATCCATATCACTCGATATGTATTTTCAAGGAGGGTGAGTCATGAACCACCATTGATACATGGAATGTGGTCCATAACTACAAAAAAATGTAATCAAATAGTCACCTAGGAATGTACTCCTTATACACATCAAGTCATTTGTCTTAGGGATACATGAGGTGTGATATTTATCTTCCACTGAAACCCTATCCACCACTTCCTAGTTGTTACACTACATGTGTCTCTAGATCACATGTCATGAGATTACGTCTTCAAGACCGAATTATGAAGAATGATTAGAATCACCTCACCTCTTCATTATTTCCTCTAGATAGACCTAAAACACCACCAAAAGCCTCATCTATTGCTTCCATGCCTCCAAATTTTTATTTACAACCATGCTTCGATGGAAAAATGATCCAATAGGGGTTCACAATCAACCCAATCACCTTCAGACATTGCTTCCCCAAATATCCGACATCATTATATCTTATAATGGTCATCCTTCACTAGATAATCCTCCCACATTACTCAATATTCACAATTGAACCCAAATCAATCACTCGTAGTCTCAAATATCAATCTCCCATTGATCTGAACCAAAATCTAATGAACCTATAGAAATGTTGAAGGATAAAAATGAACATGTGAAGATTGAGTAAGGAAAATAAAAGGAAGATCATATATAGAAATTATTGGTGGTTGTTTAGAATCTAAATAAATTATTTTTAGGTAATAAATTCATAGAAAATAAGGAAATAAATTCATAATCATGAATTTCAAGCCAAATAAAAAAGTAAATAAATCATAGATACATGTTTTTAGTGTTTAATAATCAATAAAAAAACTCCCTAGATCATAAATAAAAAATAATAGAGTGGGATAAATAAAATAATGAGCCTTAACTCATAGAAAAATAGTTTTATCTTTAATCTATTATTAATTCCATGGTTTCATTCATTGTCTATGAATGATCTGATCATTGTTGTCATCAAAAACTTGGCTCTAATTCAATGTTGATCATTCCCCATCACCGGAGGATATCCTAACCTCTCTTAATTTTTCTATCTTAATCTCTCTTAAGCTATAATTTATGGTGAATTACCATAGTGAGAGAGGTTAAGGGTGATTAATATGATATTTTATGTATGGTGATATAATAATCAATTAATTAATTCAACTTATGAAATTATGGTCCCAAGATCCCCAAGTTCAAAGAGATATTATACCACTATTAGGGTAAAACTATCATTATGAACTCAAATGATGTGTTAGAATCCCCATTAGACACCCCGTTTAGGAGATACAATCCATTCATCGCACAAACATGTGTGATTAAAAATAATATATATTTTTTGATTTATTATTTTATGATTCAAAACAACATACAAATCTTTGAAATGACTTAGATACTAACCTAAAATATTATAAGAATATTCCAAGGGTTTTAAGTGAAAATATGGGTTCACTAAAATATCACCATCTATTCTTAAGGAATAAGTATTTATTTATTTAATAAATATTAAAAATATCATAAAAACCCATCCCAGGGTAAAAAATGTATTCTGGAGTCAATGAAACCATCAGAAAAATTTTATGAGGTCTTCTGTTGTGGTAAATATACCATTTTACCCCTATGGAGGTCTTGGGACTTCGAGATCTCAAAATTTATCTAAGACACAACCGGGAAAAAATCTGGTTGCTACAATGACTCTTAAGGTTTCCTAGCTAAGTGTAAACTAAATTAGATGCAAAAAATGAGTGTTTAACTCTTAAAATCATCTCATTTCCTAGTTTAATTATACAAGATAATCCAAGGGAACCTTTATTTATCATGAAACTAGCTAGTTGGATGATTGAGTTCTTGAAAAGTATTCTCTTCGGAAATAATCTAACACTTATTATTTTAAAGTGGATTTAATATCACTATCCAATCTCATGTATTATATTATATATGTATACTTATAATGATTTAGTTTGGAAGTTTATTCCTTTCATATAATAAATGTGTTAAAACCATATTTATTTGTAATTATTTACACAACTTGTATCTTGTATTACTAACTCAAATTAAAAAAAATTATATTCACACACATTGTTTCAAGTGGATTCCCAGACCGTGGTGTTTTGAATCAATTTAGACATGCTTTCTAAAGGTAAGTGGTTAATGGGAATTTACTAGTGTTACCTTAAAATGTTTGTTGGCTGAGAGGATGGAAGATCAAGATCATTAAACCCTTTAGGTGGGATTATTACCTATTTTGGGACTCTCTTATAGATTTATGATATATTCCTGAATCCTTCTCAAATATCAGTGAGGGACTAGTTACCCTTATTCCAATGATCTGATTGAAATTGTGTGTTGATGTGAATAACTATATGTATTAAGGGTTCTGTATATTTATTTTTTTAGTTGATTGTGTTATGGTTTAAAATTCACATAGTTGGTCACTTTTGAATTTATCGCCATTTGGGAAGGTGGTAGGTGTTGGGATATTGGGATCAGTCCCATGAAAGAGGCTTCCAAATTATCCATATAAAGGGAATTAGAACCCATGTAGTTCATTGTATCCTAATGGGTCACATATTACCTTATAAGGTCCTATTATAAGGAACATAGTGGTTTATTTTAAGGTTGTGTAACCTTGATTGAGTGAATTTCCTTTTAAGTTTATGAACCCAGTACTTGTTCCAATTAGTTTAAAGTCATGTGGAGTGGAATACTAGGTGAAAGGTATCTTAAAATGGCTGGTGTGGGGGATATTCATCAGCAGAACTTTATGTTTCATACAATTAGTTGTTAACTAAATAGTAAAAGCTATGGTTATGACTTAATCATAGTATAATTCCCATATATGGGTATTAACCTCACTATATATTGGTAACTATATAAGGTAGAGATGATAAAGGTTAGTGATTACACCTAGTAGGTGTCCCAGGTGTGATTTTTTACGCTCATGTATATTGGTAACTATATAAGGAAGGAATAATGGATTGGTTGGTGATTACACCTAGTGGGAGGATCAAATATAGTGAATCCAAGAAGAGTATTTTAACTCAAGGTGTATAAGGAAACTGAGGGGGGTGTCTTAACTCAAATAGCATATGAGGGAACCAATATGAGTGTCTCAAATCGAGGTATTTATAAAAATTGGGTGACCTTATTCCCATCACAAAATAGAAAAGTTATATTGGATGGTATTATGATTAAACCTCAAAGAGGCATCCCATGTATCATGGTTGATATGAATAAAATCCCACATAGTTTGAGTTTTATATTTTAGGTTCATATGTCAGGACCATTCAATACAGCTTAACATCATGCAGTAAGGATGTATATTATAAAGTTTATATCCATACATCTAGGATTTTTAAGTGCTTCTTGATTTTAACTATAATTCATCTCAATCATTCTAAGGAAGAGAACAACTAAAACCTCTAAGCCCGCATGATTCATACCTAGTGTGATAAAAATATATAATAGATGATCAATAGTATTGAATGAGAGTGCATAACTAGGGATTGGGTGAGGCTTATGTATTGATATTTCTGTTTTATATTATCCCATCCATTGATAACTAAATAGAATAAGGTATGATTTGGGATTACACCTAGTAGGAGTCCCTGGTGGGACACCAATTTTGCAAAAAGGGGAATCAACTGAAGACTTAGTGGGGCTTAAGTATTAGGCTACCCTTTTGTCCCTAACCCAATTGGTGACTCAATTGAAGGAAATTTTTGAGGATTTCCCCTAGGAGGAGGCCCATATATGGCACGTATGACTCATTAATAGAGGTATTGTGGTGATTCCATTAATGAGGAAGTTAAGAGGAGTATATCAACTTAAGGACTATGAGGGAACCAAGAGGAGTATCTCGATTCAAGTTGTTTGAGGGGACCAAGAGGGGTATCTTAACTCAAGTTATTTCTGGGGTGAATTTTGGGGTTGTGGGTATTGTAGCTAAAATATGATTTGATCCAAATCAAAAATTTCACAATATGACTATTGATTTTTCATGGGGATTATTAGGAGAAAAAAGGGGGTCGAGCTAAAGGCCCAAGACCAAAACCCATCACTATTATCAAATGGGGGTATGGGGATGGATCATCCATGGTATAAACCCTTGTAATAAGGCCAAAATGTACTTTTGGAATCCTCATTTTCCTATATAATTAGAGTTATTTATTTTAGTATATCATTCATAGAAATTATTGGTTTTGAGGCTGCTCATTTATGAACTGTGATTCATGAATGATCCTCCATGTGATATGTCCATTGGGATGCCCCATTATGGAGTCTTGTATTTTGACTTTGTAAAGGAGGGTCATAGATGGAACTTCAAGAAGGAATCTCATATCCAATGCTTCATGAAGGAATCTCATGGCCTCTCTTCATGAAGGAATCTTGTAGTTGGTTCTTTATAAAGGAATATCATAGATGATGCTTCATAAAGGAAGTATTATGTTCATGATTTTCAAATAAGGATCATAGTCAGTGCTTTGTGAGGGGGCCCCGTGGTTTCTCTTCTTTAAGGAGGATCATGGTCATTCTTTATGGATGAGTTTTGTGGCTGCACTTTATTAAGGAGTCTCATGTTCATGCTTGATAAAGGAGGATCATGGTCAGGCTTTATGAAGGAGTTTCACAGTCATTCTTCATGAATGGGGGATCACGTATAGAACTTTATGAAGGGGCCACGCAATTGTGCTTCAAAAATGATTATATGTAGATGAGGAAACTACTTTATAAAGAAATCTCATGGATGATTATTCACAAAGGAAGTCATGTGTCCACGCTTTGCAAAGGAATCTCACAGTTAGGATTCATGAAGGAGGCTCATAACCACTCTTCATGAAGGAAGCCCATGGGAATGCTTCATAAAGGATGATTTTGATCATTTTTTGTGAATAAGTCTCATGGTTCCACTTTATAAAGGAGGATCATGGTCATACTTCACAAAGGGGGTCTTGAGAGTAGTGATTTATGAAAAGCTTTCATGGTAACACTTTGAAAAGGATTATATATTGGGGAGGAAATAACCACAATTAATTTATTCATAAAACTTTTTGTCCTTTGAATTGTTCAATCTCTTCTTAGAGTGCGTGCTGGTATTTATAGGTAGGAATCAGTAATATCCTTTTTGGCTCTATAGGTAGTCAAATTAAATTCTAAAAAACTAAATATTTCCTTGGGTATAAGATTTCCCCATAAAAAGTGTTTATAGAGTTCAAAAGGTTCCAAAAATACCCTCAAATGGGTTTTTTGATTTCAATGCCCATTTTCATCAAAAATTGTTGAAATCCATGGCCTACTATAGATGGGAGGTTTTCACCACCATATTTCACTAGACTTTGAGGAATCTATATCCCTTTATTTGTGAGAAATCATATGGCACATGTAGATTTAATTTGCATCTTACTCAGGTGTGAACTGTATCATGGCTTTTACATCATAGTGTATGAAAAATCCAAATGTATCTCATGTATAAGGAATATGGAACCCTTTAATGTAAAGGTTTAGAATCATATTAAATCAATAATCCTTATAAGAGTAAGTCTGGAGTTACAGGTGGCCAAACCCATCATTTCTAAAAAAATCATAAGCCTCCATGTTAGTGAGTGGTTTAACCTGAATTCTCTCTAACCATGGATACATTTCTTAAGAGATATTTCTATTTTATAACAATTATAAAACCTAATATGTATAAAATATAATTATATTCTTAATTAAACTTCATAACCTAATGCATGCAGAATTCAAGGTAGAAGAAAACTAAATCAATTATCATACCTGGTATGTCACTCCTTATATACATGTATGAAAATTTAAAAGTTGTTTAACTATTAAAAATAAGGAATACATCATAATTAAAAATAAAAAATATATATATGTCAATAAAGAATTGAATAAATAAATAAAGTAACAATTCAAATATTTAATCATGATATAAACAATTTTGAATAATTCATAAATAAATTACAAAAACTTTATAATTTTTGCATGGATAAACTTGAACAGTTCACTTTTATACAATATCAACATTTCATATTATCATTTATATGGTTTTAATATGAAATATTTCATATTACATAATATAAGATATTTTTATGAAAAGATTTTTATTATCAAATAATAAAATTTTCATTTTTATGTAAAAAAATTATATAAATTAAATACCACACATTGGGTTTTATTTAAACTATTGATCACATCAACTAAAACTCCTTTTTGAATAGCTTAAATATTTTTCAAAATATCCTTAATATAATAATTTTATATTTACATTTATGAACTATTCATAAATAAATAAATAAAACATTTATATTTTTATCTTATTTTACAATTTATGTACACTTTATAAATTATAAAACCATGTAAATCCACTTTAAACAGAGATAAAATCAATCAAATATTTTTTTGTAAGGTTTTAGAGAATTTTACCCAAAAAAATATTTAAAATTTCATCCAAAATAACTTACACCATGGTGTGTTCTACCCCATAGAGGAAACTCTTTCCTTGGGTAGATCACGATTATTTTAGAGACTGTTTTAGTCTAGCTTTTTTGGTTGGTGTTTTAGGGAGGGTCACCATTTTGGGTTGCGTAAGGTAATATTAGTGTTGGGAATATTGCGTAGCATTAATTTGGTGTGCATAGAAACCATGACTTATGAAATGGATTTCATATATAATTAATCCCACATAGTGAGACCCTATATAAGACTAATACATGCAAAATTTTATCTATATAAGAGTAAAATAGATATAATGAGGCCTACATGATAGTAATACCCTTTTGTAAAGGACTTCATAATTCCAAAAATGGCTTGCACTCTTACCATTTTTCATGTCATTGTGTCCCTCCAAAACACCATAGTCCATGGTCATTTTGATGTTTGCTTTAAGGCACAATGTCATTTTGTGTCACAGTCCCCACCCCCTTAGAATATTATGTAAATCATCATATTATGATGATCTACTTTCAGTGATCTTCATAGATGCTTATATCAGATGTTTTCCTTGAACTATTCCATGGTTTATCGAAATAAAGAACTGAAAGAACCATTTTCAAAAGGATCATATCATGGTATTGAATTCTCAAGAACAAGAACAAATCAAACACTAAAAGTAGAGCATCATAAGATGATGTTTCCTATCGATGATATGAATCTAAATGAAGAACAATAAGAATGACGTACCTTACACCTATTGATCCTGCCTATCAAATATTTCCACAAGCCTTTAATCAATACCACTAAGAAAAAGATAAAAGACTAATTCCTCTAGAGGTGTCCATGAATCATGGGAATCACTCAATGCTCAGGTGGGATCTCTCTAAATCCATGATTTTTTAGAACCTTTAGTTAAAATTCATGAGAGAATCAAGAGTTATAGAGTTTCAAACTAGATAGTTTCTATATTGGATATCACAACCACCATGAAAGAGTATTTAATAAATTTATATAAGCCTATATAAACTAAATGTTTTTCCATATATTTATTTTAATTTTCACCAAATGTTTCAATATTTCAAATCCCTTGAAACATTAGATTTAATCCCCATAATGGATGTTTAACATTTAAACATTCATGTTAGGCTTTTAAACTCCCCCCAAGGATCATCCTATGATGAAGTACTGAATATGATATCATTTGTAAATGATTTAAGTTGATTCCCATGACATCTCAAAATGTGATAATCCCATATAAGGATCACCATCGCATAATTTCTCACACTAATTCATGGTTAATTAGAGGCCAAACCATGATGTGGTCTAAACAAACATGCTATAGTAGCTACTTTAATTCAAAAATTCATCTATGTGTGTGTGTGTTTTTATCATGCTTATTTTATGTTTCCATAATTCATTAACTTGGGTTAATTATAAATTAAATGAAATGGAAATAAAAAATTCACTCATATATATATATATATATATATATATATAGTATAGTTCTGGTAAAAAAAATTAACTATATAAAAAGACTAGAAAGGTACCTATTTGTTTTAAAGAGTGTTTATAAGTACTGATAGTTTCCTATGTTGTTGTGGCTTATTATTTTATATAAAATCCCCAATGAATCAGTTTTTTAAACTTATTTACTATGTGTTCCAAATATTTCATATTTCCTTGACCTATTAATCATAACTTCTAATAAATAATTATATAAATGGATTTATCAATAAATCTTTTTTATCATGATTAAGGTCCTTGACCTTTTATATTTTTCTCAATGTTCTTAGTTTAAACCCTATGTTTGATACATGTATTTATTTTTATTTGAATCACTCAATAAAATTTATTTTTATGTTTTATATTTTGTTTTGTTTTTTGTAAGGAAAAATATTAGGGGTATGGATTTTTTTTATTGGACTAAAAATAAAAAATGATTTTTTAGATATAATTGTTGTATAATATTTCAAATACTATAATATAATCACACAAAAAATTTAATTATTCCTTTGAATCATTGGATTTTTTTTATTCTCATTTGGTGTGTAATTTGTTGAAAATTTTAGTTATTTGGTAATGTTAGGGTTTATATGATGTGTTTGATGCATATTTTGTTCTCAAAAGGTTCTGTGAGATAATATTTTTATCAGCTTCTATCATGTTCATGATTGTTTCATGGTTACCTTGTATTTATACTGGTCATCCTTGGGGATAACTTATCAATATCTTTCCTAAATTTTTGTATATGTTTATTACTTTATAATTTATATATGATTTTAAATATTATAGTTTGAAAAGTATATGCATGATATTTGATCAAAATATGTTGAAATTAAGTTTCCATTTGAGTCAAAGTTAGATGAGGTGAATTATTTTTTCACTAATATTGAGAAAAAAATAACTTTATATTGAATAAATTTTGAAAGATATTGATTCTAGACATGAAGGGTTGAGAAAAATAACTATAGAGTCCAATATGAAAAGGTAATAGATAGAGGTATGTATAAAGAACTTTAGAAGAATTGTTTATCATTTAACATGGATTATGTTTAATTATTTTGAATTACATTGTTAAAGTCATTTATTGTTGTTCTATTTTCATGATTTTAATCACTTTAAGTTATTTATTAGGCATGAAGTAAAGGAGATTTATTTTTTGACATTAAAAAAAAAGAATAGTTGTAGTTGAAAGAAAGAAAACTACATGAGGGTGGAGACGAGATTGCTAAGAATTATATAATCCTTAACCAGTGATAGGAAAGGGAAAAAAATGACAATAATTTTAAGGATAAATAAAGTATCCTCCATGGGGAAAAAATAAGATAGAGATATTTAACGTAACCTTGAAAAGGAAGGAAGAAGATATAACCAGTAGGGTTGTACTATTGTCATTAAAAGATAAGGAAATTCTTTCTTATGGTTTACATTATTGTATATTTTAAATTCAATTTATTTTTATCATAGTTTCCATTAAATCCAAGAATCTGATACTATCAATAAAGTCTTAGAGACCAAATAAAATGAACAATTGGAATTTTACAAGAAACTCAATTACATGAAAAAAGTATGTTATCTTGCTCTATAAAATTTAATTAGGAATGCAATATTAATAAATGTAAACTTTAATTCCTTTAAAAAAGAAGGTTTTAATTATTGTACTTGTGAATCATGCTTGTATTTATGTGTTTAGAACCTTCAAATATGATGATTATTTTTGAACCTATTGTACATGTGTATGTGTGTGCGTGGAAATTATAGCCTTAATGGACATATAAAAAAATGGATTGGGCCTGCTTGGGATCATCTTTCATGTCCCTAAGCCTGTTTATAGATTCCTTGTTTAGGATTATTTTGTATACAAGCCCATATTAAGATATCAGATCCATTTTTCATATGGGGTGGTGAAATATTTCTTATCATGGGTTGTGGTAAAACAATTTATTTCATAAGTTAAATATATTTATAATGGTAACCTAGGTTGTATCCTAGAGAGGGGTGCACACAAAGATTAGTTTTCATATTTTGTTTGACTAAATAGAAGGGGTTATGATTTTTATTTTTTATTTTAAGAGTAAGAAAGTAATTAAAATAGTGGTTTGAAAATAGTTTATGAGAAGGTGATCAAGTCAAGGTTGTATAAATCTATTGTAATGTTATCCTGTTTTTTCTAATTTTCCAATATTCTTTAGTGGGCATTAATAGAGATATTCCACAATCATTTATTCTCTCTCACTCAACCAAATGGTTATGGTGAGAATATACCTAACTAAAATCTCAGTTTAGTCTATCCTCCTTCCTATGTGTGACAGTGTTGCAGAGGGTCCTCCTAGTAAACCTAGGTACTTCCCAATAGGGTTTTATAATTCATAAATAATCAAAAGTTTCCACTGCTACTTTCACACATGCTTATGATCACCAATCATTTCAACACCTAGATTTATCATGTTCCATCGTATAGAAACTATAATTTGGTATAGAGAGATAATGGATCAATGTCCAAGGTAATAAACATTAACATAATCTGAAACCAAATATGATCACACTTTATAATAAATACTAAAATTTTGGTATTGAAACCAGTTTAATAGACGAAAGTGAGGATTTAATTCTATGAATTTCATGAACTCAATAATTACAAATGGTTTCAACTTCCCTTCCTCAATCACTCATATTTTAAGGGGTTGAGAAAATCATTATAAACTAAAATAAAAATGAAATATTTAATGAAATTAAAACATCAGAATGTGATCATAGGTCCAAGAACAAGATTCTGATCTCTACCTTGATCATACTCTGATCTAGTTAACAATACTCTCCTCCTAAAGGCACACAATTTCCTTCTTTAAAGTTTTTTCCAAACCTATAGAATCTCTTTGTTTTGAATTCTGAAGGTTTCCTTTTTCCTCCATAGAATATTTTCACATGATTTTTTCTTCTATAAAATTTGTGACATCCTTCCTTGATTCTTTATCAAAATATTATATATGCAATGATCTGTATGGTTTCCTATGATTAGTTTCAGGGATGTTAATGTGGGATCCCAAGGCTTCAGCTAGAAGTGTGGGTGGCTCTTCAATCATGGTTATATAGAGATCCTATGTGATCTTAAAAATCCCTTATGTACCCAACAATCCCTTATGTGGATTCCCATATGTGGATGGTGATCATGTATCCAAATTTGGTAACATATTCTAGCTCTAAAATTTCTATATGTTAATGATTCATGTACATGGATCTCATTGTAGCAAAATTCCCATATTTGGTTTATTCTTGTACATGGATCATTGCATAGCCGAATTCCCATATGTAGTTGAAATTTTTATTACATAAAATTCCCTTATGTGGTAAATTCTCCTATGTGGTTGGATTTACACAATTTAATTCTTATACATGGGTGACTTCACTTACATGGAATTATCTTATGTGAACTTATTAGAATACATGGTTCCAAGGAATTTTTATACTCCTTTAAATCAGGTCAAAACCTCTTTGAATCTTTAGAAAACACACTAGACACCTAAAATAATCATAAAAAAAATTCATAAATAAATGTAGGGTTTATTTTAATAATTATAAAAGGATCAAATAATCAATTTAAACTTAAGATTTAATCCATTTATAAAATAAAATCTATATTATTCCTAAAACAATCACTTATGATAAAAATTCAAGATTTGATCAAAATGGTGGGTTTAAAATCATTTAAATTTGAGATAAAATGTATGAAAGTAATGTCTTATCATGCAAGAAATACTATTTTTAATAATTTTAAAATTTTTAAAAAAATTATGTTTAATTGTATTTTAAAAATGCTATATATTCATAAGTACATGGGGTGTCCCATAAAGTCTATTTTCTAAAGAGTTTTTAAAATTTTAAACTTAACATCATAATTATATAAAATATTAAAAAATTAATAAAATGTTATAGTTTTTAAGATATCCCATGTTCATGTAGAGAATCTATCATGGATATATAAAATATGTTTAGGCCTATTTAAAAACCAGAAAAAAAAAATTATAAGTCAAACTCATGAAAAAACCATGTATTTTTTTGAGTCCCATAGACTTCTGCCTATTTTTTTCTTGTATAATCCTTTCATGTATAATATTTAAATGAATAATAGTCCTGGGATCATTTTATTATTTTTTTTTAATTTTATATTTTTGGTGTTAAAGTTTTTATAAATGTTTTACAAGTTTTAACATAGAAGTTTATTGATGAGCACAATGATATATTGGATACAAAGAAATATGAATTTGAGTGGTAACTTGACTAGAAGAAGAAATATAAAGACTAAGGTTTAAAATAAAAGTCAGTTGATCTTGAGGATAAAGAAATTGAAATCCTACACTCATAGGAAAAAAGTTAAAAGTCTTGGGTGGATATTGGAGAAGAAATTGTTGCATATGAATGTGTGACAGCTATACTACAAGAGGTGGTGAATTTTATTTTTATAAACTATTAAAAAATAAATCTCTTGTATATGTTAAAAAATAATGACAATAATATAGAATTTAGTAATTAGACCTTCCAAAATGTATAATCAGAGTAACTAAATAAATAGTAAATAAAAACAGTGATTTAAGCACGGAAAAATATAAAACTTATTTTTATAAATGGATATAAAAAAATTTACATCACCTCTCCTAAGTGAGGTCTTAACTTTCACCCAAACTGATAAGGAAGTTTTTAGACCTGATTTTAGGTATCCTTACCTATCGATGTGTTTGTCTTCCAAAACCCTAGAATCCCTCAATCAACCTATTCGGACAAATCTTTATCTTCCTCCTATAATATCTTGATCAATACAAGATCAGAAAAACCTATATCCCCTTATCCTTGGGATCCCTCAATTAACATGATTGGACAAAAAAATAAAACATAAAAAATTACATAATTTACAATAATATCTACACAATGTATTATCTAAGCTAATCTATCTAAAGATTAAAATTTTAAGTACTCTCAGCAATGATACATTATACAACTTCAAATGAAAACTTCAGATTTCATGACAGTTAGATGCTTCTTCACCATAAATTTGTGGTCTTATTTATATACATTGATATAAAAACTCAAAAAGGGTAAATTTTTTATTTATTGGGGTCATTTTCAACAGAATTGGACACAATATCTTTATATTTTGTTGTGTTCAGTGTATTAGTACTTTTTCTAATGGTCATTAGGGTCGGCACCATCATAATGTTGTGTATAAATTTCTACCGTATAGGATTAGTAAATATTTATATGGTAGAATGAGTAAATAATAATCTGATAGAATAATTATATCACCATCTGGTAGAATCAGTATATCTTCATCCATTAAAATTAGTATATATCCATCTGGTAGACTTAGTAAGTTTTTGTCTATTAAAATTTGAGTAAGTCTTTGTCTATTGATTAAATGTGTACTCTATCTACTAGAATAAATTTCCTCTATCTGGTAAAACTAGAAACTTGTTAACTATAAGAATTCATGCATAACATTATACTTAGAAAGAAATTAATATTAGAAATAGAAATATTATAATATTTAATTGTGATTTTCAAAAGTAAGAGTGGAAATAGATCTTTCAGCTCAACAATCTCTCTCTTTTTGAAAAGAATGATACACAACACAAAGATAAATTTAAAACAAAAAACTTTAGAGAATACTCCCAATTAATTACACATATCTCAATTGCTCTACCTTTCTCCCCCTTTGTGATTTTCTAAAATAAATTAATATAGAATGATTTTGGAAGTACGAGATCCTGAAATAGAGATACTATATAAACACATTGGTGGATAAACATGCAGAAAACAAATGTTCATTCAAGAATTCAAACATTCACGCATAAAATTAGTGATGTTACTGGTGGAAGTTTAAAATTAAAATGATCAAAATTTTGAATAAATTAATCTTTCTTGGTAAATTTGTTAATGACATGATTTATCTTTTTGAGATATTTCTTTGGCTTCTCAATATTCTCATCTTGAGGCATCATCTTTTAAATCCTTTCTTCTTGAAACTATAACTTCTTCCTCTATTGATTGAGCTCAAAATATTATTTAACAATGAATGATTTCAAATCATTTATATCCCTGTAATATTCTACCACTTCGATATTTTTTTTATTTATGAGTTTAGAAAATGACTTTGTAGCTATTTTTATTCTGGTAATTTTATTATCAAAAAACATCATGTCTAACATAGTTTTATTTATCCATTTGAGAATATTATTTAACTTTATGAACTCAATCAATGATTTTTGTTTTAAGTTCTTCAACTCTACTTTTATTTGATTAAAAGATTCTAAAAGTTTCATAAGAGAATTTATACCTTGAATATTATCAACTTTTCCTTGAATATTTTTGCATTTGTACTGAATATCAGGAAAGATATCCATTATTCCTTAAATTATTTTGATAAATTCATTCAATTAGTTCAACCTCATTTTAGTCCTTTTTATATCTCATTCTTTGGTCAGTATTTATAGAATCAACAAAAACTTTAGGGAGAATAGCTTCTCTAACTAAGGGGGTGGAGATTCCTCTCATTCAGAAAACTTTTATTGAGAAATTTATTAAATATATATGTCTTAATCATTATTATAATAATCTCATTTTGATGGTTTCATTGTATAAGCTTTTATTTTACTATCCTTTAATTATCCTTTTGGTGAACTAGAAATATCAACTTCTTTTGAATATTAAGGATTCAAATGCATGGATGCATGTACTAAGGGATATTTTAGTGAAAGATTGTTAGTTTATTTTTATTTATTTGAAGTTTTAACACCTCCTTATAATTATTTGACAACTTTTATTTTGATATAACCTTTAGGTTACACTCTCTGAGAAGAAAAATTAGTTAAATATTTTTTAGTAATCTCAAAAACTTATTTTCCTTTTTCCTTTGCAGTAAACTCAACAACTTCTTTTCCTTTTTTCTTTGCAAAAGACTCGGAAATTTCTAGGTTATTATTCCCATGATATATTTATATTTAATGTTATAAAATAGTGACTTCCTTAAGGAAATAACAAGACAACATATATTTCTTTTATTTAGCAAGTTCTCTCTACCTCTTCTCATCTTCCTTAAACTTTTCAAATAATTATTCCTTTAATACCTTAGAATTAGTGTGATCAAGACCAAAAATAGGATCATTATCCTTCATCCCCTTCTTCTTTTTCATTATTTCTATGAAGGATTCATTGGAGATAGCCTTAACTTTCTTATGAGGAACATTACAAGAATTCTGATAGGTTTTGCGAATCTTCCTTTCATCGCGAAATTTCATCTTAAGAACTTAAATTTCATAAATTGAGTAAAATTTAGTTGTTTTATCTATAAACTTCATCTTGATAGGAAAATAAACTGATCTCATTTTAGAGATAGTTTCATATCAAAATTAAGATTCTTTTTCTTTGACCGGAGCATCTTGATTTCTTATCTTTTCAACTTTCATAAACCAAATTAGAACATGGTTTAGAAACTTTGGATTAAGAAAAATCTTTAGATTCATTGTTCAAGTATAAATAGATTCAATATAATTCCAAAAAAAACTTAACATGGTTGAACTTTCACATGTTATAGAAAATAAAGGATATAAATATCATAAACTTTTATAGTATATCTATATCCTCTCATTAGAAGTGAGAAACTTTGGATTCACATGAATACAACTCTAGAATCTAGTGATAAATAATTAATTTTATACACTTTTACTTAATAGGAAATTCGTTTTATTTCACCTAAGTTTTTATAAAAGAACATAATATATCAGGAAACTTATGAGTTAAAAACATAGCTTCACCCTCTATATATATTCCAACCAACTCATCCATCTTATTAATATTAATATTATAATTTTTTCTAAACAAACTTAATGAAACATTATTAAGGACTTCTACCTAATTGAATATTAAACTGATAAAAAACTCTTTGATGGTGCTAGGGTAATGAAAATCATACTCACCATTAGCAATTAAAATATTTTCCCATCCTTGAAAAATAATCACTAATTTAAGTATAGATCTATATTAACTATATTTTGTTAGTAAGACTTTATTTTAAAATTTCTCAAATAAAAAATCACCAAAATAGGCTATGAAATATTTTTAAATAAACTCATAAGACTAATGGATATATAAAAAATAGAGTGATGAGATCTCTTCAACCAAACAATGGATGATGCAAAATAATCAAATTGATCCTTCTATATATTAGTGATATGGATTGACATTTTTAATTCTAGATGATCGCATTATTGAAATTAAATCTTGGTGAAAATGACATCAAAATATATTTAAGAAATTATTTATTTTGAACTTTTTATTATTTTAATTGGATTTTTTTAGAATTTTTTAAATTACTAGAAAAAATTCATTCTAGTAGAACTTTAAAAGTTATGATAAATATTTTATAAAATTTTCACCACAAAATATATAAAAAATTAATGAGGATATAGAGTTTACTTTCTAAAGAAATTATAAAATTACTTGCTTGAGAATGTTTTTTTAGTGGTTTGTAACTTGATTGGATAATATAATTACTGAGAAAATAGGTTATTTCTGATAAAACTTGAGAAAAACTTCATTCTAATGAAATGAATAATTTTCTTATTTTATAAAGTCTCTTTCTAGATATTTTAGCTACAAGGAGGAAAACCAAGGTAAACAAAATAAAGATAATAAGGATATGTATATATAATGTCCTCCCCCTTTTGAGGTTTTTTTCACTATAAAGATATAGGGAAAATAATAAGTGGATTAATGGTCACTTTATATTGATCATACTAATATTTTCTATCATATATTATAATCTATTGGAATGAAGTTATTTTGGAAAAATATCAGTAATTTGGTCTTGTGTTCTGATGAATTAAAGAATAATATTTTCTTTTTGTGTGTGATCTTGAAGGAAATAGTCTCTTATATCTATGTTATTTTCTCATGAGTGATTTTTGGGTTATTAGATAGATCTATAACACTAGTTTTATCACAAATAATTAGAGTCTTGGTGAAACATAAACCAAAGTTAGTGAGTGTGTGTTGTATCCACAATGCTAGGAGACAATAACTTTTAGTTGTTATATATTCAACTTCAATAATAAAAAATACTACCGAGTTTTGTTTCTTATATGACCAAGATACTAAAGCTTATCTTGATAAGTGAAAAGTTCCATATGTATTTTTTATCCATTTTAAATCCACCCAAATCATCATTTGAGAAACCCTTAAGTTCAAAATCACTTCTGGAAGAATAAAATATACCAAGATCTTAAGTTCTTTTAAGAAAACAAAAAATTCATTTCACACATTTAAGATGATATTTTTTCAGATTCTCTTGAAATCCCATACATAAGTACACAAAAAACACTAAATATGGTCAACTATATTTGATATAAAGTAAACTTACAATAAACCCTCTAAAAAAATTGAATAACCAATTTCCCAAATTCATCAAGATCAAGTGTTCTAAATTTTTGGATAGGAGTACTTATACTCTTATCATTTCCAAAACCAAACCATTTGAGTAATTCTTTAATGTAGTTTTGTTGAGATAAAAACTTTCCTTATATTTTTTGATAAATTTAAAAACCAAGGAAAAAAATTAGTTCACCCATCATGCTCATTTCAAACTTCTATTTAATAAGTTTTAAAAAATAATTGGAAATGGATTTTTTAGTTAATCCAAAGATAATTCCATCAACATAAATTTGAACAATGATGGTATCTTTAAAAACTTTCTTTAAAAAAATAGTTGGATCATTTTATTCCTTAACAAGATTATTTTAAAGTAAAAATATGGTAAATCTATTGTACTGAGTACTTTGAGATTTTTTAAGACCATAAAGTGCCTTAGTAAGATTAAACACATTTCCCATAAATTTTATATTTTCAAAACCAGGTGGTTGTTCTACAAAAAAATTCCTCATGAACATATCAGTTAAGAAAAGAACACTCTGCATCCATTTGATAAACACTAAAATTTATATATATTGAAAATACTAAAAGTATTTAATTAGATTCAATTCTTTCTACTGATGAAAATATTTATTCATAATTTATAACTTCTTGTTAATTGTAACGCTTATCAAAAATTATTTCTTTATTTCTAACAATAATTCCATTTTCATCACATTTATTTTGGAAAACTCATTATATTCCAATTATAGGGGATCTTTAGGTAGTTCTACCAAATTCTAAGCTCTGTTTTGTTCAAATTTATTAAGCTTATCTTACTGAATGATTGAATGGCCTGAAGGCCTAAATTTTTATTAATTTTAAGATAAAACCCCTTTTAAGGAAAAAGGGGGAAAACCTCACATGACTTCAAGGATGTAGAAACATCAATATAATCAAAGTTAAAAGCTCAGAACAAGACTACTTAGAAATACCCCTCCCCAGCATCAACATCAGTATGGAAAACCTCCATAAATTCATGACTGTTCAGCAAGTTTTCCCATGAAAAAATGCACAGGTCTGGTATCGATGGCTGAGCCATACCCTCTCAAACTTCCAAATCTGAGTAGTCATGCACTATGAAAGCACCTGCTCTAATCCTCATCTGGAGAATTTCCTTGTAGAATTTCTGGTAAAATCCACCCAAAAACCAATTCCAGAAAAAATCCTTAACCCTTATGTTGTACAAAACCAGGAGCGATATGCAAGTATTGCTTACTTCCCTTCACTCTTAAATCAACTCCATTGCTTCGGATCCATGGTATCAACACCACCATAATCAAAACTACTTCACTGCTTCACCATCACACATTCACTGAATGCCAGCATCTCAACAAAATCAATGAAAACCAAACACATCATTGCATAAAAACTCAACTTTGATCAAAAAATAGCGACCATAGAACCATTGACTTCAAACACAATCAAAATCAAACCACACCCTAATGCCTGAATAAAAAACGAGCAGCAAATCCAAATCCAAAAAATGCATAACCCCCAGAACTGAATCATGAGTAGCAGTGCATCCAAAATCACTAATAAAAGATCAAAAATAGGGAACCTTCACTGAAAAGATGACCTCCATAGTATCGCTAGAAGAAGACCTCACCACAAGCCAACCACAGATCCCATAGCCGCCTTCAAAGCTAAACAAAAAGACCAGATCCTCCCAACACACCCACAGCCGACACCAAACGAAGCTGAGAGCCCTAGAGCGAAGCATCTGAAACCTGAACCCTGGACCAACACCACTCCACCAAGGAAACCCCATCTATTGTGAAGTTTAGGGAGTGAAGGGGCCTGCAAACGGTGATGATTGCCGAGAGGGATGAGCCCGCACATCGTCATCACTAGAAGATACCACACTCCGTAAATGTATCGAGCTGAAGCACCAAGAGGAGAACTGCAACAAACCTGAGATGATGGATGAGAAGGTAGTTGAGGGGGAAACCTAGCATCGTAAATCCCCTTACGGTCTCATATAATTAATTAATCTTATCTTACATTACCCTTATCCAATATTTGTCATGTAAATACTCATTAGGTGTTTTAGGCTCAAACTGAGATAACAATGCATGATTTTCATATTTATTTCTTGAGTAACTATGAGTTTTAACTGGTTGATCTATATATCCAATGATATTATTCGTAGGATGGTTCCTTAAGATTTATTGATTTCTTTCATAAATTGTTCTTCAACGATAGGATGAAATTATTCTAAAGGTAGAAATTTGAAAAATATTTATTCTATTAATCTTCTTTCTGAATAATTTTATGACATGGGTCAAAAATTAATTTTAAAAATATCTTCTAAAGGCACAACTTTTGGATGTTTAAAAATAAAAGGATCAGTTTCATCAAACTTAACATTCAATATTTCCTCAATAGTGTTTTTCATTTGTTAAAAACATGATATGCCTTACTATTTTTAGAATATATAATAAATATTTCCTCATAAACTTTTGAATCAAATTTATATAAATGTTATTTTATACCTATAATGGATACTTTAGATCTCAAAAATCTAAGTTAATAAAGTTTTGGATTTCTTCCAGTCCACAAATCATAAGTATTTTTATTAAGTTCAAAGTAAAACTCTATCTATATTATATAAATCAGTATTAATGGATTCAACCAAGAAATGTTTACAAATTGAGTATTCACTCAACATGGTTCTGGTAATTTCCTAAATAATTCTATTTCTTCTCTTAGATACACCATTTTTATAAGGAGTTATAGGGGTGGAGAATTTGTGTGTAATTCCTTTTTTACAAAAAAAATCAAAATCAAAGTTTTTAAACTCGCCACAATTATTACACTAAATAATAATCAAGTTTGATTTTTCACATTTTTAACATGAGATGGAAAAATTTTAAATCATAAAATATCTTCTGATTTCTTTAATAGAAGATGGACCCAAGTATATATAGTGTAATCATCAACCAAGACATAAAAATAGTGTTTTACTCAAATACTTATTGTTTTTATTAGACTAAATAAATACATGGGCACATTGTAAATCTTAAAAAGTTGATATTTCACTCATATATTTAAATCATAACTTATGTTACATACTATTTGGACAAGGATCACAGACTTTTGATGAATTAAACCAAATCTTCGATAAATATATCACAAGTACTTTCTTATAAAGTTTATCTAAATTTCAAACATTACAGTATCCTAACCTTATATTTCATAAACAATATTGATCTTCTATTTCACTTAAATAAGGTAAATATTGGTTTTTAAGGTCCTTTGGGTTTAATTTGTAAACATTATCATTCCTAATAGTAGAAAGGATAAACTTATCTTATGAACTTTGAATAGTACATTTATCATTCCTGAAGTTCGCAAGTTAACATTCATTACATAATTGACTTATACTAATAATATTGTGATTAATATCTATAATAAAAAAAACATTTGAAATCAAATCCTTACTAATAAATTCAATACCATCAATTCCAAATATTTTTCCCTGATCATTATCATCAAATGATACTTTTCCACCTTCCATCTTTTGAATTTTACAGAAGAACTTTTTATTTCTAGTTATATGTATTGAACATCCATTATCCATGTACTATATATTTTGACTACTGGTACTCATCCTTTCTTCTTGAAACAAAAAGATTAATTTTTTGGTACCCAAACTTGCTTGGGTCTAGAAGTATTAGAAAATAAATCTCTTGGAATCCACATGTGTCTAACTCTCTTATATTTAATATTTATTGATTCTATATAAATATAAGCTTTATGAAAACTAAAATATTGAACATGATTTAAAGATAATTTATTTTATCAATGTGCCTCGCCATTACCAATGGGATAGTTTGGGTTTGGGGGTGAGGGGAAGGTCATGGGGTTAAGTCCCCATACATTCTTGTTAACTATGATTTTCACCATTTTATTGTGCTCCATGTTGGTGGATGTAATTAAACTAATATTTTTATAATGTACCCTTCTTTGAAATTTTTTATAAAAAAAATCATTTTTAGAAACAAAATAATTTGATTGAAAATGATACTTTTCCAAGGTAAATCCTATTCTGAAATTAATTATATGTGGTATCAAATGTCTGTAAAGATTATAAAAAATTTCATTCCTAAAATTAAAATTTTATAAAAGTTTTCTCAAACTAAGAATTTCATAATTAAGTTTTATAACTTAATTTTTATCTTCATGAGTTGAGATCAAATTAGATTTCTTATCTAATTATAATATAAGTTTAGAAATTTTATGAGTAAGTTTTGAAATTATACTATTTTATTTAAAAATATTTTCCTTACCATAATCATATCCTTTCAATACTTTATAATTCTTCTTATCCATTAAAGTTACATATCTTTTCATTTATTCAAAAGAAGGTAAATTATCCTCATCTTCTATTATAAAAATTTTTTCTTCTTCTGAAGAAGTTGAACTAAATTCATTGTCAAAAGTATCAGGGTAATTTCCAATTAAAGTTAAATTTGTAAGGGATTAATAAGATGAATTTTCCATATAAAACTTATTGTTCTTCAGAATGTTAGGATAAAATCAAATAACCTTCTAACCATCATTATTCCCATCTTAAGAACTATCAGAAGATGTATTTCATCCACTATCTCTTCGGTTTCCTAAATCCTTAAAAAAATTCCTCCCTTTTATTTTTTAATATTTCTTTGAACTTTTTTTCTTTCATTTAAACAATGGGAAATCAAGTTCGATGTGCCATGGTTTCTTGTATTCATAACAAATAAATTCATATTTATCATTCTTCACACCTTTATATTTACGATTATTCTTATACTTTTAATGAAAATATTTATTTCTAACAATATTATTTATCTATTTTGAAAGATGATAAAGTTTAAGTTCACTTTCCTCTAAGGTACTGAAATCTAATTTATCTTTGACTTTCCCCTTATATTTTGAAGATTTTGAAATATTTTCACTAGTATTAGCCTTATTAGTTGTAATTGTTCCATATGTTGAAGTAAAATATACTCCATTATTCTTCTTTTCTTTTCTTTTTTTGAATATATCTTAAATGTACTCTCATTATGCATAATATTTATAATAAGATCATCTAGACTTGGATTTTTCATCTATTTTGTATCATATATAGTTGTTCTCTTATATTCCCACTCTTTATTAAAAATTTCAATAATAATATCAATAAGTTTTTCATATAAAAACCCCTTATCTCCAAGTGACTATAATATATTTACAATAGTCATAAATCTTTAATGAATTTTAGAAATAGATTCTCCAGGTAAGAAATCAAAATCCTGATAGTCAGTATGAAGCATTGCTCATTTGGTTTTTAAAATTTTAAAAGTTACAAAATGTGTTGTTGAAAACTTTCTCTAGATAATATTAGTTTTCTCAAAATAATATATATGACTATAGAAATTCCTTATCATTGAACATGGTAGATTATTTCAAACTCTATAATTCAATTGATATTCAGTCTTCTCTTTTTTGGTAAAAAATTTCACATCCTTATCAGGAATATTATATTTATTGGTCATCATAAAAAAATAATATACTCCAGTATTAATCAGAAATATCTTCCTACAATATTTATAGTACTCATAATCTTAAAAAATCAAAGATTGGTCATCTTCTAGGATGTAGATCCTCTAAAGTTCCAATAGATAGACCTATCATTAAAAAAAATTATCTACCACACAGTTAGTGTAAGAACCAAAAATATATATAGAGAATTAACTCTAATACAAAATATTTCCTAGGAATGTATGATAGATATACTAAAATATGAGAGTGAATTATATTTTTAAAAACTATTAAAAATCACTCTCTTATATAATTAAACAAAATAATCATGGTATTGTAGACTTTTGGAATGAGTCCTTTTGATATGTATAATCAAAGTAACTAAAGAAACTATATATGAAAATTGTTATTTAAGAACCACATAAATATAAAACTTCTTTTTATAAAAGGATATAAAAAACTTATAGCACCTCCACTAAATGAGGTCTTCTCTTTCACCCAAAAATATAAGGAATTATATAGTCCTGAATTTAGGTATCCTCAATTATAAACTTATTGGTAGCTCTATATTCCAAAACCGTGGAATCCCTCAATCAACCTAATCAAAAAAACTTTTTCTTCCTCATGGAATCCCTCAATCAATACATGATCAAACAAACCTATTTCACCCTATACCTAAGATCCTCAATCAACATGATCATACAAATAACAAATATAATAGAAAAACTTATAGTATTAACAATAATAGCCTCACAATGTATTCTTTATGATAATATCTCTAAATATTATAATTTAAAGTGCTCTCAACAATGAGACACTACAAAACTTCAAATGAAAACTTTAGATTGCATGATATTTAGTTGTTTATTATCCATGAGGTTGTGGTCCTATTTATAAACGTTAGTGGAACAAACTTATAATTATCAAATTCTAAATTTTTTGGGGTCAGTTTCAAAAGCATCATACAAAACATCTTTATATTTTTATGTGTTCAGTATATCAAAACTTTTTCCAATGGTCATTAGGTTCAACACCATCACAAGGCCTTGTATAAAGTCTTATATAGTATGATTAGTAAATTTATAATTGGTAAAATTAAAAAATATTTGTCCAATGGAATGAATATATCTCCATCTAGTAGACTTATTATATCTTTGTCTCGTAGATTTAGTATATATTCATCTGGTGGACTTAGTAATTATTTATCTGATAAACTGAGTAAGTATTTATGTGTTGATTAAACATAAACTTTTTCTGGTAAAAATGGAAACTTTGTAATTATAAGAATCCTTTCACAACCTTATACTTGGGAAGAAATTAAGTTTTGAAATAGAAATACTATAAGAGTGAATTTTGTTTTTCAAAAATAATATTAGAAAGATATTTTTCGATACAATAGAAATTATAAAAAAATAAGGTGAAAGAGAATGTGTTCAAATCAAAATTAAATGGTCAAAATGTATGGGAGAATTAAATTAAAACCAAGGAAAAAATGTAACTTGAAAAGAAAGAAATGATTCCATAAAAAGGGAATGTGCTAAATCTTAAAGGTAAAATAGTGAAGATAAATCCTGAAATTGAAGATCAAAAAGTGAATATTTATGCATTGATGGACTAGATAAAAGTGGATAAAGAGGAAATATAAGATTTTACCTACCTATAGTCAAAATTAAAGTAGGAAATAAATAACTATATATGATAAAAGGACTTAATCTTAAAAGAAATTGAGGGTTTAAAGTAGGACCGATTGAATTTTTAAAAAATGTGGGATTAATTTGATGAAAAATAAATTATTTAATAAAAGATCTAGAAAATATCAATGGGTAGAATAAGAGGTTGAAAAATTGAAAAATATCCAAAGAGAAGCAAAAAAATAAGAAGGATGAAATATATGATTATATATAAAGGGAACAAAACCCTTAAAAAATAAAAAATAAACATTTTTAAATAAAATTAAATGGGAAAATTTGGTGTTTGATGAAAAAACTAAAAATGAGAATAACATATCACAAAATGATTCGAAGATGAGAAATAATGAGCTTGAAAGTATTGTCCAAATAAATGAAAAATATAATTGCCAAGTTAGGATAATTGTATCACTAAGATGGGGAGGGGTGAAGTGGTGATATATTTTTCTTTTATATTTTATTTCTTATGAAACAAACTTTATCTCCTATTAAATATTACTTTCCCTACTAAAAATAATTCAAACACGCATCCACAGGAACATAAGAATTTAAAAAGTTCATTATTCAACAAGAATATCTACATCCTTGGAATGGTTTGGAAATAATATAATACCACATAATCCACTAGAAAACAATACTTTGTGTGTAATAAAACAAGTAGGATATACCATTACACTAGTTTATCACTATGTAAACAATCCAATAGTGTGTGTTCTTCTTCTAGAAAAAATGATGTAATATAAATTTTTTGTAACAAAACATGTTATAATGCTTATTGACCAACTTTCACATATATGATTTTTTTAAACAGTTCTTCACTTTCTAACCCATAAGATGGTAATAAATTTTTTGGACTTTGTTATAAAACTCAGTCTGATTTCCCAGTCTGATTCCCAAGTCCTATTTTCTCAATACGATAATATAACTCTATCAGAATACGATTGAGACAATTTTGAACCACTTATATTATGAGGCTGTAAATCCCAATATGATTCCTATCTGAATATGATTTCTAGATGAATATGGTTCATAGTTGAATATGATGATCAGTTGAATATGATTCCCAACTGAATATGATCTTATCTCTTCTCTTTTCTTTTTATATCCAGTAAAACTTATTCAACAAACCTCAATTCGGAAACTTATTCTCCCTAAAAATTTAGAGTTTCCCACTCTTTATCGATGAACATTACTTAAATTAGATGAAACTAAAAAGTAATATCGCTTTTATAGGTGACCCAAATATAGTTTAGTTGGGATTCTCAAAACTTTTCACGCTTAAAAAAATTTACCCAAAACTTGAATTTCCCTTGAATTTGAAGTACATTTATGACTTCTTCAATACTTCTCAAATATTTTATGACCTTCTAGAATATTCTATTAACTTCAACTGCCCTCTGACTTTATTTACAAACAACAACCCAATTCTAATTTCTCCAATACATTTTCTTCATTTCGATGCTCCATAATAATTTCATGTATGAAGAAATAGACAAATTTAATATTCTCAGAAAACCTCTGTTTGATTCTGATTCTCCATTCTGATTTTCATTATAAATTGCCCCATTATGATGAAGATAAATATAAAATAATATATTCTTCTTCTTCATTTCTCTTCACCCAATTGAATGATAAAAAATGTTATTCAACCTATTGTAAAGGGTTGAATACTTTTTTGATAATGTTATGAATTTATCTTCATATTTTCTATAATGAATTCAACTTCTTTTCTTTATCATTGGTCCCAAAAAATCCCAATGAAAAAAATCCTTTGATGATTATGATGGTATACCGAGTCCATTGGACCCATATCAGTAGCTTCAGCTTCAGAAACAACTTTCTATTATGAATATGAAACAAATGATTCTTCTTCACAAACAATTCTATCTCTGATGAATACGATGACATACTGAATCAGATAGACTGGTATCAGTGGATTCTTTATTTTTTGAATATGATGCTCATCAACTTCTTTCTTCAAGGATTTAACTATTTTGGATTTTGGTCTCACTGAAATCTAGCACCTTCATCGTGATCATCCTCCTCAGTTTTTAAACAAATATTTATTCAGTAAAATCATTATGATGATCTTGAACCAAAATATTCAGCTTCATTGACTTTCATATTCTTCAATCTTTCAATAATAATCGTAACTTCCTTCATGACATTGAATACATTGAATATTAGATTTAGCATCATCTGAATTTTAATGGAATCCATTGAAACTTATCATCCTTTACAACATCTTATAACTTTCATTAGAAAGTATTATAACTTCCTATTCTTCTATCTACTTTGTTTCTTTCTAACCAGCCTCAATACAATTTTCTTGAATATGACTGGAAGCCCTTATTTTCATTCAATCAGATTCTCAATACGATTGTTAGGATTTATTCTCCCCATTTCTTTCATCAATCTTGCATCATAAGTTTCACAACTTACTTATGATTTGTGGGAAATACAAAACTGTAAAGAATTATCAGATTTCTATCTAATCCATGAGAAATCCAATTACAATCAGAAACTCATTACGATCTAAACCTTGGTATGATCAAAACCTCATTATAATGAACTTTATTAAGAATTATGAGTACAATTTATTGAATATGTTTTTTGAGTCTGATCTTCTGAATACGATGGTCAATACAATTTTCACCCAAAAAAAAGTGGGGTGATTTCTTTCTTCTTTGGAAAAAAAATCGATCACCAACAAACTTATTCTTGATTACAATGGTGAATCTGATTTCTATCAACTTCTGATTTTTTATCCACATCCCAATCTTATGGATCATATTGACTCATCTAGATGTTCTAGATATGATTCTGATGCAGATAGTCTGGATCTAATTGAAAACTTTCATCAATCCGAATTTCCATCTATCATTTTTTCAACATACTTCCTTTCTTCAACATAATCAACATACTGATATATTGATAACAACAATAACTAAAACAAAACTTGGTCCTAAAAATCTCCCACTTTGTGTTTTTTATCAATACCCACTTCAACCACTTAAAAAAAATAAGTGGTATTTTTTTCTTTTCACAATTTTTATTCTCCTCATTCTTTTCTTACTCCCCTTATTTATTTTCTCTCTCCCTTTCTCTTATCTCTCCCCCTTATCGAAAATAAAGTTCAATGGGGCCATCATGACAAGTTTCTCCCTTATTGACAAAAGATCTCATTTACAAGGATTAGAACTTTTCATCTTTGAGTCTTGAAATATTTCTTCAACATAGGTATCATATGAGTTTATTAACAAAGAACATTTAACTAAACAAATATAAGTCTATGAGAGAGAACCTAATGTAGAAAATAAGAGTGTATAATCATGGTGATCAATGTTTTACAAAACACAACTTTCATGTAATACCCTTTTCATGTTTCTTTCAACATTATCATGGTTGGGGAAATCCTTGAAATAATTTGTTTAAGATAAAATCAACCAGCACCCATCTCAAAAAACATATCAAAAAGTTCAGGTGTATAAAAACACAAATTTTCAAAACGTCATATTTTCCATAACCTCATTAATTTATTTTGTAAGAATAGTAAGATACTCATCAATTATAGCTTCCTTATTTTTAATCCTTCAATTCCCTGCATGTTAATACAAATATACAAAAATTTGGGAATAAGGAGGAACCTCATTTGTTTCTAAGAAGAAACAATTGGACTAAGATTCCTCTCTCAGTCTAGAATTTTTCTTCTTTTTCTTGGATTTTTCATTGGATGTGATTTCTTCCTTCTCTTCATCCTTCTCAGGTTTTGTAACAATGTTCTTCTTATCTATAGAATCTTCTGATGAGGATATTAACTTTTCATCATCTTTAGTAATATCTTTGTTATAATCAGTTTATAACATTTTATCCATGTTTGTCTTTTTTTCTAGAAAGATAGTTAAACAACTTTAGATATCATGCCCTTCTTACTCATATCCACAGTTTGTTGATGATTTTTTATTAACTTTTCTTATATCTTTAGAATTATATTTCTTGCCCTATTCTTTCACTAATTTTTGTGCTTCATCTAACTTCCTATCCAATTCAACATGTTCTTTCTAGATAACTAAGTACTCTTTCCTTTCAGACTCAGTAAATCTATTTTTCTTAACTTCCAAAACATAAAGATTTTAATAATTGTTTAGAAACTTTTGTTGTGATGGTAACAAAACAAGACATAATTTATCAAGATTTCTAGGTTGTTCACATATTTCACAAATATTTTCCATAGGTTGGAACCTATTTTCAATTTTCACATCAACCTTCTTAGGTTTCTTCTGAACTTACTTCAAAGAATTATTCCCTTGAGGGGATTAACTCCCCCTCAAGCTTTTCCTTATATAGATTATGGAATAGTTGTAATATTGTTAGTTGAACCAACACATGTTAGTTGTATGACCAAATCCACCACAATTCCAATAGTATCCATAAAAAGAGTATCTTCTTCTGTAACTTCCAAACTGATAGAAGTTGTGAATCCATTTCTCAGAAACCTTCCTAATAGAACTTTATTGACCACTATATTTTCTATTTTCAATCAGAACCTTATTATTTAGCTTAGTTTTCTTTTCAGACTTATTGAAACAAAAATTAACAAAAACTTTTTCATGTTCATAATTTTTAGAAATATTTTTAGACTCTAGATTTTTAGAAACTTCTAAATTCTCCACTTTGTTAATATTGGCCATGTACATAACCTTCTCAGCTTTATTCTTTTAAAAAACAAGTATAGGTGTATTCTCAAACTTTTAATGTAACTTTTGTTGATCCCCCTTAGGTTTCTCCTTATGAGAACTTTCAACAACTTTAGATATAGAGTTTTTGAAACTTGTACCTTTCTATTTAGATTTAGAAATTTTTTATTAGACAAGTTCCAACTCTTTTTGTTTTGCCTTCAAATTCACATCTAGATGTTCATTACGATTATTTTCTTTCTCAAAATATTTCTTCAAATCATCAATCTCTTATATCATCTTGAATTTCTCATCAATAATACATTCTTTATTATTTGTTTAAGATTTATCACTTTTCAACTCTTTCATCTCCTTTTCAAGTCTCCCAATCTTCCTCTTACATTATTTCAATTCTTCTTTAATATGATATTATAATTGAGTTTCTTCTTATTTGGAGTTGTTACTTTTGTATTCTTTATTATCAATTATTACAATGAAAGTATTTTCTCTATCATTTTGAGTGGATGTTTTGGATTCAGATTCTCTTTATTCTTTTTCAGAATAACTACTTTCACTCTTAGCAAGTCTTTCCTCATCAACTATTGCAATAAACATGTTTTTTTTAGCAATATTTGAAACTTATTCACTATCGTCATCCTTAGATAAAAAAATCTTATCTTTTTGGATTTTGAGAACTTCTTATCTTTCCTCTTGGAATATGATTTTTCCTTATCACCTTTTTTCTTCCAATATCTTCTTGGCCTTCTTTCTTGTTTATCACTTTCTTCTTCATTGCTTATTTGGGGACACTTAGAAACAAAGTTCAAAATGGCTCCACAATAAAAAAAATTAAGGGAAGTTTCCATTTATACCTTCTTGTACCTCTTTTCACATTTTTTGAAAACAAGAATAAAATTTCACCAAGATTTTTACATACCTCAATTTCAGAGTCAGAATCAGCAACATCATCTTCCTTATGAACCTTTTTAACATTTTCATTTTGGCAGCTTTAAAAGACATTTCTCCATTATATTTTGTTTTCCCTTCATATTTTTTTTATTTCTCATATCATATGTGATGATAGTACTATACAAATCATCCAGAGCTAATGTATCAGTATATCTATCTTCTAATGAAAAAACTTTGGCATCAAACTTTTCAAGAAGAATTCTCAAGATCTTTTCAACAATAGTAGAATCTTATAACTTTTCACTAAGACCTTTGATAGTGATAATAATGCCATTCACCCTAGTAAAGAAGTCACCAACAGATTCATACTCACCCATATTCATTTCTTCATACTTAAATCTCTATATTTTTAACTTTTCCTTTTTCACTTTTGTATCACCTTCATAAATATTGTTCAATTTATCCCAAATATCTTTGGCATTGGAAAATCCTATTACTCTCAAAAACTCACTTTGAAAAAGTGATGAGAGTAAATAATTCTTAGCTCTTTCATCATTCTCAAGGTTTTCTTTATTATCAATTGTGAGAGGATAATTCTCAATACGATGTGGGAAAATATTTGTAACAACTTTTGAAACATCTTACCCAAGATACATAAGATATGGTAGAATTATTCATTTCTAGATAAGATAATTCCTATAATTTAAGATTATAATCCCCTTACAATTCACACAACTCAGATTATCCATCATAACTTCTTCTTCACAACTTTATAAAATAATAAACGAAGGGAACCTTGAGCTCTGATACCAATTTTAATTTCCCATTCAGGATAATTGTGTCACTGAGAGGGGGAGGGGTGATTCAGTGATATCTTTTTATATTATGTTTCCTTTAATATGAAACAACCACTTACTCTTGTTAAATATTATTTTCCCTGATAAAAATAATTCAAACACACATCCACAAGAACACATGAATTTACAAGGTTCACTATTCAAAAAGAATAGATACATCCTTGGTGTGGTTTGGAAATGATTAAATACCACAAAATACATTATAAAATTACAATTTGTGTGGAATAAAATGAGTAGGATATACCCTTATGCTCATGTAGTACTATATAAACAATTAAATAATGCATGTTCTTCTTCTAGCACAAATGATGTAATACAAAGTTTTTGCAAAAAAACATGTTATGGTGCTTCTTAACCAACTTTCAAAGATATGATCTTTTAAAAAAATTATTCACTTTATTACCCAAAATTTGGTAATAACTTTTTTGGACTTTGTAATAAAACTCAATTTGATTTCCTAGTCCAATTACCAAGTCTGATTTTCTCAATATAATAATATAACTCTCTCAAAATACAATTGATACAATTTTGAACCACTTCTATTATGAGTATAGAAATCCTAGTATGATTACCAGCTGAATAAAATTCCCAGATGACTATGATTCCTAGCTAAATACGATTCCTAGATGAATATGATAACTAGCTGAATATGATTCCCAACTGAATACAATCTTATCTCTTATCCTTTATTTATCTATACAACAAAACTTCTTCAATAACCTCAATTTATAAACTTCTTCTACATAAAAATTTGGAGCTTATCTATCTTCAGTGATGAACAGTACTTCATTCAGATTAAAGTACAAAGTACTCTCCCTTTTATAGGTGACCCAAATATGGTTTAGGCAGGATTCTCAAAAAATTTCCTTCTTAACAAAATTTATCCAAAACATGAATTTCCCTTGAATTCCACGTACATTTGTGAATTCTCCAATGCTTCTCAACTCTTCTAAAAAAATATCAAATATTCTACCAACTTTATCTCACATATGACATTCATCACAAACATAAGTTTTATTCATATTTTCCCAATACTTTTTCTTTATTTCAATGATCTATACCAATTTCAAGTATAAAGAAATAGACGGCTTTAATATTCTTAGAAAACCTATGTTTGATTCCAATTCTCCATTTTGATTTTCATTAAGATATGCCTCGTTATGATGAAGACAAATGTAAAACAATATATTCTTCTTCTTCTTTTCTCTTGACCCACTTGAATGATAAAAAAGTAATTCAACCTATTGTAAATGGTTGAATGTATTGTTGATAAATCTCTAAATTTATTTTCATATCATCCATAATGACTTCAACTTCTTTTCTTTACCATTAGTCCCAACAACTCCCAAAAAAAACAAATATGACTTTGATGATTAGGATGGTATACTAAGTTTGTTGGACTAGTATCATCATATTCAACTTCAAGAACTTCTTTCTCTTTAGAATATGATACCAATGATTCGTCTGCACAATAAATTCTATCTTTGATGAATATGATGACATAATTAATCAGATGGACCGATATCAGTGGCTTATTTCTTTTTTGAATATGATTCTCATCAAATTATTTCTTCAAGGATTTAAATATTTTGGATTTTATTCTGACTAAAAACCAACACCTTCATCATGATCATCCTCATTATCCTTTAAAAAATCTACATTTGGTACAATCATTACAATGATCTTGAGACTGGAAATATTTGGATTCACCAACTTTCATTTTCTTTAATATTTCATCAAGTATCATGACTTACTTCATTACATTGAATATGTTGAAGATCATATTTAGCATCCTATGACTTTTAATGGTAATAATTGAAACTTCCCATCCTTTCCAATATCTTCTTACTTTAATTAGAAAGTATTACAACTTCCTATTCTTACAGCTACTTTCTTTCTTTCCAACTAGCCTCAATACGATTTTCCTGAATATGATTAGCAGCCCCTCTTTTCTTTCAATCATATTCTCAATACGATTGCCAGGACTTCTTCTCCCCTTTTCTTTCATAAATCTTGCATCACAAGTTTTACAACTTACTTATGATTTTTGGGAAATACAAAATAGTAAAGCATCGTCATACTTAAATCAGATCCATGATGAATCTAATTACGATCAGAACCTCATTATGATCTGAACCTCAGTACGATTAGAACCTCATTACGATGAACTTTCTTAAGAATTGTGAATGTGATTTACTGAATACATTTTTTGAGTATGTTCTTATGAATATGATAGTTAGTCCTATTTTCACCAAAAACAAATTGAGGTGATTCCTTTATTATTTGGTAGAAAAACCAATCACCAAAAAAACTTATTCCTGATTATGATGGTGAATCTAATTTCTAGAAGCTTCTAATTTTTTTATCAACATCCCAATCCAATGGATCATATTGACTCATCTATATATTTTTAATTTGATTATATAATGGATTTTATTGACTCATCCAGATATTCTCGATTTGATTCTCATGCAGATAGTTTGGATCCTATTAACAACTTTATTCAATTAAGATTTCTATACATCATCTTCTCAACATAATTTCTTTCTTAAACATTATTAACATACTGATATATTGATAACAAATACAATCAAAACAGAACTTGTTTCTAATATTTAAGAGATGGAAAATCATAATTATAAAAGAGAAAATTTATTTAAATTAGTTATAATAAAAAATACCTAAGGTAAGTGGTTGAATTGGAAATGGAAGAAATGAAACTAGGGAGGATGAGGATTAAAAATTATGGGGGGAAGGATACTATAAATAAGAGGCTCATAAAGGGAAATGACCAGAAATTATAAAATATATTGATGATCATATTGTACTTAATTGGAAATTAAGGGATCAACATGAACATATTATAAAAGATATGGGGTGATTCATTACATTTTTTGAGAATCAGAAGAGGTTCCAAATCTATAGATGTGAATTATCTTGATTGATTTAGTTCGATTTCATCATGTTTTCATGCCATAACTATATAGAATATGTCTTTTCCTCTGAATGTTTACTATTTGACATGTTTTTTGGTTGTTCTTCTTCAATGTTACATGTATGGGGTATACTAAAATATTTTACTTTTTCCTTATATATTTTGAGTATGTTTCACTTTTTAACATATGACATATTTGTCAAATATGATACATGATATACTTTTATGATTTTATAGATATGATAAGCAAGTTAGAAGGGGTATATTTTATTTTTAAAATCATGAGAAAGTACTCCTAATATTAGTGAATAGATTTATGGAAGACTTATCCATCACAGCTGGAGAGAAGCTAACTTCGCAGCCGATTTGCTAGCACGCCAGGGCAGTCAGGAGGATCCTATTGTGGTTTTTGATAGCCCCCTCTCTCTTCCCCTCGAATGTCAGTGTGTGGTTAGAGGGGATGCCCTGGGTCTGCACCATTTCCATCCCCCTTGAAGGGTTTTATTTTTTGTTTCTCGTTTTTGTTAAATATTAATAAAAAATAACTTTCAGTCAGATTTATGGAATGAGACCGGATCATAACACCTTGACTTAATATATCCCTTCCCCTAGTATTGAAAGGATGGGCTACAAGATTTCCCTAACTTTGTATACATGATTCTATTCCCCCTAATGGGATAATTATTTCATTCTAAATTAATCATATTAAATCATATCATATTCCAAGATTTGGCTCGAAGAAGGTAGACAGGTATATACCCTCCCTATATTAGGGGTTACATATTAGATTTATTTTCATTATAGTTATCTTTTATATATCATGTTGATTATTATTCTGTTCATTCCTCCATATTTTTATTTTTTTCACATACACATTATTGGTTGACAATTTTTAATGGTTAGGGTGGTGATTACCTACTGGGTATATTAACTCACACCCTACACATGTCCTTTTTGGGATGTGTGGAGATATTTTTTTACATGATCTTACAAAAGGTAAATCCCCAAAGCATGGGTCATCATAGTATGTGGAGTATGTAGTTCGAGTGGAGTCTTTTTGATCTTTTGTTGGACACACTATGAGAGGACATATGGTTTGTCCAATGGAATCAACATAGATGATATCACTTATGAAACATCCATTTTTTTACTTAGGGAGTTTATATATTCTTACCTTTTATTGTTTTACATGTATAGTGGATTGGTTGGATGTTTTTTCACTTTGTTGGAATGGGGAATTCATGTTAATATAGATTGTTACATTTTATATTGTTTAAAAAAAATTTGGAAAAGTACCCTCACCAACTAAAATGTTTTTGTTCCTCTTGTATAATATGTTTATAAAGTTCATGTGGAAATATCAACATGAATCATTGTCATTCTGGTTTAATTTATAAGGGAGAAAATCAGCTCTCTAAAACACCCCATGATTTTAGAATATAATTTCCTTCAAAATAAATTTGATGTGTTCAATATCTTATAATGAACCCAACACTAAAATTAAGTAAATAATTATTTAATACTATACAAAATTAAAAAATTACTAGTTAGTTAAATTAAATTGATAAATAAATGACATTGTAAAATAAAAGGGGTTGAATTCACTTAAGAAAATACAATTTATTCTAAATAGATTGTTTTTAACTATTTTGTTGAATTATGTATTTTTGTTAAATTTAATACCTTTGAGGAATGATATAAATAAAATTTATTTATAAAATTAAATTAATAAATAAAATCAATTAAGGACATCCAATAAATGGATAAATAATTCAAAGGAATACTAGTTTAATAATTCTTATCAAAATGAAAAAAAAATCATACCAATATTGTTTTATTATATATATTTATATTTAAAAGTAAATTTTTCTTATTTAGGTTATTAAAATTATGGAAAATTATTTTTTAAACATATAAAAAATGAATTATCAACTGTTCATTGATTATAAAATGCTTATAAATTCATTTTAATGTAAAAGGAAATATTTTTTTCAGAAAACTTTTTTTTATGTGTGCAATATATTTTTATCTTAATAAATTAAATTAATATTTATTTATGAATGATTTTAATGAAATTAGTATATAATATATTCAATAAAATAAATTAATATTCATTTAATGGCTATTATGAGGGAAAAAAAGAATAAAGTCATTTTATGATTTAGAAATACATTTTTTCTAAAACTGGTTTTTACGCATTTTATGTGTGAATATTAGAATTGATTTTTATAACATTTAAAAACTGAATTTGATAAAATGAATTCCATATTTTTAATTAACATGTATAAATTTTATTATAAGGTTAATTTTATTTTTATTCATAAAGAATAGTTACCATAGTAAAAGTTAAGTTATCACGGTAAAGGTTAAAATGGGTTAAAAAGGTTAAAGCTAAAGGATAAGGACTTAAATCTCTCAAAATATTATCTTTAATCTTATTAGTTAAATTTATTTTGACCTCCATAACCTTATATTTTAAAATAGTCTATTTTTGATCCACTATTTTTTATAATGACATTTATTATATTTAAAAGTTCTTAATATTTACAAGGGTGACACGCCTCTCACTTATAAAAGGGTGTCTTCTCTCCTCATTTATCCACACACATTGAGCACCTTAGCTCAAAAAAGATATTATTGAATCACTTCCCAACACCCTTATCCATGACCTAGTGATTATGGTCTCACAAAAATACCAACCAAATAAGGCTTAAGGATAGAACCAAAGGGGGATACACAAAGAAGAGGTAATTGTCTTAACTGAGTTATTTTAAGTTTCTTTCTTCTTATGACACCTCAAAATATTTATAACCACCTAATAATAGTGGAATTGGTATCATTACTATACTAAAATTTTATTATATTTTTGGAAAAATAATTGTATACTGCCATTCTATCTAATGAAAAATGAAAATGTTGTTCATGCATACGTGCGAACTATTGCCACTAGGAAGTAATATATTCCATTTTGCATCACCAATTTACATGGATGTTTCTAAAAGTGTATATAATAAATAAATATTATATTTATTATATGATTAATATTCTTAAACCATGAACAAGGTACAAGGACAGGAACTGTCAAACAAAAACATGCATGGAAAACGGAATAATTAACACCCTAATATTGATTTTAATAAAGAATTATTAAAAATGGGTAATTGAAAATTATGAGAGAATGATATATAGTAAAATAAGTATAATATGGTACTAGTATAGGTGTGTGATAAATATAAATTTATTAGGCGTGAGCTTATTGAAGTGTTTTGATTGATTCTAATAACAATTATCATAAGTTGTAGAAGCAATAAAAACCCTTTACTAAGGATCACCCACTCTAACACCTGGATATTTTTACAAAATTCTTCTATTTAACTAATTTGATTAATTTCATTGCATGAAACACCGAGTGTAAATGAACCATAAGACACTATTAGTATAAAATGACCATTATAACCTAGTCATTAAATTGAAGGTAATAAATATGAATTAATAATTTATGAAATAAATATAAATTTCTAACTCAATATGAATATATTTTTAAGTGCTTAGAAAATAATCGCACAATTTTTAGTAAAATCACTTTATTATTCAAAAATATGTTTTCTTCAAAAATTTAATTAGTTCATTTTGATTTAAAATAATCCAATTATGGTTTTTTAAAAGGATTTTATACACAAATTTATTATAAAAACATTTTATATTTTAAAAGGGGAATTTTTCCAAAAAAAACTATTTTTCATGGAATTTTCATTTTAAATTCTAAAACTTCTATGTTTTTAATTTTGAAAAATGGATAAAAATTTAGATTCATATGGTCCAAATTTAGTGAATATGACTCTTATTTTTTTGCCAATATGAACAGTAACCTTGTTAAATTTTGTTACCACGGTAAAGGGTAAACTGGGTAATTTATGCTACAAATAAAATGATAGACTATAAAATGACCCTAACACATGAACAAATTTTATTGGATGAATATAATTGGGACCTTAACATATAAGTATTGAAATTAAGTTTTTTAATGGATTCTTGTCCCTAAAAATGACTTATATAATATTTAAATCAAAGAAAGTCACAAAATGACTTATATAATATTTGAGATAATTAAGGTGATAAAAGAATTTTCTAGATGAAATTGAATTATTAAGGATATAATAAAATATTTTTTTCAAAGTTAAGTTTTTTTATTTATATTTTTAAAAGTCCAGGTAATGAATAGTGTCAAAATTGACACTAATGATATTTTATCAGAATAATATTTTATTAAATTATTTAAAAATCATAAAACAAAATTAAATATAAAAAATAAATATAATATGATCTAAAATTTTATAAATTTTTCATTGATGTACCAATTTACATCACATAAGTAAAAATTAAAACCTTTTAATATTATAAAATTTATTACCCTAGTAAAAATTAAAATAGGTTAAATGAGGGTTAATCAAAATGATAAGGTTTAAAATAATACCAAAACTTATCTTAAATATATTTGTTATGAGATTACAACCTTATATCATATTATATTTAAATACATGAAATTTTGGAGGTATTTGGATTGATATTTAATTTATTATAAATTAATATTTTGATAAATTACAAAAGTGATTCTCACCTTGATTATAAAAGGTAACCTCCTCCCTCACTTATTCACATCACATTGAGCCTTAAATCTCAACAATCCCCTAAGAATTTTTCTTCTAAACTATCCTATACATAATATATAGGTTTTGGTCTTCTCAAAATACCAACTCTAGTATCCCTAAGAGTGAATCAAAAGGAAGTTCACTGAAGAAGAGGTAATCATCTTTACCAACTCTCTATTTCTTCTTCTACTTACTCTTAATGTGTTGTTTACATTATGAATTAATAACTCCATTATCACTTATATTATGAGATTTTATTATGATTATGGAAAAACCATATTATTTCATTTATCTATCCTATGAAAAATGAAATAACTGCGCATGCATATATACGACTTATCGTCTCTACGTCGAGGTGTAATATGTTTTTTCATCACCACTTTACTTGGATGGGTATAATGATGAAAATAATGTGTGTGTGTGTGTGATAATTATAACATTATATTAATATACTATCCAATTCTTTACCTTTTTACCATTAAGGGAATGATATCATCGTTCATGCGTATGTACAGCCTATCATCTCCACGATGAGATGTGATTCATTTTCCATGTTCACCATTCAAGAATGATTATATAAATGTATATAATGAATAAATATGATATATATTACCTTAATATAATTCTAGAGATGAAAAAACTATATATTATTCACAATAACTGAGACTTATATGACAAAATATGCATAGGAAAATGAAGCAGTTAACACCCGAAAGAAGGGTAATAATGAAATATTATTAACAAATGGGTGATAAGATGATATAAGAGGATCGTATATGATATCATAAATGTTAATATGGTTCTGGTATAAATTAATAATATTATTTAAACCATTATACAGTATTTTTAGATATTTTCAAAGGAAATTAGACCTAAGGTAAGGTTTAATTTCACAATCTCATTATTATTAAAAATTGTTTATATGTAAGTATCTATCGAAGAATATTTATATTCCATGTCCACATTTCTTTAAAAAATCCAAAATAATCTTAATATTATTCTAAAAATTTTAAATTCATTTTTACACATCTGTTAATTTTTACTAAATTTTTTGAAAGGGATCTTTTTTTCTATTTTCCAAATGAGGTTCTTTGTGACTTATTTATAAAAGTATGAAAGGAATTTTTTTTTAACTTATATAGCATGAATGGGTTTTTATTCTTTCATAATTCCTGAATGTATTGAAACTTACTTTACAATATTACAAGGTTCTTTTTAAATAAAATTTTTTCCTTTGTAATTACACATCTATAAAAAAAATTAAAAATGGAAAGGATATTTTCCTTAAGAATTATTTCAAGTGATATTTCAAAATCATTTTCCATCTAAGAAAATGTTATTTGATGTTTCATATGTTTTACTAGGGATACTATCCAATGATACCATTCTTATTATTTCTATGAATGGTTTATTTTTATGATTGATTGATTCTTATGTTTTTTTTCTTTTCCATGAGTTATGTTATGATAAAATGTTTATAAAATCAATTTCTTTTTATGGGTTCTGATATGATGAATGATTTATGTTCTTATGGTACACATATATATGGTTTTAATTATATATATTGTGGGACATATATATCCATACAATTCATTGGATAAAGATTTATATCTCGTGATATAGATAGTAATGGAATGGTAAGTAAACTAGGTTCAGAAATATAGGGTTGGAATAAGGAGTGAACTCGGTTCAGTAAGGGAATTTTTCCACTAAGATGTTCTTGGTATTGATCCTTGACTAATATGAAAATTATTTTCTATACTTATGTGTATTCCACAATTTAAATTATTATTTTATAATCCCATTAATTATATTATTTATAATCTATGTATTATAAACTTCTATGATTTATTCCATAACTCAATATCATGATCCTTGATATGCAGGATATACTTTTCAATAGTTATTTTTGTGTTCTTATACCCTTATGCTTACATTATCTCTATTTATTACCATTAATGAGAATCTAAGATCACCTTTTATTATGTTTCCTTTCCTTGGAATATGAATAAGGGTAAGATGTGTAAAAAGTGTTCTAGTTATAAAAAAATAAGTAGGAGAGGATGTAAATGTTTTATGAATCAGTTGTTTATGTTTACAAGTTTCCAAATACACTATTGGAACCAAGGCTGGTATTTGTTTTAAATGGACTTTGGTTTGTATTTTTTGTCAATATTTGAATGAAAGATTAGGGTGATTGTAGGAAAAGGTAGCTTACAGTTCAAGCAGACAACAGTATTGAAGTTGGTATCGTTTCCCAGTGTTTGACAAATTTTTTGGTCCAAAAATTGGAAAATAGAGAAAAGTGTTTTTAGAAAAGGGATTTGCATGAAATATTGAAGAAGTTTTTTAAAATAATGCACAAGACTTGTTTTGGGATCGTTGCATCAAAATATGGTAAAGGCATAAAGTGTGTGAAAAATTCAAACATGCATGAAAGATGAAGTTGTGCGGAAGAGTGTTTCGCACCCAATGCGACATCAAAAGGGGTTTTGCGTGCTCAGAATGAAACTTATGAGCACTGAATAATACACATCAGAAACTTGTGTGTGGGTTCATAAAGGCCTATAAATAGGTGGCTACCCCCACTCAAGACTTAATAATTTTCCAACGAAGATCGGGTTGCTCTATCATGTGAAAGATTTGCACGCAAAAGATTTAAAGGTAGTTTAACTTGTGCACAAAGTGTTCCTTTATTCTAAAAATACCAAGTAAACCTTTTGGTATGGTTTCAAGAAAGATAAGGGGTGTGCTAAAAATAAGGGTTGTGTGAAATCCATCTTGCACGACAATCCCAATTCTTTCGCGCATGAGCAGGTGTTGTGCACAAGTGTTGTGTTGAGCTTCTTTCAAGTTTTTGATATCCAGTTTTTTCGATCAGTGTTGTCAAGTGCATCAATTCAGTACTTCAAAGAAAGTAGTGTCTCATTCCGAATAGAGACAAAGACATCAATTCCAATCTATTGAAGAGACCTTCAAGTCGATAAACTTAGTGAGACTTCACCCACAGCAGTGAGTAAGGGGGAGTCAACAGAAGTGTTCTGAGGGACACAGTGCGCTATCACTAAAATCATTGTAAAGGTAGTGTGCCTAGAATAGGGTGACTATATAAAATATTTTACTCCAAGACTAGTGAATATTAATGGAATTTGGTACGACTGAAAACTTATTGGCGTATACTCATTGGACTATCCCTTAGTGGTGAACCAAGTAAAATTGTTGTGTCATCTCTTTGCATGTGATTGTTTTATATATATTCTCATCAGATGGGTTTAATAGGTTTCTAACAACGTGGGAACAAGATCCATTAGTTTAAAAGAAAAATTTGACACCCTGATTCACCCCTCCCCTCTCAGGGTGTTTCTGGGTCCTATATAAACCTATATGGTTCTAGCATGGTTTTGTTATGTTATATAATGAATATTATTTTATTTATATATAATATCTATGTATGAAAATTATGGTTTGTTATAGTTGGTATCAGAGTAAGGTTTAGTTAACCTTGGGAAACTAGGATGAGAAAACATTAGTAAGAACCCTAAGGATAAGTCTTAAGATACAATCCTAGAGTTTTGGTGATGATCATAAATAACTTGGGATAAAACCAAAGGGGTCCAGAATTGAAATTTTATAATTAATTTCTCTTTATTATGTGGTTTCCCCACTATGATTAGTGTTACTCACACTATGATTTTTTGTTTTAGTCGATGGTTGAGACCTGAAGGAACCATGTTAATATTGAATGTGATGAGCAATGCAATGATTTTCATCTTGAGTAATTGAATGTTATGGAAGATAGAATGAAAAATATTGTTACAATTCTCACAAAAAATTCTCAATTTATGAATCGTGATGGAATTCCAAATGAGAAAATAAGGGAATAATATTCTATTGATCCCTTCATGAGGCAGTTTCCACCTTCTTTTAGTGGGTCTTATGGTCCACTAGTGGCTAAACAATGGATCAGTACCACAAAAAAGATATTTTTGATTCTCCAATGTTCAGAACATGAGAAAGTAATTTTGATAGTCTATAATTTGGAATGTGAAGTAGATCAATGGTGGAATATCATTAATAATATGAGGCAATGAGATGAAATTGACTCCATAGAATGGGATGAGTTCAAGAACTTATTTTTCAATAATTATTTTCCTCGTATTCTTTATACAAATATGGATAAGGAGTTCCTTGAGCTTAAGAAAAAGGATGATGAATATATTGGTACCAACGAGGAAATTTTTACAGGACTTTCAAGGTATGGTTCTGGAATTATCATTCAACCTGAGAGTAAGTTTGATCAATTCTTAAGTGGCTTAAAACCAAGTCTATGAATGGAATTATCCATAAGGGACTTTAGTAACTATGAGGAAATCGTTTGATGTGATCTCAAGTTTGATATGGATATTGTAGTTTCCCATCAATCTTATGGGTTTGATTAGAATATAAAAATTGGATTCAAGGGAAATTCTAAAAACTATTGTGAAAATAAGATGAGCTTTCCTTTATACTGAAAGTGTGGAAAAAAACATAGAGGAAACTGTCTTAAGGGGACTAGTAAATATTTTAAGTGTGGGAATGAAGTTAATCAGGTAATTGACTACCAAAGTTATGGGAAAATATAGATAATTATAGGGAAAAGATAGATAATGTTGCTTTTAATATTTTTAATATCATTTATTTGACTATTCTATTAATTAAATAATTATTACATCATCTTTGTGTAAGAATTTAAGTTAATTATTTATTTACTAAAAATTAAAAATAAATTAACATGATGAAGATAAATCTTTTATATTTAAAAAGACTATTTATAGTCAAACATATCCTCTGGATAACACTATATTAATAATATTATAGTTATTAATAACTAGAGTGTAAAATGTTTGACTTTTCATAAAATAAAATACTATAAAGGTCACAATATTATCCAAGTGGTCCCAAAAGGTCATAAATTCTACCCTTGTATGATTATAGTCAAGATATACTCATCAAAAATAGGTAAGTTTTTGGGTTATTTGTTGGTTCTTATTGTTTTATTTTTAACCCAAATTACCTGATTTACCTTTTACCATGGTAATAAAATTACTAAATTTACTATTCATATTGACCAAAAATAAAATGGACCTATTAAATAAATTTGGAACCACTGATTCCAAATATTTAATCCATTTTTTAAAATTAAAAACATATAAGTTTAATAATTTAATTTAAAATTAAACCTTCAAAATTCAATAAAAATGATTTTCTTGAAAAATGTGTTTTAAAGCCCAAAAATGTACTTATAACAAAATATGATATAAGGATGATTCAAATGTAATTAATTATATTATATTTAAATAAAAAGTACTTATGTTACTTTTATATCAAATTAAAATCATAAAGGAACTTTTTAATATAAAGAAAATTACATTTTTTTTTAAATCAGTATTTTTCACTATTCACTGTAAAATCAATCTTTTCAAAATATTATGATTTCAAAAATGGTATTATTTTTATAAAATAAAATTTATATAATTTCTAGGAATCTATTATAATATTCTCTCATTAAAATCAAGAAAATAATTTTTTAAGAATAAAATGACTTTACTAAAAATCAAGTACTTATTAATAAAGAATTAATTAATACATTAACAATGAGTAGGATAATTATATATTTCATAATGTAGTTAATAATATTAATTTTAACTAATTTAATGGCTATGATATAATGATCACATAATAATATTTTAGTTTTGTTGTTACATATCTTGTGCATTATCAAACATAGTGTTCTTTTAAAATCTCAGGATGTTACATTATTCTACAAATTCTTAAAAAATAACACTTAATTGGTTATAGAGTATAGAAAAGCATGGAATAATAACTATAAGGAAGCATCTCATCTGAGTTTTATGGGGGGAATAACATAAAATTACATGTCACATTATGGATATATATGATGATAGGGATTAATTTTATAGTTTAAAAAATCACCTTCAAAACCTTCCTCGCTTCGATATTAATCATCTAGATTATGGAGTGATTAAAAATGTTTTGTCCAAGAGAAATCAGAAGTGTTATATTTGAGATAAATTAGTTTCTCTCTGTTTCTACACAAATGATTTATCTCATTGGAAACTAACATTACTAGAGAAATATGTTCCTATCACTCATTGTTGTTTCTTTTCCCTCTGAGTAAGCCCTATCAAATAAAGTGTTGCCTTCACATGGATTCATTCCATCACAATGCCTCTCCCAGTTTTTTAAGGACCAAAAATCCCCCAATTTTTGTAGGAACTCCTCATTTGCAACACTTTCTCTCCGATTCCTAGAACCCTATTGTATTTTACTTCTCTATTTTTTATTAAAAATTACATAATTTATGGATTTAGGTTAGTTTTTCTTCTATTTTCCATGTTATCTGCACCCCTGATTTTTCATAACCCTAATTTTATTTCCCTCTCCTCCCATAATTAATATTAAAGATTCCATCTGTTAATCATTATTGTTATTTTATTCCTTCTTCGACAACACCCACACCTTTGGTTATGAAACCCTAAAATTATTTTTTATTTATATACTAATTTCTATAGATTACCACTTTGTCATCCATCAGTGCACTTATTTTTATGTTCCACAACACCAACTCCCTGATTTCCTTCTACAAATTCCTACAACATAGCACTTAACTGGCTATAAGCTATAGTGGAGGATACAACTGAGCAAGAAATAATAGTTATGAGGAAGAAGCTCCACTGAGTATGATGTGGGGAATAATATAGAAGGATAGGTCACTATATGGTTATATATTAGGATATGGATAAAATTGAAAGTTAAAAAAACACTATCAAAACCATCCTATCTTAATTCTAATTATACTGATTGTGTAGTTACTCAAAACATTCTGTTCGATAGAAATTAGAAACATTATGTTTGATAGAAATTGGTTTCTCTCTATTTCTCCACAAATGATTTCTATCACTGGAATTTTATATCACTGTAGAAATATGTTCTTATCACTCATTGTTGTTTCTTTTCCCTCTAAGTAAGCCCTATCAAATGAAGTTTTACCTCCAAGAAATCGCCATCCATCGCATCACCTCTCCTAGTTTCACTAGGACCATGACTCATATCCCATACCAAAACTCCCCCTATTTTTGTAGGAACTTCACTTCCATGACACTTTCTCTCCAATTCCTGCAACCCTGTAGTATTTTAATTATTATTTTTTTATTATTAATTACACAAAATTTTGGATTTTAGTTTGTTTGTAATTTATTTTACATGTTATCGACACCTTTGATTTTTTAAGCCTGAGTTTATTTCCCTATCCTCCCATAATTTCTATTAAAGAAACCATTTATCATCCATTATTGTCATTCTCTTACTTCTTCAACAACACTCGCACCCTTGGTTGTGAAACCCTAAAATTATTTTCCTATTCCTATGATGATTTATATAGACGAACACTTTATCATCCATCAGTGATCTTATTTTTCATGTTCCAAAACATCCACTTCCTGAATGCCTTCTACAAATTCCTACAACATAGCACTCCTCTGGTTGAAGGGTGTAGTAAAGGACATAACGAAGTGGGGAATAACAGCTATGAGAAAGTGTCTTGATTGAGTTTGATGGGAGGGAAACATAGAAGGATGATTCAACTAATGGCTATATAGGATGATAGATTTAAAATTTAAAGTTTAAAACCCACTTTTAAAGCCTTCTTCACTTTATTATTAATCATCCTGAATGTGGAGTGATTCAAAACATTCTGTTCAAGAGAAATAAGAAATGTTCTATCTAAGAGAAATCAATTTCTCTCTTTTTCTCTCCAAATGATTTCTCTCATTGAAATTTCAAGTCACTGGAGAAATATGTTCATATCAATCATTTCCATTTCTTTTCCCTCTGAGTGAGCCCTTCCAAACAAAGTGTTACCTTCACATGATCACCTTCTACCACAATGCATGTCCTTGCTTCTACAAGACCATAACTCCTCTCCCAGACTATGAATCCCCCAATTTCCACAATAAATCCTCTTTTGTGACACTTTATCTCCAATTCCTACAACCCTGTGGTATTTTACTTCTTTATTTTTTATAAAAAATTACACAATTTCTGGCTTCTGGTTTGTTTTTATTTCATTTTCCATGTGATCGGCACCCCTAATTCCGAGTAACCCTAAGTTTATTTCCCTCTCCTTTAATGATTTCTGTTAAATAATCCCTCTATCATCAATTTTTTCTTTCTCTTACTTCTTTAATTACACTCACATCCATGGTTGTGAAACCCTAAAATTATTTTCCTATTCATTTTATGATTTCTAAAGACAAACACTTTATCATCCATCAGTGCACTTATTTTCTATGTTCCACAAAACTCATTCGCTAACTTCCTTCAACATATTCCTACAACATAGCACTCTAATAGATATAGGTTATAGTGTAGGGTATAGAGGAGTAGGGAATAATATTTATGAGGAATCAACTCAGCTAATTTTGATGGGGGTATAACATAGAAGGACAAGTCACCTTATGGATATATAGATGGATAGGGATAAAATTGAATGTTTAAAAAACAAAATTCAAAACATTCCTCATTTTAGTCTTAATCATCTCGATTGTGGAGTGATTTAAAATTTTTTGTCCAAGATAAATTGAAAACGTTTTATCTGAGAGAAATCGGTTTCTCTCTATTTCTCTGAAAATGATTTTTCTTGATAGAATTTTATGTTACTGGAGAAATATGTTCCCATCACTCATCATCGTTTCATTTCCCTCTGAGTAAGCCCTTCCAAACAAAGAATTACCTTCACTCAACTACCTTTTATCGTAGTACCCTTCCTAGTTTCCATAGGACCGCAACTCCCCTCCTAGACTATTGCTCCCCTACTTTCCACAATAACTCCTCTTCTGCAATACTTTCTCTCTAATTCCTAAAACCTTGATATATTTTACTTATTCATTTTTTTGATTGTGAATTATATGATTTCCAACTTTTGGTTTGTTTATCTTCTATTTTTCATATTATTAGCACCCTTGATTTTTGTGTAATCCTAATATTATTTCCCTCTCCTCCCATGATTTTTGTTAAATAATCCCTTCATCGGCCATTATTGTTGGTTTATTCCTTCATCAACAACATCAAAACAGTTGTTTTTAGAACCCTAAAATTATTTTTTTATTCCTTTGATGATTTATACATACGACCAATTTTTCATCCATTAGTTTACTTATTTTATGTGTTCCAAAACACCCACTCCCTAACTACCTTCTAAAAATTCCTACAATATAGCACTCTACCGGTTGTAGGGTATAGTGAAGGGTTTATTGGAGTGGGGAATAATAACTATGAGTAAGTGACTCGGCTGAGTTTGATGGTGGGAATAATAGAGAGGGACATGTCACCTTATGTCTATATAGGATGATAGGGGTAAAATTGAAAGTTTAAAAAACAACCTTTAAAACCTTCCTCTCTTCGATCCAAATCATCCCAATTATAGAGTGATTCAAAATGTTCTATTTGAGAGAAATCAGAAATGTTATGTCTAAAAGTTATTTATTTCTCTCCATTTCTTCACAAATGATTTCTCTCACTAGAATTTGATTTCACTTGAGAAATATGTTCTTATTGCTCATAGTTGTTTCATTTCATTCTAAGTAAGACCTACCAAATTAAGTGTTACCTTCATATTGTCACCTTCCATCATAGTGCCTATTTTAGTTTCTACAAGACCACAACTCCACTCCCATATCGCAACTCTCCCAATTTCTATAGGATCTCCTCTTTCATTACACTCTCTCTCCAATTCCTATAACCCTGTGGTATTTTACTTCTCCATTTTTTTATTATGAATTACATAATTTGTGACTTTTTGATTGCATGTCTTATATTTTCCATTCTATTTAAACCCCTAATTTTTGTGTAACCCTAAGTTTATTTTTATCTCATCCCACTATTCCTATTAAAGAATCCCTATATCAGTCATTTTTTTCATTCTCTTCCTTATTCGATGATGCCTTCTCTCTTGGTTGTGAAACCCTGAAATTGTTTTACTATTCCTCTAATGATTTCTATAAATGATTACTTTATCATAGATCAATGCACTTATTTTCCATGTTCCAAAACACCCACTCCTCAACTACCTTCTAAAAATTCCTACAACACAGAACTCTCCTAGCAGTAGGGTATAACATAGGGTATTGTGGAGTGGGGAATAACAACCATGTGGAAATGGCTCAGCTGAGTTTGATGGGGTTAGTTACAATGAAGGACAGGTCACCTTATGGTTATATGGGAGGATATAAATAAAATTGAAAGTTTTAAAAAACACCTTACAATGAAGGATAGGTCACCTTATGGTTATATGGTATGATATAGATAAAATTGAAAGTTTTAAAAAACACCTTCAAAACCTTCCTCACTTTGGTCCTAATCATACTAGTTGTAGAGTTATTCAAAATGTTTTGTCTTAGGGAAATTGAAAGAATTCTATTTGAGAGAAATCAGTTTCTCTCAATTTATCCACAAAAGATTTCTCTCACTGGAATTTTACATTTCTAGAGAAATATATTCATATCACTGGTCATTATTTATTTTTCCTCTAAGTAAGCCCTTCCAAATGAAGTGTTACCTTTACACAAGCACCTCCCATCCCAACACCTCTCCTGGTTTCCATAGGACCATGATGCCTCTCTTAGACCACGAATCCCCTAATTTTCATAGGAACTCCTCTTTTGGGAAACTTTCTCTCAAATTCCTACAGCCCTGCAATATATTACTTCTTCTTTTTTTATTAAGAATTACAATATTTATGGATTTCGATTTGTTTTTCATCTATTTTCCATGTTATTGACACCCCTAATTTTATGTAACCCTAAGTTTATTTTCCTATCATCCCATGGTTTTGGTTAAAGAAGATATCTATCATCCATTATTAACACTCTCTTCCTTCTTCGATGACACCCACACCCTTAGTTGTGAAACCCTAAAATTATTTTCCTATTACTTTGATGATTTATATGGATGACCACTTTTTCATCCATCGATGCACTTATTTTTCATATTCCATAACACTCGTTCCACAACTGCCTTTAAGAAATTCCTATAACATAGTACTCTATTGGCTATAGGGTATAGTAGTGTTTATGACAGAGTGGGGAATAATAGTTATGAGGAAGCGCCTCAGCTAAGTTTGACGGGGGGAATAACAAACAAGGACATTTCACCTTATGTAAATATTAGAGGATAGGGATAAAATTGAAGGTTTAAAAAACTACCTTCAAAACCTTCCTCACTTTAGTCTTAATCATACCAATTATAGAGTTATTAAAAATGTTTTTTCCAAGAGAAATCAAAAACATTATGTCAAAGAGAAATTGGTTTCTCTTTGTTTCTCCATAAATGATTTCTCTCTCTGGAATTTGATGTTTCTGTAGAAATATGTTTTTATCTCTCATCATCAATTATTTCTCCTCTGAGTAATCCCTGCCAGATGAAGTTTTTCCTTCATGCAATTGTCTTCTATCACAACACCTCTCCTAGTTTCTATTGGACCATGATTCCTATCGCATACCACGAATCCCCCAATTTTTATTGGAACTCTTCTTCCATGACATTTTCTCTCCAATTCCTGCAACTTTGTGGTATTTTACTTCTTCATTTTTTTATTATGAATTGCACAATTTCTAGATTTTGTTTTTTTTGTATTCTATTTTCTATATTATCAACACCCCTAATTTTGCGAAACCTTAAGTTTGTTTCTCTCTACTCCCATGATTTTTGTTAAAAAAGACCTATGTCATCCATCATTCTGTTCCTTCTTCGATGACACCCACACCCTTGGCTATAAAACTATAAAATTATTTTCTTATTCCTCTAATTATTTATACACGTGAACACTTTTTTTTCCATCAGTGCACTTATTTTTCGTGTTCCACAACACCCACTCCCCGACTTCCTTCTACAAATTCCTGCAATATATCATTGCACTAGTTGTAGGGTATAACAAAGGGTATAGTAGAACAAGGAATAATAGTTATGAGGAAGCAAATAAAATTATTTTTAAGGGGGAATGATAGATAAGGAAATGTCACCTGATGGTTTTATGGGAGGATAAGTAGAAAATTGAATGTTTAAAAAACCACCTTCAAAACCTTCCTCACTTAAGTCTTAATCATCCTGATTATGGAGTGAATCAAAAAATTTTGTTTAAGAGAAATTGGAAACATTTTATACATGATAAATTTGTTTCTCTCTGTTTCTCCACAAATGATTTATCTCACTATAATTTGACGTCGCTGGAAAAAATATGTTCTTATCACTCGTTGTTGTTTATTTTACCTATGAATAAGACCTACCAAATGAATCATTACCTTCATGCATTCACCTTCCATCACAATGCCTCTTCCAGTTTTTGTATGACCCCAACTCCTCTTCTATGCCAAGACTCCCCCAATTTATATCGTAAATCCTCTCCCCCAAAACTTTCTCTCTAATTCCTACAAACCTAAAATGTTTTACTTCTTAGTTTTTTTATTATGAATTACACAATTTTTATCTTTTAGTTTGTTTGTATTTCATTTTCCAAGTTATCAATACCCTTTATTTTTTTTAACCCTAAGTTTATTTCCCTCTCCTCCCATGATTTATGTTAAATAAGTTATTTGTCGGCCATTGTTGTCATTCTCTTCCTTCTTCGATGACAGCCACACCCTTGGTTCTGAAACCCTAAATTTATTTTCCTATTCCTACTATGATTTATAAAGGTGAAAACTTTATTATACATTGATTAACTTATTATAATATCCTGAGATTTTAAAAAACAAAGACTATGTTTGATGGTGTACACAATACGCACCACCAAGCTTAAACGAACAAAAAATTATTATTATTTAAATGTGACCATTATTATAATGATCTAGTATTTTCATACATAGATATTACTTCTTTTTAAATGAATATTCAATACAACAAAAAATAAATTCTTGAGTTCTATATTTATTTGGTGTATTTTTAGGCTAGATACAAAATCTTCTAATATGGTGAAATATCTTCAACATCACCTATAAAGATCTTCTCACATAGTACTCCTCTTAGGCATGCCCTACATAAACCTTTCTTCTTAACTCAGGGAAGGAAAAATAATAAAGGGTGAGCTCAAATGCTTAGTAAGGGTAAATATAAGAGATATCAATCTATGATCATATGAAATAATAAGGGTATGTGATCATGAACATTACCTACGATGTTTATACCCAACCTTTCATAGATCATAAATATGAGTCATGGAATAAAACTTTATAATTTATGAAAAGATGTCCCATAAGGGTGATAAATAATCATAAATCAATCATGATCCATAAAAACATGTCATAAAAGTGTATCACATTCATAAGTATTGAAAATAATTTCATATGTTAAGGTTAACTACCAATACCATCAACATAGTATATCAGGACTCATCACTTGTTTCCCATTGTGGATCTGGACACACTTTTTTTCCATAGTGGATCAGGACACACCTATTACCCATACTAGATCAAGATGCACCATTTTCCCATAATGGACCATGACATGCCTATTTCCAAAAGTGGATCAAGACCATTAACATATTTCTCATTTTTATCTCATGCGATATAAAGCTTTACCCAATACATTGGAGGGATATATAGGTCACACCTATCACATAATAAAAATCATACATATGTGTGACACAAGATCATAAAACATTCATCATATTATAACCCATGAAATTAAATGGTTTTTATAAACACTTCATAATAACATAACCTATGGAAAATAAACAGGTTTCATAATCATTTCATCAAATCATAACTCATGGAAAAAGAAGCGGGATTCATATACATTATATCATGATATAATCCATTGAAAAGAAATGGATTTCATAAACATCTTGTCATTATAAACATAAACCATTTAGTGAAATAATAATAATGGTATCCTTGGATCATATCCCCATTAAATCATAAGTAACATCAAAGGATATTATCTTAGATGGAAAATAATTTTGAAAGATAAATCACATGGAATGTTTATTATGGAAAAAAAATTTCCTTGAAAATCACTTTTTTAAAAATATTTTTTATAAAATATTTTTTAAAACCTTTTCTTTGAAAATAAACTTGAAAACTTATAAAGAAATATTTAAAAATTATTTAAAAACATTTCTTGAGGAAAATATCTTTTCTTCTTTAAAAACAATTTCTAAAAGATAAACCATTTTAAAAATACTTTTCCTTGAAAATAACCTTGAAAATTTATAAATTAAACTTTAAAGAAAATAATAATCATGATTGTGGTAGATTTCATTAATGTCGTATACATTAAAACAAATATTCCTTTTACATTTTCAATAAAACCCAAATAGGCATTGTTTTTTAAAATGATATAAATATTCCTTTTAAAATTTTTTGTAAAAAGTCAAACATGGGTAAAAATGTCTTTAATAAATAATTTTAAGAATTTTAAAAACTTTTTTTAAAATTTTTTTTAGAAAACATGCTTTCGGAAGAAAAATGGTTTTCGACTGAAAAGATAATTTTTCTTAAAAAAAATATTTTTGAACTCTTGAGTACATAAAGAGAATAAAGTAAATGGAAAACATGTATTATCGTGACATAACAATAGGAAAATAAAATTCATGAGTTTCTTGAGAGATGGATCATAAGATTATATCATTAGAAACATGATCATAAACAATCCTGATAAATGATGAGATTGTAACATAAAAACTTTACCACTTTGGTAACTTTTAAATATAATCCCCATGAAAGAGAGATCCAAATATAGATATGTAAATATCAATAATGTTAATTATAAGAATCATAAAATACATTCATGTTCAGTATATACACCACAAAAAAAAAGAAACATGTGGTGAATATGGAATTTTTCTCACACAAAATAAAAGTGAGATGGAAATCCCTTACCGTAAGTCTAGAATTCCTTTTACCCATTATTGAAGATTCCCAATGTAGTGGAACCATGTGATGGGTCATTCCCAACTTTTATTTTCTAATGATCAATGATTAATCTAAGATTTTACAAAAAAAATAATATCATGATCAACAAAATTAAATCAAATAATACAAACAAGGGATAAAATGTCGGAACCAAGTACAGGATCATCACATATCTACACTCCAAATCAGATTTTTATTTAAAGAGAAAGAGAAACAAGGGAACAAAAGGATTAGGGGGGTCTAAAATAATGCAATATGAGGGCACACCAGGTTCATCACATATTATTTATAATTAATTTAAGCAATTAAAGAATTACCTTTCATGGAATTATTTCTTTTTTGATGGATCTAAAAACAGGTCTATATTATACCATCATTGTGTTTTAGTAATAAAGAGAAAATTCACTATAGCGTTGATCCACACATGTTCCAAAAATCTCTGAACATTGTCATATGAATATCCAGTTTCTGTTAAGGAAGATCATATCACTTGGATTATTCATATTTGATCTCCATGAGAATTGCTTCCAAAGTATTATCCTTGGTCTCTCTAGATTTGAGATAGAGGGTGGAGGAAGATCACTTTCTATTCTAAGGTGCATTCTTGGAGAAGGGAGATCTCTAGGGCTTTGAGAGGATTCTATAGATTCATTATTCACAAAAAAACAAATGAATTGGATCTCTTGAAAAATAATATAATTGGGTTTATATACTACTAGGGTTTAGAAATAAATATTTTCACAAGTACCCTTTAATATTTATTTAATCCCTATGGAACCCAATGTCTATAATAATAATATTATTATTTATAGGTGTGTGTTTAAATTTTGAATTTAATTAAATATTATTTAATCAAATAATATTCAATATATATTATTTCTCACCGGACAATTAAAATTGGTCATTCATTTCTATACAATATTTATCGGGTCTGGAATAATGATAGTTTATTTAAAAAATAAATATCACTTCATTATTACCCAATAAATAAATAAATATTATATTCCCTAAGTAGAAAATAAATATTTATTAAATATTGTACTCACATAATATTCTCTTGAATAACTAGTGATGGAATATATGAGATCAAGAAAACATAAATAATTATTAAACCATGTGTGGGAATAATATTTATTCAACTTGTTAAATAATAAATAATAATATATTATTTAATCAAGATTCTAGATACACTTAGTGTGTGACCTTCTATGACTCTTTCTTAGTCTAATTAGGAGAAGCAGCCTAAAGTCCAAGGTTAGTGTCTAGCAACACACCAAGGCATCTATAATGAAATAAGTTAATTACACAACTACATAATACCACATATGGATGCTTACTATGTAATATAATACCTTTATCATGATATATATAATCAAATAGGTTGCATTATGGTTCCATCAAAAAATTTATTGATGTCTCTTTCTTTGAATTTTTGAAAACCAAACTTGCCTATAGAACACTATGTCTATGGATTTATTTAGGATATTTCATTTCCATCAAATGTATTGAGATACCAACTACCATTAAATAATAAAATGGAAAAATCCTTTCTCTTGTTATTCATTAATGAAAAATTACTCATGACTCACCCAACGTATCCTACCTCACTGTAAACATATGTTGTCACGATTTTCATAAATACAACAATGTACGCAACCCATAATACTCATAGAGATCACATTGTGTATCAGATTGAGGTGAGGCTAATTTATACACATCAAAAATGATGTATGGATCATTTTCCTAAAGTATTTAAATAATTTCAATGTTTTTTCTCAGTTTTGAGTAGGTTTTTTGGCCTTTTACTAAAATTGATGTCAATTTTAAATAAAAATACGCACTTGGAGTTGTATCAGTCACACCGTGCATCATATTGAGGTGTTGTTGATTCACGTACATCTCAAATCACATATAGATCATTTTTCTAAAGTATAAAAACAATATGAATGTGTTTGTTTGGTTTTGAGTAGGTCGGTTTGTTTTTTCACTGAAATTGATTTCAATTTTAAATAAAGATGCATGTAGAGTCATATCGGTCACACCATGCATCAGATTAAGGTGCAATTGATTCCTACATGTTCCAAATCACTTATGGATTGTTATCATAAATTATCAAAACAATATGAATTTTTTTTCTCAGTTCTAAGTATGTCACTTAATTTTTTTACTAAAATGTCATTTTAAACTTAAAACACGTACTTTGACTCATATGGACCACATCGTATATCAGTTTGACATGAGACTAATTCCTAGATGTCATAAATGATTTATGAATCGATTCCCTAAATTAACAAGAAAATATGAGAACATTTTCTAGGTTTTCAGTGAGTGAAAGTTTTTAAATTCAAGTGTTGATTTTAAATTGATAATGGATGGATTAGTCAGTTGTATTTTTTACTAAAATTAATGTCAATTTAAAATAGAAAGAAGTAATTTGAGTCATATCGGTCACATTGTGTGTCGTATTGATGTGTGACTAATTTCTATACATCCCAAATTCTCAAAAAATCCTAATTGTCAATGTTACCATAATTTCCATTGAATTTATTTATCGAACCACCAATACTGCATGAGCAGCTTCAAACAAACCACGTCAACTCGAAAAAAAGAATCCACTTGTATAAGAAAACCATTATTATGAGTAATACTAAAAAGAAATAAATTAAACATAAATACGAAATAATACATTAGTTCTATGGATAATAATTTTACTGTGAAAATATCAAGATTACCTTTGTGATTGAGAAGTGTAGGGAACTTGAAGGAAAGTGATAAATGTCAATACTACAGGGGTGAAAGGTTTCGAGGGAGAAGAAGCATGAAATTTGGACAGAGCACCCCAACTCAAACAAAAGAATCCACTTGTATAAGAAAACAATTATTATGTGAGTAACACTAAAAATAAATAAATTAAACATAAATGTGAAGAAAAAATACATTAATTCTTTGGAAAATGATTTTACTATGAAAACATCAAGATTACCTCTGTAATTAAGAAGAGATAGCGTTGTTGCTCTTCTTGCAAAGGTAGTGGTGGTAATTTAAAAGAAAGTGATAAATGAACCACTGCAAGGGTGAAAAGGTTTTAAGGGATAATAATTATGAAAGTTGGATAGAGAACCTCAACTCCAACAAAATAATCCACTTGTATAAGAAAACAATTATTATGTGAGTAATACTAAAAATAAATAAATTAAACATAAATATAAAATAGTACATTAATTATATGGACAATGATTTTACTGTGAAAATATCAAGATTGCCTCTATGATTGAGAATAGGCGGCGTTGTTGCTCTTCCTACAAAGGCAGTGGAGGTAATTTGAAAGAAAGTGATAAATGCACCACTGTAGGGGTGAAAAGGTTTTAAGGGAGAAGAACCATGAAAGTTGGATAGAGCACCCCAACTCAAACAAAAGAATCCACCTGTATAAGAAAAAAAATATTATGTGAGTAATACTAAAAATAAATAAATTAAAAATAAATATGAAACAATGCATTAATTCTAGGGATAATGATTTTATTGTGAAAACATCAAGATTACCTATGTGATTGAGTAGAGGTGGCGTCGTTACTCTTCCTGCAAAGTCATAACACATGGATAGAAATATTCTAAAATAAATGAACTATGTATGTAATAATGAAAATTAAATCGACATTACATTATATAATTTTTCAGTAAAATAGAGAAATTAAATCATAAAATTTACTTTACATCTTTCTATAGGGTTTATTTGGTCTAAATATAAGCTAATAACAAAACTAAGGATTCTTTGTGCACTTCATTATAGTTTAGAAGACTATATAGATGTTAGTAAACTACGAGACAGTTAATGATATTGATATCTATTTTCCTAAATTGATAAATAGAGACAAAACAAGGATTTTTTGTGCATCACTCACAAAATTAACAAAAAAAACTAAGGATTCTTTGTGTACTTTACTGCTATTAGTTAACTACCGCTTAGCATAGAATCTGACATGAAATTTCTATCCAGAGTCCTCGTGATGCTCTCATCCCACAAACACTCATCGTCGTATCTATCATATCACCATTAATTATTCACTTTTACTTCTCTTACTCACAATTGTATTCATTATTTAAACAAGTGGGAATATTTTTCCTTCATAGAACTTTCTAATTCTCATGTTTCTTCTTCAATCATATGTGTTTTCCACAAAACCATTACCCAATGAATTAGATTATTCTATAAAATTTTCTCTCTATGTTCAAGAATATAATTAGTTTGTTTATATTTATGCATGGGATGAGAGCATTATGGGGACGTTAGGGTGGAAGTTCAGGTCAGATGCTATGTTAAGCGGTAGTTAACCAACAGTAGTGAAGTGCACAGAGAATCATTAGTTTTGTTATTAGCTTTGTGAGTGATGCACATCCAATCCTTGTTTTGGATACATTTATAAATGGAGCCAAATAGACATAAATATTCTTCTAACTCTTCTAGACTAATTTGTATTGAATAAAAACAACGTAAACATGGACAGAGGATTTTATAAGGGTCATCTGCATGCTCTCTGGAAAACCTGATGAACTATTTAACTCCGTCTTCATATTCGTTTGTCAAATGATTAGCGTGCATCTATTTTCAGTTCATATCCATCCTATTGGGTTCATAAAAGATTAATTCTATACAGAATATAAATAAATACACATAAGATATTCATTATCAAAAGTGAGAGTTATAGAAAATTCTAATAGAGGAAACTCAACATTTGATTGTTTCAAAGAATTTCAGTATGTTGAAGAAAATGGGTAATTGAATTTAATAAAAGAATTACTCTACATCAAATCTTTCTTAAATCCTATAAACAAATGAAAATATAATATAGGCAATTAAGGAGTAATACGAAACTCGAATATGATAAATAGAATAATAAACTATCATTCAATCAATTAGAAGATATAAAAATATATTGGAACAAGTGATATAGAAACCTATGGAATTATTAAATTTAAAATTAATGGTATATAAATATTTTAAAACATCTTAAGACTCTTGGGATTCCATATCACCACACCAACCCATCCAAAGGAAATTCAAGGTAATCCAACTGGATGTAAAATTAATATTACTAATGGATTACACGAATAGGAATGGCATCAAACAAACATATAGTTTTCTTATTATTTAATATGAGAATAATTTTTGTAAATTGAAAAAGGTGATGTATGAATTGAAACAAGGAATAAGAGATTAATGTTGAAGGTTAGATGAATTATTAAAGAAACTTTAATTTAAAAAATGAGGAATTGATTATAATCATTACATAAAAAATAATTTTATGGATAGATTGAAACTATTTATCAAGGTGGATGACATAATATTTAGAGGTTCAAGAGATGAATGATGATAATAATTTTCTACATTACCAATGACCAATGTTTAAATGTTGACGATTTGTGATTTTACATTTTTCTTCGTTTATAGGAGACTCACAGAATTCATGGGATATTTATTTCCTAATCCATGTATGTGAGGGAAATGTTTTATAGATTTCAAAAGGAATATTGAAAACCCATGTTGACACCCATTGAAAATTTAATAAAATTTTCAAATATTGTGGGTGGAATGTCAATCTATATCATGATAGTGTCCAAGGGACATTTTTTATCTGCCTTGGGCTAGCAACAAGCACCAGGGCATGAAAAACAACACACTGGGAATAATTTGGTCCAAAAAATAAATAAAACTAGTATAAAGAAAAATTAAATAAAAACTACCATGATGCATCCATATATTGGATTATCACACCAACCCAGATAAGTATAAAAAATAAGATATGAATTAGTATAATATAAAATAAATCCCTTAACCTAACTTTAACTCCCTCACACACAAAATCCCCAGTTTCAATTTCTAAAATGTCACATGTATGGAATACATTGATAAAATAAATAATGAAAAATATGTATGATAACTTTAAGTGATCAATTTAGGAAATGTAACAAAATAAAACAACCAAATAAACTCCATGTGACTCCATGTGCCACCATCAAGTCCAAAGACAATAAACTCTGCATGAACGATCAAGAGTTGAATCAAAATGGGAAAATGAGAAAATCGAAAGGCCTGCCTCACTAGTATACAATCATCGGACCACAAATAACAACATCGTCAAAGAAGAAATCAAAAACAAAATAAAAAATAAACAAAGAAAATTGGAAGGACTGCCTCGTTAGGTTGAGGAAAATATGAGACCCTCTTCAAAAACCATAATTGCAATCGAACACTAAATGTCAGGAGAGTTATTCGAGCAATTGGAGGTAGTCGAGTGGTGTGATTTAAACTTCAATTCACCGAGGAGGAGCATCGTCAATGGGTGGCTTCTGTGGAAATCTTCTGATATCCTGACGGTTTCACAAATGGTTAGGGTTTTTAATTAGATCGGGACACTTTTCTCAGTGCTTATAAAAAATATTGATAAAGAGTCCTTTTAACAATGCTTATTACCTAAGTGATGATAAAATAACTCTTTATCAGTGTTAAACTTATAGAACTGATAAATTTTCATTTTATCAGCGCTGTGTTTAGCGTTGATAAAGCCTCATTTTTATCATCATGAAAAAAATGCTAATAAAAATGCTTTTATCAGCGCTTATTACTTACGCATTGTTAAAGGATTTATAATTATATTTATAAATAAAATATTGAAAACATTTATATATACTTAATAAATATATATAAATATTCATATATTAAATATATTCCTTTCTAAATATATTTATTATAATTTTATAATTATTTATTTATAATTATTTATATATAATTATTTATTTATAATTATTTATTTATAATTATAGAAATATTTTTAAAAAATAATATTTATATATTTATATATATTTATATAATCATATATATTTTTTTAATAAATATATATAAATATAAATATAGTAAATATATACATTATTTATGTAAATTTACTATAAATTTAATAATTATTTATTTATAATTATATAAATACATTTAAAAAATATTTATTTATTTATAATTATAAATATATAATTGTATAAATATAGTAAATGTACATTTATAAATATTTTTATTTATAAATATTTTTTTACAAATATATGTTAAACATTATTAATGAATATCTAATTTTAAGTGCATGAATATATGTTAAAAATGAGTGAAATTGAATAAATTAATAATAAGTACACTTTATCAATAATGAAAAAATGGATAAATTTTATGTGTGTGCATTGTATATAAAAAACCATTGATTATGTATATGTGAAATCAATGTAACATGGATTTTATCTATGTTAAATTGAAAAATCAAATGACATTCAATTATATGTCGAGTACTATGTAAATAGTCAGTATTTTTAATTCATATTAATTTTTAATTATAAACCATTATTCAATAAATATACGACTATTTAATGTAAAGCACATAAATATTTTTTAATATATAAATCCTATTTATATACATTAATATATATCTATATATTTAATATATGTAATTTAATAACATTAATTATCATGATTATCTAATTAATAAAATTTTAATATTTAATAATTTATAATCAATTTATTAATTTTAACCAATAATTATTTAATTAATAAAAAAAATAATATTTTTTAATTAAATCATTTTTTATTTTTTATTTATTTAATTATTTCAATTTATTTATTAGGGCATTTATCAGTGCTAAAAAGCATTGATGAAATAAATATTTATCAATGCTAAAAATAAAGTGCTCATAAATGTTACCCTTTATCAGTGCTAAAAACAAAGCACTGATAAAGGATACCATTTATCAATGCTAAAAATAAAGTGCTGATAAAGTTTCTCTTTATTAGTGCTGATAAATATCAGCACTATTAAAGGCCAGATTTTTAGTGGTGATTAAATTCTAAGGATCAATACACACATCCACATATAAGAACATCCGATAACATATATAAATTTGGATTTCCTACTGGAGAGTATCATTCTCAAAATATCCTACACTGGATATTACCAAGGGTGTACACCATGAAAAGGTGCCTAAAAGTCATATGATTCTCTACCCCTGATAGCCCGAATCATTTATTTCCTTCAAATGATTTTATCAATCCATAGAATATATATTTAAGAATAATGTTGTGTTGCTTCTGGTTTCTCATCATAGTGGGAAGATACTATGACCTTTCAATATGATAGCTACTCTTAGGAAACTATCACATACTATGTTACATAGAAAAACAATTATGATGTGATAAGGAGTTCATTAATATTCAAAACTATGAATATAGGTTATTATAAAGTACACAGAAGTTGGTTTTAGGTCACAAACTCTGATAATTCAAACCTACTATATAATAAATATAAGTTTATTATACATCTATTACAAAAATATAATTATATATATCATACCATATATTATTTACTTATTTCCTTTTATTACCTTTTTATTAACAATTTCATGTTAAAGTCATATTTTGGGTAGTAACCACTTTGTTTTTCGTATATGTCTTAATTTTTTGTTTTGTATCCTCTTACTTTGAACATGGTTTAATAAACTCTATAATAATAATAATGAAATAATTTTCATATTTATACTTAAATTATAATTTTAATACCAATCATGAAATTTGGTATTGAGAAATGAAGAATGTTGTGATCATTGATATAGTAGATCGTACATACGCATAAGTAACATTTCTATTTTTCAATGATCATTATGGAAAGGAGGTAAGTAATATATTATATTTTAATAATTATAATAATATAATAAATACCATATTATTTCTTTTAATATACTTATATATATCATCCATTTGTTTTGGTGATGAAAATAGAGTCGCATCACTTCGTGAAGGCGGTAGTCCACACGTACATGAACGACGTTATCATCTTTCAGTGAGTGAACAGGTAAGAAATAAAATTATATACTATCTTTTCAAAATGATAAATATGTAATTAATATCATAATAAATAAATTTATATCATGTATATTTATCCTTATTATCTTTCATGTAAAGCATTAGTGAAAAATGAATCACATCGCTTCGTGAGGTGGTAATCTGCCATAAACATGATCGACACTATCATATCCCTTTTGGAATGGAAATTAAAATGGTATATATGATATAATGAATCCATATGTATAATTATATTATAAATATCATATAAATACTTTATATCCATCATCATACTCAACAATGATAGGTGGTAATGGAAAAATGAATAACATCAGTTTGCGAGGTGGTAGTCCGTCGTACACACGAATAATGATTTTATAACCCATTTTTTGGAAGTAGATATGGTTTTAGGTCATGAACTTAACATAAAAACATATAATTATATGGAATATACTGATTTAATTATATAATCATGGTTTAATAATAATTTAAAGGTGTGGAGGAAGAAATAAAATAAAAAATCTCATTGAATAATGTTACCTCTTCTTTAGGTATCATCCTAAGGTTTGCACCAAAAGCCTTCCTAGGTTGGATTTATGATAAAAATAAGGATTATATTATGGTATTAGGTAATTTTGGAGGGAATATTTTAAGTTATTTTGGTAGGTATTGGTTAACCAAAAGGGTTTTAAGGTGTGAAGAATATAGGAGAGTGGGTGACCTTTTATAAGTGAGGTGAGTGGCGCACTTGTAGTTTTTGAAAAGAAAAAGGTGTACCCACAATTATCACTTTATAAATGGGTAAAAAATAGATTATTATCTATAATTATACATTATATAGTCTAAATATTTCCATAAAATATATTTTATACATGTTTTTAGATCATTTTAACCTTTATCTTTTAAGTTTAACCTCTGGTAAACTCATTTTTACCTTAATCGTGGTAATTAATTTTTTACTGTTTTTATGATTAATTTTGGTCAAAAAATAATTTTAACTTATTATATAATATAAATTATTATTATTAAAAATATTTAACCCATTATTCCAAATTTAATTCTCATATTTTACATATTTTAATTTAAAATTAATCTCGCAGATGTGACGAGAAAACGGGTTTTCAAAGAGAAAACGTTCAAAAGTTTACAAGGTCTGTATATCAAAATTCATTAAGAAAATTATTATAATCACAAAAATTGAATTAATTTATATATAATTGAACTAATTTTAGTTTAAAATAAATTAAAAATATATTTTAATATTATAAATAATTTAAACGAAAAAGCAGTTTTCAATTAAAATTCAGTATTTTTCACTATTTATCAAAAAATGAAACTTTTTATAAAAATCCCAAAAACTCCCCTTGAGATATTTTTTATATTATTATTTTCAAAATTAACTTTATTTTTTCAAATAGATTTTATAAAAATTTAAAAAAAATTAAAATAAGTGCACAAAAAGCAACAAAACTATTTTTTAGACAAATACAAATTTAAGCATATAATTAGATTTATTCTTATATCTTGTATAAAAAAACACATAATATTAATGTTAAAATTTTATTGAATATGTAATATACAAATTTAATTCAAATCATTCACCAAATGTGGCTTTTTTGTTTTATTTGAGGAAAAGCGTGTTTGTTTTCATAAAAATAGTTTTTCAAGAAATGATTTCCTTTATTTTCAAATAGTTTTCATTTTTATTTTTAATTAATTAGTGACCAAAGAATTAATTTTATACACATGTGTAAACCATATATTTTCATAATCTAGTTAATCTTATTCATACTATAAGGACCCGACCTTATTACATACATAATCTTGAATTTAGTCAAGAAAACACTTCCTTTTACATTGAGGATCTTTTCAAGTTTAGAGATTTAGAGAATTGGACATAATACGTTAATAACATTACACATTGTTATAGAGTGGATACCATAAAAACATTTTCCATTTTTTTCAAAATATAAAACATTAAAACTTAAAACATGATTCCTTGACAATTCTTCAACATTTAACATGGCTTCCTTCTTTTTATTACACATCCATTAAACTATGAAAATCATTTAAAACTTGGGATGAGCACAAAAACTCGGTAACGGATATAAAAATAAGGAAAGAACACATTAGTCCATGAATACTTGTAAAGTATGAAATCACTTTCAAAAGACATCCTTATCACCTATATATATATAATTAAAGTGTGAAACATAAGAATTCCAAAATACATAAGAACTTAAATAGAACCATAAAGGTATCTTGGGGCATTACTTACATAATCTTGTAACCCTATCGGCTAACTTATAATTTGTAACCCTCACGGATACCTTACTATTTGTGTAACCATCGCAGTTACACTTGGAGTAACCATACGGTCGACCTCCAACTTACATATACCCAATGCATTGGATGGAGATATAGATCCCAACCTTCATCATAAACAATGACCAAGAATCAAAACATAATCATACAACATGAATAATATCATAAAAACATTGCTTTTGAATTTTGTAAAATAGATTTGTAAAAGAGAATTTTCAAAGGAAAGCCCCTTATAAATATCATTCAATTGAAGAGAGACTTAATATAGTGGATGGAATATGTATATACACTATAAATAGACATAATTCAACATAATATAAGCAAAACTAATCACCCAATCAATTTTAATACCACGTAAATAACAAAGTAGAAGGTTAACCCAAAGAATGGAAATCGGGTTAAGAATTCCCTTACCTCAAGATTGTCTTACTTAAAACTTGTTTAAACTTACTGTATAATGGTTAAAAGAGTTTTATTAGTATTTTACAGAAACATTTTCATGTTTATAACATCTTATATGATCATTTCATAACCTCATTTCACCCCTTAATTGTTAGTATTTTGTTCCTTGCATTGTTTTGGGTGAGTTCCTTACATGATTTCCATGATTGGTTCATGATGGATGTTCTTGTCGATTGGAAGTGAAAATCTAGAATTGGAAAGGAAAGGTATTTACATATTTCCAGTACCATAATTTATACCATTTATCATTTTGAGGTTTTATACGAGGATTATTCATAAGTTAAAACATTAATGATGTTTGTTTATATCATTTTAGTGGTTCTTTGATAATAATAACCTCATTTTGTCTTATAAATTAAAACCATGAGTAAAAAATAATTCCAGAACCATGTGTGAGACATAATACATATATTATAACCTGTTTCAACCATATAAATGGCTTCATGACCAGACTTTCAATAATTAATGGAAATTGAAATCACACCGTCCACGATGTCGGTGATTTGACACATCACGGACAATGTTTTTATTCCTTGAATAAGTGGGAGAGGAGAAGAATAATGGTGATGAATTTTCCATGAACATTATAAAATCCAGAATATATATGATTTTTGGAGATTTCATGCCTCTTGGGTAAGAAGATATGAAAAAATAATAAGAAAATAAAGGAACTCAAAATAAAAGAATAATTGAGAAATCTCTTACAAAAATTCGGCAGCCTAATGGCTATGCAATATAGTTTTAGAAAATATTAAAAAGAGAGGGGACAAGGTTCACCCATATATAAATGAATCATAATACATAATAGATTAATAATAATAAGGAAATAAGAATATATTATGAAAACTTGAAAGTTATACCACATAAAAGAGAACTTGAATGGAAAAAGAATGAAATTGAGAATTTTCTTACCTTGTAGAGTAACTCCAAGAACCAGAAGGTTGGGACCTTGGAGGATTCAGAAAACCTTGGGAGGGATACTAGGGAGGTAGGGAGGCCAGAACTTCGTTGATGAGGAATTTTTAATGAAGTTAATTAAGTAATGGGTTGGTATTTATAAAAAAGTGAGGGATTATTTTAATAATTTCCAAGGGACACCTCATTAGTGGTATTTGAAAAACCATGGGCTTGACCATGGTATTTTCCCATGGTATAATCCACATGGGACACCTCACATCTTATTTAACTTTACACAAGTTGACCAGATTTATTACATCATTATTATATCATTAATGATGTCATTAACACACCGAAACTCAAAACTATATTTTTTTCTATTCACCAAAAAATCAACCGTTTCAAAAAAAACCCCAAATTTTACCCTAACCATTTATTGATGTGTAGATTTCAAAAATAAATTCCATTTTTTGAAAATAATTTTCTAAATATCATTAATTTAATTTTTAAATAAAATCATTCTTAATTCAAAAATTAACAATTTTAAAACTATAACTGCTTTTATATCACATTGAAAAATTAACCAAAATTTCATTACCTTAAAGCCTTATGAAAATAAAATAATAAAAAAAATTACTATTCATTATGGTCATATTCCTATTCATATTACTATTCATAAGGGTATTTTACTATTCACCAAAAAAACAAGTTGGTTCCATTAGACTCCAAATAACATACTGGACACAATTGTAGATGATTATTTTTCAAAATTCAAAACATAAAAGCAGTAAAATTATGTTTAAAGGCTAGTTATAAATATCTACTTTTAACAAAATTTCATGCATTTCAATTTATTTTTAGAAAACCATGAGGTGTTACATTATCCCCACCTTCTAGAAATCGTGTCATTGTAATTTTATTTACTTATTAAACAAGCGACGGTACATTTCCCTCATAGAATTTTCAGACTCCCGTGTTTCTTCTTCTACCATGTGGTTTCCCCACAAAACCATTACCTGGTGGATTACCTTATGCCGCAGTATCTGTTCCCTTCGATCAACAATCTAAACTGGTTTCTCTTCATAAGAAAGGTTCTCTTCCAGTTGAACTGATTCTGTGCTAAAAACATGAGTCGAATCTGGTACATACTTCCCCAACATCAAAACATGAAAAACATTGTGTACCTGAGACAAACTCGGAGGCAAGGCTACTCGGTATGCAACTGGTCCAACTTTCTATAGTATTTCAAAAGAACTGATGAAATGTGGAATTAGATTCCCTTTCTTACCGAAATTCAATGCACTTTTCCAAGAAGTGATTTTAAGGAAAACACGGTCACCTACCTCGAAAGAGAAGTCTTTACTTCTGTAATTTGCATAACTTTTCTGCCTGATCTGAGCTTTCCTCATGTGTTGCTGGATCATCTTCACTTTCTCAGCCACTTCCTCTACTAATTTTAGCCCCATCAACTTTCTTTCATCGACTTCATCCCAAAACGTTGGAGTCTGACACCGCTTTCCGTACAAACCCTCAAAAAGGTGCCATCTGCATAATGGAATGAAAACTGTTATTATAAGAAAACTCAACTAAATAAATATGTTGATCTCAACTTCCTAGGTAATCCATTGAACAAGCTCTAAGTGTATCCTCTAAAGTTTGAATCATTCGTTCTGAATTTTTATCTAATTTAGGATGAAAAGTTGTACTAAAATTTAACTTTGTCCCCAATGACTTCTGAAGTACCTTCCAAAAGTTAGAAGTGAACCTGGGATCCCAGTTAGATACAATGGAAAGAGAAAATCCATGTAACCTAACAATATCCTTGAGGCACAATCGAGAAAGCTGATCCAAAGACATTGTATCTCGAATATAAAGAAAATGTGCAGATTTTGTGAGTTGACCCACAATAACTCAAATTACATTGTTACCTCGAGATGTCTTAGGTAGTCCCACCACAAATTCTATGGATACATTCTCCCACTTCAACTTTAGAACTGGAAAAGGCTGAAGCATCCCCTTCAGTAACTGTTGCTCTTCTTTAACCTGATGACATGTCAAACATTTCATGGTAAAATCAGAAATATCCATTTTCATTCAATCTCACCAGTAATACTCCTGAAGGTCTCTATACATCTTAGTACTGTTAGGATGAACCAAAAATGGAGAACTATGAGCTTCACACAACAAATCTTTCTTCAACTGAGAATCATAGGGCACACACAACCTTTTTCCAAATCTTAAAACACAAACTTTATCAAGGTTAAATTCTGGAAGCTTACCCATTTTAACCAATTAAACCATTTTCTGTAGCTCATGATCTTCCTTCTATACTAACTTAATTCTATCTGACAATGAAGACTGCACTAAAACCTGAAACGAAAAAAATGTATTCCCTACACCAATAACTTCTAAGCCAAAATTCAACAAATCATTAATCAAGGGATCGTGTTCCAAACGTAACATGGTTAATGATGCATGATGTTTTCGACTCAATGCATCCACCACTATGTTTTCTTTTCCAGGATGGTAATTGATCATGCAATCATAATCCTTCATCAGTTCAAGACATATTATTTGACTCATGTTTAATTCCTTCTGAGTGAATATATACTTCAGACTTTTATGGTCATTATATATTTGACATTTGGATCTGTATAAATGATGCCTCCAAATTTTCAAAGAAAAAACCACAACTGCCAATTCCAAATTATGTGTGGGATAATTTAACTCATGAGGTTTTATTTGTATTGAATAATAAGAAATTACCCGATCATTCTACATCAAAACACAACCAATTCCCTTCAACGAAGAATCACTGTAGATGACGAAATCACCATTTCGGGAAGGCAAGGCCAAAATTGGAGCATTTACCAATCTCTTATTCATTTTCCATGTTATCAACACCCTTGATTTTTTTAACCCTATGTTTATTTCCCTCTCCTACCATGATTTATGTTAAATAAGTTATTTTTCAGTCGTTGTTGTCATTCTATTGCTTCTTAGATGACACCCACACCCTTGGTTGTGAAACCCTAAATTTATTTTCCTATTCCTATGATGATTTCTAAAGTTGAACACTTTATTATCCATCGATTAACTTATTATAATATCCCAAGATTTTAAAAAACAAAGACTATGTTCGATGGTGTACACAATATGCAACACCAAGCTTAAACGAACAACAAAATATTATTATTTAAATGTGACCATTATTATAATGATCTAGTTTTTTCATACATAGATATTACATCTTTTTAAATTAATATTCAATAAATTACAAAAATACATTCTTGAGTACTATATTTATTTAGTGTATTTTTAGTCTAGATACAAAATCTCCTAATTTGGTGAAAGATCTTCAACATATCTTATAAAGATCTTATTACATAGTACTCCTCTTAGGCATACCCTACCTAAACCTTTCTTCTTAACTTGGGGAAGAAAAAATAATAAAGGGTGAGCTCAAATGCTTAGTAAGGGTAAATATAAGAGATATAAATCTATGATCATATGAAATAATAAGGGTATGTTATCATGAACATTACTTACGATGTTTATACCCAACCTTTCATAGATAATAAACATGAGTCATGGAATAAAACTTTATAATTTATGAAAAGATGTCCCATAAGGGTGATAAATAATCATAAATCAATCATGATCCATAAAAACATGTCATAAAAGTGTATCACCTTCATAAGTATTGAAAACCATTTCATATGTTAAGGTTAACTACTAATACCATCAACATAGTAGATCAGGACTCATCACTTGTTTCCCATTGTGGATTTGGACACACTTGTTTTCCATAGTGTATCAGGACACACCTATTACCCATACTATATCAAGATGCACCATTTTACCATAATGGATCATGACACACCTATTTATAATAGTGGATCAAGACCATTAACTTGTTTCTCATTTTTATCTCATGTGATATAAACCTTTACCCAATACATTGGAGGGATATATAGGTCACACCTATCACATAATAAAAATCATACATATGTGTGCCACAAGATAATAAAACATTCATCATATTAGAACCCATGAAATTAAATGGTTTTTATAAACACTTCATAATAACATAGCCTATGGAAAATAAACAGGTTTCATAATCATTTCATTAAATCATAACTGATGGAAAAAGAAGCGGGCTTGATATACATTTTATCATGATATAATCCATTTAAAATAAATGGATTTCATAAACATCTTGTCATTATAAACATAAACCATTTAGTTAAATAATAGTAATGGTATCCTTGGATCATTTCCCCAGTAAATCATAAGTAACATCAAAGGATATTATCTTAGATGGAAAATAATTTTGACAGATAAATCACATGGAATTTTTATTATGGAAAATAAAATTTCTTTGAAATCACTATTTTTAAAATAATTTTTATAAAATAATTTTTAAAACCTTTTATTTGAAAATAAACTTGAAAACTTATAAAGAAATATTTAAAAATTATTTAAAAACATTTCTTGAGGAAAATATCTTTTCTTCTTTAAAAACAATTTTTAAAAGATAAACCATTTTAAAAATACTTTTCCTTGAAAATAACCTTGAAAATTTATAAATTAATCTTTAAAGAAAATAATAATCATGATGGTGGTAGATTTCAATCATGTCGTATACATTAAAACAAATATTCCTTTTACATTTTTAGTAAAAGCCAAACAGGCATTGTTTTTTAAAATGATATAAAGATTCCTTTTAAAACATTTTTAAAAAAATCAAACATGAGTAAAAATGTATTTAATAAATCATTTTAAGAATTTTAAAAACTTTTTTTAAAAAATTTTTTAGAAAACATGGTTTCGGAAGAAAAAGGGTTTTCGGCTGAAAAGATAATTTTTCTTAAAAAAATTATTTCTGAACTCTTGAGTACATAAAGAGAATAAATTGAATGGAAAACATGTATTATCATGACATAACAAAAGGAAAATAAAATTCATGAGTTTCTTGAGAGATGGATCATAAGATTATATTATCAAAAACATGATCATAAACAATCCCAATAAACGATGAGATTGTAACATAAAAACTTTACCACTTTGGTAACTTTGAAACGTAATCCCCATGAAAGAGAGATAAAAATATGGATATGTAAATATCAATAATGTTAATTATAAGCATCATAAAATACATTCAAGTTCAGTATATACACAATTAAAAAAGAAACTTGTGGTGAATATGGAATTTTTCTCACACAAAATAAAATTGAGATGGAAATCCCTTACCGTAAGTCTCGAATTCCTTTACACCCATTCTTGAAGATTCCTAGTGCAGTGGAATAATGCAATGGGTAATTCCCAACTTTTCTTTTTTAATGATCAATGATTAATCTAAGATTTTACAAAACATTGAACATCATGATCAAAAAAATTAAATCAAAGAATACAAACAAGGGATAAAATGTCAGAACCAAGTACAGGATCATCACATATCTACACTCCAAATCAGATTTTTATTTAAAGAGAAAGAGAAACAAGGGCACAACAGGATTAGGGGGGTCTAAAATAATTCAATATGAGGGAACACCAGGATAATCACATATTATTTATAATTAATTTAATCAATTAAATAATTACCTTACATGAAATTATTTCTTTTTTAATGGATCTGAAAACAGGTCTATATTATATCATCATAGTGTTTTAGTAATAGAGAGAAAATTCCCTCTAGAATTGATCCACAGGTGTTCCAAAAATCTTTGAACATCGTCATAGTAATATCCAGGTTCTGTTAAGGAAGATCAAATCACTTGGATTATTCATATTTGATCTCCATGAGAATTTCTTCCAAATTAATATCCTTGATCTCTCTATACTTGAGATAGAGGGTGGAGGAAGATCACTTTCTATTCTAAGGCACATTCTTGGAGAAGGGAGATCTCTAGGGCTATGAGAGGATTATCTAGATTCATTGTTCACAACAAAACAAATGAATTAGATCTCTTGAAAAATAATATAATTGGGTTTATATACTACTAGGGTTTAGAAATAAATATTTTCACAAGTACCCTTTAATATTTATTTAATCCCTATGGAACCCAATGTCTATAATAATATTATTATTATTTTTCGGTGTGTGTTTAACTTGAAAATTTAATTAAATATTATTTAATCAAATAATATTCAATATATATTATTTCTCACCGGACAATTAAAATTGGTCATTCATTTCTATACAATATTTATCAGGTCTTGAATAATGATAGTTTATTTAAAAAATAAATATCACTTAATTATTCGCCAATAAATAAATAAATATTATATTCCCTAAATAGAAAATAAATATTTATTAAATATTGTACTCACATAATATTCTCTTGAATAACTAGTGATGGAATATATGAGATCAAGAAAACATAAATAATTATTAAACCATGTGTGGGAATAATATTTATTCAACTTATTAAATAATAAATAATAATATATTATTTAATCAAGATTCTAGATACACTTAGTGTGTGACCTTCTATGCCTCTTTCTCAGTGTAATTAGGAGAAGTAGCCTAAAGTCCAAGGTTAGCGTCTAGCAACACGCCAAGGAATCTATAATGAAATAAGTTAACTCTATAACTACATAATACCACATATGGACGCTTACTATGTAATATAATCCTTTTATCATGATATATATATAATCAAATGTGTTGCATTATGGTGCCATCAAAAATGTTCTTGATGTCTCTTTCTTTGAATATTCAAAAACCAAACTTGCCTATAGAACACTATGTCCATGGATTTATTTAGGATATATCATTTCCATCAAAGGTATTTAGATACCGACTACCATTAAATAATAAAATGTAAAAATCATTTCTCTTGTTATTCATTAATGAAAAATTACTCATGACTCACCCAACGTATCCTAACTCACTGTGAACATATGTTGTCACAGTTTTCATAAATACATCAAAGTACGCAACTCATAATACTCATTAATAATAATATTAAATTATAAGGAACAATACACACGTCTGGATATAGGAACATCCAATGACACTTATAAATGTGGATTTCCTACTAGCAGTTCTCATTCTCATAATATCCTACATTGGATATTAACAAGGGTATACACCATAAGAAGATGCTTCAAAGTCTTATGAGTCACCGCCCCTAATATCCTGAATCACTTGTTTCCTTAAAATGATTTCTTCTAGCCATATAACATATATTTAAGAATACTATCACGGAACTTTTGGGTTCTCATCATAGCGGGGAGTTATTATGAACTTTCAGCACAATAATTACTCTTGGGATATTATCACATACTATGTTACACATAAGAACAATAATGATGTGATGAGGTGTTTATTAATATTAAAAACTATGAATAAAGGTAATCATAAAGTACCTAGAAGTTGGTTCTAAGGAACCAAATCCAATAGACTCCCACTTGCACTAGAGCTAACTATTAAAAACCTTGAGTCTACTAGCTCTCACATGATAATCATGCTTCTACTGAGATAGGACTTTAGTTAAGGGGTCCACCGCATTTTATTCTATAAGAACTCTGATTATTTAAACTTCACCCATCGGATAAAAATTCCTCAAGAGGTGATACTTCTAGAGTATATGATTTGTCTATTGGTGAGACCTTGTCTCTTTTTTAAGAGACACTGTTGCAATATTATCATAGTACAATGTGATAGGGTCATTACTACTAATTATCACATCAAGATCCTGGAAAATTTTCATATCCAAACAGATTCCTTAGGTGCATTAGAAGCCAATATATAATCGGACTCCACTATAAAATTAATGAAAACTGACTACTTTGAACTCTTCTAGATCACAACTTCTTCATTGAGACAGAAAACATATCATGACCATGAATTAAGATCATTCTGATCTATTTAAAATCTAGCATAAGTATAACCCCTGATGACCAGCTCCTCATCTCCTCCATACACCAGGAACATATCCTTAGTTCTTCTTAGATACTTAAGGATAACTTTAATAGCATACCAATGTTGTTCTCCTAGATCTTCTTGATATCTTCCTACCATGATCAATACATAGGAAACATCATTTTTAGTACATAACATGGCATACATGATTTATCGTATCGTTGAATATCTTACTCATTCTCTCTTTCTCCTGTTGTTTTAGAGGACACGTTTTCTTAGAAATATGTATACCATTTGACTCTAGAATCAATCACCTCTTGGATTTTTTTAATACTAAATCTCTTTAGTATATGGTCAATGTATATACTTTGACTTGGTCCATGAATCCTCTTGGATATATCATGAATGATCTTGATCCCTAGAATATAGGTTTCTTTACCTAATTCTTTCATAGAGAAACACTTGTTTAATCAGTCCTTAATATACTATAAGACTGGTATGTCGTTTATAAGAAGTAATATGTCATCAAAATATACTACTAGGATAATGAACAAATTCCCACTAAACCTATTATAAACACATGACTTTAATTCATTTTTAATGAAACCAAAATATTTTATAGCTTCATAAAATCGAATTTTTCATGACTTAGATGCTTGTTTCACTCTATAAATGGATATCTACAACTTAAAAATATTTTTGGAATCACATGGAGTTATAAAACCTTATAGTTGTGTCATTAAGACATCTTCTTGAAGGTTCCCATTAAGTAAATCTATTTTGACATCCATCTACCAAATTTTATAGTCATGGTAATTTGTTATAGCTAGTAGAGTTCTAATGGATTTAAACATGGAAACTGGTGAAAAGTTTTCATCATAGTCAATTACTTGACATTGTTTAAAACCTTTAGACACTAGTCTTTCTTTATAGGTATTTACTTTACCTTTCATATCTATTTTTCTATTTAATACCCATTTTCACCCTATGTTCTTTACATAAATCAGCGTATCAACTAGAACCCATACTTGGTTATGAGATATGGAATCCATTTCAAAATTCATGGCCTTTTTCCATCTTATAAATTTTGAGTTATCCACTGCCTCTTTATAGGATAGAGGTTCATCATTGTCAACCAATAATGATTCACCATCTTTGGTTAGTAAAAAATCATATCTCTATAGTTCTCTTACCTCTCTTTTTCTTCTATACAGTACTTGTGTTTCAGGAACTACTTCTTCCATGGGGACCTGTGGAATATGTTCCTCTACCAACTCTTATGTATCTTGAGCATCAACTTCATTGAAGTCAGTCATTCTCCCACTATCCTTTTTGAGGATGTGCTCACTCTCAATAAATATTTATTGTCTAGCGATAGTCACTTTCTTGTTTGAGGTGTTGTATAGGTAGTATCCATTTGTTTCCTTAGGATACCCTATAAAGATACATTTTTCACCTCAGGGTACTAATCTGTTTCCTAAAAAGGCCTTAACAAACTCCTTACAACCCCATACACATGTATGAGATAAAATAGGTTTCTTTCCACTCCATAACTCAAAGTTAATTCCATTTGCATCTTTAATTGGTACTTGGTTTAATATATATTCCATGGTTTGTAATGAATATACTCAAAAGGATAATGGAATATTTTCATGACTCATCATCAGCCTTATCATGTCTAACAAGGTATGGTTTCTATTTTTACTAACACCATTACAATGTGGTGTGTAAGGTAGAGTGAGTTGAGATAGAATCCCAAACTCTTGTATAAAGTTGATAAACTCTTGGTTAATATTGTTGGGACCAATTTGGAAAGGAGTTATTTTTGGAAGCTAGAAGAATTTTGTGCTAAAATTATTGTCTTTTGATGTTAAAGAAAAGGAAATCACCTCACTTTGTAAAAGTTGGTGATCGGACTCACAATCATAATCATAATATTGGATGTAAAATGCTTAAGAAATTCCATTGGTTTGAGAGGAAGTTTTCTGGGAGAAAAGGTTTATCAGACTCACCTTGGGTCCAAAATGAAAAGTGTGAATCGGAATGAGGAAAAGTATTATAGACTAAATGGATCCAATGTAAATATGATGATGGTTTTCTGATCTTATAGTTCTCAGAAAGCATAAGTTGTCTAGGAAACTTGTGATGCTAGACTTATAAAGGAAATGAGGAGAACAAGTGTTACCAATTGGTTTGTGGTTTGATTAGAAAGATAGAATAAGCTAGAAGGATGGGAAGTTATAATACTCTCTAATGTAGTTCAGATGATGTTATTCTGATCCTAATTGTCTTCAAAGTCATGAGGAAGTCATTAATAAAAGTATTAGTTTATAGAAAAAGAAAGTTTGTGAAGTCAAAACTTTTCAGTCTCAGTTCATCCGTGTGTGATCATCAAATGAATAATTATTTTTAGGTAATAAAGTTTTGTTTGAAATGTGAGAAGATGAAGATGTTGGTTTTCAATCAGACCAATAAACCACAAGATACAAATCTTCAGAGAAATAATTTGGTGAATGGTGGAAGTGTGTTTCTGCCATAATTAGAAAAGTAAAGAAGTTGTTGTTGATAATGGTCCATCAGATGTGGTGTGCCATCGATTAGTTGGAAGCGAAATTGTTTTTGTTTGGAGTAGTTAAGACCAATAAAATAAAATAAGTAGAGTTTGTTGGGAATGATGCATGTAAGAAAGTCATGGACCGGTCAACCAGATGAAAATCAATAATGCAGTCAACTATTTTCATCAGGTTGAATTGTTTTGTTTCAATTGGAAAAATAGATAAGAAATATCTGATTTATTTTAATCAAATGGGTTAAGATACATTGAAAAAATCGTGGTACCGACTATTGGACTAGATGAGACACCAATCCATCAGAGTGAGATAGGGACCAATCCATGAGTCACAGGATGACACCGATAAAAATCATCAAACACTGGACTTCATCATATGTAGGATTATTGGTCTGAGGAAAATAAGAAAAGGAGAAATGTTTTGAAGTAGTTTCAAAAGTATTAAAAAAGTAGGCTTTAAGTTTGTTTTAAGATATTTTACAAAGTTTATGTCAAATAAGGATTTAAAGCTAACGTTGAATTGTTTCCAAGAAGTGTTGATATATTTAGAAGTTATGGCTATGTTTATGGAATAATAGTTTCAAAGTTTATGTCTAATAGTTGGTATGAAGAAACATAATAGATAATTCTCTATCATACATATGGCTTCATCATTTTTAAGAAATTGGAATCATACTGAATAATGGTTGGAAATTCTAAAGTGATTTGAAGTTTTGAGAAGATTTAAGAAGGTATTAGAATAATCAAGAAGATTTGAGAAGCACTGAAGAAGTTGAATATGTTTTTGAAATGTAAGGTAATTTGAAGTTTTGGGAAATTTGGTTAAGTGGGAAAAAATTTCAAATCCCCACCTAAACCATTTTTAGAGCTCCTATAAAAGTAGGAGATCACTTTTTACTTTCTAACGGATCTATACATTATTCACATGTAGAGGAATAAAGATAAGTTATAATTTTTTAGTGAGAATAATTTTCTAGATTAATAATTCCTAAGAAAGTTTTATAGATAGAATAATAATGATGAATATTGTATTTAGTGGTTATTGGATCAAACCAATCAATTGAACTGGGATTTCTGAATTGAGACAGAAGTAGTTCAGAATTATTTTAGTGGTATTTTTGAAGACTTATATTTTCAGATTGAGGAATCAGACTGGGGTATTAGACTGAGTATCATTATTAAGTCTAGATAAGTTCTTACCTATTTCTAGGTAGGAGAGTGAAGAAATTTTTTGAATATTATATTTGGGAAATTTGACAAGGCATCACGGTAACATGTTTTGAAGAAATTAGTGAAAGTTTCTTAACTTGTTACACAAACTTGTATTACATCATTTCATGCTACTTGAATCACATACACTGTTGTATTAATCATAGTGCTACACAAGTATAAGGGTATATCCTACTTTTTTGTATCCACACAAAAGTATTATTTTCTAGTGGATTTTGTGGTATTGGGTTGTTTTAAAACCAAACCAAGGACGTAACTACTCTTGTTGAGTAGTGAACCTTATTAATACTTGTGTTCTTATGGATGTATGATTGTTTTATTTTCAGAAAAGTGATAAATATTTAATAGTAGGTGAAGGTTGTTCTAAAATAAAGGAAACTTAAAAGAAAAAAGATATCATGGATTCACCCCCTCTCCCTCTCAGTGATACATTGATCCTGGTTGGGAAATATCAAATATATTCACCACCTCAATCTGATATATGCTTCTTTATCTTCTTTCTAAGTTAATTCTATGATTCATTCTTGAATTCTTTAAATTCCTTAAAGGACTCCTAATTATACCTAATCAAGTAGACATATACATATCTACTCAAGTCATCATTAAAAGTTATAATGTAAGAATATTAACCTCTAGATTCTACTAGAAATGGTCTACACACATCAGTGTGTACCAATACTAAAATATCTATGGCCCTTTCACCATGTCCACTAAATAGTGGTTTGGTCATTTTGCCTTGTAAATAAGCGTGAAATATTTTAAGTGGTTTTATCTCAAAAAATACTAAATGAATATCTTGATGGAGCTTTTTCAAATACTTCTCATTTACATGACCAAGATGGTGACGCCATAGCTGAGTGTTATATGAGTAATGTGAACATGATTCGTTATCTATTTCCAATACTTGGTTTTCATTTTTTTTAATACATAAATACCTTTATTTAAATGTGTTATATCATAAAATATGTTGTATTTATAAAAGAAACAAATTTTATTTCCAAATCTGATAATAAACTCATCTGCATCTAGGCATGATACAAAAAATATGTTCTTGGTAATAGTTGGTACATAATATCAATATTTTAAAACCAATAGCATTCCTATTGTCAATGAAAGTCGGTAGTCACCAGTGGATAGAGTAACTAGCCTTGAACCATTGGAAGCTCTCAAATCTACCTCTGCTCTATAAATCTTTTGGAATCTACTTGGTTCCTGCATTTGGATATAGATGTGAGAACCACAAGCTATATCTAATACCCAATGTTTAGATATTGAAATATTACACTTGATAACGAACACACCTTTAGCTTCCCATTGCTTCTAGGAGTAGTTCCTCTTATAGTGGTCTTTCTTTACACATAAAAAACAAACTTCCTCATTTTCCTTTTCCTACATTTGGATCTTCCTATCCTTGGAAGGACGGTTCTCAGGAGCTTTAGACTTGTTATGAATCTTAGGACCCTTTTCCTTATTCTTCCTTTTCTTATTCACCATAAGGACCATGGGTTTTTTACACCCCATGTTCTTATCTACTTGGTGAATCAAAATAATAAGTTATGAATACTCTTCTCATTGTTGGTCATATTATAATTAACTATAAAATTGGAGAAGTTCTTGGGAAGTGATGAAAATATGAGATATATGTGAAACTCATTCGGGAATTTAATCCCTAAGATGTATAAACATCTAATGTAGCTAATAATCTTGACTATATGAGACCTAGATGGCACCGACTATCCAATCTTAGTTGTAAACACAACATTGGAGATCTCATATCTCTCTTGTAGCACCTTCTCTTAATAGATATACTGAAGGTGATACATCCTGTTATACACATACATGTCCTACTGTTACTTCAAAAGATCATTGGTCATGTATGATAGCATGAAGCATTGAATATTTATAGAATCATTCAAATGTATCTCATAGAGATACAACTCTTCCTCACTAGCTTCATTACCAGGTGCATCGGGAATAGGTTCTTCTTGTACATACAATTTTCTTTCATAGTGTAGGATAACATGTAAACACTTTTTCCATTATTAGAAATTTGTGTTGGTGAGGAGATTATCCTTATCAAGTATTGATATCACTGATATTTCTTAATTCATATTTATTTTTGTTTCTAAAAATAAGTTGAGCATAATTTTTGTACATTATCTGATAAAATTTAGACAAATAAATAAATATTATATTTACTTATATCCCACTATTTTATTGAAACCCAATAATCCTCACCATTGTATTTAGAATATCCTATTTCTTGGACATTATAGTGTTAAGGATCCATATTCCCCTTCTCATCACCCCAACTTCAGTTGTTGAAGAAATTTGAAGGGTTTTAGGTAGGAATTACAAATATAAACTACATTATCTCACATTTCCTTGATCTGTTGAGTGGACTCCCCAATTCTGAAATCCTTAAATTGGATTTTCTAAACCCTTGCCTCTTAGTTACACCAAGTCATACTTTGGCAGTCAACCCTTTATTTGAACTAAGTTAAGTCAACCCAAAACTTCATGTTAGAATTCTCTGATAATTTAAAGTATCCAAACTTTGGCTGATAAATCACTTAAAAACTATGGTTTAGTTTTAACTAAAGTAGTGGAAGGATATACCAACTTAGTATATATAATTTATGGATTTTATATTTTATGCATAAATTTACAATTATTATCTTTATTACATGATTGTTAATATTAAGTGGATTTACTTAAGTGACTAACCATGTCTCATAAAGTGGTGTGATTATGAGATTTTACTAATTTATAGTTTATCTAGAAGATGATAAACTAACCATCGACCTAGGGGGAAAACCTTGAACCAATTAAGGTTCATATTTCAACTTTCCACTTTTCCACCTATGTATCTCTCTTGAATTGGTTTTTCCTCAACTCCAAACTCGAACTGCCTCCACCAGATTTGGAGCACTATCCATTACATATTATTTTACTCACATATAGGTGAGGGGAAGGGTTTTATATAAAAGAAACCATGGGTACGCATTCCCTTACATGATAAGAGGAGAGATGGAACACATGCCAACAATTTAATTTAATAATAAATTAAAAGAAAATAATCACATAAAAAGGTCTGTTCTAAGCTCATGATCATCCACATGCAATGAATTATGCATTTAATAAAATTAGCATTCAATTCTAATCATTCTTATTTAAGATAAATCACGCTCAAATAAATTAATTACCTTATTTAATTAATCAATTCTTTTATCTTAATTCTCATTCGAATTTCCTTGATATTCTTATCCATAATTATTTTAAACAAATTAAATAAATTTATTTAAAATTAATTATGTACATAAATGTACCTTGGAGGAAACATGGTGAGTACCCATTTGAACTACCCAACATGTATTATACTCATATACCGTTTACTCTTGTGACATGTGGCATATGCAACTTATTAAAAACTTTCATTATGTGTAGTATCAAATTAATGATTATTTGGATTACATGATTTTTCTACCATGTGTTATGTTTCAATGAATGTAGAGTAATAGTTGTAATATAAATCATACAATATATGTAGATCTGAACAATACACAGAAATTTATTAAACATTTATATATATTAAAACTCATTACATGGCATGTCCTGTCAACTTAATGACCGTATGCAAGCACGTGTTTATAAGGTTTACTCAATATAATAAATTAATTTTAATTTTTAAGAATTTGGTATAAGTACACAGTGTGTAAAAGATAGCTACATGACATATAATTTTCTCACCGTCTATCCATAGCACACACCTAGGGACATAGCATGTAAGCCTTTACATGGAAAATATTGGGGTACATAGTGTGTACATGGTTTACAAAATTTGTGGTATCTAAGTTACATGGTCACCAGTCAGGTAGGACATGTAAGAAGATACACAACCCATCAGTGACTAAAGGACTATACATCATATACATCAATTACACAGTGTGTACTCCGATTGACCATGTCCCAAGCCGGCTCATTCAACACACAATGTATAATTAAATGTGTCACATGTCGTAAATGTGAACACCTTGAATTAATTATGAATTAATTACTGGTTCATTGAACACTAGTAGATGGCACGTACCTCTGGGTTACACAGCATATACTCTTGTGTTATCCGGATATATTAATCAGCACCTACGAATGAGTTCTTTGATTTTATTTTGTTAATAAAATTAATCATTTTTATTATATTTATAAGAAACAAAAGAGGAGAAAGAAGATCTCACAATTTGGATTAAATAATGATTAAACTTGAATTAAAAACTAAATGACAGATGCATAAATCAATCAATAATATTTAAATAATTATAAATAATTATGTGACCACTCTGATACCACTTGAAGGTTCTGGGCACAATGGAAGCATGTGATGGGTCATGCCTAACTTTCATTTTTTTCATGATTAATGATTAATCCAAGATTTTACACCATGTTGAACATCGTGATCAATGGAATTAAATAAAAGAATAAAGACAAGGGTTAAAATGTAGGAACCAAGCACAAGATCGTCACATATTATTTATAATTAATGTAAGAAATTAAAGAATTACCTTGCATGAAATTATTTCTTCATTGATGGATCTAAAAACAGATCTACGTTGTACCATCATTTCATTGTAGGAATCAACAGCAGATTCCCTCTAATGGTGATCCACACATGTTCCATAAATCTCTAAACATCGTCATAGGAATATTTAGGTGTTATCATGGTAGATCATATCACTTGCATCATTTTCCTTTGATTTACATGATAATCACTTCCAAAACATTCTTCTTGATCTCTCTAGACTTGATAGTGGAGGGTGGAGAAAGATTGCTCTATATTCTTGGGAGCGTTCTTAGAGAAGGGATCCCTCTAAGGCTTTGAGAGGATTCTAGGGATTCATTGTGAAAAATAAAACAAATGAATTGGATCTCTTGAAAAATAATATAATTGGGTTTATATATTTCTAGAGTTTAGAAATAAATATTTACACAAGTTCCCTTTAATATTTATTTAATCCTTGTGGAACCCCATACCTATAATAATAATATTATTATTTCTCAACATGTTCTTAACTTGTGAATTTAATTAAATATTATTTAATCAAATAGTATTCAATATATATTATTTACACTAGACTATTAAAATCGATCCGCCATTCCTCCACAATATTTATCAGGCCTTGAATAAGTACTATTTATTTAATAAATAAATATCACTGCATTATTCACCAATAAATAAATAAATATTCTAATCACTAAATGGAAATTAAATATTTATTAAATATTTTGTTCACAAAATATTATCTCAAATAACTGGTGATGAAATATATGTGGTCAAGAAAACATGAATAATTATTAAACCACATGGGGGGATAATATTTATTCAACTTTCTAAATAATAAATAATAATATATTATTTAACCAAGATTCTAGATACACTTAGTGTGTGACCCTTTAGACCTCTTTCTCGGTGGTATTGGGTAAAGTATCCTAAATTCCAAGGTTAGTGTCTAGAAACACAACAAGAAACCCATAGATAAATAAGTTAATGTCTCAATGACATAATACCTCATACGGATGCTTATTGTGTAATATAATCTCTTTATCATGATATCACTAATCAAATAGGTTGCATTCTAGTGTCATCAACCTATGTGCTCGATGTCTCTTTATTTGACTTTCCAGAAACAAAAATTTTCTATAGAATACCATGGCCATTGATTTATTTAGGCTATATAATTTCCATTAAAGGGAATGAGATACCAACTTTCATTAAATAACATAAGGGAAAAATCCTTTCTCTCATTATTAATTAATTCAATATTACTCATAAGGGACAAATCCTTTCTCTCATTATTCATTAATTCAATATTACTCATGATGCACCCAATGTATTCTACCTCACTGAGAACATATGTTGTCATGGTTTTCATAAATACATAAAATTATGTGACTCCTAATAATCATTAATAATAATATTCACTACTACAAAATTGTCCTTTAACATTGCTAGAAATAGCTTTTATCAGTGCTAGAAAAGCGTTGACTATATGAGAAAGGTTAAAATCCCCGGTCTTCTATCAATGCCAAAAAAGCATTGATAAAATAGACCTTCATGAGCACTTCTATGAGCACTAATAAAGTATAACTTTATCATCACTTTTAAAATCACTCATAAATTTGGCCTTTATCAGTGCTTTGAAAAGCAATGATAAAGTGCCACACTGTAGTGTGTTGTAACAACACACCATAGCACCAGAAACACACAAAATATCAACAAAAAAAGTCCCAATACAGGATTTAAATGAGATTAATTCAATAACACAAACACAATAACAAAACACTATATTATAGAAATTTCAAACATTGGTTCATATAATTACATAAATAAAAATTATTACATACATTTAAAAGCATCAATATTCTTTTATCTTTTAATCCTGACCCGACTCATGCTATTTCTGAACAAACCACCCCTATTTGAGAAAAATAACACACTTATATAAGAAACAATTTCTTATGTTAGTATTAATATAAAGGGTTAATTTTATAAAAATTGATGTCAATTTTAAATAAAAAGATGCCTTGGAGTCACACCGGTCACACCATGCATCAGATTGAGGTGAGACTAATTCAAAAATCTCTCAAATGACTTGTGGATTGTTTTTATAAAGCATCAAAACAATCTAAATATGTTTTCTTAGTTTTGAGTGTGTCATTTGTCTTTTTTACTAAAATATCATTTTAAACTTAAAACACGCACTTTTTACTCATTCTGATCACATCATGTATCGATTTGACATGAAATGGATTCATAAAAATCACAAATGACTTATGAATAATTCTACTAAATTATCAAGAAAATAGGAGTGTGTTTGATTTTTTTTCAGTGAGTGAAACTTTTTGAACTAAAATGTTGATTTTAAACTGATAACTGACACTTTGAGTCATATCGGGCACATCGTCTATCATATTGAGGTGTAGATGATTCCTACACATAAAAATGACTTATGGATCATTTTTTTAAAGTATAAAAATAATAAAAATGTGTTTTCGTGGTTTTTGAGTAGGACAGTTGTCCATTTTACTGAAATTGATGACATTTTTAAATAAAAAAGATGCACTTTGAGTCATACCGGTCAGACCGTGCATCAGATTGAGGTGTGGTTGATTCCTACACATCCCAAATGACTTATGGGTCATTGTCCTAAATTATCAAAACAATATCACTACTGGAAAACTAACCTATACCAACGGTTTGGAACTGTTGGTATAGGTCTCCAAACTGTTGGTATAGCCTATACCAATGGTTTGGAGAACCATTGCCAAGTAAGCCATTGGGATAGGTCTATACCAACAGTTTTGGGAAAACCATTGGTATAAGTAATATGAAAATCTATACCAATGGTTATGGAACCGTTGGTATATGTATTTAAAAAAAACATTCACTGGTATTTGATCCCAGGACCCCTAGTTTATCATTGAACGACTTAACCACTAACCTAACATGACTTTTGTGAACATAATTACATAAATATATATATGTATTCTCATAATTATTTTAAATTTTGATTTATATAATGTTCTCGGTAAGAAGGACTGATATAAAATCAAAGTATCTATACCAACGGTTGTCAAAACCGTTGGTATACACCTATACCAACGGTTGTCAAAACCGTTGGTATACACCTATACCAACGGTTGTCACAACCATTGGTATAGGTTTTGATTCTAGATTTCGATTCCGTGTGGAAGGTTGATTCTTGGGGGAGATTTCCCAACAGTTTGGCCAAACCGTTGGGAAAGGTGTCCACAAAGTGTCCTTTTCCCAACGGTTTGGCCAAACCGTTGGGAAATCCATACCCTTTCCCAACGGTTTGGCCAAACTGTTGGGAAAGGTGGCCTCAAAGTGGGCTTTCCTAATGGTTTGGCCAAACCGTTGGGAAAGGGAACCTATACCAACGGTTTTTACAAACCGTTGGTATAGAAGCGTTGGGAAAGGTCATATTTCCAGTAGTGTATGAATGTGTTTTATCAGTTTTGAGTATGCCACCTATATTTTTTACTAAAATGTCATTTTAAAATTAAAACATGCACTTTGACTCATAGCGATCACATTGTGTATCAGATTGAGGTGAGGCTGATTCCTACACATCAAAAATGATATATGGATCATTTTCCTAAAGTATTTAAATAATTTGAATGTTTTTTCTCAGTTTTGAGAAGGTTGTTTGGCCTTTTAACTAAAATTGATGTCAATTTTAAATAAAAATATGCACTTGGAGTCATATGGGTCACACCGAGCATCGGATTAAGGTGTTGCTAATTCACATACATCTCAAATCACATATAGATAGTTTTTCTAAAGTATCAAAACAATATGAATGTTTTTGTTTGGTTTTGAGTAGGTCGGTTTGTTTTTTTACTGAAATTGATTTCAATTTTAAATAAAGATGCATTTAGAGTCATATCGGTCACACCGTGCATCAGATTAAGGTGAATTTTATTCCTACACATTCCAAATCACTTATGGATTGTTATCATAAAGTATCAAAACAATATGAATTTGTTTTCTCAGTTCTGAGTACGTCACTTAATTTATTTACTAAAATGTCATTTTAAACTTGAAACACATACTTTGACTCATATGGACCACATCGTGTATCGGTTTGACGTGAGACTAATTCCTACATGTCACAAATGATTTATGAATCTATGCCCTAAATTAACAAGAAAATATGATAAAATTTTCTTGGTTTTCAGTGAGTGAAACTTTTTAAAGTCAAATGTTGATTTTAAATTGATAATGGACAGATTAGTCAGTTGTCTTTTTTACTAAAATTAATTTCAATTTAAAATAGAAAGAATTACTTGGAGTCATACCAGTCACATTGTGTGTCAGATTGATGTGCGGATAATTTCTACACATCCCAAATTCTCAAAAAAATCTTAATTTTCAATGTTACCATAATTTCCATTGAATTTATCTATCGAACCGCTAAAACTGCATGAGCAACTTCAAACAAACCACGTCAACTCGAAAAAAAAAGAATCCACTTGTATAAGAAAACCATTATTATGAGTAATACTAAAAAGAAATAAATTAAACATAAATATGAAATAATACATTAATTCTATGGATAATGATTTTACTGTGAAAATATCAAGATTACCTATGTGATTGAGCAGTGTAGGGAACTTGAAGGAAAGTGTTAAATGTCAACACTATAGGGGTGAAAGGTTTCGAGGGAGAAGAAGCATGAAAGTTAGATAGAGAACCCCAACTCAAACAAAAGAATCCACTTGTATAAGAAAACAATTATTATGTGAGTAAAACTAAAAATAAATAAATAAAGAATAAATATAAAGAAAAAGTACATTAATTCTATGGACAATTATTTTATTATGAAAACATCAAGATTACCTCTATAATTGAGCAGAGGCAGCATTGTTTCTCTTCCGGCAAAGGTAGTGGTGGTAATTTAAAATAAAGTGATAAATGAACAACTGCAAGGGTGAAAAGGTTTTAAGGGATAAGAAGTATGAAAGTTGGATAGAGAACCCCAACTCGAACAAAAGAATCCACCTATATAAGAAAACAATTATTATGTGAGTAATACTAAAAAGAAATAAATTAAACATAAATATGAAATAGTACATTAATTATATGGAAAATAATTTTACTATGAAAATATCAAGATTGCCTCTATGATTGAGCATAGGTGGCATTGTTTCTCTTCCTACAAAGGCAGTGGTGATAATTTTAAAGAAAGTGATAAATGCACCACTGTAGGGGTGAAAAGTTTTTAAGGGAGAAGAAGCATGAAAGTTGGATAGATCACCCCAACTCAAACAAAAGAATCCACCTGTATAAGAAAACAATTATTATGTGAGTAATGCTAAAAATAAATAAATAAAACATAAATATGAAACAATACATTAATTCTATGGACAATTATTTTATTGTGAAAACATCAAGATTACCTATCTGATTGAGTAGAGGTGGCGTCGTTACTCTTTCTACAAAGGCATGACACATGGATAGAAATATTCTAAAATAAATGAACTTTGTATGTAATAATGAAAATTAAATCAACATTTCATTATATAATTTTTCAGTAAAATAGAGAAATTATATCGTAAAATTATCTTTACATATTTCCAAAGGGTTTATTTGGTCCAAATATAAGCTAATAACAAAACTAAGGACTCTTTGTGCACTTTATTATAGTTTAGAAGACTATATAGATGTTAGGAAACTACGAGATAGTTAATGATATTGATATCTATTTTCCTCAATTGATCAATAGAGAAAAAACAAGGATTGGTTGTGCATCACCCACAAAATCAACAAAAAAACTAAGGATTCTTTGTGTACTTCACTGCTATTAGTTAACTACCACTTAGCATAGAATCTGACATGAAATTTCTATCCAGAGTCCTCATGATGCTCTCATCCCACACACGCTCATCATCTTATATATCATATCACCATTAATTATTCACTTTTCCTTCTCTTCCTCACAATTTTATTCATTATTAAACAAGTGGGAATATTTTTCCTTCATGGAACTTTCTAATTCTCATGTTGCTTCTTCAGTCATATGTGTTTTCCACAAAACCTTTACCCAATGAATTATCTTATTCTATAAAATTTTCTCTCTATGTTCAAGAATATAATTAGTTTGTTTCTCTTTATGCATGGGATGAGAGCATTACAGGGACATCAGGGTGGAATTTCAGGTCATATATTATGCTAAGTGGTAGTTAACCAATAGTAGTGAAGTGCACAGAGAATCATTAGTTTTGTTATTAGCTTTGTGAGTGATGCACAGCCAATCCTTGTTTTGGATACATTTATCAATGGATCCAAATAGACATAAATATTATTCTAACTCTTCTGGACTAATTTGTATTGAATAAAAACAATGTAAACATGGACATAGGATTTTATAAGGGTCATCTGCATGCTCTCTTGCAAACCTGATGAACTATTTAACTCTGTCTTTATATTCATTTGTCAAAAGATTAGTGTGCATCTATTTTCAGTTCATATCCATCCTATTGGGTTCATAAAAGATTAATTTTATACATCATATAAATAAATACACATAAGAGGCTACCGACTAGCAGTGAGGGCCTTGGTGAGTCATTGGGAAAACTATGCCCTCATTTGGTAAGGTATACAAAGAAAGGAAATAACAGTCAATGGAAGAAGTAGTAAACAGCATACAATAACTGAAACCAAATAGCAGAATCAATGTATAATATAATAATGATGAAAATGATGCATTATGTACAAGTATCTAAGGAAAGCATCAAACACAACAACATTCTGAAATATAACTGAGAACAAGTACTAAAAGTAAACAGCAACTCCAGCAGTATCGCAAGCCTAAGATCGGTCCTATGCTCTCTAGCTCCAACCAGTAATCATGTACCTGAAGTAGAAGGTCCACAATCCATATCCACACCTGCAACCATATAACCTATTTGGCCCAAAAAGCAGGACCCAAACAGGGTGTGAGACTAATCCCAATAGGCAATCACCACAAGATTTGTGCCCTATTGTCAGTGAGCAATATAGAAAAAGTAAAGGAAACAAATGCAGCAGAGAAACTGGAGTACTCTAAAGTAAAAAATCCTACAAATCTTCATTCACATTTATTTATTAATTTAATACAATCATTTAATTATTAACCAAGGAATTTAGCAAACAGCTCTATATTTCCAAGGCAAAGCAAGTAACGCAACAGGTATCTCTGCAGACTACCTAAACAGCAAGCAGTAAAATCCCAATCTTGTTCTTTATCTTGGTGGACTCATCACAACCAACCAACAATATTCAAGGTGACTCTCTGGGTGTCTCACACTGGCAGACCCCTCTAGTCAAGTAAACGTACAAAGGCACAGACACTCTGGGAAGCTTTCACCATCAATTCCCCTTCGGTCTTGCAATGATATCTATAGACTCTCTGAGGAAGCACTTATATCTAATTCCCCCTATAGTCTCGATACGTAACTAAGGACACTCTAAGGAAGCACAAAGTCCCATTCCCATAGGTCCTGCAAACGATACTAATTTATAACAGACTCTCTAGAGAAGCCATTAATCATCAGTTCCCTCTTTAGTCTACCACACCAGGTTCCCACAGCCCTGAGTAGTGTAGTCGTGCATAATAGACTGTTAGCAGCCCAAAGTAAGCTCAAAAAATACTTGGTAATAGATACAATGTATCAAAAGCATATAAACAGTAGGCAATACATGCAATCAACTATATCAAGCTAATAAAGGAAACTCAACATTTGATTGTTTCAAAGAATTTTAGTATGTTGAAGAAAATGGGTAATTGAATTTAATAAAAGAATTACTCCACATCAAATATTTCTTAAATCCCCTAAACAAATGAAAATATAATATAGGAAATTAAGGAGTAATATGAAACTCAAATATGATAAATAAGAATAATAAAATATCATTCAATCAATTAGAAGATATAAAAATATATTGGAACAAGTGATATAGAAACCTATGGAATTATTACATTTAAAATTAATGGAATATCAATATTTTAAAACATATTAAGACTCTTGGGATGCCATATCACCACACCAAAACATCCTAAGGAAATTCAAGGTAATCCAACTGGATGTAAAATTAGCATTTACTAATAGATTACACGAATAGGAATGACATCAAACAAACATATAGCTTTCTTATTCTTTAATATGAGAATAATGTTTGTAAATTTAAAAAGGTGATGTATGAATTGAAACAAGGAATAAGAGATTAGTATTTAAGGTTAGATGAATTATTAAAGAAACTTTAATTTAAAAAATGAGGAATTGATTATAATCATTACATAAAAAATAATTTTATGGATATATTGAAAGTGTTTATCAATGTGGATGACATAATATTTAGAGGTTCAAGATATGAATGATGATAATAATTCTCTACATTACTAATGACCAATGTTTAAATGTTGATGATTAGTGATTTTACATTTTTCTTCATTTATAGGTGACTCACAGAATTCACGGGATATTTATTTCCTAATCCATGTATGTAAGGGAAATTTTTTATAGATTTCAAAAGGAATATTGAAACCCCATGTTCACACCCATTTAAAATTTAATAAAATTTTCAAATATTGTGGGTGGAATGTCAATATATATCATGATAGTGTCCAAGGGACATTCTTGATCTGCCTTGGGCTAGCAACAAGCACCAGGGCATGAAAAACAACACAGTGGGAATAATTTGGCCCAAAAAATAAATAAAACTAGTAGAAAGAAAAATTAAATAAAAACTTCCATGATGCATCCATACATAGGATTATCACACCAACCCAGATAAGTATAAAAAATAAGATATGAAGTAGTATAATATAAAATAAATCCCTTAACCTAACTTTAACTCCCTCACACACAAAATCCCCAGTTTCAATTTCTAAAATGTCACATGTATGGAATAAATTGATAAAATAAATAATGAAAAATATGTATGATAACTTTAAGTGATCAATTTAGGAAATGTAACAAAATAAAACAACCAAATAAACTTATGTGACTCCATGTGCCACTATCAAGTCCAAAGACAATAAACTCTGCATGAACGATCAAGAGTTGAATCAAAATGGGAAAATGAGAAAATCGAAAGGCCTGCCTCACTAGTATACAATCATCGGACCACAAATAAAAACATCGTCAAAGACAAAATCAAAATCAAAATAAAAAATAAACAAAGAAAATTGGAAGGACTGCCTCGCTAGGTTGAAGAAAATCTGAGACCCTCTTCAAAAACCATAATTGCAATCGAACACTAGATGTCAGGAGAGTTGTTCGAGCAACTAGAGGTAGTCGAGTGGTGTGATTTGAACTTCAATTCACTGAGGAGGAGCACCGTCAGTGGGTGGCTTCTGTGTAAATCTTCTGATATCCTAACGGGTTCACAAATGGTTAGGGTTTTTAATTAGATCGGGACACTTTTATCAACACTTATAAAAAATATTGATAAAGAGTCCTTTTATCAATGCTTATTACCTAAGTGATGATAAAATAACTCTTTATCAGTGCTAAACTTATAGCACTGATAAATTTTCATTTTATCAGTGCTTTGTTTAGTATTGATAAAGCCTCATTTTTATCATCGTGAAAAAAACGCTGATAAAAATGATTTTATCAGCGCTTATTACTTAAGCATTGTTAAAGGATTTATAATTATAATTATAAATAAAAAAATTGTAAATATTTATATATACTTAATAAATATATAAAAATATACATATATTAAATATATTCCTTTCTAAATATATTTATTATAATTTTATAATTATTTATTTATAATTATTTATATATAATTATAGAAATATTTTTAAAAAATAATATTTATAACATTATATATATTTATATAATAATAATATATATATATATATATATATATTTAATAAATATATATAAATATAAATATAGTAAATATATTCATTATTTATGTAAATTTACTATAAATTTAATAATTATTTAAATATATATAATTATTTATTTATAATTATATAAATACTTTTAAAAAAATATTTATTTATTTATAATTATAAATATATAATTGTATAAATATAGTAAATGTACATTTATAAATATATTTATTTATAAATACTTTTTTACAAATATATGTTTAACATTATTAATGAATTTCCAATTTTAAGTGCATGAATATATGTTAAAAATGAGTGAAATTGAATAAATTAATAATAAGTACACTTTATCAATATTGAAAAATGGATAAGTTTTATGTGTGTTCATTGTATATAAAAAATTATTGATTACGTATAAGTGAAATCAATGTAACACGGATTTTATCTATGTTAAATTGAAAAATCAAATGACATTCAATTATATGTCGAGTACTATGTAATTAGTCAGTATTTTTAATTCATATTAATTTTTAATTATAAACCATTATTCAATAAATATACGACTATTTAATGTAAAGCGCATAAATATTTTTTAATATATAAATCATATTTATATACATTAATATATATCTATATATTTAATATATACAATTTAATAACATTAATTAGCATGATTATCTGATTAATAAAATTTTAATATTTAATAATTTATAATCAATTTATTAATTTTAACCAATAATTATTTAATTAATAAACAAATAATATTTTTTAAAATTAAATCATTTTTTATTTTTTTTTTTATTTAATTATTTCACTTTATTTATTGGGTTCTTTATTAGTGCTAAAAAGCGTTGATGAAATAAATATTTATCAATGCTAAAAATAAAGTGTTGATAAATGTTACCCTTTATCAGTGCTAAAAAAGCACTGATAAAGGATACCATTTATCAATGCTAAAAATAAAGTGTTGATAAAGGTTCTCTTTATTACTGCTGATAAATATCAGCGCTGTTAAAGGCCAGATTTTTAGTAGTGATTAAAGTATAAGGATCAATACACACATCCACATATAAGAACTTCCGATAACACATATAAATTTGAATTTCTTACTGGACAGTATCATTCTCATAATATCCTACACTGGATATTACCAAGGGTGTACACCATGAAAAAGTTCCTAAAAGTACTATGATTCTCTACCCCTGATAGCCTGAATCATTTATTTCCTTCAACTGATTTCATCCATCCATAGAAGATATATTTAAGAATAATGTAGTGGCACTTCTGGTTTCTCATCATAGTGGGAAGCTACTATGACCTTTCAATATGATAGCTACTCTTAGGAAACTATCACATACTATGTTACATATAAAAACAATTATGATGTGATAAGGAGTTCATTAATATTAAAAACTATGAATACAGGTTATTATAAAGTACACAGAAGTTGGTTCTAGGTCACAAACTCTGGTAATTCAAACCTCCTATATAATAATTATAAGTTTATTATACATATATTAAAAAAATATACTTATATATATATATATATCATACCATATATGATTTACTTATGTCCTTTTATAGCCTTTTTATTAACAATTTCATGTTAAAGTCATATTTTGGGTAGTAACCACTTTATTTTTCGTATATGTCTTAATTTTTTATTTTGTATCCTCTTACTTTGAGCATGGTTTAATAAACTCTATAATAATAATAATAATGAAATAATTATCATATTTATACTTAAATTATAATTTTAATACCAATCATGAAATTTGGTTTTGATAAATGAAGTACGTTGTGATCATTGAGACAGCAGATTGTACATACGCATAAGTAACATTTCCATTTTTCAATGATCATTATGGAAAGTAGGTAAGTAATATATTATATTTCAATAATTATATTAATATAATAAATACCATATTATTCCTTTTAATATACTTATATATATCATCGATGTGTTTTGGTGATGAAAATAGAGTCGTATCACTTCGTGAAGGCGGTAATCCACACGTACATGAACGACGTTATCATCTTTTAGTGAGTGAACAGGTAGGAAATAAAATTATATACTATCTTTTCAAAATGATAAATATTTAATTAATATCATAATAATTTAATTTATATCATGTATATTTATACTTATTATCTTTCATTTAAAGCATTAGTGAAAAATGAATCGCATCGCTTCGTGAGGCGGTAATCCGCCATACACATGATCGACACTATCATATCCCTTATGGAATGGAAATTAAAAATGGTATATATGATATAATGAATCCATAGGTATAATTATATTATAAATATCATATACATACTTTATATCCATCATCATACTCAACGGTGATAGTTGTTAATGGAAAAATGAACGACATCAGTTTGCGAGGTGATAGTCCGTCGTACACACGAATAATGATTTTATAACCCATTTGATGGAAGTAGATATGGTTTTAGTTCATGAACTTAACATAAAAACATATAATTATATGGAATATTTTGATTTAATTATATAATCATGGTTTAATAATAATTTAATGGTGTGGAGGAAGAAATAAAATAAAAATTCCCATTGAATAATGTTACCTCTTCTTTAGGTATCCTCCTTAGGTTTACCCCAAAAGCCTTCCTAGGTTGGATTTATGCTAAAAATAAGGCTTATAGTAAGCTATTAGGTAATTTTGGAGGGAATTTTTTAAGGTATTTTTGAATTTATTGGTGAACCAAAAGGGTTTTAAGGTGTGAAGAAGAGAGGATAGTGGATGACCTTTTATAAGTGAGGTGAGTGGTGCACTTGTAGTTTTTGAAAAGAAAAAGGTGTACCCACGATTATCACTTTCTAAATGGGTCCAAAATGGATTCTTATCAATAATAATACATTATATAGTCTAAATATTTCCATAAAATATATTCTATACATGTTTTTAGATCATTTTAACCTTTATCTTTTTATTTTAACATCTGGTAAACTCATTTTTACCTTAATCACGGTAATTAATTTTTTACTATTTTTATGATTAATTTTGGTCAAAAAATAAGTTTAACTTACTATATAATATAAATTATTATTATTAAAAATATTTAACCCATTATTCCAAATTTAATTCTTATAATTTACATATTTTAATTTAAAATTAATCTCGCAGATGTGACGAGAAAGCGGGTTTTCAAACAGAAAATGTTCAAAAGTTTACAAGGTCTGTATATCAAAACTAAATATGAAAATTATTATAATCACCTAATTGAATTAATTTATATATAATTGAACTATTTTTTTAAAAAAAATAAACTAAAAATATATTTTAATATTATAAATAATTTAAATGAAAAATAAGTTTTCAATTAAAATTCAGTATTTTTCACTATTTATCAAAAAATGAAACTTTTTAGAAAAATCCCAAAAACTGCCCTTGAGATAATTTTTATATTATTATTTTAAAAATTAACTTTATTTTTCAAAATAAATTTTATAAAACTTTAAATTTTTCTTTTTAAATAAGTGCACAAAAAGCAACAAAACTATTTTTTAGACAAATACAAATTTAAGCATAGAATTAGATTTATTCTTATCTCTTGTATAGAAAACACATAAGATGAATGTTAAAATTTGATTGAATATGTAATATATACATTTAATTCAAATCACTCACCAAATGTGTCTTTTTTGTTTTATTTGAGGAAAAGTGTATTTGTTTTCATAAAATAGTTTTTCAAGAAAAGATTTCCTTTATTTTCAAATAGTTTTCATTTTTATTTTTAATTAATTATTCACCAAAGAATTAATTTTATATACATGTGTAAACCATATATTTTCATAATTTAGTTAATCTTATTCATACTATAAGGACCCGACCTTATTACATACATAATATTGAATTTAGTCAATAAAACACTTCCTTTTACATTGAGGATCTTTTCAAGTTTAGAGATTTAGAGAATTAGGACATAATACATTAATAACATTACACATTGTTACAAAGTGGATACCATAAAAATAGTTTCCATTTTTTAAAAAATATAAAACATTAAAACTTAAAACATGATTCCTTGACAATTCCTTAACATTTAACATGGATTCCTTCTTTTTATTACACATCCCTTAACCAGTGAAAATCATTTAAAACTTGGGATGGGCACAAAAACATGGTAAGGGATATAAAAATAGGGAAAGAACAAATTAGTCCATGAATACTTGTAACGTATGAAATCACTTTCAAAAGACATACTTATCACCTATATATATAATTACTTTGTGAAACATGAGACTTAAACAATATATAAGAACTTAAATAGAACCATAAACGTATCTTGGGGAATTACTTACATAATCTTATAACCCTCTCGGCTACCTTATAATTTGTAACCCTCACGGCTACCATACTATTTGTGTAACCATCGCAGTTACACTTGGAGTAACCATACGGATGACCTCCAAATTACACATATCCAATGCATTGGAGAGAGATATAGGTACCAACCTTCATCATAAAAAATTCCCAAGAACTAGAACATAATCATACAACATGAATAATAGCATAAAAACATTGCTTTTGAATTTTGTAAAATAGATTTGTAAAAGAGAATTTTAAAAGGAAAGCCCCATATAAATATCATTCAATTGAAGAGATAATTAATATAGTGCATGGAATATGTATATACATTGTTAATAGACATAATTAAACATAATATAAGCAAAACCCATCACACAATTAATTTTAATACCACATAAATAAAAAAGTAGAAGGTTAACCCAAAGAATGGAAATCGGGTTAAGAATTACCTTACCTCAAGCTTGTCTTAATTCAAACTTGTTTAAAATTACTGATTAATGGTTAAAAGAGTGTTATTAGTATTTTAAAGAAACATTTTCATGTTTATAACATCTTATATGATCATTTCATAACCTCATTTCACCCCTTAATTGTTAGTATTTTGTTCCTTGCACTGTTTTGGGTGAGTTCCTTACATGATTTCCTTGATTGGTTCATGATGGATATTCTTTTCGATTGGAAGTGAAACTATAGAATTGTAATGTAAAGGTATTTAAATATTTCCAGTACCATAATTTATACCATTTATCATTTTGATTTTTTATATGATGATGATTCATAAGTTAAAACTTTAATGATGTTTGTTTAGATCATTTTAGTGGTTCTTTGATAATAACAACCTCATTTTGTCTTATAAATTAAAACCATGAGTAAAAAAGAATTCCATAACCATGGATGAGACATAATACATATATTATAACCTTTTTAAACCATATAAATGGTTTCATGACCAGTCTTGAAAGAATTAATGGAAATTGAAATCACATCGTCCACGATGTCGGTGATTTGACACATCACGGACAATGTTTTTATTCCATGAATAAGTGGGAGAGAAAATAAATAATGATGATGAATTTTCCATGAACATGAGAAAATCTATAATATACATTATTTATGGATATTTCATTCCTCTTGGGTTAGAATATATGAAAAAATAATAAGAAAATAAAGGAACTCAAAATAAAAGAATAATTGAGAAATCTCTTACAAAAATTCGGCAGCCTAACGGTTATGCAACATGGTTTTAGAAAATTTTAAAAAGATATGGGACAAGGTTCACCCATATATAAATGAATAATAATACATAATAGATTAATAATAAGAAGAAAATAAGAATATATTATGAAAACTTTAAAGTTATACCACATAAAAGAGAACTTGAATGGAAAAAAGAAAGAAATTGAGAATTTTCTTACCTTGTAGAGTAACTCCTAGAACTTGAAGGCTAGGACCTTGGGGGCTTGAGAAAACCTTGGGAGGGATACTAGGGAGGTAAGGAGGCTAGAGCTTCATTTATGAGAAATTTTTAATGAAGTTAATGAAGGAATGGGTTGGTATTTATACAAAACTGAGGGATTATTTTAATAATTTCCAAGGGACACCTCATTAGTGGTATTTGAAAAACCATGGGCTTGACCCTGGTATTTTCCCATGGTATAAGACACTTGGGACACCTAATGTCTTATTTAACTTTACACAAGTTGACTAGATTTATTACATTATTATTACATCATTAATTATGTCATTAACACACCGAAACTCAAAACTATATTTTTTTCTATTCACCAAAAAATCAATCGTTTCAAAAAAATCCCCAAAATTCAACCTAACCATTTATTGATGTGTATAATTTAAAAATAAAGTCCATTTTTTGAAAATAATTTTCTAAATATAATTAATTTAATTTTTAAATAAAATCATACTTAATTCAAAAATTAACAATTTTAAAACTATAACTGCTTTTATATCACACTGAAAAATTAACCAAAAATTCATTACCTTCAATCCTTATGAAAATAAAATAATAATAAATTTACTATTAATTATGGTCATATTTCTATTCATATTACTATTCATAAGGGTATGTTACTATTCACCAAAAAACAAGTTGGTTCCATTAGACTCCAAATAACTTACTGGACACAATTCTAGATGATCGTTTTTAAAAATTTAAAACATAGAAGCAGTAAAATTATGTTTAAAGGCTAGTTATAAATATATACTTTTAACAAAATTTAATGCATTTCAATTCATTTTTAGAAAACCTTAGGGTGTTACATTATCCCCACCTTCTGGAAATCGTGACCTCTTAATTTTATTTACTTATTAAACAAGTGATGGTACATTTCCCTCATAGAATTTTCAGACTCCCATGTTGCTTCTTCTACCATGTGGTTTCTCCACAAAACCTTTACCTCATGGATAACCTTATTCTGCAATACTTGTTCCCTTCGATCAAGAATCTGTACTGGTTTCTCTTCATAAGAAAGGTTCTCTTCCAGTTGAACTGCTTCTGGGCTCAAAACATGAGTCGAATCTGGAACATACTTCCTCAACATCGAAACATGAAAAACATTGTGTACCTAAGACAAACTCGGAGGCAAAGCTACTCGGTATGAAACTGGTCCAACTTTCTCTAGGATTTCAAAAGGACCGATGAAACATGGACTTAGCTTCCCTTTCTTAACGAAATGCAACGCACTTTTCCAATAAGAGATTTTAAGGAAAACATGGTCACCTACCTCGAAAGAGAAGTCTTTAATTCTGTTATTTTCATAACTTTTCTACCTGCTCTAAGCTTTCCTCATGTGTTTCTGGATCATCTTCACTTTCTCAGCCACTTCCTCTACTAATTCTAGTCCCATCAACTTTCTTTCATTGACTTCATCCCAAAACGTTGGAGTCTGACACCCCTTTCCATACAAAGCCTCAAAAGGTTCCATCTTCATAATGGAATGAAAACTGTTATTATAAGAAAACTCAAATAAAGAAATATGTTGATCCCAACTTCCCTGGTAATATATTGAACAAGATTGAGGTGTATCCTCTAAAGTTTGAATTGTTCGTTCTGAATTCTTATCTAATTTAGGATGAAAAGTTGTACTAAAATTTAACTTTGTGCCCAATGACTTTTAAAGTCCCTTCCAAAAGTTATAAGTGAACCTAGGATCCTAGTCAGATACAATGGAAAGAGGAACTCCATGTAACCTGACAATCTCCTTGAGGTACAATCGAGAAATCTGATCCAAAGACATTTTATCTCGAATAGAAAGAAAATGTTCAGATTTTGTCAGTTGATCCACAATAAACCAAATTACATTGTTACCTCAAGATGTCTTAGTTAGTCCCACCACAAAGTCTATGGATACATTCTCTCACTTCAACTTTGGCACTGGAAAAGGTTGAATCATCCCCTTCGGTAACTGTCACTCTGCTTTAACCTACTGACATGTCAAACATTTCATGGTAAAATCAGCAATATCCCTTTTCATTCCATCTCACCAGTAATACTCCCAAAGGTCTCTATACATCTTAGTAATGCAGGATGAACTAAAAATAGAGAACTATGAGCTTCACACAACAAATCTTTCTTTAACTAAGAATCACAGGACACACACAACCTTTTTCCAAATCTTAAAACACAAACTTTATCAAAGTTAAATTCTATAAGCTTACCCATTTTAACCAATTATACCTTTTTCTGTAGCTCACAATCTTCCTTCTGTACTCGTTTAATTATATCTGACAATGAAGACTACACTAAAACCTGAAATGAAACAAATGTATTCCCTACACCAACAACTTCTTAGCCAAAATTCATCAAATCATTAATCAAGGGATCATGTTCCAAACGTAACATGGTTAATGATGCATGATGTTTTCGACTCAAGGCATCCACCACTTTGTTTGATTTTCCAGGATAGTAATTGATCATGCAATTGTAATCCTTTATCAGTTCAAGCCATCTTCTCTGACTCATGTTTAATTCCTTCTGAGTGAATATATACTTCATACTTTTATGGTTAGTATATATTTTACATTTGGATCCGTATAAATGATGCCTCAAAATTTTCAAAGAAAAAACCACAACTGCCAATTCCAAATTATGTGTGGGATAATTTAACTCATTAGGTTTTAGTTGTCTTGAATCATAATAAATTACCTGATCATTCTACATCAAAATACAACCAATTCCCTTCAACGAAGCATCACTTTAGATGACGAAATCACCATTTCAGGAAGGCAAGTCCAAAACTGGAGCATTTACCAATCTCTTATTCAGTTCCTAAAAACAAACATCACATTATTCTGTCCAAACAAATTTAACTCCTTTCCATGTTAACTTATTTATTGGGCTAGATAACCGAGAAAAGTTATTAACAAAACATTGGTAATAACCTACTAATCCAAGAAAACTACAAATCTTTGTAACATTTGTGGGTCTTGGCCATTCATCAACCACTTTTTTTTGGCAGTATCAACTGTTATTCCATCCTTATTTACAATGTTCCCAATAAAAGAAATATGTTGCAACCAAAAATCACACTTTCTGAATTTTCCATACAGTTTCTTTTATTTTTAAGGTTTTTAAAACAACCCTTATATGTTTTTCATGATCCTCTTTATTTTTAGAAAATACCATAATGTCATCAATAAATACAACCAAAAACTTATCTAAGAACTCATGAAATACTCTATTCATAAGATTCAGCAATACAGCAAGTGAATTAGTTAACCCAAAGGGAATAACAAAAAATTCATAATTCTCATATCTAGTATGAAAGGATGTTTTTGGGATGTCATCCTCATTCACCTTCAGCTGATGGTATCCGGATCTCAAGTCAATTTTGGAAAAGTACTGAGCTCCCTGGAGCTGATCAAACAAGTCATCAATATGAGGCAAAGGATACTTGTTTTTAATAGTGATGTTATTCAAATATCTATAATCAATGAAAAGTCTCATGGAACCATCCTTTTTTTAACAAAAAAAATAGGAGCTCCCCATGGTGAAGTGCTAGGACGAATAAAGCCTTTATCAAACAAATCCTGCAACTTATTTTTCAATTGAAGAAGTTATATTTGAGCCATACGATATGGGGGTTTTGAAATTGGATTAGCATCAGGAACTAGGTTAATTTTTAATTCAACTTCCCGATTAGGTATGACACTAGGTAACTCATTAGTAAAAACATCAAGGTATTCATTTACCACAGGCACATCATCAATATGAATAGTTCCCTTGTTTTCAACAATATGAGCAAGATAAATTTCATTTCCATCTTTCAACAGTTTCTCAGCTTCCTGATATGTTGTCAATTGTATGGTTTCATTATTGTATACAAACTAAAACTCTTTCTGGAAAACAACTTCTTTAGCTCTATAGTCAATATTAGCATGATAAACAGAAAGACAATCCATTCCTAGAATAACATCAAACTCGACTAAGGTTAAAACAACAAGGTTTGCATGTAAAGTATTTCTACAGACCACAATAGAAATATTCTTATAATTCCTCTTTGCTATAATATTTCCCCCTGGTGTTTTAACAACAAGTTCAAGTCTCATTTGTTGAGGTGATATTTCCAATTTAACTAAAAATTTCTCAGAGGTGAAGGAATGTGTAGACCCCATATCAAACAAAACTTTAGCAAAATTTGAGTGAAAAAAAAAGTATCTGATACAACTTTATTGGATGGACCTACATCTGCTGACATAGTTTCAAAGGATCTCACTACACCTTTCTGCTTATAGTCTGGATTATTTGCATCATTTGGATCTCTCTTTGGGTAGGCATTTTCATAATGACCCATATCACCACATTTAAAACACTTTATAGTTTTCTTATCAAAATTAGTCATAGGGTCATTTTCATTTCAATCTTGGGCCATATGTCCAAACTTACCACATTTAAAACACTTCCCAGTTTTTATAAGACATTCCCCAGGGTGTTTCTTGCCACTCTTTTCACAAATTGAAAACTGGATTTTCTTACGATCATATTTCTTTGGTTGATTCTTACCCATCGCTTGCCGCATGGACCTCTTCTTCTCCTTATTTCCAAAATGCATGTGATCATCAGTAAACTCCATCTCTACCCTCTCAGCACATCGGACAATTTTCTCATAACTTTTGAATTCACAGGAGGCCAACGCCCTTTAATACCTTGGCTTCAGTCCTGAGTAAAAGTAGTTGATTCTTCTATCAAGATCCAGAATAAGATTTAGAGCATACCTCGCCAGTCGGGTGAAGTTTGCTTCATACACAGCCACTTAATCCTCCTCCTTTTTCTTCAATTCAAGGAATTCCTTCTCCATCCTAAGTCGCACCACCTTAGGAAAATATTTTTCAAGGAAAATACTTTTAAATTCATCCCACTCTAAGGCATCAAAATCCTCTCTACACTTGATATACCTTACCATTGACCACCACTGATCAGCTTCACCTTCAAAACAATAAATGGAAAGACTTATCTCTTGTTTTTTTGAACATCACATAACATCAAATATCTTTTCAAGGGATTTGATCCATCCTTAAGTTGATACTGAGTTAGAAGATCCATTGAAAGTAGGAGGGTGTTGTCTCATAAAATGCTCCACTACTGTCATATTCTATTATGGTACCTCTATTTTTTCTCTTGCATGGATGCCACCACCATTTATTTCCTGCGTTAGCTGAGCCATTACTGTCACAAACTGCTCGGTTCTAGTCCCTACCATTCTGGTCTATAGATCTTGAAGGATGTCATTCTTTCAGTGCCTCTCCTCTTCAGTATCCTTGTTACTTCTATGGACAACCATTCTGAACAAACATATCTTAGATGAAGAAAAATGGTAATCTTTAAATGCTATAACATTTCAAATTAATGATTGAGTAAAAATCATTTATGGTATTCATTTAACATCATCATAACCCCTAAAGTTATCTAAACCATCCTCTGATACCAACTATAAGGACCTGGCCTTATTACATACATAATCTTGAATTTAGTCAAGAAAACACTTCCTTTTACATTACGGATCTTCTCAAGTTTAGCGCTTTAGATAATTGGGACATAATACATTCATAACATTACACATTGTTATAGAGTGGATACCATAAAAACTGTTTCTATTTTTTTTCAAAATATAAAACATTAAAACTTAAAACATGATTCCTTGACAATTATTCAACATTTAATATGGCTTCATTATTTTTCTTACACATACATTAACCTGTGAAAATTATTTAAAACTTTGTATGAGCACAAAAACTCAGTAAGGGATATAAAAATAAGAAAATAACACATTATTCCATGAATACTTGTAACATATGAAATCACTTTCAAAAGACATACTTATCACTTGTATATATATACTTACTTTGTGAAACATGAGACTTCCACAATACATAAGAACTTAAGTAGAACCATAAAGGTATCTTGGGGCATTACTTACATAATCTTATAACCCTCTCATCTACCTTATAATTTGTAACCCGCACGACTACCTTACTATTTGTGTAACCATCGTAGTTACACTTGGAGTAACCATACGGCCGACCTCCAACTTACACATACCCAATGCATTGGAGGGAGATATAGGTCCCAAAATTCATCATAAACAATTCCCAAGAACTAGAACATAATCATACAACATTAATAATAGCATAAAAACATTTCTTTTGAATTTTTTAAAATAGATTTGTAAAAGACGATTTTAAAAGGAAAGCCCCTTATAAATATCATACAACTGAAGAGAGACTTAATAGAGTGGATGGAATATGTATATACATTGTATATAGACATAATGAAACATAATATAAGCAAAACCCATCACACAATCAATTTTAATATCACATAAATAACGAAGTAGAAGGTTAACCCAAATAATGGAAATCGGGTTAAGAATTCCCTTACCTCGGGCTTGTCTTAATTAAAACTTGTTTAAACTTCCTATATAATGGTTAAAAGTATTTTATTATTTATTTAAATAAACATTTTCATTTTTATAACAGCTTATATAATCATTTCATAACCTCATTTCACCCCTTAATTGTTAGTATTTTGTTCCTTGCACTGTTTTGGGTGAGTTCCTTACATGATTCCCTTGATTGGTTCATGATGGATGTTCTTGTCGATTGGAAGTGAAACTCCAGAATTGGAGTGGAAAGGTATTTACATATTTCTAGTACCATAATTTATACCATTTATAATTTTGATGTTTTATATAAAGATTATTCATAAGTTAAAACAATAATGATGTTCATTTAGATCATTTTAGTGGTTCTTTGATAATAACAACCTCATTTTGTATTATAAATTAAAACCATGAGTAAAAAATAATTCTAGAACAATGGATGAGACATAATACATATATTATAACCTGTTTCAACCATAGAAATGGTTTCATGACCAGAATTGAAAGAATTAATGGAAATTGAAATCACATCGTCCACGATGTTGGTAATTTGACACATCACGGACAATGTTTTTATTCCTTGAATAAGTGGGAGAGGATAAGAATAATGATGATGAATTTTACATGAACATGAGAAAATCCAGAATATATATTATTTCTGGAGATTTCATTTCTCTTGGGTAAGAATATATAAAGAAATAATAATAAAATAAAGGAACTCAAAATAAAAGAATAATTGAGAAATCCCTTACAAAAATTCGGCAGCCTAATGGCTATGCAATATAGTTTTAGAAAATATCAAAAAGAGAGGGGAAAATGGTCACCAATCCATAAATGAATCATAATACATAATATATCAAGAATAATAAGTAAATAATAACATGGTATGGAAACTTGAATGTTATACCACATAAAATAGAACTTGAATGGAAAAAAGAAAGAAATTGAGAATTTTCTTACCATGTAGAGTAACTCCTAGAACTTGAAGGTTGGGACATTGGGGGCTTGAGGAAACCTTTGGAGGGATAATTGGGAGTTAAGGAGGCCATATCTTCCTTTATGAGGAATTTGGAATGAATTTAATGAAGGAATGGGTTGGTATTTATAGCAAAAGTGAGGGATTATTTTAATAATTTCCAAGAGACACCTCATTAGTGGTATTTGCAAAACCATAGGCTTTCCCATGGTATTTGTCCATGGTATAAGCCACTTGGGACACCTCACATCTTATTTAACTATATAAAAGTCTACCAGATTTATTACATCATTATTACATCATTAATGATGTCATTAACACACCAAAACTCAAAACTATATTTTTTTCTATTCACCAAAAAATCAACTGTTTCAAAAAAATCCCCAAAATTCAACCTAACCATTTATCGATGTGTATAGTTTAAAAATAAAGTCCATTTTTTGAAAATAATTTTCTAAATATCATTAATTTAATTTTTAAATAAAATCATACTTAATTCAAAAATTAACAATTTTAAAACTATAACTGCTTTTATATCACATTGAAAAATTAACCAAAATTTCATTACCTTCAATCCTTATGAAAATAAAATAATAATAAATTTACTATTCATTATGGTCATATTTCTATTCATATTACTATTCATAAGGGTATGTTACTATTCATCGAAAAAACAAGTTGGTTCCATTAGACTCCAAATAACTTACTGGACACAATTCTAGATAACCGTTTTTCAAAATTCAAAACATAGAAGTAGTAAAATTATGTTTAAATGCTATTTATAAATATCTAATTTAAACAAAATTTCATGAATTTCAATTTATTTTTAGAAAACCTTGTGGTGTTACATTACCCACCATTCCAATTCCTATTTGGAACTATCATATAATAATATTTTAATAGTATGACACGTTTTGTTTAAACTTGATGGTGTGTGAAATGCAAGTTAAACTCGGTGTTGGGTGTAACACAAGATAAAATTGGTATTGTGTGTAACTCAAGATAAATTCAATATTTCATTTAATTAAAAATATAAAAAATATTAAATTAAAAAAAATCAGAAAATCTTGGGGTGTTACATTCTTCCCCCTTAAAATAAATTTTGCCCTCGAAATTCATATCGGTCATCAAAGGTTTAACATTTGAAAATTCATTTATAGAAACCCACTTTGTAAAAAGGGTTAATAAAACATCCACTTGAAAAATATAAAGGGATGTGTGAAATTCATCTAGAATAACACATACTAGGTTTCCAAATAGGATAAGATAGGTGGAAAGTGAAAACATGGACATATAAGGGAAAATTAACACTCAAATACTGATGGAGAGTGATAGAGAAAATTGATCATAAGAAATTGGGTTATAAAAATTAGGTTAATAACCAAAAATATATAAGCCAAATATACATGAAAAATTCCACTGATTTCATCAAAAATGGTGATAAAATAGTACTGTAAAAATACCCTATACCAATGGTTTGGAACTGTTGGTATAGGCCCCCAAACCGTTGGTATAGGCTATACCAACGGTTTGGAGGACCGTTGCCAAGTAAGTCGTGACAATAGGTCTATACCAACAGTTTTGGGAAAACCATTGGTATAGACCTATACCAACGGTTTTGAAAACCGTTGGTATAAGTAATATGAAAATATATACCAACAATTCTCAAAACCATTGGTATATGTATTACAAAAAAAAATTCAGTGGGATTTGATCAGTATTACAAAAAAAACATTTGGTGGGATTTGATCACAGGACCACTAGTTTATAATTGAATGACTTAACCACTAACCTAACATTACTTTTGTGAAAATAATTTCATATATATATATATGTATTTTCATAATTATTTTAAATTTTGATTTATATAATGTTCTCGGTAAGAAGAGTCGATAGAAAATCGAAGAACCTATACCAACGGTTGTCAAAACTGTTGGTATAGACCTATACCAACGTTTTTGAGAATCGTTGGTATAGGTCCTTTGATTTTGGGACCTATACCAACGGTTTTGGCCAAACCGTTGGTATAGGGGGGACCTATACCAACGGTTTCGCCAAACCGTTGGTATAGGGTCTCCATAATGGACCTATACCAATGGTTTGGACAAAACCATTGGTATAGGTCCTCTATAATGGACTTATACCAACGGTTTGTCCAAAACCATTGGTATAGGTCCATATAAGTGACTTATACCCACGGTTTTGGCCAAACCGTTGGTATAGGTCCAAATTAATGAACTATACCAACGGTTTGGCCCAAACTGTTGGTAAAAGTCATATTTCCAGTAGTGAAAGTACAACATTTTATTTCAAGATTATTTTCCTAATGTTGGTGAAATCCTATTTCATCTGGACTTAAAACATATGAAAATGTACTTAATTGATATATTTTTATTTCATAGGTATAATTCCATCCTTTGGTTGTGACTTGATCAATTTCCACTTCATATATTATTCAAATAAATGAAATTTTCATTTTTGAAGAACTAAATAAGATCCATAAAAGAATGATAAGTCGTTCCATCTATCTCTAGTTAAAAAAAAGTTAACACTGGTTATCCAATATGGATAAATATTCATATGGTGAAGTAATATGTTAATCTCTAAAACCTCATACAAAGTTCAACTTAAACCATTCCATAAATGGTTAACCTTATTACCCTTCCAAAATTTAAAATTTATAAAGAAGACCACTAAATTTCTCAAAATTAACTTAACATTAATCTTCCAAATATCATTAAGCAGCTCTTAATGGTCATATTCCAAATAAGTGAATACCTTGATAATATGTTCTCTTGAATCTTAGTAATAATTATAATTTCAATAAAACATTAATGAAAATATTAATTATTCCTCATTCCTTTAATAAAACCATATATTATTAAACATATTACATAGATTTGATAATGTTGTAAACTCTATCAATGATGATATAAACCACTTTTTCAATAAATCCTTTATTAGATATGAGCTCATAAATACTATCAATTTTACTTCATCCATATGAATAATCTCTTTATCCAAACTAAACACCATTTTATCAACCTCAGTAACATATTAAGGGTTATTCTCCCTTGATCAAAATATCACATTTCTGTTAAATCGCATTTCTAGTTCATTGGTACCATTTAACATATTTTTGAAAATACATATCGAAAAACTTATACTGAACAATAATTACATATTTCATGATTCATATAACATAATCCTTGAATTAAAATATATAAATACCTCAATCATCCCACTTCCTTCTCAAACCATTAACTAAGATTCATCATCTTATTCCTTAACACTTCGTTCCTTTCATATTTCATTTTTAGTCTCTTCATCATCAGCACTATAACCATTACTCATACCACCTTGTTGATTCTCTTCATGAGATTTCCCCCTAAGACATAAATTTGCATAATGCTCATACTTTCCTCATTTTAAGCATTCATTTGTTGATAATACCTTAGGGAGACCAATATTCTCATCCCTTGTGTTAACTAAACTCTTCATTTTTCATTTGAGGTCACATGATTTTTGTCATTCTTTTACACACCTAAAACATATTATTGTCCCTCTAAGATATTTACTTGAGTGTTTATTTCTATATTCTCAACATATAGGAAATTGAATCTTCTTTACTCCAAGGTCACCACTACCTAAACTCTTTGAGAACTTTATCCTTCTCTTCTTTGGTGAGTTTAGGAGTTGGTTAAGGTGCACATTGTTAATCATGTTATGTGATAACTGATTAGGAATAATCACAATATCCTTAACTATAGTCATCATCCAATTTTGATTCTCATTAGTAAATTTTCTGTCACATTTAATGTTTTTCCCAATTTCTTTAGGTTCCCACCATTGACTAAAACCAAAAATTATAGTGTGGGTAACACTAATTATAGTGGAAACCCACATAATCATGAAAAATCAATTATAGGATATATAAATCACAACACATTATTTTAAATATATGACACCTTAGGATGAACATAGGTCACCCATGATCATTGTCTATTTAAATCCTTCATGATGGTTTGTAAAAATTATGTGAATTTTCAAAGCATATCCCCCAGGAGTGTTAAACCAGGTGTGAAGTAAGGATCGTTTTCGTGCACCAGTTGATGATCGAGTATAGCTCAATGTGACCTTTTTGAATTTATTACCCCTATTTACCTCTATATCAGAGTCACATCCACTTATAGTATCCATATAGAGATGTAATTTCTCGGAAACCACTTGCTCTGTCCTTTACCAAAATTACAGAACATTTTACTATACATTGAATCATTATTAGACTTATCCTTAGAGAAATTCCTAGAAATATCCTTAGAAATATCCCAAGGTATCTCGCTAAATTTTTCTCATCATAGTTTCCAAATGTTAACTAAACTTTCCCTTTGAAACCAACTATAACATCCCGGGATTTACATACAAAGATATTACATCTTTTTAGATGAATTTACAATATATTACACAAACACATGCCTAAGGACCATAATAGTTTAGTTTATTTGGATACTAGGTATATAGTATTCTAATTTGGTGAAAGATCTTCAACATCCCCCACAAAGATCTTCTCACATATTACTCCTCTTATAAATACCCTACCTAAACCTTTCTTTATAACTTGGGGAAACAAAAATAAGAAAGGGTGAGCTTAGATGTTTATTAAGGGTAAACATAATATATATAAATCTATGATCATATGAAAGCATAATATAATCATAAGGGTATGTAATCAAGAACATAACTTGAAAATTTCATACCCAACCTATCATATATCATAAACATGGGTCATGGAATAAAACTTTATCATTTCTAAAAACACGGCCCATGAGGATAATTAATCATCATAAATCAATCATGATCCATAAACTCATGTCATAAAAGTGTGGAACCCTCATAAGTATTGAAAAAAATTCATATTTCAAGGTTAACTAGGGGTGTCCAAACTCGACCCACCCCGTCTGACCCGACCCGACTTGACCGGGTTGGGTCGGGTTGGGTCAGGTTCAAAATTTTATATACACGGGTCGGGTCATTTCGGGTTGACCTGTGGTCGGGTTGGGTCGGGTTACGGGTTGGAAAAAAAATGATCCAACCTGACACAACCAACCCGATGGACTACCGCTGCGCCTCCCACGGGAGCCACGCTCACAGATCTATCGGCCTCTGCTTAACCAGTCGTCATCGTCACCATTTGGTATCTACACCTCCTGCTCATGATCCTGACCCCCAACGTGATCGATGAACCCACCATCATTTCCCTCTGCTGAGATCTACATGTACCACTGAGATCCACCGCACCGTCGAGCCACTACCGTGATGGCCATCGTTGACTCGATCTAGAAGAAGCTAATTGTGGATTTCCAGGAAATTCGATCTCTGATCTGGTAGAGGAAGATGAATCCCACTGAACCAAGTTCCACCGTATCTAAGGAAGGTCCGACCGCCATGAAGACCTCACCGAAGATGAAGACCCCGATGCCAAATAAGATCTGAGGAGTTCGCCGCTACGAGTCACAATTTGGTGAACTATATCTAAGCTGAACCCTCCGCTCCTCCTGCTCGTGATCCGACGACAGACTAACAGGGATGAAATGTGCTTATGCCACTGGGGAAGATGATAGACCAAACTGATGAACTATCACGATGAATCATCAAGCTCACCCCCTAGCTGAATCTCATATCCGAGTCGTAACTAGTGAGTCACGCCAATTCCATCATTGAATACTGTTGTTCTAAGTATTTTCATTTTGTTTGAGGTCACCGATTGAAGTAGATGACTCGGTTCAAATCATGATCCATGAGGAACAGATTGGAGATTGAGGGAGTTGTCTAAATTTGGGATTGGGGATTTCAAGATCTGCCGCAGTACCCACAAGAGTAAGAGAGATGGTAACCCCAACCACGAACGATCATGCCACCGGCTGACCACCAATTTTTGTTCTGATTGGTCATTGAGATCCTCTTATCATGGTGAATAAGATGAAGTGCACAAGTGGAAGATGTGCGGGTAATTTATACAGGAGGAGTGGCGTTTTTTTATATAACCCGATCAACCCGACCAACCCAACCCGATATAGATAGGTTGGGTCGGGTCGGGTCCCAAAAAAAACCTTAGACCCAACCCGACCCGACCCGATATTTTTTGGTTGGGTTGGGTCTAAAAAAAACCCCAGACCGACCCAACCCGACCCATGGACACCCCTAAGGTTAACTACCAATACCATAAATATAGTGGATCAGGACTCATCACCTATTTTCTATTGTGGATCAGGACACACATGTTTCCCATAGCGGATCAGGACACACGTGTTTCTCATAGTGGATCTGGATGCACCAGTTTCCCATAGTGGATCAATCCTATCAAATTGTTTCTCATTGTTATCTCATGATATATAAAGCTTTACCCAATGCAATGGAGGGATATATAAGTCCCATATATCACATAATGAAAATCATACATATATGTGTCAAAAGATCAGAAAACATTCATCATATCAGAACTCATGAAATGAAATGGGTTTCATAAACATTTCATCATAACATAATCTATGGAAAATAAACAAGTTTTATAATAATTTCATCATTTCATCGGTGCATAACCTATGAAAAAAGAAGCGGGTTTCATAAGAATTTTATCATGGTATAACCCGTAGAAGATAAATGGGTTTCATAAACATCTTGTCATCATAAATATAAACTATCTAGTGAAGGGATAGTAATGGTATCCTTGGATCATATCCCTAGTAAATAATTAATAACATCAAAAGATTTCATCATAGATAGAAAATGATTTTGAAAGATAAACCACTTGGAAATTTTCTTGAGGAAAATAACCCATCTTTGAAAATCATTTTTTTAAATAAACTTTATAAAATATTTTGTAAATCATTTTCTTTGAAAATAAACTTGAAAACTTATAAAGGAATCTTTAAAAATAATTTAAAAAAAATTCTTGATAAAAATATCCTTTTCGCTTTGAAAAACACTTTTTAAAAGATAAAACATTTTGAAAATGATTTTCTTTGAAAATAACCTTGAAAATTTATAAATGAAGATTAAAAAAATAATGCTCATGATGGTGGGAGATTCTGTTCATATCGTACATGTTAAAATAAAGATTCATTTTACATTTTTAGTAAAAGTCAAATGGACAATGTTTTTTAAAACGAAATGAAGATTACTTTTAAAAAAAATTAAAACATGGGTAAAAATTTATTTAATAAATCATTTAAATAATGTTAAAAACATTTTTGAAATTTTATTTAGAAAATATGGTTTTGGAAGAAAAAGTTTTTTTGACTGAAAAGACGATTTTTCTTAAAAACGTTCTTTTCGAAATCTTGAGTACATAAAGAGAGTAAAATGAAAGGGAAAATGTATTATCATGAAATAAACCTAGGATAATAAAATTCATGAGTTTCTTGAGATATAGTTCATAATATTCTATCATCTAAAACATGATCATAAAAAATCCTCATAAATGATGAGAATGTAACATAAAATCTTTACCACTTTGGTAACTTTGAAATGTAAGCCCCATAAAGAAGAAATCCTAAAATGGATATGTAAATAAAAATAATTTTAATTATAAGTATAATAAAATACATTAATGGTAATTATATATACCATATAAAATAAACATGTGGTGAATATGGAATTTATCTCACAGAACATAAAAGTGAGATGAAAATATCTTACTGTAAGTCTTGACTTCCTTATCACTCGTTAAAACCTACTTTCTAATAAATATAAGTTTATTATACATATATTATATAAAAATAATTATATATATCATATCATATATTATTTAATTATATCCTTTTATTACCCATTTATTAACAATTTCATGTTAAAGTCATGTTTTAGGTAATAACCTCTTTGCTTTTTGTATATGTATTGATTTGTTATTTTTAGTACTATTACTTTGATCATGGTTTAATAACCTAAAGAATAATAATAATTAAATAATTATAATATTTATACATTAATTATACTTTTAATACCAATAATGAAATATATTTTTGATAAATGAAGTATGTTACGATCATGGAGACGGTAGGTCGTACGTACGCATGAGAAACATTTCCATTTTTCAACGATCATTATGGAAAGGAGGTAAGTAATATATTATCTTTATATAATTATAATAATGTCATAATTACTATATTATTTCTTTAAATATAATTATACATATCATTCATATGGTGTGGTGATGAAAAGAGGGTTACATTGCTTCATGAAGGTGGTAGTCTACATGTACACGAACGACATTATCATCATTCAGTGAGTGAAAAGGTAAGAAATAAAATGATATATTATCTTTTAATAATGATAAATATTTCATTGATATAATATTTATATCATTTATATCACATATTTTTATACTTATTATCTTCCATGTAAATCATTAGTGAAAAATGAATCACATCGCTTCGTAAGGCGGTAGTCCGTCGTACACACGAGCGACGTCATCGTATCACTTGTGGAATGGAAAGTAAAATGGTATATATGATATAATGAATCTAGAGGTATAATTATGTTATAAATATAATATATATATATACTTTATATCCATCATTATACCCAAACATGAGATATGTTAATGGAAAAATGAATTATATCAATTCATATGGCGGTAGTCCGCCGTATGCATGAACGATGATTTCATAACCCATTTTATGGAAGTAGAGATGGTTGTAGGTCATTAAATTAACATAAAAATATCTCATTATATATAAGATACTGATTTTATTATATAATCATGGTTTAATAATAATTTAATGTGGTGAATTAATAAATAAAATAAAAACGCTCGTTGAAAAATATTACCTCTTCTTCGGGCATCCTCCTTAGGTTTGCACCAAAATTCTTCCTAGGTTGGATTTATGAAAAAAATAAGGCTTTTAGGATTATATTAGGTAATTTCAGAAAGTATTTGTGTAGTTATTTTCTAAACCAAAATTCTTTTAAGGTGTGAATAAGAGATGAGAGTGGATGGCCTTTTATAAGTGTGGTGAGTGGCGCGCTTTTAATTTTTGAAAAGAAAAAGGTGTTCCCATGTTTTTCACATGAAACAAGGGTCAAAATGGATTATTCTAGATAATTATAAATTATAGGGTCAAAATATTTCCATAAAATAGATTTTATACAAGTTTTTAGTTCATTTTAACCCTTATCATTTTAGTTTTACCCTTCGGTAAACCCATTTTTATAATAACTACGGTAATTAACTTTTTAATGTTTTCACTATTCATTTTGGTAAAAAAATAATTTTAACTTGTTATATAATATAAATTATTCTAATTACAAATATGGAATTCATTTTTACAAATTCAATTCATATAAGTGGAAAAATTTAATTTAAAATTAATCTCACAGATGCGATGAGGAGGCATGTTTTCAATGAGAAATATTCAAAAGTTTACAATGTTTATATATCAAAATTCAATATTAAAATTATTAAAATGACATAAATTGTATTAATTTATATATAATTTTTCTAATTTTACTTTAAAAAAAATAAAATATAATTTAACATTAAAGATAATTTAAACGAAAAGGAAGTTTTTAATTAAAATTCAGTATTTTTCAATATTCATCAAAAAAATAAAAAAAAATTAGAGAAATCCCAAAAATTCACCCTAATTTAATTTTGATATTATAATTTAAAAAATCTACTCTATTTTTTAAAATAAATTTTCTAAAAGTGACAACAATTAGTTTTAAAATAAGTGTGCTAAAGGGTGACAAAACTGTTTTTTAGAAAAATACAGTTTTAAGCATAAAATTGGATGTATTCTTATCTATTGTCTAGAAAAAATATAATATGAATGTTAATAGTTTATTGAATATATAATATATAAATTTTATTAAAATAATTCACTAAAATTATTTTGTTTAATTTATTTGAGGAAAAACGTGTTTGTTTACATAAAAATAGTTATTTAGAAAGATATTTCCTTTATTTTCAAAAAGTTTTTATTTTCATATTTAATTAATCTATCACCAAAGAATTAATTTTATATGCATGATTAAACCATATATTTTCATAATTTAGTTAATCTTATTCGTACCCACCATTCCAACGGCTAGGTGGTGACTATCATATAATAATATTTTAATAATATGACATGTTTCATTTAAACTCGGTGTTGCATGTAAAAGAAGTTAAAATCGATGTTGTATATAACACATGATAAAATTAGTATTTTTTGTAATGAAATCTAAACCCATCATTGCGTGTAATGAAAAATATCGAAAAGATTAAATTTTAAAAAAAATATTTCACAAAATCTCTAGGTGTTACAGTTATAACCTAGTTGTTTAATTAGTGAGAATGAATCATATTAACCAAATTATTAAATATATAACGGTCCTAATAATTACTAATTTATTAATTAATTTTTATTAAATAAGCACTAATTTTTTAGTAAAACCATTTTATTCTTCAAAAATATGTTTTCTTCAAAAATAGTTTTAATGCATTTTGTGAGTGAATATAATAATTAATTTTTTGAACTTTTAGAAATAGTATTTTATATAAAGGGTATCATTTTTTAAATCAGTGTGTCAAAATTATCTTAAGATTATTTTTTGAGAATTTTCAAAAATATTGATTTTTCAATGAATGGTGAAAAATACTTGTTTTTATTAAAAATTGTATTTTCTTTTCAAGTATTTGTAAAGTAAAATTCTTTTTTGGATTGATTTTAAAATATAATTAGTTTATTTTGATTTAAAATAATCTAATTTTGGTTTTTAAATTGAGTGTTATTGTAACGTCCCGGATCCGGGTGCCCCGAACCTGGTTAGTCACATGACCTCAAGCGCATTTCCCCAAATGCCAGAGGCTGCCGACTAGAAGTGAGAGCCTAGGTCTAATAGTGGGGAAACTATGCCCTTATTTGTCAAAGTGTAGTGCAGCGGAGAAAGTAAAAACATACAAAAAATCAGAAGCAGTAAACAATACCAAGCTGAAATGGACAACGGTACTGAAGTAAAGATATGACCAACAGTCATATATATGATGATGCAATATGTCTCAAATTCTAAGAAAGCAACCAAAACAGGATACACTGCAATCTAAAAGAATACATCACAAGGTACAATTACAGAAAAGCAAAACAAAATAGTGCAGCAGGAACTCAACAGCATCGCATGCCTAAGATCAGTCTCATGCTCTCCTACTCCTCTGCAACAATCAAGTACCTGTATGGGGACTCTTTCCCTTATCAACACCTGCAATAATATAATCTGTTTAGGCCCAAGACATGATCCAAATAGGGTGTGAGAAATAAATCCCAGTAGGAAACCACCAAAGGCCCATGCCAAAATATCAGTGAAAATGTGAAACAGCATTGTGCAATAATGAAATGCAGTAAACTAGGAAGTACTCAAAAGTAGCTACTCCTACCAGTTCAATTACCATTTAATTATTATTTAATAATTCAATATAGTTGAATTATAAGTTCCCGAGACTCGGCCTCGACCGACAATCTCCTATACAGTGCCACAACAAAAAACACAACAGGCTATCTAACAAGTAGAAGGTAATAACAACACCAAGCCCGTGCTTTAGCTTGGAAGATATAACACAAGAATCACCACAGTGAATATTCAAAGAAAACATTGTCCTCATACATAAAAATCATTAACCTCAGGTAATCAGAATCAAAACCCTCAGGTGATTGCCCTCTAGCATAACAAATATTTCCCTCAATCATATGAGATATTTCCCTCAAGCACAGAATCTACTGCCCACAGGCATAAGAAAAGTCACCCTCGGGCTAAACGAAACATTTCCCTCAGGCTAAGAAAAACACTGCCCTCAGTCTAAGCAAGTAACCAGGCCAAGCCCAACACATAAGCAAGAAATATATGTATTTCCTCTCAAGAAAAATCAAAACATTCTATAATCATGGCATACCCACGGTATCCTGGCCAAACGACTAAACAAGGGAAACGCACCCACGGGGTGGCCCTGGATCAAGGAAACGATCCCAAACAATATTTTATACAAAATCAAAATATTACCTATGAAATTCTAGGTATTTTAATTATTCAAGGCCTCAGCCATACGACACCCCAAACATGGGCGTGTAGCACTATGGTACACAAAATCAACTCGGTAGTTGGAATTAAACACCAGACCACCTACCTTGATCTCCTCTGATCGATATACGTGAACGACGCCTCTCGAATCAACTGAGAAAGACATAGATCTGGGATAAAAATTTATCCATTCAAACTCATATAACTTCCCTTAGGGAAATAATTATAAGTCAATGTTCAAGAAGAGAAAAGATCTCACCCGCGCAGTTCAAACGAGATCAACAGCGGAAGAATCTGAGTTTTGGCGTGCGATCGGGAGCTCCTCCAGGCTTCAGCCTCCTCTCTCGGTGCTCCAAATGAACCCACTGTCTCCTCTACCAAATTAGGTGGCTAATGACCGTTTATAATGAAAAAACATAACTACATGGCGTGTACTCTCAAGTACACGGCGTGTACTATTTTTTTTAACTGTTACTTTGGCAGCTACTTTTCACCGCCACCCTATTCATCTACCGAATGATTACACGGTGTGTATTACTAAGTAAATGGCATGTAGTTAGTTATTAAATCCTGAACCACCAAAAATTATACACGCCCTGTGTTTTCGTCCCACACGGCCAAAGTACATGGCGTGTATATGAAAGTACACGGCGTGTAGTTTGTTTTTACCGACAAACCTACACGCCCTGTATTCTCATCCCACATAGCCGAAGTACACAGCGTTTGTATGAAAATTACATGGTGTATACCCATAAATTTGGTATTTTTCCCACATTTCCCTTATTTTCTCAAAAACACTTAAGGAAAAAGGAAAAGAAGAAAATTGTACCTCAAGAATAAGAACCGAGTTCTTACAAACTTCCCCCCTTAAAGCAATTCGTCACTGAATTGCCCTTCCAAGGGTGGTGAAGATAAAGATGAGAACAACTCTGGCCACTGAGCACGTATGTCAGTATCCCGCTCCTAGGTTTTTTCCTGCACTCGGCCATGCTGTCATAGCACCTGTATGAGAGGAATTGACCGACCTCGGAGAACCTTCGTGCTCCTATCAACAATAAAAATTAGATGGTCCTCAAAGGATGCATTAACCTGAATCTCAACCTCCTCAGGATGAAAAACGTGAGACGGGCCTGAGTGATAACAACGCAGCTGAGATACGTGGAAGATGTCGTGTATGGCCCGGTACCTCTGCGGTAACTAAAACCGATAGGCAACCGGCCTGACTCTCTCCAGAATCTCAAACGGCCCCACATACCTCAGTGAAAGTTTACCTTGTCTCCTGGTCCGCCTGTTTCCCAACATCGGTGAAACGCACAAGAAATTCCGATCCCCGACCACGAACTCCAATGGTCATTTATGGTGATCAACATAATATTTCTGACGAGACTATATAGTAGCCATCCGCTTCTGTATCAACTAGACCTTCTTTGAAGTCTCCTGCACGAGATGTGGTCCCAGTAAAGCTGCCTCACCAACCTCCAACTAGCACAAAGGTGATTGGCATGGACTACCATATAAAGCCTCATAAGGTGCCATATCAATAGTTTCCTGAAAACTATTATTGTAGGAAAACTCGTCCAGGGGTATGTGCTTCTCCCAAGAGCCCCCAAAGTTCAGGATTCATGCACGCAGCATGTCCTCTAGCACATGTATCGTACGCTCTGACTGGCCATCGGTCTGAGGGTGGTAAGTTGTGCTCAGAAGCACCTGTTTACCCAGTGCCCTCTGAAAACTCTGCTAGAAATGAGACGTAAAACGGGAATCCCTATCTTAAACGATAGAACGAGGGACCCTATGAAGATGTACTACCTCTCAAATATACAACTTCTTGAGCTCATCAACACCGAAGGTCTCCTGGATCGTCAAAAAGTGAGCTACCTTCGTAAGTCTGTCCACAACAACACATACAGTATCACTACCTCGAGGTGACCTTGGAAACCCAACCATGAAGTCCATCGTGACATCATCCCATTTCCACTCTATAATGGGTAACTATTGTAATAGTCCGGCTGGTCTATGATGCTCCACCTTCACCTGTTGATAGGTGGAACATCTCACAACAAAACCAGCTACCTCTCTTTCATACTCGTCCACCAATACTGACGTCTCAAGTCATGGTACATTTTGGTAACTCCATGATGCACTGCCCAAGCTGAAGCGTGAAATTCCTGCATCAACTCATCGCGTATATCCCCCGGAACCCAAACTAGTCCATGGATACGCAGTACCTTGTCATCACCTATCGTCCAACTGGGAGGAGGGTCCTCACTTTCCACCAAATCCCGTAGAACTAGGCCTTCTGAATCTGATAGCTACCTCATCCTCACTCTATCAAGGAGGGTAGAAGTCACAGCTAAGGATGAAAGATAGGCTCACCCCTGACTATCGTGCGCCTCCAAATGCATCTTAGAGAACAAAGCCATGAGCTGCCACTCACCATTGGACTCCTACACTGCCTGTATCTAAGTCCTCATACTCAGTGCATCAGCTACTGCGTTACCCTTACCAGGTGTATAGGTAAGATCAAAGTCGAAGTACTGGAGGTATTCAAACCACCTTCGTTGTCTTAGATTCAATTAACAATGGGTAAAGATGTATTTCAGACTTTTTTGGTCCGTAAATACCACAAAATGTTCTTCCAGGAGATAATGTCTCCAATAGAGTAATGCATGAACAACTACATCCAACTCGAGATCATGCGTCGGGTAATTCCTCTCGTGTGGCCTCAACTACTGAGACTTGTACGCAACTACTCGATCGCCCTGCATCAACACTACTCCCATCCCAATACCTGATGCATCACAATAAACTGTATAGCTCTTCCCTTTCTCTAGAAGTATCAGGACTGGTGCTGATGTCAACCTTCCCTTCAACTCTTGAAAGGTTGCCTCGCAATCTCCTGACTAAATGAACTACACACCCTTCTTAGTCAAACCCGTCAACGACACTGCTAAGCAGGAGAAGTCCTATATAAAGCACCTTTAGTAACTAGCCAGCCCCAAGAAACTCTGTATTTAAAACACATTCTTAGGATTCTCCCAGGAAACTACTTCTCTCACTTTCTCTGGGTCCACTGTAACTCCAGAATCTAAGATAATATGACCTAGGAAGTGAATCTGGTCCATAAAAAAGTGGCACTTTGAGAGATTATCATATAACTGATGCTCTCTCAGTGTACTCAGTACGATCTCAATATGGGTGGCATGGTCATGTCGAGTGTGAGAGTACACCAAGATATCGTCCATGAAGACTACCACAAAAGAATTCAGATATGGGTGGAACACATGATTCATCAGATCCATGAAAACTGATGGTGCGTTTGTGAGTACGAACAGTATGACCAAGTACTCGTATAGACCATATTTGATTCGAAAGGCTGTAAACAGTATGTCTGATGGTCTAGCGTGCAACTGATGATATCTAGATCTCAAGTCAATCTTCAAGAACACTCATGCTACTCGAAGTTGATCAAAAATATCATTGATCTTCAACAAGGGATATCAATTATTTACCGTCAACTAGTTTAGTTTCTGATAATCCACATAGAGTCTGAGGGTACCATCTGCCTTCTTCATAAACAGGACAAGTGAACCCCAATGAGAAGTACCGGGTCGGATGAAATCCTTTTCTTGTAACTCCAATAACTATTTCTTGAGCTCCTACAACTCTGGTGTAGCCATCCTATAGGGAGGAATGGACACTAATGCCACTCCTGGCACAAGCTCAATAGAGAAATACACCTCCTGCTCCGGAGGTAGACCTGAAAAGTCGTCCGAGAAGATATCCATGAAACAATTTACCAATGGAGGGAAATCCTTATAACAAGTTCCCTGATCATCTAGATATAAACTCGCAATATGGGCTGTCACTCCACCTCGCCCACGATGCTCGGGTCCAGCTCGGCTTGCCTGGACATCCCATTCACCCTTTTATAGAAACTCTCTTCCCTCTAGTGATGTGAAACTCACCCTGTGACGATAGAAATCTACAAAGGCTCGGAAGGGTACCAACCAGTCCATCCCAAGAATGACATCATACCTCGTCATCTCTAAGACATAGAGGTCCCATAGAAAGTGACATCCACCAACCTCTAGGGGGAACTTTTTGCACAGACGCACACATGCCGTTCTAATTCCCAACAGAGTGTCTAGTGTCATAATATTAGAAGAAGAAGAAGAAGAAGAAACACATAGCTGAAGGCTATCCACAACAGGCACAAATATAAAGATATGTGTAGCACCAATATCAAAAGGTACTGAAGATAAAACAGAATCAACTAGAATAGTACCTATGACAGTGGAAGGTCTAGGATCCTGCTCCTGTTGGGTCTGTTGCACTGAATATGCCTACCCAGTACTGCGGCCCTACGACACATCCTGGCTCCCCTGAGCTAACCCACCCTACTGTCTCTGAAATCCTAGTGTCTGGCTACCACGGCCACGACCACCACCTCGTCCTGAACATCCTGACGTATTCCAATTCCCTAACTGGTAAGAAGTTATTGTCCCTGATCCAACATGAGGAGTATTCATAAAACCCCTCTCACTAGTCACTGGTGGAAACACCCTGCAAAAACGCTAGAGATGACCCATCTTTCCACAATATCGGCACTCCACTGGGTCACGGGGACACTGAGATCTCTTGTGCCCCTCTTTACCACACTGGTATCACATCACCTAGCCACCTGAAGAATTCTCCTGGCTAGTACTACCACCGTGAGAGAAATCCATCTGCCTCTTCCTTTTTCTGGTAGAAATAGTACCAAAGACCAGTGTTGAACTACCCTGGTCCGCACCACTAGCTTCACACAGGTTCCGTGCAGTAATCAACGCCTGGTTCACAATAGCATGCACTATAGGCAACCTGAAAATGTTCACCAGTACTCAGATTCCATATCAAAGACCATCCTCAAAGCGTCTAGCCCTCAACATCTCATCACCCACCAGAACAGGTGCAAAACATTGTATCTCGATGAATCGGGCTGAATAGTCCATCACTGACATGGCGCCCTACTGCAGATTCATGAACTCTCGAGCTTGATCTACCCTTAGCATCTCTGGAAAGAAAAATTCATAGAATGCTATCTGAAAATCTTCTCACACCATGTCTCGGTGATGCTCATTATGAGTGGTAACATCCCACCATCTCTTGGAAGAATCACTCAGCATGTAAGTAGCGAGCTTGAACCTCCTCCCAGGAGGCGTCTCCAGATGCTCAAAGATCATCTACATGGAACTCATCCATGAATCTGCATCTTGTGGTCTGTCATCCCCTAAAAACATAGGCGGATGATGCTGCTGGAATATTTGTGTCAACTCTTCCATAGATGTGGCAATCGGTGGTGCTCTTTGGAAGGTATGAATAAACCGCATGAAGCCTTCGCAGAACTGCGCATCCGTGCCTACGTCTGGTGTAACAGTTGGCGCCACATCTGGAACTGCTAGAGGATCCATCGGTAGCCCATGGCCTACCATCTCTAGAGTATAATTGTCGCCACTCTCTTGGCGAAAAACTCATGGTTACCTCAGTGGCATGACTCTACAAGGTCAAAAACACACCTTAGATTAAGATTATTAAGGACTAATAATTGGAAGCGTAAGAAGGGAACAGGAGAAAGAAAACATTCAAGTTTTACAAAAAAATACTACACGGCGTGTGTAATAACTACATGGCGTGTTCCCTTAAGTCTTTCACATGGGTGTGTACTTCTGCTAGAATTGGTCGGGTAACACCCCAAACACACAGCGTGTTGTCCTTACACATGGCGTGTACTCGAATTTTATTCCCCTTCCCGAGTCCTTCTACACAATTTATCCACACGGCTCTCTTTTGAACGAGACGACACGATGTGTATAAGGTCTACATGACGTGTACTGGACGAGCTTAACCGACCCGTGTTGTTCATGACATGGCTGGGTACATAGCTCACACTACATAGCGTGTTCCATATAGACACGGCATGTACGGCTTAGATTCCAACTATCTATGTTGTTAGTGACACGGCCGGCTACTCGGTTGGTACTACACGGCATATGACACCCACACACGGTGTGTACACCACCCTGTTTCCCCAGCCACACGGCCAAGTCCACACGGTCTCTCAGCAGTTAAGACTACATGGCGTGTCCCACAGGTACACAGCGTGTACTAGACAAGCTTTACTGGCCCGTGTTGTTAGTGAAACGGGCTGTGTACTCAGGTTACACCACACGGCGTGTTCCCAACAAACACGGTGTGTAATAAGAAGCCCCAACCATCCTGTTTTGTTGGCTACATGGCTGGCTACCTGGGTCAGAATACACGTCGTGTTCAATCCTGACACGGCATGTATAGCTTAAGGTTTACCCGTCCGTATTGTTAGTCACATGGGAGGACACAGGGTAAACCCTACATGGCGTGTACAACTGGTACACGGCATGTTCCCACAAGAACTTCCCCATCCTGTGTCTCTACCCACACAGCCTATGACACGGTTAGAGACTACACAGCGTGTATAATGTCTACACAGCGTGTACGTATTTTTTTCATTTCTTCCCGAACAGAAGAGTACATGGTGTATATTCAAAACTACATGGTGTGTATTCTAGGTTTTTCCAGACAGTATGCCTTAGAAACTACTTCGGATCCCAGAAGACACTGAAACCAAAACCCAAGTGCCAAATTCTGATCCGTGAGGGCCCATACTCCCCACAAATCAAATATTGGCATCTTATACATGTTATAAACAAACTAAACTTGAATAATTTATGAATTTATTTATTCTTTGGTGATCCATAGAACTTGGATAGTGCTCGGACACTTTGGCAGGGCCCACCAATTTCTATATTCCTTTTCCCAGAATAGGTCATATTCTCAAGGTGCTATTGTGTGTGACCCTCTAGGCCCTTACCACAATAGCAGTGAATAATATCCACTGACCTAGAGTGGGGTCAAGCAACCCATCGAGGCCCCTATAGAGATAAGGCAAAGTCAAACCAACGACTGCCTTCCTACGAACACGGTCCATGTAATATAATATCTTTGTCATCGATATCTTAATAAAGCAGAATGCACACTAGTGTCATCATTATTTATTTTTCTTTATTTTATTTGTCGATTTGTTCGGACGGTCTTACCTTCCATTAACATGGACATGGATTTAATGAAGGTGAAACCATCCTAATCAACCAGGCTCGAGATATCTCTTCCTGAACTCGGAAGCGACAAATCCTTTCTCAATCATTCAATCAATGTCATTCCATTAATGACGTACCTGATACAAACTACCTCACCACGACTTTGTCGCCATGGTTTTCACCTTGCATAAAATTTACATAATTAAATGACATCCATTGACAATGATCTCAAGTCAAAAGACCATTACACATGTCCATAAATAAGAACGACCTATGACACCTAAAACATGTGGTGTTCCTATTATGTGGGTTTGTCCTCATGATCTCAACTACTATAGATCATCAAATATGAACTTCATGAGAAGAAGTCTCAATGCTTATGAGCCCCCAGCACCTAATGGTCACACATCATCTGTGTCCTTTCAAAATTATGTAACTGGACCATAGGACGTTACTTTAAGATTACTGTCATGGCATCTCAGGGTTCTCATTATAGCTTGGGATCTACTATAACCCTTTGATGCGACAAGTAATCTGAGGACATTTCCATAAACAAAGTGGATGCAGAAGTATCTAAACTATTATAGCAAGATAAACACATGTATTATAACAAACTGAATACATGTAGCAGTAATCAAAGTACAAAACAAGTTGGGTCTAGGGAACCCACTTTCAACACTCCCACTTGCATTAGAGCCAACTGCTAATAGGTTTCAATCTGCTGGCTCTCACATGTGAATCATTCTTCTGCTGAGAAATGGCTTTAGTCAGGGGGTCTGCCACGTTGTCCTCTATGGCTACTCTGCTAATAGTCACTTCACCTCTTTGAGTAAAATCCCTTAAGAGATGAAATTTCTGAAGAATATGCTTTTTCCTCTGGTGAGACCTGGGCTCCTTGGAAAGCACCACTATAGTAGTATTATCACAATATACTGGAACAGGGACTGCACTACTAGGTACAACACCAATATCTAATATAAAGTTGCATATCTAGACTTCTTCCTTTACTGCATCAGAAGCTGCAATATATTCGGACTCTGCTATAGAATCAGCAACCACAGCTTGCTTCGAGCTTCTCCAGCTCACTGCACCACCATTCAATAAAAATATATAGCCTAACTACGATTTCATATCATCATGATCTATCTAGAAACTAGCATCAGTGTATTCCCTCACAACTAATTTCTCATCTCCTCCATACACCAGGAACATATCCTTAGTACGCCTTAAGTACTTTAGGATAGTTTTAACAGTTATCCAATGTAGCTCTCTTAGATTGGATTGATATCTACCCACCATTATTAAAGAAAAGGCGACATCAAACCTAGTACATAACATGGCATACTTGATAGAACCCACTAACGAATCATAAGGGACTCTACTCATTCTGTCAATATCCTCATGTGTTTATGGACACATTTTCTTGGAGATATTTTCACCATGTGACATAGGTAACAATCCTCTCTTGGATTGTTCCATATTGTACCTTTTGAGTACTTTGTCAATATATGTACTTTGACTTAGCTCAAGAAGTCTTTGAGATTTATCTAGATAGATCTTGATCCCTAGAATATAGGCTACTTCACCTAAGTCTTTCATGGAGAAGCATCATTTAACCAAGTCTTAACTGACTGCAAGACTTGCACCTCGTTTCCCATAATTAATATGTCATCAACATATAATACTAGGAAAACGATGGCATTCCCTTCAACCTTTTTATACACACAAGGCTCTCTTTCATTTTTGACGAAACCAAAATCTCTTATGGCCTCAACAAAACAAACATTCCATGATCTTGATGCATGCTTCAATCCATAAATGGATCTCTACAGCTTGCATACTTTATTGGAATTCTTTGACTTGACAAACCCTTCAGGTTGAGTCATATAGATATCTTCAACCAACTTCCCATTTAGAAAAGCAGTTTCGACATCCATCTGCCAAATTTCGTAATCATGAAAGGCTGTTATTGCAAGCAATATTCTGATGGATTTAAGCATTAATACTGGTGATAAAGTTTCATCATAGTAAATGCCTTGACGTTTCCTGAAACCCTTTGCAACTAGTCTTTATTTAAAGTTATTAACCTCACCATCCATGTCCAGCTTCTTCGTGAATACCCATTTACATCCAATGGTGTCACGACTCATCCTCGAGGTTTGTGTCGTGACTACCCCAAGATCGTCTTCCATAGGCCAGGGGCTGGCGACTAGAACCAAAGGAAAATCCCTGATAAAAAGGGAAGGCATTTCCTTTTAACCTATAACTCACATAGTCTGAACACAAGCAGTAGAAGAAACTAGAACTAAAATAGAAAAGAAAAGTGTGTTGAAAGTAAGTGGGCCAGTATACAAACCCAACTGAACAAAAAGTACAAGTACAAGTAAAAAAGGAAAACAGCTCCTGGATCGTCCATCAAGGAAACCCTACCTGAAGGGTAGGTACAGAACTCGAACAAATCATCCCTGAGGTACGTCCCATATGGTCCAGCTCCGAGCAGCCTCTCGTCTGTCACTCTCATCCTTGATCACTACTGGTCGTCGTCTGCACATAACACAACAAGGTGCGGGCGAAGCCCATGCAGGGGTGAGTATAACAATACTTAGTAGGGGACCCCGAGACCCTTGAAGGTCTCCCATAATCCACTAAGGATAAACCACAGAATTAAGATACAGTCACTAAGTATCAAAAAACCCTACTTAGGTATATGCCCATACATATACCTAAGTTACTAGTCACAGTCCGGCTCCAACTCTGGAGCCCAAGCACAACCCATTCCACAAAGGAAGTAAAGTCAATCACCTCGATAATAATGACTGAAAGTCAAGACCCAGCTCAAAAAGGTATACAACTCATTTAGAGGGGTGAAGATGATTAGATGTAGACTCTGAACCATCTCCTTTGTCGAACCCACATAGGATCCTGGAACAATATCAGCATTGTCGAACCCACGTAGGATCCTGGTACATAAGTCATCACTATCGAACCTACGGAGGATCTCGGTACAGAAGTCACCATTGTCAAACCCACGGAGGATCCCAGTATAGAAGTCATCACTATCGAACCCACAGAGGATCCTGGTACAGTATCATCGCTGTCGAACCCACAGAGGATCCTGTCATCTCAGTCGCAGCCAGCCATAGGGTTCCCGCAAATAGCACGCTCCATTCTGGGAGGGTATTCTACTTGAGCCAAGTGTCGATACATCATCTTCCACAAAGTATCGAGTTGATGTATCCCGAAGTTTCGTCTCATCATAAGGAACCCAACGCGACAGACGGCGCGTCAATCGGACGCTCGGTCTGTGAGTTATTGGCATTTCCGTTCCAGGGGCCCGGTTGGTTTTTAGGTTCAAACAAACCTGATTTTACCCCAACTACGTCTGAACCTCAAGTGGAGTATGCCAAAATAGTTGTCTCGCTCCAAGAATTCCATCGCCGCAGACGGTTCGTCGATCGGACACTCGTAGCCCAAGATGCGGGCTAAAAGGTGTAAATGACCATAGTGGGTCTGGGTCCGGTCTGACCCAGTCGGACCGACCTGGCCTGGCTCGGTCTGAACCAGGGTCTAACCTGGTCCGCGGGTGCGGCCCGACCCGAGTGGTCGGCCCGGCCTGAGTGGGAGGCCCGAACCAAGGGAGCGGCCCGGCCGAAGGGCGGCCCGGCCCGTGGCGGCCCGGCCGAAGGGCGGCCCAACCATGGCGGCCCGGCCGTGGGGGCCCGGCCCATGGAAGCCCGACTGAAGGGTGGCCCGGCCGAAGGGCGGCCCGTCCATGGTGGCCCGGCCCGTGGCAGCCCGGCCAAAGGGTGGCCCGGCCCGTGGCGGCCTAGCCGAAGGGAGGCCCGGCCGTGGCGGCTCGGCCCGTGGCAGCCCAGTCGTGGCGGCTCGGCCCGTGGCGGCCCGGTCGAAGGGCGCCCCAGCCCGTGGTAGCCTAGCCGACCACGCATGGGAGAGGGTTCCCCCCTGGTTTGTCGAATAGAATCGGCGCATTGCACCGGTTCAGGAGCTACGGGACCCGGGTCATCCCGCTTGACCAGCTCCACGGCAGCCGGCCCGGCCGGCCGCCTCCTCTCCTCCACCGCGGCACGTCGGCGTCGCGGTCCTCCTGCTCTCCGCGCAGCGCGATGGTGCCGCACCACCACCACCGTGGCCCGACCTGGCCACGGCCTTCAGCACCACCGTGCGGCGCGACGGCGCTGCGCTTCTTCATCCACTGTGGCACTCCCGGCCACGGTTCCTCTCCGGTGCGGCGCGACAGCGCCGCACCCCTTTGCTTCGGCCCACCCTGGTCGCGGTTCCACACTCCCGGTGTGGTGCAGCATGACGGTGCCACGCCTCTTTCGTCCGCCGTGGCCCTCCTGGCTGCGGTTCTTCTCCGGCGTGGTGCGACGGCACCGCGCCCTTCTGGCTCCACCTACGACGTCAACCAAATAAGAACCAACAGAGGGACTTCAGGTCGTGTTTGTTCGGCCCGCACCCTCCACATTAGGTGATAACAATTGGCCAATGTCAAACCATAATAAATGATGAGGAATGAGGATTTAATTTAATCAAAACAAACCCCTACCTCGATTTCAGTGTCGTTTGACGGAGTCGCGGGAAGGCGATGTCGTTCTTTCAACGTCGGAAGAGGATGGTAGGTACTCATCATTGGCGGACGGCGTTCAAAGGTGATGAATTCGAAGACGACATCAGCATTCCTCGTGGGCGTCGCCTCCCTTTCCTTGCCTCGGTTGAAGAAGAAAGAAGACGGTGTCGATTTCCGGTGGTAGGAGCGTTCTTCGCGTTCTTCATTGAGAGGATGAAGTTCTCTCTCAAGAGTTCTTCAAAGCTCCACCAAAGAGAATCACCAACCCCAAAATAAAATAATAGATTCCCTATTATTTTTATTGTTTCCATGCATACAAAAATAATTCAAAATAATTCAAATGACTTCAAATTAATTAATTATGCCATTAATTAATTTGTGGTTTGGCACACTTATGAAGGAAGGTGAAGAGGCTCCACAATAAATTGGGAGTTCCAAGGGTTAAAGTGGGGTTAAGGGGGTTTGATGTTCATGTGGGCCCCACCTTATAATATCCTCCCAAGGGAGGTTATGTGTCGGTGGGCCCCACCACTAACCTCCCCTTTGAGGTTTTAACTACCTCACATAAAAATATGTTACACATATTTTTATTTAATTTATTTAGAAAACCCCCAAAATTAACTCCCACTCTTGTTAGAATGCAACTACGGTGAAGGTATCCTTAAGCAAATATCGGCGCTACGAGTTCAACGGTGCCCTCGGATTTCAATTCTGAGCACCGGTTCAAAAGATATAAAATCTCTCTTGTGCGTTTACTGAACGTACCCGAACAAAACTTTATAAATTGATTTCGGGCACACCGGGCCTCGGAATCAAGCGCCGTCAAAAACTGCGGACTCATAAAATTCCCATGTATTTAAAAAAAATGCACAGAAATTATGGGCCTTTACATTCTCCCCACCTCAGGGATTTACATCCACGTAAGCTACAACTCACACTAAGGAAACAAGTGGGGGTACTAAGCACGCATCTGAGCCTCCCGCTCCAATGTGATCTCCTGAAGGTTCCCATGCTACCAGTGAATGTGCACCAGAGGTATCGACCATCCATGCAGGACCCGCTCCTGTCGATCCTAAATATCCACTGGAACCTCTGTGAATGTCGCCTCGTCATCGATATTCATCTCCCCGTGGTCGATTATGTAGGGCGGGTCGTGCACGTATCTCCTCAACTGAGATACGTGGAAGACGTCGTGCACCCGGTGCAACTGAGGTGGAAGATCCAAGCGGTAAGCCACCTCGCCTACCCTGCTGAGGACCTGGAAAGGTCCGATGAATCACGGAGATAACTTGCTGCCTCAACCAAATATCCATAGACCTCGTTGAGGTGAGACCCGTAGAAAGACGTGGTAGCCATCCTCAAACTCTAGTGGTCTCCATCTCCTATCAGCATAGGACTTCTGCCAGCTTTATGCAGTCTTCATCCACTCCTGGATGATCTGCACCTTCTCCGTCGTAGCCTGCACCATCTCTGATCCCATAAGTGTTGACTCCCCTTGGTCAGTCTAGCACAGAGGCGATCTGCAAGGTCGTCCGTAAAGTGCCTTGAAAGGTGTCATCCCGATGGTGGAGTGGTAGCTGTTGTTATACGCAAATTCTACCAAGTGTAAGTGATCCTCTCAACTGCAACCAAAGTTAAGGATGCATGCATAGAGCATGTCCTCAAGAGCCTGAATGGTCCTCTCAGTCTGACCATCTGTCTAAGGATGGAAGGCGGTGCTCATGCGAAGCTACGTCCTGAAAGCCTCCTACAACACCTTCCATAGCCGGGAAGTGAAACGAGCATCTCAATCAGAGACGATCGTCAATGGAACACCATGAATTCATACGATCTCTCGTATGTAGAGGCGTCCCAAGATCTCTACTAAATCATGTTCTCTGATCGGTAGGAAGTGGGCCGACTTGGTGAGTCGGTCGAAAATCACCCAGATAGAGTCGTGTTCTCTGAATGTACGTGGAAGTCCTGTCACGAAATTCGTGTATATCCCATCACACTTCCACTCTGGGATCTCTAAGGGCTAAACTAATCCTACTGGAACCTGGTGCTCCACCTTCACTTGCTGGCAAGTGCGGCATCGTGAGACAAACTCTACTACTGCCTTCTTCATACCTGGACACCAATGCTATCGTCGGAGGTCCTGATACATCTTCGCCACTCCTGGATGTACCGCTAAAGGAGATGTGTGGAAATCCCTCAAAACTTCCTCCTGAAGAGTAACTGGTACCATGGTACGTCCTCTGAAGAGAATGATGTGTTCCCCACCTTCAGATAACCCATCAGGTGCCTGCCCTGAGGATATCTGAGCACGTCGCGCCTCACAGTCAATGTCCCCACGTTGTGCCTCCCTGACTCACTGAAGAAGTGGAGGAGTGAGTGTGAGAGACTACAGAAAGGCTGATCCATCTCTATCCACAAAGGATATCTGCAATGCGGCCAGCTGCTCCATTGCCTCTCCTAGTAGTTGAATGCCTAATCTCCTGCTGAGAGAATCTGCTACAATGTTCCCCTTCCCAGGAGTATAGACTATCTCAAAGACATAGTCTTGGAGGAACTCGAGTCATCTTCATTTTCTCAGGTTCATGTCCTTCTGCGAGAAGATGTACCTGAGATTCTGGTGGTCAGAGTAGACTGTAAAACGTTCGACCATAAGATAGTGATGCCACACCTTCAAGGTGAAGACCACTGCTGCTAACTCTAGGTCATGGGTAGCGTAGTTCTGCTCGTGTTGTCTCAACTGCCGAGAACCATAGGCGATCACTTCTCGCTCCTACATCAGGACCCACCCGAGTCTAGTCCCTGATGCGTCACAGTAAATTACGTACCCAACACCCTCCTCTGGTAGCCACAAGATGGTTGCACTAGTCAACCCATGCCTCAGCTCCTGAAATCTCTACTGGAATCTCTATGTCCACACGAAGGGTTTCCCCTTCTTCATCAAAGCTGAAAGCGGTGCTGTAACTCTGGAGAAGTCTGGTACAAATCTCAGATAGTATCCAGCCAGTCCCAGAAAACTTTGTACCTCCATAACACTCTTGGGTGGCTCCCAAGCAATCATTACCTAAATCTTCAGTGGATCCACTGCAACTCCAGCCTCTGAGATGACATGTCCCAAGAAGTGAACCTCTCGAATCCAAAACTGGCACTTCGAGAGCTTTCCAAAAGGCTGGTTCTCTCAGAGTGTGTCCAGTACTACCTACAAATGGTAGGCATGCTCCTCCTCAGTAGTCGAGTAGATTAGTATGTCGTCAATAAAGACTATGACAAAGTGATTGAGGTAAGGCTGGAATATTCTTTTTATGAGACTCATGAACACTGCTGGAGTGTTGGTTACGCCGAAGGGAATAACCAAGAACTCACAGTGGCCATACCGACACCTGAAGGTCGTCTTCTGCACATCCTTATCTCAAACTCTGAGCTGGTGATATCCTGACCTAAGGTCTATCTTCGAGAACCATTGTGCTCCCTTGATCTGATCAAATAGGTCATCAATTCTCAGGAATGGGTACTTGTTCTTCACGGTCACCTGGTTCAGGTGACGGTAGTCAATACACAGTCGAAAGCTCCCATCCGCCTTCTTGGCGAACAAAATAGGAGATTCCCAGGGTGAAACACTGGGTAGGATAAATCCCTTTCCCTGCAAGTCCTCTAGTTGTACCTGTAGCTCATGAAGCTCGGCGGGATCCATCCGATATGCTGGAGTAGATATCGGTTTCGTCCTGGGGTACAGGTCAATGTAGAAGTCCACCTCTCTACGAGGAGGTAGTCCTAGAACATCGTCAGGGAAAACATCCGTGTACTGATCCACCACAACAGGAAAACTCAGACTCCGCACATCAACTGATCCGAGAATGAGGCTAGCCAACTGATGTGTGATCGGTTTCCCCCTCCTCTAGGTAAGTCTATCCTATGCTACAAAGGCTCCCTTCTTGCTGGTGAAGGTAAACCTCATCCCATCCTTGTGGACACACCACACTTTCTGCCTAATACAGTCAATATGAGCATGAACTGTGGATAACCAGTCCATACCCAAGATGACTTCGTAAGGCCTCAACGCTGCTATGAGGAGATCCCAGCCGAAGATCTTTCCTCCTAGAGTAATCTCACACTGCTGGCACTAGTGCATAATCTTTGAGTCTGCTCCCGTAGGAGTCTCTAGCTGTAAGGATCGAGCCAACGGCTCCGTTATAATCTCCGAGCTCTGAACAAGGGTAGCGGAAATAAAAGAATGACTCACACCTGTGTCTATAAGTACTACATCAAGGGTGGAGTAGACACAAATAGTACCTCGAATCATCTCAAGTGCACCGTGGTCATAGGACTCGACTTCTTGGAGCTGAGTCCACCTTTTTCCGCCAGCTCCCTGTGGTCGGGGTGGACCTCCTAGTGGTGGTGGTGGTAGGGCCTCAAAACGTCGTCCACCACCTGCTGCTCGGCCAGCTCCTCTGCCATGTTCGCCTGATCCTAGAGAACAACCATAGTAGAACCTCTGCCTCTGCCTGGGAGGTCCCTCTACTGTTTGATGTTCATCTGCATGGTGGTTCAGGCAGTCATGAGCCATGTGACCCTGTCCGCCACATGCATAGCATTGCCTATCCTCGTATGGATGGTTCTGTCTCATGTTACCCACACAAACGAACTTGCATCCTGAGGTTGCCCACCTGATGTCCTAGTCCGCTTGGACCTCTGTGACATTTGTCTACTTCCGGCTGTAGAAGACTCCACTACATGTCGACCTGTGGTGGGTCTCGCCGCTGGTGACTGCTCAGCTAGAAAACTCTCCACAAGAAGGGCTCTCTCCAGCACCCCCGCCTGCGGCGGGATGTTGAGGGAGATCATCAAAGCCCTGATCTCATGCCTGAGTCCCTGATCAAAGGTCCAGGCCCTGAAGAATGGGTTCCACACCATATCCGTGGAATAGCGCGAGAGGTCGGTGAACCGCGCTGAGTACTGAGATACTATCATGTTGCCCTTCTACAGATGAAGTAACTCCTGAATCTGCACCGCACGAAGGGTGGCTGGAACAAACTCTGACTGGAAGAGACTCTTGAATTCTTCCCAGAGTAATGATGCCTCGTCATGCACCTGGAGAATCAGGCTCCACCATCTGCCTGCTGCTGCATGTAGGAGACTCGTGGCAAGGATCACCATGAGGTCGGCTGGTGTCCCTACCAATCTGAAAACTCTCACGACAGCCTCCACCCAATCCTCAGCTGCATGTGGGTCCGTCTCTCACAAGAACCTGGGCGGCCTCTGGCGCTGGAACTCATGCAATGCAATAATATGGCATTCACTCTCTACTGTTGGAGCTGGTGGTATCGGTGGGCCAGCGGGTAATGGTACCGCTGGTACCTTCGCTGTGATGGGGCCCTGCATCGAGGCCTTATCGCTCGGTGGGCTACCATCTCGTACGAAACTCGGAACCCTAGTTGGATACCTTTATGGGGCCATCCTGAAAAGAAACTGGTGTGCCACGATCAAAACAATATACCTGGTGAGCTGACACAAAGTAATCACGAGGAAAACTTTACAAAAGAAACACACACGCAATCAGTGTTTTCATGCACTGAGTCGGAAATCAGAAGTCAGAGTCCTAGTGTATGGATACGTCGGTCGCCGCACCAACACCGTTTTCCCTAAACTGATAACCACACCCAAAACACTTAACACTATTGACATTAAAAGAATCAGAGTCCAAGTTATGTGGTAGAACCGACTCCTATGATACCAATTTTTCACGACCCTTCCTCGGGGTTTGTGCTGTGACTACCCCAAGCCCGCCTTCCATAGGCCAGGGGCTGGTGACTAGCACCAAAGGCAAATCCCTAATAAAAAGGGAAGGAATTGCCTTTTAACCTATAACTAACACAGTTTGAACACAAACAATAGAAGCAATAAGAACTAAAATAGAAAAGAAAATTGTGCTGAAAGTAAGTGGTCCAATATACAAACCCAACTGAACAATAAGTACAAGTACAATTAAAAAGGAAAACAGCTCTTGGATCGTCCACCGGGGAAACCCTACCTGAAGGGTAGGTACATAACTCGAACAAATCGTACCTTAGGTACGTTCAGTCTAGTCCAGCTCTGAGCAGCCTCCCGTCCATCACTCTCATCCTCGATCACTGCTGATCGTCGTCTGCACAGAACACAATAAGGTGCGGGCGAAGCCCGTGCAGGGGTGAGTATAACAATACTCAGTAGGGGACCCCGAGACCCCTGAAGGTCTCCCAGAATCCACTAAGGATAAACCACAGAATTAAGATACAATCACTAAGTATCAACCAACCCTACTTAGGTATATGCTCATACATATACCTAAGTTACCAGTCACAGTCCGGCTCCAACTCTGGATCCCAAGCACAACTCATTGCACAAAGGAAGTAAAGTCAATCACCTCGATAATAATGACTGAAAGTCAAGACCCAGCTCGCATAGGTATACAACTCATTTAGAGGGGTGAAGATGATTAGATTTAGCCTCTGAATCATCTCCTTTGTCGAACCTACGTAGGATCCTGGAACAATATCAGCGTTGTCGAACCCACAGAGGATCCTAGTACAGAAGTCATCACTGTCGAACCCATGGAGGATCCCGGTATAGAAGTCACCGCTTTCAAACCCACGGAGTATCCTGATACAGAAGTCATCGTTGTCGAATCCATAGAGGATCCCAGTACAGTATCATCGCTGTCGAACCCACGGAGGATCCTGTCGTCTCAGTCGCAGCCAGCCATAGGGTTCCCGCACACAGCACGCTCGATTCCTGGAGGGTCTGCTCCTCAAGCCAAGTGTTGATACATCAAATTCCATGAAGTCTCAAGTTGATGTATATCGAAGTTCCGTCTCATCATAAGGAACCCAATGTGATAGACGGCGCGTTAATCGGACGCTCGGTCTGTGAGTTATTAGCATTTTCATTCCAGGGGCCCGGTTGGTTTTTAGGTTCAAACCAACCTGATCATACCCCAACTGCATCCTAACCTCAAGTGGAGTATTCCAAAAGAATTTTCTCGATCCAAGAATTTCATTGCCGCAGACGGTTCATCGATCGGACACTCGTAGCCCAAGATGTGGGCTAAAAGGTGTAAATGGCCATAGCGGGTCCGGGTCTGACCCGGTCCGCGGGTGCGGCCCGACCCGAGTGGTCGGCCCGACCTGAGTGGGTGGCCCGACCGTGGCGGCCAGCCCCATGGCAGCCTGGACGAAGGGCGGCCCGTCCGTGGCGGCTCGGCCCGTGGTGGCCCGGCCGGCCACACGTGGGAGGGGGTGCCCCCCCCCCCTCGGTTTGTCGAACAGAACTGGCACATTGCGCCGGTTCAGGAGCTGCAGGACCCGGGTGGTCCTGCTTGACCGGCTCTATGGTGGCCAGCCCGGCCGGTCGCCATTGCTCCTCCACCGCGGTGCGACCGGGCGTCGTGACGGTGCCGCGCTTCTTCATCTGTCACGGCCCTCCCGGCCGCGGTTCCTCTCCGGTGCAGCACGACGGCGCTGCACCCCTTTATCGTGGCCCGCCCTGGCCGCGGTTCCACACTCCCGACGTAGTTCGGCGTGATGGTGCCATGCCTCTTTCATCCGCCGCGGCCCTCCTGGTCATGGTTCTTCTCCGGCGCGGTGCGACGGCACCGCGCCCTTCCGGCTCCGCCTCCGATGTCAACCAAATAAGAACCAACGGAGGGATTTCGAGCTGTGTTTGTTCGGCCCGCTCCCTCCTCATTAGGTGATAACAATTGGCCAACATCGAACCATAATAAACGACGAGGAACGAGGATTTAATTTAATCAAAACAAACCCCTACCACAATTTCGGTGTTGTTTGACGGAGTCGCGAGAAGGCGACGTCATTCCGTCAATGTCGGAAGAGGAAGGTAGGTACTCGTCATTGGAGGATGGCATTCGAAGGTGAAGAATTTGAAGATGACGTTGGCGTTCCTCATGGGAATCACCTCCCTTTTCTTGCCTCGGTTGAAGAAGAAAGAATACGGCGTCGATTTCTGGTGGTAGGAGCGTTCTTCGCGTTCTTCATTGAGAGGATGAAGTTCTCTCTCAAGAGTTCTTCAAAGATCCACAAAAGAGAATCACCAACCCCTAAATAAAATAATAGCTTCCCTATTATTTTTATTGTTTCCATGCATAAAAAAAGAATTCAAAATAATTCAAATCACTTAAAATTAATTAATTATGCCATTAATTAATTTTTGGTTTGGCACACTTATGAAGGAAGGTGAAGAGGCTCCGCAATAAATTGGGAGTTCCAAGGGTTAAAGGGGGGTTAAGGGGGTTTGATGTTCGTGTGGGCCCCACCTTATAACATCCTCCCAAGGGAGGTTATGTGTGGGTGGGCCCCACCACTAACCTCCCCTTGGAGGTTTTAACAACCACACATAAAAATATGTTACACATATTTTTATTTAATTTATTTAGAAAACCCCCAAAATTAACTCCTGCTCTTGTTAGAACGCAACTACAGTGAAGGTCTCCTTAAGTGAATATCGGTGCTACGAGTTCAGCGGTGCCATCGTATTTCAATTCCGAGCACCGGTTCAAAAGATATAAAATCCTGCTCGTACGTTTACTGAATGTACCCGAACAAAACTTCAAAAATTCATTCCGGGCACACCGGGGCTCGGAATCAAGCGCCGTCAAAAACTGCAGACTCGTAAAATTCCCATGTATTTAAAAAAATCCCATAGAAATTTTGGGCCTTTAAAAATGGGATTTAAATTAGCTGTAGGGTCTACCAAAATACAAACTTGATTTTGGTACATGGACTTCATCTCAGAATTCATGGCTTCTTGCCATTTAGCAGCTTCTTTGCCTTCTACTGCTTCCTTTTAGGTTAGAGGTTCATCAACCTCAAGGACTAATTTTTCACCTGACTCAATGACAAGAAAACCATAATTCTTTGTTTCTCTAACCTCTCGCGTAGACCTACACAATATCTGTGTCTCAGGAATAACTTCTTCTTCCACTTGTTCTTGTGGAGATTGTTCCTCTACCAACTCTTGTGCATCTAGAGCATTAAATTCATCAAAGTCAATCTTGATCTCACTATTTCTAATAGAAATGTGTTCCCTTTCTAGAAATGTGGCATATCTTGCCACAATAACTTTTCTATCTAAAGGGTTATATAGGTAGTATCCTCTAGTTTCCTTAGGATAACCTATAAAGATGCACTTAGTGCTTCTAGATGCTAATTTGTCACTTCGTAAAGTCTTGAAAAATGCCTCACACCCCCATACATGCATGTGTGTCAGGTTGGGTTTCTTTCCATACCATAACTGATATGGAATCCCATATGTAGCTTTAGTTGGTACTCGGTTAAGGGTATATGCTGTTGTCTACAAGGTGTATCCCCAAAAGGATAATGGAAGGGTTGCATGACTCATCATTGATCTGACCATGTCAAGCAATGTCCTATTCCTCCTTTCACTAACACCATTATATTTTGGTGTATAAGGAGGAGTGAGTTGGGATACTATCCCACACTCCTTCAAGTGATCAATGAAATCTTGGTTAAGATATTCTCCGCCTCGATCTGAGCAGAGTGTTTTTATCTTATTACCAATTTAGTTTTATACTTCATTTTGGTATTCCTTAAATATCTGAATGGAATCTGACTTATACCTCATTAAGTAGATATAACTATACCTACTATATTCATCGGTAAAAGTAATTAAGTATAGAAAACCACCCCTTTCCTCTACTAGAAATGGACCACACACATCAATATGTATTAATTACAACACTGCATTGGCTCTTTCTCCCTTTCCTGAGAAAGGTTCTTTGGTCATTTTTCCTTATAAATAAGCTTGAAAAACATCTAAGGGTTCTAACTATACCAAGTCTAAATACCCTTCTTGATGTAATCTTCGTAATCGATTCTCATTTACATGACCAAGCCTGAAGTTCCATAGGCGGGTGATATTTGAGTCATGTTGGTTGTTTTTTTCATTGATTTCCATTACCTAGTTCTCTAGTTCTAGCATATACAAACCATTGTTAAGATGTGTCATACCATAACATATGTTATCCCTATAAAAGAGACAACATTTATTTTCAAACTTGAAATAAAAACCCATAGTGTCTAGACTTGAAATAGAGAAAATGTTTCTGGTAACAGAAGGTACATAATAGAAATTGTTTAAAACTAGAACCAAACTAGTTGGCAAGGTTAAGTGATAGTCTCCCACTGCCAAGGCTACCATACTTGCACCATTTGCAGCTCGAAGATCCACTTGACCTTTTGCAATCTTCTTGAACCTACTTGGTTCCTGTATATGAATACAAATGTGTGAGCCACATTCCATATCCAATACCCAACTTGTAGATAAAGATAGATTGCATTCAATGAAAAAAATACCTGAAGTAGAAGCATCAGCTTGGTTCTTCTTCCCAGCTCTGCAATTATTCTTCCAGTGGCCTTTCTTGCCACATCCAAAGCAGATAGCTTCCTGCTCATTACTTTGCCTCTGAATCTTTGGCTTCTTTGCAGGACAATGCATTTGTGTCTTTGGCCTTTTCCTTGCCCTTGTTTTTCTTGTTCACTATAAGGAAAGATGAATTGGTATCTTTCATATCCTTATCAGCTTGGAGAACTAAATCCAAAAGGTCCGAGAGCGACTTTTTCATATCATTCATATTATAATTGACAATAAAAGTCGATAATCTTGATGATAAAGAGACAAGAATGATATCCACTACTAGTTCTTGGTTTAGTTTGAACCCAAGGGCTTCAAGCCTCTCAATATATCCAATCATTTTGAGGACTTGAGGACCGTCTTGGTTCCCTTCTGATAGCCTGCACTTATAAAGCACACTTGAGATCTCATACCTTTCTTGTCTGGCCCTCTCCTCATAAAGTTCTTGGAGATGTGAAAGCATATTGTAGGCGTCCTCATCCTCATGCATTTTTTTCAATTGGCTGGACATGGATGAAAACATGATGCATTGTACGTCAAGCGCATCATCTACATGCTTTCTCCATTTATCTTTTTCTTCCTTACTTTCTCCCTGAGGAGGCTCATTAGGAATTGGGGATTCCAACGCATATAACTTCTTTTCTTGGCATAGTACTATGCGCAAGTGCCTGTACTACTCTTGGAAGTTATTGCCAGTCATGATATTTTCTTTATCCAAAATTGATCACAGTGATAAAGTACTTGTGGTGTTGGTGATTTCCATTTTGAATCTACATCAGATAAACATTTAGTAGTTAGTACTTTTCCTTGATTACCTTTTGACATTTATGATTAATAAATTATTATATCATTTTAATGTCTCCCACTATTTTAGCGAACCTTAATAGCCTTCACTATTAGATTCAGAACACTCTGTCACTTGAGTATTCTAGTGTCAAGGATCCTCGAAACCTCCCTCGTAGTCTACAAGATAGGGCTATGCCACTACTTTGAGGGTTTCAAGGTAGGCACTAGGTTGGACAACCACTTGTTCTTGTGGTTCATTGTGTTATTGAGTAAAGTCCCAGCTTTTTGGAATCTGAACTTGATTCCCTCAACATCTTGACTCTAAAGTAATATCAAGTTAGCTAGGGCTAATACTTGACTATTCACTTAAGTTAAGTCAACCCAGTTCTCCCATTAAAATAACCCGGTAGTAAGAGGCACTCTCAACTATGGCTGACGAGCACCCCAAACAGTCGGTTTTGTTTAGATGTGAGAAATGGGAGGCATTTATTGGACTTAATATATCCTTGAGGGATTTTTTTAATATGTATTGATGAATATAATCCTTTTCTATTTATTATGTTTAAACTGGGTTGTCGCGCTCACAACTGAACATGAAATAGAATATAATTCGTCACATCGTTATGCATTTTATCTTGTTTACTATTCTATGTGATCATGCAATAATCATGCAGACGCATAAAATAATAAACTATGCATAAAGTAAATCATACAATTCGACTGGTCTTGAGCATTCTATAATGATTGATCGATAACTAATCAATCATCACCTAGGGGCATCCATAACTGAGTCGAAACGTGACTCGCGTCGCTGCTAGCCCCAGTGCTAAGCGCTCAACTCCTATCTGGATTACCGCCTTGACATGGCGGGGTCTGCATCTTGGATCATCATTTAATTACAAATATAATTGCACGCAGACGAGAGGGTCTAAGGGTACAAAATACAACTAGTGCAGTGGATGCATAGGCCCTTATACATATTTGAATTAAAATATGATACACATACCGTCATTTATCTAATTAAATATTACAATCATCGCACGCATTGAATAAATAATTAAATAAATAAAGCCAGACATGCACGGGTCAGTCGCTAGCTCAAGACCAGTCAGGGTAAAATATGTGCAATAAAATTAAATTGTAATAAATTTAAATATTACGAGGGTGTTCTAATAAATTAAATGAATTTGATTAAATTCAAATAATTTATTTATTGGTTCGATTTGTTTAATTTAATCTTAATTCTAAAAATTAAATTAAACCATTAATTTAATTTTAATCTTAAATTAAATTAATATCTCAGATTAAAATAAATTTAAGCCCACAAATTAATTCTAATTAATTTAATTTAAAAAAATAAATTAATTAAAATTAATTTAAAGTAGGGTTACCTCTAGCCTGGGAGGAGTCCGGCAGGACTGTGAACCACCGCGAGGTGTCATCTCGGAGTAGGGCTAAATCACGGCATTACCACGGCTTGACCGTGGCGTGACCGTAGCGTGACCGCTCGGTCCAGCGACTCCTGTGGCAGCAGTAGCTTCCGGTGAGGTTTGAAGGGAGTGGGAGGAGCCGGGGAGCATTCCGGCCAGCCGCATGGCTGGCAGCCCGCTGCTCCGGCCAGCCGGCAGGCCGGCGGCCCAGTCCGACACAGCCTGGACCGGCAGCGGCCTAGTCCAGCATGGTCAGGACAATTCGGCGAGAGGGAGGTCGGGGTTCGGTAGCGGCGCGGCGCGACGGTCCAGTAGTGCTCGGGGCGGCGCGACCAAGCAGTCTGGTGGGGTTCGGGGTGGCGCGACCAGGCGATCCAGCGGGGAGTGATCCAAGAAAGTGCGGCGCGGTGTTCCGACGGGCTCGGTCTGAGGAGGCATGACCAGGAGGTCCGGCGGCCATGGTTCGGGAGCTGTCGCTAGGGTTTCTCCCTTAGGGGTGCGGCCTCCTTGTGCGCCGTGTGAAAGAGGAGACCCCAAAGGGGTCTTCTATTTTTTTTCATTTGTCCTTAGACAAAAATCCACACATGCCCCTTTTAATTTTTTTAAAATTAAAGGAATAAGACCCCATTTGGGGTCTTGGTCTCCCTTCCCCTTTTTTTAATAAAAGGAAGAAGACCCCATTTTGTTGACTCAGAAAAAAGTTGTGATCGCTCTGATACCACTGTTAGGTACCGGGACGGCGCAGCGGAAGCTGGTGGGCCGAGAATTTAAAATTTTTTGTATCACCGGAGTGACATAACCCTGTCAAATCCGGTGATCTTTTCCCAGTTTGGTCTGAGTATCTCACAAGGTTTAATTAGATCACAAAAAAACTGAACATGTACCTAGTTCGGATTTGATGTGTGCAAGTCCGCCATAGGATGTTGGCAATCGTTGCTCGAAGACTCCGACATTGAATCCCTCTAGATCGTCCACACATGCCTCTTGAATCTACCTGTGCGCCATTCATCGAGATCTGGGTGCTAGTGCAGATCTTCAATGCTTACTTCAGCGCAGCGATGATCACCGCAAGGGAAGAAGCTTCAATCCTAGATGGATGAACTTGAAGAACTTCCTTCTCTTAAGAGACTCTCTCTCTAGATTCCATGAGGAGAGAGAAGCTCTCAATCCCAACACATGAATAGTTGACATGGGAGAGTCTCTCTCTCACTTATATAGGGAGTGTTTAAAACACGCGGTATGGTTTCCCGGCCCCCATGTAATAAACATCTACTATATAAGTGTTATAAATAATTATTTATGACAAATAAAATTATGCCATAAATAATATTTATAATTTATCACTTACTTGTAATATATAAATATATTATGTGATAAATTTGACTCTTTAACTCGACTCACAGCTCCTGCTAATATTAAACAAACCTAGGATATTAAAATCCATTCGAATAATATTAATACTTGTATTTACTATATAACTTGTAAATACATGTTATAAAAAAATTCAATGAATTATTCTAAACTTGAATAATTTATGAATTTATTTATTCTTTGGTGATCCATAGAACTTGGATAGTGATCTAACCCTTTGGTGGGGCCCACCAAGTTCTATATTCCTATTCCCAGAATAGGGAAGATTCTCAAGGCGCTATTGTGTGTGACCCTCTAGGCCCTTACCTCATTAGCAGTGAATAATATCCACCGACCTAGAGTGGGGTCTAGCAACCCATCGAGACCCCTATAGAGATAAAGCAAAGTCAAAGAAGTGACTGCCTTCCTACGAACACAGTACGTGTAATATAATCTATTCGTCATCGATATCTCAATAAAGTAGAATGCACACTAGTGTCATCATTCTTTATTTTGCTTTATTTTATTTGTTGATTTGTTCGGACGGTCTTACCTTACACTACCATGACCATGGATTTAATGAAGTGAAACCATCCTAATCAACCAGGCCTGAGATATCTCTTCCTGAACTCGAAAGTGACAAATCCTTTCTCGATCATTCAATCAATGTCATTTCATTAATGTCATACCTGATACAAACTACCTCACCACAACTTTGTCTCCATGGTTTTCGCCTTGAATCAAATGTACATAATTAAATGACATCCATTGACAATGATCTCAATTCAAAATACCATTACACATGTATATAGATAGGAACGACCAATGACACCTAAAACATGTGGTGTTCCTATTATGCGGGTATGTCCTTATGATCTCAACTACTAGAGATCATAAAGTGAAAACTTCATGAGAATAAGTCTCAATGCTTATGAGCCCCCAGCACCTGATGGTCACACATCATCTGTTTCCTTTCAGAATGATGTAACTGGACCTTAGGACGTTACTTTAAGATTACTACCATGGAATCTCAGGGTTCTCATTATAGTATGGGATCTACTATAACCCTTTGATGTGGCAAGTAATCTAAGAACATTGCCATAAACAAAGTGGATGTAGAAGTATCTACACTATTATGGCAAGATAAACACATGTATTATAACAAACTGAATACATGTAGCAGTAATCAAAGTAAAAAACAAGTTGGGTCTAGGGCACCCACTTTAAACATTAACCCATTACACAAATTCATCCATTCCCTTATTAAATCCCATTAAAACATTCCCCATTTCCCATTACATTACCCAATTTCAAGTTCACCATTTAATATGCACAAATCCTCTTAGGCAAATCTAACCAAATTTCATTAAACAGCTGACATAATCCCATTCAACCCAATTTACCCATTTTCATGTCATTCCAAAAAAATCCTTATGCCATTATCACCCTATTATTTTTTATCATCATTACATTTACAACTTAATCAACCATTAAGACATATTCTACATGGGTTCCACATTCTTATTTGGTAACCCATCACTTAACCCTACCACACTCTAGGTCTAGGTTTGTCGGCGCACCCCATGGGTGGCCCTAAAATTGTCAAGTCCTCCTCTACACATCCCACGGGGATCATGAGGGTTTCAAGAAATCATTTAGACACCCAATTTACTAAATCCTTCTCAGGGTAATCAATACTCAACAAGAGAAAGGAAAAATCTCAACACACATGCACAAATCTATAACAAAACTATGGGATATAACTTGTAGACCACCTACCTTGAATCCGTTGATGAAATCACTCTTAATAGTAGCCTTAGATCTAGATTCAAACATCCCTTGAATCCCTAACCTAAATCTCACTTGAAAAAGAGGGTTTTAGAGCTTCAGAAGGTGGTGGGAGGAAGATGAAAACCTGAATCGAAAAGGGGAAGTAAGGAGGAGATTAGACTTACCCGAGGCTTTGATCCACAACCAACGATGCTCAAAACGACCAAGAATCGAATTAGAACCACCCTTGTGAGCTCTTGGGATGTTTGGTTAGTTCCTAGGGTTACAAGTAGGAAGGGTGAGTAAAATATTGAGTGGACTTAAAAATATCGAGCTGGCATTTTTGTAATTTTTTAGAAGTTTTCAGGCCGCACGGTTTACCCTCACAGTTTGTTAAACCATGCACAAATTGTGCGGAAGATACTGCCCAAAAATCACCCCCTTTGCATGGTTTCATGGGAATCTTGCACAGTTTTCCAAACCATGCGCAAACTGTACATATTGCTACTTCCCACACGATCTCCCCTCGCACAGTTTTCCAAACTATGCGCAAACCATGCGGATTTCCCAAAGAGCCCCTTTTTTCCTTTTTTCATGTCTTGAACCCTCGTAACAACCCTGAGCCTTCTCAAGGACTTGGGAAAATACTTATCTATCCAAATAATAGGCCCAAGCCAAAACTTAAACAAAAACATACTTTAAGAAAAATCTGGGACCTTACAACCTTCCCACCTTATAACGGCTCGTCCTCGAGCCGCTCTTCCAGGCATCACTAAGCTTCTAGGTCTAGAGGTCATTCCACTATTCCTACCTATCCATTCCCATCCTCTATGATTCTGGTTACACATCAAAATTTCCATCGAACATGGATCAAGGGCACGGAGTTTCCCCACAATCCTTATTCATTACAACCACAACACGAACTGAAAACTCCTCAACGATTCATCAACTTCGACCATTCTCACCACGAGAAATTCAAGGGAGAAACTTAGTTGATAACACCTAACTCAAAACACATGAAAACTTAACACACATCTTCACATTGTCACAGAGGAACCAATTGGAACCTCATCGGCCCGATCCTCTATACAACTCATGACCCAAATCACTTGGTGTCATTTTCCTCTATTTTTCAAACTCTAATGGTGACCCAAACCCGATATCACCCGAAGGAAAACACATGATCCTTCCAAACATGTTTCCTAAATATTTCATTCCACAACTATACAAAAAAACATCACCCAACACTCTCGGGTACTCGACAAGTTAAACCATGTCGAAGCTCCCTATCAGGGCCAACTCACCCAAACGGTGACCACTCACGCCCTTCTAACTCGAAACTCTGATCACATCATCAACCAACCATTTATATGGTATGGTTATCACCACCATTTCTGGTTACTTGGCTCCTCCTCCATCGATAAAGGACCACCAAAACTCAACCCAACTTCCCATCGCTTAACATGTTCCAACTCACCATACCCAAGCATCCATAGGGAAATACCCTACTTTAGAATCCATCCGCACCATCGAAACCATTAGGGAGGACATTAATACACCATCCATTCAAGTACTAAGGTCAACTTGACCTCACTCAGGTACAACTTCGTTTCAAAATGTGCTTTTAACTAAAACATGAACCTGGAGGTGGGTGACTCTCACCACACCAATTCAAGTTTACCATCTCAGGCCGGACCACATCCAACAGGCTTGTCCTAGAACAACCACCTTAAATTAATGGTATGCTACCCATTTTCCCCACCTTTATAAGGTGATTACTAACTTGAAGCCTATCATGATCATCCCACACAACCACTAAGGTCATTCCCTGAAATCCAGTATAATTCCATCATCACAGCATTACCTCCCTCCATACCGTCATTGGACTTAACCCTTGGCACGACACTACATCACATGGCCAAGGTTCACTCAACTTCACAGCGTTCCAAAACCACACAAGGGAAAATTACCTGAGTCTAACCCCAACCTTCGATGCAGTTATAGGTTCCCAACTTCTCTTGACACAGCCCATTTTCATATTCAACCACACCCTTTTCAACTCCAGTACAACCATCGCAAGCTTCACATGGAACCACCATGATCTCGAAGCCAACACTTGGCTTGTCAGTCACCACGTCCAAGGCCCACATGACTCTCTGAGAAACCTAACATGCACCTCACAGGTTCCTCATTGGCACCCTATTTCCTCTACGTCGACTTGATATTCTCTTCTCCACATCCAGGACTGACTTATCACTCTCCACCTTAGGAGTATTTTCACCACTGATCTTAAGAGGGACTCCAACCACCGCATCTTATACTCGATCACAAACTGAACCCCAAACTTAGACATGGTTATCTATATTTTTCCCAAAACAAGAAAATTAACTTCACCCAATGCCCGTTCTTGGATTCCATGAATGGAACCCATGATGTTTTTCATCATTCGATCCATCCTGAGGACCTCACCCCTAGCCATCGGGGGTGTACATCCCACCATAAAGCTCCAAATATATCATTTCCATGAGAATAAACTTCATAATGTCCCTCATCCAACCAAACACCTTCATGTATCTTGGCGTGATCCAAATCTTCTCAACGTACCTAGGACGATATCAAGATGTTGGGTAGGATCGTCACTAGTTGAGGTACGCTAAAAAGTTGTCAAAGAACACCACCACCCACTTATCAATCTTTGATATCAAACTATGATACATTATGACCTGCCAAGGATTTTAGGCCTCCCTTTTGAATGAATTTCATCAACACTTAACCACCACCACTCAGGTGAGATTTCCAACCAAGTTTAACCATTGCTCCACGACCAAATCACCAAGAAGTTGTAAACCAACGTTTCATGTGGCACTACTTCTGCCACACCGCTTGAATTCTTTTGATGTTTCCCTGACAGAAAACAACCATAGAACATGGTATACCACACTAATAAAACCAACATTATCTCACAAAACAACCTTAAATTTCATATAGCCTGATTCACTCTCAAATTTACCCAAAAGAAGAAGGTAGGACGGTCCTTGTAGTCTAGCTTGGGTTGTCGAATCCTAAGAGACCTAAGAAGTACCTACAGACACGTACATTCTATGGATTTTTTTTGGCTATGAAGTATTCAACTTGGGTTGATTTAAGATGGTTTTAAAGGATCACTAACAGATTTAAGTTAATTCAAATTAAGGCAATGAGTTGATCCTAGGTTATCACTCAGGGTGGATTGGATAAATTCCTTTTTTAATGATTTCAATTTCTTATATTTGAGATGGGTTTATTTAAGAAGATCAAACAAAATCATCACTTACTGGTTTAATGCCTACACACCCTAATACTAATCACCTATACACTTGAAGGATCAAAGTTTTGATCACTCCAAGTTAAAGGTTCGTATTAGCACTTGAAATGTGTGACCTTAAATTCAATAAGGATGAAGAGGTTTTAAAATCATAAAATAAAAATCTCATTTAAAAGAAGTGATTATCCATTAATGGAGTGAGAAATAACATCAAATTCAGCCCATTGATACTCCCTTGGATCAACCCATAAACAATTTAGCCCTCCATTGATTAAATTTCATCAACAGAAGCAGGAAGTAGACTTACGAGGGTGGAATTAAAGAAGTAAAAACAACAACAAAAATCGATCACTCCACCATTGTGTGATAAATATCACAAAGTATGGTGTGAATAAATTCACACCTTGAACCAATGTTATAAATGTGAAATGTAGAAGAACATAATAAGAGTAAAGGAAGAACTTTTATTAAGAAACTAAGGTGAATTAAAAACTTACATGAGAAAGAAATGGGATTACAAACACAAAGCGACGGCATAACACTACAATGAAACCAAGAACCAAAGATGAAAAACTCCTCCATCACCACTGCCTTAAATATGAATTTTGGGAGATTTGGGTCGAGACTACAACAGTACAAAGCATCCCACTTGATTATGGTAGGCCTAGGGTGGTGTAAAGCTTGTGGAACTTGGACTTTTCCAATCTTGACCCGAGGTGGCGGCCATCTTGCAACCACCAAACATAAGCGCTTGGAAGACCTTCTATATGGAAGAATTAGAGTGGGACATAGAATAATAAAATGGATAACCGGATGTATTCTAACCTCATGTAAAATTTGGGCCCATTTGGAGTTTTTTATTCTGAGATATGATTTGATTGGTAGGATGTTTTCTGCGCCACAGAATCTGGCCCAGAATTTTATCTCCAAATTGAGCAGTCTTAATAACCACCATAGAGGCCGACTTAGCACTGTATTATGAATAATGATTTGTTCCTATACATTTCTTATACAATACCACGAAATTTGGGCTTCATTGGGCCTACATGTTGGGCCCCACATTCTCATCAGTGGGATGGTGTCCAATTTGACTTCTCCAGAATTGTTTGTATGAAATCCCATTTTGGTGGTCTTCCAATGTGGATCTTCCAATACTCCACAAATATGAATTGTTCCTAATATAATTATAAATCTGAAAATTGAATATGAAAATAAAATCAAGATCATTGGGTACTTTAAATGATGTTCAAAAATGTACCACATAATAGTGCATTTTAAGAAGGAATTACAATCATAATGTGAAATGATGTTCAAAGTGTAAAATGCACTAAAATGGTGTTTATGAATAATAAAGAACATGAATATTATATATATTAACAATGAATATTAGCCTCATTTAGTGGATAATCACACCCCCCAACTTGAGTTTTTCTAGTCCCGAGCAAAATATATCTCAACAATATGAAATTCGAATACTCTTTTCCAAAAACATTTTAATACACAATGATAACCAAAAAACCTTATACCAAACAATCATGAAACTCATCAAAATATTATAATACATGATATTTTCATAAGTATATCCCAATCCCAAGCTCATTCCTTTGTTCAAATTCATCACCATATTTTATTCAATATCAATTAAGAGTGATGATGTGTTGTGCATCACATAGATATGGGGGTTCATCTTTATTCAAGAGGGAAATGATGGAAGAGCTAGGTGGAATCACATTTCAATATTAAGATGAGTATTCAATTTTTTTTTTTTTTTTTTTTTTTTTTTTGCAATTTTTCCATGGTAATTGAAATTGCACTCAAAAGAGTCAACCCCTGTAGCGAGACTTTGTCGATGACTCCCAGGCTCAAAGACCTTAGGGAACCAAGTGAAGCCCACATACTCGGGAATCATCTCGAGTTAACTCAGTCAAAAACAAATTAAAATTACCAAAAATAGAGATAAAATTACTAACTCTGGGCCATACAACTATGGAGTCACGATCCCCAAGTGCCTAAAGCCATGCATTATGTCATTTCATTTCTCTACGCGCAAATTTATTGTTTTTTTTTTGTTTTTTTATTGAATACTCATATTAAAACTAAAATAATCACCAAACCTATGCTATTTATTTGGGGGACCCCATGAACTCAAAATAATACCCCACTATCCAAAGGACATGCATTGTGATCTTTTTTTTATTTGGATTAAAATATAAACGATGAAATATCACATTGGAAAACCACACTTTCCAAAATCTATGCTCATGAAATTATACAAGGATTAAAATCAGAATCAGGGTATGCTAAATTATTTGATATTCAGTTTCAAAGTGTGAAATGTGTATTACCATGTTCAAGGTTAAAGAATTTTTTCCTTCCATTAAGGCACACTTTTTTTCAAATCATTCATTTTCTTTGACACTAAAGCATTTTTTATTTTATCTCCCCCCCAACTTAAAATAACACTGTCCCCAGTGTTTAAAGAAAAGAAAAATTAGAAGGGGGTAGAGGTAGAGAATGAGAGTTCAAAAAAGAAATTGAAAATGAGGATCATGGAATAAAGTCACCTAGTGGTTGAAGTTGAAATTCTTGCTGCTCCCTTTTAATCTCTTGATCTCGATGTCACTCTGAGAATGCTCTAGTGGAGAAGGAAAAAAAATAAAAACAAACAAAAAAAACAAAAAAACTATATATATATATATATATATATAATAAAGAAAGTAAAATATAAGTATATATAATAAAATTTTAGAATAAGGAAGCACAAAAAGTCGTAGGTCAGTGGTAAGCGCGCGCCCCTGTCTCCCTTCGGTCCCAGGTTCGAGTCCCCACAGCTTCTCCGGTTGTGAAAGGGTTTGCCCCACGACCTACGATGTGGCCTTTTTTTATTTTATTTTATTTTTATTTTATTTTTTCTTTTTATTTTAACCTAAAAACACATAAAAATAAAATAAAATAAACTGATGATACATTGTCTTCTTTTTAAATTTCTGGGTAAGGTATTACTCAAGGATCACACCATGTGACACGGATGAATATAGCGCTCCCCTTTAATACCCATCCATACTCATAATAGAAGAATAGGTCAACAGTCTATTTTTTTTATTTTTAAATATCAAAATGATTCATTAATCCTATTTAAAATATAAAGTTGATTAAAACAACAAAATGATTGGAAACTTGAAAACCATGGGTTGTCTCCCATGCGGTACTTTGTTTAACATCATTAGCTCGACTTGGACCCCTAATTGATTAATTATTTTTATCATCTAAGGTAGTTTCACAAAATTCTTCATCAACTTCATGTTTTTGGAATGGTTCTATGAATGGTTTGACTCTATGACCATTAACTTTAAAGGTTTGACCATTGGTGGGACCTTGAATTTCTACAGCCCCATGGGGGTACACCTTATGCACTATGTATGGACCTGACCATCTCAACCTCAACTTTCCCGGGTGTAAATGAAGTTTAGAACTATACAAAATAATAGGTTTACCTGGTCCAATGTGTTTGGTTTTATGATTTTGATATTGGTAGGCTTGTACTTTAGCTTTATTGATCCTTGAATTTTCATAAGCCTCCATCCTAAGTTCCTCAAGTTCATTGAGATCTAATTTCCTTTTTGTTTCGGCCAATGAGAGGTCATAATTCATTTTCTTAATTGCCCAAAAGGCCTTATGTTCAATCTCCACTGGAAAATGGCATGCTTTACCATAAACCAACCTATATGGGGACATTCCTAAAATGATTTTATATGCAGTTCGATAGGCCCAAAGAGCATCCAATAGTTTCTCGGACCAATATTTCCTAGAAGGATTGACATATTTTTCAAGAATATTCTCAGTCTCCCTATTTTCTAACTCAGCTTGACCATTGGTTTGAGGATGGTACGCAGTGGAAACTTTATGAGAAATCTCATTCTTAGACATGAGTGAAGATAATGTACGGTTGCAGAAATGGGTTCCTCGATCACTGATTATAGCCCTAGGAATTCCAAATCGAGAAAATATGTGCTCTTTCAGAAATCGGATCACAACATGATGGTCATTAGACTTGGTGGGGATGGATTCAACCCATTTTGAGACATAATCAATAGCTAAGAGGATGTAGAGGTATCTCCTAGAGTTTTGGAAGGGACCCATGAAATCGATCCCCTAGTAGTCAAAGATTTCAATCACTAAGATGGGAGTGAGTGGCATTTGATTCCTTTTTATGATTGACCCTACTTGTTGACACTTAGTATAGCCTTGAAAAAATGTGTAGGAGTCCCTTGAGAGGGTGGTCCAGAAGACACCACACTAAAGAATCTTAGAAGTTGTTTTCTTAGAGGAAAAGTGACCTCCACATGCCTCACTATGAAAAAATTTAAGGATGGACTCTTGTTCAGATTTTGGGTCACACCTCCTAATGACTTGGTCTGGTCAGAACTTATAGAGTTATGGATCATCAAACACATAGTTTCTAACATCATAAAGGAATTTCCTTTGAGCTTGAGTCCCTAAGAATTTTGGAATGACTCCTGTAACTAATAAATTGGCTATGTCGGCATACCAAGGGCAGTCAGTCACAGAGTATAGGTGTTCATCAGGAAATGAATCAGACACAGAAAGGTGATTTGAGTTGTCTTTGACTTCCATCCTAGATAGGTGATCAGATACAACATTTTCAACACCCTTTTTATCCTTGATTGTGAGGTCAAATTCTTATAAGAGAAGGACCCACCTAATCAGTATAGCCTTAGCATCTTATTTTTGGAAGAGGTATTTTAGTGCAGAATGGTCAGTGAACACAGTGATGGGGGATCCTAAGAGGTAGGACCTAAACTTCTCTAAGGCAAACACAATAGCAAGTAACTCCTTTTCATTAGTGGTGTAGTTGATTTGGGCATCATTTAAGGATTTGGTTTCATAAGAAATGACATAAGGAGTTTTATCACAACGTTGTCCTAACACAGCTCCTATAGAAAAGTCACTGGAATCACACATAAGTTCGAAAGGAAGGTTACAATTTGGAGATTTCATAATGGTAGGAGAGGTGAGAGAGGATTTGAGGGTTGAGAATGAACCCTCATAGCTTTCTTTCCAAACAAATGGAGCATCCTTTACTAGGAGAGCACAAAGGGGACGGGAGATTGAACTAAAGTCCTTGATGAATCTTCTAATGAAACTAGCATGTCCTAAGAAATACCTCACTTCCATGATAGTTTTTGGTGATGGAAGGTGAAAAATGATGTCAACCTTGGCTTTATCAACTTCAATCCCCCTACCTGAAACTAGATGGCCTAGAACTAGTCCCTCTTTAACCATGAAATGGAATTTTTCCTAGTTTAGGACCAGATTCTTTTCTTCACATCTTGACAAGACTCTCTCCAAATTCCTCAGACATCCATAAAATGTATCCCCAAACACATAGAAGTTATCCATGAAGACCTCAAGAAAATCCCCTACCATGTCTGAGAATATTCCCATCATGCACTTCTGGAAGGTTCCAGTGGAATTGCATAACCCGAAGGGAATGCGTTTGAAAGTAAAGGTACTGAATGGACATGTAAATATAGTCTTACCTTGATCCTCTAGGGAGACCTCAATTTGATTATACCTCGAGTACCCATCTAAGAAATAGTATAATGCATGACCTGCCACTCTCTCAAGGACTTGGTCAGTGAATTGTAAGGGGAAATGGTCCTTCTTGGTGAATGAGTTTAGCTTCCTATATTCAATGCAGACCCTCCATCCACTACTCACCCTGGTTGAAAGAATCTCTCCATCCTTATTAGTTATCACTATGATTCCTACCTTCTTGGGAACCACTTGGATTGGACTGACCCACTCACTCTCAGCTATGGGATATATGATACCAGATTTTAACAATTTCAAAAGTTCTTTTCTCACTGCTTCAATGAGATTAGGATTGAGTCACCATTGAGATTGACGACATGGCTTTGAATCAGATTCCAGAAAAATACTATGAGTCCTTATAAGTGGGCTAATCCTAGGAATATCAGACAGGGTCAAACCAATGGATTTCTTATGTTTTCTAAGGATATCTAGAAGCATCCTCTCATGATTGTCTTCAAGATAAGAAGAAATGACAATATGATGTGTTTTATTGTCCCCTAGGAAGGTATACTTGAGTGCAGCAGGAAGTTCCTTCAATTCAATATCAGGTTGGTTCAAAATTTCAACAGAAGATTAGGACATTGGATCAAGATCAATTTTATTTCCTAGAGTTTTAGATAGGATCGATTCCCCACATGTAGAAGTTTCAGCTACTAGATTGTCTTGATCATATTTAGGGAAGGAAGTTGGAGTGGTCTCCATAAAAGTGTTTTCCTGAAAGGTTTCACTGATTGTTGGACCTAAGACTTCATCATAAGAGCAATTTGAAAATGATTCAAGCCAAGGAGATAAACTTACTTCATGTGAACAAAGTAAATCAATCTCATCCTGACTTAAACATCCATAAAATATTCCTTGATGTTCTATGGATTCATTATCAATGCTTCCTATCATGTTTAATTCATGAATTTCCTCGTCATCCCCTATTTGTGAGCTTTCATTATAGATGTTCAAGTCTAGAATCATGTTCCCAAAGGTGATGGTCATGTTCCCATTTCAGACTCAGATAACAGATTTGATTGTTGCAAGGAAGGGACGACCAAGTATAATTGGGGTTTTTTCCTTATTTCCTAAGTTTGGATGGTTGTCAGGGACAATGAAGTCAGCAGGGTAGATGAAGTTTTCAACCTTTACCAGAATGTCCTTTAAAATCCCCTTTGGAACCCTAATGCTACAATCATCAATTTGAAGTGTGACGGATGTGGTTTGGAGCTCTTCTAGGCCTAACTGGCAGTACACAACATATGGGATGAGATTGACACTAGTACCTAGGTCACACAAGGCCTTGACAACTTTTCTCTCTCCTAGTTCAACATTGATTAAGGGCAACCCAGGTCTTTCAACTTAGGAGGAATGGTCCCTTGAATGGTGGTACTCACATTAGCAGGAAAAAGGACTTGGTTTTTATGTGAAAATTTTCTTTTAAAAGTGCACAAGTAATTAAGGTACTTTGAGTAGGCAGGTATGGTTTGGATTGCATCGAGAAGGGGAATGTTCAACTTGACTTGTGAGAATATTTCCATCAATATTTCACTCAATTCAGGCTTGGTTTTCACCCTCATGCGTTGATGAAATGGTGAAGGTTGTGGGGTTGTTTGTTGAAGAGTTTTTCATTTCACATTGTTATCAGTTTTCTCAGTTTCATCTTGTGGTTCATTTGAATTTTCAATAGATTTTGAAGCTTCAAATGGTTTCTGACTTATTTGTTCAGGTTTATCAATTGATTTCCCACTTCTTAAAACAGTCATAGCCTTTAGTTGTTCATGATTTGTTTGAGTATAACTTGACTCTCCCCTTGAAGTTGAGAATGGTACCGCCTGAGTAGGCATGGGTTCCTTTCCAGTTTTTATGGTTTGAAGTTCTTGTTTTAGAGAAGAGACTTCTGAGTTCATCCTTTCTATTTGTTTGTGCAGTTGTTCTAGTAGGCTTTGTGGAACAGTTTGTGTTGGTGCTTGAGAATATTGGTTTATCCCAGGGGGATATTTTGGAGGTGGGATGGTTTATTGAAAATGGACTGGTGGCTGTTGGTATTGGATAGGTTGGGTTTGGAACTGGTTATGGGTTTGGTAGTTCTGATGGTGGTAAGTATTTTGTCCCTGTGGTTGGCTATGTTGTTTTTTATCTTTCCAGCGGAAGCCTGGGTGGTAATTATACCTTGGGTTGAAGATGTTTTGATATTGAGGCTTTTGAAAGTTAAAAGCATTTACTTTCACTAGGGGTCCTCCTAAAATAACATCCTTGATGGATGGAATGGTTGGGAAGTTGTCTATCTTATGGTCATGTTTGTCACAAATTGTGCAAACAAGGTCTGCAGTTTGGATTTCATGGACTTTCATAAGGTCTATCTCTTCAACCTTCCTAGAGAGTACTGCGAGTTTAGCCCTAAGGATTTCCTCTTCTCTAAGTGTATGAATTCCAGTAGTTCTTTGTGGCTTTTCAAAATAAGGTGAAGTTCCCCATGTTTGTTTTTGTTCAGTAATGCTTTCTAGATACTCGTAAGCATCATTTGGGGCTTTGTTTTTAAAGTTTCCATTACACATCATGTCAATGAATTGTTTGTTCCCCAGACCCAAACCTTCATAGAAAATTCTCACTTGTTCAGGAATAGAAAAACCATGGTGTGGAACCATGTTTAGAGTGTCTTTGAACCTCTCCCATGTTTCATAGAATGATTCTCCCTCTTTTTCAAAAAAAAATTGGATGCGCTTTTTAAATGCAATTGTTTTATGGTGGGGGAAGTATTTTTTGTAGAATTCTCTTTGTAGTTGGTCCCAAGAGTTGATGGATGATGGTCTAAAATTGTTTAGCCAATTTTTAGCTCGATCCTTTAAATAAAAAGGAAATAGCCTCATATTATCTGATTCTAGTTGATGTGGGGGACACATGGTTTCTACAATGTCATTGAATTCCTTAACGTGAAGGTAAGGCATCTCGGACTCCATTCCATGGAATGTGGGAAGGTGGTTTAGGAAATGGGGTTTAAAGATGTAGTTGGCATCTCCTAGGGAATTGTGTCTAATGAATGGGGGGGAATTGGTCCAGGAAGGTTTGAGGTAGTCATTCATGGTTTGATCAACTGCATTCCCCAAGTTTGGGGCTGCCTCATTTGGGTTTCCATTTTGGTTCCCACCCGGGTTTATGAGTTGGTTTCTTTGAAGACATTCCATTGAAATAGGCTCAATTTTTGACTATGGAGTATTAGGAATATTAGGATCTAATGGAAAGAGTTCCCTTGGTGTACTTGACTCTCCAACCCTAGGACTATCCACCCTAACTAGACAATTTGATTGATCACGGGTGTAGGCGGACATGTGCTAAAAGAAAAAAAATGAGAAAGGGACAAGATAAGAGGATTTGGATGAGAAAAAAAAGAAATGGTGGAGAATATAATGGGTTTTTATATGAATTACTCGGTTCCCCGGAAATGGAACCAAAATTTTATTCACGCTCAAATTTACCCAAAAGAAGAAGGTAGGACGGTCCTTGTAGTCTAGCTTGGGTTGTCGAATCCTCAGAGACCTAAGAAGTACCTACAGACACGTACATTCTATGGATTGTTTTTGGCTATGAAGTGGTCAGATTGGGTTGATTTAATATGGTTTTAAATGATCACTAACAGATTTAAGTTAATTCAAATTAAGGTAATGAGTTGATCCTAGGTTATCGCTCGGGGTGGATTGGATGAATTCCTTTTTTAATGATTTCAATTTCTTATATTTGAGATGGGTTCATTTAAGAAGATCAAAAAAATCATTACTTACTGGTTTAATGCCTACACACCCTAATACTAATCACCTATACACTTGAAGGATCAAATTTTTGAGCACTCCAAGGTAAAGGTTCATATTATCACTTGAAATGTGTGACCTTAAATTCAATAAGGATGAAGAGGTTTTAAAATCATCAAATAAAAATCTCATTTAAAAGAAGTGATTATCCATTAATGGAGTGAGAAATAACATCCAATTCATCCCCTTGATACTCCCTTGGATCAACCCATAAAAAATTTATCCCTCCATTTATGACATGTCTTCAAAAGAAGCGGGAAGTAGACTTACGAGGGTGGAATTGAAGAAGTAAAAACAACAACAAAAATCGTTCACTCCATCGTTGTGTGATAAATATCACAAAGTATGGTGTGAATAAATTCACGCCTTGAACCAATGGTATCAAATTGATATGTAGAAGAATAGAATAATAGTAAAGGAAGAACTTTTATTAAGAAAATAAGGTGAATTAAACAACTTGCATGAGAAAGAAATGTGATTACAAACACAAAGTGGCAGCATAACACTACAATGAAACCAAGAACCAAAGATGAAAAACTTCTCCATAACCACTGCCTTAAATAGGAATTTTTGGAGCCTTGGGTCTATACTCCAACAGTACAAATAATCCTACTTGATTATGGTAGGCCTAGGGTGGTGGAAAGCTTGTGGAACTTGGACTTTTCCACTCTTGACCCAAGGTGGAAGCTAGCTTGCAACCACCAAATATACGAGCTTAGAAGACCTTCTAGATGGCCGAATTAGAGTGGTCCATATAATAAGAAAATGTCACCACAGATGTCTCCTAACCTCCTGTAAAATTTGGGCCCATTTATAATTTTGGATTCCGAGATATGATTATATTAGTAGGATGTTTTCTGCGCCACAGAATCTGGCCCAAAATTTTATCTCCAAATTGGGCAGCCTTAATAACCACCATGGAGGCCGAATTAGCACTGGATCCTGAAGAATTATTTGTTACTATACATTTATTCTAGAATATAACGAAATGTGGGATTCATTGGGCCTTCATGTTGGGCCCCACATTCTCATCAGTGGGTTGTTGTCCAATTTGACTTCTCCAGAATTGTTTTCATGAAATCCCATTTTGGTGGTCTTCCAATGTGGATCTTCCAACACTCCACAAATATGAATTGTTCCTAATATAATTATAAACCTGAAAATTAAATATGAAAATAAAATCAAGATCATTGGGTACTTTAAATGATGTTCAAAAATGTACCACATAATAGTGCATTTTAAGAAGGAATTACAATCATAATGTGAAATGATGTTCAAAGTGTAAAATGCACTAAAATGGTGTTTATGAATAATAAATCACATGAATATTATATATATTAACAATGAATATTAGCCTCATTTAGTGGATAATCATAGCCCATATCTTGCTCACTTACCTAACCATGTCTCTTGGTTAGTCATCCTCATCATCCCTAGGGCGGCCTCTACATCTCACCCAACAACCCAACCATTCGTACAAACAAGTTCAACCATGTGACCACCCTCACCTCGGGTGCCATCATCGAGCAAAATCATATAACCACACTTCAGTTACCTTCATATACTCCACTAAAAACAACTTTGAGACCTCATTAATCATCATCCAAATAGGTGAGTTAGGAATTCATATGATATAACCCTTCGAAACAAACCTTAGATACTATCATGAGCACTCGGGTGCCCTTACGAAAGAACCAGGTATAACTATACCATTTACTAAAACTTGGTGGTACTTGGAATGCATTGAAACCACCTCTAAAGCATCTCCCATGCTTCATATTCTGAGGTACCTACATCACTGGGCTAACCTTCCAAGAGGTCACCCTTGGTTTCATGAGATTATCAATGTGTAACCACAATTTTAGTGGCACAACCATCCATAAACCTTCCCACTTAGCCCTCAAGGACAAACCTGCACCACGGGACACTCTGAGTCCGACTGCCAAAGTCCAAAACATCTACATGCACAACACGCACCCAAAAGCATTGGGGACCCTGTCCAACCTCTCTCATAGGTCACCTTGAAGGTTGAATGATACCAACTCCCTAGACTAGAGTCACAACTAGGATAATCCATTGGTCCTCTCTCCAAACCATACTTATCATGACATGAACAAAGCAATGCTCGTGAATGGAACTCTCACTCCCATTCTGATGCACATTATGCCTAGTGCACCAAACAACCATCTACTCTAGGTTCCACACTAAAGGTATATACATTCATCAAAACTACGAGCAAAACATCCTCTCTTGGATTCAAGACACAACTCGCAAGGTCTATACTCACAAGGTCACCAAGACTCAGGCGCCATCCTTAGGGTCCAGCATGTACCTCGTATGATCATGAACCACAAGAGTTTCCTCACTCACATTACCGAACAATGCCTCACAACCTAAAGGCCACAACCCTACCAAGGGTTCCCTAAACACACCACCTAGGCCATATCACAATTGACAAGGCCTCGTAATCCAAATCCAAAGTCTCAAATTAGAGCACTCTCACTACCCCAACCCACACATACAAGGGTCCAACTGACAACAAATAGGATACCCACTATTGAACTCAAACATTTTCATTTTAAACTTATTGTTCACCCGACGCTTCGAAGAATGAACAAAAGGAATTAAATACAGATGGAAAAGGTCTCAAACTATCAAACTTAAACAAATCATTCTTCATACTCTATCCCAATGGTCATCATCACACTTAGAACACTACCCTCTACCATACCCACTGTGGGTCATGTTCAACATGGGGGTAACAAATTTACTTAATCACAAGTCTTTCTTCAACACCTCTTCAAACCAGTTATTCTTTTACAACATGATCCCTTCCTCTTAGGCACATTTCCCATTTCACAACTTGTTATAATCATCATTTTAACTCATTTACACCTTTCATTAGGAAAATTCATTAATAATTTTACCATAATTGTGCAGTCTTTCTCCTTTAGACACCAAGTCAACCTTTTACAATTTATAACAGCCCAAAATTTTAACCCATTCCTAACATTTCTTTTTACACAATATTCCTTAACAATTAATTTTCATTCTTTTCATTCGACCACCTTCATTAACATTATTAAGCATCATTTTCTTCATATTTATCCAGGAAAGAAAAATCATTCTACTCTCTATTCCCTGCACACCCATCCTGTGTGTGTGCCTATAATGATGCATGCCATCTATATCCTTAGGTGCCTAAAATGATGCATGAATTCACAACATCATGAAATTCTGGCCAAGAGAAAAATATCATAAATTAGTCAAATCACACAACATGTGCATCACCCAACGGTGAAATACCATTCAACTATAATAACACACATTAAGAACAACAATTCCTACCCAGGGTGACTTGGGTTTTCCCTTATACATGGGTTAGATACTCCCAAGAATGATCTCATTACCAAGTCCCAACACATCCTAATATCCTATCTACCATCCCCAAATAGTAAGAAAGAGAAAAGAACTCCTATAATGCCACTTTGTAAAATCCCTGACCTGGAATCCACTAAACCGATGCTCTGAGATGGGTCATCACATGACCTCAAGCGAACCTCCCCGTACTCTAGAGGTTTCTGACTAGCGACGAGGGTCCAATGAGTCATGTGGGGAGACTATACCCTATTTACCAGAGTAATCCACAACAGAACATAATATAAATAGCGGAAACAATATGAACAACCAATAAACATGTATAACCAAATGTTTCCCAAATGGGGTACAACTACAAATCAAATACAACAATGCCATGTCGTACTAGTAATTCAAAATAAAAGAAACCCAAAATAAAACGAACAACCAAAACTCAAAACGGGTCCTGAATCTAAGCCCGGGTCCTTCTTCATATACATCCCAAGCCCAAATCAACACCTTAGTATAGGTCCTTCTCCCTTATCCCGACCTACAACCAATAAATCTGCTCAGGTACCCAACGGTGGCCCGAGAAGAGTGTGAGTACAATACTCAGTATGCCACCAACAATGGTGTATACAAAATATCCAGTCTAATAGATAGTGCATGCAAGTAAAAAATAAATGGTAAGTAAATAATGGAAAACTCGGGTGCTATTAGATATCTAGGGTTTACATAATTAATTCCTAGCATTTATCCCAATTTCATTTCTTATACCACCATCATTACACAAACCATTTTGATCACATATTCCATGGGTTAGGAATAAATATCATCTACACAATGGTATAAGGCAATCAATCACAATGCATAGGGGAAATAAATCAAGTCCCTATATCACTAGGGATACACACATCACATCAACACATTATCCTCACCTCGAAGCCTTAGTTCAGGTGGAATGAAACCATTAGGGGAATAGAGGCTTCATCCCCTTCCCTAACCCATGCATTTTGGGGTGGAGTTTAGAGCCTCGGTCTAACTTGACCTGTGGGTGTAGAACCTCAAGTCAATACCTCACTCTACCAATCCATGTGAACATACTTATTTATCAAGACACCACAACCATACCATAACACAACTAAGAATATTCAATGCCATTAGAATTCACAATACATGACAACAACATGGGAATTAATATCATGCCATAACCCATTAACACATTTACCAATTAAAAATTCATATCCATTTAGAAAAATTCCCATTACCATGCCTTAACCCATTAGGTGTATTCAACAACCCCTATGCCTTAGCCAAATTCATCATTGACCATTCATTGACCCATTTATCCCATTTATCATTTCACAATTATTTACCCACTTGTGTATTTCAAGTACAATTCTCATATCACATACACAATCCCTTTATTACATTCAATCATTTAGGTGTACCGCCTAATTCTCATGTATTAACCCATTCCACAAATTCATCCATTCCCTTATTACATCCCATTAACACATTCCTCATTTCCCATTTCATTACCCAATTGAAAGTTCACCATTTAATATGCACAAATCATCTTAGGAAAATCTAACCAAATTTTGTTAAACAGTTGACATAATCCCATTCAACCCAATTTACCCATTTTCATGTCATGCCAAACAACTCCTTATGCCTTTATCACCCTAGGAATTTTTATAATTATTCTATTTAAAACTTAATCAACCATTAAGACATATTCTACATGGGTTCCACATTATTATCTGGTAACCCATCACTTAACCCTACCACACTCTAGGTCTGGGTTTGCCGACGCACCCCATGGGTGGCCCTAAAATGGTCAAGTCCTCCTCTACTCATCCCATGGGTATCGTGAGGGTTTCAAGAAATCATTTAGACACCCAATTTACCAAATTATGCTCAAGGTAACCAATACACAACAAGAGAAAGGCAAAATCTCAACACACATGCACAAATCTATAACAAAACTATGGGATGTAACTTATAGACCACCTACCTAGAATTTGTTTATGAACGCACTCTTAATAATATCCTTGGATTCGGATTCAAACATCCCTTTAAGCCCCAACCTAAATCTCACCTAAAAAAAGGGTTTTAGATCTTCAGAAGGAGATGGGAGAAAGATGAAAACCCTAATCGAAAAGGGGAGGCAAGGAGGAGATTAGACTTACCGGGGGCTTCGATCTGCAACCAACAATGCTCCAAATGGACAATAATCAAAGTAGAACCACCCTTGAGATCTCTTTTGGGGTTTGGTTCATTCTTAGAGTTACAAGGAGGAAGGGGGAGGAAAATCTTGAGTGGACTTAAAAATCCTGGGGTGGTGTTTTTGTAATTTTTTAGAAGTTTCCAGGCCACAGAGTTTACCCGCACAGTTTTCCAAAACATGCGTAAACCATGTAGAAGCTACTGCCCGAAAATCACCCCCTTTTCATGGTTTTCTAGGAATCTTTTCTAGTTTTCCAGACCATGCGCAAACTGTATGGATCGCTACTGTCCGCACGATCTCCCCTCGCACGGCTTTCCAAACTGTGCGCAAACCATGCAGATTGCCCAAAGATCCACTTTTCCCCATTTTTTCATGTCCCGAACCCCCATAACACCTCTGAGCCTTCTCAAGGACTTGGGAAAACACTTATCTAGCCAAAGAAGAGGCCCAATACAAAACTTAAACAAAAAATACTTTAAGAAAAATCTGAGATCTTACACTTTGGATCATCCAATATCTGGTCAAATACCATCCTAAAACCCTTAAACACATTCTATATGTCTTATTTTGGGAATAATATCAACATTATATAGATTAATGTGTAAAGAAAAGGAGGTTGTTCTAAGAAGAGGTATAGTTCTTAACCAAGCATTTTCATTTTATTTCTTCTTCCACCTCCTTAAAATATACTCCAAACATACTAAGATAATAAAATCATTATCTTACATATAATGGGATGTTATTATGATAATTTCATAACCTATATATATATATCTCTAAACTCCATCTAATGAAAAAAGAATTCATAGTTCGTGTGTATGATGGACTACCGCCTCGCAAACCGATGTAATTATTTTTTCATCACCACCTTTCGCATATTGTTATAATGATGAAATTAATGTTAATATATGATATTCATGAAATATTTATCATTATTAAATGTTAATATATCATATATTTTCTTACCATTCCATTTATTGAAAAATAATAACGTCATTCGTGTGTACGTGTGGACTACCACCTCCACTAAGCGATGTGATTCATTTTTTATCACCACATCACATAGATGATATATATATATAAGAATATTTAAAGAAATAATATGTTATTTATGATATAATTATCATTATATAAAGATAAAATAACACTTACCTTCTTTCCATAATGATCATTGAAAAATGGAAATGTTACACATGCGTACATACAGTGTACTATCTCCATGATTGTAACATAGTTCATTTTTGATAAACATATTTCACAATTGGTTTTAAAATTATAATTGATGTATAAAAATTATAATTATTTCATGTTTATTATTCTATATATTATGTAACAATGACCCCTTTGACCATAGGCAATATACCGAATCTCTTTTGAAAATATGGACCAAATGTCCTCAAAACACCCAATGTGGAATTTGTTTGAGTTAGTGTCCTAGGACCAACTATTTATACTTTTATTACATGTATATTAAATGTATTGAATATTAATAAAACTAATTATTATGTATTTTTAGTTTTTTTTTCATGACTCTAATGTAATAATGTCCTAGAGTATACATCATATTGATAAGGTCATGGCAGTTCTCTGCTATGATGAGAACCTTTATGTGCTATAATGATATTCTTAAATAAAGTTTTCTTCTATAATGGGAAATATATTACATATAAACTCATAAGTAAATGAAACTTCTTCTCATAAAGTTCTCACTTGGTAATATACAATATGGGAGATTATGAGAATAGACCTGCCAATAGTAATTTTGCATGTTTTGGTGTCATCGTATATTCCTATCTATGAGCGTGTGTGCTAGTCCATAGACTTTAATATTATTATTAATGCATGTTACAACTTTCATACTTATATTTATTTCATAGACCATGATGATAACATCTCATGGAGAATTTGGATACGTTGGGTGCATCACGAGTGACATGCCATTAATGAATAAGCCAAGGAAGGTTTGTCCCTTCCATATTTATGGAAGATGATATCTCAGCCCTTTTATTGGAATAGAATAGTTACATTAAATTTTATGGTCATGGTGTAATGATGTGTTTATTTCAAATATTTAAATAAATACATATTGACCATATAGTTTGGTTACACGGATGTGCAACCTATTTGATGAGATATTATGACTATAGAACTCCTAGTTTTAATGATAAAAAAACCACGATTCTAACAATATTAATAACTTCTATGTTTTCTGTAAGTTTCTTATGATATGATACATGTGATAAAATTTCCCAAGTATGAGTCACCACCTGTCACTACTAAGGATGAGACACTATTGATACTGATACCACCAGCATGAAAATCTCGCTGAGTCTGAGACACCGTCAGAAGACACACCGCCAGAGTTCAAAAATGGTAAAGTATGAGATATCGTCAGGATGACATGCTATCAGGATGAAAAATCGTCTAATTCTGAGACACTTCCAGACTAACCTACCATCATAAGGAGACACTTATAGTTTCATACCACCAATACAGAATTTTAGCAAAGTCTAAGACACCTCTAGACCAGACACATCCAGTTGAGACTCCACTAGCGAAGTGAAATTTTGGTTTAATTCCAAGACACTGCCAGTGTCATGCCACCAAAACAACATACCACTAGACTAATCCACCACCACTAATTTTCTTACTTTACTTATTTTTAATCTTTATTAATGGATATATTTATAAAATTTAATGCTAATTTTTATTTTAATGATTGTATCTTAAATGCTCGACAGAAATCTTTGAAGAGAGTGTCAGAACGTGCAGTATGAGGAAGCAACTGATCTGGACATTCTTCCTTTTGCTAGTGATAAAAGAGAAGCACACCCCCTCATGTGATAGAGATAAAATAGTGTACAAAGATGACTGATATATTTCCACAAAATCTTGACCCTTCTGAACACATACAAAGATGAACTTGTTAACACACAAGAAGATCTCACCTATTACAAACACTCGACTAGGAAGCCAAACTACATCATCACATTCAGTTATTTTCCTCTAGTAAAGAACAAGAGTATATGAAACTCTATTATTCAAAAGTTTTTCAACAAAACCCAAATCAAGCTTCACTACATAATTATATCAAGAGTCACAAGTTTCATTGCAATAGACCAAGCATTTCTAAACTCTACACTTTTAGATTGCTCTATTCTATTTATCTTTATTACATTTTTGAGTAGTGTGTGATATAATCTGTTTTATATATGCACATTGTCTCCTATACTAAATTGGAAGATACTTAGATATCTTCTTATCTTTTCTTACACTTTTAATCCCATGGATAATAGTGGTAGAGGTCCTTGAGTGGACTGTTTTTTTTTCTCCCATGTATAATGATGGGAGAGGTCATGTGTGGCCTAAAAAATTATAGGCTGTTGTAAAACCTGATCCAGGATGTGGATCAGATTTTTTATTTTATATAAACTTATTATTGGTAGGTGATCACCAAGTTGAGAGGAATAAGTCTCTACTTGAGACTGAACCTCTTGTATTCAATATTTTCACTATGTGCTTTAATTTTGTTTTACTTTATTTCCACTTTAAAACTAAAATTTGTTTTAACTGTAAACAAAATATATACTTTGATAGTTTATATTAATTTGTGTTTATATAGTATTTTGATCAAGTAAAATGATTTAAAAATATCCAATAATATTATATATTATTCATCTAAGACCTAATCAATATTTAGAGGAATATTTAGAAATATTAAAATCTATATCATACTACATATTTTGGTAAACTGAGATGTATTTAAAACATTTGGTGGATTTCAAAATAATCTATTTCAAATAGAAATTTTTATTGGGTACTCAATTAAACCCCCTCTTGAGATACTCACTTTGGAAAACATTTGGTATCAGAGGAAATTTTTCTTTAGTATTAAAGTTTTCAAATATTTCTAAGTGTTGTTTTAGTTTTACTTTAAAGATCTTAAATTTCTATTATTTATAAATTTAGTTCTTTAAATGGATAACCATCAAGAAGGTTCTGATACAAACAGACCTACATTTTTCTAAGGAAACATCTTTTCACAATGGAATATTAAGATGAGAATGCATATAGAAAGTATGGGTTTTGATATTTGGTCTTCTATAGAAGATTAAAATGTTATTCCTAAAACTGCTAGAAGCACTTGGGATGATGAAACAAAGTTATCTTACAATAATAATTGTAAATCCATGAATGACCTTTACTGTGCACTAGGAGATGAAGATTTTAATAGGATTAAACATGCAAACTGCTTATGAAATTTGGGATACCATGTCTGTTTCCCATGAGGGAACTTCTAATGTTAAAGATATGAGGCTTAATACTTATACTATTAAATATGATAATTTTAAAATGAAGTCTGATGAACCTATTTCTGACATGTATCTCAGGTTCAATGAAATTTTCAATATAATGAACACGCTTGGAAAACCTATATCAAACAAGGATCAAATCATGTAACTATTAAGATGTCTACCTAAAATATGGAGAGGCACATCTATCTAAATCAGAGAATCTTATGAAATTAGAAAACTACCTATCAAGGATCTGATTGGTAAACTTATGATGTAAGAAGAAGAGATAAAGGTAAACTATAAAGAGGGTGAAGAACCTAAAAGAATATTAATATCCTTTAAGACTACTACATCTAAACATAAAGATAAAGAAAAGTAAAAGGAAAAAAGTTCAAGTTGTGGATTCAAGTGATAGTGAATCTCCATCAGACAGTGATGAGGAGATGGATCACCTAGCCAAAATATCTAAGAATTTTTATAGTAAAAATAAGTTATTCATAAAATAAAACTATAAAGGCAAGTATAAAGATATAGAAAATTGGAAGAAAGAGTGGAAGAAATATAATTATCCAAAAGAAGTTGTTTTATATGAATTTAAAAGGAAAGGATGCATAAAATCAGACTTTCCAAAGCTTAAATGAAAAAGAAGATATAAATACAATGAAAGAAGATATAAGAAGGCTATGAAAGATACATGGAGTGATTCTAGAGAAAGATCTAATGATTTGTATTCTTTACCTAAAGATAAGCTAGATAGAGCAAATATGTGTTTCATGACCAAAGTTAGTGAGGTATCTACTTTACCTACTATTTTTAATATTATGTTTGTGTATAATTCTAATAATTGTGACAATAAACAACATAATTATGATGATATGTCAAATGAAAAATTATTTGACTACTTCAACATGTTATAATACACATTTAATGATATTAAGGATAAATACAAAGTTTTAAAAATACAGTATGCTCTAACTGTAAATAGAAAATATGAATTGTCCATTGAAAAGAGAAAAGATCTCAACTGCTCAAAGAAAACAAGGAACTTAAACTATCTAATGACAAATTTAAAAAGGACCTAGAAAAATTTACAAATGGTAGAGATACACTTACACAAATTTTGGGAAATCAATTTTCTCCCAAATATGTTACTAGAATAGGATATGATCCTGGACATAGGAGAATATCTAAGAGTGCTTTTTGTTCCTAAATCCAAACCAGAGAGTTCTTATAAAAAATATTTCTCTAAGGTACCTAATAGAGTTTTTATTTCTAGAAGTCTGCAATCTATGTATAGGAATCAAATTAGGAAAATATGGGTTCCCAAAACTTTGATTACTAACATTTATAGACATAAATAGATTTGGGTACCAAAATCATTCATTGCATAAAATCTGTTTTGTAGGAAAATTGTTTGAAGACCTCCTATAAAAGTCTATGGTACCTGGATAGTGCTTTTTCAAGTCATATTATAGGATATTATACATGATTAAAGATCCTTATCAAGGTTTATGGTGGTCATGTCACCTTTGGTGATAATTCAAAAGGAAAGATCATCAGTCTAGGCCAAATTGGTAACAAACATTTAGTTTTAATTTTTAAAGTATTATTTGTTTATGGTTTAAAGTATAACCTACTAAGTATTTATCAGTTATGTGATGATGGTTTTTATGTTAATTTTGAGAATGATTCTTGTGATGTTTTTTATTAAAAAATGATTTAATTTTTACTACTTTGAGAAATGATAATGTTTAGGTTGTTGATTTAAATTCTTTGATTTCTCAAAAATGTTTCATGCTTAAGTGTATTTCAAAAGGAATTATAGTTTTGTCATAGAAGACTAGTCCATTTCAAATTTCACTCACTTAGAAATCTCACTAGAAAAGGGTTAGTTATGGATCTACCTAAAGTTGAGTTCCCAGCTGATAAAGTCTATAATTCTTTCCAAAAATGAAAACATCACAAAGTTTATTTTAAATTAAATAAAGAAGTGTCAACCTCTCAACCTCTCTAGTTGGTTCATATGGATCTTTTTGGATCATCTGGAATTTCAAGTATTAACAGGAAGCACTATGTTTATGTTCTTATAGATGATTTATCTAGGTATACTTGGGTATATTTTCTAGCTCACAAAATTGAAGCTTACTCTTACTTTACCAAGTATGATGAGTCTTTAGAAAATCTTAGTGGACTTAGAATTAAGACCTTAAAAAGTGACCATGGTCGTGAGTTTGAGAATCAAGATTTTGAATCATTTTTCTCACAAAATGGCTACACTCATAACTTCTCTACTCCTAGGACACCCCAACAGGATGGAGTTGTTGAAAGGATAAATAGGAATTTACAAGAGATATCCTGGACCATGTTAAATGAGTATGACCTACCTATCTATTTTTTGTAAGAATTTATCAACACATCCTGTTATATCATCAATAGAGTCTTGATTAGACCTATCCTTAAGAATACCCCTTATGAGTTGTGGAATAATAGGAAACCTCATGTTAATTACTTTAGAGTTGTTGGTTGCAAAGTATTTATTATTAACATTAAGGAAAATTTAGAAAAAAATTCTTCCAAAATTGATGAAGGGGTTTTCCTCAGTTATTCAATCTCTAGCAAAGCCTATAGAGTTTTCAATAAGAAGACCAAAACTGTGGAAGAATCGGTTCATGTAAAATTTTATGAGACTGATCCACATGAGCCTAAGACCTCCCTAAAAAAACCTCGAGTATAATTTATCATCACTAAACTTAAATTCAAAATCTTTATACTTTGATATGAAACAAATAGAAAATATTCTAGTTCTGAATAATTTTTAGAACTTCCAGAGCCTGAACCTGAAAATCTATAAGTGACTAGTCCTTTTTCTAGACTTGTTAGAACCCATAAGTACCATCCTATAGATGCTATTATAGGAGACCTAGAAAAAGGTATTCAAACTATATCTTTTATTATAAATCAGGTTGAAAATCAAGCTATTTTGTCTCAATTAGAACCTAAGAACATCAATGAAGCAATTAATGATGATTTTTTTGTGATAGTTATGCAAGAATAATTGAATCAATTTGAAAGAAACAAAGTGTGGGAACTTGTAGATGGACCCAAGGAAACCTTGACTATTGGAACTAAGTGGGTGTTTAGGAACAAAGTTGATGAGTCATGCACTATTGTTAGAAACAATTCCATATTAGTTGCATAAGTTTTAATCAAGAGGAAGGAATAGACTATGAAGAAACCTTTGCAAATGTATCCCAACTTAAGTCCATTAGAATCCTGCTTGCCTATGCAGCACATCTAGACTTCAATATTTATCAAATGGATGTCAAGAGTTAATTCTTAAATGGTTTTATAGTTGAGGATGTTTTTGTAGAACAACCCCTGGTTTTCAAATCCTCATTTTCCAAATCAATTTTTTAAATTAATTAAGGATTTATATGGTTTAAAGTAGGCTCCAAGAGTTTGGTATGATAGGTGTCACGAACCAGATCTGGTCGCCACCATTAACGGCACCAAACCTGGCCCGTGGCAAGGCCCGAAGGGCATTCCCTATCCCCACGGGCTGTCACAAGTGCCCGGGTATAAAACAATATGATTTGGGAACGATTTACCCGAGTATGAAAGCATAAAACAAATAAAACAGTCAATGATAAGAATCTGAAATTTCCATGCTAAACCATTCTTAACAAAACCAGATCTGAATACATATGTTTAAAGACACAAAAAGTGGTCCAAATAAAAATAATGACAACATCAAGACATCCCCATGGACTCCACAAGACAAGGGTATCATCACACGCAATCCATCCCCGCAACTCCGCCCCAAAGATGGGTGCTAACATCCCGAACCGCCATCACCCTTAGCCTTCCCTTTACCTGAGTCAAGCATAAGCAGGTCTACTTACACCCAAGGGGTGTAAGTAGGGTGTGAGCCTAAGCCCAATAGGATACCACCAGTTGATTCCAAAGAGTATGCAATACAATGTGAACAAAACAAGCAATTTTAATACACAAGGTGAAACAGTGTTAAAATTCAAAGAAATGCAACTTTCAAATGAAAACAGTTTTCAATTTGAGAATTTCAGAATGTTAGCACGTTAAATAGACATGTGAGATACTGTAATGTACTGCCAAAAACAACCCATAACAAGGGTAAATACCACAAATTCTATGAGCATCAAAATCAAGAACACCCCTAAGCACTAGGTTGTCTCGGGCCCTATGTACCTCGTACCTCGGTGTAGAGTAACCATAGAAAAATCCGTTCTCGTGCACGAGCCACTAGTAGGGAACATACCCATAACCTAGTGGTCCCCAATCATCATCCAAATAGTTTAGTTAGAGTTGTCGTTATCCAGATGCTAAGTGGAACAGGGACAAAACCCATCCGATCCACTAGCCGTACTAGTACAAATCCGCCCCACCTAAGTACCCGGGCTTCCCCTTTTGTGCTCAAACAATTTTAGAAAGCAACACACATCCATTTTCATATAAAATATCACTACTGGTCACAAACAAATTGTACAGTAGCTACACACATTTTATACCATTTAAAACACACAATAAAATAATTTTATTTCCAATAAAACAACCTCTCAAAACATCACATTGTTTTTCACCCAAAGCTCTTTATTATATCCACCTTTCACACTATGATAACACTTGTAAGATATTAAAACCAAATTTCAGTTCATAACCCTTTAATGAAACCAAAAAAATTCAGTTATGGGGCATCCCAAAATGAACCAATAAATGATTTGAATGGAAAACCCTCAATTTCACCAAAAATTGGAACTTAAAATTCATTTGCATTATAAATGCAACTAAAACCAATTTTTACAGAAACATTAAAGTGAAATAAACATTAGAGTACCATGAAAAACAGCAAGCTAATTCACAAAGATTGCACACACAATGGAATCACCTACCAAATTAACAAAACCCCTTGAATCTCCGTGCGAAATCAAATCGCACCCCCGCCGCACCAAGAGAGAACTAGATCAAACCTAAAACCACACAAATTGGCCAAGAAAACCCAAAGTTAAACCCTAGGTTCGAAATCCTAGTTTCTGGACATTATTAAACTCAATTATAACCGAATAAACCCTAAGAACAAAGAGTTAAACCCAAAGTAATTTGAAAGAGGAAAGAAAAGGGCTCATTTACTTGAAGTATCTTGAAGTAATCACTCCAAAACTCCAGTATCTGAAATTTAAAAGATCCCAAATTTAGGGTACGTTCGAACAAGATGTATTATCTCATTTAGGAACTGGAATGGAGGAAAAATACTGAGAATTGAGAGATTTATGAAGGAAATACTTTACCTCTTCAAATCTGGGCGATTTGAGGAACCCTATGAAGATCGGCACAAAATCGCGATTCTACAGAGCTCCAAATGGGTGGGAGAGAGTTCAGGCGCGTGGCTGGGTTACTTGGGCTTGAGTGAGACTTGGAATCACCGAAAAATCCCAAATAATGAATAAGTTATAACAAAATCAAATTTTATTTTTAAAACAGGAATTGGGCTTTCGGGCAGGCCCAACCCCTTAGACAAAAACCCAAATAACCCCTGGTTATGAACTTCTAAAAGCTCCAAATTTCCTTGGTGGTGTTAATAGGTTAGGGTAGGTCAATTAGGAATTTGAATGGATGAAAAATATTGAAAAATGAAAAAGTTATAAAAGATACAAAATTTATTTTTTTAATCTGGAATTGGGCTCACGGCTTGGCCCAATTCATGAATACTCATCTATTCCTCCCTAAAACCGAGGGAAACCCCCAAAACAAAGAAATGATGTAAATTAAATGAAAAATACCTTTAAAAAATGTCTTGTATGTGACAATTCTCCCCACCATGAAGGACTTTCCGCCCCGGAAAGTCAACATGAATCTCGGTTGGAAAATAAGAATGGGTACTCTTCCTTGACCCATGACTTTCGCTCCCATGTCTCATGTGTATCATTCCCATGCTGCCATAAAACCCGGACTAAAGGAATAGACTTTCCTCGAAGTATCTTCTCCTGGGAGTCCACTATTTTCACCGGCCTCTCAACGATAGACAAGTCAGGCTCTATCTCTAGTTCTTCCCAACTCAACACATGGGATGGATCTGGATTGTATTTCTTCAACTGGGAGACGTGGAAGACATCATGGATAGATGTCAACTGAGAAGGTAAGGCCAACCTGTATGCCACCTTACCAATACGCTCGGTGATCTCAAAGGGTCCGACATACCGTGGCATCAACTTACCTTGCTTCCCCAATCGACGATGGCCCAGACGAGGGGCCACTTTTAAGAATACCCTGTCACCCACAGAAAACTCTAGGTCTCGACGCCTCCGGTCAGCATAAGATTTATGACGACTCTGAGCTGTCAATAAGCGCTGCCTGATCAACTTGACCTTCTCAGAAGTCTCCTGCACAAGGCTCGGCCCCAACAGTGAAGTCTCTCCTACCTCAGCCCAACATAGGGGGGACCGACAAGGCCGACCATAGAGCGCCTCAAAAGGGGCCATTCGAATCGTGGATTGGTAACTATTATTATAAGCAAACTCTACCAATCCCAAATGGCTATCCCAAGAACCTCCAAAGTCCAGGACACATGCACGAAGCATGTCCTCCAATATCTGATTTGCCCGCTCTGTCTGACCATCCGTCTGTGGGTGGTATGCTGTGCTCATCTTAATCTGAGACCCCAAGGACTTCTGAAGGCCTTCCCAAAATCGAGAAGTGAAGCGGGGGTCTCTATCCGAGACAACAGCTGATGGTACACCATGGAGTCTCACCACTTCTTGAAGATACAAATGGCCCAACTCATCTACTTTAGTTGTATCTTTAATCGGAATGAAGTGGGCTGATTTGGTCAGACGATCAATCACCACCCAAATAGCATTCTTACCCCGAGGTGTACGAGGTAAGCCAACAATGAAGTCCATGGAAACCTCTTCCCACTTCCAGGTAGGAATGGGTAGTGGTTGGAGCAAACCGGATGGCCTTTGGTGCTCTGCTTTCACCTGCTGACATGTGTAGCATTTCGAAACAAAGCCTGCTATGTCCCGTCTCATACCAGGCCACCAAAACTGCCGACGAACGTCATAATACATCTTGGTGGCACCCGGATGGACAGCCCACTGAGACTGGTGGCTATCTTGCATCACCACCTTCCGTAGAGATAATGGCACTACTGAACGGCCCTTGAAGCACAAGATGCCCTCGGGAGATGACGACCAATCAGAGGATGTCTCCCCACCATGAAGGAACTTCTTAGACCGCTGACAAAGATCATCACTGGGCTGTTCCTGCTGAATCAACTCTAATAGAGAAGGAGTCAACTGGACACTCGCCAAGAATGCCCCTCCACTGTGTTCCCTAGCCTCCACATGCATTTGAGAAAAGAGCCCCATCAATGCCCACTCATCACTAGACTTCCTCAAAGCCTGCACTGGAACTCTTCGGCTCAAAGCGTCGGCCACTACATTACCCTTGCCTGGGGTATAGACAATGTCAAAGTCAAACCCCTGCAAGTACTCGATCCAGCGACGTTGCCTCAAGTTGAGGTCCTTCTGCGAGAAGATATAAGCCAAGCTTTTGTGATCAGAGTAGACCACAAACTTCTCGCCAAAGAGGTAGTGACGCCATGTCTTCAAAGCATGCATCACCGCTGCCAACTCCAAGTCATGGGTAGGGTAGTTCTTTTCATGTGGTCGGAGTTGGCGAGAGCCATAAGCCACCACGTGATCATCTTGCATAAGCACGCACCCAAGACCCATACCTGAAGCATCACAATAAACCACATAACCCTTCCCAGCCTCAGGCAAAATCAGCACAGGGGCGGTAGTCAACTGTCTCTTCAGCTCCTCGAATGATGCTTGACATTCTGGACCCCATACAAACTTCACCCCTTTCCGGGTGAGCGCAGTCATTGGTGATGCAAGCCGAGAGAAATCCCGAACGAATCGCCTGTAGTAACCAGCCAGGCCAAGGAAACTCCTGATCTCGAACACATTCTTCGGCTGCTCCCATGACATAACCGCACTAATTTTCTCAGGGTCCACTGAAACTCCGTGCTCTGAGATCACATGCCCCAGAAATCTCACCTCTCTGATCCAGAAGGTGCACTTTGACAACTTTGCATAGAGGCGGTGATCCCGTAATGTACCTAAAACGATCCTCAAGTGATGTTCGTGTTCCTCCTCAGAGCTAGAGTATACCAGAATATCATCCACGAACACCACAATAAAGGAATCGAGATACTGATGAAACACCCTATTCATAAGTGCCATAAAGACTGCTGGAGCATTGGTCAATCCGAAGGGCATGACCAAATACTCAAAGTGGCCGTACCTGCACCGAAAGGCTGTCTTTGGGATATCTGACTCCTTCACCCTGAGTTGATGATACCCTGAACGCAGGTCTATCTTTGAGAACCACTTTGCTCCCTTCAACTGGTCAAACAAATCATCTATTCTGGGCAAAGGGTATTTGTTTTTAATTGTTACCTTATTCAGCTTCCGGTAATCAATGCACAACCGGAGGGATCCATCAGCCTTTTTTGCAAACAACACAGGAGCGGCCCAAGGAGAGACGCTCGGGCGAATGAATCCTTTGGATTCTAAGTCGTCCAGCTGTATCTTTAATTCCCTCAACTCGGTGGGGGCCATGCGATAGGAGGGAAGAGATATCGGCTGTGTTCCCGGCGCCAGATCAATCGAAAACTCCACATCCCGCTCCGGGGGCAAACCAGAAAAATCATCAGGGAATACCTCAGGAAACTCATTCACTACATGAGGTAGTGCACCTTCAGGGGAAAGACCATCCTCTAGCACAATCGAAGATAACTGGAAGATAACACTTCCCAACTCTGGGAGTGGAGGCCCTGCGCGACCTGACCGAGGATCCCATTCACCATGAAAAACCTGACGACTCCCGTCAGGTGCCGTGAAACTCACACGCCTTCTGTAGCAGTCGATGTGTGCCTGGAAGTGAACTAGCCAATCCATCCCGAGTATGACATCAAAAAGGTCCATATCTAAGACCATAAGGTCCCACTCCATCTCGACCCCTGATACAGAAAGTGCACATGAGGGGCACCTAAGGCCCTGCTCCTTCTTCTTTCCCAGCGGTGTCACCAACTCCATCGCGAAAGACATCAACTCAGTTGGAAAATTCAGAATGTCCACAAAATGGGCAGAAATGAATGAAATAGAGGCACCAGTATCAAAAAGAGCAGTAGCAATAGAAGATGCAATCAGAACGGTACCTCGAACTGTCGAAGGTCCCGCCTCTGATCCTGCTGGTGTCTGGTCCACTGCATGGAGGTGTCCAGTATCTGTCTGAGAACGACCGCTAGTCTGAGGCTGTGCCCTGAACTGGCTCTGCCCAGAAGATGATCCAGCCCTACCACCACGACCACCAAATCGAGATCCCCCAGTCCTTGACGGCTCGGACTGTGTTGGCACTCCTCTTGAAGCCACTGACCCTGCCCCACTTGGGAGTGGACGTGCCACACTGCAGAAGCGCTGCAAATGCCCCATACCTCCACACTGGAAACAAGGCTTTGGAGGAAGTGGACATGCTGGTCGGATATGCCCAGGCCTCCCACATTGGTGGCACACGACCGATCTTGCATCAGAAGCAGCAGAAGAAAACTGTCTGGAAGAGTGGCCTGAACTGCCCCCTCCTTTCTTCACATGATCCTCCCGCTTCCTTTTCTTCTCTGAGGAGCTTCCACTTCCCACTGCTGATACAGAACCATAGAAACCAGCCCTGCCTTTTCTATCAATCTCCACCATGCACGCCCGATCAACGACCTCAGCATAGGTCCTCAGCTTAAACAAGAACACCTGGGAGTATATCTCTGGTCGCAAGCCTTTCTCAAACCTTTGGGCCTTCGCTTGCTCATTAGAGACAATTTCTGGAGCATATCGAACCAATTCAGCGAAACGGTTGGCATACTCCATCACAGATAGATTCCCCTGAACAAGTTCCATGAACTCTCTAGACCTGGCATAAGCCAACACCTCAGGGCAATACTGTTCATTGAAGACAGCCTTGAAATCTCTCCAGCGCATCTGCTCATTCTTCCCAGATTGAAGCACTGACTCCCACCATTTACGGCTAGGATCCTCCAACAGAAAGGAGGCACACTTCACCCTGAGCTCCTCGGGTGTTTCCAGGAACTCAAACATACGCTCGATCTTCTCGAGCCATTCTTCTGCTTCCTGGGGTTCTGAGCTTCCTCGAAAGGTTGGAGGCTTATTTTTCAGGAACTCCTGGGCCTTGTCCTTTCTAGGACCAGTATAATCCTCTCTAACAGGAGCTGGAGCTGGAGCTGGTCCATATCCTAGAGCCTGGACAGCCCGGACCACGGCCTCGACTAGCCTCTGATCAATCGGCGTGGGAGAACTCTCTCCAGCTTCCTCCTGTGGGTGCGTGGGAGCTTTCCGGGGAGGCATGTTGCTACAAAATGCAACAGTCACAAAAGAAATAGTCAATACCACAATTCTGAAAATTGTAATCAAATACATCAAATATAAACAAACTAAACACATTCTTGTAATAAAAGAAACAACTACTCCACATCTGCCTGATGTCCACATGTGGTCTGCAGCCCACACGTCTCACCTGGAAGTGAAGTAAATCAGTAAATTCCAACATCCTCTGGTGACTCAAGGTCTGCCATGAGAGGTGCGGGCCAGGCACCCTACTCACAACCAATACCCCGAGCCCCGACAGTCCTAGCTCCTGTCTATCCCGACTCATCTCAAAATAACAATATAACCCAAAAACATTAACCTGCTCTGATACCATTTTGTCACGAACCAGATCTGGTCGCCACCATTAACGGCACCAAACCTGGCCCGTGGCAAGGCCCGAAGGGCATTCCCTATCCCCACGGGCTGGCACAAGTGCCCGGGTATAAAACAATATGATTTGGGAACGATTTACCCGAGTATGAAAGCATAAAACAAATAAAACAGTCAATGATAAGAATCTGAAATTTCCATGCTAAACCATTCTTAACAAAACCAGATCTGAATACATATGTTTAAAGACACAAAAAGTGGTCCAAATAAAAATAATGACAACATCAAGACATCCCCATGGACTCCACAAGACAAGGGGATCATCACACGCAATCCATCCCCACAACTCCGCCCCAAAGATGGGTGCTAACATCCCGAACCGCCATCACCCTTAGCCTTCCCTTTACCTGAGTCAAGCATAAGCAGGTCTACTTACACCCAAGGGGTGTAAGTAGGGTGTGAGCCTAAGCCCAATAGGATACCACCAGTTGATTCCAAAGAGTATGCAATACAATGTGAACAAAACAAGCAATTTTAATACACAAGGTGAAACAGTGTTAAAATTCAAAGAAATGCAACTTTCAAATGAAAACAGTTTTCAATTTGAGAATTTCAGAATGTTAGCACGTTAAATAGACATGTGAGATACTGTAATGTACTGCCAAAAACAACCCATAACAAGGGTAAATACCACAAATTCTATGAGCATCAAAATCAGGAACACCCCTAAGCACTAGGTTGTCTCGGGCCCTATGTACCTCGTACCTCGGTGTAGAGTAACCATAGAAAAATCCGTTCTCGTGCACGAGCCACTAGTAGGGAACATACCCATAACCTAGTGGTCCCCAATCATCATCCAAATAGTTTAGTTAGAGTTGTCGTTATCCAGATGCTAAGTGGAACAGGGACAAAACCCATCCGATCCACTAGCCGTACTAGTACAAATCCGCCCCACCTAAGTACCCGGGCTTCCCCTTTTGTGCTCAAACAATTTTAGAAAGCAACACACATCCATTTTCATATAAAATATCACTACTGGTCACAAACAAATTGTACAGTAGCTACACACATTTTATACCATTTAAAACACACAATAAAATAATTTTATTTCCAATAAAACAACCTCTCAAAACATCACATTGTTTTTCACCCAAAGCTCTTTATTATATCCACCTTTCACACTATGATAACACTTGTAAGATATTAAAACCAAATTTCAGTTCATAACCCTTTAATGAAACCAAAAAAATTCAGTTATGGGGCATCCCAAAATGAACCAATAAATGATTTGAATGGAAAACCCTCAATTTCACCAAAAATTGGAACTTAAAATTCATTTGCATTATAAATGCAACTAAAACCAATTTTTACAGAAACATTCAAGTGAAATAAACATTAGAGTACCATGAAAAACAGCAAGCTAATTCACAAAGATTGCACACACAATGGAATCACCTACCAAATTAACAAAACCCCTTGAATCTCCGTGCGAAATCAAATCGCACCCCCGCCGCACCAAGAGAGAACTAGATCAAACCTAAAACCACACAAATTGGCCAAGAAAACCCAAAGTTAAACCCTAGGTTCGAAATCCTAGTTTCTGGACATTAGTAAACTCAATTATAACCAAATAAACCCTAAGAACAAAGAGTTAAACCCAAAGTAATTTGAAAGAGGAAAGAAAAGGGCTCATTTACTTGAAGTATCTTGAAGTAATCACTCCAAAACTCCAGTATCTGAAATTTAAAAGATCCCAAATTTAGGGTACGTTCGAACAAGATGTATTATCTCATTTAGGAACTGGAATGGAGGAAAAAGACTGAGAATTGAGATATTTATGAAGGAAATACTTTACCTCTTCAAATCTGGGCGATTTGAGGAACCCTATGAAGATCGGCACAAAATCGCGATTCTACAGAGCTCCAAATGGGTGGGAGAGAGTTCAGGCGCGTGGCTGGGTTACTTGGGCTTGAGTGAGACTTGGAATCACCGAAAAAGCCCAAATAATGAATAAGTTATAACAAAATCAAATTTTATTTTTAAAACAGGAATTGGGCTTTCGGGCAGGCCCAACCCCTTAGACAAAAACCCAAATAACCCCTGGTTATGAACTTCTAAAAGCTCCAAATTTCCTTGGTGGTGTTAATAGGTTAGGGTAGGTCAATTAGGAATTTGAATGGATGAAAAATATTGAAAAATGAAAAAGTTATAAAAGATAAAAAATTTATTTTTTTAATCTGGAATTGGGCTCACGGCTTGGCCCAATTCATGAATACTCATCTATTCCTCCCTAAAACCGAGGGAAACCCCCAAAACAAAGAAATGATGTAAATTAAATGAAAAATACCTTTAAAAAATGTCTTGTATGTGACAATAGGCTTAGCAATTTTCTGATTTCAAAAGATTTTCCAAAAGGAATATATGATCCTACCTTTTTCATTAAAATAATTTAAAAAGATGTATTAGTAGTGTGAATCTATGTTGATGATATTATTTTTGGATCTTCAAGAAAATCTTTATGTGCTGATTTTTCTAAAATGATGCAAAATGAATTTAAAATGAGTTTAATGGGTGAACTCAAATTCTTTCTTGGATATAAAATATTTAAAAACAAATAAGTAATTATTTTAAATCAAATTAAAAATAAAAAATATCTTTTAAAACATTTCAACTTGGATAACACTAAGAGTAGTGATATTACTATGAGTACTACCTATAAATTGGATCTTGATGAAACTGGGAAACTAGTGGATCAAACTAGTTATAGAGGTATGATTGGAAGTCTTCTCTACTTGACTACTTCTAAACTGATATAATGTTTAGTGTGTGTATGTGTGCTCATTATCAAGCCAACCCAAAAGAGTCACACTTTGTTTATGTTAAAAGAATTTTCAAATACCTCAAGTATACAACCAATTTAGGATTATTTTACCCTAGAGGACAATCATTTGATCTAGTAATTTATTTTGATGCTGATTTTAGTGGATGTAAGTTAGATTGAAAAAACAACTCTAGAACATGCCACTTTTTGGGTAAGTCTATAGTTTTATGGTGTAGTAAAAAGAAAAATTTTGTTGCTCTGTCAACTACTGAAGCTAAATACATAGTTGCAGGTAGTTGTTGTGCACAAATTTTTTGGATGAAATGCACTTTACTAGACTATAAATATCAATTACAACATATCCCCATAAATTTTGACAACACAAGTTCTATTAAAATTTCCAAGAATCCAGTTTCACATTCTAGGATAAATCACATTGATATAAGACATCACTTTTTGAGAGACCATTTTCAAAAAGGGGATATCACTCTTGAGTTTATTAGCACTGAACATCAATTAGCTGATAAATTTACTAAGCCTTTTGAATTATGAGAGAATTAATTATATCAAACATGAATTAGGAATGATTAATTTTGGTTGAGTTTAATTTTCTATGACACACTGTTAAGTTGACATATCATTGTGGTGACACACTGTTGAGTTGACATAACATTGTGGTGACACACCATTGAGTTGACATACCATTGTGGTGACACACTGTTGAGTTAAAATACCATTGTGGTGACACACCTTTGAGTTGATGTACCTTCATGGTGGCACATTGTTGAGTTATCACACCATTGTCTTTTCATGTCATTATTATTTTAGGCCTTTGAATATTTTTTTGTTTTTCTTGATATTTTGAACCATCGGTTTATTTTCCAATTTATATTTTTACTTGTAACCCGATACGTGTTATTCATCAGATTTTGATTTTGATTTCAAGTATTAATTCGATTTTAGAATACCTAAAATCCCAAATGATATAAAAAATGGCATTATGTCTATTCCCAACACACCTTGAGCCCGGCACCTTTCTCTCTCAAGCCCAGCACAACCTCTCTATTTTCAAACATTCTCTTCCCCCTCAACCGAGCTTATTGAACTAGTCTTTATTCCAAGAATGAAGCGTGATTCTGATTCTTCACCTTCTAAGTTGAGATCTTCAAAGAAGTAGAATAAATAACAAGGTATACTTGCTCTTGTCACACCAATTAATCTTGAGCTTGTCCAAAAAGTTGTTATAGCTAAAAAGGAAGTTGAATTGAAGTGGTTGTTGTCTAGAAAGTCTCTATTACTCAAAGTAATCCAAAAAAAAGGATGGTTAGAGTGGTTATTATCAAACAAGAGACCCTTATACCCTAGGTTGGTTTATGAATTCTATCAAAATGTAGAGCTTTCATTTGATCAAGATAGTGTCGATTGGATCAAAAGCAGTGTCAAATAGCACCTATTTGGTTTTCTGTCAAAGAAATGGGCTAAATTTTTTAATATACCCCATGAAGGAGTATATGAGGATTACCAAGGCACCATTATTGAAGATAGTGATATGTTTATATATGAATAATATTTGGCGAAACTGACAGAATAAGGCGTAACCAAAAGACTTGTTGCCTCAAATCTTGATGGAGAGTGTAGGATGCTCTTTAAATTTTTGCAGCACATGTTATTCCCAACAAAGGGTGATTTCGCAACTCTAAGGTACCAAGATTTTTATCTTATATATCTTATGAAATAAGTTCACAAGATCAATTTATGTAGATATCTCATAGTGCATATGTGTGAGATGATCAAGCAATCCTCTAGATCCAATTCCTTGATCTAACCCAAGTTCATTTCTATAATTTTGAATGCCAAGGTCCTAGTAGCTAAGGATGAATAAATAGTTATAGATTGTGATGGTTTCTGTATTACAAGTTCTACTTGTTCAAGGATTAAGATTAGTTAGAACCCATGGAATAAATAGTGGGTTGGTGATTTGGATAAGTTATATGTTGAGTTTAATCTAGTTGATCATCCTACCAGTTCAAGGGATTTTGGTGATCTAGGGTTGGAACCTGATGAGGTTGTAGAATACTTATATGAGGATGAAGATGTTTTTGCCTCTAGAGAAGAAGAAAATGAACCTTCTATTGATGAAGGAAGTGATACAGACCTTTCTCCCAAATCTTCTCTCATTACTTTTAGAGCTCTTATCCCACCTAAGAGACTTCCAAAAATATAAAATCTAGTTAAAAGTGATAAAGATGAGACTGAGGTCTATAGAGTGGAGAAATATAAGAGTTCAAAATCCACTGAATCTGATGATAAAGATGATAATAATGATGAATAAGTGGAAGATAAAAATGATGAAAATGGTAATGGAAGTGAAGATAAAAATGGTAGTGGAAGTGGTGATGATTACTCTAACCCTAATGATGCAAGTGGAAAATTAATAGGAAAGATATAGAGATGCCTTCAGTGCTTAAGGAGAATGATGCACTTTATTAGGGGGAGAAATCCCCATCTGTAGAGATATTTCATGAAGGTCCAACGGCTGATGGAGTTGAGTCCAGCTCTGGTGCCACTGGTTAAGAAGTTTCTAATTCTTCCTTGTTTGATCAGATGAGTGTTATTGCTGCTATGGAACAACATGTAGCTATGCAAGATCAAAATAATATTATTTCTTCTGAGTGAGGAAGTGGTGAACATATTGGTGGTTTGGCTACTGATGAGCCTCCAATTGATAATATTATGGAGGTACAATCTATTATTGTTGGTCAAAAAGATGATGCTCAGTAATTAGTGGCACCTCCCATTGATAAACATATAGGATTTAAACCTTCCAGTATTGAACTCACCTTGCCTGTATAAGTTTCATATGGTTATATAAGTCTTAAAGTGTTAGTTGTACCTAATGGTGTGGTACCTCCTGTCACTGAATCTATTTTAGTTTTCTTTCCAGATCTATGGGTTGACCCTATGGAAGAAGAGTGGGAAATGTACTCTAGTGTTGTAAGGAGTCCACCAAAGAATGATGAACCTAAAATTAGAAATGAGGAAGATCTTAAGGGATCTATGATAGCTCAAGTAGAATTTGAAGGTTTATTAGAAAAGTTTGAATCAGTGAGACCTCTTGCACCTGAATTGGTTACTCCATCTCCTCCTATTATTCCAGTTGATGTAGTCACTCAAGCTGACTTGAAATATTTTTGTGAAAAACTAAGTTATGAGTTTCATAAGTGTTTGAAGAATCAATCTCCTCTCCTGGACAAATTAAGTGGAAATGATGCTCGTTATCTGTTTGGGTTTGTTGTTAGACACATTCAACCAAATATGATGCTTCATATTTATGAGATAGAAATTGAGAATAAGTGAATAAGTGGTGAGTTGGAATCCATAAATTCTTTGATTGAAGAATTTAAATCTGATTTTAGAGCTTCTCTAGATGGGATTCTTAAAAGTATTAAGGATGGATCTTCAGATACTTTTGTTGTTGATTATCCTCCTCCTCCAATGTTTGATGTTTATTTGTTCTAATCAGTCATCAGATATGATTTGAGGGCTTCCTCATCTAGTGATTTTGATGGTGTCACTGATTAGCCCCAAGATACCTTGAGTATAATTTAATATAACTCTTATCATGTTCTTAAATTGATTACCAACTATACCCATGACATGAAAACTGATAGGTAAACCATTACCAAGGACATTAAATATTATCTATAAAGGATTTACACTAAGAATTATATGGAAGAAAACTTCATGTTTTTGGAAAAGAATATTTAGATGCCACCTGTTACTCGAGCCTTCAAGTAACAAGTGTGGCAATTGAAAGAGATGAATCCTATTTTGAATCATTTTATGGAATATAAAAGTGATCTATTTAGTGCCATGGAAAGAGGTGGATAGATTATTATGGATTTCATCGAACTCATGAAGCCTTTTCTTCATGTTCATGGACAAGCAGTTGTGGCTCAGTCATCCATTCCAATTACCCCCAATTCTCTTTCATACCTTGAGTTATTGGTGGTTCCCCTATACCTATGCTGACTGGTTTTCAACCTTTCCCTATGGATCATGTGCAAGTTGTGCGCCAACTCGGGCCAGTTGTTTTTTTGGAGGACCGTCCCCTCCAGGATCTCACTAATCTTTCTCGTGGTGCTCCATCCAATCTATCTCAGGTTGATCCTATTGTCTCGGATAAGGAGAAATCCAAGGATAAAGGTAAATCACCAATGGATCCCTCTACTAAATTTTGAAGCTTTGTTTTTGTTGGCTTAGACATTTTGTCTTTGATGGGACTTGGGATGTAATAAATTTTTGGAAATCATTTTGAATGCCTCTGATATCTATTATTTTGTTCTTTATCTTTGTTTTTATACTAATTTTCTTTACTTTGTTTATAATCCCAAAAGGGGGAGAATTATTCTTATGGCGTCTTTGTTTTGGTTTGTTTTGGAGAATTTTATGAAATTTTTGATTTATTATAGTGATGTTTCAATGTTCTCTTTAATACTATCTATTTTTACTCTTTCTATCTTTGATATATGATACTTACCTTTCATACTTGCTATTTTTTTCTTTGATACCATCTACACATACTATGAATGATAAGTCTTACTTTATATTTTGATCTTACCTTGGATACCATGTTTAAACATCTATAATACCTTTGATTCCATGATTTGCGATCATCAAAAAGGGGGAGGTTGTTGACCTCATAGTTTTAATAATCCCAAAATCATGATTATAACAATATTAATGACTTTTATGTTTTCTATAAGTTTTTTATAATATGAGACATGTGAAAAAATTTCCTAAGTATGAGTCACAGCCAGTCACTGCTAAGGATGAGAAATCATTGAGACTGATACCGATAGCATGAAAATCTCATTGAGTCTAAGATGTTGTCAGATGAAACACTACCAGAGTGAAAAAATGGTAAAGTATGAGATACCGTCAAGATTACATACTAACAATATACAAAATTGACTAATTCTGAGACACCGCCATATTGACCCACCATCATAAGGAGACACTGCCAGTGTCATACTACCAACATAGAATTTTATAAAATTCTAAGACACCTCCATTTGAGACTCCGCTAGTGAAGTGAAATTTTGGAAAAGTCCAATACACTGCCAGTGTCATGCCACTAGAATAACATACTGCCAAACTAATCCACCACCACTAATTTTCTTACTTTACTTATTTTTAATATTTACTAATAGCTATATTTATCGAATTTAATTCCAATTTTTATTTTAATGATTGTCTCTTAAATTCTCGATAAAAATCATTGAAGAGAATGTCAGAACGTTCAGTATGAGGAAGAAGATGATCTGGATATTCTTTCTTATACTAATGATAAAAGAGATGCACACCCCCTCGTGCTATAGAGATGAAATAGTGGATGAAGACAGCTAATAGAACACCAAGAAATATTGAAATTTATGAACACGCATAGAGTTGTACCCGATTGAAAAAAAAGAAGTGCTCACCTATTACAAACACTCAACTAAGAAGTCAGACTACATCAACACATCTAGTGCTTTTCCTACAGTAAAGAACAAGTGTCTACGACACTCTGTTCTTAAAAAGTTTTTCAACAGAACCCAATTGAATCTTCACTGCATAATCAGATCAAGAGTCACAAGTTGTATTGCAACCGACCGATCATTTCTAAACTCTACACTTTTATATCGCTCTGTTCTATTTATCTTTATTAATTTTTTTAGCAGTGAGTGTTATAATCCATTTTATATACACACGTTGTCTACTTTACTGAACTAGAAGATACTTAGATATATTTTTATCTTTTATTACACTTGTACTCCCATAGATAATAGTGGTAGAGTTATTTGAGTGTTCTTCTTGTTTTTTCTCCCATGTATAATGGTGGAAGAGGTCGTGTGTGACATAAATAGTTGTAGACTATTGTAAAAACTGATCCAGGTTATGGACCATGTTGTATATTTTATATAAACTATTTGGTGGAAGGTGATCACCAAGTGGAGAGGACTAAGTATTTACTTGAGACTAAACCTCTTGTATTCAATATTTCTGTTGTGTGCTTTAATTTTTTTTAATTTATTTCCTATTTAAAATTGAATTTTTTTTAACTGTAAACAAAATATATACTTTAATAGTTTATCTTAATTTATGTTTGTATAGTATTTTGATTAAGTAAACTGATTTCAAAGGATATAATAATATTGTATATTATTCATCCAGGACCTAATCAATCTTTAGAGAAATATTTAAAAAGATTAAAATCTATATCACACTACATATTTTGGTAAATTGGGCTATATTTAAAAAATTTGGGGGATTTCAAAATAATCCATTTCAAACAAAAAAAAATTATTGGGTACTCAATTCACCCCCCCCCCCCTCTTGAGATACCCACTCTGACCAACAGTGACAAAGGAATAATATTACACAGTGAGCGTTCGTATGTGGTTGTCGATATTGCGACATTAAGTTCTTTCTCTTGGGTGCCTTGACCCATTCCTAGATATTAATCTTGGACTTTAGGTAAGTTCACCTAATGCCAACAAGAAATAATCATATAGGGTTACACACTAAGTGTTTCTATTGATCTCAATTAAATTCTATTTGGGTTTAATTAATGGAATAAATATTATTCTCAAGTCTGAGGAATAATTTTATTTAAGTTATATTGATCACATAAATTGAATAAATATTTATTCTCTTTATTATGAATAAAATATTTATTTTATTTATTGAATATTTTAATAAATATTTATTCTATATATTGTGAATAAAATATTTATTTATGAATAAAATATTTATTCAGTTGTTCAATAAATGGTAGAGAAGTTCGAACGGACCAAGACTGAGTCTGGTTAAAATTATCAATTAACAAGATCGTTACATAATATTTGATATTGCGCAAGTTGGCACGCACTATAAAATAATAATAATAATTTAATTATTATAATGTGGCATGGGGTTTATTAAATGTAATAAATGTTATTTAATGTAATGTATGAAATTAAATAATATTTTAACATAAATAGTAACTCTATAAATAGGCGGTTATGCCTATTGTGCAGAGTGTCCAAAAATTGAGAATAGAGAATTGTTGTACATAATGAATTATCTCTCAACTCCTTCTCTCTCCCTCTCAAGAACAAGAAGAGAAAGAGAGTGGCCTCACTGGGAAATAAGAAGAGAAATATAGATTTATTCAAAACTGAAGAACGAGCAATCAAGAACTAACAATGCATGACATTTGATTCATCGTTCTAGCACCCAGTGATTGAGTGGTGTTACTCAGAGATCATTGGAGTGCATGTGGATTACCATTAGAGGGATTATATCATTAGATATTTATAGCACAGTGAAGTCAATTCAAAAGGGTCTTTTTCAAACAATCAACAATCATCAACGAAGAAATTTCCTAAGCTCGGGTATTTATTTCTTCATATACTAAATAAATTAATTATAAATTTTATGTACAAGATCCTCACTCATGGTTTTGGGCAATGATTATTAAAATAAATTTTAATATATCATCCACCACTTCATGCTTACGCTATACCTGGTACCATCAAGTGGTATCAGAGCAGTCATGTTTAATTTTATAATTATTTATTTGATTGTTGATTTATGCATAATTGTGGTTAGATTTTTCATTTCATGTTATTAATTCTTTAATATGATTTGAATTAACATGCTATCGACATATTAATCATGTTCGTTCAGTGTTTCATTTTCTTAAATGTTTAAGAACAAATGAAGAACAACCAGAGATGTCATCAGGAAGTGCCAAATATTTGTCCAGTAAAATTGGGTTACATGGTGTGTAGTTGGAGAACATGTCGTATACCCATGCACATTGTATCTAGATGCACTATGAAATTAATTACATGCAGTGATTTTATTTCACACTGTGTGTTTATCAGGCCAACCTAGCACACAGTAAGAGGATACGTGGTATGTATCTAGCATGTACACACTGTGTAGTCTGGATGAGTTAACACGCCGAAGCCCCGGGCATGTGACTCAGATACACGAAAACTGAGGTACATAACATGTAACTAGATGTACATGCTATGTAATCTCCCATTAATAGAAAAAATTAAATTTGCATTAAATTTGAAAATTGAATCATTAAAACTTTATTTTATTGATTGGAACATTGTTTTGTGTTTGGAAAATTAATAATGGTTTTAAAGAATTTTAAATGCTCAATTAATTTATTATAATTAATATATCATTATTGGTTTTTCCAATTATTTACTATTAATTTCATATATGATGGGTATCTCAAATTAATATTGTATGATCATTAAGATGAAAATGAATGAATGAATTAATTTATTAATTAATTAATGCAAGCGTGTTTATCTTAATAATAAAAGAATGAATAAATAAATGAATGTTAGCCGATTAATTTTACCTATTTTTTGCATGTATGACTAATCATGAGCTTTACCAAGACCTATATATGTGTTGGCATTGATTTAATTTAATTTACTTTATGGGTTTTCAATTATTTAATATTAAATTAAATGATAACATGTGATTCATCCCTCCCTCCATTATTATGTAGAACTTGTGTGTCCAAGGATATTTATGTAATCCCCTTTAACCAATATTTTGGTTCCCCTCACCTGTGTGTAAGTAATAAATACTTGTAATTAATAGAGCATCCAAAGGCGCATAGAGGAGGTTCAATACAGGGCCACAATGATATCAACTTAGTGATACATAGATATACAGGTGGATTGTTGTAACTCATGCCATGACCAGAAAATTGAGTTATTCCCCTAGGTCATAGGTTGATTTAATGTCCGCTCACTAAATCATATATTAGATAAGATCATGATCATATCATTTACTTTATTTATTTATTTCTATCTATTAATTATTTATTTTATGTATTCAAGACCTCTGTCACATAAATTAATGAATTAATATGCAAAGATGGAAATTAAATAAATGAATTATGCGTAAATGTTTTATCCAATATGGTTAATTAATTAAGTAACATACACTTAATATTAACAATACATGTAAAATATAAAACAAGATAAAATATATTCATAAATTAATTAAAATACCTCAATTAAATATTAAGTTAGACTAAGCCTTCCATTACTTGATTGAGAATGAAACCATAGAACTAAGTGTAGTACATGGCCAAATTCTAGACACTTGCTTTTATCGGGGAGTTCTCATGAGAGTTTTGGGATGACTTAACCAAACTTTTATTGAGTTTAACAGCCAAAGTCTATTGAATACAAATTTGGAGGCAAGTGTTGAGTAAATACAAGTCAGGATTTCAGGATAGGGGAATCCACTCAATGGATCAAGGAGCTGCAAGTTTGCAATTGGAAAGACTACCTACCTAATTACTTTATTATGGTTTTTTATGGACAAATTCTAGATCATTAAGAAAATTAATAGGTATTATTTCCACTAAAATTTTAAATCAACTATAAATTTTGAGTTCAATGGTGAGGGCTATTGAGACTTGATAAAATAGTGAGAGATTTGGTTAAAACATTTAATTTATTACATCTCACTTAATTTGTAATCAAGAAAAGTACTAATAATATGATCTTTTTAATTTTAAAATAAAATGAAAAGTTTGTCATCCACACTATCCATACGATCAATATCGTATAAATATAACCTCTTAACTGGTAGTAACTTTCATGAGTGGTTTATACACCTTCAGGTTGTGCTACACTATGAACAAAAATCTTACATCCTAGAATCCTCAATGCTTGATCTACCTACTAAATAGGTGAGTGATGAAGAATTCCTTATCTATGAAAAACATTTGAGCGACGCGATCAATTTTCAATGATTTATGCTTTCATCGATGTCTAGTGAATCAATAAAGTCTCATGAAAACATGGGTGTGTATAGCATGCTTGAGAACCTCTCTGGTCATTACCAGGAGAGAGATACACAGAAAAAATTTAAGATTTATAAGGCATTATTTCAGAGAAATCTTGGAGAGTGTGCCCTATCTGGCCCTCACACAGTCAAGATCATTGAATAAATTGAGTTCTTATAGGTTTTAGGGTTTAAACTCCCATAAGGACTGGGCACCAACCTCATTCTGACATCACTCTCTTATAACTTCTCCAGCTTTGTTGTGAATTTTAATATGAAAAACATTGAGAAGTCTCTACCATATCTTCTTACTCTTATTCTCCAAGTAGATAAGGATACGAAGCATGAAAAACCTTCCATCCTTATGGTGAACAAACATAAAGGGAAAGCGAAGAGCTTTAATCCCAAAGCATCTCCATGCCCTTCCAAGAAGAGGAAGATCAAGGGGAAATAAAGGGGTAGAATGTTGTCTATTTTTCATATGGTAAGAAGGTCCACTGGAAGAAAAATTTCACCCAACTAAAGAAGCAAGGGGAAGATTAAGGTGCATTTTTTATCGAGTGGAATTTATTTGTTTCTATAAATTTGGTATTAAATACAGCTTTTGGTGCTCACATATGCACTCAAATACAAGAACCAAGTAGATTCATAAATATTGACTGAGCGGAGGTAGATCTATGAGAAACCAATAGAGATAAACTTGCTATTATATATATCATGGACTACCACCTCATGTTGTCAACTAGAATGATCTTGGTTTTAAAGTTTTTTTATTATGTGTCTTCAGTTATGGGAAACATTATTTTTGTATCCAGACTAAATACATATGGATTTATTTTCAAATTTGGGAATAAATTTTACTTCTTTTATAAATATAGAATTTTTTATGTTAAGGAACATTTAAATAATGGTCTTTATGTGTTTTATTACACAAACCAAGTAATGGCAATCGATAATGAAGTTACTTCACATGACTCGTATCATACCCAACTTTGGCATCACTGGCTAGGCCATGTAAATGAAAAGTGTTTGACTAAATTACATCAAGATGGATATTTAGATTTTTTGAACTAAAATCTCTTAGTGTATGTCACACATGTTTACAAGGTAAAATAACAAAATCCACATTTATTTAGAAAGGTTAAAGGGCTAAATAGATTCTTGAATTAGTTCATACCGATGTGTGTGGACTATTTTCTATTGAATCAAGGGGTGGGTACTCATACTTCATAACTTCTACTGATGATTTTAGTATATATGGATATATCTACTTAATGAGGTATAAGTCAAATTGTTTTGATAAATTCAAGGAATACAAGAATGAATTTGAGAACTATATTGATAATATGATTAAGAAACTTTGCTCAGAAAGTGGTGGAGAATATCTTAATCAGTACTTCATTGATTATTTATGGGAGTTTAGTATATTATCTCAACTCACTTCTCCTTATATGCCTTAGTAGAATAGTGTAAGAGAAAGGAGGAACCGCACCTTGTTGGACATGATGAGATCAATGATGAGTCATGTGAGTCTTCCATTATCCTTTTGGGGATACATGTTACAAACAACAATATACATACTAAACTGAGTGCCAACTAAAGAAACAAATGGTATACCATACCAATTATGGAATAGAAAGAAACTCATTTTATCTTACTTACATGTGTAGGGTTGTTAACCATTTGTTAAGGCCTCTTTAGGTAACAAGCTTGTACCCCAAGGAAAAAATTGTATCTTTATAGGATATCTCAAAGAAACAAAGGGATATTACTTATAAAATCCTTTAGTGAAAAAGGTTGTGGTTGAAAGATGTCCCACATTTCTTAAAGAGAATATTATCTCTAAAATAGATACTGAGAGTGAGATAGACTTTGATGAAGTCCAGGCTCAAGATGCACAAGAGTTGTCATAAGAACAAATTCCACAAAAGCCCCATGGAAGAAGAAATTGTTCCTAAGACACAATTACTGCGTATGAGTGTGAGAGAGGTTAGAGAACCAGAACAATATGGTTTTCTAGTCACTGAGGATGGTAACTCATTATTAGCTGATAAAAATGATCCTCTAACCTACATGGAAGCAGTATGTAGCATAGATGTTTCCCAGTGGCAAGAGGCCATTAATTTCTAAATGGATTCAATATACCAAAGCCAAGTCAAGAATTTGGTAGACCCTCCAGTAGATGTAAATCCCATCGGTTGCAAATGGGTATTCAAGAAGAAACTAGACATGGAATGAAAATTTAGTACATATAAGGCGTGATTGGCTACAAAAGGGTTTAAACAGCATTAAGGCATTAACTACAATGAAAACTTTTCACCAATTTCAATGATGAAATCCATCAAAATTATACTTTTCATTGTGAATTTCCATGATTACACTACTAGAAATACACCTATTAGTGACTGCCAAAGGCAGTCGCTAATGGTCTTTACAGAACACCATTGGTTATCGCAGTTAGCCCAACGGTGAATTCCTTTAGTGGCCGCCAATGGCAGTCGCTATAGCTCCTCTATCGCACGGTCACTTAGCATCCACTATTGGTTCGGTATACAGATACTTATAGAAACCGCCTTTAGCATTCGCTATAGGTAAGGAAAATGCGAACATAAAGAAACCAATTCCAGTGGTCACTGTAGATACAAAAAAAACAATAACTATTAGTGCCCTCCATAGGCAACAGCTAACCTGGAAATTTTTTTAAAAAAAATCCGGTTTCACTTCCCAAATAGCAGAATTAGTGAAAAAATAGTGCAAACATAAAAAAAAATCAGGTCCAAACACCAGAAACAACAATTCTCCTCAAAAACAATAAATGAGAAACATACTTCCTCACATATCCAGTGATCCAAATAGCTCTAATCCATTCCAATCTTCTATCTTGATAAACCTACAATAAGACACAAAATAAACAACTAAACAAAGAAAATACAAATTGGTCATATTTATTCAGTTGGTATATATATATATAGAATGATCAAAATAGTTTATATTTTATTAATTATATAAATGAATAAAAATCTAACATCAAATATCTTTTTTACAACACTTATAGTTAAACGATGACTTTTAAAAGTAAATCAAGTTACCGTATACTGATCAATCTGAGCAATTTAGGTATCTGATCCATATAAAGATGCTTCCTGCAAATTATAAATGACTTAAATATTGTTTTCCTAAAATTTCATTTCAATTGGTGCTCGTTTGGTCATTTTTTACCCCTACACACATGATTTGCTCATTATTACAACAATGATAATAGTTGTGAAAATGAACTTTTAATTGTACCAATCAATCCATGAATCGTATTTACATGTAACTGATTTCAATAGACCACAAATGATTTGAGGAATATTATCTACCTTTTCACATTAAATAGAATTTGTTTACACATTTTGACCCCTTCACGGGAGATGTGTCATTTTAATAACACTAAGAAACGTTACTTATTGTTTTTAATCATACCGAGGGACACAAGCATCTGATTAATACAGTGTTGATTCCTACATATCCAAAATGTCCTGATGATTTTTATCTCATGATTTCATGACAATCTAAGTGCATTAGGTTGGTATTTACATATTTTACGTGATTTATCAGTTAACTCCTAATTTGGGGGGCAAACGACACTTTTGATCATACCAAGAAATTTAGGCATCTGATCCACGTATTGATTCTTCCTATAGAATATAAATGTCTTAAATATAGTTTTCCTAATATTGTGTGTCAATCAGTGCTCATTTTTTTGGTTTTGACCCCTACATACATGATTTTCTCATTATTACAATAATGATAATAGATGTGAAAATGAACTTTTAATTGTACCGATCAATACGCACATAGAATTGATGCGTGGTTGATTTAAATAAACCAAAAATACTTTGAAGAATGTTCTCCTACCTTTTCACATCAATTAGAAGTCATTTTCACATTTTTAACCCTTCATAGGAGATGTGTCATTTTAATAACACTTAGAAACGTTACTTATTGTTTTTAATCATAATGGGCGACACGAGTATCTAATTAATACAACATTGATTCCTATATATCAAAAATGTACTGATGATTGTTCTCCCATAATTTCATGACAACCCAAGCACATTAGGTTGGTATTGACATCTTTTATATGATTTATCGGTTAACTCCAAATCTGAGGGGCAAATTCCACTTTTGATCATACCGAGCTATTCAGGTATTTGATCCATGTGCTGATTCTTCCTGAATAATATAAATGTCTTAAATATCATTTTCCTAAGATTTCATGTCAATTAGTGCTCGTTTGGTTGGTTTTTACCCCTACACACATGATTTTCTCATTATTACAACAATGATAATAGATGTGAAAATGAACTTTTAATTATACTGATCAATTCGTGCATCGGATTAACGTGTGGTTGATTTAAATAGACCAAAAATTATTTGAGGAATGTTATCCTACCTATGCACGTCAATAAGAAGTTTTTTGTATGTTTTGATTGAATTCAACCATTGGTGGTTGCTCTAAGGCCTTTGGAAACAGGGTAAGGAGTTAATAATTCATGAATGAAAGGTTACAAGAATAATAATTCACCTGAGATAGACCAATATCAGTATATATTGGGGAAAATTTTACCAGATTTTAAGTCAACTTAATAGTAGAAACTAACTAATATTGGAGTATGTACATGGTTAGATATATGGCCTAGAAGGCAACCAATGGAACATATTAGTTCATTTCAAGAATAACCTTCCATACCTAACTGTTAAATGATCCTTAAACATCCATTTCCTAGTAATTCACATATGTTCATTGATATTCCATTACTGTGAATGCTCCCCATTCCCTTGCAGCCCCACCTCCACCCTGAACACCCCCCCCACTCCCCATGCACTTGCCTCCCCACCTGAATCCCCCCAACCAACCCCCTCCCCGCTAGACAGCCCCCACTCCCAACCCCCTGTAGCCCCCACCTCCACCCTAAACACCCCCTCCCCCACTCCCCATGTAATTTCCCCCCAACCCCCTCCCCCTTGGACTTCCCCCACTCCCAACCCCCTACATCCCCCACCTCCACCCTGAACACCCCCCCAACCCCCTCCCCCATTGGATATCCCCCACTCCCAACCCCTGCAGCCCCCACCTCCACCCTAAACACCCCCCAACCCCCTTAGGTAGCCCCCACTCCCAACCCCCACAGCCCCCACCTCCACCCTGAACACCCCCCAACCCCCTTAGATATCCCCCACTCCTAACCCCTTGCAGCCCCCACCTCTACCTTAAACACCCCCAACCCCCTCCCCCTTGGACAACCCCCACTCCCAACCCCCTACAGCCCCCACCTCCACCCTGAACACCCCCCCCCCAACCCCCTCCCCCTTGGATATACCCCACTCCCAACCATTGCAGCCCCCACCTCCACCCTGAACACCCCCCCCAACCCCTTAGATATCCCCCACTCCTAACCCCCTACAGCCCCCACCTCTACTCTGAACACCCCCCCCCCCCACACACACACACACACACACTCCCCCCTGGACAACCCCCTACCCCCAGATAGCCCCTCCCCCTTAAATCCCCACCTGAATCCCCCACCCCACCCCTTTGCAACCCCGCCTCCACCCTACACCCCCCCCCCCCACTCCCCTTGGACATCCCCCCACCCCACCTGAGTCCCCCCCCCACACACTCTCCCTGGACAGACCCTCCACCTCACAATTTCTTGACTATATCAAATTTGAATTTGTTATGTGAATTTTGAAACAAAAATGATTCATGGTCACTTATGAGTCTCATGATCACTTGATACATCTCTAATCACTTGAATCGCATAACCATTAGAAGGTCAAATAAATCTCATAAAACTAAATTAATCGGGTAATAACCCTTGGGACATGAGAAGAACATGATGAATAACTGATTATTATCCCAAGTTTTCTCATAAGTCTAATTGTATTTATAGTTGGCTTTGAAAACAAAATGAGACAGTAAATTTGAATGATAAACTATAAAAATAAAATAAACACACCTCTTGAATATGATGCATCATGTGGGGTCATGGCTGATACCTCCATCTGATGTGGTAAGGGCCTACAACAAATAAAAATTATGAAGATTTTAATAACAAAAATAATATAAAATAAATAAATAAATTCAGTATAAACCTGCATCGTATGATTCCCTACACCATCATCTGGACGCAGATATTCCCACAGTGTTCTAAGCTCAGCAATCAGTTGTGCATTTACCTCCTCGAAAGCACGCAACCATGACTCAAAATCTGTAAGTTGTTGTGTCATCCCAGCAATAATAGGACCCACAACCTCAGCGCATGAAACTATAGAATGAGGAATCCTCATTCCATTGGTCAAACTATATCCATGTCTGTCATAACCAATAATGTGATGGAATATCTCATCCCTTCGCATGGTAAGTTGTCGATGGTCCTCTGGAAGATGTGCTAACTTAGCTTCAAATTTATCTTGTGTAATATTTAAATATATATATATATATATGGGTGTTTTTGTATATAAATATGCATGTAATTATTGGTAATGAGTACAAGAACTTACTATAAGAGCTGCAGCCTCTGGATTATTTCGATCATGAGTCCTCATCCACACCTACATTTTATCAGGCGCGCACCTTGCTCCCATAACTGTATACCAATAAAATATAAAAATATAACATAAAACCATATTAAATAATAAATTAATAATTAATAATAAATACATAATTTTATATTTGAGACACGTGATAAATCTCGGGCCTGTGAGGTGGTCCCTGCAATGCTCTATTCTCGGAATGATGTGCTGACACATCCTACATTCAATTAATTCAAATTTCAAACAAATAAAATGTCATAAATTCTATAAAATATATATACCAAAATAAATAGACTAACCTCAATAGCCTCAGTATAGAAATATTCAACTAAATCATGCCATTGAGATGGGAGAACACCTCTCATGACTTTTTTCAGAATGTTTGGGGCACCCACATTTGGTACTCAGTGCTCCCTCTTGACTCTGGCTTTATGATCTTTCCATATCTTATGATATTTGTCCATACACACTATCCAAAACTCATCGGGGTGCACCTTCAGATTATTCTATTTAAGAAAACAAAATCACACATGTTAGTATTTTTTAAACATAGGGAAGAAACTAAAATGACCATCTTACCCGAACTTCCCTCCATAGTTGATCTAATGTATCATGAGGGAAAGAATCCCAATCACATGTGGTCAATGAAAATAATTGTGGGTTGCGTATGATATGACCCATCTGACGGATAAATGTAGGGGCATTCACTCCCACAGGATGAACTCTCTCATCAAATGATACATCTATGGTCGTGTCAAAATTCTAATATGAAATGTCATGACTAGGGCCACTCTTATGAGAGGAAGAAGCAGTCAAGTCTGATCCTATTGAAAATAATTTTATACATAATTAGACAGATGTGCATATATATATATGTGTGTGTGTGTGTGTTTAATAATTAATTAAAAAAATAAAAACAATTACATTCATACATACCTCAACCCTGAGATGTAGATGACTCTGCTGAATGATGTGGATCTGGTGTTTGTTCCCCTAACATTCCTGCAGTCATAGAAAACATTAGTAAGGACATTTTCATTAAACATGAAAATTGACCATTTCTCCTTCAACGGTCATTCTAACCCAATAAATATCTTCTTCACATTGAAATAAAGTATGTTAATCAAGTTGTTGTGCAATAAAGGAAATAGTCTCAGGTTTATCTTGCTTAAATAAAAACACTCCTCACCAAGACATTTTCACAGCAACTTGCCAACTAGGATTTGATGGCAAGGTAATGAAGAAAACTTGTTCCGCTTGTGATGTAAAAATGAAAGTTTCATTACCTACTCGTTCATTTCTATATAAAATATTGTTAAAATTCACCAATGTAAACTGATATTGATCTACTTTACTTCCACGCACTGGATCAACCTAATTACACTTTAACAATATGTATTTTAACCCGTGTACATATACAACTTCAATGATGTCTGTCAATTCACCATAGTAATAACCAGAATTGACGGTTAGATAATTTATGCCACTATTTTGTGTTGCTCATTTTTCATCAACATCTTTAATGCAAAATAGAAATCCATTAACATCTATAACTTTATAACGATGAGCTGTTATAGATGGACCCTCAGCTAGTTGGTTAAATTCTTCAGTTATCATGGGATCACCTAACTCCCTCAGGTTATGAACCTACATAATTCACAAAATTCAATAATTATTTCTGTATAAAGAAATTAGTATTATACTTCACTCATGATGAAAATCAATTTATACGTAAAAAATCCTTAAACCAATCATAAAATGACACATAATGAGATTTTTGAATTTGATACTCGGTCGCACAAGACATCTCTTCTTTTAACTCATTAATGTATTTCCTGCAAATGATAACGCGATGTTTAAATGATCAACTTTATATATGCAAACAAAACATGTAAAAGTTAAACAATAAAAGTGATAAGACACTTATTGCATTACCGGTGCAACTGATGGAGTATTGAACAAGATATATCGATGAGCTTGTATCCACTTGATGTTGTCCATATCAAATATGGTTCCTTCTCCAACTGGACCATCATGAATCTGATAGGTCTTATCTAATTTTGTTTCAACATCCATAAGATATTCTACACAAAAAATAATACACTCATCCATCAAATAACCATTGGATATTGATTCCTCCAGACGAGCTCTGTTGCGTAAAAATTGTTTCAATGTATTCAGATACCGCTCAATAGGATACATCCACCTGAATTGCACTGGACCAGCAGTCATTACTTCATTGGTTAGGTGCACTGTCAAGTGAACAATAACATCAAAAAATAAGGTGGTAAATAGTTTCTCAAAGTGAAAAGTTGTAAGTACAATTCTATCTTGAAAAAATTTTAAATCACTTATTCATTGATTTCTTAAACAAAAATGTCTAAAAAAATACTAACCTCAGTCAATGGTTGAACAACATTGGGGGATAAACAATAACAAATTGAAATTAGAATTAACTACTGAATTAGTATGTGATTGTCATGACTTTCCAACCCTTGCAATTTCATTCTTTTCAGATTCACACACTTTGAAATATTATAAGAGTAACCATCATGCACCTTGAGCATCTTCAAAATGGAAATAAATGTATCTTTCTCCTTTTTAGTCATCGTATACTATGCATCGGGCATATATGCCTTGTTTCCCTCATCCAACTATAAATACAACTATTTCCTTAAACCCATTTCTTCTAAATCACGGCGTGCATTAACATGGTCCTTTGATTTTCCACTGACACCTAAAATGGATCACAATATATTATCACAAACATTTTTTTCAATGTGAATTAAATCCAAATTATGCCTTATCATTTTATTTTTTCAATAGGGTAGATAGTAAAAAAATACTTTTCTTTTTCTATTTGTGATTGTGTTGTCTACCCGCACCACAAATATTAGGTAATAGATGAGCCACCAAATCCTGAAATTTATATACTATACAGATGTTTTCTTCCTCAATCTGCGATAATATTTTTACTCCTGTCATAATCTTTGGTGTTGGGTTGAACTCTCTAGAACCATCAAATGCCACTTTATCCTTTTTGAACCTATGTTGAGGGGGGAGAAAACGCCTGTGACCCATGTATGCTCATTTTTTGGAATGTTTAAGCCATAAAAAATTTTAATTTTATTGCAACAAGGTCAAAAAAATTCCCCTTTAGTACTCCAGCCTAATAAATTTTCATAAGACGGGAATTCATTGATTGTCCACAATAAAGCAACCTACAGTTTGAACATTTCATTCATTTCACCTTCACAAGTCATCACACCATCACCCCAAAATTCATTCAACTCATCAATCAATGGATAAAGGTAAACATCAATCTTATCCCCCTAACTTCTAGGTCCATCAATAAGAGTGGAAAGTAATATAAATTGTTGTTTCATAAAAATACACAAAGGAATATTATATGGAACTAACACCACGGGCCATGTGCTATGAGTTACACCAACCATAGACTTGAATGGATTGAAACCATCTGCTACCAACCCCAATCGGACATTATGACCATCTTTAGCAAAGTCAGGGTGTCTTTGATCAAAATCCTTGCATGCACGAGAGTCTGATGGGTGGGTTAGCATATCACTTTCCTAATTTCTTTCCACATGCCATCTAATTAAATTAGAAACTTTAGATGGCATAAAAAAACTTTTCAGCCTTGGATTTAGGGAAAAGTAATGCATTTTCTTTACAGCAATCGGTTTTCCCTGTTTCCCAGTCTGACTTTGATGAGTCTGATTTCCCCTATTATCTTTCCACCTGGAAGTGCCACATACTGTACAAATATCCAAATGGATAGTTTCCTTTCTAAACAACATACAGTTGTTTGCAAATGCATTTATGGTATCATATGTAAAACCTAAGTTCTCTATAAACTTACGAGCATGGTAATATGACTTAGGAATCTTAGTGTTGACATGAAGTACCTTTTTCAATAACACCAACAGTGTGTCGAATGATGTGTCTAACCACTAATTCAAAGTATTCAAATAAAACAACTCCATGATAAACGAAAATTTATTGTAAGCAGTGCATCCAGAATATAATTCAGTTTTTGTATCATCAAGTATTTCATAAAACCTTCTCGAATCACGATCTGCACCAGAGCGCAAATTTATTTCACCGGTCTCAATATTATGGATTTCAATGCCTTCAATATCCAACCCACATATAATTTTAATAATAATTTCATGCATTAGATCATTCATCCTTGCATCAACATCCATCTGAACTGCATCTGTATTTTGATAACGAATATATTCTTCCCCATGATGAGTCCAACTCTTATAATTTTTTAGAAATACATTCAAGAATAGGTTCTCCCTCACATTATCTCATTTGAATTAATATCTTTTTGCACATTTTCTACATAGACAACTAATATAGTCACTTTGAAATCCTCCAGTGAACTCAATAAACTGCATAATTCCCTCGAAATATTCTCTAGACGTTCGATTTGGAAGATCAATCCAAATCTTATCCATATTAATATCTGTATAACAAGTAGTAACATTTACACAAAACTTCATATTATAGGAAATTTTCATATCACAAAATATATTTAAAATAAAGACTGACCAATTTCATATGGACCATTGATAAAATAAACAATTTATATCTCTGAATAATAAATAGGAGAATAAATATAAATGATTGAACAATTTATATATTTAAGCCTGAGATAGACATTTATGAATACATATTTCAAACCAACCAATGAAAATGAACAATTTATATATTTAAGCATGAGATAGACATTTATGAACTAACGGTTCATATTGAAAATCTCCTTGAAAATACATCTTTCAAACTAACTAATGAAAATGAATTCCTTATTCAAAAAAAACAAATGTTTTTTACCAGATATAGAAAAAGAGATTTCTTTTATAAGAAATACTTTAAAACATAAAATTATAATTTTGAAATATAACAATCCAAATACTTAAAAGGAGATATACTAAAAATATCTTTTGTTTTTTTGTAGCAAAAATAATAGAGTTTTATAGAGAATAACATGTGAGATATTTTCCGAGTGATTATTTGATTTGGATATACAGATTGATTTTCAAATATTCTCTATGTATATTTTGTATATAGATGGACATGTGTATATTTAATAAGATTAATTATTGTGGTGTTCTGGATGATTTGGAGAGACGGTGAGGAAGATGATGAATAATGGTGGGATTATAGGAAACAATTGTAGGTAGTGGATTCAAATACTATTTATTCCTATGTAATTTTTTCTTTAGGTGGGTTAATCTTATGTGGAAATAACTCATAGAGGTACCCTTGGTAGTGCTCACCCATGGTTAAAATTATTATATATCGATTGGCTGTGGAAATAACTTCTTCTGCATCAAGTTTCCTTGTATGGGTTAATATTATATGAAAAATATATATGGGATCTCAACTAGTTAATCATACATGAGATAATTTGGTATCCTAGTTATTTATAAGTGGTATCTAGGAGCCATAGGGTTTATCATACATGAGGAAGCTTGGATGTAGAAATAAATATAAAGTGAGTGCTAGTGAATCTGAGTTACTCCTATACAATTCCCTATGGTATCCAATTATTCAGATACATTGAATTTTCATTCTATTTAATCCCACAAAGTAGTTGGGATGTGGTCAAACTAATACTACATGAGGCATATCATTAACATTTAATCTTACATGAGGTAGAATTACCTGGTTAATCTGGAATGGTGTTGAAAATAATCTAACGTGGCTTTTAAAATTCCCTAGTTAATTTGGTGCCACTCTTGAAACATGGTATTTAATCCTACATACCTTCTTCCACACACAAGTAATTTGATGTAGTGATAAGATTTTCATTTGTATCCCACATATCCTTATATAATTGAGACTTAATCACACATTATCCATTAAAAACACTTTTAATCATCCACAACAAGCCTTTTCACCTATAAATCATCAGGGGAGAAAATTCAAGTTCATATTATTCATTAAAATACCAAATTTAAATAAAATATTAAAAACACAAATTTAAGACAAATTAAAATTAAATACAAATGAACCAAAATATTTAAAAATGTGATAATTACCTTTAAATAGTTAAAATATGGGGGGATATTTGAAATAAAAATCAACTAAAAATTATAATTTTTACATTTTATCACTCCCCCGCATTTAATTCATTGTATTTATAGTCAATATCTACACTTAATTCAATCTCAAACCATGTAAATAAAAAGTGGCAGTGAAATCCCTTTTTCCGTCTTATTCTCAGATTTCTTCCTTTATAAATTTAATTCATTTTTCATTATGCTCAAGAAATTTCATTCAAGACCATTGATCCATCGATTCACATGTATAACTAACTCACTTGGAAATGTATCTATAATTTTCAAGAAATATATTATTATGAAGTTTTCTTCTTCTTGAGATCATTAACACATTCCTTATGCTTACAATGTGATTACATATCCACTTAAAAATGAAAGATTTATCTTAATAAATAATTATTTTTTATGGGTTTTTTTGGGATAAAATTTTGGTCTTTTGAATTTTAAAAATAAATGATTCAAATAGGAGTCTAAATCAATTAAGGTTTAATGTCTGAAATTATAAGAAAATACAACAAAAACCCAGTCCTCATTTTCCTCCCACAAATGCATCATGGTATGCCTTGTGGAGCTCGACATTGAGCTTCTAAAAATTTTCAAGATCCTGGAGAATTGTAAAGATATGTGTTCAAAATCAAAACCCTAAAACTAAAAATAGGTATTACCTGATGTCACAACAAATCTAAAACCAAGTGAATGTAAAGGTGGAGTTGGAGGACCCACTAGATGTGAGGGAGAGGAATCTGGGAGAAAGGATGGTCATCACGTTGTTTTGGGTCGGTTTGTGGAGATAGGTGATGTGTGAGCAAAGGGATTCAGGGTGAGGGAGTCAGAGGTAGAGGTGGGAGTCGGAGTTGGAACTGGTGTTAGAGGCGGGAGCGGCGTGGGTGTGGCGTAGGCACGAAGAGGGAGGGGATAGGCGGAAGAGGTGTGAGCTGAGTGATAAGAAGGGTGGTGTAGGGTTTGAAAAGGGATGAAGTGTGTGAGGGAGGGGGGAGCCAGAGCCAGAGGCGTGAGCGTGCAGGTGCGGCGAGGGAGAGGACGGGCGGCGGAGGTGAGCCGGAGGCAGAGGTGGGTGTGGCGAGGGAGAGGAGCTATGGTAGGGTTCGATGAGGGGGGATCAGGGGTGGGGGTCAGGGGGTGTGAATGGTTTTTTTTAGGGGGGGCTTGCGACCACCAAAGGTGGTTACCCATTCTAGGGGGCTCCAAAGCCCAAATTTTTAGTAGTGTTATGAGATTTGAAAAATTGATATCAAAATAACCTTCCTTAATGGAAACATTCAAGAAGATGTCTATACGACACAACCTGAAGGGTTTGTGACTCTAAAGGATACCAATAAGGTATGCAAGTTGCAAAGATCCATTTATGGATTAAAGTAAGCATTAAAGTCATATAAAGTTCATTTTGATTAATCCATAACAGAATTTGGTTTCATAAAGAACGAATTCAAGTCATGTGTCTATAAATAGTTTAGTGGGAGTGTAGTCGTTTACTTAATAGTATATGTTGATGACATATTACTCATTGGAAACAAAATATAAGTCTTACAGTCTATTAAGAAGTGGTTGAATAAATGATTCTCTATAAAGGTCTTGGGGGAGGAAACATATATTCTTGGGATCAAGATCCATCGTGATAGATCCAAGAGGTTGCTCAACCTAAGTCAAAGTACATACATTGACAAGATACTAAAGAGATTCGGTATGGAACAATCTAATAGGGGATTATTACTAGTGTCACATGGAATTCATATTTCCAGTAAAATGTGTCCTCATACACATGAGGAAAGAAACAGAATGACAAAGATTCCTTATGCATCAATGATTGGGTAGTCATGTATGTTATGTTATGTACTAGGCAAGATGTCGCCTACGCATTAAGTGTGGTGGGAATATATCAAGTTGATCCAGGTGACCAACATTAGATGGAAGTCAAGACTAACCTTAAGTATATGAGGCGTACTAAGGATATGTTCTAGGTTTATGGAAGATATGAGGAACTAGTCATCAGAGGATATGCAGATACTAGTTTCCAAACTAATCAAGATGACATGAAGTCACAAATGGGATACATATTTACTTTGAATGGAGGTGTTATGAACTAGAAAAAGCTCAAAGAAAGCTATGGTTATAAATCCTATAGCAGATTCTGAGTATATTGTATCTTATGTGGTAGCTAAAGAAGTAGTATGGATGCACAACTTTGTTTAAGATCTTGACATGGTACCAAGAAGTAAAGATCTTATCACACTTTATTGTGATAATACTGCAGAGCTGGCTCTTGAAAAGGTGTCAAGGTCACATTAGTGGACAAAGCACATACTTTGGAAGTATTATCTCTTGATGGATTTTTTAGAGACCAAGTTTTTTCATAATAAGAATTTATAATATTTCTAAATATTATTCCAAAGCTAGGCGCTAAGGCAACATGCAATTATGAGGTCCGATGTTCTCAGAATTAATTGTATAAAAATATTGAATATATTTTTATATTACGCACGTGCAGTCAATTAAATAAAATAAGATATCTCTTAAATGGTTTATTGGATCAGAAATTTGAGGTCACGGTTGGGTTTGAAACATTATGTTTACCATAAGCACGACATAAAATGAGTCGGTGCGGGACGTTCGGACCCCTCACTTGTTAGCGGTGTGTTAAATGGATGAATTAAATTATTAATTTATCCATTTAATAGCTCAAACCCAAATAACTCACGAATGGGGACTCGGATGAGAAATTTGAGACCTTCGTTGAGTTCAGAACGTAGGCTTTACCCTAGGTGGGGTATAACCTTTGTCGGCGTCGGGAGTTCAACTTAGGTGTCATCGTGGATGAGTGATTAAATAATTAAATATTTATTTATTTAATTATTTAATTGATTAAATCATTTTTAACCTAATGAAATATCTATAAGTATTCTACTATGGATATTTTCCCAAGGTTTCCTCATAACCTTGGGATCGCCAACGAATCCTCTCCTCTCCTTCCTGTTGACGAACGAAGAACAAATGACAACGAACCCCTAGATCTAGACGGATCAAAGAGCAGCGGGTCCTCCTTCTTCATTGACGAATGCATACTTCATCAACAAAGTGCGATCCAATCCAAGTAAGACTCATATTTTGTGTTTTTACACCCTTTATTAAGCTTTAATCATGTTGATAATTAATTCTTCAATCTGCACCACCTTGCACCTATCAAATTGTTAAAAACATGTTGTTTCTTGATTGTCCTTCTAACCAGGATTTTTTTTCTTAATTGGTTGGCCAAGAATGCTTGGAAAATGATCCAAACCTTTTCTCATGTGTCTTTCCCTCCACAATTCTTCACGTTCTTTGCCGGAAGAACCCTAAGGTTCCTAGCTCAAAAATTGTTGAGCGACTCGAGCTTGATCGGGCACCCGAATTCGGGGCGGATTCATAGAATGGTGATGGAATCATGATAAGATCATAGATCTGGGATCATTGTGATGAATGGATTATGAATTTGAAGGTTTTAGGCTAGATCAGGTTTGAAAGGAGGTGTGGTTCCATGTGTAAAGAACGGTGAGACCAAGCGGGCGACTGGCGCGACGATGTGCGACTAGGACAGCGAATATCGGTTGTGATGTGCAGTGGACAACGACAAAGTGGTGGTTGGCACAGCGGCAGGCCGAAGGGGTACAACTCCTATCGGAGGCACGGGCGGTAGCCTACGTGCAAGAAACAGGGGGGCCACATTTGGGAGATACCCTCAATTAGGGTTGCAGAGTGAAATTAGTTGAAGAAGAAAGAAGGAAATAAAAATAATAATAAAAGAATAATAAAATAATAATGAGTGGGGTGTGGTGGGCATGGAGTCAAAGAAAAGGGAGGTGCCACTTTTGTCTTGTGTGTGGCTTATTATTATTTTTGGTTGTCAAAACATAATTTGTCTGTAACTCCTCTGTGCGACCTCATTTTGATGAACCTTCAGTGGCAGTACAACCCTGCTTTCAATACATACATTCTAAGTCCAATATTGGATGTCTTTTCCGAGTTTTCAGATCGGGTACCCGAAATGCTCAAATAATAATAATATATTACTATTATTAAATCTTTAACCCACCCTAAATCCTACATGCAATGTCCAATTGAATTACCGTCAATGGTAATGCAACCCTATCTTTGAGACAGTCAATTCAAGACTAATATCAGACATTGAATTCTGGTTCGTGGTTCAGGCCCACGAAACACCCCAATAGTAATAATATTATTATTGTCGCAGAATATTACATTTGTCGTAACTCTTTTATACGACATTAGATTAGCGAGTCGTCAACGGCATTGTGATTCTGACATTGAGGTGGACTTTTCAAGACCAATTTTATGTGTTTAAATCGAAGATGAGGTGTGGGCCTCATGAGGCCCGGTTCATGCATGTTGCGATGAAATGCAGTTTTTTTCACCGGGTATCCATTTTGGATGAATGAGTAGTCCATCTCATGTGTCTTTTCATGAGGTTCATAATGGTGTGATCCATATAATTTCATTTTGGAATCAAGATGTGGTCCCCATGAGACGTCTTTCAAGCACAGTGCGGCGTTAAACAACTTTTTCATCTGATGACTGTTTGGAGCGAGTGGATAGTATACCCCGTGTGTTTTTCTGTAAGGATCGCAATGGTGTGATCTGTTTGGATGTGTGGATCCTTGTTCATGATCTCATTAAATATGGAAACATTAAAGGGATATTAGTGTAAGATCCTTTTGACGTGTTTAAAGAGAACCCACGACTTGGGTCAGCTTCAACTCTTATGAGAGTGGAGAAGATGTATGAAGAAATGTGGTTGAATGCTCTGGGGCCATTTGAGGAGGCATGTTAGTGAATGTACATTTTCACTCTTTTGGTTTAACGACGAGTTTTATGCACTCATCGGCCTTTTGACAATATGTTTCATGTATTCTGGGAGTACCTTGTCACCCCTGGGGGTACTGGTTCACAGTTTAGTGCCCAAAAATGGTTAGATACACAACCAGGCGGTGAGGTGGGGTCACACGTCGTGTGGATCCCACACGCATCGTGTACTACTTTGCGATTATTCTACCTCACATACCTCATTCTTTTAGACTCGGATCTTGGCATACAAGTAGCCTATCCTGAGTATTTTTTTCATGAAGAACGTGATGGTTCCCTCTGTAGTGGCTTTTGAGATATGATGTGAGATGTTCTAGGAGTGGCGGCTATCCAGGATGACACCCGATAACTACAGTGGCGTGCTTCCTGAGAGGTACCATCTATTAGGGATGACTAATGTAGTTTAGGGATAAACCTCCCGCTAGGCTGGGTGGCATAGTCCCTGAGGAGATACCGGGATGACCTGGAGAGTAGTCCCCGATGAGATATCAGGCTGACCTAGAGAGTAGTCCCCAGGGAGATACTGGGCTGACCCAAATCGTAGTTCCCAAGGAGACATCGGGCCAACCCTCCTTCTAATCTAGGTAGCGTAGTCCCTGATGGTTCAGAGAAGACCCTCGAGTGTGTGGCATAGTGGCAAGGTGTGGTTCAATTTACCTAAGAAATCATGAGAAAGAGGGGTGCTTTCCCCATCAAGATGCATTCTTGTGATGTGACCTAAAACCGTGTGGGAGATTTAGTGCCTCCCAAAGTAGATAATATCGAAGTGAAGTGATTTGAGCCCCTTTGACTTGTAACTCCTGGGCAGACACATGAGGTGTTGGGATTTCCATATGGAATTTTACTTGGAACTATTGGTTACTCACTTTCTTTGGCTAAGCTATGAGATGGATATCCTCTTACTCCCTCATTTGGGATTCTTGACTGAGAATATATATATTCTATTTCTAGTGCCCACTCCTTGGGTTTTGGGCTACTCTATTTCCAGGAGAGTTGAAGACACGCGGGGTATGTCACGCACTTTCCGTGTCTAGCTTCTCGTGGTTGGACGAGTCTACTCTCCTGCTATAGGTAGTGAAGACTCAACAAGGAGTTCATATCCTCATCATTTTGAGATCCTTGAGTTTATATGAGTCTACTTTCACTCTCTTATTGGGTTGAGTTCTACTCTTTCTGTTCACTCTTATTGTACCTTTTTATCTCTACTACTTCTCTTCAATATATCTCTTACTACTCCCGTTTCACCTTTTTAGGACATTCTACTGGGTATGTATATACTCACTCCTACATGGGCTTTGCCCAACTTGTTTCGTGTCTTTTTCAAACGACATACAGGTCGATCGTGATTATATAGGAGCTTAGGGATACAAGCTGCGTGGACCGCATACGGTAGTCAGAGTTAGGATATAGGAGGGGGCTCTCTCAGATATTACTCTCTTTTAGTTTATTTCAAGTTAGGATGGGTTTCTAGTTTGTTCGTGTGTGTTTTTCCTTTACTTTTCAGTATACACTACCGTACCTTTGTACTGTCTAGAGGTTCATGCATGCTTAGTTTATTTATAGTAGTGTTGAATCTTTTGTTCTTTTCCCTCTGCACTTTTGTGTTGAGTTTTGTGTGTGTGTGTGTATAGGTTCTTAGGAAAAGGCCTCCCTAAGTTTTTTGTACCTTTGGCGCTAGTCTCTAGCCCCTGGCCTATAGAGGCGGGCTTGGGATAGTTTTGGCTTGATCCCCGGCATGGGTCGGATCATGAAAAAGTGGTATCATAGGTGGTTCGACCCTTGGGATGCTGTTCAGACTTTTCCCTAAAAAGGTCTTGGTTGGGTTTAGGGAAATAGTGTTGAAGTGTCTCGAGGGAGGCTCTCAGGATAGGGAGTCTAGTGATGGTATGGGTAGTCGACGTATTCATTCACCTGGACCCTGATTACTCTCTTGTTGACTCGGAACCCTAAGACACTTGTTGCAGGGAGCAATGGTACATGCATCATATAGGATTGAGTCTTTGATTGTCCTTCTTGATTCATCTTCCCAATGTTGTTTATGTGTGTGTGTGTGTGTGTGTGTGCTCATCTGACCACGGTACTCCTTGATAACATTCAGGATGTCTCTGTGATGACAGCCAACCAGGATACCAGCACCAGTTCGTGACGACGATACCGTGAGCGATGAGGACTCAGTTCAGGACCCATCATGTGATCCCCTTTCTCCAAGTGGGTAGGTAGCAGCACCTCCACCTGTTGAGCAACAGACATCCCTAACAGAGTTGGATAAGGATGTGTGCAGACTGGGCGCACTTCACGAGTTCTAGTGACAGAGACCGCCAAGGTTTTGCGATGATCCAGACCCTCAGGTATTAGAGGTTTGGTTAGAGTTGGTGGTCTAACTCTTCAGGCTTTCTTGGACACCGACATAACATATAGTGGCTTTGGCAGCCAGTATTTTTCACAGATCAGTTAGGCGTTGGTAGAGCTTGGTTACTCAGACACCCAACGAGCCGACACTCTCATGGTATGGCCTCCGGTAGCTGTTTCGTGAGGAGTACTACCCCTCCTTCTTGCACTCCGTACGACTTTAAGAGCTCCTTCAGTTTCAGCAGGGAGGGATGACAGTGACTGAGTACGTGACTAGGTTCACATACCTTGAACGCTACTCTCTGGACATGCTTCGTGACAGATACTACCAAGCACAGAGGTTTGAGCAAGGAATCCTTAGGGAGATCTATGATATCATAGAAACCTTGTGAATCCCTGCCTATATCAGGGTGCTGGAGTAGTAACTGGTGATGGAGAGACTCCTATCATGCTATGTAGGTAGTTATGGTGGAGGGAGAAACAAATCTAAGACGCATTTTTTGACTAGTAGACATCAGTTGATAAGATCTCAATGTAGGAGGCCTCCCCATAATCGGTCTCAGGCACGTTATCATATAGGGATGAGGCAGCGCAGAGCATGGGGGTAACCTGGGGAGGGCCAATGTTATGCTTGTGATGGGTGAGGTCACTCGGCACGAGACTACCTGACTAGACATGCTAAGAACACCAGGCGGGTAGTAGGTGGACCACCACGATAGAGACAACGTTGTGATCAGGGTGGTTCCTAGGGAGGTGGTGCTATCAGAGGAGCTAGAAGCGGGGGATGACGTTATGAGGTATTTCTACCACCATAAGATGACCCACGTCAAGCTCAGGAAGCTGGCAGCTAGGTCCACGAATAGCCATAAGCTTTGGATATCTACGATCTTGTAGAGCATGATACGATAAGAGGTATGCCTTGAATCTTTTCTACTTTTTTTCATTAGAACTTGTTATACACTATGTGAAGTTCTCTTTTCTCCTTGATCCTTGCTTAAGGTTTTATCGGGATGACATAGGGTGTCGGCGTTGTTCGTCATAGCTATGAATGCATGAGGAGAGGTGGATGATTCCCTCTGACATGTGAGCTCAGGGAGCGATTGTGTAGCGGAGTGTCTGGTTTGGGGCTACTCTGTAATGACCCAAACTTTTTAAATAGTATATTAACTTACTCTTAATGATTTAATATAGATGTTAATGGTTAATGCGGAAAGAGGAGTCGATGGCTTCATCCAGTAGACTCGAACCTTATGAAGCCCACTTATCAAAGCTTGGGAAGGAGGTGGCATCTTTGGGCTTCGCTTTGGACCAAGCCCAAGCCGAACTCCAGCATGTCAAGCTTGAACGGAAACGCCTGCGAGAGAAGTTCAAGTTAGTAGAGATTACTACTAGGGCAATGTTATCTGAGCCTCCCTCAGATTCTCTCACCATAGCACACCTTACACTTAGGTCATATGCTGGTGTTATAAGGGGCTATGTGACGAGATCGTAGCTTCTTTATGTAATCCTTTGGGATGAATAAATTGAGATTTATTCCTTTAGTGATGTTTGAGAAATTTCAAATGTCCGGATAATTTTAGGATGTATTTTATTGATGAATTTTGGAAAAAAAGATATTTTAAAATATTTATGTAAACCTTAAATAATTAATGATGTGTAATGATTTTCAAAAAATGGTCTTCTGCAAAAGTGTTCAGTAAGGAATTTGGAGTCTAATAAGATCAACTTAATTTTTGATGAATAGTAAATTATGAATAGTGATTTTACGCTTAAGATTAGTAATGTTACCAAATGTATTAGTAATCTCACTTAAATAAAGTTTTAATATAATTTAGACACCTTGATTAAGTAATGAGATACAATAAAATGGGTAAATAACGGTTTCATAAATTATTAGTCAAATATTAGTTTTTTCGGGTGAATAGTGTTTTTTAATTAAAAATTAAATTAAAAATAATTAGAAAATTATTTTTATAAAATGGACTTTATTTTTGAACTCAGAGCATCGATATTATGTTATGGTAATTTTTGGGGATTTTTCTAAAAAAAATGAATTCTCGATGAATAGTGTTTTTATTTAAAAATTAAATTAAAAATATTTAGAAAATTATTTTTATAAAATGGAGTTCATAATTGTAATTATAGCATCGATATTTGGTTAAGGTGAAATTTTGGGATTTTTCTGAGAAAGATGAATTTTCAGTGAATAGTAAAAATGTGTTTTAGGGTTTCGGTATGTTTAATGACATCATAACTGTGTCATGATGATGTCATGAGATATTTTAAGGGTTGGACGACCAAGGGTGATGAATTATTGTATTGGGGGCCTCATGTGGCCTAACTCAATGGGGAAGACCATGGGAGAGCTCGTGGTTTTGAGAAAACCACTTGTGAGGTGTCCCTTGGCCATTAATGTCTTGTCCCCTCACTTTCCCTATAAATACCCACCCTTTCCTCCTTTAGTTTTCACTCCCAACTCTCCCCCAACGAAGATCTGGTCTCTTTACCTCCCAAGGAGTCCTCTCAAGGTTCCCCCAAGCCCTCAAGGTCCCAACCTTTGAGTTTTAAGAGTTACGTTTTAAGGTAAGGGATCCGACCTCTCTCTTTCTTTTCAAGTAATCTCTTTTATGTCATTTCTTTTACACTCCATGTTCTTATGTTGGAGGATATTCTTCTATATTCATATTACTGCCCTTTTCATGTTCATATGATGAGATACCCCATCTTTCTCTCATCAATTCATTTTAATAATGTTTAAGTGGCGCCGTTAGGCTGCCGAATTTTTAAGGGGATTCTTTCACCCTTCTCATTCTTTTCAAAATTCTACTTTCATGTCAAGTTTTTTTTCAAGTTCCTTTTTTTAATTATGTTGGGGTATGATCTCTATATCTATCATACTTAACTCTTATGTTCACATGATGATATACCCTATTTTATCTTTTCAAATCATTTTTGTTGAAGTTTAAGTGACGTCGTTAGGATGCCGAATTTTCATAAGAGAAATCTATTTTTTGTCTTCCTTCCATGTTTTTCATTTCAAATGGTATGTCCTTAAAATTTCATTACCATGTTCATATATCCTTCTTATTCTGTCCCTATACTGTTTTATGGGTCATTTATGAATGTTTTACCCATGTCCCCTCTCTTTTCAATGTTTTCTAAAACCCCAAAACATAGTTGTTATGCTGCAGAATTTTCGTCTCAAAATGCCTCTCTCTTTTCTCAAAATTATTTTATGTTATAAAGTGAATACTCAAAGCTCTTATTTCTACAGGGGTATTCACATATATATCAAAATGTTCTATTTTAAATTCTGGGATTTACATACATGAGACCCGCTCTCCCCTTCCGTGGGTTTTAAAGTAACGTAAAGATCATGTCTTTAAAGCAGTTTTTAAAATGTTATGATTATGAAATGAAACCCATTTATTTTATGATATATGGGTTATTTTCGAAATTTTTGATGATGATATATGTGTATCACATGATAATAAAGGAAAATTTAAGGGTTCTCCCTGATAGCGCTCCAATGCATTGGGTAATGATGTAACCACTAGAGATTACAATTTTCACGATATCTTGGTGAATAACCTTGGTAATTTTCAAATGAAACCTTGGGGATGGACCTTGGTGATATGTTCATGATTGTCTATGTTAAATTATGTATCCACATCTTAAAGTTATGAAAAATTTTATTTTTATTATGATATGCCACATGATTTCTTTCTTGTAACGCCCCGACCCCAGCTACCCAGAGCCGATGCATTACTTCGTAACATTGGCATGATCACAAAAGATCAAGTCTCGAAAGACCGATTAGTTTAGTAGCCTTGGAAACACTAGATACATTCATAAGTCTTTCATTACATCAAAAGTAAACAAACTACAATAACATGGTATTCATAGTCCACAATCATATCCCTTTCTGACTACCCCTGCAGGTCACTCATAAATTACTTCTTCACATCCTGGAAAAATATTAAAACATTGAAAGGGGTGAGCTCAGATGCTCAGTAAGGTTAAAAATATAGCGGAAGCTTTCATAAATAAACATTAACATTTAAGGCGATGTATAACTAAAACAAAAGCCTTTTAAACTTGAACTTCAACATAATATGGCAAAAGTAAAATGAGATAATGCCATTCACTTCTTCACATGGATATTCTACTGGTCTAATAATCACATGCAATATCAATAACCACTTTCATAATGATGGAATGCATAATGTCAGGCTATCATAACCACGTAGCCAAGGCCTCGTGCCAAGACCACAAATAAGATTTTTTCAAGGCCTCATGCCAAGACACTAGTTTGTCTCATGAGACCTGTCGATGCATCGAGGAGCTATAGCGGGCTCCACCCGTCACTTATTAAGTCCAATGCATTCCTCATATGAATAGGTTTAAACATATCATAAACCATAACATAATCGTATCACATAAAACATGCATAAAGGAAACATAACATTTCCACATTTCAATCACAAGATATAAATACAACACATTGATATAATAAAAATGCTTTCAAAACCATTTTCAATACCAAAATAAAAGAAAGTTAAAACTTTGTATTTATTTTTCATTAAAAAAATGATGGCTTGTAGAGGAAGCCGAAACTCAAATAATGGTCACGGCGGCGGAGAAGTCGTTGTCGCCGCATAAGTACAGAAATAAAAAAATTCCCTTTTTGTCGTTTAGTAAAACGCTTCGTATAAAAAAGATTCCTTTTAAATAAACGTAAAAGTCAAAGGGGTTTATACACCATATAAAAGAAAGTTTTGTATAAAACCAAATATGCCTCAATGAAAGGGGATTGAGACGAAGTCCTTAAAAAGATCATTTTTTTAAATAAAGTACATCTATAATGTGTATTCACTATAAGTACACATAAATAATGTACAAATACAATATAAGACATAATAACATCATGACATAATTTGAAAGTAGGATATTAACCCAAAGAGTGAAAATTGGGTTAAGAAATTCCCTTACCTTGCGTCTTGTCCTGACTCGACCGTTCTTTAACCTCCTGAATAATAAACTAGAGTTAATTTATATTTACTTAAGAACCTTTTTCGTGTTCATTATTCCATTTATATCACTTATTACCATGTTATGAATATTATTTAATTATTTAAGTTAATAACGGTCGTTTTGTCGATCTTTGGTACTTGAGTCAAAAATAAACTTCTTATAATTACAAGTTGTTCATGTGGTGAAATATCCATTATATCCAGAATTATATTCATGATGTAGATATCATATATATGATATATATCCAGTATATACATTCATTCATAATGACACGTAACATTTAGAGGTAAGAAATGAAATGCACCGTTCATGGTGACGGTAAGCCGTACGTACGCATGAACGCTACTTTCATTTCTATTTCGTATTTAATGGAACATAATCATAATGATATAAATTTATAATATAATTACAGTATAATATAGTGTATAATACCATTTAATCCATCCTTTATACATCCCACATATGGCATTAACGATTCAAATCACTTTGAGGGGGCGGTAGTCCGCACTTCCTAAAATGAAATTATCGCGTTTTACCCATAATGGAAATCATAAAGTATGCCATAAATGAGAAATACAGAAGCATAAGTAAAACATAAACATATTATATATCATATATAAAAATAGTTACATCTTAATGGCCACCTTTGAAGGTGTTATATGAGTGTTGAACAATCATCGTTTCGTGAGGCAGAAATTCGCCATCCACAGAAACCGTATGTTCTTTAACCATTAGATGTAGGTGTGTGTAAGTGTAGCTCGAATCCTTATTATAAAAACATCCTAGTATATTTAGTATACTGGTTTTGTTACAAAAGAAATGAATAAAAAGAGTTTAGGGGGTTGGAGAAGAAAAATAAAACAAAACAACATTAGAGAAGACATTACCTCAAAATCGGGTAACTCTTTTTGATTTGAGCCAAAGGCTTCCTTGAGAAGAGTTCTGCCCAAAGTGAGGCTTCTAGGAGCAATAGGGGGAAGTTGGGAGAGTATTTGGGCAGAGGTTGGCCGAGCCAAATGGATTTAAGGTGTGAATAAGGTGGAAGAGGTGGGGGCCTTTTATAAGTGGAGAGGAGGGGCTCTTTTGGAAAGATTGAAATGTTACATTATTACACAATGCTTTTCGGATTCTAAAGGTCCCACACTTATATAATTCGTGGATAAGGTGATAAGGGTTCGAAATCTACCCATCCAATAGTCTTTGGACAAGTGTAAGCCTTGGATTTTACATTATCTTTTCATTTTATTAAAATCGTTAAATAATGAGGTCATCGCTGCATCATAATGATGTCATAAATAATTTAATTTATTTAATGTCTAAAAATTATAAAAAAAATACTATGATGTATGAAATCTTTTTATATTTCTAATTAATATTTATAGTCAAAATTTGGACTTGTGTAACCCCACTTAAAAACTATTTTAGTAAAATAACTCATGTTTGTGTCAATTTAATTTTAACATTAAATAAATATATATTAATGTCATTTTCCAACTAAAGTGGCTCCATGGGGTCCCCAAGTTTACCCATGGGTTGTCTTGGTCGGCCATGACTCATCCAATAGTAGTAGGACAAGTTTCATGCTCATCTCATATTATTAAAACATTATTTGTACCTTAAACTACACTAATTACCTCTAATCGCGATTAAGAACTTAAAAGTTACTATTCACCAAAAAATTATTTTAATCTCATTGAACCACATTTTACTTCTTAATGACAACCATGTATGTCGAATTTTTGAAAATCAAATCACAGAAGTGGTAATATTTCATTTAAACGAAAAATCAGTTATTTAACTACCACTTAGTGGTTTCACTATTCATCAAAAATTGAAGTTTTTCAGAACAAGGCCAAAATTTCACCCTAAGCTATAATTGATATTCCGAATTCAAAAATGATGTCTATTTTACAAAATTCCAAACATATAAGTTGCATTAATTAATTTTATAATTAATTCCCGCTGTTACGACAAATAGGGTGTTTTTAAGAAACAATTTATATCAAAAGATTGGCAATTGTTTATGTCCAATTTCAATGTTAAATTAATTCTAATGACCACCATTGGATAAAATGGTAAAAATATATTCTAATTATACCTTAAAATCACTAAATAGTATAATTTATCACAATAAATTATTTTGATTCAAAAGTTGTTTTAAGTATTTTTCACTATTCATAAAAAATTAGAAGTTCTCAGAAAAATACCAAAAATTCAACATAGGCTAATTTCGATATTCCGAATCCAAAAATGAAGTCCATTTTGAAATATAAAATTTCTATAATTTTAAAAAGTGGTTATTAGTATTCATAACGGCTACTTTGATTAGTCGCAGTGTTTTAGAACTCGAAGTTGCGTACAATGCAAGCTATTGCATTATTGAATGAGAAGCGTATCGTGGAAGCTCGGGGTGTTACATTCTCCCCTCCTTCAATAAATTGCGTCCTCGCAATTTGAAATTTTTCTTTGAAAATAAAAGGTTGAAAAGAGAAAATACCTTTGAGGAAAACCCACATCGGAAATAAGGTTAATAAATATATAACATTAAAAGAAAGCAAGATAAGTACAAAGGTCACCCGATATAGCCCATTCTAGGATTCTATGAAAATATGGATATGGAGGAGAAAAAAACCATCAAGGTCTGATGGAGAGTTATAGAAAATAGGATTAGGAGAAAGTTTAACCACAAGAAAATCACAAACTTGTGATTGGTTAAACGGTCATTGAATCCCCAGTTGGAAAAGTTAACCAACAACATTTTTGTTTTAAGTTACCTTTTATAATGTTGAGGAATTTATTTAGGAGATTTACTAAGAACGTAAGGGAATATACATACTTGTTATGTATACTTTCATTCGTTAATAAATTTTTACCACAAACCCAACTTTTACTCCAAATGGTAACGGAACTCAAAAATATTCTATTTATCCTAATTGTATAAGGTTAAAAATGTTAACACATACCATTTAGATTAGTAAAATTATTTTGTAATAACCAGGGACTTCCTGTAGGATAGTGGTAGGAAATAAAGGCTTGTCGCACTATGGTTGTGGGTTCGATTCCTGCAGCTTTGTCCGACGCGACGGGTTATGCCCCACCCTGCAGGTTGTCCTTTTCCTAAAACTATAGTATCATAATATTCCAAAAATAATCTTCATAAATGCTTTAACCTTAAACAATACTATCCATGGTTCAACTTAATCCATTCCAACCTTAATAGTTATCCAAAATACCTTCATCCAGACTTTCTCTAAAAGGTCTCTAAATTCCAAAATCAATTGTAACATCAGATTCCCCAAACAAAGAAAAGTTTCTCTTATTGTCACATACTAAAAATATGATTACCTTAATCATATTACCTTAATCAAAAAGTACTGCAGTACAATCTTTATATATATCACATTATTCTTATAACCAGAATATAATCCATGAGTCCAAAAGCACCAATACATTAGTTATTCTGCTTCAACTGTAGTAACAACATAAGATTGTCCTTGATCCCTTGGCCTTTTCTGAGGTAAGTTTCCCTGACGCTTAGGACATTCATTTGCATAATGCCCCATTTCCCTACAATTGTATCATTCAACTTTGACAGCCTCTTTTTTCCCTTGCAATCACGAGCCTGGTGACCCTTTTCTCCACATTTATAACAAACTCCCATTCCTTTTAGGCACGTACCAGGGTGATTCTTCCCACAATTATCACATAATGGAAAATCCTTCTTTCCCTTTTTCCCTTTATCTGTCTCTTGTTCCACCGTTCTCTTCTTCTCTTGCTTTACTTTGTTGTCATAAGACTTAGAGAATTCCTTTTCTGTCTTGATAGCACACGAGACAATATCTTCGTATGATGAGAAGGATTGTGATACTAAAGATCGACGGAGAAATGGTTTTAACCCATCAAATAAACGATCAATCTTACTCCTTGGGTTACGTATATAATCGGCAGCATTCCTCGCTAACCTTGTAAAGTTAGCCTCATACTTTGCGACATTCTCATCCTCCTTCTGCCTCAGACTCAGAAATTGCTTTTCCATATCTGCTCGATGGTCACGAGGAAAGTATTTTTCTAAGAAAAGCTCTTTGAACTCCCTCCATTCCATATTCGATACGTCATCATCTTCCTTTGTGTTTTGAATCAGCGACCACCACTGATCGGCATCTCCAGTGAGGCGGTAAACTGCCATGACAACCTTCTCCCTTTCACTACTCCCCAAGGCATGGAATATTTTCTCTAAGGAATTTATCCATTGCTCAGCTACTAACGGATTTGTACCCCTATTGAAGGTTGGTGGTTGTTGCCTCATGAAACGGTCTATCATTGATCCTCCACGTTGCGGATCAGGGTGCTCCATACGAGTAAGGTTATTATTCATAACCTGAGTGAGTTGTCCCAGTATGGTAATAAGTTGATCAGCACCAGTTGTATCTCTAGATCCACAATAATTATCTTGAGCAGGAGGGAAATCCCTACACGGAGTGTGCGCATTGATACGGTTTCCATTTCTTCCACTAGGCGCCATTTCTAAACAATTGCATAAAGTAGATCGGTTTATGAATCAAAATACATAATCTCATACTTATAAAACACTTAACATAAATTGAACTATTTATGGATATAATCCATAATCATAAAAATAAATGTTTCCTTTGAGAAAGTATATACTCATAACCCTTTATAGTGGTTTGTAAAGAAAATGAGAATTATCCTAAGCATATCCCCCGGGAGTGTCGTAACCAAGAGTGCAGCAAGGCCCGTTGTCGTGCACCAGTTCCCGTTCGAGTCTAGATCAAAGCGGTGTTTTCGGGTTTTACCCCTAGGTACATCTATGCCAGAGCCGCCTCTACCTGCTCGTATCCAGACAGGGATGTATTGCTTGGAAAACTCACAAAATCTCTACAATACCAAAATTTTCAGGAAGTTCTTCTATACTAATCCTCAAAGTTCATCTTAGGTCTACGTGCTCTAATCAGAGTTTGTCTAAATCTAGCTTCCAAGGTTAGTACTAAACTGCCTCTGATACCAACTATAACGCCCCGACCCCAGCTACCCAGAGCCGGTGCATTACTTCGTAACATTGGAATGATCACAAAAGATCAAGTCTCGAAAGACCGATTAGTTTAGTAGCCTTGGAAACACTAGATACATTCATAAGTCTTTCATTACATCAAAAGTAAACAAACTACAATAACATGGTCTTCATAGTCCACAATCATATCCCTTTCTGACTACCCCTGCAGGTCACTCATAAATTACTTCTTCACATCCTGGAAAAATATTAAAACATTGAAAGGGGTGAGCTCAGATGTTCAGTAAGGTTAAAAATATAGCGGAAGCTTTCATAAATAAACATTAGCATTTAAGGCGATGTATAACTAAAACAAAAGCCTTTTAAATTTGAACTTCAACATAATATGGCAAAAGTAAAATGAGATAATGTCATTCACTTCTTCACATGGATATTCTACTGGTCGAATAATCACATGCAATATCAATAACCACTTTCATAATGATGGAATGCATAATGACAGACTATCATAACCACGTAGCCAAGGCCTCGTGCCAAGACCACAAATAAGATTTTGTCAAGGCCTCGTGCCAAGACACTAGTTTGTCTCATGAGACCTGTCGATGCATCGAGGAGCTATAGAGGGCTCCACCCGTCACTTATTAAGTCCAATGCATTCCTCATATGAATAGGTTTAAACATATCATAAACCATAACATAATCGTATCACATAAAACATGCATAAAGGAAACATAACATTTCCACATTTCAATCACAAGATATAAATACAACATATTGATATAATAAAAATGCTTTCAAAACCATTTTCAATACCAAAATAAAAGAAATTTAAAACTTTGTATTTATTTTTCATTAAAAAAAATGATGGCTTGTAGAGGAAGCCGAAACTCAAATAATGGTCACGACGGCGGAGAAGTCGTTGTCGCCGCATAAGTACGGAAAGAAAAACATTCCCTTTTTGTCGTTTAGTAAAACGCTTCATATAAAAAAGATTCCTTTTGAATAAACTTAAAAGTCAAAGGGGTTTATACACCGTATAAAAGAAAGTTTTGTATAAAACCAAATATGCCTCAATGAAAGGGGATTGAGACGAAGTCCTTAAAAAGATCATTTTTTTAAATAAAGTACATCTATAATGTGTATTCACTATAAGTACACATAAATAATGTACAAATACAACATAATACATAATAACATCATGACATAATTTGAAAGTAGGAGATTAACCCAAAGAGTGAAAATTGGGTTAAGAAATTCCCTTACCTTGCGTCTTGTCCTGACTCGACCGTTCTTTAACCTCCTGAATAATAAACTAGAGTTAATTTATATTTACTTAAGAACCTTTTTCATGTAAATTATTCCATTTATATCACTTATTACCATGTTATGAACATTATTTAATTATTTAAGTTAATAACGGTCGTTTTGTCGATCTTTGGTACTTGAGTCAAAAATAAACTTCTTATAATTACAAGTTGTTCATGTGGTGAAATATCCATTATATCCAGAATTATATTCATGATGTAGATATCATATATATGATATATATCCAGTATATACATTCATTCATAATGACACATAACATTTAGAGGTAAGAAATGAAATGCACCGTTCATGGAGACGGTAAGCCGTACGTACGCATGAACGCTACTTTCATTTCTATTTCGTATTTAATGGAACGGAACCATAATGATATAAATTTATAATATAATTACAGTATAATATAGTGTATAATACCATTTAATACATCCTTTATACATCCCACATATGGCATTAACGATTCAAATCACTTTGAGGGGGCGGTAGTTCGCACTTCCTAAAATGAAATTATCGCGTTTTACCCATAATGGAAATCATAAAGTATGCCATAAATGAGAAATACAGAAGCATAAGTAAAACATAAACATATTATATATAATATATAAAAATAGTGACATCTTAATGGCCACCTTTGAAGGTGTTATATGAGTGTTGAACAATCATCGTTTCGTGAGGCAGAAATTCGCCATCCACAGAAACCGTATGTTCTTTAACCATTAGATGTAGGTGTGTATAAGTGTAGCTCAAATACTTCTTATAACAACATCCTAGTATATTGAGGATACTGGTTTTGTTACAAAAGAAATTAATAAAAAGATTTTATGGGGTTGGAGAAGAAAAATAAAACAAAACAACATTAGAGAAGACATTACCTCAAAATCGGGTAACTCTTTTTGATTTGAGCCAAAGGCTTCCTTGAGAATAGTTCTGCCCAAATTGAGGCTTCTAGGAGTAAGAGGGGAAAGTTGGGAGAGTATTTGGGCAGAGTTTGGCCGAGCCAAATGGCTTGAAGGTGTGAATAAAGAGGAAGAGGTGGGGGCCTTTTATAAGTGGAGAGGAGGGGCTCTTTTGGAAAGATTGAAATGTTACATTATTACACAATGCTTTTCGGATTCTAAAGGTCCCAAACTTATATAATTCGTGGATAAGGTGATAAGGGTTCGAAATCTACCCATAAAATAGTCTTTGGACAAGTTTAATCCTTGGATTTTACATTATCTTTTCATTTTATTAAAATCGTTAAATAATGAGGTCATCGCTGCATCATAATTATGTCATAAATAATTTAATTTATTTAATGTCTAAAAATTATAAAAAAAATACTATGATGTAGGAAATCTTTTTAGATTTCTAATGAATATTTATAGTCAAAATTTGGACTTGTGTAACCCCACTTAAAAACTGTTTTAGTAAAATAACTCATGTTTGTGTCAATTTAATTTTAACATTAAATAAATATATATTAATGTCATTTTCCAACTAAAGTGGCTCCATGGGGTCCCCAAGTTGACTCATGGGTTGTCTTGGTCGGACATGACTCATCCAATAGGAGTAGGACAAGTTTCATGCTCATCTCATATTATTAAAACATTATTTGTACCTTAAACTACACTAATTACCTCTAATCGCGATTAAGAACTTAAAAGTTACTATTCACCAAAAAAATATTTTAATCTCATTGAACCACATTTTACTTCTTAATGACAACCATGTATGTTGGATTTTTGAAAATAAAATCACAGAAGTGGTAATATTTCATTTAAACGAAAAATCAGTTATTTAACTACCACTTAGTGGTTTCACTATTCATCAAAAATTGAAGTTTTTCAGAACAAGGCCAAAATTTCACCCTAAGCTATAATTGATATTCCGAATTCAAAAATTATGTCTATTTTACAAAATTCCAAACATATAAGTTGCATTAATTAATTTTATAATTAATTCCCGTTGTTACGACAAATAGCGTGTTTTTAAGAAACAATTTATATCAAAAGATTGGCAATTGTTTATGTCCAATTTCAATGTTAAATTAATTCTAATGACCACCATTGGATAAAATGGTAAAAATATATTCTAATTATACCTTAAAACCACTAAATAGTATAATTTATCACGATAAATTATTTTGATTAAAAAGTTGTTTTAAGTATTTTTCACTATTCATAAAAAATTAGAAGTTCTCAGAAAAATACCAAAAATTCAACATAGGCTAATTTCGATATTCTGAATCCAAAAATGAAGTCCATTTTGAAATATAAAATTTCTATAATTTTAAAAAGTGGTTATTACTATTCATAACGGCTACTTTGATTAGTCGCAGTGTTTTAGAACTCGAAGTTGCGTACAATGCAAGCTATTGCATTATTGAATGAGAAGCGTATCGTGGAAGCTCGGGGTGTTACATTTCTCATGCCTTAAAGTTCTTTTTCATGACATAGTTGATGTATCTCAAGTTCTCATGTTAAATGTTTCTCTTGTTTCCCTTACTGGGCCTTATGCTCACCCTTTCTTTTGATGTATGTCTCCAGGTTATGAGATGTAGTAATGAACCTAGGATGAACTTAAGGAGAATCCTTTCAAGTGTTTAAGAAGAATGTTTTATGTTGTTTTCATGCATTATGTTCCTAGTTTCCAAGACACTAAACCTTAAAGATCCTCAGTTTTGTGTAATGTAATGCAAGTTTATGTTATAAAAAGGTGGGATTCTATAGTTGGTATCAAAGGATGGTTTAGTTATTTGGGGAAATTAGGATATAAAAACTTTAGGAAGAACCCTATAGAAAAGTTTAAATATAAGAAAACTTCCTGGTATTTTGGTAAGTATGGAGTAAGTGGTTTATCAAACAAATACATCCCTGTCTGGATACGAGCAGGTAGAGGCGGCTCTGGCACAGATGTACTTAGGGGTAAAACCTGAAAACACTGCTTTGAGCTAGACTCAAACGGGAACTAGTGCACGATAACAGGCCTTGCTTCACTCTTGGTTACAACACTCCTGGGGGATATGTTTGGATAATCACAAGCTTTTTATGAATCATTATGAAGGAATTATAGAGAAGTGTAATTGTCTAAGCATGAAGTCTTAGTTAAAAGATTCATAAATGAAATAAGTTTCTCACTAAGGTTTTATTCTTTTAGAAAATGGAGGGCAATAGGAGGAACTGTGCAGATGGTGACCGCAATGCACCATGTGCTGACGGCCCTCCAATGGAAGCTGGAATGGAAACATTCATGCGAATGATGAACCAACTGACTCAAGTTATGAGTAATAACTTGAATCAAGCTGAGAGGCCAATCTCACCATGAAGGGAACAACATTCTGTTGAGTCCTTTATGCGTCAATGACCACCAACATTCAGTGGATCTACTGACCCATTGGTTGCGGAACAATGGATAAGCTCCATTGAAAAGATCTTTTTTGTACTTCATTGTTCGGAACAAGAAAAAGTCACCCTTGCTGTTTACCGCCTAGAGGGAGAAGTTGATTAGTGGTGGTCACTGATCAAAAACACGAAGCCACGAGGAGAGATGGAAGTTATGGAGTGGTAAGAGTTCCGGGGAATATTCTTTAATAATTATTTCCCTCGTTCGATGAGAATGAGAATGGAGAAAGAATTTCTCGATCTGAAGCAAAAGGAGAATGAATCAGTTGGAACCTACAAGATGAACTTCACAAGGCTTTCCCATTATACCTCAAGCTTTGTCATGGACCCTAATGGGAAGGTTGATAGATTCTTTGGTGGACTACGACCTCATCTGTGGAAGAATCTAGCCAATAGGGACTATGATATCTATGAAGAAATAGTTCGAAGTGCTATGAAAGTTGAACTAGAGTTTGGGGAGACACAGTGGTCTCACAAATCTAATGAGAAGAAGAGAACTCTAGAACCAAGCCTGGGAAGAAGTTTTGATCAGGAAAGATGTGGAAAGAATATGCAACATGCCACATGCAATAAATGTGGGAAGAATCATTCGGGGAACTGCTTGATCGGAAGTGGTAAGTGCTACGAGTGTGGAAGAGAAGGCCATATTTCTTGGAATTGTCGTAGTGATGTGAAGCCTCAACTTCCCAACACTAACGATAGAGGAAAGATGGTTCTGGACCTACCCGAAGTCACATTCTTCAAGTGTGGACAACTTGGTCACTTTGCTAATCACTGTCCAAATCTGAGGGCGGTGGAGGGAAATCACCATCAACCTCAGCAGAGGCCAAGGGAGCAAGGTCGTGCTTTCGTTATCACAACAACTGAAGTTGAAGTTCCGAACGATGTGGTAGCAGGTACTCTTGTTGTCCTCTCAAAACTAGCAAGTAATTTATTTGATTCTGGTTCTACGCATTCCTTTATTTCCTCCAAGTTTGCAAGGAATATAGAATCAATCCCCGAACTGCTAGAGGTAGAGTTGTCAGTCAAGACTCCAAGTGGGATTATCCTTGCATCAACAGTATTTAGAGACTCTGGTGTTTACTTTGGTGAGCACAATCTTATCGAAAATCTAGTATTCATTCCCATGATGGAATTTGACATTATAAAAGGGATGGACCAGCTCTCAAAGTATAATTCTAATATCAAATGCAGAAGTAAGGAAATCTCAGTAGTCTTGAATGAATGACCTACAATTATCTTCCAAGGAGATATGTCCCGACCTGATCCTTGTCTAGAAGCACCTCCTATAGCCTTCTTTATGGAGTTAATCGGTGAGGATGAAGAAGTAAAAGGGAGTATACAAATAGAAGATGTTCCGATTGTTCAGGAATACATGGATGTGTTTACTGAGGAGTTACCTGGACCTCCCCCAGAAAGAGAGGTAGAGTTCTCCATTGAACTCGTACCTGGATCTCAACCGATATCAAAGTCCCCTTATAGAATGGAAAATGTGGAATTAGTGGAGTTAAAGAAACAACTCCAAGACTTGTTGGAGAAGGGGTTTATCCGACCGAGTGTGTCTCCTTGGGGAGTACCAGTTCTCTTTATGAAGAAGAAGGATGGATCAATGCGGCTATGAATTGATTATAGAGAACTGAATGGGATCATAGTGAAGAAAAAATACCCTCTTCCAAGAATTGATGATTTATTTGACCAACTTCGTGGGGCTCAATTCTTCTCCAAGATTGACCTTCGATCTGGTTATCATCAACTGAGGGTGAAGAAGGAAGATATTCCAAATACTACCTTCCGATCAAGATATGGGCATTATGAGTTTACTGTTATGCCATTCAGCTTGACTAATGCTCCTGCTATTTTCATGGATTTGATGAATATAGTCTTTAAGGACTACCTTGATAACTTTGTGGTAGTTTTTATTGATGATATTTTGATATATTCAAAAAGTTGTGAGGAGCATGAAGATCATCTAAGGGTAATTTTGAAAACTCTGTGGAAGGAGAGGCTCTTTGGAAAGTTCAGAAAGTGTGAGTTTTGGTTACAACAAGTGGCTTTCTTGGGGCGCATCATAACCAATGAAGGAATCTCGGTTGACCCTGAAAAGATAATGGTTGTGGAGGAGTGGCCTCAACCCACAACAGTAACTGAGATTCGTAGTTTCCTTGGTTTAGCAGGATATTATAGGAGGTTTGTGAAAAAAAATTCACGAATTTCTAATCTACTAACCAAGTTGACTCAAAAAGGGTTTAAGTTCATCTGGACAAAGGAATGCAAGGAAAGTTTCCAAGAGCTGAAGAAGAGATTGGTTACTGCACCTATGTTAACACCACCCTCTATCGGAGAAGGATTCGTTATTTTTAGCGATGCATCTCTGAAAGGGATTGGGTGTGTCCTCATGCAAAATGACAAGGTAATTGATTATGCATCTCGACAGTTGAAGATTCATGATCATAATTATCCTACGCATGATCTAGATCTAGCGGCAGTTGTTTTTTCTCTAAAGATATGGAGGCACTATCTTTATGGGGAGAAATGTGATATATACACTGACCACCAAAGTTTAAAGTATATTTTCACGCAGAAAGAATTGAACATGAGACAAAGGAGATGGTTGGAGCTTATTAAAGACTATGATTGTTCAATTCATTATCACCCTGGAAGATCAAACAAAGTTGTGGATGCGTTAAGCAGGAAAGATCCTGTTGTTATGGCAATAATGAGGATCCTAGGAGATTCCTTGATTAAAGATCTAGTAAAACTGGACATGGGAATTGTAAGGGAAGGGACATCATCAACCTTATCCCAAATGATTTCTCAACCTTCATTACTAGAGAAGATCAAGAAGGCTCAAAAAGAAGATCCTTTGCTGTAGGAGAAGTTTGAGGCTATAAAGGATGGGAAGTTCCCTGGTTTCAATATTGATCAAGAAGGTGTATTGAAATTTCATACAAGACTATGTGTTCCATATATTACGGAGATAAAGAAAGAATTGATGGATGAAGCTCATAGCTCTACTTTCTCTATACATCCGGGAATCACTAAAATGTATAGAGACCTTCGTGATCATTATTGGTGGGATAACATGAAGAGGGAGATTGCTGATTACACTACAAGGTGTCTGGTGTGTCAACAAGTAAAGGCAGAACGACAACTTCCAAAGGGGGTATTACAACCGCTACCCATACCAGCATGGAAGTGGGATAATATCATAATGGACTTTGTCACCTGTCTCCCAAAAACATCCAAAGGGAACAATGCGATATGGGTTGTAGTGGACCGTCTCACCAAGACCGCCCATTTTTTCTCTATTCGGGAAGATTTCTCTCTGGATCAACTTGCCAAGATATACGTAAAGGAAGTGGTAAGGCTGCATGGGGTACCACTATCCATCGTTTCTGATCATGATCCAAGATTCACATCAAAATTCTGGAGAAGTCTTCAACATGCTCTGAATACTGAATTGAATTTTAGTACGGCCTATCATCCTCAAACTGATGGTCAATCTGAAAGGACTATTCAGACACTCGAAGACATGCTGAGATTATGCTCAATGGAATTTAAAGGTGGATGGGATCAACACCTCCCATTAGTTGAGTTCTCCTATAACAACAGCTTCCATTCGAGTATTCAGATGGCACCCTATGAAGCTCTATATGGAAAGTGATGTAGAAATCCTACTTGTTGGGATGAAACTGGTGAGAGAAAGCTTCTTGGGCCTGATCTTGTGCAAGAGATGACAGAACAGGTTCATGCCATCCAACAACACATAAAGGCTGCTCAGAGTCGATAGAAGAGCTATGCCGACAACCGTCGAAGGGACTTGGAGTTTGGTGTTGGTGACAAAGTCTTCCTTCGAATTTCTCCATGGAATAGAGTCATGTGGTTTGGGAAGAAAGGGAAGCTCAACCCTAGGTACATTGGCCCCTATAAAATCCTTGATCGCATAGGATCAGTGGCCTATCATCTATCACTTCCACGGAACCTAGCTCAAGTTCACGATGTCTTCCATGTATCTCTCTTGAGGAAGTACATACTCGACCCTTCGCATGTACTGAACCCAGAGGTGGTACAACTGGAACATGACCTCTCTTATGAGGAGCAGCCAGTGGAGATCTTAGACCGTAGAGACAAGGTTCTACAAAACAATACCACCCACCTTGTGAAAGTGTTGTGGAGGAATCATAAATATGAAGAAGTGACTTGGGAACCTGAGGAAACAATGAAGCAAAAGTACCCTCACCTTTTCGACTAGGCCTCAAGTATAAAATTTCGGGGACGAAATTTCTTAAGGGGGGAATAATGTAACGACCCAAAATTTTTAAATAGTATATTAACTTACTCTTAACGATTTGATAGAGATTTTAATGGTTAATGCAGAAAGAGGAGTCGATGGCTTCATCCAGTAAACTCGAACCTTATGAAGCCCACTTATCAGAGCTTGGGAAGGAGGTGGCATCTTTGGGCTTCGCTTTGGACCAAGCCCAAGCTGAACTCCAGCGTGTCAATCTTGAACGGAAACACCTGAGAGAGAAGTTCAAGTTAGTAGAGATTACTACTACGGCAATGTTATCTGAGCCTCCCTCAGATTCTCTCACCATAGCACACCTTACACTTAGGTCATATGCTGGTGTTATAAGGGGCTATGTGACGAGACCGTAGCTTCTTTGTGTAATCTTTTGGGATGAATAAATTGAGATTTCTTCCTTTAGTGATGTTTGTGAAATTTCAAATGTCCGGATAATTTTAGGATGTATTTTATTGATGAATTTTGGAAAAAAAAGATATTTTAAAATATTTATGTAAACCTTAAATAATTAATGATGTGTAATGATTTTCAAAAAATGGTCTTCTGCAAAAGTGTTCAGTAAGGAATTTGGAGTCTAATAAGATCAACTTAATTTTTGATGAATAGTAAATTATGAATAGTGATTTTACGCTTATGATTAGTAATGTGACCAAATGGATTAGTAATCTCACTTAAAGAAAGTTTTAATATAATTTAGACACCTTTATTAAGTAATGAGATTCAATAAAATGGGTAAATAACGGTTTCATAAATTATTAGTCAAGTATTAGTTTTTTCGGGTGAATAGTGTTTTTTAATTAAAAATTAAATTAAAAATAATTAGAAAATTATTTTTATAAAATGGACTTTATTTTTGAACTCAAAGCATCGATATTATGTTATGGTAATTTTTGGGGATTTTTCTGAAAAAATGAATTCTCGATGAATAGTGTTTTTATTTAAAAATTAAATTAAAAATATTTAGAAAATTATTTTTATAAAATGGATTTCATAATTGTAATTAGAGCATCGATATTTGGTTAAGGTGAAATTTTGGGATTTTTCTGAAAAAGATGAATTTTCAGTGAATAGTAAAAATGTAGTTTTAGGGTTTCGATATGTTTAATGACATCATAACTGTGTCATGATGATGTCATGAGATATTTTAAGGGTTGGACGACCAAGGGTGATGAATTATTGTATTGGGGTCCCCATGTGGCCTAACTTCATGGGGAAGACCATGGGAGTGCTCATGGTTTTGAGAAAACCACTTGTGAGGTGTCCCTTGGCCATTAATGCCTTGTCCCCTCACTTTCCCTATAAATACCCACCCTTTACTCCTTTAGTTTTCACTACCAACTCTCCCCCAATGAAGCTCTGGTCTCTTTACCTCCCAATGAGTCCTCTCAAGGTGCCCCCAAGCTCTCAAGGTCCCAACCTTTGAGTTTTAAGAGTTACGTTTTAAGGTAAGGGATCTGACCTCTCTCTTTCTTTTCAAGTAATCTCTTTTATGTCATTTCTTTTACACTCCATGTTCTTATGTTGGAGGATGTTCTTCTATATTCATATTACTTCAATTTTCATTTTCATATGATGAGAGACCTCATCTTTCTCTCATCAATTCGTTTTAAGAATGTTTAAGTGGCGCCGTTAGGCTGCCGAATTTTTAAGGGGATTCTTTCACCCTTCTCATTCTTTTCAAAGTTCTACTTTCATGTCAAGTTTTTTTTCAAGTTCCTTTTTTTAATTATGTTGGGGTATGATCTTTATATCTATCATACTTAACTCTTATGTTCACATGATGAGAGACCCTATTTGATCTTTTCAAATCATTTTTGTTGAAGTTTAAGTGACGTCGTTAGGCTGTCGAATTTTCATAAGAGAAATCTAATTTTTGTCTTCCTTCCATGTTTTTAATTTAAAATGGTATGTCCTTAAAATTTCATTACCATGTTCATATATCCTTATTTTTATGTCCCTCTACTGTTTTATGGTTCATTTATGAATGTTTTACCCATGTCCCCTCTCTTTTCAATGTTTTCTAAAACCCCGAAACATAGTTGTTATGCTGCAGAATTTTCGTCTCAAAATGCCTCTCTCTTTTCTCAAAATTATTTTATGTTATAAAGTGAATACTCAAATCTATTATTTCTACAGGGGTATTCACATATATATCAAAATTTTCTATTTTAAATTCTGGTATTTACATACATGAGACCCACTCTCCCCTTCTGTGGGTTTTAAAGTGACGTAAAGATCATGTCTTTAAAGCAGTTTTTAAAACGTTATGATTATGAAATGAAACCCATTTATTTTATGCTATATGGGTTATTTATGAAATTTTTTATGATGATATATTTGGCTCACATGATAATAAAGGCAAATTTAAGGGTGCGCCCTGATAGCGCTCCAATGCATTGGGTAATGATGTAACCACTAGATATTACAATTTTCACGATATCTTGGTGAATAACCTTAGTAATTTTCAAATGACACCTTGGGGATGGACCTTGGTGATATGTTCATGATTGTCTATGTTAAATTATGTATCCACATCTTAAAGTTATGAAAAATGTTATTTTTATTATGATATGCCACATGATTTCTTTCTCATTCCTTAAAGTTCTTTTTCATGACATAGTTGATGTATCTCAAGTTATCATGTTAAATGTTTCTCTTGTTTCCCTTACTGGGCCTTCTGCTCACCCTTTCTTTTGATGTATGTCCCCAGGTTATGAGATACAGTAATTAATCTAGGATGAACTTAAGGAGAAGCCTTTCAATTGTTTAAGAAGAATGATTTATGTTGTTTTCATGCATTATGTTCCTGGTTTCCAAGACACTAAACCTTAAAGATCCTCAGTTTTGTGTAATGTAATGAAAGTTTATGTTATAAAAAGGCAGGATGCTATATACTCTCCTTCCAATAGGGGTAAATACATGTGGGGTATGCCACATGCTTTCCATGTTTAGCCTCTTGCGATTGGATGAGTTTACTCACCTGCCCTGTTTGTTGGTACCTTGTGTGATTAACGTCAAGTCTTGGTACTACGATTATCAAGTACAGGTTGAGGTAATGGAGACCCCATTAACAGAATGACGCGACTCACTACCTAGTGCAGACAGTGATGGTCTTCACCCTGAGAATGTGGAGATGCTATCTTCTAGGAGAGTTCTTTGCAGTTTGTTCAGACCACCAAAGTCTCAGGTACGTCTTCACCTATAGAGACTTGAACCTGAGACGGCGATTCTAGATGAACTTCCTGTAGGATTACGACTTCGAGATAATCTATACTCTGGGAAAGGGAAACATTGTCGCATATGCCCTTAGCAGGAAGTGCGGGAAGTCCCAAGCTCACCTAGTGCGGGAAGTTTCAGAGTAGTTAACTTCCCTACAGCTATCCCTGGTGGAGCATGAGGGTGAAACTTTTCTTCAGTCGATGGTGTTGACTCCTTTGCTTCTCGAGCATATAAGAGAGTCTCGGTTGTGATGCATCGACTGTGAAATCCTACGTAACCAGATATCTTTGAGTGTTTCACCATATGGATATTCTGAAGAAGGGAATCACGAGACCCTGTTTCAAGAGAAAACCTTATGAGAACGGACCATCCCATTGGTTTGTGTGACTTGATAGTACAGAAACGTCCAAAAGTTTCCCTGGGAGCGGGAGAGCTAAGTGTGGGCTCGGTATCTCGAGTTATTTCCCTAGTTTTTCTTTTTGAGGATAAAAATATTTAAGGAGGGAATAATGTAGAGATCTAATTTTTTTCTAATAATACTTTTAAATATTTCTAAATATTATTCCAAAGCTAGGTGCTGAGATGGCGTGCAATTCTGAGGCCCGGTGTGCCCGGAATTAATTGCATAAAAATATTGAATATAATTTTATATTATGCATGTGCGGTTAATTAAATAAAATAGGATATCTCTTAAATGGTTGATCGGATCAGAAATTCAAGGTCATGGTTGGTTCCGGAACGTAGTGTTTACCCTAACTATGACATAAAATAAGTCAATGCGGGACGTTCAGACCCTTCGCTCGTTGGCAGTGTGTAAAATGGATTAATTAAATTATTAATTTATTCATTTAATATCTCAAACCCGAATAACTCGCGAATGAGGACTTGGATGAGAAATATGAGACCACCGTTGAGTTCAGAATGTAGGCTTTACCCTAGGTGGGGTATAACCTTTGTCAGAGTCAGGAGTTCGACTTAGGTGCTATCGTGGATGAGTGATTAAATAATTAAATAATTATTTATTTAATTGTTTAATTGATTAAATCCTTTTTAACCTAATTAAATATCCATAATTATGTTTCTATGTAGATTTTCCCAATGTTTCCTCATAACCCTGGGATCTCCAACTACTCATATCCTCTCCTTCCTGTTGATGAACAAAGAATGAACGACAACGAACCCCTGGATCTAGACGGATCAAAGTGCAGTGGGTCCTCTTTCTTCGTCGACGAACGCATCCTTCATCAACAGTGCATTATCCAATCCAAGTAGGACTCATCTTTGGTTTTTTTATGCCCTTGATTAAACTTTGATCATGTTGATAATTAATTCTTCAATCTGCGCCCCCTTGCACCTATCAAATTGTTAAAAACATGGTGTTTCTCGATTGCTCATCTAACCTAAATTCCCGTTCTTGATCGGTTGGTCAAGAACGTTTGGACAATGATCCAAACATTTTCTCATGTGCCTTTCCCTCTACAATTCTTCACATTCTTCATCGGCAGAACCCTACAGTTCCCGGTTCGACAATTGTCGGGCGACCTGAGCTCGATCGGGCGCCCGAATTCAGGGAGGATTCGTGGAATGGTGACGGAATCGTGAGCGGAGCATAGATCCAGGATTGTTGCAATGAATGGATGATGAATCCAAAGTTTTTAGGTCGGATCAGGTTTTAATGGAGGTGCGGTGTTGTGTGGAAAGAATGGTGAGACCGAGCGGGCGATCGGTGCGGTGGCATGCGACTAGGACAGTGAAGGTCGGTCGTGACGTGCGATGGACAGCGGCAAGGCGATGGTCGGCACGGCGGCAGGCCGAAGGGGCAAGGCTCCCAATGGAGGCACAAGTGGTGGCATGTGTGCAAGAAACAGTGGGTTTTATTTGGTAGATACCCTTAATTAAGGTTGGAGAGTGAAATTTGTGAGATAATAAAGAAGGAAATAAAAAAATAATAATAAAAGAATAATGAGTGGGGCATGGTGGTCATGGAGTCAAAGAAAAGGGAGGTGCCACTTTTGGCTTGTGAGTGTCTTTTCTTAGACATGAGGTTTTAGAGAAATCAATTATAAATAATAATACCAATATAAAAATATTATTATTATTTTTGGTTGTCAAAACATAATTTTCCTGTAACTCCTCCATGCGACCTCGGTTTGATGAATCGTCAGTGGCAGTACAATCCTGATTTCGAGACAGACATTATAAGTCCAATATTGGATGTCTTTTTCAGTTTTGCGGATTGGGTACCCGAAATTCTCAAATGATAATAATATATTATTATTATTAAATCTTTGACCCGCCCTAACTTCTACGTGCGACGTCTGATTGACTTGTTGTCAACAACAATGCAACCCTGTCTTTAAGATGGTTGATTCAAGACTAATATCAGACATTGAAATTTGGTTCGTGGTTTGGGCCCACAAAACACCCCAATAGTAATAGTATTATTATTGTTGTGGAATCTTGCATCTGTCATAACTCTTTTATATGATAACGGATTAGCGAGTCATCAGCGGCATTGTGATCCTAAAATTGAGGCGGACTTTTCAAGATCAATTTCAAGTGTTGAAACCAAAGATGAGGTGTGGGCTTCATGAGACCCGATTCACGCACGTTACGGTGAAATGCAATTTTTTTCACCGGGTATTCATTTTAGATGAATGAGTAGTCTATCTCGTGTGTCTTTCCGTGAGGATCGTAATGGCACGATCCAAATAATTTCATTTCGGAATCGAGATGTGGGCCCCACGATATGCCTTTTGATCCTAGTGAGGTGTTACACAACCTTTTCATCTAATGACCGTTTGGATCTAGTGGGTAGTCTACCTCATGTGTTTTTCTGCAATGATCGCAATGGTGTGATCTGTTTGGATGTGTGTAGCCTTATTCATGATCTCATTAAATGTGGAAACATGAAAGGAATATCAGTGGAAGATCTCTTTGACGCGTTTGAAGAGGAACCACGGGTTGGGTTGGCTTCGACTCTTATTAGAGTAGAGAAGATTTATAAAGAAATGTAGGTGAAAGTGTTGGGGTTGTTTGAGGAGGCATGTCAGCAAATGTATGTTTTCACTTTTCTGGTTTAACGATGAGCATTGTACGCTCATCACCCTTTTGACAATATGTGCCATGTACTCTGGGAGTACCTTGTCACCCCTGGGGGTACTGGTTCACAGTTTAGTACCCGAAAGTAGTTAGATACATGACCAGGCGGTGAGGTGGAGTCACACGTCGTGTGGGCCCCACACGCATCGTGTACTACTTTACGATTCTTCTACCTCACATACCTACTTCTTTCATACTCGAATATTAGCCCGTGAGTAGCATATCCTGAGTATTTTTCCGTGTAGAACGTGATGGTTCCCTCCATAGTGGCTTCTGAGATATGATGAGAGATGTTCTGGGAGTGGTGCTTATTTGGGCCGACACCCGATAACTACAGCGGTGTGCTTCCTGAGAGGTACCATTCAACATGGATGACCAGTCCAGTTCTGGGATGACCCTCCCACTAGGTCAAGTAGCGTAGTCCCTGAGGAGATACCAAGCTGACCCAGAGAGTAGTCCCCAAGGAGATACCAGGTTGACCTAGAGAGTAGTCCCTGATGAGATATCAGGTTGAACCAGAGCGTAGTCCCTGAGGAGACATCGGGTCGATCCTCCCACCAGGCTGAGTAGCGTAGTCCCTGATGGTTTAGAGAAGACCGACTGTGTGGTACAACAGTGAGGCATGGTTCGATTTACTTAATGGCTCACGATAAAGAGGGGCACTTTACCCACCAAGACGTGTTCTTGTGACGCGACCTAAAACCATGCGGGCGAGTCAGTGCCACCCAAAGTGGATAGTATCAAATTGTGATGATTTTAACCCTTTTGACTTGTAACTCCTAGGCATACACATGAGGTGTTGGGCTTTGTAGATGGTGTTTTACTTGGAATTGTTGGCTACTCACTTTCTTGGGTTGAGCTATGAGATCGAGATCCCCTTACTCCATCGTCTGTGCTTCTTGACTGAGCACATATATATTCTATTTGCAGTGCCCACTCCTTGGGTTTTGAGTTACTCTCTTTCTAGGAGAGTTGAAGACGCATGGGGTATGACACGTGATTTCCGTGTTTAGCTTCTCACTATTGGACGAGTCTAATCTCCTGCTATAGGTAATGAAGACTCGATGAGGATTTCATCTCCTCACTATTTCGAGCTCCTTGTGTTTGGATGAGTGTACTTTCACTCTCTTGTTAGGTTGAGTTGTACTCTTTTTGTTCACTCTTGTTGTACCTTGTTCTCTCTATTGTTTCTCTTAATTATATCTCTTACTGCTCCCCTTTCACATTTCTGGGGGATTCTACTGGGTATGTATATACTCACCCCTACATGGGCTTTTCCCAACACATTTCGTGTCTTTTGTAGACAACAGATAGGTCGATCGTGATTGTAGAGGAGCTTAGGGATATGGGCTGCATGGAACACGTACGATGGTCATATTTGGGATACAAGAGTAGGTCTCTCTTGGTTGTTACTCTCTTTCAGTTTATTTCAGGTTAGGACAGGTTTCTGGTTTGGGCGTGTGTTTTTTCCCTTTACTTTTTAGTATACACTATCGTACCTTTGTATTGTCTAGAGGATCATGCATGCTTGGTTTATTTATAGTAGTGTTGCATATTTTGTTATTTTCCCTCTACACTTTTGTGTTGAGTTGTTTGCATGTGTGTGTATAGGTTCTTAGGAAAAGGCCTCCTTGAGTTTGTTGTGCCTTTGGCACTAGTCGCCAGCCCCTGGCCTATAGAGGCGGGCTTGGGGTAGTTGTGGCTCGATCCCCGACATGGGTCGGGTTGAGATTGATTTTTCTCAAAGAGGTGAAGTTTTAGTGAGTAGTATTTCCACAAAAGACAACATGGCAGAACCCTTGAATAAATCTTTGACTTAATATAAACTTGATTATCATGTGAGGTCTAGTGAACTGAAGGTCATAGGTAGTTGGCCCTAACCCAAGTGGGAGTTTGTTGGGGTTGGTGTCCTATGACCAATTGTTTTTACTTTTATTACATGTATATTCAATGTATTGAATATTAATAAAATAAATTATTATGTATTGTTAGTTGTTTTGCATGACTCTAATGTAATAATGTAATAATGTCCTAGAGTATACATCACATTAGTAAGGTCATAGCAATTTTCTGTTATGATGAGAACCTTGATGTGTTATGATGCTATTCTTAAATAATATTTCACGGTTGGATAAAGTACTATAATGGGAAACATAGTACATAGATTATCAGGTGTGAGTACTCATAAGTAGATGAGCATTTTTCTCATGAAGTTCGCACTTAGTAATCTCCAAGACAAAAGATTATAGGAAAAGACCCACTAGAAGGAATTCTCCATGATTTGGTGTCATCAGATATTCCTATCTACGAGTGTGTGTGATGGTCCTTATACTTTAAGGTTATTATTAATGCATGTTACAACTCGCGTACTTAGATGCATTTCATAAACCATGACAATAACAGTTCATGGAGAAGTTGGATACGTTGGGTGCATCATGAGTGACATATCATTAACGAATAAGTTGAGGAATTATTGGTATCTTCCATATTTATGGAAGCTAATATCTCATCCCTTTGATTGGAATAGAATTGTTGCATTAAATTCCATGGTCATGTTCTAACGATGTGTTTATTTCAGATAATCAAAGAAAGACGTATCAATCATATAGGTTGGTGACATGGGTGTGCAACCTTCTTGATGAGATATTGTGACAATGAGATTATATTATGCAGTAAGCGTTCATATGTGGTTGTCGAAGTTGTGACATAAAGTTATTTCTCTTGGGTGCCTTGACCTATTGTTAGATAGTAATCTTAGACTTTAGGCAAGACCATCTAATGCCAATGAGAAAGAGTCCTAGAGGGTCACATACTAAGTTTTTTCATTGCTCTCAATTAAATTCTATTTGAGTTTAATTAATGGAATAAATATTATCCTCAAGTCTGAGGAATAATCTTATTCAAGTTATATTGATCACATAAATTAAATAAATATTTATTCTCCAACTTATTAATAAAATATTTATTTTATTTATTGAATATTTTAATAAATATTTATTTGATAGATTGTGAATAAAATATTTATTTGGTTATTCAATAAATGTTAGAGGAGTTCGAACGAACCAAGACTGATTCTGGTGATAAATGTCAATCAACAATATTGTTACATAATATTTGTTATTGCACAAGTTGGTGTGCACCACAAAATAATAATAATATAATTATTATTATGTGGAATTGTGTTTATTAAAGGAAATAAATGTTATTTAATGGTTGGTATGCATTTAAATAATATTTTAACTTAAATACTAACTCTATAAATAGATGGATATGTTTATTGCTTAGAGTATCCAAAAATTTAGAATAGAAAATTGTTGCACACAACGAATTCTCTCTCGACTCTTCATTTTCTCTCACTCTCAAGAACGAGAAGCACGAGAGAGATTTCTTCAAGACTGAAGAATGAGTGATCAAAAACGAACAATGCAAGACATTCAAATCGCCATGCTAGAACCTGGTGATCGAGTGGTGTTTCTCGGAGATTATTGGAGCATGTTTAGATCATCTCTAGAGGGATTCTATCATTGGATATTTATAGTGTAACAAAAGCAATCTGAAGGGTCTTTTTTGGATGATCAACAATCATCAACAAAGAAAGTTCCTAAGCCTAGGTATTTATTTATTAATATATTAAATAAATATATATATTTACTAAAGAAGTCTTTTTTCTGCCACGTGTCACTCCCACATCAACTCACTCCACTATTTAATAACCCTATACCCTAATTTTGTCGCCTTAACCTCTCTCCCCATCGCGGCTTTCCTCTGTCATTTCTACAGTTTCAAAACCTCCGCATCAGGCTTCTCAGACTCCGACTCCACCACCTCCAGCTCCTCTACGAACGAATCCTCTGCCAACGGCCCATCTGCATCTGGTTGCTCCGCCTCCATCTATTATGCCTCATGTTCCTCTTCTTTTGGATGCTCCATACCCAACACCCTGCTATTTCGTCTGGATGCTTTGCCTTAGACTTCTACGTCTACGGGTGCTCTGCCTATAGCTCCTCACATCGTGCGTCGTCTGGATCCAACTCCTCCCACCATGTATCCTCTGCCTCCTGCTCCTCCATGCCTGAAAACCCCCTCATGCATCTTCTCCAGATCCCGAACAAATTCACTAGGGTTTGGGAAATATAGTTCTTCTACCTCAAATTTCATTCTTCTTGTACGCTTTCTTCAGTCGGGATTCTTAAACTGAACTTTTTATTTCCATCATCTACAATTTCTTAGTATCAATTGATATTCTCATTGTTTCTAAAATATTATTTTGTTTTTAGTTTCTCTTTGGCTATGGTTTATTTCAATAACCACCGTTGTTTATAGCTAAAACATTTTTGATTGAATGCATCTGCATCACATTTGTTCACATATGTTCTGTATGATATGTTTTCTAATGATATTTACATATTTTCTATTCACATATGTTCACATATGTTCCGTACAATTTGGATCAGTTTCCAATATAATGAGCACAGTTTATTTGACCATCATAGATACGGTTTTGATTTCTTTGACTCTTTCTAATTCATTTCTTGATATAACAAAATCCTATTATTTTATTTCTTCTTGATTTATATATAGGAAGGGGTTGAGCGTGGAGTTCTTCCCAGGTATGATGGTGCCTAATACATATTGTTTTAAATGGCTGGATTTGTTCATAGATTCCTATATGAAAGCATAGTGGTTGTAGGCTATGATATTTTTTTGGACTTCCATATTCTTGATATAATGATCTTCTATGCCATCTTCAATATGGATTGATAGATATGTTTTTTATCTCAAATGATTTTTAGAAGTGGTAACTTTCTTTTAGATCACATAGGGGATAGGAGTATGTTATTTTGGGAGATTATGATTTGAAGGCAGGTAGATCAGGGCCCAACATCAGTCATATTGGAGTAATTATAATGCATGTGGAAGGTAAGACTATTTCCATGGATCATGTCACAATTATATATTCTTTTCCCCCAAGATGTGGACCATTTTCAGGAGCTTTCCTATATATATTATGTGTAGAAATAAATTTGACATGTCCTGCATAAATTTTTATTGTTATATTTCATTAGTACTTACCCTATTTTTTAAACTTTATCTTTATAATTTTTTCAATTGTTATCTACATAAGTTCCTGACTATGTTGGATGATATTGAGGTTGAAGATTTAGTAAAAAGTTACAATGACATTATCCAGTATTCTTTCTACTCTCTTGACTGTCTTCATATTTGTAGTCCACTTTTATTGCTAGATTTTTTACCACTAATTACAGCTTTAAATATATTCAATATAGTCTATTAATGTGGGGTTTTGAACCTATATACAATGTTACATGGTTTACTATAACATGATTTTCGAGAAATACAACATCATGGAACATAGAATCAGTGACATATTTTTTAATCCTCGTAATTTTGTTTAATGGAGATGGTTGGCCCTTATAATCTAGGCCATCTATTTCATTATATTATCTGGTATTTACTTGCCAATTCACTTTTTGATGCGCGTTCTTCCAAATGCAATATTATTCCTGATCTCTGCTTTGATTCTACATTGTATGATAATTAAAACGATGTTGAATGACTTTACATGTCTACTTTGATTCAGGTATAATTATCACCATCTCCTTCCTTTCAATGCAATGGTATAAATGATTCAAGGTAATTGTTTCTCACTGTTATTTCTATTTCCATTTTCATAATGTTTCATTTATTGTGTTTGTTGTTTGACATCAATATTTGTTTGATACATTATTCTACTAAATCTTCTAAGAATGTAGTGTTTCATGTACATTTTGAAATTTATATTTGTTCCAACTGTTGTATGTTTTCCTTTTATGTAGTACTATCTCAAAGGGAGATATGATTTGTTCATATTTGACAATTTTTTGAAGCAAGCAGGCCTAGACATTCACCTTAGAACCCAGATAATGTCTATGCCCAGTGGAATTTTGGGTAATTTTGGAATTTTTTTGTATGTACAAGATATTCATGTGTTTGAATTCAAGAACTTTGACTATTTTTAATTCTTTACAAAGTATAGGGGGGGTTTTGGCTGAAATATCTTCTAGGAATCAGTTTTAGAACTGATATTGGTCCTTTAAAGGTTAGTTTCAGAACCTATAATGATCCATTAAATAATTCTTTCTATTATGATTTTTTTGGTTTTCAATCCTAAACACTCTGATTAATTTTCTACGATGAAGGTGGGATTGCATAAATTTATAGAGAAAATTGTGAATATGATGAAAGCAAAAGGATTATTCCAATCCCAAGGTGGCCCTATAATATTATCTCAGGGTACAGCATTCTAGGTAATTACGTTCTTTAATTTTGATGTTTTTTTAATTTCATCTTCGTTTTCTATAAAACAAATTCTAAAAGTGTTTAGTATGTACAATATATTTTTGTGTTCGAAGCAAGCAGGCCTATACGTTCATCCCCGAATCGGTCCTTATGTCCGTGCCATGTGGAATTTTGGGTAATTCTGAAGGTTTTTAGTATGTTGTGTTTCAATTCAATAACTTTGATTGTTTTTTCAATCAACTAAACATACTAAATATGGGTGACCTTTTCATACATGTCACCCAGCTATGTACATTAAACATGGAAGTCTTTTTGTCTTTCTAAGTTCATGTAGATGTTTCACATTTTTGAACATCTATATACCTATTTACTACTTTCAAACACTACTGGAAAACTAACCTTTACCAACGGTTTGGAACCGTTGGTATAGCCTATACCAACAGTTTGGAGAACCGTAGCCAAGTAAGCCGTTGGGATAGGTCTATACCAACGGTTTTCCAAAAACCGTTGGTATAGGTAATATGAAATCTATACCAACGGTAATGGAACCGTTGGTATATAAATTCCAAAAATAAAACATCCGCTGGGATTTGATCCCAGGACCCCTCGTTTATAATTGAACGACTCAACCACTAACCTAACATGACTTTTGTGATCATAATTACATAAATATATATATGTATTCTCATAAATATTTTAAATTTTGATTTATATAATGTTCTCGGTACGAAGGTCCGATAAAAAATGAAAGTACCTATACCAACGGTTGTTAAAACCGTTGGTATAGACCTATACCAACGGTTTTAACAACCGTTGATATAGGTCTTTGGTTGTGATTTTTATTCTGTGAAGGAATTTGAATTTTGGCCCACTTTTCCCAACGGTTTGGCCAAACCGTTGGGAAAAGTGGCATATTTGGGTACCTTTCCCAACGGTTTGGCCAAACCGTTGGGATAGGTCCACCTTTCCCAACGGTTTGTCCAAACCGTTGGGAAAAGTGTCCAATTTGAGGGCCTTTCCCAACGGTTTGGCCAAACCGTTGGGAAAAGTGGCCAATTTGGGGGGCTTTCCCAACGGTTTTTGCAAACCGTTGGTATAGAAGCGTTGGGAAAGATCTAATTTCCAGTAGTGAAACTATCCAACAATATTAAGTAGATTTAAATATTACTAAAAAATACACATAATTTTGTATCTTATATAACTGTTTAGCACTTCAGCATGAATAAGATGATTCTTTCTTATGATTTCATTTTCAATCAACCTATTTCTCATTGATCGTCTGTTTATGTGTACATGTAGTTGCTTATTCATAGAAATTTTTCTCTATTGATTTAAATACAAGCCTATAGACATCATAATTAAGGGTGGCAGATATAACTATCATCGTGTTTCATTTTATAGATATTCCATGATTTCATTTTGATATTCCATGTTTTATAAGTTTTCTATGTTTTTCACATTAGCATCCACCGGACATTTACTATAATATAGTCATATTTACCAAGGCTATTTTAGTTAATCTATTTTAAGTCTATACAAGTGCTAATTTTGTGCAAACATGGTGCATTGAAACAAACACCACCTTATGTTAACAAACACGTTGCATGAAAACAAACAAAGCCTCATGTAAAACTCAACCAATTTTCAATCGTAGTAGTTGGGTGAGGTTGTCAGGTTAGACTGATTCATAAGAACTACACACCAGCTGACCAATTGTTCCCATTGAGTGGGGTAATTTTTTTGTATTGAAGCTGAACTGACTAGAATTTTAATTGGAGGATGAATAATGAGTGGAGAAGAAAATTAATCTAGGTTCCCCATCTATTCTCCCACCCAAGACCTAGGTTGATACTAAGCCAAATAATATGTGACTGTATAGTACCCCTTCTTCTCCCTTATATATCCATTTTCCTCTAGCTCCATCTTCCTAAACCTTTTCCAGTTTGATGCAGACAGGGTGCAACAACTGATGCAAAATTGGTTGAGCCTTCTCACTCCCTAAAAAAATACATGATATCTTTTTTACTATTGTTCTTTTAATACGCCCTCAATCCCTTCTCTATGGTACTCAGTTTTGTATTGGATAACATTATCATTTTAGCTCTCATTTTATGTGAAACCTACATCAAGAAAAATCCCACTATAATTTGGAAAACTTTGGTTGCAAGTTAAAAGTTGAGCATTATAGCCTGATTTATCGATTATTTTACAAATCTGAGACACTATGAAGGGAATCTGGTCTTTACAGAAAGGATTCCATCTATTCAATCAGATTCCTAGCTTATCTTGTTATATAATAAACCTTTTATGTACATTTGTTGCACCAAAAAAAATTCTTCCAATTACATAAAATAAAAGTATAAAACTTAAACATTCTCTAGAATCAAATTTTTAGTGGCAGGTAATTGTCATTTTTAGCTTTTGGAATTGTAGTTATCGTATTCATTTCTAAATATATCTATCTTATTACCCTTTATTTCACCCCACTTTATATATATTATTGGTCCATGATTTTTTGGTTTTTTATTGGATTAATGATTATAATTTATTCACCTTTGCAATATATGAATTTAGATATGATGTAGTACTATTTGATTCTTTATTATCTATGTAGAAAAACCTGTAGAAAACAATGAAGTTTTATGATGCAGTTTTACATGAAGCTTTATAATATGATTTCAAACCAAGAACTAGATATTATCCAACTAGGTAAGTCCATCCACCCACTCCCTGTAAAATATTCCAAGGGAACAAAGTTTATTTTCTCCTAAGAATATTGACCAACTAGATGGTGTCACTTTCAAACCACATTATGTCTCAAGCATAGTTAACTGCAAATATAGCTTCAATATGATTACAGATGGTGTCACTTTCACATTCTGTCTCATGCATAGTTAACTAGATTGTGTCAATTTCAAATATAGCTTCAATATTATTCCATATCATCATGGCATGGTTACAGGTGAAGATATAGTGATGGCCCTTTGAATTTTTAAGCAATAAGGAGCAGATAGATGCAAGCGGTAATCTTCCCAGCTGGCCAATGATTTCATTTTCAATTTTTTTACTCAATCCATATACTTTGAAAGTTATCCACTAATATGAATGTCTTTAGGTTGACATAACATAATATTTAGAGAAACGTGAATTTTTTTTCGATGTCGTGGTAAATGAAGAGGTTCCAGGTACCATTGCTTGCATAATGGTATGTTTCACTAATTTGAAGCTCTTAGGACTTTGGTATATTTCCAAACATGGTTGAGTACTTATAAAAAATTATAGTGTTTTCTTTTGTATCATGGAAGCTTTTGTAGGAGAAGACACTAACTATTTTGGTACTTACTAATCTCCCCAAGGGAGATAGTGTCGGTACAGAAAGGATGAGGATTCTTCACACCACCGACTTCCATAGAAGACTTCCTGGTAGCCTTCATGGTGAGCTAATTCCTGGGCGCCTTCCCTCCTGTGGACTTGCGGTTTTCTTTGTATGATCCATGTTATGTTTTATTATCGAGACATCTTGTCTTTGAACCAACAAAAAATTGACGAATATTGTGTTGAGATCTATTTTCACTTTGAATTAATATAATTGATTCTTATTATTAATACTTCACATATTTAGTTTATCCTTTAGATTTATAAATATTATATTCTTTGACTTGAATAAATTTCAGAACTTCTATGTATTAATGATGAATATTTCTATTGTGATAATAACATCAGAAAAATGAAATACAATGAAATAAATGGGGATATGGTCATGCCTCACGTTCTTAGTTATACAAAAAAAATATTCAGTTTTGGATTGATAATATTTTTAAAATACTCTATAATTTCTTTACATCAATATTTATTTAAAATTAACAACCCAACACTATTGAAATATGGCTCCCTCTAGGTTGTCTTCCGTTGTTTATTGAAATCTCACCTCATGCCTCCACCTCCACATTATGTTTCATCTTTGTCTTTAATCTATCTCTCCCATTTCATCATGTTCCACCTCCATCGCCATTAGTTTTCAGTCGATTTTATTATGTCACGAGTAGCTACTCACTTCATTATCATCATTTTATTCAAAACATTATATTGAGTACAACGAAATAACAATTTATTTTAATTATACATAACCAAATGTTTTGAAATAAAATGGAATAGTCACGTGCATTTTCATAGACAGAGTACTAGTTAATTATAAATTTGGCATGAAAGATCCTCACTCATGGTTTCAAGCAACGATTATTAAACTAAATTTTAATATATCGCCCACTATCGCGCGCTTCCGCTGCACCCGGAACCATCAGACTTAACTGATTAAGTAATTAAATATTTAATTGTAATAAATGAAAAAATTATTTAAGGATAAGAGATTAATCCTGGAAAAGGTTCTTAAAAATAAAATAATTGATATAAATTTATTATGCAAGTGTTAAAGTGCATACATGGTAAGTTTGGACTTGAGGTGAGATATTTTTTCTCAATTTCCTTTCATCGAGGCATATTTTAATGCTATGCATCAATTTATTTTATGAGGTGTATATATTTCCCCTTTTACATGTTATGTCATGAATTATTCATAATTCATGGCATTTTAAGTTGCAATTTGAATTATTTTATCCAAGGGGATTTGACTTGAAAGTTATCAAGTAAAAAAGAGTTTCTTAACTCAATTTCCTTTCGTTGGGTTATAACTCTTCTTCATAGACATTGTTATGTCATGCTTATGTGTTAATTGATCTCTTGATTTTTTTAATATGTATTTCCACTTATTTTTTGTGGATTTACATTTGTTACACATAATCGCTCCATTGATTAATTTTCAATTCAATGATGTAATCTTTGTAAGGGTTATTAGTCTCAAATTCTCTCTCTTTGGGACGCATGTTGATGTTATATACCTAAATTTTTTTATGAGGTGTATATACTACCCCTTTGACATGTTATATCATGAATCTCCTTATGTTTATGATATTTAAATTTTCATTTGATGTTATTCTTTCATGGGGCATGTGATTGAAAAGTTTTCAAAGTGGCAAATGTTTTATGTTACAATCTCTCTTCCTTTCGAGATTATTGATGTTGAAGGTTCTTTTGGAGGAAATATTATGATCTTGTTTTTTTGAACCACATCCCTTTTCTTATCCTCTTATTATTAATGTGGCTTACATGTCTAATTTATATTTCCCCCTTATTGATTTTGAGAAGCATCAAGAAAGTTTTTTGTAAGTGTTGTTGATCTTGTATCTTCTTTTAGGTCGAGAAAATTTCTATTTCATATCCATGTTTTCTAAAATGTTATCTAAAATGTTATTTTCTAAACACAAATTATTTTCTAAAGCTATTTTACATGAGCTTTAACCTTATTTTAAAAGTTTTCAAAAAGTAAATTTCTTAATATTTTCCAAATGGGTCACTTTAGACTCCCTTTACAAAATGTTTGAAAAAAATGTTTATTTTTAATGTTTAAAATATGAACAAAATTTTCCACCATTATGACCATTATTTTCCTTAAATATTCCTTTGAATCTTTCTTTATAAGATTCTAAGGTAATTTTTAAAGAAAAATATTTTCACAATATTTTATGAATTTTAGTTTTTAAAAGTGATTTTCAAAGTGATAAGGGTATTTTTCTCAGAAATGTTTTTCATGATCTTTTAATGGTATTTTCATTCATCAATGCCAACAACCCTTGATGTTATTTATGCTCCACTGAGGATATTTTGTAATAATCACATCCTTATTCTTTCTCTGGATGGATTATGATTATTTTAAAGAGATTGTCATGGATCTCATTTATTTTCCACATGTTAATCAAGTTATGAAAGGAATAGAGGATGTTTCTATGGGTTTTATAATGAAATGAAATCTCTATGTATTTTATTTATGTCATGGTTCTTAGGAATTTTTTACAATGTGAGTGGTTCCATTGTAAACCAAGGATGGGTGGTTCCGTTATAAGTCATGGATGATTGGTTATGTTATAACTAGAGACAGGTGGGTCTATGATAGACCTCCGATGCATTGGGTATGGAAGTATACTATATGGTTATTACATTTGTAAAAGTGATGTGAAAATGACATCCCAAGTTATCTACATGTTTCATCTATGCTTGCTATGGGTTTTGGGAAAATATTATGATTTCGCAAGGTAAGCTAATGAGTTTATGTTTAAAGAAAAGTATTTGCTACTTTTTATGGTTGAAAAGCTGTGGGTTTTTAATAATTTATTTGATTAAGATTGACATCACATGACTCGTGATTATTGATTCCTACGACTCTTGCCTTTGATAAAGTTTTATGTCATGTTTCATGTTTTATGATCCAAGTATTAATGGGTATAAGTTATGCTCGCGAACTTTGTGAAGGACCTCAGAACACTCTGAGAGGGGAGAAGTGAATCAAGGTGTCAAATTTTTATTTTAAAGTGACGACTCTTATTCTCACATTGGTAAGAACTTGTTAAATTTGTCTGTTGGTAATGTGCAGCAATTTAAAAATTCACACGTAGAAGGATCACACAACAATTTTACTTAGTTCACCACTAAGAGTCAGTCCAATGAGCATACGCCGACAAGTTTTCAGTCATAACAAAGTCCGCTAATCTTCACTGGTTGTAGATTACAAAAGTTTAGTACAGTCACTATGTGTTAGGCACACTACCTTTACAAGGTTTTAGGGATAGCACATTGTGTCTCTTAGATCACTTCCGTTGACTCCCTCTTGCTCACTGCGTTGGGAAAAATCTGAACTCAATTTATTGACTTGAAGGTCACTTCAATAGGTTGGCATTAAATAATACATCCACAACTATAGATAGATGCTCTGTTGAAGTCTTGTGTTCCCCTGTAGATGTAATCTACTTTTCTGCATACTGTTCATTCGTGAACTTATCCTCCGCGAACTGGTCTTCTTCCTCCGCGTACCGCACTGCGCCGAGTACTGTGAGTGCTTCCTTCGCAAAGTGCGCTGCTCCACGTACCACCTCTGCATACTGCCTCCGCAAACTGCCTCTGCATATCGCTTTTTCTCCACGGACCAACTCTTCTTCCACTAATCATCTTCCACAAACCATTTTCCTTTGCGAGCTTTAATGCCCCGCAAAACCCCTTCCACGGATTGTCTATGTGGACCACTTCTCCCTTCTCGGAAACCTCCTCGCAAACCTCTTCTCCTTCATAGGGTTGTCTGTCCACGAACCACTTCTGGACTTCACCGAATTCCTCCCAGATTTCTAATCTCAGTGTCGTGCTCTAATGAAGGGATTAATGCTCCTTATATAGGCAAATAGACCTACATAATCTGCTAAACTGAGATTTACCAAATCTTCACCGTGTATCGTGATCCCGTGAACCGTTCTTCCCTACGTGCTCCGCGTACCGCCTTTTCCTTCACGGCCACCAAAATCATTGTTTCGCTTTCACGAATGACATTCCATCCCACAAACTGTTTTCCTTCTACGAACTGTAGGCCTTCCCGTGAACCTCCTTTGCTCTACGAACCGTTCCTCCTATGCGGTCCGCATACTATTTGCCTTCGGCAAACAATTCCCACATACCTCCTTTGCAATTTGTGAACCGTGCTTCATGGTCCACGTACTGTCCACTCCTACGCAAAAAATCTTCCTTTGCCAAAAAACAAACTCCCGGTTTTGAGGTCCAAAAATTTGACAAACACTGAGAAACTGCGACACCTTAAACACCTGCTTCGGCCTGTACTGTAAGAATCATTTTCTTGAAAACTCCTTGATCAATCCAATGTGGATTGACAAAAAACACAAACCATACTCCAATTCCAGTAAAGAACAACCTTGGTTCCAATGCTTTGATTGTGTCAATATACCCTTATTCTCATCTTATGATCATTGATGACATCCAATTGTTGATGCTTATGTTTACCTTTACTAAGAATTTGAAGTTACCTTTATTATGTTTCATTTTCCCTAGGTTGTGAAGAATGTTGATAAATGATTTGAGTCTAGAAAGATTTCACGTGTGGAGAATTTTATGGGATGTCTTGTAGTTCTTCATGAGCCAATTGTTTATGAATCAAAGTTATTAAAAGTTTGTTCTAGTTCTCTAAAACTCTAAACCTAAAAGTCCATTGGGTATGTAAGTGATCCAATGTTTCCTTTTGATGTTGTATGTTTTGAATGAAAAAAAACAGGTCACATTCATCGGTATCAAATCCATAAATGTAAAGTTCATGTTTCTAGTACTGGATCTGAGAGTGCGGTTTCAGGTCTGTTATACTTATTTTTCATGTCCTACAACACCCGCTCCTCGGCTGCCTTCTACAAATTCCCAATATAGAACTTTGTTGGTTGTTGGTGTATTTTATTTATTTATTCTTTCGTTAAACATATTTGTTCCTGGATTTTTTCTCTTAACTCTTCGATTTCTTTTGGCTCGCCAATTATTCATTTAATGTTTTCAACAATAATGCTTACCAATATATATACTTATTTAAATATTTTGTACTGCTGGGAATTCAAGATTTCCCACTTGGGGATTTAGTATTAGTGAACCTGTGTGCACTGAAAACACACTGAACTCATTCTTGAATTCTAATCAGGCCTTGGGTATCCTTGTTAATTGTTTTTTTCTAAGCATGTGGTTCAAATCATTGGTTGCCAACTTTACTTTATTCATATGTTGTCTTTATTTTTTTTTGTAATTAGACAAATTAGGTTAGTTTCATATGTTTGTTTTCCACATTGGTGTTTTATCTTTAAATAATTCTTACTTCATTTTACTATTGTTATGTACTATTGTGTGCAACCTAGAAGCTTCGATGTTGCAATGTGTTTTTCCTATGTTATGTTATTCCTCAAAATAAAAGTCGTGTTTTTTGTTCACTTGTGCCAAGTTGAAAAAACAAATTACATTTCTTATTTTGTTATACATATTAAAATTTTCCTATAAAGATCCTGCATCTCAGCCATCCAGCTTCATTATACAACAATGAATTCTGATTATTCATTAAAAAATTTGTATTCATTCTTTTTAAAATGTGCATCATCCTTTTTGTATCTCCTCGACTAAATGTATTACACATAACAACAATATATGATGTTTTTTAATCTTTAATGTGTTTCTATTATTTGATAATTGATTAAATGTGTATGTCCTACCATTCATGCATAATAATCATTAACACTTGAGATTCTTGTCATTCCAACAAAGTAAGTAAACAGTTGTGCCAACTTTTGTTTTATAGTTCTATTACTTTTCAAGACATTTAATCTAGTAAATGTAGTTTAACAAAGTTATTTTTTTGAAATAACATTTACCATGTCCTACCCATCTCAACTAAATGCACTGATTTATATTACAATATGATTGTTATGTAGTTTTATTCCCACTTTTAGGTCACTGGCAGGAGCAGTTAGATATAATTCATTGCGTTATTTATACTTTTTGCTGTTTTTTTCAAATTCAAACTTGGGATTTCAATTCATTTATTAAAATATGTTTAGTATTTTTGGCGAACAACCATTTTGAAACTCGCTTATGCATATTTCTTGTGTTATAATGGTTTTTTTAATTCATCATACAGGTTGTATCCAATTTATCTGACAATGTGCAGCATGTATTATGCATTTTTCAACTTGATGCACTTAACCTATTACCCTGTTCTTGTTGATTCGTAAAAGTCACTCCTCTTCCCTCGTTACTTTTTTTAATACTAAGTGGATCTATAGATGCATTGACAATGTTCCCCCAACCATCATGCAGTCGCTTCTCTTATGTTTTCCTATTTTCCTCCATGCAATAACTGCAATTAATCCCAAAACATCATTGATTACTCATCTGTTAATTAAATGTGCAATTTCTGACAAAGCCTTAAACTTTTGTATGTTGTACCATGATCCCCTCCATGGACACCATTATCCTTCCAAATCTTTACATTCTTTGCCATTCTATTTGCAAAATGTGTTTGAAAATTGGGTTTTGTAAGTCCCCCTTTATGCTTTACTTGCTTCAGGCAACTATAAAATGCAATAATAAAATTTGTTTATCCATTAACATTCATTTGCTAATCTTGTCTGGCAATGTGCATCGTGATTTTATTCATCATATGAAACCAATTTATTTCAGATCACTCCATTACACGAGGCTTTGTGATTTTCAATAATTTTCTTCTCTTTCATAATTGATTACGAGTTGTCCCTATCCCATCCAAGCACAAATATTGACAAAACTAAAGATTCATGCAATCTCTTAGAAACTAACAAGTTTACAACAATAAAACTAAATCTCAGATTGTATGACAACTTTAAGACATTCAAATGACGCCATAAATAACATGTTTTTTTTTTCATTCAACCAATCATGGCTTTTAAATTGCTTTGAATTGACATTAGAGTTCATTATAAAAACAAGCCACACAGTAGAAATATTTATTTACTAACAATACATGACCTTTATATTAACAATCACTTAAGACATCACACATTTGATTTTTTGTAAACATTATTTTGGTTACTTGATTTCATTTTTTCCTTTTTCTCCACTCTCATACCCATTTCGCTTATTTGCAAACTTCGGGAAATACTTTATACTGGCACGTGCGAAACGCCCGTCCCTGATACAGTGCGTGATTTCCCATCCATGTGTCACGCTATCCTTGACCCATTTCCTGCTTCACCTGTATTCCCTCCCCGCGGGCCAAAGCCATCTCCACTCTCCCGTCATCCTGTCTCCTCTTCCATCGCTGCCATCGTAACCCTAATTCCTCGTCGCATCTACCCTGCTTTCTGGTTATTCCCTAATCGTCCCTGTGCGGTTCCACTGCAAATACCCCCACTCTTCCCCGCGCTCGCAACCTCTTATCCTTTCCCCCGAGTTCCTTCTTCTTTCTCTCCCGTCTTCCATTGGTTGTCCAGAATCGTTAGTCGGCTTGTCGCCTCCTTCCTGGCTACCAGATCTACTTTGGCCGCGCAGGTTTGGTTTTCTCTTAACATTTACTTCCCTGTTTAGAAGCCCCAATTTCTGTGGATTTTCTCTCTAAATACTGCTCTTTTCCAATTTTGCGCACCCCGTGTTTTTCCACCCCTTTTTTTGACTCCACGCAGCCCCCAATTTTTTGTCATCCATTGCAGTGCGGTTTCCAAATAAACGCCAATTGGGTCGTTCAACAGACCCATACCCTCCAACCTCGTTTCATCAACAACCTCTGAACCGCGGGACTAACCTGCTGACGTGTGCTTTTTCCCTTCAACGAACTGGGTACTGTTCTGTATACTGTCCGATAGAAACTGTGAAATATGTTCCTGTACCATTTTGTTCAATTTCAAATATTTAAGTTATTCATTTATTTGTGGTATGTGTCTTCAAAAAGCAGCCCGTGTTTTATGTTTTAAGACAGTGCATCACTAGCTGTAGTTAATATTTACGTTCATCTGAATATTGTTAACTCATTACTTTTATTTCATCTGAATGTCCTCTGTTACATATACTGTTATTTCTTTTAAGATCCATATAACCATATTTGTTGTGAAAACTTTTTTTTTTTACAAACTCCTTATCAAATCACTACAAAGATGGCACAAATGCCTTCAGTTATTTTGTTTTCGCAACCACTGCGTCCTGTGAGAAGGCACAGACAAAATACTAGTTGGCATTATCTGATTCGACAAGGCAGCACTTAAATTTTGGAATTGTGTTATTGTTTTTCATGAAGGGTGAACCGTGGATATGTGAACCTGGCATTTCGAAGGTGATAGTTGGAGTGTTCGTGATGTTTGCTTCACAGAGGAAGGGGTGGTCGGTGTGGCCTGTCACGCCGACGAGTAACACTCGGAAAAGTGGATCTGGGACTGGGACGGGTTCTGCTGAGAACCTGAATCCGAACACTAATTTGCGGGATGCTAGTGCTGGAAAAGGGAAGGTTCTTGCTTTTGCAGAGAATGCGAACTCCAGGTCAGAGTTAAATCATGCAACTCTGGACCGAGAAACATTAATTGAGAAAATTAAGAAGCTCGAAAACGAGGTTGGTAGTCTGTTCTTTTGAAGCATTTTTTTCCTTTTTGTCTTCATGCTTCTTAAAATGTCCCGATTTGGTTGTGCTGTTTCAAAATTGGTAACCCTGCCTTGTCATGTTTGAAATTTTTGTCTTGCCGTGTGATGGGTTTTCATTTTTTTTCCTTTTTTAAATTTCATTGGTGCAAACATGTTAAGCATGCAAACCTTCTGTCGCCCTCTCTTGTGCTACAAAAAAGTATTGCAGCCAACCTAAGAGGCTGTAAGCATGTTTGCTTTGGTGATGGATATAAAACTAGGGAATTTGAATGGTTGGTTTGTTCTTTGGGTTGTGCATTTAGTTGGTTCTACTGCACGTGTTGTTCCTTGGATAATGACAGTTGTATTTATGCTAACATGTGTTTTTCTAACCTTACCAATTTGGACCTAGAGAATTTCATCAGTCTGTTGGATCAATTTAGGACAAGACTTAAAAGGTTTGGGTATGAGATCCCAATTCCATATAAATAGATTTGTCATCAGGGAGAGAACTGGAGGTGCTTAATTCATTGAAAATACTGGAGGTGGAGGTGAAGTGTGGCCGAACAACTTTTAATTCATTGTTAATGGTGGAGATGAGTAAATGATACCAAATAGTGTCATTGTCATTTAAGAACGGGAAGAAGGTGCCGGCATCAACTGGGATTAGGTTTCTACCCTTTTTGATGGGATGGGGTGTATGTGACATGGTGGAGTAGAGAGGGAAATTGTGCACATTCATGGGTATTCATTCATGGGTATTCATTCATGGCAACAGACCCAAGCTATATCCCTTCACAAATCATGGCTGTTTTTTTATAAAATAAAAAAAACGTTTTATGGTTCTGGTGCGAGTTCAACACACACCATGTTTGATGTCGGTTCCCGGGATGACCATATCACGGTCTGTTTAAGATATGCTGTTAATGTGTTTTCGTTACTGATTTGGATGGTTCGATGCCATCCATCTCAATCTGGTGGATGTGGTCATTACTGTTTTTGGTTATATCTTCTTCCTGCATTTTTCTATGGAAGTTCTGCCTATGTTTGATAGGGAGGTGGGCTGATTGTGCAGGCCTCAGGGCTGGAAGGAAGTCGCCAGCGGGGATGTGTAAGGGTGTTGTGGGCTGTCGGTGTTAGGTAGTGGGTTGGTAACTGCCAGGGGCAGTTACGTACCTTTCTTCTTACTAGTTAATCAGGGCAGGTAGAAGCAGGGTAGGATAATAAATACGGGCTGCTGGTAGTTGTCAGGGGGTGTCTTGAATATTTGACTGGCTTTCATCTGCTGCTGATTTAGGAGGCTACGACCTTGGCTCCAAGGGATTCCCGCGATGAGTCTTCTCTCCCCCTTATTCTTCTTCACCATTTCTCTTCTTCTTTCTTCTACTTCTGTTGAACACAGTAATTCCGTTCCGCTGCTGCTACTGGATTTAATAGAGTACTCTGTAATTCTTTCTCTCGCACCTAGTACTCTATCATTGGGTGCCTTCATTGAGATTCAAGTCTGCCGCCGTTGGATTGGAAATTTCATCTATGAATGCCGCAAAAAATGGAAACCAGGGTTTCTGCAATTGAGTCTGTAATGGATCGTCGGTTGCAGGCGCAAGAACGAATGGAATTGCATTTGAAAGATTTTTTGCGGCCGACTGAGCAGCTTCGCGACCAGTACAGTTGGATAATAGATTTTTCAGTTGACTTTGGAGGCGATTTCGAAGCATGTACACGAACTTACTGTTCGTATGACAACAACCAATACTGCGCTTCTGGATGGAGTAGGACCACCCGATTCTCAGGTCCGATTTCAGCAACCGGGCGAAAACAACACTGCGCATGCCGATTTCATTCCGTTGAGCCCTGTCGCCGACGATCCTGGACAGAGTTCTGCAAGGTACAATCAGCGATTCGAGGACAGAATGCAGTCTCACACAGAGTGCGAGGATATCGTGGAAGAGATTGGGATGCGAACAGAGCTGTGCAATCTTGCCAAGCGAGTGGATGACAAGGCGCAAACTGTTTCCAGATCAGTATGGCCAGATGAGGTAAATTCAGATCCTAGTTTGAGTCATATTGTTCACGATGCAGGGGAAGAGGAAATTTATCCAAACAAAGATCCACTGGAAGTGAATGAGCAGCAACCTTGAGGGAAGCTACAGTCCGAGCAAGCGCCAATAGTGGCTCTTGCTGAGATTTTCGTTCAACAGCAGCATGCAGAACAAGAAACGGAGCAGGAACAGATAAGAATATTAGCATATTTTTCTGTGCATCAGTCTTTTCTCGGATTTTTGAAACCCTTGCATAAGGCCGAAGAGCAGCTGAATTATGCAGAGAAAGAAGCTGAAAGTAAGAGAGCTGCAGCGGTTGCAGCAAAATTGGCTGCAACAACTTCTTCTGCTCAGGTGGTCACACCTATCTTCTCTTCTGCGGAGGAAGCTACCTCACTGAAAGTCCTAAATCTGGTCAGAAGTTTCGCTGTTTTATGAGGAATTTCTCAAGGCAAGCGACTACAGTTGAAGAAGCTATTGCCATTGCTTGATGCTACCAGTTCTGGACAAGCAGCTTGAAAGGCTGCAATAGGGAGTTACAAGCTGCTGCTAGCAGCTACTGCAGATGTTGGGATCCGAGGGGGCGACACGGGGGAACGTAAGTAACCACCACATCGGAAGGAGTTTCACCGAATTCCTAATACCATTGTTATGGAAGAAGTGAAGTCTACTGCTTCCCCTGTTATTATGGAGAAATCATTGGTGCAAGCTGCTTCGACACACAAGCCTGTCATGAAGTGGAAATTTCTCAGTCCTGAACTACCGATCTTGCATGCCCAGGAGATGGATTTTCTCGCTGCAGTTGGCAGGCAGTTATTCCTACAGCTGAAGGAGGTAAAGGTTGCTATAATGGTACATATGTTGTCTCAGCAGGTTAAAATTTTGGCAAGCTCGGGTGAACGAATGAAATCTCCAGTCCTGCATGAGCCAGCTTGCTTTGCGCAATCAGGAAATACCTGATACTGGAAATTGGTTTGAGTTAGCTTGGAAATCTGAGTACCTTGAATCCTCTATGTGGAGGCAGGTTTTACCGAAAGTTTCCATTTTCTGGGAGCATTCCCGCCATGGGGCCCTGATGTTTTTCATGAATATGAGTTCTTGCTGGTGTAAGATTATGAGGAGTTAATAAAGGAGCAGGGTACAAAAGGTCGACCTGCAGGAGAAAACAAAGTCCATGAAAATGAACCCTTTCTATGAAGGTACAAGGAAGAAGATAGTATCAAGGCTTTTGTGAAGAGGGAATTAGTTGACCCAAGGTTGGCTGAAAAGAGACAGTCTAGCAAAATCAATGTTTTGATGATACCAGCGTTGTGCGTTCAATTGAATACATTATACTATGCTGATAGCCAACTAAATAAGTTGGAAGATACCCTGTGGGAATGCTGGACAAGGAAAAACAAAGCAGAGCTCCTCGTGCCAGAGAGACAAAGCAGTGCTACCCGAAAGGAAGTATTTGGTGTAAGATTATGAGGAGTTAATAAAGGAGCAGGGTACAAAAGGTCGACCTGCAGGAGAAAACAAAGTCCATGAAAATGAACCCTTTCTATGAAGGTACAAGGAAGAAGATAGTATCAAGGCTTTTGTGAAGAGGGAATTAGTTGACCCAAGGTTGGCTGAAAAGAGACAGTCTAGCAAAATCAATGTTTTGATGATACCAGCGTTGTGCGTTCAATTGAATACATTATACTATGCTGATAGCCAACTAAATAAGTTGGAAGATACCCTGTGGGAATGCTGGACAAGGAAAAACAAAGCAGAGCTCCTCGTGCCAGAGAGACAAAGCAGTGCTACCCGAAAGGAAGTATTTGATGGTAGAAGGAAAGATATAAGTGCTGCTATAGACAGTCTGTGAGATTTCTGGAACTAAAGTCATCCTCGGGAATAGAAGGGAGCCTTACAGTGTTTTTTGGTCTGAGTATAACAGGCGCAGTAGATGTTTTTTGAACATGGCAGAGCTTCCTCAGATCTAGCCCAAAATCGAGGAAACCATCCCTGTTTGGGGAGCAGCACGCTTCATTTCAGGTTGGTTTGAATGAGAATGATTCTACCCTGAGGAAGAATGGGCATATTTTAGCTGTTCCTGGAGCTGGAAAAGTTGCAGAAAATTTGTCTTCAGATTTTGTACACGAGGTGATCTCTGCGTGTGTGCCACCTGTCTTGCCAGTGATTCCTCCATTCTCAGAGTAGCTCAGTAAACTTGGCAGTGATACCGTGTCAGAAGTTGATGAAATTGTTGTTGCGGCTATTGTTCCACCGTCGTTGCCTGACAATAGTAAAGTTGATCATCGAACCTGCATGCGAAAACAATTCAACTGCTGGTCTGTTTCATGATTATGGAGACCATGACATACAGAGCACTAGTTGGCAGTGTTTTCTGTGGTTGAAGGATAAACAATTGGCAGCTAGACTTTTCCTGAAGTATTTGCCCAGATGGAACTTGGTTGCTGCGTTGGATGTTCTGACGATGTGCAGCTGCCACTGGCAGCCAAATGATCCTGTTAGGAATGAAGTCTTACAAATGTGACAGGCTTTGCAGTGGTGCAATCACATTTTATCTGCAGATGATCACTATCAAAATTGGCAACGGGTTCAAGCTGACATTGTTGAAAATCCTGAAGGTTTGGCACTTAGATTGGCTGGGAAAGGTGCAGTAACTGCAGCTTTAGAAGTGGCTGAAACTGCAGGTTTATCATTGGAGTTGCGGAGAGAGCTTTAAGGACGACAACTTGTTAATCTTCTTACTGCAGTCCCTCTCAGTGTTGGTGGTCCAGCAGAGGCTTCACGCTTCCTTTCCACTTTTTGTCGTGGGTGCCAAGCAGTTACTGCCTAACCTGCGGTCTACACAGCTCCTTGCTCAATATTTTCTGAAGAGAAGGGTCCGGAAGTTATCAGCTGCTGTGCAAGAAGTGAAGGCTGGCACTGTTTCTCAGTTTGACGTGTAGAGCCACCAAAACACGGTTCCCACCTTGAGGACAAGGTGTTTTTTCAAGAGGGGTGGAATTGATAGGGAGGTGGGCTGATTGCGCAGGCCTCAGGTCTGGAAGGAAGTCTCCAGCGGGCATGTGTAAGGGTGTTGTGGGCTGTCAGTGTTTGGTAGTGGGTTGGTAACTGCCAGGGGGCAGTTCGGTACTCTTCTTCTCTTCCCCCTTCTTCTTCTTCACCATTTCTCTTCTTCTTTCTTCTACTTCTGCTGAACACTGTAATTCCTTTAGGCTGCTCCTACTGGATTTAATAGAGTACTCTAATCCTTTCTCTCGCACCTAGTACTCTATCGATGTCTTTTACACAGTTTCATCCAGTAAAAAGTCTAGAGGCATTTTAATAAATATGGGCCGCCGGTAGTTGTTAGGAGGTGTCTTGAATATTTGATCGGCTTTCAGCTGCTGCTGACCGAGGAGGTTACTCTATCGATGTCTTTTACACAGTTTCATCCAGTAAAAAGTCTAGAGGCATTTTAATAAATATGGGCCGCTGGTAGTTGTTAGGGGGTGTCTTGAATATTTGATCGGCTTTCAGCTGCTGCTGACCGAGGAGGCTACGGCCTTGGCTCCAAGGGATTCCCATGAAGTCTTCTCTTCCCCCTTCTTCTTCTTCACCATTTCTCTTCTTCTTTCTTCTATTTCTGCTTAACACTGTAATTCATTTCCGCTGCTCCTACTGGATTTAATAGAGTACTCTATAATTCCCTCTCTCGCACCTAGTACTCTATCAATGTCTTTTACACAGTTTCATCCAGTAAAAAGTCTAGAGGCATTTTCATAAGAACATGCAGTGATGTTTTTGAAAGCGTTGTGGTTCAAAAACATCACTGCATGTAGCCGACCCCATTTAATTGGGTTTAAGGCTTGATGATAGGAAGGGGAGCAGTGGGGCTGGCTGTGTAATAGGAAGTTGAGCAGTGGGGATGGTTGTGTAATAGCTGTCAGGGGCACTATTGTCCTTTTATTTTCTGGTATTAGATGTTGTGCTGGCTAGGTTGGTACAGGGTATTAAATGAGGGCAGCAGTGGGGCAGTTTGGGTATTACCATGTATTAGGTTGCTGGGCTGTTAGGGCAGCAGGGGGTAATAAATGAGGGGTGGGGGCTGTTGGTTGAGGCAGTCTTGGATATTTTCTTGGCTTCAGCTTGGCTGTCGAGGGGAGCTTAGGCATTGGCTTCGGGGGGGAGTCTTCCCGGAGAGCTTCTTTCTTCATCTTCTTCGCTATCTTTCTGTAACCTAGATCTCTTCTGCTAATAGATGCTACTATTTCCTCTCTCACTCCACGGTCCTATCTCTTATTTGTTGTTGTTGTGTAAATTAACTCACACATTTGCTCTTGTTTTGGATTAGATTTTTTTTTGGTTTTCCTTACATGTTTGCAGTAATTTATTCGACTGACATTTTTATTTTATTTATTTCTCTGCATTATTTTCCAAATATTATTAGTTTTTTATTTCGGATTGCTTATAATCATGTCAACATTCATGGAGATGTAGTTCTAGCTGCCAATTCATTTTTTGAGCAGCTGGTTTCATAAATGCTGCTTTTGTAAAACTGTTTTTAGCATCAATCATCTTATTTTTATTTGTCTTCACTTATTTTGATTGTTTTGTGTTATTTGCAGCTTTTTGAATATCAATATAATATGGGGCTGCTTTTGATTGAGAAAAAGGAGGGGAGTTCCAAATATGAAGAACTTAGGTTGGCACTAACTGATGTTGAGGATGCTTTAAAACAAGAAAAAGCTGCCCATTCAAGTGCAATTTCTGAGGCTGTAAAAAGGGAAGAGAATTTGAGGAGGATCCTTGGAGTTGAGAAGCAGTGCGTTCATGACGTATGTAATATGTTGCTTTTAGCTTTTCTTGCTGACTTTTATGCTAAGAATGTTGTGTATATTTTGATGTCATTCTCTCCTATACAAAGGTTGGAAGCTAGAAAATCGAATGCAGTGTGGTCATTTTCTTGAATTAAACCAAATAATTTAAAGAGCAGGTCAAAATATTCAATAATACTGCGGTTAACTGAAATAAGCTCCTTCAAAAATGTTTTTCATCACTTAAGAAAACACTGCGATGGAGTAATGATAAAAATTTCCATTTTCATCATGGTTAGGCTATGTGGAATTGTGAAAAGGGAATTTGAGTCAAGCAGGACATGGTCCAGTCTAAAGGTTTTCTTTATAATGTTAATTATTTATTTCAATGGACAGCAGGATAATGAAAAGGCTCATTGCTTTAAAGGGGGTTAGTTAATCTTAAGGCTAACTCGGACCCCCCCCCCCCCGTATCGTGCTCATGCCTCTGTGTGTCCAGAATGCACTGCCTTGCATTGTTGTGTGTCTATGACATGGTGCAGTGGAAAGAAAACATGCACTCATGTCTATATGACATGGTGCCAGTCAGCAGATTTTCATTGTTATCAAAAGACTGGAAAGGTGCCTCTTTGTAGCCAAGAGAGTTTATAAGTACTGATAGTTGCTTGCATTGTTGTGGCTGATTATTTTTGCAGAAAATCACCGTTGTGAACTTATTTACCAGGTGGTCCAAAAGGTTCATTTTTCTTCGAACTGTCATCTGGACCTTATAATAAATAATTCTAGAAAATGGATTTATCAGTAAATCTCCCTTATTTTTATCGTGATCAATCCCTGAACCTTTATATTTTTGTCAATGTTCTTGATTGGAACCCTGTGTCTGCTTTCCGTTTTCTTTGAATCACTTTTTCCTCTTTTATAGTTTGTTTTGTGTGCTGTCAGGAGAAATATCAGGGGCCTGATTTTTTTATCTGACTGAAAATGCAAAATGATTTTTTTGCAAAGATAATTGTTGTATGATATTTCACATACTGGCTTATGATCACACAATTTTTTTTAATTACGCTTTTGAATCATTGGCTTTTTTCGTTCACTTTTGGCATGTAATTTGTTGATAAATTTGGTGCTTTGATAATGTCTGGGTTTATATGATGTGTTTGATGCATAATTTTTTATCAAAAAGTTCCTCAAAATAATATTTTCTTGGATTCCATCCCGTTCATGATTGTGTCAAGGGTACTTTGTATTTCCATTGGTCATCTCAGGGGCTAACTTTTTAATATCTTTCTTGGACTGTGGTACAAGTTTATTACTTGCTAAGTTCTGTATGATTAAAAATGCTGTAGTTGGAAAAGTCTCTGCATGATCTGCGCTTAGAATATGCTGAAATCAAGTTTTCATCCGAGTCAAAGTTAGCTGAGGCGAATGCTTTGTTGGCTAGTATTGAGAAAAAATCATTGGAGATTGAAGAAAGGTTTCAAGCTACCGATGCTAGACATGCAGAGGCGAGCAGAATGAGTATAGAGTCTGAGAAGAAAAGGAAAGAGATGGAGGCTGTACAGAAAGAACTTCAAAGGGAGCGTTTATCATTTAACACAGAGTATGTTTAATGCTTTTGAATCATGCAGTTTGGGTCATTTATTGCTGTTCTGTTTTCATGATTTTAATCGCTTCAAGTTATTTCTTAGGCGTGAAGCCAAGGAGCTTGCTTTGTTGGCACAAAAAGAAGAGTTGTGGTTGTGGGAAAGAAAACTACACGAGGGTGAAGAGAGGCTTGCTGAGGATTGGAGAATCCTCAATCAGACAGAGGAAAGGGCAAACAACAATGACAAGATTTTGAAAGATAAAGAAAGTAGCCTTCATGAGGCAAAAAAGAAGATAGAGGTGGCTAACATAACCTTGAAAAAGAAGGAAGAAGATATAACCAGTAGGGTAGTAGCATTAGCATTAAAAGAGAAGGCAAGTCTTTCTTCTGGTTGACGTTATTGTGTCTGTGTAAGTGAATTTATTTTCACAGTTTCCATTCAATGCAGGAAGCTAATACCATCAAGAAAGTCTTGGAGACAAAAGAAAAGGAACTACTGACATTTGAGGAGAAACTTAATTCCAGAGAAAAAGTAAGCTGTCGCACTCTATAACATTTAATTGGGAATACAATATTAATAAACGGAACTTCAATTTCCCTAACGAAAGAAATTTTTAAATTCCCTAACCTTCAAATATGATGATTATTTTTGAAACTATTGTACATGTGCGTGTGGGGAGCGCAGCCTTAATAGACATGTAAACCGGATGAGCTGGGCCTGCTTAGGCTCTCCTTGCATGTCCCTAAGCCTGTTTATAGCTTCCCTGTTTAAGCCTGTTCTGCATATATGGGGCGGACAACCCTGTTTTTAATAAACTTAATATTTAAATTTAAAAGAATGAATAAATATATGTTTAATTATATTTTAAAAAATATTATATATTCAAAAGTCCATGGGCTGGTCAGTAAAGCCTATTTTCTGAGGAGTTTAAAATTTTAAAATTAAACATCATAATTATATAAAAAATTAAGAAATTTAATAAAATATTGTAGGCCCGCAGGCTAGCCCTTGTCTGTAGGATAAGCCTGCACGGATATGGGCCTATATAGAAAAATCTGTTTAGGCCTGTTTAAAAAACTGGCAAAAATTGGTAAGTCAAACCTGATGCGATACTCACAGGGTGGCCTGATCTTCACAACATAGGGCGGCAGTCAAAGTATAAGATGTGGGCTTGGTGGAAGCAAATAGGCAACCAATGCTAAGAAGTGTGAACTACTATGTAGATAAACACCCAAAATGGAGTGAATCTATAAGAACTCTCTAACCAGCAACCTTCCCAGAATGGACAGCAGCACTAGAATGGGGGAAGGAAGACAGAGTATACTCGAGAGGCCCTTCGTACTCCAGCCCAAGCAAATGGCTGAATCCTCGCCACCCCTCCTCTCTCCAGTCCCCCACCCCCACCCGCACCCCCACGTGGACTAACAGATCCCCCTCTGGTGAGACAGTTGTACCCTTTCTAGAGTATTCTCGCCAGCTTGTACAGGCTGTGCTGTTTCTCCCTTTCCTCTTTGGAAAATGATTTCTAGGCTGTCCGCTTTTAGAAACTGCTTCCATGCTGTCCAGCAGTGGGCAGGTACGTGATTTATCACTCACCTCTCCTTTAAAACCAGTATTGTCCTCAAGACGACTGAGGAAAGGGAGGTGATGATGGCTGGTGAACCCCCCTCAGTGTGCTGTCTTTTGAGGCCTATTTGAGGCTGGATCATAACAAGTACACCTGTTGCTGTGGCTGCTTGGGATTCAAAGTAGTGACCGTTTCTGAACCATTCAACAACAAATGGCATGACCCCGTAGATTGCGATCTTGCTCAGCTCTTTAGCCGCCCGTTGTGTAAAGAAGGCAATTGTATTCAACATGTCAACGCCCTAAACAACTATATAAAGCCTAGATACTTCAGCTTTGACAAGATTAAAGAATTCTTTTTTTCCTACAGCTTCCTGGACTCCACCCCTTAGCACAGCAGCCCTACCACTCCCTCTGCGGCCCTCTTGAAATCTCACCATACCCTCACGGTGAATGGTTTGATGAAAGGCTGACCGTTTCTTCAACAACGTATTGTGTGGAAAGTCTCTTTTTTAGGGCTGCCTTTTTAATGGAATATGGAATGGACCGTTTTGTAACAATTAGTTCAGCTAGGTGCCCCGAGGCATCATGATCATGTATATGTTTAGAGACTTTTTGAGGCACTCAATGGCCCCTGAACCGTTCCCCTGCGTCATGGCGGTTGTAGCCTTTCTTTTTTATGCAGGACATGACTGTAACACCCCTAGAAAAATGAGACTTAGACTAAATTTTACTACCCATGTCAACAAGGTGCACCTTTCTTTTGAGGTGCCCACATGATTATAACTCAATAGTTAAGCGTGCTTGACCTGTAGTAGTGTCAGGATGGGTGACCTCTGGGGAGGTTCCTTAGGTTATGTGTGAGTAAGGACATAACACTCTAAAATAACATGTGTTGGCCTGTAACTGGGTTTATGGCCCGAGGAGGTTGGGTTGTGACAAATGGTCTCAGAGCTCAGCTGGAAGTGCAGAGACACTGCCTGAGTTTGAGGTGTGGGGTCCACAACGAGGATGTTGTGCTTTAAAGGGGGTAGAATATGACACCCCTGTAAATGTGAGACTTAAAAGACTAAATGTTACTACTCATATCACCTTTCTTTTCGGGAGCCTACTTGATTAGAACTCCACTGTTAAGCGTACTTGGTCTGGAATATTATCAGGATGGGTGGCCTCCTCGGCTGTTTCCTAGGGTGTGTGTGAGGACAAAATACACTGAAAAAACATGTGTTGACCTGTGAGGACGATCATTAGTTTGATAAGCGACCCTAATGGGTAATTTTTTTGTGGTTTGTTGACTACCAAGGTATTACATGAGACCCATGAGATTAGATGTCGAGATTCATGGTCCGGGGAGGTCGGGTTGTGATAATGACCAATTGGATCATCCTCCACAGGTTTGAAGTAACCATTTCTGCCTCAACCCATTCTCCATTTGCCCCGAGCAACATCATTTTCGGATGATGACAGTCCCTTGATGCCACTTCCATTTGCGCACAAGTAGTCTATTCCTTGGTGAAGGTATCCAACAAAGTTGGACACATCACATATTCATGCCAAGCAATTTCCCAGACGCTCCTCCCTGCTCCATGGGCCTGCTTTAGAGATATGAAGTTGTGGGTTGCACCACTATCCAACTTCTTGCATTCAACCCCTACAATAGCTTGTTCATGAACTTCGGGTGCATTTTCACAAGCTGTAACTGCATCAACAAGAGCGTCAGGTGGTGGAGAAATAAGACCAGGAGTTGATGCAGGTGCGGTGCTAGATCGATATCGCTCCTTTCTTTTGTAGCAAGTCAATCTTTATCAAGTTGGACCAATTGATGATTTAACTCTTGTTCAATGTTCTCAGCCAATGTTGAAGTAGCTTGCCTATATAACCACTTTAAGAACACTAAGCCCCAACACTCTCAGCTCGAACTACACATACCTTTTGTTTTGTGAAGCCCGATAATGGCCGACCTTGTGTCCTTATAGTTCCTAGTAGTCCTGTTATTGCATCACCAGCAGTCCCCTGAATATTACCATTTAACATGCAAAACTTGTCCTGATATTGTGAGTTTCAAAAGCCCATTTCATTTGAAAATCCTTAAACAGCACAACAGCCTTGGGAGGATGTTTCTCTTTGCCATAACAGAAGCAACAAGAACGGCCCCAAGGGTTGCCACTAATAGCAACTACACTGTTGAATCCGAGTTAGGCTGTTGCAATTTTACTTAGGCCAGTGAGGCTCCCCCTGTCAATGCCCCTTGTCACTCTATCGAAAAGAGTTGGAAATGCTCTACGATTAGGTAAATGAAGCATCTCTCCTTCCTTTTCCAGTTAAAGGAAGGTGTGGAGGATGAAGACATAGAAGCCTCCACAGTTTCTAGAACAGTGTTAATAGATGTTGTATATGGAAGGATTGCAGTGATTAATGTAGGGCGAGCTTCTTTCAGCGACTCAGGTTGGCTTGGAATTGGGACGCCAGACACTCAAATTGCTCATTATATTCTTGGACAACTTCCTTATGTTAGGGAACTTCCATCTCCTCGTACTGATCGTGAACATCTAGCTCACAAAAACGCTACATGAGTTCGTCTTTAAACCTTGACCATGGTAAATCTAGATAGGCCTTTACTATATTAAACTGGTATCTAGTCACCCTCCATACAAACCTGAGTAAGAGGTAACTTTGATTTTTTCGGAGTCCACCGAATATGGAAATACAATTCCACTCGTGTAATCCCCTCCTGAAGATTTGTCCCGTCAAACATCGCTTACTCGTCCCTCTTGGCGACCAACATCTGCCCTCGCATTGTAGGTTCCGGGCGCAACGAAAGCGCGGTTGGGCCGACGCCCAATTTTAATTTTTATCATGATTAATGATTATTTCGGGATCAATACGACGATTAATTCCAGTCTCCACGGAATAGAATGAAAGATTTAGATAGTCCAAAACCTTTAGAGAAGATCTTGGACATCATGTTTATAATTAATTTAAATTTAATTTCTAAAGAAATAAAATACCTAGATTTTTGGTACTTTCTACGTTGATGATGTTGATCGTCCGGAATGACCTTTTCGGATTGTCTCATTGCGTTTGTGAGGATCCAAACCAGAATCCCTCTTAACGTGCGTGCTCCAATGGTCTCCGATTGACGCCACTCGCTTTTTGGGTGCTAGCGCGACGGATCGAATGTCTTGCGTCGATCGATCTTGATCGCCTGTTCTTCGATCTTGAAGAATGTCTCTCGTTCTTGAAAGGGAGAGGAGAGAAGTCGAAATAAAATTCCTGACTTGGAATTGCTCTTGCGTCACCGGTTTCCCGTACATGGCACAATAGATGTACCTGTCTATTTATTGACATGAGGATTCAGTTGCGTAACAACAATTAAATATATTCATAACCTTAGAGAAAAACCCATGCTACATAATAACAATAACCGCGTCATTATTTGTGGTGCGCCAACTTGCGCAAAATGAAATCATAAATGAAATTCCGTGCCACATAATTATAACCATACTTGTCAAATAGCGCCGGAGCGGGCGCGATCGCGGTGGTGCGGAGCGGAGCGGTGCATAGCCGCCCTTGGACGCTGAGTCGCGTCGCAGTACGCGATCTCGCCAGTCGCACCGCAATCGCGGTGTCGCGGATCGCGCGCAATCTTGCTGGCCGCGAGCGCGACACGTATTTGCTTGCAAAAAAATTGCACTGGCCTGCAACACCGCCGCCGCACCAAGCCCTTGATGCCGCCGACGACCTCGCCGCACCGACCCCTCGACGTCGACGACCACCTCTGCCCCCTGCACACCGACCCCTCGACGCCAACAACGACCCCGCCGCACCGACCCCTCGACGCCGCCGCCGACCCTCCTACCCCCTGCGCACCGACCCCTCGACGCCGATGACCCCCCCTGCCCCTTGCGCACCGACCCCTCGATGCGGACGACGACCCTGCCGCACCAACCCCTCAACGCCGCCGGCGACCCCCTTGCCCCCTGCCGCACCGACCCCTTGAGGGCGACCCCACCTCCCCCGAGTCTTTTTTTATTTTATTTTATTTTATTTTATGGGTTTTGTTATTTGTTTGTTTTTTGGTTTGCGCCGTGCATTAGGCGCGCCACTTGTCCCTCCCGTTTTTTTATTTTATTTTATTTTTTTTGTGTTTGAAATTTTACTTTCAGCGGCCATTTTAAAAAAGTTCTTTCTTTTGTTGTTATATATGCATTATTTTAATTATTTTTTATCTTTTATTTATCATATTTTATTTTTTCAACATATATATGTATAGAATTATATAATTTAAATAATATTAAATGGCCCGCGATTGGATAAAAAAGCGGCCGCGACGCGATCCTGGTATAGGACCCCGCCGCGTCGCTCCGCGATCCGAGATTGACAACTATGATTATAACACTGTTATTATTATTTTGTTTTCTGTCAACTAGTTAAAATAATTATTTACTGTCTTGCAAATAATTATTTTATTACCGGACCGACCTTAGTTTGCTCGAACTCTACTTCCATTTACTGAACACTCGAATAAATAAATAAATAATATATTCTCTTAAATAAATATTTTATTTACAAACTAGTAAATAAATATTTATTAAATGTTCAATAAAATAAATAAATATATTTTTATTCATAATCCCGCGAATAAATATTTATTTAATTTATGCAATCATTTTAACTTGAATAAAATTATTCTACTGTCTTGAGAATAATATTTATTCCATTAATTAAATTCAATTAGAATTTAATCGAGACCACCAGAAACACTTAATGTGTGACCCTCTGAGATTCTTTCTCGTTGGCATTAAGTGAGCTTACCTAAAGTCCAAGAGTACTGTCTGGCAATGGGTCAAAGCACCCAAGAGAAAAAACTTAAGTCGCAACAACGACATCCACATACGAACGCTCACTGTGTGATATAATCGTTTTGTCTCAATATCTCATCAAGCTGGTTTTATGATAGTTCAACCTTTATGCTTGATATGTCGTTCTCTGACTACCTGAAATAAACTCGTCGTTACACCATGACCATGGAATTTCGTGCGAGGGTTCTATCTCAATCAAAGGGCCGAAATATCAACTTCCATAAATGGAAGGGATAAATCCTTCCTCGACTTATCCATTAATAACATGTCATTTGTGACACACCCAATGTACCCTACTTTCCGCCAATTGTCTGCGTGACGGTTTTCATCAGTAAATCAAAGTGCACGAGTCATGACACATTTAATGATAATCTTAAAGTCTAAGGATCATTACACACGCTCGCAGATAGGAATATCCGATGACACCAAAACATGCGGAATTCCTACTGACTGGTCTGTTCTCATAATCTTCCGTCTTGGAGATTACCAAGTGCGAACTTCATGAGAAGAAGTCTCATCTGCTTACGAGTGCTCGCACTTGATGATCTGTATATTATGTGTCCCATCATAGAATGTCATCCAACCGCAGAACTATATTTAAGAATATTGTCATAGCACTTCAAGGTTCTCATCATAGCGGGGAGCTGTTATAACTTTGTTAATGCGACAAATTCTCCAGGACATTATTACACTAAAGTCATGCAGAAAAATGAACAATATGTAATAAGATGTTTAATATTTAAATATATTAAATATTTATTTAATCAAAGTACAAACATTTGGTTCTAGGACACCAACTCTTATACGCATGACACTAGCTGTATTTGTTCTAGACTCACCTTGTTTGTACCGACTAAACCGCTCTAGTTTTTTTTAAACCTCTGCCATGTTATGTTAGAATGGATTTCAATGAGTACATTAAACCAGTAGATGGCAGTTTCTTCCATTCTAACCCGATCCATTGAGAGTTTCGACTCTTTGGTTGTTTGATGATTCCAAAAATATAATTCCGCTTGGTTAATCCATCCGCTCGTATCAGAGTCGTTGAAAATGGCAGCTCATCCCGCCAGGCGATTGGTATCTGCTTGCAGGCTCTCCCCCCTCCTCTAGGTCCAGTTGAGCGCGTGCTCGAACCCATCATATTCACCCTTGGCCGTGCAACCAGTAGTAGTGGCATTTGCTCCAAACGTCGCAACATATCTGTTTGCAGCCTGGGTCCATTCCCTGGAGCTGACCCTTCCACCCCTTCAGTTATTTCACGCCCTCCTATTCTTCACATATATCAGCGGAGGGGTAGAAAGGGAAATATAGTTAGTTGATTAAGTGGAATATAAATTCTCTTGCACGTGGTAATAAGAGGGCATCATTTCTGTTAGAAGTGTGGTACCGAATCTGTTGGAGCAAATTTAGGCGGGAGCCGTGGTTAGTCTCTCCAGACATTACACCTGCTGCTGGAGGAAGACCAGGAGGACTCTCCGGAATTATCCTGCTGTACATCTTTTTCTCATTTGCAATCCAAACATTTGGTAATATCAAATACACTTTACAGTTTACCTTGTTAGTTCTTCTTTCTCCGAGGCGCACACACACACCAACGTAACACTACATTGGCGACTTCGCTGGGGAAATTACGCTGGAGAGAGAGAGAACCAAGGCGAATGACAGAGAGATTGTTTGTTAAGCACAAGCAGGAAGGTTGTGTTCTGCTTTTGACGCAAACAAGAATTGAGAATCGAGTGAGATCAGTTGAATCGGCTATGGAGAGCATTAAAGTTGCGATGACTTCGATGCAGGAAAACTTTGAGAAAATGATGCGCTTGCAAAATGAGTGCCAACGAGTGGCTCTGGACGTCGCGCATAAGACAGAGGAACCCGTGTCATTGAGAGTTAGTGATTTGGAGGAACGAACTTTGGAACGATTGAAAGGAGTCGAGCTGCTGGTGGAGCGGGGTTCGGTAATGGAGAAACAGAGCAAGGTAGCGCTGGAAAATTTTGATGGAAAAGAGTCGGGAAGTGTGGAGTACGGTGTGCGCGTGGGGGAAAATACCTCTGCGGAGGATGTTGCTTTTCTGGACGGAATGCGCAATGTGTCGTGAAGAGTCGAACTGCCGATGTTTTCTGGAGATGATCGATTTGGATGGATTACCAAAGCTGATTATTTTTTGATCAATCGTACTCCGGAGGATATGAAATTACATGACACGCAAATTTGAATGGAGGGGAGAACATTGTATTGGTTCTTATCTTGGCACAGAGATACGCCAGGATCAACTTGGAGTTCGCTCAAGCCTGCATTTACAGATCAGTATGGGGAAAACACTGACGGAGATCCACCAAAGTTTCTGAAAAATCTGCGACAGACAAGTTGCGTGGATGAATATATAGAGGAGTTAGAGCAAATTGCTTTGAGACTTTCAGATTTTCCAGAACCGTGGTATATGAGTCTGCTTATGGGGGGACTGCGCCTCGGGATAGAAAGCCGGATTTCGATGCATGAGCCGGCTAACAAAATTCGGATGATGGTTCTAGCAAGAAAGGTTGAAAAGCAGTTAATCAGCGAGGGAGCAATCTGGAGTTCTCGTCCACGTCCAGAGGTGCCTCCTTGGTCTCAGAAACCCGGAGTGGTGATGGCAAATATTTCTGCAAGCCGACCTGTTATTGCACAAATTCGTTGTGAGGAAGATTTAAAGAAGATTGTGGGGGAAGAACGTTGGAACGGAGTAAGAGCTTTGAGCCGACAGGAACGGGAAGACGCAAGTTGAAGGGTTTGTGTTTCCGCTGTGGCCAACCTTTCAGACTAATGCATAAGTGTCCTGACAAACACTTGAGGGTTTTAGTCTGGGAAATTGAAGAACAAGAGGAACTGTAGGGGGTGGAAGTTACTGCCGAGGTGGATAGTTGCTTGATACCTGAGAAAGAGGAATCGGGAGGGAAACTTGCAGTTTTGGCAGGAGAATCAGTAGAGTTCCATAGTGAGATTGGGGAAGATTCAATGATGCTCGCAGTACATCTTTGGGGTGTGATGGTACTGATTTTAGTAGATAGTGGAGCTAGCCACAATTTCATATCTAGACAATTAGCCAAGTTAGCTAATGTGGAGGTTACTCCGACCAACACTTTTGGAATAAAGCTTGGCAACGGATCGTGAGCTTTTTCTCAAGGCTTCTGTAAACAGATAAAGATCAACCTAGAGAATTTTGTCATCACAGTAGATGCCTTTGTATTTGATACAGGAGGTCCGAATGTGGTTTTAGGTATGCAATGGTTGAGAAGTTTGGGTAGCGTTTTGACAAATTGGGGACATAAAACCATGGAGTTTTTTGTGGCAGGGGCAGGAAACTAAACTTCAGGGTAATTCTGCTGGAATGAGACCTCTTTCCGTAAATCAAGACTATGTCCAGTCAAAGACATTGCTTTTGGAGGGCTGGAATTGGCAGGCCCAAGTACAATTTCCAGCAAAGGGGGCAGGGCAGGTAATGGAGTTTTGGGTGACCAAATTCAGTTGAATAATATATTGAACAAATTTCACTCTATGTTTGACAATCCTTACGGCCTACCACCGAGCTGGGAAATAGACCATGTTGTTACACTTGTGGCTGGGGCGGTTCCGATAAGTATTCGGCCTTACAAGTTCGCTCATTACCTCAAGGATGAGGCCGAACAACAAATTAATGAAATGCTAGAACAAGGAATTATCCGACATAGCAACAGTCCGTTTGTCAGACCCATTATACTTGTGAAGAAAAAAGATGGCATCTGGCGAATGTTTGTAGATTACCGAGCACTCAATAAACTCACTGTTCCGGACAGATTCCCTATTCCTATCATTGAGGAACTATTGGATGAGTTGCATGGAGCCAAGTTTTTTTCCAAGCTGGATTTAAAATCTGGTTTCCACCAGATTCAAGTCAAAACTGGGGATGTTCACAAAACTGCGTTCCGGACACACGAGGGGCATTATGAATTCTTTGTTATGCCGTTTGGATTTATGAATGCTCTCGCTACTTTCCAGTCCACCATAACAGAATGTTCAAGGAATTTTTATGAAAGATTGTTTTTTTTTTTGATGATATCCTCATTTATAGTAAAACTTGGGTCGACCATATGAGCCACTTGGAAACCATTTTCCAAGTTATTCTGCACAATCAGCTCCACCTAAACAGAAAGAAATGTTTCTTTGCACAACCTTCTGTGGAATATTTGGGTCATGTTATTTCTTCTAACGGTGTTTCGATGGACCCCATGAAGGTAGAATGTATACTTGGCTGGCCACGCCCTCAGTTTGTGAAAGGAGTCTGTGGATTTTTGGGATTGACCGGGTATTACAGAAAATTTGTTGCGGGGTACGGCAAGATCGCTAAGCCTCTTACTGAATTGACCAAGAAAAATAACTTCCATTGGTCTCCTGTTGCTGAACAAGCTTTTGTCTCCCTCAAGGAATGTTTGGTTTCTGCTCCTCTATTAGCTTTACCGAATTTTCTTCAGCCCTTTGTCATTGAATGTGACGCTTCCGGCTATGGGGTAGTCACAATTCTCATGCAAGCTGGCTGTCCAGTGGCATATATCATTAACGCCTTGGCCGATGTCAACCTATCTAAATCTGTTTATGAAAAAAAAGTTATGGCACTTGTTTTGCAATTAATCATTGACGTCAGTATCTTGTCGGCACACACTTTGTTGTTTATACGGATCATAAAGCTCTAAAACACCTTCTTAGCCAGCGATTTCATACAGCTATTCAGCAGGATTGACAAGCCAAGTTGTTGGGACTTGATTTTGAGGTGCTGTACAAACCTGATGCACCAACCAAGCTGCGGATTCTCTTTCCCATCGGGCTACCCGTGACCTGGACACTTCGAGCAGCTGTTTCTCTCGGTTCAGCTGTTTCCGAACCACTCTGGTTGGATATTGACACAGTTAAAGCAGAAAATCAGCGTGATCCCGTGTTAAAAGATTTGATTTCAGCTTTGGAACTCGAACCAGCTACCCGGCCAGGTTATTCTTTGCGTCATGGGCTGTTGTACTACCGTGATCGTTTGGTTTTGTCTTCCCAGTCCAGCCTGATATCTAAGTTGCTGTAATATTACCACTCTTCTCCTGTTGGAGGTCACGTCGGGTTTCTTAAAACTTATAAATGGCTGGCCGTTGGGTTGTATTGGCGGGGCATGACAAAGCAGATCCAACAGACGTGCCAACGTCATAAAATCAGGCCATGTCACCCGCGGGGACTTCTCCAGCCACTACCCCATACCAGATTTAGTTTGGGACGAAATTTCAATGGACTTCGTTTCCGGCTTGCCAAAATCTTAGGGGTTTTGTGTTATCTTGGTTGTTGTGGATCATTTAACCAAACATGCTCATTTTCTGCTGAGGTTGTGGCTGAACTGTTTTTTAAAGTAGTGGTCCTTTTGAATGGTATTCCTTGTTCCATTCTCAGCGATCGAGATCCAATTTTTTTAGTAATTTTTGGCAAGAGCTATTCCGATTGGAAGGAACTACTTTAAAAATGAGTTCTTCATATCATCCTCAAATGGATAGCCAAACAAAAATTGTTAATAAATGCCTAGAGACTTACCTACGCTGTATTGCTTCGGAGGGACCCCTTTCTTGGTCCTGATGGATTCCTTGGGCCGAATATTGTTATAATACGGCTTCTCGTACCTCCTAAAAAATGTCCCCCTTTGAAGCTGTCTATGGCCGTAAGCCACCTGCTATGCAACGTTTTTTGGGTGGGGATTCCCCGATTGAAAATGTGGCTGCACTCATTGAATGTGATAAGCTATTGCTCCAACTCTGGCATAATCTTTCCCGTGCCCAACAGTTAATGGTGTGAGCTGCCAAAAAACATCGTGGATATGTTTCCTTTGATGTTGGGGAATCTGTTTTTGTCAAATTCCGACCCAATGTTCAGACTTCTAAGTCCATTAAGCTTACTCCAAAGTTAGCTGCTCGTTTTTATGGACCCTATCCTATTTTGGCTCGATTGGGAAATGCTGCTTACAAACTCTCTTTGCCTCCTACTACACGAATTCACCCGTTTTTCCATGTTTCACAACTTAAGCGAGCAGTCGGGCAGTCTACAGTTTATTCTGAGCTTCCAGAATCGCGGGACAACAATCCTTCCTACAACTTTGTACCGGCAGATATTTTGGCCACTAAAATAGTTCTCGGGCACCCTCGAGGAAAATGGTTGATTCAGTGGCTGGGTATGCCGATCTGTCTACCTGGGAAGATGCCGAGCACATGTTGTCCCAATTTCCAGACCTCCACCTTGAGGACAAGGTGCCATTTGGGGAAGGGGGGAAAATGTTAGCAGCCTGGGTCCATTCCTGGAGCTCCCCTTCTGCCCCCTTCAGTTATTTCACGCCCTCCTATTCTTCACACATATCAGCGGAGGGGTAGAAAGGGAAATACAGTTAGTTGATTAAGTGGAAATAAATTCTGTTGCACGTGGTAATAAGAGGGCATCATTTCTGTTAGAAGCATGGTACCAAATCTGCTGGAATAGATTCAGGCGGGAGCTGTGGTCAGTCTTTCGAGACATTACCCCCGTTGCAGGAGGAAGACCAGGAGGACTCTCCGGAATTACCCCGCTGTACATCTTTTTCTCATTTGTAATCCAAACATCTGGTAATATCAAACACACTTTACAGTTTACCTTGTTAGTTCTTCTTTCTCCGAGGCACACACACACCAGCATAACAATACCTTCCATGAAATTTCGGAGTTCCGTTTGGAATTCACCTTGTGCTTGCATCTCCCGGTCCCATTGCCAACGATCCATTATCACTTTGTTCCTACTCTAGCGAATTTGACAGGTCAGACCAAGTGATAAAAACTCTCTAACCAGCAGCCCTTTCGGAATGGACTGCTTATATATACTGAAGCTTAGCGAACCAGAATAATACGGAGAAGATGAAGACTAAGGAAGAAGAATGGGGGAAGGAAGAAGTCTGAGAGTTCCCTCACACTCTTGTCTAAAGCTAGATGGCCAAATCCTCCAACAGAAATATTCTCGCTACCCCTTCTCTCTCCAACCCTTTTACCCTTTTTAGAGTATTCCCTCCAGCTTGTACAGGTTGCGCTATGGGCCCCTTCCCCCCTTGGAAAATGATTTCCAGGTTGTCCTATCCCTTCTAGAAAATATGGTGTCCCTTTAATGCCAAGAAGATAAAGTCCAATGAAGTCCTTTTGGAAAAAGCATATGCTTTTCTACCCTTAGCCCATCTGACTTGACTTTGAGTATATAACCCACCAGATTTGATTTTTTTGTCTAAAGATGCTTTTCTAGAATCTCCATGTGGATTTGTGCTTCTAAATTCATGGATCCACTTCAACTCTTCCTCAGGATCAATCTAGCAAGCACCATTGACTCGTCTCACATCATCCTTCTCCTTGCGAAACAATCTTGTAATCAATCTTATTAAGCACTAAGAATGACGAATATCCATGTATCTTGAGCATTGACTTCCATTTCTTTAGAAACCTCTCTTTTATGGCGTAAGACCACAATAATTCATGGGGCTCCAATATAACTTGTTTGCGACCCCTTTTCAAATGAGCAGTGTATTCTGAGGTCATTCGCTTCTTTGCTTTCTCATGGCGTTTAATGAAATATGCATGCAATCTTCCTTTTATATTCGCACATTGCTGCAAAGATGGTGGTAGTCGATCAATGAGGGCAAGGAGACTAAATCCAAAGAGTTCCAAATGGATTAAAATAAGTTACGGAGTGATCTCCCCTTTTGTAACTGAACTCCACATATGGTAGACACTCCTTTCGTTCCTTTAGACCTATGATGTTGTTGATGGTCTTTGAATTTCTTCTATCTTTTCCTTGTTAGTGTGATATGCTGGACAATTCTATGGGGATGCTCCATGTTTGAGATAAATTTGATGTTCAACACCGTTGTACTCCTGCAACAAATATTCAAATGAGATGTTAAGTTGTCAGCGTTCAACATCTGCTCTGTACATAAGCACTAAAAGGTGTTGCTGATAAATCAAGGCATCCCCAACCTCACTATTTTTTGCCATCATCACACTTTTATGCTCAATCTCATCCCTTCTCTCTCCTAATTTTTCTTTAAGCTCTTTTCTCCTCACTTTTTCTCCTCTCCCCTCGTTCTCTCCTTTTTTCCTTCTCTCATCTTTTCTCGATCACTCATTTTTTTCTTCTATCTCAAAATGTGATCTTTCCCGAATTCGTTTTGGAGACATCGGGACGAGAGTGCTTGACACATTGCTACAACTTCCTCCATCAACAATAACGCTACATACCTTTCCTTGAACTTGATAGCCTTCTTTTGGCAATTTTCCCACACTTATTTCTTGGGAATGCTCTTCTTTATCCCTGGAGTTATCTCAATCAGTCTCCCATTCTCCAAACTTATTAATGATCACGGTTCATGGATTTGGACATTCGCTAGAGATATGCCCTCTTTCTTGGCATTTGAAACAATGGATATCAAAGGGAGCTTTCTTTGGAGAAAGAAGCGCGTTGTCACTCTTATGATCGCCCAACTTTTTTGGATTCGATATTGCTTCAATCTCCCTCGTATTTCTCTATGGAATGACAGGTGTGGTAGGTTTGCTTGAACCATGACAATTTTTATCTCCGTGTAGTAATCTTCAACACTCTTACTCCATTGGGTAAGACGTTGAAGTGTGTTATGGAGCTCCCTATGACAGTTCGAGGGAACAAGCTTCTTCCTCATTGCCAGTTTCATCTCCTCCCAAGTATGGATTGGGCATCCTCCATATCAAGATATCTCCTTTTGAACGTGATCCCACCAAATTAATGCATAGTCAATGAATTCAAGGGCTGCGAGGGATCACCAAATTAATGCATAGTCAATGAATTCAAGGGCTGCGAGTTTTACCTTCTCCTCAGAATAGTTATGACAAGAAAACATTTGCTCTATCTGCATCTCCCACTCCAAGTATGCTTTCAGATTGATTTTCCCTTGAAAAGAGGGGGACCTTCACCTTGATCCCATCCAGTATGCCATCATTATGTGTTCTCCTTTGACCTCTTCTTGGTTGTTGTAGCACCTTCTTCAGTGTTGGAAGTCCTCAAACTCATCATCCATTTCCTCTCCTCCATGGCGTGAGAGGGTGTGCTACAGGAGCTCGTCCTCGGTTGTCATGCATCATCCTATTGCTTCGTTGATGTCGATCCTCTCATGCAACCCCTCAAACTTCTGATCAAGATGCCTCTTGAAATGGCTCCCCATGGTTTTGATAATTACACACACATGTACACCAAAGTGTGCGCACTCATACTCAAGCGAAGTCACACACACACGCGCGCACCAAGGTGTGCACACTCATACTCAAGCGAAGTTTCACACACACTGACACCTCACAATTACACACACTCACACTCACCCTCACACTCACAAAGATACACACTAGCAAGGATACACACTCACACACCCAAAGATGCACACACACCCACACACCAAAAGATGCACACCTGTAAGTTCACACACACACACACACACACACACACACACACACTCAAAGATGCGCACACACACACACACTCAAATCCAATCTGAAGCTCCTATGGAGTCTTTACCTTGTTTGTGCCAATCCTTGCCTAATCGAGATGGTGTCGGGGAATGGAGTAACACGACTCATGGGTGAAAAGGGGTATAATGACAAGCCAAATATAGAAAATATGGTGGTGAAGAAAGATAGAAGAGAATGGTGGTGTATGATGTGGTGAAAATGAATGGTGGTAATGATTGAAGGTACAGAGAGATGAAAACGAGTCCTCTATTTTTTTTTTTGTTTTGATTTTTTGTTAAGCATCTCACAAAATTATCTTGCTTAATGAAGTAAAACACAAGATTGAGGGTCGTGAGAACATTTTTTTTCCTGTTTTTTTTCTTGAAGATGAAATTCAAAGAGGAAATGGAAGAAATACGAAAGTATGAAATATTGGCTCAATATAAGATAATATGTGGGCCAAATTCTAGAGGTTTTCAAAAAACAAGGTTATTTTGTTTTGTTTTTTCATTTGATGAATATGGGAAGATAAGGGTAATGGATAAAAACAATTTAAATGAAGGGAAAAGTGCCTATCGTGTTAGCAGGGGCTCTGATACCAACTAATATGATATACATGAGATGACCCGATCTTCACGACGTAGGACGACGATCAAAGGATAAGTTGCGGGCTCGGTGGAAGCAAATAGTCAATCAACACTAAGAAGTGTGACCTATTGTTTAGACAAACACCTAAAATGGATTGAAGCACACGACGACACCCTTGGGTCGAGGCACAAATTGGGGGTTTTGTGATTTTGGATCACCGATCTAGTAAGTTGGCCGACAAGGCAAGATGCACAAGAGCTAGGGAATAGACAAATGGATTCCTCACACAATGTAGAGAAAGCAAACTCGCAGAGCTTCACTAATGCTAACTTGAATATGATGTGTTCTCTTATCAGGATAAGCAGTAAACGTAATTGTATTAAGTAGAGAAGCAGGTCTAACCTAGTGTTACATACTCTGCCTACCACGTGACTGCCTAAAATCAGCAGCTGCTCTTGTAGTTTCATTTCTTCTAGTATAAACCTGCCAGGTGGCAGGGTTCCCTCCAGCTCTAACACTAGCTCCCCCTTGAAAATCAGTTTTGTCCCCAAGACTGAAAGAAGGAAACTGGTTGCGGAGGGTAAACTCATCCTCCCAGGTTGCATCATCCACTGTGCTTCCAGTCAGTCCACTGGATCAAATATTGTGGGTGAGCCACGCCTTCGTGAATAAGCGGTGGGATAGCATTGGCAAAGGCTCCAGACAGGGAGCGGAGTCGCTGTCCATCCCAGGCGGCAGGGAGGAATGAACCTGCTGAGTACCAATCGCTTTTTTTAATTGGGAAACATGAAAGACCGGATGAACCCGTGCAGTGGCAGGTAATTCCAAACGATAAGCAACCGGACCAATCTGCTCTAGAACTGTGAAAGGACCATAAAATCTGTCAGTGAGTTTCTGATGAATATGGGGAGCGATAGTGTGCTGTTTATGGGGCCGCAGTTTTAAGTAAACTCGATCTCCAACCCGGAAAACAACATTTCGTCGGTGTTTATCAGCGGTACGTTTCATATAATCTCGGGATCGGGCCAAATGATGAAGGAGTTGGCGAAGTTTTCATCCCGATCTCCTAAAGCTGCAGTGGCTGCTGGAACCCGAACTTCAGAGGGCAGGAAGCCAAGGATGGTTGGGGGTTTGCGCCCATAAACTATTTCGAACGGAGTAGTCTGAATGGAGATGTGCCAAGTGGTATTGCAACTCCATTCCGCCCATGGAATCCAATAAGACCAAGTTCGAGGTTGATCCCCTGCAAAACATCGCAGATAGGTTTTAAGGCAATGGTGACTTCTGTTTGTCCGTCTGTTTGTGGGTGGCAGGCTGAACTTAGTCGAAGAGTAGTGCCATAGAGACTGAATAATTCTGTCCAAAAATTACTAAGAGTGGATGACGATCACTTATAATAGAGGCTGGTACTCCATGTAAACAGATTATCTCAGGGAGAAATAGTTCAGCTACTGATCGGGGGCTGTATATGGGTGTTTAAGGAGCAGGAAATGAGCGTATTTGGACAAACGATCTACCACCACTAAAATTACATCATACCCTTTGGATTTAGGAAGTTTGAAATAAAATCCATAGATATGTCAGACCATATTACTGTAGGAATTTCCAGTGGTTGAAGCAGTCCTGCAGGGGATAAATTGGAGTATTTGAACTGCTGACAAATTTAACACTGTTGAATATAATCCCGTACAGCCTTCTTCATTCCTACCCAGTATAAATTGCCAGCCAAGTTGCGGCAAGTACGGAAGAATCCCTTGTGACCCCCTTGAGGAGAGGAGTGAAATTCTGCCAACAAGACAGGGATCCATGGAGAAGAAGCTGGAATAACCAATCGCCCTTGATAGTGTAACACACCCTGATGAAGGGTAAATCCCAAAACAGAGGGCTGTCCAGCTTGCAGCGCACTGAGAATTTTTCCCAGGAACGGATCAGAAGTGACCCCGTCGGTGATATTACGACCCTCCTCCCAAACCGGCCGAGACTCCAGAAGGATAAGGTGCACCACTTCTTCATCTTTTCTTGACAAAGCATCCGCCGCTGAATTTTCTTTACCTGGTTTATAACGGATATCAAACTTATATCTCAATAATTTTGCGATCCAACACTTTTGGTCCACAGTTATGTGCGCTGTTGCAGCAAATATTTTAAGCTATGATGATCTGAATAAACTGTGAATGGACGGCCCAAAAGATATGGTCTCCAATGCTAAATAGAAAAGACAAGTGCCATAATTTCCTTTTCATAAACCGATTTAGCTAAATGCCGATCTGATAAAGCAGTGCTAAAGTAGGCAATAGGTCGTCTTTTGTGCATGAGGACAACTCCTATCCCCCCCCCCCTTGAGGCATCACACTCAAGTTCAAAGAAATCCATTCTTGCGAGTAAGGTTAGTAAGAGATCGAGGCACCTTACCATATCTGCAGATGAATTTCCGATAATACCCGGTGAGACCAAGAAAACCTCGAACTCCTTTGACTGTTGTAGGGGCTGGCCAATCAAGCATAACTTACACTTTTCCTGGATCCATAGAGACCTCCTCGGCGGAAATGATATGGCCCAAATATTCAATTTGGCCTGAAAAGTAGATTGAGCATTCATTAAACCAAATGACATCACTAAATACTCATGATGACCGCTATGAGTTCGGAAAGCGGTTTTTTCCACATCCTTCTCTCGCATATGGATTTGATGATATCCCGCTCGAAGATCAAGTTTGGAGAAATAAGTAGCCCCATGTAATTCATCAATTTATTCTTCTACCACTGGAATGGGAAAATTGTCCGGTATAGTCACTTTATTTAACGCACGGTCATCAACACACAACCGCCATGTTCCGTCTTTTTTTTTTTTGACCAATAATACTGGACTTGAAAAGGCACTAGAACTAGGCCGTATAATGACACCGTCTAACATGTCCTGTACCTTCCTTACTATTTTATTTTTTTGGAAATAGGGGTACCTATACTGCCGGACCGTAATTGGTCCTTGTCCTGGATAAAGGTTTATTGCTTGTTCACATTGCCGCTGTGCTGGTAGACACCTTGGTTCATAAAAAACCGAGGGATAATGACAAAAAATCTGCTGTAGTTCCCTACCCTGCTGTTCAGACAGCTGCTGTCCCCCATTGCTCCTTTTACCGCCAACTATTTGACAATGAGTACGGCTGAAGTTGCCCACAAACCCACTGATCCAGTGATGAAGTTGTCCTGTTAGCATTTTGAGCTCCCAAAAGATTAAAAATCTGTTTGCCCACAGCAAATTTCACCACCATAGTTTTCCAATTGATGCATACATCCCCAAGGGTACTCAACCAAGCTACTCCCAAGATCAAATCCAGTCCTCCAATGTCTACAACATGTGCTTCAATTGAACACTCATAAGCTCCCATAATTAACCAAATGTGCTGACATACTCCCATTGTTCCAGTTTTATGCCCATCTCCAAGCTTCACCTTCATTTTTGAAGAATTTTCAACTTGCAATTCCCATATCCTTACCAATTTAGGACTAATAAAATTGTGTGAGGCGCCACTATCAAGTAAAGTTAAAACTGAAATTCCTTTAATGCTGCCCTCCACTTTCATATACATGGTAAGAGTCCTTTGAGCAATTTCTAGCGCTTTACAAAATTCCCCAGCCCTGTAAGTCAATGAATTTACATTCAGCCTCTTGATCTTCCATCTCAACTTCATCCAGCACATTCACCTCTTCATGTTGGGATGTCAGTTCATTCTCGTCGTCATCTTCTCCCAAAATTAACACCCTCATCTTGGGGTCAGAGCATTCCACTCTTGGCTAGATAAGAGCAGTTCGAGACAACTCTCTGTTGAATCTGTTAGTCATCTCTCCTCCACTTCTTGCTATTGGAGGGGAGGAGTTTGGCTGCTGAGTCACAAGATCCCGAGAAGTTTGCATCCATTCCCTGCTGCCAGTCCAGCGTGGACTTGTAACATGAATCTGTGGACCCATCCCTTTACCAAGTGCCATCTCCACATGTCGTGCCAAACACATTACTTGTAGACGAGTCTCCGGATTATGAATACGTTCCCAACTCCACACTTCCTCTCGCAATTCATGTAGGAAATATCCCACATATTGAGATTCCGGTTGGCGTGGGATAAGAGACGCCAAGAATTTAAAACGTTCAATATATTCCTGAACTGAGCCTTGCTGTCGATTTGCAGCTAATTCCTCCAAGGATTTTGCACCTCTAATCCACTAAATCGTTCCATAATCTCCATTTTAAATTGTTGCCAAGTTAATTGTGGATGCCTCTTTCAACACAGTATGCCAGTGTATGGCCACCCCTTCCATACTCACTTGAGCCAAAGCAATTTTGGCCTGCTCAGGAGTTTGATTTATCCTAAAATATAATTCTTCTCTGTTATGCCATCCTTGAGGATCCTGCCCATCAGAGACAGGGAGTTCTACTCGTCGCACTGCCAGCATTGGTAATGGACCCTCTCCAGCTGAATCCCCCGTCCCTTGCGTGCGTACCTTCAGCTGGAGCCAATTGTTCCTGCGAGTGCAACAACAATTTTCTGTTTGCAAAAGTTGGCACAAAATGCGTCGCCTCTTCCTGAACTGGTAAGTTCTCCAAACGCTGCACTATTCTGGCTTAATCCGGAAATTTCTTGCTAGAAAGCCCCCACCGAAGTCGCTAAACCAGATACCGTCATTTCCACTCTATCAATGCGCTGGTCTCGTAATAATTCAGCCCGCTCCAATTTCTGTTCCAAAGCTTCCAAACTCGACTGAAGATGAGTTTCCATTTCCCTCCCGCTCGAGAAGATACGATGCAGAAATGAGCGCGAATAGGTGATGTGGAATGGATTCGGCAGATTGGACCAAAATGACAGGTTCTCTTACCAGGATAAGCAGTAAACGTAATTGTATTAAGTAGAGAAGCACGTCTAACCTGGCGTTACAGACTCTGGAAAGACTTACAGACTTCGAGGAAGAAGAAGATTGGGGAGAAATACCAGATGTAGACTCGGGAGGCCCCTTCTGCTCTCCCGCCCAAGCTTTCAGCCGAGAAACAAAACAGATTCTAACCACCCCTCGACTGGACCCCCCTCCCCTCTTTATTCTGTTATGGCGTCACGTGTATTAAGCCTACCACATGACTGCCTAAAATCAGCAGCTGCTCCTGTAGTTTTATTTCTTCTAGTATAAACCTGCCAGGTGGCAGGGTTCTGTCCAGCTCAAACAGAATGAGTTACAAATGCCATAACGGTGGCTATTTATGGCCAACGGGGTGATGCAAAGGAAGGCTCTACTTTCCCGTAGTCAAAAAGCCTAATCGTACCTTGTCCCCTTAATGTCAAGAATATAAAGTCTACTGAAGATTTTCTGGAAAAGTAGCACATGCTTTTCCACCCATAGCCCACTATTTGAGTACCCATTTGATTTGACTTTGTTGTAATTCCCATTTGGGCTTGAATAAGAGATATCATGGACCCATTTGACACTTCCTTGCATGGACCATGTTCCTGGGCCTTTAATGTAGTGAGATGTTGCCACTTTTTCTCTCGAGTCATTGGGCCCTGCAGTTCCAACCCTTCCTCACAATCAATCGAGTAAGCACCATTGGCTCGTCTCACATCCCATGAAAAGCCCATGGATTTTGTCTGTGAGGCTCGTGGGCTTCTGCCTGTTTTTTTTTTTCATGTATAAACCTTTCATGTATAAGCTTTAAATGAAGAATAATTGTGGAATCATTTTAGGATTTCTTGTTAGTTATATGCTTTTGATGTTAAATTGTGGATGAATATTTTGCAGGTTGCACTGCAGAAGCTTCTCGATGAGCACAATGCCATTTTGGATGCAAAGAGACATGAATTTGAGTGGGAACTTGACCAGAAGAGAAAATCTGCGGACCAAGATTTAAAAGCCAAGGCAGTTGAGCTTGAGAAGAAAGAAATCGAAATCCTCCACTCGGAGGAAAAAGTTAGAAAGCACGAGCAGATATTTGAGAAGAAATTGGAAAAAAATAAGGAGAAAGAGGAGGAGTTCGAGTCAAAATCAAATGCTCAGAAGGAGCGGGAGAAGTTCATCAGAACCGAGGCCAAAAAATTGGAACTTGAAAAGAATGAAATGCTTCTGGAAAAAGGGAATTTGCTAAATCTTAAAGGTGAAATTGAGAAGATAAAGGCTGACATTGAAGCGCAGCGATCAAAGATTTGTGCCGAGAAGGATCAGCTGAAAGTGAGTGAAGAGGAGAGAGTGGAGTTTACCCACCTGCAGTCAGAATTGAAACAGGAAATTGACAACTGGAGGTGCCAAAAGGAGTTGCTCTTAAAAGAAAGTGAGGATTTAAAGCAGGACCGGCTGAATTTTGAAAGACAGTGGGATGAATTGGATGAGAAGCGAGCTGAGTTGATGAAAGATCTAGAAAGCATCAATGGGCAGAAGAAGAAGCTGGAAAATTGGAAACGTTCCGAGGAGGAAAAGTTGAAAAATGAGAAGGCTGAAATGCAAGACTATATACAAAGGGAACTAGAAGCCCTTAAATTTGCAAAAGAAACATTTGCAGCTAGCATTGAGCAGGAAAAATCAGCCCTTGCTGAAAAAACTCAAAGCGAGAATAGCCGATTACTCAATGATTTGGAGATGCGAAAGAATGAGATTGAAACTGCTGTTCAAAGAAAGAAGGAAGAGATGGAGAATCATCAGCTTGAAAGAGAGAAGTTATTTGAAGAAGAGAGGGATACAGAATTAGATAATATCAAATACCTAAGGCAAGTGTCTGAAAGGGAAATGGAAGAAATGAGACTGGTGAGGCTGAGGCTAGATAAGGATAGGGAAGAAGCTGCTACAAATAAGAGGCATCTTGAAGGGCAGCGGCTAGAAATTCAAAAAGATATTGATGATCTTGTTGTCCTTAGTGGAAAATTGAGGGATCAACGTGAACAATTTATCAAAGAGAGGGGACGTTTCATTGCATTTGTTGAGAATCAGAGGAGTTGCCAAAGCTGTGGAGAACTGATCAACAAGTTTGTGATTTCGGACATCAATGCTGAAGTGGAAAATGCAGAGATTATTCCTATACGAAGGCTGGATAATGATTACTTGAGGGAAGGTGTCCTGGGAAAGCAAAGCAAAGAGATCTCTGCTGCTGCAGTTGAGCTTGGGTCTTCTTCTGCCAGAACAGTCTCCTGGCTTCAGAAATGCACTTCAATTTTCAAAATTTCCCCCACTAAAATGTTGGAGCCCGTGTCCTCTGTTGAAATATCTACAGACGAGGCACCCCAGTCTAGCAATGAAGTAATTGTAAAAGAACTTTCAAAAGAACCGAGCAGCACTAAAAGTGGGCCAGAGTTGCCCTTTGGGGTTGCAAATGAATCTTCTGACATGCAAAGGTTTCAATCTGATAGTAGTAGCAGGGAGAAAGCTGACCAATTGCAGTCCATTGATGATCAGAGCAATGCCAACAAAGATGTGGAAGCTGTCTGTGATTTCCAGGATCATGAGAAGAAGGGTCATCGTGGCAAAGTTGGCAAGAGAGGCAAGGCTAGGGATGGCGGAACGTGGTCTGTAAAGGCTGTTGCTGAAGAACCTGGGGAGAGTGAGCATCGAAATGGGAATGATGAAATTGAAGAGGAATTTGGTGTCACAGATGGAGCACTAAAACATGTTCGGAAGCGTAGCCGTGCTCATGTCTCTGAAACCACTGTGAGTGATCATGGTGGCAGTGAAGGGCATTCTGCTAGTGTATTGAAAGGGCAGTCAAAGAAGAGACGTCAAAGAGTTGCCCCACCTGGGCAAACTGATGGTGCAAAACGATACAACCTTCGAAGACAGAGAATGTAGGTTCTTTTCTTAATTTTGTTCTGAAATATGTGATTTCATGCAGCCTTATCTTTCTATTTGATTTATTATGAATTATATTACAGAGAAGAAACCATTAGGTGTTATGATACAGTGAAGAATGAACAGTGTTAAGATTGAAGGCAACAAAAGTGATCTGGAAAATTCCTGTGGAAGTTTGTTAAGGACAATCTGGTTAAGCAAATGCTCAGAGAGATATTAGGATAGTTCACTGAACCTTAGAGAAGCCCAAATATTGTTGGTTAAGCAAAAAGGCATTTAATTGCCCAAGTAGTGAAACACTGACGAAGTAAGTGGGCCGGTTTCCTCATTGGTTAGATTTTTCAGTCAAATTTTACAATGGACATAAATCTTGTTTGGTATGAGAAACAGTCAAGGGGCTGAATGCTTGGCAATCAATGCGCTGTTTTGATTTCCTTGTTATTAGTTAAAATTTGAGGCCACTTAGTGTAGCCTATTTATATTTGTGAGATTTTCCAGCCAATTTACACGTGAATTGCCTTTGAATGTTTACCAGTCCGAGCAGATTTGCTGCCCCAGTCCGTAACAGAGAAAAGGTGGGAGCGGATGGTGGAGGGGATACTCCTGACGCCAGAGCTGCTCCATCAGAGGCTACTGGTGAAAATGCTGGTGACATAGAAAAGGTGGAAGCAGATGGCAGGGGAGATACTCCGGACTCCATAGCTGCTCCTTCTGAGGCTACTGGTGAAAATGACGATGCGAACACGCATGTGCAGGTTTGCCATTGAAAAAATATTCACTTCCAGGTTGTTCATGGACCTTGTCTGTGCAGTGTAAATGGTGGTATCCCTGATTGTCCTATTCTGAGTTGGTTCTATGGCAGTTGGAAAAAGGAGAGCGACTGGCACTGAGTGAGGCTGATGATTCTGCTGGGACAGATGAATTCAGGAGCGAGTCCTCTGGGGAAGATGGTGCAGGGGGTGCTGATGAGGATGAGGATGATGATGGTGAGCGCCTGGGCCAAGTCTCCAAACTCTGGAAGTTTCTTATGACATAATGATTAGGTTCTGGATTAAGCATCTTTTGTTTTTTTGTTTTTTTGTTTTTTTAGGTTATAGTTTGATTCTTGAGACCTTGGAGATGCGCCTGTAATTTGAGTTGTAGGATGGGCGAATGGCCTGTTTGTTCCTTTTTTTTGGGTTGTGTAGACAGAAGGCATCATCTTGTCCAGATACGTTCCTTTTTCTGGGTTATGTAGACTGAAGACGTCATCTTGTCCAGATACTTGTATTGGGGTTTGAATGGTTTGTTGTGGATTTTTAAGTGTTGGAAATTCAGTTCTGTGATTGTTTTGTTGTGTTTTGGTTAAACTGTCCTGCAAACAGTACTATTAAATAACTAAGCCTTTAAACAGTATTCATGAACAATATCCACAAACAATACCTAACACCTGTTACCAATGACTTGAAAATCGCTCACTGAGATTTATTTGCCCGACCCATTAGATTTTGATCCTATTTTCTAACCAGCAATGATAGAATGACCATGGAGTTTGAGAGGAAATAGTAATATATATTAGCAGAAGAGATCTAGGTTATAGAAAGATAGCGAAGAAGGGTAAGAAAATACTCTGCCCCACCAATCCAACCAACAGCCCCACTGCCCCCCTTCCTATTACACAGTCAGCCCCACTGCTCCCCATTCTATAATTCATGTATGTTTAAAACATCTTGTCCTCAAGATGAAATAACTCAGCATCAGACACCCACGGCCGGGAAGTATGATTGACTGTCGAAAGTAATGCAGCATATCCTGGAGCCCTTCTGCAGCCGATGTGAAGATAAGAGGCTTTTCGTACTCTGTAGCAGCCAGTACACCCTCCAAAAACAGTTTTAGGATGTTCCTTTTGATGTTGGGGTTCATGAACCATTTGAATACCAGCCGCTGCAAGCAGAACTTCACTGTGTCACTTGTCGAAAATAGATCTTGGATGGTGTTGACCTCTTATGACCAAGGAGTAACAGAGTCAACTGTCCAGAATGTCTTCAAGCGCGCGGCCACGACCTCCACTCGTGTCGTCTGAATTGGAAAAAACTATAGCAGGGCTGTACACCCGCTAGTCAAAGATTTTGAGCAGGCTCTGCTTGCACGTCGTTTCATTCGCCTTGAGTCAAGCTTAGTTTCTTATCCCGAAGAGCCAAAATTAATGGGAAGCTCTCTGGTACGCGCCACACCACTTCCGAGCATGTTGTCTGCATGCTACCGATTAAACTTTGATGCACCTCTGTGCGTTGAAGAACAACGACCTCTTGTGTGTCCGCTTGCGCTGTATCGTGATAAGCAAAACAAGAACTAGGAGCATACCTGTTTCGCCGCGCCGATGCTGCTCTTGACCCTACCGTGCATATGCATTCTCCTTGTCGGACCGAACATACAGGCGAATCAGCGTCGTTCTCCATCATCAACTCATGAAGCGTCGGTCTGGACATCTCAAGAATAGGACTCAAAAAACCAGGAGTAGACCGCTGAAAAGAAAATCTGGCGAAGACGATGTCATTGGTGTGTTCCTGCTGCACAGTTTGCGTCTTGTACTGCTCAGACCACACTTCTTCTTGCAGCTCTTGTAACACATCTAACATCTCACTATTTTGTTTCAAGTTGGTTGACTCTTACATATGTTCCAAAAATTTAGGAGCAACTGGCGGAAGAATCGATCACCGATCACGTGTCTTCTGTAGCTAGTGTTTTTGAAAAAAAAGGAAAGTGTTGATCGGAAGATGCAACAAGAACTTGAGTACCTACCTGCTCAGATGAGCGCCTCCAAGGTTTGTAACTTTTGTCGCCTCCGTTCGTTTTCATCTGATCATAACATGGCTGAAAACTCATCTGCCTCTTCATTGTGTTCATCAAAATTCTTTTCAGGTCTATATGTTTTTGCTTCCCGAACTTTTGGCCAGTCCCGCTGCAGATCCATCACTTCACGGTGTTGCCTCCTTGTCTCCGCATGAACTCAAGCAAGGTCTTCCATCTCGACCACGAGTTCTTGCAATGATTGTCTCAGATTCGACACCGCAGGAGCATCGCACGTTGCTCATCATCCACAACAACACCGAAACCTCAAATTATTGTGAGATGGTTACCACTGCCGCGTGGTCGGAGGTTGAAAAAAAATAATGATCAAAACGAACAAGTAGTTGTTGTGCCTGTTGCGACAAGAATTCTCTATCAAGAATCCCTCTGAATGCACCTCCCCCTCTCTCTCTCTCTCTCTCGGTGCGGCTACACGACTCACGACTCGTTTCCCCCACAATGTTCGTCTAGCACCACTCTGTACAACATCAACCTTAGATTTCCAAATCAAGATTCAATTTCTTGAATCTCTCACTCAAGAATTACTATTCCCAGTCGAGGCTTTCTCAATGACTCAATGAAAGCACCAAGTTGATAGAACCGTGGAGTGAGAGAAATGAAATAATAGTATCTATTAGTAGAAGAGATCTAGGTTATAGAAAGATAACGAAGAAGGTGAAGAAGAAAGAAGCTCTCTAGGAAGACTCCTCCAAAGCCAAGACCTAAGCCCACCTCGACATCCAAGCCGAAGTTAAGAAAATATCCAAGACCGCCTCAACCCCCCCATCCCTCATTTATTACCCCCAACTTGTAAAGACTTAGAAATTCCATATATATATTTTAAATTATTTGGGATTTTTACGAGTCTGAAAATTGACGGCGCGTGATTCCGAGCCCTGATGTGCCCAGAATGAAATTTTGAACTTTTTTTAAGGTACGTTTAGTAAACGTGCGGACGACGTTTTCTAACTTTTAAGCCGATGCTCGGAATTGAAATCTGAGGACACCGTTGAATCCGCAGCGCCAAGATTCGCTTAAAGGAAGTTTCACTTCGACCGCAGTAGGTCGGATGAAAAAGTTAGTTTTTGCGGCTTTTAAAGAAATAATAAAATAACAGAGATTGTTATTTTATTTCTTTTTTTTCTTACCACCTGTTGAGTGGTGGTGGCGGGGACCACATAGCTAGTTAGACATTTAATATGAGATATTAAATGCTCAGTTACACTTTGGTTGCGTTACCACCCCTTGTGTAATTAATGTGGTATATTAATTACGTCAATTAATGAATCTCATTAATTCCTTAGTGCTTTACTCACCCTTTTTCCCCTCTATTTAAATGGGGCTCGGGTAGAGTTTTTGACACGACTTCATCAAGCGAGGAACCTCTGACAATGTGATGCGACACCTTCCATCGACGGAGACCGAAGCTCGGGTGACAACAACCGAGATCGACAAACGTCGACGACTTCATCGAACACGAAATCTTCTTCCACCACCGCGACGTCTCCAAAGAATCTCGAGGTAGGGGTTGTCAATTAATTCAAGAAATTCCCACAATTCTTCTCATCGTTCTTGAATTTTTGGGCGGTCATTGCGTGAGATTTAAACGGGGTTTATCATTATTTTAATGTGATGTATAAATTACTCCCACTTGTTATAATGCTAACGCGGAGGACGCAGACCAAACGAATAAGGCCCAGACCCTCCGCCGCTTGATTTTCATTACGTTCTTCGGAGGCGGGTTGTTCTAACTTGACGGAACCTTGAAACCGAGAAGCACACAACAAAGACGACATCCCGAGAGGACCGTAGGTGCGTCTGGAAGAAGAACAGACCAACGGAGCTCACTCGGTGGCCCACAGAAGATTCACCGGCGCGGCACCGGCGGCGACCAACGCTCGCCGGCCACAGAGGAGGGTGATCCTACCTGCTGGTCTTTTCTTGGGCATGACAGGAAGATGGTGGATCCTGACGCTCTAGTTACATGACGAGGCGACCCTTGCCTGGATGGAATTTGAGAGCCTCTTCATGGCGGAGTTCGTTCCAGCGACACTACACTCTGTGCGTATCCAGGAGCTGCTGCACTTACAGCAGGGCAACTTATCAGTGGCCCAGTACTCGAAGGGATTCACTAACCTCTCGCGCTATTCCACTGACATGGAACGAGACCCATTCTTCAGGGCCCGAACCTTTGAGCAGAGTCTTCGACAAAAGATCAGAGCATTGATGATATCACTGAATATCCCGACGCATGCTAGAGTGCTCGAGCGAGCATTATTGGTGGAGAGCTTCTTAGCTGAGCATGCACCAACGGTTAGAGCCACCACCAGACGACAGGTAGCCGAGTCATATGCAGCAGGCAGTAGGTTGATGACGTAGAGGTCCAAGTGGACCAGACCTTTTGGAGGGCGACCCCAGGATGTAGGGTCGGAGGTACGGAGCTCGCGAGGCAGAGGAGGTTAGCAGGGAAGAAGACTATGCTTCACATGAGGTGGGCAGGGCCACATGGCTTGTGACTGCCCGACCCGCTGTACCGACGATCAATAGACGATCGAGGAGCCGCCGAGGTTCGAGCGAGGAGGTTTGCAGGGCGGCGGATGTGGCAGAGGAGCAGGCCGTGCAGCAAGCGGTGGACGACGATTTGAGGTTCTATTGCCACCACCACCAGGTGGTCCACCCCGACCACAGGGAGCGGGTGGACAGGGGCGAGCACAACTACAGGCAGCATAGGCCTACGACCACGACGCTCCAGAGATGATTAGAGGTACGATCTGTGTCTATTCCACCATTGCTGCAATACTTATAGACAAGTGTCTGTCACTCTTTCATTGCCACAACACTCGTTTGGAGCTCAGAGATTCCGATGGAGTTGTTGGCTCAATCCTTGTGATTATAGACTCCTACTGGAGAATATGCGAAGATTACGCACTGGTGCAGACAGTGTGAGCTCACTCTAGGAGGTGAGAGTTTCGGCGGGATCTCCTAGTAGCAGCGTCGAGGCCTTACAACGTCATCTTGGGTATGGACTGACTATCTACAATCCATGCTCAAATTGACTGTTTTAGGCGCAAAGTGCGGTGTGTCCGCGATGATGGGATCAGGTTTACCTTCACCGGTGAGGAGGAAACCTTTACAGCATAGGATGGACTATCTCAGAGGAGGGTGCAACCGATTACTCATCAGTTGGCTAGCCTCACCCTCGGAGCAGTTGACGCGAGGAGTCCGAGATATCCTGTAGTGGTGAACCAGTATGCTGATGTCTTTCCTGATGTTGTTCCGGGACTACCTCCTCGCAGAGAGGTAGACTTTCAAATCGACCTGTACCCCAGGACGACACCGATATCTATACCAGCATATCGGATGGCTCCCGTGGAGCTTCGTGAGTTGAGGGTACAATTGGAGGACTTGTAGAGAAAGGGGTTTGTAAGGCCCAATGTTTCTCCATGGGCATCCCCGATCTTGTTCGCCAAGAAGGAAGATGGGAGCTTGAGGCTTTGTGTGGACTATCGGCGTCCGAACCAGGTGATCGTGAAGAACAAGTATCATCTGCCGAGGATCGATGATCTCTTCGACCAGCTGAAGGGAGCTCGTTGATTTTCGAAGATAGACCTCAGATCAGGCTATCATCAGCTCAGGGTACAGGACGATGACGTACCGAAGACTGCATTCAGATGTCAGTATGGACATTACGAGTTCTTGGTGATACCTTTCGGCATGACCAACACACCAGCAGTGTTTATGGGGCTCATAAACAGGATCTTCCAGCCATACCTCAATCGCTTCGTGGTGGTCTTCATTGAAGACATCTTGATATACTCGACATCAGAGGAGGAGCACGCCACACACCTGCAGATAGTTCTGGATACACTCTGAGAGAACCATCTTTATGGAAAGCTCTCGAAGTGCCAGTTCTGGATACAGGAAGTCCACTTCCTGGGGCATGTTATCTTGGAGGTTGGAGTCGCAGTGGATCCAACTAAGATAGAGACAATGTTTGCTTATGAGCCACCTAGAAGTGTGACTGGGGTGCGGAGTTTCCTGGGATTGGTTGGGTACTACCGAAGTTTTGTACATGATTTCTCTAGGGTAACAACACCCTTGTCATCTTTGATGAAGAAGGGGTAGCTTTTCTTGTGGACGAAGAAGTGCCAGTAGAGATTTCAGGAGCTGAGGCAGAGGCTAACGAGTGCCCCCCATCTTGAGGCTACCAGAAGAGGGTGTTGGGTATGTAGTCTACTGCGACATATCAAGGACCGTACTAGGATGTGTCCTGATGTAGGAGCGAGCAGTGATTGCCTATGACTCACGACAATTGAGACAACACGAGCAGAACTATGCTACCCATGACCTGGAGTTAGCAGCAGTGGTCTTTGCACGGAAGATGTGGCGACACTACTTGATGGGTGAACGAGTTACTGTTTAATTTGATCACAAGAGTCTCAGGTATATCTTCTCACAGAAGGACCTGAACCTGAGACAACGATAATGGCTAGAGTTCCTTCAGGACTATAACTTTGAGATAGTCGATACTCCTGGGAAGGAGAACGTAGTAGCAGACACACTCAGTAGAAGGTCTGGTCTACAACTGCTGAGTGAGGCGACAGAACAACTAGCCGCATTGTAGATATCCTTTGTGGATAGAGATGAAGTAGCTTACCTCCAGTCTATGACTGTCACTCCCCCACTTCTTCAGCGAGTTCGGGAGGCTCAGTTTGGGGACGTAGACTGCGAGACCCGACGTGCTCAAATATCATCAGAACAAGCTTTTGATGGATTTTCTGAAGGTGGGGAGCACGTCATCCTCTTCAAAGGTCACACCATGGTACCAGTGACACTACGAGAGGAGGTGTTGATGGAATTCCACACATCCCCTTTATTGGTACATCCTGGTGTGGCAAAGATGTACTAGGACCTCCAGCATCAGTACTGGTGGCCAGGGATAAAGAAAGCAGTGGCGGAGTTTGTATCCTGATGCCTCACTTGTCAGCAAGTGAAGGCCGAACATCAGGTACCAGTAGGCTTAGATCAGCCACTTGAGGTACCAGAGTGGAAGTGAGATGATATATTCATGGACTTTGTGATGGGGCTACCACGTACGTCCAAGGGCCACGATTCCATCTGGGTGATCATTGACCGACTCACCAAGTCGGCCCACTTCCTACCCATCCGAGAGCAGAGATCAGTAGAGAGCTTGTGACGTCTCTACGTACAAGAGATTGTACGATTTTACGGGGTGCCATCGACAATCGTCTCAGATTGCGACCCTCGTTTTACATCCCACTTGTGGAAGAGATTGCATGAGGCGTTCGGGACTCAGCTACGCTTGAGCACCACCTTCCATCCTCAGACAGATGATCAGACAGAGCAGACCATACAGACACTCGAGGACATGCTTTGTACTTGTGTCCTCGATTTTGGCCGCAGTTGGGAGGACCACCTGCCCCTGGTGGAGTTCGCATACAACAACAGTTATCACTCCACCATCGGCATGACTCCGTTTGAGGCCCTGTACGGGCGACCTTGCAGATCACCCCGTTGCTAAAAAGACCCAGGGAAGTCAACACTCATGGGACCAGAGTTGATACAAACTACTACAGAAAAGGTGCAGATCATCCAGGAGCGGATGAAGACTGCACAGAGCCGACAGAAGTCTTATGCCGACAGGAGACAGAGACCCTTGAAGTTTGAGGAGGGAGACCATGTCTTCCTATGGGTCTCATCTCGATGAGGATTACAGAGGTTTGGCCATGGCGATAAGCTATCTCCAAGGTTCATCGGACCCTTTCAGATCCTCAATAGAGTAGGCGAGGTGGCGTACAGTCTAGCTCTTCCCCCATAGATGCATCGGGTGCATAATGTTTTCCACGTGTTGCAACTGAGGAGGTACGTGCATGATCCACCGCACGTTATCGACTGGGGCGAGCTGGACATTGAAGATGGGGCGGCGTTTGCGGAGTTCCCGATGGAGATAGAAGATCGACAGGAGCGGGTCTTTCATGGGCGGTCGATTCCTCTGGTGCGAGTTCATTGGCAGCATGAGAATCTCCGGGAGAGCACATGGGAGCGAGAGGCTCAGTTACGTGCTCAGTACCCCCATTTGTTCCCCTAGTTTTGTTGTAGCTTTCAGGGACGAAAATCCATAAGGTGGGGAGAATGTGAAGACCCAGAAATTCCATGTAATTTTTTTAAATTATTTGGGATTTTAATGAGTCTGTGAAAATTGACGGTGCGTGATTCTATGGCCCGATGTTCCCGGAATGGAATTTTGAACTTTTTTTAATGTACGTTCATTAAACGTGAAGGTGGCGTTTTCTAACTTTTAAGCCGGTGCTCGGAATTGAAATCTGAGGACACCATTGAATCTGCAGTGCCAGAATTCGCTTAAGGGAAGCTTCACTTCGACTGCAGTAGGTCGAGTGAAAAAGTTAGTTTTTGCAGCTTTTAAAGAAATAATAAAATAACATAGAGATTGTTATTTTATTTATTTTTCTTCCCTATCACCTGTTGAGAGGCAGTGGTGGGGACCACAAAGCTAGTCAGACCTTTAATATGGGATATTAAATACCCAGTTACACTTTGGTTGCGTAACCACCCCTCGTGTAATTAATGTGGCACATTAATTATGTCAATTAATGAACATCATTAATTCCTCGGTGCGTTACTCACCCCTTTTCCCCTCTATTTAAATGGGGCTCGGGGTAGAGTTTTTGGAACGACTTCATCAAGTGACGAACCTTTGGCAAAGTGACGTGACACCTTCCACCAACAGAGATGGAAGCTCAGGTGGTAACGAACTGGGATCGACGAATGCCGATGGCTTCATCGAATGTGGAATCTTCTTCCACGACCGTGACGTCTCCAAAGAATCTCGAGGTAGGGGTTGTCAATCAATTCAAGAAATTCCCACAATTCTTCTCCTCGTTCTTGAATTTTTGGGTGGTTGTTGTGAGAGATTTAAATGGGGTTTATCATTATTTTAATGTGATGTATAAATTACTCCTACTTGTTATAATGCTAACGCGGAGGGCACAAGCCAAACGAACGAGGCCCGAACCCTCCGTCGCTTGATTTTCATTACGTTCTTCTCCTCGTTCTTTCAAATGAATATTTATAGTCGAATATATCACTTATATAACCCCATATACAATTGTTTTACTAAAAGATATATGTTTATGTTATTTTTGTTCTTACACTAATGCAGAAAACGTTTTTAACGTCACCATTTTTTACGTCGGTTATATATAACCGACGTGAAAATCTGTGATACGTGGTTTTTTACGTCGGTTATTTTATAACCGACGTAAAAAATACGGATATTAAATTTTTTACGTCGGTTATTTGATAACCGACATAAAAAACGAGGTATCTACGAATTTTTTACGTCGGTTATAAAATAACCAACGTAAAAAAGGCGGCATCTGAGGCCTTTTTGACGCCGGTTATTAAATAACCGACGTAAAAACCCAACCCGCTAATTTTTCACGTCGGTTATATTATAACCGACGTAAAAAACCAACACCTGGCAGTTTTTACGTCGGTTATAGAATAACCGTCGTAAAAATCCAACACGCGGCTTTTTTTACGTCGGTTATAAAATAACCGACGTAAAAACTGCATTATCTGATACCTTTATAACGTCAGTTATTATAATAACCGACATTATAAATGTAATAAAAATAGTTTATAACGCCGATTATTAAATAACCGACGTTATAAAACATTTAAAAAATTAACACGCCCCGTGGATTGTCATTTATGATTTTTCGATCGACAGACCGACGACTCGTCTCTCTCGCGCATAAAACCCTAATCGACTTTTCGATCTCGTTTTGTTAAACTCATTTTTCCATCATCATTTATCATCTTTACTCTCTTCAGATCTATCATCTCCACTCGCAACACTCAGGTAAGCCTCCCACGAATTTATTTCGTTCGTTTTTTTCTCGGATAGTCTATATTTATGTTTTGCGATTTTTTTGTTTAAACTAGGTAAGATTCTTCTATTTCGAACCCTCTTACCTCATTTTTCCATCATCATCGAATTTATTATAACCAGATCTATTAGATCGACTCGCAATATTCACGTAAGCCTCACTTACTTCTATTTCGTTTGTTTTTGTTTTGCGGATGCCCAACATTGATGGTAATTTTTGTTGTCATTGACAACTAATGATCTCATTCACCTATATTACTACTATTTATATGTAAATCATTATGATACACCCATTCCGTGTACCAGTGTGATTTATTTTATAAGTATATATGGTTTTTCATGGCGGAATGTTTGTTTTGGATCCTTGGTTGTTTCTATTTTGGGTATCACTATTTGTAGTTCCATAATCTATTTACGTTGCTTATTTTCATGGACTATTATAAGTCCTCATATGCTATTAAAACCCGATTCATTGCACAATAGAGAATTTTAGACTAGTAGGAGATACAGTCCATGGTTCTCATTTTAAATAATGGCATGATACCAAAACTAGTAGCTTGAGGTTAAAATCCCATGGTTCTGGGGGGCTGTCAAGAGGGTTGGTGGCTATCCAGGGGGTTGGGGGCTGTCCAGAGAGTTGGGGGCTGGGTGTCCATGGAGGTGGGGGGGGGGGGGGGGGTAGTCCAGGGGTGTGTGTGTGTGTGTGGGGGGGGGGGGTCCAAGGGGGTGGGGGGGTGTCGAAGGGGGTGGGGGGTGCTGTACAAGGGGTGGGGGCCTGTCCAGAGGGTTTGGGGGGTTGTCCGGGGGGCTGTCCAGAGGGTTGGGGGGTGTCCAAGGGGGTAGGGGGTGGTGTCGAGGAGGGGTGGGTGGGGTGGGGTGGGGGGGGGGGTGTTGTCCAGAGGGGTGGGGGGCTGCCCAAGGGGGTGGTGGTGTCCAGGGGGTGTCCAAGGGGGTGGGGTGGGGGGGGGGGGGTGTTCAGAGGGTTCAGGGGGCTGTCCAGAGGGTTGGGGGGTGTCCATGGAAGTGGGGGGGGGGGGGGGCTGTCCAAGGGGGTGGGTGGGTGGGGGGGGGGGGGGTTGTCCAAGGGGGTGGGGGCCTGTCCAGAGGGTTTGGGGGTTTGTCCAGGGGTGGGGGGTGGGGGGCTGTCCAGAGGGTTGGAGGGTGTCCAGGGGGGGTGTCCAAGGGGGTAGGGGGTGGGGAGTGGTGTCCAGGAGAGGTGGGGGGGGGGGGTGCTATCTAGAGGGGTGAGGGGATGTCCAGGGGGTGGGGGGGGGGGCTGTCCAGAGGGTTGGGGGGCTGTCCAGAGGGTTGGGGGTTGTCCAGGGGGGTGTCCAAGGGGGTAGGGGGTGGGGGGCTGTCCAAGGGGGTGGTGGTGTCCAGGGGGTGGGGGGTGTCCAAGGGGGTGTCCAAGGGGGTGGGGGTCTGTCCAGAGGGTTTGGGGGTTGTTCGGGGGGGGGGGGGGGGGTGTCTAGAGGGTTGGGTGGTGTCCTGGGGGTTGTCCAAGGGGGTAGGAGGTGGGTGGTGGTATCTAGGAGGGGTGGGGGTGTCCAGGAGGGGGGGGGGGGGGGGTGGGGGGGCTGTCCAAGGGTGTGGTGGTGTCCAGGGGGTGTCCAAGGGGGTGGGGGATAAGTGTCAGTTGGGATTGACTACTGCATCATGGTTTGTGAGATTATGACATGATGATTGTATTGTTTCATGGATATTAGTGTTGCAATATGATTCTATTTGGTTATATATATTTTGACCAGTCATCGACTATGAGAAAATTATGGGTTATGGGGGAGACCATGTCATGGTTTTCAAATATGCATAGTTATCCTGACCCCATTGTGCCGTGATGATTGGCTTTACGTGGTGATTTTCTCCATTTGAGTTTTTATTTTAAATTTGATTTGATTCTCAGGTTTACTCCATTTTCTCCAATTTTCTATCAATCATTGGAGGCCCCACAGTTTTCTTTGATTCAATGGAATTTAAAACTGTTATATCTAACTATATTTTCTTTTTAAAATCATATTCAAGCATATTTTTTTTTAAATACGCATAGATTTGTTTTATATTTCAAAATTGTTTTACATTCAAATTATGATTTTTTTCATATAAACATATATGTCCTATCTTAAAAAGATGTATAATTTTGATATTTGTTATAGGTAATAATGAGTCGAAATTGGATTACGGTGCATCGAATGAGCAATGAATATGAGGAAGGTGTTGATGCCTTTTTGGAATTTGCTAAATGAAATGTTCCAAGTAGTGGCATTTTTTTCTGTCCATGCCTGAAATGTTTGAATATGAAGAAGTTGAAAAGTAGAGAGATAAAAGATCATCTAATTTGTCATGGTTTTAATCTGAGTTACAACCCTTGGATTTGGCATGGTGAAACTGGACGGAATGTCACTGATGATGATGATTCGCAAGATGGTAACTCCGATGGAATTGAAGAAATGATTCGCGATATTGTACCAGAACAAATTGAGATAGAACCGACAGTTGCACGTCTATATGGTGATGCTGAAAAACCATTATATCTTGGTTGTACAGATTTTACGGTTTTGTCAGCGGTGTTAAGATTGATTAACTTGAAGGAAAAACATGGATGAAGTGACAGAAGTTTTACAGAGCTGCTACAATTGATGAAAGACATTCTTCCAAAAGATAACAATCTTCCAGATTCACATTATAAGGCCAAGAAAATATTATGCCCGATGGGATTGGGATACAAGAAAATACATGCCCGTCTGAATGACTGTATTATATATAGGAAGGAATATGAATTTCTGTCAGAGTGTCCTAAATGTGGGACATCACAGTATAAGGTGAAAAAAAAATCACAGGCTGATGTAGAGATTACAAAGATCCCTTCAAAGGTATTTTGGTATCTTCCTATAATTCATCGTTTCAAACGTTTATTTGCTAATTCACATGTTTCAAAAAGGTTAATATGGCATGCAGATGAGCAGTTATGTGATGGAAAAATACGTCATCCATCTGATTGTCCACAATGGAAGAAAATTGATGAGCAGTATTCTACATTTGGAAATGAAATTAGAAATCTCAGACTAGGGTTGTGCACAGATGGAATGAATCCATACCAAACCCTCAGTAGCACACATAGTTCATGGCCTATTTTATTGGTAATTTACAACCTCTCTCCTGAAGTTTGTATGAAGTGAAAATATGTCATGTTGAGTATAATGATCTCTGGTCCGAAGCAACCCGATAATGATATTGATGTTTACTTGTCACCGTTGATTGATGATTTGAAACTTTTATGGACTTATGGTATTAGGGTGTATGATTCTTATAAAATGGAATATTTTCAACTGCATGCAGTGCTTTTTTTCACTATAAATGACTTCCCAGCATATGGAAATTTGTCTGGATACAGTGTTATATGGCATAAAACATGTTCAATTTGCGAACAACAGACGTCATATTGTCAATTGCATCATGGGAGGAAAATAGTGTACATGGGTCATCGAAAGTTTTTTCCTATGGATCACCCTTATAGAAGACTAAAAAAGGCATTCAATGGCTCACAAGAATTTGATATTGCTCCAAAACCTTTATCCCCTAATCTGTATTTTGAGAGGGTGAAAAACCTTGATGTGACATTGGGAAAGACATATAAATATGGTAGTGATAGACATATTTGGAAGAAAAGGTCAATATTTTTTGAGCTACCATATTGGAGATATCATGAAGTTAAACATAATATTGATGTCATGCACGTGGAGAAGAATATCTGTGATTGTTTGATTGGAACATTGTTAGATATTAAAGGAAAGATAAAAGATGGGTTGAATGCAAGATTAGACTTACTATCAATGAGAATACGTTTGGAGTTAGCTCCCACTCCTAAAGGAAGACGAGCATTTCTTCCCCCCGCTTGTCATACATTATCGAAGAGGGAGAAAATTAGCTTTTGTCAGTATCTTCATGATATCAAAGTGCCTCAAGGTTATTCTTCAAATGTAAAAAATTTTGTCTCCTTGAAGGACTTGAAGTTGATAGGTATGAAATCACATGATTGTCACGCCATGATGCAACAAATTCTACCAGTTGCATTGCGTGAAATATTTCCCATCCGTGTCAGAAAGACTATAATGAAGTTGTATTATTTTTTCAATTCAATTTGTAATAAGGCGATTGATGTGAATGCTTTGAACATTTTGGAAAAGGATTCAATTTTTATACTTTGTCAATTGGAAATGTATTTTCCACCAACTTTTTTTGATATAATGGTGTATTTAATGATTCATATGGTTCGAGAAATAAAACTTTGTGGACCTGTATATCTTCGTTGGATGTATCCTTTTGAAAGGTATATGAAAATATTGAAGGGGTATGTTAAGAATCCATATCGACCTGAAGCCTCCATTATTGAAAAGTATATTTCTGAGGAGGTTGAAGAGTTTTGTACGAGCTACTTGGATGCAGCGCAGCACATAGCTTTGCCTCCATCTCGCCATGAACGAGTTAATAATGAGGGAAAGGGGATTCGTGGCTTGAAAGTCAAATCATTGTCAGCTGAACAGATGAAGAAGTTAGAATCATACATCTTGAATAACATAGCTGATGCTCAACCGTATATCACATTTCATATTAATGAGTTGAAACAATGTCATCAAAAGAAGAAAGAAATGTGGATTTTGAATGATCACAACAAAACATTTTTGTCATGGTTTAAAAAGACCTTTCTTGGTAGATTAGATGTATCAGATACATTAAAATGGATAGTGGGTGGTCCATGTTTAAATGTGATAACATGGTCCAGTTATGACATTAATGGATATACATTTCATACGAAATCTCAGGACAACAGAAGTGCAGTTCAGAATAGTGGTGTATTGGTGTTTGCAGAAGCAATGCATTTTTTGAGTGCTGAGGACAAAAACCCAATTTCTGTATCAAGTGCATATTATGGAGTGATTGAATATGGGAGGTTGATTACTTTAAAATTAAATCTCCTGTTTTTAACTGTAAATGGTTTATCGGTAACAACAGTGTTAGACACAATGAATTTGGAATGACACTTGTTAATCTGAATAGATTGAAAGACACAGCCGATTCTTTTATAATGGCAACACATGCAAAATTTTTTTTCGATGTAATAGATCAATCAGATATGCAGTGGGCTGTTGTTTTACAAGGGAAAAACAATATGTTGGTGAGGATGAACTTGATGAAGATGCTAATTTATGTGAGATCCCTACTTCCATGGAAAGATTAACAGAACATAATGATGAGCATGTTGAAGACATGGTTTGTGCCATAAGGAACGATCACGACGAAGGAATTTGGAAAAAAAAAACCATTTGTACATTCCTAAAATTACAGGTAACATATATTTATTTCTTGTTTACGTTTATTTTTTTCATAAAATTTTAGATATTGTAAGTTTTTTCTTTATTAAAACATGTATTAAAACAAAACAAGTATAAGTTTTTGTTTGTTTAGTTTACTTTATCATGTTTACCATTACATTAATTATATATCTATTATTTTTGTTCAGTGACAATTACTTTACCATGTTTACAAGGTTTACCAGGTTTACCATGTTGACCATCTTGACCATCTTGACCATTTTTTAACATACTTACCATATTAACAATGTTTACTATTACGTAACTTAGTACAATTTTCTATTTTCTGATTACAGTAGTATTAAAATATTTGAATTTGTATATTTGTGAACTAATGTTTGTTTTTTTGATTTGAAGGATGATGACAGATCATTCAGTTGATCAACCACATGATTCTGGAGATGAGCATATTGGTCATACCTCTGGGGAGGAACATTCACATGCTCCTCTTGATGTTCCCCAATCTTCCTCATGTGCTCCTATTACAACAAAGAGTTCAAGATTTGGTAAACGTGGGTGAACATGTTTACCAAAATTAGAACTTGACCGTACGTAGGATCAGAGGATACTCGTTGAGTTTGATGATGATAATGTTCCTAGAGGTCCAAATGCAAAATATTTAAAGAGTTTTGTATCAACTCAGGCTAAGAGAAAAATAAGCATTTTGTATGATGACTGGAGAAGTGTGGATAAAGTGATAATCTCTTAGTTGTGGGAGACGATTTTGGTAAGATCTTTTGCTATTGTTTGACTATTATTTAAATGTTTCTAGTATATATAATATGTTTAACCTCTTCTTCATCAGATGACATTTGATATTCCTGACACTGGAGGGGTCAGGAAGAAATGCTTATCGATGGCTGCCAGGAGATGGAGGGATTTCAAATCAACCCTCTCATATGATTTTATTTTTGGTCATAGGAGTCATGACAATCCATGTCGTATATATCCTTTTATAGATGAAGACACATGGAGACAGTTTGTTGAAAGTATAAGAAAAGAGTCATTTTTGGTAAGGGCAATGTAAAATTTTATAAGATTTATTATATAAATGATCTTATTAATGTTTTGTTAATGATTTATTATTCTTAATTTATAGCAAACAAGGAAAGATCATCAGGAGATCCAATCTAAAAATGTATACCCTCATAGTTTATCTCGGGGAGGGTATTCATTTTTGGAAGAACAAATGATGGCGGAAAAATTTCAAAAACTAAGAGCTGAGACTTCAAGCTCTGGAGAGGTGGCCCCTTCATCCCCTCCATCTAGACATGAAAAATGGAAGAGAGCTTGAATGGGCAAAAAAGGGCAATATCTTTCGGAAGAATCGAGAATCGTAGCTGAGAGGATTGTAAGATATCTATTTTATTTATTTAAGTTAACTATTTTCTTCATATAATTTCAATCATTATAGAAATGTTCAATTAATTAATACAAGACTCTCTTGAGGAGCAGAGCTCACATGGGGCATTTACAGCTACTGGGAGGCAAGATATTTTATCTGTAGCATTGGGAAAGCCCAGACATCCTGGTCCTGTAAGAGGATATCCGACAGGTGTATCGGTAAGAAAAGTGTTTCCACGTTCTTCAACTTCTAACATTGAGGGTGTTTATAAAAAAATAGAATCCTTGGAGGCTGAAGTTCATAATATTAATGCGATGATAGAGGAAAATATTAGAGCATTGGTACAGTCTCTGTTTGCAGACATGCAAAGACAATTTCAGACTGTAGCTCCCACTCCTCCACCTCCCCCTGTAGACCCCATTATTTATCCTCCACCTCCGCCAGTAGCTCCCATTCCCCCACCTCAGCTTGCGGACCCCATTTTTTATCCTAATACTCCGCCACATCTTCCTACTTATTGCGAGTTGTATGTTGATGATCCTCAACATCATATAGTTGCATATGGGTTGGTATATTGTATAGGAGATACATTTCATCATCAACAATTAGAGGTAGAGAATCAGAGGGTCACTGTACAGGATATTATAGATAGATCAGCTCGAGTACCATTACCTATAGATGAGGTGACGACAGTTGGACATAGTATCAGCTATTTTTTAATTTGGCCATCCAGACTTCTTCGACTCATTACCATAGAGGTATGAATGTTATATCTTTTTTTTATTAAAGTTGTTTTATCATTTGAAAACTAATATATTTTTCTATTTATTTTTACAGGAATACTTCAAAGGTAAAGGAATACTGTATAGACAACAACAAAGACAAATGTATATGACATCAGATACAGATTCTAGTAGTCTTGATAGATTGTCAAGATATTCAAATATGTTGGCGGGTCATTATGAGTTTCCAATGGAAGCTCATGTTTATGGACGTGTAATAACTGTGGGGATTATGAAAACTGATATCATAGAGCTTGTTACTGGAGATAAGTTGGGCATCAACGTGGTGCAAATTTTTTCCATGTAAGTCTTAACACCTTTTCCTTGCATTATATTTATTAAAAATGTATACTTATGTCTGTTTTTTATTAGGTATCTTTATAACATTTGTGAGAGGAATGATCTGACAGATGTATATGGATTCATGGACCTGCAATTGATTTCCCCCGAAGCATGTGCATTGGATGAGGAATAAAGAATGATTTATATTGCTGAAAGACTTGAACATAATATAGTCACACAATGTTGGAAAATGCCTTTTTGTGAGAGGTATGAAACACATCTCTCTCAAAGAGTTCATTATCTTTTAACATAAAAAACCACTAACCTTAAATTTTCTTTTATCAGTGATCATTGGATGTTAGGGGTTTTTTGACCAAGGGAGAAAACACTTTATTGGATATGCTCTGTCTATGATGATGTGCGGGAAAGTTTTATGAATATATTGGAAAATTAAGTTTCAATTTCTCAATAGTTTTATATATTATAATGAATTTTAAATTTACCCAATTCGTATTATTTTCTAATAGGGCATGGGTCTACTTTCGAAAAAACACAAAGAAAAGGAGTGCAAAGATCAAATATGTAAATGAAAAGGTAAATATCCATTTATAATTTGTACCTTTTGATTTATTATATAAAAATAATATATTGAATTTACACTCATTCAAACAGAATTTTCATGAACAACAAGGCGTCATCGAATGCAGATATTATATGTTAAGATTTATGTATGAAATAATAACAACTGGGACAGTTGTGAACTTTGACCTGGTAATATTTCATTTTAAACTTTACCATAATATTTCAATTTGATTTATTCATTATACACGTTAACTACTATCCTTTTCATTTGTAGCTATTTGATGACCATCAACCCTATACTGGTCAAGACATCAAACACTTACAAATGGAGTGGTCAAATTATTTTACAGGTTTGATTGAATTTTAGTTGTTTGTAGTGTAAAATGTAATTTTGAATATTGTCATTGTAATTGTGTATTTTGTAGTCATTTAGGTTGGATTTAGTTTTTTTTTGAAGTTGACAGTGTAAGTTTTGAATGTTATATATGTGAATGTTTAATTTTTCTATACTTCTTGTTTTGGTCTAATTATGATGGTTTTTATGGTATGGATTCTGGTCTGGGGGGGGGGGGTTCCAAGGGTGTGGGGGGGTGTTCAGTGGGGTGGGGGGGGGGGGGGGTGTCCATGGGTGTGGGAGGGCTATCCAGTGGGGGGGGGGGGGGTCCTGGGTGTCCATGAGAGTGGGGGGGGGGGGTAGTCCAGGGGGGTGGGAGCGTTTCCAGGAGGGTGGAAGGGCTGTCCAGGGGAGTGGGAGGCTGTCCAGGGGGTGTCCAGGGGTGTGGGGGTGTCCTGTGGGGTGAGGGGGGTTTCCAGGGGTGTGGGAGGGCTGTCCAGTGGGGTGGGGCTTTCCAGTGCGGGGGGTCCAGGGTGTCCATGGGGATGGGGGGGGGGTAGTCCAGGGGGGGTGGGAGAGGAGGCACCGCCATCCCTCGGGGGGCTGAACGCCGCTGGAAGGTATTCATCACCCCCACATGTGAAACATTTTGAGAGCTCAAGTTTCGCATGTGGGAGTGATGAGTACCTTCCAGCGGCGTGCCCCTGAGGGGGTGTCCAGGAGGGTGTGGGGGGGTTTTCCAGGGGTGTTTGGGGCTGTTCAGGGGTGTGGGAGGGCTGTCCAGGGGTGTGGGAGTGCTATCCAGGGGGTGGGGGGGGGGGGTATACATGAGGGTGGGGGGGGGGTTGTCTAGGGGTGTTTGGGGCTGTCCAGGGGTGTGGTGGGGGCTGTCCAGTGGGGTGGGGGGGGGTGGGAGGGCTGTCCAGGGGTGTGGGAGTGCTGTCCAGGGTGTGTGTGGGGGGGTATACATGAGGGTGGGGGGTTTTCTTGGGGTGTTTGGGGCTGTCCAGGGGGTCGGGGGGCAGTCTAGGGGTGTGGTGGGGGCTGTCCAGTGGGGTGAGGGGGGGCTGTTCATGGGGTGGTGGGGGGCTGTCCAGTGGGGTGAGTTTTAAATGTTATCAATGTAAATGCTTAATTTTTCTTTGGTTCTTGTTTTGGTCTACTTTTGTTTTTGTGGTACGAATTCTTGATTTGGTTTCTGGTTGTTTCTGGGGAGAGTAGAGGACTGCATTCCATTCAAAAAAAATTGGTATTCCACATCGGTTATTTTAAAACCGACGTGATAAAGGAATGAGGAAGGGTTTATCACGTCGGTTATTTGAATAACCGACGTGATAAACACATGTGGAATGGTTTATCACGTCAGTTATTTAATAACCAACGTGATAAAACCCCCCGGACTGGTTTATCACATCAGTTATTATATAACCAACATGATAAACCATTTCCCAGGGGTTTATCAGGTCGGTTATTAAATAACTAACGTGATAAAAATCCCCCGCACTGTTTTATCACATCAGTTATTATATAACTGATGTGATAAACACCCCCACACTCTTTTATCATGTCGGTTATATAATAACCGACGTGATAAACCCCCCTAGTTTTTGCACGTTGGTTAATTAATAACCGACATGATAAACACCGCGATGTTATGTTTTTTACGTCGGTTTTTAAATAACCGATGCAAAAAAAAATATTTATAATGTCGTCTGTATTAACGTCGGCTAAAAACCGATGTAAAAAATGAAAAATAACCGATGTAAAAAACATTTTCTGCACTAGTGTTACTTTAAATTAGTTAATATAAAGTGTCATTTTCACTTACAAGTGGCTCCATGGGGTCCCAAAATCGACTCAAGGATGCCCATGGTCAGGCATATATCATCCAATAGGATTAGGACACATGTTAGGGTAATTTAATATTATTATAATATTATTTTTTTACCCTTATTTACCAGATTTACCCTTTAACCATGGTAAATAAAATATTTACTGAAGTAAATATTCATAATGTCTAAAAATAAAAGTTACATATTTACTAAAATTTGGACCTCCTAATTCCAAATATGAAATCCATTTTTCCAAATTCAAAACACATAATTTTCATAAGTTAATTTAAAATTAACTCCAGCTGTCAAAACAAAAAGCGTGTTTTTAAGAAATAATAACTATCAAAAGATTGAAACTTGTTTATGTCCAATTTCAAAGTGAAATTACTTCCAATGAACAAAATTGGATTAAATGGTAAAAATATAATCTAATTAGACTTTAAAACCATTTAAAAAAAATAATCTAACCATATAAATAAATTAGACTAAAAGACAGTTTTGAATTAAAATGCAGTATTTTTCACTATTAATTAAAAAATGAACTTTATCAGAAAAATACCAAAAATTTACCCAAAGTAAATTTTGATGTCCCAATTCTAAATAAGAATATAATTTTGTCAAATATAACATATAAAAGTGACAAAAACTATATTTAAAAAGGGTTCGCCATCGAAAGGTGGTAAAACGACCTTTTAAAGAATATTAGAATATTTCAGGCTTAAAATCAGATTCATTCACATTTTAAGGCTCTAAATTTTATTGAATAAATGTAAAAACATTTAAAAAACATGTATAATAATATTTTAGTTAGTTCTATTCATTCTTGTCAATACAACAACTATACATTAACTACCATTTAAAATAATAATAATATTATATTATTTTTCGGTATAACTCAACGTTGTGTGCAACGTAAGATTTCAAAGAAACCCATTGTTGCGTATCGAGTACACCATAAAAAATAAAATCCCCTTTAAAATAAAATTAATATTTAATTCACAAATATTAATAAATATGAAAATGTCATATTCTTTATTTACCTGGGATGTTACAGATGCGATCTGGGTGTAATGAAAATAAGTCATCATAAAAAATGTATCATGAGATGGACCAAGCCCTAACATGGGATTTGTCTTGGCGGATGCATCCATGGATAACAACTATACATTATTAGTTTTTAATATAAAATTCATCATGAGAATTTAATAAGAGGCACCTTGACCCTATCTAAGGAGATCAAAAAAGGAATACCAAGTTTCAATATAGGGGAACTATAAATACCCAATACTATAAGAGTCCATCCCAGGCGATCCATAAATGGAATCCCAGGTATCAATCTCAGCATAGAGTGAAGTCAAAACCCTTCAAGTCCATCCCTAGTATCTCACATAGGGGACTGAGTATCACTCATGGACTGGTATTTTTATCTATCCACTAAGACCATCCATGATGTCTCCCCTAGAGAATTAGCATCACTCAAAAAGTGGTAGAGAAACCGCATGGTGAGCCCATCCTTGGCATACCAAGTATCGCTCTCCGAATATCACAACTAAAGTAACCTATAAGACTATCCTTGGAATTTTGTAAAAGGAAACCCAAGTATTTCTCATGGTACATATAATCTCTAACAACCTATGAGCCAGTCTAAGGCATTCCATAGAAAGGAACTCTAGTCTCACTCAAGGCGTATTACAATTAATTTAATAATTTAAGTTTAAATAATAAGAAGGTCCATGCCTTTAAAAATGTCTCATCATAATTCAAGTACAAAGGACTTAAGTGGTCCATGTACTTAAGAACTCCACACCACAAGGCAAGTACACTTATAGAGGTACACACCGATTTATCATCTCATTTAAAGAATAATAAAGGTCATGTTCTAAATAATTCCATATAAAATTCATCAATTTTATTTACCATATCAAGGATTAATTCTCCATTATCCTAGGGTAACGTGCCAAGGTCTTCCCAAAACATTTTACATTTAATTAACCCATTCTTATTTTAGAAGACAATGCAACTCAATGAGGGGTTTTATTAGAAAAAAATTGATTAATTAAGGCATTAAAGGATCACACCCATAAGGGTGGTTTAAAACTTGAAGTCTATGACCATAAACTATGCCAATTAAATATAAAAGGGCTACTAGAATTAGAGTGTTAGGTTCTATAAATTAAATTTCACATTTAAGAGGCATTACATGGAAATACAGGTGTGTGGAACAATGGAATAATTTATAAATAGAAAGAATTTAAGGTAAAAATATATAGGCCACTAACCTTATACCAAGGATGGTACAAACATCCAATATAGAGGCTTGAATTGATATAGTTTGAGAGAAAATGAAGAAACAAAAAAACAAATTGAAAATAGGGTGAATTTGATTGCACTATGATAACATTTAAGATGGTAAAAGAAACTAAGAATAAAGGGGATAGGATTCATAGACTCATTGAGGTCTATCCAACTCACCTAATGATGATCAAATCTGAAACTAGATGGAAGAGATCTCCCCATGCCTAGGAGGAGAGGATAAGGAACCCACAAAGGGTATATTATGTACATATTGAAGGAAAAGAAAAAGGGGTATGAAGAAATAAAGGAGCCACAAAATAAATGGGGATTTCACCCCTTTTAAATGTGGCATATATTTTGGCTGCACGGTTGGCCAAACCATGCACCAACTGTGCACTCATCACTGACTAAGGAACCCCCTCACATGGGCTAGCCACACAGTTTGACTAACCGTGTGAAACTCATGAAAAGTTCTCTATCAATAAATTAGTAGCACCCACATGGCCATGAACCTCATCCTATATGGTTAGAACAAACTGTGTGAGACCTATAGCTCTACTGGATCATCTTCATGATTTCTTCTGGAGGGATGCATGCTTTGAGACAAACTGTGCACCCTTTTTAGCCTTATCTAGATTTGAGGTTTCTAGGTCTGGTGCTCTTGGAACATGAAGGAACACCCTAGACCCATATTAGGACTTAAAACAAGTCAAAATGCAACACATTTAAGTGTTATAAATCTCATAATTATGTTCCAAGTCTTGGTTTAAATAATGACTTGTCTACCAAATGGTAAAATTCAAATTCCCTTGGAAATTTTACCTGGTCCAAAAACACAGAATATTACAAGGAGGGGTGAGTTTAGATGCTCAATAAGGGTAAACATAAGAGAAATCAATCAATGATCATAAGTGAGCATAATATAAGTATAAGGGTATGGGAACATGATCATTAATTTCAATAATCATACCTAATCATTCAAAGATCTTCAATCATGAAACATGGTGTAAGGTTTTTTCAAACAAAAGATATAAGAAATAAGTGTGCAGAATAATCAATAATCATTTATGATCCATGAAAACATAATATAAGAATAAGTAATAAGTTTATATCATACACATAAGAATATAAAATCATTTCCTTAGTAAAGTCTAACTTCTAAGACTATCATAATGGATTGGGTTCACTCCCAATCCATCATTACCTTAGTCAAGGTTTACTCTCAAGTCTATATTATTAGAAAATATCACTTAAAAAACTAGGTTCACCCCCCATTATAGTCATTAAAATATCATGAGATATCTTTATTTATTCATTTAATTTTATGGATATATAATTCTAAGCCCGCTTATCACATAATGAAAACCATACATATGTGTTCCACAAGATCATAAAACATTTATCATATCATCATATAATAACCCATGTAAAGGATACAAGTTTCATAAAATATTCATAATCATAATCATAAAACATCCAGAGGGATAATAAATATGGAAAAAATGTATCATATCTCTATTAAATCATAATAAACATTAAATTATGTTGTTATAGATTAAAATAACTTTAAAATATCACTAGAACATTTCTTGAGGAAACTACCCTTTTCATTTTGAAATCACTTATTTATAATCTAAAAATTTAAAAAATATTAAGGAAAAAATTTTCTTTGAAAATAAACATGGAAACTTATAAAATAAGATTAAAGTAAAATAGTATTAATTATGGTGGGTAAAGTAGTTCATGTGGTGTATGTTAAAACAAAAATTCCTTTCACATTTTTGACAAAAAATAAGAAGTACCATGTTTGGAAAATGATAAGAAGATTCATTTTAAATATTGGTAAAGAAATTAAAATATAGTTAAAAATGAATTGAAATAATCTTTTAATAATAGTTAAAATATTATGGAAATTTTTTTAAAGAAAATATGGAAACGGAAGAAAAGATTCTCGACTAAAGATAAAAACAAGGTTGATTTTCCTTAAAAAAATTATTTTGGTATATTGAGTACTTAAAGAGAGTAAAATGAAAATAAAACATGTAATATCTATAAATAAACATAGTATTATAAAATAATTATTATTTAGGAGATATAGATCATATAATTTCATCATCAGAAAATTTAAGCATAAACAATCCTGATAAAAATGAGACTATAACATAAAACCCTTACCTCAAGTCTGTCTTGCTTCTAAAGTACCATAACATCATGAATAATAAATTTAAATTTATTATAATTATATAAAAGAACCATAATAATAACTATAATACCATACATTATTAACTTATAACATCTTATCACTCGTTCATTAACAATATTTCATTATCATCATCATTTTGGGAGTTAACTGCTTCATTTTTCATGTATGTTTTAGTTCAGCAGTTATGCTCCTTGAACTTTGTTCATGGTTCCTTTATCTAAAATATGTTAATTATGATAAAAATATCATATAAATTCATTATATACATATTTATAACCATTCATATAAATTGAGGATGAAAAGTAAATTACATCACTATATGAAGATGGTAGTTCGTATGTACGTATGAGTGATGTTTCTATTTTTTTATGGATGGAATAAAAGAAAGGTAAATAATAATTCAAACTTAAAGAACCATTTTTTATCATAAATATCATATATATAAATTTAAACTAACATAATTACCATCCATGAATGATGGGAATGGAAAATGAATCACATCGCTACATGGAGGTGGTAGTCCACACGTACGCACGAACGATACTTTCATCTCCCATTTGATGGATAAGAGGTGATAAATGGTTTTTTAATAATAATAATAAAATATAATTATATTTATGATACTATATTCATAATTTTATGATGGATAAAACATGTTTATAGGAAGTGTGAGGAGAAATAAAATTGAAAGAGCTTGGTTAAGATTTTTACCTCTTCTTTGAGAGTCCTCCTTTTGTTTACACATTAAGCTTTGAAGGATTGATATTAAGAGAAGAAAATAAGATATAATATTTATTGAATTAATCTAGTAAGGTTTTTTAGAATGAATTTTCTGATAAATTAAGCTCAAGTTGTGTGAAAAATGGAAGAGAAGAGGTTCCCTTTTATAAGTGAGGGGAGGGATACACATGAAATTTCTTAAAAGATTTCAATGGTCAATTTCATGTGAAAGTGGATCCAAATAGAAAATTATTATAATTTAGGATAATATAATTTTTAAATATATTCAAAAAATAATAATTAGATAGGTTTTGGTGGCAATATTACCCTTATCTCTTGGTTAAACCCCATGGTAAACCCGTTTTAACCTTAACCGTAGTAACAAAATTTTACTGTTTTTACTATTCATTATGAGAAAAAACTTAGTTGATCATATTAAATTGTTTTAATTATGATTATTATAAATATTTAATCTATTTTAATATATTAAATTTCTATAAGTGGTATAATTTAATTTTAAATAACTTCACAAATTACATCGAAAACCCATTTTAGAAAAATGTATTTTTAAGCATAAAACTGATTTTACTTCCATTCCATGCCTTGTAAAAAACATAAAATGAATTTTAAAATATATTATTGAATATATAATCTATAAATTTCATTAAAAAAATTAATAACTGGATATTAATCTAATTTATTAAGATAAAAACACATTGCACACATAAAAATAATTTATAGAAAAATGTGTTTTTAAGCCTAAAAATGAACTTTTACCTAAATAAAGTATAATGAAGATTAATATGTAATTAACTATATTATTTATAATTAAATGTATCTTATTTTTAATTTAATATTAATTTCGAACATAACTTTACTTTTACTTGAAAATAAATGATAGTGTTTACAAAAATCGGTATTTTATCACTATCCACTGAAATATAAATCTATATAGAAAAAAAATTAAAAATTAACCCTAAGATAATATTAATATTATAATTTTGAAAAAAATATTCATTTATTCAATTAAAATTTCTAAAAAATGTAAAAAATAATTATAATGTCCACACGTGTAAACTGAAATAAAAACTAATTTGAAGAAAACATATTTTTGAAGCATAAAATAACTTTGCTGAAATTTGTGTACTTATTTATTATGAATTAATAAATAAATTTTAACTATTTAAAACATTTATAAATATTTTTCATAATTTGGTTATTACTATTCATACTGTCATGAACCAACTCAGGTCGACCCCGAACCGGTCACCCGAGCCGATCCGCAACGTGGCTTGAAGGGTGTTTTTGATCCCCATGAGATGAAAACTAGTGCCAAGCATCAATAGAGTGAATAGAGGGACCAATTTATCCCAATAATAAATAGATAAACTAATCATCCCAATATATATACATATACAACATCTAAACTGAATATCTTTTATACAAAGCTGGAAATACAACAAAACAGAAAACAAACTATATAGTGACCAAACTAAACCTTACGACTACAAAGTATCAATGTGACCCTTAGGGTCACTCTCTAATTCATAACCAACCATCACCCAAGGTGATAAAAACTGATATGAAACCTTCAATAGAAACTGAAAATAAGAAAGAATTATTGGCGTGAGTATTAAAACTCAGTTGGCGTGCCCGAATTATCTATTCCCTATGAACTTTATTTAAAATAAAATAAACATTAACCTCAAGTTTGAAATAAAATATATGAAGAAATGTTTTCCATAGTTTTTTTACTTTAAAACAAAACATATTCCATTTCTCAATTTTACTCCAAGAGAAGTTTCATTTCCATTAGCGAGACATTAACATTTTCAAGGGGAAAGTGATGCTTTAATTTGAAAATGGAACAAGAGAGTATAAAACACTTTTGATTTAAAAACATTTTCATAAAATTTTGGAAGCCAAATCATCACATTCCAATAAATAAACCACACATGATAGCACAATAATAATCATATAATAAGGGAAATGGAAATAAACACACAAGAGTAACCAAGAATCTCAATAATTACCACAAGTAACTAAGTATTAATAGACATGGGTGAAACTAGGAGATCATGAATAATACAGAACATACTAATACATGAGAACCATCCCTAGAAGCATGACTCACACGATGAAGATCAAAGTGCCCTAAATACTCCTAGCCACCATGACTCAGGATAGACTGAGGGGAAAATCTCATAGTAATAAACCCAATATATCCACCTACTATGGGCCACCATCTAGTGCGTAATCTAGCAAGTGCGATGATCATTATCAAAAAATTATCTCACTATTCTAGGTTCCCATGTATTATGTATAATGGGGTGAGCCAACCGATGCCAAAAAATCATCAAATCACATGCATATATAATAACAATTCAACAACAAGCCTCACCCTGAGTTACCCCAACGATCAATTCACATGCCATAAAAAGAATATAACTCAAGGAATTTGTATTGTGGACCTCAAATTATCATAATGGATCACAAGGATTCCACAGTGAGGACATCCCATCCATTAAACACAAATAAGGCATGGGAATCACACAATGGATGTTTTCATAATAAACACTTTCAATATTTTCACAAAAGTTCCAAACGAGCCTTTAAGCATTCTCCACAAAACCATCACTTCAAAAGAACCAAGTAAATTTCCTAAAAAAGGGAAAAACATCCTTTTTCCATTTCACAACCATTTATAAAACAATGCCTTAAAATTAATCACATTTCAATTTCAAGACAAAACCATTTTAATCAAAACTCTAAATAGACCACTAAATGACTACACATACCAAACCACATTTTAAAACCAATACACATTTTTTTTGAATCCAAAAATACATTGAAATACCATTCAAGGAACCCAAAAAATCATTTTCATATCAAAAATATATTCACAAGGCCTAAACATCCTTTATATGTCACAAAACACATACAAAATCCAAACAAGCATTTAATCGAACACTTATTGTGAAACATTTAACAAAATAATCTTATTTAACATTAAACAAGGAATAAATCTCCACTTTTCACAACAAATAAATATTTCAAGGATCACATATCACTAATTAATAATAAATTGATGTGTGAAATACATGAAACCAATGAATATTAAATTAAAAAGTGTAAGTGCATGGGAAACCTACCTCAAATCCATGGCGCATCGATGACACACACCCAAAAACACACCACTAGGGTTCCAAGAGCCAAGATATATCAATTAGAACCCTAGAAGAAACCCCCCCAATTTTTCACCACCCTAGATACCCAAATCGGCGAAACATGGCCACTAGGGTTAGAGGAGAAAGGGAAAATGGAATAAAATCAAAGGATAAAAATAGAGGAGCCCTAAACTTTCGATATGGGTAAAGAATCAACAAGAAACCACATAAAAATCACCTTGTAGGATCTTAGAGGAGCCAAAATGCTCCATGGGAGGCATCCAAGTCATGGGATTTCGATTGGTGTTTCCAAGGGAAGAAACCCCACTTAAAAACAATGTGAAAAGACCAAAATACCCTTTCCCAAGTGGGTTACACAATTATATCATACGATTTAACAAACCGTGCGCAAACCATATGATTTCCCACTGTATAGAGTTGTACAGGCTACACACTTAGGCTGTATGGTTAGTTAAACCATGATCAAACCATGTGACCCCCTACACACCTACCCGCATGATTAAACTAACCACGCGCCTTAACCGTGTGACCTGGAAAAAGTCCCCAAAAATCACAATTTTTACCCCAAAAATCATTTAAATCAAGGGGATAAACCATCCAACAAACATAACCCATAAAAATGGGCCATTAGGAGTGTTACAAAGTCATTTTCCAAGCTACCTCCTCATACCTTTCACGCTAACCAAGAAAAGGTCCAAAAGCCACCCAAAATCTCCAAAACTTAAAATTTAAATCTAGAACACCTAGAACTTGGGAAAAAAACCAAGAGCCAAATGTTACTCCTGAACAAAGGATGAAAAAAATAATCTAGATGTGACAATTCTACCCACCATAACGCTTTATGCCCCTGGAAATCCACAACATTTTCTAGTTGATCGATCAACGACTAAGGATTCTAAAAACCACAAGATCCAACCCCTCGATCTAAAAACATCCCAACAAAGTCAAATAGAACTTATGATACTTTCCTAAAATAGAACAAAAAAATGGAACCACTTCCTGATAATCAATGATAAATTAGAGCCGAAACCTTCAAAACCATACTTTGAACATAACTGTTGGGTGCACTCAAAAGCCCAATATTTACCCAAACCAAAATGGAAGATCAGAAATCAAGAAACTTCAAAATAAATCCACTTCAATAAGACTAAAACCAAAACCAAACCAAAATAGATCACCAATAGGGAGAATCCCAAATAGACTCCCCCCATTTTAAGCAACCTAGTATTGATTTCTCATAGAAGAATTTTCAATGCGACCCGCGATGGGTCTCCCCACCATTAAGAACTAATGAGATTAAAAAAACTTTAAAACTTAATTGTACGGACCAAAAACCCCCACCAAAATGGGAGGGGAGGGAAGGGGCCCAATGATTGGAACACTGAAACCAAAAATAACAACTACCCACAAATTATCACCTCCATAAGTCCACAAACCAAATCTAAAACTGATTCACATGGGCGGTCCATGCAAGGAAACTGATCTAAAACTTGCATCCAAGAAGGCACAATCATAGACATTACGTGAGGGATAAGTTCATCACACTCTTTGAAACAATAGGTAATTTTCAATGATAGAGATACTACAATAAAAATACAGAAACTGCCTCACCACAATGGTGGAGACGATATTTTTCAAACTTCCCATATCCTCGGGATTCCCGACTATGCACCAGCTTCACTCCGAGGCCTTTGGATGGAGCCCTGATGTTTGAAGAATCCACTGCCTCGTAGTTAGGAGATGATAATCCATAATCAAAACTCATTATTTTGGTGCCACAAGTAGCCACACGACACTTCAAGAAAAAATATAAGATCAAGACACACCAAGAAACTCACTTTCTAAAAAAAACACCTTTACCTAAACAAGGACTTAGAAGATAGACACACCATTATTTCTCACTCTGAATAAGGAATAGAATGAACAAGGCACCCAACAAAACACACAAAACACCATTGAGCACAACTGCTATAACCAATAGAAACACTATAATAGGAAGGCACTTTAATTCAATCCCAAATAGATCTTTACTCTAGTAAATGGGCTAGGGTATCCTTTAGAAGCTGGATTTAACTTTCTAAACTTGAGAAAAAAAATCCTTAGGTTGATCAGCTAGAAATGTTTCTAATGAGGAAGCAACCATATCTACAATAAAAAAATCTATAAAATCTCTATGGGGGAAAACACTGGGCAACAATAAAACCAAGATCTCTATAAAACTATATCATAAACCAAAACTCACCTCGAATAAACATTGAGACCGACATGGGAAACAAGACAAAACTTCCCAAAAATATTTTATATAAATCCACCAAACATCACTTCAAAACCAAAACACCAAAAAGAATTTAAACTAAAAACAACTCATAATTAATACTTCCCAAATAAAGGGAAAAAACCACCCAACTACCAGTTTTTCAAAACATCACAACTTTCCTCTCAATTTTTTTTTCAAAGAAAACAACTTTGTGGGTTGTGCACTCACCAATGGTATTCCATGTAGACTCACACATACACATTCCATGCCACCCTAGGTATCCAACAACCCATGAAAATCTAGAAACTTTCTAACCACATTCCACATATATCCGTGCATTTGAGCACCCATGGAAACACCAAAGTTCAGAAAGAAAATTCACATTTAACAAGTCATAAAACTTTTCAAAATCCAACCAACCATCAATTTAGAACCATTTTTCAAACTCCACATATAAATCCATCTATTAATTTCATTAAAATAAATCCCATGGATTCCTTTCAAAATCCCATTTTAATTCATTTTACAAAAAATGTTTTTTAGAAAAATACAGTTCCCATTTCATCAAAATAATTTGATTAAAAACCCACTCCTTTTCATTTAAAACAAACATATGCTTTCAAACAACTATTTTCCATAAACCCCATTTTTTTATTATAAAAATCCAATCTCATTAAATCCCTTCCATTTTACCCCAAGAGGTCATTTTATAAAAAATCATTTTTCTAAAGTCTTCTACATGGATAATTATGAAAATCCATTTTCCCATTTTCCAAAATCCAACCACTACCTCTAAAACATGTTTTCAAAATTCCAACATAAGGGTTTTCAAAACAATTTTTGGAATCAATAAAGACTTAAAGAAACTCACAAGGGAAACTAATGTTGGTGGGTGACTTGGACATATGGTTGGAGACCATATTCCAAACACACCACCATCATAGAGATCCTTATAGGACCATGTCCCTGGCTTCACATAGATTTACAGACCCTGTGAGCTCACAGAGACCACTAGCCCAATTCCCTTTTCATATCCCAAACACCAAAAAATATAAAAAGACTAAAGAAACCAAGAAAACCAAACTTCCCATGGAAACCCGAGGTTCAGAATGAGCAAGGGTTCATGAATTCCTTCCCGTTACTACTTCTCGAGTCCCGAAAATCCTACTCCATCTACCTTGATGTTCCCGAGTAGAAAAAGGGTGCTATGAAAAGAAAGGAACTCTAAAGATCCAACCTACTCTGATATCATTTTGTCACGAACCAACCTGGGTCAACCCCAACCGGTCACCTGAGCTGATCTGTGACATGGCCCGAAGGGTGTTCTCGATCCCCACAAGCTGGAAACTAGTGCCAGGCATCAAGAGAGTGAAAAAAGGGAAAAATTTCTCCCAATAATAAATATATAAACCGAAAAACCCAATATATATATATATATACACACAACATCCAAACTAAACAACTTTTATACAAAGCTGTAAATACAAAAAAACTGAAAATAAACTATACAATGACCAAACTAAACCTGATGACTGCAAAGTCTCCATGTGACCCTGAGGGTCACTATCCAATCCACAACCTACCATCACCCATGGTGATCAAACCTAATATCAAACCTACAATAGAAACTAAAAATAATAAAGAACTATATGTGTGAGTATTAACACTCAGTAGGCATTCCTGAATAATATATTCCCAATGCACTTCCTTTAAAATAAAAGAAACATAAACCTCAAGTTTGAAATACAATATATCAAGTAATATTTTCCACAATTTTTACTTTAAAACAAAATGCGGTCCATTTCCCAATTTCACTCAAAAAGATGATTTGTTTCCATTAGTAATACATTAATATTTTCAAAGAGAAAGTGATTCTTTCATTTCAAAACAACACAAGAGAGTATAAAACAATTTTTATTTAAAATTTTTTTTCTTAAACTTTTGGAATCCAACTCATCACTTTCTAAGAAATAAAACACACATGATATCACTATAATAATCACATAATAAGGGAAATGGAAATAAACACATAAAAGAAACTAAGTATCTCAATCATTACTACAAGCAGCTATGTACTAATAAACATGGGTGAACCTAGGAGATTATGAATAATCTAGAACATACTAATACATGAGACCCATCCCCAAAATAATGCCTCACATGATGAAGATCAAATAACCCTAAATAATCTTGGCCACCCTAAATTAGGACATACCAAGGGGAAAATCCCATAGTAATAAACCCAATATATCCACCTACTATGGGCCACCAGCTAGTGTGTAATCTTGCCAGTGTAAAAATCATTCTTAGAAAATTCTATCACTATTCTAGGTTACCATGTATCACATATAAAGGGGGTTAGCCAACTGATGTACATAGATCATCAAATTACATGCATATATAATAATAATTCAACAATAGGCCTCGCCCTGAGTCACCCCAATGATCAATTAACATTCCATAAAAAAGAATAGAACTCAAGGAGTCCGTACCGAGGACCTCCAATTATCACAATGGATCACAAGGATTCCACAATGAGGACATCCCATTAATTAAACACAAATAATTCATGGGAATCACCCAATTGAGGTTTTCATAATAAACACTTTCACTATTTTCACAAAAGTTCCAAACGAGCCTTTAAGCATTCTCCACAAAACCATCACTTCAAAATAACCAAGTAAATTTTCTCAAAAGGGGAAAACACCCTTTTTCCATTTTAAAACCATTTAGAAAACAATTCCTTCAAATTACTCACATTTCAATTTCAAGAAAAAACCATTTTAATCAAAATTCCAAATGGGCCACTATTCGACAACACATGCCAAACCAAATTTTAAAACCAATACACATTCTTTTTATATCCAAAACTATAATGAAATACCATTAAATTAACCCAAATCATCATTTTTCATATCAAAAATATATTTTCAAGGCATAACCATCCTTTAGAATCCAGAAAACACATGAAAAATCCAAATGGGCTTTAATAAAACACTTGGTGTGCAACATTTAACAAAAAAATCCTATTTAACATTAAACAAGGAATAAATATCCAATTTTCACACCAAATAAATATTTCAAGGATCACATATCACTAATTAATAATCAATGGATGTGTGAAAGACATGAGACCAATTAATCTTAAATTAAAAAGTGCAAGTTCATGGGAAACCTACCTCAAATCCGTAACACATCAATGATGAACACCCAAAAACGCACCACTAGGGTTCTAAGAGACAAGATATATCAAGTGGAACCCTATAAAAACAAAACCCCAAATTTCACACCACCCTAGTTACCCAAATAGGCTAAACATGGCCACTATGGTAATATAAGAAAGGGAAAATGGAATAAAATTAAAGGAGAAAGAGAGAGGAGACCTAACCTTTCGATCTGGGTGAAGAATCACCAAGAAAACATAGAAAAACCACCTTGGAGGAGCCAAAATGCTCCATGGGAGGCATCCAAGTTGGGGGATTTTGAGAGGGGTGTCCAAGGGAAGAAACCCCATTTAAAAATAATGAGAAAATCTCAAAATACCCTTTTCCAAGTGGGCAGCATGGTTAGCTCGCACAATTTAACAAACCGTACGCAAACCATGCTATTTCCCACTGTTTAGAGCTGCACATGCTCCACACTTAGTCTGCATGGTTAGTTAAACTATGTGCAAACCATGTGACCCCCTAGACACTTACCTGCATTATTAAACTAACTACGCACCTTAACTGTACGACCTAGAAAAAGTCCACAAAAATCACCCTTTTCACCAAAAAACTCATCTAACTCAAGGGGATAAACCATCAAGAAAACATAACCCATAAAAGGGGCCACTAGGAGTGTTACAAAGTAATTTTCCAAGCCTCTTACTCCTCATACCATTCACTCTAACCAATAAAAGGTCCAAAATCCACCCAAAACCTCCAAAACATAAAATTTAAATCTAGAACACCTGGAACTCAGGAAAAAAACCAAGAGCCAAAAGGTAACCTAGAACAAAGGATGAAAAAAAGAATCTAGATGTGACACATACCTTCCAATTTAATGGATAGGTTATGAAATTTTACTATATCACGGTTCATATAGAATCAAGGTTTCATATAAATAAAACTATCTAATACCTCAAGTTTATTTCAAAGGAAATACATATAAAATCTTGGGGTGTTACATTATACCCCCATTAAAATTAATTTTTCATAAAAATTATATCACTCCAATACAAAAAAATGAGGATATCTCTACTTCATCACATCCTTAGGCTCCCATGTAGCTTCCTAAAATTTCTAATTCCACCAGCAAAATTTAATCAGGAAAGTAGTCTTGTTATGTATCACCTTTTATCTATGATCCAATATTTATACAAGATGTTACTCATAGGGAAGATCATGATCTAGTGGTACAACTTTTGAGTTTAGTATATGTGAAGGATTATGTATTTACTTTCTTAGAAGAGATATATGGAACACATCGTGAACTTGAGAGAGATCTAGGGAGAGTGTCATGTGATAAACAACCATCCCAATACGATCAAGAATATAGAATGGAACAATATACCTAGGGCTCAACTTTCACTTATTTTTAAATATAACAACCTTATTCCATGGAGAAATTTATATGAAAAACTTCTCATTAACTTTGAATTCCAGATCTCAATGATGATCATTATCATAACAATTTTTTCTATTCCATGATGCCATAATATAATACTAAATATATCTAACCTTCTCTAACATTTACTTATCTAGATCAGGTCCCAATAAATTTCTTTCTCTAACTTCATTCTAATATGCCATATTTCTACACTAATTTCTATAGAGGGATTCATAAGATGAAATCTGGATGCTCAAGTGAAAGCTATTATTCTAAGAAAACCTAAATAGAGGAAGGTATTGATCCCAACCAAATTATAAATCTAGAAAAAATGATCTCAACATATCCTCTAGTATTTGAATGTCCCTCTTAGAAAGACCATATATCTAAGGATGATAAGCAGTACTGAAAAATGACTCTATATTCATAGATTGTTGAATAGTTCTATAGAACTTCAAGGTAAACGTAAGATACTAATAATATAAAATAGCATGTGGTACTCCATACAACCTTACCACTTCCTTAATGTATATCTCGACAATCTGATCAATAGTGAAATCTTATCAGATAGAAATGAATTGTGCTAACTTTGTAAAGTGACTTAATACAAACCAAATAATATTATAGACTTTAGATGTTTTGGGGTGTCTAATGATGAAATCCATGATTATGTTTTCCCATTTCTATTTTGGTATTGGTAATGGTTGTAACATACCCTTATAATTTTTTATCTCAGCCTTAACTTATTGACATACTAAGCATCAAGACACATACTCTGTAATATATCTCTTTATGTTGTCCCACCATAAATACTCTTCCAGATCTATATAAATCTTCACAATTCTATGAAAAATAGAGAATGATGAGATATGAGCTTCTTCCAATAGCTCTTTCTTCAAGTATGGTATTGACAGGACACATACTTGGTTTCTAGACCTTATAATTTAATCACAATCAAGGTTGAACTTAGAAAAAATTATTACCTTATTTTGTAGTTATACATCCTCCCTTTTCACCTTTTTAATCTTCACACGGATAGATGATTGAACACTCATTTTCATAAGATAATATTTCTCCCCTTACTTTAGGATTTTAAGATCCATTATTTGAAAATCCATAAAGATTGAATCTTTTTTGATCCTCATCATAGATAAGCTGGCACAATTCTTTTGACTCAAATAATCAGCCACCATGTTAGATTTCCTAGGGTGGTAATGTATTGAGTGCTCATAATAATTAATCAACTCCAAACTTCTTCTCTGGTGCATATTCAACTCTTTTTGGATGAATATATAATTTAAACTTTAATGATCAATATATATATCACACATTTGTCTATAAATATAATGCCTCTAGATCTTTAATGAAAATATTACCACTACCAACTCCAAATCATGAGTCGAGTAATTTTTCTCATGAACCTTCAATTGGAATGAGACATAAGATATCACCGTACAATTATATATGAGAACACATCCCAGACCTTTATTCAATGAATCAATGTAAATCATAAAACCTTCTCCACAATATGGTAGTATGAGAACAATTTCATTGACCAAACTTCTCTCTAGTTCTTATAAATTTTCTTCACATTCATCAGTAGAAAAGAACCTAACTCCCTTCCAAGTTAACTTGGTGAGTGTATTAGATAGTAATTATAAATCATTCACAAATAATTGATAATGTATAGATAATATAAGAAAAATATAGATCTTAGTCATAGTGGTTGGTTTGGACCAATGTTCAATAACTTTTTTCTTTGATGGACCCACTGATATACCCTCTATTGAGATTATATGGACCAAAAATGAAACCTTATGTAGCCAAAATTCACACTTGGTAAATTTGGTATACAACTTATCCTCCCTTAGGGTCTTTAGTAAAATCATAAAGTAACCTACATGATCTTAATTTATATTAGAATATATAATAATATCATTTATAAATTAAACCATAAACTGATCAAGGTAATCTCTAAAGTATCTATTCAATAAATCCATGGAGATAATGGGAAAATTAGTTATACCAAATGGCATAAATATAAATTCACAGTTCCCATACCTCAAACAGAAGGTTATCTTGGGCAAGTATTCACTTTTAACCCTCAACTGATAGTATCTAAATTGAAGATCAATATTGAAAATATTTTGAGCTCCTCTTAATTGATCAAAAAAATCATTGAAATATGGAATATGATACTTACTATTGATCAAGATCTTGTTAATCTACTGATAATCAAATCATAGTCACATCGACCCATATTTCTTCTTAATAAAAAGGATAGGTGTACCCCATGTAGATGCACTTGCCTAAATGAATCCCATATCAATATTATCCTAGAGTTTCTTATTCAATTACTATAAATTAATTAGGTCCATTTTATATAGGGTCTTTGAGATTGGTATAGTACCAAGTATGAGTTCTATTGAAAACTTGACTTCAAGATTCAGAGAAAGACTAAGAAACTATTCTGGAAAGACATCAATAAAATCCATAAAATAGGAATATATTAAATTTTGAGTTTATACCCAACCATATAAGATAAATACCCACTTTGAAAAGGAATAAAGACCCATATAATGTATGAAATTTCCATTATAAGTTCATATTTATCCTCGCACTGATAACCAATCATAGTTTGGTTCATGATATCAAATGTGACTTCACTTCCTTGACAATTGATATGATCTTTATATAAATAAAGTCAATCCATGACCAAAATCACATCAAATTAAACTACGAGGAGAATAAAAAGATTTACAAGGATCACATTCCCAAAAACTTCAATCAGATAGGAATCACAGACTTGAGATGCAATCATTATAACATTAGGATTTTTTAATGCTAATTCAACAACCAATCATTGAGGTGGTAGTTTGACACCTTTATAAAATTCTTCACATATAAAAGAGTGAGTAGAACTATATTCAAATAATATATTATTAGTTCTATAGTGGATCATAAGTGAACATTTCACCACTTTTTTTATCATACCCCACATCAAAAATAGAGATCACATCAAATTTCCATTTGTCTTTAGGATTAAGAGGTTGCTGACACGGATCATTATCTTTAACACTTGGATTTAATAACTGGTTATCATAATTTCTATACTTCTTATAATTATTGAATTGGAGTGTGAGTGGTTAATTCTATGGATATTTATCAACATTTTCATCATTATATAACTTTTCCCCATTACTTCGACATTCAATTGCCCGATGGCCTTCTTTTCCACACTTAAAATATTTACCAATCCTTATAATAAAATTTATTCCATTCTTCTTTACACACTTATGGAATAAAAAAACTCATCTTCTTCCCCATGGTTTTTGTTATTATAATTTCATATTTCTTTTATTATCAAAACCATGAGATTGATGGGTGACTCCAATCTTTATTTCCACCATGATGCCATATCAAATGATTTATTAATAGATAATAAAGTCTCTTATAGCTAATTACCTTAAAAGACTTGGTTTTAAGTCACTAAAGAATCAATCAATATTACTTTTCAGATCAATTATAATGCTAGAAGTGCACCTCACAAGTCTTGTAAAATTTTTCTTTATAGGTACAAATGGATTCATCATCCTTATGATTTAGATCAAGGAATTCCTTCTCAATTTTCATCTGTATAATACAGGGAAAGTAATTATTGAAAAATAATCTACTAAAATCATCCCACTCCGTTAATTCAATTTTTCCCATTGCCTTATATTCTTGATAAGAGTTCACCATTTATCTGCTTCTCCTTTCAAATGATAAAAAAATAAGTTAACATTTTCATGTTATGTGTATTGGAGAATGGAAAATATATTTTTAGTGGTGCTGATACATTACTTAGAATTAGTGGATATGAAGACCCACTAAAATATGGTATATGTTTCCTCATAAAAGATAAATAGTACATTTCCCCCTCCTTTTCTGATTTGGAAACTCATCATGATTCATGGATTAAGAAAGTTATGTAACATAACAAAAAGTTTTTCATTCCATCTCCTATAAAATTTAGTTTCTTAGGAGGAGATTAATTTCATTTTCCATCACATTCAATGTTAACGTGGTTCCTTATGGTTCTAGCCATCGACAAAAACAAAAACTAATAATATGAGCAATAATTATCATAGTGGGGAATTATATAATCATGAAAATCATTTATAAGGTGTCTAAATATTGACACCTTATTTTTAATCTAAAACACATTAGGATTAACCTAGGTTATACTTGGTTATCATCTATTCAAATCCTTTATAATGGTTTATAAATAAAATATGAATTAACCCAAGAATATCCCATGGGAGTGTCAAACTAGGTGTGTAGTATGGCCCCATTCACCATGTACTAGAATGATGGCCAAGATATAATTGACCAACTCTTTTTAGGGTAATTACCCCTAGATGCATTTTTTCCAAAACCATATCCATTTGTAGTATCTAGTTAGGGATGTTTTTTCTTAGAAAAGATGAAATCCTTTCTTTACCATAACTTAGGATATTCTCTTATACTTAGGCTTATACTAAGGGTTTTCACTAAAGTTTTCTCATCCTAGTTAAAGAATGACTAAACCTTGCTCTGATACCAACAACAACAACCCAAAGTTTACATATATAAATACTATATCTTATTAGTGTAATATTAATTACATATTAATATGATCCATTTTAGAACCATAAAAATTTAGTTCATTTAGAAACTTGGATACATAAACAACTGGCACATGAACAATCTATATAATTTCCATTAATTTCTTCATAACTAGCACCATTATTAGACATATTATACTTCAAACCTTTCTTCATAACCCGGAGAAGGGAACCATAAGAAAGAGCGAGATCAGATGCTCAGTAAGGGGAAACATAAGAGATATCAATCAATGACCATAAGTGATAATAAGATAATCATAATTGTATGATAATATGATCATGACTTACAATAATCATACCCAATTAGTCAAATATATTTAATCATGAAACATGGTGTAATTTTTTGTCAAAAAAAAAGATATAAGTCATAAGAGTGAAAAATCATAAATAATCAATCATAAGCCATGGGAACATTAAATAAGAATAAGGAATAATTATTTTTTCATACATATAATCATATAAAATCATTTCCTTAGTCAAGGCTCACTACCCAGACTATCATAATGGATTGGGTTCACTCCCCATTCCATCACTACCTTAGTTAAGGCTCACTCCTAGGGTTATCTTATTAGAAAAAGTCCCTTACTAAACTGGGTCTACTCCACATTAAAGTACTTATTATCTCATGAGATATCCTTATTTACCTAATTAATTGAAGGGATATATAATTATGGTCCCAACCATCATATATTGAAATCCATACATATTCCTGCCAAAAGATCATAACAAATTCATCATATCATCATATCATAAGCCACAAAAAGGATACAAGTTTCATAAAAACTTGGTCATCCTAATAATAAAATATCTAGAGAAAGAATAATTATGGAAAAATTTGATCTATACCTATTAAATCATAATAAACATCAAAGTATTTTTTTATAGATGAAAATGACTTTAAAATATCACTAGAACATTTCTTGAGGAAAATACTCTTTTTATTTTGAAATCACTTATTTAAAAAATATATTTTTTAAAATATTAAGGAAAATGTTTTATTTGAAAATTAATAAAGAAAATTATAAATTAATATTCAAATAAAATAGTGTTCATAATTTTGGGAAAATATCTTCATGTGGTGTATGTTAAAACAAAAATTCCTTTCATATTTTTGGTAAAAAGTCAAAAGTACAATGTTTGGAAAATGATAAGAAGATAATTTTAAACCTTTTTAAATAAATTAAAATATAGTTAAAAATGAATTTAAATAATATTTTTAGAATATCTAAAACATACTTGATTTTTTAAAGAAAATATGGACATGGAAGAAAACATTCTCGACCGAAGAGAAAAACAAGGACAATTTTCCTTAAAAACAATATTTTGGTCTCTTAAGTAATTAAAAATAGGAAAATGAAATGAAAACATATAATATATAGAAATAACCATAATATAATAAAATAAATAATATTTATGATAGATATATTATATAATTTTATTATCAGAAAATTTAAGCATAAATAATATGGTAAAAATGATATTTTAACATAAAACCCTTATCTCAAGATTGTCTTGCTTCGTAATCACTCTAACCTCCTATATAATAAATTTAAATTTATTATAATTATATAGAATAACCATAATCATAATAATAATACCATACATGGTTCACATATGACATCTTATCACCCATTCATTAACAATGTTTCATTATCATCATCATTTTAGGTGTTAACTACTTCATTTTTCATGTATGTTTTAGTTCGATAGTTATGGACCTTAAAATTTTTTCATGGTTACTTCATATATAAAATTTTAATCATGATATAAATATTATATATATTAATTATATACATATTTATAACCATTAATATAAATCAGTGATGAAAAATGAAATATATCACTATGTGGAGACAATTATCCGTACGTACGCATGAGTGATGTTTCCATTTTTCGATGGATGAAATGAAAAAATGGTAAATAATAATTCACATTTAAAGAAAAAATATTATATAATAAATAATATATATATATATATATATATTAAATCTAATTTAATGACCAACCATGAAAGATGATGATGGAAATGAATCATATCGCTGCATGGAGGCGGTAGTCCACACATATGCACAAACAATGATTTCATCTCTCATTTGATAGAGAAGAGGTGGTAAATGGTTTTTCCATCATCACAATAAAATATAATTATATTTATTATATTTTACTCATCATTTTATAATGTATACAACATTTTTATATTAAGTGTAAGTTTAAATAAAATTTAAAGAGCTTCATTAATATTTTTTCCTCTTCTTTGAGAGACCTCATTTGGATTACAACTTAAGCCTTGAAGTATTAGTATTAGGAGAATAAAAAAAGATCTAGTATTTAAATAAGGGATATAGTATTGTTTTTGAGTAGTTATTTTATGATATAGAAGTCTCAAGTTGTTCAAATAATGGAGTAAAATAGGTTCCCTTTATAAGTGAGAGGAGGGACACACATGCACATGAGCCTCATACCAGTTGGTGAGAACTCTTTAAGTGAATCCAGATAACCTGAGATCAAATCCAGGTGGAGGATAATTTCTGGGTTACTATACCAGCACTGTAGCAGGAACTGTATAGTACTGTAGCAGACACTATTTGGCACTGTAGCAGCCGGGAATATTCCCTCGTTTGGGCCTTCAGGCCACCGATTTGGTCCCTGAGTCCTTTAAAGCCTTCGGGCCACCCATTAATTTAGGTTAGTAAGGCCTTTGGGACACCTCAAGGACTTCGGGCCACCTTAAGTGTAGATGCAAACCAGACAGCCTACAAAGAACAAGCTTCAGAAGGAGGATGAGCAAGGAGATTTCACCAGTGCAGAAGGTAAAAGGATTTCAAGAATGAGAGGGTATGGAACCTATCATCGGGACAAGCCTGTGAATGCATGAGAAATCCTAGCTGAACAACCATGCAAAGGTGGAGAGCTTATTTCATGATGAAGATGCTGGGGAGGAGCAGCTCTAAGTAGTTAGTCTAGGTTGTATGTAATGTTTGAAGCCTACGGGCAATGAATTCCTCTAAGGCCTACATGCCATGTAATAATTATGCCTACGGGCCTTGTAAGGGTTCCAAATCACCCCTTTAAAGGTGGATTATAAAAATCAATAAAAAATAAAGGCCTTCGGGCCATTGGAGGAGAGACACACATAGAATGTTTTATAAGATTTCAATGATATAAGTTCACTTTCATATGAAAGCGGATCCAAATGGATAAGGATTAGAATTTATGATAATATAATGTTTAAATATGTTAAATAAATAATAATTATACATGTATGGGTGGTAATCTGTCCCTTATCTCTTTGTTTAACCCCCTGATAAACCCGTTTTAACCTTAACCATGGTAAGAAAATTTTACTATTTTTACTATTCATTATGACCAAGAAATAAGTTAAAACTATTAAATTATATTAATTATGAATATTTAAACTATTTAATAAATTTTAATATATTCAATTTCTATAACTGGTATAATTTAATTTTAAATAAGAGTGCAAACCACATCGAAAACCCATTTTAGAAAAATGTATTTTTAAGCATAAAACTGATTTTACTTCCATTCATTTCCTTTTAAAAACCATAAAATGAATATTAAATATACTATTGGATATATAATATGTAAATTTCATTAAAAACATTAATTAATTGAGACTAATTTAATTTATTAAGATAAAAATAAATTGCATGGATAAAAATAGTTTTTAGAAAAATGTATATTTAATCCCAAAAATGAACTTATACCAAAATCAAGTATAATGATGGTTAATATGTAATTAATTATATTATTTATAATTAAATTATAATTATGTTACTTTAAGACAAAATTCAAAACATAATGGTAATTTTACTTGAAAATAAATGATAAAATTTTCAAAAATCGGTATTTTGTCACTATTCACTGAAAAATAAATCTATTTAGAAAAAAAATGAAAATTCACCCTAAGATAATATTTAAATGATGATTTCAAAAATGATACTAATTTAATAAAATAAAATTTCTAAAAAATTAATTAGAATTTCCATGTGTATAAAATACAATAAAAACTATTTTTGAAGAAAATATATTTATGAAAAAGTCATATTTTTGAAGAATAAAATGACTGCTAAAATTTGAGTACTTATTTATTATAAATTAATCAATAAATTTTCACTATTTAAAACCTTTATAAATAATTTTAATAATGTAGTTATTATTATTCATACTTGAAAATTTAATTTCAAGGTTATAACAGTTTATTATATCAAGGTTCATATAGACTTAGGGTTTCATATAAGAAAATATATTGAATACCTCAAGTTTATTTCAAAGAAAATACATATAAAATCTTGGGGTGTTATAAAAAACTTCAATAATCACAAAAAACCATGAAAAATAGTCCTCAATAAGTCATATCAATCATTATTTTTCAATTTAAACCAAAGAAAAACTAATAACCTAATGTGTGTCAAGGGAAAGACCCATTAGATAGAGACACCGACCTCCTGATGGAGTAAAAATCAACACCTTTATCTAAAATTTCTATAAATGAGTAAAAGGGGTCCTAAAAAGCCTAAATAAACAATAAATTTTGTTAAATCCACATCTCTAACCCTAGGTTTATCCCCCATGGGCTACTATGGTTATAGAATACAAAGGAAATGGAAGAATAAGGGATGATAGGAATAATAAAGGAGAAAACCATAAAAAATTCAAGCCTTACCTTGGAGAAATACAGTATATTGAAGGAAAATCCCTAAGGAATTAAGGTATAAGAAGTTTCCATGACCAGGGAGAGCTGAGGCATGAATATGGGAGGAAGAGGGGAAGAGAAAGAGTTAAAATCAAGGAGAAAAATAATGGGATGTTACAATTCTAAGTAAATTTGGAAAACCACATGGGTTAGGTAGTATGGTTAGGTAAACCATGTACCAATAATGTGGGTCACCCATAAACACACAAGAAAACTGAATAGTTTCTTGGAGACCCCACATGGTTTGGTAAACCATTATCTAACTATTAAAACCTCATTAGAATGACCCCGTATGACTGGGAGAATTCTTGGTACTAACCACGTTCTAACCATGTGCTCAAGTTTATTTTCCCAAAACTCATATTTTGACCAAAAACTCTCAAAAAATCCAAAATAAATGAAATGAAAATGAAAAATAAAAATAAATACATACCAGTGACCCAACGATTATTAAACCTAACCTCAAGAATCAATAAATTTAGATATTTACAAATCATTATCAATCCATATCAAAGTTATAAATCAAAATATAATAAATCAAAATATTGAACCAAATGTTACATAATATATAAAAAATTCAATAAGATTCTGAATACACAATCTAGTTGCAAGTATTTTTAATAATATTTTCCTTTTTTTATTATGTTAACATAAATATTTCTTTTGTGACTATGTAATGCATACAAAAATGGTAAAATAAGTTTCACTATTAATGACCACATAGTTAGTAGATACTAGTGTTTACACATTTATTCAAAAAATTTAATTAAATGTGGTTTCAATTTTTAAATAAATATAAAAAATGTAAAAAAGGAGAAAATAATGTGAAAAAATTAAAAAAAATGTGAGTTGTCATGATACAAGGTTTATAAAGGTTCATTATCAATGTGATATATAATCCTCTCTCATTTAAACTACCCCTAGTCATATGAAGTTTTATTATAATGTTGATAGTTAATGTATCCTATGGTGTAGTTCCTATCCTTTGAACCATAAACTATAATGACCCACACCATTGGGAGTCAATCAAACTAGAAGGTGGTCGAAATGATGTTATTAGGTACCCGTTGGAGTGTCCTATAATATTAAACTATAGTACTAACCATCAAGTGGTTAGTGTAATTTTATGGGAACTTAGTGATCCAAAAAATGGTTGATAAAGGGCCAACTAATATCCAATAGAATCAGTTTTACTTTATTTTTTAAATATTGGGCTAAAAGGTGGATTTTGGTTTTATAAAAACAAATACCCTATGATTTCTAAAGATGGGTCAAATGATGGTAGGGAGAGTTACTCCACACTCTTTCTTCCTCCCTTCTTCCACCTTTATTTCATTATGTTTGGTGATGTAACACATACTAGAACAAATATCCAAGAATTATTCTCAAACTTGCATTCTACAAACCTAAGCTATATTATTGATCACCATAGGAAAAAACAAGTGCCGAGGGTATCAATGTATAGAATGATAATGATTTAATATTTATAAATAAGAAATAATAAATTAAGGATTCCAACCAAAAATCCCACATGACACTATTAGAAGTTAGGATTTCTATGCTATAAGTCAGATACATTCCAAAAGAAACAAACCAAACACAACATACCTATAAAAAAAACATACAAGAATCTATACAAAATGAAATAAAAAATAGATAAAATAAAAAAATATAGGGATGATCCTATGTGACCTATATATATATCCCATTGTAACTAAAATGAAATAACTAAATATATCAATGTGACACACAAACATATTCATATGTCACCACCACCATAGCGCTACACTCTATCCCTTGGCCCACTCCTAAAGAATGATAACTTCACCTTGCACTTACAAAACTAATCAATAATGATGATTTACATACATACAGAAGGTTTTCAAGTAAAAATTGATCATAAATCTCAATAGGATACTTCCAAGGATTCTATACACTTACTTTTATAAGAAAAACAAAAAATTCTAGTTTTAAAATAAATAATTAAATTAAATTTATTATTTAAGGGTGAGAAATGAAAACAAAATTTTTTTTATCCTTATTTAAAACAAATATGAGTTTACAAAACATTTATAAATATATAAAACCATAAAATTAAGAAAAAAACATTAATTATCAAGTTATAACTACTTAGGGAGCTAAGGTGAAAATCTAGGATTCGACTTGGAAGAAACAATATGATAGCTTGTGATGTGATCCTAATTACATAACACTTAACTTTCTCTCACTAGCTTCATTGGGTAAAAAACTCCCTAATGAAAGCATGATCCTAACTAAGGAATACTAGCCAGAGTGTAATCATAACTAGTATATAAATCATCCCTCAAATCCCCACTTATATACCCAAGGATTCCCATGAAATTTTCTAAAATCAAAAATAAGTTTTATATTCACCAACAAAGCAAGTAGTAATTAAGTAAATAATAAAAAATACAACATTTATTAAAACTTGCATCTTATCACCAGTAATACTCCATAAAAATAGTCCCTTTAATATTAATATCCACCATTTAACTTAACATAATTTCACATTTTTATAAACAATAACAAATAAGCAAAATAAAGAGGTTTTAAATTATCAAAATATATTTAACCAAGTCAAACAAGTCTATATTTTGGAAATGACTATAAAACCATGATATTATCTATTTAAAATTAATAAGAAATACAACCATTTATATAAATATAATTCTTTCACAATAAAAGAAAATTTGGCAGTTCATTGAACACTTATTGTGTAAAAATAGTTCAAAAAATTATTTTAACACTTTTCATGAAAATATTATTTTTAATCATAAGTAATTATTTGAAAAACATTAAAATATTTTTAAAAATTCATTATAAATTTTTAATAGAATATTAATATTAAGGAAAAAAATGAAAAATATAAAATCACCCACCTTTAAAATGTTCAACAACATTCAGTGGGTATCATTAACATAATAACATCCATTTAAACATATAAACTCCTAAAAAATAGATATAATATCTTACACATCCAATTGAAATAATATTTCAAGGTTTTAATTAGGAAATATATTAATGGTAACTAACACAATAATGAAACAATGTCAAATGGACAATAAATAACCTGTGAAATACTCCCCTTTCTAGAAAATGGCCCATGGTTTCCATACGTTTCACCTTGTCATGGAGAAACCCATATTTCCCATGAACCTAGATATAAAAAGATGCATAATAAATAAATGATATGGGATAAAGATAAGGATAATAATAAATAACATAAGAATATTAAAAGAACCTACCTCCTCATTTAGAGGATCTCGCATGGAAATGGAGAGGGATCTCCCCCCACGCGCATCAACCCCCCAAATGGAAGAAATAAGGGGATTCTCCCCTCTTTTATGTTAAAATATTAAATATACATAATAATATTAATTTAAAATTATGATATTTACATCCTAATTATTTAATACTAATAACATTACCCAAATAAATTATCACTAACCTAGAAAAACACCATCCTCAGACCCATGGAAACATTAAATAACAAAACAACACTATAATTATTAATAAAATAATAATAAACAACACATAATATATAATTATTTATTTTATTAAAATATATATAGGTGTATTTGAAATATAATTCATAAATTTTAATACAATTTAAAACACCAAGTAATTCCCTTACATTAACAAATAAATCAATTATGGAAAGTCTCAGGAAGTTTAGACCCAAAAAATGAAAATTTGGCTGGTTTTTTAAAGAGAGGCATGATTAGCATGAGAAGTATCTAGAACATGCACTAGTCTATTCATACCACACTACCCTAAAAATTAATATACATGGTTAGTATATTAGACTAGATATTATACTATAGTAAATAAACACTTTATCATAATATATTTTTCACAATGTACATTCTATTATTTCATCATAATAGTACAACACACAATTATAAAATTACATTCCCAATAACAACTATAACTAGTGCTAATGAACATATAAAAATACAGGGAATCAACATAATATTAAAATTTTGAGGATCATACTCTAAAAAGAATGAAAAATATATAATATACATTGCTATTATGAAGAAAAGATAAGTGCTGTCCCCAAGAAAGGTAAATACCCTAGGGGTGGGGGGGGGTGAATCTAGGTATGTTGATTTCTTTAAACTAACCTCGCTAATGATATTATTCTACTATTAGTAGGAACATATGTCTCCCTCACAATAGATATAGAGAGATAAATCAAGTAAAGAGGTACATAAGTAATTTTTACTTGGTTCTCCCAAACTAGACTAATCCAAGTATCATATAATGAGAATAAGCTGATGTACCTATTGGCGCCAAAATTTGGGAAGAACAAGAACAAATGGAAAGCATTAGGGGAAGCCTTGTGAAGACCATTCGCGGATCCCCCATGATCCCGTGACTGGCACCCATCTCCTCCTTCGCGAAGCCGTTGTGGAGCAAGGAGGAGGGAGGCTCCGCGAACTGATTTGACATTCGTGAACCCACCACGGAGCAAGGAGGAGGGAGGATCTATGAACCCCTTTTACATTCGCGAACCCACTGCGGATCCAGGTGGTAGGATTCTCTGCAAACCCCTTTGACGTTCGCGAACCCACCGCAGAGCAGGCTCTGTCTTCGCATCGAGCGGGATCCACTTTGTGGCGCCTCATGCCTATAAATACTGGGCTTTCCTTGAGCCCAAAGGATGGATCCTCTGACCTTTCACCTTATGAGATCCCACATCACGAATCTATTTCTGCTCTGCAAACCATGAGCTTTTCAAGGTACTTTTGCATTGTCAAGTGCCTTCCCCTTTGCATGAATTCCACCCCTCTTTAAAGAGGGATGCCCTTTGTGGAGCCCATGGGCCTCTGTGAAGGAAGTAAATCCCCAAAGGGACTCAGGTCTTCGCGGATCACTTGTGCTTCAAGAAGTACCCTTCTTGCACATGTGACCCTCATGCTAAGGCTGGGTCACTGTGCTTCGCGAGGCACATTTCTTTGCAATATTGCGCTTTGTGGGGCACCCTTGCTTCGAAAGGCATTGCTTCGCGAATGAATTTTCACTTCATGAAGCACCTTACATATGCACCTATGCCCTATGCCTAGGCTAGGCCACTTCACTTTGCAAATCACACCCCTTCGTGAAGCTCCTTCACTTCATGGAGCACCAGAGCTTCACAAGGATTCTACCTATGAACCCCTTTGCTATACAACTCCTTTTCTTGTGCAGCCCTTCAGGTTTGCATGAAGCAATTTCAAGGTCCCTTGGGCGGTGCTTTCCGTTGCGTTGCTTCACCTCATGCTTCTTCACATAGGCACGCTAATGACTATTGCTTCTTTGCATAGCCATGCTAACATGGACCCCTCAATGGATCACTCCATAACACCCCTTTATCATGGAATTATTGATGAATTCCCTCCTCCAAGGGGTAGGAGGTATCAGTTATGTAATTCCTAAGGGATACGGAGTGCACCCAATCGTCCGAGCTGCAGGATATTAAAATTCCAAGCACCATCATCCTCAGCACATGATGTTAAACTGTGATCTTTCCCCATGCATCGTATGTGGGGTGTCCCACCTCAGACATTCTGTACACCCATTGGTCTCCACGGGAGTGAAATCATTCCTCACATGGAATGAGATCCTCTTTATTGGAGCGACGTTTGTCCGCAGGGACAGGGAAACCACCTTGGTGTAAGACCCTAGCTTTTCTTGTAGGATGCAACACCCCTGATCCTCCTATATTCTTCCTTTACAAAGACCAGAGGAGAGATGGGCATCAGGACCTTCGTTATCCCATATCTCTCCCATTGGGCTTTGTTGCCACTGGGTCTCCACCCTAGAGTAAGTCCCAATCTCCATCACCCTGGTCTGCTAACCACACGTAAGCCCCTGTTTACTCTTTGGGTCGCTAACCACGTATAATCCCCCATTCCAATTCCCACGGACGCACCTTCCACAACATGATCGTCAGGTCTTTGCTGCCTCTTGTTTCTCACACCAAGCATGACTCACGTGGTCTTAGAGCAAGCACCGACCGTGACATCCTCTTTAGGAAACATAGAGTGTAATCCCCACACTATCCTGAACTACATGGACTTTGAACCTTGCCAAGACAAGGTACATAGGAAGCCTCCCTAAGGTTCAAGCCCAACTCCCATTGGTTCCGACCATCATCACGTCAGTTCACCAAACACCATCCCAAACTACATGGACTTTGATCCTTGCCAAGGTAAGGTATGTAAGAAGCCTCCCTAAGGTTCAAGCCCACCATCCATTGGTTTCTAGACCCTTCATGTCGGTTCCCAATCCTTCCTGAACTACATGGACTTTGATCCTTGCCAAGGAAAGGTACGTAGGAAGCCTCCCCAAGGTTCAATCCCAACACCTATTGGTCCTGACTATCTTCATGTCGGTTCACCAAAACCCATCCTGAACTACGTGGACTTTGATCCTTACCAAGGTAGGGTACGTTGGAAGCCTCTATGAGCTTCAAATCCATCCAGTGGTAAGCCGTTGTAACTCCATCCAGTGGTAAGCCGTTGTGACTCCATCTAGAGGTAAGCCGTTGTGACTCCATCCAGTGGTAAGACGTTGTGACTCCATCCAGTGGTAAGCCGTTGTCACTCCATCCAGTGGTAAGCCGTTGTGACTCCATCCAGTGGTAAGCCGTTGTGACTCCATCCATCGGTAAGCTGTTGTGACCCCATACAATGGTAATCCATTGTGACTCCATCCAGCGGTAAGCCATTGTGACTCCATCCAGCGGTAAGCCGTTGTGACCTCATCCAGTGGTAAGCCGTCGCGATCCCATACCCAACGAAAAGCCGTTGTGGACCTCACGCAATGGTAAGCCGTTGTGATTCCATGTCAGCGGTAATCCATTTTCAATATGATCTTGATAGTAAGCCTCCATTGTCCCTTCTGTTGGGACCCATATTGCTGGTCCATCCCAGTGGCGTCAGACCAACTCTCAGGCTGCTAATCACGCGTAATCCCCAGCATGTCATCGGGTCGCTATCCTTTGAACACACCCCAATTTCATGCCCCAACCTAGATGTTTCAATTCCTTCAGGTCCCCTCCATATGGTTCACCTCCTTAGGTGTCCCATCACTTCATGAACTATGCAAACTTTGATTCCCTGCCATGAGGATACGTTGGAGGCCTCTTCGAGGCTCAAGCCCAACATCACCATCGCCCTCAAATCAACTCCATTTCATTATCCATACACTTCATTTAACCATCCATAATGCATCCTGATTCTTACCAGGACCACCACATCCCAGTGAGATCATGCCAATTCACCTCCTAGCATCAGTGTTTCCTCCAGGGGTCACATCCATATGATCCACTCTAGTCAGTGTTCCGATCAGTCCGGTTTGTCTCCTCTAGACGTTAAACCTATGACATACCCTGTGTTAAACATAGGAATCTAAGGAAAACCTCAGATACATGCCTATAGAATATCATTCCCCGCATTCGACGTGGGATGCCTCGAGCTTCCGCACCCTTGAGAATCCCTATAATAAGGGGAAGAAACCCATACACGCTAGTGTTACAGCGTCCAGACACACCGGTGATGTCCAATGTGACTAATCCCCTGACTGAAGGTTGATTCCCTGATCAGAACCCTTGGAATGTCCCGACAGAATTAGCGTAATTAACCTACGTCCATAAAGACATGGCATTGGGAAGAGTTTCACGAACAACATCTTAGTCTATAAGGGAGACCCAGACTAGGTGACGAGTTCTGAGGAGGAATCCATAGAAGGAAGAACCGACATCCCATCATCCCATTTCGATCAAGGAGAAAATGTTCCTGAATAAGCGATAGATTCCACATTCCTTTGGAAAGCGGGAATGTGGGGAAACAGCTACACGTCCTCCACAGACAGATGCGTGTGCCCCAAAAAAAGCGTTAGAAACAAAAATAGTGAACCTGATGTGAAGATATTCTCCACAATATGGAGATTAGTAGCATTCAAGACATTAGTGGATTAGCGTGTCACCAGAACCAGCTATCTGGCACTAGGTCCCGCCAAGCAAATAGCGGGCCTAGTGTGAAACTCACTAGAAGTTGGGGCAGTCAAAACGTTGGACATCTCGGTCTGTGACATTGTCAATGTGGATACTTCTTACTAACCATGGGAGACAGAATGGCATAGGGGAACTGGATGTCAATTTCTTTGTTTCAGCACTAATGGTTTAATCTCCCTACTTTTCAGGAACCAAGCTACTGCACTAGGAGCCCGATCACCACCCACCCACTGACACAGGGGCATGGGCAATGCCAATGCGGCAACCTTGCATGGATCGACTGCTTTAGTGACAATCTCCACAACCACAACTTCTGGGTGCCTGCTCCCCATATCCCCTTCTGAATTCATTCAACGAAGGTTCATAAACGACCTCGTACGCTAATACGAGGAGGAGGGAATTATCCCAACTCGGGATATGGCCTTCCATGACTTATAGGCATCTGCGCCTCATCACCACCACCCCCCAAGGGCCATGCAGGGAACCACTAATCCCCACTCCAACATACAATCGTTTTGGGACCCTTTCCTCGGAATGCCTTGATGACTCATTCCCCTACGCCGACGAGGTAGGGGACATCTGGGCTAGCCCAGCCAGGATCCCGTTTTAGGGGCTCCCAAGGAGGGATCCCACTAGGTCGCGCTAGCACCACCATCTGGTCCCACAAGTCGAGGAGTAGGTAATCCATGCACTTGCACCGCTAGACCCAGTTTGGCTGACTTGACGCCAGCGCCGAGCACAGGCCGAGGATGATGCTTGCCAAGGGGCGTCTATGTCAACTACTTTGGCTCGCGCCACAACTGACTTGTATCATCATCCCTTTGCGTATGCTGAGTAGAGGCACTTGTATACCCAGCCCGGATCGAGGCCCAAACCACCCCATGGGTAGGCTGGGTCAACTCTCTCAACCGCCGACGTAGGCAGTGGCCGCCGCTAGTACGGAGGTCCTCCCCGTACCACCACCATGGAGAACGCAGGTCTTCCCCGCTTCCAATCTCAGCATGGAGGTCCACCTCGTGCTACCTTTAGTCTGAATGAGGGACCTCCCCATGATGGTGTGATTTTATTAATATTTTCATGACTTATTATATACTACCTCTACTTATTTTATATGAAATGTGCATAATTTTTGTGAAATATTAATGTTTTAATACTAAGTATAATTTTGAGCATTTTTAGTAGTCCAATTGAGTCATTTTAATATTTTTATATAAATATCACCCTACTGATCCAAATTGTGTGGTTCTTGTTTTTTAAGATTTCTAATTAAATATAAAACATTTCATTAGAAGGGATCATGGGCCAATTATGCCATTTGAAGGCTTATATGGACCACACAAGAAGGCCCACAGAATCTGTGAGAAAACTGGACCATCTATGAAGATTTAATTACTGGGCTCAATCCAGAAGTGAAAATTCATTAATTCTCCTCAAACATTCTTATAACAATGAAAGGAGTAATGGATAAAAATTTCATGGCCCAAATCTAAGAAAAATCAGCCCAACTAATGCTTTTAAGTCCAACCCACCATTCTGTTCAGGAATTAAAATCCAGACACTATTCATGACATATCTCATGATGTAATCATCCAATCAAGCTGTGATTTTGCAGTGTGAAATAGGAGATATAGGTGGAAAACTTTTTTGAATAAATAATTCGGATTTGAGGGCATATTCCTATTGAAAATCCCATTCACATTTTGCACTTAAAAAAGTTTGGATTGAAATGGACAGATTAATTTTGTTTAAATAACCGGTCATAACTTTAGATCCTTAATTCCTATGACCGACAAATTTTCAGAGTAGACAGAGGAGATATTTATCTACAACTTTTAATAAGACAATATCTCGATATTCGGCTTTCTATTTTATCAAATTGGTGATGCAAGTGGAGGGGCAGTTTTGGAATGAAAACTGCCCACAACATTGGGCTATAAATACATCCCCCTCATCTCCCTAAAAAGAGTTGGCATTTAAGAATAAAGGAGAACATATTGGAACGACCAAATCCTTTCCAAGGTCTTGGGAGGATCTTCCATACTCTAGTTTTCACTTGATATACCTTTCCTCCTCTCTTTTTTTTCATTTACTTTTGTGTTCTTCTTTATTGTAATCTTGTAAGTCTTTATTTTGTAATTCTATTTTAATGAAAGTTTCTTCTTCAATATGTATTATTCTCATCCACCTTCTATAGTTTAATATGAATGTTCTTAAAATATTTTAAATATATTTTAATCCCCTTCCCTTCTTTTTTCTTTCTCATTCAATCTAAAGTTCGTTTTTAATTCTCATCATCGTTCGTGTGTGTGTGTTCGACGCAAAACTATTTTATTATTCCTTTATTTTTCTTATCTTCTTAATTTATCATCATAATAATAATAACCATATTACTAATAATTTCAATGGATGAGTAAATATATCATTGGGGTGAGTTATAATTTAGGTATGTTAAGTGATTGAGATCTTTTGCTCGATGAATATTCTTCAAATTAACATTGTGTATGTTGAACTTAGTATGTCATGGATTAATGATTTGTTTTGTTTAAAATATGGATTCCATGGATTATTGGAAGCATAAATACACTACCACAATCAAGTACTGATTGATGTTATAATCCTAGTTAATTTAAGGCTTGGATTAAAGCTTTAACACTTAGGAATTCCAATCAACGTCAACTTGTGACATGGGTGTTGATTTAATGCAATATAAAGCAAAGCTCAAGGATATCACAAGATTAACTACCTAATGATGAACTCACACCAATCTTTATCAAATTTTTAAATCAAACACCAATAATTAATCATTTCATTTAAGCTCTGCAAACAAACCCCCCAATAAAAATATAATCAACTAAAAACAATCAACTATTAAAAAGTATCATCACCGAGGATTAAACCTGAGTGCTTCTATACACATTAGCAGAGCATCGAAACTTGGTCGATAAGCAACAATCGACCGTGCTTTCATGGTGACACTCATCATGGAAGCCTCTCCCATGCTCATTACATTGGGTATGGAGTCATTCCTCCTAGCATAGACCACCGGGGTGGGGACGTCGCACATCCGGTCAATCTCTAGCATGGGGGGCCTTTCTATGTTCTTAAAATAGTTGGAGAAGGTCATAATCGCCTCAAAAATCAGAGGGGTGAAGGCTAGCTTCGCTTCACCAGCACCCAGCACGGAGGTCCTACCTGTGTTCAGCTTAACCAGTACGAGGACCCTCCTCGCACTAACACTGCTAGGGGATGCCAGCAAAGGGGTCCCACCCATGCTATTATCAGCTCCAGTGGAGGTCCTACCCACTCTAGTGTTCCCCGTGGAGATTCCATCCACACATTAGTCAGTGGACACAGAGGTCCTCCCCGTATTCCCTTCGATATTTTTCCAGGTGCGCCTCGCACCCTGGCTTACTCAGGTGGGAATCCTCTCCACCCCAACACCAGTACGACTAAAGGTCTTCCTCGTGTCAGAAATTTACCCTATCCCGAAGAACCATCCTGGGGCAGAAGGGTGGGTCATCACTGCCATAAAAAGAACACCGTGAAGTTTTAGACTGAGATCAAACCGGTTTTCTTCTCAGATTCTGAGGTGGAATACGACTCAAAGATGGAACCCCCGCCTATATCCTCTGTGTCAAGGGCTAGGGAAAGAACGAGGCGCATTGTCCTCATACTTTTAGAATATGAGGTCCATCGGATTCCCGCCTCCCTCTGCATGTATATCTAGGGGGATGAAAATTTGGCAACTCCACAGATTGCGGCTGTGCAATTGCCACCATCATCACCAGAAGCACTCTCTACCTTGACTAGCGATCACAAAGAGCTATTCTAGGGAAAAATGGTGGGCGAGCAGTAGTTTAGTCCATTGCCAGCAGCTATAGCCCCTGCGCCGGAAACTGCGGTCGTCAACCCGTCTTACCGCGATGTGGTGGCTAAGTCACTACACTCTTCAGAGGATAGTTAGTTTGTCATCTCGCTCACCATTTTCTCCACCGACCAACCTTCCATCCTAGCGGTCTGCTTCAACACTGATATCGATTCCCCAACTTCCTCTGGTTTATGAGTGGGGCAATGAAGGTCCATACCCTGAATCCAAGACTAGAAGCTTATGGGATATCCTCACAGCAGACCACTTCCCTGAGATGTTTTGGCCAGTTGCAGCGCTGAACTTATGTGTACCGGGATCCCTCACCCAAGAGGAAGTCGAGTGTTTCCATAAAACCCTCTGGGAAATGCACTTTAACCTTCGTCACCAGTGAGTGACTTAACCTAAGAGCCAAGCGCATTTCGAGGATATCGGCGAACAATTCCGTCTGGTTGATTTGGCCGCGCTCCGTGTAGCCGAGCACCCTAAGTCACCTGGCCTCCAAAGGATCCTCTAGCAACGATGTATCCAAGGCTTCAAAGTGCTCTGTAGGATTATCAAAGAGGCTTCTACCCATGTACAGATCTCTAGATGGGGGTATTATGATGCCCTCCTCTTTAGTCCTATCTGGCGACAACCGGATTTTCCAAGTGACATAGAGGATATGCCTCTAGGTAGAGTCGCAGTTAACATGGATAACCCGCCGGAGGGCGAGAATGAGCTAGAGATTCTTGGAGAGGACCTACCCGCCAAGGGATTTTCACACTTCTTAGATCCATCGGGAAGGATTACCTGTCAACAGATAAATCTACTAGGTCTTCCCGTGACCACCGAGGCACTTGTCCTCAGCCGGAATACCAAAAAGGGCAAGGAACAACTTGGAGCCGCTAAACCCTCCGACCCATCTAGATCAGTGCAGAAGATGAAGGAAGACCCTGAAAAAGCTGCGTTGCACCAACAACTCATGGAGAAAAAATAGATGGTCGACGGACTCCTGGCTGAACGCACTGTAGAGAAATGGCTGGACTATGGTGATCCTAGGCCGAGGCAGTAGGGGAAGGCACAAATTCCCCTTGGTGAATTGCCTCCAGGTGACACTGACCATCTTACCCACGCAAATAGGGTTGAGGCTAGAAATTACGGAAAGAGGGCGCGATATGTCTTTCCAAATCCTCCTGAATAGCATGACAATACTCGGTACCATCTCAGATTCCCCCAGCCACCCCATAGGTTGTTCCATGAGCCACTCCATGAGCCGCTGGTCCGCCTTATCATGTTGAATAACCCGCCAACGCACTAGTAGTTAGGGATCCCTGTCAATAGAGGAACCCCCACCTAGATGATCTAATGGCGGCACTCATTGCCCATCTTGAGGCATTAGAAATACGACAGTGGCGCTCCCGCCCGATGACAAGCCATATCCATCATGGTTGGATGATATGCCAGCACCCCCAGGTTTTAGAAATCCCACTTTTTCCCCCTTCAATAGGATAGGGGACCCACCACAACACTTGTACCACTTCATCTCAAGATGTGGACCCATTTTGGGAACTCCAACGCAGCAGGAGGTCACCAAACTCCGATGTTTCGTACAGACATTGGAAGGGCCTGAGTTTGTCTGGTACAACCAGCTCCCCATCAGGTCAGTGGATGGATGGGAGGACCTCCGTAGGCAATTCCTCTACCAGTTCAGTTCCACCACTCAGAAGACGAGTATCGCAGACCTCTTCAAGTTCAAGCAGAGGCCTTATGAGTGCGTTGCTGAATTTTTCACTCGGTGGAAAGGACTCACACATTCCCTTGACATGACACTGAATCAGGAGAAATTGCTAACGATGTACATAGGGAATGTCAAGATGGAACTGGTCCCCTCTTTGATCACCCAGAACTACCCCATGGGATTCTGAGACTTCTCTGATAAGGCCCAACACCTATAGGAAGGCTTACCGTAAGCTAAGCAGACACGTCCGCTACCTCCTGCAATCCCCATGATAAGGGCCTCCAGGTCCAAGCTCGCCACAGTGGATCAAATAGAGGCCCCCAGTCAAATAGAGTTGTTACCACTAGATCCGCCTTCACAGCCCCATAGATTCCCTCCACCTTAGGCATAGCCACCGACCCAACAGTGCTCACCTCATAATCGGCAGGTTCCCCCGCGCAATGCGTCACCACCGGCCAGGTGAGACAACCAAGATCCACCTCCTTAGAAGGCTCCTCCAGCCCCTCATTAGGGTTATACTCCAAGGGCCCCCTTTCCGGTTGGGCCCAACTCCGTCACACATGGCATGTGTCTTCGTGAGGCCAGACAACAGCAACAACAACGAAGGCGAATGTCATCAGGTTTCTAACCGCGGGTCCTAGAAGTATGATGAATGGATGACTCATAAAATAGTCACTCAAACCCATGGTGTTATCTGTGCACGCTTAAATCAGCTAGAGCCTTCAGAAGCCACATCTACTACTTCTGCATCGTCGTCTCAGCTGTCCTCTTCCCAGAAGATCAAACACCGGTGGCGCAAGGGAAAAAAAAGTCCCCCTCCAATGCCGTCGTCATCCCATAATCTCGGTTATTTCATGCCCCCAAAGATGGCGATTCCTCCTAGGATCCATCCAGTAGTGGATGACTCTTCAAGAGATAGTCAAGGGTACACCTCAATTAACACCGTAGAGATGGTTAACCCCTACATGATTTCTGATGATGAGTAGTGTTAGGAAGACCCTCCCAATGTCCCTATCCGTCTTCAGCGTTGATAGAGCTGCGACTATATGGGATGTTAGAGTGGATCAGTCAGTACTTCCAGCTAGGCTGTGCACACGACTGAAACTAGGAAGCATTCCCAACGTAGAGCCCAGTATATTCATCCTTCTCATGCGGTGACATCAGGCCCGCCTTCACCGCCGTTCATGTTGTTGGATCAAGTAGAGCCACCTCGACCACACCATGACCATCCAAACCCTACTACAGGCCGATATAAGTCATCTGGCCCTCATCTGGTAGTCACTCCGCAAGCTTCGACTAGTGAGCAGTGGGATATTCCTAGTACCAGTCAGCCGCCGGTCCAGTCGTCAGGGCCCACCATACCTCCTGTCATAGAGCAACCTCCTGTAAGAAGAAGTTCATGTCTGGCATGGAAGTATGATGTTCTAAAGCATCTTTCTAGCATTCCAGCAAGGCTATCCATCCTTGAATCCCTTCTCCTATTATCAGATATGCGTGAGGCCCTCACCGAGGCTTTAAGAATCCCCCTCCAGTTTGAGAAGGAGATAACAACCGCATAATCCTTTCATGCTGAGGTGGTCAAGAATGCCGAATTCCAGTCCATCATCTCATTATATGGATAAGATTAAGGCTCTCCCATATAGGGGCGCATTCAACCACTTTACATCACCGTCCAGTTCAATGGCGCGGAGGTTTGTCACTATCTTGTCGACACATGCTCTGGAATAAACCTAATCCCGACTCGGAAACTACAAAAACTAGGATTGTCCAAGGATGATCTAAGTCCCTATGATTTGAGAATCCAAGGTTATGATAGGACATAGCAGACATTAGTCAAAAATATCCATTTGAATACCCAGTTCGGTGGTCGAATTTCCAGCACCAAGTTTATGATTTCCTCCCAAGACACCACCTACAATGCATTGATGGGAAGGCCATGGCTCCACCTGCATGTGGTGGTTCCTTCATCATATCACCAGTGCCTCAAGTACTCCCTTAATGTTTGAGTGGGAATGCTTCAAGGTGACGCGTCTCCCTTTGCCTCTTATGAATCCCACTATCTAGATGCCAACTACTACAAGAGAAAAGACAAGCAGATTCGGGCTAATGAGGTTGAGCATGCCATGACTGCGACCGACCCATGGACATATCTATATGATGCCTACATATTTCCAATCCACTGATTGGAGGCTAAAACCCCAGACATGGGATAATGCTTCGTCGTTTCTGGAATGAGGGAGGAGGAAATTCCTAAGTCTAAGCGATGCCGGAAGATCACCTCATACTCCTACACAAACCAGGCTCAGGTGATCTCGGAGCCTCCTACTCCCATAAGATATCAGGATGTCCACCCCATGGAAACAAAAATACGTCATACTTACTTGTTTTTCCAGGCCGGAATTAACCATCTCAAGTTGACGCACCACTATTTCTTCAATATCATCAAGCTTGGACCCTTGGGCTAAAGACCATATGGGATTGGATCAAAAACCTTTGTCATTATGGTTGTGGCGGCACAGGAGTTCCCCGATGTAGTGTCCACTACCGCTCAGGCTGGTACCGGCCTCCAGTCGGGATATATTGACTCATAAGAAACTCCTCCCGCCAAGGATCCCCCCTCCATAAGTGAAGAAGAGGATTTAGAGGATGCCCCCTTCCTTTGAAGAGGGAATCTCCGCTATGATTGACGAGTTGGTACAGGTGAACCTCAGTAGAGAGGCAGACCCAAAACCCACAATGATCAGTGCCACAATTCCCCTTGAGGAGAAACATCAGTACATAGGGTTCCTTAAAAAACACCATGATGTTTTAGCTTAGAGTTATTATGAGATTCTAGGACTAGATCCGCAGGTAGCTGTCCACCGCATCAGTCTCCTAGAAAATCATCACAGGTTCAAGCAGCCTCCCAGAAAGATGCACCCTTATCACAGTGACCTGGTTGAGGTAGAATTTGATAAGATCATCAGAGCCAATTTCATTAAGGAGGTCTAGTACTTCAAATGGATGGCCAACATTGTTCCAGTAAGGAATAAGAATGGAAAGATTAGGTTATGCATCGACTTCTGAGATCTAAACCATCACCGTCCGAAGGACGATTTTCCTCTTCCTGTGACGTAATTGTTGATCGACGCTACAACTGGGTTCCAAGACCTCTCCTTCATGGATGGATACTCCGAGTATAATAAAATCCTAATGGCCCCTAAGTATGAGAATTCTACAGTCTTCAGGGTGCCACAAGGTACTTTTTGTTACCAAGTCACGCCATTTGGTTTAAAGAAAGAAGGTTCCACCTATCAGTGGGATATGCATCGCATATTTAAGCCGATCCTCAGAACGTTGGTGGAATGTTACGTGGACGACCTGGTGGTCAAATATCTACAGTTTCAAAACCATCTCAAAGACCTTGATAAAGTGTTTGGATTCCTCCGCTATCACCACCTGAAGATGAACTCGTTGAAGTGTGCCTTTGGGGTCACCTCTGTAAAGTTTCTCGGCTTTGTTGTTAGATACAGAGGCATTGAGATTGACCCAGAGAAGATCAAGGCCATTAGCCAGATGTCTCCTCCGACCAATATTCGGGAACTTCAAGGCTTCCAAGGCCACTTAGCTTATATATGCCGGTTCATCACGAATTTGGCTGGAAAGTGTAAGCCATTTTCTCGGATCATGAAGAAAGACACCGTCTATGAGTGGGACAAAGAGTGTCAGACTACTTTCAAAGAAATCAAGAAATATCTGCTACAACCTCTGGTCTTAATACCACCCATATCTGGAAAGCCACTGGTCCTTTATGTGACCGCCCTAAAGAGATCTCTTGGCACCCTTCTCGCCCAGAAGAATAACGAGGGAACAGAGAATAACCTCTACTACCTCAACTGTATGCTCCTCAATACAAAGATCAGATACTCCTCTATCGAGAAGAGCTTCCTTGCGCTCATATTCATAGCACAAAAGTTGCAACATTACTTACTGCACCACGAGGTACAACTGGTTTCTCAAGTAGACCCGCTGAAGTACATCCTAAACCGCCCCATGCAGGCAGGCCGTCTAGCTCGATGGGCAGTGATTCTCCAGTAGTTCAACATTAGATTTGTCCCTTATAAGGCTATTAAGGGGTAATCATTGGCAGACTTCCTTGTTGCTCATCCATCCCCCACGAACTAATCTTTAGACCTTGATTTTCCTAATGAGGCAATACTATTGGTAGACCAATCCATCCCGTGTTGGAAAATTCACTTCGATGGTGCTTAAAGAAGGCTCAATGAATCTAGGCTCAACAGAGTAGGCCTGGGTATTATCTTCATTACCCCAGAAAAAGATATTCTGCCGTACTCATTCCTATTGTCAGAAGGCTACACCAACAATGAGGCAGAGTGTCAGGATCTCATTACTGGCCTCGAGCTGGCCCTCGAGATAGAAGTTCCCCATTTTCATGTGAAAGGGGACTCCAAAATAGTCATCAAGTAGATCAAAAGTGACTAATTCATCAGAAAACCAGAGCTCGTACCATTGTTGGAACGCACTCTCTAGCTAATGGTCTAGTTCCCATATCGTCCAGAAGTTACTCATGTCCCTTGATCTAAGAATGGTTGAGCTGACGCCCTGGATGGCCTAACTACATCACTTACGAAGCCCGAGTAGGATGATCTGATTATCCACGTGGCACACCAGAGAGTTATTTCTCCTGTCACCCCAGATGATGACGAAGACCTGTAGGTGAGCCACCTTACTGCCTACGCCTCCACATCAGGACCCCCAGGTCCCCTGGATGTAGTGATTGAAGTGACTCCTAACTAGAGATCCCCCTTTGTTGAGTATCTCTAGAATAGTAATCTCCTAGCAGACCGGGATGAGCGCGAGCGAATCCGATGCCACACATTATAGTTTACCCTCCAGGATGGTCCTAGTCGTGAGAAGATCCTCTACAAGCATGGGTTTGATGGGGTTCTCCTTCGTTGCATTCAAGGAGTCAAGATTTACCAAGTCATGCAGGAGGTTCATGTCAGTTCCTATGGGGATCATCAGACTGGGCCAAAACTATCTCACCAGATCCAGAGATTGGGGTACTTTTGACCCTCTATGATCCATGACTGCATCGAGTTCGCCAAAAGGTTCCATGCGTTCCAGATTCATGTTAACTTCATGCATCGGCTGCCAGAGCCTCTCCACTCCACCAAGTACTCTTGTCCATTTTCGGTATGGGGAATTGATGTCGTGGGACTATATCCACCAGCGACAGCTCGCCAGTGCAGATTCATCCTGACAGCTACAGATTTCTTCTCCAAGTGGGAAGAGGCAGTCCCACTCAAGGAGGTCAAGGCCCATTCCACCATTGAATTTGTGAGATTCAACATCATCTATCGATTTGGAGTCCCTCATGCTGTCCTCACCGATAACGGTACAAACTTCCGAGCAGTTAAGCTGAAGAAATTGTACGTTAAGTACAACATCCGTTCTAACCATACCTCCCACTATCATGTGCAAGAAAATGGAAAGATCAAGATTTTAAACAAAACCCTCTCTAACATTATGCAGAAAATGGTTGGTCAGAATAACAAGAGTTGTCCAGAAAAGCTCCCCAATGCCCTTTGGGCTTATCAGACGACGACTCGTAATTCCACCCAGGTGACCCCATATTCCCTGGTGTATGGGACGGAGGCCATACTGCCCATCGATATTCAATTTCCCTAATTGCGCACAACTGTCTATGATCAACAAGTGCCAGATAAATTAGCCGAAATCCGTCTGACTGAGTTGTAAGTGCTCGACGAGAATAGGCTTCATGCCCTGCACAATCTGGAAAGGCATCAGAACAAGATAGCTAGAGATTTCAACAAGAAATTTTGCCTCCACTTCTTCTTGCAAGGCGACTTAGTATTGGACCTAAGGGAACCAATGATACCTGGCAAGAAACCACCCAAGTTGGAACCCAAATGGGAAGGACCTTACATCATTCACAAGGTTTACTCCAATGGCCCATACTCACTAGTTATAATAGATGGTGAGAATATAAATCCTCCCACCAATTCCAAGTTCCTCAAGAAATACTTTGTCTGAGTCCCTATGGTCCTACATGACCTTAAACTGTACGGTCCTGCACAACCCCAAACAGCGTGATGGTCCCGCACGACCCTAAACAGCATTACAGTCCCGTATGACCTTAAACTGTTCGGTACTACATGAACTTAAACTGTGAAATGTCCCGCATGACATTAAACTGTGTGTTGTCCTTCAAGATGTTAAAATGCATCTCAAGAACTACATATAGCTTGATTCCCATCCTCATGGGATACATAGGAATGCTCAGATGATTTGTCTTGAGTCCAGTCCCCCTGAGTTTCCTATTCGACTATTCCCTCAGGGTATAGTTCTCTTGAAGGATCCCACATGGTGTCATGTAGGCTTCTTTGGCCCCACTCATGTCAGGGTTACGATGACTACAACATGTTCCCTCCCTCGTTCTTCTAATCCTCCCACATCCTTACCGTATGACATTAAACTACACGACCCTTTTAGAACTACGTATGACTTGATTCCCATTCTAATGGGATACGTAGGACTGCCCGGACGTCTTGTCCATAGGCCTATCCCCAAACTTCAGGACCTCCCATTAGGACGAAGCACATGGTGTGGTGTAGGATTTTTCCCTCATTCACATCGAGTTCTTCATGACCGTACCATGTTACACGATGTGGATACTATGTTTCAAACCTCACCAACAACTATCCTTTGTTGTTTTCACCACCCCCATATGCCCCAAACATGGAGCGTAGTGGTTCATTCTGCCCTGCCATCTCTCCAAACCTCGGCCTGCCTCGAACAGGAGTGTAATTCCAGCTGTCAGATCCTTATGTGATGGGTAGAGACTAGTCTTATTCCTTGTTTCCCACACCAAGCATTGATCACATGGGATTAGGAGCTATGACGAGGAAATGCCCGCATGAGAGGTCATATGGCTACAGTTGGCTGGGATGCCCGAACCTAAGTCCTTCGACCCCTTCGACCCCCTAGTCCGAGTTCTCATTTGGGATTGTGCGGTGTGGTATGGACTCACATACTTATTCACGTCGGGTTATTGCGCCGCACCACACAGATCCCCTAGAGATATCCCTCCCTTCATTTATCATCCGTCCCATGAGCACCGACCTTACCATGCTTCGCGAGCCCTGTCATTTGGGTTTCCCATCACCTTCTATATCCAAAAGGACCCTCAGATGGCATAGATGCTCAGCCCAAGGGATCTCCTACCATTACGGGATGACGACTTTGAGTATTGCGAGCAGCAAATTGATACAAGTCCCGTGTTGCGAATATGGTCAACGGTTTTTGTTCAATTGTTCACCCCGAACTCCGATCATACAAGGGAGGATATTGTGTTGTGAACCTGCTCAACATTTTTCCTTTGTTACTATTGCCTCTTTTTTTCTTCCATAGGCATGATGATCTTCCCTCTCTGTCCCATATATATGACATTAAACTAGGCATCTCCGGTCCAAGATCCATAACCTTAAACTAAGATCACCATTGTCCTTACTGTAAGACGTTAAACTGCAAGCTGGCTGTGACATTCTGCCTGTGGCCCAGCATTAGGTCCTTCAGCCTTTTTGGGCCCTTATCTTGAGTTCTCACTTAGGATTATATGATGTGATGTGGGATTATGTCCTCATTCACGTCGGTTTACTCACTGTGCCGTACACATCCCTCATTGGGGTATCTTTCCCTTATTTTCACCATCCTTTTCTCTAGAAATACGCGTGGCTTGATTCCCATCCTTATGGGATATGTAGGACCACCCAAATGCCTAGTCTTCGGGTCCAACCCCATCTCTTATAAATATCCCTATCATTTTGGCCCCTTGGCCTATGTTCTTCCAGGAGAGGGGTATACGGTGTGGTATGGTCTTATGTACCCATTCACGTTAGGTTTATAACAACCATGCCACATACCTCTATCTTCTGAGTGGCCTCTAATCCCTTTCCTTACTCTCATATGTTTGAGTTGGCTGCCCTTAATTCAGGTCCCTCGAACCTCTTCAGAGATTCACCAATGTGCCCAGGAGTACTCTGGTTTAGAGCCTAGAGTGTCAGGTTCTACCTGGACATGCTTTCACCCATTTTTCAGGTTTTGTGTTCCCCTTTATTTGAGCTTCTATTATCTTTCACATCCGAAGGGACCCCCAAATGGCATCGATTCTAGGACTAAGGGCTCTCCTACCATTATGGGCCAATGTCCTCGAGGGTTTCATACAACAAATCGATACAAGTCACATGTTGCGAATATGGTCAGTGGTCGATGCTCATTTTTTTGTTCCCATTTCAGGTCACACGATATGGATACTGTGTTTCAAACACGGTCAATAGTTATCCTCCATCGTCATGCCAACCCCTTCAAGCCTTAAATGTTGGTTACATGATTCACATCATTTTCCACCCCATTGTGTCCAAGTGGAATTTCAACCCTACCAGTACTATCCATCGGTGCACATTTGCACGTTAGGAGGATAAATCCATGGTAAGGTGTCGTTTGGGGCTCCACACCAACTTCCATTTGGCGTGTATTCCAAGTTTCACAAAAACATCTTCCGCCCTTGTTTCCCACACAAAGTTTGACTCATGTGGTCTTAGGGATTGGATTGATGTCCGCATTTACTTGGAAGGATTCCGCTTCTCCATGGTCTGAGCTCTAAGACCTTAAAATAAGATCTATTTTAGAACTACGTATGTCTTGATTCCCATTCCCATGGGATACGTAGGAACACTCAGACATCTCGTCTTTGGGTCCAACTTAACTGAGATCTATTCTCTCCTTCCCCATATTCTCTAACCTTTTCTGGCCCCCTCGACCTGAGGTTTCTTTCTTGGAATTGCACATGGTGTGATATGGGATTATTTCCTCATTCACGTCAGGTATGCTTTATCACGCTGCACACATTCCATCTTAAAACTCAACTCTCCTATATATGTCTGAGTCACATGAATCTAGACTATGCTTCTTAGTCCCACATTACTTTAAAATATTACATCTATACCATACAACATTAAAATGCATGGCTGGTGCCATCACATGACCCTAAACTGTGACATTATCGTCCTGACTGCACGACGAAAATGGCATTGCATCGTGGTGTCCTCACTCAAGGGGACACCATGTTTGGTATTGGTCACACACCATACCATTTTTCAACTCCTAAACATGGCTTGATTCTTGTGGTGATTCCTAGACTTTCTATCCTAGGTCCATTGCTTCAAAAAAAAAAAACAACAACACTCATTCATCCTAAAGGACAAAAAAGATCTATCAAATACCGCTTCTTTTGGTGCAAGGGCCAGACCCACATGAATTTATTATCTCTGGAACTGGTATCCTACTGTACCATCCCTATAACTACGTGTGTCTTGATTACCATCATCATGGGATACATAGGAACACCCATGCACTTTGACTCTCATTTTCGGTCCCTCAACCTAAAACCTCCCCAAGGAACACATAGTGATCTGGACTCCAGGTCCTCATTCATGTTGGGTTTCATTATTACATCACCATGTGTCTCCCACATTCCCTACTATCTCTAGTCCGAGTTCTATGACAATAAACTAAGATCACTCTGAGTCCTTGCCACAAGACATTAAACTGAACGAAATCTTCCAGAACTATGTGCAAATTTATTCTCATCCTTATGGGATACATAGGAACACCCAGACATATTGTCCTCAGATCCAGCCCCAAGAATCTGAAATCCTGTCCTCTCTATTTCAACCCCTAGTCCCGACCCCTATTGGGAACATGTGGTGTAGCGAGTACCTCATGGGTTCTCATTCACGACATGTTTTTTAATAGCCATACCTTTCACCCCCATATCTTTTCCCAACTTGGTTCAAGTTCTATGATCCTAAACTAAGATCTCCCTATGGGAACTACGTGTTGGGTTTGGCTACTTCACCACCCTGTGCCCAGTCCATTAAATCAATCTACCCTTAATGGCCCATCCTACGCCCATTAATTTGGGAAGTGTGGAACCTCAGGACCCTTGTCCTTGGAGGGGGACTCAACTCCCTCTATCTGATACGTCTTTTTGTCGTACTCAGATTCATTGTGGCAATTCACAAAGTATGGAATTTTCATAGGGACATTCTCTTATTCCATGTACAAGCTTCGTGAGCCCATTATTTGGATCCTTATCCTCTTCCACGTATGAAGGGACCCCCTTTACAACTTGGTCTCATGCCACATTGTCTTAACTAACGTCTTGGGCCAATGTATCTGAGGACCTCAGACAACATTTGTGATAGGTACCGTGTTTCGAACATGGTCAGCAGTCGACCCTCATTTGTCTGTCCCCATTCCAGGATAACGTGAAACAAATAATGTGTTTCGAACATGGTCAAAAGTTATCCCCTATCGTCATGCCACCATCATTGTGGTCCAGATCTTGAGCATCATGATTCACATATTTCCACTTCTTTATGTTCAAGTGGAATTCCAACATACTTGGCTTTACCCCTTTGTGCATCTAGGTGCGTTATATAGGCGGGTCAAAATTATTGGGATGTCCTTCACCTAGCATCCCCTCGCCCCTAACATGTGCCTTCCTATGCTAGGAAAGTCCCATCACTAATCCTTATTTCCCACATCAAGCATGAATCATGCGGGCTTAGTAGTTTTGGTAGGACGTGTACTGGTGCAGCCATGGCACACATGCCTTTCATCATCCTACATGATGCTAAACTACGCTATCAGAACTACACATGGATTGACTCCCATATTCATGGGATATGTAGGAATGCTCGTTCACTTTACTTTGGGCCCAACCTAGCTTTCGATTTTGGTCCCTGGACCTAAAGAATCTCCTCTGGGGATACGTGGTGTGATCTGGACTCCAAGCTCTCATTCACATCGGGTTTATAGATACCACACCACATACTCCCTTCCTGGGATCTTCCCTTTCACTCTTCGTCCTATTGTATGATGTTAAACTGCACGATCCCACATGTCCTTGATGCATGACACTAAACTTCAGTTCTACCCTGAACAAGTTTAGGATGCCCCATGTTAGTCATTGGATACACCAGATCCCTTTTTAGGGAGGATTTCCCATATTAGTGTCGGTCTTTGACCACGCTGTGCTTCAAGAACTAAGTTTGGTTTGATTCTCATCCTTATGGGATACATAGAGATGCCCAGGCATTCCACCTCAGGCCTAGCCCCAGGTTCATTAACCCTCTTGGCCTCTTGGACCCGATCATGGTCCAGTCTCTATGACCTTAAACTAGGAGCCTACAGTCCATGTACCATGACTTCAAACCTTTAACCTTGGTCTAGGAAGTATGACCTCAAAACTATGTGCACCATCCTCACTGTACAACATTAAAGTATGTGTCTATCATCCTTGTTTGTATGACATAAAACTACGTGTCATTCAAATTCCTCACCAGAGAAGTCCTGTACAGAATTAGTTATGGTATATGATCATACCGATGCACCCACCTAATGTGTCTTCACCACAGTGGCGTAATTTCAAGAGTGTTGGACTCCATTCGAACAACCCATCACTCCACACTCCACGCTTTTCATGCCCTTTATTCAGACCCTCATCCTCTTTCACGTCTAAAAGAACCCCCTAATAGTATAGTTGCTCAGCTTATGGATCGTGTACTGTCCTAGGCCAACGTTCTGGAAGACTAATGGATGACATTTTGATTCAGTCCCCATGTTTAGAACATGGTCAGCAGTCGGCCCTCATTTGTTATCCCCATTTCAGGTCAATACAATAAGGATAATGTGTTTCGAACATGGTCAACAATTATACTTCATTGTCACACCACCCCTAAAATGTTCCAAATATTATGTATCATGATTCAAGCTTTCCACTCCCCCATGTTCGGATCAATTCCAAAGCCCCTGGCATTACCCCGCTCATGCACTAGAGCACATTGGGAGGACGACACGTCAATTGTTCTGAGGTCCTCATCCTCCAATCGGGCATCCCCATTTTCTTCATGGAAATCCAGATTTGTTGTTCAAAACCCTGGATGCCCAAATCTTGGTTTGAACTCTTACATTTTGATGTAATAATAAGGTGGTCATCCCTTGTTTCTCACATCGGCCCCGACCCATGTGAGCTTAGGGATTGATCGCTGGATGCTCCAAGAATATGATGAGAATGTAGTAAACCAATACAAATAACAGAATTCATGCATGTAGCTGGAATAAAATGATCGAATAATGAAAGTATGTTTGAAGGTTTTCAAGTATTACATCAACTAAGGATCGATCCCTCCCATGGATGGGTTGACCCCGTCAAAAGAAAGTTGCAGCTCCGCCACCCTCTGGCTTGTGGCGTACAGGATTTGTTGCTACCTGCTCAGTTCCCGCTCCTCCACAGTAGATATGGGGCACAGTTCGTCAACCACAATCCAGGCCCGCTCCACGTTGGTCTGGATAATGGTCATTTCTTCCAAGGATTTCTTCTTTCGCTCCTTAGCCTCTTACAGCTGGGCCTTTAATCGCAATATTAGCTCTGATTGCGTGTTGAGGGAGGTTGAGTGCTCATCCACACGAACCTGTAGCCAATGAACCTAGTTTTCAGCCTCCTAGAGCCTCTTGATATTCACCTCTTTCATCCACTGCCAGCCCACACCAAGGCCGCAATCATACTCTGAATCTTCTCCGCCATGAGATCTCGGACGAGCATGTGAGGACACTGGGCATCTACTCCCCCAACGTATAATTCGCGCATTCACAAATGAAGTATCTCTATCTGGTCTATCTATTGTGCTTGATGGGTGTCATCAATAAAGTGATTGATAATCTTCCATGATTGACGACAGACTATCTTTCTATCCTCTTCATCAGAGGCCATTTTGTCCTAGTCCGCGGGGTTGGCAGGCTCGTACGTAGGGAACGCCCCCAAGAACTCATCAGCAGGGTCTGCATCAGGTGTCTGATCAGGTATGGCAGGACCCGGGCTATCCGAATGATCTTCATCATCATATCCCACTTCAATGATATTAGGCACAACCCTTCCAATGGCCCCACCAGTGATCTGGAGTGCCACGACTTGGTCGATCTGGATATCTTCCTCCACGACCACCAACATCCCCATGGGAAAAGAACTGCCAGAAATACCAACCAACATCGCCAAGGCATCCCACGCCATTTAAAGAACCATACATACCAAAAAGGCATGAATGTTAGTTAGCCTGGTCAATGGGTGGCAGTCATGAGTTTTTTAAAGGAGACTTACAGAAATTGAATTCTCGGTCTCGTTCCTGGGTTGTTGCTATGGAGAACCCGAGGTGTGGCCCTCCGTATATTTTCAGAAGGTCTGAAAACTCTATATAATCCACCTTGGGTATCCTAGCCCCACTGGACGTGGTAATCTCCATTGCAGTGAGTGTGGATCCCGAAGGCCCAACATTTACATTCACTGAGGGATGAGAACGAGTTCTGTGTACGAGGTCCTCCTGCACATTTCAAATGATTAGTAAGGAGTCCAAAATGACCTGGAAGTAAACCCTAAGAAAGGGGCTTGGGGTTTTACCACAAGGACCTCTAAAAAGTCTCCAAGATCCAGGTCATGATCACCAACTTCGCTCTCCTCTAATGGGATCCCTCTATCGACCTCCTCCCCTTAGGAGGACTCGTCCGATTCTTCCGGCAGAGGGAAGCGCTCTCTCAGTTCAGCAGCCGACAACTGCAGGGGAGCCGTTTGATCCAACATCACCTTCACCCAATCTGTCATTGGACGTGGAACACCCCGGGAGTGCAAAAAGTCCTCCAACTTGTCCAGGTATTGCTTCGCCTCCACCTGGGACACCGCAAAGCCGGCCCTGATAGGGCCTATCCCCAAAAAATCCATACCGAGACGGTTCAGGTGTTGCCACATCTCGGATGGAATGAGGAATTGCCTATTGACTTCCCAGATGTCCCAGGCCTCCAGGAAGATAAAATTATCTGGCATGTATATGTGGCGTAGCTGCTTCCCCGAAGCCTGAGTGGATATTCTACGTAATCCTCTTGGTGGCCTCCCCTCTAGATAACTCTGTTCTTCTGGGACCGCCGGGTCTACTGCCACTGCTGGATCTGCTACCGTTGCCTCCCCCTCAACCGGTACGGGCCTCGCCACCATGGAATCCCCACCACTGCATGATTCCATTTCTACCTTTATACCTCTACCTAGAGGTTGGAGAGGAACACCATCACCGGCCCGTATAGTTGGATGGTTCAGCATCTCCCACAGGTAGGCCGCCTCCCAGCTTTTGGCATACTCCTTCACCAACCCGAAGACGGCGGTGGGAGGAGGAAACTCATTCCACATCTTCCCATATTCTCGTGTGAACATGATCCACATATTACTCATCACACATGGGTTTTCCTTGTGGCACACCCCTAAATAGACTTGTGGGGTCAGTCGCTGCATACACCGAAATTTCTTAGCAAATCGGTGTGGGGTGTACGACTCACAAAGAGGCTCAAGGTCTACTATTTCCACCAGGACTCCACCTCGAAAGGCCAGAAAATAATACTAGTGCTCTTCCATTCCTTGGCCATAATCAGTGAAAGAACCCATTGGCAGTAGGAACGGATGAAAGTTGAACTCCTCTACCTTCCAGACCTGGTTCAGTACCGACGACACTGTCAGCTTGGATGGAAAGCTCCCTGCAGCGTTCAGGATGGATGGACGGAAGTTAAGTCCTGAAGGGGAGATGGGGTTCAAATATTCAAAGACCCCCCTGACGTGCACCACTATCCACCCATACAGGAGGTGGAATGGCCCGCATATCCTCTGTGGCCTCTTCCCCTCACTGATACACCACAACATCTTGTACAGCTTGGAGAGCATCGGGATTCTGAGGTTGACCTGACCACCTGTTGAAAACAAGGATTCCATGATAAATGTGTTTGGTCGCACACCCATGCTCGTATCCCTCACCAGCAGGATCCAACCGCAGATGAGAGCTGCGATGAATGCCACCAGCCTAACTACCAGTTGCTGCTCGGTGCTGACATTGAATCCCCAAGTTTTCCACTGGATGTCCTCCAAGAGCCACTAGTATGAGTTCTCCTTGCCCTGTTGATCCCCCTTTGGGAAAGTTTTAGGCCTCAATGAAAATTTCCTATCTTTTAGAAAGTTCAGGAATTGCTTGAACCATCGTCTGAAGTGGACTTCTCTCCCTGCTTCCTTGTCCTCTCCCAGCACCAGCTCCATCAACGCCATCGCCAGTGGAGACATTTGCTCCGGATCCTCCCATGCACCCATAACGGGGAGGAATTCATCATACATCGCCCCCAGTATAGGGACCCCCTAAATCTGATGCACATCCCATAAAATGATGCCAACCTCCCCGTAGTGTAAGTGGAAGGTGTTGGTCCTCGATGACCACCTGCTCAACAACTCCAGCATTAGCTGATTCAGTTGATAGATATGGAATTGGGAGGCCCAAGCCACCTCATACAGGCCCACTCTTCTCAACTCTGCCCCGAACTCTTCACACGAGGAACCTACCCAGTAGGCCCAGGCCCAGTCATTTGTAAAGTTTCAACCCTGGCGTAGATCCCACTCATAGGACCATCCCTTCCCCGGGTTCCTCAGGGCTGCCTTCAAGATCGTCTGGTATAGAGGGGGGGATGTATCCGGCTGAAATTCCTTCCCATCAACATTGTTCAGATGATTATACAGAAAATCAGCAATAACAGGTGTGAAGTCCTCCCGGGCATGGCCGTCAGCCACCCTGAACCACTGGCGTTGGCGCAACGTGCTCTTGAACCAGTAAGTTGGCTCATCCCTACTTGCTTCAGGGATGAACACGTCATCCCTCAACCCAAATCCATACAGAGGCAACCTATTACATAGTGTATAATTCCTTTGGATTTATGACAATAGATTCACCAAAATATCATGGTCAGAGTGGCTCCATACCAACTCCCCTATACCCAAGCTATTCACCATCTCCTCCCTTCAGGCAGCGTCCGCAAGGACCCCCCTGGAAGCCTCTTGGTGAGTCATTCCATTTTTAAGATCTGTACACTTTTTGTTTTGGTTCGTGAATCCATTTTGTAGAGCTCATTCACGGAGACCGTTCACGGAGCTCGATCCCAGAAATGGAATCGCAAAGCCTTATATTGACCTTCGGATGCCAACTGTAGAGTGCACCATCACGGAGTTAAAGACTCACTGTGCTCCACAAAGCAGAAGGCTCGATTCATGGAGAGCAATCACCGAGTACACGGAGCTTCACGAATTGTAACACCTCAAGCTTTCACGGTACGCTTCTCTTTGAATAATACAATAGCGTGTGTTATACGTAACTTCGAGTTCTAACACACCATAACCAATCATACTAGCCGTTAAGAATAGTAATACCCACTTTTTGAAATTTTATACATTTTATCTTTCAAAATGAACTTCATTTTTGGATTCAGAATATCGAAATTATATTAGGGTGAATTTTTGATACTTTTCTGATAACTTTCATATTTTGATGAATAGTGAAAATTACTAAATTTTAATTAAAAACAACTTTTTTAATTGAAATAATTAATTGTGATAAATTATGCATTTTAGTGATTTTAAATTATAATTAGATTATATTTTTACCATTTAATCCAATTCGGGTCATTGGGAATAATTTCACATTTAAATTAGACTTAAGCAAGTGTCAATCTTTTGATAGTTATTATTTCTTAAAAACACGCTATTTGTTTTGACAACGGGAATTAATTTAAATTAATTAATCCAACTTATATGTTTTGAATTTGGTAAAATAGAAATAATTTTTTAATTCATAATATCAAATATATCTTAGGCTGATTTTTTGGTATTTTTCTGAGAAACATCAATTTTTGATGAATAGTGAAAAACACTGAGTTATTGGTTAAAACCGATTTTTTATTTAAATAATTTTTTATTTTATTTAAATTAATTTATGTCAAAATAGATATATAAATCTTATATAAGTTTATTTTAATTCATTGGATTCAATTTATAATAATTTTAGATATATAAAAATTTTATTGAACTTTTCATCGTCTTTTACCCACCTCCTAGGAGAATTTGAAAATTCCCATAAAACTTAATTTTACCGCTTCTATGAGTTGAATTTAGAAAATATGAGAGACATGGTTAATATCAAGGAGTAAAATGTGATTCAATAAGATAAAAATAATTTTTGGTGAATAATAACTTTTTACTTTTATTTACCGCGGTTAAAGGTAAATAGAGCAATCCAAGGTAAAAAGAATATTATAATAATTCAAAATTACCTTAACACATGTCCTAACATTATTGGATGAGTAATGGCCGACCATTGGCATCTTTGGATCGATTTTGGGACCCCATGGAGCCACTTATGAATGATAATGACATTTTAGATTAATTAATTTAATGTAAATGCAAAATTGACATAAACAAAAACCTTTTAGTAATTAATTTTTATATGGTGTTATATAAGTAATAGTTTTTACTATAAATATTAATTAGAAATATAAAACGATTTTCTACATAATTTTATTTTATTTATAATTTTTAGACATTAAATAATTTAATTTATTGATGACACAATGATGATGCAGTAATTACCGTATTAATGAAAGATTAAGATAATTGATATTATAAATACCCAAATAAATGTGATTTTAGACTTTTTATGAATTAAAATAATTTTCGAGGTTAATATGACATATTAGGATTGGTTATATGAATTATATTCGAAGTAATAATGTTGTTATGAATTTATCAAAAAAAAAATACCCAATAGTTCCAAAATTGACATAAAAGAGTTTTTAAAACAAATATTATATTATTAATTGATATTCTATTCCTAATATTCTAAGGTTCAGCCAAATGACTTATATCATGATATTTGTATCATTAATGGACCACTTTGGGGTCTCTTGGAAGTATATAGTAAGTTTATTTACTATATAATATAAAAATACAAAGTGACATGGTAAGTGTCAAACTAATTAACTAAGAGTTAAAACAAAAAGATAAGGTTAATAAAGTGACCCAAACCTGTCTAAAACCTATTGGTTGAGTTGTTTTTGAACTATCCCCACCTTAGACTTTGAATAATCCACTTTTTATCCATTAGAAACAAAATATGAATTTATTATAAAATAATACTTTAAGTTTTTCCTAAAGAGCCCCTCCTCCCCCTTATAAAAGGACACCACTTATAACCAATTCCTCACACCTCTAAAGCCTTTTGGATCATCCTAACTCTACCAAATTAATCTCCCTATATCCCTATCCTCCTCATATAAGCCTTACCTTAGGCATAAGGCACTTTGAGAGTCCTTTTTGGTTCAAACCAAAGGGAGTTACCCAAATTAAAGGCAACGATCTCTCTTAGCTTCTTTTCTTTTATTTTACTTCTGCAACCCCTAAACTCTTATTATTCTTTTATTTTGTAAAAAAAAAGTATAATAAATATACTAGGATATTGTTATGAGAATTATTATAACTACACTTACACACACCTCCATCTAATGGGTGAAGAACATAATGTTTCTGTGGATGACAACCAAACACCTCACAAAACGATGATTGTTTAATTACCTCCTACCACCTCTCATGGTGGCCATTATGATGAAACTATAATTAAATATGATATTAATGATATTTATTTTATATATAATCTTCTGTAATTCCATTTTATATCATACCATTATTCGTTTCATGTTGTATATATATACGATAATTTCATTTGAGGAAGTGCGGACTACCGCCCCCTCAAAGTGATATGACTCGTTCATACCATACATGGAACGTATAAAGGATGGTGTTAATGAACTTAAGTAACATATATAAGATACTATATTATACTGAAATAATAATATACCTATGTATCATTTGGTTTTGATTCCTTTTAAAATGAAAAATGAAATGGAAGTAGCGTTCGTGCGTACATACGAATTACCGTCTCCACAAACGTGATGAGATTAATTTCCACATCATATCCATTCAAGAATAATTCTCATTTGATGATTAAAAGTAATTTTTTAAGGACTTGATATCATTATGGATATGAATAAGATACAACCTATCTATAACAAACACGACTTACGTAACAAAGCATATAAAGGAGTGTGAATCAGTTAACACCCGAAACGACGATAATACTAAAATATTATTAACAAAACAATATTAAAAGATCATATATGATATCATATTTATACATAAGATTCTTGTATAATTTAATAACAAGGATTTAAATATTATACAGGAGGTTAACCTACCCTCAACCAAGGAAAATTACAAGGTAAGGGGTTTTCATATCACTCCTTTTTCCCGTGAGATTCATGCCATATTGCCACTATTACCTTTTGTGTGGTGTATGAACTTCCAATAATTGTATTATTTGTGTAATAAACTTTAATTTATGTGTATCTACATATTCATTGTATGATACCTTTTTCATGGTGTGTATGTTTCGTAAGTTACCAAATTGGTAAGGGTTTATTTCACAATCTCTTCATTATTTGAGGTTGTTTATACGTAATTATCTACTGAGACCTCTTTATCATCCACATCCATGTTTCTTAAAAATGTATTTCAAATCATTCTTACTATTTTATAGACTATGGGTTAAATTCATTTATACCCTTGTTTACTTTTTATAAGACGTTTATAAAGGAATCTTTCCGTCGTTTTCCAAACAAGGTCCTTTTAAACCTTTTCGACAAAATTATAGTAAGAATTTCTTTTTTTACTTATACGGCGGGTGCGGATATTTTACACCATTATAAAATCGTATAAGCTTCCCTTACAAGCCTATAAGAATATTTTGAAATTAAATGTTTTATTTTATAATTATGTGACTTTTAAATGATTTCAAAATGAATATTTTAAGAATTTGTTAAAGGTACTCTTTATCAAGATCAGAATTTTAAATGTTTTAAAGATTTATCTTTATAAATCTTTTTAATTCTTGTCCATGTTTTCAAAATTATTTTAAGGATTTATTTATATGGACATGAATGTTTTGAAATTATATTTCTTTCCAAAAGTTTCAAAGTGGTATGGGACACTTTGATTCAAAAATATCTTTTAAATTACTTCCTTTATAAATGTGTGACTCTTAAATGATTTCAAAATAGAAAGAGATATTTCTATAAAAAGGGTTTTGATTCCATCTATGTAAACATACTTTGATGGATTTTAAGTTTATTTGAAGTTGATTTATTATGATACAAAACTTCCATATTGTATTGAAGATTTTGTGATATGTTTGACTGTGGATGTGATATTTTTATACCATTCATGGTTTATGGTTAAAGTAATGACATTTCGTATGCTAGTTTTAATACGAATGTTTATGATATGTTTAAAACTTTTCATATGAGGAATGTATTGGACTTAGTAAGTGACGGGTGGAGCCCGCTATAGCTCCTCGATGCATTGGTAGGTCTCATGAGACAAACTAGTGTCTTGACACAAGGCCTTGAAAAAATCTTATTTTTAGTCTTGGCACAAGGCCTTGAATATGTGGTTATGATTGTCTGTCATTATACATTCCATCATTATAAAAGTTGTTAGTGATATTGCATGTGATTATTCGACTAGTAGAATATCCATGTGAATAAGTAAATGGAATTACTTCATTTTATTTTTGCCATATTATGCTGAAGTTTAAGTTTAAAAGGATTTTGTTTTAGTTATACATTGCCTTAAATGTTTATGATTATTTATGAAAGTTTCCGCTGTATTGTTATCCTTACTGAGCATCTGAGCTCACCCCTTTCTATGTTTTATTTTTCCCAGGATTCCAAGAAGTGTATTGTGATTGATATGCATGGTTAATCCAAGAAAATAATGGCATTCGTGAAGGATTATTTATTTTGTTTTGTATGTTATGAAGTGTAATGTAACATTCATGTATGTAATCTATTTTCCAAGACTGCTAAACTGATCGGTCCTTTGGGACTTGATTCCTTGTAATCATGCCAATGTATTAAAGTAATGTACCGACTCTGGGTAACTGGGGTCAGGGAGTTACAAGAATTGAGAGCACTAAAATCCAAAAGCATAGAGAATGTAAAGTACACAAGATAGATTAGCTCCCCTATTTACAGGCAAGGAACCCTAGTGCTTTGCGGTGCATCTAATCGCAGTGAGCTTCACGGCGCGCTCGGCCAGCCCGTCGCCTCTCCACTTTACAAGCCTACTTCGCGAGTCATCTTCGTGATTGAAAAGGGATATTGGTGATTGACCCTCATACTTTGACCCTCGCTTTCTCCTCAGATTCAAGTCTGAGGGGGGGGGGGCATTTGTTGGCACCAAAATTTGGGAAGAATGAGAACAAATGGAAAGCATTGGGGACTGCCTCATGAAGACCGTTCGCGGAGCCCCTGTGACCCCACGACCAGTGCCCAACTCCTCCTTCGCGAAGCCACCACATTGAAAAGAGGCGGGAGGATCTACAAACCAATTTGACGTTTGCGAAACCACCACAGAGTAAGGAGGTGGGAGGATTTGTGAACCCCTTTGACATTCGTGAACCCGCTGCGGAGCCATGAGGCAGGATGCTCCGCGAACCGCTTTGATGTTCGCAAGCCCGCCGCAGAGCAAGCTCTGTCTTCACACCGAGCAGGTTCCACTTCACGACACCTATTGCCTATAAATACTGGGCTCCCCTCAATCCCAAAGGATGGATCCTTTGACCTTTCTCCTTCTGATCTCCCACATCATGAAGCAATTTCTGCTCTGCAAACCATGATCTTTTCAAGGTACTTTTTCATCACGAAGTGCCTTACCCTTTGCATGAATTCCACCCATCTTCAATGAGGGATGCCCTTTGCGGAGCCCATGGGCCTCTGCGAAGTAAAGAGATCCCCAAAGGGACTCGGGTCTTCACAGAGCACTTGTGCTTCACGAAGTACCCTTCTTGAACATGTGACCCGCATGCTAAGGAAAGGTCACTGTGCTTTACGAGGAACATTGCTTTGCAATATTGCGCTTTGTGGGGTACCCTTTCTTTGAAAGGAATTGCTTCATGAATGCATTTTTACTTCACGAAGCACCTTCCATATGAACCTATGCCCTATGCCTAGGCTAGGCCACTTCACTTCGTAAATCACACCCCTTCGTGAAGCCCCTCCACTTCATGGAGCACCAGATCTTCACAAGGATTCTACCTATAAACCCCTTTACTCTACAACTCCTTTTCATGTGCATCCCTTTAGGTTTTCACAAAGAAATTTCAAGGTCCCTTGGGTGGTACTTCCCGTTGCATTGCGTCGCCTCATGCTTATTCACATAGGCACGATAACGACTATTGCTTCTTCGCATAGCCATGCTAACGTGGACCCCTCAATGGATCACTCCATAACACCCCTTCACCATGAAATTTCTGATTCATTCCCTCCCCCAAGGGGTGGGAGTTATCGGCTATGTAAGTCCTAAGGGGTGCGGAGTGCACCCAATTGTCCGAGTTGCAAGACGTTAAACTACCAAGCACCATCGTCCTCAACACACGACGTTAAACTGTGATATCACCCCATGCATCATACATGGGGTGTCTCACCTTGGACATTCTACATGCCCAATGGTATCAATGGGAGTGAAATCATTCCTCACATGGAATGAGATCCTCTTTATTGGAGCGGTATTTGTCTGCGGGGACAGGGCAACCACCTTGGTGTAAGCCCATAGCTTTTCTTGCAGAAGGTGGCACCCCTATTCCTCCTATATTATTACTTTCTAAATACCAGAGGAGAGATGGGAATCAAGAACTTCATTATCCCATCCCTCTCCTATTGGGCTTTGTCGCCATTGGCCCTCCACTCTAGAGTAAGTCCCAATCTCCATCACCCTGGGCTACTAACCACGCATAAGACCCTGTTTCCTCTTTGGGCCGCTAACCATGTATAAGCCCCCATTCCGCTTTCCAAGGATGCACCTTCCATGATGTGATCATCAGGTCTTTGCTGCCTCTTGTTTCTCAGACCGATCATGACTCATGTGGGCTTAGAGTAAGCACCGACCGTGACATCCTCTCTGGACAACCTAGAGTGTAAGCCCCACACTATCTCGAAATACATGGACTTTGATCCTTGCAAATATAAGGTTTGTAGGAAGCCTCCCTGAGGTTCAAGCCCAACACCCATTGGTTTCGACCATCATCACGTTGGTTCACCAAATACCATCCCGAACTACGTGGAATTTGATCTTTGCCAAGGCAATATACGGAGGAAGCCTCCCTAAGGTTCAATCCCACCATCCATTGGATTAGACCCCCTTCACGTTGGTTCCCACTACTTCCTGAACTACATGGACTTTGATCCTTGCCAAGGCAAGGTATGTAGGAAGCCTCCCTAAGGTTCAAGCCCAACACCTATTGTGCCTGACTATCTTCACACCAGTTCACCAAAACCCATCAGGAACTACGTGGACTTTGATCCTTACCAAGGTAGGGTACATAGGAAGCCTCTATGAGGTTTAACTCCATCCAGCGGTAAGCCGTTGTGACTCCGTCCAGTGTTAATCCATTTTGACTCCATCCAGCGGTAAGCCGTTGTGACTCCATCCAGCGGTAAGTCGTTGTGACCCCATCCAGTGGTAAGCCGTTTTCACTCCATCTAGCGGTAAGCCATTGCAACTCCATCCAACGGTAAGACGTTGTGACTCTATCTATCGGTAAGCCGTTGTGACCCCATCCAGTGGTAAGATGTTGTGACTCCATCCAGTGGTAAACTATTGTGACTCTATCCAGCAGTAATCCATTGTGACCCTATCCAACAGTAAGTCGTCGTGATCCCATACCCAACGGAAATACATTGTGGAAATCACACAATGGTAAGCCATTGTGAGTCCATGTCAGCGGTAAGACATTGTCAATCCGGGCCCAGTGGTAAGCCACCGTTGTCCCTTCCATTGGGACCCATATTGCTGGTCTGTCCTAGTGGCGTCAGACCAACTCTCAGGCCACTAATCACCTGTAATCCCCAACATGTCATCAGGTCACTGTCCTTCGTACTTACCCCAATTTCATACCCTAACCTGGAGGTTCTACTTCCATCAGGTCCCCTCCATATGGGTTGCCTCCTAAGGTGTCCCATCGCTTCATGAACTATGCAGACTTTGATTCCTTGTCACGGGGATACATAGGAGGTCTCTTCGAGGCTCAACCCCAACATCACCGTCACCCTCAAATCGACTCCATCTCATTCTCCATCCACTTCATTTAACCATCCATAATCCATACTGATTCTTACTAGGGACGCCAAATACTCATGAGATCATGCCAATTCACCTCCTAGCATCAGTGTTTCCTCCATGGATCACACCAATATGATCCACTCTTGTCAATGTTCCGATCAGCCCGGTCCATCTCCACTAAATGTTAAAACCGTGACATACCCTGTGTTAAACATATGAAGCTGAGGAAAACCTCAGATACATGCCTACGAAATATAATTCCCCGCATTCTACGTGGGATGCCTCAGGCTTCTGTGCCCTCGAGAATCCCTATAAGAAGGGGAAGAAACTCAGACGCACTAGTGTTCCAGCATCCAGACATGCCAGTGATATCCAACATGACTACTCCCCCGACCAAAGGTTGCTGCCCTGACTAGACCCCTTGGAATGTCCCGATAGAATCAGCGTAATTAACCGATATCCATAAATACATGACACTGGGAAGAGTTTCATGAACAACGTCTTAGTATATAAGGGAGACCCGGAATAGGTGACGAGTTCTGAGGAGGAATCCACGAAAGGATGAACTGACATCCCATCATCCTGTTTCTATTAAGAAGTAAACATCACTGAATAAGCGATGGATGCCGCCCACCTTTGGAAAATAGGAATGTAGGGAAACAGATGCACAAACTCCACAGACGGATGCACATGCCTCCAAAAAAGCATCAGAAACAATACCAAAATCATTAAACAAACTACTTATTTATAATATTTCGATAGGAATCACCTTCCCTCTTGGTTTATAACCACACATGATTTGATAACTAATTCCTATCTTAATCAAAGTGTACTTATATTCCTTTAGTATATTACTCATATGTACTAGATCAAATTTTTTTACACCACAAATAATGTTTTAGGAAGATTATTTCATCAAAATTATGACTTCAAATTTACTATATAAAATATGAGTAATTTCATTAAGGTTTACATAAACCTCTTCTATGCACAACTATCATTCACATAAAATTCAAATAGAAACACACTTTTTTGCGTTATATCTTTCCTATTCACAAATGTTTGTGATGTAAATTCCTCTGTACAAGAAATATGTTCATGAAAGTTTTACGTGAAATTAGAGAACTTACCTATAAAATCTAGACCTAGACATATCAAATTAGATATGATCATAATTCTATTGACCTTAGGTGCATCCTTAAGACACTAAAGGATATAAATAAATTCTTAAGGCATCACCAGATAGTTGGGATATGATTTTCCCTTACATATGAAACAACATGTAACAAAAAATTCCAAACCAATATATAAATATAATGAATGAAAAAAACATGACCAAACTCCAATAAACAACTTAATAATAATCAAAGTTCAAAAATTAACCATAGAACCATATAACACTTCAAGACTAAAAGACCCAAAATGAAAGTCATGGTGCCCACATTTCATTCTACCGCGTTCTACATTCCCACTACCTCCAAGATCCTAGCTCTATTCAAGTCCATATCCACCATACATCTCATTACTAAAATAACAGGTTCTCCCCTTATCCACATCATGTTGAAAAATAACTATATATGCATTAGGATTCATATGAATGGGTTGAATATATAAAATTAGTAGGAAATTCCCCATAGAATGACCACACACACCACTTAAACAAAAATAAGTTAGCTCAAATTTTTATATAAAAAAGAGAGAAGCATATTATAGATAAAAAATCCAAAGTAACCCATATGAATAACTCACACCAAAATACTCCTTTCTTTTAACCCATTATTTTTATAAGAAAAACTACACCAAAAATCACACACCCATTCCATACACACAAAAACACCCATGTAAGTTCATCCATTGATAAAGTGAGACTCCTTGAATGGATCAAAATCGTGAGAGGAAACCCGCCCCCTCATCTAAGTCATCACTTGGTAGTGTAATATACTATCCTACAATTTTGGAATGATGATAAAGTATGAATCAATAATTACCCAAGAATATTCCTCATGAACTCATACCAACCCATGAAATCTAGTGTGCCCTAATTTTGGCATGATAATCAAGTTTTACTTAACAAGTCCACAACCATATGCATTATGGACATACACCAAAACCCATCTTTCCCAAATCACTTTTGAAAATAAACATTCCATCAGAGTGAACAAACAAACTTACACAAACTCCACATAAAATCCAATTTTATCAAATGAAAAATATTCATTTTAATTCCAAATCACCAAACATGAATTTTATCAAACATGTTATGGGAATTTCCTACAAATCATTCAAAAAACCATTTTTCACCAAGAGAATGTTCAACCGAGATTTTTAAAAAACATTTAGCAGAGATAAAAACATGAATTCAACTCTTAAAATAATAATATTTCAATATATTAAAAAAATTAGAGTAATAAATACACCAAATAACTCAACTAAAGTCATAAAGATGAAATCAAATCATGCCCTCATAGATCCAGCCTCTTATAACCCTCCTAAGATGGTTCACAAAAAAATACCCATTAATACACACCATATCAAAGATATTTAGGTATAAAAGCCTCATAATTGAGTTTATCTTAAGATAAAATGAGAATATAATATAGGAAAAGTACATAAGAGAGTTTTACCTTTAATACCTAGACCAAACACTTCAAGAATCCAATAGAGTGAGATCCAAAGTGAAGAAAGACACCAAAATCACCCAGGAGGTTATCTATTTTGAGATTCCTATAAAGTGAGAACTAAATGTGAGTTTTTGGGTAAGTTTTGGGTTAAATATATCTTTAATTACCCACATGTTTGATATGCACATTTTTGAAAACTATACACCAATGATGTAGATGCTACTGCCTAAACAATCTCATGTCTACATGGTTTGGATGCACGGTTTGGGAAAACCATGCAATAAAAACGTGCTTTCACAAGAACCCTCACCAGGGTCACATGATTTACCCAAAACATGATACAAACATGATATTTACCTCAAAAACTTATTTAATACTACATGGTTTCTTAAGAATCCCACATGATTTCCCCTAACCATGTTGTATCACCCTATTGCCCCAAACCACATGATCAATGTCTAGACCTATGGTGAAACACTTGAACTTATGAATTATTCCTCATACTACAAAGGTTTACAACTATTATTGAGGGTTTATTGAGTGATATTGGGGATACTATACCCTATAATGATAATAATAATAAAAATAACACAAAATAAGTAATAACTCAAACACTATAGAAGGAATTTAAAACAATAATAACAAAAATACAAAATAAAAATACAACCACTTTAATAAATATTTACCATAACATGAGTGTAAATAAAACCAAAGAACACTCATGGGTAGATCACACACACACACACATATATATATGTATGAAATAACCAAAATAATAACAAACTTATCCCTAAAAAACCACCCAACCCACCTACCAAAATCATTCTATATAGCCCACGCACCATCTCCACATCCCTATCCACTAAAATCCCAAAATTTAGCCTTTTCCCTTACCATTAATCAAAAAAATAATGTTTTCAGACATTTGAAAGGGATAGTATAGGGTTCGACTATGAACTTAGTAGGATAACACCAATAATGTATCTATCTTACATCCATTCATATATTAATGTATGAAAAAACATAATAAAAACAATCAACTATATTACACAACCTCCCCCTTTGTTTTTAACAGAAGAAAGTGAGCCTTTATCCACCTTGACTAATTCTGGAGTGGAATGATATATCCATGATTTTTTATATTGTAAGATCCCCCAACCTTTAAACCAATCACATAACATAAGAAATATCATGCCAATCCTAACCACATAACTATCCAAGCTATTTTGACACCCCAAAGGTACATTTACAAGCTATATCACAAGTTGCAAAAACTTTCACATACTTTACCACCATCATCTCAACAACCTGACATCCCAAGGTATGATGATACCCATCTATCCAAGACAAATTCCATTGGCCCCACATGAATGGTGATCCTCATCCCCCAACTGGTGGTATTAACTACCACCAACCATGGACTTTTATAGTGAACACCTCCTCTATACCAATGGTCAACCCACCCCCTATAATTCTTAATCTATGTATTCCCATCCATAATAAGTGTTAAAAACCACTTTATGGGTCCTATCCTATGTGAAAATGACCCCAATGGCCCCATCAACTACCCATGATAAGAGACATCACCAAAAACATAGGAAAAACCATCATAAAACCTATATAACCACCTATGATCCATGACACTCACCTACAACAATGGTCAAAACCATTCACTTTATCCAAGTGAACTATTTAACCTCACTTATGGTGACCAAAATTACCCACAATCAAACATTCCATGACAAACATTTTTAAACAGAACCATCCCAACACTCACATCATGATTTTTTATAACCAACATTATGATGCCCAACCATCCATAGAATCAAAATCACACTTTTCATGCTATACCAAGCTCAAACACACCATTTCACACATGATACCACCCTTTGGTATCTCTTTGGAATAATAAAAAATCTAAGCAGTTCATAACTGGTCTCACCTGAACAAACCCACACATGCTCATTTACCACACATCACATAACACATGTATAATTCAAGAATAATTTAGGAACCACCTACCAGGATTTTATAAGACTCCACTCATTAAGGATCTTCAGTTTATTTGGATTTAATCAGAAGATTTATAAAAATCTTAAAAATCCATAAAATTTTGTTTTTTCAGTGAGGGATAAAAAAATAATAATAAATTTAGAAACTAGATGCATACAAACAATAAAACTTACCCATATCTCCCTCATGATTTATAAGACACAATATTCTAAAAATAAATGGAGGATATTTCCCTCAAAGAATAATAAAGAGACATAAGATCCTCTTGGATGATTTTTCTTATTGTGTATAGGTCATGAGAACTCCAAAATACCCTTTAATTTAGTGTTTTTTATCATTTATTTAATATTAATAATTATTTGGAAACACTTTTAATCTAATCCATCCTTACTTAAATGAGTAAGGATAAATGATGCTTACTCAAATGAGCAAGGATAAATAATACTTACTCAATCTAGTAAGGATAAAATGATCCTTACTAAAAATTTTCTATGACTCCTAAAAATTCCTAAAAACTCCAAGAATTTATTTTTACAGCCTTTAAAACATGTCAAAATCATTAAAAAAAAAATCATGCTATAACACCCATAAAAAATTTATAAAAATTAAACTCCTAAGATTGGGCCAATTCCCAAGGGTTTTTACTTGCATTATACTGACACTTAGAACACCTCTACCAAGTCTCAACATGCTTAGTTGGGCCAAGACCTGATCCAAATAAATATTAAAAATACTGAGGAACTTATATATATACCATCCTTTCACCCTTAAAGATACTTCAAAAACCTTAAAAACTATCTAGAATCTCCCAAAATCAAACCCAATGACTTAATAAATTGAAATTCCACAATAAAACTAGTAAATATCTAAAACTGGGGGTCTAAAATTTTCCCCACCACTTGGAATCTCATCCATGAAAAGTTGTAGGTTAGATTTATCTCAAAAAATCAGGTCTATTACTCATGTTTAAATTTATATCACTTATAAATGTTTCATTCAACTCGATAATAGCATGATCCTAACTAATTACATGAATAGATACAAGATCACACTTTCTCCACTTAGTTATATGAAGAAAAAAATGTGCTATGCTAAATCTAGGAGGTAATGCTAATTAATAAGTATCCACAATGATACGGTCCACCATCTAAAATAGTCCAAAATATCTAGGGACTAACTGCCATAACTTACCTAGAAAAAAATCCTTTAATCTATGAATTCTTTGCAAGAATACATAATTTCAAACTTATAAGGATAATTGAAAACAATAATGACATTAATAAAATGTCCAATAACTAAAATCCATTTCCATGATTTTTTATATTAGCGAATATTGATAATAGTATCTTACACAATACTAAGTCCAATAAAAGAACATTTTACAACCTTTACCCATAAATGTTGAGATTGATATAGATGACCACTCATGATCCAAGCGATCATATAAACCATTTTCAGATAACTTTAAATATATGAGAACACTAATAAGGTCCAATGATTCTCTTAAGAACCAATGAAATTCATTACACCAACTCTAAGAACATCCTCTAAGATTAATGACCACTTTGACTACCCCTATATTAGAAGATGGTATACAGTACTCATGGTTGACTAGGTTCTCAAGGGTTAATGAAATTTATGCCAAATCCATGAAGGAAAACCAAGTTATCTATTAGAGATTATTGAAATCAGTACACCATGGAACTTCATCAGTTTATAGAAACACCACTTAGCTAAAATTTATATATAATTCATACCCTAAATGGAATGAAATGAAATGAATTAGTGAGGCAGTCATCAATCATACTGATGACATCATTTCACTGAAGCATATGAGGAAATATAGTGTCAAAGTCTATGAAAATTCACTCCCACTACACTACAAGTATAAATAACTATCACATGATTACCCCTGGTTATTAGTGTTCAAACTTCACTCATTGACAGGTAAGGAACATGTACACAATATCTTCCACTTTTTATTTTATAATATACCACTAACAGTGACCATCTATGTTCCTAGATATCTCTCTAATACTTGGATAAATAGTCTATTTGAGTGATGATAGGTCTCGAGATACTATTCTAGTATAAAGGAGGAACCATAATTTGATCTTATCCATACAAGATAGAATTTAAATCAAATTTAAATCCATTGATGGATCCCCGCCATTGAGGTTTAATTTAATGGTAAGGTTTTCAGAGATCAATTATTGATATTCCTTATATTTCTTCACCTAATTCAGGAATGAGATTCACCCAAAAAAAATGAAATCATCTTGGTCTATGTGACTAAAGTGAATGTCTATGATTTAATCCATGAATCATAATTTATTCAGAACATCATTAACTTGTCATCTATAAAATTTTGTGTTAAGGAATCCACTACCCAATTAATCATGAAGCGTTTTTCCTTGCAAAAAATAGCCATCAGTGAGATTGGGCATGATAAAATACAAACAAGGCACTAGAAATAACCCACTAAGCACAGATGATCAGGATCCTTGAGAAATCTATGAAACATACCATTCATTAGTACTAATAAAAATATATTTTAGATTACTAAATCCAAATGGCATGACCATATACCTACCCTAACCCTGAGAAAATTTCATGGAGATCACCCATCCTGAAACTACTCCAGACCACATTCATTTTACCATGAAGTTCAAACCAAGTAGGTTTCTAAAAGGGAAGGTGAACCTTGTTTACCAATTCCTCTAACCAGAACCTCAGTTTACATAGTTCAGTTAGTGATTGAAAAAATATGGTTCCAAACTCTTTTAATAAGGACCTTACACCTGGTATATTTATATACCATACTCTTATAAAAAGATAATAAATCCATCAAGAGATATAGAAGTGACTAATTGGGTTTAGTAATCAATAATATCATTGAATTCCAATGACTCCAATATCCCTAAAATAATAGTAAAAACCCATTACCAACATTATGAACTCTTAAAATACTAAACCTTGTCAAAGATAATTGATAATGGTAAACAATTTAACTCCCATGATATCCCACTACCCAAGAGGTGTTTTAATTATCAACACATGAGGAATAATTTCTATATGAAACCCCCATTTCCCTTCCACGTATCATGTATACCTCATAAAAAATAAAACTAAAATACCAAGAATGAGAATCACAACAAGTAAAACACTTTGAATAGGAAAATATATTTAGAAACATTTTTCCTAGAATGAATGAAAAAGTGACCACATGTCATGATCCCATGATCCACATTCCAACTACTTCCAATCTTATAACTCTATTCAATTCCATAACCTCTAGGCACCTCACTAGTAAAATAAGAGTCCCCTACCTAAATCAAATTGAATAGTAACTGCATGTACATAAAGATTCATATACATAGGTGGATATATAAACTCATTAGGAAATCCACCATAGACTTCCCACACACACCACTTAGACAAGAATGAGTTATCTCATATTTCTATATAAAAAAAGAGAGAATCATAGTATTTATTAACAATCCAAAGTAACCCATATAAAAAATGCACACTAAATACAATTTTACTTTAACCCATTATCTTCACATGGTAACCCACACCACAACTCACACACCCATGTTATGTATGTACAAAACTATCTCCTAGTAAATTGGGAAACCCTAAATAAACCAAAAACATGAGTGAAAACTCACCCCCAACCCAATTCATCACTTAGAAATGAAATCTAGTGCGAACTAATTTCAACAATACAACTAAGTCCAAATTAGTAAGTACCCAACCATATGAATCATGAATTAATAAAAATCCTTATAATCTAGTTTTACCAAATTTCAGTATGATGATCAAGTTTTAATTAACATTTCCCCAACCATATGCATCATGAACACACACTAAAACTCCTCTTTCCCAAATCACTTTTCAAAAACAAACATTCCTCAATACAATGTTTGAACACACACACACTCACACTAAATACACATAAAATATAAGTTCATTACATTCCAAAATCATACTTTTATATCCAAATCACCAAATAGAAATCTTATCAAATATGTTATGGTCATTTCTCACAACCCTTATTAAAAACCATTACCAAGAGAAAGCTTAACCAGGTTTTTTAAAAAACATTTAGCAAAGATAAAGGAAATATTTTAACTCTTAAAACAACAATATTTTAAGTTATTAACAAAATTATAGTGAGAAATAATTCACCCACCTAAACCAAGGTTGTTAAGATGAAATAAAACTTCACCCTTATAGATTCATCCTATTGTAACCTTCCTATGATGGTTCACAACAAAATCCCCATCAAAATTCAGCCTAACTAAGAGATTGAGGCATCAAATCCCTAAACTAGGGTTTCCCCCAAGAGAAAATAAAAAGAAAAAAGAGGTGAAAGATAGAAAAGAGTCTTAACTATGATTCCTAGACCAAAAGCTCCAATAATCCATTAGAGGGGGTTTCATAGTGAAGAAAACCACCAGAATATTCCAAAGAGGCTCTCTAGTTTGAGATCCCAAGAAAGAGGGAAATGAATGTAAGTTTTTGGGGAAGGTTCAGGTTAAAAATTAAAATTTCAAATATATTTAATGTCACACATTTTTAGGACCCAAAATTTGGAAAACCATACACTAACCATGCAGATTCCACTGCCTAAAAAATCCATGATCCACATGGTTTGGATGCACAACATGGGAAACCATGTGTCCACTATGCACTTTCCCAAGAAACCTAATTAGGGACACACAATTTGGATGCATGATTTACCTAAACCATGTGATAATAATGTGATTTCCCCAAAACCCCATTTGATCCCATATGGTTACCTAGGGATCCTGTATAGTTTTTAATAACTATATTGTAATGCCCTACTGCCCAAGATTACTTAACCAGTTCCCAGAATGGTGGTGTACTACTTGACCTTAGGTGTGACTCCCTATATACCATAGGATATAAACTAGGAGTAAGGGTATATTTGGTGATAAATAGGAGACTATACCCTCTATTGATAACAACAAAAACAACAACAACAACAACAACAACAACAACAACAACAACAACAACATAGCGTAAGTAACAACTTAAACACAATAGATGCAATTAAAACAATGATATCAAGAAGTCAAATACTGTCACTCTAATAAATATCTAACATTATATGAGAGTCACCCAATATTATCCATGGAACTATCAAATATATACATGTATGGAATAACTAAAAGATACACTTGATCAATATTGAGGAACCACTCATCCTCTCTTCCAAAATCATTATATCTGGCCCATGGACCATCTCCATATCCTTATCTACCATGTTCTTGATGTTTATCCTTTTACCTTACCTATACTTAAAACCATAAATTATGCATATTTCTCAAAGGGAATGTGAAGGGTTTGAGTATGAACTCAGTATGCCACCACCAATTCCATCTCTAACTTTCATCCATACATATACAAGTGTATACAAAAATATAATAAAGAATAATCAGCCATATCACAAAAACTTATCCCTTTATGATCAAAATCCAAAAGTGATATTTTACCAACATTTTACAATGCTGGAGTAGAATTATACATCCATATTCTATCATAAAATAAGAACCCTAGGTCTTATGACCAATTACATAATACATGATGTCACATTCCAATCATAACCACATAACCATATAATCCACCCTGATACCACAAAGGCATGTCCAAAAGATATCTCATAAGTCCCAAAGACTTCCACCTACTTTAACACTATTGGATAAATAACCCAACATCACAAGGTATGAGGATACCCATCCTTAAAAGTCTCGACCCATCAACCACACATGAACAAAGATCCTCATCCCTTAACCGGTGGTTTCAACTACCACTAACCATGAACTTCTACCATGAGCACCTCTTCCATACCAATGGTCAACACCATTCCCTACGACACTTAATCTATAGAGATATCCACCCATAATGAGTGGTAAAAAAAACCTCATGGGTTCTATCCTATGTGAACATGACCCCAATGGACCCATCATCCACCCATGGTGAGTGAATCACCAACAACCTAAGCCACACCATCGATAAACCTCTATCTCCTCCTGCGAACCATGTCTCCCACCCACAAAAATGGTAAACACCTTCCTCTTTATCCTATATAAATACATTGAATCACATCCAATAATCAACATCACCCATGACCAACACATTTCTATAGAACCATCCTATCCATCACATCATGAAAAAAATTTCTACAACCAACGTCATCACGAAAAACCATATATAAAATCACATATCACACCTGCCATGTTGTATTAAGCTCAACCACACCTTTTAACATATAAGACTACCCTATAGTATCTCCCATAAATAATAAAAACTTTAATCACTTCATAATCAGTCTTATCCAGACCACCCCCCACATGCTTATTTACTACACATCACACAAAACATGTATATTTCAAGAATACGATAGGCACCACCTAACCAGAGTTTACCAGATTACACTCAATAATAATCTATTAATAATTCATATTTAATCATATTATTTATTAAAATATAATAAAATTATTGAAATTATGGTTTTTTAGTGAGTGATAAAGAAATAATGAGAAATTTAGAAACCTGAAAACATATGGATGATTAGCCTAACCCGTAGCTCCTTCTTGCTTCACACAACATGATATTATAACAAGAAATTTAGTATATATCCCTTTAATAAGAATAGAAAAACATGATATCCTATTGGTTGATTTTATTTTCTATGTAAAGATTATGGGAACCCCAAATCCCCTTTAAATAAGTGTTTTTATCATTCATATAATATTTGAAAAGTTCTAGGAACATTTATCATCTGATCCATCCTTACTCAAATGAGTAAGGATAAATGATCCTTACTCAAATGAGTAATGATAAATGATCCTTAATCAATCTTGTATGGATAAAATGAACATTACTCAAAATCTACCACAACTCCTAAAACCCCCTAAAAACTCTAAAAGATCATTTTTAAAGCCTTCCTAACATCTCTAAACCATTAAATAATAATAAATTCATGATAAAAAATCCACAAATACATTTATAAAAATTAAACCCTCAAGCCTGGGCCAAATATCTAGGCTAATTACTTGTTCTATACTGATACTTCCAACACCTCCACCAAAACCCAACACTTGGCCGAGCGAAGAACCAACCCCAATCATTATTCAAAATACCAAAGACCTTAAACATGATCCATCCATACACCTTTAAAATCTTTCCAAAACCTTAAAAAACCATCCAAAATATCCTAAAACCAAACCCAACATCTTAATAAATTAAAATTACATAATAAAACCTATAAATATCTTAAACCATGAGTGTTACATTATCCCCACCATTTGGATTTCTATCCTTGGAATGTTTGAGGTTGAATTTATCTAAAAAAATCTTGTCCACTACTCTAGTATGAATTTATCCCCTTCTAAATGTTAAATTCAACTCGAGATTAATTTGATCCCAACTAATTAAGTGAACAGAGTTAGGCTCACACTTCTTCCACTCAGGCATGTGAATAATAACATACATTATGTTAAATCATGGAAGTAATGTTAAATGATAAGCAACCCCATTGATACGCTCCACCATCTCAAATAGTCTAAAATATTGAGGATATAACTATACTCAATTACTCGAGGAACAATCCCTTAATATAGAAATTATCTGAAAGAATAAATAGTTTCTCACTTTGAAAGATAATGGAAAACAAAAAAAACCAATAAAACATTTAATGACTAAAAAAATTCCATTATTTCTCATATCAGTCAATCTTAATAGTTGTCTCTCACAAAATACTCAATCCAAGAAAATAATTTTTTCCAAACTCAACATGGAAATGTGGATATTGAAATAGATGATTACACAATTCTCCAAGTGATCATATGAACCATTTTTGTATATATATAAATACTTTGTAGATCTAACAAGAGCCCATGATCCTACTAGGAATCAATGGAATTCATCACACCGATTCTAATAACCTCCTATAATATTAACGATCACTCTGACTACCCCTCCATTAAAATATGGTATACTATACTCAAGATTAACTAGGTTTCCAAGGGTTAATGAAACATATTTCAAACTTCTGAAGGAAAACTAGGGCATCTATCAAATATGATGAAAATCAGTACACCATGGAACTTTAATAGTTCATAGACATACAATGTAACTAATTTTTTTATATAATTAATCCTTTGAGTGGACTGAAATGGACTGAATAGGTGAGTTAGTCCACTATCATCACAATGAAATCATGTAGCTAAATCAAATCAGTAAAGATAGTTTAAATTCCATAAAAATTATCTCCCACTATGCTATAGGTGTAGATAACCATCACATGATGCCTAATGGTCATTGGTGTTCTACATTCACTTGTTGATAAGTAAGGAATATAGTAACATGCTCTAATACTTTCCATTTTATAGTTGACCACAAAAAGTGATCATTCATGATATTGGATATATCTCTAATACCAAGATAGATAGTCCACTTTATTGATGATAGGTCTTTATTGACTATTTTTTTATAGAGGTGGAACCATAATTTAATCTAAACCATGCAAGAAAGAATTAACACCCCCAATCTATCCATCAAAAACTCCCCACCAATGAGGTTTAATCTAATGGTAGTGTTTTTTGATCTCTAATATTAACATTCCTTAGACTTGGTCATCCAATCTAGGAATTAGAGTCACCCAACAGGAAACCATGAAATCATCCTGGTATATGAGATCAAAGTGAATGTCTATGATTTGACCCATGAATTATCATCAATTCAACATTTCATTAACCCATCATCCATAGATTTTCAAGTTAAGGAATCCACCAACCAATTGATTGTCAATTGTTGTTACTTGATAAAAAAATCATTGGTGAGAATGGACATTGTAAAAATGAATATGGTAGTGTAAATAACCCATTAATCATAGAGGATAATGATCCTCAAGGTATCTATCAATGATACCATTCATCATTTCCAAGAAAATATATCACACATTACTATAACCAAAGGGAATGGACATGTAATCACCCCAAATATAAGAAACTTACTTGGAGGCTTACTATCCTAAAAATACTCTAGAATACACACACTTATCTATGAAGTTAAAAAAAAAGTTGGTTCCTGAAAAGGAATGAAAACCTTGTTTCCTAATTCTTATGACAAGACCCTTAGTTCACAGAGTTAAAATGTTGATTGTAAATATATGGTTGAAAACTCTTTATATAAAGTCCCTAATACTACTAGATTTATGTCTCACACCCCTTTAAAAAGAAAATAAGTCCATAAAGATATTTTTAATTGACTCACTAGGAATAATATTCAATAAGAGTATTGAATTATAATGACCCCTCCATCCAAAATATTATAGTATAAACCCATATCCAACACTATAAACTCCTAAAAAATTAAACCATATAAAATATAGTTGAGAACGGTAAATAATTTAACTACTATGAAAGCCAATTTCCAGAGAGGTGTCTTGATGCTCATCACATAAGGCATCATTTCTACATGAAACCCCCTTTTCCCTTATAAGTATATTTTCCACCTCACAATAAAAAAACCCGAAACAATAAGCGTGATAAGAAGAAAAATAAAAACACTTTCAATAAGAAAATATATTTAGAAACATATTTACAAGAATCAATGGAAAAGTTACCATATGAAACTCTCCCATAATCCACATGCCAACTATCTCTAATATCTCTATGCCATATAAGTCTATAAACTCCATATGCCTCACTAGTAGAATAAGAGTTTCTCCCCTTACCTACATTACATTGAACAATAACTACATATGCATCAGGATTCATATAATGGGGGTAAGTATATAAAATGTATAAGCAACCCCCTATAGACATCCCATTCTTTAAACTTAAACAAGAACATGTTATATCACATTTTAATATAAAACAAGGGAGGATCATAGTACAAATAAATAAGATGAAGTAATACCTATGTAAAACTTACACCAAAATCCACCCTTATTTTAAAGCATTATTTTCAAAAGTTATCCCACAACACAACACACACACACACCCATGCCATGTATGCAAACACCCAAACCAATCATGACTTACTAATGTGGGAATACCTTAACAGGCCAAAATCATGAGCAGAAAGACATCCCACCTGACCCTATTCATCACTTGGTGTTATAATCTAATATTCCCCAATTTTATCATGGAATAAAAGTTCGAACCAATAAGAGAAAAACCATATGCATCATTAATGCATATCAAACCATGAAATATAGTGTGACTTAATTTCAACATGTTGGCCAAGTCTAAATCAACATGGACCCAACCATATGCAACATGAAAAGACAAAAAAATCCCTATTTCATAAATAACTTTAAAAAATAAACATTCAATCAATCCATTAGGTGAAAACACACACTCAAATCAACTCCACATCAAACCCATGTTTATCACATGGCAAAATCGTCATTTTAATTCTAAATCACCAAATAGGTATTTTTTCGAACATGTTATGGGAATTTCCTATAACCATTTTCAAAAACCATTTTACACCAAGGGAAAGTTCAACCATGATTGGTCTCAAACATTTATGAGAGATAAAGAGAAGCATTTAACTCATAAAATAACAAGATTTAAAGTTATTAACAAAAGTAGAGTGACCGAGAAGCCACCTCCCTTAACTAAGGTCATCAAGATGAAATCACACCACCCCATCATAGATCCATACAGTTATAACCTTCTTATGATGGTTCACAACAAAATCCCAATAAAAACACACCCTAAATAAGAGATCAGTCATATAAGATCTGGAATAGGGTTTAACCAATAGAAAATGAGAATAAAAGAGGGGAAAAGGAGAGATGAGAGTCTTACCATTGATCCCTAGGATAAATACTTTGAGAATCCAAGATTTAAAGATATAGAGTAAGGAAACCAAAAAAATCACACAAGTAGTCTCTTTAGTTTGAGATCCATGTAAATATGGAAATAAATATGAGTTTTTAAGGAAGGTTTAGGTTAAAAATATAATTTTTAGAGATCTTTAATTCCATGAATGGTTTTACTATATAGTTTGGAAAACAATGCACCAACCATGTGGATAAGACTACCCTAAAAATTCCAGGTCCACATGGTTTTCACACAAGGTTTGAGAAAACCATGTTCTAACCATGTGCTTGCCTAATAACCATCACTAGGGTCACATAGTTTGGCCACATGGTTTACCCAATCCATTCAATAACTATGCACCTTCCCCTAGAACCCCATTTCATACTAGATGGTTTCTTGGAAATACCTTAAGGTTTCCCCTAACCATTCACCATCCACACACCTTTTTAAATCCTTCAAAAACCTTCAAAAACGTCTAGAGAATCTCAAAACCAAACCCAATCACTTAATAAATTAAAATTAAATAATAAAACCAATAAATATATCAAATAGGTGGTGTTACATTCTCCCCACCATTGGTATTTCCATCCTAAAAAAGTTAGAGGTTACCTTTATCTTGAAAAATCCTCACCATTACTAAAGTATAAAGTTATACTACTATTGAATGTATAATTTGACTTAAGAGTAACATGATCCCAACTAATTTTGTGAACAGATTCAGGCTTACACTTTTTCCACTAAGATACATGAATAATGACATGAAATGAGATGAATCATGGAGGTAATGTTAACTAATGAGAAACACCACTAATGTGACCCACTATCTCAAATAGTCTAACATATCAAAGAGATAAATACCCTCACTTTCCTAGGAGACAATTATTTTATATAGGAATTACCCATATGAATACATAGTTTCTCACTTTTAGGGATAATGTAAGACAACAATGAACCCAATAAAATATTCAGCAACTTTAATCCATTTCTAGGATTTTTTATATCATTCAATATTGACAGTAGTATCTCATACAAGACTTAGACTAAGAAAAGTAATTTTCCCAACCTATACCTAGAAATGTGGATATTGAAATAGAATACCACAAAAGTGTTCATATGAACCATTTTAAGATGACTATGAATATATGAGAGCTAAAATAAGGGACAATGATCCTCCCAAGAACCAATGAAATTCATCAAACCAAATCTAAATATATCCTTTAAGATTAATGATCACTTTGATTTCCTCTCCATTAGAAGATGGTATACCATACTCATGGTTAACTAGGTTCACAAGGGTTAATCCCCTTAAAAACCCACAAAGGAAAACTAGGGTTTCTGTTAGAGATGATGGAAATAAGTACAACATGGAACTATAATAGTTCGAAACCATAAAATATATCCAATAATTTTATAGAATTCAACCCTATAATGGATTAAAATAATCAACTTGGTAATTATATCCACTACCATCCCAATGATATCATGCTGTTGAAGTATATTAATAAATATACTATCAAAGTCTATGAAAATTATCTCCCACTACACTATAGGTATAGATAACCATCAAACGATGCCCACTGGTCATTGGTTTTTGGCCTTCACTTGTTGACATGTAAGTCAAATATCACTTGCTAAGACACTTTAAATTTTATGGCTGACCACCAAAAGTGATCATTTATGTTCCTAGATATATTTTAAATACATAAATATATAGTCTAATCAAGTGATGATAGTTCTCAAGTGATTATTTTGGCATAAAGGAGGAACAAAAAATCAGTATTAACTATGAAAGAGAGAATTAAAACCCCCCATCTATCCATTTATGACTCCCACCATCAAGGTTTAACCTAATGGTAAGGTTTTCAAAGCATGAATATTGATCTTACATGGAATGTTTCCACTAATTTAGGAATAAGAGTCACCTAATAGGAAACCATGACATCATCTTAGTCTATGTGGACAAATTTCATGTCTGTGATTTGATCCATGAATCATAATTGATTAAATACTTCATTAAACCATCATCTGTAGAATTACAAGTTATGGAATCAATGACCAAATGATCATGAAGTGTTATTTCTTGATAAAGCAGTCACCAGTGAGACTGAATATGAGAAAAATTGAACAAGGCATTGATAATAATGCACTAAGCATAGAGGATAAGGGAACCTGAGGTATCTATGGATGATACCATTCACCAGTTCCAAGAAAATAGCTATCCCATTACTAAATCTAAAGGGAATAACTATGTACTCACCCTTTCCCTGAGAAATTTCCTAGGATATCACCCATCCCAAAACTACTATATACTATACACACTTAATTGTGATGTTCAAACCAAGATGGTTCCCAAAAATGATGATGCAACTCATTTCCCAATTCCTCTGACTGAACCCACAATTTACACAGTTCAATTAGTGACTGATAATAGATGATTCTAAACTCTTTTTGTAAAGACCCTGTCTTTTATAGATCTATATACCATACCCTATAAAAAGAGAACAACTATATTAGGATATGTAGAAGTGACTCACCAGACATAATAATCAATAATATAATTCAATAATAAGAAACCCTATATCCCAAAAATTATATTATAAACCTTCTTACCAACATTATGAACTCATTAAAATATAAACCATGTCAAATATAGTTGATAATGGTATAAAATTTAACTCCCATGATATCTCTCTATCCTATAGGTGTCCTAATTCACATCACATGAGGAATCATTTCTTTATTAATCCCCCATTTACATTCTAAATATCATATATACTATATAATAAGGAAAATTATAACAATAATTATAAAACTTTCAATAATAAAATCTATTTAGAAACATTTTTTCTAGACATTGTAACTCACTATTGTCAATTTCAGCATGTATATGTGAAGTTATCCCACCTCAATTTATGACATCCCACCATTTTTCTAAGAACTATTAAACTATATAATTAAAAACAATAATATGGTTTCCTTTTAGTAGTTCTTTACCCAAAATCCCATTTTAAAAAAGTCTTAAAATATTTTCTATAATCCTGACACAAGTAAAATTGTTTATAAAATATCCCAGACAATCCTTTTTATAAAACCTATTTTAAAAAAAACCAATAGAATATTTAATAAACCAAAAAATTTCTAAAAAAATTATTTAATTTGAAAACATATTTATCTACTAAAAACATATATTCATCAACCAATCATGTGAACACCCATATGAGACACTTCAACAATATGTATATATTATTTCATATAACTGAAGGAGTTAAAAAATTAATCCTCAACTTATGTTTAATAACCCAACTTAAAACAAATAATTTTCCCAATATCTTAAGTGCATCAACATATTTTTGACCACTAAGAAGATAAAATCATGAAACACATTATTTAATAGAATATTTCATTTCCCAATTCTCTAAACTTAAATATTTTATTGAAAATATTTTTTTTATAATAAAGTATGATCAATTAATGAATAAATTGAATAACCAAATTTAACATGTCATTGATTTCAACATGCTCTAATTACCAATGAACTAATAATTTCAAGAGTCTCAAAACACATAAAAGATTACGAAAAGCTATTATATTTGAAAAATTATCAATTTTACTATCCATGATACCTATATATTTAAGATGCATACCTAATTACATAAATACCATAGAATAATTACATGTTCCTCTCTTAACACATCTTCAATTTAATCTATATAATAATAACTCAAAATTATAGCATTATCTTTGTCTAATTATAATCAACATGCACCATAATTATAATTTTCATTACTATTTTTTTAATTCCATAATAGTTTCATATTAATCTAAGAAATCTAAGAATATGGAAGATATATTCACAAATCAATTCAAGAAGGAGTCAATACACTACATAGAACAAAATAATATTTTACTATGTTTTGGAAACCATTTCTTAAAAACTCCCAATTTTATGTATAATCACAACTAAAATTTTTAGAAAGAAAGGTTTTCATATCACCATTTACTAAATCATAACTGATAAAATACCATATAAATGATGAATTCATAGTGATAAGTCCCTTTACTAATGCATGATACCAAATTCTCATTGACTAAAACCATTATGATAAGGTGACATCATGAATATAAGTGTTTGAAAACAATTTTCGTACCCTTATCACCCTACTAACTTTAATTTTGATAAATAGTTTAGTTATTCCATTTTATATTATATATTTTAATTCCCAACACATATGACCTCTACAAACACCATCTCAATAGATATACCACACCAAAGTGCTACTAATTATAACATCCTGATCAAGACCCATCACATTGAATAACATAAAAATTCTATTCATCTTAGGGGAATCACCTGGACACCCAAGGATGGAATAAATTCCTAGGGCTTAACTAAATCATTGGGGGATGATTTTCCATCACATAAGAAACAACCTACAGTAGAAAAATCTATGAAACTACATAAATATGATGCCAAAAGAAAACAAGACCAAAATTAAATACACACTATAAAATTAATTTGAGTGTATTATTTAACCATAATAACACAAAATGTTACAATACTAAAAGACAAAAAATGAAAGACAAGGTTTACAAATGACACTCTCATATGATCTACATACCAACTACCTCCAAGCTCTCATCTCCATCCAAGTCCATAGCCTCTAGGCACCTCACGAGTAAAATAATAGTTCCCCCCTTACCTAAATCATATCGAATAGTTACTTCATAATAATTAGGATGCATATATAGGGTAGTAAGTATATAAACTCAGTAATAAGTCCCCCACAAACTTCCCACACATTCCATTTAAATAAGAACAAGTTTCTCACATTTTTATATAAAACAAGGGGGAATATAGTATAAATAAACAAGAAAAAGTAACCCATATTAATAAATCACACAAATATTTAGCTTTATTTTAACCCATTATTTTCATAAGGTAACCCACACCACAACTCAAGCACCTATTCCATGCACACACACACACACACCCATGAAAATACATCTTCTGGTAAAGTGGGACTGTAAGAACCCAATTTTTTCTGAGAAAGACTTTGGAATATTCTTGATAATATTCTAGAGCAGCGCCTTCAGATGGCGTGCAATTCCGAGCCCCGGAGTGGCCGAAATTAAATTTTCAGTGCGTTCACACTGGAAATGCCAAATAAATGAGATAAATCCTAAACAGAGTTCCGGATCAGAGATCCGAGTGTAATGATGGGTCCGGAATGGGGTTTTTACCCTAGGAATGACATAAAGCATGTCGACGCGGGATGTTTGGACCCCTCGCCCGTTTCTGGAATTTTAAACGGATAAATTAATTAATTAATTTATTCGTTTAATGGCAACATGCAAGTATCTATTAAACAGTGGATCGGATTGGAAAACCGAGAGCACCATTGAGTTTGGAGCATGCCATTTACCCTAGGAGGGGTGTAAGTTTCGCGGGCGCGGGCCGTCTGTGAAAAATGGCCCTAGGGGCGTTTTCGTAATTTAGTGGCTTCAGACGTTAAATTTTATAACTTTTGAACGGGGTATCAGATTAAAATTCCGAGACTGCCGTTGTGCTCGGGAGGTGGTGTTTACCAAAGGGGAGGTTTAATTTTGACCTCGCCAAAGGTTTCAGATGCGGCGAAAAATTATAGGTTTAATTAATTAAAATTCTTTTTAATTTATTTAAACCCTCACCCCCTTTCCCCTCTCCCTTGTTCACTCCCTGGCGCAGGAAGCCCCTCCACTCCCTGTCCTCCTCCAGCTCTGGCGAAGTAGCTTCGGCAAGGTGCGGCGCGGCGGCGGACTCCCCGTGAAGCTCCGGGCATCGCCCAAGAGGTAGGAGATTTCGTTGCGTTTTCATTTCCGAATCGCCCTTTGAATTCAATTTTATGCATAAAATTAACTCCCAATCACCAAGAGAATCCCATCAACGTGTAGTACGTTTCCTAAGCTTCACGGCGCATTTTTCGGATTAAAAATCCGAGTTCGGAGGTGATCGTGGTTGATCGCCGAAGTTTGCGGGTTTTTGGAACTTCTCGGCCGGATTTGGGGTGTGTTGGTGTTTTTGGCGGCCCGGAAAGGCGGCAGGCGGCGACGGAGCGCGCAACGGCGGCGGCGGCGCGAGGCGGTGCCGGCACCGGGCTTCGGTGGTCTTTGGCGAGGCGGCCAGAGGTGCGCGATCGAGCGGAGCGGCGGAGGAGCTGGGTCGGTAGAGGGCGCCGCGGTGGAGGCCGGTTGAGGGCGCGACGTCGAGCGGCAGGCGGACCGCGCCCTGTTGTGGTCGGCGGGGAGGAGCCGAGCGGCGACCTCGGGAGAGCGGAGGAGACCAGGACCCACCCTTTGCGGGTCCTGTGGGGGTGACGCGGTGACCGGCCAAAAGGCTGGTCCGTTTGTAAAAACCGGACCCGAGGAGCGGGTCCGGTTCTGCTGGGAGGGCCGCGGCGGTTCAGACCGGGCCGGCCGAGGCGAACCGGCCCGGATGGCCCCCTTGTGTTCAGGGGGCCATAAATCCTAAACGGCACATCCGTTTGACGCGCCGTCTATGGTTACGGGACCGTGTTAGCGAGACGCCCTTTATAAAGTATGTTTCGGGGTTTTGGATTTTGCGCCAGAAGTCGGGTGACCCGAAACACTTTAAATTAATAATATTAAATTATTATTAATGTTGCGACGGACGGGGCTCTGCATCCGGGCGTCCGTTTTGCGCGCCGTCAGCGGAAGCGTGGACCTTGCGTCGAGTGGAACGTTTTGAGATGGTTTCGGGAATTTTTAATTCCTGAAACGAAGGGCCTCAGTGGCACGACACGTACGTCCAGGGGTTAGTCATTTCTTAGGGGGATTTTGTTTCAGACGGTGCGGACGCGTCCGACGTCCATTTTAAGCACCGTCAGCGGCATTGGAACTCTGGCGTCGAGGCGGAGGTTTCCAGGGTGATTCCGGGCGTTGAGGCCGAGGTTGAGGCGCGGGCCCCACGACCGTCTTTTGAGCTGCATGCAGCGTTTTAGCGACTTTTTCGTCGGACCTCCATTCAGGGCGTGCGAGCAGTCGATGTTGGGTGTTTTTCTGAGGGCATCGCGTTGGCGCAGTCTGCCCGCTGTAATTCCGCATGATGGTGCGGGGCCCACGAGGGCCGTTTGGGCGTCGACGGTGATTTTCCATCTTTATCACCAGACAGCCGTTTTGGAAAAGTGAATAGTCTATCTTGTGTGCTTTTTTGAGAGGATCACAACGGTGCGATCCGTTCGTTGAGTTTCGGGACCGAGATGCGGGTCCCACGTGGCACCTCTAGTGAGCGGTGCGCCGGAATGCATCTTTTTCTCCGGATATCCGTTGCACTCAAGTGAGTAGTGATTTTGACGTGTTTTCCCGAGGGGATCACAATGGTGCTATGCGCCCGAATGTTTTCAGGGCCGGGGCTCGGGATCACGGGACGCCGTTCGGGCGTGAGGCGGTGTTGGCGACTTTTCCGTCGGATATCCGTTTGAGGCGAGTGAGTAGTCTATTTCGCGTGTTTTTCCGAGAGGATTACAACGGTGCGATCCGTTTTCTTGTGCGGAGCCTCTTGCGAAATCTTGTTAAAAGTGGAAGCATGGAAGGTGCTCCAGTGGTGGTTCGCCCTACCTTGTTTGTAGAGAACCCTTGGCGTGTGATCACGCACTCTTGGGAGAGTGATATAAATGATTCAAGAGATGTGGTTGGCCATGACTGGGCCTTTGAGGTGGAGTTGTTACGTCACGCCTTCGTGTTGAAACTGGGTGCCATGTGCACGATAGCCTTTGGGCTAGAACGAGGTATACTCTGGGAGTATACGGGAGTGCTTGGAGGCACATGTGGTTTGTACCTGAGAACAGTTGTGTGATCAGTTGGGGTTGACGTGGGGCCACACGTTGTCTGGGCCCCATGTGCGTGCCGTGTTCTGCTTTGTGTACTTTGACCACTTACGACGTAGAGGGTCCCTCTGTGTGTTTGTTTGACCAGCAGGGTGGAGTTTTCCCCTGGCTATGTGCTCGTTGGTTGACCAGCAGGGTTGGGTGGTCTCCCCCTAGTTTCGTTCTCGATGGATCGGCCGGTAGCGGTGTTAGTGACACCTAGTAATGGAACAGGCGCTGAACCCCTTTGGGTGAGTTGTGCTGGAGTTGGGTGGTTGCGCGATACCCACTCTGTGTTCGGTTGGCCAGTGTTGTACCCTCCAGTGGAGATGGCCAGGGCAGTTCTGAGTTTTACCCTCCAGTGGGGCTGGGCAGTGGGTTACTCATCATCTTCTAGGGTTTACCCTCTAGTGGAGACTGGGCAGTGGGTCGCCCGACGCACTTAGGGTCTACCCTCCAGCAGAGACTGGGCAGTGGGTTGCCCGACGCACTTAGGGTCTACCCTCCAGCAGAGACTGGGCAGTGGGTTGCCCGACGCACTTAGGGTCTACCCTCCAGCAGAGACTGGGCAGTGGGTCACCCGACACACTTAGGGTCTACCCTCCAGTAGAGACTGGGCAGTGGGTCACCCGGCGACCTCTTAGGGCCTACCCTTCAGCAGGGCTGGGCAGTTGGTCGCCCGTCGTCTATTTCCAGGTCTACCCTCCAGCAATGCTGGGCAGTGGGTCGCCTGTCGACTTATTCCAGGTCTACCCTCCAGCGGGGCTGGGCAGTGGGTCACCTGATGATGTATTATGGTTTACCCTCCAGCAGGGCTGGGCAGTGGGTCACCCAGTATCTTAATATGGTTTACCCTCCAGCGGGGCTGGGCAGTGGGTCGCTTGATTATGTGTTATGGTTTACCCTCCAGCAGGGCTGGGCAGTGGGTCACCCAGTATCTTAATATGGTTTACCCTCAAGTAGGGCTGGGCAGTGGGTCTCTTGATGATGTGTTGGGGTTTACCCTCCAACAGGGTTGGGCAGTGGGTCACCCGATATCATATTATGAATTACCCTTCAGCGGGGCTGGGCAGTGGGAAACCTGTTGGCATTCCAGACTCATTCCTCTCGACTAGGATAGTCTGTGGCTTTCCTCCGTGACCACCGGAGCAGTACCATTGGTTGTACGGGTCGGTGATGGAACGACTTGACTTTGAGGAGACCTCTCTACTGCAGGGTAGTGACGAGGTGTGGTTTGACTTTCCCTAGAACTCTCAAGTTCTAGGGGAACTTTCCCCACCGATACACGTTCTTGAGACGTGATCTAAAACCATGCAGGTGAGTCAGTTCCGCTTAAAGCGGATAGTGTCGAGGCGCGGTGATTGAGCCCCTTGGATTGTGGTTCGGGGCAGACGTATGGGATGATGGGCATCAATGGTTTACTTCTGGGACTTGGCTACTCTTTTCTTGGGCTGAGATACGGGATGGAGATCCCCTTACGATCTTGTTCGAGCTTCTTGGCAGAGCATATATATGTATATACCTTGTTTTCGAGTACCCACTCTTGGGTTTTGGCTACTCTCCTTCCAGGAGAGGCGAAGATGCACGGGGTATGCCACGTGCTTTCCGTTTCTAGCTTCTCGTGGTTGGATGAGTCTACTCTCCTGCTATAGGTAGCGAAGACTCGACGATAAGTTCATCTTCTCACCGTTTCCAGCTCCTTGTGTCTGGACGAGTCTACCTTCTTTCCTCTTGTTGGGTTGAGCTGGACTCTCTGCTGTTACTCTTTACTGCACCCTCGGTTGGACTCCTTTACTTTTCCCTTGTTCGCTCTACTACTCACCCTTCGGTACCTCCTTTTGTTTCTCCCTTGAGCCTTCGGGGTATCCTAATGAGTATTTTTATACTCACCCCTTCTTGGGATTTTCCCGCACTTGGTGTGCCCTTGCAGACGACTGACAGGTGGAGCGTGACTTCAGTGGAGCGTAGGAGCTTGGGAGCTTGGACCGCGTGCGGTGGTCGTGGCCGGGTTCCAGGTGACAGACCCGTCAGCTGTTTCTTTTCGTTTACCTGTTGCCGGGTTGTGGCACTTTTTGGTTGGGCGCGTGTTTTTCCCCTTTTCTTTTCAGCTTGTACCTTGTACTGTTTAGAGGTCGATTCACATTTGTGGTATTTATATAGCAGTTTCCCTTTTTCTTTACTTGTCTTTTTTTTACTCTGCACTTTTGCATTCAGTGTGTTGCGTGTGTGTGTACAGGTACTTAGGCAAAAGCCTCCCTGAGTTGTTGTGCCTTCGGTGCTAGTCGCCAGCCCCTGGCCTATGGAGGCGGGCTTGGGGTAGTTGCGACTCGAGCCCAGGTAGGGTCGGGTCGTGACATGGACTCTCTAAACAGACCACGCTCATGAGTGGAAACTCATTCCCTCAACCCAAGTCATCACTTGATGGTGCAATCTATCATGACCCAATTTCATCTTGGTATCCAAGTATAAATAAAAAATCACCCAACCATATGAATCCTGAATTCATACCAACCCATGCAATCTAGTGTGCCCAAATTTCCGAACAATGACCAAGTTTGAATCAATAAGGCCCCAACAATATGCATCATGAACACACACTAAAATACCTTTTTCCTAAATTACATTCCCAAATAAAAATTCCATAAATTAAAATAGTAAATACACACATAATTACACAAAATATATATCAAATACAAGTTTAACTCATGCAAAAATCATCATTTTAAATCCAAATCATTGAATCAACATTTTATCGAACATGTTGTGTGTGTTTCCCACAATCCTTATCAAAAAACATTTTTCACCAATATAAAGTTCAACTAGTTCTTTTACAAAACATTTAATAGTGATAAATATAAGAACTTTTCTCTTAAAATAAAAAGATTTTATATTCTTAACAAAGTAGAGTGAGAAAGAAGCCACCGACCTCAACCAAGGCTTTCAAGATGAAATAACACCACACCCTCATATATAGCCTCTTGTAACCTTCATATAATGGTTTAAAACAAAACCCCCCCAAAAAATCACCTTAATCAGGATATATAATAATTTTAACCTAAAACTAGGTTTTCTACAAAGATAAAACAATAATATAAGTATGGATAAGGAGAGATGGGAATCTTACCTTTGATCTCTAGGCCAAAACGCTTCGAGAATCCAATAGAGGGACCTTAAAAGTGAATTAATCCACAAAAATATCCCAAGGAGTATCTCTAGTTTGATATATCTAGAATAATGGAAATAAATGTTTTTTTAGTGGGAAAGGTCAAGTTAAAAATATAATTTTCATAGATCTTTAATGTCGTGCATAGTTGGGTTGCACAACTAGAAAAAATGTACGCCAATCATGTGGATGACACTACCTTAAAAATCCCAGGTCTACATGGTTTGGATGCATGTTTTGGAGAAAAATTTCACCAATAATGTACCTACCCAAGAACCCTTACCAAGGCTATACTGTTTAGCCACATAGTTTACCTAAATTGTGTGCCAATCATGAGCCTACTTCCAGATTCCTATTTTACCTCACATTATTACCTGGGAATCCCACATAGTTTTACCTAATTTTACATCATCTATATTCACTTATAAATATTTAAGAAACATTAAAAAACCATCCAGAATCTCCCAAAACCAAACCCAACCACTTAATAACTTAAAGGGACATAATAAAAATAGTAAATATCTCAAACCTAGGGTTCTTAATATCTCACCTATAAGTCTTCTTATTTAATTAATTATGACGTGATTGACTAATTTATAGAAAAAATAACCCATAAAACATGAATTGTGGAACCCTTAATGATTATAAAAAATACTTTTCCTTGATTTTACAAAGATTAATATGTTTTCATAACTTCAGTTTCATGAGTCCATCTGTTTTGCATGAGTGCGTGCTTGACCTGTTCAAGAATTCTTCTTTTACTCTAAATTTCTATAAAATATTCTAAAATAGAATTAAAACTCCTCCATGTTATTTAGTTCATGAATACCCCATGGTATTCTTTACTTTTGTTATTTTTTGACATATTTTTTCAACAAACACAACCCAAAATCTCCAAAAATTCAACTTGAGGGAAATTTTCCACCAATATCCCCTTTAGGTTTTTTGATAAAACTTCAAGATCTTTAACCATATCATTGAAAAATATTTTACACTTTATTCTTCACACACCACTCAATATTTAAAACTATAATAACAATCAGAGGCTCACTTAACATGTACTGTAAGCCCACATGAGTCAAGATCAACATGAGAAACAAGATTAACATGTAAATCTTACCGATGAATCACTTTATTCAACCTGACCACCACTTGGTAGAAACTACATCTTCATTTTTTATCCCCCTAAAATGAATATTGAAAACCTATTACCCTTGTTTATACTTTCTTAAGATACTCACACATTTGAATGGTTTTATAAATCTCTCCCCATTTCGTAAACAATCTTCCCCCCTTTATCAAAAAACCAAAGATCACTCCATTATTGGTTGAAAGAGTAAAGATAATCTATAAGGCATGAGGGAACTAACCACATGTATTGGGGAGTGGGGGACCCACATACACACTATTTAAGTGTGGGTGATTGACTAGACTCTGGGATCTAGTCAATTATTTTTAAATGTATCCTTGGGAAAGGTATTTGTTAAGATATCTATGACTTGAAATTGGGTAGAAAATTACTCCAATTTCACCATCCAAAGCTTAAATTTTTTACTTTATGAAGTGATAGTTGATTTTAATGTGATTCATACTTGAGTGATGGACAAGATTTTTGATAAGATTGATATAACTTGAATTATAATAGTTGATTCTGATCGAAAACCTCACTTTAACTCCCTTATCCTTAAGTTGTTACTTTATCCATAATAGTTGCGTACAAGCTTAAGTGAACACAATATATTCAGATTCTATAAGTCATAGTAAAATGTAATCTCATTTCTTTATAATCTAATAAATTTACAATCCTCTAAGATAGAATGAACTACCTAATGTTGAATTTTTATTATCTTCTGAACCGAACCAATCTACATCCATGTATCCTAATAACTCATGCTAAGATGTCACACTATAATGTAAGCCAAAATCCATCATGCCTTTTATATAACACAATATTCTATTTATCAATTGAAAATGGATTTCCTTGGGATTAATATAGTACTATGTAGATTTACATGTGTAAAATAAAATATCCTTACTTATCACTATTAAGTATAAAATTCTATAAATGATCTACCTTTATTTCATAATTTTAACCTCTTTCCCATCAATATCCCTTGATAACTTCATCTGGGTAGTAACCAATGCTATTATTTCCTTGTAATAATCCATTCCAAATATTTTTAGAAACTCATTGGAATATTGGTATTAAGAGAAGAATGTTCAATGAATTACTTACATCACCTGAATACTAAGGAAAAACATTAACTCTTTGATCATCAATATTTCAAACTTTCATTTCATAAATTCTATAAACTACCTGCATTAGAATTAATTTGATACAAAAAATTATGTCATAAATATATAAAATAACTATAATAATTTAATTAATATCATTTTTAATATATATATTATTATCATATCTACCATGTTGAAAACCATGAATCTTAAAATACAGATCTAATCCAGAATACTATACTCTTGTTACTTGATTCAGCCCATAAAGAATCTTCTTAAGATAAAAAAATTTATTCTCATATTCATACATAATAAAACCATCCAGATGCTTGGTGAAAACCTATTATTCAAGTAATACATTTTTAAAAGATGATTTAACATCCATCTAGAAAACATTGATCCCACTTTTCACTACTATGTACAAGAATAATTGAATCATTTATAATTTGTAAATAAGAGAAAATTTTTCATATACAATGATACCTTTATCATGGGAGTATACATTGAACACAAGTCATGACTTATTCCAAATCACTATGACATATTAATTTAGTTTGTTACATAAATCCCATTTGGTCTTGATGAAGTTCTTATTCATCATCCTTGAAATAATCTCTCATGCCTGAATATTTTCAATTTGTTCAAGAATTTTTTTCATTGTATGAAAATAATTCCTATATTTAGTTTCCACTTCAATTTTTTTTGGATCTATATAATCTAAGAGTTACGTTTTATATAGATACCTTATCCTCCTCATTTTCACTGGTGCTATATGGTCCCCACTGATATTCTTCTCATCAATTTCAGACCTAATTTTCAACTTCTATATTTCCACCAATTTAACTTCATTATTATTATCATCAATGTTTTCGTTATAATTAGTATAAGACCATTATTATTTACTTGATATTCTCAAATACTCATCACTTTCTTCTATAAAATTATCACTATTTTGTAAAATATTATACCCATTTTCCACTACAGACATATATTGGTTTTTGATAATCATTCCAAGACATTTATTAAAACACTTATATTACTTTCTCTTGGATCATTATTCAAGGAAAATACCTCCATATATATGAGATTCAAACTTCCCATGTTTCTATTTACTAATAATAAAGAACATACTCATTGATATTTAAAAATATTTTTAATATTGGATTTTTTATGTACCACATCTTGTATGGAGTCTTTTATTCTCTTGAACATTACAAAGACCAATGTCATGACTGAATCCTTACAAAAATTCTCTAGAAATCCTTTCTAAATAAGAATCATTATGTCTATGTTTTTCATGATCTAGTTTCTCCTCTCAAATACACCATTTTTTTAAAGATTTACCACTTCAAATACTTGGTGCCTTATCCCATAATTCTCATGATAATCCTACTCTTTGCTATTGGTGAACTCAATGCTATTGTCATTCCAGAATTTTAAAATATTATACCCAAGTATATTTTCCTCCTTTCTCTAATATTGAGAGATGTGACTGAACATCACATAATTATGGGTGAAACCACCAACTATTCCATCCCGCTATAATCGTGAATGAATAAAACATAGTATCTTCCCATAAATGGATCTTGGTTATATCAGTCTATACACATCAACATGAAAAAATTAAAGAAACATGTTTGAATTATTGTATTTAAAATTTTATGTCTTCCAAATAATCTCCCTTTTTAAAAAAAAAATTCACATGTGTATGATCACTTTACAGTCTAGGGATATCATGATCTCCATCATTTTCACTAGATATTCCAAGTAATATTGGCATAAATGACCCAGAATTTTATACAATATTTTATTTTATTCTTACTTGGATATAAATCACATATCTTCTTATCCATAGATAAGTTAGAGATTCCCCTTTATGAATTTATATTTCATTACAACTATACCATCCTTCCCATTAATGATACAATTATTATTAGTGAAATTCACTACATGTCCCGAGCTACCCAACTTACTTACACTTAGTAAGTTATGACCAATATCTTTAATAACCAATTCATATGAATGCCATGTGTTATTACCTCTAATTTCATATTTCTTAGAGCCAATTATATTTATGAATTTATCATTAAAAAAATATTATGAAACTTTCCTTATCATACTTTCTTCCTATGGCTAGATCCTTATTTCCCATCATATGAGAAGTACATTCACTATAAAGAATCCAAATAAAAACATGACCTAAGTCTTTCATGGAAATATTTAAAACTAATATATTTTTATATATTTTCTTTTTATCCATTTATTTTAATTCACACCCATTAATGATTGGTACATTTTATACCATTCTGAATATGGTTGAAAAACACCATCTTGGAAAGATAAAAATTGATTTTTCATTTTTAGACTGCTTGATGATTCCTTGAATTATTATGTATGACCACTTTGGGTATTCATACTCACATTATTATTTATTTTTATGAGAAATAACTATCAATATAATTATATCTATCACACTGGAAACAATGGACATCGAAATAATACATGAAATGTTGATTTATGCTTGGATGCCTTTATTACTCTTATGGCTTCCAAATCATCTTGGCTATAGAACATACACTTTGATTATGTACCATATTTACAAAATAATAACAATTTATTTTAGGTGAGTTATGTGTTTAATATATCTCCAATATATCTTCGGTTATTTTTAGTTTTTTCATTACTAATCACACCCAAATAGACCTTCAACTTTAGAGTGGGTGATTATGGCCTGAAATTAACCAAAACTTACTTCTTCTTGTGATCAAGACCCATATTTTTTTAATTTTGATGTTTCTTTTTTATCCTTAACCTTTTATACACCCCATTCAATCTATTTTCCTGATGTCATTCTATGATCCAAGAGACTCTCATGATCTTAAATTATTATTCACAAACTGATGATTTCTCCCTCAAATTCCTGGATATATTTGACTAGATACTTCACTATGTTAATCAAGCCATCAATAATCTTGGTCTAATATTTGATACTGATCTTGTATTCAAAATAAATCTCCAAGATTTCCATCTTTTCAGATTTTTGATTTTCAATTTATACCTTCAACTCATACTTCTCTTCTTCCCAATGTTTCATGTAGAGTTTAGAATCACAACTCCATTGAATTTCTTAATTTTTTCTCTCTAAATACATATCTTTCCAAGTATAAACTATAACTATATTTTTATATAAACTATACCTTTATATTATGATTCATCATTATTATTTTCTTCCCTTGTTTGTGACCTATTTAAAACATCTAAAAGAAAATATTCTTTGAGGTTTTTACAATACTTAATTTCTTCCACTTATTTTTCTTTTGAGCTATTATCCTCTTGTGAAAGTAGGTTCTTCTTCTGGAAAAATTTATGCTTAGTAATCCTACTACCTTTAAAATTATTTAAAGATTTATTAATGGGAACTTCATCATCGTCATCACCATATTGAAACTTCTTAGTTCACTTTAATGTAAGGTTTCCAACCTTTCCACATGGAAAGTACATGAGTATAAGTTTCCCTTTTAAATTTTATTTACCCCTTTTTAAATTTGAAGAAAGGAATGAAATAATTTTATCAACATATTCTTTTTCCTGATCATTCTCCTTGACCATATTATTCAATTACTTGAGTGAAACTTCCCATGAATTCACCTTTTCAATAGCCTTATTATCATTATCCTTCATCTCATACGTGACAAGAGTATTGTGAAGACTATCCAATATTAGATCCTTCAAATCTTTATCCTTGAACACATAGAATTTTGGATTAAATTGAGGTAAAAATATTCTCAATATGCATTTGAAATTTTTCGCATCATCAAGGGTTTCTCTGAGTTTACACATATTCTTCATAATCAAATCTATTTTATTAAATAACACAAAAAAATTCATTTGGGTTTATTCTTAATTCCTCAAACTTATTCCAAAAAACCTAAAATTTAAATTCGTGTACCTTTGATTCACTTTAATAAATTGTATTAGAAAAATATCTCCTGAACATATTCATTCCATTAATATCGGCATACAAATCATTATGGTCTCTATATGATAAATCTCCACTATCCAAGTTGATTGAAATTCTATGAATAATAGCTCTCTAAACAACCATGCATAAAGATAAAAAATAACACTACATACAATTCTTCTAAAGTTGAAAGTTTTTTAACTTGAAGATTATAATGACTTTGTGATTTAATCTTTCCATGAATCTTACTTAGATAAGAATTAAATAGACTTAAACCTTTTTCTCTAATACCACTTATTATCCCCAGGCAAGGTAAACACCCTCAGAAGGGGGGGGGGGGTGAATAGGGGCATGCCAATTTCTTTAAATAACCATCACCACTGATCTTGTTACACTATTAATAGGAACATGCCTTCTAATCACAATAAATATAGAGAGATAAATTAAGTAAATAAGGATACACGAATTTTTTTACTTGGTTCACCTGATGGGATAATCTAAGGAGTATACAATGGTGATGTGCTGATGTACTAGAATCACTAAGAACACTACTTGTTTATAATGTTCATTGTAGGATCACTATCCATCCTATTTTATAACCTCTCACAATTTGGGAACTCACTACTCTCTCAACTAAAGTTTACTTACTATTACTTTAGAATATTCCTTATATTTACTTAATAAACTTTTTTACACCACAATTAGTGTGTTATAAAGATATTATTTCACCAAAATAATGACTTACACTTTACTATAGAAATTATGGACAATTTTATTAAGGTTCATGTAAAAAACTTTTATGAAAGACTATTTTTCATGTAAAATTCGTTCACACAAACAATTTTTCACATAATATCCTTTATGCATGTAACCATTGGTCACATAAATTCATTATCATAAAAAATTTGTTCATGTAATACTTAAATAAAAATATATCACTTAACTCTCCTCTAAGTATTATTATCCACTTAATTATGAGATTATTTCCCTATTTATATGAAAAACCAATCTTTTAAACACACATCATGCAACCCTTTTTGATTCAAAAAATGCTTCACCTTGAGTTCTCGATTGTCACTATGTTTGCGTAACTTTGGTTTCAAGAGTCTGTAGGATTTATTCCAGTGCCTTCCTAGATTCAATGATAATCCTTTATTTTCTCTAAATTTCTGCACAATCTTCTTGAAAATAATTCAAAATATTCTAGCGACTTTCCTTCATGAATTACCTATGGTATTCTCCACTCTGTGGTTTTTTCAACATTCTTTTTCAACAAACACAACCCAAAATCTTTGAAAAGTTAAATTAAGGGATATTTTTCTAATAATAATAAATATAATAGACATGTTATGGAAAACAATATAAATATATGAGTGATTTTATATTTTAAAATGAAGTGTATATATAAGGGGTAATATGTTCATTGAAACCGTAAGGTGACAATTGAAATTTGAATATTGGGAATCAGACTTTTAGAATAGTAACATTCCTATATGACCATTATTATAGTAATATAACCCTTATACATAAAAGTGTCTTGAAAAATAAAAAAATAATTTGTTAATAATATAATTATTAATTATCTATAATTTATATTCATTAATGAATAATAATGTAACTATATATATATGCCTTAGAAAAGAGTTTTTAAATTTTTTTCGCCAAATGCATGATTTTAAAATACATTAATAATTTTATTTAATAATTAAATTTCTCATATATTGAAAATTATTTTCATAAAAAAGAATTAAAATTTAGAATCATAAATTTAAAATTAACTAATAGTGAAGCTTTCCCTATTTTCTGAGATAGATAAAATTTTGGGTAAATAATAAAACATGTTTTATGTATATGGTAAGAATTATGAATTAATTATTACGTAAAAATAATATAATAAATAATATAATGGATTTCCCAATCAAATATATTTTTATTAATTAAAATAAAATATTTTAAAATAATAAAATTAATCTTCCAAACCTATAAATATGCTCCAAATCATAAAGTATATTTTAAGATTTTAAGAATAATTCTTTATGAATAACAATATTTTCCAAGTCCAAAACAATATAATTTAATGGAGTACAGTTATTAAGATTGTAAAAGTAAAAAATATATCCCCTAAATATAAAATACAAGGGTTTAAAATAAGAATAATTCTAATGGTTTTAATTTTTCCACAACCCAAAGTCCAAGACCTATGTTTTGAAATTAATAAACAATTTCCCCTCATTTTCTATAAACACCCAACCATACTCTTATTTATCTCCACTCTAAAACTATTTAGAATGTTTTTTATCACATTTTACATATCAATAAGCTTTGAGAATATATTTAGGTCGATAAGGGTTTCAAAATATATATTCATTTCTCTCTCAGAGTTGGTACTAAGATTTTTTATCAAGAGAATTATTGAGGTAAGGGTTCCCTCAACACCTACCTATATTTATATTTAGAGAGAGAAAAATATAAGGATCTAAGTAGATCATTCTAAAGATTTAGGAAGGAACATGTAAAGGTAAGGGTTTCTATACCTTTATCTTCATTTCTATTTCAAAAGTATTTTGAATTATTTACATTTCCTTTAAGGATTCTATGTTTCATTATTATAAATCCATGATTGTATCATTAAATTATATTTTCCACTTATTATGCTACCATAATAGAATATTATAATACCAAAATATTTTGATATCATAACATTAATGAGGGTATTTTTTTATCATTTATTTGGTCTCCAACCATTGTATTCATTTGACTGATTCCTAATAATACCCTTATATAATGAAATATCCCACTCTTATACCCCATCAACAAGGATACATTCCATTACATTGTGAATACCCTATAATTCCTTCTAAATTAATGGATATTAAACTTTATAGTCATATAATTCAATTGAATATGTAAACCTTGAAAATTCATACACCCATTATTATTGAGTGGATCCTTACCACCTTATTTGTTTTGTTTTGATAATTAAAAACTCATTTTTTCTATTTTCTTTAACATGAGTTTGGAAAAAAATAAATATTTTTCATGATTAAAACTTGAACTACTTTTAGTATAAATTAATGATATTGAAATTGTTTATTATTTATTTTTTCTTCATTGATTAATTATTATTTAACTATTTATTATTTATTTATTAAAAATATTATTATTATATTAATTGAATATTTTGATTTTTTTTGAAAAAGTAAAACATCCATAAGCACAAAGGTAATCATACTTACATTAGATTTCAATACTTTTGAAAATAATCCTTAAAATTTGTTAAATCATCCTTACACAACTCTGGTTTGATCCTTACAGATAGATTTTTTCACAAAGGAAACATCCTTATGCACAAAAAAAATTATGTTTACACAAATTTATCCTATTATGAATATTATTCTTATAAAAATTGATCCTTTTGGTTTTTTATATTAATCCTTATGAAGATTTAAAAACATTTATACAAAATTTTAGTACGATCCTTATGATGTGTTTAAATAATCCTTAATCACCTTGGAAATGATCCTTACGAAGTATAATGTGACATTCAAAAAAAATTATCCTTATAAGGAATCATTCTTACAAAAAAAAATATATTTTTATGAAGTTGATATTTACATTGGAATATGACCCTTACACATATTCTAATTGATTCGTACACAAGTAACTGATGCATATGAAAATGGATGCTTACAAAGGTAAATGATTCTTATATAGAATCATCCTTATGAATTTTTTTTATGATTATATAAAATATGATGTTTATGGAAAGAATGATCCACACGTTAAAATGATCCTTAAATATAATTGGATCCTTAAAAATTTAAACCTTTTCATTTTTATTATTTTTCACAGAATTATTTATTTTAATCATTTTTTCATTTATTTATTTTTTTAGATATTATTTTATGTAATTATGAAATATATTTTAGGTATTAATAAACCCCACTTTTTATGGATTTTTTTTGTATTTCGTTTGGGGTTTTTTTGGGTTGAAAATTCAAAAGTTTGGAATTTCTTGGGCTAGTGTGTGGTTGGTGCACAATTTTCCCAAACCGTGCGCCCTATTAGAGAAAACCATAAAACCCAAGGCAGTGGGGTTTTGCACAGTTGGTGCATGTTTAGTCAATTTGTGTGCATTATTAGTAGAAACCATGTGTCTCTTTATAAATGGCACACAACTTATGCATGTTTTTTCTAAACCATGAACATTTCCCAGGAAACACTACAAATTGGATTTTAATTAATCCAATTTTTTGTTAAAAATTCATGAACCCCTATTATAGGCCCCTAATTAACCTCATTCAACCCAAATCATTTTCTCACAACCTTTGATCCCCAAATGAGGATTCTTGGACCCTTTATCCCCTCCCATAAGTGATCTGAAGCTTGAAGAACATTGGTCAATCCTCTTTCTGTAACGCCCCGACCCCAGCTACCCAGAGTCGGTGCATTACTTCGTAACATTGGCATGATCACAAAAGATCAACTCTCGAAAGACCGATTAGTTTAGTAGCCTTTGAAACACTAGATACATTCATACATGTTACATTACATCATAAAATGAAAAACTACAACAACAAAGTCTCCATAGTCCACACTCATATCTTCTTCTGACTATCCCTGTAGGTCATTCATAAAATACTTCTTCACATCCTGGAAAATATTAAAACATTAAAAGGGGTGAGCTCAGATTCTCAGTAAGGATAACAATATTGCGGAAGATTTCATAAATAAACATCAACATTTAAGGCAATGTATAACTAAAACAAAATCCTTTTAAACATGAACTTCAACATAATATGGAAAAAGTAAAATGAGATAATGCCATTTACTTATTCACATGGATATTCTACTGGTCAAATAATCACATGCAATATCAATAACCACTTTCATAATGAGGGAATGTATAATGCCGGACATTCTGAAACATTTTGTCAAGGCCTCGGCCAAGACGTCTAAAATGATTAAGGCCTCGGCCAAAACCATAAATCAAATTAGGAAAGGGCCTCGGCCAATTCCACATCTAGTTGTCTCATGAGACCTACCGATGAATCGAGGAGCTATAGCGGGCTCCACCCGTCACTTATTAAGTCCAATAAATTCCTCATATGAACAGGTTTAAACATCTCATAAACCATAACATAATCGTATCACATAAAACATGCATAAAGGAAACATAACATTTCCACATTTCAATCACAAGATATAAATACAACACATTGATATAATAAAAACTCTTTCAAAACCATTTTCAATACCAAAATAAAAGAAAAGTATAACATAGTATTTATTCTTCAAAAAAAGGGTATGGCTTGTAGAGGAAGCCGAAACTCAAATAGTGGTCACGGCGGCGGAGAAGTCGTTGTCGCCGCATAAGTATGGAAAGAAAAACATTCCCTTTTTGTTGTTTAGTAAAACGCTTCATATAAAAAAGATTCCTTTTGAATAAACATAAAAGTCAAAGGGGTTTATACACAATATAAAAGAAAGTTGTGTATAAAACCAAATATGCCTCAATGAAAGGGATTGAGACGAAGTCCTTAAAAAGATCATTTTTAAAATAAAATAGATCTGTTATGTGTATTCACTATAGGTACACATAAAGAACGTAAAAATACAAAATAGTACATAATAATATCATGACATAATTTGAAAGTAGGAGATTAACCCAAAGAATATAAATTGGGTTAAGAAGTTCCCTTACCTTGCGTCCTGTCCTGACTCGACCGTTCTTTAACCTCCTGAATAATAAACTAGAGTTAAATTATATTTACTTAAGAACCATTTTCATGTTCATTATTCCTTTTATATCCTTATTACCATGTTATGAACATTATTTAATTATTTAAGTTAATAACGGTCGTTTTGTCGATCTTTGGTACTTGAGTCAACAATAAACTTCTTATAATTACAAGTTGTTTATGTGGTAGAATATCCATTATCTCCAGAATTATATTCATGATTTATATGTCATATATATCTTATATATCCAGTATATAAATTCATTTATAATATTACGTAACATTTAGAGGTAAGAAATGAAATGCACCGTTCATGGAGACGGTAAGCCGTACGTACACATGAACGCTACTTTCATTTCAATTTCATATTTAATGGAACGAAATCATAATGATATAAATGTATAATATAATTTCCAGTATAATATAGTGTATAATACCATTTAATCCATCCTTTATACTTCCCACATATGGCATTAACGATTCAAATCACTTTGAGGGGGCGGTAGTCCGCACTTCCTAAAATGAAATTATCGCGTTTTACCCATAATGGAAATCATAAAGTATGACATAAATGAGAAATACAGAAGCATAAGTAAAACATAAACACATTATATATCATATATAAATATAGTGACATCTTAATGGCCACCTTTGAAGGTGTTATATGAGTGTTGAACAATCATCATTTCGTGAGGCAGAAATTCGCCATCCACAGAAACCGTATGTTCTTTAACCATTAGATGTAGGTGTGTGTAAGTGTAGCTCGAATAATTCTTATAAAAACATCCTAGTATATTGAGGATACTGGTTTTTTTACAAAAGAAATGAATAAAAAGAGTTTAGGGGGGTTGGAGAAGAAAAATAAAACAAAACAACATTATAGAAGACATTACCTCAAAATCGGGTAACTCTTTTTGATTTGAGCCAAAGGCTTCCTTGAGAAGAGTTCTGCCCAAAGTGAGGCTTCTAGGAGTAAGAGGGGGAATTTGGGAGAGTATTTGGGCAGAGTTTGGCCGAGCCAAATGGCTTGAAGGTGTGAATAAGGTGGGAGAGGTGGGGGCCTTTTATAAGTGGAGAGGAGGGGCTCTTTTGGAAAGATTGAAATGTTACATTATTACACAATGATTTTAGGATTCTAAAGGTCCCACACTTATATAATTCGTGGCTATGGTGATAAGGGTTCTAAATATACCCATACAATAGTCTTTGGACAAGTGTAAGCCTTGGATTTTACATTATCTTTTCATTTTATTAAAATCGTTAAATAATGAGGTCATCGCTGCATCATAATGATGTCATAAATAATTTAATTTATTTAATGTCTAAAAATTATAAAAAAAATACTATGATTTAGGAAATCGTTCTATCTTTCTAATGAATATTTATAGTCAAAATTTGGACTTGTGTAACCCCACTTAAAGTCTGTTTTAGTAAAACAACTCATGTTTGTGTCAATTTAATTTTAACATTAAATAAATATATATTAATGTCATTTCCAACCAAAGTGGCTCCATGGGGTCCCCAAGTTGACCCATGTGTTGTCTTGGTCGGCCATGACTCATCCAATATGAGTAGGACAAGTGTCAAGCTCATCTCATATTATTAAAACATTATTTTTACCTTAAACTACACTAATTACCTCTAATCGCGATTAAGAACTTAAAAGTTACTATTCACCAAAAATTATTTTAATCTCATTGAACCACATTTTACTTCTTAATGAAAACCATGTATGTCGGATTTTTGAAAATCAAATCACAGAAGTGGTAATATTTCATTTTAACGAAAAAATCAGTTTTTAACAACCACTTAGTGGTTTCACTATTCATCAAAAATTGAAGTTTTTCAAAATAAGGCCAAAATTTCACCCTAAGCTATAATTGATATTCTGAATTCAAAAATGATGTATATTTTACAAAATTCCAAACATATAAGTTTCATTAATTAATTTTATAATTAATTCCCACTGTCACAACAAATAGCGTGTTTTTAAGGAACAATTTATATCAAAAGATTGGCAATTGTTTATGTCCAATTTCAATGTTAAATTAATTCTAATGACCACTATTGGACAAAATGGTAAAAATATATTCTAATTATACTTTAAAACCACTAAATAGTATAATTTATCACTATAAATTATTTTTTTTAAAAAAGTTGTTTTTAAGTATTTTTCACTATTCATAAAATAATTGGAAGTTCTCAGAAAATTACAAAAAATTAAAATTTGGATAATTTCGATATTACGAATTCAAAAATGAAGTCTATTTTGAAATATAAAATTTCTATAATTTTAAAAAGTGGTTATTACTATTCATAACGGCTACTTTGATTAGTCGCGGTGTTTTAGAACTCGAAGTTGCGTACAATGCAAGCTATTGCATTATTGAATGAGAAGCGTATCGTGGAAGCTCGGGGTGTTACATTCTCCCCTCCTTCTATAAATTGCGTCCTCGCAATTTGAAATTTTTCTTTGAAAGTAAAAGGTTGAAAAGAGAAAATACCTTTGAGGAAAACCCACATCGGAAATAAGATTAATAAAATTTAGCCTTAATAAGAGGGAAAGGGAAATGAAAAAGTCACCACCCAATTATGATCTCGATTAGGAGAACATTGGTGGAAATTAGAGACATATAATTGGAGGAAAAACGTAAATATTTTTAGGGAGTGATTGAGGTCATCAATCACAATCAACTGTCAAATTGAGGGCCTCAAAGCCTTCAATCTATGTTGATTTAAAATATCATCAGTTCAACAAGACATAAAGTATTAGGATAACACATTTTTTTTGTTTTAATATCCCTTTACTAAAGTTTAAGAATTAATTTATTCATTGAATAAGAGATAGGTATATATATATATTTTCTTGACAATTAGAGTTTCAACCTTCAACTCATCTTTCACTCAAAAAGATAATAGAACTCAAAAATATTATACTTATACTAATTGTATAAGGTTACAAATGTTAACACATACCATTTAGATTAGTAAAATTATTTTTTAATAACCAGGGACTTCCTGTAGGCTAGTGGTAGGAAATAAAGGCATGTCGCACTATGGTTGTGGGTTCGATTCCTGCAGCTTTGTCCGACGCGACGGGCTATGCCCCACCCTGCAGGTTGTCCTTTTCCTAAAACTATAGTATCATAATATTCCAAAAATAATCTTCATAAATTTTTTAACCTTAAACAATTCTATCCATGGTTTAACTTAATCCATTCCAACCTTAATAGTTATCCAAAATACCTCCGTCCAGACTTTCTTTAAAAGTTCTCTAAATTCCAAAATCAATTGTAACATCAGATTCCCCAAACAAAGAAAAGTTTCTCTTATTGTAACATACTAAAAATATGATTACCTTAATCATATTACCTTAATCAAAAAGTACTGCAGTACAATCTTTATATATATCACATTAATCTTATAACTAGAATATAATCCTTGAGTCCAAAAGCACCAATACATTAATTATTCCGCTTCAACTGTAGTAACAACATAAGATTGTCCTTGATCCCTTGGCCTTTTCTGAGGTAAGTTTCCCTGACGCTTAGGACATTCATTTGCATAATGACCCATTTCTCTACAATTGTAGCATTCAACTTTGATAGCCTCTTTCTTTCCCTTACAATCACGAGCCTGGTGACCCTTTTCTCCACATTTATAACAAACTCCCATTCCTTTTAGGCAAGTACCAGGGTGATTCTTCCCACAATTATCACATAATGGAAAATCCTTCTTTCCCTTTTTCCCTTTATCTGTATCTTGTTCCACCGTTCTCTTCTTCTCTTGCTTTACTTTGTTGTCATAAGACTTAGAGAATTCCTTTTCTGTCTTGATAGCACACGAGACAATATCTTTGTATGATGAGAAGGATTGTGATACTAAAGCTCGACGGAGAAATGGTTTTAACCCATCAAAGAAACGATCAATCTTACTCCTTGGGTTACGTATATAATCGGCAACATGCCTCGCTAACCTTGTAAAGTTTGCCTCATACATTGCGACATTCTCATCATCCTTCTACCTCAAACTCAGAAATTGCCTTTCCATATCTGCTCGATGGTCGCGAGGAAAGTATTTTTCCAAAAGCAGATCTTTGAACTCTCTCCATTCCATATTTGATACTTCATCATCTTCCTTCATGTTTTGAATCAATGACCACCATTGATCAGCATCTCCAGTGAGCCGGTAAACTTCCATGATAACTTTTTCCCTTTCACTGCTCCCCAAAGCCTGAAATATTTTCTCTAGGGAATTTATCCATTGCTCGGCTACTAAGGGATTTGTACTCCCATTGAACGTTGGTGGTTGTTGCCTCATGAATCGATCTAACATTGATCCTCCACGTTGCGGATCAGGGTGCTCCATACGAGTAAGGTTATTATTCATAACCTGAGTGAGTTTTCCCAGTATGGTAATAAGTTGATCAGCACCAGTTGTATCTCCAGCTCCACAATAATTATCTTGAGCAGGAGGGCAATCCCTACACGGAGTGCGTGCATTGATATGGTTTCCATTCCTTCCACTAGGCGCCATTTCTAAACAATGGCATAAACTAGATTAGTTTATGAATCAAAATACATAATTCCATACTTGTAAAATACTTAACATAAATTGAACTATTTATGGATATAATCCATAAAAATGTTTTCTTTGAGGAAGTATATACTCATAACCCTTCATAGTGGTTTATAAAGAAAATGATAATTATCCAAATCATATCCCCCGAGAGTGTCGTAACCAAGAGTGCAGCAAGGCCCGTTGTCGTGCACCAGTTCCCGTTCGAGTCTAGCTCAAAGCGGTGTTTTCGGGTTTTACCCCTAGGTACATCTGTTCCAGAGCCGCCTCTACTTGCTCGTATCCAGACAGGGATGTATTGCTCGGAAAACTCACAAAATCTCTACAATAACAAAATTCTAGGAAGTTCTTCTATACTAATCCTCAAAGTCTATCTTTGGGCTATGTGCTCTAATCAGAGTTTATCTAAATCTAGCTTCCAAGGTTAGTACTAAACTACCTCTGATACCAACTGTAACGCCCCGACCCCAGCTACCCAGAGTCGGTGCATTACTTTGTAACATTGGCATGATCACAAAAGATCAAGTCTCGAAAGACCGATTAGTTTAGTAGCCTTGGAAACACTAGATACATTCATACATGTTACATTACATCATAAAATGAAAAACTACAACAACAAAGTCTCTATAGTCCACACTCATATCCTCTTCTGACTATCCCTGCAGGTCATTCATAAAATACTTCTTCACATCCTGGAAAATATTAAAACATTGAAAGGGGTGATCTCAGATGCTCAGTAAGGATAACAATATTGCGGAAGCTTTCATAAATAAACATCAACATTTAAGGCAATGTATAACTAAAACAAAAGCCTTTTAAACATGAACTTCAACATAATATGGAAAAAGTAAAATGAGATAATGCCATTTACTTATTCACATGGATATTCTACTGGTCGAATAATCACATGCAATATCAATAACCACTTTCATAATGAGGGAATGTACAATGCCGGACATTCTGAAACATTTTGTCAAGGCCTCGGCCAAGACGTCTAAAATCATTAAGGCCTCGGCCAAAACCATAAATCAAATTGGGAAAGGGCCTCGGCCAATTCCACGTCTAGTTGTCTCATGAGACCTACCGATGCATCGAGGAGCTATAGCGGGCTCCACCCGTCACTTATTAAGTCCAATACATTCCTCATATGAATAGGTTTAAACATCTCATAAACCATAACATAATCGTATCACATAAAACATGCATAAAGGAAACATAACATTTCCACATTTCAATCACAAGATATAAATACAACACATTGATATAATAAAAACGCTTTCAAAACCATTTTCAATACCAAAATAAAAGAAAAGTATAACATAGTATTTATTCTTCAAAAAAAAGGGTATGGCTTGTAGAGGAAGCCGAAACTCAAATAGTGGTCATGGCGGCGGAGAAGTCATTGTCTCCGCATAATTACGGAAATAAAAACATTCCCTTTTTGTCGTTTAGTAAAACGCTTCGTATAAAAAAGATTCCTTTTGAATAAATGTAAAAGGAAAAGGGGTTTATACACAGTATAAAAGAAAGTTGTGTATAAAACCAAATATGCCTCAATGAAAGGGATTGAGACGAAGTCCTTAAAAAGATCATTTTTAAAATAAAATAGATCTGTTATGTGTATTCACTATAGGTACACATAAAGAACGTAAAAACACAAAATAGGACATAATAATATCATGAAATAATTTGAAAGTAGGAGATTAACCCAAAGAATATAAATTCGGTTAAGAAGTTCCCTTACCTTGCGTCCTGTCCTGACTCGACCGTTCTTTAACCTCCTGAATAATAAACTAGAGTTAATTTATATTTACTTAAGAACCTTTTTCATTTTCATTATTCCTTTTATATCCTTATTACCATGTTATGAACATTATTTAATTATTTAAGTTAATAACGGTCGTTTTGTCGATCTTTGGTACTTGAGTCAACAATAAACTTCTTATAATTACAAGTTGTTTATGTGGTAGAATATCCATTATCTCCAGAATTATATTCATGATTTAGATGTCATATATATCTTATATATCCAGTATATACATTCATTTATAATATTACGTAACATTTAGAGGTAAGAAATGAAATGCACCGTTCATGGAGACGGTAAGCCGTACGTACGCATGAACGCTACTTTCATTTCAATTTCATATTTAATGGAACGAAATCATAATGATATAAATGTATAATATAATTTCCAGTATAATATAGTGTATAATACCATTTACTCCATCCTTTATACATCCCACATATGGCATTAACGATTCAAATCACTTTGAGGGGGCGGTAGTCCGCACTTCCTAAAATGAAATTATCGCGTTTTACCCATAATGGAAATCATAAAGTATGCCATAAATGAGAAATACAGAAGCATAAGTAAAACATAAACATATTATATATCATATATAAATATAGTGACATCTTAATGGCCACCTTTGAAGGTGTTATATGAGTGTTGAACAATCATCGTTTCGTGAGGCAGAAATTCGCCATCCACAGAAACTGTATGTTCTTTAACCATTAGATGTAGGTGTGTGTAAGTGTAGCTCGAATACTTCTTATAAAAACATCCTAGTATATTGAGGATACTGGTGTTGTTACAAAAGAAATGAATAAAAAGAGTTTAGGGGGGTTGGAGAAGAAAAATAAAACAAAACAATATTATAGAAGACATTACCTCAAAATCGGGTAACTCTTTTTGATTTGAGCCAAAGGCTTCCTTGAGAAGAGTTATGCCCAAAGTGAGGCTTCTAGGAGTAATAGGGGGAATTTGGTAGAGTATTTGGGTAGAGGTTGGCCGAGCCAAATGGCTTGAAGGTGTGAATAAGGTGGGAGAGGTGGGGGCCTTTTATAAGTGGAGAGGAGGGGCTCTTTTGGAAAGATTGAAATGTTACATTATTACACAATGCTTTTCGGATTCTAAAGGTCCCACACTTATATAATTCGTGGATATGGTGATAAGGGTTCGAAATCTACCCATACAATAGTCTTTGGACAAGTGTAAGCCTTGTATTTTACATTATCTTTTCATTTTATTAAAATCGTTAAATAATGAGGTCATCGCTGCATCATAATGATGTCATAAATAATTTAATTTATTTAATGTCTAAAAATTATAAAAAAAATACTATGATGTAGGAAATTTTTTTATCTTTCTAATTAATATTTATAGTCAAAATTTGGACTTGTTTAACCCCACTTAAAGTCTGTTTTAGTAAAACAACTCATGTTTGTGTCAATTTAATTTTAACATTAAATATATATATATTAATGTCATTTTCCAACCAAAGTGGCTCCATGGGGTCCCCAAGTTGACCCATGGGTTGTATTGGTCGGCCATGATTCATCCAATAGGATTAGGACAAGTGTCAAGCTCATCTCATATTATTAAAACATTATTTTTACCTTAAACTACACTAATTACCTCTAATCGCGATTAAGAACTTAAAAGTTACTATTCAACAAAAATTATTTTAATCTCATTGAACCACATTTTACTTCTTAATGACAACCATGTATGTCAGATTTTTGAAAATCAAATCACAGAAGTGGTAATATTTCATTTTAACGAAAAAATCAGTTTTTAACAACCACTTAGTGGTTTCACTATTCATCAAAAATTGAAGTTTTTCAGAATAAGGCCAAAATTTCACCCTAAGCTATAATTGATATTCCGAATTCAAAAATGATGTCTATTTTACAAAATTCCAAACATATAAGTTGCATTAATTAATTTTATAATTAATTCCCGCTGTCACAACAAATAGCGTGTTTTTAAGAAACAATTTATATCAAAAGATTGACAATTGTTTATGTCCAATTTCAATGTTAAATTAATTCTAATGACCACTATTGGAAAAAATGGTAAAAATATATTCTAGTTATACTTTAAAACCACTAAATAGTATAATTTATCACTATAAATTATTTTGTTTAAAAAAGTTGTTTTTAAGTATTTTTCACTATTCATAAAAAATTGGAAGTTCTTAGAAAATTACAAAAAATTCAAATTTGGATAATTTCGATATTAAGAATTCAAAAATGAAGTCTATTTTGAAATATAAAATTTCTATAATTTTAAAAAGTGGTTATTACTATTCATAACGGCTACTTTGATTAGTCGCGGTGTTTTAGAACTCGAAGTTGCGTACAATGCAATCTATTGCATTATTGAATGAGAAGCGTATCGTGGAAGATCGGGGTGTTACATTCTCCCCTCCTTCAATAAATTGCGTCCTCGCAATTTCAAAATTTTCTTTGAAAGTAAAAGGTTGAAAAGAGAAAATACCTTTGAGGAAAACCCACATCGGAAATAAGATTAATAAAATTTAGCCTTAATAAGAGGGAAAGGGAAATGAAAAAGTCACCACCCAATTATGATCTCGATTAGGAGAACATTGGTGGCAATTAGAGACATATAATTGGAGGAAAATCGTAAATATTTGTAGGGAGTGATTGAGGTCATTAATCACAATCAACTGTCAAATTGAGGGCCTCAAAGCCTTCAATCTATGTTGATTTAAAATATCATCAGTTCAACAAGACATAAGGTATTAGGATAACACATTTTTTTTTGTTTTAATATCCCTTTACTAAAGTTTAAGAATTAATTTATTCATTGAATAAGAGATAGGTATATATATATTTTTTCTTGACAATTAGAGTTTCAACCTTCAACTCATCTTTCACTCAAAAAGATAATAGAACTCAAAAATATTATAATTATACTAATCGTATAAGGTTCCAAATGTTAAAACATACCATTTAGATTAGTAAAATTATTGTTTAATAACCAGGGACTTCCTGTAGGCTAGTGTTAGGAAATAAAGGCATGTCGCACTATAGTTGTGGGTTCGATTCCTGCAGCTTTATCCGACGCGACAGGTTATGCCCTGTTGGAACCAGTTTCTTCAAAGCATGATTTGGTGTATGGTTTGTTTTTGTTGTCAATCCTCAGTGGAAGTTCAGGGTGTGTACCAACAAAGCGATCATACCGTTCAAGCAGAAAACAGTAGTGAAGGTGGCGCTGTTTCCCAGTGTTTGCCAATTTTTTGGGCCTAAAAATCGGCCAATAAAGTAAATTGTTTTTGGAAAAGGTACTTGCACGCCGTGCTCTTGGAGGATAAAAGACTTGCGCGCCATATGTTTTTGAGGATCAGAACATCAAAATTTGGCTAAGGAAAGAAGGTCGCGCAAGTGTTGGTTGGGTCGCGCAAGTGAGTTGCGCGACAGAGTTTATTGAAGACAAGACTTGCGCGCCGTCGAGGGACTAGCACGCCGCCGCGCAGGGGGTCCAGTTTGCCTATAAATACTGGACCACCCCACCTCATTTCTCATGGAGTTCAAGGCTGAGAGATTGTTCGAGCTCTCGTCGCGCAGGTGGTTGAGTCGCGCAGGTGGTAGTTTTGTCGTGCAAGTAGAGCTTGCGCACCGGTTTTTGGCTGTGCGCCCAAGGCGGTTTGGAAGAGAAAGGAAGTGGACCGCGCAAGTTTGTAGTTGGGGAAGGAAGAGTCGCGCATGTGTGTTGATGACACTTGCGCGCCAGTTTGGACTTGCGCGCCGTAGTGGGACTTGCACGACTGTGTTGGAGAAGCGCACCTGGTTTTGCTGAAGCCCACCGGCCTGTTTGGAGCTGCACGAAAGCCGAGAGACTACTCGGTACATTCGAGGAAAAGTGATATTCTTCTTCTGGTGAGAATCGGACTTCAATAGAGCATCTACATACAACAAATGATGCACTCTTATGCAAATGAAGAAGAGACCTTCACGTCTATAAACTGAGTGGGACTTCACCAACGGCAGTGAGCCAGGGGGAGTCAACGGGAGTGACCTGAGGGAAGTAGTGAGCTATCCCTGAACCTTTGTAAAGGCAGTGAGCCTGGGACATAGCAACTGTACCCGAACTTTTGTAATCTACAGCTAGTGAAGCATAGTGGTTTTTGGTATGACCGACAACCTGTCGGCGTATGCTCCTTGGACGTAGCCCTTAGTGGTGAACCAAGTAAAAATGGTTGTGTCTTCTCTGTGCTTGTGTATGTTTTTTTTCTGATCATAATCATCATACAGGTTCAACAAGTTCCTACCAACATGGGAACAAGATCCATCACATTAAAAGAAAAAGTGGTCAACCTGATTCACCCCTCCCCTCTCAGGGTGTCCCGGGGTCCTTCAAGTGGTATCAGAGGGAGGTTGCTGGTGTTTAATCTGACCTTCTTCGTCATGGAAAACGCGATCAATGTTAGGGGAGTCCCTCACTTCGATGGAAGCAATTTCTAGATCTGGAAGAACAGAATGAGATCTCATCTAAGATCTCTTGGAATGGAAGTTCTTTTTTATACTGTGCAAGGAATACAAGTCACCAATCCAATAGGCCTTGCTATGACTGAAATAGACAGGAAACTTCTTGATGCAGATGCTAAAGCACAGAATGCACTCACTGCAGCCCTTTCTGATCAGATCTACCTAAAGGTGATGAATTGCACCTCAGAAAAATCCATGTGGGATAAACTTGAGAATATTTATGAAGGTGATAGCAAAGTGAAGGAGGCGAAACTACAAGTGCTGCACAATCAGTTTGATGATCTGAAGATGCATCCAGACGAGAATGCAGACTCTTTCTTCAATCGAATTACCGAAGTGGTTGGAGCTATTCGGGGTCTAGGAAAAGAAATCAAAGACATTGATATTGTAAAGAAAATATTGAGAAGACTTCCACCTCTTTATAATGCGAAGGTGTCAGCCCTTGAGGAAAGAGATCTTTCCAAACTTTCTTTAGATGATCTACTGAGCAGTTTGGTAGCATATGAAATGAGAGTCAAAACTGAAGATGCTACGACTCGGGTGAGCAAGGAAATGGCATTCAAGGCCATGGATAAACTGAAAATATCAAAGGATAGTAGCGGTGAAGATGACGAAGAAAAAGAAATTCTTTCTCTCATTGCAAAGAAGTTCCAGAAGGGGAAAGGGAAATTCAAAGAGAAGTTACCTCTCGCGTGTTTCCGTTGTGGAAAAGTTGGGCACATTGCTTCTCAGTGTTTAAAAATGATCAATGATGAAGATAGTGAGGATGAAAACTTCAAGAAGTCTCAGAGAAGGTTCTTCAAAAAGGGATACTTCAAATCTGGTAAGAAAATGCAAAGGAAGAGTTTTGTCTGTGAAGAGGAAGAAGATGATAATGAATTCTGTGATGAAGAAGAACCAGAATTCAAAACTGGGAACCATGCTTCTATGATGGCCACTGTTGAAAATCCAGAAGATAATGAAGGAGAAAAACAACTGAGAACTTGTGTAGATCCTGAGATGCAACTTAAGGATGCGGTTAGTAAGCTTAAGATTAAATGTAAGAGCTGCAATAAGTGGAAATCAATTGTAGAAGAATCAACTGAATATGTTGATCAACTTGAAGCTGAAATTGAACGACTGGAAGAATTTGTGAAGGTACAATCTAAAATAATTGAAAGCAATGATGATGTAGTAGATCTGAAGCTGAGAATTGAAGAGCAGGCAAAGGTCATCAATGACCTCACATCCAGACTGGATGAAAAATCCAAGACTGCTGAGGGTCTTGAGGAGGAAGTAGTTACTCTAAGGAGTAAACTGGAGACTGAATCATTTCCAAAAGAATCAAGGAAGAAAATACAGTTGGATGATTCTCAGATGCAAAATTACTAGCAAGAGCCAAGTGTGGTTCAGATGGGGTTGGAAAAATCTTGAGTGATCAAAGACCCGCTTGCATGGGAAAGAGTGGAATTGGCTGTGAGGCTGAGTCATCAACTGATGGAAGTGAAAAGATCCAAAAGAAAGATAAGATGAAAGTTGAACATGTTGAAATGTTACCTAGAGTTCTGAAAAAGGAACCCTCAATCCAAACTAAAAGGAGACCTGAAAATTATCCTCAAACTTTCAAAAATGGCAGACAGTCTTACTATTCTCCCAAGGAAGAAGCTATAAGGAGAAATTCAAGTGAGAAGACATTTCTTCTCATGAAGTGTCAGTTCTGTGGCTATCTGGGCCATACCATGTCTTATTGTGAAGAGGCAAGAAGCTATCTGAATGGAGAAGATATAGATGCTCAACAAAGGAGAACAATTTCATATCCTAATTCTTATAGAAGAAATAATTTCTATGGATATTGTTTTCGTTGTTATAACTTTGGTCATAAGGCAATTAATTGCAGGCAGAGAAGGGACATTGACACCTCATACAGAAGTTCCAGACAAGTCAAGTCTCGTCAGCAAGACAATGTTGCTCTTTCAAACAGGTTCTCACCTCTTAAAGAAGACTTTGACTATGAAGAACCTGGGTTTGCGGAAGAGATAGTTGAAAGGCCATCAGTTCTATATACTCAATATAATGTCTCATGGAAGGAAAAGAGGAAGATTGAGAAATCAAACCTTGCAGAGGTAGCCCTCAAAGCTACAAAGAACAACAGTACCTGGATTCTAGATAGCGGTTGTTCATCTCATATGACAGGTAATTCCGGCCTACTAACAAATATCATAAAGAATGTTGATGGTACAGTAAGATTTGGTAATGATGGGGCTCTGAAAATCAAAGGGAGTGGAAGTACCAAATTAGCTAATGGAGAACTAAAGAAGACTGAAGTCCTTTATGTAGATGGCCTGCGTCATAATCTCCTCAGCGTGAGTCAACTCTGTGACTCAGGACTTGTTGTTACTTTTAATCAGAAAGGCTGCACTATCAAGGGAAAAACTGGCAATTCTCTTATGAAGGGATGCAGAACAGAAGGGAACTTGTATCAGGTTGATAGTGAAGAAAATGTATGTTACATTACTATTGAAGAAGAAAACAATCTGTGGCATCGGATATTGGGACACATCAATCAACAAGACATGGATAAAATATCAAAATTGATAATTGTCATGGACATTCCCAACCTGAAGCGTGAGCGTGGAAAATCGTGTGATGCTTGTATTCGTGGGAAGCTGGTCTGCAGTTCATATCGGCCAAAGAAGAAAAGGGCATCTCACCTTCTTGATCTGATTCATACAGATGTTTGTGGTCCAATAAATGTTGCAGGAACACATGGAGAAAGGTACTTTGTCCTTTTCATTGATGATTACAGTAGAATGACATGTGTGATAGTCATTCACAGGAAAAGACAAGTCCTTGACTGCATGAAAACATATCGTCGAATCGCCGAGAATGATACTGGACGAACAATCAAAGTGTTGCGATCTGACAATGGAGGAGAATACACGTCCATTGAATTTGAGAATTATCTAGAGAAGCATGGGATACAACATGAGGTAGCTTCTGTGAGAACTCCACAACAAAATGGAGTTGTTGAACGTAGGAATCGACAGGTGAACAACATGGAACGAACTATGCTGATTGAGAGTCGTATTCCACGACATTACTGGAAAGAGGATGTTCAAGCTGCAGTGTACATTCAGATTCGAACAGGACTTTATATGGGTGAGACGAAGACACCATATGAATTGTGGCATGGACGGAAGCCGTCTCTAAAATACTTTCGTGTCTTTGGAAGTAAATGCTTCATCAGGAACAAAGAAGGAAATCAAGGGAAATATGGAGACAATGCAGATGAAGGAATTTTCCTTGGTTACTCAATGAACAGCAAAGCCTACAAATGTTTCAACAAGCGTTTGGGAAGAATTGTGGAAAGCAGTGATGTTAAGATAATTGAAGAGAAAACCACAAATGCTTCAAGGACGTCATATGCTGATGTGATAGAAAGTCAGGAAGAATGTGAACGTGAAGAAAATACAAGTGCAGAAATAGATGAAGTTGTTCAAAACACTCAACAGTCACATCATGATGTTGACTCAGAAGAAGAATCTGAAATAGAAACTATGGCTGAAGAGAATACTACTGAACCTCGCAGGAGAAATCGAAGAGCTGAGATTGATCCATCCAACATAATTGGGGACAGGAGTGCACCCACTCAAACAAGAAGGATGAGGAATACCACGCAATCTGCATTTCTATCAGTTGTAGAGCCGTCCTCATTCAAAGAAGCTGCAAAAGATATATCTTGGGTGAAAGCCATGAATGATGAATTAGATCAGATTGACAAGAATCAGACATGGGATCTTGTCTAGAGACCCGAAGGTCACAATGTGATTGGTACCAAATGGATCTTCAAAAATAAGTTTGATGAGCATGGAAGTGTCATCAGAAATAAGGCACGACTGGTATGTAAAGGATACTCTCAGATTGAAGGCATTGATGTTGAAGAAACCTTTGCTCCAGTGGCTAGACTGGAGTCAATCAGGCTTTTCCTTGCCATGGCACTCCAAAGAGGATATAAAGTATATCAAATGGATGTCAAGACAACATTCTTGAATGGTGTACTCGAAGAAGAAGTCTACATTGAACAACCAGTGGGCTTTGTCTTGGGTACCGATGAAACAAAGGTCTGCAAACTAAAGAAAGCTCTATATGGTTTGAAGCAGGCACCACGGGCGTGGTACTCACGACTAGATTCATATCTCAAGAAGTTGGAATTCAAAATAGGAGGAGTTGATCACAATCTCTATGTGAATAATTCTCCAAAAGATCAATTCATGGTTCTTGTCTACGTTGATGATATCATATTTGGTGGCAGCAGGAAGAAATCAGTGGATGAATTTGCCAACCACATGAAATCAGAATTTGAAATGTCTATGATTGGGGAGCTCACATATTTCTTGGGGCTGCAAGTGATTCAAAAGAAGGAATACACATTCATTTCTCAGAAAAAATATGCAAGAGAGCTGCTGAAGAAATTCAATATGCAAGACTCCAAACCAATGTCAACTCCGATTGCAGTTGGAACTAAACTTGGAAAGCATGAGGATGGGAACTCTGTTGACCCCACCATGTACAGGAGGATCATTGGAAGCCTACTATACCTGACAGCGACAAGGCCAGATATTGTCTTTGCAACATGCCTTGCGGCCCGCTTTCAGAGTAATCCAAAGGAGGAACATATGGCAGCAGTAAAAAGAATCATGAGGTACATTCAAGGTACACATAACTTCGGGTTATTTTTTGCTGCAGGCAGGGACAGTGAATTATCAGCATTTTCTGATGCTGACTGGGCTGGTGATGTTGTAGACAGAAAGTCCACTAGTGGTGGAGCTTTCTATATTGGGCAGAAATGTGTTGGCTGGTTGAGCAAGAAACAAGAAAGTACTTCTCTTAGTACTGCTGAAGCTGAATATATCTCCGCCAAAAAAGCATGCACTCAACTTCTTTGGATGAAGCAGCAGCTAACAGATATTGATGATAAGGTGTAGCAACCAATGGTGATTTATTGTGATAACAAAAGTGCAATTGATCTTACGAAGAATCCGGTTCAGCATTCTCGTACAAAACATATTGAAATACGGTATCATTTTATCAAAGAAAAGGTTGAACAAGGCGTGATTAAAATGGATCATGTTGGAACTAATGAGCAAGTGGCTGATATTCTAACCAAGCCATTTTCCGCGGCTGTGTTCGAGAAGCATCGGTTGAACCTCAGTGTTCGACCACCTCCTACTGCATAAGGAGGCTCCGGAAGTCCCCTCTCCCCGTTTGTTTTAACTGTTTTTATCTGCTTATGGATGCGATGCAGGTTTATGGGGGAGATACTATCCAGGGGGAGTATGGCTTGAGCTGAACGTTGAACAAACTTTTCGGTCTTTGGTTTTATTGTCAATGGGGGAGAAAGGAATAAATTCAAGGCAAGAAATTCAAGGCAAGAAATTCAAGGCAAGAAATTCACGGCAAGAAATTCTTCTGTGATGAGAAGTGTAAGATTGTGATGAGAAGTTTAATAAGGATAACATCGAGCGTCATGGAGAATTTCAAAACACTAAGACCCCATTCAAGCTTCCTCTCTTGTTTTCTACACCGAGCATTGTTCACGTAGACTTAGAGTGTTGGCTGAGTTGATTCTTGCATTTTGGATTTGCTCATGGTTGGAGATCTATTGAATTTATTCTGATTGCCAACAAACCCAAAGGGGGAGATTGTTGGAACCAAGTTCTTCAAATCATGATTTGGTGTATGGTTTGTGTTTGTTGTCAATCCTCAGTGGAAGTTCAGGGTGTGTACCAACAAAGCGATCATACCGTTCAAGCAGAAAACAGTAGTGAAGGTGGCGCTGTTTCCCAGTGTTTGCCAATTTTTTGGGCCTAAAAATCGGCCAATAAAGTAAAGTGTTTTTGGCAAAGGTACTTGCGCGCCGTGATCTTGGAGGATAAAATACTTGAGCGCCATATGTTTTTGAGGATCAGAACATCAAAATTTGGCTAAGGAAAGAAGGTCGCGCAAGTGTTGGTTGGGTCGCGCAAGTGAGTTGCGCGACAGAGTTTATTGAAGACAAGACTTGCGCGCCGTCGAGGGACTTGCGCGCCGCCGCGCAGGGGGTCCAGTTTGCCTATAAATACTAGACCACCCCACCTCATTTCTCACGGAGTTCAAGTCCGAGAGATTGTTCGAGCTCTCGTCGCGCAGGTGGTTGAGTCGCGCAGGTGGTAGTTTTGTCGCGCAAGTAGAGCTTGCGCGCTGGTTTTTGGCTGTGCGCCCAAGGCGGTTTGGAAGAGAAAGGAAGTGGACCGCGCAAGTTTGTAGTTGGGGAAGGAAGAGTCGCGCATGTGTGTTGATGACACTTGCGCGCCAGTTTGGACTTGCACGCCGTAGTGGGACTTGCGCGACTGTCTTGGAGAAGCGCACCTGGTTTTGCTGAAGCCCACCGGCCTGTTTGGAGCTGCACGAAAGCCGAGAGACTACTCGGTACATTCGAGGAAAAGTGATATTCTTCTTCTGGTGAGAATCGGACTTCAATAGAGCATCTACATACAACAAAGGATGCACTCTTATGCAAATGAAGAAGAGACCTTCACGTCTATAAACTGAGTGGGACTTCACCCACGACAGTGAGCCAGGGGGAGTCAACGGGAGTGACCCGAGGGAAGTAGTGAGCTATCCCTGAACCTTTGTAAAGGCAGTGAGCCTAGGACAGAGCGACTGTACCCGAACTTTTGTAATCTACAACTAGTGAAGCATAGTGGTTTTTGGTACGACCGACAACCTGTCGGCGTATGCTCCTTGGACGTAGCCCTTAGTGGTGAACCAAGTAAAAATGGTTGTGTCTTCTCTATGCTTGTGTATGTTTTCTTTCTGATCATAATCATCATACAGGTTCAACAAGTTCCTACCAAAGTGGGAACAAGATCCATCACATTAAAAGAAAAAGTTGTCACCCTGATTCACCCCTCCCCTCTCAGGGTGTCCCGAGGTCCTTCATGCCCCACCCTGCAGGTTTTCCTTTTCCTAAAACTATAGTATCATAATATTCCAAAAATAATCTTCATAAATTTTTTAACCTTAAACAATTCTATCCATGGTTTAACTTAATCCATTCCAACCTTAATAGTTATCCAAAATACCTCCGTCCAGACTTTCTCTAAAAGGTCTCTAAATTCCAAAATCAATTGTAACATCATATTCCCCAAACAAAGAAAAGTTTCTCTTATTGTCACATACTAAAAATATGATTACCTTAATCATATTACCTTAATCAAAAAGTACTATAGTACAATCTTTATATATATCACATTATTCTTATAACTAGAATATAATCCTTGAGTCCAAAAGCACCAATACATTAATTATTCCACTTCAACTGTAGTAACAACATAAGATTGTCCTTGATCCCTTGGCCTTTTCTGAGGTAAGTTTCCCTGACGCTTAGGACATTCATTTGCATAATGACCCATTTCTCTACAATTGTAGCATTCAATTTTGATAGCCTCTTTCTTTCCCTTGCAATCACGAGCCTGGTGACCCTTTTCTCCACATTTATAACAAACTCCCATTCCTTTTAGGCAAGTACCAGGGTGATTCTTCCCACAATTATCACATAATAGAAAATCCTTCTTTCCCTTTTTCCCTTTATCTGTCTCTTGTTCCACCGTTATCTTCTTCTCTTTCTTTACTTTGTTTTCATAAGACTTAGAGAATTCCTTTTCTGTTATGATAGCACACGAGACAATATCTTTGTATGATGAGAAGGATTGTGATACTAAAGCTCGACGGAGAAATGGTTTTAACCCATCAAAGAAACGATCAATCTTACTCCTTGGGTTACGTATATAATAGGCAGCATGACTCGCTAACATTGTAAAGTTTGCCTCATACTTTGCGACATTCTCATCCTCCTTCTACCTCAAACTCAGAAATTGCCTTTCCATATCTGCTCGATGGTCGCGAGGAAAGTATTTTTCTAAAAACAGATCTTTGAACTCTCTCCATTCCATATTTGATACTTCATCATCTTCCTTCATGTTTTGAATCAATGACCACCATTGATCAGCATCTCCAGTGAGGCGGTAAACTGCCATGATAACTTTTTCCCTTTCACTTCTCCCCAAAGCCTGAAATATTTTCTCTAGGGAATTTATCCATTTCTCGGCTACTAAGGGATTTGTAATCCCATTGAACATTGGTGGTTGTTGCCTCATGAATCGATCTAACATTGATCCTCCACGTTGCGGATCAGGGTGCTCCATACGAGTAAGGTTATTATTCATAACCTGAGTGAGTTTTCCCAGTATGGTAATAAGTTGATCAGCACCAGTTGTATCTCCAGCTCCACAATAATTATCTTGAGCAGGAGGGCAATCCCTACACGGAGTGGGTGCATTGATACGGTTTCCATTCCTTCCACTAGGCGCCATTTCTAAACAATGGTATAAACTAGATTAGTTTATGAATCAAAATACATAATTCCATACTTGTAAAATACTTAACATAAATTGAACTATTTATGGATATAATCCATAAAAATTTTTTCTTTGAGGAAGTATATACTCATAACCCTTCATAGTGGTTTATAAAGAAAATGATAATTATCCAAAGCATATCCCCCGGGAGTGTCGTAACCAAGAGTGCAGCAAGGCCCGTTGTCGTGCACCAGTTCCCGTTCGAGTCTAGCTCAAAGCGGTGTTTTCAGGTTTTACCCCTAGGTACATCTGTGCCAGAGCCACCTCTACTTGCTCGTATCCAGACAGGGATGTATTGCTCGGAAAACTCACAAAATATCTACAATAACAAAATTCTAGGAAGTTCTTCTATACTAATCCTCAAAGTCTATCTTTGGGCTATGTGCTCTAATCAGAGTTTATCTAAATCTAGCTTCCAAGGTTAGTACTAAACGGACTCTGATACCAACTGTAACGCCCCGACCCCAGCTACCCAGAGTCGGTGCATTACTTCGTAACATTGGCATGATCACAAAAGATCAAGTCTCGAAATACCGATTAGTTTAGTAGCCTTGGAAACACTAGATACATTCATACATGTTACATTACATCATAAAATGAAAAAATACAACAACAAAGTCTCCATAGTCCACACTCATATCCTCTTCTGACTATCCCTGCAGGTCATTCATAAAATACTTCTTCACATCCTGGAAAATATTAAAACATTGAAAGGGGTGAGCTCAGATGCTCAGTAAGGATAACAATATTGCGGAAGCTTTCATAAATAAACATCAAAATTTAAGGCAATGTATAACTAAAACAAAAGCCTTTTAAACATGAACTTCAACATAATATAGCAAAAGTAAAATGAGATAATGCCATTTACTTATTCACATGGATATTCTACTGGTCGAATAATCACATGCAATATCAATAACCACTTTCATAATGAGGGAATGTATAATGCCGGACATTCTGAAACATTTTTTCAAGGCCTCGGCCAAGACGTCTAAAATGATTAAGGCCTCGGCCAAAACCATAAATCAAATTGGGAAAGGGCCTCGGCCAATTCCAAGTCTAGTTGTCTCATGAGACCTACCGATGCATCGAGGAGCTATAGCGGGCTCCACCCGTCACTTATTAAGTCCAATACATTCCTCATATGAACAGGTTTAAACATCTCATAAACCATAACATAATCGTATCACATAAAACATGCATAAAGGAAACATAACATTTCCACATTTCAATCACAAGATATAAATACAACACATTGATATAATAAAAACGCTTTCAAAACCATTTTCAATACCAAAATAAAAGAAAAGTATAACATAGTATTTATTCTTTAAAAAAAAGGGTATGGCTTGTAGAGGAAGCCGAAACTCAAATAGTGGTCACGGCGGCGGAGAAGTCGTTGTCGCCACATAAGTACAGAAAGAAAAACATTCCCTTTTTGTCTTTTAGTAAAACGCTTCGTATAAAAAAGATTCCTTTTGAATAAACGTAAAAGGCAAAGGGGTTTATACACAGTATAAAAGAAAGTTGTGTATAAAACCAAATATGCCTCAATGAAAGGGATTGAGACGAAGTCCTTAAAAAGATCATTTTTAAAATAAAATAGATCTATTATGTGTATTCACTATAGGTACACATAAATAACTTAAAAATACAAAATAGGACATAAAAATATCATGACATAATTTGAAAGTAGGAGATTAACCCAAAGAATATAAATTGGGTTAAGAAGTTCCCTTACCTTGCGTCCTGTCCCGACTCGACCGTTCTTTAACCTCCTGAATAATAAACTAGAGTTAATTTATATTTACTTGAGAACCTTTTTCATGTTCATTATTCCTTTTATATCCTTATTACCATGTTATGAACATTATTTAATTATTTAAGTTAATAACGATCGTTTTGTCGATCTTTGGTACTTGAGTCAACAATAAACTTCTTATAATTACAAGTTGTTTATGTGGTAGAATATCCATTATCTCCAGAATTATATTCACGATTTAGATGTCATATATATATTATATATCCAGTATATACATTCATTTATAATATTACGTAACATTTAGTGGTAAGAAATGAAATGCACCGTTCATGGAGACGGTAAGCCGTACGTACGCATGAACGCTACTTTCATTTAAATTTCATATTTAATGGAACGAAATCATAATGATATAAATGTATAGTATAATTTCCAGTATAATATAGTGTATAATACCATTTACTCCATCCTTTATACATCCCACATATGGCATTAATGATTCAAATCACTTTGAGGGGGCGGTAGTCCGCACTTCCTAAAATGAAATTATCGCGTTTTACCCATAATGGAAATCATAAAGTATGCCATAAATGAGAAATACAGAAGCATAAGTAAAACATAAACACATTATATATCATATATAAATATAGTTACATCTTAATGTCCACCTTTTAAGGTGTTATATGAGTGTTGAACAATCATCGTTTCGTGAGGCAGAAATTCGCCATCCACAGAAACCGTATGTTCTTTAACCATTAGATGTAGGTGTGTGTAAGTGTAGCTCTAATCCTTCTTATAACAACATAATAGTATATTGAGGATACTGGTGTTGTTACAAAAGAAATGAATAAAAAGAGTTTAGGGGGGTTGGAGAAGAAAAATAAAACAAAACAACATTATAGAAGACATTACCTCAAAATCGGGTAACTCTTTTTGATTTGAGCCAAAGGATTCCTTGAGAAGAGTTCTGCCCAAAGTGAGGCTTCTAGGAGTAATAGGGGGAATTTGGGAGAGTATTTGGGCAGAGGTTGGCTGAGCCAAATGGCTTGAAGGTGTGAATAAGGTGGGAGAGGTGGGGGCCTTTTATAAGTGGAGAGGAGGGGCTCTTTTGGAAAGATTGAAATGTTACATTATTACACAATGCTTTTCAAATTATAAAGGTCCCACACTTATATAATTCGTGGCTATGGTGATAAGGGTTCGAAATCTACCCATCCAATAGTCTTTGTACAAGTGTAAGCCTTGGAGTTTACATTATCTTTTCATTTTATTAAAATCGTTAAATAATGAGGTCATCGCTGCATCATAATGATGTCATAAATAATTTAATTTATTTAATGTCTAAAAATTATAAAAAAAATACTATGATGTAGGAAATTTTTTTAGATTTCTAATGAATATTTATAGTCAAAATTTGGACTTGTGTAACCCCACTTAAAGTCTGTTTTAGTAAAACAACTCATGTTTGTGTCAATTTAATTTTAACATTAAATAAATATATATTAATGTCATTTTCCAACCAAAGTGGCTCCATGGGGTCCCCAAGTTGACCCATGGGTTGTATTGGTCGGACATGACTCATCCAATAGGAGTAGGACAAGTTTCAAGCTCATCTCATTTTATTAAAACATTATTTTTACCTTAAACTACACTAATTATCTCTAATCGCGATTAAGAACTTAAAAGTTACTATTCACCAAAAATTATTTTAATCTCATTGAACCACATTTTACTTCTTAATGACAACCATGTATGTCGGATTTTTGAAAATCAAATCATAGAAGTGGTAATATTTCATTTTAACGAAAAAATCAGTTTTTAACAACCACTTAGTGGTTTCACTATTCATCAAAAATTGAAGTTTTTCAGAATAAGGCCAAAATTTCACCCTAAGCTATAATTGATATTCTGAATTCAAAAATGATGTCTATTTTACAAAATTACAAACATATAAGTTGCATTAATTAATTTTATAATTAATTCCCGCTGTCACAACAAATAGCGTGTTTTTAAGAAACAATTTATATCAAAAGATTGGCAATTGTTTATGTCCAATTTCAATGTTAAATTAATTCTAATGACCACTATTGGACAAAATGGTAAAAATATATTCTAATTATACTTTAAAACCACTAAATAGTATAATTTATCACTATAAATTATTTTGTTTAAAAAAGTTGTTTTTAAGTATTTTTCACTATTCATAAAAAAATTGGAAGTTCTCAGAAAATTACAAAAAATTCAAATTTGGATAATTTCGATATTACGAATTCAAAAATGAAGTCTATTTTGAAATATAAAATTTCTATAATTTTAAAAAGTGGTTATTACTATTCATAACGGCTACTTTGATTAGTCTCGGTGTTTTAGAACTCGAAGTTGCGTACAATGCAAGCTATTGCATTATTGAATGAGAAGCGTATCGTGGAAGCTCGGGGTGTTACACTTTTGGTTAGTTTTTTTCTCCTGTTCTTAATCTCCCACAATCTCTCTCTTTATTCTTAGGGTTACGTAGATCATTTTTTTGATTTATGGATCTAATACTCTCTGTTTTGAGTCAATAAACCTAGGTTTTATCCTTTATTGTATTCCTTGATCATTGTTCTTCATTGATGAATCCTGGATAGGGTTTGGTGATTTGAGATCTGTTGATCCCAAGGTAGGTGGTTCCGTTACAATGCCCAATTTATATTAACCCTAATTGTTTTTTTTAAATTTCAACTATTTGAATTTGAATGAAATTGTTTGTATTTGGATTATATGGATTTCAATTGGTTGTTGGAAAAACATAATTCTGTTGAATTGGGGTTTTTGATAAAAATGGATTTTGGCATGGAATTAGAAATTGGTGAGATTTAAATTGGTTAATTTAAATTTTGGTTTTGATGGAAATTAAATCAATTAAATTATTGAATTTAATTATGGAATTGGTTTTTATGTAAAATTGTGAAAAACCCCAATTCCAGTGAATTGAGGGTTTTTGATGAAATTTATGGAATTGTATGAAAATTAAATTGTTGGATTTAATTGTGAAATGGATTGTGAAATGGAATGAATTGGTTTCAAATCCTTTTTTGTGAAATAATGTCTTAAAATGTTTTTATGGAAACCTTAGGGTTTCATCTTGGTGAAAAGGCATGTTTTTAATTAAAAAAACATTATGGGTTTTAAATAGGAAATTGGCATATTTGAAATGGGGGATGGGATTTAATTGTATTTTAAGTAGTATTGAAATGAACTTCCCCTCATTGTTTGTACTTGATCACATAAAAAACTTAGGTAGTTATCATGTTATGTTGGACAACACTTTATGACTTACAAGGTTCTAAAACCACATATCAACACATCATCATTCCTTAGGAGATGGCGATGAGTCCCATTTGACTTAGGTCCAAAGGGGAATATATACATACTTACCATTTAATAGTGTTGGGTCCCTATAGCCTAGAACTATCATACCTATTTGGAACATGAACATGTTGCTCACTTGTTTGTATTTCAAATGTATATTCTATTGTTACAAATGTTTTACATGACTTGAGAGTTTATATAAATGTGTTTATTTAAAACATTTTGTGAATAGTTCCATTTGTGAAAATAAACCTTTGATTAAATTTAAATTACATCAATTTCAAAGTATTTACATCATTTGAAATGTGAAGCATGAATTGCTAAATTATTTTCATCTTTTGAATTGTAAAACATGTTTTTTTAAATATTATTTTGAAATTCAAAACCTGTTTATTTGAAAATTTAAAGAATATTCTTGGTTAATTTGATATTATCATATTGTTATGGAATATTTAGTGAAATAATACTATTATTTGTATCACACCCTAATTATGACTTCATATGATCATAGATTATCTCCTTATAGTTTCGAGTAAGGGAAAGAGATCTCTTGAAGGTGGATCTAGATATTGAACCTTGGACTTGGTGAGTTGAATCCTTTGGGAATTGGGTTGTTTTAATTGTTTTATTAGTTTGTTTGTAGTAATTTTGGATTTAATTCTTGTTTTAATTATAGTACATTATTCATAGTGGAGTTTCTTTTTGAATGCATACTGTCTTGTCTCTTTTACTTCCACATTGTTTGAGGCAAAACCATTCCCAAATTCAATTTGTATGATGTCAAGTTCTAGCCGCCGACCCATGGGGACCAGGAACACACTTTGGGCTATGTCAGGACCATCTCAATTATGAGGTTACTTGGGTAACCAAGTTGATTCATGACAATGTGGTATTAGATCTCTATGTTGAGCTTTTTCTTGAAGTCAGTATGCATTTTTGAAATCTTATTGGGACTTAAGAGGTAGTTTCGATTGATTTCCTAGCCATATGTTACCAAAATGAACCTTATATCACCAAGGGTGGTTAGAGAAATACTTCTTGTGGATTATTTATAGTATTCTCTCTATTTTGATTTGGATATAGTGAGATCCAAATCTTATTTGTTCTATCATTTGGGATTAATTTCCCTCATTAATCTATTTGAGCATTATCTGATGTCTTCCTTGTTTTCTAATAATGTTGTGTAGAATCATGCCTTTGAGAAGACATGAAAATAAGATATAGAAGGAATATGCTACTAAGCCCCAGTGAGAGAATTTAGTTGTTGATCCAAATCTAGTTGAGGTGATTGTGTTCATTGTCCAACCTCTAGGATAGGTACCACATCCAATTCCCATTCCGTCTCCTACTATGGAAACTTATAGGGATATTCTCAAATTTAGTTCTCAAGAGTTCCTTCACCAAAATCCATCATTGTTTAAAGGCTCAAATTATCCTCAAGAGGCTTAAGAATGGTTGAGTAGTTTGGAATGCTTATTTTTGTTCTTGGACACACCTGATGAGATCAAAGTAAAGTGTTCCACCTTCGTATTAGAAGGACTAATCAGAAGATGGTGGGACACTATGGTGATGACAAAGAAGCATGATGGATTAGATTAGAATGAATTCAAGGATTGTTTCACTGACCAGTTCTATCTATAATCAATGTTGTTGGCAAAGTCTTCTGATTTTTTCATACTTAAGTAGGTTGATAATACCATGATAGAGTACACAAAACATTTTACTGAGCTCATACATTTCACACCTAAGATTACATAGAATGAGAAGATTAAGGATCAAAGTTTTAAGTTGGGACTTCTTCAGAAAATTCATTATTAGGTTTTCTTAGTGAAAATGTCTTCTTATGCTGATGTATTGGGTAGAGCACTGATGGTCAAGATGGACCTGGCTGACAAGTAAGGGTTTTCGGGAGTTTCTTTCTATCCTACTGGTAGTGTGCATTCCTATAAGGTAAATAGGAAGTATGACGATTCTCATGGAATTTTTCAACAGAAAGGTCATTCTATACCTCATACAGTTTCTAGAAGAGGTCCTTTAGTCTATTACTAGTGTGGTAAGACAAGAAATTCAAATAGGGGTTCACTGAGTCACCTAAGAATAGTGGCTCCTGTAGACGCTCGGGGCACATAAAAAGGTTATTACATATCTATTATACTCTTCATTATGGCATGAGATCATCTAAACCTTATAAAACTATGGCATAATAAGATGATCCAGGTGCAAAATGGTTCCAACCACATGCATCTGGAACAATGCTACTTCACACAGTGGAAGAGTCTCCAGAGGAATCAGATATGGGTCCAAGGACTATGAGAGTTACCATCACTATAGCTTCCTAATTAATGACTGCTTTATTCTATACTGGTGAATAAAATTTGTTTATTTTAACCCATATTGTTAATATGATAAAACTTAATATGGATATTTTATCTTGTGAAATGGATATTAATACACCCTTTAGTACAAAGGGAGAGAAGGTAATTCGTAGTCCTGCTTGTGTCTTCTCTCTATCAGATGTTGAGCTTGCTTGGAGCTATTTGGTTCTCGACATAAAACCTGTTGATATTATAATCAAGATGGATTGGATCATTTCTAATAAATCCTGGATTGATTTTTATCTTCTATGGATCTCTTTTACTACACCCAATGGTGTGTCTCATGTTTTTCAAGGAGAATAGGACCTAAGGTCGAGCTGGACCAGAACTTATTATTCAGAGTTGGGGAAAGTAATATCAGTGTTTTAATTTGATCTAGAGTGATAATATTTGAGTGGTAATATCCCTATATTTTTCATTGAGTTTCCCAACATGTTTTTTTTGAATTATTTGTTTTTCCACCAGTAAGGGAGGTTGAGTTTTCAATTGAATTAATACCTAGTACTCCACTAGTTTCCATCCCTTCTTACCAAATAGAACCAGATGATTTGAAAGAGATGAAGTCCCAGTTGGAAGATCTTCTTGAGAAAGGATTTATATGCCCAACTGTGTCACCTTGGGTGGTTCTAGTTCTCTTTTCCAAGAAAGTTGATGGTTCACTTCGCCTATGTGTTGATTACTGATAGCTCAATCAAGTTACACTAAAGAACAAGTATCCATTGCCACATATTGATGATATATTTGATCAGTTCAAAGGGGAAAAGTGGTTATCAAAGATTGATCTTCAATCTGGTTACCATCAGTTGAGAATAAAGGAATCTGACATTTAGAAAACCTCTTTTCGGAGCAGGTACAATCATTATGAGTACCTTGTTATGCCTTTTGGTCTAACCAATGCTCCTGAAGTTTCATGGAATTAATGAACAAGATTTTCCATGAGTATCTAGATACCTTTGTGGAAGTATTCTCTAATTACATCCTCATTTAATCTAAGTATGAGGAGGATCATGTACATCATTTGAGAACAGTTCTGAGTTTGCTGAGAAATCACTGAATCTATGAAAAACTTTTGAAGTGCGATTTATGGATTTGGGAAGTGAAATTCTTGGGGAACGTGGTGTCATAACATGGTATTTTAGTTTACCCTAATAAGGTGAAATCTATTATGACATGGAAAAAACCACTAAATGGTTTTGAGATTCATATATTCTTAGGCCTAGATAGTTATTATCACCAGTTTGTTAAGGGCTTCTCAAAGTTAGATTCTTCAATGACTGTACTAACTCAAAAGAGAGTAAATTTTGCTTGGAATGATAAATTTCAGATTTATTTTGTTGAGATGAAATTTATTTTGAGTAATCTACTAGTTTTAACTCTTCCAGAGGCTAGGCAGGGCTATGTGGTCTTCTATGAAGCATCAGGTTCAAGTTTGGGATACATTATTATGAAAGTTAATCATGTTGTTACCTATGGATCTCATAAGCTTAGTCTACACAAGAAGAATTATCCAACCCATAAACTTGAACTCATTGTTGTGATTTACGTGCTTGAGATTTGGAGGCATTACCTTTACAAAGAAAGTTTTACCATGTTTTCAGACTACAAAATCTTGAGTTATATCTTCTCTAAAAAATATTTGAATCTCTACTAGAGGCATTGGGTGGAATACCTAAAGTATTTAGACTTTGACATCGCCTAATCCCTAGGTAAATGGAATGTCATTATAAATGATTTAAGTAGGAAACATCCAACCCATACTGTGAAATAATCTTCAGAAGAGTGGAATTTGATGGATCTCTTTATAGAGTTTATATTGGAGTTTAGGAGAAAGGGGATGAGGTTTACTTGGACAACATTTAGTTGACATCCTCTCTTCTCAAAATGATTATCTAGGATCAATAGCTTGATAATGAGTTCTGTTGCATTAGAAACTCTATTTATGGTGCAGATAAGATTGTCTAGTGGTCGTTCTCTAAAGAGGGTGTTTTGTGTTATCAAAATCTCTAAGTTGTGCCGTTAGAATCAAGGAATGTTGTGGTGGGGAATTGTCATAATTCCCCATGGGAAGTGCACCCGAGAACCAATAACATGTTCTATGATATACTGTCACGACCCGTCCTCGGGGCCCGTGCTGTGACTACCCCAAGCCCGCCTTCTATAGGCCAGGGGCTGGCGACTAGCACCAAGGCGTAAATCCCAACAAAAGGGAAGGCATTGCCTTTGAAAAGTAAACAAGCACCATAGAGTAAGCAAGCAGAAAAGTAAACACTAAGTAAAAACTGTAACAAGCTGTACTGAAAGTAAAGGGGCCGGAAATACAAGCCCAACTGTAAAGTACAACTGAAAGGGAAAAACAGAAACTGAAAAGAAAAGCCACAGCGTCGAGCCGTCCTCTGGAAGTCCCACCTGAAGGGTGGGTACAGATATCCTCCACTGCTCCTCGGGTCCACCTGACCGCTCCGAGTGCGTCCCGCCCAGTGGTCCACCTCCAGGTACCGTCCTTCTCCGCAAGCCTCCACCACGATCAACGCTGTCCGTTGTCTGCATCCAACACAATGAAGTGCGGGCATAGCCCGTGCAGGGGTGAGTATAAGCTACTCAGTAGAGACCCCGAGACCCCTGAAGGTCTCCCAGAATCCACAAAGGATAATCCACAAAGGAAAGATACAATCACGAAGTAACATCTGACACGGCTTAGGTATATGCCCATACATATACCTAAGTCATCGATTCCCGTTCGGCTCCAACGTCCGAGCCCAAGCACAACCCAGTCCACACAGGAAAGAAAACGTATACCCACACAGGATAGCGCAACACAATCCACAAAGGAGAGTAAACAGTAAATCCACACAGGATAGCTCAACACAATCCACAAAGGAGAGTAAACAGTAAATCCACACAGGATAGCTCAACACAATCCACAAAGGAGAGTAAACAGGATTCAGCTCACACATGTATACTTCTTCGAATGAAAATAAAGATGATCACTGATCCATCTAAGTCGTCGGACCCACAAAGGATCGATAGGTAACTAACCCCCGCAATGACCCACACAGGATCGGGCCCACACAGGATCAGGCCCACACAGGACCTGTAGCACTGATCCCACATAGGATCGCTGAGTACAGTAGTCGTCGCAGTCCACTGAGGATCTCTGCACAGTCGTCGTCGAAGTCCACTGAGGATCTCTGCACAGTCGTCGTCGCAGTCCACTGAGGATCTCTGCACAGTCGTCGCTGTCGAAGTAGCAGTCGCAGCCAGCACTAGGGTTCCCGCACACAACAAGCTCGTTCGGGAGGGTCCGCTCCACGATCCGAGAGGCTGACACATCAATTGACACAAAGTCCAAAGTTGATGTATCCAAAAAGTTCCGTATCGTCAACAGGAACTCAACGTCGCAGACGGCGCGTCAATCGAACGCCCGGTCTGAGAGATATTGGTTTTTTCGTCTTAGGGGCCCGGTTGGTTTTTAAGGCAAAACCAACCTGACCGTACTCCACCTGCGTCCAAACCTCAGGCGGAGTATTCCAAAAGATCCGTCTCACTTAGAGGAATCCACCAAAGCTGACGACACGTCAATCGGACGTCCGTAGCTCAAGATATGAGTGTTTCCGCTCCAAGGGCCCGATTGGTTTCGTGTACGAACCAACTCGGACGAACCCAAAGAATTCCGAAACCTTGAGTGCGATATACCAAAACGACCGTCTCGATCCAAGGATCGCGTTGCCGCTGACGGCGCATCGTTAGGAGGCACGTAGCTCAAGTTACGGGCAAAAGACCGAAAACGGTCCGAAGACGGGGGGTTCGGGCCCGGGCCGACCCGGCCTGACCCCCCCTGGGTCGGCCGAACCAGGTCGACCCGACCCGGTCCAACCCGGCCGGACCTGGCGGGGGGGGGGGGGGGGGGTCGTCTTCGGACCGTTTTCGGTCTTTTGCTCGTAACATGAGCTACGGGCCTTCGAACGACGCGCCGTCAGCGGCAACACGATCCTTGGATCTAGACGGTCGTTTTGGTATATCGCACTCAAGGTTTCGGAATACTTTGGGTTCAGCTGGGTTGGTTCGTACACGAAACCAACCGGGCCCTCGGAGCGGAAACACTCATATCTTGAGCTACAGACGTCCGATTGACGTGCCGTCAGCTTTGGTGGATTCTTCTAAGTGAGACGGATCTTTTGGCATACTCCACCCGAGGTTTGGACGCAGGTGGAGTACGGTCAGGTTGGTTTTGCCTTAAAAACCAATCGGGCCCCTGAGACGAAAAAACCAATATCTCTCAGACCGGGCGTCCGATTGACGCGCCGTCTGCGACGTTGAGTTCCTGTTGACGATACAGAACTTTTTGGATACATCAAATTCGGACTTTGTGTCAGTTGATGTGTCAGCCTCTCGGATCGTGGAGCGGACCCTCCCGAACGATCTTGCTGTGTGCGGGAACCCTAGTGCTGGCTGCGACTACTACTTCGACAGCGACGACTGTGCAGAGATCCTCAGTGGACTGCGACGACGACTGTGCAGAGATCCTCAGTGGATTGCGACGACGACTGTGCAGAGATCCTCAGAGGACTGCGACGACTACTGCACTCAGCGATCCTACGTGGATCAGTGCTACAGGTCCTGTGTGGGCCCGATCCTGTGTGGGTCCGATCCTATGTGGGTCAGCGCTCAGCGGTTCTGTGTGAGCCAGCGCCTACAGGTCCTGTGTGGGTCTGATCCTATGTGGGTTATTGCGGGGGTTAGTTACCTATCGATCCTTTGTGGGTCCGACGACTTAGATGGATCAGTGATCATCTTTATCATCATTCGAAGAAGTATACCTGTGTGAGCTGAATCCTGTTTACTCTCCTTTGTGGATTGTGTTGAGCTATCCTGTGTGGATTTACTGTTTACTCTCCTTTGTGGATTGTGTTGAGCTATCCTGTGTGGATTTACTGTATACTCTCCTTCGTGGATTGTGTTGTGCTATCCTGTGTGGGTATACGTTTGCTTTCCTATGTGGACTGGGTTGTGCTTGGGCTCAGACGTTGGAGCCGAACGGGAATCGATGACTTAGGTATATGTATGGGAATATACCTAATCCATGTCGTATGTTACTTCATGATTGTATCTTTACTTTGTGGATTATCCTTTGTGGATTCTGGGAGACCTTTGGGGGTCTCGGGGTCCCTACTGAGTAGCTTATACACACCCCTGCACGGGCTATGCCCGCACTTCGTTGTGTTGGATGCAGACGACAGACAGTGCTGATCGTGGTGGAGGCTTGCAGAGCAGGACGGTACCTGGAGGTGGACCACTAGGCGGGACGCACTCGGAGCGGTCAGGTGGACCCGAGGAGCAGTGGAGGCTATCTGTACCCACCCTTCAGGTGGGACTTCCAGAGGACGGCTCGACGCTGTGGCTTTTCTTTTCAGTTGCTGTTTTTCCCTTTCAGTTGTACTTTACAGTTGGGCTTGTATTTCCGGCCCCTTTACTTTCAGCACAGCTTGTTACAGTTTTTTACTTAGTGTTTACTTTTCCGCTTGCTTACTCTGTGGTGCTTGTTTACTTTTTAAAGGCAATGCCTTCCCTTTTTTTGGGATTTATGCCTTGGTGCTAATCGCCAGCCCCTGGCCTATGGAAGGCGGGCTTGGGGTAGTCACGGCACGGGCCCCGAGGATGGGTCGTGACAAATTGGTATCAAAGGTGGTCGGTTCTACCACAGACTCTGATCTTTCTTCTATGTGAAGAAATAGTGTTTAGCGTATTGAGTGTGGTTATCAGTCCAGGGAGTCCAGTGTTGGTGCGGCGGCCGACGTATCCGTACACCAGTACCCTAACTTCTGATTTCCGACTTAATGCACGAAAACATTGATTGCATGTGTGTTTCAAGTTTTATTTGTGATTACTTGTGTCAGATCACTAGGTATACTGTTCTGACTGTGGCGCATTTGTTTCCTTTTCAGGATGGCCCCACGACGGCAGCCAGCTAGGGTTCCGAGAGTAGAGCGCGACGACAGCCCGTCGAGCGACGTGGCCTCGGTACATGGCCCTTTGACGGCGGTGGCACTGACGGTACCTCTACCCATCGATCCCCCGATGCTGCCAGCTCCGACAGCTGACGATGCACGTCGCCTCGGAGCTCTGCACGAGTTCCAGCGCCAGCGACCACCCAGGTTTCGTGGGGAGACGGACCCCCAGGCAGCCGAGGACTGGCTGGAGGCCGTCGTGCGAGTTTTCAGGCTAGTGAGGACACCAGCAGACCTCATGGTGATCCTCGCAGCGAGCCTACTGCACGCAGCAGCGGGCCGATGGTGGAGCTTGATGCTCTAGGTGCACGATGAGGCATCTCTTCTCTAGACGGACTTCGAGAGCCTCTTCCGCTCAGAGTTCTTCCCGGACACCCTCCGTGCGGTGCGCATTCAGGAGCTTCTTCAGCTGCAGCAGGGCAGCTTGACGGTCGCCCAGTACGCGGTGAGGTTTACCGACCTTTCTCGCTACTCGACAGACATGGTACGAGACCCCTTCTTCCGGGACCGGAACTTTGAGCAGGGTTTGAGACACGAGATCAGGGCATCGCTGATCTCCCTCAGCATCCCGAACCAGGAAGGAGTACTGGAGCGAGCCCTTCTGATCGAGAGATTTCTTGCTGAGTCTACTTCAGCAGTGAGACCTACCGTAGGGCGGTAGGTAGCGGAGCCTTCGGCAGCAGGTAGCCGACGGATGACTCAGGGTTCTAGGCAGACCAGACCCTCTCGTAGACGACCTCAGGACACTGGCTCAGCAGTGCGGGGCACACAGCGCGGAGCCAGTCTTTCGAGAGGCAGGCAGTGCTACGCGTGCGGCGGGCAGGGCCACATGGCTCATGACTGCCCGACCTTCCATACTGAGTAGCAGCAGACGGTGGAGGGGCCACCTATGAAGAGGCAGAGGGTCGACCGTGGCGGTCCGCAGGGAGGAGGCGGACGAGGCAGAGGAGCTGGCTGAGCAGCAGGTGGTGGGCGACGCTTTGAGGCTCTACCACCACCACCACCGGGAGGTCCGACCTGACCATAGGGAGCTGGCGGGCAGAGACAGGCACAACTCCAGGCAGTGGAGGCCTATGAACACGGCGTGCCAGAGATGATTCGAGGTATGATCTGTGTCTATTCCACCCTTGCTGTAGTTATTATAGATACAGGAGTGAGTCACTCTTTCATAGTCGCTGCCCTTGTTCGGAGCTCGGAGATTTCGACAGAGCCGTTGGCTCGATCCTTACAGCTAGAGACCCCTATGGGAGAAGACTCGATGATTACGCACTGGTGCCGGCAGCGTGAGCTTACTCTAGGAGGCGAGAGCTTCGGCTAGGATCTCCTTGTAGCGGCGTCGAGGCCTTACGACGTCATCTTGGGCATGGATTGGTTATCTACAGTCCATGCTCAGATTGACTGTTTTAGGCACAAGGTGCGATGTGTGCGCACCGACGGGAGCATGTTCACCTTCACCGGCAAGAAGGGAGCCTTTTCAGCACAGGATGGACTTCCGCAGAGGAGAGGACAACCCATCATTCATCAGTTGGCTAGCCTCATCCTTGGAGCAGTTGACGTGCAGAGTCCTAGTTTCCCTACAATGGTGGATCAGTATGCGAACGTCTTCCCCGACGACGTTCCAGGGCTACCTCCTCATAGAGAGGTAGACTTTTATATTGATCTGTACCCCGAGATAGCCCCGATATCCACTCTAGCGTATCGGATGGCCCCCACTGAGCTTAGAGAGCTGCGAGTATAGTTGGAGGACTTGCGGGGCAAGGGGTTCATCCGACCCAGTGTTTCACCCTGGGCTTCCCCGATTTTGTTCGCCAAGAAGGTGGATGGGAGCTTGCAACTGTGTGTCGACTATCGTCACCTGAACCAGGTGACAGTGAGGAACAAGTATCCGCTACCTAGGATTGATGACCTCTTCGATCAGCTCAAGGGAGCACAGTGGTTCTCGAAGATAGACCTCAGGTCAGGCTATCATCAGCTCAGAGTCCGAGACGAGGACGTGCAGAAGACGACCTTCAGGTGTCGGTATGGCCACTATGAGTTCTTGGTTATGCCTTTCGGTGTAACCAATGCTCCAGCAGTGTTCATGAGCCTCATGAACAGGATCTTCCAGCCATACCTCGATCGTTTTGTCGTGGTCTTCATCGACGACATTTTGGTGTACTCGACCACGGAGGAGGAGCACGCCTACCACTTGTGGGTTGTACTAGACACACTCCGAGAGCACCAGCTTTATGGAAAGATCTTGAAGTGCCAGTTCTGGTTACGTGAGGTCCACTTCTTGGGGAACGTCATTTCTGAGGCGGGAGTTGCAGTGGATCCCGTGAAGATCGAGGCAGTGCTAGCTTGGGATCCACTTAGGAGCGTGACAGAGGTGCGAAGTTTCTTGGGTCTAGCCGGATACTATCGGAGATTTGTGCCGGACTTATCTAGAGTTGCGGCGCCACTCTCAGCTTTGACGAAGAAGGGGAAACCCTTTTTGTGGTCAGACAGATGTCAGCAGAGCTTTCAGGAGCTGAGACAGAGATTGACCAGCGCACCTATCTTGAGGTTGCCTGAGAAGGGAGTTGGATACATAGTCTACTGCGATGCATCAGGGACCGGACTCGGATGTGTCCTGATGCAGGAGCGGGCCGTGATTGCCTATGGATCACGTCAGTTGAGGCCGCATGAGCAGAACTATGCTACCCATGACCTGGAGTTAGTAGCAGTGGTCTTCGCTCTGAAGACATGGCGGCACTATCTGATGGGCGAGCGCTTTATAGTCTTTTCTGACCACCAGAGTCTCAGGTACATCTTCTCGCAGAAGGACCTGAACCTGAGACAGCGGCGATGGCTCGAGTTCCTCCAGGACTATGACTTTGAGATAGTCTATACTCATGGGAAGGGGAATGTAGTAGCCGATTCCCTCAGCAGGAGGACGGGCATTCAACTACTTGAGGAGGCGACAGAGCAGCTAGCCGCCTTGAAGATATCCTTCATGGATAGAGATGGAGCATCCTTCCTTCGGTCTCTCACAGTTACCCCTCCACTACTGTAGTGGGTCAGAGAGGCACAACGTGGGGGATGCTGACTGTGAGACACGACGTGCACATATATCCTCGGGACAGGCACCTGATGGTTTCTCCCTTGGAGCAGAGCATGACGTCCTTTTCAGAGGACGTACCTTGGTACTAGTATCTTTACGAGAGGAGGTGCTGAGAGAGTTTCACACTTCTCCTTTGGCGGTACATCCTGGAGTGGCGAAGATGTACCAGGATCTCAGACGACAACACTGGTGGCCGGGCATGAAGAAGGTTGTGGCAGAGTTTGTTTCACGGTGCCTCACCTGCCAGCCGGTGAAGGCAGAGTATCAGGTACCAGCAGGCTTGGTACAACCCTTGGAGGTCTCGGAGTGGAAGTGGGACAACATATCTATGGACTTCGTGACTGTACTTCCACGCACTTCCAGAGGTCACGACTCCATCTGGGTGATTGTTGACCGACTCACCAAGTCGACACACTTCTTACCCATCAGAGAGTAGGGCTTAGTGGAGAGTTTGGGGCGTCTCTACGTTCAGGAGATTGTACGTCTTCACGGTGTGCCATCGTCTATCATCTCCGATCGGGATGCTCGCTTTACTTCCCGACTTTGGAAGGGGTTGCAGGAGGCGTTCGGGGCGCGGCTACGTCTGAGCACCGCCTTTCACCTACAGACGGATGGTCAGACGGAGAGGACCATTAAGACTCTCGAGGACATGCTCCGCGCATGTGTCCTCGACTTTGGTCGCAGCTGGGAGGACCACCTACCCTTGGTGGAGTTCGCGTACAACAACAACTACCACTCCACCATCGGGATGGCACCATACGAGGCGTTGTACGGAAGACCTTGCGGATCTCCTTTGTGCTGGACAAACCCTGGGGAGTCAGCACTCATGGGACCAGAGAAGGTCCAGGTCATCCAGGAGCGGATGATGACAGCTCAGAGCTGGCAGAAGTCTTATGCTGACAGGAGGCGGAGGTCACTAGAGTTCGAGGATGGCGACCACGTCTTCTTGCGTGTCTCACCTCGATGTGGTTTGCGGAGATTTGGCCGAGGCGGCAAGTTGTCTCCATGATTCATTGGACCTTTCCATGTCATCAATAGGATTGGCGAGGTGGCTTATCGCCTGGCTCTACCACCTCAGTTGCACCGGGTGCACGACATCTTCCACATATCTCAGTTGAGGAGATACGTGCATGACCCGACACACATCATTGACCATGGGGAGCTAGACGTGGATGATGGGGCGAATTTTGCGGAGGTCCCAGTGGAGATCGAGGATCGACAGGAGTGGGTCCTACGTGGACAATCGATTCCTCTTGTGTGCATCAGATGGCAGCACGAGAACCTCCAGGAGAGCACTTGGGAGTGGGAGGCTCAGATGCGTGCTCAGTACCCCCATTTGTTTCCCTAGTTTATGATGTATCTTTATGGGGACGTAAATCCCTGAGGTGGAAGTAATGTAAAGACCCGTAAATTTCAAGGAATTTTTTTTTCTTAATTTTCTTTGGAATTTTACAAGAGCGCAGTTTCTGACGGCACCTGATTCCAAGGCCCGGTGTGCCCGGAATCATTTACCGAAGTTTGGCTCGGGTACGTTCAGTGAACGGACGAGCGAGTTTTTCTAACTTTTGAACCGGTGCCCGGAATCGAATTCCGAGGGCACCGATGGAATCACAACACCAATATTTGCTTAGAAACGCCTCTTCTGGAGTTGCGTTTGCTCGGGTGTGGTTTTTAATTTTTGGGCTTAAAGTTAAGAAATAAGAAAAACTTTATTTTATTTCTTAACTTTAAGCCCAAAATTAAAAACCACACCCGAGCAAATGCAACTACGGAAGAGGCGTTTCTAAGCAAATACCGGCGCTTCTATTCCATCGGTGCCCTCAGAATTTGATTCTGGGCACCGGTTCAAAAGTTAGAAAAACCCGCTCGTCCGTTCACTGAACGTACCCGAGCCAAACTTTGGTAAATGATTCCGGGCACACCGGGCCTTGGAATCAGGTGCCGTCAGAAACTGTGCTCTTGTAAAATTCCAAAGAAAATTAAGAAAAAACATTTCCTTGAAATTTACGGGTCTTTACATATACGGTGGTATTTTTGGTGGCCAGGTTTGAGACGAGGCATTACTGACTTGGTATCTCATTGCTATACATGCTAGCAGGTGAAGGCCAAGCATCAGAAGCCTTCATGTTTGTTATAGCCACTTCCAGTCCCTACTTAGAAGTGGGATGAGATATCTATGGACTTTGTGGTTAGTTTTCCTCATACCCAGAGATATAAGAATTAAATATGGGTTGTGATCATCTGGATAACCAAGTCAGATCACTTTATACCCACATTCATGATACAACTAAATTTTAGGAGTTGGGAAATATCTATGTGAATGAGGTCATTAATTTTTAGGAAGTTACTTATGATATATTCTCTAATAGGGATCCTCAGTTCACTTATTTCTTTTGGAGAGGCCTTCGGGAGGCACTGAGATCTCACATTTGTTTGAGTAAGACATACAATCCACAGTTGGATGGCTATATAGAAAGAGCTATACAGATTCTTGAGGATATTCTTTACGCTTGTGTTCTCGACTTTAGTGGGGATTGGGATGATCATTTGGGGATATTTGAGTTTTCTTATAAAAATATTTACCATTATATGATCTAGATGACTTCTTTTTAGGCCTTTTATGGATGGCCATATAAATATTTATTGTGTTAGTTGAAGATTGGTGGAAGTTCCTTGGTTGGACCAAGTTTGGTGTAAGAGATGACAAAAAAGATTCTGTTGATTATTCATAGAATATTGAAAACCTAGATTAGATATAAGTCTTCTGATGATATTCAATGTAGAATGTTGGAGTTCTCAGTTAGTGACTATGTGTTCTTGAACGGTTCACCTCAGTGGGGTCATCGATGACTTGAGAGGAAAGGGAATCTTGCTACTAATGTTATGGGACCTTTTGAGGTTGTTGATCAGGAGGGGAAAGTTTCATACAATTATCACTTCCAGCACAGCTGACATCGATACATAATGTGTTTCATGTATCTCAGATACAGATGTATCTATCTGATCCATCTCAAGTTCTGAGTTGGCATGATCTTGAAGTTGAACCTGATTTATCTGTGACTGAATGAATGATCAAGATAGTTGATTCTGATACCAAGGTACTTCATGGGAGGATGATACATTTGGTTCATGTGCTATGGTAGCATGTTTCAGATTTAGATGAGACATGGGAGAGGGAGGAACTAATGAGAGAGCAGTGGACTCATCTTTTTGGCATGGAAGCTTCTTCATTGACCTTTTGGGGATAGAAAGTTTCTATGGTGGGGAGGATGTAACATCCTGTAACTATTTTTAGGTATTCATAAACCCATATTTTTAATGATATTTGGTTTTCCTTTGTTTGAGGTTATTTTTGGGTTGAAAATTTATTTTTTTTGTATTTTTTGGGCTAGTGTATGGTTGGCGCACATTTTTCCGAAACCGTGCGCCCTATCAGAGCAAACCATGCAAAACGAGGTAGTGGGATTTTGAATGGTTGGTATACTATTAGTTAAGTCGTGTTCTTTATTTGTAGAAATAGTGTGGATCATTTATAACCAGAACACTTATTTCACATGGTTTGTTTAAACCATGCACTATTTTCTAGGAAACCATACAGATGAGATTTTAATTAATTCTATTTTTTGTTAAAAATTCCCGAACCCCTATTATAGGCCCTCTATAGACCTCTTTCGACCCAAATCATTTTATCAAACCTTAAAGTTCCCAAAAAATATTCTATTTCCCAAACCAGACACTATTTCCCGATGGACTTCCTTCGACCCATACAACATGGCTCATTTCTAACTGGCGCACTACTTGCGTAGGGTTTGTCTAAACCATACTCTATTTCCTAGGAAACTGTACAAATGAGATTTTAATTATTCATATTTTTTGTTAAAAATTCCCGAACCCTTATTATAGGCCCCCAATGGACCTCCTTAGACCAAAATCATTTTATCCCAACCTTATAGTTCCCAAGGAGGATTCTTGGCCCCTCGAAACCCTCTCGGAAGCGATCCAAAGCTAGGGGAATGTCAGTCGATCCTCTTCTAGTTAGTTTCCTTCCCCCATTATTGATCTCCTGTGATATATCTCTTTATCCTTAGGGTTCCATGGATCCTTGTGTTGATTTATGGATCTAATACCCTATGTTTTGGGTTAATAAACCCATGTTACATCCTTTTTTCCTGGATTCCTTGATCATCATTCTTCGTTGATGAATCCTGGATAGGGTTTGGTTATTTGAGATCCATTGATCCTGAGGTAGGTGGTTCTGTTACGATTCCCAATTTATAGTAACCCTAACTGTTCTATTTAAATTTCATTTTTTTTAATTTAAATTTAATTGTTTGGATTTGGATTATATGGATTTAAATTGGTTTCAGGAAAAATCCAATTGCGGTGAATTGGGGTTTTTGAGAAAAATGGATTTTTAGCATAGAATTGAAAATTGGAGAGATTTAATTTGTTTAATTTAAAATTTGGTTTTGATGGAAATTGAATCAATTAAATTATTTAATTTAATTGTGGAATTAGTTTTGATGGAAAATTTAGAAAACCCCCAATTCCAATGAATTGGGGGGTTGTGATGAAATTAATGGAATTGTATGAAAATTAAATTATTGGATTTAATTGTGAAATGTATTTTGAAACTACATGAATTGGTTTCAAATCCTTGTTTGTGAAATAATGGATTAATTTTTTTGATGGAAACATTAGGGTTTCATCTTTTAAGAAATGAATATTTTTTTATTAAAACTTATTATGGGTTTTAAAGAGGAAATTGGCATATTTTAAATAGGGGATGTAATTTAATTGTATTTTAAGAAGTATTGAAATAAATTTCCCATCATTGTTTATACTTGAGTACATGAAATCCTTAGGTAGTTAGTGTGTTATGTTGGACAAAAATTTACGACTTACAACATTCTAAAACCTTATATCAACACATCATCATTCCATAGGTGATGGTGATGAGTCTCCTTTATCTTAGGCCTAAAGGGGAATATATACATACTTTCTATTTCACAATTTTGGGTCCCTATAGCTTGAAACTATCGTACCTATTTGGAACATGATCATATTTCTCACTTGTATGTATTTAAAATTTATAATCTATTTTTATAAACTATTTTACATGCCTTGAGAATTTATATAAACTATTTTATATAAACGTGTTTATTTAATCCATTTTGTGAAAAGTGAAATTTTTGTAAAGCACCCTTTGATTAAAGGTAAATTCAATCATTTGAAAATTATTTACAGCATTTGAAAAGTAAATAATGATTTTTTAAATTATTTCCATCTTTTGAATTATAAATCATGATTTTTTTAAATATTCTTTTGAAATGACAAACCTATCTATTTGAAAATTGAAAGCAGATTCTTGGTTAATTTGATATTGGAATCTTGTTATGAAATATTTGGTGAAATACTACTAGGATTTTGATCACACCCTACTTTTTCATTAGGGTGTTTGCAGATTATCTCCTTCTAGGTTCGAGCATGGGAAAAGGATCTCTTAGAGGTGGATCCAGCTATTGAACCCTGGAATTGGCGAGTTGTGTCCTTTGGGAATTAGGTTTTTTTGCTGTTTTGGTACTTTGGATATAGTACTTTGGGATTTAATTCCTGTTTGACTTCTGGTACATTACTCCTAGTGGAGTTTATTTTGAAATTCATAATTTCTTGTCTCTTTTACTTCCAAAATGTTTGAGGCAAAACCGTTCCCACATTCAGTTTGTATAATGCCAGATGATAGTCACCGACCCATGGGGACCAGGAACACCCTTCAGGATATGTCAGGACCAACTCAGTTATCAGGTTACCAGGGTACCTGGGTTGGTTTGTGATGAAAAAACTATTATTTTTTAAGATACTGCATGTGAGATATCTCTATAAATAATAGATCAGATAAAACTATAAAGAAGAATGGACAACCTTTGTGTGTGTGATAAATGGTGTGATGAGTTCAAAGTACACATTGAAAACTCTTATGATCACTTATGATGTAATATTTTATACTATACTTTAATGTGCTGCACTCTACTATAAATAATATGATCAATGATACCTCTAATTTCAAGCATTCACTATTTAAGATTGGTTTTGTGGTGTTGTTTTTTCCTTATATTTTTATCTGAGTGTTAAATATTGGTTTATGACTTTTCATTCAATAACAAGACCTGTGTGAGTTATACTATCCATAAAAGGTATGTTTGGGTTGTGAATCCATGTTGAAAAATGAATGTTTCTTGAGTTATGACTCCAAATTTAAAAAGTTTGGCTGTAACGGGTTTTGACCCCCTTTAAAATTTAGGTGTTGTTTTAGTTATACTTCTACTATAAAAGTAAGTTTGTAATTAGGTTGTGGATCCCCATTAAAATTCATCATTTTAGTGGATATCATTTCTCTTGGGTATAGAGAGAAGTGAAGAGTAGACATAGGTTCTCTTTGAACCTAACTATTATAAAAATTCATTATTTTCATATTTTTATTATTACATTGATTAAATAATTTTAAGCTCTGATATAATCATTAAAATTTTATATACTAATCAATTTAACCCATATTAACCACTCAAACATCTATCTAACTAAGAAAAATATTGATATCAATGAAGGTCCTTTAAAGGATTATTAGTTTTGTAATATATACATCTTTTGTTGCTAACCATATCTTAAACTTAACTATCTAAGGAAATGATAATTTGATATGGAAAGTAAAAGTTATAATGATGGTTGTATTCCTCAAATACCTCCATTATTTGATGGTACTGTCTATGGATATTGTATAGCTAGAATTAAATATTTACTCAAACAAATAAGCATTAATCATTGAACTATCATAGTAAAACCATATTCCTTACATGAAGTTGACCCTGAATCATTGGCTGGTAATGATGTAGTAAAATATGTTTTAAATTATAAATTCATAAATATTTTATATTTTTATATTGGTATAAATGATTTTTTCCATGTATCTTTATGAAAAACTTCTCATGATATTTGAATAAATTTTTAAGTCACTCATTATCCAATATATAAGATAAAGATAAAAGACATGGAATGTTAAGAGTTAGATATCATGTTTTTAAAATGGGTAAAGAAGAATATTTAAATGAGATGTTTCACTGATTCAATAGCATAGGAAATGGTATGAGTATCTTAGGATAAGACTTGGATAATACAATTCTTATTAAAAGAGTTTTGGGAGCTTTACCAAAGAGATGAAATTCAAAAAAGGTTTCTATTAGTGAAAGTAAAAACATCAAGAATATACTCTTGATGAGCTTATTGGATCATTATCAAAATATTAATTATATTTGAAAAATATTTCTCAATAATAATCTACCAAAATAAATGGAGTTACTTTTCAATAAGATACAAATTTTACTTTTTTAATCTTATGATCACGAGTTATAGGTAAGTGGAAGAGATAAAGTTTTTCAAGTAGAAAAAGGGATATACAAGAAAAATAAAAGTTACTCTACAAGGAATAGAAATTATTGTTCTATATATGATTAAAAATAATATAAAAAGGTAATATTGTTTTTAATGATACATCATAACTAATTTTTTATGAATGAATAACGAAAGTCCATATCAAACTTGACTTATCAAGGCTAAAAATGAAATAAATAACAAGTAGATGAATATGAAATAGAAGAGATGTTTAGAGGCAGGTTGGAGATATATAAAGGATTCAAAATATAGTGATGAGTCTAGAATATAAAAATAATTAGAAATATTTTTTCTCATGGATTTATTAAATTAGGTTGGTGATTTTTATTATGATTCTAATAAATTTGATTCTGAAAAACCTACCAGTAATAAGTTATATGATACTATTAAAAGATTGAAAAAATTATATTAATAAAATTTATGATATATAAAATGAATTTAAATAAATTAATAAGAAAAATATTGAAAAAAATAATATTATTTCTCAAGAAAAAACAAATTCAATGAGAAAAATGATAAGTACAAACATTTTATTACTAATAAAATTGAATTAGAAAAATAAAGTTAAATGTATTATGTGATGAACTTGAAATTTATCAAAGGGATAATGTTAGTTTAAAAAATGAAATTGAAAGATTGAAGAAAAATCTATACACCATTGTAAAATAAAGATAAAGTTATAATAAAATGATGAGTATGGGTAAAAAAAATATAAATAAGACTAGACTTGGATATAATAAAAAATTACCCAAAATGTACCAAAATTTATTAGTTAAAAGTTTTAAAGGAAGTGTTTCTATTATTATATGTTTTAGATGTAGGATCAAAATTCATTATGAAAGTGAAAACCCTTTAATATTTCTGAAATATTTGTGACACACACAATATTTTATTTCAATATCACTATCTTCTATATTAACTGTGAATAAAAGTATAAAATCTGTTAGGGTTCCAAAAAATTATTTAACTAATCCCATTGGACCCAAAATAAAATGGGTACCAAAACTATCCTCTAATTAAATTTTCTCTCTATATAACTCAAAAGTTTCAAGGAGACTTGGTAAATAGATAATAGTTTCTCTAGGAACATGAATGGAGATCAATAAAACTTTATATCATATAATAGATGTGTTGGAGGAAATGTGAATTTTGAAGAAAAATCAAAAGGAATGGTTAAAGGTTTTGGTGAATTAGGTATTTATAAGTATGTTATTATTTCTATAGTTATATATATTTAAGGTTTAAAACATAATCTAATTATTATTTCTGAGTTATGTTATGATGGAATTTTTTTCTAAATTTTAAAATGAAAAATTTCATATATTTAAAGATGAATTTATTATGTTTTATTCTAACCAAAGAGACAATATTTATTTGATTAATCTTTTTCGAACTAATGTATTAAAATGTTAACTATTTAATTTTTTTTTCAGTCAGGTAACATTTTATGGCATAGAAGTCTTGAGCATTCAAATTTTAAATAGTTACAAAAGCTATCCAAACATATATATATATATTTTTATAATTTTTGATTTAAAAGTTGAAAAATTGATATATGTAGTTCCTAGGTGAAAGGAAAACAACACAAAAGAACTTTTAGATTTCTCACATATGTCAATAATAAAATAATTTTACTTTTGATTCACTTGGATTTATTTTTTCTAGTAAACTTCTAGTCTTGGTGGTAAGAAATATGTTTTTTTATTATTGATGATTTAGTATATTTACCTGGTTTTATTTCCTTACACATAAAAGTGAAATTTTTTCAAATTTTACTTCTTATTATAAAATTTCTCAAAATAAGAAATGATATTTTTTTTCAATTAGAAATGATAGAGGGGGAGAATATATAAATCTAAAATTGGAAAATTATTTTGAAGAAAATGGTTATTTTCATAACTTTTTATCCTCTTGAATACCCCCACAAAATGGTGTAGTTGAAAGAAAAAATAGGACTATTTAAGAAATGGATAGAACTATGTTAAGTGAATAAAATACACCTTAATATTTTTGGGAATAATCTATAAATATAGATTATTATGTTTTTAATAGAAATATTTTAAAACCTATTTTAATGAAAACTTCTTATGAACTATGTAAATGAAAGAAACCTAAAGTGGGATTCTTTAGAGTTTTTGGTTTTAGAGTTTTTATTCTTAATAATAAATATTATTTTGATAAATTTGATTCTAAATAAGATGAAGAAATATTTTTAGTATATTCTAATATTATAAATCTTATAGATTCTATAAAAAAGAACCATAATTATTGAAGAATTTATTTTTATTAAGTTTGATGAAAAAGATTTAAAAGATAAATCATCTAATGAAAATCATACTGGACATGATTTTAAGAATTTTAATTTTAGAGAAGTTAAAAATCAATAATTTAATGTTCATATTTAATGGGAGAATCACCATCATGAAACATCATGGAAAACTTATAAATATCATCCCATTGATAGAGTTATTCATAATTTAGATCCAAGAGTACAAACCAGAAATTATTTAACAATTTTAATTCTCAATCTTATTTTATTAATGAATTTATTTCAAAAGATATTTAAAAATATTTAAAATATCCTAATTGTATTTTATCTATAAAATATGCACTAAATCAATTTTCTATAAATAATATTTGGAACTTATTTGAACCACATAAATTCTAATATATAATTGGTACTAAATGTATATTTAGAAACAAAATTGATGAATCTAGTTAGATTATTCAAAAATAAAGTCATATTAGTTGATAAATGTTATTATCAATATAAAGGAATTGATTATGATGAAAACTTTACACCTAATTCAATATTACAATTTATTAGAAATTTACTAGAATATTCTTATTGCCTTTATTTTAAATTTATCAAATGGATGTAAAAATTTATTTTTTTAATGGTTTACTTATATATATATTTTATATAAAACAACACTTTCTTTTGAATATGTAAAGAAACCTAAACATGTTTTAAAACATTCTAAGTCTCTTTATGAACTCAAAAAATCTCCTTAAGAAATCTATAAAATATTTACTCAATTTAATTTGAAAAATGTTTTTTGTAAAATAAAAATTAGATCATACTTTGTTTATTATGAATGTTCAAAATGTATTTTGATTATTCAAATATATCTTTATGATATTTTTTTGGATCCTCAAGTGAGTTTATTTTTAAATAATTTTTAGATTTAATGACTTTTGAATATGACATAAGTATTATGGAAGAATTGAAATTCTTTTTAGGACTTAAAATATTTCAAAGGAATGATGGAATTTTTCTTAATAAATATAAATATGCTAATGAATTAGTTAAAATATTTAAACTGGACTCTAGTTCTCTAGAAGAAAAAAGAATAAAAAAGAAGAAAAAACTACTGTATCTTGTAGAAAATAAGGAGATAAAGTTGATACTATTTAGAAGCTACATATCCTTTGAGTATTGGAGATAAATATTTGAGTGAAGATCTGAGAAAGTTAGGTGAGCATACTGTGAAGATCCTCAAGGTTGAGATGATATCTATAACCAATTTGTATGCATCTATGTTAAAGATATTCAAGAATTAAAATATACTAAATTGAGAATAAGGATATCTACCTTGTGGATGTTATGACATCCATGTTCCATCTAGTGATCTACTTCCAAAGAATAACTTCAAAGAAAGAACCTATATATTTATGGTGGGACTTTATAGAACTTGTGTGACTTAGGGTATACATGGAGATCACCATGTGACTTGGTGAAAATAGTGTAAAGCTACAGAGATAAGTCCATTTTGATTCTGGTAAGAGAAATACTATGATAAGTAGTAAAGTGTAAGCACTATGATACTCGATGTTGGTGTATGAAACACCATCCATTATAACCAATAGTTGATTATAGTAGAGAATCCATGATTGGGGAGAATAACCAATCATGAAAAGGAGTAATTATTTATATAGAACCTTGTAAAATATCATTTTCCTTTAATATTCTTTACTTCAATTCATGTGGTAGTTTTTTTCTTGGTAAAATATTAAAAATATATAATTACACTAACTGATAATAGAGGTTAAATTCCAATAGGGGTAAAAGAATTTTTAAATGGTAAAAATTAATCAACACCTAATTCCCCTAGGTGTTTTCACCAATTCAATAGGCACATAAAATGGTATCAGAGGAAAGGTACCCTATGATAGGATCTATTTTTAAAGATCCACTAAATTTTATTTGATTTGGTGAAGTAAATTTTTGAGATTATTCAAGAATAGCCTTTCATAGAAAATATAGATTCTATTACTATTGTTACTCATGTTAAAGTCCCTTCCAAGACTATGAGTAATAGTATGAAGAAGAAGGATAATAAAATGAAGACCACAAATGGGGTGTATGGTCATCCACTAGCTGAAATTAGTCAGAGTGATTTTTGTTCCATAAAACCTAGTGAGATATATTTATCAAATGAAGTTAGTTCAAGCTCTGTAGAACTTAAGGAACATGAAATTTAAAAATCACTTAGTGGTTTTTATTTTAAAATGAAGGGGTATCTTGAAATAGTACCTTTTGAATTATTTTAAACATTATAATACATATTAAGGTACCACATAATGATAATTCATAGTTGGACCAAGAGGTTGATAAAATGGAATATGCATTAGATATACAGGTTGGAAAATTCAACACTCTCTCGAGACTAGTGAAAGAAAAGGATGAATCAGCTACACTTTGTAATGAAAAACTTTCCTTGATAGAATAATAATTTCAAATATCTTCTTGTGAGATAATTTTTATTAATTATATGTCCTATGCACTTGATATACTCCATAGAAATTTTATGGATGTCAAAGAATCCCGGCTAGATGTGAAATCAAAGAGAATAAGAGATGGAGATTTAATTGGTGGAATCTAATTTTTTTACTAATATAATAATAAAAATATTAATAGTGACTAGGAATATAGATTAAATTCATTTGATACTGCAAAATACTATTTGAACAAAAAATTTTGGAGCTGGAAATCAAAATAAAAAATTCAGAATCTATTCAAGCAGGATCTTCCCAAAGAACTAACAAGGAAATTGATTCTAATAAAGTTTCAAAGATGTTATCTCCTTTAATAAGGAGTTATATTGGTTGTAAATAACAATTTATAAGTCTTTTATAATGTCCCACCTCAATCATAACTAAAAGGACATGCATACACTATTTTTTTGTCAAAAGGTATTGAAAAAAATTAAATTCTATACAAATGTGGGTTATAAAATTTTTTGGGAAACCCACCAATATATCGAGGGTGTAAGTGAGTAAGTCCTAGAGGATCATCTACCCTATCCATCCTCAAAAATTTAGTTAAAGGATCCAAAAATAATAGGCTTATAAATTTGTAAATATTGTAGCTACAGGTAAAAGGATAATATTTGTGGGTTGTTATTGGTGTTTCTAGAGGTTTGGACATATGACCATAGATTTTTAGCATAACATGCTAACATATAAAAGACAAATAAGGCCCACAAGCAAGGGGGTCAAAGATAAAAACAAAAGTAAACCTACTATAGATAAATAGAATAATATGTATTTGAAAAACTGATTCAAACATTTAGAGAATTTATGTATCTTTTATAACTTATATGGACACACTAATGATGAGTGTTGTTATGTTCCAACTAGCCACACCATTTATGTTAATTAAATAAAGGATCCATAATAATAACTGAAAAATAATAATGGAATGAAGGATAAGTCTACCTTGAGGAGTTTGTAAAAAAAGATGCTAAGAATACAACTCCCAATAAGAAACACAATATAGATGGGAAGTTTCCCAATATTAGTAACTAAAATAAGTAAGAAATGGTGAGTGGAAGGTGAAACTTGCCTAGACACACTTTCAATAAGTTTATGAGAGTTTTACCGGGTCAAAAGGAGTTGGTAAGTGATAATGTAAAATCTATAGTGATTTTAAATTCACAGTCTATTGAAATGTAAAATAATTTTACACCATTGATAAAGAGATAATATTTCATGAAATAATGCCTAGTTTTATTGTATTATTGGTTGAAATTGGATAAAAAACTTGAGAAAGATGAATAGAAATAAAGTACTTTATTTTTTTATGTTAAAAAGTATATACCATATAGAAAAGAAGTTGTGAGTAAAAATAAGACCAAACTACCCATTGAAGTAAAAATTTAAAAACCTAAAGAGGTCGTAAGCATGAAGAAATGTAGAAATTTTAGAGATTCAAAGAAATGCACCACTAGGTTGAGGAAGAAGTATCAACCCAAGTGATGTAATTTAAGAACAATATAAGATCCAAACTTTCCCATTTTATTATGATTATTCCTTAGTAATGGTAATTGAAGGTGATAAAGCATATATTGCACCCCTTGAGGGGAAGAAAATGAATAATTCAAGGTTTCTAAAGATATTTTATATTCTTAAAAACTAAAAATCTAGAAAACCCTATCATTACTGAACTATAAGGTATGATATTCACTATACCTTCATATTTATGATGTATACTTGTTGTATTTATTAAGTGGGTGTTTGTTAATAAAAAAAGGGAAGTAATTTACTTGGAATTGAATTCTATAATTTGTTTTTTGAAGATAAGTATAGGTTTACAAATGTTTTTGAAAATATGATTTCTACAACCCATAAGAATGGAAAATCTAAGTTGGTTTCTAGGTTGTGAACTCTTGATTTCTACACTGGGTTTTCCCCAAATATAATTGGATTTATTAATTGAGGGATCATTGCTAGGAATCCTATAATGCCTAAATTCTCTAAGATTATTGAAAAATGTGTGGATAAGAATTGTAATTTCTAATAGAAATTAGACCACCCTTACATTAAGGTGGAGACATATTTTCCTCCCTTTTTATTAATTTTCATTAAGTTTGAAAGTAAAAGTTCACTTGCACTTGTAATTTACATGCATCAAATGTGTTTGGAAGTTTAAAGTATTGATAAAAAATACAAAGGTAGAGATTTATGTTCTATTTATATTAATGATTTTGTTTGTTTCAATGTGAATTTTAATAATTTTCAATAAGAATATAAGCAATGGATTGAGTATCCAACCACCCAAAAAAGAAGAGTTTCTTCCCATACATTATGGGAAAAGGAGAATGAAGAGTTGGTTTTCCTTGAATACCTTGTTGGATTGATTTGAGAAGGAATCCCCTATGACATAAGATGATTGAAAGTGATGATATTTATGGTAGATCATGATAGGTGATGAAGGTGGGGTTTTGGTACTATCTACAAAAGGTTTGGATATCAAGGTTTCTGCATATAGTGTACAACTTGAAGGATATGTAATTATAGGTATTATAAAGGTAAGATGATTGGACTTTGAAGACCTAATGAATTAAAAGTAAACTATCCTTCTGTACTTATGCAAGAAGGATTCTAAAATTCATGAAGATGCAATCTAGATGATGGTTTAGTTATATATGAAATGATGAGTGTAGTGTGTGATATTGAATAACTCAAAAATAATTGTTTTCACTTAATATAGAATGATTGATAATCATTTTTAAGTGATTGAGAAGGTTTCACAAATTCCTAAAGGTATTCTGATGTGTTTATAAATATTTTCGATCAAATGGAATCAAAGTGAAGGAGAACTAGTTCAAAAATAAAGAATTATATAAATTTCAGGTTCTGCATATGTGAATACCAATATAAGAAAATTTTAGCTTAGCCAAATCCACATTGTTAAAGTCATTGAATATGAAAATATTTTCATACGTGAAAATTCATTAAGAAAAATTCATCTATATGGATGAATGAAATTCTTAAGTGATTTCACATGGCCAAATTCTTCTATGTATCCAAACTATACAGACGAATGAATCATTGTGTAGCTAAATCCAATGACATAGCCAAATTTATCACATAAGGGGTTTTTGTGGTGAAACTTAAATTTACATAGCCTAATTTTATTGCATATTCAAATTCGGAATCATGTACCCAAATGTAGTTCCACATAGCTAAATACTATGTAACCAAATCCACATAATAAAATTCACACCATGTAAGGGAATTTGAGCCAATATAAGAATATACCTACATAATTGATATCCTCAAATAGAAATTCCACATGAGTATTCATATAAATAATTTTTTTAGAAGTACTGGGGGAAATTATATAGATTTATAGAATTCATATTCTAAAGAAGAAATTAAAATCGGATGATTATTTTTTTGTTCATTCAAGATCAAAATATCATGATGCTTATTTAATACATGATTTTGTCTGATTTTTAGTAACATCTAAGGATAAACATTGTATGTTTTACTTGTTAAAATTAATGATATTACTGAATTTTAAAGAATAATGAAGATGAAATTTTATTGATTCTCAGCCATCCATCAAAGCTTAAATTCATTGTGATCAAATAATATCAGATAGATAATAAATAAAATCTAAGATATTGTTACTATGTATAGGTATAAAAATAGAGACAATACTATTTTTAGATGAATCTCTAACACTATAGTGAAGATGAATTTCACACTGCATATATGATTTGTTTTAAATATTTGTACAAATTTTTAGATTGAAAAGGGGATTTATGTAAAGATATTTTGAGCATATGAAGTTGTACCTAGAAAATAATAAAATAATATTTTATTCATATGAGTTTCGAAATTAAGAATCAATAAATGAGGGTATTCCGGGATTATCACTTGAGTTCAAAAATTAGTTCATAAAGTTATGTCATAGGGGATTTCCATTCAAATAAGTCCAAAAAGGTATTCAAGGGAAACCAAATCTTCATTATCCTTTACCCATAGTTTATGGGAAGAAAATATTCTTCTTTGGTGGGTGGATACTCAATCCATTACCAATATTTTTATTTAAAATTATTAACATGCACATCGCAACAAACACAATCATGAATCCAAATGGAAATTCAATCTCCCCCTTTAGATTTTTTGTCAATACTTTGAACTTGCAAACACATTTGATGCATGTAAATTACCAGTGCAAGTGAACTTTTAATTTCAACCTTAATGAAAATAAATAAAAATGGAGGAAAATATGTCTCCCCCTTAATGTAAGGGTGGTCTAATTTATATTTTAAATTCCATTTATTATCCACATTTTTTCCAATAATCTTAGAGAAGTTATGAAATATAGGATTCTTAGTAATGATCCATCAATTAATCACTCCAAGTATACTTGGGGAAACCTCAGTGTAGAAATAAAGAGTTCATAACCTAGACACCAAATCTATAAATTACATTATTTAATGTAGTTACAACATAGATTTTATATTCGCAGGGTTTGTACAGATCATATTTTCAAAAAAATTTGTAAACCTGTACTTATACCAGGAAAGTTCAGTCAGAGGAAAAACCTCTGACCATTTATTAAAAGAAAAAAAAGTGCAGTAAACAAAGAGATGGGTGAGGGCGAACAGTTTGACCACACCCAATCAAGAGTCCCCACCAAGCACAAGCACAATTACAAACCAAACCATTACACCCAGAATCAAAAACCATTTTTTTTGTTTCAAAACCCACACCCAACCCGAGGAGACTCATCGGGTCAGCTGGGGTCGCGTCGCTGCCATCCGCCATCATCTCCACTGAAGCCGCGTATCTCTGACAGATACGCCGTACACCACGCGGCTCGTGATGCACCACCACCTCGAGTCACTCAGCCATCCTTCAATCATTCCACCGGAGCAGATAGCCGGCTTCAAACCGTCGTCGATCATCACCGGCAAAAATCCACAGCACCATCCGCTCCACAAGAAAAATTAACAACATCATCGAGATCAAACAGGATCGAACCAACCATCAGATCCGCACCAAAACACAAAATCCCAAATACAAACGCATCAGAATCAAATCACGAACTAAAACGACCCAATTGCAGCGATTCAACATTGTAGAACAACCACGAGCGCAACCAATGAAACTCCAAAGCCACCACCCGAACTCGCTGATGAAGACCTCAACGGACCCCCAAAGCTCCCAACCACGCAGGCGACGACTTTCAAACGCTGCGAAGCCACCACAGGACAACAACGATCTGCCGAAAACAAAACCGTGAACGCTCCGAAGAGTATGCCGGCAGCCGGTCTTACGCCCGCAGATCTGAATCAGCAGCGCCATAGAAGCCCATAGCACATCTCCACAGCAAGAGAGGTAGCCACGAACCATCGCCGAGAGCAAAGAGGAAACCGAATAAAATCAACCACCGGAGGGAGGCGGCGATGGGAAAAACCCTATCGCAACCATCCCATAACCAGAAGCAACCCAGGAAAACCCATCAACCCAGAAAAACATCACAAAAAGAAAGGAAGCAAAGACCTCCCCTCCCCGGAACAGACCAGCTCCGTCGACAGCCTTCAAAGGGCACCGACGCGTTGAGACCATCCACGCAGCGCCATCACCCCGCCGCCGAGACGACCCATATGAAGGAAACTCAGGACAAGGCGGCCGGAGAGGGAAGGAATGCGAGGTCGATAGAAAAACCCTAGACGCCTCGGGAGGAGCTCAGAGACGCCGCTCAGAGGCCACCATTAGATCAAAACGAGTTGTGGGTAACGAGGTATTGGTGATTGCCACGCCACGCTTATTCTGGGCCCCATTCACCACCTGCGCACCGCTCGTCCCCAGCTAAATTCGAGAGTGGCGAGACTCGAACCTACGCCAGTTCCGTTGCCAGGGAGTGGCCTCCTTACACGGTACCACTAAGCCAACCCCGGTCGACGTAAACCTGTACTTATATTCAAAATACACATCAGATAGTAAAATTTTAAGTAAATGACTTCCTTTTTTTATAAAAACATCCCCTCAATAAATAAAACAAGTATACATAATATCTATGAAGGTATTGTGAATATCATACCTTATACTTAAGTAATTCTAGGACTGTCCATATTTCTAGTTTTTGAGAATATAAAAGATATCTAGAAACCTTGAATTATTCATTTTTTTCCCCTAAAGGGGTTCACTCCACACTTTATCACCTTCAATTCCCATTACTAAGGCATAATCCGAATAAAATGGGAAATAGTGGATCTTCTATTGTTCTTCAATTACATCACTCAGGCTGATACTTCTTCCTCAACCTAGTGGAACTTTTCTTTGAATATATGAAATATTTAATTTTCATCATGCTTACGTCCACTTTAGGTTTCTAAATTTTTACTTCTGTGGGTATTATGGTATTATTTTCACTCATAACTTATTTTATATCTAGAATGGACTTTTTAACCTAAAAAAATAGAGCATTTTATTTCCTTTTATTTTTATCAAGTTTTCTAACCCATTTTAACCAGTAATACCATAAATCTAGGCATTATTTCTTGAGATATTATACCTTCTTGAATAGTGTAAAATTCTTTTACATTTGTATAGATTGTGAATTTAAAATCACTAGTGATTTTACATTATCACTTTCTAACTCATTTTGAGCAGGTAAAACGATCATAAACTTATTGGGAGTGTGTCTAGGAAAGTTACACCTTCCACACAAATTTTTTTACTTCTTTTAGTTACCACTCTTTGGAAACTTCTCATCCATATTGTTTTTATTCTTGGGAGTTATATTATTAGAGTCTTTATTTTTTACAAACTCTTCAAGGTAGACTTATCCTTCATTAAATTATAATTTCTCAATTGATATTATGGATTCTTTCTTTCATTAACATAAATTATTTGGCTAGTTGTAACATACCAACACTCATAATTAATGTGACCATACAAGTTATAAAAGTTACGTAAATTCTCTAAATGTTTAAATCGGTTTTTAAATACATATTGTTCTATTTCTGTGTAGTAGGTTTAATTTTATTTTGATCTTTTACCCCTTGATTGTAGGCCTTATTTATCTTCCATATGTTAACATTTTATGATAAAAATCTATGGCCATATGTCCAAACCTCTAGAAACACCAACAATGACCCACACATAATCTTATTTTACCTATAGCTACAATATTTACAAATTTATAAGATTGCTATTTTTGGATCCTTTCACTAAATTTTTGAGGTTTGATATGGTAGATGGTCCTCTAGGACTTACTCACTTCAACACTTGATATATTGGTGGGTTTCCCAAATTTTTTTCTAACCCAAATTTGTATAGAATTTACTTTTTGTCCAATAACTTTTAAAAAAAAATTCAATGAATGCATGTAATTTTAGACTTTAGGTGTTATTATTCCTTATGATGGAGGTGTAAGATTATCAATGACTTATAAATAACTATTCACAACCAGTATAACTCCCTCTTAAGGGAGATAAAATCTCTAAAACTTTATTAGCATCAATTTACTTTTTATTTCTTTGAGAATATTCTCCATGAGTCAATTTTTATTTTTTTAGTTTGATTTCCAGCTCCAAACATTTTTTAAGAGAGTATTTTTTAGTCTCAAATGAATTCAATCTATATTCCTTGTCACTCTTCATATTTTCATTATTATCTTCATAAAACATTATATATTCCACCAATGAAATCTACATCTCTTTTATTTTCTTGGCTTTCACACCCATCTAGGATTCTTTGACATCCATAGAAGTTCTCTGGAGTATATCAAGTGCATAGAACATGTATTTAATAAAAAAATTCTCTCACAAGAATATATTTGAAATTATTATTCTATAAAGTAAAGTTTTTCATTAAAAGTGTAATCTATTCATCCATTTATTTCACTAGTCTGGAGAGAGTGTTGAATTTTCAAACCTGTTTGGCCAATGCATCTTCCATTTCATCAACCTCTTGGTCCAACTATGAATTCTCATTATGTGGTACCTTAATATAAATTATTATGTTTAAAAAAATTAAATGGGTACTATTTCAAGATACTCCTTAATTTCAAATAAAAAATAACTAAGTGATTTATCATTTTTATGATCCTTAAGTTCTGCACAAGTTGAACAAACTTCATTTGATAAATATCTCTCACTTGGTTTGATGGAACAAAAACCTCTCTGACTAGTTTGAGCTAGTGGGTGACCATACACCTCATTTTAGGACTTCAATTTATTATCATTATTCTTCATCCCATTTCTTAGAGTCTTAGAAGGGACTTTAACATGAGTACTAATAGGAATATAATCTATATTTCCTATGAAAGGATGTTCTTGAATAATATCAAAAATTTAATTCATAAAATCAAGTAAAATTCAGTGGATCTTGAAAAATAGATCCAATCATAGGGTAACTTCCCTATGATACCATTTTATGTGCCTATTGGATTGGTGAAAACACCTGGTGGGAATCATGTATTGATTAATTTTTACCATTTCCAAATTCTTTTACCCCCATTGGAATTCAACCTCTATTTCCAGTTAGTGTAATTATATCTTTTTAATATTTTACCAAAAAAAATACCACATGCATACAAGTAAATCATATAAAAATAAAATGATATTTTTACAAGGTTCGGTATAAATACTTACTCCTTATCATGATTGGTTATTCTGCCCAATGATGGATTCTCCACTATAATCAACTATTGATTATAATGGACGGTGTTTTCCACACCAACACCGAGTATCATAGTGTTTAGACTTTAATAATTCTCAAAAGACTTATATTACTATAATAAAAATGGACTTATCTATATAGCTTCATACTATTGTCACCAAGTCACAAGGTGATCTCCCTATATACCCTAAGTCACACAAGTTCTATAGAGTCCCACAATAAATATATAGGTTATTTCTCTCAAGTTATTATTTAGAAGTAGATCGCTAGATAGAACATGGATTTCACAACATCCATAAGGTAGATATCATTATTCTCAATATAGGATATTCAAATTATTGAATATATTCAACACAGATGAATAAAAATTGGTTACTAATATCATATATGCCTTGAGCATCTTCACAGTATGCTCACCTAGCTTTCCCAGCTCTTCACTCAAATCTTTTTCTTCAATAATCAAAGGATATGTAGCTTTTAAATAGTATACAATTTATCTTATTATTTTCTGCAACATATAGTGGGTTTTTATTCTTTTTTTAATCTAGAGAACTTGGATACTAAATTTTGGATCTAGATTTAGGATTCTCAACTCATTATAAGTAGTGAATGCCTTTTCTATTTGTATTTATTCCTCCTCAAGCTTCTGGTGGACATGCGACAACATTTAAGTTCATTATATTTCTACCATCAAAATCATTAACCTTAAATGGAAATTCAATGGCTGATTCTCACTACCATCTAAAGGCATTATCATGGAATACCCATTTTAGGTTCCCACATAACTTTATGTGCCACTTTTTGAACCCAAGGGATGTTCTTAGAATACCCTTATTTAATGATTCTCAGTTTTGAAACTTAGTTTATTAAAATATGATTTTATTATTCCATAGGCATGACTTGATCTTATCAAAATATATCCGCAATAATATGTTTTTTAATATATATAAGTGTACAAATATTTATAGAAAATAATATTTATGGTGTGGAACTCATATTCACTGTAGCATGATAGATTCATTTGAAAACATTACAGTATATATTTTTAGACCTATAAAAAATAAAAAATATCAACTCTCTTTATTATAATTCAAATAGGATTAGATCAAAATGAATTTAGGTTTTGAAGGACAACCCAACATCAAGGAAACTTCATCTAAATTATTTTTTAAAAATAAATAAATTCATTTAATCTATTAAGAACAATATAAATTCATTCTCCTTTGATCTTACTCAAAATCAACTTAGAAAATATCTTAAATAATCATCATGATGCTCTAAAAATTAATGCACAACACATGCATCATTAGATGTTATTTTTATAAGGCCCTAACCTTAAACCTTACTTAATATTGAATTAAATGAATAATTCACGTTGATGATCTTTTTAGGTTTAGAGTTTTAGAGAATTAGGACATAACTATTACATCTCAAAAGATTACAAAGTAGACACTTCTACTAAGTTTCCATAAAATAAAAACTCTTAAAAAGAAACAAGTTTAGTTCCATGTTTTAGATAGCATGAATTTCCCTTGATCCCATCGTTGACCCTATTCCACATTAAGTCCTGTGAAAAAAATTTCAAAAAACTTGGGGTGAGCATAAAAAGCTCAGTAAGGGACACACAAAGAATGAAAACTGTTAGTTTTTCATAACAACAAGTAAACCATGTATACTTTATCAAAGTAATAATTTTCACCTTTATAAAGTAGTAAAAAACTATTCAATGAATAAAAGATCATTACTTACCCTTTTGTAACCAAAAGATTACCATAAAACCCATATAAAGAACACATAACATAAAAAGGAAACTTAGGACATAAACATACTTAAATGAAATAACCATACGGTCAACTTCCACACATACTCAATGGAATAGCCATACGGCCGACTTCCATACCCAATGCATTGGAGGTTATAACGTAACCACCCGTCCTGGTATTCACGACACCACCCGTAATATGGTTTATCACGTAACCACCCGTAAAATGTCCAAGTACCATCATTACACATAAAATATTGAAAATATAAACATTTCAATAGCAACATTTCATTTTCAATCAAAATAAGTAATTCCAAGATATTAAATCTATCAATCCATTTTCAAAAATCATTTAAAAGATATTTTTGAATCAAAGTGTCCCATACCACTTTGAAGCTTTTATTGGAATTATAATTTTAAAACATTAATGTCCATATAAATAAATACTGAAAACCATTTTGAAAACATGGACATTAAAGATAAAGATTTAGAATAATAAATCTTTAAAACATTTAAAACGATATTTTTGTTAAAGAGTTTTTAACAAAATGAGAGACTCTTGAATAAAAATAATTGCGGAATAACATTTAATCCGAACTTTATAATATAATGAGAATAAAGGGATTCATGATATAATATGTCAAAGGACAGTATACACACCATATAAGAGTGAATTGGTGCATAACAACAATGAAGTCTCAAAAGAAATGTAAAATGAGATGAAATACATTATAAAGAAGGTATCCTTAAATTAAGTATAAATAAATCTCATAATTATGTGTGAAAAATATAAATACACCCAATATAAGTGGATATTAAGTGTAAAACAATCAAAGGTCATTCACACATATTCAAAGGATGACATATTCAATAACTACATGTTGTTCGTGTGGTCAAAGGTTCATTATATCCAAAATGATATTCATGATTTGGATATCATATATATCATATATATCCAGAATATACAAGTATTTATAATATTAAATAATCATTTAGAGGTAATAAATGAAATGCACCATTCATGGAGACGGTAAGCCGTACGTATGCATGAATGCTACTTTCATTTCCATGTCATATTAATGGAATTAAAACCAAATGAGAGGTATGTATATTTTAATTCCAAAATTATATTCATCATTTATATGTAACATACATCATATATAATAACTTTAAATCCATACTTTATACATCCCACATATGGCATTAACGAATCAAATCACTTTGAGGGGGCGGTAGTCCGCACTTCCTAAAATGAAATTATCGTGTTTACCCACAATGGAAACCATAAAGGTATGACAAAAAAGAAAAATACATAAGCCCAAGTAAAACATAAACATATTATATATCATATATAAATATAGTGACATCTTAATGGACACCTTTGAAGGTGTTATATGAGTGTTGAACAATCATCGTTTCGTGAGGCATAAATTCACCATCCACAGAAACAGTATGTTATTTAACCATTAGATGTAGGTGTGTGTAAGTGTAGCTCGAATGATTCTTATAACAACATCCTAGTATATTTAAGATACTGGAGTTGTTACAAAAGAAAAGAATAAAAAGAGTTTAGGGGGTTGGAGAAGCAAAATAAAACAAAAGAACACAAGAGAAGACACTACCTTTAAACCGGGTAACTCTTTTTGATTTGAGCTCAAAGTCTTCCTTGGGAAGACTTCTGCCCAAAGTGAGGCTTCTAGGAGTAAGAGAGGGATGTGGAGAGACAAAATGGGCAGATCTTGGCCGAACCAAAGGCTTGATAGGTGTGGGTAAGGTGATAGTGGTGGGGGCTTTTATAAGAGGAGATGAGGGACACTCTTGGAAAGTAAAGAAATGTTACTTTATTTTAAAATGAGTTTCGGATTTAAAAGGTCCCACATTTATATAATTAGAGGATAAGGTGATAAGGGTTCGAAATATACCCATACAATAGGTTTTTGACAAGTTTAGGTCTTAGATTTTACATTATCTTTTCATTTTATTTAAATCTTTAAATAATGAGGTAATCACTGCATCATCATGATTTCATAAATAATTTAATTTAGTTAATGTCTAAAAATTATAAAAAAAATACTATGATGTATGAAATATTTTTATATTTACAATGAATATTTATAGTAAAAAATATGACTTTTATAACCCCATATAAAAATTGTTTTAGTAAAACAACACATGTTTGTGACATTTTAATTTTAACTTTAAATAAAAAGATTTTAATGTCATTTGCCAAGCAAAGTGGCTCCATGAGGTCCCCAAGTTGAACCATGGATTTTCTTGGTCGGCAATTACTCATACAATGAGGGTAGGATATCTTTCTAGGTCATTTCATATTATTAAAACATTATTTTTACCTTAAATTACACTAATTACCTCTAACCGCGATTAAAAACTTAAAAGTTACTATTCACCAAAAAATTATTTTAATTTCATTGAACCAAATTTTACTTCTTAATGAAAACCATGTATGTTGGATTTTTGAAATTCAAAACATAGAGGTGGTAAAATTTCATTTAAACGAAAAATCAGTTTTTATAAGTACCACTTAGTGGTTTCACTATTCATCAAAAATTGAAGTTTTTCAGAAAAATACCAAAACTTCAACCTAATCTATATTTGATATTCTGAATTCAAAAATGAAGTCTATTTTACAAAATTCAAAACATATAAGTTTCATTAATTAATTTAATAATTAATTCCCGCTGTCGGAGCAAATAGCGTGTTTTTATGAAACAATAAGTATCAAAAGATTGACACTAGTTTAAGTCCAATTTCAAGATGAAATTAATTCCAACGACCACTATTGAATTAAATTGTAAAAATATATTCTAATTTCACTTTAAAACCAATTCAAAAGATAATCTAATCATATAAATAAATTAGATTAAAAAGATGTTTTGAATTAAAATACAACATTTTTCACTATTCATTAAAAAATGAACTTTATCGGAAAAATACCAAAAATTTACACAAAGTAAATTTTGATGTCCCGATTCTAAAGAAGAATTTTATTTTGTCAAATATAACACATAAAATTTTCAAAAAGTGGATTTAAAAGAGGTTCACCATCAAAAGGCGGTTAATTGACCTTTTAAAGAATATTAGAATGTTTACGCTTAAAATTGGATTCATTCGCATTTTTAATCCTCGAACATTTATTGTAAAAAGTAAAAATATTTGAAAAACATATATAATCATTTTTTAGTTAGTTCTGTTCATTCCCGCCATTACAACGGCTAGGCTTTAACTACAATTTAAAATAATATTATTTTATTATTAGTGTGCAACGTATGATTTCAAAGGAACTCGTTGTTGCGTATTGGGTAAGCCATTGAGCATAGCGTCCCCTTTAAAGTTATGTTAATATTTTATTCACAAATATGGATAAATGTGAAAATGTCATATTCTTTATTTACCTGGGGTGTTACATCCTTCCCCCCTTTTGGGAATTGCATCCTCGCAATTTTAAAAATAGGCTTGGAAACTTCATTGAAAATACCACATCAGAACAAGAGTCAGTGAAACAATCACTTTAAAATAAAGAAAGAGAAGTACAAAGGTCACTCGAGTTAACCCATACTAGGATTCCATATAGGAAAACATGGATATGGAGGAAAAAACAAAGGGTCATGTTCTGAGGGAGGGTGATAGTAAACATGTCTAGGAGAAAGTTAACCATAAGAAAATCACAAACTTGTGATGGGTTAAACAGTATTCGATTCCCCAGAAGGAAAAGTTAACAGACAACATTTTTGTTTTTAAGTTACTATTCATTGAGGAATTTATTTTTGATCTTAAGGAAACATACATACTTTTCATGTTGACTTTCAACTTTTACTAGATTTCTTACAGGAACTCATATTTTCTCCAAAAGATGAGTATTTAGGATGACTTGTTCACATTAAGAGAGCTATAATCAACTTCTAGAGAATCCCCTAATCCACAAAAGAGAACTATATACTTCCCATTTCTTTAGACCTTAACAAAAACTAAAACCAAAAGGTTAGTATGAGATCAGATAACACCCAAAAAGGATAATCCTTTATAAAAAAAATCTATTCTTAATATCCAAAATTTGTCAAACAATACCCAAAGTTTAAAAAAGACCATTCAATAAAAAATTTGTCCATAAAATTATTCAAAGTAAACCAAACTAAGATTGAAACCCAAATATTTGAAGGATTTAATCTCATAGTATTCCAAGGTAAAAATTAACATTTATCTCCAAATAAAATTAGTTTATCTTAAAGTCTCATACTGAAAAGTAATTAACCTAATCAAATATCCTCCATGATAGGTTAATCATTTACATAGATAACCCAAAATAAACTTACTCTTGATTCCTAAAATCATCTAACTAAAAAGAATTAGTCAAAATAACCAGGGAGTTCACGTAGTCCAGTGGTAGGCGATAAATACCAGTCGCACTTTGGTTGTGGGTTCGATTCCCACAGCTTTGTCCTATGCGACGGGTTGTCACACGGTCTACGTGTTGTCCCTTTTCCAAAACTATATAATTCTAAAAACATTCCCCAAAACGAGATAAAATCTTCAAAAATAATCATAACATATTTTAACATCAAGTTTATCTCATGCCTTTAATTTTCCATCATAATATATAATAACCCATAATTACCTCAAAAGTAAGGATCATATAAACCCTAATGGTTACCTTTATAATTATTACCTGAACTTCCACATCGATTGGTCATCTTGTACATGATGCATTACAGAACATACCAAGGTACAAGTGGTTGATCTTGACTCCTTGATAGTTGGTTTAGAACAACCACGAGTTTCCTCATTGAATCCCCCATTTCATCCAGTCTCTTAATCAGAGAACCACCACTGTTTCCTTCAAAGCTATTGTCACTTTGGTGCCTGATAGATCCATCCATTCACTAAAAACAAAAATATCAATGTGAGTATATCAACAAAACCATCATGTACTAATGAGGAAGATAAACACTAAGATATACTTACTCATTCACTTTATCTAAAACTAGGACTCTTTCTGAAATACTAAACATTATGGTAATGTCACTTATGCCTATAGAATACCCTAACCTATAAAGTTATATAAACCGACCTCTGATACCAACTATAAGGCCCCGAACTTAAACCTTACTTAATATAGAATTAAATTAATAATTAACATTGAGGATCTTTTCAGGTTTAGAGTTTTAGAGAATTAGGACATAACTATTACATCTCAAAAGATTACAAAGTAGACACTTCTACTAAGTTTCCATAAAATAAAAACTCTTAAAAAGAAACATGTTTAGTTCCATGTTTTATATATCATGACTTTCCCTTGATCCCATTGTTGACCCTATTCCACATTAAGTCCTGTGAAAAACATTTCAAAAAACTTGGGGTGAGCATAAAAAGCCCAGTAAGGGACACACAAAGAATGAAAACTATTAGTTTTTCAAAACAACAAGTAAACCATGTATACTTTATCAAAGTAATAATTTTCATCTTTATGAAGTAGTAAAAAACTCTTCAATGAATAAAAGATCATTACTTACCCTTTTGTAACCAAAAGATTACCATAAAACCCATAAAAAAAACATAACATAAAAAGGTAACTTGGGACATAAACATACTTAAATGGAATAACCATACGGTCAACTTCCACACATACTTAATGGAATAGCCATACGATCGACTTCCATACCCAATGCATTAGAGGTTATAACGTAACCACCCATCCTGGTATTCACGACACCACCCATCATATGGTTTATCACGTAACCACCCGTAAAATGTCCAAGTACCATCATTACACATAAAATATTGAAAATATAAACATTTCAATAGCAACATTTCATTTTCAATCAAAATAAGTAATTCCAAGATATTGAATCAATCAATCCATTTTCAAAAATCATTTAAAAGAGATTTTTGAATCAAAGTGTCCCATAACACTTTGAAGATTTTATTGGAATTATAATTTTAAAACATTAATGTCCATATAAATAAATACTGAAAACCATTTTGAAAACATGGACATTAAAGATAAAGATTTAGAATAATAAATCTTTAAAACATTTAAAATGATATTTTTGTTAAAGAGTTTTTAAGAAAATGAGAGACTCTTGAATAAAAATAATTGCGGAATAACATTTAATCCAAACTTTATAATATAATGAGAATAAAGGGATTCATGATATAATATGTCAAAGGACAGTATACACACCATATAAGAGTGAATTGGTGCATAACAACAATGAAGTCTCAAAAGAAATGTAAAATGAGATGAAATCCATTATAAAGAAGGTATCCTTAAATTAAGGATAAATAAATATCATAATTATGTGTGAAAAATATAAATACACCAAATATAAGTGGATATTAAGTGTAAAACAATCAAAGGTCATTCACACATATTCAAAGGATGACATATTCAATAACTACATGTTGTTCGTGTGGTCAAAGGTTCATTATATCCAGAATGATATTCATGATTTGGATATCATATATATCATATATATCCAGAATATACAAGTATTTATAATAATACATAATCATTTAGAGGTAAGAAATTAAATGCACCGTTCATGGAGACGGTAAGCCGTACGTACGCATGAACATTACTTTCATTTCTATGTCATATTAATGGAATTAAAAACAAATGAGAGGTACGTATATTTTAATTCCATAATTATATTCATCATTTATATGTAACATACATCATATATAATAACTTTAAATCCATCCTTTATACATCCCACATAAGGCATTAACGAATCAAATCACTTTGAGGGGGCGGTAGTCCGCACTTCCTAAAATGAAATTATCGTGTTTACCCACAATGGAAACCATAAAGGTATGCCAAAAAAGAAAAATACATAAGCTTAAGTAAAAAATAAACATATTATATATCATATATAAATATAGTTACATCTTAATGGCCACCTTTGAAGGTGTTATATGAGTGTTGAACAATCATCGTTTCGTGAGGCAGAAATTCGCCATCCACAGAAATAGTATGTTCTTTAACCATTAGATGTAGGTGTGTGTAAGTGTAGCTCGAATGATTCTTTTAAAAAAATCCTAGTATATTGAAGATACTGTAGTTGTTACAAAATAAAATAATAAAAAGATTTTAGGGGGTTGGAGAAGCAAAATAAAAAAAAAGAACACAAGAGAAGACACTACCTTTAAATCGGGTAACTCTTTTTGATTTGAGCTCAAAGGCTTCCTTGGGAAGACTTCTGCCAAAAGTGAGGCTTCTAGGAGTAAGAGAGGGATGTGGAGAGACAAAATGGGCAGAGCTTGGCCGAACCAAAGTCTTGAGAGGTGTGGGTAAGGTGATAGTGGTGGGGGCCTTTTATAAGAGGAGAGGAGGGGCACTCTTGGAAAGTAAAGAAATCTTACTTTATTTTAAAATGAGTTTCAGATTTAAAAGGTCACAAATTGATATAATTCGAGGATAAGGTGATAAGGGTTCGAAATATACCCATCCAATAGGTTTTTGACAAGTTTAGGTCTTAGATTTTACATTATCTTTTCATTTTATTTAAATCGTTAAATAATGAGGTAATCGCTGCATCATCATGATGTCATAAATAATTTAATTTATTTAATGTCTAAAAATTATAAAAAAAATACTATAACTTAGGAAATCTTTTTATATTTCCAATGAATATTTATAGTAAAAAATATGACTTGTATAACCCCATATAAAAATTGTTTTAGTAAAATAACACATGTTTGTGACATTTTAATTTTAACTTTAAATAAAAAGGTATTAATTTCATTTTCCAAGAAAAGTGGCTCCATGGGGTCCCCAAGTTGACACATGGATTGTCTTGGTCGGACATGAATCATACAATGAGGGTAGGACATGTGTCTAGGTCATTTCATATTATTAAAACATCACTTTTACCTTAAATTACACTAATTACCTCTAACGGCGATTAAAAACTTAAAAGTTACTATTCACCAAAAAATTATTTTACTTCCATTGAACCACATTTTACATATTAATGACAACCATGTATGTTTGATTTTTGAAATTCAAAACACAGAGGTGGTAAAATTTCATTTAAACGGAAAATCAGTTTTTATAAGTACCACTTAGTGGTTTCACTATTCATCAAAAAATGAAGTTTTTCAGAAAAATACAAAAACTTAACCCTAAGCTATATTTGATATTCTGAATTCAAAAATGAAGTCTATTTTACAAAATTCAAAACATATAATTTGCGTTAATTAATTTAATAATTAATTCCCGCTGTCGGAGCAAATAGTGTGTTTTTATGAAACAATAAGTATCAAAAGATTGACACTAGTTTAAGTCCAATTTCAAGATGAAATTAATTCCAATGACCACTATTGGATTAAATGGTAAAAATATATTCTAATTTCACATTAAAACCTATTCAAAAGATAATCTAATCATATAAATAAATTAGATTGAAAAGAGGTTTTGAATTAAAATACAACATTTTTCACTATTCGTTAAAAAATGAACTTTATCGGAAAAATACCAAAAATTTACACAAAGTAAATTTTGATGTCCCGATTATAAAGAAGAATTTTATTTTGTCAAATATAACACATAAAAGTGTCAAAAAGTGGATTTAAAAGAGGTTCACCATCAAAAGGCAGTTAATCGACCTTTTAAAGAATATTAGAATGTTTACGCTTAAAATTGGATTCATTCGCATTTTTAATCCTCTAACATTTATTGTAAAAATTAAAAATATTTGACAAACATATATAATCATTTTTTAGTTATTTATGTTCATTCCCGCCATTACAACGGCTAGGCGTTAACTACAATTTAAAATAATATTATTTTATTATTAGTGTGCAACGTAAGATTTCAAAGGAACTAATTGTTGCGTATTGGGTAAGCCATCGAGCATAGCGTCCCCTTTAAAGTTATGTTAATATTTTATTCACAAATATGGATAAATGTGAAAATGTCATATTCTTTATTTACCTGGGGTGTTACATCCTTCCCCCCTTTTGGGAATTGCGTCCTCGCAATTTTAAAATTGGGCTTGGAAACTTCATTGAAAATCCCACATCGGAACAAGAGTCAGTAAAACAATCACTTTAAAATAAAGAAAGAGAAGTAAAAAGGTCACCCGAGTTAACCCATACTAGGATTCCATGTAGGAAAACATGGATATGGAGGAAAAAAAAGGGTCATGTTCTGAGAGAGGGTGATAGTAAACATGTCTAGGAGAAAGTTAACCATAAGAAAATCACAAACTTGTGATGGGTTAAACGGTATTAAATTCCCCAGTAGGAAAATTTAACAGACAACATTTTTGTTTTAAGTTACTCTTCATTGAGGAATTTATTTTTGATCTTAAGGAAACATACATACTTGTCATGTTGACTTTCAACTTTTACTAGATTTCTTACATGAACTCATATTTTCTCCAAAAGACGAGTATTTAGGATGACTTGTTCACATTAAGAGAGCTATAATCAACTTATATAGAATCACCTAATCCACAAAAGAGAACTATATACTTCGCATGTCTTTAGACCTTAACCATAACTAAAACCAAAAGGTTAGTATGAGATCAGATAATACCCAAAAAGGATAATCCTTTATAAAAAAAATCTATTCTTAATATCCAAAATTTTTCAAACAATACCCAAAGTTCAAAAAAGACCATTCAATAAACAATTTGTCCATAAAATTATTCAAATTAAACCAAAATAAGATTGAAACCCAAATATTTGAAGGATTTAATCGCATAGTCTTCCAAGGTAAAAATTAACATTTATCTCCAAATAACATTAGTTTCTCTTAAAGTCTCATACTGAAAAGTAATTAACCAAATCAAATATCCTCCATGATAGGTTAATCATTTACATAGATAACCCAAAATAAACTTACTCTTGATTCCTAAAATCATCTAACTAAAAAGAATTAGTAAAACTAACCAGGGACTTCACGTAGTCCAGTGGTAGGCGATAAATACCAGTCGCACTTTGGTTGTGGGTTCGATTCCCACAGCTTTGTCCGATGCGACGGGTTGTCACACGGTCTATGTGTTGTCCTTTTTCCAAAACTATATAATTCTAAAAACATTCCCCAAAATGAGATAAAATCTTCAAAAATAATCATAACATATTTTAACATCAAGTTTATCTCATGCCTTTAATTTTCCATCATAATATATAATAACCCACAATTACCTAAAAAGTAAGGATCATATAAACCCTAATGGTTACCTTTATAATTATTACCTGAACTTCCACATCGATTGGTCATCTCGTACATGATGCATTACAGAACACACCAAGGTACAAGTGGTTGATCATGACTCCTTGATAGTTGGTTTAGAACAACAATGAGTTTCCTCATTGAATCCCCCATTTCATCCAGTCTCTTAATCAGATAACCACCACAGTTTCCTTCAAAGCTATTGTCACTTTGGTGCCTGCTATATCCATCCATTCACTAAAAACAAAAATGTCAGTGTGAGTATATCAACAAAACCATCATGTACTAATGAGGAAGATAAACACTAAGATATACTTACTCATTCACTTTATCTAAAACTAGGACTCTTTCTGAAATCCTAACCATTATGGTAATGTCACCTATGCCTAGAGAATACCCTAACCTCTAAAGTTATCTAAACCGACCTCTGATACCAACTATAAAGCCCCGACCTTAAACCTTACTTAATATTGAATTAAATGAATAATTCACATTGAGGATCTTTTCAGGTTTAGAGTTTTAGATAATTAGGACATAACTATTACATCTCAAAAGATTACAAAGTAGACACTTCTACTAAGTTTCCATGAAATAAAAACTCTTAGAAAGAAACATGTTTAGTTCCATGTTTTAGATAGCATGACTTTCCCTTGATCCCATATTTGACCCTATTCCACATTAAGTCCTGTGAAAAACATTTGAAAAAACTTGGGGTGAGCATAAAAAGCTCAGTAAGGGATACACAAAGAATGAAAAATGTTAGTTTTTCAAAACAACAAGTAAACCATGTATACTTTATCAAAGTAATAATTTTCACATTTATGAAGTAGTAAAAAACTCTTTAATGAATACAAGATCCTTACTTACCCTTTTGTAACCAAAATATTACCATAAAACCCATATAAAGAACACATAACATAAAAAGGAAACTTGGGACATAAACATACTTAAATGGAATAACCATACGGTCAACTTCCATACTTAATGGAATAGCCATACGACCGACTTCCATACCCAATGCATTGGAGGTTATAACGTAACCACCCGTCCTGGTATTCACGACACCACCCGTCATATGGTTTATCATGTAACCACCCATAAAATGTCCAAGTACCATCATTACAAATAAAATATTGAAAATATAAATATTTAAATAGCATCATTTCATTTTCAATCAAAATAAGTAATTCCAAGATATTGAATCAATCAATCCATTTTCAAAAATCATTTAAAAGTGATTTTTGAATCAAAGTGTCCCATAACACTTTGAAGCTTTTATTGGAATTATAATTTTAAAACATTAATATCCATATAAATAAATACTGAAAACCATTTTGAAAACATGGACATTAAAGATAAAGATTTAGAATAATAAATATTTAAAACATTTAAAACTATATTTTTGTTAAAGATTTTTTAACAAAATGAGAGACTCTTGAATAAAAATAATTGCAGAATAACATTTAATCTAAACTTTATAATATAATGAGAATAAAGGGATTCATGATATAATATGTCAAAGGACAGTATACACACCATATAAGAGTGAATTGGTGCATAACAACAATGAAGTCTCAAAAGAAATGTAAAATGAGATAAAATCCATTATAAAGAATGTATCCTTAAATTAAGGATAAATAAATCTCATAATTATGTGTGAAATATATAAATACACCCAATATAAGTGGTTATTAAGTGTAAAACAATCAAAGGTCATTCACACATATTCAAAGGATGAGATATTCAATAACTACATGTTGTTCGTGTGGTCAAAGGTTCATTATATCCAGAATGATATTCATGATTTGGATATCATATATATCCAGAATATACAAGTATTTATAATATTACATAATCATTTAGATGTAAGAAATGAAATGCACCATTCATGGAGAAGGTAAGCCGTACGTACGCATGAACGCTACTTTAATTTCTATGTCATATTAATGGAATTAAAACCAAATGAGAGGTATGTATATTTTAATTCCAGAATTATATTCATCATTTATATGTAACATACATCATATATAATAACGGGCGGTAGTCCGCACTTCCTAAAATGAAATTATCGTGTTTACCCACAATGGAAACCATAAAGGTATGCCACAAAAGAAAAATACAGAAGATTAAGTAAAACATAAACATATTATATATCATATATAAATATAGTGACATCTTAATGTCCACCTTTGAAGGTGTTATATGAGTGTTGAACAATCATCGTTTCGTAAGGCAGAAATTCGCCATCCACAGAAACAATATGTTATTTAACCATTAGATGTAGGTGTGTGTAAGTGTAGCTCGAATGATTCTTATAACAACATACTAGTATATTTAATATACTGGAGTTGTTAAAAAAGAAAATAATAAAAAGATTTTAGGGGGTTGGAGAAGCAAAATAAAACAAAAGAACACAAGAGAAGACACTACCTTTAAATCGGGTAACTCTTTTTGATTTGAGCTCAAAGGCTTCCTTGGGAAGAATTCTGCCCAAAGTGAGGATTCTAGGAGTAATAGAGGGATGTGGAAAGACAAAATGGTCAGATCTTGGCCGAACCAAAGGCTTGAGAGGTGTGGGTAAGGTGATAGTGGTGGGGGCCTTTTATAAGAGGAGAGGAGGGACACTCTTGGAAAGTAAAGAAATGTTACTTTATTTTAAAATGAGTTTCTGATTTAAAAGGTCCCACATTGATATAATTCTAGGATAAGGTGATAAGGGTTCTAAATATACCCATACAATAGGTTTTTTACAATTTAGTTCTTAGATTTTACATTATCTTTTCATTTTATTTAAATCGTTAAATAATGAGGTAATCGCTGCATCATCATGATGTTATAAAGAATTTAATTTATTTAATGTCTAAAAATTATAAAAAAAATACTATGATGTATGAAATATTTTTATCTTTCCAATTAATATTTATAGTAAAAAATATGACTTGTATAACCCCATATAAAAATTGTTTTAGTAAAACAACACATGTTTGTGACATTTTAATTTTAACTTTAAATAAAAAGGTATTAATGTCATTTTACAAGAAAAGTGGCTCCATGGGGTCCCCAAGTTGACCCATGGATTTTCTTGGTCGGCCATGACTCATAAAATGAGGGTAGGACATGTGTCTAGGTCATTTCATATTATTAAAACATTATTTTTACCTTAAATTACACTAATTACCTCTAACTACGATTAAAAACTTAAAAGTTACTATTCACCAAAAAATTATTTTAATTCTATTGAACCAAATTTTACTTCTTAATGACAACCATGTATGTCGGTTTTTTGAAATTCAAAATACAGAGGTGGTAAAATTTCATTTAAACGGAAAATCAGTTTTTATAAGTACCACTTAGTGGTTTCACTATTCATCAAAAATTGAAGTTTTTCAGAAAAATACCAAAACTTCACCCTAAGATATATTTGATATTCTGAATTCAAAAATGAAGTCTATTTTACAAAATTCAAAACATATAAGTTTCATTAATTAATTTAATAATTAATTCCCGCTGTCGGAGCAAATAGCGTGTTTTTATGAAACAATAAGTATCAAAAGATTGACACTAGTTTAAGTCCAATTTCAAGATGAAATTAATTCCAACGACCACTATTGGATTAAATGGTAAAAATATATTCTAATTTCACTTTAAAACTAATTTAGAAGATAATCTAATCATATAAATAAATTAGATTAAAAAGAGGTTTTGAATTAAAATACAACATTTTTCACTATTCATTAAAAAATGAACTTTATCGGAAAAATACCAAAAATTTACACAAAGTAAATTTTGATGTCCCGATTCTAAAGAAGAATTTTATTTTTTCAAATATAACACATAAAAGTGTCAAAAAGTGGATTTAAGAGAGGTTCGCCATTAAAAGGCGTTTAATCGACCTTTTTAAAGAATATTAGAATGTTTACGCTTAAAATTGGATTCATTCACATTTTTAATCCTCTAACATTTATTTTAAAAAGTAAAAATATTTGACAAACATATATAATAATTTTGTAGTTAGTTCTGTTCATTCCCGCCATTACAACGACTTGGCGTTAACTGCAATTTAAAATAATATTATTTTATTATTAGTGTGCAACGTAAGATTTCAAAGGAACTCATTGTTGCGTATTGGGTAAGCCATCGAGGATAGCTTCCCCTTTAAAATTATGTTAATATTTTATTCACAAATATGGATTAATGTGAAAATGTCATATTCTTTATTTACCTGGGGTGTTACAATTTTATTCTTTAGAATATAAATTATAGAAATCTTTATAATTTCACCCACTGCATATATAAAATTACCTTCTGTGAGTCCCAGTATGGAATTCATATACATAGATACTTGATATATGGGGATTTATTTACATTAGCTGGAATTCCCTTACATGGTCTGAATTTACATACATGGATTTTTCTACATAGCATTTAACTATGTAAAATTGAATTTAGGTATATGGCTCTGTATTTAGATACACAATAATATTTGGCTATGTAATTTTTGGTTACACCAAAAATATCCATTTTGTGAGGAATTCAACTATATCACTAGATTTGGCTATATAAATAATTATTTAGTTTTGTAGTTCTAAATTTGGATATGTATCAAAATTTGGCTATGTGAAATCCCTTACATGGGTCATTAGGCTACGTAGCTGAATTCAACCATGTGAATCTTCACAAATGCAAATATTTCCATATGTGGTGACTAAATATATGTGGATTCATCTACCCTGGAATTTTATTATACCAGAATTCATATACACGTAACTTGAATTTTCCATAATTCTTTATTTTTGAACCAACGATCCTCCACTTCAATCTAATTCTATCTTAACCATTAACAAACACATTAAAATACTATTGGGAATTTGCGAAAACTTCACAAGAACTTCAAAATTATTCTCAATCACTTTAAAACAAGTGAAAACTATTCTCTTTTCATTCGTGAAGATTCACATAGATGATTTGATCCTTATGAATTTTCAAATTGATCCTTACAAAGTTTAAAAAACATTTATACATAACCTCTATATGATCCTTACGATGTGTTCAAATCATCCTTATACACATTTAAAATGATCCTTACGAAGAATCATACTTACATAGAATATATATTATTATAAATATGATCTTTAATTAAGAGTATAATCCCTACACAAATTTTACTTGATGTTTACATAAGTAACCGATGCTTATGAAAATTAATTTTTATGAAGGGAAATAATCCTTAATTGGAATCATACTTATGGAAATAAAATTTATCATACATAGAATATGATGTTTATAAAAAAATTTATCCTTATGTTAAAATTATCCTTATATAGAACTATATCCTTAAAAATTTATACATTTTCTTTTTATTATTTTTCATAGAAATATTTATTTTAATTATTTAGAATTTATTTTTATTTTTGATATTTATTTTCTATAATTAATATGTATGTTTTTCATAAAAGTTTTATTATTTATAAATATATTAGAAAATGAATCAAGGATATTAAACAAGGATTTCACATACATTAAATGAAGGTTAAATTATAGAACACCTTATAATAAATCATCAAGTGGTTATGAAGATTTTGAATGGAGATTTAAACAACTCTGAAGTGATTTTCTATCTTTGCTTCCATGAATAATTCTTTGGTAAAAAAGAACTGCAACAACTATTATTTTTGAAGATTATGTGTATAAGAGATATCTATAAATGAGACATTGGAAAAAATCAAAAATAATAATAAACAATCAGTGTGCATATGCTACACGATGTGACTATTTTGAAGTACACATTGAACACTCTTATGATCACTATTGTTTTAATATTTTCTACTAGACTTTAACAAGTTGTACTCTATTTTTCATAACATGATCAAGGATGCCTTGAATTTTAATAATTCAATGTTTAATACTGGTTTTGTTGCGTTTTATTCTCCAAATATATTTTTGTGAGTGATAATTATTTATTTATTACTTTTCATTAAAATTAAGACCTATGTGGGTTATACTACCCATCCAAAGCTGCATTTATGTAAGGACCCAGCCTTAGGCATTTTATATTGTAGTGCCTTTTAACTTTAATTCACATTTTTACAATCCTAAGGATCTTTTCAATTTAGAGTTTTAGAGAATTAGGAAAAACTCTTATATATTAAACCCATACATTAAAAATGGACACTTATAATCAGTATCCATTTTCCCATAAACCAAAACTTTTTAAAATAAAACATGGTTTTTTTCATGATAAATCTTCATAATTTTCATCTTGAACTCATCCTTGTCCCTACTCTTCCTTAAACCCTACGATTTTTTTTAAAATGTGCGATGAGCACAAAAAACTCATTAAGGGATATAAAATAATAAATCTATTAGTCTAGTAAAAAACATGAAAACACATTAAAATTCTTTTCTTAAAAACATACATTTTTACCCTAAAAGTGAATTATAATTTTTTTAAAACAAATGATATTTATCTTACCTTTTAAAATCAATGATTTCCATAAAGAATCATAAATCATCATAGAAAATTCCGGTAGGTGACTTGGGATATCATCATCATAAAACCATTATATAACCCTTATAATAATCCTTAAAAATTGGAATAACAATATGGCCAGCTTACAATAAAATTCTATGGCGAACAAAATTGTTACCCAATGCATTGGAGCACTATCTGGGAGCCCCCCAAGCTATAACAAGATCAAACATGAGATATAATGGGAATAAACCATTATTAAATAATATAAAAGGACCATATTATTAATAAAACCCTTGATAAATATTTTAAACCCATGTACAAAACAATTTCATATATCAAAATACCCATTTTTCTTAAAAACCACTTTTAAAATCTAAAAACTGTGCACATAATAAAGAAAATATTTTATTTAAAAAGAATTATTAAATATTATAAATGAAACTTAAAATAACTTAAGAATCATGAATGTGTAAAATTATTCTCATTTCATATAATTTTAAAAATCACACTGCATTTTACTTTTGTAAAAAAGAGTTGAAAAAGGAACTTTAAAAAGGATTTTTAAAAGAAAGTCCCTTATCTTGAGTCCGACCCATCACGTATGTTATTTATATTCCTGAATAATAAATTTATATTAATTTATTATTTCTTAAGAACCATTTTTAATTTTATTATTCCTTTATTTTGGTTAATAACATTTTATATACAATTTCTCAGTTAATAAAGTTTTCTTTGAATATTTTGTTAATATCTGACCAATAACCCCAAAATGACTTAGGTATGTTGAATATGATAAAAGTGGTCATTAATAAAGCATATTTAGAAAAATATTCATGAAATAATTATAAATTTTATACATTAATTATAATTTTAAATCCTAACATTAAATATGTTTATGAAAAATGAACTATGTTACAATTATTGAGACTATAGGCCGCACACACATGAGTAACGTTTCCATTTTTCAATGATAATTATAGAAAGGAGGTAAGTATTATTTTATCTTTATATAATGATAATAATACCATATATATCATATTAAATCTTTAAATATACTTATATATATAATCCATGTGATGTGGTGATGAAAAATGAATCACATCGCTTTATGGAGGTGGTAGTCCACACATACACATGAACGACATTATCATTTTTTATGCATGGAAATGTAAGAATATAAATGATATATTATCATATAAAAATGATAAATATGTCATGAATATCATATAAAAATATTAATTCCATCATTATAACTAGTCTTTAGAGATGGTGAGGGAAAAAATTACATCGATTCACAAGGCAGTAGTCCACCGTACACACAAATGATGATTTTGTTTCCCATTTAATGGAAGAGTGGATGTATATGGGTTATAAAAATAACATTATAAAATATTAGTATATTTAGGATAATTTATTTTTTATTCTATCATGTTTTAATAAGTTTTTAGGGATGTTTAATAACAAATAAAACATAAAAACTCGATTAAAAACTATACCTCTTCTTTGGAAAATCTTCTTTGCTTAACACCTTAAGACCACTAAAATTGGTGTTATACCAAAAAAATAACTATATAATGCGGGGAGGGATTATATTAAGGTATTTTTATAGATATTTTTTTGAAACAAATTAGTTTTTAATCGTGAATAAATGATAAGAAAAGTGCCATTTTATAAGAGAGGGGAGGGGCACTCTTGGAATTTATCAAAATAATAAATTAATATAAAATAATATTTACTATAAAATGGATCCAAAATTATTAATTTATAATATAATATGAGTATTTTTTGAAATAACCTTACAAAATAAAAATTATATAAGTTTTGACTATATTTTTACCCATATCTTTTGGTTTTAACCCTCATTTAACCCCTTTAACTCTTACCGCGACAACATGGGTTTTTACACTTTAAGGGTTAATATAGTTACTATAAATTGAAAAAAGACCCATAAATGGAAAATGGATGATATTTTAAACCTTATCATAATAAATTGGAAAATTTTAATATTTTAATGAATTTTATTTTATTTAATAAAATATTATTTACTGTAAAATATCCATTTTAAGAACTATTCATTAATTTGAATTTAATAATATCAAGATAAGACTTATAATTCAAAAAATATATTTTATTATATCCCTAAAAGGTCAAGGTAATATATAAATTTTTTGGATCACATTAATTATCTCAAAATTATATTTATTTTAATATTTTTAATATCATTTACTTGATTTTTCCAATAATTGAATAATTACTACATCAGCGTTGTGCAAGCATTTAAGATAATAATTTATTCCCTAAAAATTAAAAATAAATTACCATGATGAATATTTTATATTTAAAAATACTATTTATAGTTGAACATATACTCTATATAGCACCATATTAAAATATTACACTTATTAAAAACAAGAGTGTGACATGTTAGACATTTCTTTAAATAAAATACTATAAAGATAATAATCTCATTAAAGTGGACCGAAAATGTCATAAATTTGTAATTTTTGTGTTTATGGATGATATGTAATCATAAAATAATATTTAATCAAGTGTTATGGTAATTTTATAGTGCTTATCATTTTATATTTTAACCTTTAATTACCAGATTTACCCTTTACCATGCTAACAAAAATTACTAAGGTATCTATTCATATTGAACAAAAATAAAAGTGACATATTTTATAAATTTGGACCCCTTATTTACAAATATTTAATCCATTTTTCAAAATTCAAAATAAATAATTTTTATAATTTATTTTAAAATCAAGCCTGCAAAACACAATGAAAAAGGGTTTTTTTCTTCCAAAAATGTCCTTAATAAAACGTTTTTAACTTAAATTCAATTATAAAATCCATTTTAAAAACCTTAATTGGGATATTTTAAATTAAAATAAACTAATTATAATTTAAAAATAATCAATAACATAATTTTACCTTGTAAGTACTTTAAAATAAAATACAGTTTTCAATAAAAATTAGTATTTTTCACTATTCCTTGAAAAATCAATATTTTCAAAATATTCTCAAAACTTAATCCTAAGATAATCATGAAATTATAAATTTAAAAATGAAATTAATTTTTTCAAATAAATTTTCTAAAATTTTAATATAATAAATATAAAAATCACCCATAAAAATCAATAAAAAACATTTTCGAAGAAAACATATTTTTTGAAGAATAAAATGCTATTACTAAAAATGTATTAATCATTTAAAAATAATTAATTAATACATGATAAATGAGTAATACAATTATTTATTTCATAATGTGGTTAATAATATCAATTCCCTCTAATTTAATAACTAAGTTATAATAGTCACCTTTAAATAATAAGATTTTGTTGTTCATTTAAGCTCAGTGTTGTGTATCTTGTATGCTATAAAACATAGTCTTTTATTTTTAAAATATAACATTCCACACTTTACTAAATTGAATCCTTGAAACTTGAACTCAGGATCAATATCTAGGGTTTAACTATTCAAAATACCTTTTTTGAAAACCCACATCATAAAAAGGGTCAATAAAACTTCCACTTTAAAAGAGTGATAATAAATATGAAGATTATCTAGAATAAAACATACTATGTTTCTATATAGGATAAATTTGGTTGAAAGTGAAAATATGGATATAGAATAGAAAACTAACTTCCAAGGACTGATATAGAGTGATACAAAGCATGATCATGAGAAAGTTAACCATCATAAAATTATAAATCTATGATGGGTTAAAAGGCCATTGATTTCTCAATAAGAAAAATAAATGGACAATTTTTTGTTTTAAAATCCTTTTACTAATGTTAATCAATTCCATTTCTATATATACTAAGAACATAAGGAAATATACTTAATTGAAAAGTATAATTTCATCCTTTAATTAATTTTCACCACAATCTCATATTTTTATCCAAATGATGAGTATTCAAGATGAATTTTTCATGCTCGTAGCATTAGAATCAATTTATACGGGTCTAAAAATCCACAAAATAATAAAAATATATATTTGTCCTTCCATTAGGAGCTAACCAAAACCAAAATCTTTAGCACAAGGTAAGATAATTACCAAAAATAATAAACCTTTATATGAAGAAAACTACTTTAATCTCAAAAATTCAACAATAATACCAAAATATAAACTTAGATCATTAAATAAATAAATATCATTAAAATTTCAAAAAAATATTATAGATTAAGATTGAAACCCAAAAATCAGAAGGATTTGATCACATAGTCTTCTAATATAAATTTTAATATTTATATCTAAATAACATCTATAACTCTTAATGTATCATACTTAAAATATAACTTCCTAAATCACATAATCACCGAGATATGCTAACCATTTCTAAATAAACTTAATCACCATAAGACACAATAATATCATATATGATTCCAAAATATAATTAACCTTTATGCCTCAAATAAAATCCCATAATATTCTATTTACCATAATACTATAATTTTCCTCAAAATTATAGTGTGCTTATTCCAAAATAATATTAATTTCTTAACACCAAATCAATTTCAAATCCCATGGTTATCAATATGATAAAACATATGTTCCAAAAATGAACTTATCTTTTTTCCATAAAATAGTTTAAATAAAGAAAAACAATTTCACACTTACCACGACACCATATAGGAAAGTGGTTGGGGATACACCCTTTTCACCCTTTGGTTTCTGGTTCAATCCCCATGGCCTTGTTGGATGTGACAGGTTGTCACCCATCCTGTGATTTTTACTTTTTATAAAAATATATTAATATAATCCTTATAAAATTCAAAAAATGTGAGAAAAATCCTAAAAAATAACCTTAATATATTCAAAATTAAATAATTTTTTCCCTCAAAGATTATTTCATACATTTCATTTTGATCCCAAAATTTAATAACCCATAATTACCTCAAAAATAAATGACTCTAAATATATCATTATTCACCTTAAAATTTCATAACTTAAAACCTAAAAAGGGGATTCAAATACATTGAACTTATGATCAAACATAAAATTATAAACCCATTATGATATCCATAACTCTTAAGAAAACCTCATAGTAAAACATCCCAATATCCAAAGTTTTCTAAATCCTCCTTTAATACAAACTCTAAGGACCTAACCTTAAGCATTTTATATTCTAGTGCCTTTGAACTAGAATTCAAATTCTTACAATCCTGAGGATATTTTCGGTTTAGGGTTTTAGATAATTAGAAAAAACTATTACATAGTAATCCCATAAATTAAAAGTGGACACTTATACTCAGTATCAATTTTTTCTATGAAATAAAACGTTTTAAAGTAAACTATGGTTTCTTTTAATGATAAATCTTCACAATTTTCATCTTGACCTCATCCTTATCCCTAATATTACTTAAAACTTGTGATTTTTTTAAAAAATGGGATGATAAAAAAATTACCAAGAAGGGATATAAAATAATAAATCCATTAGTCTAGTGAAAAACATTAAAACCCATTAAAAACCTTTTCTTAAAAACACACCTTTTAACCCAAAAAGTGAATCATCATTATTTTAAAACAAATGATATCTAGATTACCTTTTGAAATAAATTATTTCTATGAAAAATAATAAGTTATAATATAAAATTAATATAGTAACCTTGGGAGATAATCATAATATAAACCTTAAAAATTGGAATAACCATATGAATGACTTCCAATATAATTCTACAGAGAAAAAAATCATTACTGAATGCATTGGAGTGCTATTTGGGCGCACCTAATGCAATAACCGGTTCACCCATGAGCTATAATGGGTTTCAAAACTTTATAAATAATTTAAAATCCATATTATGAATAAAAACCTTGGAAAAATCTTTTAAGCCTCTGTGAAAACACTTTTAGATATCAAAATACCATTTTTCTTAAAAATAACTTTTAAAATCTAAAAACAGTGCACATCATAATGAAACTATTTTATTTAAATTTATATATGAAAAAATATAAATGAAGCTTCAAAGAATTAAATAATAATTAAGGTTGAAAAATTCACTAATTCCATGTAAATAAAAAAATACATTCCTTTTGACTTTTGTAAAAAGAGTTGAAAGAGGAACTTTAAAAGATGATTTTTAAAAGAAAGCCCCTTACCTTGATTATGAATTTTCACTTACATTATTCATATTAATAAATAATAATGTTATATTAATTTATTTTTTATTAAGAACCATTTTCAAGTTTATCATTCCTTTATTTTATTTAATACCATGTTATATACAATTACTCAATTAATTAAGTTCATTTCAGATATTTTGATGATATCCAGCTCATACGTCCAAAATGACTTAGGTATATTGACTATGGTCTAAGTGGTAATTACTAAACCATCTATAGAATAATATTCATGATATAATCGTCAATTTTATACATAAATTATACTTTTAAATCTAACCATTAAATATGATTATGAAAAATGAACTAAATTATAATCACGAAGCTGTTGGCCGTACGTACACATAAGTAACATTTCAATTTTCAACAATCATTATAGAAAGAAGGTAATTATTATTTTATCTTTACATAATTATCATAATATAATATATATAAAATTTATTATTTAAATATAATTATATATATATATATCATCCATGTGATGTGCTGATGAAAAACAAACCAGATCACTTTGTGGAGGTGGTAGTCCACACGTACGCACAAAAGAAATTATTATTTTTTGTGCATGATAAGGTAAGAATATAAATGAAATATTATATTTTAAGAATGATAAAAAATAAATTAATATAATATATAAATATTAATTCCATCATTATAACCAATCTAGAGATATAGTAAGGGAAAATGAATTATATCAGTTTGTGAGGTAGTAGTCCACCGTACACACGAATGAAGAATTTATTTCTCATTTGTTGGAAGAGGAGATATATATGGGTAATTAAAATAACTTAATAATGTATAATTATATATAGAATAATTGATTTATTATTTTATCATGGTTTAATAAGGTTTGAGGGATGTGGAAGATTAAACAAAACCGAAATGCTCGATTAAAAACAATACCATTTTTTCAGACAATATCCTTTTCTTAACACATTAAGACCACTAAAGTTGGTATTATGCCTAAAAAATACATATATAATGTTTGGAGGTATTATAGGAATGTATTTGGTCATGTATTTACAAAAAAAATTGGTTTTTAATTGTGAATAAATGAGAAGAAGAGGTTCCCATTTATAAGAGAGTTGAGAGACACTCTACGAATTTCTAAAAATAATAATTTAATATAAAATAATATTTAGTAAAAAATGGCTCGAAAATTATTAATTTATAAAATAAGATTTTTATTGGTTGATATCACCTCATAAAAAAAATTTAGATAAGTTTTTACTATATTTCTACCATTATCTTTTGGTTTTAACCCTTATTTAACCCCTTTAATTCATACCATGACAACATGAATTTTTACACTTTGAGGGTTAATATAGTTACTATAAAATGAAAAATGACCCATAAATGGAAAATGGTTGATATTTTAAACCTTATAATAATAAATTGGGTTAATTTATTAATTTTAGGAATTTCATATCTTTTAATAAAATATTGTTTACTATAAAATATCTAAAATGTCCATTTTAAGAACTATTCATCATTTTGACTTTAATGATATCAAGATAAAAATTAAAATTCGAAAAAAATATTTTATTATATCCCTAATATGTAAAGGTAATCTAAAAAATTTGTGCATCACATTAATTATCTCAAATTATCTTTATTATAATATTTTTAATGTCATTTATTTGATTTTTCCAATAATTGAATTATTACCGCATCAGTGTTGTGCAAGAATTTAAGATAATAATTTTTCCATAAAAGTTAAAAAATTACCATGATGAATATAAATATTTTATATTTAAAAATAATATTTATATTTGAACATATCCTCTATATAAAACCATATTAATAATATTATAGTTATTAAAAACAAGAGTCTGACATGTTTGACATTTCTTTAACTAAAATACTATAATGGACATAATATCATCCTAGTATCCATAAAAGGTTATAAATTAAAAACTTGGATTATTATAGATGATATATAATTATAAAGTAAAATTTAATCTAGTGTTATGTGTTAGGACCAATAGGGGCCTATATACCCTGAGAGGGGGGGGGGGTGAATCAGGGTATGGATATTCTTTTTCAAAGTTCTTCCTGCCCCACTGGATCTTGACCACTTTATTACAAGGGTCACTTTGTTTTCACTTGTGTGTTTATTATGATCACTTATTCTCTTCTTTATCTAATGATGAAGCTTTAAATGCAATGCATGGAAGTAAGCAGACATACACATAGATTTTTACTTGGTTCACCCTTACTGGGCTACGTCCAAGGAGCATACGCCGACAAGTTGCCGGTCGTACCAAATTCCACTATTCTTCACTAGATGTGGATACAAAGGTTCGGGAATAGTCACTCTATCCCAGGCTCACTGCCTTTACAAGGTTTAAGGTCAGCTCCCTGCTTTCCCAAGGGTCACTCCCTGTTTCTCTCCCTTTGGCTCACTGTCGGTGGAGAGGATCACCTTCTTCCTCTTCCTTTGCTCACTGCTCTGGAAAGGATCCAATCACAGTTTATAGACCTGTAGGTATCTTCATTTGCATGAAGGAATGCATATTTCTCTTTATGTAGATGCTCTGTTGAAGCCCAAATTTCACCCGTAGATGAATCTCACTTTGCAACGAAGGTATCAGGCAATCTTCCAGCTTCCACGCGACCCGAAAAAAATGGTCGGGGAATCAACCTTACTTGGCGCGCAAGTCTACCTCGGTGCGCAAGTATCGGCGCGCAAGTCACAACTGGCATGCAATTCCTCCTCAGACACTTGCGCGACACAAGCTTCTTCAACTCCAAACTTGCGCGACTATCTTCCTTTTATGCCCAAACCAATAGTGGCGCGCAACTACCAACCGACGCACAACTTCTAACACCGGCGCGCAACTTCACCTGCACAACCACACACCACTTGCGTGACCACCACACCTACGTGACAGGAGCTCTGATTTATCAAAGTGTTGAACTCCATTCAAAATGAGGAAGGGTGGTCCAGTATTTATAGGCATTTTGAATACCCTGCACGACGACAGGCAAGTCAATCCTCGACGCGCAAGTCTCGACACGCATGTCACTTTTCCTGCAAGTCACTTGCGTGACCCAACTCCAAAATTGTGCAAACCTTTTTCCTTTTCCATATTTTGATGTTCGGATCTTGAAAAAAAATAGGCGCGCAAGTTCTCAAGCATCCAAGGCATCAACGCGCAAGTCACCTGCGCGACAACACCAATACCTACGCGACTGTTATCCCTTTTCCATATTTTGATGATCTGATCTTGAAAAAAATATGGTGTGCAAGTTTCCAAGACTTAAAGTACACGGCGCACAAGCCCCTTTTCAAAAAACCACTTTTCTTCATTTGTTGATTTTCAGGAACAAAAATTTGGCAAACACTGGAAAACGACGCCACCTTGTATCTGTTCTTTTTGTACCACCTCCAGATCATCCATTCCTTTGTCGAAGTTCTTGAATCAAACATAGATCGTTGACCACAGCTCTTGAACTCGACATTCCACCATGAAATCCCCTTTTTTCAAAAAATTTGTATGTAATGGTTTTCTTTGTCAACAATCAACACATAGATGTCCACTTTGTCAATAAACACAATCACCTCAAAAATGATTCAATGATACCTATAGGTATTTTTCCCAACAATATCCCCCTTTGGGTTTGTTAAAAACTCTTCCATAAAAAGATACAAAATTAATTCTTCAGCCACCATTCACCTCTGTGATTATGATAGTGATCAAGGATTTACTCAACACATACTCTAAGCCCACATGAGAAATTCTCGGCATGAGAAACAAGAGTAAATGAAAAGTTCATCAATGAATCACTTCATCTCTGGCACCCACTGTTGACATCAAACTGATACCAATTGTTACCAAACTGATACCAATTTTTGGAAATATTCTTACCACTCTCCAACACCACTCTTATGCTTTTATCACAATCATTAGCTACCGCGATATCTAGTCTTTGATCGATCACTTCTAGCATCATAAGATTTAATACTCTCCCCCATTATCATTGCTCCCCCTATCTTGCTGCTTCACTTGCTAGCTTCTCCCCGTATCTATCATGATTTCTCAAATAGCCACACTGTCTCCCCCTTGAACAGTCACTATTTTATCCCCCTTTGTCAACGAACCCAAAGGTCACTCCTTTTCAGTTTATTTCAAGCGCGAGGAGTCGAATGAACTCCCAGAGCCAGTCGATGCCTTTCAAACGATTCCTTGGGTAAGGCCTTTGTCAGAATATCTCGAACCTGTAGCTCTGTAGGCACATACTCCAACTTTAAAAGCGTGTGCTCTACCTTCTCCTTGATGAAATGATATTTTATCTCAATATGATTATTCCTAGAGTGATGAACTGGATTTTTTCTCAGATTGATATCACTTGAGTTATCACATAGGATTCCGATCGGAGACTTTACTTCAACTCCCATATCTTCAAGCTACTGCTTCATCCACAATAACTATGTGCATGCTTGAGTGGCGGCAATATATTCAGATTTTGTAGTGCTCAATGAAATGCAATCTTTCTTCTTGCTTAGCCAAGAAACCCACAAGCCACCAAGGTATAATGCACCTCCTGACGTTGATTTCCTGTCATCTGCTGAACTAGCCCAAAATGCATCAATATATCCCAATAACTCTGTCTGAAATTTTCCATTATACATCAAGACGAAATCTACTATGCCCTTGATATAACGAAGTATTATTTTCACTATATGCATGTGTATTTCTTTGGGATTACTATGATATATCTCTACTTGGAATGTGGATAATACAATGTCAGGCCTTGTTGTAGTCTAGTATATAAAACTTCCATTGATTTGCCTGTATTCTGTGATATTAACTGCCTTTCCATCCCCATATTTTGATAATTTCATCTGGGTAGCAACCAGAGTCTTCATCTCCTTGGAATTTTCCATTCAAAATCTTTTCAAAACCTCCTTGGAATATTTGGATTGTGAAATTAATGTGTCATTCCATCCTTGTGTAACCTATAAACCAAGGAAAAAACGTCAGCTCACCAATCATAGACATTTCGAACTCATGTTTCTTGAATTTAGAAAACTGTATGCACTGTGCTTCTTCTGATCCACCAAATATTATGGCTTCATCAAAGAGCAGCCTCGTCATCCTTTGATTACTATTGTTGTTGAAATAGAGATTGTAATATAATCCACCACGCTAAAAACCAATATTCTACAAATACTAATATAGCCTTGAGTACCATGATCTTGGGGCTTGTTTCAGCCCATATAATGTCTTCTTCTTCCGAAAAACCTTATTCTAATCCTCATGAATAGGAAAACCATATGGATTCTCAATATGTACTTCTTCCTCCAGAATCCCATTCAATAATACTGATTTGATGTCCATCTTGGATACCTTGAACTTCTGTTGCACTTCAATAGCTAGGAATAATCTGATAGTCTCCAGCCTTGAAACCGGTGCAAATGTCTCATCAACATATATTCCTTCTATCTGGGAGTACCCCTTGCACACTAGTCATGCTTTGTTTCGAATCAATATTCCATCTTCGTTCATCTTCTTGCGAAAGACACATTTAGTCCCGATGACGTTCTTATCTGTTGGCCTCGAAACAATCTCCCTCGTCTGATTCTTCTCAATCTGATCTAGCTCTTCATTCATGTTCTGAACCCAGTTTTCATCTTCAACTACATCAGCAAAGCATTTCGGCACAACTTGAGATAGAAAATATGTCTGCTGTAGTGACTTCATTCTTCTTGTCTGAACTGGAACTGTCTGATTACCAATTATTTCTTTCAAGTCGATTTCAGCTCATCTCTTCGACTTTGATGCTGATAAGGATTTTCCTTTCTCATGGTCATTATCAGTGTCTACTTTTGAATTATCATTTTTCACTTCTACTCCCCCTGAGTCTCTTGCCACTTCCTTACTTTCAGCAGAAAACTTGTCACTGTGTCATTGTTTAATGACGTCATTTATTTGAACTTCTTCTCTCAGATTTTTGTTGACACACCTTTGATTCTCTCTCGTAGCTTCTTGGTATCCAGAAAGCAGTCAACTGATACCACATTGTTATAATAAAAATATAATCATCAAAACCTGTGTGTTGCTGCTTTTCGGGCAATATGTCTTCTCTCGATAAACAACACCTGAGCTGGGTCATCCAATTATTTGTTTCAGGGTTCTTTAATCTAGTTTTTTTATTGAATGCTCTCCCAATGTTACGAAATACTTCCCAGGGTTAGGGCCACCTTTTAGATCCCTAAACATTCTTCTTCTCCTGCATCATACGTTCTCATCTTCCGCTTGGAATTGAGACATTAAAAAAATCTCTAAGCCTACTGAGTTGGAACTCGGTGTAGGAAACAAGAGATAAAGTTAATAACACAATCACTTCCTATTGTGCTCAGTTTCTCCCTTTATTTTTCAATTCTGGTACCTGACTTGAATCAATTGAAACCTTGGAGCATATCACTTCTCCATTTTTCATCTAGATGCCACTTCCCCTTGGATCGTATCTCCCTAAAACCTGAAACACTTGAATAATCGGTTAACAACATTTATACACATAAGGAGAGGGGTTCTTCTGGAATCCTCAAGAAGAGGATTGTGGTTGATCCTGAGAGGTCAACCCTTTGATTCTTTCTTGCAGAGTGTCACACTCTTTCCTTGCTTCTTCTAGCTTCCTAGAAAACTTTAACTGCTCTGGCCATATGACTAAGCATTCATTACTCACATGCTGAGTCTTTTTCTGATATGAAGATTATGTAGGCCTGGCCTTTATCAACATTTTGGGTTTAAACCCACTAGTACACATTTTCGTCTTTGATGTTCCACCAAAATTCCATTTCCCTTGATTCCTACTCTGAGCAGAAATATCTTTTCTTTCCATATTCCCTTTCTTCTTCCACCATTGCAAGGATCCTGCACCTTCTTCCAGTTTTTTCTATGGAACACGACATGAAAATTTTTCATTACATTATTTTTTCATCTTTCTTTTATCAGATGTCTGAGTCACCACAATCTTTTTCACTGGTGGTGAGTCCTCCATTGAACGTTTATTCTTCTTTATCACAGCTGGAGTAGATCTCCCCTTAATCTTCCAGGCTTGTTCACATTCTCTCCTTGAGAGCTGTTGTGAGTATGATAGAGGAGGTGACTGATACACCTTTCGTTTAGCTCCATGTGATTCCCCTGAGGCTCTAAGCCTATTCTTCTCCTTAACACTTTGTATCTCAGTGTAGAATTTCTCATTATGCATCATTGGAGTCGAGAATCTCCTTTCAAGTTCCCTTTCCTTTCTTGCGTTCTTCTTGCTGCCATTTCTTGCCAAATGACAATAATCTGAACATATAAAACATTTTCCATCAAAGGCATACCTCATTTCATCATTTCTATGTCGAGATGCTAATACACCTTGAGTTCTTCTTCTGACACGGGGCTCTTGAGCTTCTGGACACATACTCATGGTGTGTCCCATTCTTCCACAGTAATAACATCTAATAGATGCTTTCCTCTGAGAGACTCTTATCTCTGATTTCTCATGATGCTTCTTCTTATTCTCAAATTTAGTAATGTTTCTATTTTCACAGCCTGAAATGTATTCCAGAGCCTCTGAATAAAATATTGACGTGTGGCCATGAATCCTGCAGAAAAATAACATGTCATCACTTCTTTTTGTAACTATCCTATTAGGCCTATCTTCAGCACCTATATGTTTTTCTCCACTCATGGAACTATTCATAGCTCACATTCTATCATGCACGGGAGGGGATTCATCAAATCAAATGCCATATTTTCCCAATCTATATGGTCTTTGAGCTGAGAAAATATTTTGTTTTTTCTCCTCAGAAATCTCATAATTCCTTTTCACTTTATCATCACCTTCCGAAGGACAATAGAATATTAAGTGCAGTGCATACTTCAACTTAGGTTTTCCTTTGTCCTTTGATATCTCCATTTCTTTCTTGGATTTCTCTATTACTTCCTACAATTGTTGAATCTCAATATTTCTTGATTCAAGTTGACCATTGAGTTCTTTTTTGAGATTCTTCCCTCTACTAAACTCATCTTCTATTTCCCATGTGATCTTTTCCACCATGTCACCTTGCTTCATTACTTTCAATTTTTCCTCAGAAATAGATTCAGAGATAGATTCATTCTCTTGTTTTAGCCTCTGATTAATCTAAACTTCTTCAGACAAATGTGTTTCTAGATCATCATTTCTGGCTTTCATATTCTGAATTTCATCTGACTTTTGATTCTCCTCATAATCACCAGCCTTTTGTTTTCCTTTCATTTTAGCCATATTTTGTAGTTCTTAACCTTGAGAATCATTCTTCTCCTTTAGTTCAGTAGCCACATCAATAAGCCTTTGATTTAAGCCTCTTAGCTTATTGACTTCAATTTCCAATACTTGGATTCAGATATCTTTAGATTTGATTTCTTCATCCAATTTACGATCCAATTTCTTTTTCATGTTGACAAAATCTACTGGTGGCATCCTTCTTGAAACTTTATCACCATAAGTTGTTTCAGTATCACTTTGAAGTTCAAGTACTTCACTTATTCCTACATCATGATTGAGTGAATCAATATTTTCCCTATCAGATCCATCCAGGCCTTCTTTCAGTAAGCTGTTTGATTCTTTTAATTGAATCACACTTTTTCCATACAAACTTCCACACTGAGGAATACCGCATGACTTCTGACTCTTCATTGATGTTTTTTCCTTTGCCATGGCACACCGAGATAAGAGTAGTATGATTCTTTAACCACACAAATTGACTACACCAAGTCGAAGCAAACAAATCTGATAAAAGAAACCTTCCCTCTGATACCAATTGTTAGAACCAATAGGGGCCTATATACCCTGAGAGGGGGGGTGAATCATGGTATGGATATTATTTTCCAAAGTTCTTCCTACCCCAATGGATCTTGACCTCTTTATTACAAGGGTCACTTTGTTTGCACTTGTGTGTTTATAATGATCACTTATTCTCTTCTTTATCTGATGATGATGCTTTAAATGCAATGCAGGGAAGTAAGCAGGCAGACACAAAGATTTTTACTTGGTTCACCCTCATTGGGCTACGTCCAAGGAGCATATGCCAACAAGTTTCCGTTCATACCAAATTCCACTATTCTTCAGTAGATGTGGATACAATGGTTTGGGAACAGTCACTCTATCCCAGGCTCACTGCCTTTAAAAGTTTTAGGGTCAGATCACTGCTTTCCCAAGGGTCACTCCCTGTTTCTCTCTCTCTGGCTCACTATCAGTTGAGATGATCACCTTCTTCCTCTTCCTTTGCTCACTACTCCGGAAAGGATCCACTCACAGTTTATAGACCTATAGGTCTCTTCATTTGCATGGAGGAATGCATCTTTATCTTTATGTAGATGCTCTGTTGAATCCCAACTTTCACTCGTAGATGAATCTCACTTTGCACCAAAGGTATCAGGCAATCTTCCAGCTTCCACGCGGCCCGAAAAAAATTGTCGGGGAATCAACCTTACTTGGCGCGCAAGTCTACCTCGGCGTGAAAGTATCGGTGCACAAGTCACAACTGGCACGTAAGTCCTCCTCAGACACTTGCACGTCACAAGCTTCTTCAACTCCAAACTTGCGCAACTATATTCCTTTTACGCCCAAACCAATAGTGGCGCGCAACTACCAACCGGCGCGCAGCTTCTAACACCGGCGCACAACTTCACCTGTGCGACCACACACCACTTGCGCGACCACCACACATGCGCGATGGGATCTCTGATTTCTCAAAGTGTTGAACTCTGTTCAAAATGAGGAAGGGTGGTCCATTATTTATAGGAATTTTGAACACCCTGCACGATGGCGCGCAAGTCAATACTCAGTGCACAAGTCTCGGTGCGCAGGTCTCTTTTCCTACAAGTCACTTGCGTGACCCAACTACAAACTTTCACAAACCTTTTTCCTTTGCCATATTTTGTAGTTCGGATCTTGAAAAACAACAGGCGCCCAAGTTCTCAAGCATCCAAGGCATCGGCGTGCAAGTCACCTACGCGACAACACCAATACCTGCACGACCCTTATCCCTTTGCCATATTTTGATGATCTGATCTTGAAAAACATATGGCACACAAGTTTCCAAGCCTTCAAGTACACAGAATGCAAGTCCCTTTTCCAAAAACCACTTTCCTTCATTTGTCGATTTTCAGGCCCAAAAATTTGGCAAACACAGGAAAACAGCGCCACCTTATACTTGTTCTTTTTGTACCACCTCTAGATCATCCATTCCTTTGTCGAAGTTCTTGAATCAAACATAGATCGTTGAACACAGATCTTGAACTCAACATTCCACCATGAAATCCCCTTTGTCAACAAATTTGTATGTAATGGTTTGGGTTTTCAATAATCAACACATAGATGTCCACTTTGTCAACAAACACAATCACCTCAAAAATGCTTCAATGATACCTTGAGAGATTTTTCCCAACAATATCCCCCTTTGGGTTTGTTGAAAACTGTTCCATAAAAATATACAACGTTAATTATTCAGCCACCATTCGCCTCTATGATTTTGATAGCGATCAAGTATTTACTCAACACATACTCTAAGACCACATGAGCAATGCTCGACATGAGAAACAAGAGTAAATGAAAAGTTCATCAATGAATCACTTCATCTCTGACACCCACTGTTGAAATCAAACTGATACCAATTGTTACCAAACTGATACCAATTTTTGGAAATATTCTTACCACTATCCAACACTAGTCTTCTTCTTTTATAACGATCCTCACCTATCATGATATCTAGTCTTTGATCGATCACTTCTAGCATCGTCAGATTCAATACTCTCCCCCGTTCTCATTTCTCTCCCCATCTCGCTGCTTCATTTGCCAACTTCTCCCCGTATATATCATGATTTCTCAAATATCCACACTGTCTCCCCCTTGAACAGTCACTATTTTCTCGCCCTTTGTCAACGAATCCAAAGGTCACTCCTTTGCAGATTATTTCAAGTGCGGGGAGTCGACTGAACTCCCAGATCCAGTCGATGCCTTTCAAACGATTCCTTGGGTAAGGCCTTTGTCAGAATATCTGTAACCTATAGCTCTGTAGGCACATACTCCAAATTTACAAGCCTGTGCTCTACCTTCTCCTTGATGAAATGATATTTGATCTCAATATGATTAGTCCTGGAGTGATGAACTGGATTTTTGCTCAGATTGATAGCACTTGAGTTATCACATAGGATTCCAATTGGAGACTTTACTTCAACTCCCATATCATCAATCTGTTGCTTCATCCACAATAACTGTGTGCATGCTTGAGTGGAGGCAATATATTCAGCTTTTGTGGTGCTCAATGAAATGTAATATTTCTTCTTGCTTAGCAAAGAAACCCACAAACCACCAAGATATAATGCTCCTCCTGACGTTGATTTCCTATCATCTGTTGAACCAACCCAATCTTCATCGGTATATCCCAATAACTCTGTCTGAGATTTTCCATTATACATCAAGCTGAAATCCACTATGCCCTTGATATAACGAAGTATTATTTTCACTGCATGCATGTTTATTTCTTTGGGATTACTATGATATCTCGCTACTTGGCATGTAGAGAATATAATGTCAGGCCTTGTTGCAGTAAAGTATAGAAAACTTCCAATTATTTTCCTGTATTCTGTGATATGAACTACCTTTACATACTCATCTTTTGATAATTCCATCCAGGTATCAACCAGAGTCTTCATCTCCTTTTAATTTTCCATTCTAAATATTTTCAAAACCTCCTTGGCATATTTGGATTGTGAAATGAATGTGTCATTCCTTCCTTGTGTAACCTGTAAACCAAGGAAAAAATGTCAGCTCACGAATCATAGACATTTCGAACTCATTTTTCTTGAATTTAGAAAACTGTCTGCACTGTGCTTCATCTGATCCACCAAATATTATGTCTTCTTCATAGAACAACCTCATCGTCCTTTGATTAATGTTGTTGTTGAAATATATATTGTAATCAAATCCACCACGCTAAAAACCAATCTTCTCCAAATACTGATATTGCCTTGAGTACTATGCTCTTGGTGCTTGTTTCAGCCCATATAATGTCTTCTTATGCCGAAAAACCTTATTCTCATCCTCATGAATAGGAAAACCATATGGCTTCTCAATATGCACTTCTTCCTCCAGAATCCCATTCAAGAATGCTGATTTGACATCCATCTTGGATACCTTGAACTTCCGTTGCACTTCAATAGCTAGGAATAACCTGATGGTCTCCAGCCTTGTAACCGGTGCAAATGTCTCATCAACATCTATTCCTTCTATCTGGGAGTACCCCTTACACACTAGTCATGATTTGTTTCAAATAATTATTCCATATTCATTCATCTTCTTGAGAAAGAAGCATTTATTTCCGATGACATTCTTATTTGTTGGACTCAAAACAATCTCCGTCATCTGATTCTTCTCCATCTGATCTAGCTCTTCATTCATGTCCTGAACCCAGTTTTCATCTTCAACTGCATCAGAAAAGAATTTCGGCTCAACTTGAGATAGAAAATATGTCTTCTTCAGTGACTTCATTCTTCTTGTCTGAACTGGAACTGTCTAATTACCAATTATTTCTTTGAAGTCGATTTCATCTCATCTCTTTGACTTTCATGCTGATAAGGATTTTCCTTCCTCATGGTCATTATCAGTGTCTACGTCTGAATTAGCATTTTCCACTTCTACTCCCCTGGAGTCTCTTGCCACTTCATTACTTTCAGGAGAAAACTTGTCACTGTGTAATTGTTTAATGACGTCATTTCTTTGATCTTATTCTCTCAGATTTTTGTTGACACACCTTTGATTCTCTCTCGCAGCTTCTTGGTATCCTGAAAGCGGTCAGCTGATACCACATTGTTAGAAAAAAAGATAATCATCAAAACCTGCGTGTTGCTGCTTTTCTGGAAATATGTCTTCTGTCGATAAACAACACCTGAGCTGGGTCATCCAATTATATTTTTCAGGGTTCTTTAATCTGGTTTTGTTATTGAATGATCTCCCAATGTTACACAATACTTCCCAGGGTTAGGCCCACCTTTTAGACCCATAAACATTCTTATTCTCCTACATAATACGTTCTCATCTTCCACTCATAATTGATACATTAACAAAATCTCTAAGCCTACTAAGTTGGAACTCAGTGTAGGAAACAAGAGATAAAGTCAATAACACAATCAATTCCTATTGTGCTCAGTTGCTCCATTTCTTTTTCAATTTTGGTACCTGACTTGAATCAATTGAAACTTTGGAGCATATCAGTTCTCCATTTTTCATCTAGATGCCACTTCCCCTTGGATCGTATATCCCTAAAACCTGAAACACTTGAATAATCGATTAACAACATTTATACACATAGGGAGAAGGGTTCTTCTGGAATCCTCAAGAAGAGGATTGTGGTTGATCCTGAGAGGTCAACCCTTTGATTATTTTTTGCAGAGCGTCACACTCTTTCCTTGATTCTTCTAGATGCCTAGCCAACTTCAACTACTCTGGACATATGACTAAGCATTCATTACTCACATGCTGAGTCTTTTTATGATATGAAGATTATGTAGGCCTGGCCTTTCTCACCACTTGGGGTTTAAACCCACTAGTACACATTTCCATCTTTGATGTTCCACCAAAATTCCATTTCCCTTGATTCCTAATCTGAGCAGGAATATATTTTCTTTCCATCTTCCCTTGCTTCTTCCACCATTGCAAGGATCTTGCACCTTCTTCCAGTTTTCTCTGTGGAACACGACATGTGAATTTTTCAATACATTATTTGTTCATTTTTCTTTTATCAGATGTCTGAGTCACCACACTCTTTTTCACTAGTGGTGAGTCCTCCATTGAACGATTATTCTTCTTTATCACAGCTAGAGTAGATCTACCCTTAATCATCCAGGTTTGTTCACATTCTCTCCTTGAGATCTGTTGTGAGTATGAAAGAGGAGGTGACTGATACACCTTTCGTTCAGCTCCATGTGATTCCCCTGAGGCTCTAAGCCTATTCTTCTTTTTACCACTTTGTCTCTCAGTGTAGAATTTCTCATTATGCATCATTGGAGTCGAGAATATCCTTTTGAGTTCCCTTTACTTTCTTGCATTCTTCTTGCTGCAATTTCTTGCCAAATGCCCATAATCTGAACATATAAAACATTTTCCATCAAAGCCATACCTCGTTTCGTCATTTCTATGTCGAGATACTGATACACCTTGAGTTATTCTTCTGACATGGGGCTCTTGAGCTTCCTGACACATACTCATGGTGTGTCCCATTCTTCCACAGTCATAGCATCTAATAGATGCTTTCCTCTGAGAGACTCTTCTCTCTGATTTCTCATGATGCTTCTTCTTATTCTTAGATTTAGTAATGTTTCTGTTTTCACAAAATGAAATGTATTCCAAAGCCTCTGAATAGAAGCTTTATGTGTGGCCATGAATCCCGCAGAAAAAGCACATGTCATCACTTCTTTTTGTAACTGTCCTCTTAGGCCTATCTTCAGCACCTATATGTTTTTCTCCACTCCTGGAACTAATCATGGCTCGCATTCTATCATGCATGGGATGGGATTCATCAAATACAATGCCAGATTTTCCCAACCTATATGGTCTTTGAGCTGAGAAAATATTTTTTTGTTTCTCCTCAAAAATCTCATACTTCCTTTTCACTTTATCATCACCTTCCGAAGGAAAATAGAATAGTAAGTAAAATGCATCCTTCAAATTAGGTTTTCCTTTGTCCTTTGATATCCCCATTTCTTTCTTAGATTTCTCTATTAATTACTCCAATTGTTGATTCTCCTTATTTCTTGATTCAAGTTGAGCATTGAGTTATTTTCTGAGATTCTTCCCTCTACTCAACTCATCTTCTAGTTGCCCTGTGAGCTTTTCCACCATGTCACCTTGCTTCACTACTTTCAATTTTTCCTCAGAAATAGATTTAGAGACAGATTCATTCTCTTGTTGTAGCCTCTGATTCTTCTGAACTTCTTCAGACAACTTTGTTTCTAGATCATCATTTCTGGCTTTCAGATTCTAAATTTCATCTGACTTTTGATTATCTTCATAATCACCAGCCTTTTGTTTTCCTTTCATTTTATCCATCTTTTGTAGTTCTTCACCTTGAGAATCATTATTCTACTTTAGTTCAGTAACCACATCAATAATCCTTTGATTTAAGCCTTTTATCTTATTGACCTCAATTTATAATACTTGGATCTGGATATCTTTAGATTTGAATTCTTCATCCAATTTACGATCCAATTTATTTTTCATGTTGACAAAATCTACTGGTGGCATCCTTCTTGAAACTTCATCATCATCAGTTGTTTCGGTATCACTTTGAAGTTCAAGTACTTCACTTATTACAACATCATGATTGAGTGAATCAATCTTTTCCCTATTAGATCCATCCAGGCCTTCTTTCAGTAAGCTGTTTGATTCTTTTAATTGAATCACACTTTTTCCATACACACTTCCACACTGAGGAATACCGCCTAACTTCTGACTCTTATTTGATGTTTTTCCCTTTTCCATGGAACACCGAGATAAGAGCAGTATGATTATTTAACCACACAGATCTACTACACCAAGTTGAAGCAAACAAATTTGATAAAAGCAACCTTCCCTCTGATACCAATTGTTTGGACCAATAGGGGCCTATATACCCTGAGAGAGGGGTGAATCATGGTATGGATATTCTTTTTCAAAGTTCTTTCTTCCCCACTGAATCTTGACCTCTTTATTACAAGGGTCAATTTGTTTGCACTTGTGTGTTTATAATGATCACTTATTCTCTTCTTTATCTGATGATGATGCTTTAAATGCAATATAGGGAAGTAAAAAGGCAGACACAGAGATTTTTACTTGGTTCACCCTCACTGGGCTACGTCCAAGGAGCATACGCCGACAAGTTTCCGGTCGTACCAAATTCCACTATTATTCACTAGATGTGGATAAAAAGGTTTGGGAATAGTCACTCTATCCCAGGCTCACTGCCTTTATAGGGTTTAGGATCAGCTCACTTCTTTCCCAAGGGTCACTCCCTATTTCTCTCTCTCTGGCTCACTGCCGGTGGAGAGAATCACCATCTTCCTCTTCCTTTGCTCACTGCTCCGGAAAGGATCCACTCACCGTTTATAGACCTGTAGGTCTCTTCATTTTCATGAAGGAATGAATCTTTCTCTTTATGTAGATGCTATGTTTAATCCCAAATTTCACCCATAGATGAATCTCACTTTGCGCCGAATGTATCGGGAAATCATCCAGCTTCCACGCGGCCTGAAAAAAATGGACGGGGAATCAACCTTACTTGGAGCGCAAGTCTGCCTCAGCACGCAAGTATCGACACACAAGTCACAAATGGAGCGCAAGTCCTCCTCATACACATGCGCGACACAAGATTCTTTAACTCCAAACTTGCGCGACTATCTTCCTTTTATGCCCAAACCCATAGTGGCGAACAACTACCAACCGGCGCATAGCTTCTAACACCGGCACACAACTTCACCTACGCGACCACACACCACTTGCGTGACCACCACACCTACACGACGGGAGCTCTGATTTCTTAAAGTGTTGAACTTCGTTCAAAATGAGGAAGGGTGGTCCAGTATTTATAGGCATTTTGAACACCCTGTGCGACGGTGCACAAGTCAATCCTCGGCACGCAAGTCTCGGCGCACAGGTCTCTTTTCCTGCAAGTCAATTGCGCAACCCAACTCCAAACTTGCGCGAACCTTTTTCCTTTGCCATATTTTGAGGTTCGGATCTTGAAAAACAACAGGCGCACAAGTTCTCAAGCATCCAAGGCATCGGCGCACAAGTCACCTGTGCGACAACACCAATACCTGCGCGGCCCTTATCCCTTTGCCATATTTTGATGATCTGATCTTTAAAAACATATGGCGGGAAAGTTTCCAAGCCTTCAAGTACATGGCACGCAAGCCCCTTTTCCAAAAACCACTTTTCTTCATTTGTCGATTTTCAGGCCCAAAAATTTGGCAAACACTAGAAAATGGCGCCACCTTGTATCTGTTCTTTTTGTACCGCCTCCAGATCATCCATTCCTTTGTCGAAGTTCTTTAATCAAACATAGATCGTTGACCACAGCTCTTGAACTCGACATTCCACCATGAAATCCCCTTTGTCAACAAATTTGTATGTAATGGTTTTCTTTGTCAATAATCAACACATAGATGTCCACTTTGTTAAGAAACACAATCAACTCAAAAATGATTTAATGATACCTTGAGGGATTTTTCCCAACATTATGGTAATTCCATAATTCTTATCATTTAATTTTATAAGATTTAATTACTCGATTTATCCTTTAGCATGGTAAAAAAATGACTATGGTTACTATTCATATTAAACAAAAGTAAAAGTGAAATATTTTCTAAATTTAGACCCACTTATTCAAAATATGGAATCCATTTTTTAAAATTCAAAATACATAAATCTCATAATTTAATTTAAAATTAAACTGGAAAAAAATAATAATTTTTTTCTTTAGAAAATGCCTTTAATAAAAAGTTTTTATACTAAATTCAAGTATATAATCCATTTAAAAATCATTAATTTAATTATTTTAAATTTAAATTAACTAATTATAATTTAAAAATAACTAATAAAATAATTTTACCTTGTAAATAAATTAAAATAATATATATTTTTTCAATAAAAATCAGTATTTTTAACTATTCATTGAAAAATATATATTTTCTGAATATTATAAAACATTTACCCTAAGATAATTTTGAAATGTTGAATTTAAAAATTAAATTCATTTTTCAAATAAATTTTCAAAATTTTCCAAAAAATAATTATAATAATCACCCATAAAAAGCAATAAAAATAATTTTTGAAGAAAACATATTTCTTGAAGAATAAAATGACTTTAATCAAAATCTAGTAATTATTTAAAAATATTTAATTATTACATTAAAAATTAGTAGGACTGTTATATATTTTATAATTCGGTTAATACTATTCATTACCACTAATTAATGACGAGATTATAGAAATAAAATTTAAATAATAATATTTCATTATTTGTTTAATCTTGATGTTGTGTATATTTTATGCTATTGAACATAGTATTTTATATTTATAGTATCAGGATGTTATAGTTTGGGTTATGCATCTAGGGTGGAAAGGCACGGTTGTTTGGGTTGTGCCTCCTAGGTGAAAAAATAAAGTTTCTTGGGTTATAAATCTAGGTTTAAAAATCTAGGTTGTAATGGGTTATGACCCCCCTTTAAAAGTCAGGTGTGTTGTTGGTTTCACCTCCACTAGAAAAGAAATTTTGTAATTGAGTTTGTGACTCCCCATAAAAAGTAATCATTTTAGTGAGTGTCATTTCTCTTGAGGATATAGAGAAGTGAATATTAGAAGTTTGATCACTTTGATCGAAACTATTATAATATGTGATTATATTCATATTATCATTTTCAATTGTGTAAATAATTTTAAACTTTGATACAATATTTAAAATTTTATAATATGGTCCACTCAAACCCCTTTTTATTGTTCGACCATCTCTCTAACTGGGAAAAAAATTGTTATAAAAAAAGGTCCTTGAAAGGATTATTAGCATTGTTATATATACATATTATATAGATAACCATATCCTAGAATTTAATGAAAATATCACTTGAGATGGCAGGTTCAAGTTATATTTATTGATGGATTCCTTAGAGACCCCATTATTTAGTGGCACTGACTAGGATATTGGAAAGCTATAATGAAATCATTCCATAAACAATTAAGAATTTATCACTCTACTATCATGGTAAAATCATATGCATTACTTTAAGTTTAATCTGAATCCTTAATAGGTAATTATGAAATAAAATGTGTTTTAAAATATAAATTCATGAATATTTTATATTGTTCTATTAATGGAAATGTGTTTTTCCATGTATCTATATGAAAAAAATGATCATTATATTTGGAGTATTTTGTAAGTTACTCATTATGGAACTTATATGCTAAAGAGATCCAAAATTGGCATTTTAAGAGCCAAATATCAAGATTTTGAAAATAGGAAAAGAAGAATATGTACAAAATATGTTTCACATATTCACTATAATAGTAAATGGTATAAGTTCCTTAGAAGAATCCTTGTATAATACAGTTCTTATTGAAAGTGTTTTGAGAGATTTACCAATGAAATTACATGCTAAAAAGTTTTTTATTGATAAAAGTAAAAACATCAAAGAATATACTCTTAATTAGATTATTGGATAATTATTACAATATTAATTGGAGTTTAAAAATATTTATAAAGATAAATATACCAAAATAAAAGGAGTTTATTTTAAATAAATTATGAATACAACTTATCACCTTTTTAATGTTTAGTTATAGGGAAGTAAAATTGATGAATTTTATCAAGTTTCAAAAGGAATGTCTAAATAAAATAAAGGTTACTCTAGAAGGAATATAAAATATTATCCTAGATATTTTAATAAATGATATATAAATTATAATACAATTTATAATGATACCACATAAGTAATTTTTTATGAATGGATAAGAAAAGTCCATATCAATAATGACTACCCAAGGATAAAGAATGAAAGAAATAATAAGAATCTAGAAAAGGAAGAGAATATGGATTTAGCAGTAGGTTGGAGCTATACTAATGATTCAGATTATAGTAATGAATCTGGAACAAAAAAAGAATCATCAAAATTATGTCTCATGGATTCATTAAATCAGTTTAGTGATTATGATTATGATTATAATTAACCTAATTATGAAAAACCTACTATTTATGAGTTATATAATTATATTGAAAGATTAAAAAATGATATTATTTTTTTGATATATATAATGAAAATAAAGAAAAAAATAGAGAAATATTGAAAAAATAATATTATTTTCTCAATATAATAAGAAACTTAAAGAAAAAAATGATAATTATAAAAATTTTATTTTTAAGAAAAATGAAGTAGAAGATATAAAGTTAAAAATATTATGTGATGAATTTGATATTCCTAAAAATGGGAATTATAATATTAAAAAAAAAAATTGAAAGTTTGAATTAAAATTTTCCACCTTTTTTAAGGAAGTGAAAGTTATAATAAAATTATGAGTATGAATAAAATAAATAAAAATAAGTTCTCACTTTCTCCTTAAACCGAAGGCCTTTTAATTTTTTATTCATCAGATAATCGCATTTTTAACTAGGTTGAGAGGGAACCCTTACATGAATCAAAGGCCTATAGGCACGTAACCTTTACATAGTGGCATAAATTCATAGTGTCTTGGAATACATTACATTCCCAAAGGCCATAACCATGATATATTGAAACAACCCTTCCTTAAAACTATGAACCAATGATATAGATGCTACTGCCTAAAAAATTCATGTATATATGGTTTGGATGCATGGTTTGGGAAAACCAGCCACTAACAATGTGCTTTCACAAGAACCCTCATCAGGGTCACATGATTTACCCAAAACATGATCTAACCATGAGATTTCCCTCAAAACCATATTTCATCCTACATGGTTTCTTAGGAATCCCACATGAATTCCCCTAACCATGTTGTATCACCCTATTACCCCAGACCACATGATCAATGTCTAGACCTATGGCACATCACTTGACCTTAGGAATTCCTCCTCATACTATAAAGGTTTCCAACTATTATTGGGGGTTTATTGAGTGATACTGGGGATACTATACCCTATAATGATAATAATAATAACAATAACACAAAATAAGTAATAACTCAAACACTATAGAAGGAATTTAAAACAATAATAAAAAAAATATAAAATAAAAATACAACCACTTTAATAAATATTTACCATAACACGACTGTAAATAAAACCAAAGAACACTCATGGGTTGATCACATATATATATGTATGAAATAACCAAAATAACCACAAACTTAGCACTGAAGAACCACACAACCCACCTACCAAAATCATTCTATATAGCCCACGCACCATCTGCACATCCTTATCCAGTAAACTCCCAACATTGATCCTTTTCCCTTAACTTTAATCAAATCCATAATGTTTTCACACATCCTAAAGTGATAATACAAGGTTTGAGTGTGAACTTAGTAGGATACCACCAATATTGTATCTATCTTACATCCATGCATATAATAATTTATGAAAAAACAAAATAAAAACAATCAACCATATCACACAACCTCTCCCCTTTGTTTCCAATAGAAGAAAGTGAGCCTTTATCTACCTCGACTAATCCTGGAGTGGAATGATATATCCATGATTTTTTATATTGGAAGATCCCTCAAACTTAAAACCAATCACATAACATAAGAAATTGCATGCCAATCATAACCACATAGCTATACAAGATATTTTAATGCCCCAAAGGTACATTTATAAGCTATCTCACAAGTCGCAACAACTTCCACACACTTTACCACCACCATCTCAACAACCCAAAATCCCAAGGTATGATGATACCCATCCACACAAGACCAATTCCATTAGCCCCACATGAATGGTGAGCCTCATCCCCCAACTAGTGGTCTCAACTACCACCAACCATGGACTTTTACAGCAGACACCTCCTCCATACCAATGGTCAAACTACCCCATATACTTCTTAATCTATGGATTACCTGCCCATAACAAGTGGTCAAAACCACTTTATGGTTCCTATCCTATGTTAACATGACCCCAATGGCCCCATAAACTACCCATGATAAGCGAAATCACCAAAAACATAGGAAAAACCATCATCAAACCTATATCACAACCTATGATCCATGTTACCCACCTACAACATTGGTCAAAACCATTAAATTTATCTCAGTGGACTATGTCACCTCACTTATGGTGACCAACATTACCCACAATCAAACATGCCATGACCAGCATGTTTAAGCAGAACCATCCCAACCCTTATATCATGATTTTTTATAACCAAAATTATTATTCCCAACCATCCATAGAATCACATATCACACTTTTAATGCTATACCAAGCTCAACCACACCATTTCACACATGAGACCACCCTTTGGTATCTCTTAAGAACAATAAAAAAATCTAAGAAGTTCATAATTGGTCTCTCCTGAACAAACCCACACATGCTCATTTACCACACATCACATAACACATGTATACTTCAATAATAATTTAGGAAATACCTACCAGGATTTTATAAGATCCCACTCCTTAAGAATATCTAGTTTATTTGGATTTAATCAAAAGATTTATAAAAATCTTAAAAATCCCTAAAATTATGTTTTTTAGTGAGGGATAAAAAAATAATGATAAATTTAGAAACCAGATGCATACAAACAATAAAACTTACCTGTATCTCCCTCATGATTTATAAGACACAAGATTCTGAAAATAAATGGTGGATATTTACCTCAAAGAATAATAAAGAAACATAAGATCCTCTTGGATGATTTTTCTTATTGTGTATTGGTCATGGGAACTCCAAAATCCCCTTTAATTTAGTGTTTTTATCATTTATTTAATATTCATAATGAGTTGGAAAAACTTGTAATCTAATCCATCCTTACTTAAATGAGTAAGGATACATGATCCTTACTCAAATGAGCAAGGATAAATGATCCTTACTCAATCTAGTAAGGATAAAACTATCCTTACTAAAAAATTTCTATGACTACAAAAAATTCCTAAAAACTCAAATAATTATTTTTTAAATCCTTTAAAACATATCCAAATCCTTAAATAACAAAAAATTCATGCTATAATGACCATAAAATTTATAAAAATTAAACTCCTAAGATCGGGACAATTCCCAAGGTTTTTTTCCTTGGATTATACTAAAACTAATAACACCTCTACTGAGTCTCAACGTGCTTAGTTGGGCCAAGACCCGATATAAATAACTATTCCAAATACTATGGAACTTACAAATATACAATACTTTCACCCTTAAAAAAACTTTAAAAACCTTAAAAACTATCTAGAATCTCCCAAAACTAAACCCAGACACTTAATAAATTAAAATTCCACAATAAAAATAGTAAGTATCTAAAAATGGGGGTCTTAAATTTTCCCCACCAATTGGAATCCCATCCATGAAAAGTTGTAGGTTAGATTTATCTCAAAAAATCATGTCTATTACTCATGTTTAAATTTATCTCACTTATAAATTTTTCATTCATCACAATAATAGAATGATACTAACTAATTACAAGAACAAATCCAGGATCACACTTCCTCCACTTAGATATGTAAAGAACAAAATGTTCTTTTCTAAATAGAAGAGGTAATGATAATTAATATGTAGCCCCAATGATATGGTCCACCATCTAAAATTGTCCAAAATATATAGGTGCTAACTTCCATCGCTTACCTAGGAAACAATTATTCAATCTATGAATTATTTGAAAGAATAAATAATTTCACACTTACAAGGATAATGGAAAACAATAATGACCCTAATAAAATATCCAATAAATCAAATCCATTTCCATGATTTTTTATATTAGTGAATATTGATAATAATATCTTACACAAAACTAAGTCCAATAATATAAAATTTCTCAACCTTTACCCAAAAATGTTGAGATTGATGTAGATGACCACTCATGATCCAAGTGATCATAAAAACCATTTCTGGATAACTTTAAATACATGAGAGAACTAATAAGGTCCAATGATTCTCTTAAGAACCAACAAAATTCATTACACCAACTCTAAGAACATCCCCAAAGATTAATGATCACTTTGACTACCCCTCTATTAGAAGATGGTATACTATAATCATGGTTAACTGGGTTCTCAAGGGTTAAGGCAATGTATTCCAAATCCATAAATGAAAACCAAGTTATCTATTGGAGATGATTGGAATCAGTACACCATGGAACTTTATCAGTTTATTGAAATACCACTTAGCTAAAATTTATATATAATTCATACCCTAAATGGAATTAAATGAACTAAATTAGTGTGTCAGAGAGAAATCATCCTGATGACATCATGTCACTAAAGCATGTCAGGAAATCTAGTGTCAAAGTCCATGAAAATTCATTCCCACTGCACTACAATTATAAATAACTATCACATGATCCCCACTGGTCATTAGTGTTCAAACTTCACTCATTGACAGGTAAGGAACATGGACACAATATATTCCACTTTTTATTTTATATTATACCAATAAAAGTGACGATCTATGTTCCTAGATATCTCCCAATACTAGGATAGACAATCTATTTGAGTGATGATAAGTCTCGAGCTACTGTTCTAGCATAAAGGAGGAACCTTAATTTGATCTTATCCACACAAGATATAATTTAAATCACATTTACATCCATTGATGGATCCACACCATTGAGTTTTAATCCAATGGTAAGGTTTTTAGAGCTCAATTATTGACATTCATTATATTTCATCACCCAATTCAGGAATGAGAGTCACCCAAAAAAAATATGAAATCATCCGAGTATATGCGACTAAAGTGAATGTCTATGATTTAATCAATGAATCATAATTTATTCATAACTTCATTAACTTGTCATCTATAAAATCTTGAGTTAAGGAATCCACTACCCAATTATTCATGAAGTGTTTTTCCTTGAAAAAATAGTCATCAATGAGATTGGGCATGAGAAAATACAAACAACGCACTAGAAATAACCCACTAAGCACATAGGATCAAGATTTTTAAGGAATCTATGAAACATACCATTCATCAGTGCCAATAAAAATATATTTTAGAATACTAAATCCAAATGGAATGACCATATTACCACCCTTACCCTGAAAAAATTTCAAGGAGATCACCCATCCTGAAACTACTCAAGAAAACATGCACTTTACCATGAAGTTAAAACCAAGTAGGTTTCTAAAAGGGAAGGTGAACCTTGTTTACCAATTCCTCTAACCAGAACCTTAGTTCACACAGTTCAGTTGGTGATTAAAAAAATATGGTTCCAAACTCTTTTAGTAAAGACCTTACACCTGGTATATTAATGTACCATATTCCTATAAAAAGATAATAAATCCATCAAGAGATATAGAGGGGACTCATTGGGTTTATTAATCCATAACATCACTAAATTCCAGTGACTCCACCATCCCTAAAATAATAGTACAAACCCATTACCAACCTTGTGAACTCTTAAAAAACTAAACCTTGTCAAAGATAATTGAGAATGGTAAACAGTTTAACTCCCATGATATCCCACTGCCCAAGAGGTGTTTTAATTCTCATCACATGAGGCATAATTTTTACATGAAATCCCCATTTCCCTACCATGTATCATGTGTACCTCATAAAAAATAAAACTAAAATAACAAGAATGAGAATCACAACAAGTAAAACACTTTGAATAAGAAAATATATTTAGAAACATTTTTCCTAGAATGAATGAAAAAGTGACCACATGTCATCATCCCATGCTCCAAATTCCAACTACTTCCAATATTTTAACTCTATCCAATTCCATTACCTCTAGACACCTCACTAGTAAAATAAGAGTCCCCTACCTAAATCAAGTTGAATAGTAACTGTATGTAAATCAAGATTTATATACATAAGTGATAATATAAACTCATTAAGAAATCTCCCATATACTTACCATGCACACCAATTAATCAAGAATGAGTTATCTCACATTTCTATATAAAACAAGAGGGAATCATAGTATTTATTAACAATCCAAAGTAACCCATATAAAAAATGCACACTAAATCCAATTTTATATTAACCCATTATCTTCACATGGTAACCCACACAAAAACTCACATGCCCATGATATGTATGAAAAAACCTATCTCCCAAAAAATTGGGACACCATGAATGAACCAAAATCATGAGTGAAATCTCACCCCCAACCCAATTCATCACTTGGAAATGAAATCTAGTGTGAACTAATTTCAATAATACAACCAAGTACAAATCTACAAGTACCCAACCATATGAATCATGAATGAATACCAATCCTTATAATCTGGTTTTCCATAATTTCATTATGATTATCAAGTTTTAATTAACATTCTCCAACCATATACATCATGAACACAGACTAAAACTCCTCTTTCCCAAATCACTTTTAAAAAATAAACATTCCTAAATCCAATGTTTAAACACACACACACACTCACACTAACTAAACATAAAATATAAGTTCATTAAATTCTGAAATCATCATTTTATATTCAAATCACTAAATAGAAATCTTATCAAATATGTTACATTCATTACTCACAACCATTATTAAAAACCATTACCAAGAGAAATCTTAACCATGTTTTTTCAAAAACATTTAGTAGAGATAAAAGATATATTTTAACTCTTAAAACAACAATATTTTAAGTTATTAAGAAAATTAGAGTGAGAAATAAGTCACCCACCTGAACCAAGGTTTTCAAGAAGAAATAAAACTTCACCCTTATAGAGTTAGCATCTTGTAACCTTCCTATGATGGTTCACAACAAAATCCCCATCAAAATTCAGCCTAACCAAGAGATCTAGGCATCAAATCCCTAAACTAGGGTTTCCACTAAGATAAAATAAAATGAAAAAAGAGGTGAAAGATAAAAATGAGTCTTACATATGATTACTAGAACAAAATCTCCCACAATCCATGAGAGGGGGATTCATAGTGAATAAAACCACCATAATATTCCAAGGAGGCTCTCTAGTTCAAGATCCCAAGAAAGAGGGAAATAAATGTTAGTTTTTGGGGAAGTTTCAACTTAAAAATTATTTTTAGAGCTCTTTAATGTCACAAATTTTTAGGACACACAATTTGGAAAACCATACACTAACCATTAATATTCCACTACCTGAAAAATCCATGGTCCTCATGGTTTGGATGCACAACATGGGAAAACCATGTGTCAACTATGCACTTGCCCAAGAAACCTAATTAGGGTCACATAGTTTGGATGAATGATTTACCTAAAACTTATGATAATCATGTGATTTCCCCAAAAACCCATTAGATCCCATATGGTTACCTAGGGATCCTGTATAGTTTTTAATAACTATATTGCAATTCCCTACCGACCAAGATTACTTGACCAGTTCCTTGAATAGTGGTGTACTACTTGAATTTAGTTGTGAATCCCTATACACCATAGGATATCAACTAGGAGTGAGGGTCTATTGGGTGATAAATAGGAGACTGTACCCTCTATTGATAACAACAATAATAACAAAAACAATAACAAAACAACAACAACAACATAGTGTAAGTAATAACTGAAACACAATAGATGCTATTTAAAACAATGATATCAAAAATTAAAATACTATCACTTTAATAAATATCTACCATTACATGATAGTCACCCAATATTACCCATGGAGAAATCACATATATACATGTATAGAATAACTAAAAGATACACTCGATCAGTATTGAGGAACCACTCATCACCTCTACCAAAATCATTCCATCTAGCCCATGAACCATCTCCATATCCTTATCTACCAAGTTCCTGATGTCGATCCTTTTCCATTACCTATAATTAAAACCATAAATTATGAATATTTATCAAAGGTAATGTGAAGGGTGTGAGTATGAACTCATTAGGCCACCACCAATGGTGTCTCTAACTTACATCCATTATTGGAAAAAAATCCCTCAAGGCATCATTGAAGCATTTTTTAAGTGATTATGTTTGTTGACAAAGTGGGCCTCCATGTTGTGTTTATTCACAAAGCAGACCACGCTATATAATTTGTTGACAAAGGGGGTTTACATGGTGATTTTTTGGGTTCAAGAGATGTTGTTGGATATCCATGTTTGACAAAAGAACCTCAAAAAAGGAACATATGATCTGGAGGCGGTACAAAAAGAGCAGATACAAGGTGGAACCATTTTCAAGTGTGCCAATTTTTTGGTCCTGAAAATTGGAAAATGGAGAGATTCATTTTTGGAAAAGGGAGGTGCGTGAAAAATTAGAGTGGTGTGCGAAAAATAAAGTGGTGCATGAAAAATTGGCATGGTGCGTTAAATATTGGAGAGGTGCGCGAAATATTGGCATAGTGCATGAAATAAGGAATGGAGTTTTTTGTGCAAGGGGTGTTTCGAGATTAGAAGCTCGAAAAATGGAAAAGGCATGAGGTGCGTGAAAAATTAGAGCATGGCACGAAATGTGGTGTTGCGCAAAAGATGTGTTTTTCAGGCTCAATGATGATTACATATGGAAGGAGGGTTTTTTGCACAGGGGTTGATTTTGACTATAAATATGAAGTGACCCCCCTTATTCATTATAGCTCAATACTTAGAGAGTATCTGATATATGGCGTGCAAAATTAGAGTGCATAAGAGAGTTGTGAGAAAACAACAAGTTTGTGTGTAAAAGAATTATTTGCGCGCAAAGTAGAGGTTATGCGGAAAAGAAGACTGTTACGCGAAAAGTGGATTGCGTTCAAAAGAAGAAAATTACACGCAAGACATTTTAGAGGCTGCACATAAAAGGAGTGGTTGCATATAAAAGAGGTGTTGCGAGAAAAGTGGATTTCACACAAAATAAGGTAATTACGCGCATGGCCCATAGAAGGTTGTGCATAAAAATTGGGGTTGCCCGGTACACCCAATGCAAAGTGAGATTCATCTGCGGGTGAAAGTTGGACGTTAATAGAGTATCTATTAATATTTAAGGATGCAGATTTCATTAGAGATAATGAAGAGACCTACAAGTCTATAAAATGTGAGTGAATCTTCTGAAGAAGCAGTGAGCTCACTTCAGTTGAGAGAGTAGTGGGCTTTCATTTTGTGAACGATTGTAAAACAGAAGGGACAGTGAGTCCACTTCAAACATTGTAAAGAACAGTGAACTTTTAGTGAATTTGGTACATTGACACATCGCCGGTGTATACTCCTTAAACGTAGCCTAGTGAAGGTGAAACAAGTAAAAATCACTGTATCTTGTGCATGATTTAGATTTTTTTATACTTTACTATAGGAAATAGAGAGAAGAGAGTTTTTTCTTAACAACAAAACAAGATCAATAGGGGTAGTTGTTTTAATCTGTCATAGCCAGATTCACCCCCTTCTCAAGGTATCTAACCTAGTGGGCCTAACAATTGGTATCATAGGTAAAGGTTAATATCAGTGATTCTCTCTCAAATGGAGGTCACCAATCATAAAGGGATTCTGATCTTCGACAAGAACAATTTTCAGCTATGGAAGAATCAAATGAAACACTAATTCTGATCTTTGAGAATGGATTTTTTTACAGCAGCAATGTATGGTATAACAACTGATATTAATAGTGGTGCATTATCAGAAGCCAAGAAAATAGATTTAGATACTGACACCAAGAGAATCAATTCTTTATGGGGAGCCCTACCCAATGGTATCTATATGAAGGTAATGTCATGAAAAAAATCACATGATATGTGGGAAAATCTATTGAACATATATGAAGGAGATACAAAGGTCAAATATGCAAAGTTGAAAGTGTTGTGGAACAAGTATGATGATCTGAGAATGAACTTGAATGAGTGTGTTGATGCATTATTTGATAGGGTAAATGTTGTAGTGGAAGAGATGCGAGGTCTTGGAGAAGTTATTGAAGACATAAATATTGTGAAGCGCTTCTTGAGGAAACTTCCACCTTGGTTCAATAAAAAAGTTTCACTTTTGGAAGATAAAGACTCAAAAAAGATGACATTGGATAACCTGCACAACACCCTTATTGCATTTGAAATGAGAAATGATGATAAAGATGCTGTGGAAAAAGGGAAATCCAAAGAGGTGAAATTCAAGGACATGAAGAACCTCACCATTGAAGATTCTCAGGAAGAAGAAGAGATAGATGTGGTGATGTCATTCCTCTCCTCAAACCTTCAAAGAGGGAAAGGAAAGTTTAAAGGGAAGCTTCCACTTACCTGTTTTTGATGTGGAAAGGTTGGACATCTTGTGTCAAGGTTCCCCAAAAAGTTCCAATAGGATGATGATGTTGATGAAATCGAAATTCCCAAGAAGAAGACTCCAGCCTATGGGAAAGGAAAGAAATAGTTCAAGAGAAATTTATTTAAGAAGAAGAACCTTCTTTCAAAAGAATGTGACAGTTTAGATGAGTCTAAGGTTGAGAAGGTTGAAGAGATAGTGAACTGCAAAGATTGTGGAGAAAATGCTATGGTGGCAGTTGTTGGTAGTTCTCAGAAGAAGAATAAAACTGAAGCTAATGAAGAAGAAGAAGAAGTTGAGGTAAGAGTTGACATGCAAGCTGATTTAGAGGCTTCTCTTGAGGAGATAGATGTTTGGAGAGCCAAAACAAAGAAATCCAACAAAGTTGTTCATGTTTCCAAACTCTATATGTATTAGCAGGAGGAAGAGAAGTCTGAGTTGATGGAAGAAATTGAGAAACTCAAGTCATCAACACTAGTAGACTCTGAATCATTTAGTGAGTATAAAATAAAGATTGAAGGACAGAAAAGGGAGATTGATATCTTGAATAACACAAGGAAATATCAAATCAAGCGTATTGAAGAACTTAAAGGAGAAGTTGTCAGTTTGTGAAAAACAAGTTAAGGATCAAGAAAAACTCTTGACTCCTACTGGGACATCAGGAAAGCAGATCACTCATAAAACCGAGAAGATGAAAGTGGAGAATAGAGGTTCAGTAGAAAGGAAGCATCAATTATGTTTAGATACTAAGGCCAGTGGGGGGATTGATTGAAAACAAAACATTTTGAAAATTGAAGTCAGGCCACAAGAACCCATTCCAAGATTGACAGTTTATTAGGTTATAAAGTAGATTCAGAATATTCAGAGATCCCAAGGGGAAACTAGAAGTGCTGAAGTAACACAAAGGAATGTGACTTATATCAGGTGTTATTGTTGTGAAAATATGGGACATTCATAGTATCTGTGTTCCATAGCCAAGAGATATAGAAGGAAAAAAGAACAGAGGTGGAAACCAAATAGATAATGGCTATCTAGAACATATTTTGAAGGACACTATTTCTGGTGCGGAGGATTTGGGCACATGGCTAGGTATTGTACTTTGACCATACAGAGGAATGTGCCAAAGCAGAATCAAAATGTTCACAAGCAGCAGATCAATTAACCAACATGTGAGTTGAGAATGCAAAATAGATTTTCAGCTTTTCATGATGAAGCTGGTCCATCATACTCTCAGAAAGATTAGAAGTATTAATCCATGCTAAGTGTGAAGGAAAAAATATAGACCAAGAAGAAAAAGGATGAGAAGGAAGTGGTGGTAGGAATTTCCCTTAAATTATCAGATCTCTCTGGTGTGTGAATCCTTGATAACGGTTTCACATCTCACATGATAGTTAATAAGGATCTTGTAGCAGGCATAAGATATGACAAAGAAGTAGCTGTCAAGTTTAGAAACGATGAAGGCTTGAAGATTATTGGCTTAGGAAAGGCCAAGTTTGGGGGCAAAGAGATGAGACGTGTTGGTGTCCTAGTTATTTAAGGCCTTAGTCACAATTTGATCAGTGTGAGTCAACTATGTGACTCAGGACATTCTATAAGTTTTACTAAAAAGATGTTCATTTTCAAAGGAAGAGATGGGGAAGTGGTTCTACAGGGAAAAAGAACAAAGGGAAATCTCTACCAGGTAAGTGGAGAAGAAGATATGTGCTTTCTATCCAGAGAAGAAGAAAACAAGTTGTGGAATAAAAGACTTGGTTATCTAGGTCAACCATACCTGGAATATCTGGTAAAGTGTGATACAAAAAGAGACCTCCCTAAGCTATCACGTGATCTTACTCACACATGCGATGCATGCCAACAAGCGAAGGTCACCACAAAGACGTATAAGGCAAAGGAAAATAATTCAACAAGAGTGCTCTAATTGGTTCAGGCTGATGTTTGTGGGCCTATCACACCACGAGAAATTGATGGAAAGAGTTAATACATTCTTTTTATTGATGACTATAGAATAATGGAATGGGTATTTGTTATTTCCCACAAGTCTAATGTATTTAGTTGTTTAAGACAGTACCAAAGAGAGTGTGAAAGGATGCTTGGACATAAAATTCTGAAGTTTCACACTGATAATGGTACAAAATTCACAAACAGTCATTTGGAAGACTATCTCGAGAAACACAGGATAAGACATCAAGTTTCCTCAGTGAGAACTCCCCAAAAAAATGGAGTGGTTGAAAGGAGAAATCGGATCATAAACAATATGGCCAGAACGATGCTCATAGAAAAATACCCACCAGAGAAATTTTGGAAGGAGGCAATATTGACATCGGTCTACATTTCTAACAGGGCTCTGTTATGTCTAAAGAAAGGAAAGAATCCATATGAGATGTGGTATGGAAAGAATCCAACAGTGAAATACTTTAGAATATTTGGAAGTAAGTGATTTATCTTCAACAAGGAGAAACATAGGAAATTTGAGTCACATGGAGATGAGGGGATATTTCTTAGCTACTCAGGAAAAAGAAAAGCATACAAATGCTTTAAAAAAGGCTGTAAAAAATGGTTGAGATCAATGATGTCACTGTAGTAGAGAATGAAGAGAGTATTCAATAGCACAATGAACAATTTCCAGATAAAAGCGATGAGGAGGAAAGTAACGTAGGAGGTGCAGAAGTGGCTGATAACAATTCAGAAGAAGATACTGATGATGAGCATGAAGAAGAAAAATCTGTATCTGCACAGAAGCCAAGGAGTTGAGTAGAAATTGATATGAAAAATATCATTGGTGATCAGTCAGCTCTAGTTCAAACAAGAAGAATGAAATCTCTGCAGCAGACATCTTTCTTATCTCAGGTAGAGCCTAAATGTTTTGATGATGCAACTGACGATGAAAACCGGGTTCAGGCTATGAATGAAGATCTAGATCATATTGAGAAGAATCAGACATGGGAGATTGTTTCAATGCCAGCTGATAAGAATTTAATCAAGACTAAATGGGTCTTTCACAACAAGATGAATACATATGGAATAGTGATTCGAAACAACGCATGATTAGTGTGCAAAGTATACTACCAGATATAGGGAATTGATGTTGATGAGACATTTTCACCAGTTTTAAGGCTTAAGACAATCAGATTATTCCTATCCATTGTAGTACAATTAAAGTTCATAGTTTTCCAGATGGATGTCAAATCTTCATTATTGAATGAGATTATGGAGGAAGAAGTGTATATCGAGCATCCATATGGTTTTCTCATTCATGAGGATGAGAATAAGATTTGTCAGATGAAGAAGGCGTTACATGGGATGAAGCAAGCACCGAGAGAATGGTACTCTAGGCTTGATCAGTATTTGAAGAAGATTGGTTTTCAGTGTGGTGGAGTTGATTACAATCTCTATTTCAACAACAAAAATAATCAAAGGATGATGGTTCTGGTTTATGTCAATTACATAATCTTTGGCGGATCAGATGAAGCACAGTGCTGACAGTTTTTCGAATTCATAAAACATGAGTTCGAAATGTCTATGATTAGTGAGCTAATGTTTTTCCTTGTTTTACAAGTGACACAAGTAAGGAATGTCACATTCATTTATCAATCCAAATATTCCAAAGAGGTTATGAGAAGATTTGGAATGAAAAATTCCAAGGATATGAAGACTCCAGTTGCTACCCGGATGAAATTATCAAAAGATGATAATGTAAAGGCAGTTAATATCACATAATACAGGCAAATTATTGGGAGTTTACTGTACCTGATAACGACGATACCTAATATTGTTTTCACCACATGTCAAGACACGTGATATCAATTTAATCCCAAGGAAATCCACATGATTGCAGTGAAAATAATACTTTGGTATATCAAAGGAACGATGGATTTCAGTTTGATGTATAATGACAACTCTCAGTAAGAGCTGTTGGGATATACAGATACAGATTGGTCCGGTTCAGCGGATGGCAGGAAATCAACGTCAGGAGGTGCTTTCTATTATAAGAAACCAGTTCTTATTCTTGAGGTAAGAGTTTCTTCTTTTCCTTTTTCCTTAAGTGTTTTTGAGAAAATGAAGAAAATGGGGAAAAGTCCCAAATTTTGTAGGTACACGCCGTGTACTTTTCCACACGTCGTGTACTTTGGCCGTGTGGGATGAGTACACAGTGCGTGTAGGCCTGTCAGCGATGAAGGGTGTAAAAACTGACTACACGCCATGTATTGGGTATTTACATGCTGTGTAATCAGTCGGCAGGTGAATAGTAAGGTGGTGGGAGTAGCCACCAGCGGAGCGACAACACACACTGTGTATTCATAAATACACATCGTTTAATCATGTCGACAGATGAACAGAGTGGCAGTGAAAAGTAGCCACCAAAGGAACAATTAAATGATGAAAATTACACGCAATATACTTGAGAGTACACGCTGTGTAATTTGTTTTTTTTTCACTTAAAACAGGCAGTTGCCTCCTCTTTTGGAAGAGGAGGCAGAAATGGTCGTTTGGAGCTCGGGAGAGAGGGCAAACCTTGGAAGAGCTCCCAACCGCACACCGGGAAACAAAATTTTCCACCATCGATCATGTTGGAACTGCGTGTGTGAGTTCTTCCTTCTCCTTGAGCCGTTCTTACAAATTCTTTCCTGAGTGGAAGTTATTTGGGTTTGAATGGGTTATCATTTTTCCCAAATTTACATTGTTCTTGGACGTTTTGGGAGGCGCCGTTCACATATATCAATCAGTGAAGATCGAGGTAGGTGGTCTGATTTTTAATTCCAACTGTTATGTTGTTTTTGAGTATCGTTGTGCTATGCGCCCATATTGGGGGTGTCGTATGGCTGAGGCCTTGTCTAATTAAATACCTAGAATTGCATAGGTAATTTAGTGAAATGTATAAACTGCTGTTTGGGATCATTTCTTGGATCCAGGGCCACCCTGTGGGTGTGGTTACCTTGTTTAGCTGTTTGGCCAAGATACCCGAGGGTATACTGTGATTTAGCATGCTTGAGTTTTCTTGAGAGAAAATGTATATAATTGCTTGCTATTGTGTTGGGCTTGGCCCGATTGCTTGTTTAGCCTGAGGGAAGTGTTTCTCATGCCTGAGGGAAAGTGTTTTGTTTAGCCTGAGGGAAAATTTTCTTATTCTTGTGGGTAATTGATTCCGTGCCTAAGGGAATTATCTTATACACCTGAGGGAAATATTCGTTATACCTGTGGGCAGTCACCTACGGGTTTCGATTCTGATTACCCGAGGGTAAGGATTTTCATGTCTGCGGACAACGTTTACTTTGTATATTCACTGTGGTGATTTATTATGTTGTACCTACCAAGATAAATCACAAGCTTGGTATTGTTAAATAATTAATAAAATGGAAATGTAATTGGTAGAGATAGTTACTTTTGAGTACTACCTAGTTTGCTGCATTTTATTACTGTACACTGACAGTTGGGCACGAGCCTTTGGTGGTTTCCTACTGGGATTTATTTCTCATACCCTGTTTGGGTCATGTATTCGTCCCAAAAAGATTATATTTCTATAGGTGTTGATAAGGGAAAGAGTCTCTATACAGGAACTTGATTGTTGCAGAGGAGTGGGAGAGCATGAGACCGAGCTTAGGCTCGCGATGCGACTAAGTTCTTGTTGCACTATTTTTTTTCGTTTCCTGTACTTGTACTTTGTATTGGCATATTCTAGATTGTAGTGTATCCTATTCTGGATGCTTTCCTAGACTTAGAGACATAATGCATCATCATATATATATGACTGTTGTTATATTTTACTTCTGTATTGTTATCCATTTCAGTTGGGTATTGTTTACTGCTTTCACTTTTGTATGTTTATATCTATTTCCACTATGCTAAAATTTGAAAAATGAGGGAATAGTTCCCCCACTATCAGACCTAGGCCCTTGCTGCTAGTCGGCAGCCTCTGGCGTTTGGGGAAATGCGCTTGAGGTCATGTGACCAACTGGGTTCGGGGCACCCGTTGAGTGGCACCTGGATCTGGGATGTTACAAAGTGGTATCAAAGGATTTCCTTTATTTGACTTACTGTTTGGAGCCTATACCTGGGGATAGGATGAATAGGTATTTGGTAATAAGTTGTGCCCAGGAGTAGCTAACCCATGTACAGGGAAAAACTAATTTACCTTGTGTTTCAATTTTACTGATTTTTCACTTTACAGTTGATCTGATTTTCACTGTTGGGTGACACAATTGTGGTGTTCTGTTTATATTTTTATACTCGGTTCTATTTCAGTCGCAACCCGATGAGATGAGGGTATGCCATCTCTTTCATCATTTAGGCACATTTTAGAATCACATTCCATGCATAGGTTTCATGCCATATAGGTGCATTAGAAATTGAATGCTATTGTGATCGATGCTGTGCTAGTAAATGCATGTTGTTGTGATAGATACCTTGATAAAATACATGCTATTAATAGGGTATTTTTATGTAAGGTTCTGTGAATGAATGAAAAACTTTGGTTTTTGAGGAGTATGGGCCCTCATCAACCGGATTTTGGTGGATCATCGACTTTTTTACCTTGTTATAACATGCATAAGATGCCAAGCTTTGGTTCGTGGGAAGTATGGGCCCTCACGGATCAGAATTTGGCACTTTGGTGTTGGTTTCAGTGTTTTTCTGGGCTCCAGAGTAGTTTCTAAGGCTTACTATCAGGAAAAACCCAGAATACACACCGTGTAATTATGATTACATGTCGTTTACTCTTCTATTCGGGAAGAAAAGAAAAAAAAATTAATTAAGTACACGCCGTGTACCTTATGTACACACTGTGTAGTTTCTACCCGTGTCATAGGCTGTGTAGGTGGAAACATAGGATAGTGAAACTTTGAAGGCACATGATGTGTAGTTATTACACACGCCGTATTGTGTTGAACCTATGTCTGCCGTGTAACTAACAACATAGGTGGAGAAATCTGACCATATATATGCAGTGTCAATGAAAAACACACAGTGTAGTTTGACTTGGGGATCTGGCTGTGTAACTAACAAACATGGGTCGGTGTTACCTCTTCTTAAACACGCCGTGTACCTGTGGGACACGCCATTTAGTCTTGACCGGTGAGAGACTGTGTAGACTTGGTCATGTGTCTAGGGAAACGGGGTGGTGTACACGCCGTATGAGGGTGTAACACGCCGTGTAGTGTCAGTCGAGTAGCCGACCGTGTCACTAACAACACGGGCAGTTGGAAATTAATCCATACACGCCGGGTCTATCTGGAACACGCCGTTTAGTTTGAGCTATGTACCCAACCGTGTAATGGACAACATGGGTCAGTGAATCTCATCCATTACACGCCGTGTAGAGCTTATACACACCGTGTAGGCTCGTTCAAAAGAGAGCCGTGTAGAGGGACCTTGGTAGGAGAGAAAAATCAAGTACACGACATGTGTGTGGACAACATGCCATGTGTTTTGGGGTGTTACACGACTAGTGCTGGCAGAGTACACGCCCATGTGAAAGACTTAAGGGAACACACCGTGTAGTTATTATACATGCCATGTAGTCTTGTTTTGAAAAACTTGAATGTTTTCTTTCTCCTGTTCCATTCTTACACTCTTTGTTTTCAGTCCTTGATTATCTTGATCTAAGGTGTGTGTTTGACCTTGTAGGTTCATGCCACCTAGACGACCTCGAGTTGTTCTCTAGGAGAGCGGAAATGAGTATACTCCAGAGACAGTAGGCCACGGGCTACCAATGGATCCTCCAATAGAGACAGATGCGGCGCCAACTGTTATACTAGACACAGGTGCGGAGGCACAGTTCCGTGAAGGCTTCATACGGTTTATGCAAACCTTCCAGGGAGCACCGACGGTTTCCATGTCTATGGCAGAGCTGAATCGTATATTCTAGCAGCAGTATCCGCCTACGTTTTCATGGGATGACGGACCATAGGCTGCAGAGTCTTGGCTGGGTTCTATGCATACTATCTTCGAGCATCTGGAGACTCCTGCAGGGTGGAGGGTCAAGCTCGCTACATACATGCTGCGTGATTTCTCTAAGAGGTGGTGGGATGTTACCACCCAGACTGAGCATCATAGATACATGGCGTGGGAAGATTTTCAGGCAGTCTTCTATGAATTTTTCATCCCAGAGATGCTGAGGGAAGATCGAGCTCGAGAGTTCATGAATCTGCAGCAGGGCACCATGTCGGTGATGGATTATTCTGCCCGCTTCACCGAGCTACAACGTTTTGCACCTGTTCTGGTGGGAGATGAGACATTGAGGGCTCGACACTTTGAGGATGATCTTCGATATGAAATCCGAACTCTAGTGAATGTTTTCAGGTTGCCTACAGTACATGCTATTGTGAACCAGACACTGATTACTGAGAGGAACTTGCGAGAGGCTAGTGGTGCAGGCTAGGGCGGTTTGACATCAGTTTCTAGTACTATTTCTACCGGTAAGAGGAAGAGGCAGATGTTTCTCTCTCATGGTGGTAATACTAGTCAGCATAATTCTTCAGGTGGACAGATCATGTGCTACCAGCGCGGTAGAGAGGGGCACAAGAGACCTCAGTGTCCACATGGCCCAGTGGAGTGTCGAGATTGCGGCAACATGGGTAATCTATGGCGCTTTTGCATGGAGTTTCCCCTAGTGGCTAGTGAAAGGGGTTCAGTGCAGACTCTACGTGCAGGAACTGGGCCAGTAGCTTCTTACCAGTCAGGGAATTGGGATACGTTGGGACGTTCAAGCCAAGGTGGTGGTCATGGCCATGGTATCCAGACACCATAATCTCAGAGATAGTAGGGCGGGTCAGCTAAGGGTATCCAGACTATGTCATAGGGCCGCGACACTGGGCAGGCATATGCAGTGAAACATACCCAACAAGAGTAGGATCCCGGACCTTCTACTGTCAGAGGTACTATTATAGTTGCTTCTGTCTTATCTTCAGTACTTTTTGATATTGGTGATATACATAGATTTATATCTGTTCCCGTTATGGAGAGCCTTGGGCTATGTGTTTCTTCTTCTTCTAATGTTATGATGCTAGACACTCCATTGAGGATTAAAATGATAGGTGTGCATCAGTGCAGGGAGTTCCCCCTAGAGGTTGGTGGGTGTCACTTTCTATGGGACCTCTATGTCTTAGAGATGACAAGCTATGACATCATTCTTGGGATGGAATGGTTGGTACCCTTTCAAGCCTTTGTAGATTTCTATCATCGCAGGGTGAGTTTCACGTCACCAGAGAGAGGAGAGTTTCTATGAAAGGGCGAATGGGATGTCCAGGCGAGCCAAGCTGGACCCAAGAATCGTGTGTGAGGTGGAGTGATAGCCTAGATTGCAAGTTTATATCTGGATGACTAGGGAACATGTCAGAAGTATTTCCCTCCAGTAGTTGATCATTTCATTGATGTCTTCCTAGATGACTTTTTAGGTCTACCTCTAGAGCGAGAGGTGGATTTCTCTATTGAGCTTGTGCCAGGAGAAGCACTAGTGCCCATTCCTCCTTATAGGATGGATACACTAGAGTTTTAGGAGCTAAAGAGGTAGTTGGAGGAGTTTAAAACAAAGGGTTTCATCCGACCCAGTACTTCTCCTTGGGGTTCGCCTGTCCTATTTGCTAAGAAGGTGGACGATACCCTTAGACTTTGTGTGGATTATTGGAAATTGAACTAGTTGACAATTAAGAACCGATATCCCTTACCAATGATTGATTATCTTTTTGATCAACTTCAAGGAGAACGAGTGTTCTCAAATATTGACTTGAGATCTAGATATCATCAGTTATGCGTTAGACCATCAGACATACTGCTTATAGCTTTTCAGAGCAGATATGGTCTATACGAGTATTTGGTCATGCCGTTCGGACTCACGAACGTGCCAGCTATTTTCATGGCTCTAATGAATCGTGTGTTCCACCCTTATCTGGATTCTTTTCTGTTAGTCTTTGTGGACGATATCTTGGTGTACTATCACACTCGACACGACCATGCTACCCATCTTGAGATCATTTTGAGTACACTGAGAGAGCATCGACTATATGCTAAGCTCTCAAAGTGCCACTTTTGGATGGACCAGATTCACTTCCTGGGTCATATAATCTCAGAGGAAGGAGTTGTAGTAGGCCCAGAGAAGGTGAGAGTAGTAGTTTCCTAGGATCATCCTAAGAACGTGTTTGAGATACAGAGTTTATTGGGGCTGGATGGTTACTACAGGTGATTTATACAGGACTTCTCCTGCTTAGCAGTGCTATTGATGGGTTTGACTAAGAAGGGTGTGAAGTTAGTTTGGTCAGAAGCTTGCGAGACAACCTTTCAGGAGTTGAATGTAAGGTTGACATCAACACCAGTACTAATACTTCCAGAGCAAGGGAAGATCTATACAGTTTACTGTGATGTATTAGGTATTGGGAAAGGAGTAGTGTTGATGCAGGGAGATCGAGTAGTTGCGTATGGGTCTCGGCAGTTGAGGCCACATGAGAGGAATTACCCGACGCATGATCTCGAGTTGGCTGCAGTTGTTCATGCGTTATGCTATTGGAGACATTATCTCTTAGGAGAGAATTTTGTGGTATTTACAGACCAAAAAAGTCTCAAATATATCTTTACCCAGCATGACCTGAATCTAAGACAATGAAGGTGGGCTGAATACCTTCAGTCCTTTGACTTCGAGCTTTCCTATACCCCTGGAAGGGTAACACCGTTGCTGATGCACTGAGTAGGAGGACTCTGTTATAGGAAGTGCAAGAGGACAGTGGGGAGTCGAAGCTCATGGATTTGTTCTCTGAGATGCATTTGTAGGTGCATGATAGTCAGGGGTGAGCCTATCTTTATTCCTTAGCTGTTACTTATACCCTCCTGGATAAAGTGAGGATGAGACAACTAGAAAATTCGGAAGGCCTAGTTCTACGAGAGTCGGTGGAAAGTGAGAACCTTCATCCCAGTTGGACGATAGGCGATGATGAGGTACTACGTATCCATGGATGAGTGTGGGTTCCAGGGGATATACGTGAGGAGATGATGTGGGAGTTTCATGCTTCGGCTTGGGCAGTGCATCCTGGAGTTACCAAAATGTACCGTGACTTGAGACGTCAGTATTGGTGGCTGGGTATGAAACGAGAAGTAGCTGGTTTTGTTACGAGATGTTCCACCTATCAGCAGGTGAAGGCAGACCATCAGAGGCCCGCCAGACTATTACAGAAGTTACCCATTCTAAAGTGGAAATGGGATGACGTCGCGATGGATTTCGTGATCGGGTTTCCAAGGTCACCTCAAGGCAGTGATGCCATGTGGTTTGTTGTAGAAAGACTTACAAAGGTAGCTCAATTTTTTTCCAATCAACATGACCTTCAGTGTTGACGAGCTCAGGAAGTTGTATATACAAGAGCTAGTACGTCTTCATAGGTTCTCTCGTTCTATCGTTTCAGATAGGGATGCCTGTTTTACATCTCGTTTCTGGTAGATCTTTTAGAGGGCACTGGGTACATAGGTGCTTTTGAGCACAACTTACCACCCTCATATCGATTTCCAATCAGAGCGTATGATACAGGTGCTTGAGGACATACTGCATGCATGCGTCCTGGACTTTGGGGGCTCGTGGGAGAAGCACATACCCCTATTCGAGTTTACCTACAATAACAGTTTTCATGAAACTGTTGAGATGGAACCTTACAAGGATTTATATGGTAGGCCATGCCGATCACCTTTGTGCTAGTTGGAGGCAGGTGAGACAGCTTTGCTGGGACCACGTCTCGTGCCGGAGACTTCAAAGCAGGTCCAGTTGATTTAGAATCAGATGGATACCGCACAGTATCATCAGAAATCTTATGCTGATCGCTGTAGATGACCCTTGGAGTTCATGGTTGGGGATCAGGTTTTCTTGTGTGTTTCACCGAGTTTGGGACACATGAGGATCAGGAGACAGGGTAAACTTTCACCGAGGTATGTGGGGCCGTTTGAGATTCTGGAGAGGGTCAGGCTGGTTGCCTATCAGTTGTAGTTACCATAGAGGTATCGAGCCATGCACGACGTCTTCCACGTATCTCAACTGCACTGTTATCACTCAGACTCGTCTCACATCTTTCAGCTTGATGAGGTTGAGCTCCAGGCCGATGCTTCCTTTGAGGAGAATCCGATTCATATTGTTGATAGGAGCATGAAGGTTCTCCAAGGACGGTCAGTTCCTCTCATACAGGTGCTGTGGTAGTATGACCGAGTGCAAGACGAAACCTGGGAGCGGAAGACCGACGTACGTGCTCAGTGTCTAGAGTTTTTCTGAGCTTTATCTTCAACACCCTTGGAAGGGAAATTTAGGGACGAATTGCTTTAAGGGGAGAAGTTTTTAAGAACCCAGTTCTTATTCTTGAGGTACATGTTTTTTCTTTTCCTTTTTCCTTAACTGTTTTTGAGAAAATGAGGAAAATGGGAAAAAATCCCAAATTTTGTGGGTACACGCTGTGTACTTTTCCACACACCGTGTACTTTGGCCATGTGGGATGAGTACACAGGGCGTGTATGCCTGTCGGTGATGAAGGGTGTAAAAACTGACTATAAGTTGTGTACTAGGTATTTACACGTTGTGTAATCAGTCGGCAGGCGAACAGTAAGGTGGTGGGAGTAGCCGCCAGTGGAGAGACAATACACACCATGTATTTAGAAATACATACCATGTAATCATGTCGACAGATGAATAGAGTGGTGGTGAAAAGTAGCCGCCAGAGGAACAGTTAAATGATGAAAATTACATTCCATGTACTTTAGAGTACACACCGTGTAGTTTGTTTTTTTTCACTTAAAATGGGCAGTAGCCTCCTCTTTTGGCAGAGGGGGAAGAAACAGTCATTTGGAGCTCGGGAGAGAGGCCAAATCTTGGAAGAGATCCCGACCGCACACTGGGAATCAGATTCTTCCGCCATTGATCACGTTGGAACTGCACGAGTGAGTTCTTCCTTCTCCTTGAGCCGTTGTTACCAATTATTTCTCGAGGGGAAGTTATTTGGGTTTGAATGGGTTATTGTTTTTCCTAGATCTATATTGTTCTCAGACGTTTCGGGAGGCGCCATTCGCGTATATCGATCAGTGGAGATAGAGGTAGGTGGTCTGATGTTTAATTCCAACTGTCATGTTGTTTTTGAGTACCGTGTGCTACGCGCCCATGTTGGGGGTGTCATATGGCTGAGGCCTTAACTAATTAAATACCTAGAATTACATAGGTAATTTAGTGAAATGTATAAACTACTGTTTGTGATAATTGCTTGTTTCGAGGGCCACCCCGTGGGTGCGGTTCCCTTGTTTAGCCATTTGGCCATGATACCCGAGGGTATTCCATGATTTAGCATGCTTGAGTTTTCTTGAGAGAAAATGTATATAATTGCTTGCTTATGTGTTGGGCTCGGCCTGGTTGCTTGTTTAGCCCGAGGGCAGTGTTTCTCATGCCTAAGGGAAAGTGTTTTGTTTAGACCGAGGGAAACTTTTCTTATGCCTCTGGGTAGTTTCTTCCGTGCCTGAGGGCATTTTCTCATACACATGAGGGAAATATTTGTTATGCCTGTGGGCAGTCACCTGTGGGTTTCGATTCTGATTACCTGAGGGTAAGTATTTTTGTGTCTGTGGAATACTTTGTATATTCACTGTGGTGATTTATTATGTTATACCTACCAATCTAAATCACAATATTGGGATTGTTAAATAATTAATAAAATGGCAATGTAATTGGTAGAGATAGTTACTTTTGAGTACTACCTAGTTTGCTTCATTTTATTACTCTACACTGACAGTTGGGAATGGGACTTTGGTGGTTGCCTACTGGGATTTATTTCTCACACCCTGTTTGGGTCATGTATTTGGCCCAAAAAGATTATATTTCTATAAGTGTTGATAAGGGAAATAGTCTCTATATAGGTACTTGATTGTTGCAGAGGAGTGGGAGATCATGGGACCGAGCTTAGGCTCGTGATGCAGCTGAGTTCCTGCTGCACTATTTTGTTTTACTTTGCTGTACTTGTACTTTGTATTGGCATATTCTATATTACTGTGTATCCTGTTCTAGCTACTTTCTTAGACTTAGAGACATAATGCATCATCATATATATATGACTATTGTTATATTTTACTTCTGTACTGTTATCCATTTCAGTTATGTATTGTTTACTGCTTCTGCATTTGTATGTTTATATCTATTTTTGGTGCGCTACACTTTGAAAAATGAGGGCATAGTTTTCCCACTATCAGACCTAGGCCCTTGCTGCTAGTTGGCATCCTCTGGCGTTTGGGGAAATGCGCTTGAGGTCATGTGACCAACTAGGTTTGGGGAACCCGTTGAGTGGCACCTGGATCTAGGATGTTACATCTATCTTGGTGGATTGTGTATTGTTTGGCTAATCAAGAAGCAAGATTTCATTTCCTTGAACTCCACATAAGCTAAGTATATTCCTGCCACTCAAGCATGCACACAGTTATTGTGGATGAAGCAGCAGCTTAATGATATGGGGGTAGAAGTGAATTCTCCTATCAGAATCTAGTGTGATAACTCAAGTGCTATAAATCTCAGAAAAAATCCCATCTATCACTCAAGGACAAAGCACATTCAGATAAAGTATCATTTTATCAAGGAGAAGGTTGAGCATGAAATCGTGATGTTAGAGTATGTGCCTATAGAGCTACAGGTTGTAGAAATCCTGACAAAGGCCTTACCCAAGGAAGCTTTTGAGAGGCATCGACTGGCTCTAGGAGTCCAGTCGACTCCCCATACTTGAAAAAGTGTGGATGTGGAACCCCACCCCCTCTCCTCGAGGTATGGTGTCTTTTTCTCTATTGTTCTAGTATGTCTTATTTTCAATGTCTCACACCATAGAGGAGTGATCTTTGGGTTCATTGACAAAGGGGGAGAAATAATGACTCCTCAAGGGGGAGAAAATGTGGATAATAAAGGGAGAAAATTTCTTTGTCAAAGATATGGGGAGAAGCTAAGAGGTGGAGCAGTGAGATAGGGGGAGAGAAATGAGATCGAGGGAGAGTTTTAAATTTGATGATGCTAAAAGTGATCGGTCAATGAGTAGACATCATGATAGCTGAGGATCGTGATAAAAGCAGAAGAGTGATGTTGAAATAGTGTGAGAAGGTTTCTAGCGATCAACAATTGGTATTAGTTTAGCAATTGGTATCAGTTTGGTATCAACAATTGGTGTTAGAAATGAAGTGATTCATTGATGATCTTTTCATTTACTCTTGTTTCTCATGGGTAGAAGAGCTCATGTGGGCTTAGAGTATGTGTTAAGTGAATCCTTGAACGCTATCAAAATAGTAAGAGGAGAAGGGTGGTAGCAGCTGGAAGAAGCTTTAATGAGGTATCAAAGTACAGAGAATTTTTATGAGAGTGTTTTCAACAAACCCAAAGGGGGAGATTGTTGGGAAAAAATCCCTCAAGGCATCATTGAAGCATTTTTTAGGAGATTGTGTTTATTGAAAAAGTGGGCCTCTATGTTGTGTTTGTTCACAAAACATACCACGATGTATAATTTGTTGACAAAGGGGGTTTACATGGTGATTTTTAGGGTTCAAGAGGTGTTGTTGGCTATCCATGTTTTACAGAAGAACCTCGATAAAGGAACAGATGATCTGGAGGTGGTATAGAAAGAGCAGATACAAGGTGGCACCGTTTTCCAGTGTTTTCCAAATTTTTGGGCCTGAAAATCAGAAAATGGAGAGATGTGTTTTTGGAAAATAGAGGTTCACGCAAAATTAGAGTGGTGCTCTAAAAATAAAGTGGTGCACAAAAAATTGGCATGATGCATTAAATATTGGAGAGGTGCACGAAATATTGGTGTGGTGCATGAAATAAGGAATGGAGTTTTTCACACAAGAGGGGTTTCGAGATCAGAAGCTCGAAAAATGGAAAAGGCATAAGGTGCATGAAAAATTGGAGGATGGATAAAAATATAGTGTTGTGCAGAAGATGTGTTTTTCATTCTCAATGAGGATTACGCACGGAAGGAGGGTTTTTCGTGCAGGGGTTGGTTTTTCCTATAAATATAAAGTGAATCCCCTCATTCGATATAGCTCAAGACTTAGAGATTATTCGAGCTCTGGTGCACGAAATTGGAGTGCACAAGAGATTTGCTTGAAAACAACAAGTTTGTGCGTAAAAGAACTGTTTGCGAGAAAAGTAGAGGTTACGCGGAAAAGAAGACTGTTGCGCGAAAAGTGGATTGCGCACAAAAGAAGAAAATTACACGCAAGGAAGTGTAGAGGATATATGTAAAAGGAGTGGTTGCACATAAAAGAGGTGTTGCGTGAAAATTGGATTTCCCGCAAAAGAAGGGAATTACGCGTAGGGCCCAGATAAGGTTACACATAAACATTGGGGTTGCCCGATACACCGGTGCAAAGTGAGATTCATCTACGGGTGAAATTTGGACGTTAACAGAGCATCTATTAATAATTAAGGATACATATTTCATTAGAGATAATGAAGAAACCTACAGGTCTATAAACTGTGAGTGGATCTTCTGAAGAAGTAGTGAGCTCACTTTAGTTGAGAGAGCAGTGAGATCTCATTTTGTGAACGGTTGTAAACTAGAAGGGACATTGAGTCTGCTTCAAACATTGTAAAAAACACTGCTCTTTTAGTGAATTTGGTACATCGGATCATTGCTGATGTATGCTCCTTGGACGTAGCCTAGTGAGGGTGAACCAATTAAAAATCATTGTGTCCCGTGCATGATTTATATTCTGTTTATACTTCACTAAAAGAAAGAGAGAGAGGAGAGTTTTTTCTTAACAGAAAAACAAGATCAATAGGGGTAGTTGTTTTAATCTGTCTTACCCTGATTCACCCCCCTCTCCGTGTATCTAACCTAGTGGAGCTAACATTCATACATATACCAGTGTTTAAAAAAATATAATAAATAATAATCAGCCATATCTCAAAACCTTCTCCCTTTATGATCAAAATTCAAAAGTGATATTTTACATGCATTTTACAATGCTGGAGTAGAATGATAAATCCTTAGTCTATCATACAATAGGAACCCTAGGTATTATGACTAATTACACAATACATGATGTCACATTCCAATCATAAACACATAACCATCTAATCCATCCCGATGCCACAAAGGCATGTCCACAAGCTATCTCATAAGTCCCAAAGACTTCCACATAATTTACCACTATTTCATAAAAAACCCAACATCCCAAGGTATAAGGATACCCATACATACAAGTCTCAACCCATCAACCCCACATGAACAAATATCCTCATCCCTTAACTGGTGGTTTCAACTACCACTAACCATGAACTTCTACCGTGAGCACCACCTCCATACCGATGGTCAACACCATTCCATAAAACACTTAATCTATAGAGATATCCACCCATAATGAGTGGTAAAAAACACCTCATGGGTTTTATACTATGTGAAAATGAACCCAATGGACCCATCATCCACACATGGTGAGTGAATCTCCAACAACCTGGGCTACACCATTGATAAACCTCTATCTCCACCCACGAACCATGTCTCCCACCCACAACAATGGTCAACACCTTCCTCTTTATCCTAGATAACTACATTGCATCACATCCAATAATCAACATCACCCATGATCTCACATGCCATGACCAACACATTTCTATATAACTATCCTATCCCTCACATCATGAAAAAATTTTCTACAACCAATGTTATCAGGAAAAATCATCTATAAAATCACATATCACACTTACCATGATGTATTAGGATAAACAACACCATTTAACATATAATACTCCCCTATGGTATCTCTTATAGATAATAAAAACTTTAATCACTTTATAATCAGTCTTATCCAAGCCACCCCACACATGCTTATTTACTACACATCACATAACACATGTATATTTCAAGAATATGATAGGCACCACCTACCCATAGTTTAAAAGATTACACTCATTAAGAATCTATAACTGACTCATATTTAATCATATTATTTAGTAAAATATAATAAAATCCTTGAAAATAAGGTTTTTTAGTGAGTGATAAAGAAATAATGAGAAATTTAGAAACTAGAAATATATGGATGATTAGCCTAACCCATAGCTCCTTCTTACTTCATACAACATGAGATTCTAACAAGAAATTTAGGATATCTCCCTTGAATAATACTAGAAAACATGATATCCTATTGAATGATTTTATTTTCTATGTAAAGATCATGGGAACCAAAAATCCACTTTAAATAAGTATTTGTATCATTTATATAATATTTGAAAAGTTCTAGTAACATTTATCATCTGATCTATCCTTACTCAAATGAGTAAGGATAAATGATCCTTACTCAAATGAGTAATTATAAATGATCCTTAATCAATCTTGTATGGATAAAACTAACCTTAATCAAAATCTACCGTAACTCGTAAAACCCACTAAAAACTCTAAAAAATAATTTTTGAAGCCTTCCAAAAATCTCTAAACCATTAAATAATGATAAATTCATGCTAGAACACCCACAAATAGATTTATAAAAACTAAACCCTCGAGCCTGGGCCAAATCTCTGGGCTAATTACTTGGTATATATTGATACTTCCAACACCTCCACCAAACCCCAACACACTTGGCCGGGTGAAGAACTAACCCCAATCATTATTCAAAATACCCTAGTCCTTACACATGCGCCATCCATACACCTCTAAAATCCTTCCAAAACCTTAAAAAACCATCCAGAATATCCAAAAACCAAACCTAACATCTTAATAAATTAAAATTACAAAATAAAACCTATAATTATCTCAAACCATGAGTGTTACATTATCCTCACCATTTCTATTTCTATCCTTGGAATGTTGGAGGTTGAATTTATCTAAAACAATCTTGGCCACTACTCTAGTATGAATTTATCCCCTTATAAATGTTACATTCAACTCGAGAGTAATTTGATCCCAACTAATTGAGTGAACAGAGTTAGGTTCAAACTTCTTCCACTCAGACATGTGAATAATGACATACATTATGTTGAATCATGGAAGTAATGTTAACCGATAAAAAACCCCATTGATATGCTCCACCATCTGAAATAGTCCAAAATATTGAGGATATAACTATCCTCACTTACTTGAGAAACAATCCCTTAATATGGGAATTACCTGTAAGAATAAATAGTTTTTTACTTTGAAGTATAATGGAAAACAACAAAAACCCAATAAAACATCCAATGACTAAAAAAAATTCCATTATTTTTCATATCAGTCAATCTTGATAGTAGTCTCTCACACAATACTCAATCCAAGAAAACCATTTTCCCAACCTCTACCTGGAAATGTGGATATTGACATAGATGATCACACAATGCTCCAAGTGATCATATGAACCATTTTTGGATGCCTATAAATACATTATATATCTAACAAGATCTTATGATCCTACTAATAATCAATGGAATTCATCACACTGATTCTAATCACCTACTATAAGATTAATTATCACTCTGACTACCCCTCCATTAAAAGATGGTATACTATACTCAATATTAACTAGGTTCTCAAGGGTTAATGAAACATATTCCAAACTTCTGAAAGAAAAACAAGGGTATCTATCAAATATGATGAAAATTAGTACACCATGGAACTTTAATAATTCATAGATATACAATGTAGCCAATTTTTTTATAGAATTCATCCTTTGAGTAGACTAAAATGGACTGACTAAGTGAGTTGGTCCACCATCATCTCAATGAAATCATGTAGCTAAATAAAATTAGGAAAGATAGTGTAAATTCCATAAAAATTATCTCCCACTATGCTATAGGTGTATATAACCATCACACGATGCCTAATGTTCATTGGTGTTCTACATTCACTTGTTTATAAGTAAGGAATATAGTCACATGCTCTAATACTTTCAATTTTATAGTCGACCACAAAAATTGATCATTCATGATATTATATATATCTCTAATACCTATATAGATAGTCCACTTGATTGATGATAGGTCTTGATTGACTATTTTTTATAGAGGCAGAACTATTATTTAATCTCAACCATGCAAGAAAGAATTAACATCCCAAATCTATCCATAAAAAACTCACCACCAATGAGGTTTAATCTAATGGTAATGTTTTCTAGTCTATAATATTAATATTTCTTAGACTTGGTCATCCAATCTAGGAATTAGAGTCACCCAACAGAAAACCATGAAATCATCCTTGTATATGAGATCAAAGTAAATGTCTATGATTTGACCCATGAATTATCATTGATTCAACATTTCATTAACCCTTCATCCATATATTTTTAAGTCAAGTAATCCACCACCCAATTGATTCTGAAGTGTTGTTCCTCGATAAAACAATCATTGGTGAGACTGGACATTAGAAAAATGAATACGATAGTGGAAATAACCCATTAAGTCTAGAGGATAATGATCCCTGAGGTATCTATAAATGATACCATTCATCATTTCTAAAAAAATATATCACACATTATTATAGCCAAAGGGCATAACCATGTAATCACCCCAAATCTAAGTAACTTCCTAGGAGGTTTACTATCCTAATAATACTCTAGAATACACACACTTAACTATGAAGTTAAAAAAAGTTGGTTCCTGAAAAGGAAGGAAAACCTTGTTTCCCAATTCTTATGAAAAGACCCTTAGTTCACATAGTTAAATTGTTGATTGTCAAGATATAGTTACAAACTATTTCTATAAAGACCCTACAACTACTAGATTCATTTCTTACACCCCTTTAAAAAGACAATAAGTCCATCTTGATATTTTTAATTGACTCATTAGGAATAATATTCAATAATAGTATTGAATTATGGTGACCCCTCCATCCCAAAAATTATAGTATAAACCAATATCCAATATTATAAAATCCTAAAAAATTAAACCATATAAAATATAGTTGAGAATGGTAAATAATTTAACTACCATGAAATCCCATTTCTTGAGAGGTGTCTTGATGCTCATCACATAAGGAATCATTTCTACATGAAACCTCCTTTTCACTTCTAAGTATATTATGCACCTCACAACAAGGACAACCAGAACAACAATCATGATAAGAAGAAAAATAAAACACTTTCAATAAGAAAATATATTTAGAAACACATTTCCTAGAATCAATGGAAAGGTTCCCATATAACACTCTCCCATGTTCCACATGCCAACTATATCCAATATCTCTATGCAATCTAAGTCTATATCCTCCATATGCCTCACTAGTAAAATAAGAGTTTCTCCCCTTACCTACATTAAATCGAACAATAACTACATATGAATCATGATTCATACAATGGGGGTAAGTATATAAAATGTATAAGAAACCCACTATAGACTTCCCACACTATACACTTAAACAATAACAAGTTATATCACATTTTAATATAAAACAAGGGAGGATCATAGTATAAATAAATAATATGAAGTAATACCTATGTAAAACTTACACCAAAATACACCTTTATTTTAAAACATTATTTTCAAAAGTTATCCCACAACACAATACACACACACCCATGCCATGTATGCACACACCCAAACAAATTAATCCCTTACTAATGTGGTAAAACCTTAACAGACTAAACTCATGAGCAGAAAGACGTCCCCCTGACCCAATTCATCAGTTGGTGGTATAATCTAGTATTCCCCAATTTTATCATGGAAGCCAATTTGGAACCAATAAGGAAAAAACTATATGAATCATTAATTCATATCAAACCATGAAATATAGTGTGCCCTAATTTTGACATGTTTGCCAAGTCTAACTCAACATGGACCCAACCATATACAACATGAAAAGACAAAAAAAAACCTATTTCACAAATGACTTTCAAAAATAAACATTACATCAATCCATTAGGTGAAAACACACACTCAAATAAACTCCATATCAAACCCATATTTATCCCCTTCTAAAATCATCATTTTAATTCCAAATCACCAAATAGGTATTTTTTCTAACACATTGTGGGAACTTCTTATAACCATTTTCAGAAACAATTTTACACCAAGAGAAAGTTCAACCATGATTGGTATAAAACATTTATGAGAGATAAAGAGAAGAATTTAACTCATAAAATAACAATATTTAAAGTTATTAAAAAAAGTAGAGTGAGCGACAAGCCACCTCCCTCAACTAAGGTCATCAAGATGAAATCACACCACCCCATCAAAGATCCATCCACTTATAACCTTCTTATGATGGTTCACAACAAAATACCCATCAAGACACACCATAAATAAGAGATTTAGTCATATAATATCTAGAATAGGGTTTAACTAATAGAAAATGAGAATATAAGAAGGGAAAAGGAGAGATGAGAGTCTTACCATTGATCCCTAGGACAAATACTTTGATAATCCTAGATTTGGAGATCTAGATTAAGGAAAACACAAAAATCACAAAAGTAGTCTCTCTAGTTTGAGAGCCATATAAATATGGAAATAAATATGAGTTTTTAAGGAAGGTTTAGGTTAAAAATATAATTTTAGAGCTCTTTAATTCCATGAATAGTTGGAATACATAGTTTGGAAAACAATGCGCCAACCATGTGGATGAAACTACCCAAAAATTTCCAGGTCAACTTGGTTTTCACAAAAGGTTTGAGAAAACCACGCGCTAACCATGTGATTGCCTAAGAACCCTAAAAAGGGTTACCTTGGACACATGGTTTACCCAATCAATGCAATAACTATGAAACTTCACCTAGAACCCCATTTCATACTAGATGGTTTCTTGGGAATACCTTAAGGTTTCCCCTAACCATGCACTATCCACACGCCTTTCCAAATCCTTCCAAAACCTTTAAAAATGTCAAGAGTATCGTAAAACCAAACCCAATCACTTAATAAATTAAAATTGAATAATAAATACATCAAATTGAGGGTGTTACATTCTCCCACCATTGGTCTTTCCATCCTCAGAAAGTTGGAGGTTATCTTTATCTTGAAAAATACTCACCATTACTCTAGTATAAAGTTATACTACTATTGAATGTTTCATTTGAATTGAGAGTAACATGATCCCAGCTAATTATGTGAATAGATTCGGGCTTACACTTCTGCCACTAAGATATGCGAATAACAACATGAAATGAGATGAATCATGGAGGTAATGTTAACCAATGAGTAACCCCACAGATATGAACCACTATCTCAAATAGTATAACATATCAAAGAGATAACTACCCCCACTTTCCTAGGAGACACTTCTTTTATATAGGAATTAACCACAAGAATATATAGTTTCTCAGTTTTAGGGATAATGTAAGACAACAATGAACCCAATAAAATATCTAATGACTTTAATCCATTGCTAGGTGTTTTATATCATTCAATATCGACAGAGTATCTCATACAAGAGTTATACTAAGAAAAGGAAATTTCCCAACCTATACCTAGAAATGTGGATATTGAAATAGAAGACCACAAAAGTGTTCATATGAACTATTTTAAGATGACTATGAATATATGATAGCTACACTAAGGTAGAATGATCCCCACAAGAACCAATGAAATTCATCAAACCAACTCTAAAAATCTCTTTTAAGATTAATGATCACTTTGATTGCCACTACATTATATGATAGTATACCATACCCATGGTTAACTGGGTTCCCAAGGGTTAATCCAATTCCTTTAAAACCCACAATGGAAAACTAGGGTTTCTGTCAGATATGATGGAAATAAGTACAACATGGAACTATAATAGTTCAAAACCATAAAACATAGCCAATAATTTTATATAATTCAACCCTATAATGGATTAAAATGCATCTAATTGGTAATTATATCCACTACCATCCCAATGATATCATGATGTTGATGTATATTAATAAATACACTATCAAAGTCTATGAAAATTATCTCCCACTACACTATAGGTATAGATAACCATCAAACGATGCCCACTGGTCATTAGTTTCCAGCCTTCACTTGTTGACATGTAAGTCAAATACCGCTTTCTCTGCCACTTTCCATTTTATGGCTGACCACCAAAAGTGATAATTTATGATCCTAGATACCCCTTAAATACATATATAGATATTCCACTGAAGTGATGATAGTTATCGAGTGATTATTTTGGCATAAAGGAAGAACAAAAAACCAATATTAACTATGAAAGAGAGAATTAACATTTCCTATCCATCGATTTATGACTCCCCACCATCAAGGTTTAACATAATGGTAGGATTTTCAGAGAATGAATATTGATCTTACTTGGACTTTTTTGACCAATTTAGGAATAAGAGTCACCTGATTGGAAACCATGGCATCATCCTAGTCTATGTAGACAAAGTTCATGTTTGTGATTTGATCCATGAATCATCATTGATTAAATAATTCATTAACCCATCATCTGTAGAATTATAAGTTATGGAATCAATGACCAAATGATCATGAAGTGTTATTTCTTAATAAAGCAATCACCAGTGAGACTGAATATGGGAAAACTTGAACAAGGAATTGGTAATAATGCACCAAGCATAGAGATAAGGGTACTTGAGGTATCTATGGATGATACAATTCACCAATTCCAAGAAAATAAATCCAAAGGGAATAACTATGTACTCACCCTTTCCCTGAGAAACTTCCTAGGAGATCACCCATACTGAAACTACTATAGACCATACACACTTAATTGTGATGTTCAAACCAAGAAGGTTCCCAAAAAGGATGATGCAACTTGTTTCCCAATTCGTCTGACTAGACCCACAATTTACACAATTAAATTAGTGATTGATAATATATGATTCTAAACTCTTTTTGTAAAGACCCTATATTTTATATATATATGTACCATACCCCTATAAAAATAGAACAACTATATTAGGAGATATAAAAGTGACTCACCAGGCACAATAATCAATAATAGAATTGAATATCAAGAAACCCTATATCCCCAAAATTATATTATAAACCTTATTACCAAAATTATGAACTCCTTAAAAGATAAACCATGTTAATGATAGTTGATAATGGTATACAATTTAACTCCCATGATATCTCTCTACCCGATAGGTGTCCTAATTCACATCACACGAGGAATCATTTCTATATGAATCCCCCATATCCCTTCTAAATATCATATATATTGTATAATAAGGAAAATTATAACAATAATTATAACAATTTCAATAATAAAATCTATTTAGAAACATCTTTTCTAGAAATTTTAACTCACTATTGTAAATTTCAGCATGTATATGTGAAATTATCCCACCTCAATTCATGACATCCCACCATTTTTCAAAGAACTAGTCAACTATATAATTAAAAAAAATAATATTCTTTCATTTTAGTAGTTCTTTAACCCAAATACCATTTAAAAAAATATCTTGAAATATTTTCTATAATCTAGACACAAGTAAAATTTTTTATAAAATATCCCTCAAAATACTTTTTATAAAACCTATTTTAAAAAAACCAATAGAATATTTAATAAACTAAATTTTTTTTAACAAAATTATTTAATTTGAAAATCTCTTTATCAAATACAAAAATATCTTCATAAACCAATAATGTGAACACCCATATGAGACACTTCAACAATATGCATAGATTATTTAATATAACTTAAGAAGTTAAAAAATTAAGCCTCAACTTATGTTTAATAACCCTACTTAAAACAAATAATTTTCCCAAATATCTTAAGTGCATCAACATATTTTTAACCGCTAAGAAGATAAATTAATATAACACGTTATTTACTAGAATATTTCCTTTAATGATTATCCAAACTTAAATATTTTATTGAAAACATTTTTTTATAATCAATTATGATGAATTAATGAATAAATTGAATAACCAAATTTAACATGTCATTCATTTCAACATGCTATAATGACCAATGGACTAATAATTACAAGAGTCTCAAAACACATAAAAAATTATGAAAAGCTATTGGATTTGACACATTATCAATTTTACTATCCATGATACCAATATATTTAATATTCATCCCTAATTACATAAATATCATAGAATAATAACATGTTCCTCTCTTAACACATATTCAATTTAATCCATATAATAATAACTCAAAATTATAACATTCTCTTTATCTAATTATAATCAATATGTACTATACATATAAGTTTCATTCCTATTTTTTTTAATTGCACAATAGTTTCATATTCATATAATAAATCTAAGAATATGGAAGATATATGCACAAATTAATGCAAGAAATAATCAATACACCACATAGAACAAAATAATATTTTACCATGTTTTGGGAACCATTTCTTAAAAAATCCCAATTTTTTGTATAATCACAACTAATAATTTTAGAAAGAAAGGTTTTCATATCACCATTTACTAAATCATAACTGATAAAATACCATATAAATAATTAATTCATAGTGATAAGTCTCTTTACTAATGAATTATACCCAATTCTCATCGACTAAAATAATTATGATGAGGTGACATCATGAATATAAGTGTTTGACAACACTTTTCATACCCTTATCACCCTACTAACTTTAATTTTGATATAAATAGTTTAGTTATGCATTTTTATATTATATATTTCAAGTCTCAACACCTACTACCTCCATGAACACCATATCAATAGATATACCATACCAAACTGGTACTAATTATAACATCTGGATCGAGACCCATCACATTGAATAACATAAAAATTCTATTTACCTTAGGGGAATCCCCTTGACACCAATGGCTGGAATAAATTCCTAGAGCTTAATTAAATCATTGGGGGCTGATTTTACCTCACATAGTAAACAAAATATAGTAGAAAACTATAATAAAATATATAAATATGATGCCTAAAGAAAACAAGGTGTAACACCCCAACATTTCATAGTACATTATCTCATTAAAGTAATTCAATAGCTTGCGCAACATGCAACACAGAGTTCGAGCGCACCACAACTTACCAAACTAGCCATTCAAAAAGTAGTTATGAATAGTATTAACTGAATTTTAAATCTTATATACTCTATATAATTTTAACATCCATATTATGTGTTTTTTATACATAATATGAGAACAAATTCATTTTTTTAGATAAAAGATGTATTTTTCAAAAAATGCAATTTTACCGCCTTTTAATGGAGAACCCTTTTTAAAACCAATATTTGAAACTTTTATATATTAAATTTAATGAAATTAAATTATTCTTTAGAATATATACATAAAAATTTAGTTTGGATAAATTTTTGGTACTTTTATGATAACTTTCATATTTTGACAAACAGTGAAAAATACTATGTTTTAATTGAAAACAACTCTTTTAATTGAAATAATTTATAGTGTTAAATTATGAATTTGAAAGATTTTTAAGTATAATTAGATTATATTTTTATCATTTAATACAATTTAGGTCATTATAAGTAATTTCACATTTAAATCTGACACAAACACATGTAAATCTTTTGATAGTTTTTACTTTTTAAAAACCCGCTTTTTGGTTTTGATAATGAGAATTAATTTTAAATTAATAAATTCAACTTCTATGTTTTGAATTTGGTAAAATAGACTTCATTTTTGAATTTGGAATATCAAAATTATCTCAGGGTGAATTTTTGGTATTTTTCTGAAAACATTCAATTTTTGATGAATAGTGAAAAACACTGCGTTATTATTTAAAACTGACTTTTTATTTAAATAATTATTTATTTTATTTAAATTTATTTTAGGTAAAAATATATACATAATACCTATATAAGTTCAATGTAATTAATTGGAGTCATTTTATAATAAGTTTAGATATATAAAATTTTTATTGATCTTTTTACCGTCTTTTACCCACCTCCTAGTAGCATTTGCAAATTTGCGTAAAACTTAATTTTACCACTTCTGTGAGTTGAATTTAAAAAATCTGAGAGACATGGTTAATATCAGTAAGTAAAATTTGGTTCAATAAGATGAAAATAATTTTTGATGAATAGTAACTTTTGACTTATTTACCACAGTTAAAAGTAAATAGGGTAATTAAGGGTAAAAATGATATAATAATTACCCTAACACATGTACTAATTCTATTGGATAAGTATAATTCGACAAAAAAAACCTTAGGAATAAAATATGATCCTCTTTGGTCCACTTGGATTAGATTTGAACATTTATTATTATTGTATTTAAAGAAGAGTTAAAAGAGTTAAATTCAAAGTTTAATAACTAAAACATTTTTAATATAGGGGTACACACAATATAAATTTGACTATAAATATTCATTATAAAGCCAAAAATATTTCATACATAATGTTATTTTATTTATAATTTTTATAAATTATATATTTTAATTTATTTATGATACAATGATGATGTAGTAATTACCTTATTAATGAAATATTAAAATAATTGATATTATAAATATCCAAATTAATGTAAATTGAGACTTCTGATGAATTAAATTAATTTTATAGGTTAATATGACATTTTAGGGTTGTTTAAATAAATTTTATTCAAAGTGATAAGGTTTTTATGTATTTCAAAAAAATCAAATACTAAATAGTGTCAAAATTGACATAATTGAGTTTTTAAAACAAATACTATATTATTAATTGATATAATATTCCTAAAGATATAAGGTTCAGAAAAAGGAATTAAATACGAATATATATTAATAATGAACCACTTAGGGTTCACTTGGCAGTTTATAGTATGTTTATTAACCATATAATATAAAAATACAAAGAGACATGGTAAATGTCCAACTATTTAACAAAGAGTTAAATCTAAAAGATAAGGTTAATATGGTGATCTAAACCTGTCTAAAACCTATTTATTGAGAAGTTTTAGACACATCCCCAACTTATCCTTGAAATAAATTATTTTGGAGCCATTATAAACCAAAAATTATTTTATTATAAAATAATATTTCAAGCTTTTCCTAAAGTGACCCTCATCTCTCTTATAAAAGGGTACTTCCCCTTCTCTGAATTTCACACCTCCAAAGCCATTAGTCTCAGCCAAAACCTACCCAAATATCCTCCTAACTTTTCTTAATTCAACCAAGAAGCCTTAATTTGATCATAAATTCAACCTAAGGAGCCCTTTTGATCAACTCAAAAGGAAACACCCGAAGTAGAGGTAATAATTTCACCACCCTCTTTCGAGTTCTTTTCTTCTTCCACTTCCTCTTTCTTGGTTGTTTCCATACCAAAATAATAAATACAGTACCTTCTACATACTGTGATTTTATTATAAATATGTTACATCCATATTCGTTATTCTATCCATCCTACAAACGACAAAGTCACCATACGTGCATACGTACGACGTACCGTCTTCACGTCGTGGTGCAGTTTGTTATTCAAACACTTCATTATTTGGATGGGTATAATAATGAGTATAATTTATGTAAATAATAAATATAACATGTTAATTATTCTGTATATATGATATACTATCCAATTACATATGATTTCACCATCAATATAATGATATTGTCGCTCGTGCATACATACAGATTACCGTCTTCACGAACGCGATGAGATTCATTTCCCATCGTAATCATTAAAGAATAATTTTCATTTTATGATTAAAAATAATGTTTATAAACATAATATCATTATTTATATGGATCAAATACATCCTATTCATAACAAACAAGGATTATGTAACCAAGCATATAAAGGAAAACGAATCAGTTAACACCTGAAATGATGATACTACTGAAATATTATTAACAAAGAAATATTAGAGAATCATATATGATATCATATTTATGTATATAGTTCTTGTATAATTTAATAATTTTTTTTTAACTATTATACATGAGGTTAACATACCATCGACTAAGGAAAAGTACAAGGTAAGGGTTAATTTCACAATCTCTTTATTATCCGAGGTTATTTTTACGTAAGTATCTACTGGGACCTCATTATAATCCACATCCATGTTTTCTTAAAAATGTATTTCAAAACAATTTTAATATTTACTATAAAATGGGTTAAAGTCATTTATAACCTTATTTTATCTTATATGTTTTGAAAGTAATCTTTTCTTCGTTTTCCAAACAAGGTACTTTATGACCTTTTCGATAAAATTAAGGTAAGAATTTTTTTTTAACTTATACGGTGGGTACATCTATTTTCTGCTATTATAACATCATCTAAGCTTCCCTTACAATCTTATAAGAATATTTTCAAAATAAATGATTTCTTTTATAATTATATGACTTCTAAATGGTTTCAAAATAGAAATATATATTTCTCTAATTTTTTTTGATTTAATCTATGACAACACCCTTTTGATGGATTTTAAGCTTATTTGAAGTTGATTTATTATGATAAAAATCTTCCATACTGTATTGAAGGTTTTGTGACATATTTGACTGTGGATGTGTTATTTTTACACCATTCATGGTTTATGGATAAAGTATTGATATTTATTATGATAGTTTTAATACGAATGTTTATGTTATGTTTAAACCTTTTCATATGAGGAATGCATTGGACTTAGTAAGTGACTGGTGGATCCTGCTATAGCTCCTCGATGCATCAGTAGGTATCATGAGACAAACTAGTGTCTTGGCACAAGACCTTGAAAAAATCTTATTTTTAGTCTTGGAACAGGGCCTTGACTATGTGGTTTTGTAGTCTGGCATTATTCATTCCATCATTATGAAATTGGATATTGAAATTGATGTGATTATTCTACTAGTAGAATATACATGTGAATAAGTAAATGGAATTATTTGATTTTATCTTTTCCATATTATACTTAAGTTTAATTTTAAAAGGATTTTGTTTTAGTCTTATACATTGTATTAAATGTTTATTCTTATTTATGAAAGTTTCCTCTATATTTTTATCATTAATTGGCATCTGAGCTCACCCCTTTCTATGTTTTATTTTTTCCAGGATGTGAAGAAGTATTTAATGGTTGACCTACAGGGATAGGATAAGGATATAAGTGTGTTAAAAGGGGACAAATTTTTTTTGATGTTTTTATTTAATGATGTAATGTAAAACTTATGAATGTATCTAGTACTTCCAAGGCTACTAAACTGATTAGTCTTTCGGGAAATGATTCCTTGTATCATGCCAATGTATTAAATTAATGCACCAACTATGGGTAACTAGGGTCGGGGCGTTACACAAGACCAAACTTAAATAAAAACCATAACATTAATTTGAGTGAAGTATTTAACCATAATACAACATAAGACTACAATAATAAAAGACAAAAAATGACAGTCAAGGTTTCCACATGGCACTCTAATATGATCAACATTCCAACTACCTCCAAGCTCTCATCTCCATCCAAGTGCGTAGCCTCTAGGAACCTTACTAGTAAAATAATAGTTCCTCCCCTTACCTACATCATATCGAATAGTTACAGGATAATAATTAGGATTAATATGTATGGTAGTAAGTATATAGATTCAGTAATAAGCCCCCCACAAACTTCCCACACATTCCATTTAAATAAGAACAAGTTATCTCATATTTTTATATAAAACAAGGGGGAATATAGTATAAATAAACAAGATAAAGTAACTCATATGAATAAATCAAACAAATATTTAGCTTTATTTTAACCCATTATTTTCATAAGGTAACCCACACTATAACTCAAACACCTATTCCATGGTCACACACACACACCCATGAAAATTCATCTCTTGATAAATTGGGACTCTCTAAACAGACCATGCTCACAAGTGGAAACTAATTCCCTTGACCTAAGTCATCACTTGGTTGTGTAATATATCATGACCCAATTTCATCATGGTATCATAGTATAAATAAAAAATCACCCAACCATATGAATCATGAATTCATACCAACCTATGAAATCTAGTGTTCCCCAATTTTAGAACAATTACCAAGTTTAAATCAACAAGACCCCAACCATATGCATCATGAACACACACTAGAATCCCTTTTTTGTAAATTACATTCCCAAATAACCATTCCATTAAATAAAATAGTAAACACACACACACACACTTACACAAAATACACATCAAATCCATGTTTACCTCATGCCAAAATCATTATTTTAAATCCAAATCATTGAATCACCATTTTTTGAAACATGTTATGTGTGTTTCCCACAACCCTCATCAAAAACCATTTTTCACCAAAAGATAGTTCAACTAGTTTTTTTCCAAAACATTTAATAGTGATAAATATAAGAACTTATCTCTTAAAATAACAAGTTTTTATATTCTTAACAAAGTAGAGTGATCAAGAAGCCACCTACCTCAACCAAGTCTTTGAAGATGAATTAACACCACACCATCATATATATGGCCTCTTGTAACCTTCCTATAATGGTTTAAAACAAAACCCCTATAAAATCACCGTAACTAAGATATATAAGCATTTTATCCTAAAAATAGGCTTTATACAAAGATAAAACAATAATATTAGTACGAAGAAGGAGATATGGAAATCTTACCATTGATCTCTAGGCCAAAAGCTTCAAGAATCCAATATAGGGACCCTCAAAGTGATGTAATCCACAAAAATCTCCCTAGGAGGCTCTCTAGTTTGATATCCATAGAATTATGGAAAGAAATGTGAATTTTAGGGGGAAATTTCAAGTTAAAAATAATATTTTCATATATTTTTAATGTTGTGCATAGTTGGGTTGCACAGCTTGAAAAAATGTACACCAATCGTGTGGATGACACTACCTAAAAAATCCCAGGTCTACATTGTTTGGATGCATGTTTTGGAGAAAAATTTCACCAAAAAATGTAACTACCCAAGAACTCTCACCAAGGCTATATAGTTTAGCCACATAGTTTACCTAAACTGTGTTCCAATCATAAGCCTACTTCCAGATTTCCATTTTACCTCACATGATTGCCTGTGAATCCCACATAGTTTTACCTAATTTTACATCATCTGTATTACCTTATAAATCCTTAAAAAACATTCAAAAACCATCTAGAATCTCCCAAAACTAAACCCAACCTCTTAATAACTTAAAGGGACATAATAAAAATAGTATATATCTAAAACCTAGGGTGCTTCATATCTCACCTATAAGTCTTCTTATTTACATAATTATGATGTGATTTCCTAATTTATAGAAAAAAATAATACATAAAACATTCATTGTGCAACACTTCATGATTATAAAAAATTCTTTGACTTGAGTTTACAAACATCACTATGTTTTCACAACTTCAGTTTCACGAGTCCATTTGTTTTGCATGAGTGCGTGCTTGACCTGTTCAAGAATTCTTCTTTTACTCAAAATTTCTATACAATATTTTAAAATAGAATTTAATCTCCTCCATATTATTTAGTTCATGAATACCGCATGTTATTCTCTACTTTTGATATTTTTTGACATATTTTTTTCAACAAACACAACCCAAAATCTCCAAAAATTCAACTTGAGGGAATTTTTCCACCAATATCCCCTTTAGGTTTTTGATAAAACTTCAAGACATTTAACCATAGAATTGAAAAATATTTTACACTTTCTTATTCACTCTCCACTCAATATTTAAAACTCTAATAATAATCAAAGGCTCAATTAACATGTACTCTAAGCCCACATGAGTCCAGATCAACATGAGAAGCAAGATTAACATGTAAAGATTATCGATGAATCACTTTATTCAACTTGACCACCACTTGGTAGAAACTAAATATTCATTTTTATCCCCCTAAAATGAACATTGAAAACCTATTACCCTTGTTTATACTTTCTTAAGATACTCACTCCTTTGAATGGTTTTATAAATCTCTCCCCATTTCTTAAACAATATTCCCCCCTTTGTCAAAAAACCAAAGATCACTCCTTTATTGGTTGTAAGAGGAAACATAATATATAAGAAATGAGGGAACTCACCACATGTATTGGGGAGTGGGGGCCCCACATACACACTATTTAAGTCTGGGTTGTTGAATAGTCTCTGGGATCTAGTCAATTATTTTTAAATGCCTCCTTAGGAAATGTATTTATTAAGATATCTAGGACTTGAAATTGGGTAGAAACTTAGTCCAATTTCACTATCTAATGCTTAATTTTTTTCTTTATGTAGTGATACTTTATTTTAATGTGCTTCATACTTGAGTGATGGAAAAGATTTTTGATAATATCGATAGAACTTGAATTATCATAGTTTATTCTGATAGGAAACCGCACTTCAACTCCCTTATCCTGAAGTTGTTACTTCCTCCATAATAGTTGTGTTCAAGCTTAACTGAACACAATATATTCAGATTATATATGTTATAGTAAAATATAATCTTGTTTCTTTATAATTTAAGAAATTCACAATCCTCTAAGATAGAATGCACCACCTAATGTTTAATTTATATTATTTTCTGAACCAGACCAATCTACATCCTTGTATCCTAATAACTCATGCTAAGATATCACACTATAAAGTAAGCCAAAATCCATCATGCCTTTGACATACCACAATATTTTATTTATCGATTGAAAATGGATTTCCTTGGTATTACTATAGTAATATGTGGATTGACATGTGGAAAATAAAATATCATGACTTATCACTATTTAGTATAAAATTACATTAATGATTTACCTTTATTTCATAATTTTAACCTATTTCCCATCAAAATTCCTTGATAAATTCATCTGGGTAGTAACTGATGTTGTCATTTAATTGGAATAATCCATTAAAAATCCTTTTATAAACTCATTAGAATATTTTTATTAAGATATGTATGTTCAATGAATTAATTTCATCACCTGAATACTAATGAAAAACATTAACTCTTTGATTATCAATATTTCAAACTTTCATTTCATGAATTTTGTAAACTACCTATATTATATTTCATTTGATACAAAAAATAATGTCATAAATATGTATAATAACTATAATAATTTGATTAATCTCATTTTTAATATATATCTTATGATCATATCTACCATGTTGAAAACCAAGCATCTTCAAATATTGATCTATTCCAGAATACCATACTCTTGGCACTTACTTCAGCCCATAAAGAGTCTTATTTAGATAAAAAAATTTATTCTCATATTCATAAATAATAAAACCATCCAGATGCTTGGTGAAATCCTATTCTTAAATTAATCCATTTTTAAATAATGATTTAACATCCATCTAGAAAACCTTTATCCCACTTTGCACTGTTATGGACAAGAATAATTGAATCATTTGTAATCTGTACATAAGAGAAAATGTTTCATATACAATGATACCTTTATTCTAAGAGTATACATTGAACAAAAGTCATGAATTTTTCCACATCAATATGACATATTCATTTATTTTTTTACATAAATCCCATTTGGTCATGATGAATTTCTTATTCATCGGCCTTGAAATAATCTCTCATGTATGAATCTTTTCAATTTGTTCAAGCATTTTATTCATTGTATGATCCTAATTCTTATATTTAGTAGGAAATTCATTTTTTTGGATCTATATGATCTAAGAGTGAAGTTTTCTATAGAGACCTTATCCTCCTCATTTCACTGGTGCGGTATAGTCCCCAATGATATTCTTCTCATCAATTTTAGACCTAATTTTCAGCTTCTATATTTCCACTGGTTTAACTTAATTCTTCTCATTATCAATGTTTTCCTTAGAATTAGTATAAGAACCGTGTTATTTCCTTGATATTATCAAATCATCCCCACTTTCTTCTATAAAATGATCACTATTTTGTAAAATATTCTACCCATTTTCCACTATAGATATGTCTTGGTTTTTGACAATATTTTCATGAAATTTATTAAAACACTTATATTACTTTCTCTTAGATTATTATTCTAGGAAAATACCTCCATATCCATGAGATTAAAACTTCCCCTATTTCTATTTATTGAGAATAAATAACTTACTAATAGATATTTGAAAGTATTTTTAATGTTGTATTTTTTATGTACCACATCTTGTATGGAGTCTTTTATTCTCTTGAAAATAACAAAGAACAATGTCATGACTGAATACTTACAAAACTTCTATAAAAATCCTTTATAAATAAGAATCATTATGTCTATGTTGTTTATGATCTAGTTTCCCCTCTCAAATACACCATTTTTTTAAGAGTTCCCACTTCAAAGACTTGGTGCCTTATCCCATGATTCTCATGATTATCCTACTCTTAGCTATTGGTGAAATCAATGCTATTGTCATTTTGGATTTTTAAAATCTTATACCCAAGTATCTTTTCCTCCCTTATATGATATTGAGATATGGGACTGAACACCACATACTTATGGGTGAAAACCATTAACTATTCCATCCTACTATAATAATGAATGAATAAAACATAGTATCTTCCCATAAATGGATCTTGGTTATATCAGTCTATACACATCAACATGCCACAATTAAAGAAACTTGGTCGAATTATTGTCTTTAAAATTTTATGTATTCCAAATAATCTCCCAATTTTTTAAAATAATTCATGCATTTGTATGATCACTTAATAGTCTAGGGATATCATGATCTCCATCATATTCACTAGATCTTCCAAGTACTATTGGAATAAATGAACCAGAATTTTATACAATATTTTATTTTCTTCTTCCCTGGATAGAAAGAACATATCTTCTTCTCCATTGATAAGTTAGAGATTCCCTTTTATGCATTTATATTTCATTAAAACTATACAATCTTTCCCATTAATGATACAATTCTTGTTATTGAAATTCACTACATGTCCCGAGGTACACAACTTACTTACACTTAGTAAGTTTTGACCAATACCTTTAATAACCAATTCATATGCATGACTCATGTTATTACCTATAATTTTAGATTTCTCAGAGCCAATGATATTTAAGAATTTATCATTATAAAATATTATGAAACTTTCCTTGGTCATAGTGTTTTGATTTGAATGTTTTCTGGAGTTCCCCTATTTCTGGTTGCTGTTAATCTACTGTTTCTTGGATTGATTGTTTTCTTGATTGCACATGCTATGACATGGAACCGAGATTCCATCTTACTGAAATGAACAACACATGTGCTTTTGGATGACGTATGTTGAGTATATTTGGATGTTGATTGGAATTCTGGTTCTGACTTATCTTGCTAGCCTGCAGCTTTTCAGCTTAAAGTGGTTCTATAGATGATGTTTGGTCTGCTTTCTCTTGATCTTCTACAGCATGATTCATTTTGGATGCTTTATGGTTCCTTTTAAGTGTTATTATGTGGTATGCTTGTCGGCCAGTTGCATGCTGCTGCCGATCTCTTTCATTGGAGCTTAGGATAGAAATTTTGACTTTTGTCAGAAGGTGCTTCCCTTTATAGAGATCTCGGGCTGCCTATTCTTATTTGACACAAGCAGATTTAGAATGGGCAATGACTCTAATGTCCAATCTGTTTTTTCTACTCACTTTCTGGGCTATGCTTCTCTGGATGACTTGATTTTGGTGCTGCACTTTCGAAAAAGAGGAGGATTGTTTTTCGATGTTTAGAATCCTCAAATTGAATATTGGATGCCTCCTCTGTGAGCTCTGGATTTTATGCAATCTCTACTGGAAAAGAAGGGTTTTCTCATGAAGTAAAGAGTAGGTCTGGAAACTCCACTTTCACTTTTATATTCATCATTGTTAATCATGAATTGTTTCTTTAACTTTGTGATGGTGTAAGAATATTACACCTCAAATTTCCTTTGTAACCTTTTGATTAAATAAATTCCCTCGACAGGAACTGATTTTCCAGTTCATGTCACTTTCAAAAAAAAAAATTGGTACGTTTTATACCCTTATGAATATGGTTGAAAAACATCATCTTGCAAAGATAAAAATTTATTTTTTATTTTTAGACTGCTTGATAATTCCTTGAATTATTGTGTATGACCACTTTGGGTATTCATATTCACATTACTATTTATTTTTTATGAGAAATACCTATACATATAATCATATCTATCACACTGGAAACAATGAAAATCAAAAGAATATATGAAATGTTGATTTATGCTTGGATTCCTTTATTAATCTTATGCCTTCCAAATCATCTTGGCCATGGAACATACACTTTGAGTATGTACCATCTTTAAACAAAAATAGAACTTGATTTTATATGAGTTATGTGTTCAATATATATCTAATATATCTTTGGTTATTTTTAGTTTTCTCATTCCTAGTCACACCCAAATAGACCTTCAACTTTAGAGTGGGTGATTATGGCCTGAAATTAACCAACACTTCCATATTCTTGTGATCAAGAACCATATTTTTTTTTAATTTTGATGTTTTTATCCTTAACCTTTTATACAGCCTATTCAATCTGTTTTCCTGATGTCATTCCATGATCCAAGAGACTTAGGATATTAAATTATAATTCAAAAACTGATGATTTGTCCCTCAAATTATTTGATATATTTGACTAGATACTTCACTATATTAATCAAGACATCAATAATCTTGGTCGTCTCTTTGATATTGATCTTTTATTCGAAAACATTCTCAAGATTTCCATCTTTTCAGATTTTTTCTTTTCAATTTCTACCTTAAACTCATACTTCTCTTATTTTTAATGTTGTATGTAGAGTTTGTAATCACAAAAACTCCATTGAAATTCTTCATTTTATATATCTAAATATATATCTTTCCAAGTATAAACTATAACTATATTTTTGATCAATTATAACTTTATATTACGATTCATTATTATTATTTTCTTCCCTTGTTTGTGACCTATTTAAAACATCTAAAAGAAAATATTCTTTGAGGTTTTTATAGTCTTTTAGTTATTCTACTTCTATTTCTTTTGTGTTATTATCCTCTTGTGAAAGTAGGATCTTCTTCTTTAAAAGGTTATACTTAGTAATCCTCCTACCTATACAATTATTTGATAATTTATTCATGGGAACTTCATCATCATCATCACCATATTGAAACTTATTAGTTCACTTTACAGTAAGGTTTCTAACCTTTCTACATAGAAAGTACTTGAGTAGAAGTTTCCCTTTTATATTTAATTTCCCCCTTTTTAAATTTGAAGAAAGTAATGAAATAATTTTATCAACATCTTCTTTTTCCTAATCATTATCCTTGACTATATTCTTCAATTACTTGAGTGACACTTCTCATGACTTCCCTTTTTCAATAGCCTTATTATCATTATCCCTCATCTCATATGTTACAAGAGTATTGTGAAGACTATCCAATATTATATCCTTAAAATATTTATCCTTGAACACATATAATTTTGGATTAAATTGAGGTGAAAATATTCTCAATATGCATTTGAAAATTCTAAAATCACCAAGGGTTTCTCTGAGTCCATGCATATTATTCACAATCTAATTTATTTGATTAAATAAAACAACAAAAAATTCATTTGGGTTCATCCTTAAGTCCTAAAACTTATTCCAAAAAACCTAAAATTTAAATTTGTGTACCTTTGATTCAATTTAATAAATTGTATTAGAAAAATATCCCCTGAACATATTCATTCCATTATTATTTGTTGAGTCAATAAGGTTTTCCTTATGACTTTTCCATTCCTTCTTGTTTTGAAAATCACAAACACCTTATCTTAAGGAAAGTTGCTTTTATAGAAAAAATCGCTTTTATAAGGAAAATCTTTTTCTTAAGGAAAATTGCTTTTATAAGAAAAATTGCTTTCTTAAGAAAAGTTGCTTTTATAAGGAAATTCTCTTTCATAAGGAAAATTATCCTTATCTTATTTTCATCCATATTTTTATTAAGTATGAGATTCAGATTCATTTCTATTTTCTCGGAATCGTTGAAACTTTGATATAAAGCATTCTGTTTTAGGATTCGGATTCTTGATAAGAACTATAAGGAAGTTTCATTCTGAATTCCGGATATGAACTCTGACTAAGTTCTATTCCAGATTCAGGATACGAATTCTGAAGAAGAATTCTCATTACGAATTCCAATGAAGAATTCTCATTACGAATTCTGTTGAAGAATTCTCATTATGAATTCTGATGACGAATTCTCATTACGAATCCTGATGATGAATTCTCATTGCGATTTCTGATGACGAAATCCTATTCCAAATTCTCATTCCGAATTCACCTATTAAATAGAATTTGAGTATCTTTGTTTTATACACTCTGAATTAATTCAAACTCCGAAAAATATATTTGTTAGACTCCGAACTTTTATATTGCTTACACTTCTAAAATTTGTCTACTCTTATTATTTTCATTACACTCCGAACCTTTACTCCGAAGCATTCATTCCGAACCTTTGAGTCAGAATTAAAACAATGTCATACATTCTGTTACACTTGTTCTGTTATAAAACGATGTCGTCTGTTTTGTTATAAACTAACCGTTGTCTAAGTGACACGTGTACAGGTCCCTCCGATCTTTAAGGAAAATATGACCGTTGGAAAAGGAGCCGACCTTACCTATAAATAGGAGCTCATTTGAAAGAGCTCGTTGCGGAGAAAAGCTGTTGAAAGTGCTGAAAGGCTGACTAATTTTCTTGAAGTGATTTCTAGAGAGAGAGGCTCTTATTAACTCTCAAAGCTTCGTGCGACTCCGAATGTTGGTGATTACATTCGAGGGATTCCGGGGATAGGAAGACAGAGGTGCCGACTACCTTGAAGTTCGAGGGCTTCCTTGCTGAGGAAGACAGAGGTTGCCGACTACCTTGAAGTTGAGGGCTTGCGGGGATAGCAAGACAGAGACTCCGATCTTCGTATTGAGGGATTACCCTGGTGTGGGTAAGACAGACTTGCTTGAAAGTATAAATCAAGGAACCTTTATCCAAGGTTATTGGATACCCTTCTCTTTGGGTTAAAAGACTTATATCTTGTTACTTGTAGTTTTACTACTCGTTTATATTCCGCTGCATTTTGTAATATAAGGAAAGTATAACTTTCTTATACTTCCTTACTTGTACTCTGATTCATTTAGATTCTATACGCTTTAAGGTAGAATCTCATTTTGTAATCTTTTGTTAAGTGTCAAATTCCGGAACCATTTTTCCGGAACCTACGTTCGGAATCTATTTCCAAGTTTGCTTTTGGAATTAGAGGTGTTGTGAATCTATTAAGTTTAACTTTGTTAAACTTAGAACTTTCCTTTGTTTAAGGAAAACATAGTTATTCTTAACTAATTTTAAAGGTTCCAAAGGAATTTTTAAAGTTTACAATTCACCCCCCTCTTGTAAATTGAGCATCTACATCACTATTTCGATCCTACAATTGGTATCAGAGGAGGTCTCTGAAATAATTATACTTACGAATAAGTTTTTCTTGCTCACTTTTATCATTCCAAACTTTTCTATTCCGGAAAATTCCTAATCCGAACTTTGTGATTACAAAACTTTTGCTACTAACAAGTTTTTATATACAAAGTTATTTTAAGTATGGCAGGAGTCAATGTTGGATCAATTGATAATCTGAATCCTACAAGATCACCTATATTTGATGGTAATGACTATGAATACTGGAGAGATCGTATGAAGACTTTTGTTATCAATACTGGAGTATACAACTTTGTTATGCTTACTGGTGATTATAAAATTCCTGACAAGGAAGTCAGAACTTTTACTAACCAGGAAAAGCAAGAATATCAACTCAACTATAAGGTACGCAATACTTTACTTTGTTCAATGACTAGAAATATATATAGCCAAATTTCTTCTTGTGAAGCAGCTAACTGTATATGGAAGAAGTTAGAGGTTACGAACTTTGGGACTTCCAAAGTGATTGAGACTAGAAGAGCTATGCTTAGAGCTGAATATCATGGCTTCAATTTTCCTTATGGAGAACCTATCTGTAAAGTTCAACAAAGGTTTATGACTATTGTCAACATTCTACAATCTATGGGAGAAAAAGGTTTAGATGATGAAGCTCTTGTGGATAAAATAATTGATATTATGCCCAATGAGTGAGAATCCAAGAGAACAGCTATAGATGAGAATAGGAAGGTCACTCAAATTACTCTTGATGAATTATTTGGAAATCTTCTACAACATGAAACCAGAATGAAGAGAGATGCAGACAACATCAAGAAAAAGAATGGAAATGGTACTGTTGCTTTTACTACTACCTCAAATCAGATGAAAGCTAAGACTCCTGAGAGAGTAACCAGGTCCAAGTCTAAGAAAGTTATTTTCCAATCCGAATCAAGTGAGAGTGAAGTTTCAGAAAATAAATTATCCAATCTTGCTCGAAGGATGAACAAGATAGCTGGACAGAGAAATTTTCAATCTAAGTATAAGAAAAAGGAAAGGAAAGATAAGAAAGATGGAGAAGTTACTTGTTATGAATGTAAAAGAGCTGGACATATTAGACCAGATTGCCCTATGCTCAAAAAGAAAGAAAGTAAGGAAAGGCATTCAGACAGGAACATGAAGAAGTATTATAAAGCTAAAGCTAAGAAAGTTCTGAAAGCTAATGACACATGGAGTGCCAGTGGTGGTGACTCTTCAGATGAATCTTCTGATTATGAATCTTCAGGACAGAAGAATCTTGGTCTTATAGCCAGATTACCTATTGATAATCATTGTCTTATGGCTAAGGTTTGAAATGCCGAATCCTTGACCAATGTTTCTTTAAATTCCAATGATAGTAAGTATTATAACTCTTCTGATGAAGAATCATCTTCTGATGAAGAAGATATTTTACCCACTTATGAAGAAGTCTCTAGGTTTGCTGAACTTCTTGAGATTGAGAATTCCAAACTCAGTAAGAAACTTGATAAGGAAAACTCTAGGAATTCTATTCTTACAAAAGAGATATCAGATCTTTCTAAAGATCTTGATAAGAAAAATGCTGATTTTGAAAGTATTTCAAAAAATCTTGAGGAAGTAAGTTCTGAGAAGAACAAAATTTCTAAAGAGTTAGAAAAAGTAATTTATAAGAAAAATGTTTTCGAGCCTAACTCTAGTTCAAAAACTAATGATTTTGAGGATAAAAACTTGGTTGTAAAACTCAAGTCCGAAATTTTTTCCTTAAAGAAGTGTTTATCAAACTTTACCCATGGTAAGGAAAATTTTGATAAGATGCATTCCCAAATAAGACCTTTAAGAAATAAATCCGGATTTGGTTATACCCATGCAAAACCTATTTTTAGTAATAATTATTTTGTTCCTCAAAGTGCCCCATTTTGTACCAAGTGTCAATGTGGTGGTCACTGGGCAAAGAATTGTTCCTTAAACAAAAACCAATCTCTAGGATTTCACAAAGCTTACTTTTCTAAGAAGATGTGGGTTCCTAAAATTTTATTGTCTGGAAATCTCGGATCCAAACAAGTTTGGATTCCAAAAATCTAATTTTCTTTTTAATTTCAGGAAAACAAAGAGAGTACCAGCAACAATACATGGTATATGGATAGCGGATTTTCCCGGTACATGACTGGTAACAAAAGTTTTTTTGAAAAGATTATCAAAACGAAAGGAGGAAAGGTAACTTTCGGAGATAATGCTAAGGGAGAGATTGTTGGTATTGGTAATATTGTTCTTCTTGGTAAAACCTTGATTTCAAATGTTCTTTTTGTTAAAGGTCTTAAGCACAACCTCCTTAGCATAAGCCAGTTATGTGATGAAGGTTACCTTGTGAATTTTAGGAATGATAAGTGCTTAGTTCACAATTCCAAGGAAGAGTTTATTCTCTCAGCCAATAGGCAAGAGAATGTCTACACTTTAAACTTAGAAGACCTCAGGAGCCAAGATTTACCTTGCCTAAGTGCAATGGAAGATCATTCCTGGTTATGGCATAGAAGACTAGGTCACTGTAACCTTAGGAACCTATGTAAACTCTCTAAGAAGAAACTAGTTAAGGATCTACCGGAGCTTAGATTTGATTCCTCTAAAGTTTGTGATCCTTGCCAATATGGTAAGAAACATAAATCTAGTTTTAAATCGATTGGTGAAATCTCAACAACCGATGCATTACAGTTAGTGCACATGTATCTTTTTGGTCCAACACAAACTGGAAGTATTGGAGGCAAATACTATGTGTTTGTTCTAGTTGATGATTACAATAGATTTACTTGGGTCTATTTTCTAGCAAAGAAATCTGAAGCTTTTTCTTATTTCAAAAGTTTTAGAGCTCAAGTTAAAAATGAGAAAAACCTTCCATTGAAAACTATTCATAGTAATCATGGAGGAGAATTTCAAAATTCAGATTTTGAAACTTTTTGTAGTAAGAAAGGTATTACTCACAATTTTTCAGCACCTAGAACTCCTCAACAGAATGGTGTAGTTGAAATAAGAAATAGAATTCTTCAAGAAATAACTAGAACCATGTTGAGTGAATATTCTATTGCTAGACATTTCTGGGCTGAAGCCGTAAGTACTGTTTGTTATACTATAAATCGAGTTTTGATTAGACCTTTTCTTAATAAAACTCCTTATGAGTTATAGAATGGTAGAAAACCAAGACTATCTTACTTCAATGTTTTTGGTTGCAAAGTATTCATTTTGAATACTAAAGATAATTTACATAAATTCGCACCAAAGTCTGATGAAGGGATTTTCTTAGGATATTCCACAACCTCTAAGGCTTATAGAGTTTTTAATAAGAATACTTGCACTGTTGAGGAAATAGTACATGTAAAATTTGATGAGTCAGATCCTTTTGTTTTAAAACCATCTCAACTTACATCTTCGGATGTGTTTTCAAAAACTGTTTATCAACCTTTGATAGAAGAACCTTCTGATAAGGATAATGTTCTAGAAGATACTTCTAAAACATTTACCCCAGAAGACTTTCTACCCTATGTTGATGAACAGGATTTAAAAAACCCAATTCAAGTGTTTCTTAAGAATCATCCCAGTGATAGTATCATTGGTGATGTAAATCAACCTGTAAGGACTAGAAGTTCCTTAAGAAATGAAGTAGAACATCTAGATTTTCTTTCCCAATTAGAACCTAAAAGCACTGATGAAGCTTTAGGTGATAATGATTGGATTAAAGCCATGCAAGATGAACTAAATGAATTCGAAAGGAATAAAGTCTGGACCTTTGTTGAAAGACCTAAGGAAACTTCTGTTATTGGAGTAAAATGGGTTTTCAGAAATAAATGTGATGAAAATGGAGTCATTATTAGAAATAAAGCTAGAATTGTTGCTAAAGGCTATAATTAGCAAGAAGGAATAGACTATGAAGAAACCTATGCTCTAGTAGCTAGACTTGAATCTATCCGTATTCTACTTGCCTTTGCAGCATTCTTTAATTTCAAACTTTTTCAAATGGATGTGAAATGTGCTTTTCTTAATGGTTATGTTCAAGAGGAAGTCTTTGTTGAACAACCTCCTGGTTTTGAAGATACAAAACATCCTGATCATGTTTTTAGACTTACCAAAGCTTTGTATGACCTTAAACAAGCCCCACGAGCATGGTATGATAGACTCACTGGATTTTTGCTTCAAAACAACTATGTTAAGGGAAATGCAGATCCAACCCTTTTTATAAAGAAAGATAAGAAAAATGTTTTGATTGTTCAAATTTATGTTGATGACATTATATTTGGTTCAACTCAGCAATCTTTGACTGACTCTTTTGCAAGTCTAATGAAATCTGAGTTTGAAATGAGTATGATGGGTGAGTTAACATTTTTCCTTGGTTTTCAAATTTCTCAAAAACCAGAAGGAACTTACATATCTCAACATAAGTATATTAAATATCTTCTGAGAAAGTATGGTTATGACAACACTAAGAGTATAAGTACTCCCATTGGTACCTCAAACTCTTTAGATCTTGATGAAGCTGGGAAACTAGTAGATCAAACATCTTTTAGAGGTATGATAGGAAGTCTACTGTACTTAACAGCTAGTCGACCAGACTTAATGTTTTCAGTATGCTTATGTGCAAGATATCAATCCAATCCTAAGGAATCTCACTTAAAGGCAGTAAAAAGAATTTTTCGCTACCTTAAGGGAACCATGGATCTAGGATTATTTTATACTTCTGGAAATGATTTTGTTCTTAAAAGATTTTCTGATGCTGACTTTGGTGGATGTATAATGGATAGAAAAAGTACATTCGGAACTTGTCATTTCTTAGGAGATTCACTAGTTTCTTGGTCCTACAAGAAGCAACATTCTGTAGCACTCTCCACTGCTGAAGCTGAATATGTAGCAGCTGGAAGTTGTTGTGCTCAAGTATTGTGGATGCAACACACACTCACAGACTATGGCTTGAGTTTTACCAAAACTCAAATTTTGTGTGATAACACAAGTGCCATTGCCATTAGTAATAACCCTGCACATCACTCCCGTGCAAAACACATAGATATTAGGCATCACTTTCTTAGGGATCACACACTAAAAGGAGATATTATTCTTCAATTTATCGGAACGCAAGATCAACTTGCTGATATTTTCACAAAATCTTTGCCTTCTGATAGATTTGAATATATTAAACAGAAGTTAGGAATGATAACCGTAAGGTAATCTTTCTTAATTAACTTTCTGTTGAAAAAGTCTCCTTACAGTAATAAACTCCTTTTCATAGGGGGAGTACATTTGAATGTTTGTTTAACAAAGTTTTTCAAAATTTGTTCTCAAAACTTTTCGGAACGAAGATTTTCGTAATGGAACTTCCGGAACTAAAATTTTCCAAAATGAACATTATCATATAGAATACTTCTGGAATAGAAGTGTTCATATTAAAAATTTCCGGAATGGAAAATTATGTACTGACAGTTTCATAACCAGATTTTTGTACCGATTTTTTTTCGTATTGACTTTTTTGTACTGAGTTTTTTTTTCGTAGTGAGATTGTTTTCCAAAGTAAATTTTTGAGAACTTTGTCTTTTCATAATAAAGTTTTTTTCGTAATCATCTTTTTTTATTATCCATTACGAATAATCCTCCTCAGCCAATCCGAAAGGTATTATTTCCCTACTCAAGTTTTCGTAGTCATATTTTACTTGCTGGAATTTTCTTGTACTATGTTTTCGGATTATAGTTTTCTTAATTCTTTGTCTTAATAAAAACCTGAAAACGATCGGATTCAAGTTTTCAACCGTCATATCCGATCTCAGCTCATTCTAACCGTTAGATCAACCAAGGAAGTCGAACCGTCGTTTCATTGCCTATATAAAGGGGACCCAAATACTCGTCCCGCATCGATCTCAAGCTCTCGCGTCCCGAATCTCTGCCTCTCTGATTTAAGGCCGTTCCGAACTATAGTTGTCTCCGTTCCGAACTTCTCATAGGATTACAGATACGAATGTCTGCGGAGTTAGCGTCTCAAGAAATGTCATCCACTAAGCCTATTTCGCAATGGTTAGTTTACAGAGAAAGGTTAGTCCATCCGGATTTCTTCAACAACTATGATTCTCTTATTTCAAAGAACATTAAGTTGAATGGCTGGGAAGATGTTGCTGTATCCAAACCGGGGACTCAAGACGATGTTTTTACAGAGTTACTTGTTGAGTTCTATGAAACAGTTTCCTTCTTCCAGGAAGATAATAGGGAAAAATTTTCTTTCAAGTCATATGGCAAGACCTACAAACTTTCTTATACCAAGGCAGCAATCTTGGTAGGGTTGTCCTATGAAGGAGAAGCCAAATTTATTTCTCATGTATTGCCGGACTCTAAGGGTAGCTTCGACAAGGAAAAAGCCTTATAAACTCTCGGACTGGCTGATGATAAGGCTCCGAATATTGCAAGTTTATCCACAAACTTCCGGATTCTAGAGTTGTGGGTGCAAGGAATTATCGTACCGAGGAAAGGTGATAAAGACAACATGAAGAAAAGTGAGATCTATATCTTATATTTTCTGATAAATCTAAGGAATTTTAACTTCATGAGGCACATTCTTATAACCATTGAGAATCTTAAGAAGGGAAATCTCAGAGCACAAATCGTAATGTACCCAGCAATATTATCAAAGTTGATACTTCGGTGCCTAGAATCCTTCAAGGAAGCCTGCAGATCTAAGACAAGGGTTTGTAAAATTTTGTTGGTTAGTGATGACACCCTTAAGAGGATGGATGTGGCTTTCAACAAGGAGATTGGTGAGTTCGTTGATTTTCCTAATCAAGAAGAAGCGGTTCCGAAGGCTGCTGAACCGGAATCATCCAAACCAGTAAAGAAAAGAAAGTTGAAGGAAGCTACAACTGAAGTTGAAGATCCTAAGTCTAAGGAAGCTCAAACCGCACCTCCCAAACCAAAGATGAAGAAGACCTATCCTGATGAGGTTGTTGCAAAGTAGATAGAAGATAAAGAGAAAAGGAAAGAAGGGGATCCGCAGTTTGGATTGGACCCTGCGGAAGCTAAGGCATTAAAGGAAAGAACTGCTGATGAGCTTGAAAAACAAGCAAAGGAGAAGAAGCTCAAGAAAAAGATGACAGAAGCCGAGACAGTCCAAGCGTTGTTAAAGTTTAATGAAATAGTATCCGGAAGCATCCTAGTTCCGAGATCTTTCTCCCTGGAATCTCTACCTGAGACTCCAGGAAGAAACCTTGATTTTCCGGAAGAGACTACAGCTGAGCATGTTGAAAAAATCGAGCAGATTCAGCAAGTGGGTGAGGAAGAAGAAGTTACTGAAGGAAGTGGTGAAACAGGAGATCTCTTGAAACAAGTGGATGATTATAAAGGATCACCTTCAGAACATCTATCACTCCGAACTTCAGAGGCTGAATCCTCTAAGTTAGTAACTCCAGAGAAGGATAAGAATGAGGAAGATGTTGTTCAGAAAGTTGTTGATGAGATTGTTCAAGTGTCTACTGGCGAGCAGAAAACTCCTGATCAAGAATCAATTCCAAAAAAAGACAAGGGAAAGCAACTCCTTGTTGAAACTCCGAAATCAGTGGCTAGCAAGAAAAGGGAATTTGGTGATTCATCTAAAAGAAATTTGGAGCTTATTGAGGAAGAAAACTCTCCAAGAAAAGTTTCAGATTCGGAGTCATCTTCGTTGGGGCATGATTTTGTTGTTCAGTCTTTAAAGAAGTTGGTGGGAACCATTCCGACATTCTCAAGTATTGATTCAAGATGCCAGATGCTCCAACATGCGTTGAATCAGAAAACTGACTTCGTATCTATGGTTATGGACAAGTGCGTTGAGATTGAGGCTCAGTTCAAAACGTTTTTTGTTGGTTATGAAGCTCATAGAAGATCTTGCAAGAGGATGAAAAACTGGTCGAAGAAGACCGTGGAAGAGATGAGGTTGTTCGATGAATTTCAAGACAATTTTAAAGATGCTTTTGAGACTGAGGACAAGAAGATAAATGAGTTAACTGCATCCTTTGAAGAGAAGTTGACAGAAGAAAAGAACTTCTGGATTCAAGAAGTGAGAGATCTGAATGGGAAGCTAAATTCCGTTTCTCAAAACTGGAAGTTTGAAAGGGATCATCGGATTGATTTTGAAGAAAGGATGAAGGCTCAGGAAGAAAAGATCAAAGCTCAGGAAGAAAAGCTAAAAGCCCAGGAAGAAAAAATTGAAGCTCAGTCCGCAAGAATAGTTGTCTTAGAGAAGCAAGCTGAAGAAGATCATAAAGACCTAAAGAAGATCAAGACTATTCTAAAGGGGCTCATGTCAAAAGAAAAAGATCCGAAATAACCAAATTCGATATTTTTGTTGTATTATTTTTGTTGTTGAGATTTCAAATTTAATGAAAGTCGTGCTTGTCGTTTCTATTGTTGTCATTACTAATTTTTCAGGTACTTTGTTATTTTTTTCCATTCCCTCCAATTCTTTTTGAAAATCACAAAGGGGGAGAAGGAAAAGATCCTTAAGAAAAATAAGAACTCTAATAAGAGTTTATCAAAGGGGGAGAAGAAAAAGATCCTTAAGAAAAAGAAAAACTCTAATAAGAGTTTGTTTAAGGGGGAGATTTTTCATTAAAGAAGACATTATTATCTATCACTCCGGAAATCTGAATACGATCCTTAGAGTTTCAAAGCCTAAGGGGGAGTTAGTCGTATTCATCAATATCTTTAAAGCAAAGGGAGATAAGCCTTAAATTTTTTTCTTTCTTCTTAGAATTTCTTTTTCGTAAGAATGTTTGTGCTTTCCAAAAAGGGGGAGATTGTTGAGTCAATAAGGTTTTCCTTATGAATTTTCCATTCCTTATTGTTTTGAAAATCACAAACACCTTATCTTAAGGAAAGTTGGTTTTATAGGAAAAATCGCTTTTATAAGGAAAATCTTTTTCTTAAGGAAAATTGCTTTTATAAGAAAAATTGCTTTCTTAAGAAAAGTTGCTTTTATAAGGAAATTCGCTTTCATAAGAAAAATTATACTTATCTTATTTTCATCCATATTTTTATTAAGTATGAGATTCAGATTCATTTCTATTTTCTCAGAATCGTTGAAACTTTGATATAAAGCATTCTGTTTTAGGATTCAGATTCTGGATAATAACTATAAGGAAGTTTCATTCTGAATTCCGGATATGAACTCTGACTAAGTTCTATTCCAGATTCAGGATACAAATTCTGAAGAAGAATTCTCATTATGAATTCCAATGAAGAATTCTCATTACGAATTCTGTTGACGAATTATCATTATGAATTCTGATGACGAATTCTCATTACGAATCCTGATGATGAATTCTCATTACGATTTCTGATGACGAAATCCTATTCCGAATTCTCATTCAGAATTCACATATTAAACATAATTAGAGTATCTTTGTTTTATACACTCTGAATTAATTCAGACTCCGAAAAATATCTTTGTTAGACTCCGAACTTTTATATTTCTTACACTTCTAAAATTTGTCTACTCTTATTATTGTCATTACACTCCGAACCTTTACTCCGAAGCATTCATTCCGAACCTTTGAGTCAGAATTAAAACAATGTCATACATTCTGTTACACTTGTTTTGTTATAAAACGATGTCGTCTGTTTTGTTATAAACTAACCGTTGTCCAAGTGACACGTGTACAGGTCCCTCCGATCTTTAAGGAAAATATGACCGTTGGAGAAGGAGCCGACCTTACCTATAAATAGGAGCTCATTTGAAAGAGCTCGTTGTGGAGAAAAGCTGTTGAAAGTGCTGAAAGGCTGACTAATTTTCTTGAAGTGATTTCTAGAGAGAGAGAGGCTCTTATTAACTCTCAAAGCTTCGTGCGACTCCGAATGTTGGTGATTACATTCGAGGGCTTCTGGGGATAGGAAGAAAGAGGTGCCGACTACCTTGAAGTTCGAGGGCTTCCTTGTTGAGGAAGACAGAGGTTGCCAACTACCTTGAAGTTGAGGGATTGCGGGGATATCAAGACAGAGACTCCGATCTTCGTATCGAGGGATTACCCTGGTGTGGGTAAGACAGACTTGCTTGAAAGTATAAATCAAGGAACCTTTATCCAAGGTTGTTGGATACCCTTCTCTTTGGGTTAAAAGACTTATATCTTGTTACTTGTAGTTTTACTACTCGTTTATATTCCGTTGCATTTTGTAATATAAGGAAAGTATAACTTTCTTATACTTCCTTACTTGTACTCTGATTCATTTAGATTCTATACGCTTTAAGGTAGAATCTCATTTTGTAATCTTTTGTTAAGTGTCAACTTCCGGAACAATTTTTCCGGAACCTACGTTCGGAATCTCCTTCCAAGTTTGCTTTTGGAATTAGAGGTGTTGTGAATCTATTAAGTTTAACTTTGTTAAACTTAGACCTTTCCTTTGTTTAAGGAAAACATAGTTATTCTTAACTAACTTTAAAGGTTCCAAAGGAATTTTTAAAGTTTACAATTCACCCCCCCTCTTGTAAATTGAGCATCTACATCACTATTTCGATCCTACAGTATTGGTATACAAATCATTATGGTCTCTATATGATAAATCTATAATATCCAAGTTGATTGAGATTCCATGAATAATAGATCTGCAAATGTCCATTCCTAAAGATAAAAAATAACACTACATCCAATTCTTCCAAAGTTGAATGTTTTTTCCCTTGAAGATTATAATTCCTTTGTGATTTAATATTTACATGAATATTACTTAGATAAATAATTCCATATACTTAAACCTTTTACTATAATACAACTTATTATCCCTAGGCAAGGTAAACAACCTCATAAGGGGTGGGGGGGGGGTGTATAGGGGTATTCATATTTCTTTAAATAATAATTACCACTGATCTTGTTCTACTATTAATAGGAACATGACTTCTACTCAAAATAAATATAGAGAGATAAATTAATTAAATAGGGATACAAGTAATTTTTTACTTGGTTCACCAAATGGGATAATTTAAGGAGTATACAATGGTGATGTGCTAATGTACTAGAATTGATAAGTACACTACTTGTTTATAATGTTCATATAGGATCACTATACCTCCTAGTTTATAACCACCACAATTTGGGAAACCACTACTCTCTCAACTAAAGCTTACTTACTATTCCTTTAGAATATTCATTATATTTACTTAATAAACTTTTTTTACACCACAATTAGTGTGTTATAAAGATATAATTTCACCAAAATAATGACTTACACTTTAGTATAGAAATTATGGATAATTTTATTAAGGTTCATGTAAACCCATTTTATGAAAAAATATTGTTCATGTAAAATTCGTTCACACAAAAACTTTTTTCACATAATATCCTATATGTATGTAACTATTGGTCATATAAATTCATTATCATAAGAAATATATTAATATAATACATAAATAAAAATATATCACTTAATTATCCTCTAAGTCTTATTATCCACTTAATTATGAGATGATTTCCCTATTTATAAGAAAAAATAATCTATAAAACACACATCATGCAACCCTTTGTGATTCAAAAAATGCTTCACCTTGAGTTCTCGAATGTCACCATGTTTGCGTAACTTTGGTTTCAAGAGTCTGTATACTTTATACTAGTGCCTTCCTAGAATCAATGAGAATCCTTCATTTTCTCTAAATTTCTACACAATATTCTTGAACAAAATTCAAAATATTCTAGTGAATTTCCTTCAGGAATTCCCTTTGGTATTCTCCACTCTTGGGTTTTTTCAATATGCTTTGTCAACAAACACAACCCGAAATATTTGAAAAGTCTAATTAAGGGATATTTTTCCAATAATAATAAATATAATATAAATTTTATGGAAAATAATATAAATATATGAGTGATTTTATATTTTAAAATGAAGTTTATATATAAGGGGTAATATGGTCATTGAAAACGTAAGGTGACAATTGAAATTTGAATGTTGGGAATCTGACTGTTAGAATAGTAACATCCCTATATGAACATTATTATAGAAATGTAACCCTTATACATACACATGTCTTGAAAAATAAAAAAAATATGTTAATAATATAATTATTAATTATCCACAATTTATATTAATTAATGAATAACAATGTAACTATATACATATGCCTTAAAAAAGAGTTTTAAAAATTTTAGTGCTAAATGCATGATTTTAAAATAAATTAATAATTTTATTTAATAATTAAATTTCTCATATATTGAAAATTATTTTCATAAAAAGGAATAAAAATTTAAAATCATAAATTTAAAATCAACAAATAGTGAAGTTTTCAAAATTTTTTGAGACAGATAAATTTTTGGTTAAATAATAAAATATGTTTTTTGTATATGGTAAGAATTATGAATTCATTATTGTGTGAAAATAATATAATAAATAAAATAATGGATTTCCCAATAAAATATATGTTTATTCATAAAAATAATATATTTTAAAATAATAAAATTTATTTTCAAAACCTATTAATTTGTTCCAAATCATAAAGTATATTTTAAGATTTTAAGAAGATTTTTTTATGAACACAAATATTTTCCAAGTCTAAAACAATATAATTTAATGGAGTCCAGTTCTTAAGCTTGTAAAATTAAAACATAGGCCCTAAATTTAAAATACTAGGGTTTAAAGTAATAGTAATGCGAATGGTTTCAATTTTTCTACAACCCAAAGTCCAAGACCTATGTTTTGAAATTTGTAAAAAAAATTCCCTCATTTTCTATAAATACCTACCCATCCTCTCATTTATCTCCACTTAAAAACTATTGAGAATGGTTTTTATCAAATTTTACATCTCAATAATATTTGGGAAGATATTTAGGTAGATAAGGGTTTTAAAATCTATCTTCATTTCTCTCTCAAAGTTGGTACTAATATTTTTTATCAAGAGAATTATTCAGGTAAGGGTTCCCTCAACCCTTAACTATATTTATATTTAGAGAGAGAAAAATATAAGGATCTAAGTATATCATTCTAAAGATTTAGTAAGGAACATGTAAAGGTAAGGGTTTCTATAACTTTATCTTCATTTCTCTTTCAAAAGTATTATGAATTTATTTACATCTCCTTTAAGGATTCTATGTTTCATTATTATAAATCCATGATTGTATCATTAAATTATCTTTTCCACTTAATATGCTACCATAATAGGCTATTATAATACCAAAATATTTCCATATCATAACATTAATGAGGGTATTTTTTATCATTTATTTGGTCTCAAACTATTGCATTCATTTGACTAATTCCTAATAATACCCTTATACAATAAGATATCCCACTCTACTACCCCATTAAGAAGGATAATTTCCATTACATTGTGAATACCATATAATTCCTTCTAAATTAATGGATATTAACCTAGATAGTCATATAATTCAATTGAATAAGTAAACATTGAAAATTTATATACCCATTATTATTGAGTGGATCCTTACCACCTTATTTGTTTTGTTTTAATAATTAAAAACTCATTTTTTCTATTTTCTTTAAAATGAGTTTGGAAAAAAATAAATATTTTTCATGATTGAAACTTGGACTACTTGTAGTATAAATGAATGATATTGAAATTGTTTATTCTTTATTTTTTCTTCATTGATTAATTATTATTTAACTATTTATTATTTATATATTAATATTCTTATTATTATATTAATTGAATATTTTGGATTTTTTTGAAAAAAGAAAACATCCATAAGCACAAAGGAAAACATACTTACATTATATAATGATTCTCAATAAAATTATCCTTAAAATTTATCAAATCATCCTTACAAAACTCTAGTTTGATCCTTATGAATGGAATTTTTCACAAAGAAAACATCATTATGCACAAAAAAATTATGTTTACACAGATTTATCCTTACGATGAATATGATTCTTATAAAAAATGATCCTTATGGTTTTTCACATTAATCCTTATGAAGATTTAAAAACATTTATACAAAAAATTAGTATGATCCTTATGATGTGTTTAAATAATCCTTAATCACATTTCAAATTATCCTTACAAAGTATAATGTGATATTAAAAAAAAATATCCTCATAAATAATAATGCTTAAAAAAACATAGATTCTTATAAAGTTGATATTTACAATGGAATATAACCCTTACACATATTCTAATTGATGCTTGCACAAGTAACTAATGCATATGAAAATGGATGCTTACAAAGGAAAATGATTTTTATATAGAATCATCCTTATGAAAAAATTATGATTACATAGAATATGATGTTTATAAAAAGAATGATCCACATATTAAAATGATCTTTACATAGAATTGGATCCTTAAAAATTTATACCTTTTCATTTTTATTGTATTTCACATAATTATTTATTTTAATAAATTTTTCATTTATTTATTTATTAGATATTATTTTATGTAATTATGAAATATTTTTTAGTATTCATAAACCCCTCTTTTTATTGACCTTTTTTGGGTTTCGTTTGGGGTTGAAAATTTAAAAGTTTGGTTTTTTTGGGCTAGTGAACAGTTGGCGCACAGTTTTCCCAAACCGTGCTCCCTATTAGAGTAAACTATAAAACCCAAGGTAGTAGGGTTTTTCACAGTTGGTGCATGTTTAGTCAATCTGTGCACCCTATCAATAAAAACCATGTGTCTCATTTAAAAATGGTGCACAAATTATGCATGTTTTTTCTAAACTATGCACCATTTCCTAGCAAACACTATAGATGGGATTTTAATTAATCCATTTTTTTTGTTAAAAATTAATGAACCCCTATTATATGCTCACAATTGAAATAATTCAACCCAAATCATTTTTTACTTTCCTTAGAGACCCCAAGGAGGATTCTTGGATCCTCAAGCCCCTCCCATAAGTGATCTAAAGCTAGGATAACGTTGGTCGATTCTCTTCCAGTTAGTTTCCTTCTCCAATTCTTAATCTCCCATGATCTCTCTATTTCTCATTAGGGTTACACAGATCATTTTGTTGATTTATGGATCTAATACTATCTGTTTTGAGTAAAAAACCTAAGTTTGATCATTTCTTGGATTCATTGATCATTTTTCTTCATTGATGAATCTCAGATAGGGTTTGGTGATTTGAGATCCATTGATCCCGAGGTAGGTGGTTCCATTACGATGCCCAATTTATATTAACCCTAATTGATTTCTTTTAAATTTAAATTGTTTTAATTTGAATGATTTTTTTGGATTTGGATTATATGGATTTCAATTTGTTGTTGGAAAAACCTAATTCTGGTGAACTAGGGTTTTTGTGAGAAATGGATTTTTGGCATGAAATTGGAAATTAGTGAGATTTAAATTGATTAATTTAAATTTTTGTTTTGATGGAAATTAATTTAATTAAATTATTAAACTTAATTTTGGAATTGGTTTTGATATAAAATTGTGAAAACCCCCAATTACAGTGAATTGGGTCTTTTTGATGAAATTGATGGAATTGTATAAAAGTTAAATTGTTGGATTTAATTTTGAAATGGATTGTGAAATGAAATGGATTGTGAAATGTAATGAATTGGTTTCAAATCCTTTTTTGTGAAATAATTTCTTAAAATATTTTGATGGAAACCTTATAGTTTCATCTTGGTGAAAATACATGTTTTTAATTAAAAAAACATTATGGGTTTTAAATAGGAAATTGGAATATTTGAAATGGGGGATGGAATTTAATTGTATTTTAAGCAGTCTTGAAATAAATTTCCCCTAATTTTTTTTACTTGATCACATGAAAGACTTAGATAGTTAGTGTATTATGTTGGATAATAGTTTATGACTTACAAGGTTCTAAAACCTCATATCAGCACATCATCATTCCTTAGGCAATGGTGATGATTCCCCTTTGCCTTAGGCACAAAGGGAAAAATATACATACTTACCATTTAACAGTTTTGGGTCCCTATATCTTGGAACTATCGTACCTTTTTGGAACATGAATATGTTTCTTACTCTTTTGTATTTCAAATGTATATTTCATTGTTACAAATTGTTTTACAGGAATTGATAGTTTATATAGACGTGTTTATCATATTTTTATGGAATATTTGGTGAAATCCTACTGGTATTTGGATCACATCCTACTTATGACTTCAGGTGTTCATAGATTATATCCTTCTAGTTTTGAGAAGGGGAACGAGATCTCTTAGAGGTGGATCTAGCTATTGAACCTTGGACTTGGTGTGTTGTGTCCTTTGGGAATTGGGTTGTTTTCACTTTTTTGGTACTTTGGTTGTAGTAGTTTTGGATTTAATTCTTTTTTTGACTTCTAGTAAATTATTCATTATAGAGTTTCTTTTTAAATGCATACTGTCTTATCTATTTTACTTCCAAAATTCTTGTGGCAAAACCATTCCCACATTCAGTTTGTATGATGTCAAGTTCTAGTCACTGACCCATGGGAACCAGAAATGCCCTTCAGGCTATGTAAGGACTATATAAGTTATCATATTACTAGGGTAACTAGGTTTATTCATGACAATGTGGTATTAGAGATATAGGTTGAGCTTTTTCTTGAAGTCAGTATGCATTTGTGAAATCTTATTGGGACTTAGGAGGTAGTTGAGATTGATTTCCTGGCCATATGTCACCACAATGAACCTTATATCACTAAGGGTGGTTAGAGAAATACTTCTTGTGGATTAGTAATAGTATTCCCCCTATTGTTATTTGGATATAGTGAGATCCAAATCTTATTTGTTCTATCATTTGGGATTAATTTCCCTCATTACTCTAATTGAGAATTATCTGACATCTTCTTTGTTTTCTACTGATGTTGTGTAGAATCATGCCTTTGAGAAGACATGAAAATAAGATCTAGGAGGAATATGATACTAATCCTCAGTGAGAGAATCTATTTGTTGATCGGAATCTGGTAGAGGTGATTGTGCACATTGTCTAAGCTCTGGGACAGGCACCACCTCCAGTTCCCATTTTGGCTCCAACTGTGGAACCTCAAAGGGATATTCTCAAATTTAGTTCTCAAGAGTTACTTCACAAAAATCCATCTTGGTTTAAAGGCTCAAATTATCCTTAAGAGTATTAGGGATGGTTGATCAGTTTGGAACACTTATTTGGGTTCTTGGGAAGACCTGATGAGATCAAAGTGAAGTGATCCACCTTCGTATTGGAAGGACTGAACAAAAATTGGTGGGACACTATGGTGACTGCAAAGAAGCAAGAGGGATTATAGTAGAATGAATTCAAGAATTATTTCACCGACCAATTCTATCTAGAATCAATGTTGTTGGAAAAGTCTTCTGAGTTATTCAAACTTAAGTAGGTTGATAAGACCATGACAGAGTATGCAAACCATTTTGCTGAGCTCATACATTTCACACATGAGATTATATCAAATGAGAAGATGAAGGATCAAAGTTTTGAGTTGGGACTTCTTCAAGAAATTCATTCTTAGGGTTTCTTACAAAAATTTCCTTCTTATGATGATGTATTGGATATAGCACTGATGGTCGAGATGGACCTAGCTAGAAAGTTAAGGTTTTCAAGAGTTGCTTTCTATCCTACTCTTAGTGTGCATTCCTCTATGGTAAATATGAAGTATGATGATTCTCATGATAGTCATTTATAGTAAGGTCATTATAGACCTCATACATTGCTTGTAAAAGGTCCTTTGATCTTTTAGTAGTATGTTAATCCATGACATTCAAAGAGGGGTTCACTGAGGCACCTAAGAATAGTGGCTCATACGGATTCTTGGGGCACATACAAAGGTTATTCCATATCTATTATACTCTTAATTGTGGAATGGGATCTTATAGACCTTCTAAAACTATGGCGTAATAAGATGATCCATGTGCAAAAGGGTTCCATCCACATGCATCTGGAACAAAGCTACTTCACACAGTGGAAGAGACTCTAGAGGAATCAGATACAGGTCCAAGGACTGTGAGAGTTACCATCACTCCATATTTCTAATTAGTGACTACTTTATTTGATACAAGTGAATCTCATTTGTTTATTTTAACCCATATTGTTAGTATTCTAAACCTTCATATGGATATTTTATCTTGTGAAATGGATATTACTACACCCCTTAGTATAAAGTGAGAGAAAGGACTTCGTAGTCCGACTTGTGTCTTATATCTACTAGATGTTGAGCTTTCTTGGAGATTTCTGGTTATTGACATGAAACTTCATGATATCATAATTGAGATGGATTGGCTCATTTCCAATAAATCTTGGATTTATTTTTATCTTCGATGGATCTCTTTTACTACACCCAGTGGTGTGTCTCATGTTTTTCAAGGAGAATATGACCCATGGTCGAGCTGGGCCATACCTTCTTATCCGGAGTTAGAGAAAGTAATATCGGTGTTTTAATTTTATTTAGAGTGATAATCTTTGAGTGGAAATATCCCTCTATTTTTCATTGAGTTTCCCAACATGTTTCCTTCTGAATTATTTGGTTTGCCACCGGTAAGAGAGGTTGAGTTTTCAATTGCCTTAATACCTTGTAATCCAACAGTTTCCATCCCTTTTTACCAAATAGAACTAGATGATTTGAATGAGATGAAGTCACAATTTGAAGATATTCTTGAGAGAGGATTTATATGCCCAAGTGTGTCACCTTGGGTGGTGCCAGTTCTCTTTTCTAAGAAAGATGATGGTTCACTTCGCTTATGTGTTGATTACTGATAGCTCAATCAAGTTACAGTGAAGAACAAGTATCCATTTCCAAATATTGATGATATATTTGATTAGTTCAAAGTGGAAAAGTGGTTATAAAAGATTTATCTTCACTCTGGTTACCATCAGTTGAGAATAAAGAAATCTGGCATTCAGAAAATGTCTTTTCGGAGCAGGTACAATCATTATGAGTACCTTGTTACGCCCTTTGGTCTAACCAATGCTCTGGAAGTTTTCATGGAATTAATGAATTTTTTTCCATGAGTATCTGGATACCTTTTTGGAAGTATTCTTGAATGAAATCCTCATTTACTCTAAGTATGAAGGGGATCATGTACATCATCTGATAATAGTACTAAGTTTACTGAGAAATCACTGAATCTATGGAAAACATTTGAATTGCGATTTATGGATTTTGGAAGTGAAATTATTGGGAAACATGGTGTTAGAACATGGTATTTTAGTTTACCTTGAGAAGGTGAAAGCTATTATGACATGAAAAAAAACCAATAAATGGTTTCGAGATTCAGAGATTCTTAGGCCTAGCTAGTTATTATCACTGGTTTGTTAAGGACTTCTCAAAGTTTGATTCTTTGATGACTTCAGTAACTCAAAAGGGAGTAAAGTTTGCTTGGAATGATAAATGTCAAATTTCTTTTGTTGATATGAAATGTATTTTGAGTAATCTACCATTTTTGACTCTTCCAGAGGCTAGGCAAGGCTATGTGGTCTTTTGTGATGCATCAAGTCCATGTCTGGGCTGCATTCTTATGCAAGTTAATCATGTTGTTGCCTATGGATCTCATAATCTTAGGACACACGAGAAGAATTATCCAACTCATGAACTTGAAATCATAGTTGTGATGTAGGTGCTTAAGATTTGGAGGAATTACATTTACATAGAAAGGTTTACCATGTTTTTAGACCACAAAATATTGAGTTATATCTTCTCTAAAAAATATTTGATTCTCTGCTAGAGGCATTGGATGGAATACCTACAATATTTCGAATTTGAAATCACTTATTCCCCAGGTAAAGGGAATTTCTTTGTAAATGATTTAAGTAGGAAAATTCCAAACCATACTGTGAAATAATCTTTAGAAGAGTGGAATTTGATGGATCTATTTAGATAGTTTCATATTGGAGTTTAGGAGAAATGGGCCAAGGTTTCCTTGAACAACATTCAGTTGACATCTGATCTTCTCTAAATGATTATATAGGATAAAAATATTGATGATGAGTTCTGTAGCATCTGATAATCTCTTTATGGTGGGGAGATGATTTCCTAGTGGTCATTCTCTAAAGAGGGTGTTCTGTGTTATCAAAATTTCTACGTTGTACCGTCAGAATCAATGAATGTTGTGAAAGGGAATTGTCATAATTCCCCATGAGAATTACACCCAAGAACCACTAAGATGTTATATGATATATGGTGTCAGTTATGGTGGAAAGGTATGATATAAGGCATTACTAATTTGGTCTCTCGTTTCTATACATGCCAACAATTACAGGCCAAGCATCAGAAGCCTTTAGGTTTGTTATAGCCACTTACAGTCCCTACTTAGAAGTGGGATGAGATATCTATGGAATTTTTGGTTAGTTTACCTCATACCCTTAGAAAGAAGTATTTGATATGGGTTTTGATCGACTGGATAAACAAGTCAGATCACTTTATACCCATTCATGATACAACCAAATTTGAGTAGTTGAGAAATATCTATGTAAATGAGATCATTCGTTTGCATGAAGTTCCTTCTGATATATTCTATAATAGGGATCCTCAGTTCACTTCTTTATTTTGTATAGGCCTTTAGGAGGCACTAGGATCTCACATATTTTTAAGTACAACATACAATCCATAGTCGGATGGCTATATAGAAAGATCTATATAGATTCTTGAGGATATTCTTTATGCTTGTATTCTCGACTTTAGTGGGGATTGGGATGATCATTTTGGGATAGTTGAGTATTCTTATAAAAATATTTACCATTACATGATCATTATGACTTCTTTTTAAGCCTTTTATGGATGACCTTATAAATCTCTATTGTGTTAGTTAGAGATTAGTGAAAAACCTTGGTTGGACCAAGTTTGGTGCAAGAGAAGACAATAAAGATTCAGTTGATTCTTTAGAGAATATTGATGACCCAGATAAGATATAAGTCTTATGATGATCTTCGACGTAGAATGTTGGAGTTATCAGTTATTGACTAGGTGTTCTTGAAAGTTTCACCATGGTGGGGTCATCAATGACTTGAGGGGCAAGGGAAGATTGATACTCATTTAATGAGACCTTTTGAGGTTGTTGAGCAGGTGGGGAAAGTTTCATACCATTTATCACTTCCACCACAGCTGAAATTGATACATAATGTGTTTCATGTATCTCAGCTCCAAATGTTTCTATCTGATCCATCTTAGGTTCTGAGTTGGCATGATCTTGAAGTTGAACATGATTTATCTATGACTTAATGACCAGTCCAAATAGTTGATTCTAAGACCAAGGTACTTCATGGGAGGATGATACCTTTGGTTTATGTGCCATGGTAGCATGGTTCTGATTCTCATGAGACATGGGAGAGGGAGGCACTAATGAGAGAGCAGTGGCCTAATCTTTTTGGCATGAAAGCTTCTTTGTAGACCTTTTGGGGACATGAATTTTCTATGGTGGGGCGGTTGTAACATCCCGTAACTGTTTTCAGGTATTCATAAACCCATATTTTTACCGATATTTTGTTGTGTTTCATTTAAGGTTATTTTTGGGTTAAAAATTTAAAAGTTTTGAATTTTCTAGGCTAGTGTATAGTTAGCGCACAGTTTTCCCAAACCGTGCGCCCTATCAGAGCAAACCATGAAACACAAGGTAGTGGAATTTTGAATGGTTTGTATACTATTAGTTAATTTATGTTCCCTATTAGTATAAATAGTGTGGCTCATTTATAACTAGCACACTACTTGCGCAGGGTTTGTCTAAACCATACGCTATTTCCTAGGAAACCGTACAAATGAGATTTTAATTAATCATATTTTTTGTTAAAAATTCCCAAACTCCTATTATAGGCCCCCAATGGACCTCCTTTGACCAAAATCATTTTATCACAACCTTAGAGTTCCCAAGGAGGATTATTGGCCCCTTAAAACCCTCCCGGAATCGATCCAAAGCTAGAGGAATATCAGTCGATCCTCTTCTGGTTAGTTTCCTTCTCCCATTATTGATCTCCCTTGATATCTCCCTTTATCCTTAAGGTTCCATGGATCCTTGTGTGGATTTATGGATCTAACACCCTCTGTTTTGGGTTAATAAACCCATGTTCGATCTTTTTTCCTGGATTCCTTGATCATCATTCTTCATGGACGAATCCTGGCTAGGGTTTGGTGATTTGAGATCCATTGATCCTGAGGTAGGTGGTTCTATTACAATGCCCAATTTATAGTAACCCTAAATATTCTATTTAAATTTCAATTGTTTTAATTTAAATGTAATTGTTTGGATTTGGATTATATGGATTTCAATTGGTTTTAGGAAAAACCCAATTCCGGTGAATTGGGGTTTTTGAGAAAAATGATTTTTTAGCATGGAATTGAAAATTGGAGAGATTTAAATTGTTTAATTTAAATTTTGGTTTTTATGGAAATTGAATCAATTAAATTATTTAATTTAATTGTGTAATTAGTTTTGATGGAAAATTTTGAAAAACCCCAATTCCAGTGAATTGGGTGTTTGTGATGAAATTCCTGGAATTGTATGAAAATTAAATTATTGGATTTAATTGTGAAATGGATTTTGAAATTGCATGAATTGGTTTCAAATCCTTATATGTGAAATAATGGATTAATTTTTTTATAGAAACATTAGGGTTTAATCTTTATGAAAATTCATATATTTGATTAAAACATGTTATGGTTTTTAAAGAGGAAATTGGTATATTTTAAATGGGGGATGGGATTTAATTGTATTTTAAGTAGTATTGAAATAAATTTCCCATCATTGTTTGTACTTGATCACATGAAATCCTTATGTTGTTAGTGTGTTATGTTAGACAATTCTTTATGACTTATGACATTCTAAAACCTTATATCATCACATCATCATTCCATAGGAGATGGTGATGAGTCCCCTTTACCTTAAGCCCAAAGGGGAATATGAACATACTTTCTATTTCACAGTGTTAGGTCCCTATATCCTGGAACTATTGTAACTATTTGGAACATGATCATGTTTATCACTTGTCTATATTTCAAATGTATATGCTATTTTTATAAAATATTTTACATTCCTTGAGAATTTATATAAACTATTTTATATAAATGTGTTTATTGAATCCATTTTGTGAAAAGTTAAATTTGTGTAAAACACCCTTGATTAAAGGTAAATTCCATCATTTGAAAAGTATTTATAGAATTTAAAAAGTAAATAATGAATTTCTAAATTATTTCCATCTTTTGAATTGTAAATCATGATTTGTTTAAATATTATTTTGAAATTCCAAACCTATTTATTTGAAAATTGAAAGCATATTCTTAGTTAGTTTGATATTGGAATCTTGTTATGGAATATTTGGTGAAATCCTACTAGGATTTGGATCACTGCCTACTTTTTCCTTAGGGTGTTTATAGATTATCTCCTTCTAGGTTCGAGCAAGGGAAATAGATCTGTTAGAGGTGGATCCAACTGTTGATCCTTGGACTTGGCGAGTTGTGTACTTTGGGAATTGGTCTATTTCACTATTTTGGTAATTTGGATATAGTACTTTTGGGATTTATTTCCTATTTTTCTTCTAGTAAATTACTCCCAGTGGATTTTATTTTGAAATTCATACTGTCTTGTCACTTTTACTTCTAAAATGTTTAAGAAAAAACCATTCCCACATTCAGTTTGTTTGATGCCAGGTGCTAGTCACTGACCCATGGGGACCGGTAACACCCTTTAGGATATGTCAGGACCAGATCAGTTATCCGGTTACCATGGTACTTGAGTTGGTTTGTGATGGGAAAAACTATTATTTTTGAAGATACTACATGTTATATATCTCTACAAATAATATATCTGATAAAACTATAAAGAAGAATGGGAAACCGGTGTGTGCATGCTACATGGTGTGATGAGTTCAAAGTACACATTAAATAATCTTAAGATCATTTATGATGTAATATTTTATACTAGACTTTAATGTTCTACACTCTACTACAAATAACGTGATCAAGGCTATCTCTAATTTCAAGCATTCACTGTTTATGATTGGTTTTGTGGTGTTGTTTTTTCCTTATCTTTTTCTGTGAGTGTTAACTATTGGTTTAGGCCTTTCATTCAATAATAGGACCTGTGTGAGTTATACTACCAATAAAAGTTATGTTTGGGTTGTGAATCCATGGTGAAAGATGAATGTTTCTTGGTTTATGACTCTAAATTTAAAAAGTTAGGCTGTAATGGGTTTTGAACCCTTTAAAATTCAGGTCTTGTATTAATTATGCTGCTATTAGAGAAGGAAGTTTGTAATTTGGTTGTGAATCCCCCTTAAAATTCATCAATTTAGTGGATATAATTTCTCTTGGGTATAGAGAGAAGTGAAGAGTATACATAGGTTCTACTTGAACCTAACTACTATAAAAATTCATTATTTTCATATTTTTATTCTTAAATTGATTAAATAATTTTAAACTCTGATATAATCATTAAAATTTTATATACCAATCACTTTAAGCCATATTAACCATTCATACATCTATTTAACTAATAAAATAATTTATATCAATGAAGGTCCTTTAAAGGATTATCAGCTTTGTAATATATACATCTTTTTTGCTAACCATATCTTAAACTTAACTGTCTAAGGAAATAATAATTTGATATGGAAGGTAAAATTTCTAATGATGGTTTTATTCCTCAAATACCTCCATTATCTGATGGTACTGACTATGGATATTGTAAAGTTATAATGAAATATTTAACAAATAAGAATTAATCATTGGACTATCATAGTAAAATCATATGCGTTACCTGAAGTTGACCCTAAATCCATGGCTGGTAATGATGTAGTAAAATATGTTTTAAATAATAAATTAATTAATATTTTATATTTTTATATTGGTATAAATGATTTTTTCCATGTATCTTCATGAAAAACTGCTCAGGATATTTGAATAAATTTTCAAGTCACTCATTATGCAACAAATAAGCTAAAGAGAAAAAAATTTTAATGTTAAGAGTTTGATATCATGATTTTAAAATAGGTAAAGAAGAATATTTAAATGAGATGTTTCACTAATTCACTATCATATTAAATGGTATGAGTACCTTAGGATAATCCCTAGATAATACAGTTCTTATTAAAAGAGTTCTGAGAGCTTTACCAAAGAGATGAAATTCTAAAAAGGTTTCTATTGGTGAAATTAAAAACATAAAAAAAATACTCTTGATGGAATTATTGGATCATTATCAAAATATTAATTAGTTTTGAAAAAAATATTTCTCATTAAGAATCTACCAAAAGAAAGGGAGTTACTTTTCAATAAAATATATATTTTACTTTTTTAATCTTATGACCATGAGTTATAGGGAAGTAGAAGAGATTGAGTTTTCAAGTAGAAAAAGGGATATACAAGAAAAATAAAAGTTACTCTATAATGAATATAAATGATTGCTTTATATATGATTAAAAATAATATAAAAAGGCAATATTGTTTCTAATGATACCTCATAACTGATGTTTTATGAATTAATAAGGAAATTCCATATCAAACATGACTTATCAAAGCTAAAAATGAAATAAGTAACAAGAGGATGAATAATAAATAGAAGATAGATTTATAGGTAGGTTGGAGATATATTGAGGATTCAAAATCTGGAGATGAGTCTAGAATAGAAAAATAATTAGAAATATTTTTCTCAGGGATTTATTAAATTAGGTTAGTGATTTTTATTATGATTATAATAAATTTGATTCTGAATAACCTACTAGTAATAATTTATATGTTGCTATTGAGAGATTGAAAAATTATAATATTAAAATTTATGATATATAAAATTAATTTAAATAAATCAATAAGATATTTTTTTAAGAAAATAATATTATTTCTCCAGAAAAAATAAATTCAATGAGAAAAATGATAAGTAAAATTTTTTTATTACAAATAAAATTGAAGCGGAAAAATAAATTTAAAAGTATTATGTTATGAATTTAAAATTTATCAAAGGGATAATTTTAGCTAAAAAACGTAAATTGAAATATTGAAGAAAAATCTATCCACCATTTTCTAAGGAAGAGAAAGTTATAATAAAATGATAATTATGGTTGAAATAAATATAAATATAACTAGACTTGGATATAATAAAAAATTACCCAAAATGTACAAAAATTTATTTGTTAAATGTTTTAAAGGAAGTGTGTCTACTATTATATTTTTTAGAGATAGGATCAAAAGTAATTATTAAAGTGAACACCCTTTAAGATTTCCATAATCTTGGTGACACACACAATCTTTTATTTCAATTTCTTTATCTTCTATATTACTTGTGAAGAAAAGTATAAAATCTGTTTGGGTTCCAAAAAATTATTTTACTAAAGCCATTGGACCCAAAATAAATTGGTTACTAAAACTATCATCTACTTAATTTTGTAGGATATATACCTAAAAAGTTTCAAGGAGAATTGGAACATGTATAATAGTTTCTCTAGGAACATTACTGGAGATCAATAAAATTTTATATCATATAATAGATGTGTTGGAGGAAATGTAAATTTTGGAGAAAAATAAAAAATAAAGGTTAAAGGTTTTGGTGAATTAGGTATTTCTAAATATGTTATTATTTCTATAGTTTTATATATTTAATGTTTAAAACATAATCTAATTAGTATTTCTGAGTTATGTGATGATGGAATGTTTTCTAAATTTTAAAATGAAAAATTTCATGTATTTAAAGATGAATTTATTATGTTTTATTCTAACCAAAGAGACAATATTTATTCCATTAATATTTTTTTGAACTAATGGATTAAAATGTTAACTATTTAAATGTTGTTTAGTTAGGTACCATTTTATATCATATAAGTCTTGGGCATTAAAATCTTAAACAGTTACAAAAGCTATTCAAACATGAAAAATTTCTATAATTTGTGTTTTTAATGTTGACAAAGCTGACGTATGCAGTTCCTAGGTGAAAGGAAAACAACACAAAATAACTTTTATATATCTAACATATGTCAATACTAAAATAATTTTACAATTGATTCACTTGTATTTACTTGTTATAGTAAACTTGTAGTCTTGGTGGTAAGAAATATGTTTTATTATTATTGATGATTTAGTATATTTACATGGGTTTATTTCCTTACACATAAAAGTGAAATTGTTTTAAATTTTACAACTTATTATAAATTTTTTGAAAATAAGAAATGATATTTAATTTTTTTCAATTAAAAATGGTAGAGGGGGAGAATATATAAATCTATAATTGGAAAATTATTATGAAGAAAATGGTTATTTTCATAAATTTTAAGCCTCTAGAATACCCCAAAAAATGTTGTATTTGAAAGGAAAAATAGGACTATTCAAGAAATAGATAGAACTATGTTAAGTGAATACGATACACCTTAATATTTTTGGTAAGAAGCTGTAAATATAGATTATTATGTTTCTAATAGAAATATTTTAAGACCTATTTTAATGAAAACTACTTATGAAATATGGAAATGAAAGAAAATTGAAGTGGGATACTTTAGAGTTTTGGTTTTAGAGTTTTTATTCTTAATAATAAAGATTATTTTTATAGTTTTTATTCCAAATAAGATGAATATTTTTTTAATATATTCTAATATTATTAAATCTTATAGAGTCTATAAAAAAAGAACCATAGTTATCGAAGAATTTTTTTTATCAAGTTTGATGAAAAATATTTAAAATATAAATAATATAATGAAAATCATATTGGAGATGATTTTATGGATTTTATCTTTAGAGAAGATGAAAATAAATAATTGAATGTTCCTATTTAATGGGAGAATCACCATCATGAATCATCATGGAAAACTCATAAATATCATCCTATTAATAGAGTTATTCATAATTTAGAGCCAAGTGTACAAACCAAAAATTATTTAAGAATTTTTATTCTCAATCTTATTTTATTTATGAATTTATTTCAAATGATATTTCAAAATATTTAAAATATCCTAATTGTATTTTATCTATACAAGATGAACTAAATCAATTTTCTATAAATAATGTTTTAAATTTTGTTGAACCACATAAATGCCAATATGTAATTGGTACTAAATTTATATTTAGAAACAAAATTGATGAATCTAGTTAGATTAATAAAAAATAAAGTCATATTAGTTTCTCAATGTTATTATCAATATAAAGGAATTGATTATAATGAAAATTTTACAGCCAATTCAAGATTATAATGTATTAGAAATTTATTAGATTATTCTTATCACCTTTCTTTTAAATTTTTCAAATAGATATAAAAATTTATTCTCTTAATGGTTTACTTTTTTTTATATATTTCATATAAAAAACCCTTTTCTTTTGAATATTAAAAGAAACATAAACATGTTTTATAACTTTTTAAGTCTCTTTATAAACTCAAAAAAGATCCTCAAGCAAGTTATAAAATATTTACTCAATTTCATTTGAAAAATGGTTTTGTAAAATAAAATGTAGAACCTACTTTGTTTATTATAAATGTTAAAAATATATTTTGATTATTCAAATTTATCTTAATGATATAATTTTTTGATCCTCAAGTGAGTTTATTTTTAAATAATTTTTAGATGTAATGAATTTTTAATTTTACATGAGTCTTATGGAAGAATTGAAATTATTTTTAGGACTTCAAATATTTCAAAGGAATGATGGAGTTTTTCATAGTCAATCTAAATATACTAATTAATTAGTTAAAGTATTTAAACTATAATCAAGTTATCTAAACAAAAAAAGAAGAGAAATAAGAAAAAACCCCTGTATATTGTAGAAAATAAGAAGATAAAGTTGATACTATTTAGAAGCTACATATCCTTTGTGTATTGGAGACAAATATTTCAGTGAATATCTAAGAAAGATAGGTGAGCATACCGTGAAGATCCTCATGGATAAAATGATATTAGTAACCAATTTTTATGCAGTTGTGTTGAAGATATTCAAGAATTAAGATATACTATATTGAGAAGAAAGATATCTACCCTGTAGATGTTATGACATCCATGTTCCATCTAGTTATCTACTTCCAAAGAATAAATTCAAAGAAAGAACCTGTATATTTATTGTGGAACTCCATAGAACTTGTGTGACTTAGGGTATACAGATACATCACTATAATGACTCAAAGTTTAATTAATGGAAAATCTCTCTTGATCCAGTTAAATGTCTATTTATGAAAAATGTTTTTATAAGATGTCAACCTATTTGGTTTTATGATAAGAGTTGTGACTGTTACTTTTATAGCCATTGAACATTGATCACATGATTAGTATAAATATAAGGCTTTAATAAACCCAATTTTTACTCAGAAAAAGGTAGTGATGGCCTCATCCAGTAGAATTGCCCCATACGAAGCCCATTTGTCGGAGCTCGGAAAAGAAGTGGCATCCTTGGGCTTCGCCCTTGACCAAGCCCAAGCTGAGCTTCATTATGTCAAGATCGAACGTGACCGTCTGCGGGAAAAGTGGAAGTTTATAGAGATTACCACTCGAGCGATGTTATCCGAGCCGCCCCAAGAGTCTGTCACCATCGCACACCTTACCCTTAGGTCTTATGCCGCTGTTTTAAGGGGTTATGTAACAAATAATTAGTACTATGTTCATGTACATTATTTTTTTTGTATATAATAATGAATATAATTTCTAGTCATTTTTGATACATTGTAAATAGTTTTTAAAGTAAAAATGGTGTTTTTAGTTATTATTTAATTAAGAAATCTATTTTATTAAATTAAGGTATTTTTGAATTAAATAATATTTTAATAAAATAATAATAATATTATTAAATTAATTTTTATTAAATATAAATGATCTTATAATTTTATAAATGCAATTAATTTTTTTTAAGGTTTGAAAGCCATTCCTGTCAAAACCCGTGAATTTTCAATAAATGTCTGTTTTCATTTTAAAAGTGAAAATTCACATATTTAGAAATTTTTTTAGATAAAATAAATGTCATTTCTGGAATCAGGATGTCGAAATTATCCAACGGTGATTTTTTCATAATTTTCTGAGATAGTCAAATTTTTGGGTAAAAATTAAATACCATTTAAATATATAATGTGTTTTATGACATCATAATGACACAATGGTGATGTAATAAAATACCATAATCCTTATGTTCGGCCAATATATGTTTTATCATTAAAATAATGAGGTTTTGGGTTTGTTTTACTTACTTTTCAAAGCATTAATGAACCCCTCAAGACATATTCAACACTTTGCCTTTTTAAATTTATTTCCATGGGAGTGTGACTCACCTCCACATTTGAAACCCTAATATTTTAATAAGTTCGGACTTTGGCCTTGTAAAATATTGTTTTCCTCTTTCCTTTTCCAGAAACCATGGGAAAAAACCATGGTATGGATTGTGGTTTGGATTAATTTAATATTAGGGGTCCCAAACCTAAATAATAAACAATTCTATCACCTTTCCTATATAAAACCACCCAAGCTCCCACTTCCTCCTCACTAAAATCCCTTGGAGTTCTTTCAACCTCTTACCTACTCTCTCTAGAATCCTCCCAAGGTTCCCCAAGCTCCCAAGAAGCCTCTCACAAGCCTCTATCTAGCCTTTGGAAGCACACTTCCAAGTAAGGGTTTTTTCTTCCTTTCTCATTTTTGTCAATTTTCTTTAAGTTGTTTTGCCCTTTTAATTTCAATTATGAATGTTGGGGTATAGTTTCTCACCTCCCCCATACTTCCCTATTATTTTTTTAATGATGGGAGACCCCTTTCTCTCTCATTAAATGCCTCCCATGTACACCCGTTACTATGCCGAAATTCCGAAAGGAACTTCTCTCTCCTCTTTTATATTCAAGAAATAATTTTGTATCATGAATCTAAATTCCATTAAAATTATTGGGAAATGTACCTATATGACCTCCTTACTGTCCATTACATGTAAATATTATGAGGAACCCCTTTCTCTCTCATCAAACTTTTTTATGAATTCTTATGTCACGCCATTACGCTGCCGAAATCGCACCGATTTTCTAAGCCAATGTCATTGTGTAGTGAATACCATGCCCATTTCTCCATCAAGGGTATTCACCTTTATGCACATTTACTTATTGATTGTAAAGTTTCATTTATTAATTCCACATTCCTTTATCGTGGAATAAATGATTATGTTTTATTAATCCATGTTTTATGATCCATGTGGCACACTTATGCATGAAATGAAATGTTTAAGAAGGGTGCGCCCTTATAGCGCTCCAATGCATTGGGTAAAGTATAGTATCATGATACGTCATGTGCAATTAGTGTTGAATCATGATAATTAAAGTGCAACGGGGGTTTACTCGTGCTTCATGTGCAATGAGGGTTTACTCATGCTTCATGTGCAATGAGCCACGGCTCATGCTAATTCAATGTTAAGTGTTGTTGCCGCATTTCCATGTTATGATTATCATGATTTATGATGCCTTTATGTTCATGTTTCTTTTATGATCTATTGATATTCCTATTGTCTAACATGTATTGTACTCCTCATGTTATTCCATGTGTACTCCCTTACTGGGCTTTATAGCTCACCCTTTTTTTATGCATGTCCTCAGGTTATCCCATGCAATGCTAAGTACGAGGGAATGTAGTGGTCATGTAAAGGAAGTTTTCAATAAAGATGTTGTATTTCATGTTTTAAGTTTTTATGTAATGATCCTAAGCCCCAAATACACTAAACCTCTCGATCTTATTTGTTGTATCAAGTGAAGTTTTATGTAATGAATCATGTTTAAGTTGTAATAAAAAGCAGGGTTGTCATAGTTGGTATCAGAGGATAGGTTTAGTTATTTTTGGGATTAGGAAAACCCTAGTAAAGCCTTAGATACAAGACTAAGTATAATAAAAAAATCCCTAAGATTTGGTAAATACTAATTAAGTGGTTTATCAAATAAATACATCCCTGTCTGGATACGAGCAGGTAGAGGCGGCTCTGGCACAGATGTATCCTAGGTGTAAAACTCGAAAACACCGCTTTGATCTAGACTCTAACGGGAACTGGTGCACGAAAACGGGCCTTGCTACACTCTTGGTTACGACACTCTCGGGGGATATGTTTTGATAAATTCACAATCTTGGTATGAACCCTTATTAAGGGAAAAATGCTCCTAAGAATATATGTTAGAAAGTAGATCATGAAAAGCCTAGATTGAATCCTATAGACTCATGAGTTAAAGAAATTAAAGTTTATTTATAAGTCATCAACTTTTGTCTTTGGATTACCCTTTATGTGTTACCCCTAACTTTCCTTTTATTCCAGCCAATGGACGGTAATAGGAGGACTCGGGCTAACAACCGTTGTGAAGATCAGTGTGATGATTGTACTAATGAGATGCCCAATCCAATGGGAGCGGGAATCGCGAACTTTTTCACAATTCTCTCTTAGCTAACTCATGTTTTGAATAGAAACACGGGTCAAGAGGAACGTTCAACCCCCCCTAAGAAAGAACAAGTTGCTATCGAGAGCTTTATGAGACAAAGGCCTCCTACTTTTAGTGGATCATCTGATCCCACAATCGCTGAACAATGGATCAACTCCATTGAAAAGATCTTCTCCATCCTTCAATGTTATGAACAAGAGAAGGTTCTCCTGGCGGCTTATCGTATAGAGGGTGAAGCTGATCAATGGTGGACGTTGATCAAAAATACGAAGCCTGAGGAGGAGATCGATGCTTTGGAATGGAAGGAATTTCGGAAGATGTTTTTCGATAAATATTTTCTGCGCACCCTCCGTCTTAAGATGGAAAGGGACTTCCTTTCCCTCAAGAAAAAAGGTGAAGAATCTGTGGGAGTGTATGAGGCAAAATTCACAAGGCTTTCACGATACGCTTCTGGCTTCATCGTTACCCCCGAATGCAAGGTTGACCGCTTCTTTGGTGGGCTGAAGCCTAACTTGCAGAAAGCATTAGCGATCCGTGACTTCGACAACTATGAGGAAATTGTCCGATGTGCCCTCAAGGTCGAAATGGAGATCGGAGAATCACATGTGTATCATAGGGACAAGAAGCGTAAGGTAAACTTCAATGCTGGTGGTCCGATGGATAAATCCAACGACGCTAAGAAGTTCCAACACCACACTTGCCAAAAGTGCGAAAAGAAGAACCCTGGAAATTGCCTTAAGGGGATGGGAAAATGCTTCGGGTGTGGAAGAGAAGGGAACCTAGCTATTGAATGTCGGCAAGAAGGACCCGCGACTGCGACAGAGGAGAGGAACGCTCCGTTCGAACCTCAATGCGTTGTTCAATGATACAAATGCAAAGAACCGGGTCATTTTTCAAATCAGTGCCCTAATCCAAGGGTTATCAGAGGCAACCAACAACCTCCAAGACAGCAAGGAAGAACTTTTGCCATCACTTCTGCCAAAGTGAACCCCGACAACGAAGTGGTGACAGGTACACTAGTTATTCATTCAAGAATAGCGAACATACTTTTTGATTCAGGTTCTATGCATTCTTTTATATCTCTAAAGTTTAGTAGAACAATCCCAGCACCACCACGAATCATGGAAGTAAAGATGTCGGTGAGTACGGAAAATGGGGCAATCATTGCATCTCATGAATATAAGTCCTCCCCTGTTATAATCTGTGGATTGAATTTCCCGTAGAACCTCGTCATACTCCCTTTGGTGGAATTTGATGCAATTCTTGGCATGGATTGGCTTTCCTTATATAGAGCCAACATAAATTATCGGGAGAGGGAAATCACACTCCATATGGAGAATCGACCCCCGATTCTTTACAAGTGTCAGGATGAAGATAAATCTCCTTTAGCTCTATCATCTCATGCATGGATATTACTGCCCTATGAGCACGCGTATCTGGCTCAGATGATTGAGTCCAAATAAGAAACCATCCTTGAAGAAATGCCTATTGTGAGGGAATTCGTGGAAGTGTTTCCCGAGGAACTGCCTGGTCTTCCTCTAAGAAGAGATGTTGAGTTCTCAATTGAACTTATACCTGGGGCGCTACCAATATCCAAGACTCCATATAAAATGGATGTTGTTGAGCTTGAAGAGCTGAAGAAACAACTACAGGAGAATCTGGATAAAGGGCTTATACGCCCAAGTGCTTCACCATGGGGTGCACCAGTCCTCTTCATCAAGAAGAAGGATGGGTCAATGCGGCTCTGCATTGATTATTGTGAACTTAACAAAATCACAATAAAGAACAAGTATCCACTCCCAAGAATTGATGACTTGTTCGATCAGTTGTGTGGAGCAAATACTTCTCCAAGGTGGACTTACGGTCGGGATATTATCAAGTAAGGGTGAAGAAGGAAGATATCCCCAAGACTGCTTTTCGTACAAGGTACAAGCACTATGAATTCATAGTAATGCCTTTCGGACTCACCAATGCTCCAGCAATATTCATGGACTTGATGAATAGAGTCTTTAGAGATTACCTTGACAAATTTGTGGTAGTCTTTATAGATGATATTCTAATATACTCCAAAACCAAGGAGGATCATGAGGAGCATTTAAGAACTATACTAGAGACTTCGCGCAAGGAGAAGCTCTATGAAAAGTACAACAAGTGTGAGTTCTGGTTGAAGGAGGTCTCATTCTTGGGCCATATCATCACAAGAAATGGGATATCTGTAGACCCCTCCAAAACAGATGCAATTGAGGGATGACCGAGGCCAACATCGGTAACGGATATTCGTAGCTTCTTGGGGTTAGCTGGATATTATCGACGATTTGTGAGAAATTTCTCATGATTGTCCAACCCTCTTACCAAGCTAACTCGAAAGGGAGTAAACTTTTCATGGAGTGATGAATGCGAAGAAAGCTTCAAGAAGTTGAAAAGGAGGCTTATCACTACAACCATGCTCACTTTACCCACAAGTGGGGAGCTTTTTGTGGTATTCAGTGATGCTTCGAAAAAGGGCTTAGGATGTGTGCTGATGCAGAATGATAAAGTGATATCCTATGCCTCAAGGTAGTTGAAAATCCATGAGCAAAACTATCCAACACATGATATAGAGTTGGCGGCTGTGATCTTTGCCCTGAAAATCTGGCGGCATTATCTCTATGGATAGAAATGTGAGATATATACTGACCACAAGAGTCTTAAATATATATTCACATAGAAAGAGCTTAATATGCGCTAGAGAAGATGGATAGAGCTCATCACGGATTATGACTGTTCAATACATTACCACCCTAGGAAAGCGAACAAGGTGGCAGATGCCCTAAGTAGAAAGGATCCAACAATTCTATCAATTATGAGAATTGAGAAGGATGCAATCTTCTTAGACTTGATGAAGATGGACGTGGGAATCATAAAGAAGGGAACATCATCAATCCTTTCACAAATGATTGCTCAACCATCTCTTTTGGAAAGGTCAAAGGATGATCAAAAGGATGATGTGGGAATTCAAGAAAAAGTGGAAGCTATCAAAAAGGGGAAATCCTCGGAGTTTAATGTTAATGAATAAGGAATTGTGCGGTTTGGGAAAAGACTATGCGTTCCATCAAGTCCGGAGCTGAAGAAGGAACTTTTGGATGATGCACATAGTTCAAATTTCTCTATTCACCTAGGGAGCACAAAGATGTATCGAGGTCTCCGAGAAAACTTTTGGTGGGATAATATGAAGAAGGAGATCGCCGAATATACATCAAAGTGCCTGGTGTGTCAGCAAGTGAAGGAAGAGAGGCATAAGTCTAAGGGGACGATGCAACCATTTCCCATAACACAACAGAAATGGGAGAACATCACTATGAACTTTGTCACCGGACTTCCAAGGACATCCAAAGGCAACAATGCATTCTGGGTTGTTGTGGATCGTATTACAAAGACTGCACACTTCATTGCTAATCGAGAGGATTTCTCATTGGATCAACTGGCACGGATATATATCAGGGAAGTGGTAAGGCTTCTTAGAGTACCACTATCTATTGTGTCTGACCGAGATCCAAGATTCACCTCTATGTTTTGGAAGAGTCTTCAATATGCTCTGAATACTGAACTAAACTTGAGTACGGCCTATCATCCTCAAACTGATGGCCAATCCGAGCGGACTATCCAAACACTTTAGGATATGTTGAGAGCGTGCTCAATGGACTTTAAAGGAGGATGTGATCAATATCTTCCTCTGGTTTAGTTCTCTTATAATAACAGTTTCCAATCGAGAATCCAAATGGCACCATATGAAGCCCTTTATGGGAAAAGGTGCAGAACACCGGCATGTTGGGATGAGGTCGGTGAACGTAAGCTGCTTGGACCAGAAATGGTCAAAGAAATGGTAGAGAATGTGAAAACCATTCAGAAACATATCAAGGCTGCCCAGAGTCAATAGAAGAGTTATGCAGATAATTGTCGACGAGACCTTGAGTTTAAAGTTGGAGACATGGTGTTTTTACACATATCTCCGTGGAAGAAGGTCATGAGGTTTGGAAAGAAAGGGAAGTTAAGTCCAAGGTACATCAGCCCCTTCGAGATTCTTGATCGTGTTGGGGCTGTGGCCTATTGACTAGCACTTCCACCCACTATGGCCAAGGTGCATGATGTCTTTCATGTATCCCTCTTAAGGAAGTATATACTAGACCCTTCACATGTACTCTCTTTAGAGGTGGTACAACTGGAATATGATCTTTCTTATGAGGAGCAACCAGTGAAGATCTTAGATCATAGAGAAAAAGTTCTAAAAAATAAGACAATGCCCATCGTCAAGGTGTTGTGGAGAAACCACAAGTTTGAAGAAGCAACTTGGGAGTCAGAGGATATGATGAAGCTGAGTTACCCACATTTGTTTTAGTGTGGGAAAAGGAAAATTTCGAGGGCGAAATTTCTTAAGGGGGGAATATTGTAATGACCCAAAGTTTCATTAATGGAAAATCCCTCTTGATCCAGTTAAATGTCTATTTATGAAAAATGTTTTTATAAGATGTCAACCTCTTTGGTTTTATGATAAGAGTTGTGACCGTTACTTTTATAGCCGTTGAACAGTGATCACATGATTAGTATAAATATAAGGCTTTAACGAACCCAATTTTTACTCAGACAAAGGAAGTGATGGCCTCATCCAGTAGAATTTCCCCATACGAAGCCCATTTTTTAGAGCTCGGAAAAGAGGTGGCATCCTTGGGCTTCTCCCTTGACCAGGCCCAAGTTGAGATTCATTTTGTCAAGCTCAAAAGTGACTGTCTATGGGAAAAGTGGAAGTTGATAGAGATTACCACTCGAGCGATGTTATTCGAGCCGCCCCAAGAGTCTGTCACCATCGAACACCTTACCCTTAGGTCTTATGCCGCTGTTTTAAGGGGTTATGTAACAAATAAGTAGTACTATGTTCATGTAAATTATTATTTTTTGTATATAATAATGAATATAATTTCTAGTCATTTTTGATATATTGTAAATAGTTTTTAAATTACAAATGGTGTTTTTAGTTATTATTTAATTAATAAATCTATTTTATTAAATTAAGTGATTTTTAAATTAAATAATATTTTAATAAAATAATAATAATATTATTAAATTAATTTTTATTAAATATAAATGATCTTATAATTTTATGAATGCAATTAAAATTTTTATTAAGGTTTGAAAGCCATTTCTGCCAAAACCCGTGAATTTTCGATATATGTCAATTTTCATTTTAAAAGTGAAAATTCACATATTTAGAAATTTTTTTAGATAAAATAAATGTCATTTATAGAATCAGGATGTCAAAATTATCCAACAGTTAATTTTTCATAATTTTCTGAGAGTCAAATTTTTGGGTAAAAATTAAATACCATTTAAATATATAATATGTTTTATGACATCATAATGACCCAATGGTGATGTAATAAAATACCATAATCCTTATGTTCGGCCAATATATGTTTTATCATTAAAATAATGAGTTTTTGGGTTTGTTTGACTTACTTTTCAAAGCATTAATGAACCCCTCAAGACATATTCAACACTTTTCCTTTCTAAATTAATTTCCATGGGAGTGTGACTCACCTCCACATAAGAAACCCTAATATTTTAATAAGTTCGGACCTTGGCCTTGTAAAATATTGTTTTCCTCTTTCATTTTCCAGAGACCATGGGCAAAAACCATGGGATGGTTTGTGGTTTGGATTAATTTAATATAAGGGGTCCCAAACCTAAATAATAAAGAATTCTATCACCTTTCCTATATAAATCCACCCAAGCTCCCACTTCCTCCTCACTAAAATCCCTGGGAGTTCGTCCAAACTCTTCCTTACTCTTTCTATAATCCTCCCAAGGTTCCCCAAGCTCCCAAGAAGCCTCTCACAAGCCTCTCTCTAGCCTTTGGAAGCACACTTCCAAGTAAGGTTTTTTTCTTCCTTTCTCATTTTTGTCAATTTTCTTTAAGTTTTTTTCCCTTTTAATTTCAATTATGAATGTTGGGGTATGGTTTCAAACCTCCCCCATACTTCCCTATTATTTTTTGAATGATGGGAGACCCCTTTCTCTCTCATTAAATGCCTCCCATATACACCCATTACTATGCCGAAATTTCGAAAGGAACTTCTCTCTCCTCTTTTATATTCAAGCAATAATTTTGTATCATGAATCTAAATTCCATTAAAATTGTTGGGACGTGTACCTATATGACCTACTTACTGTCCATTACATGTAAATATGATGAGGAACCCCTTTCTCTCTCATAAACCTTTTTTATGAATTCTTATGTCATGCCATTACGCTGCCGAAATCGCACCGATTTTCTAAGCCAATGTCATTGTGTAGTGAATACCATTCCCATTTCTCCATCAAGGGTATTCACCTTTATGCACATTTACTTATTGATTGTAAAGTTTCATGTATTAATTCCACATTCCTTTATCGTGGAATAAATTATTATGTTTTATTAATCCATGTTTTATGATCCATGTGGCACACTTATGCATGAAATGAAATGTTTAAGAAGGGTGCTCCCTTATAGCGCTCCAATGCATTGGGTAAAGTATAGTATCATGATACGTCATGTGCAATGAGTGTTGACTCATGCTAATTCAAGTGAAATGAGGGTTTACTCATGCTTTATGTGCAATGAGGGTTTACTCATGCTTCATGTGCAATGAGCCACGACTCATGCTAATTCAATGTTAAGTGTTGTTGCCACATTTCCATGTTATGATTATCATGATTTATCATGCCTTCGTGTTCATGTTTCTTTTATGATCTATTGATATGCCTATTGTCTAACATGTATTTTACTCCTCATGTTATTCCATGTGTACTCCCTTACTGGGCTTTATAGCTCACCCTTTTCTTATGCATGTCCTCAGGTTATCCCATGCAATGCTAAGTACGAGGGAATGTAGTGGTCATGAAAAGAAAGTTTTCAATAAAGTTGTTGTATTTAATGTTTTAAGTTTTTATGTAATTATACTAATCCCCAAAGACACTAAACCTCTCGATCTTCTTTGTTGTATCAAGTGAAGTTTTATGTAATGAATCATGTTTAAGTTGTAATAAAAAGCAGGGTTGTCATAATCACCGTGTGACTTTGTGAAAATAGTGTGAAGATATAGAGATAAGTCTATTTTGATTCTGGTAACAGAAATACTATGAGAAGTAGGCAAGTTTAAACACTATGATACTCAGTGTTGGTGTATGAAACGCTATCCATTATAATCAATAGTTGATTATAGTTGATTATAGTTGAGAATCCATGATTGGGGACAATAACCAATCATGAAAAAAATTAATTATTTATATAGAACATTGTGAAAATATCATTTCCATTTTATATTCTTTACTTTTATGCATGTGGTAGTTTTTTTCTTGGTAAAATATTAAAAAGATATAATTACACTAACTGATAATAGAGGTTTAATTCCAATAGGGGTAAAGGAATTTAGAAATGGTAAAAATTAATCAACACCTAATTCCCCCCAAGTGTTTTCACCAATCCAATAGGAAAATAAAATGGTATAATAGGGAAGGTAACCTATTATTGGATCTATTTTTAAAGATCCACTAAATTTTATTTGATTTGATGTATTAATTTTTTGAGATTATTCAAGAATATCCTTTCATGGAAAATATAGATCATATTACTATTGTTACTCATTTTAAAGTCCCTTCCTAGACTATGAGTAATAGGATGATGAAGAAGGATAATAAATGAAGACTAAAAATGGGGTGTATGGTTACCCACTAGCTGAAAGTAGTGAGAGTGATTTTTGTTCCATCAAACCTAGTGAGTGATATTTATCAAATGAAGTTATTTCATGCTCTGTAGAACTTAAAGAGAATGAAAATTATAAATCACTTAGTGGTTTTTATTTTGAAATTAAGGATTATCTTGAAATAGTACTCATTGAATTTTTTTTACACATACTAATGTATTTCAAGGTTCCACATAATGAGAATTCATAGTTGGACCAAGAGGTTGATAAAATGGAAGATGCATTGGATAAACGAGTTGGAAAATTCAACACTCTCTCGAGACTAGTGAAAGGAAAGGATGAATCAGTTACACTTTGTAATGAAAAAATTTCCTTTATAGAATAATAATTTCAAATATCTTCTTGTGAGATAAGTTTTTTAAATATATGTTCTACACACTTGATATACGCCATATAAATTCTATGGATGTCAAAGAATCCCAACTAGATGTGAAATCCAAGATAATAAGATATGAATATTTCATTGGTGGAATATAGAATGTTTTATGAATATAATAATCAAAATAGAAAGAGTGAATAGGAATATAGATTGAAGTCACTTGAGACTGAAAAATACTATCTCAACAAAAATGTTTGGAGTTGGAAATCAAAATAAAAAATCCAGAATCTAGTCAAGCAGGATCTTCCCAAATAACTAATAAAGAAATTGATTATAATAAAGTTTCAGTGATGTTATATCCTTTAATAGGGAGTTATATTGGTTGTAAATAATGATTTATAAATCTTGTATAATGTTCCACCTCAATCATAAGGAAAAATAACACCTAAAGTCTGAAAGGACATGCATACACTATTTTTTTCAAAAGGTATTGGAAAAAAGTAAATTCTATATGAATGTGGGTTATAAAAAAGGTTTGGCATCCCACCAATATATCATGGGTGGAAGTGAGTAAGTCCTAGAGGAGCATCTACCCAATCCAACCTCAAAAAGTTTGTGAAAGGATCCAGAAATAACAAGATTATAAATTTGTAAATATTGTAGATACAGGTAAAAGAATAATATTTTTGGGTTCTTATTGGTGTTTCTATAGGTATGGACATATGACCATAGATTGTTAGCATAATATGATGACATATGAAAGAAAAACAAGGCCTATAAGTAAGGTCAAAGACAAAAAAAGTAAACCTACTACATAGAAATAGAATAATATGTATTTGAAAAAACGATTATAGAATTTAGATAATTTATGTGTCTTTTATAGCTTATATGGTCACACTAATGATGAGTGTTGTTATATTCCAACTATCCACACCATTTATGTTAATGAAAGAAAGGATCCATGTCATGAACCGAATCTATTCACCATAAAAACTGACACCAAAATTGGCTCGTGACAAGGACTGAGGTGTGTTCCCTATCCCCATGGGATGGAAAAAGTGCCCGGGTATCATAGATTTTGGTTTGGGAATGATTTACCCGAGTATGGATACATAAAACATAAAAAACAACCGATAAACCAAATCTGTAAATTCATGCCAAAAAATATTTAAACAAAATACAGAATTTAATACATAGGTTTAAACATAAAACAAGAGGTCCAAATACACATAAAAGTTTCAGCAAAAAATCCCCATATACTTCACATGACAAGGGGTTATCACCCACAAGACGTCTCCACAACACCACGCCATGGAAGGGAACTGACAACCCGAACCACCATCACCCAAGGCCTTTCCTTTACCTGTGTCAAACATGATCAAGTTTACTTAAACCCAAGGGGTGTAAGTAGGGTGTGATACTAATACCAATAAGATAACACCAAGATATTTCATTGATTAAGAAATATAAGATAAAAATCATGCCAGTTTTGATAAGCAAGAAGTGGTGGAAATAATTTCTAAAGAATTAAACTTTTAAATATAAACAGTTTTCAAAGGGAATTTTCCATGAGTGAGAAAATTTCAATAAAAAATGTAAGCTACTGAATTTTATTGCTAAAACCACAATATTCCAAAGATAAATACAAAAGAGCCAATGAGCACTAATCTCGAGAACACCCCTAGGCACTTGTTAGTCTTGGGTCCCATGTACATCACATCTCAGTGTAAAGTAACAACAGAAAAATCCATTATACTGCACGAGCCACTAGTAGGGAACATACCAATAACCTATTTGTCCCCAACCATAATCAATATAGTTTTTTAGTGTTGTCGTTATCCATTTTTCTTAGTGAAATAGGGATAAAACCACTCCAGATCACTAGCGTACTAGTACATATCCACCCTCCTAGATACCGAGTTTCACCCTTTGTGCTCAAACCATTTTCAAAGGTTAAAAAAATCCATTAGAACCTAAAAACATAATTTCTGGTCATAATCAACTCAAAACAGTAGCTACACATGCTTTTCACCACTTACATCACTCAATAAAACCTTTATAATTTCAATAGAATAACTTCACAAAATTTAACAATGTTTTGCACACAAAATCCATTAAAAACCCCACTTTAAACACTATTTGCATACAATATTCATCAAAACCATATTTTTATCCCTAATTGATTTTTATAAATCCATTATAATAGTTATAAAACAACCCCAATTAGGATAACATAGAATAGACATGTAAAACACCCAATTTAACACAAAATTGGTACCTAAAAATCATTTTCTTAACAAACGCCACCAAAAAACAAAATTTTATGCAAGGATAATGAAGGATACGTGTTCTAAAAATGGAAAATTAATCAAATATAACTCATATAGCAGTTCTTTCACATGGAATCACCAACCACAAGTGTCAAAACCCTTGAATCTTTGTGCGAAAGTTCAACCACACCACCACCGCACCACAAGGGACTTAGATCAAGACAAAAAACACAATATTAGACCTAGAAACCCAAGATCAAACCCTAGGTTTGAATCCCCACTTTATTTAAATTAGTAACTTTAAGAATAAATGGAATAAACCCTAAGAAAATGGAAGAAACCCTAAGAAAATGGGAGGAAGAAGTAAGGAGACCCACTTACTTGAGGGATCTTGAAGAAATTTCCCCAAATACACTAGTAGATATATTTCCAAACTACCAAAAATGCAAGTGAGGTTCTAATAAGGCTGATAAGGTCAAGTGAGAACTAAAATGGGGGATAAAGAATAAAAATTGAAGGAGTTATGAAGAAAACAAGTTACCTATTAAAATCTAAACGATTTGAGAAAGCCTAAGAAGTTCTACCCTAATTCACGATGAATATGAACTCCAAATAAGGGGAAAATAGAATGGGGGAACTCTTAGTGTCAGTGGTCTCGGGTGAGAGTTTGAATCACCAAAAAATCATAACAATTGAATAAGATATTAAATAAACAATTTTTTTAAAACTAGAAATGGGCTTACTGGCTGGCCCAATTCCTTAAATAAAAACCCAAATCCACCGTGATTATGGATTCCTAAAGTGACCAAATTGATATGGTGGTGTTATTAGGTCATGGGAGGCCATTTTTTAATTTTTAATGGGTGAAAATTGTTGAAAAAATAAAGATTTATAAAAGAAACACAATTGGTTTTTAAATCTAGAAATGGGATCACATTTTGGCCCAAATCATGAAAACTTACCCTTTCCTCCAAAAATTCATGGGAAACCCCCAAAACAAAGAAAAAATTAAAATTAAATGAAATGTAACTTTAAAATAATTCAAATATGTGACAATTCTCCCCACCATGAAATAATTTCCACCCCAAAAAGTCAACCTGAAGCTCGATCAGAAAACAAGAATGGGTACTCCTTCTCAACCCACAACTTCTGCTCCCAAGCCTCACGTGTATCATTCCCATGATACCAAAGAAAAAAAACTAGTGAAATAGACTTTCCCCAAAGCACATTTTCTTGGAAGTCCATTATTTTCACTGTCTTCTCAAAAATAGATAAATTAGTCTCTATATCAAACTCCTCCCAATTCAGTATATGGGATAGATCCAGGTTGTATTTCTTCAACTAGGAGACATGGAATAAATCATGGATGGATGTCAATTGAGAAGGTAAGGCCAACCTGTATGGAACCTTTCCAATACGCTCAGTGATCTCAAAAGGTCGAACATACCGCAACGTCAGCTTCCCTTTCTTTCCTAATCGATGATGGCCCAGACAAGTGACCACTTTCAAGAATACCCTATCACCCACATAAAACTATAGGTCTCAAAGCATCTGGTCTGCATATGATTTATGGCGACTCTGAGATTTTAATAAGCACTGCCTAATCAAATTGAACTTCTCAGACATCTCCTACACCAGACTCATCCCCAGTAGTGATGTCTCACCTACCTCATCCCAACATAGGGGGGCTGACATGGACGACCATATAGAACCTCAAAAAGAGCCATTAGAATAAAGTATTGATAACTGTTATTATAAGAAAACTCAACCAATCCAAAATGGATATCCTAGGAACCTTCAAAGTCCAGAACACATGCACAGAGCATGTCCTCCAAAATCTGATTCGCCCACTCTATTTGACTATCCGTTCGAGGATGGTATGTCATGCTCATCTTAATCTGAGACCCGAAGGCCTTCTAAAGGCCTTACTAAAAACGAGAAGTGAAAAGGGGGTCTCTATCTAAGACAACAACTGCCGAAACACTAGGGAGCCTTACCACCTTTTGAAGATACAAACAACCCAACTCATCCACTTTAACTATATCTCTGATCAGAATGAAGTGGGATGATTTAGTCAGATGATCAATCACCACCCAAATTTCATTCTTAACACGAGGTGTATGAGGCAATCCAAAAATGAAGTCTATGGTGACCTCATCCCCCTTCCATGTAGGAATGAGTAATAGCTGGAGAAAACCGGAGGGCCTTTGATGCCATGCTTTCACTTTCTGGAATGTGTAGCATCTCAACATGATGTTCGAGATGTATTATATCATACCAGGATACCAAAACTGCCGACTAACATCATAATACATCTTGGTGGCACTTGGATGGACAACCCACTGAGATTGGTGGATATCCTGCATCACCACCTTCTGCAGAGATAAAGACACTTCTGAACATCCCTTGAAGCATAAGATTCCCTTGGGAGATGACGAACAATTAGAAGACGTCTCCTCGCTATGAAGAAACTTCTTCAACCACTTAAAAATATCATCACTAGGCTGTTCCCTTCGAATTAGCCCTACCAGAGAAGGAGTCAATTGAAATCTCTCCAAGAACGCACCTCTATTTTTCTCCTTGGTCTCCACATGCATCTGAGCAAAGAGTGCCATCAGAGTACAATCATCACTGGACTTCCTCAAAACCTGCACTGGGAATATTCTGTTTAAGGCATCAGTCACCACATTAACCTTTCTTAGGGTATATACAATTTCAAAGTCAAACCCCTGCAAGTACTTGATCTAATGACGCTGCCTCAAGTTGAGGTCCTTATGCAAGAAGATATAGGCCAAGATTTTGTGATCAGAGTAGAACACAAACTTCTCCCCAAATAGATAGCGATGCAAAGTTGTGAAAACATGCATCAAAGCTTCTAACCCCAAGTCATGGTTTGTGTAATTCTTTTTGTGTGGTTGGTGTTGGTGAGATCCATACTCTACCACATGATCATCCTACATAATCACACACCCGAGACCCATACTTGAAGCATTAGAATACACCACATACCCCTTTCTAGTCTCTAGAAAAATCAAAATGGTGGTGGTAGTCAACCGACTCTTCAGCTCCTCAAAGGATTCCTGACATTCTGGGCCCCATAAAACTTCACCACTTTTCAAGTGAGTGTGATCATCGGTGAAGCAAGTCGAGTGAAATCCCTAACAATCCACCTGTAATAACCTGCCAGGTTGAGGAAACTCCAGATATCAAACACGTTCTTTGATTGCTCCCATGAAATAACCACACTGATCTTATTGGGTTCCACTGAAACCCCCTGCTTTGAGATCACATGCCCTAGAAATTTCACCTCCCTGATCCAGAAAGTGCACTTAGACAAATTTTCATAAAGGCGATGCTCTTGCAAAGTGCCCATAACGATCTGCAAGCGATACTCATGTTCCTTCTAGGATCCCTAATAAACTTGGTTGAAATCCAAAAATACCATGAAAAAAGAATCAAGATAATTATAGAACACCCTGTTCATCAGTACCATAAAGACCACTGGAGCATTGGTCAATCCAAATGGCATGACCAAGTACTTGAAGTGGCCATACCTACTTTGAAAGGATGTCTTTGGGATATCTGCCTCTTTCACCCTGAGTTGATGATAGCCCAAATGAAAGTCTATTTTATAAAACCAACTTTCCCCCTTCAACTAATCAAACAAGTCATCTATTCAGGGAAAATGATATTTTTCTTGATTGTTACCTTATTCAGCTTCCAGTACTCAATGCACAACCGGAGGGATCTGTCAGCCTTTTCCATGAACAACATAGAAGAGGCCCAAGGAGAGACACTTGGGTAAATGAATCCTTTTGATTCTAAGTCATACATCTGTATCTTTAATTCCATTAGCTTGGTGGGGGCCATGTGATATGAGGGAAGAGATATCAGTTGTGTTCTCGGTGCTAGATCAATCGAGAACTCCACATCCCGCTCCAGGGGAAAACCTAAAAAATCATCCGAAAAATACCTCCAGAAACTATTACACTACATGAGGTAGTCCAACATCAGAAGAATGATCATTTTCCTATATTTTGAGTGACTATAACTGAAAAACAATATCTCCCAACTCTAGGAGTAGAGGTCCCACATGACTCGACCGAGGATCCCATTCCTCATAAAAAACGTGATGACTCCCATCAAGTTCCATGAAACTAAACCACCACCTATAACAATTGATGTGCAACTAAAAGTGTACCATCCAATATATTCCAAGTACCATGTCAAATAGAACCATATCTAAGAGAAGGAGGTCCCACTGCATCTCAATCCCTGACAAAAAAAAGTGCACATGATGGGCACCTGAGACCCTACTCCTTCTTTCCCAGTGACATCAACAAATCCATTAAAAAGGAAAAAATTTCATTTGGAAAATTCATCATGTTAAAAAAATGGGCATAAATTAATGAAATAGAGGCTCTAGTATCAAAAAGAGAAATAAATATAAAAGATAAATTAAAATGGTACCTCGAACTGTCAACGATCCCACCTCTGATCTTGTTGGTGCCTGATCCACCGCATGGAGATGTCTAGTCTCTAACTGAGGATGACCGCTAGTCTATGGATGTTCCTTAAATTATATTTTCCTAGAAAATGACTCATCCCTACCGCCATGACCACCAAATTGATATCCCCCCATCCTTGATGGCTCTGAATGAGCTGATACTCCTCTTGAAGCCACTGAACCTTCCACACTATGAAGTGGACGTGCCACCCTGCAAAAGCACTGAAAGTGACTCATACCTCCACATTGATAATAGGGATTCAGAGGAAATTTCCATGCTAGTCAAATGTTCCCTGACCTCCCATACTGGTGGCACACGACGGATCTCGCATCAGAATCTACAGATGAAAACTACCTGGAAGAGTGGCCTGAACTAGCACCTCCCTTCATCCCATGCTCCTCTCACTTTCTTTTCTTCTCTAAAGAGATACCACTTCCCACTACTAATATTGTCCCATAGAAACCAATCCACCCTTTTTAGTCAATATTAACCATACATTCCTGGTCAACCACCTCAGCATAGGTCCTCAGCTTAAACAAGAAAACCTGGGGGTATATCTCTGGTCGTTAGCCTTTCTCAAACCTCTATGCCTTCACTTTCTCATTAGAGATGATTTCTGAAGCATACCAAACCAGATCAGTGAAATGGTTGGCATAATCCATCACATAAATATCCCCTGGAACAAGATCCCTGAACTCTTGGGATATATCATATGCCAAGACATCAGGGCATTACTGTTCATTGAAGACGACCTTGAAATATCCCCAATGAATCTACTTATTCTTTCTAGTTTTAAGTACTAATTCCCACCACTTGTGGTTGGGACCCTCTAATAGAAAAGAGTAACACTTCACCCTGACCTCCTCAGGTATTTCCAGGAACTCGGACATGCACTCGATCTTTTCGGGTCATTCCTCTACTTCCTGGGGTTCTATGCTACCTCAAAAAGTAGGAGGATTGTTTTTCAGGAACTCCTGGGCCTTTTACTTCATTGGTCCAGTCTCATATTCTCTAACAAGAGTTGGAACATGAGTCGGTCCAAGTCTTATAGCTTGGACAACCTGAAAAACACCCTCTACTAGCCTCTGATCAAGCAGTGAGGGAGAACTCTCTCCGGCTTCCTCTTGTGGGTGCATGAGATATTTTCAGGGAGGCATGTTGCTACAAAATACAATAGTCACAAGAAAAAAAATTATTACAAAAATTATGAAAATTTCATCAATAACATAAAATATAAATAATCCAAACAAATTACAATGATAAAAGAAACAACTACCCCACCCCACCCGATGTCCACATGTAGTCTGCAGCCCACACGTCTCACCTAGAAGTGTAGTCAAACAAACAATTCCAATGTCCCTTGGTGACTTGAGGTCTTCCAATAGTAGTGTAGGCCAATCAACCTAATCATGAACAAAACTTTGAGTTCCAATAGTCCTATCTCCTGTCTAGACTAACTCATCCCCAAATAATAATATAACCCAAAAACTTTAACCTCCTTCGATAACATTTTATCACAAATTGAATCTGGACGCCATCAAAAATAGCACCAAACCCAACCTGTGATAAGGATTTAAGGGAGTTCCTTATCCCCATAGGCTAGCACAAGTGCTCGAGTATCATATATTTTGCTTTTTTGTAATGATTTACCCGAGTATGGATATATAAAGCATAAAAAACAATCGGTAAAATAAATATGAAAATTCATGCCAAAAAATATTTAAAAAAAACCAGAACTAAATACATAAGTTTAGACTCAAAAAAAGAGGTCCCAAAACACATAAAAGTAGCAGACAAACATCCCCAAGGACTCCACATGAGAAGGGGTCATCGCCCACAAGCCGTCTCCACAACACCGCACCATGGAAGGGAACTAACAACCGAAACAACCATCACCCAAGGCCTTGCCTTTACCTGTGTCGAACATGATCAATTATACTTACACCCAAGGGTTGTAAGTAGGGTGTGATACTAAGACCAATAGTATACCACCAAGAGATTCCATAGAGTAAGTAATACAAGATAAAAAGCATTCCAGTTTTGATAAGCAAGATGTGGTGGAAATAATTTCTAAAGAATGAAACTTTTAAATGTAAACATTTTTCAAAGGGAATTTTCCTTGAGTGAGAAAATTTAAATAAAACATGTAAGATACTGTATTTTCCAACTAAAACCACCATATTACAAAGATAAAAACAAATGATTCAATGGACACCAATCTCGGGAACACCCCTAAGTACTAGTTAGTCTCGGGCCCCATGTACATCGTATCTTGGTGTCAAGTGACCACAAAAAAATCTGTTCTCATGCAAGATCCACTAGTAAGGAATATAACCATAACCTATTAGTCCCTAACCATCATAAATATAGTTTTTTAGTGTTTCAGTTAACCATTTTTCTCAGTGAATCAGGTATAAAAATGCTTCGGATCACTAGCGTACTAGTACATATCCTCCCTCCTAGATACCCAGGTTTCCCCCTTTGTGATCAAACCATTTTCACATGTTACCAAAATCCATTATCACATGAAAACATCAGTTATGGTCAAAATAAGCTCAAAAAAGTAGCTAATCATGTTTTTCACCACTTACATCACCCAATAAAACCTTTAGAATTTCAATTGAATAACTTCACAAAATTTAACAATGTTTTGCACACAAAATCCATTAGAAACCCCACTTTGAACACTATTTTTCATACCCATATTCACAAAAATAGATTTTCAGCACTATGTTTTTATAAATAAATTATAAGAGTTATAAAACAACCCCAATTGGCATAACTTAGAATACACATGTAAAACACCCAATTTAACACAAAATTGGTACCTAAAAATCATTTTCTTAACAAACGTAACCAAAACCAAATTTTTCAGAAAGGATAATGAAAGATAAGTGTGCTAAAAATTTAAATTAAGAAAAACTAACTCATATAGTAGTTCTTACACATGGAATCACCTACCACAAGTGTCAAAACCCTTGAATGTTTGTGCGAAAGTTCAACCGCACCACCACCGCACCACAAGGGACTTATATAAAGCCTAAAACAACAAGATTAGACCAAGAAACCAAAGATCAAACTCTAGGTCCTAATCCCCACTTTTTTGAAATTAGTAACTTCAATAATAAATGGAAGAAACCCTAAGAAAATGGAAGAAACCCTAATAAAATGGGAGGAATAAGGAAATAAACCCACTTACTTGAGGGATCTTGAATAAATCTCCCCAAAACACTAGTAGATGAATTTCAAAACTACCAAAAATGGAAGTGATGTTTGAATAAGGCTGATAAGGTCAAGTGAGAACTGAAATGGTGTAAAAAGAGTAAAATCGAAGGAGTTATGAAGGAAACAAGTTACCTTTTAAAATATGGATGATTTGAGAAAGCCTAAGAAGTTTTTCCCTAATTTGTGATGCATATGAGATCCAAAGAGGGGAAAAAGAGAATGGGGGATAACCTAAGGTTAGTGGTATCTGGTGAGAGTTGTAATCAATGAAAAATCATAAAAATTGAATAAGATGTTAAATAAACAATCTTTTTAAACTGGAAATGGGCTTACAGACTAGACCAATTCCTTAAATAAAAACTAAAATCCACAATGATTATGGATTCCTAAAAGGTACAAATTGATATTGTGGTGTTAATAGGTCAGGGAAGGACATTTTTTAAGTGTAATGGGTACAAAATGTTGAAAAAATAAAGAGTTATAAAAGAAATAAAATTGGTTTTTAAATATAGAAATTGGCTCACAGTTTGTCCCAAATCATGAAAACTCACCCATTCCTCAAAAATTGCATGGGAAACCCCCAAAACAGAGAAATAATGTAAATTAAATGAAACTTACCTTTAAAATAATTCATGTATGTGATAATCCATAATAAAAACTGAAAAATAATATTGGAATGAAGGATAAGTCTACCTTAAGGAGTTTGTAAAACAAAGATGCTAAGAATACATCTCTAAATAAGAAACACAATATGGATGAGAAGTTTCCCAAGAGTGGTAACTAAAAGAAGTAATAAATTGTGTATGGAAGGTGAAAATTTCTTAGACACACTCCCAATAAGTGTATGATAGTTTTACCGGGTCAAAAGGAGTAGGTGAGTGATAATGGAAATTTTATAGTGATTTTAAACTCACAATCTTTTGAAATGTAAAAGAAGTTTACACCATTGATGAAGAGCTAATATATCATGAAATAATGCCTAGTTTTATTGTATTATTGGTTGAAATTGGTTTGAAAACTTGATAAATATTAATAGAAATAATGTGCCCTATTTTCTATGGTTAAAAAGTCCATTCTAGATAGAAAAGAAGTTGTGAGTGAAAATAAGACCATACTACCCACTGAAGTAAAAATTTAGAAACATAAAGAGGTCATAAGAATGAAGAAAAGTAGAAATTTTAGAGATTCAAAGAAATGAGCCACTAGGTTGAGGAATAAGTATCAACTTGAGTGATGTAATTAAAGAACAAAAGAAGACCCAACCTTTCCCATTTTATTATTATTATACCTTAGTAATGGTAATTGAAGGTGATAAAGTGTAGAGTGCACCCCTTGAGGGGAAGAAAATGAACAAGTCAAGGTTTCTAAATATCTTTTATATTCTTAAAAACTAAAAATATAGATAACTCTATAATTACTGAAGTATAAGGTATGATATTCACTATACTTTTATATTTATGATGTATAATTGTTTTATTTATTAAGGGGGTGTTTTCTAATAAAAAAGGGAAGCCATTTACTTGAAATTTAACTCTTTAATGTGTTTTGTGAAGATAAGTATAAGTTTACAATTGTTTTTGAAAATATGATTTGTACAACCCCTAAGAATGTAAAATGTATGTTGGAACTAGATGAAAAAATGTAATGGATAGACTTGGTGTCTAGGTTGTGAACTCTTTATTTCTACATTGGGGTTTCCCCAAGTATACTTGTTTTGATTAATTGATGGATCATTGCTAAGAATCCTATAAAGCCTAAATTATCTATGATTATTGAATAACATGTGGATAATAAGTGACATTTCAAATGGAAATTATACCACCCTTACATTAATTGGGATACATATTTTCCTCCCTTTGTATTTATTTTCGTTAAGGTTGAATGTAAAAGTTCACATGCACTGGTAATTTACATGCATAAAATGTGTTTGGAAGTTCAAAGTATTGACAAAAAATCCAAAGGGAGAGATTGATGTTCTATTTAGATTAATTATTGTGTTTGTTGTAAATGTGAATGTTAATAATTTTCAATAATAATATAGGAAATGGATGGGGTATCCACCCACAAAAGAAGAAGAGTTTCTTCCCATACACTATGGGTAAAGGAGAATGAAGAGTTGGTTTCCCTTGAATACATTTTTGTATTGATTTGATAGGGAATCCCTTATGACATAAGAGGATTGAAAGTGATGATCTTCATGATAGAACATGATAGGTGCTGAAGGTGGGGTTCTGATACTATCTATAATAGGTTTGGATATCAAGGTTACTGTTTATAGTTTACAACTTGAAGGAGATGTAATTATAGGTATTATAAAGGCTATATGATTGGAGTTTGAATACCCAAGGAATTAAAAGGAAACTATCCTTCTTTACCTATGCAAGAAGGATGTAAAATTTCATAAATATGCAATCTAGATGAAGGTTTAATTATATATGAAATTATGAGTGTAGTGTGTGATATTGAATAACTTAAAAAGAATAGTTTTCACTTATTATAGAATTTTTGATAATCATTTTGAAGTGATTGAGAAGGTTTCACAAATTCTTAAAGGTATTCTGATTTATTTATAAAAATTTGAGATCAAATAGAATCAAAGTAGAGGATCACTAGTTCAAAACTAAAGAATTATATAAATTTCAGGTTCTACATATGTGAATACCAATATAGGAAAATTCTAGCTTAGCCAAATCCACATATTTGAAGTCATTACATATGAAAATATTTTCATACATGAAGATTCATTAGGTAGAATTCATCTACATAGATGAATGAACTAATTAAGTGATTTCACATGGAAAAATTCTACTATGTATCAGAACTATATAGATTAATGAATATTTGTACAGCTAAATCCAATGACATAGCCAAATTTCTCACATAAGGGTTTTTTTGGTGCAACTGAAATTTACATAGCCAAATCTTATTTCATATTCAAATTAGGAATCATGTACCCAAATGTAGTTCCATATAGATAAATACTATGTAACCAATTCCACATAATAAAATTTGAACCATGTAAGGGAATTTGAGACAATATAAGAATATCCCTACATAATTGATATCCTCATATGGAAATTACACACGATGATTCATATAAAGATTTTTTTAGAAGTACTAGGGGAAATTACATAGATTTATAGAATTCATATTCTAAAGAAGAAAATATAATCTGATGATTCTTTTTTTGTTCATTAAAGATCAAAATATCACGATGCTTATTTAATCCATGATTTTTTTTTGATTTTTAGTAACATATAAGGATAACCATTGTATGTTTTACTTGATAAAATAAATGATATTACTGAATTTTCAAGAATAATGAAGATGAAATTTTATTGATTCTCAGCCATCCATCAAATCTTAAATTCACTGTGATCCAAGCCTATTAGATAGATAATAAATAATATATAAGATATTGTTATGATGTACAAGTCTAAAAATAGATAATATACTATTTTTAGATGAATCTATCACACTATAGTGAAGATGGATTTCATACCGCATATATGATTTGTTTTAAATATTTATATAACTTTTTATATTGAAAAGTGGATTTATGTAGAGATATTTTGAGTATATGAAGTTTACCTAGTAAATAATAAAATAATATTTTATTTAGACGAGTTTCACAATTAAGAATCAATAAATGAGGATATTTTGGGATTATCACTTGAGTTAAAAAATAGTGCATGAAGTTATGTCATAGGGGATTCCCACTCAAATCAGTCCAATAAGGTATTCAAGGGAAACCAACTCTTCATTATCCTTTACCCATAGTTTATGGGTAGAAAATATTCTTCTTTTGTGTGTAGGTACTCAATCCATTACCAATATTCTTATTTAAAATTATTAACAGGCACATCGACAATAAACACAATCATGAATCCAAATGGAAATTTAATCCCCCCCTTTAGATTTTTTTCAATACTTTGAACTTCCAAACACTTTTTATGCATTTAAATTACCAATTAAAGTGAACTTTTAATTTCAACCTTAATGAAAATAAATACAAAGGGAGTAAAATATGTCTCCCCCTTAATGCAAGGGTGGTATAATTTATATTTGAAATTCAACTTCTTATCCAATTTTTTTCCAATAATCTTAGAGAAGTTATGCAATATTGGATTCTTAGTAATGATCCATCAATTAATCACTCCAAGTATACTTGGGGAAAACCCAGTGTAGAAATCAAGAGTTCATAACCTAGACACCAAATATATACATTACATTATTTAATGTAGTTCCAACTTATATTTTCTATTCTTAGGGTTTGTACAAATCATATTTTCAAAAACATTTTTAAACCTGTACTTATATTCAAAATACACATCATAGAGTACAATTGAAAGTAAATTACTTCCCTTTATTTCTTAAAAAAATACCACCTTAATAAATACAAGAAGTATACATCATAACTATGAAGGGATAGTGAATATAATACCTTATACTTAAGTAATTCTAGGGCTGTACATATTTCCAGTTTTTGAGAAAATAAAAGATCTCTAGTAACCTTGAATTATTCATTTTCTTTCCCTCAAGGGGTTCACTACACACTTTATCACCTTCAATTCCCATTACTAAGGCATAATCTGAATAAAATGGGAAATGGTGGATCGTCCATTGTTCTTCAATTATATCACTTGGGATGATACTTCTTCCTCAACCTAGTGGTGCATTTCTTTTAATCTCTAAAATTTATACTTTTCTTAATGCTTATGTCCACTTTAGGTTTCTAAATTTTTACTTTAGTGGGTAGTATGGTATTATTTTCACTCACAACTTCTTTTCTATCTAGAATGGGCTTTTTAACCTAGAAAAATAGAGCACTTTATTTATTTTTTACTTTTATCAAGTTTTCTAATCAATTTTAACTAGTAATACCATAAAACTAGGCATTATTTGTTGAGATATTAGCCCTTCTTCAATGGTGTAAAATTATTTTACATTTCAATAGATTGTGAATTTAAAATCTCTAGCGATTTTCCATTATCACTTACCAACTCCTTTTGACTAGGTAAAACTATCATAAACTTAGTGGGAGTGTGTCTAGGAAAGTTTCACCTTCCACACACAATTTCTAACTTCTTTTATTTACGACTATTGGGAAACTTATCATCCATATTTTGTTTCTTATTGGGAGTCATATTATTAGAGTATTTATTTTTTTACAAAGTCGTCAAGGTAGACTTATCTTTTATTCCATTATTATTTCTCAAATGATATTATGGATGCTTTCTTTCATTAACATAAATTATTTGGCTAGTTGGAACATACCAACACTCATCATTAGTGTGACCATACAAGTTATAAAAGACACATTATCTAAATGTTTAAATAAGTTTTTCAAAGACTTATTGTTCTATTTCTGTGTAGTAGGTTTACTTTTATTTTTATATTTAACCCCCTTTCTTGTATGCCTTCTTTGTCTTTCATATGTTAACATTTTATGCTAAAAATCTAGGGCCATATGTCCAATCATCTAGAATCACCAACAATGACCCACAAATATTATTCTTTTACCTATAACAATAATCTTTACAAATTTATAAGCTTTCTATTTTTAGACCCTTTAACTAATTTTTTGAGGTTGGATAAGGGAGATGGTCCTCTTGGACATCCATAGAAGTTATATGGTGTATATCAAGTGCATAAAACATATATTTAATAAAAATTTCTCACAAGAATATATTTGAAATTATTATTCTATCAAGGAAAGTTTTTCATTAAAATGTATAATTGATTCATCCATTTCTTTCACTAGTCTCGAGAGTGTGTTGAATTTCCAAACCCGTTTGGCCAATGCATCTTCCATTTCATCAACCTCTTGGTCCAACTATGAATTATCATTATATGGTACCTTAATATATATTATTATGATTAAAAAATTAAATGGATAATATTTAAAGATACTTCTTAATTTCAAAATAAAAATTAATAGGTGATTTATTATTTTCATGCTCCTTAAGTTCCGCAAAACTTGAACAAATTTCATTTTATAAATATCTCTCACCAGGTTTGATGGAACAAAAACCTCTCTCACTACTTTGAGATAGTGGGTGACCATACACTGAATTTTAGGTCTTCAATTTATTATCCTTATTCCTCATCCTATTTCTTAGATTCTTGGAAGGGACTTTAACATGAGTACCAATAATAATAGAATCTATATTTCCCATGAAAGGATGTTCTTGAATAATCTCAAAAATTTACTTCATAAAATCAAATAAAATTCAATGGATCTTGAAAAATAGACCCAATCATAGGGTAAATTACCTCTGATACCATTTTATGTACCTATTGGAATGGTGAAAACACATGGTGGGAATCAAGTGTTGATTAATTTTTACCATTTCCAAATTCTTTTACCCCCATTGGAATTCAACCTCTATTATCACTTAGTGTAATTATATCTTTTTAATATTTTACCTAGAAAAAAACTACCACATGAATACAAGTAAAGAATATAAAAATAAAATGATATTTTTACAAGGTTTGGTATAAATACTTACTCCTTTTCATGATTGGTTATCCTGCCCAATGATGGATTCTCCACTATAATCAACTCTTGATTATAATGGATGGTGTTTTCCACATAAACACTAGTGTTTACAATTTACTACTTATCACATGACTTATATTACTAGAATCACAATGGAATTATCTATGTAGCTTCACACTATTGTCACCAAGTCACATGGTGATCTCCCTATATACCCTAAGTCACACAAGTTCTATAGAGTCCCACCATAAATATATATGTTATTTCTCTAAAGTTATTATTTGGAAGTGGACCACTAGAGGGAAAATGGATTTCACAACATACACAAGGTAGATATACTTATTATCAATATAGGATATTCAAATTATTGAATATCTTCAACACAGATGCTTACAAATTGGTTACCAATATCATCTATGCCTTGAGGATCTTCATAGTATTCTCACCTAGCTTTCCTATATATTCACTCAAATATTTTTCTTAAATACTCAAAGGATATGTATCTTATAAATAGTATCAAATTTATCTTATTATTTTCCATAATATACAATGGGTTTTTATTCTAGAGAACTTGGATGCATAATTTTGGATCTAGCTTTAGGATACTCAACTCATTAGCAGCAGTGACTACTTTTTCTGGTTATATTTATTCCTCCTCAAGATTATTGTGAACATTTAACAACATTTAAGTTCATTAAATTTCTAACATCATAATCATTAACCTTAAATAGAAATTAAATGGGTGATTATCACTACCAGCTATAAGGCATTATCATAGAATACCCATTTTAGGTTCCCACATGACTTTATGTGCCACCTTTTGAACCCAAGGGATATTCTTAGAATACCCTTATTTAATGATTCTTAGTTTTGAAACTTAGCTAATTAAAATATGATTTTATTATTCTCTAGTAATAACATGATCTGATCAAAATATATCCAAAATAATATGATTTTTAATATATATAAGTGTGTAAATATTTAGAGAAAATAATATCTATGGTGTAGAACTCATCTTCATTTTAGCATGGGAGATTCATCTGAAAACATTACAATATTTATTTTCAGACCTATAAAAAATAAAAAATATCAACTCTTCTTTATTATCTTTCATATAGGATTAGATCAAATTAATATATGCTTTGAAGAAAAATCCAAAATCAATGAAACTTCATCTAAATTATTTTTAAAAATTCAATAAATTAATTTAATCTATTAAGAACAATATAAAGTGTTTCTACTTAGATCTTCCCCAAAATCAAGTAAGACCATGTCTTAAATAATCATCATTATGCTCTAAATATTAATGCACAACACATGCATTATTAGATGTCATTTTCTTCTTTTGAATATAAATTATAGAAATATACATAATTTCACCCACTGCATATATAAAATTACCTTTTGTGAATCATAGTATGGAATTCATATACACAGATATTGGATATGTGGAGATCTATTTACATTGGCTTGAATTCCATTACATGGTCTGAATTTACATACATGGATTTGGATACATTTTATTTAACTATGTAAAATTGAATTTAGGTATATGGCTTTTTATTTAGATACACAATAATATTTGGCTATGTAATTTTTTGTTACAACACAAAAATCCATTATGTGAGGAATTAAACTATATCACTAGATTAATCTACATAAAGACTTATTTAGTAATGTAGTTCTAAATTTGGATATGTATCAAAATTTGGCTATGTGAAAATCCTTACATGGGTCATTAGGCTACGTAGTTGAATTCTGCCATGCAAATCTTCACGAATGAAAATATTTCCATATGTGGTGACTAAATCCATGTGGATTCATCTAAACTAGAATTTTATTATAATATAATTCACATACATGTAACTTGAATTTTATATATTTTTTATTTTTGAACTAGCGATCCTCCACTTCTATCCCATTCTATCTCAACCATTCATAAACACATCAAAATACCATTGGGAACCTGTGAAAACTTCTCAAGAACTTCAAAATGATTATCAATCACTTTACAACAAGTGAAAATTATTCTCTTTTCATTCGTGAATATTCACATAACTGATTTTATCCTTATGAATTTTCAAATTGATCCTTACAAAGTTTAAAAAACATTTATACATAACCTCTATATGATCCTTACGATGTGTTCAAATCATCCTTATACACATTGAAAATGATCCTTATGAATAATCATACTTATATAGAACATATATTATTATGAAGATGATTTTTAATTAGGATTATGATCCCTACACAAATTTTACTTGATGTTTACATAAGTAATTGATGCTTATGAAAATTTATTTTTATAAAGGGAAATAATCCTTACATGGAATTATCCTTATGGAAATAAAATTTATCATCCATAGAATATTATGTTTATAAAAAATTTATCCTTATATTAAAATTATCCTTATATAGGACTAGATCCTTAAAAATTTATACATTTTCTTTTTTATTATTTTTCATAGAATTATTTATTTTAATTACTTAGAATTTATTTTTATTTTTGATATTTATTTTCTATAATTAAGATGTATGTTTTTCATAAAAGTTTTATTATTTATAAATATACTAGAACATGAATAAAGGATATTAAACATGTATTTCACCTACATTAAATGAAGGTTAAATTATGGAGAACCTTATAAGAAATCATTAAGTGGTTATGAAGATTTTTAATGGATATTTAATCAAATTTGAAGTAATTTTCCATCTTTCTTTCCATGACTACTAATTTGGGAAAAACAAACTGCAAAAACTATTATTTTTGAAGATGATGTGTATAATAGATATCTATAAATAATACATAAGACAAAATCAGAAATAATAATAGAAAAAATGTGTGCATGCTCTAGACAATTTGACTAGTTTGAAGTACACATTGAACACTCTTATGATCACTCATTTTGTAATATTTTCTACTAGACTTTTACATGTTGTACTCTATTTTTCATAACATGATCAAGGATGCCTTTAATTTTAATAATTCAATGTTTAATACTGGTTTTGTTGTGTTTTATTCTCATAATATATTTTTGTGAGTGACAATTACTTATTTATTACTTTTCATTAAAATCAGGACCAATGTGGGTTATACTACCCATCCAAAGCAACATTTATGTAAGGATAGAGCCTTAGGAATTATATATTCTAGTGTCTTTGAACTATAATTCACATTATTTCAATCCCAAGGATCTTTTCAATTTAGAGTTTTAGAGAATTAAGACAAAATCTTACATATTAAACTTATACATTAAAAGTGGAAACTTATTCTCAGTATCCATTTTACCACCAACCAAAACTTTTTAAAATAAAACACAGTTTTCTTCTTGATAAATCTTCATAATTTTCATCTTGAACTCATCCTTGTCCATACTCTTCCTTAAACCCTATGATTCTTTTAAAATTTCGGATGATAAAAAAAATATCATTAAGGGATATAAAATAATACATCTGTTAGTCCAGTGAAAAACATGAAAAACCATTAAAAAACCATTCTTAAAAACATAAATTTTTACCCTAAAAGTGAATAATAATTTTTTTAAAAGAAATGATATTTATCTTAACTTTTAAAATCAATGATTTCCAGGAAAAATCATAAATAATAATAGAAAAATAATATATATGACTTGGGATATCATCATCATAAAATCCTTACCTAACCATTATAATAATCCTTACAAATTGGAATAACCATATGACCAACTTCTAATATAATTTTCTCAAGAACAAAATTGTTACCCAATGCATTGGAGCACTATATGGGTGCACCCAAAGCTATAATGATCTCAACCATGAGATATAATAGTGATAAAACATTATTAAATAATATAAAATAACCATATTATTAATAAAACCCTTGATAACTCTTTTAAACCCATGTACAAAACACTTTCAGATGTCAAAATACCAATTTTTCTTAAAAATCACTTTTAAAATCTAAAAACTGTGCACATCATAAAGAAACCATTTTATTTAAAAATATTTATTAAATATTATAAAGGAAAATTCAAATAATTTAAGAATCATGAAGGTATAAAAATATTCTCATTCCATACAATTTAAAAAAAATATATTCCTTTTTTACTTTTGTAAAAATATTTTAAAAAGGAACTTTAAAAAAGATTTTTAAAAGAAAGTCCCTTATCTTGAGTTTGAACCATCACATATGTTATTTATATTCCTAAATAATAAATTTATATTAATTTATTCTTTCTTAAAAACTATTTTCTATAGTTGTTATCATGGAAAATGTTTATTTATAATTTGGAAACTAGGATGAGGAAACCTTAGTGAGAACCCTAAGGACATGTCTATGGATAAGCCTAAGGATAAGAAAAAATATCAAAAAAAAAATGTCTTGGAATTTTGGTAAAGGAAAGAGTGATTAGTTTCCTAGAAATACATCCATATCTAGATACTAAAAGTGTATGTGGCTCTGGAACAGATGTACATAGGGGTAAAAAACCAAAAAACCCCATATTGAGCTAGACTTGATCAGGAAATGCTGCACGATAATGGGCCTTACTAGACATCTGGTTTGACACTCTTGGGGGGTATGTTTTGGGAATACATAAACTCTTAACAAACCATCATGAAGGATTTAAATATAAGTCGTATATGAATAACCTAGGATAATCCTAAGGTGTCATTGATTAAATAAGGTTTCATAATTTATACATTTTATAAGTTGTTTTTCATGATTATGGGGTTCTTCACTATGTTATCTGTTTCTTACTCTATGTTTTTTTTGTTTTATTCAATGGCTATAACTCAAAGGAACTATGTTAATGATGACTAAGATGGAAAATTAAATGATTCCCCTCTTGAGAAACACAATTCTATGGGATATAGAATGAAAAATCTAATTTATTTTCTCACCTAAATTTATCAAGATATGAATCATGATGGACTTCCAAATGGGAAAAGGAGTGAACAAAATTTTATTGAGTCCTTCATCAGGAAAGATCTAGCTTTTTTCAGTGGTTATTATGATCCACATGTTACTGAATAATGGATAAGTACCACTAAAAAGATATTATCCCTTCTCTAGTGTTTAGAACATGAGAAATTAATTTTGGATATTTATTGGTTAGAAGGAGAAGCAGACCATTGGTTAACTATAATCAAGAATATGAGGAAGAAATATTAAATTTAATCCGTAGATTGGGATGAGTTCAAGAACTTATTATTTAATAAGTACTTTAACCAAGTTTTTCATATTAATATGGAGATAAATTTCCTTGAGTTAAATTAAAATTATGATAAAACTATTGGTACTTACAAGGATAATTTTACAAGACACATAAGGTACACATTGGGTATTATCATCCAAACAAAAAGTATGGTTAAATGATTCCTTAGTGGATTAAATCCAATCATAGAAGGGTGTTATCCATAAGATAATTTATTACCTATGAAGATATTGTGTGTTGTGTGATCAAGGTTTAAATGGAGGTTAGAGTTACGCATCAATATCATGGTTTTAATAACAAAAGGAAGAGAGAGTTCAAAGGAAAATATAAAAAACATGGAGATAATAAGATGATCCTTCCTCTATGATCTACTTATAGAAGTAAGAATGGAGGAAATTGTTTTATGGGGTATAATAAACGTTTTATGTGTGGAAGGGATGACCATCAGAAAATTGATTGCCGAATTGATGGGAAGAAGTTGTTTAATGATGCTAATAGAGGGAAAGATTTCCAGAATTAACCTCCCAAAATTTAGTACTTTAAGTGTAAGGATAATGATAATTATGAAGACTAGTTTGGAAATCAATTTTCCGATGGTCATCCCTTCCACACATAAAACGTTTAAGGGTTAGTGATGAAGATTATCATCAGTAACCTTTTAATATGAGGGATAAAGGGAAATCTAAAGTGATCAATATTTTTGATGAGGGGTGCGATAATGATGCGGTGAAAGGTACACTTACAATCCACTCTATAACTTACAATGTCTTATTTTATTATGGATCTACCCACTATTTCATATCTAAATTATTTTATAAGGGTATTAAGATTCCACCCAAATGATTAGATGTGGAATTAGTAGTGAAAACCCCAAATGGTATGATGATTTCATCTCAAGTCTATGATTCCTCTATAGTTTATCTTTCTAGGAATGTGCTTCCTAAAAATATTATCATCCTTCCATTGGTTGAATTTGATGTTATCTTAGGCATTGATTGACTTTCTTTGCATAAATCCCACATCAAATGTTGAGAAAAGGAAGTTTTGTTTGAAATTTAAAACCAACCTATGATCATATATCAATGTGATGATAAGTATGAACTTCCTATAGAGATTACATACAATGTATGGGTATTAATTACCATTCATAAGGTAAGTTTGTCTCAAATGGTTGGGAAAAAATTGGGCATCAATGATATGCCTATTATTCAGGAATTTGTGGATGTATTTCCAGAAGATTTTCCTAGCCTTCCACCAAAAAGAGAAGTTGATTTCTTAATAGAACTCATACCTGGTGCCACACCAATTTCAAAGACTCACTATAGAATATCCCCAATCAAGTTATAGGAATTAAAGAAGAAACTCCAAGAAAACCTTGATAAGGGACTCATTCCTCCAAGTGTGTCACCTTGGGGTGAACCCATTATTTTTTTGAAAAAGAAAGATGTATTAATGTGACTTTTCATTTATTATTGGTAGTTGAAAAAGATCACAATCTAGAAAAAGCACCTCTTCCCTATATTGATGACTTGTTTGATCGACTATTCATATCTCAATACTTTACCAAGATAGAAATTTGTTCTGGATATCATCAATTATGGGTCAATAAGGAGGGTATACCAGAGACGGTATTCCATACAAGGTATGGACACTGTGGATATATAGTGATTCTTTTTGGTCTTACTAATGCCCTTTCTATCTTCATGGATTTGATGAATAGAGTCTTTAGATATTACATTGATCAGTTTGTGGTAGTCTTTATAGATGATATTCTTATCTATTCAAAGATAAAGGAAGAGCATGAAGACTACTTGAGAATAGTACTAAAGAACCTAAGGAAGGTAAAATGTTTGAAAAATTACAAAGTGTATGTTTTGGATGAAAAGAGTTTCATTTTTGGGTCACATAATCTCAGGATATGGTATGGTAGTAGATCCATCAAAGAAGGAGGCTATTGAATGATGGACCAGACCAACCATGGTGACTGAGATTCATATTTTTCTTAGTTTAGCTGGATATTTTCAATGGTTTGTGGATAATTTCTCATGAATATCTAATCCTCTGACCAAGTTAACCTAGAAGGGTTATAAGTTCCTCTGGGAAGATGAATGTGAGGAAAATTTCAAGGAACTGAAGAGAAGTCCAGTTAGTGCACCTATACCTACATTACTCTGTAGTAAAGAAGGGTTTTTAATATATAGTGATCCATCCAAGAAGGGATTGGGATGTGTTCTTATGTGGAATAACATGATTATCATTTGTTCGTTGCAACAATTGAAGATCCACTTGAAAAACTACCCAAATCATGATTTGTAGTTAGCTGTAGTAATATTTTCATTAAATATATGGAGGCATTATCTTTATGGAGAAAAGTATGATATATATACAGATCATAAAAGTGTGAAATATATATTCACATAGTAAGAGTTTAACATGATCCAAATAATATGGTTAAAATTGATAAAGTATTATGAAAACCCATTACATTACCACCATGGGAAAGAGAAAAATGTGGCCGATGATTTGAGTCGAAAAGATCATGCTAGATTATCCATGACGAGGATCACAAAATATCTAATATTTATGGATTTGCAAAGGATGGACATGGAAATATTGAAGGAAGGGGAATAATATTATATTTCTCAATTTAATTTTCAACCCTCTATCCAAGTGAGTTTTAAAGAGGAATATAAGGAATATGTAGAGATGAAAAATGAGGTTATAAATGTTCCTAAGTTTAACCTTGAATACGATGGAATGATAAGGTTCATGAACAATGCAGGTGTTCCATCCATACTAGAGTTGAATGATCTGTTAGAGGAAGGTCATAGTTCTTCATTATATATTCATCATGGAAGTACGAAGATGTATAAATACCTGAAATAATAATTCTAGTGGGATGAAATGAAGTGGGATATCACAAATTTTTGTTTCATGGTACTTGGTATGACAACAAGTTAAGGGATAAACAAGAAAGTCTAAGGGGATGTTTCATCCATTAACCATACTATAATGGAAATGTGAGAACATAAATATAGATTTTTTATTAGTCTCCCTAGAACCTTTTAAGGGTTTAATGCAATATGGGTGGTATTCAATCTCCTTACTAATTCAACACACTTCATTTCTATCATATAATACTTCTATTTGGATTATCTTGTCAGGATATACATTAAAGAAGTGGTAAGGTTGCATGGAGTACCACATTATATTATATATGATTAGGATCTGAGTTTTTCCTCAAATATCTAGTAAATTATTCTACAATTACTTGACACATAATTGAGTTTCAGTACTATTTATCACCCTCAGAAGAATGGTCAGTTTGAAAGGAAAATTCAAACTCTAGATGATATATTGAGATCTTGTTCTCTGGATTTCCAATGTGTTTGGGATCAACACCTTCATCTAGTTGAGTTTTATTACAAAAATATATTTAACTCAAGCATTAATATGGATCCTTATGAAAAAATATATGGGAAGATATGTAGAGCACCAATGTTCTAGGATGAAGTTGGAGAAAGAAAGCTGTTGGGTCCTGAGATCGTTGAAGAAATTTACGAGAAGGTTAGAACCATTCAACATCATATCAAGGAAGCTCAAAGTCAGTATAAAATTTATGATGATAACCATCAGTTTGATCTATAATTTGAAGTTGGCATGAAGGTGATTCTATGAATCTCTCCCTAAATAAAGGCTATGTGATTGAGGAAGATAGGGAAACTAATCCCTAGGTATATCGGTTCCTTTGAAATTATTGATCATATTAGGATGGAAGCCTATCGCTAGTACTTCCTCCAAATATCTCTCAATTCTATTATGTGTTCCATTTATATCTCACAAGGAAATAAATACTTGAACTTTCACATGTACTTAACTTAGTGGTCATATCGTTGAAGCAAGATCTTTCTTATGAGGAAAAACCAGTTGAAATTATGGATCGTATAGAGAGAGTTCAATGAAACAAGACCACTCACATGGTCAAAGTTTTTCCGAGAAATAACTAGTTAGAGGAAGCTACATGGGAACTTTAGTATCTAATTATACAGAAGTATTTTCATTTTTTTTATTATAATGATGATTTTTTAGAGTTAAATTCATTTTAAGGGGGGTAGAATGTAACACCCTGAGTTTTTATGAGACATTTTTAAGAATAAATTAAAGTTATTTGATGTCTTTATTTTCTTTCCACACCAAGTTAATCTTTCTTAATATGCTACAAAAAGTTAAGCTTCCACTACATGCAATACCTACTTGGCTTGTGTTACACACAACATTGTGTTTCTACGAAACATCATTTTATTATTAAAATTATTTAAACAAGATGGTTATAACATAGATGTTAAAATTAGTAATATGAATAGTAGTAACTAATTTTTAAATATTATTTAAATTTTCTATATATAAATAAATCATATTGATAATAAAACATATATTTTTTGTTAAATTCTTAATATGTATGAAAAAAATATTTTTTTAAAAGAACTAATTTTTATATCCTTCTGTGAATAATAATAACATTAATGTTGGAAAATTCTAGAAATTGAATTTTAAAAAATAAAATTAATATTTTAATTCATAAAATCAAAATTATATTAGGGTTAAATTTATGGATTTTTCTGAGAAACATCATTTTTAGATGAATAGTGAAAAATACTGAATTTTAATTCTAAACAGTGTTTTCATCTAATTTATTTATATATTTAAATTATATTTTATTTTTTTTAAAATATATAATTGGGTAAAATATACATCAGTTAATCAAATTTAGTTCATTTTAAAAAAATTCACATTGAAATCCGATATAAAAACATTTCATAACTTTAGACATTTCCACTTTAAAAACCTGTCATTCAACCCATATGTAGGGTTAATTTTAAATTAATTTCTGCCCCTTTTATGACTATAATTTGAAAAAATAGATTCAATATTTGGAATCATAATAAATTATAATGTATAATAATTTCAAATTAGTTTCTAATAAAAAATATTATTGAAATTAATTAAAATTAATTATAGTGATTTAGGTAAAAACAATCCTTATTAATGACTAATCTTAGAATATATAGTGTAAAAATGACCCTACACGTATCTAAAACTTATTTTATCATGATATTTATACCTTTAAATCTATAAGGATATATAATGGATTATTTTTAACCCTTTTGGGACAAGTAAAACATGGGGAGTACTCCAATATTTTCAAGAATGCCCAATGTGTCCTTTTTCCCACTTATAAAAGTCCTCCACTCCTCCACATATCTTGAAACCTATGAAGACCTTTTTCTTAGCCAAAAATATCCAAATATCCTCCCAAATATTCTCTATTTATCTTATAATCCTTGCTTTGGGCATAATGCCAACTAAGGAATCTCTTTGGTGCAAGCCAAATAGAGTTACCCAAAGAAGATGTAACATCCTTCCACAAGAACTTTGTTTTCATTTCTTTATCCACCCCCTAAAATATTCTTATTCCAGAATTACATAATAACATCAGTATCCTAAATATACTCATATGTTTTTTATATTAATTATTTGATCTAAATTCACACACACTTCCATCAAATGAGATACACAATCATCGTTCATGTGTACGGTGGACTACCGCCTCACAAACCGATGTTGTTCATTCTTCCATTTCCACCTTTCATGGTTGAGAGTAATGAAAAAATTTATATTTTTATATGAAATTTATGATTTAATTATTCTTATATAATTATTATTCAAAACACAATATCATGATTTCTATTTTTCTTAAATATGATAACTTCATTTGTGGATATGTGGACTACCACCTCCCCAAAGCGATGTGATTCATTCACACTTTACATGGAATGTTTTCAGGATGGGTTTAGTGAATGTATATGATATATATGACATAAAAATTTTAATTTAATGATAATATATATATATACACATATAGTTACTTTACTTTCTTTCTTTCAATACGATAAGAAAATGGAAACAACGTTTATGTGTACGTACGACCTACCATCTCCTTGATTGGGGTATTTCATTTTCTATTTCTATATATTATAGATTATTATAAATAAATATATAAAGAATATATATAATATTTATATCAGGGTTGTCATTATTTATATTATTAAGTCATGATATAAGTAAGAGGACCAAAAATATAATAAATCAAAACACATTCGAAAGATAAAGTAGTTATTACCCGAAACGTAACTTTAACATGAAATTGTTAATAAATAGGTAATAGAAAGTCATAAGTAAATAATATATGGTATTATATAATTTAATATGGTTCTTTAATATATTTATAATAAAATTATATTTATTATACAAGATTTTTGAATGAGTACGAAGATATTCAAGACATAAGGTAAAGGGATTTCTAGTTTCACTTTTATTTTTGTGAGACTTATTCCATATTCACCGCTAATTTATTTTTTGTGGTGTATATACAGACCATTAATGTATTATATGATTATAATATTTAAATTTATGGGTATTTACATTCCCATGTTATTATCTATCTTTCATGGGGTTTACGGTTCAAAAGTTACCAAATCAGTAAGGTAATTTTGTCTCAATTTGCCTTCTTTGAGACACATGTTTTGTTATGCACCTATATTTTTTAAAGAGTTGTATATAAAGTGAATTTGAAATGTTATATATTGAATCCTATTATTTTAATCATATTATAATATTAATTTAATGTTATTCTCTCATGGGTATTATGATTTAAAGCCACTAAAGTGGTAAGATTTTATCACTACAATCTCATTGTTTATCAAGATTGTTTACGACTATGCTTCCATTGATGAAATATTATCATGATTTTTATTTGAATATAGTTATTAATTATTTATTCATGTATTGGTTCCATTATTAAACTATTTTTTACTTAATATAATTAAGGAAATTCTTTCAAGAAAATCTAACCCCATTTCTCTCTTGGGACGGAAAACTGTTTTTTTCAAAAACCAGGTTTTCAAAAATGTTTTCAAAAAAATTTTAATTTTTTTCTTAAATGATATTCAAGTAAAAATGATTTTAATTTTCTTTATGGTTTTCAAAGATATTTTCAAATAAAACGGTTTTCCATTTTTTAATGTTTTAAAAATATTTTTTCAAAGTAGAAAGGATATATTCCTTAAGAAATGTTTAAAAATACATTTTCTATCTCGGATGAAATAATTTGAAATAGTTTACACCTTACTATGGATATTATCCAAGGAAAAAATTCTTATTCCTTCTTTTATGATTTATGTTTAAGATGAAAATCTTTTTATGAAACCCATTTCTCTTTCACTGGTTATATGATTTTGAAATTCAATTCTTTTCTCAGGTTATGCTTTGATGAAATGATTGTGAAACCTATCTATTTTATATAGGTAATGATATTATGTCAAGTTAATGATTTCCATTTCATTTCATGGGTTATGATATGATGTTTATGAAATCCACCTCTTTTTATGGGTCATGATATGATAAAAGTTTTATAATCTTGTGTAACATGTATGTATGCTTTTATTATGTGATAGGTGGGACCTATATCTCCCTCAAATGAATTTCCAAAAGAATTATATCTCTTTATATAATGATGGGAATCAATTATATGGGATTGATCCACTAGGGAATACGGGAAAACCCAATCCACTATGGTAAGATGGGGAAACTCAATCCCTTATAAGGAAATGACTACGACTAGGGATGGTGGTGTGTACCTCATAGTAGTTTTAGTCCCCATGAAGTGACCTAATATGTTTTGGCGATGTGCCTTCACTTATAGGGAATGATATTGAATATTTATGTGTCTACCACAATTCCATGTCTTATTCCTATGTTATGATTTTATATATTATACTCTTGATTAACTTATGATTAATGTCTTATGAACTATTAATAATTATGCCATGATTAATGTTTAGAATCTTTGATATACATGATATGATCTTATAATGTTATTATCACATTATCATGCCCTTATGCTCATGACTATGCTTACATATCTCCCTTTTTTACCCTTACCGTGCATGTGAGCTCACCAATTTTTATGTTTCCTTTCCCTAGGTTATGAAGATATTTATTATGTATGATGTGCGTAATAAAGGTGTTAGTCATGAATAACCTATTGGGAGGTAATCCATCTCATTTATGTACTAGTTTTTACAATTAAATGTTTACAAAGGAACTAAAAAAATATGGTCTTTAGGTGTTTTTTGTGTATTGTATTTAGTATTCTGCAAAAAGGATGTAATGGTAATGTATGTTAAGAGAGGGTATCTATAATTAGGGAATCCATGTCAAAGTGTCTAGAGTGAGGATTTTAGGCTAGGTAGCCCATTTTGGTACGGTGACCAACATATCCATTCACCAGGACTCTGATTACCTATTTGTCAACATGATATTGCAAGAAATTGGCTGTAGGGAACATTAGTATATGAATAATATAGGATTGAGTCCTTGGACTATTCTTCTTGTGTCAGTTTCCCATATATATATGATCATTTACCTTGGTATGTCCTGTCTCTTTCAGGATGTTTCTATGATGATGAAAATTGAGTTTTCCATAGAAGAGTAGAGAGTATTTCCAAATGAGTGATGATACCTCCCTAAAATGGTTTAGTCATGAGGTGGTCTTTCTTCATGATGGTCACTAAGTGGTGATTTCTCCAGTTGATTAGTTTTTAGACCCACCACCAACTGTTTAGGTGGATGAAGTATGTCAGACTAAGTCTTAGATGGATATTTTGGTTCTAGATGATTATGTGTAGGGTTTTATTATATATCATGAGCTTTAGAGGAAGATATCACTTGTGATGTAGTGTCATAAGGACCACTAATAGTAATCATGCGATTCAAGTCACGAAACATGAGGTTTCCTTAGATAACTTGAGGAAAAATCAATTATCCGAGGCTGATATGTTTCTATGCTTTTGATGGGTATGGTAATATCACATGGGATTATCCTAACCATCATACTATATTAATATAGGTGGGCTATGAACCACCTAGGTAAAGGCAGCAGCTGAAGCAAGGAGGTTTGCAGGCTGGTGAACATGATGGAGGAGATGGTGGAGTAGTAGGATGTGGTTGGTTCTTGTGTTTGATGCTACCAACACCACCACCACTCCATGTGGAACACTCCAGAATCATGAAGCATGTGGTTATAATCTTGTGCAACCACAGGTGATGGAGGTTCTTTACCAAGATTCTCAAAGAGTGTTTCATGGAATGATCTATCTTCATTATAATTTTGTTTTAATATTATTAGACATAGGTACAAGCCACTATTTTGAATCATTTTTGAGACTTTTCTATGGATACATGGGGAATTGGTAGATACCTATGTTGGTGATTTTTGACATTAATTTGGACATGCAAGGAAGAGGTACAATTCCCCCACACAGACACATTCTTAATATGTGATCCCAAATCCTTGTGGGCAAGTCAGTGTCTCCCAAAGAGAATAGTATAAAGGTGAGGTAGATGAGTTATTATGAATTGTGTGTTTGAATTTTTTTTGTACTAATGTTTTAGAGGAACCTTGGTTTTGGTGAATAGGTAGGAAGAGTAAAGAATGAGTTCCATGAAGTTGGAGCTCGTAGAGGCTTCGATCACAGTTGAAGCTACAATGTGTTACTTCACTTCCCCTATTTCAATTTTCACATAGATTCATGATAACCTTTATCCCTAATAATTTCACTTATTCAAGACTTATTGATATTGGAAGATGTTTTTTTCTCAACCCTTTTGTTGGAGGATCTTGATAATAAGATTAATGATCATGTGATTCTACTACTAGTGTGACCTATCTTTAGGAGGAGATAGAGAGAGCCTTATGTAGAATCTCTTCATAGTGTTAGTGATACCCTATTATATTTCCCTCAATATGGACTGGTTCAACACTATCCATGCTCATTTTTTTTCCACCAGTGATTTTGGTGGTCTTTTTATTTTCTAGGGATATAGTTTTCCTCCTTTTATTAAGATTGATACCAGGAAGAGTAGGATGAGATCATGTGTAAGAGTTTATGACTTATTTCTTATAAATTGGATAGTGATACCTTTGGATAAGTGTATGAAATAAGCATTTGTTTTTCTATAGTGGTGGTGGAGTATGAGGACGTCTTTACTAGGGATTTTTTTGGGTTTATCTCTTCACCAAAAGTTAGGTTTCTATATGGACTGACACCAAGGATCACATTTTATTTTCATTATTTCATATCATGTGGAACTCATTGAGATTCATAAGATGAATATGAAGTTTGGATTTTGTAGAGGAAGGGGTTTTGTAATACCCAAGGTTGTCACCTGGGAAACCCAAGGTTGTTCACCTGAGAGGAGAATGATTGCTTGAGGTTGGGTGTGAATTGGTGTCACTTGAACTAGGTGATGCAAGGAAGATTATCCACTCCTAATAATTATTGAATTCTTTGAACAGAGGTTTGGAGAATAGTGGTTCTTAGAGTTTTACCTCATGATGAGTTATCACCAGCTCTAGCTTAGAGCGGTGGATATATCGAGTATGGATTCCTAGAGCTGATGTGGTTTCTTTGAGTTCTTAGTGATACCCTTTGGCGTGTTGAATTCCCCAACAGAGTTCCCAAGACTTATGAGACCAAAACTTAACATATCTTAGGTTGGTTCATGGTAGTAAATTTCGATGGTACCCTTGTGCCATTGGTGTTAGATTTGGATAATTAAAGACATATGAGGTTGGTTCTAGTGATGATTGTGGAAGGGGTGAAATTCATCCAAGGGAAGATGAGGACTACCCAGAAAATGTCAAGAGTCCTTTGTGGATTGATGATGATGGCATTTAGAGTTCAATGAAAAGATCATATATTTTGAGATATCTCTCCATGTTGAGGATCATATTTATTTTTCCAAGATTACATTCTATCTCTAAGGACCATAGACCCGTTTTTCTATTATTTTGTCAAGCTAGTGAGGTGGAATACCACTTAACCTCATAACCATAGTAGTTTTGATTTCTTATGTTCTAAAAATGTCATATATGAGGAGGTATGTGAATGAATCATTTTATGTTATAAACCTTGGTAAGTTAGGCCATGAGATTGGAGTTTCCTTTTTCAAGGATCTTGCGGCATTGAAAACCGGTAGAGAAAAACCCTCTGTGATAAAGTGTTTTCCTTGGGTGCATGTTTTTTATTAGCACAAAAAATAATCAGGGGAGCTCATGGGAATGGGAGACCTATTTGAGACCTCAATATCTCCACCTTTCTTCTTATTTTGGGATTTTGGGGACGAAAATCATTGAAGAAGGAAATAATATAGTGACTCTATTTTTTCCTTGTAAGTATTTTAAATATATTAAGAAATATTTTTAGAGCCAGCAACTGAGACGATGCATGATTCCAAGGTCTGGTGAGTCCATGATTAATTTTATAAAAATATTAAATACATTTTATGTCATGCACACAATGTTTTATTGAAAAATTGGGATAACTACTAAATAGAGTCTTGGATCAGAAATTTGAGAGCACATTTGAGTCTAAAATACAAGGTTTACCCTAGGCATATCCTAATGTCAGTCGTCATCAGACATCCAGTTAAGGTAGCCATTGACATGTACGTTTAATTTAAATAAATAATTTTTTTATTAAATGTCCTAATTAAAATTCTCTATAAATATTCTATTATAAAGTCTTTCCAAGGTTTATCCACATAAAATTTTCTAGATCTAATAGGTGGAGGAGAGCATTATTTTTTGGTGGATCGGGATCGGAGAACAATATACTATTGAATCGAGGATAATCATGAGACGAATGATGAATGCAACATGATCATCACCTTCATATCTAAAGGAGGCGTTCTTCACCAACTATCGATCCATAATTGAGTTTGGGATCATAAATTATTGTTTTCACCCATTTTATTAAAAATTTGAGAATGTATTCATATATGATTTTATTGATATGAAATTATAACCCCTTCATATGATCCCGTTCAATAATTCCATTTGTCTAAATAAATTATTTATTTTATTATTCCATTTTATCATCCATCTTTATAAACCTATCAATCATTGTCTGGGATCACATTGGAAAATTATTATCATCACCTTGGTGTCATGTGCCTCTCTCCTTATGTTTGTGGTGTTCATCATCGGTAATGATTTGACCTGTTATTCAATGATATTAAGGAATATCGATCATTTAACGTTCATTATTTGGCACAATAGATTGAGGTTAAAATTTCAGATTTGGATTTTGGAGACATGATAGAGGTGTGAAGATAACAATGGGAACTCATTTTTTATTGGGTATTGGTGGTTTGCGAGGTGGATTGAGTAGATCTCCCTAGAGGAGCAACGATTGGTGTTTCCAAGTAAAGAAGGCATTGATATTCAGTGTTGGTGAAATTGATAGGGTTCCTATGACCTGAGATGTGAAAATGTGTTATTATTATTTTAATAATAATAGAATTATAAAAGAAATTATAAATGAGGAAACAAAAAAAGGGAAACCCAGAAGGGGAACGTGCATCTGGGTGTTAAAATAGGGGTCACCGCATTTATTTTATATTATAATTATTATATAAAATAATAATGATAATATGAAAATAAAAAAATAATGAAGGAGAAATAAGGGGGAATGGGATACCTATGTTTCATGTGAAGAGGGGGAGTCCTTATAATAATAATATAATAATAATAATTATTATATTATTATAATTAATATTATTTCATTATTATCAAAACCTCATTTCTATTGTAACTTATCTATGCTATGTCGAATTGATGAGCCATCTCCAGAATCAGGACCCAAGTTTTGAAATGGTCGGTAAAAGACCAATGTTGGGTATATAATTAGGACTCTTGGATTGGTTCCACCAAGCACCCAATAATAATAATAATAATAATAATAATAATAATAATATTGCTATGTATTATTGTATCCAACATACTTTCCTCATGTGGTATCAGATTGATGATCCATCTATAGATTTACAAACCTGATATTGAGTAATATGTTTCCAGACCAATATTGGGTATTTAATCTAGAATCATGGATTAGGCCCATGAAATGTTGTTCGAGAGTGATGGAGTGAAATGCATTTTTTTCACTGGGTGTTCAATTTTGGAAAGTGAATAGACTTTCTGGAGTGTTTTTCCTTGGGGATCACAATGGTGTGATCCATTTGGAAATTCATGGACATTTACAATGATATATTGGTGGTTTTACATTTTATCTTGATGGAATGAAAATGAGCCTCGTGCTCTCATCGAGATTTTTTACAGACTAAGATTTTGGCCTGGGAGTAGCCTATACTGAGTATTTTTTCATGTAGAATGTGATAAAATCCTTATTAGTGGATTTTGAGATATGATTCCATATGTTATAAGAAAGTATCTTCTTTTGGTGACACTCAATATATACAATAATCGGGCAGGATCATCAATGAGTAGACAAAGTGGTTCACTCATGTTGTATCAAGGCATGGATCCTTTACTGACTAAGTGTCACTCTCCTATTGTATCAGGGCATGGTCCCTCTACCTACTTATTAGAACACACATATTATATCAAATAATGGATCCTATACATATTGAGTGGACTCCTTTTATTTTATCAGGGAATGGGTCATCTACCTACTGGGTAGTTCCCTCCTGTTGTATCAGGGAATGAGTCATATACCTACTTAGAGATACCATCTGATTATATTAGTGCATGGGTCCTTTAGCTAAAGAGTGGAACCCTATTATTTTATTAGTTCATGGGCACTCAAACTAAAAAGTGGCACCCTACTATTGTATTAGGGAATGGGTCCTATACCTACTGAGTGGAACCCTCTTGTTGTATCTGGGCATGGGTCCTCCACCTATAGAGTGTCAACCTACTATTATACCAGGGAATGTGTCCTCTATCTGCTGAGTGGTACCCCCTTATAGACTAGTGAATGGGTACTCTACTTGGAGGAAATTCCCCCTTGATTGTTCGGCACAATGGTGAGGCTTGGGTCCTCTACATGGTCACTTATTCATATAAACATGTGAGATGTTGGGATTTAATGATGAATATTTGGAAGTATTGGATGAATCAACATCTTGGGCTGGGCTGTGAGATAGAAATCCCCTTACTTTATTATCTGGGTTTCTTATGTGAGAATATATATTTATATTTTTGGGTTTTGTCTCTCTTTAGCTTTGGGATGAGCTGACTACTTCTATCGTGTATTCTATTCCCCCCTCTTCAGTTTTGGGATGTCCTACTGGGTATGTATATACTAATCCAAGAATGGAATTTTCTGGCATGTTTTGTGTATTTTGTAGATGAAAAACTTATCTATGGTATCTTTGTAAGAGCTTAGGGATATTTGGGGGAATTTAACTGTGTACAGTGGTCGGGGCTTAGAGATTAGGATTCAGGCACTCTCAACTTTCTTTCTTTTTTAGTTATTATTAGGTTGGGATATCCTTTCTGGGTGGGCATGTATTTTTTCCTTTTCACTTCAGATTACATTGTCACACTCTTTTGTATTCCCTTAAGGTTATTATATGGATGGTTTTTACTCTATATTTAATTTTATTTTATTATTATTCATCTTCAATTTTTCATGAATATGATTGGGTGAGTATGTATAGGTACATTAGGAAAAGGGATCCTGTATTAGTTATACCTTCTCGACACATGTCCCTATCCCTAGGCCTATGGTGGTGTTCTTGGGGAAGTTGTAGCTCAACCTTCTATAGACTTGATGGGCCCTAGTGGGTTAGGTGTTGATGTCATCAAACATCTTTCTTATTATAGTTATAACCAATGCGTATTGAATAATATTCAATATATGGTATTTGGGTTTAGTAAATGAATGAATAACATGACCAAATAAAAAACAATCATACATGGGAGATTATTTTTAGGTTAGTAGATAAGAATTTCATTAAGAAAAAATGGGTTTTCCATAACAAGATGAATGGATATGGAAAAATAATTAGAAATGAAGAATTAATTATATGCATGGGATACTCTCAAATAGAGGGTATTGATATTGACGAAACATTTCCACCTATTGAAAGGATGGGGAAAATTCAATTATTCATGGCCTTTTTAGTACAAAGAAAATTTAAAATTATCCAGATATATGTCAAGTCACCATTTATTAATGGGGTCTTGGAAGAAGAGGTTTATATTGAGAATATAGATGTTTTTATCATTCATAAACATGAGAACAAAGTTTTTCATTTAAAAAGGCCTCTATATGGGTTTAGGTATGCCCCAAGAGTATGGTATTCACAACATTATTAGTATTTGAAGAAGCTCAGTTTATACCATGGTGGACTAGATTATAATCTCTCTATCAATAATGATATTAATCAAATGACTAATGTGGTGGAATATATCAAGGAAATAATATTTGGTGGATCAAATAAAGCATAGTGAAAATAGTTTTCAGAATTCTTGAAATGCGTGTTTGAAATGTCAATGAGTTGTGAGCTAAAATTTTTCCTTAGTTTGTTGGGAACATAAGGAGGGAATGAAAAATTTATTTATCATTAAAAATATTCCAAAGATGTTATGAGATGATTTGGTATGGAAATTTACAAATATATTAAAATTGTAGTTTGTATATTATATGAAATTTTCAAGGGATAATGATGGAAAACCCGTCGATATCACTAAATACAGAAAAATAATTGGCAGTCTGTTATAATTAAAAGCGACATGACCTAATATTTTTTTTCTGTATTCTAGGTGGAATTGTATCATAGTAATCTCAAAGAAATCCAATTAATTTAAATATAAAGAATATTTCGGTATATTAAACATATGGTGGATTTCATTTTATTATACATAATGAAAAATATCAACAAGAGTTATTAGGATTTATAGAAGTAGATTGGGCCGGTTCAGCAAATGATTGAAAGTCAACATCAGGTGGTGCATTCTATATTAGAATACTATGTATTTCTTGGCTAATTAATAAGAAATATTTAATTTTTTTAAGAACCATAGAAGCTGAATATATTGTAGCCACTCAATATTACACTTAGCTACTTTGGATGATGAAACAACTTGAAGATATGAGAATTGAAGTGAAGTATATGATCAATATTCAATTTGATAATTAAAGTTCTATAAATCATAGAAAAAATATAGTCTATCAATAAAGAACAAATAAAATTGAAATAAAATACCAATTTATCAAAGAGAAAGTTGAGCATGGACTTGTGAAGTTGAAGTATATTCCTATTGAATTATAGATTGTAGACATTCTGAAAAGGCCTTACCTAGAGAAGAATCTAATGACATTGACTGGCTCTGGGAGCTCAGTCAAATCCCCATACTTAAATAGTGTGTATGTGGGACCCCCTTATCCTTGAGGTATGGTTTTTACCTTATACACTGATATGTGTTCTTTACCATGTTTCAGACCAAAAAATAGTGACCTTTGGGTTCATTGACAAAGGGTCAGAAAATGTCTTAATCAAGATAGGGGTAAGTGGATAGAGGGAGCAATGAAACATGGGTATTTTTAAATATGAAGATTCTAAATTTTTTCTATAAATAAATAAGTATCACGCAAAGGAGTGTCCTTTGGACTCTTGATGCAAGAAGTACACATGAGATGGTTAATAAGTGATCTTGAAGGCTGAGCTTGACCTATCTTTTGGTATTGAGAAGGTTTCGGGTAGAAGGATTAAGAACAAAGTTATTAATAAATAAAATTTTCATGATAATATTGTTTCTCACACTGATCTTGAATCATGTGGGTTTAGAGTATGTGTTTAGGAAATCCTTGATCACTATCTGGAGTTGTTGAAGGGAAAAGGTCTCACATGCACACGGATTGTCAAAATGTTAGTTATTAAAGGTTATAAGGGTTTTCAACAAGACCAAAGGGGGATATTATAAAAAAATACCTCCCTATGGTGATTTTGGGTTGATTGTGTTTGTTGACAAGGTTTGAGTCTTTTGATGAAGGCTGGTTATCAAAGGAGATGTGGAGAGTGAGCATGAATGTCTAAACTGATCTCGTAGAGCATGAAAATATGATCTCACAAAGTGCAAATTTCAGATATCACGGAGGATGAAATGTATGATATCATGGAGTATTAAATGTATGATCATTCAGAGTGTTAATGTATGATATCATGGAGCATGAATTTCAGAACTAAACTTGTGGGTGAGTCACGTAAAGAACAACATTATTCTTAGAATATCTCATAGTGATATCACACGAATCACACATTATTGTTAGTTGATCTCATGAAGATATCACATGAATCACATCAATAAGAAAATATGTAAATGATGGATTTACCTCATGGTCATTCAAAATTACGTAACCACATGATTATATTTGGATCTCACAAAGTTATGGAAGATAATGGCGTCGAACGCCTGATTGTCTTTAGATCTCATAATGAGATCATCTGAAGTGGTTGAAGATAGTGATGATGATCACACAAATCACTTGTGATATGTAGTAGGTGATCATGGAAAATTCTTGTGACATGTGGTAAGTGATCACATAAATCGGATAAAGATGATTTCTTAGGCGGTGGAATGGATAGATAAACATGATTTATAAAGTTAAGTAGGTGGATTTATTCCTATAAATACCCCATAACCCATACTTAAGAATTAAATAGAATTTTTCTTAAGTGGTTTAATTCTAAAGAATAGTATTTTTCATGACCTAAATAATGTATTGCACTAGAGTATTGCAATCTGCATAATTAGTAGAAATTATTGTGAAAGGATCTCCTGAAGGAGTCTCACAAAGTGTAGTATGTGATGGGAGTTTGTGTGCATAGGTATACTTATTGATATTTTATAGACATGTTTTTTCCCAATGAGACTTTGAAATATTTCTAAATATTATTCCGGATCTGGGTGCTAAGATGATGTATAATTATGAGTCCCGATGTTCCTGGAATTAATTTTATAAAAATATTAAATATGTTTTATATTACGCACTCACAATTAATTAAAGAAAATAGGATAAATCTTAAATGGTTGATTAGATTAGAAATATAAGACCACATTTGGGTCCATAATGTGGTGTTCACCCTAGTAGTGACATAAAATAAGTCGTCATGGGACGTTTAGATCCCTTTCTCATTGGTAGATCATTTTTTCTGTGATTTAATTAATTAATTTAATTAATTGATTAAAAATTATTTAACCTAATTTATGAATATAAATTCATAATTTTTAGGAATTTACTCATAATTATATTTTTCCAATGAAGAAATCCCTCTCCCATCCTATTCTTCACATTGATGAAAGAAGAACGACGATAGACCCCTAGATCCAGGCAGATCGAAGCGTGATGAATGCAGCAGATTCTTCTGATCATTACACAAGTGTGATGTTCGTTAACAATGATGGATATGAGATAGGTAGTACTCATCTTTGGTGATTTTTACACCTTATATTAAACATTTGAGCATGTTGATAATTGTTTCTTCAATCAGTGCCCCCTACATGCGCCAATGCATTAAATTGTGTTTATCCTTGAACATCAATTGCTTATAACCAAAATCGCACATTCTAGATCAGTTAGCCAAGAATTATTGTAAAATAATCCAAACCCATTTATTATTTTTCTTTTCTCCTAATAATCTTTGCATTCTTCACCGAAGGAACCCTGCGGTTCCTGGCTCGACAATTTATAGGCGACCTGAGCTCAATCGAGCACCCTGATTTGGGACGGATCAAACAAAAAATTATAATATCCCAAACGGAGACCAAATCTATGTAGAGAAGAACCTAATAATCCCAGATCTATGATTGGTTCCCTATTTCGAGTTAGAAAAGTGGTGCGTCGGATAGATGAAGGTGCAACGGTGTGTGTGAGGTGGTCCAGCAAGTCCGAGGCAGCATGCAGTGATGACGACGGTGCGTGGATCAGGTAAAGAAGGCTGCAATAGTGGAAGTGCATGGCTCAGAAGGAGTAGGTCAAGGTGGTGTGGGAGGATTCCGAGTAAATGATCAAGGTAGATGGAGATCATTGAATTCTGGGAAAGCCAGCTTCAGATGGTGTTTCGAGGCAGATCATGTAGGGCCAATGGACGAAGGAGGCCGACGAGGGACGACGGAAGGCGGACAGGTGGTGGTCGTCATGACAACAGGCTGGATGCAGACAAGGTGGAGGCACCACATGAAGGTAGAATGAAGGGGGAGTGGGAAACCCTAACGAATATGAAAAAAGATAAATAAATAATAATAATAATGATAATAATAATAATAATAATAATAATAATAACAACAATATTCTTTTAAATCCCTTTACCTCTCCCATGCGACGTCAGATCAATGCACCGTCAGCGGTAGTGTATCCTTAATTTTGAGACTGTCATGAGCAGAACCATACCGGGGATCGGGCCGCAACTACCTCAAGCCCACCACCATAGGCTAGAGGCTGACGACTAGCACCGAAGGTATAATAAACCTGGGGAGGCCTTTTCCTAAGTACCTTTATATACACACACACACACACACAACCAACTCAATGTAAAAGTGCAGAGGGAATGGAAAAAAATATACAAAACTACTATATATATATAAAAAAATATGCATCAACCTCTAAATAGTATAAGTACAGAAAATTAAACTGAAAGGGAAAGGGGAAACATAAACGCCCAACCAGAAACATGCCACAACCCAGAAATAGGTGGAAAAGTAAATCAACTGAGAGATCCCTACTACAGGATCCCAGGCTATGGCCATCACACACGGTCCAAGCACCCTATATCCCTATACTCCTCTGAAGTCATGATCACCTTGTCCATCGTTTGTAAGGGAACACCGAGTGCGAGCAAATCCCAGGCAGGGGTGAATATAAAAATACTTATTAGGATGCCCAGAAGTTTCAAGGGAGCAACAAGTGAGGTACTGAAGAGGGAAGAAATAGAGAGAAAAATTTATATAAAAGAGTATAGCTCAACCCAACAAAGAAGTTATGTAAGCTCATCCAAACACGAGGAGCTAGAAATGAAGTGAAAATGAACTTCTTGTCGGGTCTTCACTACCTATGGTTGGATAGTACACTCATCCAACCATGGGAACTTAGAAATTGAAAGCACATGGCCTAGACACATGTCTTCTCCTCTCCTGGAAGCAGAGTAATCAAAGCCCAAGGAGTGGGTACTGAAAACACGATATATGTATGCTCAACCAAAGGAACCCAAATGAGAGAGTAAGGGGATATCCATACCACTAGCTCAGCCAAGGAAAAGTGTCTCCAATAGTTCTATAAGTAAACACAATTGATGCCCAACATCCCACACATCTTCCCTGAACTACATGTCAAAGGGGCTCAATCACCGCACCTTGATACTATCCTCTTTGGGTAGGTCTATCTTGTCTCCATAGTTTTAGGTAGTGTCTTGGTTGGAAAATTGTCCCTCTTTCTCGTGATTCCAAAGTCACGTCAAGAAGATCTTATCACTATGCCACACAGTCGATAGATTGTGCCATAAATTCATGAACCAACTACCCAGCCCCACTGAAGGGTATGCTCAGAAGAGTCATCAGTGAACCCACTACCAATCCCAACTGGAGGGTAATCCTGAAAGAGTAAACGATGAACCTCACTGAACATCCCCAATGGAGGGTAATTCCTATAAGAGTAACCAGAGAACCTCACTGTACAGCCGCACTAGAAGGCGATCCCTGATAGAGTAACCGGTGAATGCCAATGCCCAGCCTCTCTAGAGGGTAAGCCAAAAAGAGAACGACGAATGCCACTACCCAACCTTTCCAGGGGGTAAGCCCAAAAGAAAATGGATAAAACCACAAACCAACCTCGCTGGAGGGTAAGCCGAGAAGAGAATGGAGAAAGACACTACCCAGACTAGCTAGAGGGTAATCCAAGAAAAGAATGACGAATGCCACTGCCCAGCCCAACTGGAGGGTAAACTCATATTACTCTGGTGATTATGAAAACATCATGCCATCACTATTATCATCAAGTGTCTCCTCAGATAGGCATCACACTCAAGAAATCTCACATCGTACCTCAAAATAAACTATGTAGGGAACACTTATGTTCTACACAGAAAAATACTTAGGATAGGCTACTCATAGGCCAAAATCAGAGTATAAAAGAAAGAGAAACAAGAGGTAGGATATTGGTAAAGTGGTACATGACACATGTGGGGACCACACGATGTGTGACCCCACCTCATATTCTATCCATGTACCAAGACATACTTGGGTACTAAACTATGAACTATTACCAACAAGGCATGTAAGTGTACTCCCATAGTACATGGAACCTCTAGCCAAAAGGTTGATGAGAGCATGTTGCTCGTTACTGATCCAAATGAAGAAAACAAAATTCCACCGATATGCCTCTTGTAAAAGGCCTCAGATAAATAGATGGATTACACCATTGTGATCCTTGTAGAAAAACACACATGATCGACTATTCATTCACCAGAAATGAACTCTCGGTGAAGAAACAAAATTCCACCATGATCTGCACAAAATTGTGCCCCATGGGGCCCATGCCTCGATCCCGAAACACCTCACACAGATCATTGAATTGAAATCCCCTTAGAAAAACACTCACAATTGGTTATTGATTCATCCAAAATGGACAACTGGTGAAAAGGGTGCTTTTCACCACAAATGCCTGATTGGTGCTTGATCACTACTGATCAAGAAAAGGATACTCATATCCAATCATATTTCACCACTATGATCCTTGTGAAAAAAAACACAGGGTAGACTATTCACTTTCCCCAAACAGACTTATGATGTAGAAGTTGTAAAACATTGCATTACGCTCAAAAGGCATCCTTTGGGGACCACACCTCAGCCACAAATGTATTCAGGTGGATCGCTCTATTGTGATGCTCACAGAAAAGTACACAAGATCGACTATTCGATCATCCAAATTGGATACCCAGTGAAAAATTCACATTCCACCGCAAATTCCTGAAACATGCCTCATGGGGCCCGCACAACTATTTCAGTTTAAGCCCCTGAAATTGATCTTGAATATTCCACATCAACTCCAGGGTCACAACACCTCTCACTACGCATTAATTTGACATCAGACGCAGAAGTTACGTCCATTACAAGAATTTTCAAATAATAATAATTATATTATTATTATTTTAAACAGATGTTTCGTATCATTGAGCCTCTATCCCGAGACAAGAAGATCTCAAAATGGCCTTAAAAAGGATTTCCATGAAACAAGAATCATGAGGCTGCAAATGTCACGCAAAACGGACCTTGGATTGAAAGATACAAGGTTTTTATCAAAAAACCCAGTCCGAATCGGCCTGGACCGACCCGAAATGGCTGGTCTGACTCGAACAGACACACCACCGCGCTTCGACGCCCTCATCAGAACCCACACCAAAAAACTTCCACAGACCACCACAGTCACTCCGGTGGTCCAAAATGCGATCCGGGACCCGATCTGGAATCCATGGAATGAGACCTTTATAGTGCTAGCCTCTACACGACGATCCGTTATCTTTTTGGCATGGAAAAAAGTAACCACTGCTTTCGATCATCGCTGCGCTTCCTTCGACGCTTGAAACTTGAACCCAAGCACATATCAGGGCTCCTCGGGTCAAGGGATTCACATATATGGGTCTAGCTCTACGATCAGAGGTCGTTTGTGCAAGGAAAAAAGTTAACCGATGAAGAACACGAAGAACAACGAAGAACGAGCGATCAAAAATTGAAACAGACAATGGATGTTGTTTGTTCGACCATTAAAAAATGGTTCTAAAGTAGCAAAAATAGACTGAAATGATTTCCCATGAAATAATTTTAATTAGGGCACTGCAGAATCCAAAATAGAAATCATACCTCAAATCCGGATCCTCCGTTGAGTTCACTGCACTCTGATCTATCAGCGTCTGAAGTTTTTTCGTGATCCAACAACGTTTGGATGTCAAATCATCATTGTCCATAGCTATTCCATCCAAAAGAGAAATGATCCAACCCTAGATCATTCCTCTAACCTCTTATTTATAGGAAACTACCAGTGGACACGAAATGAAAATCTCCCGCACCCTTTCAATTGAGGTCACCCCTAGGGTAAACAACGCACCACGAACTCAACAATGGTCTCAGATTTTCAATATAAGTCCCCATTTGGAATTTATTCATTGTATAATTTCAAATAAAACAAATTTATTTAATTATTTTATTTACGGGTTTTTCCTTCAGGACTTTTTATATTGAATGTAGAGGCCCGAAGCTTGACGTACATGTACATCACATTACTTTTGCGGAATACTTAATACATAAAAAAACAGACACACAAGGACCGTAATAGTTTAGTGTCTTTGGAAACTCGGAATGTAATCTTCTAATAGTGGTGAAAGATCTTCAACATCTCCCATAAAGATCTTCCCCTTTTTGTTTTCTTACCTAAAACCTTTATTTAAATCCTGGGGAAAAGAAAACATATAAAGGGTGAGATTAAATGCTCAGTAAGGGTAAGCATGGATAAAATAAAACAAATCATATACATTTGAACTTAAAAACATGAACATAATGTTTAAACATCAAAATCTTGGGAAATGACATAAAACATGGCAGCACATAAGGCATAGATCATAAAGAAACATTAATCATGATAAAATAGCTTGGAAATAAAACTTGTGATTTTGGAAACCATTAAGCACATGGTATGATTTCAATAGTAGCCAAGGCATTGCTGCCAAAACCATCTTAGTGGACAAAGTCCCTTACTGAACCGGGTTAACTTGCCGTTCCAGCCCTGTATTACTAAACCAGATTTACTTTCCATTCCAGCCATGTCTATCTCATGAGATATAAATCTTTACCCAATGCATTGGAGGGAGATATAGGTCCCACCAATCTCATAATGAAATCATTCATTCGTGTGCCACAAAATCATAAATCATACATCATAGCATAACCCATGTAATAGAATGAGATTCTTAAATGTCATGCCATAATAACATAATCCATATAAAAAAATGGATATCATTTCATTTTAAGAAAAATGAAACCATGTAAATAATAGAGACATTATACTTGAAACATACACATATGAAATAATTTCATCTTAGATGGAAAATGATTTTTATAAAACATTTGAAATGAAATCTTGAGGAAAATATCCCCCCTTCTTCAAAATCATTTTCTTTTCACAAAATTCCATGAAATTTTAAAAGAAAAGTGTTTTTTTGAAAATAATCATGCAATATTTTATAGGAAGCTTCATGAAAATGAGGCTTTATGAAACCATAAAAATTTGTTCATGCCGTATAAGTTAAAAATAACATTCTCATCGTACTTTTGTTGGAAAAGTCAAAAAGTACATCGTATGGTAAAAAAAAAGATTCCTTTAATACCATGTAGTAAAAGTAAAAAATGGTTAAAAAGGACTTTAAACATACATGAAACCATTTTTAGGAAACATGGACATGAATGATAACAAAAACCCCAGTAAATACTTATGAATAAACAATCTCAGATAAGAGCGAGATTGGAATAGTTATCCCTTACCTTAGGTCTGATATGCTTCGTACGTATCTGAACCTCCTATATAATGATTTAAATAATGTAATTGACTTATTACAGAATCATATTCATTGTTATTATATCATATATGTTTCACTTATGACTTTATATTACCCATTCTTTTGTAAGTTCCATGTTAAAGCAGTGTTTTGGGTAAAATCGTTTTATTTATCGTACATGTTTGGACTTGTTGTTCTTGATATTATTACTTATATACTGATTTACTTAATTATAGAATGTAAAACATGATTTATATGTAATATATATTCATCATATACATATATATATGATATATCGATAAATGGAATGAAATACACCGTTCATGGAGACGGTAGGCCGTACGTACACATGAACGATCTTTTCGTTTCCTTATTTAATTGAATGGAATTAAGTAGATGACATAAATATATATATACATAAATTCAGTATCATTATTATGTCATATATTTCATTATTACTTATTATATATACTTTATAATCATTCATGAATGGTTAACATAAAGAATCAATCTCATCGCGTCGTGGAGACGGTAGTCCGTACGTACACACGAGCGATGATATCATTCCCATGATCGTGGAATTTATTGAAGTGTATGTAAAATATTTCAGAATCAATATAAATTTACAATAATAATATTTAGTTTTTTATTTACACCATTATACCCATCCAAGTAAGGTGGTGGTCGAAAACAGATTACACCACGGCGTGGAGACGGTATTCCGTACGTACGCACGCGCGGTGATTTTGTTTTCCGTAGGATGGATAGAAGGTGAAATAGGGTTGTTTCATATTTATAATAACATATCAGTATATATGTAATACTTATGTTATTACTTTATAATGAGACAACTAAATAAGAAGAAGTAGAAGAAGAAAGAAACTTGAGAGAATCAGAAGAAGTGATTACCTCTTCTTCGACGCACCTCCTTTAAGCCTTCTAGTAAGGAAGTAGAGTTGGTCTTTTGAGAAGACCAGAACCTCCAGAATGTTTCTAGGGAAGTGGAGAAGAGAAATGGGCAGGGGTTGACCGAGATTCAAGTCTCAAAAGGGTGTGAATAGAAGAGGGAAGGGGTCCCCTTTTTATAAGGGAGGAGAGGGGCACCTTTGGAAAATTTTATTTTATAATAAAGTCATATTCGGTTTTTAATAGCTCAAAATTGATTTATTTCGAAGATAAGGTGGGGATGGGTAGAAATCCTCTCAACCAATAGATTTTAGACAGGTTTGGGTCATTATATTAACCTTATATTTTAGTTTTAACTCTTAGTTAATTATATTGTCATTTACCATGCCACTTTGTATTTTTATATTATATAGTTAATAAAATTACCATATACATCCAAGAGACCCCCAAGAGGTAAATTAATGATACACCTATCATGATATAAGTATCTTGACCGGACCATAGATTTTTAGGAATATAATAACAATTAATAATATAATATTTGTTTTAAAAACCATTTTATATCAATTTTGACACTATTTTTGTAATGGATTTTTGTGAAAATCTTAACAGCATGATTATTTCGAAAAAATCTAATTCAATAAATACTAAAATGTCATATTAACATATAAAATTATTGTAATTCATAAAAAGTCTCAAATTACATTTATTTGGGTATTTATAACATCAATTATGTTAATATTTCATTAATAAGATAATTACTGCATCATAATTGTGTCATAAATAAATTAACTTATTTAATTTCTAAAAATTATAAATAAAATACCATTATGTAGGAAATATTTTTATCTTTCTAATTAATATTTATAGTTGAATTTATCTTATGTATAACCCTATATTAAATTTTTTTTAGTTATTAAACTTTGATTTTAACCATTTTAACCCTTCTTTAAATAAATTAATAATAAATGTCCTAATCTAATAAAAGTGGACCTAAATGGTCATATTTTATTCCTAAGGTTGTTTTTGGTCGAATTACACTTATCCAATAGAATTAGGACTTGTTTTAGGGTAATAATAATATCATTTATACCCTTAATTACGCTATTTACTTTTAACTGTGGTAAATAAAAGTAAAAAGTTACTATTCATCAAAAATTATTTTCATCTCATTGAACCACATTTTAGTCCCTGATATTAAACATGTATCTCAGATTTTTTAAATTCAATTAACAGAAGTGTTAAAATTTCATTTAAATGAAAAAGTCAGTTTTTTAACTACCACTAAGTGGTTTCACTATTCATCGAAAATTGATGTTTTTTAGAAAAATACCTAAAATTAAGCCTAAGGTATATTTGATATTCCAAATTCAAAAATGATGTCCATTTTTCCAAATTCAATACATAGAAGTGACATTAATTAATTTTAAAATTAATTCCTGTTATCAAAACAAATAGCATGTTTTTAAGAAACAATAACTATCAAAAGATTGATAGTTGTTTCTGTCCAATTTCAAAGTGAAATTAATTCCAATGACCAACATTGGATTAAATGGTAAAAAAATATTCTAATTACACTTTAAAACCAATTAAAAAGATAATCTAACCAAATAAATTATTGTGATGAAAAAAGTTGTTTTTAATTAAAATATAGCGTGTTTTTACTATTCATTAAAATATGAAAGTTATCAGAATAATATGAAAAATTTTCCAAAGTTAATATTTATATCCATATTCCAAAGAAGAATTTTATTTTGTCAAATTGAACTTATAGACATGTCAAAAACAAGATTTAAAGTGGGTGCGCCATCAAAAGGCGGGAAAACTGTAATTTTGGAAAAATATGTATTTTACACGAAAAATTTATTTTGTTCTCATACCATTTTCTAGAAAATGTATAATATGAATAATAATGTTATAAAATTCAAAATGTAGTTAATACTATTCATAACGGCTAGTCCATAATAATATTATAAAAATATATCGTTGTTTAGTGAAACCCGGTATTGCGTACTACACACGCTATCGAGGAAGGTCGCGATTGCGTGTAATGCAAGCCAAGTCAGGGTTGCGTGTAGTGCAAGACTCCTTTGTTGTTGCGTATAAAAAAATCCAACCATATTTCATTTATACATTGAATATATAAATATATATATATAAGCTCAATGTTGAGTAGAATAACTACTATCAGACAAACTTGAAATTGTGTGTAACACGATCCAAGAATAGTGTAGCTCATACTCCAAGCTAATACGGTGTTGCGTATAGCACAAGATAATCTTTGTGTAGCGTATAACACAAGACACCAATGAAATTAAAAAGAATATTTTTCATAAAATCTCGGGGTGTTACATAGAAGGTATGCACTGACAAAACTTATACCCATCCTAGGGTAAAAGGCATGCTACAAACTCATCCATGGCCTCAGATTTATAATACGAGTTACCTTTTGATAGTTATTTGGGTTTGATCTATTAAATGAATTAATTAATAAATTAATTCATCCATTTAATGTACCTCTAATGAGAAAGGGGTCAGAACGTCCCATGCCAACATATTTTATATCTCTCTTAGGGTAAAAACCACGTTCTAGACCCAACTGTGGTCTCATATTATGATATAATGAACCATTTAAGAGATATAATATTTTCGTTGCGTGAATAGTAAAAAATCACTTAATATCTTTGTATAATTTATTCCGGGAACACTGGACCTCAGAATTTCATACACTCTCAGCATTTGGCTCTGGAAATATATTTAGAAATATTTTAAAGTCTTATAAGGTAAAAAATGGTCTCTACATCATTCACTCCTTCAAGATTTTCGTCCCCGAAAAGAAAAACATGAAAAAACAACTTGGGATACTGAGATCACATCTGGATCTCCCGATCCTAGGAAAACCAAAACATAACTATGATTCCACAACATGCAAACCAAATGGATGGTCTATCCTCACAAGGTCTTCTCCTTTCGATGATGTGTGTAGGAACACACACATATCTCATCAGTTGTGACAGGTGGACGTCGTCGTGCGCCCACTCTAGCTATTTGGGGGGGGGGGGGGTAGGGAAAGGTGGTAGGAAACCTTTCCATATCTTGCACGATTACGAACAAACTGAAGAAACTAGGGGGATAATTTACTTCCCCTGCCGAACCACTACATTACACATCACTTTTGGAATCACGATTTGTCCCTAGAACAAGGTCTCATGATTCCCTCCTTCAGAATATACACCTGGTGAAACACCCAAGGATTTCTGGTCACACAAGATTTCACAGTCCATTAATCACAACTGAGACTCTCTAACATGATCAAGAAGCTAGGGAGTCAACACCGTCTATTGAATAAATGTTAAACCCTCCTGCTCCATAAGAGTCAGCTATAGGGAAGCTAACTTCTCCTAAACTTCCCACATATGGAGAGCCAGGGATTTCCTGCTAAGGGTATCTTCTATAATGCTGCCACTTTATGGAGAATAGACTACCTCGAAGTCATAGACCGGCAGGAATTTCAACCAGCACCACCATATCAGGTTTAAGTCTCTCTAAAGTATGACACACCAAAGACTCTGGCGGTATGAACAAACCACAAAGTGATCTCTCAGAAGGTATCATATCTATATTTTCCGGGCGAAGACTATCACTTCCATCACCACATAGTGAGTCATGTAGTTCTATTTATGGGGTTTCTATCACCTTGACCTGTACTTGATAACAGTATCAATATTGACGTTGAGCACGCAAGGTACCAATAAATAGGTCAGGTGAGTAAACTCATCCAAACGTAATAGGCTAGACACAGAAAGCATGTGGAATACCTCATGCATCTTTGATCTTCTTGGAAGGATAGTAATCCCCAAAATAGGCACTCTTCCAAACCCACTAGTGGAACCTCAAGCAAAGGGAGGTCAAGTAGCAAGGCTCAACTAACATGGCCAATACCTACTCCGACACTCCACTACATAACCCCACCATGAACTCACAAGTCAGAGGGATTCATCCATCACACCTCGATACTATCCACTTGGGGTGGCATTGAATCTCCCTCACGGTTTTGATCGCATCACAAAAACACATCTTAGTGGGGGAATAACCCCTCTTTCTCATGCATTCAATGCTACATTGAATAACACTGACACAAGGTTACATCGACACCCCGTGTCACCCTTGGTTACTCCTTGAGTTAGGAGTTAGAAGAAAATAGTTCCTCACATAGTGTCTAACAAATTCTACTAAAGAATTATAAAATTCATAGAGAATACCTCTTATCATCTCATGCACTGTAGGATTATCAACCTCCATAGAATGCAGCTACCTGCGACCCCAACCGCCAGCTCTGTGAGCCTGATGTGGCTACCTAGTGGAGGTAGAAGGACCTCATAATGTCATCAACCAACCAAAATTATTCATGCTCTTCTACCAACACTTCCTCCTTGGGGACCACCCTATCTTCACCTTGGAGATCTCTGATCACGACACTACCTATGCTATGGTGGTGCATCTACCAACTGCCTGGGAATCTTAGCACATCTGGTTGGGTAATCTCATGTCACATGACCTCACCCATCAAAATCATAGAATTTTCCCATCCAGTGTTTCCCTAGTGTTCTACATTGTCCCTGACCATGTGCCTGAGTTTTATAAAGAGGAGTCCTACTATGCCGAGGGCCTGCCAACTGATGCCCGTTAGTTGAAACAAGAATCACAGCTCTGTCACATCCACTTACAAAACTGGCCAACTGTTTCCCCTCCAACAGAAATATCTCTATCACTAGTGCTTGATCCATCACTCTGAGATAGGTGGGGATTAAAAAGGTCACTACCCTGGCGCGAATATCCTCTATGGAGACCATACTCAAACTTCTGTTCTTGGAAGTTTCCATCATGGACCACTGCCAAAGAGTACCGAGTAAGGTCTACGAACCTAGTCATGTACTCATCCACCATCACCCCTCCTTGCTGAAGATCCAGTAGCTACTGAAACCATAAATAGTATAAATAGGAGGGGTAGCAATCCTCATGAAACAACTGCTGGAAGTCTTCCCACGAGAGTACGAACTCATCGTGCATCTGAGTATTTTGGCTCTACCAATTCCAAGATGCTCCACGGAAAAATACTGGCTTCCAAAGCCACCATCTAATTTGTCGAGACAACAAGTGGGTAATTAGGGTCCTGGTGAATGGCTATGTCGACCACCACAACACCAATGGACTCCCTTTCCCAAGATCCTATCTCAAGACACATTGACACTATTTCCCTAAAACCCAACCAATTCCTTTTTAAGGATCGTCCGAAAAATGTTCCAAGGAATGAACCTCCCTCTCATACCACTTTGTCTTGACCCGACCCATACCAGGGCTTGATCCACACTAGCCCAAGCCTGCCTCTATAGGCTAGGGGTTGGTGACCAGCGTCGAAGGCATAAAATATAGAGAAGGCCTTTTCCTAAGTACCTGTACACACACACAGACAACACAATGAAAAAGTGCAGAGGGAATGGAAAAAAAGATACAAAACAACTATATATAGAAACCACATATATGTATTGACCTCTAAATAGTATAAGTATAGAAAAGTAAACTGAAAGGGAATGAGAAAAAATGCACACCCAACCAGAAATGTTCCACAACCCATAAACAGGTGGAAAAGTAAAATAGCTGAGAGAGCCCCGCTCCTGGATCCCAAGCTACGACCACCACACAAGGTCTAAGCACCCCATATCCCTATACTCCTATGAAGTCATGATCAACACGTCCTTTTTCTACAAGGGAACACCAAGTGTGGGTAAATCTCAAGAAGGGGTGATTAAAAAAATACTCATAAGGATGACCTGAAGGCTTAAGGGAGTAGCATGCGGGGTACTTAAGAATGAAGCAGTAGACAGAATAAGGTATAGTAAATGAGTACAACTCAACCAAACAAAGAAGTTAAGTAAGCTCATCCAAACACGAGGAGCTTGAAACGATGAAAAGATTAACTTCTTGTCGAGTATTTTCTACCTATGGTAGGAGAGTAGAATCATCCAACCACGAGAAGCTAGACATGGAAAGAATGTGGCATACCCGCACGTCTTTACCTCTCTTGGAAGGAGAGTAACCAAAGCCCAAGGAGTGGGTACTGCAAATGCGATATATGTATGATCAACCAAAGGAACCCAAATGAGAGTAAGGGAATCTTCATATCACTATACTATCATAGGAAAAAAGTTTCCAATAGTTTTAGAATTTAATACCCTCTATGCCCATCATCCCACATGTCTTCCCTGAACTGCAAGTCAAAGGGGCTCAATAACCACACCTTGATATTATCCACTTTGGTAGGGTCTGTCTCGTCCACATAGTTTTTGGTCACATCACAAGGACATGTCTTGGTGGGAAAATAACCCCTCTTTATCATGATTCCAAAGTCATGTAAATCTCATCTTTTCACTATGAAACCCAATTGAGAGATCGTTCCAAAAAGTCATGAAATGACTACCAAGCCCCACTGGAGGGTATGCTCAAAAGAGTAATTAGAAAACCCACTGCCCATCCCAGCTGGAGGGTAATCCCAAAAGAGTAAATAATGAACCTCACTACCAAGGCCCACTGGAGGGTAAGTCCTATAATATTAACAAGTGAACCTCACTGCCCAGTCACACAGAAGGGTAATCCCTGAAAGTGTAATCGAAAAACACCACTGCCCAGTCTCGCTGGAGGGTAAGCCCAAAAGAGAAGGAAAAATACTACTGCCCAGCCTCGCTAGAGGGTAATACTGAAATTGAATGGTGAACATCACTACCCTGCCTCACTGGAGGGTAAGACAGGAAGAGAATAAAGAATTCCACTACCCAAATCAGCTAGAGGGTAATCCAATAAGCGAACTAAAAAAACCACAGCCCATCCCAGATATAGGGTAATCCAAGATTGCTCTAGTGATTCTAAAAACCTCACTTCCATCATGGTCATCATGGAGCGTCTCCTCAGATATTAATCTCACTCAGAAAATCTCTCATCATACCTCAAAATCCACTATAGAGGGCACTATCATTTTCTACATGAAGAAACACTCAGGATAGGCTACTCGCCCGCCAAAATCTAAGTTCAAATGAAAGAGACACGAGAGATAGAAGATTCATAAAGTGATATATGAAATATATGGGGACCACATGATGTGTGACCCCGACTCATCATCTAGTCATTTACCTATCCATACTCAAGTACTAAACTATGAACTAGTACCCACAAAGTGCGCTAGTGTACTCTCAGAGTACATAGAACCTCTAGCCAAAAGGCTGACAAGTGCACATTTCTCATTACTGATATGAAGTGTGAAAATGCAATTCCATCGATAGGCCACTTTCAAATGAACTCGGATAGCCATACAGACCACATCGTTGCGATCATTTTAGAAAAATGCACAGGATCAACTATTCATTCACCCAAAACAGACTCTTGGTGAAGAAACCACATTCCACCGCATTGTGTACAAAATAGTGCCCCATGGGGCCCATGCCTCGATCTCTAAACACATCACATAGATCATGTCGTTATGATACCCTCATAAAAACACACAGAATAAGCTATTCATTCATCCAAAAAGGACAACTGGTGAAAATGGTACTTTTCACCACAAATGCCCGATTGGTGCTCGATCACTACCGATCATGAAAATGCTCCGCACATCCAAACAAATCATACCATTGTGATCCTTGTGAAAAAACATAGAAGGAAGACTATTCACTTTCCCCAAATAGACTTATGATTCCAAAGTTGTAAAACGCTTCATTACACTCGAAAGGTGTCCTGTGGGGCCCATGCCTCGACCCCAAATTTAGTTGGTCGGATTACGCCATTGCGACACTCATGGGAAAAAAACACAAGATCGACTATTCAATCATCCAAAATGGATACCCAGTGAGAAAGTCACATTAAAACGCAAAATCTTGAAATGAGCCTCATGGGGAGCGCATCAATATTTTAGTTTAAGTGCCCAAAATCATCCAGGAAAAGTCCGCCTCAACTACAGGGTCACAACACCTCTAACGGCATGTCAATCGGACGTCAGACGTAGAAGTTATGACCAGTACAAGAATCTTCAAATAATAATAATTATATTATTATTATTTTAAATAGAAATTTCATATTACCGAGCTTCAAGCCTAAGATAATATGATCTCAAAATGGTCTCAGAATGTCTTCCAAGAAACAAGGATAGCGTGGCAACAGATGGCATGAAAAACGGACCCCCTGATTGAAAGATACATGGTTTTTTATCAAAAACCTCGGTTGGAACCAGCCTGGACCGGCCCAAACCAGCTGGTCCTGCTTGAACTTCCCCACCGCCATGGCTCCACCACCATCCACCGTGGATCCACCACCCCCATCATGCCTTCCACCTCGCGCCGCTGCACTCCTCCCCTCCTGCCACACCTTCCACCGCACGCCACCGTGCTCCACGGTGCCCGCCTCAATCCACCAACCACCAAAGTCGTCCTCACTAGAACCCAAACTGGAAAACATCCATGGACCACCATGGGCACTCCGGTGGTCCAAAACACAATCCGAGACCAGATCTGGAATCCTCAGGATGAGACCTTTACAGCACCAACCTCCAATCAACAATCCGCCATTGTTTCGGCATGATGAAAAGTAACCATCACTTATGCTCATTGATGTGCTTCCTCCGACACCCAAAACTCAAACCCGAGCACATATCGGGACTCCTCGGGTTGAGGGATTCATAGATATGGGTCCAACTCAATGATCAGAGGTCATTTGTGAAATAATAATAGTTAACTGATGATGAAAACAAAGAATGATGAAGAACAGGCGATCAAAAATTGAAACAGACAATGACCGTTGTTTGTTCGGCCATCAACAAATGATTCTAAAGAAGTAAAAACAAATAGAAAGGATTTCCGACAATGAAATTTCAATCGGGGCACTGAAGAATCCAAAATATAAATCCTACATCGAATCCAGATCGTCTGCTGTGTTTTCCTCGCTCTGATCTATTAGTGTCTGAAGTTTCATTATGATCCGACAACGTTTGGACGTCGAATCACCGTCAGCCAGAGCTCTACCATCTGAGAGAGAAATGTGTCAACCCTAGCTCATTCCTCTAACCTTTTATTTATAGGAAACTGCCTACAGATGCAAAATCTGAATCTCTGGTTCCCTCTCAACTGAGGTCACTCCTTGGGTAAACAAAACACTACAAACTCAAAGGTGGTCTCATATTTCCAATATGAGTCCCCGTTTGGATGTTATTCAAAGTAGCATTTCAAATAAAACATTTTTTTTAATTATTTTATTTACGGTTTTACCCTCCAAGAATTTTTCTAAAGAAGGCCTATGACGACAAACCATATACCTTACCTAGGGTAAATGACATGCTCTAAACTCAACCATGTCCTCATATTTATGATTCAAGTTACTGTTTGAGAGTTATTTGGGTTTGAGCTATTAAATGAATGAATTAATAAATTAATTAATTCATTTAACGTATCGCTAATGAGAGATGGGTCCGAATGTCCTACGCCAACATATTTTATATTGTGATTAGGGTAAAAACTGCATTCTGGACCCAAACATGGTCTCAGATTTCTGATCTGGTCAACCGTTTAAGAGTTATCCTGTTTCCATTGTGTGAATAGTATAAAAACAATTAATATCATTGTATAATTTATTTCGGGCACACCAGGCCTTGGAATTGCACGTTGTCTCAGCGCTTGGATCTGGAAATATATGTCAAAATATTATAAATTATTATAAGGCAGAAAATAGGTCTCTATAGAGATAGACATTCCATGTCTAATATAGAATGTCTTTTTCAGATTTACGGATCGGGTCCCCAAAACGCTGAAATAATAATAATAATATATTATTATTATTAATATTTACACCCACATTACTCTTTCTTGGAGAGTAAGATTAAAGTACCTTCAGTGATGACATTCCCCCATTTACAATATATTCGTTTAATACCATTTCAGAGAATTTACCTAGACCTGCGACCTAGGCCCACAAAATGCTCGAGAAATATTAGATTTATTAATGTTATTAAATCTTTGACATTACATAACTCCTATGGGAAATGTATGATTGGCCTGTTGTCAACAAAAAAGGGCTCTATATTTAAGAGGGTCGATTAAATACCACTTTTGAATATTATTTTTTGTTTCGTGGATCGTTCCCATGTAACACCCAATAATGATAATATTATTATTGTTGCAGAATCTTGCATATGTTGTAACTCTTCCATATGACAAAAAATTTGCGAGCCGTTAGTGGTGTTGGGATTTTGACCTTGAGGTGAACTTTTCAAGACCAATTTCAGTTATTTAATCCAAAGAGGAGGTGTGGGTCCCAATTAGCCCAGTTCACACGCGTTCCCGTGAAATGTGGCTTTTTCACCAGGTATCTTTTTTGGACGAATGAGTAGTAAATTCCGTGTGGTTTTCCAAGAGGATCAAAATGGTGTGATCTATATAATTATCTTTAGGACCGAGGAATGTGACCCATCATAAACTATTTGAGTATAATGTGGAATTGTGAAACTTTTTCATTGGATGTCCATTTGGAGCGAGTGAATATTCTACCTTGTGTGTTTTTCCACAAGGATCAAAATGGTGTGATCTATTTGGATTTAGAGATCCTTTTACATGATATCATTAATTGTGGAAACCTGAAAGGAATATCAGTGGAAGATCCTTTTCGATGTGTTCCTAGCTTGACACTCTTTTAGTGGTGTTCGATGACGGAAGTAATGGCAGTGATGTTTTCAGAATCACCGAGTTAGTACCAGCTTACCCTTTAGTGATCACCCTTCAGCAGGGTTGCGAAGTGGATTTATCCAATTAAACTTTAGGGATTACCCTCCAACGTATCACCCTTTAGTGGGGTTGGGCATTTATGTTCACCATTTACTCTTCGGGGCTTACCCTCCAGCGAGGCTCGGTAGTGGAGTTCTCTGTTTACTCTTTAGGGATTACCCTCAAGTGGGGCCGGGTAGTGGAATTCACCATTTAATATTTTTGGATTACCCTTCAGTAGGGTTGGGTAGTGTCATTCTCCATTTACTTATCAGAGATTACCCTCCAATATATCACCCTTCAGCGGGGCTGGGAAGTGGTGTTTGTTGTTTACTCTTCAGGACTTACCCTCTAGCGGGGCTGAGCAGTGGTGTTCGCCAACAAATCATGAAAAGACTTGTTTTGACACACCTTTGGACTCATGAGAAGGAGGGACACTTTTCCCACCATGAATATTCCTTGTGATGTGACCTAAAACTGTGAGGTCAAGATATTTCCACCTAACGTGGATAGTATCAAGGTGCAATGATTGAGTCCCTTTGACTTATAGTTCAAAGGAGACGTGTGGGATGCTAGGCATCGATTGTTACTTTTGGGACTATTGGATACTCACTTTCTTGGGATGAGCTATGATATGGAGATCCCCTTACTCCCTCATTGGGGTTTCTTTGACTATATATATATATATAAACATTTCTAGTTCCCACTCCTTGGGTTTTGGACACTCTCCTTCTCAGAGAGGTGATGATGTATGGGGTATGCCACATGCTTTCTGTGTCTAAATTATCATGGTTGGATGAGTCTACTCTCCAACTATAGGTAGTGAAAACTCGATGAGAAGTTCATATTACCACTGTTTCACGCTCCTTGTGTTTGAATGAGCTTACTTCACTCTCTTGTTGGGCTGAGCTGCACTCCTTTTTCTCTACCATGTCATAATTTCTTCTATCCTTTTCAGAGTATCTCCTACGGAACCCCTTCACCTTTTAGGGGTGTTATACTGGGTAGGTATATACTTACCCCAACATGGGACTCTCCCAAAACATGTTGTGTCTCTTGTAGATGAAAGATAGGTTTAATGTGATTTCATAGGAGCTTAGGGATACGAGATGCATGGACCACGTATGGTGGTTGTAGTTGGGATACATGATCAAGGTTATATCAGTTGTTACTCTTTTTCAGTTTTCTTTAGGTTGAGACTAGTTTCTGGATTACGAATATGTTTTTACCCTTTACTTTTTATTATACACTATCATACCATTGTACTATCTAGAGGTTCATGCATGTTCATTTTATTTTATAGTAGTTGAATCATTTATTTCTTTACCCTCTACACTTTTTCATTGAGTTGGTTGTGTGTATGTATAGGTGTTTAGGAAAAGGACTCCCCGAGTTGTTATTCCTTTGGATCTAGTCTCCAACCCCTGGAATATGGATGCGGGCTTGAGGTAGTTGTGGATCAAGCCCTGACATGGGCCGGGTCATGAAAAAGTTGTATCAGAGGTGGTTCAAACCTAGGGATGTAGTTTAGATGGTTCCCTAAAAAATTCTTCATTGGGTTTAGGGAAATAATGTCTAAGTGTCTCGAGAGTGGCACTTAGGCCAGGGAGTCCAGTTATGGTACAGGTGGCTGACATATCCATTCACTAGGACCCTGATAAACCGCTTCTCGACTTGGCATCCTGAGACACTTATTACAGGGAAAATGGTACATGCATCATATAGTATTGAGTCTTTGACTGTACTTCTTGATTCAGCTCCCCATCATTGTTGATATTCAAATATTTATATATATATATATTCTTATCTAACTTCGATACTCCTTGATAACATTCAAGATGTATCTGTGATGATAGCCAACTAGGATACTAGATCTAGTTTGTGACGATGACCCTTTGAGAGTCAAGTCCTCAGTTCAGGACCCATCATGTGATCCCCTTCATCTAGGTGTGCAGGTAGAAACACCTCCACCTATTGAGAAACAGTCCACCCCAATAGGATAGGCTGGGAACGTACATAGAATGATCACACTTCACGATTTCCAGTGATAGAGACCACTGAGGTTTCGTGGTCAGCGAAACCCTCAGGTAGAAGAGGATTGGTTATAGTCAGAGGCCCACCTCTTCAGGTTTTCGTGGACACCATCATGTCAGATGGTGGCTTTAGAACCCATTCTTTTCTATGGAGAAATTATGTGTTGGTTGATCTTGGTTACTTAGATACTCGATGAGTCGACACTCTCATGGGATGAATTCCAGTAGCTGTTTCGTGAGGAGTACTTCCCCTCCTTCTTTCACTCCGTTTGACTTCAGATGATCATATAGTTTTAGAAGGTAGGGATGATGGTGAGTGAGTACACGGCTAGGTTCCTAGAACTTGCATGTTACTCTCTGGAAATGATCCAGGACAGCTACTTCTGAGCATGTAAGTTCAAGCAGGGACTCCATAGATAGATTCATGTTATCATTGTACCCTTGTGCATCCCCAACTATTCCGGGGTGCTAGAGAAGGAATTTTTTATTGAGAGATTTATATTGGAGAGATTCTAGGTGGCTGGAGTTGGCAGTAGGCACAACAGGGCTGAGTCATATTCAGTAGTAGTCAGGTGCTAGAGATCTTAGAATAGTAGACCCTTACATGAGTAGGCTTAAGCATGTGGTCTTCCAGAGTAGGGAAAACACAGAGAACCAAGGATTCCTATATTGGTTTAGTGTTATTCTTGTGATGGGTGAGGTCACATGGAATGAGACTACCTGACTAGACATGCTGAGAAAACCAGGAAGGCAGTAGGTGGACCACCATGGAAGAGATAATGTTGTGATCATGGTGGTCCCTAGGGAGGTTGTTCTGGAAGAGGATGAGGGGATAGAGGCGGGGGATGATGTTATGAGGTCTTTCCACCACAACTAGGTGGTCCATGTTAGGCTCAGAAGGCTGATAGTTGGGTCACCTGATAGCCAAAATCTTGGGATGTCTATGATCCTACAGAGCATGAGATGATAATTGGTAATCCCTAAATACCCTATACTTTTTGTATTATAACTTGTTAGGAACTTTTTGAAGTACTCTTTTCTCCCTACTCCATTCCTGAGGTTTTCCCAGGGTTATGCGAGGCGTTTTTGTATCCTTGTGTTGGTATTATTCGATGTAGTTTTGAATAAATGAATAAGATGGGTCCTCCCCCCACTAAGATGCATTTCTATGACATGAGAAAAAATGTGAAGGTGATTCAGTGCCACCCAAATCAGATAGTATCAATGTTTTGTGGAATAGTCCCTCTAACTTGTGTGTTTAGGGTGAGGTTGTGCAGTGGAGTGTCAGAGTAGGTCCTGGCATTGCTGGTGGAGTTTTTTTCTACATGACCTCCTTTTACAGGGAATTCCACTAGTTTCTGTGATGGAGTGTATGGTTTGAGGATACTCTCCTTCCAAGATGGGATAAGACATGTGGGGTATTCCACATGCTTTTTTTTTGTATATCCTCTTATAGTTGGATGAGTTTAATCACCTGCCCTATTTGTTGGAACCTTTGCGTGCTCAACATCAACCTTGATACAATAGTTATCAATTACAATTAGAGGTGATGGAGACCCCATGAATATAACTATGTGAATCAATACATGAGGCTGATAGAAATCATCTTAACCCTAAGAATGCGGAGATTCTATCTTCTAAAAGAGTGTTTTGTGGTTTGTTCAGACCACCAGCGTCCTAGGTATGTCTCCACTCATAGATAATTGAACCTGAGACAGTGATGCTGGTAGAACTTGTTATAGGAATTTAAATTCGAGATAACCTATACTCCAGAAAGAGGTAGAATTGTATCATATCAATTTTACAGTAAGTCGCAGGTTCACCTAGAATGGCTAGTTTTAGAGTAGTTATCTTCGCTATAGTTGACCCTGGTGAAGTGGGAGTGTATAGTTTTTTCTTCAGTTTATGTTGTTGACTTCTTTACTTCCAAAGCATGTAAGAGAGTCTCAGTTGTGATACATTGACTGTGAAATCCTGCATGACCAGTTATCATTGGGTATTTCAACAGATGGATATTCTGAAGGAGGGAATCATGAGACCCAATTCCAGGGACAAATAGTGATTCCAGTCATGATAAGGGATGGTGAGGATGCCTACTGCCTTGCCCTACCCCCAATAGATGGAGTGGGCGCTCGATGCCTCCCACATGTAGTAGTTGGGGAGATATGTGCATGTTACTATGCATGTCATCAATAGGGTCATACCATATACGAATGAACCATCCTTTTTGATAGCGTGTTGTGGAAGCTCAGAAACATGTAGGTTTTCTTAGGAATCAGAGAGCCAGATGCATGCTCAGTATCTTGAGTTGTTGTTTAGTTTTGATTTTCTAGGATGAAAAGATTGAAGGAGGAAATGATGTAGAGACCTAGTTTTTACCTAATATGACTTTTAAATACTTTTAAATATTATTCTAGAGTTTTGTGCTGAGAAAACATGAAATTATGTGGCCCTATGTGCCCAAAATTAATTTTATAAAAATATTAAATATGTTTTATATTACACACACATAGTTAATTAAATAAAATGGGATAACTCTTAAAATATTGGTCAGATAAGAAATATGAGACCACAGTTGGGTCCGAAATGTGGTGTTTACCCTAGGAACTCCATGAAATTAGTCAGCGCGGAACGTCTAGATCACTATCTCATTATAAGAGCGTTTATAGTGATATAATTAATTAATTTAATTAATTGATTAAAAATACTTGAACCTAATTTATGGATATAAATTCATATTTTAGAAGAATTTCCTCATAATTCTGTTTTTCCAATGACGACAACCCTCTCCTCTCATCTCCTTCCCATTGAAAAATGAAGAACAACGACAAACCCCTGGATCCAGGTGGATCAAAGAATGACGAACACAATATCTTCTTCCGATCATTTCACAAGTGTGATATTTATCAATAATAATAGATATGAGCCAAGTAAGACTCATCTTTGGTGATTTTTACCCCTTAAATTAAAAATTTGATCATTTTGACAATTTTTTCTTCAATCTACGCCCCCTATATGCGCCAACATATTAAATTAATTTTTTCATTGAATATCAACTGCTTATAACCCAAATCACACATTCCTGATCAGTTGGTCAAGAAATATTGGCCAATGATCCAAATTTTTTTCTTATGGTGATTTTCTCCCTGGAATATTCTCATTCTTCACTGGAAAAACCCTTCAGTTCCCGACTCGACAATTACCGGGCGACCCGAGCTCGATCGGGCACTCGAATTCGGGATGGATCGAAGAAACGACAATTATATCAAGAAAAAAGACCGGATATATGTATATTGGCACTCAAGAATTGAAAATATATGATTGTTTCCATATTTAGAGTCATAAAGGTGGTGTAGAGTCTAGCCAAAGGTGTGGTGGTGCATGCGAGGCAGTCCAACGAGTTCGAGGTAGCAGGCCGCGACGACGGCCGTGCGTGGATCAGGAGAAGAAGGCCACGACAACGGCGGGCACGACTTATGTAGAGTAGGCCTAGGCAGTATGGGAGGCTTCCATGAAGTTGACCGATGTAGAAGGTGACTTACAGCTTCCTGGAAAGGCGTCTTCAGCCGGTGGTTTGATGTGTCGCGAGTAGGGCCGATGGACGGTGGAGACCGGCAAGGGATGGCAGACGGTAGTGGATGGCACGATAGCAAGATGAAGGTGGATAGGGTGGTGAAGCCATGTGAAGGGAGGATGAAGGGGGTGGGAGAAATCCTAAGGGTGATGAAAAAAAGATAATTAAATAAAAAGAAATAATAATAATATTATTATTCTTTTAAATCCCCGTACCTCTCCCATGTGACGTCGGATCAACGCACTGTTAGCGGAAATGTGACCTTGATTTTGAGACAAACATTCCAAGTCTGATATTGGATGTCTTTTTCAGGTATGTGGACCAGGTCCCTGTAACTCTGAAATAATAATAATATATTATAATTAATGATTAAACCCCCATTACCCCCGATTGGGGAGTCCAATTAACATGTCGTTAGTGGCGGTATGCCCCCATTTGCAATATGGTCATTTTATGAATATTTAAGAGAATTTACCTCGACCTGCGACTTGGACCCACAAAATTCCAGAGAAATATTAGATTTATTAATGTTATTAAATCCTTGACCTGCCCTAACTCCTGGGTGCAATGTCTGATTGACTTCACATCATCAGAAATATGACCCCATCATTAAGAAGGTTGATTGAAGACCAGTGTTGAATATTAAATTTGGTTTTTTGGATTTGGCCCCTGAAACATCCAATAATAATAATAATAATAATAATAATAATAATAATAATAATAATATTGTTGCGGAATCTTTCATCTGTTGTAAATATTCCATACAACATCATATTGGTGAGTTGTTAGTGGTGTTTAGATCATGACATTGAGACCAATTTTTCAAGAACAATTTCAGGTGTTTAAACTGAAGATGATGTGTGGGCCCCAATTATCATGGTTCCTGCGCGTTGTTGTGAAATGCGTCTTTTTCATTGGGTATCCATTTTGGATGAACGAGTAATCAATTCCGTGTGTTTTTACAAGAGGATCACAATGCAGCAATCCATGTAATTAATTTTGACATCGAGGAATGAGCCCCATGAGAAACCTTTAGAGCGTAATGCGAAGTTGTGCAACATTTTCATCGGATGTCTGTTTGGAGTGAGTGGATAGTCTACCTTGCTTTTTTTCCCACAAGGATCACAACGCTGTGATCTGTTTGGATTTGTAGAGCCTTTTTCATGATCTCATTAATTGTGGAAACATGAAAGGAATAATAGTGTAAGATCCTTTTTGACATGTTATGTTCTTGACACATGTCTATAGTTTTTCAATGATGGCAGTAATGGCAGTGATGTTTTCCGAACCACCGTGTTAGTATCATCTTACCCTTCAGTGTATCACTCTTCAGCGGGGCTGGGTTGTGGTGTTCACCAATGAGTCTTTAGGGATTACCCTCTAGAATATCAACCTTCAATGGGGATAGACTGTGGTGTTCTCCATTTAATATTTAGGCCTTACCCTTTAGTTGGGTTGGGTAGTGGAGTTTGTTGTTTACTCTTTAGGTATTACCCTCTAGCGGGGCTGGGAAGTGGTTTTCACTATTTACTCTTTTGGGATTACCCTCCAGTGGGGTTGGCTAGTGGTATTAGACATTTAGTCATCAGGGATTACCCTCTAGTATATCACCCTTCAGTGGGGCTAGGCAGTGGTGTTCTCCATTTACTCTTTAGGTCTTACCCTCTAGCGGGTCTGGACAATGGTTCTTGCCAATGAATCATAATGAGACATGTTTTGATGTACCTTTAGACTCATGAGAATGATAGATGATTTTCCCACCAAGATGCATCCTTTTGATGCGACCTAAAACTATGAGGGTGAGAGAGTGCCACCCAGAGTAGATATTATCAAGGTACGTTGATTGAGTCCCTTTAACTTATAGTTCAGAGTAGACATATGGGATGCTAGGCATCGATGGTTACTTCTAGGACTGTTGGCTACTCACTTTCTTAGGCTGAGCTGTGAGATGGATATCCCCTTATTATCTCATTTGTGATTATTTGACTGAGAATATATATATATATATATATATAGTCTTTTCTAGTTCCCACTCCTTGGGTTTTGGATACTCTCCTTCTAGAAGTGACGAAGACACGTGGGGTATGCCACGTGCTTTCCATGTCATGATTATCATGGTTAGACGAGTATACTCTCCTACTATAGGTATAGAAGACTTGAAAATAAGTTTATATTCTCACCATTTATAGCTCCTTATGTTTGGATGAGCTTACTTCACTCTCTTGTTGGGTTGAGTTACACTCCTTTTTCTGTACCTTGTCCCATCGATTTCTTTCCTTTTTAGAGTATCTCCTACGGCTCCCCTTCACGTTTTAAGGGCATTCTACTGGGTATGTGTATACTCAACCCTGCATGCACTTTTCCTAACACGTGTTTCATCTCTTATAGATTAAATACATGTTGATAATTATTTTAGACGAGCTTAGGGATACGAGCTATGTGGAATGTGTACGGTAGTTGTAGTTGGGATACATGAGAGGGGTTCTCTCAGTTGTTACTCTTTTTCAATTTTATTCAGTTTGGGAAAGGTTTCTAGTATAGAATTTTGTTTTCCCCTTTACTTTTCAGTATACACTACCATAACATTGTACTTTCTAGAGGTTCTTTAATGTTCATTTTATTTTATAGTAGTTTCATCTTTTATTTCTTTTCCCTCTACACTTTTTCATTGAGTTTTCTACATGTGTGTGTACATGTGTTTAGAAAAAGGCCTCCCAAAGTTGTTATGCCTTTAGCACTAGTCACCATCCCCTAGCCTATGGTGGTAGTCTTGGGGTATTTGTGGATCAAGCCCTGGAACAGGTTGGGTCATGATATATATAATGCAATCTACATGTACTGAACAAGGCCTCATGATAAGCATGATCTGAAAAAGTACTCACAATCCACGTGATCTGAAAAAGGTCTCACATTCTGTGTAAACTAATGATGGTCTCGTAAAAGGGTCTTGTGAAGGGTGTTATACACTCAGCATAGATAGACCAATCATAGTTACATGATCCAAATAAATACAATAGAGTCTATTGGTGGAGTCATGCGATCCGCTTTGACCTAAAGGGTGACTCGCAAAGGGGTCCCATTGGAGGAGTCTTGTGGAGGAGTCTCATGAAAACGTGGTAGGAATCTCATTGATGAAATAAGAGTAGAAAGACAAAAATGAGTGTGACTCATCTCATAACTGATTATTAGTAGAGTCTACTAGAGGATAAGTGTGTTCACTTTAGTGAGTGAGCAGTGAGATTTCAAAATATGAGTGGTTGTAAACCAGGAGGGATAGTGAGTCCGCTATGAACTTTTAAATAACAGTGAGATTTAGTGGATTTGGTACATTGGTACATTTCCTTTGTATGCCCTTTGGATGTTGCTCAGTGAAGGTGTACCAAGTAAAATTTGTATGTCTTGTGCATGTTTTAACTTCCATTTATATTGTGCAATGAAAAGTGAGAGAAGGGAGTTTTTTGTAATAATAAAACAAGATCCGAAGAGATAGTTGTTTTAATCTATCATATGATGATTCAACCCCCTCTTAGGGTATTTAAATTTATGGTCACCAATATCCATTAAGCAATAGAAGTTCACAGAAGTAAATTGAAAGGAATTTATTTTAACACCCTTGATAATATTGACCCTATTATATTTGAATAAAACAACTATAAAATAACCATGTTAGTTTAATTCAACTATATCAGTCAACTTATAATAGTATCCCAATTTTGAAAGTATAAATACAACATTATTATATGTTTTTAAACCCTTTTCCCAATCAACTGTTTCAAATTTAAATCCATTCACATTGTATGTATAGAATTTTCTAGCCTTATTTAGAGGACTCCAAGCTAGAAACATCAAATATTCTAACAAATCATCCTGAGTATCATAATTCATGATCTATAAAAATTAAAGTACATTATTAGATTTAAAAAATATATATGTTAACCTAATATCTATGTTTATTGTAGTTTTTAGGAACTCACCTGACATGAAAACCCTTCTATACGATCTTTATTAACAACTTTTGTTATTTCTTTCTCATTTTATGTTTGAAATACTATGTGACTATTTTTTTGTATCCCAATAAATTAAATAAATCGATCATAAATTTCACTATTCAGTCGAACATATTTCTGTTCTTGTAATAATTCAATTTATATCAGTGTGATATTTGAGGTCCTCCGAACTGGTTGGACAATAGTAGCAAATATTGCTAATATATCATAAAAACAGAAAAATAGATTAAATATTGTCTCAATATCATCCAAGTATCTATAAAAAGGTAATACACTTCAATGGTAGGTAAACTATAGAAATTAGTGCCTTTATTTTAATATTTATTTTTCATATATGATTTCAAATGACCAAGGTATCTATAAAATAAAATGAATGAAACAAATCTATGTATTTAATGAAGTCTCAATAATGATTTACTTAAGATGAAAAACATATGAGTAAAGTACCCATCAACTGGATACATCTATTAATAAAATATGAGACCTACTAATTTAGTTTCCTCAAAATAATTCAATTCCAAATGCACCATGTTAATAAAAAATGATAGAGGAAATATTATCTCCATTGTTGGAAGTGATTGTAAAAATATAACCTGAATATTGTCAAGCTTAGTAGGTTGTAGAGTTTTCTCGCATGGTCATCTAAAAATTTTTTAGAACTAGAGTACAACTACATTCACCTTTTTAGGTAATACGGTATGCAATTACAGTGGTAGTAATTGTTGTAATAGAATATATAAATCAGGAATTTTAAATCCATATAACCTATGATACTTTAAGTTGACACACCTTGAGATATTACTTGAATACCCAATAAATACTTTCACATGTTTTAAAATTCAAAGGGATATATATTTCTCCCTTATTTTATTTGTAAAAAACTCATGGAGCATACTTTACATTCTCATATGGCCATAGATCATGCTTTATAATCATTTTTTGGAAGTACTTTTGAGCATTGATATGGTCCTTCAATTTTATATGATCATTAAGCAATGTGAAGATTGAATTTTCACCAAAATTCTTCTCCATATGCATAACATCATGATTTTGAGGTAATAAATTTAATTACAAATATATAAGTATCAATAATACAATTTTCTTATTCTATTATTGTATTCCAATTTCAACTAATGATGCACTTCAAAATCAGTTCCTAATATCATCCAAATGATGCACCTTCCCAAATTTCCTTTAGATATTTACTAGGTTTTTCAATATTTCAGAACCTATGAATAACTTCAAAGGTGGTATATGATCAATGGACTCTTTTATTTTTTTCTTGTACAACCAAAATCTATGAGATACATCAAGGAATCTATGATGACATAGTAAACACCATTTTTTACTTAATGGTATTCATTTAGGTTCAGAATAAAAGTTACAAACATGAAAATCCAAACCTATGTAAGTGTTCCAGTCAGATAAGTTCCCAAGTCCAAGGAATTCACTAATGATGCACATTAGAGAAGCATGCATTTTGAATTTTTTTCTAAAAGTTGAATCATACATATTGGAACCATTTCCCCATAACTATGAAAATTATTCAATTAGATGCTGTATTTATACATCAATATCATTTCTATGATTTTTTAGGAATAATTATCAAAATGATAGAGTAAATTTGTTTCATACATATCCATAGAGGTATATTATAGAGGATCAAAACAATTGAAAAAATGCTATAATTGGTACCCAATTTCCTAAATGGGTTGAACCCATCGACAACCAATCCCAATAAAAAACTCCTAGGATCAGATGAGAAATATTGATTTAATGAATTGAATGTCTTCCATGATTTCGAATCTCTAGCATATTACATTAAACCATCATTGTTATTTTCTAGAGCATGTCACTTCATGTGATCAATGTTTTTCAATGACATGAATAGTCTTTTCAATCAAAATTTTAAAGGGAAGTAATGAAAAAACTTTGCAGGTGTGTTCTTTTTATTCTTCTTTATAGTAGAATGTTGATTCAGACTTCCAACATTACCCAGTTACTTCTATCTTGAATATGAACATTTTTTTCACTTATTCCTACTTGAATACTCTCCACAATAAAGCATACAATCATTGGTACAAGCACATAGTTTTGTATAATTGAGACCCATTATGTTAATAAATTTTTTTATATCATAAAAAGACTCAAGGATCTTAGTTTCAAGAAATGAATTATGAAAATATTATAATATCATGGACATCACCTTATTTTTAATTCCATATAAGTATTTTATGTGGTGCAAATTCTGTAGAAAATAATTTTTTGAATAATTTAGACATCTTCCATACAACTATTTATTTACATCATCAAAAAAATCATGAAACACATTTGTCTTCTCAGTAAAGTTTTCTATTACTTTAGCCTACACAACATCTAGATGAAGATCCACTGATATGTTATAATCTAGTTCTATTTGTCCTAAGGTCCCAAAAACAACATTTTTCTAGTTAATATTTGTTGCACCATCAACTGGTGGTACTGATATATTTTGATCCTGATAAAATTTTCTTACAATGCTAACAAAATTATTTATAAGGTTATAAATTTAATTATCCATTTTCAAGAAAGTTTCGAGATCATTCTATTGATTTACATCATCACTCAAAATTTCTATAATGTATAATTATCCTTGCCAAATATAACACACTATTGATTAGGGAATTTCTTATCTAACAAGGGTTCAGAAAATTCATATCTATTTAACCATATTCAAAATTTAAATTTCAGACATAGACATCTTATTATCCCATTAATATATTTATTAGAAATTAAAAATAAAAATAAACTCATCTAAAACCTTAACATATTGAGGTGTGTTCATTGGTAATGTGATCCAACTTTTATTCATATATCACTAAGTTCTTATACTTTGTCAAAGAAAATTAAATTTTAGTATTACCATACCTTTCACATCTAACAAATGCATAAAAAATATTATGTCATTTAAATTGATGCATTTACCTTATTCAATTACTTTGGAAAATAAAAATCAATATAAATAATATGTTCTCTGGTAACAAATATAATTAAAAATTATTATTCACTTAATAGTCATTTTATCGATTCATTTAGTATGTTGGGAAAATATATAAATTTATATATCTTAGATGAGTATTTAATTGAGTATATAAATAAATAGAAATCATGACATATTTTTTTATAAAAAACCTATGAATGAAATGGAAAACATTCATTAAAAAAAATTAAAAAATCTATAAAAATCAAATATTTATTGTAGTAAAATTTAGTTACAATTTATAAAAATAGAATGATAAAATAAATAACACTTTTAATAATGATTAATCAACATGGGATAACAAACCATAGAAAAGTTAAGTTGTAACTACATACCATTGAGTTCAAAAGATATCAAGAATTATGGATTTAATTTTTCATATTCTTGGTACTACCAAGTTTTTCTATCCAGGAAAGTGTTAATTAGAATTATTTCATTTGAATTAATATTGATTTCTTGGTGCAATAAAGGTACCAAGATTCTATAATTTTTTGAAATATGGTTGATAGAAATGAAACCAAATTTTAAAATCGTTTTTAAAATGATACCTAAAGAAAATAATAACAAAAATAATTCAATCACATAGTACATATCACCTATAGTTAAACAATAACCCCATTCAATCCAAGGTTGTAGACTTAGTTTACAAGAAAGGGTGTAAACTGAGTAGTGAATATTTTATTAATCAAGTTAATAATAAATATTTTAATAATCAAGTTAACTATCGAGCATCACCATTTGAGAATTGAAATTGTGTCCAAGATTAAATAATTTTAATATAATGAAAATAATAAAGATTAATCATGTATATTGAGTTGACATTAATTATATAAGATATCCTAAAGTCAAATTTTATATCCATTCCATTAGTCTTTATGCCTCAAGTTGGAAACTCATTGAAACTGATCATGTATTTTACTAAATGAACAAATGATTCTTCATAGAAAAAATATATATCCACATACCTTGGAAAATTAAAAATGAAATATAATAGATATGTCAAAAAAATCTTAGGTACCCAAAGTTCATAATGTTAATTTTTCTTTATAAGAATCTAAAATCTAAAACTCAAAAATTTGACAAAGCATATCATTCAACAAACTTTCAGAAAAATACTAAGATTCCTAAATCTTTTCATAAAAAATTATCCTAGAATCTATTATAGGGTCACTTCCCAAAAATCTATTAAGATAAATCATTCACACTTATAACTCATAAACAAACAAAAATCTCACCAGTAATATGCTAATAACTAACCTCCTTCATAAGAATAATTTTATACCAAAGAAACATTGATTAGGTTCAAACCAAAAATTATATAGTCTACTAAATTAAATATATTAAAAAATAAATAAAATATTTATATCTAAACTTAACCTCATAATGGGCATAAAAATCTAATTCTCAAACTATAAAGGGTCAAAAAACAAAAAAAATCCATTTTTTTCAATATGAGTTGGCACCTTACAAGTAAACACTCTATGCCGCTATTACCGAACCAAAACCTGACTAAATTAGAAAAACAAAACTCCACCTTCATCAATAACATAAACTTAAAAGGAATAAATATACGAGATAAAAGTTAAATATGACCTCCCAGGTGAAAAAAAGTATGACGGTGAGGGGAGGGATTCAACAAAAGTGAATTTATGGTAGAAAACTAGAGTCAAAGGTGAGCGTGATGTGGGGGGATATGGGGGGTGTCATCTCAATGAAAATTTTGTGACTGGGTTCTAGGGTTTGGGGAGGGATTAATGAAGGAGGGGGTGGGGAAATCTATATAGGGGTTTGAGGAAGGATTCATGAAAATATTTTTCTTATAAATATTTATAAATTCAATCTTGAAAACCACCACTAAATAAAATAAATTTTATTTAGCATATTTTCTTTGAACCATTTCTAAACAACTAAAATTAAAATATTATATTATTATAGTGAAGAAAAAATAGTGTTGAAATTATTTATTCTTTATTGTCTATTCTTTGATTAATTTTTATTTAATTATTTTTCTTTTATTTATTCATATTATTATTACCATGTTCATTAAATATTTTGGATTTTTTGACAAAGGAAAAAAATCCTTACACATGAAAGAAATTATCCTTTAATTGGATATTGATCCTTACGGAACAAATCCTTAAAATTTTTCAAACCATCCTTACATAACTCTATTTTGATCCTTATGAAGGTAATTTTTAACGAAGGAAACATCATTATACATAAAGAAAATGATGTTTATATAGATTCATCCTTATGATGAATACGAAAATTGATAGAATTTTACCATATGGTCTTTCAAATTGACTCTTATGTTGTTTAAAAACAATAATAAAAAATTTCAGGATGATCTTTATGATGTATTCAAATCATTCTTACACACATTCAGAATTATCCCTGAAAATTAGAATATGATCTTCATGAAAATTTAACCTCGTGAAGAATCATTCTTATATAGAACATAAATTCTTATGAATATGATATTAACACTAGAATATGATCCTTAAACACATTATACTTTATTCTTGATCATTTAATTGATTCTTACAAAGGGAAATGATCATTGCATAGAATCATCCCTACAGAAAAATTATTGACGATTACTGATTACTACATTTCATGCATATATTTTTGAATATAAAATTCATTAATTTTAGAATTAAATTGAATTATATTTCCTATTTATTCATTGTTCTATTAATTTTATGCCAATGAATCATTTTAATTTAATTTGGAAAAAAACAAGCGGAGATAAATGAAGAGGGATCATGGCACAACCCCAGAAGAATGAAAATGGATAAAAATGATTAAATTGGGGAAATAAAGATTCATGTTGGAAATAACCATTCATGTCATGAATGGTTTAACATCAATGTACTAGGACTATTTGGAAGGAAATATATGGTTAATTCATGACATAAATTTTGGATTCATTATGTGAATAGTTTGAAGATGTAAAGAACTTAGGAGAAGTGATGTTTTTTCACATCGTGAAAAAAATTTCATGTCACATCCCAATTTTTATTTTTATTTTTTAATTTAGTTTATGATTTTGTCTTCAAATTTTCTATTGTTTTTTGGGTGTTTTTAATTCCTTTTTTATGTTTTGGGATGTTTTTCCTCTATTGCATAGTTTTTGTGCATGGTTAATGGGAAACTGTGCGACCTCATGATGTCGAGTCCCTTTTCAGTTCATTTTCCTCTTACACAGTTTGGGTTTCACTGGTAGTTTTTAGGTCGATTCAAACCATGTGTCTCCTAGGAGAAATCATGTGGGTCTTAGGGTGTCCCTGGATGTGGCTTCTTGACTTGAGCATGGTTAATTCAAACTTCGTGAGAAGCATATGCATGGATCTATAGTTTTTAACAAAACCAAACCACATGATTGTCTCATAGTTTTCCAAATCATGCATCCAAACCATGTGGGTGTCCTATGAGTCCAGTAAGGGATGCACGGTTGGCACACAGTTTTCTAGACCATGTAGCCTAACTGTTCCTAGTAACTAGGTTCATTAAAAATAGATTTTTAGTTTTTCCCCTCATGATTTTTAACACCAAAACAACCTATTCTTCCCAATTTAGATAAATTTACCCTAGGGATCTTCTCCTCATCTTCTATATTCCTCCCCTCATCCTCCCATGGTGATTCCAAGTGGGTTATTCATGTTTTGGGGATAATTTCTCAAGGTAATCCTATCTTATATTCTCCCTCTTCGTTCTTCCATTTTCTATTACATTTCTTTTATACCTTGTTTCTTCAGTTTAGGGTTAATGTTTCTTTTTTTTAATTTGGGTGTTTCTTAAGGTTTGTCTTAGTCATCCTTGTCTCTTTGGAACCTTTTTGAAGCTGATTCAGATAGCCTTCAACCACATGCCTGGACTTTGAGGCATGTTTCCATTTTCATTTAGCCATTAAATTTAATAAACATTGATTTCTTGATGTTAAAAACTTGTTTTGATGATAAATAGTGACATGTATTATTTATAATAATTATTTGTAATTAAATCATGCAAATTTAATCTGAATTTAATTGTATAAAATTGTTTATTTATGCATCGCACACCAAATGTTTGATAAAATTCATAGTTGGACTTTGCAAATGTTTTTTGATTTCTAAATGTTTATTCGAGTTTATCAAATGGGTTTATAAATGGATAATTAATTTTATAAGTGGTGTGTTTGGTTCTTTTAGAAATGGTTATCTTTCAAAGAATATGTGAGCCCGATTGGAACCTTTGAAAATGGGTTTCTTGGGAAAAATATCCTTGGGTTATCGATCTCTTTACTTTTTTGTGTTAAAGGAAGTGGTAGGTCCTTCGTATGTGACTTCACTTGATAATTGATGGTTTTAAGGTAAGGGGTATTATTCCTTGGGGTGATTCGGGGGTGATTGTTGGTTGTTGGATTAATTTTGTGTATTGTTATTCTTATATATATATGTTTGATCACTTGATTATCATTGGGTCAACCCCATTTTAGACATATCATGAGAACCTAACATAACTAGAAGATTATCCAAGAATGTTTACTGCACTAGTTTAGTATTACACTCAAGCTAGTGGCCCCTTAGTATGGACATGCTATACTTTGGGGATGATACTCCTCAGTTAGTCTAGGTAGGGTATGATCAAGTGTTTGGGATATTTGATTGCATTAGGTTTATTGACAGGATGAATTAGGTTTAATATGTTCTATATTTTCCCTTAAGCTCCTAGGTATTCCCATGTTTCTTTGGAACTTATTTATTTATGATGGATAATCAAGGTGCCTCATTTGATTTGGTTACTTATTCTTGGATTTCCCATTGCCCTGTTTAATATGTAATTTCTCCTACTACCTAGTTATGATGTGCCTCCCTGGTAAAAATAATTTTTTGGTTTTTAAGTGTTTTATTAAAAATTATTTAGAAAAATGTTTCATACTTATTCCCTTTTTTCTAATACACCCTCTCTCTCTATCTCCCTCTTTCACTTTATTTTGAAATTCTCAAACCTCCCCCATTTAAAAAAACCTATATTAAATAAATAGGGTAATTTTCACACCCCAACCTGTGTATTTGGTTTATTTAATTATTTTTCATTCCTTTAAATATTTTTGTTCAGGTTTGGGCTCAAACCTGGATGAAATTTTTGAGTTATGTTAAAAAGTAATTTTTTTTGGGTTGATGTCATTGGGCGCGTGGGCAGAGTAGATTTTGGAAACCCCACGCAGCTTCGCCCAGGAAACTACACAACTTATCCGTCATAAAAAAATTAAAATGAGTAAATTTTGTAATTAAAAGGGCTGTTTACAATTGTGTAGTTTAAAATCTTTATTGTGTTAAGATTTTTATTATTATGAAAATGATATGAATAATTTTATTATTTTTATTTTTATCATTATGATTATGAATATTATTATTATTATATTTCAATTTTAGTTAGTTTTTATTTTAGATTAGTTTTACCTTTTTTGGGTTCTTGCACACCCTTTCCCTACCTTATCTCCCAAATCACCCCACCCTCTCTCCTCTTTTCATTCAACGTGAGCATGCCCTCACTGGATGCCTCCCTATCCTCGACAAGTGGCCAAGCCAGCACCACCCCAGCCTCTTGCTCTTCCCGGCATGGCGGCCCGACATGACCCTCCCCTCATCCCTCCTGCTCAGCGTGCTCTAGTTGCGTTGCTCCCCTCAGCTGACCCACATCTAGCCATGCCGACCCTCTCCGGCCGACGGTCCCTCTCCAGTCACAACACAGTGTAACCCTCGGATGAGGCCCCCTTCTCCTGCTCAAACCAGCAGTGAAACTCTTCCATTATAGACCAACCACCCTTCCAGTGCACCACACCCCTTTCTGGTGTATTTTCCCCTTCCCCTGGTATTCCCATTTTGTTTCTTCTTTATTTTCAATCAATTAGTTTGTGAGGTTTGATTGTTAATAGTTATTTTTGGTAGGTTTGGGGTATTATAACCCTTGCGGTGTGATCTACGATTTTCTTTGTTTTTGTGACATGGTTTCGAGGTAGGAATAACCTTTCACCAAACCTTTTAATTTAAGAAACTCTAATTTCAAGATTTTCACACTTTTTATACATGACAAATATTTTTTCACAACCTTATTATTTGTTTCTTGGTATGTGAATGATGTTCGAAATCACGTTTGATATGGTCTAGATATTCAATAAATTTTAAAGTTGTATTTGTGTGTAAAATTGGGTGGGTTTTGGTGTAAAACATTGGTGTGCCTCCTGTTAATGATTTTACAGATTTTTAAAATAATTAATAGATTATTTGGGTAGTTGTAATTATAAAAGGGAGTGTTTTTAGGGTGTGTATTATTTTAAAAATTGTTTTAACGTGTGGTATGTTTTGTTGAGTTGTGAACACTGGGTGTTTTACACATATGGACTATAATGTTAAAACATTTTTTAATAATTTAAAAAACAATTAAGGCATACAATTGGTGTTTATACTTTATTTTTTATTAAATAAAATTTGTTCTGGTAAATATTTCATGCCTTGAGTCTTTTTATATAAAATGCATGGCTGGATTTTATGGGTTAAGTGTGATTTAACAAATGTTTTATTTGGATTTATAAATGTGTCGAAATCATAAAAAATGTTGTTTTGGGGTTCCTTATATGGTTTCCAAAATGGTTTGGGATTTATAAAGAAATGAGTATTGGTTTTCGAGGTGTTTTGGTTTGATTTCACCCCTTTATATAAATTACATGTGTATGTTGATAAATTTTGGTTTTGTGAATAGTGTATTAAATGGTTTTAAATAAAAAGAAAGTGTAATTGTGTCTTTTTAAACTGATTTGATGTGAAATGTTGAATTATGGCTGAGTTAGAATTTTCATATAAGTTGGTTTTGTTTTGAATGTGCAAAGTAAATGTTTTAAAGAATGTTTATAAATGTTTTTCAGTGGAAATGGTGTGCTTGGCACCACTTTTGAAAATTGTTTGCATTTGGAGATAAGGGTTTGTTTATGAATATTTAGGGGCCAATTTGTCCATTTCTAAAATTAGTGAAAAGTGTTTATTATGAAAACCCTCTTTGGGTGTTTTTCATGCCTCGATTACATGCAATGGATGAGAGGTCCTTGTTGGGGATTCTCAGGATCCATTGTTAGGGTTCTTCGGTTGGAACCCATTATAACTGTTTTATTTTAAGGCATGAAAATGGTCCTAAGGAGACTTAGGGTGAGGCCTACTATGGAATTATTATTATATTCATTGTGATTTGATTCTTGAATGGAATCTGTTGGCTCACCCCCTTTAATACTTGAGACATTAGAACCCAACATATTGAGAGAAGTGTCTGAGAAGAGTAATGCATTGGTAGGTTATAGTACTGAACAGAGGCCCATAATATGCAGATATGTTTGGGTTTATTGTTATGGGATTTTACCTCATTCAATCTTGAGAAAGGGTGGATGAGCATAAATATCGTTATATTTCATCATATGTGGCATACTATTATAGATGGGGTAGTAGGTATTAGTTTCATCTGGATTATTCTTAATCTATGGGGTTTGCCTATGTCCAGTGCCTTTTAGTCATTTAAACTATTGTTGAGATACTTACATACCTATTTACATTTACCTTGTGATATGACTTCCTTGGTATTCTTGTGTGGTGTTTTTTATGGAATGTGATGTTTTGGTTTCCTAACTCCTCAGAAAATGTGTTTTAAAGAAAATGTATTTCAACACTTTAGTGTCTGTTTAAAATGAACTCATCACATTCCCTTTGAAATAGAATGGTAACACTTAAGGTTAGGATATGGTTTTGAAAATGATTAAGGTAAATGTAATATACATTGATTTTTAGAAAAAACTGTAGAAATGCATACTTTAATATATTGTAGTTCAAACATAAAATTGATGTTTCTTTTATTTTAAAGGTAGTGAAGAGGGGAATAGTATACCAAGCTAGCCTACTGAGTTTTAATACTCACACCTATAGTTATTTTCTATTTTTAGTTCTAGTGAAGTTTCCATCTTGGGTGTGTTTTCCTTGGGTAATGTTTGATCATTGAGCTAGAGAGTGACCTGTGGGGTCGTATGGAGTTAGTTTGGTTGTTGGGTTTAGTTAGTTTTTCATTTCTATTCTTACATAGTTGTTCTATCCAGTTTACTTATTTCTGGGCTTCTATTTTATTTTTTCCACTTATTATGTTTATTTTTATTAGGAGTAATCTTTCCAATCATTACTTTGTTGATTCCCTTGGTTCTTTTCTCTAGCCTGTGAGGATCAGGAATGCCTCTCGGGTCTTGCCCCAGATTGGATCAGTTGACTAGTTCAGGGTCAGCCCAGGTCGGTTCATGAAAAAATGGTAATAGAGCTGGTCGGATCTTATCAAAACTTTCTTTTCAGAGCACTATTTTGTATTCATGGATGTCAAGGTAGATAGAGTAGGATTGTCAAAACTTGAGGGGTAGGTTCGAGAAGAGCGTCACGAACCCTTGCCCATTCTGATCCTCGGGTTTCTAGGGGATGTCCAGTTTTGTTAGATTATTTGGTGTTTTGGGATTGTTTGATGATTGGGATACAAAAAAGGGTGCTGGGACAATAGTTATCATGATATTTCATTGACTAAAAATCCTTGTGGAGATAGGGGCATGGTCCTAGAAGTCTCTCTCTGTTGGTGATGTGTTTGAAATATGGCCGCCAACCATATGGTCAAGTCACCCACTAGAACTAGTTTGCTTTTGGAGTTAATTTGGGTCTCCTATGAATTCTGAAAGGTTTTTCAATCAGAAAAGTTGGTTTTAAATATTTTTTGTTTGAACTGACATGTTTTATTTGTGGATTGTTTTAAAATAAATGGAATGAATGATTTGTTTTTGGAAAATAAAGTTGTTTTGTTTTGGCCTTGGAGTTTCTATGGGCGCTCACATGCATAGGGGTATGTGGGAATATGAACGGATGTATGGTATGGTGGATAGATGCCCGAGGTGGCACCAAAACATGCATCTGAGTGAGACTATAAAGAATACCAATGATGAGTGTTTAACCAACCAAACATGTTTTAAATTAAAGATATTTTCAAAAAGGAAATTTTTGATGTTATAATAACTTGTTTTCTTGTGTTTAGATATTGTCACCTATGAAGTGTTTGATCATGAGGATATTTATTATTGAGTTATAATTGCTTGGGTTCTTGAATTTTATTGTCCAAAAGTTATCCCCTTGAAGCTTCTATGGGTGATCATTGTGTGGTTGATCAACCTAAGGATTTTATGCTTGAGTTTCGGAAGCTAGATCCACCACTCTTTTATGGTCAAGTAGAACATTCCGTAGTGGAGGAGTGGGTGTATAAAATCAAAAGGAAATTTAACCTTGTTGATTTTCTCGAGTTATTGAAGGTCAAGTTTTTAGACATCATGATTGAAGGATCACCATGGATGTGGGGGAATTCATTGTCTCAGAAAAATCCCTATCAAGAGCATACTTGGGTGTTTTTCAAGGCTTTGTACACCCTTCAATATTTTTTTGAGGAAGAATGGATGAGAAATGGGATGTAGATGTTTTTTCTGCAGCAGGGTGATGGATCAATGTTGGAGTATTTCAAAATTCTTTTTGAATCTAGTCTCTTATGATTCAGGGTATTCCACAGATGGCTCTATGAAGGCTTGACGTTTCGAGGCAGGTCTCCATCCCAATCTGTAGTCGAAGGTGTCACAGTCTACCCTAACTTTATTTTTTAATGTGGTGAGACAAGATTTTCTTGTCAAATCTGGGATGGAGGGAGTGCTTTAAGTAGTCCTACATCTTTCAATTCCTAGGAGTAGTGGTGAGGATTCTGGCAAGGGGATGATGAAGCGATTGAAAGTTGATAGAGAAAGTTGTGGAATCAAAATTCCTTGGGATCTTCCATCCACCTCTTTAGAGCGAGAGATCATAATGTATTATTATTGTAGAAAGATGGGTCACAAAAATTCGTCATGTACAAATGATTCGAAGCCCTACCAAGCTAGTGGATGCTTTGGTCACTTGCGGCGATTCTGTCAGGGTGTTTCGAGAGAGTGTCATGGAGGAAGTTCTCAGAAGTGATGTACTGTAGGGTTTTCCTTAAAGTTTTTTTAATTTTCCTTCCAGTGTAAGGGATCTATTATCATGGTAGATGTACTAATGGTGTTTTGGGTTTTGAAATGTATGGGAATGTAGTGGTTCTTTTAATGAACTCTGGTTTACAATGTCAATGTGGTTTTCATTTCAAAATTATGTCCTCTATTTTGTCTAACCAAAAGATGTATGTTTCTTATTGGTATTATCAAAAACTGACTGCGAGGAAGGATATGATTCTTCCATCAGATCTCCATCCAAAAGGCCTCAAAGTGAAGCTGACACATATTCAAAAACCCTAGAGGGTTAAGAAGTTTTGTTAAGGCTGTGCCTCAATCATTTTAGTGAGATAGTTCTAGAAATACTGTGGTGGTTTCTCCTTCATTGTAAATTTACTCTCATCAAAAAGAGCATGGTGGAATTACCCCACATTTAGTGTCTCTATATATTCTTTCTTGGATTTGAGTTTTAGGTCAGTTTCCATGTGTTGACCGCCCATGTGAATCAGGTGCAATCTTAAATTTTACGCGTGCTTAGGTAAAAAGTTGTCAGGGTTTTTGGTCTGTACAGGAGGTTTCAGTTCGGCTCTTTCCCCCTTAATTTGGGAGTGATTTGTTAATTGTTCATGTTTTGTTCCTTTATCTAGGGAAAGCCACAGATTTTGGTTCTAGTTGAATTTTGGTTTGGCTGCTTTTAGGTTGGTTCTTTATGGTTGGGAGACCTACTGTGAGTTTCTTTGGGTTTTCTCTTATGACTTTATCAGATGCTAGTTGAATTCTTATGGTGTGGAGTCCATTCGGGCCTCCCCTCTGCTGGTGATCTATTTCTTGAAATAATATTGAGTCTCATTGGTGGTCTATGAAATTTACATGGAGTACGAGGTTGAATTGTGTTGATGCAGAGTCCATAAGTATTGATCAATCGACAGGAAAGTGTTGTGGCTTTCTGAGGGTGGAAAGTGTTACGGTGGGGAGAATTGTCCCACCCCAACCTGTGTATTTGGTTTATTTAATTATTTTTCATTCCTTTAAATATTTTTGTTGGGGTTTGGGCTCAGTCCTGGATGAAATTTTTGAGTTATGTTAAAAAGTTCATTTTTTTTGGGTTGACGTCATTAGGCCAATGGGCTGAGCACATTTTGAAAACCCCATGCAGCTTCTCCCAAGCAACTGCACGACCTATCTATCTTCAAAAAAATAAAATGAGTAATTTTTTTAATTAAAATGAATGTTGAGTATTCTTTCATTTAAAATATTTATTGTGTTAAAATTTTTATAATTATTAAAATGATATGAATACTTTTATTATTTCTATTTTTATCAATATTATTATTATTACTATTACTATTACTATTATTATTATATTATAATTTTTGTTAGTTTTTATTTTATATTAGTTTTACCTTTTTTAGGGTTCTTGCTCACCCTTTCCCTCCCTTCTCTCTCAAATAACCCCTCCATATCCCCTCTTTTCGTTCGGTGCGAGCAAACCCTCACCAGCCGCCTCCCTCTTCTAGCCGGTCGCCCTAGCTGGCTCCACCGTGACCTCCTCCTCCTCCCAGCGTGGAGACTAGATGCAACAAACACCTCATCCATCCTACCCAGAACGCAACAGTGGTGTAGCTCCCCTTAGTCGACCCACTTCCAGCCGCGCGGACCCCCTCCGGCCGACAGTCTCTCTCTGGTCGCAATACAGTGTATCCCCTGGATGCAACCCCCTTCACCGTATTGAACCAGTGGCACAACTGTCCCCTTTTAGCCCGAACCCCCTATTGGTGCACCACACCTCTTTCCAGCTCATTTTCCCCCTTCCCTCGGTATACCTATTTTCTTTCTTCTTCATTTTCCTTCAATTATTCTATGAGTTTTGATTTTAAATGTTTATTTTTTCTAGGTTTGGGATATTAGAACCCTTGTAGTGCGATCTACAATTTTTCTTTGTTATCGTGCCACGATTTCGAGGTAGGAATTCCCTTGCACCGACCCTTTTTTTTAATAAACTCTTATTTTATGATTTTCTCACTTTTTATATATGCTAAATATTTTTGAAAAACCTTATTATTATTTTCTTGGTATGTGAATGATGTTTGAAATCATGTTTGATATGTTTTTTCTCTGAAATAAATTTTAAAGTATAATTTTTGTATAAAATTGGGTGGGTTTCAGTGTAAAACCTTATTGTGAATCCTGTTAATGATTTTAAAAATTGTTAAAACATTTACTAAATTATTTGTGTAGTTCGAATTAGGAAAGGGAGTGTTTCTGGGGTGTGTTTAATTTTAAAAATTGAATTTAACATGTGGTATGTTTTGTCTAGTTTTGAACATTGGGTGTTTTACACATATGATCTATAATGTTAAAACATTTCTTATCAATTTAAATAAAATTAAGGCATGAAATTGGTGTTTATACTTTGTTTTGTATTAAATATAATTTTTTTGGTAAATATTTCATTCTTTTTGTTTTTTATATAAAATGCCCAGTTGGATTTTATGAGTTATATGTGATTTAATAAATTGTTTATTTGGATTTATAAATGTGTCAGCATCATGTAAAATTATGTTTTGGGGTTCTTTATATGGTTTCCTAAATGGTTTGGTATTTACAAATAAATGCGATTCGGTTTTCAAGGTGTTTTGGGGTGTTTTCATCCCTTTAAAAAGTGCATGTGTATATTGATAAATATGGGTTTGGTGAATAGTGTTTTAAATGGTTTTAAACAAAAAGAAAGTGTAATTGTGGCTTTTAAACCATTTTGATGTGAAATGCTGAATTATGGCTCAGTTGGCATTTGTGTGTAAGTTGGTTTTGTTTTCAATGTGCGAAGTAAATGTTTTGAAGAATGATTATAAATGTTTTTGACTGGAAATGGTGTTCTTGACACCACTTTTGAAAAGTGTTTTCATTTTGAGATAAGGTTCTTTTTTTAATGTTTAAGGGACCATTTTTCCATTTAGTGAAATTAGTGAAAAGTGTTTATTATGGAAACCCTTATTGGGTGTTTCTCATACCTCGATTGCATGCAATGGGTGGGAGGTCCTTGTTGGTGATTCTCGGGATCTATTATTCGGTTCTTCAGTTAGAACCCTTTATAATTTTTTTATTTTAAGGCATGAGAATGGTCTTAGAGGAGACTCTAGGTGAGGGTTTCTATGCAATTATTATTATATACATTTTGAGTTGAGGCTCTAATGACATCTGTTGGATCACCCATTTAATAATTGAGACATTGGAACCTGGCATAATGAGTGAATTGTCTGAGACGAGTGTTGCATTGGTAGGTTACGGTACTGACTAATGGCCCATAGTAGGCAGATATGTTTGGATTTATTACTATATGATTTTCCCTCATCCTATCATGATAAAGGGTGGATGAGAGTATAGAGCATTAGATTTCATTATATGTGGCATGCTACTATAGATGGGGTCTCAGGTATTAGTGTAGTTTGGATTATTCTTGATTTACTTGCATTTCCTATGTCTAGTTCCTTTTATCTATTTGAACTATTTTTGAGATACTCATATACCTGTTTACATTTCCCTTGTGATATAACTACCTTGGTACTCTTGTGTGGTGTTTTTGTTTATTGAAAGTGAATATTTGGTTTCCTAACTCCTATGAAAATGTTTTTTTAAAGAAAATATATTTCAACTCTTTAGTGTTGGTTTTAAATGAAACCATCACTTTCCATTTGAAATAACATGGTAACACTTAAGGTTAGGATCTGGTTCTGAAAATGATTAAGGGAAATGGAATGTACTTTTATTTTGAGTAAAAACTGTAGAAATGTATACTTAAATATATTTCAGATCAAACTTAGAAATGAAGTTTATTCAATTTTAAAGGTAGTTCATTGGATGATAGTATACTAGGCTAGACTACTGAGTTGTAATACTCACGCCTATAGTTATTTTATATTTTTAGTTCTTGTGCAGGTTCCAGCTTGGGTGCATTCTCCTTGGGCAACGTTTGATCGTTGAGTTGGAGAGTGACCTATGGGAATGTATGGAGTTAGTTCGGTCATCATGTTCGGTTAGTTTTTCTTTTCATTTCTTGCTTAGTTATTCAATCTAGTTTACTTATTTTTGGGCTACTCTTTTATTTTTTCCACTGCTTCTGTTTTTTTTGTATTGGGTAAAATCATTCCCATCGTCACTCAATTGATTACCTTGGAACTTGTTGCTATCTGGGGATGATCAGGAATGTATCTTGGGCCTTCCCGTGGATCGGCTCGGGTGATCAGTTTAGGGTCGACCTAGATAGGTTTGTGACAGTAATAGACCATGATTTTTTTGAAATTGAATGGATGAAAAGGATATATTTATATTATTGTATTTCATACTAGTATTAAATAAATATTTTATTTAAAATAAATGTATAGGGAGTGGTTTTCTCGAGTGTGCCTACTGAGTTTTAATAATCACATCTATACTTAAATTATTTTTTTGCCTCAAGTGAAGGCTCCAAATTGGCATCGATTTCCATGGAGTGATGTTTGGTTTTGAGTTCAGTGAGTGACCTATGCGGTCACACAAAGATTTTCTTGTTCATCAGGTTTAGATTTATTTTGTTTTTAGTTTATGTATTATTATTCTTGATATTTATTTTATTTTATATTTGGATGATAATTTATATTTTTTATTATTTTGTTTTATTTATATTGGATGAAATCATTTCGACCATCTTTCATTGATGACCGTGATGCCATTCACCACCCCAAGGCCATCGAGAATGCAACTTAGGGATGTCATAGGCTGACCCAGGAGACTAGTTCGGGGTTGACTTGGTTTGGTTCATGAAAAAATGGTATTATATAATAACTTATTTATAGGACCTATCTTTTAGAGCTCCCTTTTTCATTTGGGTTATCAAGGTATATGGAGTATGATTTTCAGGAATTGGGGTGTTGATACGAGGATGTGTCTAGCCAACACTTCCAGTTCCGAACCTTGGGTTTCCATGGGAAGTTGGGTTTTGATTTTTTGTATTTTTATTCTATTTATCATTATTTGTCTTGGTATTTCTTGACATTGGTTGATGAATTTCAGTTTATTTATCTTTTGTGGAATTTTTTATTGGTAGTTTTGTGTTTGGGGATTGAAATGAGAGTTGGGAAAGTGGTTTTTGGTGTGCTCGCAGAGCTTGTCACACCATGTAGAGCTTGTGGACACGTCCCTGAATGACTCTCCATGTTATTGGTATGAGTAGTATATACCCTCAACCATATTTCGAAGTCTACCATTTTCACTAGTACCATCTAGGAATTTATATTAGGTCTTAAATAATTTGAAATTTTTTAAGAAAACTATGTTTTAAATTATGAAAACCCAGATTTCAAATGGTGATGTATTGGTTTCATAAAAGATAAATGTGGATTTCAACTCTGTTTAAAGAGTGTCTTGGAAAAATGTATTTTTTAATTATAATGAATTTTTATATAAAGGGTTTAAAAAAATAGTTTCATTCTTCTTTATCAATTTTAAAATTTTGTGTTAGATATTTTAAAGGAGTATTTGGGGATTGTTTTAAAATGAGATAAAGATTTAATAGAAAAAGGATCAAATTTCTTGAAATAATTCAATGGATGTTTGTGGAATGAAATGGATTGGAGTGTTGAGTTTGAAAATGGTTTTTTGAAGTGGTGGTTAGTGATATTTTTAAAAAGTTTTGTGGAATTTGTGGGTTGGTTCCTTTTTGTGTTTGGTGTTTAATTATGATGATTTATAGATGATGTGTTAGTTTTAATTGAGTTTTTGTTTTCTTTTTTATTTAGAGTACTCCCACACCAAATATTTAATTGAAATTTGATTTTTAGCTATAGGTGGTTCCCCATTAGTGTAAATCCAGTTGATCAACCTAAATAACTAATCCTTGAGTTTTTAAAGTTGAACCCTCTTATTTTTTACAGTTATAATGATCATTTTATAGAAGAAGAGTAGATGTAAAAAATAGAAAGGATCTCTAGTTTCCATAGGTTTCTTGAGTCTCTAAAGGTTAGAGTTTCTACCTCTATGCTTGAAGGTCCGAGTTGGAAGTGGTGGAAGTCATTCATTTTGGATCAAGATTCAAGAAAACATCTCTTGGAAATTCTTCAAGGCCTCATTCATATAAAATTACTTCTATGAGGCTGTGAATGAAGTGAAGGTGATTGAGATGTGTTGCCTTCAGAAAGGTGATGGATTGGTGTTTTATTTTGTTCTTTGTTTTGTGTATCTAGTCAACTATCTTCTGGAGTTGGTCGGGGAAGATTTTCCAAAATCCCTCCTTTTTTAGAATAGGATTCATCTTGATTTTAGTCATGGGTTTTAGAATTTGGTCTAACTTCCTTTGCTAATGTGGTGAGAAAAGTGGTCTGGGATGAGGCCATATTATAGGGGGTTCTCAAGATAGCCAATCCTACTTCAGTCTTTAGAATAATTTAAATGAATTTCAATAATGATATGGGAAGGTAAGCTAAAGTAGATTATTCTAGTGGTGGAATTAAGAGGACTTGTGATCTTTCATTAGCTCCTCCTAGGAATAGGACCTTGGCGTGTCATTAATGCAGAAATCCTAGTCACAAGATGCCTTTGTGTATAAGTTCTCTAAAGACCTATTTTGATTGTGGTCATTTGAGCCATCTTCTAAGATTCTGTAAGTGTGTCACTTGGTAGATGAGTGGAGTCATATCCACTCCCTCAAATATGTGTTTAGTTTAATCTGATGAATGTGTCTTGAGTATGAGTTTTGTTTAAGTATTTTGATGAAAATTATACATTTTTTAGTGGTTGTATCATGTTGTTATGTCTTTTGTTTGGAGTGAAAAAGGGTGTTGCGTGTATTTTGGAAAATTCTTTTCTAATCAAAATTCCTATTTTTAGAAGTTATGTTTTTTTCATTTTGAAGAGAAAACGTGTCATCTATGTATTGGGTTCCCATTTATTAGCTTCTTTTTAGGATCCATGGGAGGTTTTTCTGGTTTGTAATGTTAGTTTTTGATTTGAAATGTTAATTTGGTACTAGGTTCTTATTCTAATATGGTTGGGAGTCCACCATGGCATCCTAATATTGTTAAATCAAATCCTTTATTTTGAAACTTTTCATTTTTTCCCCATTTTAACTTGAGAAGATTTTAGGTGGATACCTATTGAGTTGTATGACTCTAAGTTACTCTTCCCTTGGAGAATGACGCACGCCTATCGTAGGGCGTGGCAAAAGCAATTTAATTTTCGTAGTGTAGCATAGAAGCTGACCAGGGTCGTCTCACTTAAGGAGCTTTCTCAATCGTTTACTTACTTAATCTAATTTAACTAAACTAATTCTTTTTGGTTGTTTTTATTTATGAATGTAATGCAATTTAATAAAATATAAAACTAACATGCAATGACAAAATGCAATTAATTGAGAAAGAACTTGGCCTTTATGGGTTGGTATGTGGGTTTCATCATTCTCCTTGTTGATATTTAAATTAAGTTTGATAATTCAATTATGAGATCTCATTCATGAATTACTATTCTTTTATTTATTGGTGTGAAATCTTGAATGCATTTTTCAATCTTAACTTCACCTCCTCTTATAATCAAGGTTGATGGCACACCTCGATCGAGAGTGTGTCATCTTCCAAGGCCTGGCTCCATCGTATGACATTTCAACCACTGAATGGCTCAACTCCATCGTATGAAGATCTTGTATCCAGTAGAAGGTAGGGAAAATATTTAATAAAAGAATAGAAATGAGTTTGAGATCAGTGTCGTGGTGGACGATCGCCACACCCGTGCACATCACTCTTACTCATCACAAACTTAATAAAACATAAGAATTTAAGTACCGAATTAATGAAATTTCCACATACCTCCCCCGGGCCAAGTCTCGGGTTAACCCCTCATATTTTAGGGTAAGAGGTAATGGTGGATAATATGAGAATAATAAAAGAAGAAAAGAAGGAGAAAAGATGAAGAAGAAAACAGGGAGGAAGGGTGGACACAAAAATAAAAACAATGCATGAATTTTATTAGAAATATGAATTACAAATTAAAACTAAAATAAATAAAATAAATGAAATGGGGAATATTTCTGGTCATCCTCCCTTGGTGGAGATCTCCTCCTTGGTGCCTTGATGGAATGGATGGAAAAAATGGGATGCTTTGAGGAGGAGGTGAGGGCCTCCTTTTATAGGCAGAATTTGTCCCTCAAATGTCGACGCATTGTAGACCCCTTTAATGACATATTCACGCATTCCACCCTTCATAAATGTTGTTCATAAATGTCTTGGACGTCTCCTATCCATATTTCAGATAATTTGAAAACCGTATGTAGGAGTTATTAATTTTTCATTCTCGGTTGCTGTTTTTGGACGAAGCATCCAGGAAGGTTCCTCCAAAATAATGTCATTCACAATACTCCTTAATGATCTCCAAAATCCTCAATATTTATTTTAGAGACGGCCCTATCTGTCCTCAAGGTATCCCAGGTGGAAACACATCATTTGGATATGTGTAGGCCGCGTTTGATGTCCGTTACCTTGGGTGGGTCCATGCTGTCCTCCCTGAAAAATTACAATCTTCAATGATTTTTTAGGCCCTTTAGATGACCGAATCAGCTCCTTGTCCAGAAGACAAAAATGAAGGAAATAAAATAAGGATTCTAAAAAAATATTAATCAGAAAATTTGGAATTTTATTTTTCCTGAAATGACCAAAATACCCCTGACGTAAAATTCTGTCAAAAATCCAGAATTAGTCATTTTTCACATTTGGGTTCAAAATAGCACTAAAACCTAAAAACATGATAATTACCCATTCAATAACACTTTTGTGGGATTATAAAAAATGTTTTACAGTATAAAATATATTAAAATGTGAGCTTCATCAGAGAAAATTGGGTTTTTTGGGTAGGCCTGATGGTTTTGGTTTTAGTAGGCTGTTGGGATCGTGATTCGGGATTTTCATCATTATTCATGATGTGGTTCAAGTTAAATGGTTTTTTAGGTGGGGACATAAGTATTATCTTAATGGTGGTTAGGGTATTCTTTAGATTAAAGTGTTTAACCATGTGAGAGTATGGACCTTTTTCCTTTACCCGATCAATTAGAAACATTAAAGCTTCCTGAGGGAATAAAGCATTATAGTGGGGAGAATTATCCCATATTGGTTTTTATTTTTATTTTTGATTTTGATTTATCATTTTTTATTTAGATTTTCTCTTGAGTCTTATGTGTTTAAAGTCAAATATTTGAGTTTTTTTTCTATTTTACTCTATTATATATTTTGTATGCACAATTAAGGGGAAACCGTGAAACCTCTTAATACAAAGTCTATAATTCATTCATTTTCCCCATAAATAGTTTGAGTTAAATGGGTAGAGCACATTTAGATTCAAACAATGTGGATCGTATGAGTAAATTTGTGGGTCTTGTGGCGTCCTAAGATGAGATCACATGACTTGATCATGATTAGTCCAAACTATGTGAGAGCTGTGTTCATGGATCTATAATTTTTGATAGAACCAAACAGCATGGTTAGTGCATAGATTTACAAACCATGTATCCAAATAGTGTGGGTGTCCTATGAGTCCAGTAAGGGATTAATAGTAAGAACATGATTTTCTTACCCATGAAATATAACCTTTCACAATTCCTAGTTTTATTAAAAAATATTTTTTACATTTTCCCCCTCTATATTTTTAACTGAAAAACACCCCATTCTTCCCCATTTGTATCATGAGACCCCAGGGGGCTCCTTCTCATCTTCCTCACACCTACCCTCCTCCAACCACAATTATTCCAAGTGGTTTTTCAAGTTTTAAGGTTAATTTCTCAAGGAAACCCGCACCTCTCTTACCCATTTTCCACCAATTTTCTCTTAGGTTCCTCATCTCCCTTACTTCCTTTGGTCTAGGTTTCATGTTTTCTTTATTTTAATTTGAGGGTTTCATATTATTAAGGTTCATATTCATCTTCCTTACCTCTTTTCCAAATTTTAAATCCAATTTAGGTTTCCTTTAACCAAATACCTTGATATTGAGGTAGTATTACCTTTTCATTTGACCTTTAAATTTAACAAACAATGATTTCTTGATTTTGAAACCTTATTTTGATGAAAAACATTGATATGTATTATTTATAATAATTATTCAGAATGAAATCATGTGAATTTTTCTTTAAATTAATTGTATGAAATTTTTTATTTGAGCTTTGCACGCCAAGTGTCTGATAAAACTCTTGGTTGGCCTTTGTAAATGTGTTTTGATTTCTAAATGGTGATTTAGGTCACTCAAATGGGTTTCTAAAAGGATTTTTATTTTTATATGTGTTGTGTTTGGTTCTTTTAGAAATTATAGTTATCCAAAATATATGTTAAGCATAGTAACTTCCATTGAAAATTATTTTCTTTGGAAAACTCTCCTTGGTATATCTTTCTCTTTCTTTGTTCATGTTGAAGGGAGTGGGAGTTCCTTGGTATAAGAATTCCCTTCAGAAATGATTGTTGGAAGGAAATGGGGATTATTACTTGGGGTGATTTGACAGTGATTCTTTATTGTGTGATTCATTTGGTGGATTTTTCTTATTATATATATGGTTGATTTCCTGATTCTCTTTGGCTCACCCCCATTTTATACATATCAAGGGAACGTAGTATAGCTAGTGGATTATCCAAGAATGTATGATGTTCTAGTTTAGGATTACACTCTAGCTAGTGGTTACTTAGTATACACACACTCTTATTTGGGGATTATGCCCCTGAGTTAGGATAGATAGGGTAAAACTGAGCATTTTGGATGTTTTATTGCATCAGGCACACCGACAAGATGGATCAGGTTCAATATGTTCTAGATTTCCCCCTAAGATCCTAGGTATTTCCATGTTTCTCTAGAACATGTTTATCTATGGTTGATAATATAGGCTTCTAATCTGATTTGGTTACTTTTTCTCAGATTTCCCATTTATATCATTATGTTTTCATTTCTATTGCTTCCTAATTATTATGTTCCTCCTTAGTAAATATTATTTTTTGGGTTTTAAGGGTTCTATAAAAAAATCTTTTAAAAAAAGTTTTACACCTACTCCCCCTTTTCAGATAAAACCTATCTCTATATCTCAATCTTCCCGTTACTTTTAAAATTATGAAACCTTTAATTTTTATAAAAATAGTTTTAAATAAATAGGGTAATGGAACATGATTTTTTTTCAAATTGAGTGAATAAAAAACCTATGTTAATATTATTTTATTTCAAACTAACAGTAAATGAATATTTTATTTAAAGGAAATAAATAGAGAATAGTTTACTTGGGAATACCAACTATGTTTTAATACTCATGCATATAATTACATTATTGTTTTTATCATTGGGTTTAAGTTCTATATTGGTATCTATCTTTGTCTAGAAATTTTTGGTTTTGATTTCGGTGAGTGACCTGCAAGGTCACAGAGACATCTGTTTGGTCATCAGGTTTGTCTTTGTTTTGTTTTTAGTTTATATCTCATTGTTCTTACTATATATTTTATTATTTATTGGGACACTCATTTTTATTTCAACTTATTTTGGTATTTTTATATTGGGAGAAATCATACCCACTATCTCTCATTGATGAACTTGGTGCTTGTCACCATCCTGGGGCGATCAAGAATGTGCCCCAGGGATGTCACATGACATCTCAGGTGATTAGTTCAGGGTTCAAACAGGTTGGTTCATAAAATTTTAAATCATTAATTTTCAAGGAAAATGATTTCTAAAGAGGTAAATAAAACATTCACACCATGAAACATAATTCACATCATGAATTCATAGTCAAAAATTGATTTAAATATGAAACATTCCATGATCTCAAGGGCATTTCAAGCTGGTTTTTCCAAGGAGCAACAAGTGTGATTTGTATAAATGTAAAACGATTTTTTGAAGATAATTATTAGGAACTCATGGATTTATATGCCTATAAATACTGGGATTTGGACACTACTTTTGGAAATCAAGGGCGTCGAGACTTGGGTGTGATGTTTTACTGCTACAGAGTCTTATGCCAGGCTGGGATACTATTTCTTACTATAGGATTTTCTTTTATTATTTTTATAACCCTCTCATGGATAACATGAGAGATTTATTTATTTATTATAATATATGATTTTAAATGGGGTTGTATTAGTGTAATTTTAGTTTTTATATTTAATTCATGTTAGGAAATTGCATTCCAATTCTCTTCCTTCCCCATCTTCCTTATTTTTCATTGCATGAACATTGTGTGTTAATTAAGAGAGTGTTATATAATTACATTTCTAAAACTATTCCTTCTCCATGAAAATTTGGTCGGATCAAAATTATATGTTTAAAAATGGTTTTGATTCACCATTATCACCAGTGAACCGAATTATATGACCATTAGAATAGGGGAGTGTATGAGAGAGAGAGAGTAATCACCCAAACCAAGGAGATAATTCAGAATTAATTCCAATTATAATAATATTAATTATTTAATCCTTACAAACACTAGTGCATGAACATGTATATTATATTCTTGGTACACTTTTTTTATTATATTCTCCCACTATTTCCAAAATTACATTCCAAGTAGTTTAAATTTCGTCATTCATTCATTCATAGTTTAGGTACTGATTATTAACTTATCATATTCTCTAACTTTCCATCATTGGATTGACCTTTGAATTTAAATATACTATAATACTTATTTATCGAGATTTTTGGTTATTTCAATTAATAAATTCTAAATCTATTCCAACTTACAGAATTAAAATTTCTTTTGGGTCATATCAATTTCTGATGTCATTATTGGGGATGATTTAAGGATATTACTTTATTCTAGTAGTCTAGACAAAGTTTCTTTTCATTTTTTTATTTTATAGTTTTATATTAGGTTTTCTTTTTAATTTTTTTTTATTATTGGGTGTTTTTGGTTGAATCTATAAATTGAAAAATGAAAAATGAATCCCATATCCGAATCGTAATCCAATTATCAAACTCCTAAAAAAATTTCATTAATTAGGAGGAAAATAAAAATAAAAGGATGGGAGAAACAAATTCAGTCATGGGTACCACAAACACACCCGGTTCCATATAAAAAACTATTCTATGGGTAGGAATTAAAATTCAAGGAGGTATTGAAATACCAGAAATAGATGTCTATAAAAGCTAATTAATCAATGTATGATGCCAATGATTAATTCAATATTGATGCAATGTTTGAGGAGAAATCCAAAAGTGAGGTTAAAGTTGAAAAAGAGACTAATGAAACTTATAAATACAAATATGAATCTAAATTTTCCATGTTATATTCCCTCACCCATATATGACTAGTAGAATAAAAATAAGAACATGAGTAAGGGAGGATATCTATGGATTTTTGGAATGACATAATGAAAATATAGGAGGATAAGTACATGGGTTTGGATAAAAAATATGAATATCTAAAACCAATTGAAAATAATATTAATGAAGAAGTAAAATAAGAGGAAAGAATGGATTATTAACTTTAAGAACTCATTATGGAATTTGGAAAAAGTATACGATTATATAATAAGAATAAAAGTGTTACTAGGTATGGAAAACCCATGAATTCCTATCTCAAACCTTGGGGCTACCCATAATTTGGTTCACTCATCCATAATAATAGAAGAAGAGAATAATAAAAAGAAGGAGGAATATACTAGATTCATAACAAAGTAAAAATAGTATCAATATGAGGAAATTATGTTTGTATCACACCATAATCAGATAATGGGGAAATGCCAAGCTAAAAAATCATAAATATGAGAGGCTTCTAAAAGGGAACCTAAGTTTTTATTTTCTTTCTAGGAATTTAGTTATTATCTATTTTCTAGTAATTAGTTTGGTTTTTTATTAGGACAGTTTCATATAAACTTATCGCTTTTTATCTTTATTGAATTTAACTTACAATGTCATGCATTTTTTTTCATTTTTAGGTTCATATTGAAAGGAACATGAAAAGTAAAAAGAAGGAAACTAAAGAGGTTAAATGTTATTTAAACACTTAAAGGAGAATTCATGTTATGATTGGTTACAAAACAGAACCCAAGAAAGGGATTATTAGAGTGCACAACCATGAACCCAAGACTCAATTCAAAAAAGGGATTATAATTATAATTTCTATATTTTTTGTGACTCCCCTATATGATTTAAAATCTATTTTGGGATTTAAATTAAAAATTCATGCTGCTAATTTAGTTAATTCTTGACTTTCTAATCTAAGAGAAAAATGACACATAATGTAATCATTATTCCATGTTTTATATTTATTTTTAAATAAGGTTTAATGATTAAAATAGGGATTGAATAATTAAATATAAACATGGGGGAATTTATTTGAAAAATAACAATTTTTGGGAATTGGTTTATTTTTGTAGATGAAATTCCTCTTAGATTTTACATGTTTCAAATTTATGAAATTTATGTTAATTGGTTTATCATTAGTGTGTGTACCATGAGGTATTAATTTTATTCAAGTTTTCCCAATATAGTTATAATTCCCAGACTAATATTTTCATTCTTTTCTTTAACATATTTCTTGAATGTCTCAGGCATGCTTTTATCCTATAACTTTTTTTACATCTTGTCAAAGCAGTGATCATACAAAATCACTTTTAATATGATTTTTACATTTTTATTGAAAAAAATTTATCCACTAGACATAACTTGACATAGTTTACAATATATTCTATAGAATCCATGAATGAACTTTGATATGTAAGAGACAAATTATAATCCTATTTTTATCCTTTCCTACCCCACTCTTTGTATTTAGCATTATTTTCCTTAGTTCATGTGTTTGGGAGGTCTTGTACTTGTTGTATGGGATGAGCCACATTGAGGAGAGATGTTGGGTTCTTTCATGGGATATTGGGGATTGGTACACGATTATTAATTCACTGTAATGCATTATTCCCCCTTGAATTTTTAAAAATAATGAACAAATGTTATTTATCATTGTTAGTTAAAAAATAATCATTACTTGATTAATGATCTTGTTATACCTATAATAAATATCATCTTAAGTAAATAATTTGGGGTTAGAAAAGAGATGTGATATTTTTCACAAGTAAAACATAAAAAAAAAGATAAAGAAAAATACAATAAGATGATGCCTTATTTTTATTTTTCATTACTTCATGAACTTTATATGAGTTTAGGGGATGTGGGGAGATGTATTTTTAAAGGGAGTATCTTCATTCTGATACTTTTCATTATCATGAGAAGTGATTTTGTGTTCAGATATTCTTTTTGAGCCTTAATGTTTTAGAATAACTTCTAACCAAACCTAAATCCACAGTGTCATTTATACCATAATGTGAAGACCATATGATAATTATGATATTTTTCTTTATAATGTGTATATTTGAGATGAATTACAAGATTATGGTAAGGATCATGATTTGAGGTGTGAGGAAAAATACATTTACTATTTTACCTTTAGTGATGAGTATAACAAATTCAATGAGAGGTAAATTATTTTGGCATGAACATTAATAATTAATAGAGAAATATGAATAAAGGTTAGGAGAGGCATGATCACTTTAAAATATAGAATGTAAAATGCATTGTGAACTATATTTATTTTAAAAATGAAGAGTTGAATAAATTTTTCAATGTGATCCTATAACATTTGGCCACCAATTGAAAATTGTTCATTTTTTCTTTAATGTTTACATATTTGTAGGGTTAGCTTCCTTTTTGAATATATTGATATTTAATTCTTGAGGAAATGAATTAGTTCAAATGTGGGGGATTTGATAGCTACATTTCATGTATATATTTTTGAATTTAATATTAATTAATTTTGTAATTAAAGTTATTTATATTTCCCATTTATTCATCGTTTTGTTCATTTTATTATAGGAGAGAATTTTAATTTAACTTATAGAAAACAAGAGGTGTTTAATGAAGAGAGTTCACATTGTGACACAAAAAGAATAAAGTTGGATAAATATGACTAAATTTGGCCAATCATGATTTAATACATGAAGAATCATTCATGTATTGAATGGGGTTAGATCAAGGTTATCAAACCAAATAGAAGGTGACATATCGGTAGTTCATGGCCTGAACTCTGGATTCATGACATGAATAGTTTTAAGATGTGAAGAATAGAGGAGAAAAACTACTTGTTCACATCAAAAAACATATTTCATGTCATGAATTGTAGAGTAAAGTGAGTTTTAAAGAGAGAAGCACACCATTAATGACGTGGAACACAATTCCCACCATACACCCATAGCTAAGAACCAATTCAGAGATTTGATATTCATGGATTTTAGGGGGATTTAAAGCTGATTAACCAAGGATCTCCATGTTTAACTTAAATTAATTTTAAGGGATTTTTTTTTGAAATTTAAAGGCTATAATATAAAGGATTTATATGCCTATAAATATTGGGATTTGGATATTTTTTTGGTAATCAAGGGGATCCAAACTTGGGGTTGGGTTCTACTGCTATAGAGTCTTCTACCAAGCAAGGACACTATATCTTTCTGTAGGATTTTATTTTCTAATTTATCTCACCCAATCATGGTTAGAAAGAGAGGGTGATTTTTTTGTATCAAAATATTATTTTAAATGTGATCATATTAGCGTAAGTTTAATTTTTATATTTAATTCATGTTCGAAAATTTCATTCCAATTCTCTTCCTTCCCTCTCTTCTTTATTTTTCATCACATGACCATTGCATGTTAATTAAGGGATTTCTTTATAATGCATTTTATAGAACTATTCCTTCTACATCATCATTGTGTGGGATAAAAATTATATATGGTTTTTAGTTACCTTTATCACTAATGAATTAAATTTTATAACCATTAGAAAATGGGAGTTTACAAGAGAGAGATAAATCACCTAGACTAGGGGTATATCATAGAATTAATTCTAACAATAACATGATTAATTATTTAATCCTTAAAACCATAGTGCATGAACCTTCATATAATATGCTTGGTACTCTTTCTTTTTATTATCTTCACTCACTCTCTCATAATTCACAGTCCAAGTAGTTTAAATTTCACTATTAATCCGTTCCTAGTTTATGAATTGATTATTAAATTATATTATTTTCTTCCTTATCCTCATGAGATCACCCCCAAAATTTCAATATTCTATATTACATAATTTTGGATTTAGTGAGTTTTGGTTTATGTAATTTATAAATTCTAAATTGATTCCAACCGAGAGGAATTAACGATACCATTCAGGCCATATCAATTACATATAATATGATGTTTATATAATAATTATATTTACATTAAAATGATCTTTACACAAAACTAAATCCTTAAAAATTTAAAATTTATAAAATTTATTATTTTTTTGGAATTATTTATTTGAATTATATTTGAATTATATTTGTATTTATTTTTATTTCATATATTTATTTATTAAAATTATATTGTATGTTTCACATAAAAGTTTTATTCTTTATATTTATACTGTAATTAGAGTCAATGATATTAAATGGGGATTTCACATTCATTAAATGGATATTAAATCATTGAATAACTTCTAGAAAATCATCAAACAACTTTTATGATTTTGAATGAATATTTGAAAAACTTTGAATTAGTTCATTATCTTTTCTTCCCTGACTAGTTATTTAAGAAATAATAATTCCAACTATAATTATTTTTGAAGATTTTGTTTGTGAGATATCTATATAAATAAGAGATCATAAAAAACCAATAAGGAGAACATAAAACTGGTGTGTGTGTGCTACACATTGTATAAAGTTCAAATTACATGATAAATACTCTTGTGATAACTACTAAAACTATTTTTTCTACTATAAATCAATGTGATGAACTCTACTACTTGTAACATGATAAAGGATTCCAAGACTTTAAAGAATTCAAAATTTAATATTAGTTTGGTGGTGTTGTATTTTTCTCATCAATTTTTATGGGAGTTAACTTTGGTTTGTAATTTTTCACTCAAAAGTAGGACCTACATGGGTTATAATACCCATAAAAAAATATTAGGTTGTACCTCCATGGTGAGAAAGGAACAATTATTTAGGATATTCCTACATGGTGAAAAGGTAGGTTTCATCGATTGTTACTATCGGTTGAAAAATTTAGCTTAGAATTAGTTGTAACCCTATTTAAAATGAAGGTGTTGTCTTGGTTGTGGCTTCTCTAGAAAAGTAATTTTTTAATTTGGTTGTGACTCCCAACAAAAAGTCAAAAATTTCATGGTTCCATTTCTCATGGGTATTGAGAGATGTGAAGAGAAAATTTTGGATCACTTTGATCTAGACTACTATGAAAATTACTTATGTTGTTTTTTTAACTTCTTAAATAATTTTAAAATCTAATATAATCCTTATAAATTTTTAAACTGGTTAATTCACCCCCTCTTGACTATTCAACCATCTATTTAACTGGGTAAACATTTACTTCAATACAGAAAAGTATTGATTACTAAGACATGTGCATGTGAATGGTTCTTTTGAACATTATGAAATATATTTTTAGACAACCTCTTTCACATGATTCATGTATTGGACTAATTATGTGTCATATAGGTTCTAGATTTATATTTACCCTAGATGCATAAGTAATTCTTATGATACAAACTAGTTTATAGTATTTGGTGTATTCCAGCCTTATTATGTATAACTTCTAGGAATATTGACTTGACTGTAGAGTTATGATGTCATGTTTGAGACCTTAATGGTATGTTTAAGATGTATGAAATTATGAATTTCAACACTATTAATTAAATTATTGTCATTCATTTACTTATTTATTCACTTTATTATATATTCCATGGATATATTGTTCTCATTTAGCATCCATTTCATTATTTATTATTGTCATATTATTTTTTCCTTGATTATTCAATATCAGCTGATGTTGTATGGTAACTATTTCTAGGATTCTGATATTACCCATTTATTTTATTTTCATTTTCTCCTAGAAAATATGTAGATTAATATAAATGATCTAAGTATATTATTGGAAGAATAATAAATATTTCATTTCATTTTTATTTTTTATTTTATGTTTTCAAATGTAATGTTTTGAACATGTATGTATGTAGTATCCTAATACTAATAAATTGTTAGATCCCATGTAATTTGGTCTCTTTTATTCTTCACAAATTTAATAAAATAACCACCAGCTATAGGATAATAGTATTGATATTATAGTATTTTATACCATATAAAGTTCCTAAGAAACCTGATGAAATAGATTTAGAAGAACATAGTTAGAAAATAAAAAATTATGATAAAACCATAAGTTATTTTAGAAACTGTTCTAATACATTACTTGAAGTTTTAAATAAATTCATAGAAATTTTATACAGTGATGTAATATTTATAGTGTTATTCTTGAATAAATTAATTATATGATTTTTTAAAAATAAAGTGTAATAAATGGAATAAAAACCATGTAAACACCCTTAATTATTATGAGGATTAGCCTCCCGATAAAGTCAATGAGGATGGCGTTGGAGATGAGTAAATTATCAATATATTAGGGAAATTAATTCAGGTTATAACAAATAAACTTTCCAATGTGGAACAAACTATCTCCCCTTAACATGGTGTAATAATGTTAGACGATTCATGTGGAAACAACCTCCATATTTCAACGGAAAAACTAATCCATTAGTACCTGAACAATAGATCAGGTCCCTATAGAATATATTTATTTATTTGGAATATTGTTTGGTGGATATGGTTATCATGTCTATATATCGCCTAAGAGTAGATGATGGAAAATGGGGTTCATTGATTCAAAACACTAATAAGGAGGAGGAGTTAAAGCGTATGTGATGGAATTATTTTTGGGTGATAAAGTAATTTCCTCATGAGTAATGATATGATATTAAAACAATTACAAAATTTAAGACTAAAGTAAGAGGAAAATATTATTGACTATAAGGATAACTTCATAATGTTTTCAAGACATGTTTCAAACTCTGGACCAAATCTTGAATGAAATATTAACTGCTACTTTTATAAGCCAAATCCAAGACTTCGAAGGAAATTAGTCTCTTAAATATTTTCAACATATGAGATGATAATATCAAGTGTGATCAAGACTGAGAAATAATTATACAAGTCATATATTTTTTAAGGAAATAAATAAAAGAAAATGACGATTAAGGACCATATAGAGAGAAATTTGGTGAAGGAAAATAAAGGAAGGGTGGAATTCACAACATTTAATAGTTGCGGGAAGAAACAACATGATACTTTCTTAAATGGAATGTTAGTTTTCTATAAGTGTGATGTAAAATTCCACCGGGCTCATGAATGAAAAGTTAAGTAAGAAGCCTCAAATGTCTAGTGGTTAAATAGTAAGGAGAAAGAACACTATTCTTATCAATGTTTGAAGCATAAAGGGAATCTACCTTAAAAGACGCTAAGGGGGAATGTCTAGGATTGTTCAATTACTATAGTGTAATTTGATGTTTTGAATGATTTGATGAAAGGTTATTTAATCATAAAGTCAATGTTTTATAATGCCTTATTTCATTCTATATCTATGCACAATATTATACCATGAAAGGTATTTATGATCAAAGAATCACCTCTGTAAATTTAAGGATTTTTCAACCAAAACACATAGTGTAAATATTATTTAAATTAGGATATATTATTGTTATATTAATATTCATAGATATTATATAGTTTAAAACTTGATTGTTATACCTATTTTTGAATTTCACATAATCCTTGAGATGGATTGGATATAAAAGTATAATGAAAGAATTTTATAAGAGAAAAAGATTTCAATTTTTGAGGGAAGTATAAATGTTGAGGTTTGAAGCCTTTTTATAAGTAATGGATGTTTAGATCATCAGAATTTTAGAGAACAAAAAGTTCATGAATCAAAATTATGTTCATTATAATTTTGGTCAATGGTAGGAAGCTAAACTTGATGTGAAAGAAGTGAGAAAAGGTATTATCCAATGGTAGTTGGTCTATTATAAGTTCACATCTACCAATGGTTCAATTGTGGAGTTATAGAAGGTCTAGAAGTTCAGCAAAGATAATGGGAAACCTGGTTATTAAACTTGGTCAGGAGGTCATGTATCATGTTCCAGGTTTTTAGGAGAGAAAGTTTAACTTGTTTGACCTAATTTTCTTAGTATTTAAGTACATGGTACCTTCAATGAAAAGTATAGATAAAATGGGTTAACACAATGGTTAAGGTGATCAATTGGTAATTTATTAGAGAGTTGAGAAGTTGGTGAGGATTAATTTTTTTTGTAATATGTTTTTCACTTGTAATATTCAAGTTATAATAAAATAATGCATCAATGTGGTTTCCCCAATGCATGTAGGAAAAAAGTCAGAAGAATGTTAAAATTTTGTGTTCTATATTTACTTTTCTATATTTCCATTGCATGTGTTACCATTGAATGTCATTATGGTACTTTTTATATTTTTATAGAGGTGCGTGTGAAAGGAAAACATTGTGTAGTGAGTAGGGTAAAATGACTACTGACTTCCAATAAAAGAAGTTGAGGGAAAGAAAACTTCTAGGGATCTATTTTCCACTATACCACTATAACATGCCAATTTATGATAGATCTGATGATCATCCCTCTAGTAGTGTATCAGTAGTATATGTGAATGTATTTTTATGCTTTATTTAAAATATAGATTTCAATTTCTATGCCCAATAAGTGGTATGAGGGATCTGGTTCTGAAGCTCATGGTTCAACACACCAGTAGTAGTAGGCATGATATCAAATGAAGGAAAGATCCATATCGATAAATTCTATGGATCAGAATTTGGATTCTAGTGAATGAAAATTGAACACTATCTAATTAAAAAAGACTTGGAGGTACCCATATCAATATTGAATATAGTGTTTATGGATAAAGATGAATGTGAATTCTTGAATAGTAATCCACTTTCACTAGTGAGAATGTCATTTTCAAGGAATGTTTCATTCAAAATTTAGGAGTATAATAAAACAATATATGATCTGATGGTGTTGGAAAAAATATATGAAAAATAGATATCCCTAAACAAGGTTTTAATGTTTCAAAGTTTTCCTAGATTATGGTTTTCAGAATTAATATCAATGACCGATCATATTAATGAATTCAATATGATTCATGGGTAGCTCCAAATAACAAAGTTGAGTTTTTTGATGACTTATGGGAAATTCTATTATTATATTCACTGCTGAAGAACTATTATTAAATAGTTATTTTTGTTAGTAATTATAGTAGAATAATGAAATAATATTTGATTATATCCATAAATTAGTCCTAAATAAATTACTAAGGTGGAGGGATGTTCTGGTACTGACCACTAGCACCATTAATATTAATAGAAGGGGTCTATGACCTCATCATAAGTAGACTTATCTGAAGAATATATTGGTAGATAAGTCTCAAGAAAGGGAAATGAGGGGATTTCAAGAAATTTGGATAGTCATGGTCCAACAATCTCAAAATGTAGAATGAAAGAAAAAATAAAAAAATACTGAAATATTCAAAGGGAGAACACCATAAAGAAAAAAAATTCTAGTATTTTAGATGCCTTAAACTCAATGGAAGAAAGCCAAAGTAATCTATTGAGTTTGAATACTCTAGTAGATGTTTGGATGATTGACTCTATAGAATCCTTACATTCAACCAGTGATCAAAGATGAATCTCAAACTATGTATCTCGGAAGTTTGTGAAAGTCCATCTAGTGGATAGTGCATCCCTGGAAGATAGTGGAAAGGGAGATATCAATATATGAATGAATAATATAGGATTCTTGGTACTATTAAATGTTCAACACATATGTATATATTTGACAGGAATCTTATTTTCAATGGGAAATTGGATGATACTGGCTATGAAACTAGATTTGAAAATGGGGCATAAAAGGTTTCTTGGGTATCCATGGTGGTTAAAAAAGTGTAAAAGATGAGACCCTTTACATGACCAGAAACTTATATGGAAGTGAATTCATCATAAGTTCAACTTCCAATGATCTAGATATATGAAACAATAGGTTTGTTTTCCTTAGTGATAAGAACATGAAAGTTATAAAGGTCAAGGGTATACTAAATATTGATCATATAAAAATGGGAAAGTGTGAATGTTGTAAAATAAGAAAGATGAATATAGTTTCATTAAACATAGATATTCATACTCCCAGGAACTAAAAGTTGGAGCTTGTATACTTCCGTTTTTAGGGACATACCCAAATTCAATCCTATGGTGGTTACCTTTAATTTCTTTTGTTCACTGATTATTCTATAGTGACAATATATATCTATACCTTAAATAATAAATATAATGTATTTTAGGTGTTTGTTATGTGGAAAGCATTTAAGGAAAGGTGTTATAGCCAAAAGCTAAAGTGAATATTAAAAAATAGTGGTGGAAAGTACAGTAGATGAAACTTCAAAAATTTGTACATGAATGAAGGGATAAGGAATAAGAAGAAGGTATATGAAACTCCATATAAGAATAGAGTATAAGAAAGAATGAATCAAACTTTGATGGAGAAATCCTAGAGTATGAGGTAGCAGCCAGGAATGCCTAAGGTGATTTAAGAAGAGGAACTCAATACGATAACTTATCTTACCAACTAAATTCCAACATGGGTAGTGGGATAGAAACTTTTGGAAGATATGTGGTCTAGAAATAGATTTAAAGTTCAACCTTTTAATGTTTATTCATAGTTTAGCATACATTCATGTAAATTATAAGGACCATGATAAAGTTGAATGTAAATCCAAAATATTTTTTTTCCTTGGATATAGAGATGAAAATTTTAGATATCACTTGTGGGATGGTGAATGAAAATAGATCATAAGAAGTAGAGATATTGTTTTGTATGAGATGGTTCTGTAGAATGAAAAAAACTTGGTGGTGCAGGAAGTTGATGGAGAATCCACTTTTAAATATAGGTTAATAAAAGTAACGATAGATTTAAAAAACTGAAGAAATCAGATGCATGTGTTGTGGGAATCAGAAGTCTAGAGATAATACCACTAAAAGCACTAGAAAGTTCAATATAAGATGAATCTTTAGTGGGTGAATTAATAGTACATGATATAGTAGTTTGTGTACTAAAAGTTCACATACTGAAAGAAATAACTAAACTAAGTAGTACGTTCATCTGATTCAATTGAGGAGATCAACAAGAATCAGGAGACCAGTATAATTTTTTTGACATGATTTTAACTCTCTACTCACAATGGATGTAGAAGAACTTGAAAATAAATAGGAGGATTCTTTTCTTAGTGACTCTAAGTAGTGGTATTCAACAATGAATGGGGAGATGAATTCATAGAAGTTCAATGGTACTTGGGATATTGATGAACTACCAGAGGGTAAACGTTACTTGAGAATATGTGAGTTTATCAGATTAAGGAAGAAGTTTATGGAAAGAAAATATACAAAGCTTGGGAAATAGTGAATGTGTTTCAATATAAAGAAGAATTTGATTTCTCAAAATTCTTCTCATAAATAATTAAACATTTTACCATCAGAACTTTGTTAATAATGTTTATAGAAAACGATATTTATTTGGAGAAAATGGGTGTCAATATGGTTTTCTTACATGGAAATTTAGATGAATAAATTTACATGAAATAGCTAATAGGTGTACCAGAAGTTGGTAATCTGAATTTGGTATGTAAACTGAAAAAAATCATATATGGTCTAAAGTAATCCCCATGATAGTGGAATCAAAAATTAAATTCATTCATATCAGTGGTAGGGCTCAACATGTGTAATTAAGATCACTAATATTACCAAAAGTAATGGGATGATGAGAAATTCATCATATTTTTTGTATGCCAATAACATATTGATTAATGAACTATAATTTTAGAAAATATGAAATTTGAAGGGTGATTGGTCTATAAGATTTGAGATGAAAGATCCTGGATAGATAAGGAAGGTTTTCTGGATGATTTTTTAGTTAAATAAAAAAATTGAAAAGATGTTTATATATTAGAAAGATTATTTTTGAAATATCATGTAATGGTTTTGGAAGATCGAAAGTAATGTAGTCTCAACCCCTGTTGTGGAACAATTCAAGTTATATAAGTCATATAAACCAAAAATGAAATTTAAGGCCAATATATGGAGAAAGTTCCCCACACATAAGTGGCCAGAAGTTTTATGTATGAAATGAATTTCACTTGGATGGATATTTTCCATGCAGTTGGAGTTGTGATTCGATATATAGAGAATCTAGGGAAAGTTCACTGGGAGTCTGTGAAGTGGATCCTTAAATATTTGAAAGGAGTAGAAGATCAATATCTATATTTTAGTGAGTAATATTTTTTATAAGGCTTTATAGACTCATAATTCATTATAAATTAAGGTAATAAAAATATTATAATAGGTTTCATGTTTTCATATGGATGATATTTAGTTAGTTGGGTGTAATGAATTCCAAATATTATTAATCTAAGTATAACTAAAGTAGAATATGTATCTACAATAGATGTTGGGAAATAAATGGTATGGTTAAAGAGATTGTAATAGGATATTAGAATGAATCAAGAAGGGATAGTGTTTTACTCTGGAAACTTATGTATAATTCACATGGCTAAAAAACTAGTGTTCCATGATTGGAAAAATCATATCAAAATAAAGTATCATTTTATAAGAAATTTTCTTGAGGAAAAGGAGTTAGTGCTATGGAAGATACCAAGAAACCAAAATATGGAGGACATATTCACCAAGGCAATAGCTCAAAAAGTATAAGGCAACATTAAGCCTCAGTAGGACTTAGGTGAATGAAGGAAGAAAATAAAGGGGAATTCTATGTAATGCTTAGTGTTGGAGGTTTATCAAGGTTTTCCATGGAATATTTTTTCATGTGGGGGATTATTAGGATGAGAAGCCTTGTTATAAGAATGGAATTTTTATATCATCATAAGTTTAGAGAACCGGATGTTTGATCATCAGAATTTTCTCCAGTGATATGAAGATAGACTCAGTGTGAATGTAGTAGAAGTGGATTGTTTACAATGGTAGTAGGTCCATTAGAAGTTCACATATACCGATGGTTCAATAGTGGAGTAATATGAGGTCCATATGTTTAGAAAATCTGATAGGTATCTAGATTAGTAAACTTACTTAGATAGTTATGTATTATGATCTGGGTTTCCAGGAGAGCAGGTTTATGTTTTTTATATAGTTTTGATTAGTATTTTACTATCTGTAACCTTTAGTTTAATGTGTAGAACAAATGGGTCAACATAATTATTAACATGATCAATTAGAAATTTATTATAGGGTTGAGTTGTTTTTGAGGACTACAAATTATTATAATATGTTTTTAACTTATAATCTCCCAGTTATACTAAAATCAAACAGCAGTATGGTTTCTCCCATGTATATAAGAAATAAGTCAAAAGAATGTTAAAAATTTGTGTTATTTCTTATATTTCCTTTATTTCTGTTGCATATTTTACTATTGAATGTTTTTATAGTACTATGTCTATTTTTAATGTGGTGTGTGTGGAAGTAAAACTTTGTTCAGTGAGTATGGTGTAGTGACTACGTACTTATGTTACACTCAGTTATGGGGAAGCCAACTTCAAAATATTCAGTTTTCCTCTAAGATATTACAACATGAAAATTTCTATTGGATCTGATGATCATACTTCTGATGGTTTATTAGTATTATAATAGATTTTTTTTCATACTAGAGTTCATGGATCAGTTTTAGTTTCCATCCCTAACATTAGACTCCCTTATTTTAGAGTAGAGACCTCATCTTAATGAAATTTTGTGAGAAAAAGTTGAGAACAATCATTCTATGAATGGGAAGTATATATTAAGAATATATCATGTACCTATTGTACCAAAATATATTGATGTATTGCCTAAGGAATTACATAAACATACACTTGAGAATGAAGTTTGTTTCTCTATTGAACTCATCCTTGATACAAAACCTTTATCTAATCTACTTTATAGAATGACCCCAATGGAATTGGTGTAGTTGAGTAAACAAATACAAGATTTGAGTGATATGGGATTCATACACCCTAGTGTTTCACTTTGGGAAGCCCCAGTCTAATTCTAACAAAGGTAAGATGTGACTTTGAGGCTTTTAATTAATTATTGAGAAGTAAATTCTATTACTATAAAGAAAAAGTATTCTCTACCATGAATTGGTAAATTTTTTGATAAATTTCAAGGTGATAAATCTCAAAGGTTGAGATTCATTATGGTTATCATTAATTAAGAGTGAATAAGGATGATTTACAAAATATAATAATCTATATGAGGTATGTATATCACAGATTCCCTTTTGATTAACTAATTCACTATTAATTTTTATATGTTTTATAAATAGATTCTTCAAGGATTATATGGATTTTTTTGAATTTATTGATTATATCTTGATATACTCTAAAAGTAATGAAGAGCATGATAACCAATTGAAAATCGTTCTTTTGACTCCTAGAGAAAATGAGTTATAAGGGAAATTTAATAAGTTAAATTTTTTATATCCAACTAGTTTATTTTCTTAACTATATTATCTCTAAGGATGAAATATCTATATAACCATAAAACACCAAGGTGGTTGAATAATGGAAAACACCAATGAATATAATTTAGATACATTCTTTCTTTGGTTTAACATATTATTATCGATGATTTGTCCAAAAATTTTATTGAATGGCCAACCCATTAACTAAGTTAACATGTAATGTGGTCAGAATCACATGGTAAAAACACTGAAAAGAAAGTTTAAGGATATAAGGAATAGATTGGTCATTGAACCTATATTAACTTTACAATTAGGTAAGGAAGGATTTTTATAATATACTGATTCATCCATGAAAATACTGGGGGTTCTTCCTTATACAAATTGAGAGTGTTGTTGCTTACACATCATGATAATTAAAGACCAATTAAAAAACTACCCAACTCATGATATTGGGTTGGTAGCTATAATATTTCCCATGAAGATATATAAAAGCTATCTCTATGATGAAAACATTACATATATATGTATCATAAGAGTCTAAGAAACATATTCACATAGAAAGTGATCAACATGAGATAAAGAAGATGATCAGAACTACTAAATGACTATGAATTATTGATACACTACTACGATAGGAAGGCAAATAAGGTGGGTGATGCATTGAGTAGGGAGAATTATGGAGTTATATCCATTATAAGGATGGAAAAAGATATACTATTAATAGATTTAATAAATCTAGATATGGAAACTGTTAGGGAAGGGGAAGAATCATTAATTTTACATGTAATTTCCCAACTACCATTACTGGAGAAGATAAATAAGTCCAAATTAGATGACAAGTTATTACAAAAGAATATTGAATCCATGGAATATGAGAGATAAAACTAATTTATCTATGAATATAGTGTTTTGAAATTTGTAAAGATTCTATATGTAACATCAATACCTGAGATGAAAATGTAATTATTAGATAAATCTCATAACCCAAATTTCTATATCCACCTTGGTAGATTGAAGATGTATAAGGATTTAAGAGATCATTTATCGTAGGATAACATGAAGAAGGAAATTGATGACTATGAGTTATGATTCTTGGTGTGCCAACAATTAAAAGCCAAAGGGAAACACCCTAAGTGTGAAATAAACCCTACCTACATGGGTGATTGAGTTTCAACTTTATTAGGGTTGGACATGAGTGCGGTTGATGAGAGACTATGTGTGTCTTTTCTTTTGTTTTCTTTCGATGGTATATACTCATATTTGTGCATATGGGATGAAATATTTTTTCTTTATTCCAAAAAATTAACTATAATAATGAAAAGAAAAAAATATCCCCAATTTAACTCCTAATAAGAAATTATTTCATAATACCAGATTGAGTCCTCCTTAAAGATTTAACCATGATCCTAGGGTTTCTTTTTTTATTCAATGGGAACCAAAGTGGATCTTATTAAGTTGATTTTTCCCTGGTTCTTAGAGTTTCCACTCATTAACATTCACCTTTAATCTAATTTCATATTCTTTTTCTTTTAAAATATAGAATTTTACCTCAACTCACCCACTTTTATCATCCATATATTTTTTGGGAAACCAAGTTGTAAAGAATTATATACATTTTCCCTAAGTCTGGATAGTCTTTAAAGATTAAATAAGCATTATATGAGCCTTGTATTCTTTATTTATTGTAGGGTTTGTGGATACCATTTATCTTTTCCTTCATGGGATATGAATTCTCAATTCTAAATTGCTATTTTGGCTTCATTTAAATCATAAATTGTGTTTCCAAACCATGTGAAACAGTTTGATCAACTGATATTATCCTTTCTATTGTTTAAACAAGTGGACCAAACTCCTCCAACTCTTTATTGAAAATTTTCACTTCTTATCAGCCTCTCATATGATAGAGAAAGTGGACTCATTTTATGTTTATAATAAGATGAACCTAATAAATACAATAGACGAGGAAGCATATGGATGGAGGAAGCAGATAGAGAAGACACTCGGTAGAGGTTCACTCTACCCCCTCAAGATTCAAAATTGTTGTAACACCTCAAGCTTCTACGATACGCTTCTCTTTCAATAATGCAATAGCTTGCATTATACGCAAGTTCGAAATTATAACACACCGCGACCAATCAAAATAACCATTATGAATAGTAATACCCACCTTTTGAAATTATATATATTTTATATTTCAAAATGGACTTCATTTTTGGATTCGGGATATCAAAATTAGCCTATGTTGAATTTTTGGTATTTTTCTGAGAACTTCCAATTTTTTATGAATAGTGAAAAATACTTAAAAACAACTTTTTTAATCAAAATAATTTATAGTGATAAATTATAATATTGAGTGGTTTTAAAGTGTAATTAGAATATATTTTTACCATTTTATCCAATGGTGGTAATTAGAATTAATTTCACTTTGAAATTGGACATAAACAATTGTCAATCTTTTGATATATATTGTTTCTTAAAAACACGCTATTTGTTGTGACAGCGGGAATTAATTATAAAATTAATTAATGCAACTTATATGTTTGAAAGTTTTTAAAATAGACATCATTTTTTAATTCGGAATATCAATTATAGCTTAGGGTGAAATTTTGGCATTGTTCTGAAAAACTTCAATTTTTGATGAATAGTGAAACCACTAAGTGGTAGTTAAAAAACTGATTTTTTTGTTTAAATGAAACTTTACCGCTTCTGTGATTTTATTTTCAAAAATCCGACATACATGGTTGTTATTAGGAAGTAAAATTTGGTTTAATGGGATTAAAATATTTTTTTGGTGAATAGTAACTTTTAAGTTTAATTAATCGCGATTAAAGGTAATTAGTGAAATTTAAGGTAAAAATGATATTATAAAAAAATAAAAATAGCTTTACACTTGTCCTACCCCTATTGTATGAGTCATAGCCGACCAAGACAATCCATGGGTAAACTTGGGGACCCCATGGATCCACTTTGGTAGGAAAATGACATTACAAACTTTTTATATAATGTTAAAATAAAAATGTCACAAACATGAGTTGTTTTACTAAAACAATTTTTAAATGGGGTTATACAAGTCATATGTTTGACTATGAATATTCATTAGAAAGATAAAAATATTTCATACATCATGATTTTTTTTCTATAATTTTTAGACATTAAATAAAGTAAATTATTTATGACACCATGATGATGCCACAATTACCTCATTAATTAACGATTTAAATAAAATAAAAAGATAATGTAAAATATAAGACTTACACTTGTCAAAAACCTATTGGATGAGTATATTTCGAACTCTTCTCACCTTATCCACTAAATATATAAGTGTGGGACATTTAAAATCCGAAACTCATTATATAATAAAGTAACATTTCATGTCTTTCCAAGAGTGCCCCTCCTCTCCTCTTATAAAAGGCCCCCACCACTACCACCTTACTCACACCTTCAAATCCTTTTGGCTCTGTCAAACCCTGCCCAAATAATCTCTCAACTTCCCTATCTTACTTCTAGAAGCCTCACTTTGGGCAGAATTCTTCCCAAGGAATCCTTTGGCTCAAATCAAAAAAGAGTTACCCGATTTTAAGGTAATGTCTTCTCTTATGTTATTTTGTTATATTTTGCTTCTCCAACCCCTTAAACTCTTTTTATTCCTTTATTTTGTAACAAAACCAGTATCTTCAATATACTAGGATGTTGTTATAAGAATTATTCGAGCTACACTTACACACACCTACATCTAATGGTTAAAGAACATACTGTTTCTGTGGATGGCGAATTTCTGCCTCACGAAACGATGATTGTTCAAAACTCATATAACACCTTCAAAGGTGGACATTAAGATGTCACTATATTTATATATAATATTTTTATGTTTTCTTTAAGCTTCTTTATTTTTCATTTATGGCATCCCTTTATGGTTTCCATTATGGGTAAACACGATATTTTCATTTTAGGAAGTGCGGACTTCCGCCCCCTCAAATTGATTTGAATCGTTAATTCCATATGTGGGATGTATAAAGGATGAAGTAAATGGTATTATACATTATATTATACTGGAATTATATTATACCTTTATAATTATAACTTCATTCCATTAAATACGAAATAGAAATGAAAGTAGCGTTCATGCGTACGTACGGCTTACCGTCTCCATGAACGGTGCATTTCATTTCTTACCTCTAAATGTTATGTAATATTATAAATGAATGTATATACTGGATATATATGATGTATATGATATCTAAATCATGAATATAATTATGGATATAATGGATATTTTACCACATGAACAACTTGTAATTTTAAGAAGTTTATTTTTTACTCAAGTACCAAAGATCGACAAAACGACCGTTATTAAAATAAATAATTACATAATGTTCATAACATAGTAATAAGTGATATAAAAGGAATAATAAACTTTAAAAAGGTTCTTAAGCAATTATAAATTAACTCTAGTTTATTATTCAGGAGGTTAAAGAACGGTCGAGTCAAGTCGGACATGAGGTAAGAGAAATTCTTAACCCAATTTCCATTCTTTGGGTTAATCTCCTACTTTCAAATTATGTCATGATATTATTTTGTCCTATCTTGTATTTGTAGTTTATTTATGTGTAATTATAGTGAATACACCTAACAGATCTATTTTATTTAAAAAATGATCTTTGTAAGGGACTTCGTCTCAATCTCCTTTCATTGAGGCATACTTTGTTTTATACACAACTTACTTTTATACGGTGTATAAACCCCTTTGACTTTTACGTTTATTCAAAAGGTATATTTTTATAAGAATCATTTTACTAAACGACAAAAAGGAATGTTTTTTTGTCGTACGTATGCGGCGACAATGACTTATTCTCTTCCATGACCATTATTTGAGTTTCGGCATCCTCTGCAAGCCATAACCTTTTTTAAATGATTTAAAAAGAGAGAGAGACATTTCTCCCAAATGTATGAAAATCCAGTGAAAATGTATACATATTTAACGCAAGCATAAAATTGTTTTCAGAAAACCCGACTCTCGAGTGTGGTAGATAGGAAGGGATTGGGTGTGGACCCATCATGGCCTATAATTAGTCGAGCAGTCTCAGAATTAGTTATTTGTTTTCAGAAGCTTGCATAATGTTTTCAGAAAAACACTGGAGTATATTTGAGCAATTTTAAATGTAAGTATCTTCTAAAAATCAAACTGGTATTTTGATACCGCAATTAATTTCAAACCGTATTTTAAAAAATGGTATTCCTAAATGTTTATATACCATTTTTCATTTAAGGAATCCATTGGACTTAATAAGTGATGGGTGGAGCCCGCTATAACTCCTCAATGCATCAGTATGTCTCCTGAGAAAAACTAGTGTCTTGGAACAAGGCCTTGAAAAAAATCCTATTTGTAGTCTTGGAACGAGGCCTTGGCTACGCGGTTATGATAGTCTGGAATTATGCATTCCATTATTATGAAAGTGGTTATTGATATTTCATGTGATTATTCGACTAGTAGAATATCCATGTGAGTAAGTAAATGGCATTATTTAATTTTATTTTTGCCATATCATGCTGAAGTTCAAGTTTAAAAAGGCTTTTGTTTTAGTTATACATTCCCTTAAATGTTAATGTTTACTTATGAAAGATTCCGCTATATTGTTATCCTTACTGAGCATCTGAGCTCACCCCTTTCAATGTTTTATTTTTCCCAGGATGTGAAGAAATATCTTATGACTGACCTACAGGGATAGTCATAAGGGGATAGAAGTGTGGACTATGGAGACATTGTTATTGTGATTTTTCACTTTATGATGTAATGTAACATTTATGAATGTATCTAGTGTTTCCAAGGCTACTAAACTAATCAGTCTTTCGAGACTTGATCTTTTGTGATCATGCCAATGTTACGAAATAATGCACCGAATCTGGGTAAATGGGGTCGGGGCGTTACAATCGTTATCCCAAATAAGAATCCCAACTCCTCAACAACATTCTCTATGTTCTATGCAGTGTCCATTAATACCTTTTATGGAGTGATTTATATTACATTCTTTGGATATTCACCTGGTCCCATAACATATTCCCCCTAACAAATTAACACCCACCTAAAAGTCCCTTTTACCCCTTATTAAAATATTCCATTCAGATGGAAATCCGATATCTATCACTTCTCACCCCCTTTGAAAAAAATATTGTCCTCAACATTGGAAAATGGAGGTCTTACTATGTAGGTAGGCCAAGAAATCTCCCAGATAGGACTCACTGCTTTTGTTCTTTAGGGAGAACCGAATATAACCACAACCATAGGACCTAGATTCTATTGTCCATTATCATGTCCCCAGGATACCAAATCATTACATGCTATCTCTTATATTCTCTACATTCATGTATGGTCCAACAACACTACAAGACACTTCTAAAAAATGCAGCAGACTAGATCAAAAACCAGAATTTCTCGATTTTAGCCTGGTGTTCTTGTATCGACATCCAAGATTCATCCATTGATACTAGTAAAAACAACACTTAATTGTCTCCATACATATCCTACATAGTCCGATATATAGCATAATTTCCATCATTCAATGCCTACATGAAGGAAATAAATGTTTTCTCATCGCAAATTGTATCCCCCATGGTTGTTGTTGTCTATGCATTAACCCTTCTGGGTATTCCATTAGTCAACACTGGTGGGGATGAGGTGTGATCCTCTATTTTTTGTTGTAGAATTTTTAATCCATGATATTAACATTCACCATTAATTTTGGCCATCCCCATATTCCAGCTTTGCATCACGTGGTTGGTAGGATCCCTTGAATAAGACACAAACAACTAAATTACTATTGAAAAGAAATCAAACATAGTTATATGGGGTTCCTCAATAGATATTCAAAAATACTCAAGGATAAATTCTTTAAGATTCACCTAGGTTAACACAATCGTAGGTCCCTTGTCTAGTAAAAACCATAGTTCATACATAACTGACCTGAAGAGTCATGCCATTGGTATTTTCTTCACTTCTGATGTTTGAAAGATTAAGACATAAGCCTCTACTTTATGTATCTATGTTTTAGGATCTCTTTCAGAAAATTACGATAGCTTGAGTTGGACCAATTAATTGTCAATGAATTTATTTAGCCTAACCAGTGATGCCTAGAGCTCTTGTATGTGATTTTTATACATAATAAAATCACCCAATAATAGTATTTTATTTTATTTATTTCTTTTTTATGTTATTTATTTTTTTAAATTATTTATTTTTTTTATTGTTATTTTCCTTCATGATAGATAAAATAGGAAATCCCCCTATACTGTATGGTAGATGTGAATCTATCATACATCCTCTATAGAATGATAGTTGGCCATGATGGTCTCTAATAAGATAAAGTTTCATCTTGAGAAGTGGATGAAAATCTGCCGGGAGTGTCCTATGAATGTGGTCTGGTAGGTAAGACCAATGATATAGGCATATGAATCCCTTTATATTTATAATAAGATGAACTATATAAATACAATAGGTGAGAAAATATAAGGATAGAGGATGAAGATGGAGAAGAAACTCAGGAGAGGTTCACTCTACCCTCCCAAGCCCTGCATCCATTATCGTAATCCATAAGGATGACTCCTCTATAATATTCACTATTTTATCTTTAGTGAAAATTAATCCATTTTATAGAGGTATTTATAATATATCCCATAGATATACCACAGTGATCACATCATATCACCCCTGAAAAATTAATAGACTCACCTAAAATACCCTTTTACCCCTTATTAGAATATTCCCTTCATCTCGACTTTGGTCTCTATCATACTACCCCTATATTTGGGTTGGACCCCTCCTTGAGAATTAGCTTCAGCTGGTACTTTTAGATCTGAATTTTCAAGTGTCCTTTCCTTTAATTCATCTTTTATAAAGGATTTTACAATTTATAAAATCTCATTATATTATTATTCAATAAAAAACTTATAAACTTATAATAGTGGGTTTCTTCCCCATTATATTCTTCAATGGTGGGTTGCTTTAAATTTTAAATTTAAGTGTAATTTTCTTCCTAAAATAGCTCATAAAGGACTTCATGTGTATTCCCAAATTTCATATTCCTTCCATTTTTTAAAGTGATAGCCTTGAAACATTTAAATTGGATTAATTATTATTGGTTATTAGCATTCCATGGATCCCTTCACTATTTTTTGGTCTATATTCCCCACTTGAGATTCAATATTTTGGAGATAAGGTTGGAAGTTTTGAGATAGCTTGTCAATCATTCTGTCCATTTTTTAGAATATAAATTGAGTTTCATGTATGTGATCTTGTGTTTCATGGATGAATAATTCAACCCTTTTTTCATTGATTGATAATTAAGCTTGAATTTTATCAATATTCTTATGAACCATTTGAGTTTCTTGGTATTTTACATGTGATTTTAAGTGTGGCTTCTCATTAAGACCATGAAAAGTGGAATGTTGATTTTTTTTCATTCAGAACTTTTAGTATACCTTGAATCCCCTTAATATTTCTATGTGGTAATAAAATTTCCCATCATTTTTTTATTTTTTCCAAGATTCATAGTCTAAAACTACCCATAATGTGTATAATTATTATATTGAAATATTCCCTCATTATTATTCAAAGGCATGTATAATTTAGTCTGGGTACCTTGAATTTGAGAAAACTACAAACTAATGTTGTTTTCTTACTATCTAGCCTACAAATTCCTAGGAATTTTATCATTTTTATCTTGACTGAAGTACTCTTGGTTCCTCTAAGTTTATTTGATGTTTTCTTCCAATTTTAGATCCATACAATTTGAAATAGGCAATTCATGAATCGATTTCTATGAATTCCATCTTATTGAAATTTGGATTTTCCCTTATACTTGAAGTCTAAGTTTCCTCTCCAATATAGATTAATTATTCTTTAGTATACCTAATTATTAATGGGTTTAATTCCAAATCATCCCATGTGACTTTGCTCCTCAAATGTATGTTTAAAAGGTACTATAATATCAGAATTTAAACACTAGATTGAGATATTCCCAATTATATTTTATAAAAAATATCTCCCCATTTTATTCCCTTGTGTGATTTATATCAAAATTTTTATTTGATGTTGAATATAGAAAATTTGGAATAAAAACTTATTTTTGGAAGAATATTTATTAAACCAAGAACTTATTCTAGTTAATTTATCTTATTATTGTCAATACAACTAGTTAATAATATGCCCAAATTAGCTCCAATGTATTCTTGTTTTCAAAAGTCCCTCCAACTATTGTATCCACTAATACTTGTCTATAAATGGTGAGTCCATCATATATGTACTATATTATCAATGATATAGGGAGTTCATGGGTATGTCATTATTATATGTAGCCTTGTTACCACTCCTAAGACTCATGAAAATACTCATTTTCTCCTCAAGTGAAGTTTATGATTTTTCTCCTCACTTTATAGGTTTTATCAATTCTGTTATACCTACTCAATAATGATCCTTGTAAATCATCCTAGGTTTTAAATGATTTATCCTCATGTTGGAATACCTATATCCTTTCCTCATTTAAGAAATAGGGGAATCACTTTAAACATATAATTTCACTAATCAATCCCTAGGAGGGAATGAATGGACTAGATCATTAAATCCTTAATGAATGTGTAAGAATATTCCTTGTGATCACCATTTAATATTGGTACCAATCCAATTGATATTTCTTGAGAATATACTCTTTTTCACTTGGTGTTATTATTATAATTTATTTCCCATCCCACACTTAGGTTATTTCAAGGTCCTTTAATTTTGGTGGAATAAGGTGTTAATTCTATATGTACTGGCTACAATGGTGTTTCCCACTTAGTTCTAGAAACAAAACATTTTACTTGGATGCTATTTTTATGTGTTATTATTGGGTGAAAACTTTCTCTATTTATTTTCAATTCCCATAATCAAAGATTGATAGTGGATGAGTTAGGTCCTTTGAGACACTTTAAATAAACCTATAAATGAAAATTCCTGCAGTGAGTTTGTAGAATGAATTTATTTTTGTGTTTTTTTTATATTTTTTCATTTTTATCTAAATAAATGGGATGAAAATAAATGAATAAACTCAACTATCTATGGAAAAAATGTTAATTTTTGTTTTAAAATAATGTGAGTATAAATACTAGTTATTAAGATGTCATCTCTATAGGAATAAGACTCTTCTATTTCACTAATTCAAATAGGTGTGGTGAATGGGAGATAATAATGAATTGGTTTTGTTACATTCTTAATCATAGAATAATTAATTAATTTTGTGAATTTATATTTAAAGTGTGAATTTGAGTGTATGGTATATGTAAATGAAATGTAACAATCTATTCCACATAGTTTTCGTGAAATTCATGATGAGGTGGTAAATTAGGGTAGTTACTTGACTTGTAATGCTTACTAAGTGTATTAAAAATAGAAATAAATTAAAAAAATCAGTTATCATATTAATTAAAATCTCATGGTAGGAAAGGTATTACTCAAAAGGAAAATATTTCCCCATAAGGTTTCTTTTTTACTTCATGAGAAGACATTAAATTACGTTTTCTATGGTTAAGTTTCCACTTCACCCTTAGGACTCTCATCCATGAGGATATAATTATCATGGAATGAGTGCATGGTTTTGTGTTCCACTATTACTATATTCCTCTCATTATTCAATCATTTAACGATTATAAAATAATTAGAATCATTATGAACACAAGAATTATTAATATAGATCCATGGTTCAAGAAGCATACAACATAGATCAAATCAAACCCCATTTATTCCCCACTTCACAAGACTATCCTATCATTATATTGATAAAGAAAATCATAGAGATATAAAGAATACCCCTCATGATCATGAATGAACTTATCTTCTCCTTGGGATCTAGCTACTGTAACTCCACAATTAGATGGTGGATGGAAATAATAAAGGAAAATATGGAAGGATAAATTGAATGGTTTGGGTATGTAGCGATAGAGAAGATGAATATATCAATTAGGTCCCCTTGAATGGTGTGTGGGAGAGTAGAATATAGAATGAATTAATAATTCTCTATCCCCCCATTATATAGTGAATTTCCTAGTCTCCCTCCACAATCTAATCCTATAATAAAATATCACCATTTGTATTGATCTACTTGATTTTTTTAGAAGTTTCAATATTCTCTCACACTTTTTGAGGGGGATGGTTTGAATCAACAATGACTTTTATCCCAACTAATAGTTTCCACATGGTATTCTTCTAATAAATTTCCCAATTAGGGGAAATAATTTATATGAAAATATTATCATCAAATTCATATTTCACACATATAACATGAATTGGATTAGTGGATTAGATTTCAGCTAAACAATCATCACTTGGATTGGTTGTAATTTAGTAATTCAAGGGTGTAATTAAGATTATTTGGATCAGCTGGGGTGCATAAAAGGGCTTGAGGATCTATTATCCAACATCAAAATTACACTATAGGATGAGATTCCATTGGCATAGATTAAGTTTTTATAATAACTTAAGAGTGAATTATGACGGTGTTTTGGCTATGTTCATGCTTTAGGTGACATTGGTGGTCATTTAGAATATATTCGCACATGAGGATCCATTGGGAGTGGATGAAATATCATTAGGGGAAGAATAATACATTGGAAATTGTTGATAATACATTATCTTGGGGGAGAATGGATGAAAATATTATCTATTCCTCATCATGGTATGACTTGATGATTGTAGCACCCCTCAATATCCATATTGAGCTTTGGGGAGAGATAATGGAATTTCATTTCACCAATATTTTTCAATTGATAATGGTGTTTTGGTCCAATATTCTTGTAATTCTATGTACTATATTTGATGATAATGGTGGATGTGGATAGATATTTTCATGATGACAGTAATTGAATTTGAATAATGGGAGGGGGAGCTTGATTGGGCCAAGCAGGTGCTTAAGTGGTGGATGACCAAACCATAGAGAAATTTTTGAGTACATGTATTTCTATCTTAGTTAATTATTATGGAAAATATTGGTTTTATTTTTTCTAAAAGTTTTGATAAATTAAATCAATAAAAAAAATTAAAAATAAGAAATTTATTTTAATGGGCATGTATTGGGGTTGATTATTTTCAAAAAAATTAATTTGGTTTTCATGACATGAGTGTTGTATGAACCATATAATATAGTTATAATAATATTTTTCATATTGTATAATATTAAAAGAGGTTACATTAGTAATTTCTTTTACACAAGCTAACTCGACAAACCATATGTATTTAATCTCATGGTATGAGTTATTTTAAATCAATATTATCTAATGTTATTTTTGGTAGTTTGAAACCCTATAATATGATACTAAATGTGATGGTTTATATAAATTCCCTTATATTAATTGAATTTTTAAAAATTAATTATTATAATAATTGAATTTATATAATAAAACCACACCAAGATATATATAGTAGTGAATCTATAAGTAGAATCAAAATACAATGGTCGAAAAAATTGTTTGGTGTTCATTAAGGCCAGCTATTACAATGAAAATAATATTTTAACTATTCTATTTTTTTTTACTTCACAAGAATGTAAAAAATGCGACTTTATCATTATGACATATCTCTCAAAAAAAGGAAAACATAACATATTACACAAATATCATAATCTATATATATAAAGGACCATATGAATAGGGTTTATCTATTTATTCTAAAGTTGATGATCATCACCATAAAAATCATTTCACCAATAGGTATATTTGTAGGATATAGTTGAAAAAGTAACACTCATTTCATTAATTTCATAAATTAAAAGTGGAAAGGGTTTAAAATCATGAAAATATGGAAAGTAAATAATTGAAAGACATAAATAATAACTATATTGAATTGAAAAAATTAAAATTAAAAATTTAAACAAAAATTTATAAATGATATTTATTTTAGAAAATGGGAAGAAAATAAAAATTAGGGAAGAAGCATGACTCAAAATATTATCTTTCTCTCTAGATACCAATATTATAACCTTTTAAAATGAGAAGAGAACTCTCTTATTTATATTCTTGAAGGTATTTTGTTCATTACTCATTTTTTTAATAAATACTATTATCACTTGGTAAAATTTTCCATCATTTGGATGTTGTTATAGTCATACCTACAATTGACAGTCAACTTTTCTAGAAAAATTTATTTATGAGGGTGATGTGGCTAGTGAGTGACCACCTACCTTTTTGGGTAGTTGTTATGTCCATAATAAAAACTTTTTTTTCAAAAGTGCAGGCATGAACTCGATTTGAGTAAGAAACCATGTCACAGAAATGTAGTCACTTTAGGTTGGTAGTTTCTTCTATAATTACTAGTTAAAAATATAACAAAGAAGTAATATTCAATTATTCCTCTGTCCATCATGGATTAGTCAGAAGGTTGTTCTAATTTTATCACAATTATATGTATAAGTTCTGGTCATACCTTCTATGGTAATGTACCTAACTTATGAGTGGTGTCCCTTATTCTTTAAAATGATTCAAAAGTGATCAAAATTCACCTAAATTATACATATTCCATAAAATATTTATCCATGGAAAATACCACCTAAAAGTTTTAAAATAAATAAAATAAGTGAAAAAATGTAAAAAATATTTTTAGCAATTAGCATAAAATATAATCACAATATGGTTTCATAATAAAGGATATTCAAAGAAAAGGAATTATTGTTTTTAATCAATGATAATGTGTTTTCATAGTTCCATTGAGTAAATTTATCCTTAAGTGTTTTGTATTTACTCCATAATTAGAAGATCAATATCCATCCATTGATAATTCTCCTAGTGCCATGAAAATGAAAATAATGAATGTTTTTTAAAAAAAATATGACGAAAAATGAAAGAAACTAACATACATTTATCAAATAATTCAATGAATTAATAATTAATAAAATACCATTCTTAATACCATAATAAACTAAGTATAAATATAACCAATGTACAAAATAACAAGATGTGGAAATAAGAGTTCAAGGAGAAGATATTATAAATGATTTGGGGAGTGATCCATTGAATCTTCATTTATTATAAAATGTTGGGTGATAATTTGATACAAATATATCCATTGGAACATTTATCCATTTAAATAAGTTTGTTTATCTTGTTTGAATCAATATTAAGTGTTTTTGAATCTCTCCTTTAATACTAATCATAATTCCCCTTTTAGATTGAGTGAAATTGTGTTGAAACGTTAAGGTTTGGGGTTTGAAATTACCTATTCCGATTCCCACACACTTGAGTTTTTTATATTACTCATGAAAATAGTTATAAAGTTACCATAATTGAAACTAAATATGAAAATATAGAACACTATATCCAGTGAAACTGAAACAATTATTTAATATGAATAAATTTTCAAGATAAACATGTATGAAATCTTCTTAATTTAAAAATACTCAAGAAAATTCAGTCAATAATAAAATTTAATGAATTCAAAAATTATATACTTAAATTTTTTATTGATATTGAAAATTTTACTTTTACACTTCAAATGTGAAATTCACATCAATTTCCATTTTATTAATATTTGGGAACAAAACACACATACAAATTTCCTTCAACTTTCTCTTTATTAAAAATATCTCTCTATATCTCTCTCTATTTTTATTTTTCATACATAATGGAATTCAAAATATACATTCCTATAATCCCTCCATAAATATCCATACACGGTCGTTGATATAACTATGAAATAAATGAGATGGTATAGTGGTCATTGATCAATATAATTAATTATTGAAAGTTAAACAAAATCATAAATTTTAACTATAACATCAATTAACCTTGTGACTATTATTATAAAAAATTCATGAAAGGGAAAGGTGTTGGGTTTGAAAGGAAATCAACAATGTCCTAATATAGCATACAAGTAAACAAAACCATTTTCCACATGATAATTCATAGGGATATTTAGAAGAATAACATTGTAAATAAAGAATATACATTTGTTAAGTGAGTATTCTATTAAATACAATAGGGTATGGTTGAAAATATTTAAATAAAAACCAATACAACTATATCTCTATAGTTTTTCATGAAATGTGTGAATATATAAACTCCTTTGGAAGTATCTCTTACAAGACTAAAATATAAATATCCTATGATTAAAAGAGAAAAAATGAGAGTTATGACCTTATGATTCACACATGAATTCACAATAAAATCATATATATTTTAACATATTTATATAAGAATCCTTGGATAATCTAAGTATTGAGTAACAAATATGTGTATTTCATAAATTCTATACCCATTACAACCTTTTTCAGTGTACACGACTTCAATAAAATCAAAAAAATAAAAAATTCTTAACATTTAAAAATAAATTATGATACAATATAACTCTATTAAACATTTTTAATGATATTTAAAATGATTTTATGATTTATTAGGTGGAATGAATATAGTGGTTTTTTGTGATATCCCATATCTCATGATAGTTCTTTTATATCAATGTCATTTATATATGATTTTTGTCACTTAAATTTTGGAAATGAAAGCATTCCACTAATTCTTTGAAGAGGTGGAAAATTTTAAAAGGATGGATAAACCCTCTATCCTCCTAGATCATGTCAAACCAAGCTTTAGAATGTTATTTCATTCCGACTCCATGTGGAATCCACGTGTCCTATCTTTCTTAGTGAAATTCCATACCACACACCCATCCCTTCTTGCACATGTTTTGTGCACCCCGCTCAATAGAGTTGGGTGCCACGAGAAGTTACCACCAATTATTTGGGAGCCCATCTACTATTTCCAATATAAGGACAATCAAACCCCCAATTTTGACATTAATTGCCAAAAAGTAAAAAGAAGTGTGAACTGAGTGTAAATAAGAATTCCCAACTACACATGAATGTTAGAATTCCATGACTAACTCCTCCAAGACACCATTTAGGTAAGTTTTGAATTTTAATTAAGGGAGAAAGTATGGTAATGAAGAGGTATTTGTCTCTTTTAATGAATATTAACATTAAAATATCACTTCTCCCTATTCATCTCTAATACTAGGGAAAATGACCCTCCTCAAGAAGTGCACTGAAGAGGCTAGGGTGCTCCATCTATGCACCCTATTTATCCTAAAGGGGGTGCACCCAATGTTTCCTTAAAGGACCATAAATGAATCCCAAAGGATACCCAATTGAAAATAAATTTACTCAGGTATCAAATTATAAAGATTTTTTAAACTCTGAAATATCCTATTCATAATGCACATGGACTCCCGATAGGCTCCATTCTGAGGTCTTCCCAAAGGGGTCATGCCAATACCACATAACTAAGCACCCCATTAGCCTGGGTCATATTATTAGACCCCTATTTCACATAGGTAACCTACCCATGTGACCATTATACCAATTTACCTATACATGACTATGTTATTCACACCAAAGTGACCCCCTTCAATCATGTATTTCTTTTATGGTGGGGATCATGCATCCTATGTGAGACTTTGCTTGAGTTTTTATCCCCTACAGATAATACACTCAAGGTGTTAATAATTATGTGTTTTATTGATAATAAGGGTATATACAATTAGGTTACTAGTGAAAACCCATTGGCTTAAGATAATCATCCTAGATTCCCAAAACTAGTTTCCACATATCTTAAGCTTCCATTCATCTCTTAATAATCTTATCAGCTTATTTATGATTCAGGGATGTATCATGGGACTTTTACCTCCCAACACTTACTCATTGTTTCATATTACCCATTAGTCTAGTCATCCTTCCCCATATAGTTACCGAAATTTGAGATATGGAGGTATATATATGGGCCTCCAACTATGTGTAATCCATGAACATGTATTTATTGATGACCTCATCCCAATACCTCATCAATGATCCATAAATACCATGGGACTTCTACTATGTGTAATCCCTAATAATACATGCTTCTATTTAGATACCAATTGATAGGTTGAACTAGAAAGGGACCCTTATGTGTATGTCATACACAAACCATTTCTAGTTTCCTTTCACATAGTACTCCTAGAAGCATGAATTTAATCTTCATAGTATATTGTCCATTATTCATGATGTAAAATTTCTCAAAATATGTAATAATCATATTAACTTAAAATATAATAAATAATGGTTCTAGTTGAATGAAATTAAAATTTGAATCATTTCTCCTTGTTGTACAACCTTAAAAGATCATCATTATACTTATATGAAAACCATAAAAAGAAACCCAATATTCCTTATCAAATGCCCTTAAATGGTATAGAGTTTCTTGTTAAGTGTTATTAAACTATGAGGGTTCTGATTCCCTTTAGAGGGATATATATGAAGCCCTATAATGTCCCTTATCCAAACTCCAAAACAACCAAACCTCCCTTGATAGTGATAAATTCCATTATACCTAAAATTGTGGCTTCAAACCATAGTATAAACAAACATTAGGAGAAAGATGAAGAAATTTTGATATATACAATTTTTTTCATTGATTCATGTTAACAATCAACCACTATTACAACCAAGGTAACTAGTATTGTTACTAGGAAGGATTTAAAGAATATATATTAAATATATGAGTCTTAGACTAGGAAAGAAGACCCTCGAGGGATGATATGATTTACCATCCTCTAGAATAACATGTAATCTAAAGTGTCACTAGTATGTCCCAATGTATGAATACCTTTATAAAGTAGGTCGCATTGACAAAAAAAATTTTGAACCGAAAATGGGTGGTGAAATAGAAATGGTGAACCTAATATGAGATCCTTAACCCATGAAATAGATCGGTTGAACATGAACTATAACTTGTGATATTGAAATGATGAGTTATTTATTTGTGGTTTTTTCTTATTTGGGATCTCCTGACACATCACAATGGAATCCTCAAATGCACCATCACTTGTCATGATTCCTAAAAAAATTGGTGGCTACTATAGAGAACCTTAGGCTTTTATACACCACCATATGATGCCCCAAACATATTCTATGATGATGATGACTACTATTGACCCAATGAAAAAACATTATTTATCAAAAACCATGTTCCAATAGTGATAGTTGGTGAATTTCCTTGTAGGGGGTATCAACTTCATAGATCTATCCCAACAATGGAGGTTTATCATGAGAGCCTCCAAAAGATAAATCATCACCTAGGGCCTTACCAATGATAGGGAACATAGAATAAAGTTTTCCCTAATTCTAGATTCAACTAAATTAGGAGTCTATACCTGGATCATAAAAAAACTTACCCACCTTACCTTAATGACGCATAGGAGGATGTTGAATATGTCCCCATTATTGTTCAGAATCTATCAAGGAGGCATCCCATTAGTTACTATCATCTATTATGTTGCATGACCCCACCCTCTTAAGAATATAGTGAGGAAATCATAGATATCCCATCCTAATTTGTTCAAACCAAAAAACCTAGGATAAGGTCGTATCGAGGGAATATAAATACCAAAGCACAAGAGTTTACACTTATCCTGATTCTCATTGATAATCATTAATCCCCTCGGTATATCCTAATGTAAACATAGGAGCCACTCAGAAGGACACTAACTCATAAAGGTAAATGTTCACAATTTATGACCCCTATTACACTCAAGGATTAGACACTAATCACCCAAACAAGAACATATAGAATGAGGAATCCCCAATATGAATATATAATATAGGATCACCACTCTTAACCTAGTGAAACTAAAATTCTTAAGTCTCAGTAGAATATTCTAACACTTGTCCAAGGTTCTTACAACTCTTCATAAACATGAGAAGTAAAATCTGTCCACAATGTTCTCCTAGTAGTGTAATATACAACATCTATAGAGGTTCTACCTAGACCATATATTGTGAAATTCCTCCCTATAATACCATATCCAATAGATCTATAGGTACCCCTAGAGAATCTACTATGAATTTCCTTCTCACAACACTATATCCAATATATTTGTAGGTTCTCCCTAGAGCATATATTTTGAAGTTCCTCCCCAAAACACCATATCCAACAACTATGGAGGTCCTAATTAGAGACTCATCTAAAATGTTCCTCCCCGAAGAACCATATACAAGAACTCTATAGGTCCATCTAGAGAATATACTATAAAGGACCTCCCTATAGAAACATATCCCACTATTTGGGAAGTCCTCCCCAAATCATCTGCAATAAATTTCCTCCCTATAATGACATAATAAAAAACTTTGGAGGTCCTCCAAAGAGTATCTATCATAAAAATACTCCCCAAAAAACAAAACATATCAACCAAGAAGGTCCTCATAATAGTATAAGATATATGATAATCATCCTAAAAGACCCCCCCCCATGGTCAAATGAAACCATATAGCTCTAGAGGTCCACCCAGAGAACCCCCTGTGATAATATGATGGTTTATCAGGAAGTTACTCATCACAATTAAAATTATAGAGTTCCTAACTCTATAATGAATATAAACCATAAAGGAGGGCCACCCATCACTAAATTTTTAGTAATCAATATCCATTGCGGTCCTCCCAATTGAATCAAATATTTGAACATGAGAATTCCTCCATAGTGTATATGTTATAGATTTTCATTCTATGATAAAGAAAATAGTTGACATGATGGTACTCCACATGAAGGAAACTAAAAAATAAGTAACCACAGAGGAACTAACCATGGATTCCAACGTATGAACTATATATTTACTCACTAGTGTATATATTTCATATGTTATTTATATGAAAATTCCCATAACTGATGTGAAGGTACTCCACATAAAGGAAACTAAAAAATAGTAACCATGAAGGTCCTCACGATATAATACAATTTAAGATATCTGGAGGTCCTCCCAAGGGTATTCATTGTAAATGTTATTTTTATGGAAAATTAAACACCCATAATTAAGGTCTTCCCCACGAATAAACCAAAAAATTGGTAACCATAGAGGTCTTATCTATGAAATCCAAGCTAAAAAATTAAAGGTCCTCCCCAGGGTATATGTTGCCAATGTTTTTTATATGAGAAATAACATATTCCACACAATTTTTATCCCCATGAAGGAAACCAATAAATATATAACCAAGGAGGTCCTCCCTAGGGAATCCAATCTAAGAACTCTAGAGGTTTTACCTAGGGTATATGTTATATATGTTCTTTTTTCAATAAAGAAAATATCCACTATGAAGGTACAACCCATGAAGGAAACCACAAAACTAGTAACCAAGAACTCCCTCCCCATTTAAAAAAAGATAAAAACCTTGGAGGTCCTCCCCAGGGAATGTATTATAGAGTTCCTCCTTAGGAAATAAAACTATTATAGAATGGAGGTCCTCCCTATAATAATGAATCCAAAATCAACCATGTAGGTCCTCCCTCTGATGATCATTGTAAAGGTTCTCCCTACAACGAAACCTATTCTTGACATGAAGATCCTCATATTATAAAAATTACTTCAAAATTTTCCAAATATTAAGAGGAACATAAGAAAATATGTCTAGCTACATCAGGTGCCTCATCATCAATCAATGATATCCCATCCCAGAAAAAAGGTATTCTGAGGTGATAATCATCATCTATGACTCCTCCAGATCATGTACCATTTGATGTAACTAAGGAGATCTATAATTATCCTAATAATCTTAGTAAAGTTGTATATAAATGACCTTTATGTCCAAATCACTTTGAAGAACCCCTCACAAGGGATGAAGAGAATTCCATGGTCATGGGGAAATAGTTTTTGGAGAAAGAATACTGATCATATCCTAACACATGGAAACTCCCCAGGATATTTTTCTAAAGAAACTATAAGAGGAATACATACCCTAATTTCATCTAAACTAGTGGGATAATCTTGATCATCTCAGAGCCAGATACCTTTCTTATGGGGATTATGTTAACTATCTCAAGACGATGAGTGCTATTTTCCACAACAATGAACTAACCACATTTTTATTGGAATAGAACCCTAAGTTAAGAAAATTGTGCGAGTACCTACAAAATTAATACCTCAGTAGTATGAAGTAACTCCACTAGATAATCATTGACACACAACCTGATGTGCATATTAGAGGGTGGGGTGAATACAAATCCATACATTTTCCTCCACCCATTATACAACAAGGTTATTAAAGGAAAGAAGATTGTAATGTCATTTCTTTAGGTTATGTATTAGGTTATAAGACTATATATTCTAGTTGGTTTATCCAAATAATTCTCATCATTCATATATCCCATAGAAAACATATTTGGTGTGAGTGATCCATAAAAATAAGGATAAGAAGGTATCTAATAAGGTGGGAGTGATCCAAGAAGGTTAAGAAGGCATCGTGTTTGAGTAAAATTAAAAATAAAATCATGGAGAAACCCTTGAAAGTGAGAATATTCACCCAAAAAATGCTCTACATACAAATCATTCTAGTATAAAGTTATAAAAGGCCTAGAAGTCCGTGAAAATATTCCTAGAAATTGTATAGGAGGAACCCCATATTGTAGAGTTGAGGGAATTTTTACAATGACCATCACTCCTAGAATCATAAAATACACACTTAGGTAAGGCCATAATGATAATAGAGAAAAAATTACCCCAACCCAGGGGGTTGGGTCCATTATCACCACCACCACCTCCTCCTACTAGGAATTTTTAATTTTCTATAATGGGAGGGTATTCATAGGGAGAACCTCCATTTTTTACTCTTCTTTATGATTCATACCATTTTTTGGGGCATGTTCAGTGAAATCCATTGGGGGAATCCCTTATATTTACCTTTTGAAAAACAATTATATGGGAGAACCAAGGAGAAAAGGAAAAGCCTCACTTGGGAATCATGTTAATGTGTTATAACAAAAAAATATCAAGTAGGATTATGATCTATTCCTTGATATATATTTATAGGAGGTTGATTCCCCTTATTGCTCTAACATGGATGAGGATTTGATTCCTACATTATGATTCAAATCAAGGAATATTATTGACATCAACCTCATAGATAACATGGATAATGAAACAAACATAATAGAACACAATGATGAGGCATCCATTCAAATAATGTTCTACACAGAAATCCATAAAGACCCTTCACATACCTGATATTATAGGTAGACTCACAATCTAGGATCCCCTTCAAACTTCCAAATATTACCTACTTAGTAGGATTCTATTAAGTATAATAAAAAATGTGAGTATATATCTGTATCCCATCCACTAACTGAAGAATCAAATCCTCTTCTTGCTAAGGATATGATCTCTTAATAAGAAGTAAATTTGGAGAAACTAAGGTAACTCAATGATGAACTGCTTATAGAAAATAATCATACTGAATGAAACTCACAAATTGAGGATAAAATATATCCTCTATCAAATCACCTTTAAAAATAAGGAACCACTCGACCATAAAGAGTATAGTATAGTTATATTACTTACCCAGGGCTCAAAAAACCATTCTATTTAACACTAATTTCCATGGATTTTCAGGAATTCCATCTCCTAGAGTAGAATCCAATATCATTTAAAGCAAGGTACCCCATGATGTATCAATCTAGTTATATATATTAGGAGCATGTGATCCATCCTTACTAGGTTTTTATCACTTCCTCCACTTTATAATTAGCCTAAAAAACATTCCCATAAGAACCCATTATCTATATTAAGTCCCTTGCTGCTCGAATGAAGTCTATAGAGGGGTAATGTACATTGGTGCATCTACAAAGGAAACCATATCCATAGTGATTGGACTTGAATCATCTTACAACCAACATTTGGAATCCAACATTTCTTATATTTAATGGTATAGTATATATAGAAAATCATATCGTATAATTCATATCTCAATGTGGCCCTATGATGGGAACATGACAGAAACATGAGGTAGAAAAGCTAAGGTGCTTCATATAAACCCCAGAAGGCCCGACATTCATCTTGTATAGAAATCTACTAGATGGGTTTATTGGTAACTGGGAATATCTTTAATGAAATTTCCTTTAAAATTTCATCTATATGATAAGAAAGATGATAGTCCTTAACCTCTTGAATTAAAGACAACATAAAAAATTAGAGAATCTCATAATTCATCACCAGGTGGAAAGGATTAGCCTATTCACTAAATATGCTACTCCCCCAAGAGAATCTATTAGAGATATTCACAGAAAATATTCAAGATATGTTATGAACACTGATTATTCCCTTGAAGTACCCTGATGGGTTTCAAGGGTTTGCATCTATATAAAAACACTTATAAGATTCCATTCAGTGTTCTAAAGACAAGTGTTGGCTGATTCTATCAATAAAAGGGAAGGAAAATTATAACAATGAAACTATGATTTTCATGGTTAAATCAATAATGATGTACATCTAACCCCAAGTTAGTTAATATCATGTGGTAACTCCTCCTGAACAATAGTTGTAGAAACAACACCCCCATCTAGAGGGAAAGATGTATAATTTTTCTCCAAACATTGAAGATAAGAATAATATAATTTATTCCTTCCAAAAAGAGAATGTTTTATGATTTTTCATTATTTCCCTTGAGAATAACTTGGTTAAACTAGAAGAGATCAGAAAAACCAATGTATTGGGTTGGAGTGAACTCCTCTATTACTACCCCTTCCATCAGATGTTGGGCCATAATATTCAAGAACATTTCATATTCAATGATATAATCCCAAAGATGATTTAATTCTAAAAATTAATGTTTGGTAAACCCCATCATAGATTAATAATGTCTCTTATAATCCACTGGAAAGATAAATAGAGTGGAATTTATTTGAATAGGTGTGTGTAGAAATTTAATGATAGGATGAATAGGAATCCAGTTAGCTAGGATCATGAAATTATATTGGTGTGACTAAATAAACCAGTCATGACCCCAATTCCCTCTATGATACTAGGGGAAATATCCTCATCTTAACAAACATTCAAGAGTCAAAATAATAATCACAGGTGAAACAAATAATAGAAAGAATATCACTTTCTTGTAACCAATCTAATCCAGACTATTTTGGAATTCTTACCTATATAACTGAGAAGAGAAAAACCACACCACCAAATGGAACCTTCATTTGATGAAGAGTCCTAATATTGCTCTATCAATTTTATCCACTTGATATACCCCTTCATTAATGAGGAAGAATCAATAGAATCTAAGTTCTCTATCCATAATCAGTGAAGTGGCTATAGAGTTTGGGGGAAATGAAACCATGGTGGACCCCAATGGTTAGAAATAATTTTTGATAAATATATAAATTTAACCAAAATAAAAATATAGGAACTCTAAAAGGATCAAAAGGAATATTGATATGATCCTCAATCCTCCTAGGATGGATGTAACCCAATTATATTGGAAGAGCGAGTAGTAGAGGGACAATTTTACAGTCAACAATTAAACATGAAAAATAGGGTTATGTCAAAACCATAGATGAAGAGGATGTACGCTAATCTCAGTCAAGGAGAGAATATTTTAGCTTATATAGATTTACCCCCCAATTATCAATATTTAGAGAAACCTCTTAGCATGAAACATAGTCCCCTAGTCCTAAACTATGAATTTTTTGGAATAACCATATCATAAAATTCAAGCTCCCAATATTGGATTCCCTTCATATTTCAATTGAATTTAGGGTATCCCTTATTGAGTATCTTTGAATACCTCAAGAGTTTGAGACTGATGTTGTTTTAGATGAGATAAATTACATGAAGAACATCTCTATTTAATGACACATGGTCATTTCATTCATGGAACAAGACTGATAAGCTTCCAAACAAAGTAATGTTAGGATCTTGAAGATATCTAGAAATCTTGATGATATCAACATCCATTAATAATTAGTAGATATTGGTTTTAGGATCAACCTCATGTCATTCTATAACCTTCAATGTATGATCCATAGGGAAGCTGAATTATCTTCATCTAACCTAACTATTTAGGGGTATCCTAAGAGAGATTAGGGGACCCTATGATGGATCATGTTTAGGACCCAATTTGAAATCCTCACTTTTGATATTAATTTCATGGTGTTTTTTAAAAAATGACATTAAATGTATTATTAGAAAATCCATGGATCTATATGTAAGAAATAGTTCCCTTTTCATATCACTAATGCCTAAAATACTTTGTTAATGGGAAGGTGAGGGTAGTTTAGGATGTTAACTAACATTTTGAGTCATGTTAATCTCAATACATAGACTCAAGGTACTATAAAAGAGAGGTGAAGTAGATGATGGTAAATAAAAATATAAAAATTTATACTCTCAATACACTAAAAATATCTACCATCAATAATAGAGTAAAATTGGTCAAGATTTCATGTTTCCCATCAAATGAATTAAGGTTTCAACTTTATATCTTGGAGACCACTAGGTTATATCATATAATGAAATGAAACCTCTAATAAACTTCGTATTATATGATGGTCAAGAAGATTATTCCATTAATTTTCCACCACTAATAAAGGATAATATCTCTACATAGTTCATAGAGATCAATATTTCCGCTAAGAAAATTTTCTCAAGTGTAGGTCTGACCAATTTTAAAATGACACAACCAAAGTTCATTGATTGTTTGTAAATGAATATTAGAAGAATAACATGTGGTTTAAGAACATTTTCTCTCATTATCATAGTTCTAGATGCATTATAAAAATCGAACTATTAAGAATAAGTATGTAACTCTAAGGAAAGAAACAATTATGCACTTCATATCCTATATATCATTTTTTCATCTTGTCTTCTTCCCCCAAACATAATGAAGCTGAGGAGAAATAAATCAAGGATGCTCCCCCAATATTTAAGGAAGTTATCTTAACCACCATTGATGAAATCATATAGTCAAATATGGGTACAAAGGAAGATCCATGATCTATAAAGGCAAGTGCCACCATGAATATTAAATAATTAAAGAAATTCATCTCTTTACTTAAATAATATCGATATCTATTTTCATGGAATTGCACAAAAATTAATGGGTTGACTCCCAGGTGGATACCAATCATTTGGGTCTACCAGATGAACAACATAGATATAAACATATAGTAATGAGAATGTATTCAAACCATGTTTCCAAATTGGAATTTGAAGTTGATAAGTTGATCAAATCCAATGTCATTCAAAAAATTTAATACCCAAAATGGATCGATAAAATTTTCACAACTAAGAAAACTAAATGGAAAATTAGGGTTTATATTGATTTTAGGGATCTCAGCCACCACTATATAAGGGATTATTTCCTAGTTATGATTATGCAAATACTAATTAATAGAATGTATTTCTTCTAAGACCTCTCATTTATGGATGTGTATTCTATTTTTCACTAGATCCAAATTTCCCTCAAAGATGTGGAGGCCATAACATTTAGGGAACCCTAAGTGGTATACTATTATCAAGTAATTTTATTTTTCATGAAGAATTATGTATCAACCTACCAAAATGACATACATAATATTTCAGGTCATTTATAGGGATGTATATAGAATGCTATATGGATGTTTTGGTGGATGAATATCAACAAAAATATAACCATTTTTCCCAATTGAATCATTTTTCAAATATTACGGAGACATGACTTGAATATAAACCCCTAGAAATTATCTTTTAGGGTAACATTAGGGGAATTCCTTATCTTCATGTTATGCCATACTGATATTAAATTAGTCCATGAAAAGAACAAGTAGATACTTGATATACATCATCCTCAAACCCAAAAGAAATTGAGAGGAATCCAGGGACATAAAATGATTCATGACCAATATTTTTATCAAGAATTTTCCCTTAAAAAATTTAATGAATAAAGTTATCACCTATAACTGGGATAATGATTGTAAAAAATCCTTCAATGTTCTCAAATACTACCTTCTATACCTAGTGGTCTTGATGCCACCCATATATGGGATTCCCCTTATCCTCTATATAGAAACTTTGAAAGGATATCTTAACACACTCCTTTATTAAAATAAAGATTTAGGTAATGAGAATAATCTCTATTATCTCAATATTAAAATGTTGGACACTGAGACCTAATATTATTATATCGAGAAGAACTGCCTTGGGTTAATATCTATAGCACAAAAACCAGAAAATCTATTTTCAACACCATAAGATCCACTTTATCTCTCATTTCATTATTCTTAAATATATCCTAAATTTACTGATGTTAACTAGGAATATATTATATTGGCTAGTTATTCCATACATTTTTAATATAAAATTAATGTTTTAGAAGGTTATTAAGGTGGAAACATTAGATGATTTACTCATAGTGTATTCTATCCTCAAGAATTAATTATCCGACAAATAACTCCCTAGTGAAGATGTATTTTCCGTCCTTAAAACCACCCAATAACAGGAAATATACTTTTATAGTTCCTATAAAATCCCAATAGGTAGAAGGATGAAAAATACAAAGCTTAATAGGTTAATATTGAGAATGATATTAGTCTCCCCAACAAAAGTGGTTCTGTCTTACTTATTTCTTCATTTAGAAGAATAAACCCATAATTTTGTAAAATATCTGGTCCTTATTTCTATCATTGAATTGGAACTAAAAATACAGGTTTCCATTTTAAACATTAAGGGTTATTCAAAGTTAGCGATCAATAAAATTAATATTTTATATTCAATTTGGATGAAATAGAAGATTCCCTTTCTTGATTATGTGTGATGATTGATGGATAAATTCCCATCAGATCCAACACTATCTCATATCCCACATTATTATAATTACCAATTGGATTCAATGGATAGTAAAACTAAAATCTTGGAAGATCTAAACCAAGATGAGATGGTTAATCACATCACATATCATAGGATGGTCTCTATATTTATCATTAGAGATATAAAATAAATCAATGATGTTTAAACCACCTCAAGTAAAAGAAAATATTTATCGTCATTGAATAATTCCACAATTGTCTAGATAGATCCCATAGTTGAATACCCAAAAAATGGTATTATCTTATAGGATTGATACAATAAGGTAGTTATGTTGGTGTGTAGAAATTTACATTTAGTATGATAATTGAATTCCCAAAAAGTCCTATATAAACAATTCTTTTATGGGGTCATTCTTTGGTTCCTTGAAGGAGGAGAAATCCTTGACATTATGAAAGAAGTACATGCTAGGGATTGTGCACCCAAAAGTCAAGAACTAAGGTCTTCCATCAAATCAGGTTTCATAAATACTTTTGGATATCAATGATGCATGAATTCATGGAATTCATGAAGAAATTCCATGCTTTTCAGATATATACTAATGTTATCTATCAAACCCTAGAATTTATTCATACCAAAAAATAATCATGGAAGTTTTTCATATGTGGGATAAATATTATGGATCTATATCATATATACTTATATAGTTCAAGTTCATCCTTACTTCCACCAATTTCTTCTCTAAATTGGCCTAAGTAGTTCCCACAAATAATTCAAAATGAAAGAACTACTCAATTTTGGTAATTACAATATCATTATAATATTTTGTGCCCCTCATAAAATATTTATGGAAAATTCCACCAATTTATTGGATTCTAAATTGAAGAGGCTATATCAGGAGTGTAGTATCTAGTCCAACCATTCATATTTCTATCATATAGTGAAAAATAGATAGATAAAGTCCTTCAATTTGTTTTATTTAATACCCTACAGAAAATGGTGAAAAAAATATAAGAATTCTTTTCTATATAAAGTATTTCATGATATTTGGGCTTATCCCACCATAAGACATACCACTAAATGGGTGACACCATATTTTATCATGTTTGGGAAAATGGAAGTTCTTCCATTTTATGTTCAATTTCCTTCACATCAAATCACCATCTGTGATCAACTATTTGAAGATGATATGTATCAAATACATATTAATTAATTAGAGAAACTAAATGATAAAATGTTACACACACCTTACACCCTTGAGATTCAGTAAAATATAGTTGTATGATAATTTAATAATAAGGTTCACCTATTCTCATTATTATTAGTAGAATTTGTGTTGGCTCTGAGAACTTTAATGATACTTGAGAATAAACCTTCAAATATTGATCCATGTGGGAATAAAATTATGAAATACACAAGGTATACTCTAATGGATATTACTCCATGACTATAATATATGGATAGTGTATCATACCAACTAAAAATGAAGGTTCCTCAAAAAATACGTTGCAAAGAACCACAATGGGTTCCTGTAGTTTATTTTACATGACATTAAACTTCTTGGAAATATTCTTCATTGTAAGGCCTTAAATTGAAAGTCATGATGGTCCTAGTCATATTACATTAAGATATAGGATATCAAGTTCTTTTCACAATATTTTAAACTAAAAAAATTTAATCTATTCTACATGACTTTAAAGTTCTAAGAAATCATCCTCATCAAATGATGTTAAACTTTAATATACGATGATCCTCACCGTATTACCTTAAACTACATGATGTTGAGTCCTTATCATATGATGTTAAATTTTATGACATATGGTCCATCCTGTAGGGTCGTATCTACTTAGAGTGGTTCTTTCTATATGAATAGATTACATTAAATACAAGATTGATCTATGTAAGAGTTCCTTGGGTATGAGTTCTCCTTATTCTAATTGAATTTTATCCAATATTCCTTACACTAGAGAAAAACCATAATCTAATTAAGAAATATATGTGTCTTGATTTTTAACGCCCTAAATTTTTTGATATACATCCCTTTAAATAAATTTAATTTCTTTGATATATTTATTTACATGCAATACCGAGTTTAAATAAACCACAATATATAATTAATATTTTATTATATATATATATATATATGTAACACCCCAAAATTCTAGAGTAATAATATTGTATTTGAAAGCGTGTATGACATGCAACACCAAGGGCATAAAGGAATATAATATTCTAATAATTTATAATATATTCACTATTTTAAATAAATTCAATATATTTTATAGCTTTCAATGTATGAAATACTGAGTTAGAGTATGTTACACGCAACAATGAGTTTGTTTAAAAGGCTTGTGTTACACACAAGATCAAGTTTTACTGAATAATGATATATTATTAAAATATTTTTTAATATAATAATATATTACCTAGACATTAAATTAATATTTATTAAAAGGGATAAATAACTTATGAAAATATATGGTTTATAAAAGTATACAATTATTTTTTTGTTAAAAATTAATTAGAAATGAATATGGAAACCGATTGAATATAAAGGAAAATATTATTACCTTTTTATGCTCACAAAGCTGTTTTAACCTAATAAATTAAATTCATTAAAATTATTGAGTGATGTTAATTTGAAATATATATATATATATATATATATATTATATTAAATAAATATTTTTGATATTCATAGAATATTTTTTGTTGGCTTAACATAAAAAAACCTAATTTTATGCACACAATACTGTATTTTTATTAAAGTATTTTTACTATCTTTTAATGGATATACTATTTTAAATCCAATTTATGGAACGTTTATAAGTTATATATGTCAAAATAAAATTCATATTTGAAAGTGAAATAGAAAAATAAGGTTATGGTAAATTTTTGGAATTTTTCTATGAAGTTTCATTTTTTAATGAATAATGAAAAATACTGAAATTTAATTCAAAATTGATTTTTCATATAATTTATTTATAAAATTAAATTATGTTTTGTATTTATTTTAATGTTTAATTAGATTATATTTTTATCAAATAATCAAATTTAGGTCATTGGATTGAATTTTACTTTGAAATTGACTATAAAAACATAGAAAACATTTTGATGTTTTTACCTTAAAAACCGGCATTATCGTCCCATATACGGGATTAAATTTAAATTAATTTCTGCGAATTATTTGATTATAATTTGTAAAAATTGATTCCATATTTTTAATAAGAATAATTTCTAATTTCTAATAAGGCCAATTTCCCCCCAAAATATTTGTGAAAGTGATTAAAATTAATTACAACGATTAATGTTAAATTAAGCTTAATATAGGACTAAACCTTAACCTTAAGGTCCCAAATGACCTATAAACTTGTAATTTTTTTATAGCCATATTTAAACCCTACAATCTCTTTTATATAAAATTAACCATTGTTGGATCCACTTTCAATATAAAAAACATGCCTGAAATTCCATTTTGAAAATATTTCTAGAGTGTCATTCCTCCTCCACTATAAAAAAGCTTCCTATCCTCCCACTTCCTCAAACCTATAAAGACACTTTGGATCGACCAAGATCTTACCAAATAACCCCTAAAAATCCCTAAAATCATCCTAGAAGTATCCCCTTGGTAATAAATCCATCCAAGGAAGCCTTTTGGTAGAAACCAAAAGAAGTTACTAGATTAATATGCAACGTCTTCTCTCGAGCTCTCTAGTTCCACTCCCTATACTATTCTTATTACATGATTTCATAAAAAAACTATCATAAATATAATAGGATTTTTTAATGTTATAAATTATAACTACACTTACACACACCTCAATCTAATAGGTAACAAACATACTGTTTCTTTGTACGGTGAACTACTGCCTCACGAAACAATGATTTCTCATTTTTTACTTTACAAACTCTAATGGTGGAAATTATGATATAAATTATATTTATATGTGATATATATGATATTTAAAATTTATTTATTCTTCTATAATTTTTATTTATAACATACCTTTATTCTTTCCATCTTCGGTAAATACGATAAGTTCGTTTGAGGAAGTGTGGACTACCGCCCCCTCAAAGTGAGATGACTCATTCATGCCATACATGGAATGTATAAAGGATGGTTTTAATAAACATATGAAACATATATAACATAGATATTATATTGGAATTATAATATTAAAATTTATCTTTTAGTTTTCATTATTTTAATACAAAAAATAAATGAAAGTAGCATTCATGCGTACGTACGACCTATAATCTCCATGAATGGTGCACTTCATTTATAATCTCCCAATATAATGGACTAATATAAATATATATATAATGAATATATATTATAATTAATTCATGGTTTTCATTATATATATGATTAAATCATTATCTAATTAATAGGAACAACAAATCACAAGTCAAAACATACTTGAGAAAACTCGGGAATTAACACCCGAAATAGTTAAAATAATGACAGAGTGTTAACATAAGGGTAATAAAATATTATAAGGAATTAATATATGATATTATAAACATGATTATGGTTCTGGTATATGTTACTAACATATTTTTAACCATAATAAAGGAGGATAAATACCACATAAAAAAGTAAGGTTATGGTAAGGGAATTTGGTCTCAATTTACATTCCATTGAGACTTTTTTTGTTATTATGAACCAATTCACTTCTATTTGATTTATATACTTCCATTTTCAAGTTATATCAGGAATCCAATTATTCACATGATATTTTAAGTTTCATTTAATTCCATACCTTTCTGGAGATTATGATTTAAAATTTTCAAAGTGGTATGAGACACTTTGAAATGTTTAAAGATTATTCTCTTCAAGAATGTTCTTAATGATTATCTTTGAAATCATAATTCCCTTTATGATTGTTAACTTTATCTTGAAACAATCACTTTATTATAATCATTTTTCATTTTAAATTACCTTTAATATCAATATTCTCACACAATGTATGTTATCATTGCTTAACCGTATAACATTTTACATACGGTGTTCAGTTTGATAGTTATTTGATTAACCAGGGAATTATTGATAAATACTTATACATTATTAAATACAGATATTTTTATAAGGAATATTATTTATTTTGAGTAATTTATTTGAGTAATTATTTAGACTGGCAATAAATGGTGGTGTCACGACCCATCCTCGGGGCCCATGCCGTGACTACCCCAAGTCCACCTTCCATAGGCCAGGGGCTGGTGACTTGCACAAAAGGAGAAAATCCCATAAAAAGGGAAGGCATTGACTTTATAAAGAAAACAAACACCATAGAGTATGCAAGATGAAGTAAACACTAAGTCAACTGAGTACAAAAGTAAGTGCTGGAAAAATAAATGGGCCAGAATACAAACCCAACTGAAAGTAAAGTACAACTGGAATGAAAGTACAGCAACTGAAAAGTAAAGCAACAAGTCCGAGCCGTACTCTGGAAACCCCACCTGAAGGGTGGGTATAGATAGTCTCCTATGCTCCTAGGATCCTGCTATCCGCTCCGTGTACGTCCCATCCAGTGATCCACCTCCAGGTACCATCCAGTTCCACGAGCTCCCACCTCGCTCAGCGCTGTCCGTCGTCTTCATCCAACACAACGTAGTGCGGGCATAACCCGTGCAGGGGTGAGTATACGCTACTCAGTAGGGACCCTGAGACCCCCGAAGGTCTCCCAGAATCCACGAAGGATAAACCACAAATGAAAGATACAAACACGAAGTAACAACCAACTCTACTTAGGTATATGCCCATACATATACCTAAGTCATCAATTCCAGCTCATCTCCAGCACACGAGCCCAAGTACAACGCAGTCCACACAAGAAAACATAACCCATTCCACATAGTAATTCACAACCCAATCCACACAGGAAAGCATAACTCAATCCACACAGGATATCAAGTCAATCACACTGAAGATAATGATTGAAATTCAAGACTCAGCTCACAAAGGTATATATTTCGTAAGACGATAGAGATGATCAGATGTAGCCACTGATTCATCTAAACTGTCAGACCCACATAGGATACAAGACCAGCTAAGCCGTCAGACCCACAAAGGATACAAGACCGGATACTCTGCTGGACCCACGTAGGATACAAATACAGAGTCAAATACTGTCAGACCCACATAGGATACAAGAACAGTAGTCATCGCCGTCGAACCCACGGAGGATTCCAGTACGGTCGTCGTCGTTGTCGAACCCACAGAGGATCCCAGTACAGTCATCATCGTCGTCGCAGTCGCAGCCAGCTCTAGGGTTCCCGCACACAGCATGCTCGATTCCGGGAGGGTCCACTCCACGAGCCAAGGGGGGTTGATACATCAACTGACAGGTAGTCCAGAGTTGATGTATCCCAAAGTTCCGTCTCTTCAATAGGAACTCAATGTGACAGACGGCGCGTCAATCAGACACCCGGTCTGAGAGTTATTGGCTTTGTCATCCTAGGGGCCCGGTTGGTTTTTAAGATAAAACCAACCCTACCGTACTCCAGCTGTTTCCAAACCTTGAGCAGAGTAATCCAAAAGAACCGTCTCACTAAGAGGAATCCAACAAAGTTGACAGCATGTCAATCGGACGTCCGACTCTCAAGTTATAAGCGTTTCCGCTCCAAGGGCCCGGTTGGTTTTGTGTTCAAACCAACCTGTCCATACCCAAAGTTCTCCAAAACATTGAGTTTAATATACCAAAACTACCGTCTCGATCCATGTATCTCTACAAAACTGACGGTGCGTCGATCAGAGGTCCGTAACACAACTTACGGGCGTTTGAACGGATTTGTCCGGAAACAGGGGGTTTGGGCCCAGTCTGACACGGCCCAATACCCCCTGGGTCGGCCCGAACGGGGTCAACCCGACCCGGGTCTGGGTCCGGCCCGGTTGGGCTTGGCCCGGCCTGGTTGGGCGCGGCCCGGCCCAACTGGCGCGGCCCGGCCCACAAGGTGCGGCCCGGCCCGACGCGGGCGGCCCAGCCTAGCGCGAGAAGCCCGGCTCGGCGGGGTGCTCGATTCGTGACCGAGCAGGCGCTAGGGGGGGGGGGGGCACCGCCCCTTGCTTCGAAACTGCGGACCCAAGGGGTCCGCCCTGCTGTGTTGGCTGAGGGTTCAACCCCCGGTTCTTCAGGGTAACGGCCGACCATTATGGCCGGCTGGTTGATCCATGCGGGACGCGCGGGGGTCCCGCCTCCAGGGTGTGCTGGCAGCCGGTCAGACCGGCCGCCTCCTGATGCTCTGCCGCGGCCAAAGCCCACGGCCCTTGTCCGACCAGCATGACGCGACGGCGCTGCGGCCCGCTCCTGGCCATGACCTCCTTTGGCTTCACCGGGGCGGCGCGACGGCGCCGCACTCCTTCTCCGCGGCCCGCTTCGGCCGCAGTTCCCTCGTTCTAGCGTGGTGCCATTGCAATGCGCCGTCTCCATTCCAAACCATGATGGTGATCAACATAAAAAGGGGAGGAGGGTCGGCCGGGTTTGTGCGGTCCGACCTCCTCCCGTTATATTGATAACATGCGGCTAATTATTTAACAACAAAGTCCGTTAAATAAAAACTTGAACAAAGAAACAAACCCTACCTCAACAACGATGTCAAAATATGGTGTCGTGGTTGAAGGCGTCGGCGTACGTCCAAGGTGGATGGCGTCTCACACCAGCTGCGGAGAGGAGAATAACGACACGTCGATCACTCCTTGCGGTGATGGCGTTCTTCGTTGAGGTCTTGACATTCTTCGCGTTCTCCAACGAAGAAGATGAAGATCCTCAAGACTTTGAGTATTCTCTCCCAATCTCCTCACACAACTAAACAACCCCAAATAAAATAAGGCCTTCCTTATTTTATTAACACATGCCATGCATTTTCAAATCTTCAAAAACTCAAACTCAAAATTAAATTAATTGAATAGTTTTAATCAATCAATTTAATGTGAGAGTTGACATGCAATAAAGAGGGGTAGTGGGTGAGTTACATAAAAAGGGGGTAGGGTAATTGAAGGGGTGGGACTCGTGTGGTCCCCAACTCACTAAATCCTATCAATAGGAGTTAGAATTTTTAGTGGGTCCCACCCCAACTCCCACACAAAGGGTTTAACCACTTATAAGTGAAATTAAATTTGTAACAAAATTTTATTTCACTTAACACTTAAACCAAAAATTAAAACAACTCTTCCCGAGCAAATGTAACTCCAATAAAGGTCTTCTTAAGAAATTACTAGTGTTGCGGTTTCATCGGTGCCCTTAGATTTCGATTCCGAGCACCGCTTCAAAAGTTATAAAAACCCGCTCGTTTGTTCACTGAACGTACCCGAGCTAAACTTTGGAAATTGATTCCGGGCTCACCGGGCCTCAGAATCAGGTGCTGTCAGAAACTGCGCACTCGTAGAATTCTAAAGAAAATTAAGAAAAAATTTACCTTGAAATTTACGGCGATTTACATTACTCCGACCTCAGGGATTTACGTCCCCGTAAAGTTACATAAAAAACTAGGGAAAAAAGGGGGTACTGTGCACACATTTGAGCCTCCCGCTCCCATGTGCTCTCCTGGAGGTTCCCGTACTACCATCTGATACGCACTAGAGGAATCGACCATCCACTTAGGGCCTACTCCTGTCGATCCTCGATCTCCACTGGTACCTCCGCAAAAGTAGCCCCGTCATCAATGTCCAACTCCCCATGGTCAATGATATGCATCGGGTCGTGCACGTATCTTCTCAGCTGAGATATGTGGAATAAATCGTGCACCTGGTGCAACTGAGATGGTAGAGCCAGGCGATAAGCCACTTCACCTATCCTGCTAAGAACCTGGAATAGTCCGATGAAGCGCAGAGATAACTTGCCGCCCCGACCAAATCTCCGTAATCCACGTCGAGGTGAGACCCATAAGAAAACGTTGTCGCCATCCTCAAACTCTATTGGTCTCCACCTTCTGTTAGTATAAGGCTTTTTGTCGGCTCTGAGCTGTCCTTATCCGCTCCTGGATGACCTGGACCTTCTCTATCGTGGCCTAGACCATCTCTGGTCCCACAAGTGCTAACTCCCCAGGGTCTGTCTAGCACAGAGGTGATCTGCAAGGTCGGTCGTACAATGCCTCATATGGTGCCATCCCGATGGTGGAGTGGTAGCTTTTGTTGTACGCAAAATACACCAAGGGTAGGTGATCCTCCCAGCTGCAACCAAAGTCGAGGACACATGTACGGAGCATGTCCTCAAGCGTCTGAATGGTCCTCTCCATCTGACCATCCGTCTGAGGGTGAAAGGCGATACTCAGACGTAGCTACGCCCCGAAAGCCTCCTGCAACCCCTTCCATAGCCGGGAAGTAAAATGAGTATCTCGATCCGAGACGATAGATGATGGAACACCATGAAGTCGTACGATCTCCTGAACATAGAGACGTCCCAAGCTCTCCACTGAGCCCTGCTCTCTGATGGGTAAGAAGTGGACTGACTTGGTGAGTCGGTCGATGATCACCCAAATGGAGTCATGTCCTCTAGAAGTACATGGAAGTACAGTCACGAAATCTATAGATATCCAGTCCCACTTCCACTCTGGGACCTCCAAGGGCTGTACCAAGCCTGCTGGTACCTGGTGCTCCGCCTTTACCTACTGGCAGGTGAGGCATCATGAAAGAAACTCTGCTAAAACCTTCTTCATACCCGGACACCAGTGCTGTCATCTAAGATCCTGCTACATCTTCACAACTCCTGGATGTATCGCTAATGGGGAAGTGTGAAACTCTCTCAGCACCTCCTCCTACAAAGCGTCTGGTACCATGGTACATCCTCTGAAAAGGACGATGTGCTCTCCTCCTATAGAGAATCCAACAGGTGCCTGTCCTGAGGATATCTGTGCACGTCGCGTCTCACAGTCAACGTCCCCACACTGTGCCTCTCTGACCCACTGGAGAAGTGGAGGAGTGACTATGAGTGACTGAAGAAAGGCTGCTCCATCTCTATCCACAAAGGATATCCTCCAAGCGGCTAGCTGCTCTGTCGCCTCACCAAGTAGCTGAATGCCCGTCCTCCTGTTGAGAGAATCGGCTACTACGTTCCACTTTCCAAGGGTATAGACTATCTCAAAGTCATAGTCCTAGAGGAACTCAAGCCATTACCGCTGTCTCAGGTTCAGGTCCTTCTGTGAGAAGATTTACCTGAGACCCTGGTGGTCAGAGTAGACTGTAAAGTGATCGCCCATCAGATTGTGCCGCCACATCTTTAGAGCGAAGACCACTACTGCTAACTCCAGGTCATGGGTAGCATATTTCTGCTCATGCTGTCTCAACTGTCGTGATCCATAGGCAATCACTGCCCGCTCCTGCATCAGGACACACCCGAGTCCGGTCCCTGATGCATCGCAGTAGACTACGTACCCTACTCCCTCATCCGATAGCCTCAAGATGGGTGCACTGGTCAATCATTGTCTCAGCTTCTGGAAGATTTGCTGACATCTGTCTGACCACACGAAGGGTTTACCCTTCTTCTTCAAAGATAAAAGCAGTGATGCAACTCTGGAGAAGTCTGGAACAAATATCTAGTAGTACCCAGCCAAACCTAGGAAACTCCACACCTCCGTCACGCTCTTGGGTGGCTCCCAAGCTAGCACTGCCTTGATCTTCATAGGATCCACCGAAACTCCCTCCTCAGAGATGATGTGTCCCAAGAAGTGGACCTCACGTATCTAGAACTAACACTTAGAGAGCTTACCATAAAGCTGGTGCTCTCGGAGTGTGTCCAGTACAACCCACAAGTGGTAGGCGTGCTCCTCCTTAGTGGTCGAGTATATCAATATGTCGTCGATGAAGACTATGGAAAATTGATAGAGATAAGGCTGGAAGATCCTGTTCATGAGACTCATGAACATTGCTGGAGCGTTGGTTATGCCGAAAGGCATAACCAAGAACTCATAGTCGCCATACCGACACCTGAAATCCGTCTTCTGCACATCCTCGTCCCGAACTCTAAGATGATGATAGTCTGACCTGAGGTCTATCTTCGAAAACCACCGTGCTCCCTTGAGATGATCGAAGAGGTAGTCAATCCTCAGAAGCAGATACTTGTTCTTTATGGTCACCTAGTTCAGGCGATGGTAATTGACACACAGTCGCATGCTCCCATCCACCTTTTTGGCAAACAAAATCAGGGAAGCCTAGGGTGAAACACTGGGTCGAATGAATCCCTTGCCCTACATGTCCTCTAGATGTACCCGTAGCTCTTGAAGCTCAATGGGAGCCATCTGATATGCTGGAGTAGATATCGAGGCTGTCCCGGGATACATGTCAATGTAGAAGTCTACCTTGCTGCGAGGAGGTAGTCCTGGAACTTCATCTGGAAAAAAATCTGCATACTGATCCACCACAACTAGAATACTTGGACTCCGCACGTCAAGTGCTCCTAGGATGAGGCTAGCCAACTGAAGAGTGATCGGCTATCCTCTCCTCTATGTGAGTCCGTCCTGCGCTGCAAAGGCTCCCTTCTCGCCGGTGAAGGTGAACCTACTCCCATCGGTGCGGACACACCGCACCTTGCGCATAATACATTTGATCGGAGAATGGACCGTAGATAACCAATCCATGCACAAGATGATTTCCTAAGGCCTCGACGCCGCTACAAGAAGATCCCATCCGAATCTCTCGCCTCCTAGAGTAAGCTCACACTACAGGCACCAGTACATAATCGTCGAGTCTGCTCCCGTAGGAGTCTTTAGCCGTAAGGATCGAGCCAACGACTCTTTCGGAATCTCTGAGCTCTGAACAAGGGCAGTGACAATGAAAGAATGACTCACTCCTGTGTCTATAAGAACTATAGCAAGGGTGGAGTAGACACAGATAGTACCTCGAATCATCTCTGGTGCGCCGTGGTCGTAGGCCTCCACTGCCTGGAGCTGGGATTGTATCTGTCCGCCAGCTCCCTGTGGTTGGGGTGGACATCCTGGTGGTGGTGGTGGTAGAGCCTCAAAGCGTCGCCCACCACCTGATGCTCGGCCAACTCCTCTACCTCGTCTGCCTGCTACCTGCGGACCGCCATGGTCGAACCTCTGCCTCTGCCTGGGTGGTCCCTCAACCGTCGATACTCCTCTGCATGGCGGACCGGGCAGTCACGAGCCATGTGGCCCTGCCCGCCGCATGAATAGCACTGTCTTCTCCTCGTAAGGCTGGCTCTGCGCCATGTGCCCCACACCTCTGAGCCAGTATCTTGAGGTCGTCCGCCTGAAGTTCTAGTCCGCTTGGAGCCTTGTGACAACCGTCGACTACCAGCTGAATAAGACTCTGCTACATGCCGCCCTGCGGTAGTTCTTGTTGCTGGTGTAGGATCTGCAAGAAATATCTCCACAAGAAGGGCTCGCTCTAGTACTCCTGCCTACGTAGGAATGCTAAGGGAGAGCATTGATGCCTTGATCTCATGGCTCAGTCCCTGCTCGAAGGTCCGAGCCCGGAAGAATGGTTCCCGTACCATGTCCATGGAATAGCATGAGAGATCAGTAAATCTCGTACAGTACTGGGCTACCGTCATGCTGCCCTCCCGCAGCTGTAGTAGATCCTGAATGCGCACCGTACAGAGGGTGGCTGGAATGAACTCCAAGCGGAAAATGCTCTCGAAGTCCAACCAATGAAGAGATGCCTCATCGTGCACCTGGAGCATCAGGCTCCACCATCTACCTGATGACGTGTGCAGGAGACTCGCTACAAGGATCACCATGAGGTTAGCTGGTGTCCCCACTAACATGAAAATTCATACAACAGACTCCAGCCAATCCTCGGCTGCCTGAGGGTCCGTCTCCCCGTGGAACCTGGGCGGTCTCTGATGCTGAAACTTGTGTAGTGCACTAAGGCGACGTGCAATCTCAGTAGCTAGGGCTGGTGGAATCGGTGGCTCAGCGGGTAGGGGTACCGCCGGTGCCTCCGCTGTAATAGGGCCATGTACCGAGGCCTTTTCTCTCGGTGGGCTGTCGTCTCGCACAAAGCTCGGAACCCTAGCTGGCTTTCATCGTGGGGCCATCCTGAAATGAGACAGGTGCACCACGGTCAATACAGTATACCTGGTGAGATGACACAAATTAATCACAAAGAAAACATTTGAAACACACATGCAATCAATGTTTTCATGTGATGAGTCAGAAATCAGAAGTCAGGGTCCTGGTGCATGGATACGTCGGCTGCCGCACCAACACTGGACTCCCTGGACAGATAATCACACTCAATACCCTTAACATTATTGCTTCACATAGAAGAAAGATCAGAGTCCTGAGTTCTGCGGTGGAACTGAACTCCTCTGATACCAATTTGTCACGACCCATCCTCGGGGCCCGTGCCGTGACTACCCCATGCCAGCCTTCCATAGTCTAGGGGCTAGAGACTTGCACCAAAGGTGAAAATCCCGTAAAAAGGTAAGGCATTGCCTTTATAAAGAAAACAAACACCACAGAGTATGCCAGCTGAAGTAAACACTAAGTAAACTGAGTACAAAAGTAAGTTCTGAAAAGTAAATGGGACAGAATACCAACCCAACTGAAAGTAATGTACAACTGGAATGAAAGTACATCAACTGACAAGTAAATCAGTGAGTCCGAGCCATCCTCTGGAAAACCCAAATGAAGGGTGGGTACAGATATTCTCCTCTGCTCCTCGGCTCCGGCTATCCGCTCCGTGTAAGTACCATCCAGTGATCCACCTCTAGGTACCATCCAGCTCCTCGAGCTCCCACATCGATCAGCATTGTCCATCATCTGCATCCAACACAATGTAGTGCGGGCATAACCCGTGCAGGGGTGAGTATACGCTACTCAGTAGGGACCCCGAGACCCCCGAAGGTCTCCCAAAATCCACGAAGGATAAAACACAAAGGAAAGATACAAAAATGAAGTAACAACGGACTCTACTTAGGTATATTCCCATACATATACCTAAGTCATCAATTCCAGCTCGGCTCCAGCACATGAGCCCAAGTACAACCCAGTCCACACAGGAAAACATAACCCATTCCACATAGGAATTCATAACCCAATCCACACAGGAAAGAATAACTCAATCCACATAGGATATCAAGTCAATCACATCAAAGACAATGATTGAAAGTCAAGACTCAGCTCACACATGTATACATTTCATAAGATGATAGATATGATCAGATGTAGCCACTGATTCATCTAAGCTGTCAGACCCACATAGGATACAAGACCAGCTATGCTATCGGACCCACAAAGGATACAAGACCAGCTACTCTGCTGAACCCACATAGGATACAAGTACAGAGTCAAATACTACCAGAAACATAGGATAAAAGAATGGTAGTTATCACCATCGAACCCATAGAGGATTCTAGTATGGTCTTTGTCGCTACCGAACCCATGGAGGATCCTAGTACAATCGTCATCGTCGTTGCAGTCGCAGCCAGCTCTAGGGTTCCCGCACACAGCATGCTCAATTCTGGGAGGGTCCGATCCAAAAGCCAAGGGGGGTCGATACATCAACTGAAACGTAGTCCAGAGTTGATGTATCCCAAAGTTACATCTCGTCAATAGGAACTCAATGCGACAGACGACGCGTCAATCGGACGCCTGGTCTGAGAGTTATTGGCTTTTTCGTCCCAGGGGCCCGGTTGGTTTTTAAGCTAAAACCAACCTGACTGTACTCCAGCTACATCCAAACCTCGAGCGGAGTAATCCAAAAGAACCTTATCACTAAGAGGAATCCAACATAGACGACGTCACGTCAATCGGACATTCAGAGCTCAAGTTATAAGCGTTTCCGCTCCGAGGGCCCGGTTTGGTTTCGTGTTCGAACCAACCTGGCCATACCCAAAGTTTTCCAAAACCTTAAGTGTAATATACCGAAACGACCATATCGATCCATGGATATCTACTCAACTGACGGTGCATCGATCAGAGGTCCGCAACCCATCTTATGGGCGTTTGAACGGATTTGTCCGGAAATAGGGGGTTTGGGCCCGGTCCGACCCGGCCCAATACCCCATGGGTCGGCCCAAACTGGGTCGACCCGACCTGGGTCTAGGTCCAGCCCGGTTGGGCACAGTGCGGCCCGGATGGCATGGCCCAGCCCGACTGGCGTGACCCGGCCCAGCCGGTGCGGCCCGGCACGGCGAGGGGGTCCGGCCCGGCGTAGGCGGCCTGACCCAGCGCGAGCGACCCGGCTCGGCTGGGCGCTTGGTTAATGACCGAGCGGGCACGAGGGGGGGGGGGGGGGGGGGGGCTCCGACCCTTGCTTTGAAATGGCGGACCCGAGGGGTCCGCCCTGTTGTGCTGGCCGGGGGTTCAACCCCCGGTTCTTTAGGGTAACAACCGGCCATTATGGCCGGTCGGTTGATCCACGCGGGACCAGCATGGGTCCTGCCTCTAGGGTGTGCCGGCAGCCGGTCTGACCGGCCACCTCCTGCTACTCTGCCATGGCCAAAGGCCGCAGCCCTTGTCCAACCGGTGCGGCCCGACGGCACCGCGCCCCACCGCCACAGCCCGCTCCTGGCGGCGGCCTCCTTTGGCTTCACCGGTGCGGCGCGACGGCGCTGCGATCCTTCGTCGCGGCCCGATCCGGCCACAGTTCCCTCATTCCAGCGCAGTGCCATTGCACTGCGCCGCCTCCATTCCAAACCATGACGGTGATCCACATAAAAAGGGGAGGAGGGTCTGCCGGGTTTGTGCGGTCCAACCTCCTCCCTTTATGTTGATAACAGGCAGCTAATTATTTAACAACAAAGTTCGTTAAATAAAAACTTGAATGAAGAAAAAACCCCTACCTCAACAATGATGTCAAAAGACGGTGTCGTGGTTGATGGCGTTGGCACACATCCAAGGTGGATGGAATCTCACACCGGCTGTGGAGAGGAGAAGAACGGCACGTCGATCACTCCTTGCAGTGACGACGTTCTTCATCGAGGTCTTGATGTTCTTCGTGTTCTCCAACGAAGAAGATGAAGATCCTCAAGACTTTGAGTATTCTCTCCCAATCTCATCACACAACTAAACAACCCCAAATAAAATAAGGCCTTCCTTATTTTATTAACACATGCCATGCGTTTTCAAATCTTCAAAAACTCAAACTCAAAATTAAATTAATTGAATAGTTTTTATCAATCAATTTAATGTGAGAGTTAACATGCAATAAAGAGGGGGAGTGGGTGAGTTACATAGAAAAGGAGGGTTAGGGGAATTGAAGGGGTGGGGCTCGTGTGGGCCCCACCTCACTAAATCCTATCAATAGGAGTTAGAATTTTTAGTGGGTCCCACCCCAACTCCCACACAAAGGGTTTAACCACTTATAAGTGAAATAAAATTTGTAATAAAATTTTATTTCACTTAACACTTAAACCACAAATTAAAAAAACTCTTCCCAAGAAAACACAACTCCAATAAAGGTCTTTTTAAGCAATTACCGGTGCTGCGGTTTCATCTATGCCCTCATATTTCGATTCCGAGCACCGGTTCAAAATTTAGAAAAATCCCACTCATTCGTTCATTGAACGTACCCGAGATAAACTTCGGAAATTGATTCTGGGCACATTGGCCTCAGAATCAGGTGCCATCAGAAACTACGCACTCTTAGAATTCAAAATAAAATTAAAAAAAAATTTCCCTTGAAATTTACGGGTCTTTACAGGTGGGGATTATACTTTATATATCCCCTCAACACATTGATAGATTCTCATGATATGAGTAATTAGGCAAATCTAAACGGGTTTCTATATGTAGTTTTTACCTTATTGTGAAAGGTATTGACAATATATGTTTTAATGTGACTTATAGATGATTTAAAATAAATAATAATTTACTTCATATATATTCCATTAATTATTTATCCATGATATTTTTCATTGAAATATCTATGGATGTATTCTATCCTTAGTTTATTTATTGAGTGGCATGTGTTTTATATTTTTACCTTTCCATATTAATTTTACCTTATCTAGTTATTTTAATGGCATGTTATATCATTTATTTACCTTTACATGTTAATTTATTCGTATTTATTCATTATTGATTCAACTTTACTTATTCTCAATAACAATTTAAGATCACCATTATTATATTCCCTTTCCCCAGGTTATGAAGAATAAATATTTGAATAAGATTTCAAGGATATAGTTTATTTCATTTTTTATGTATCATGTTTGTATTTTCTATTTCCCAATTTATCATGTGTATCATGTATGTAATATTCATTTCTAATAATAATAAACTAACTGGTCCTTTGGGATTTGATTCCTAGTAATCATGCCAATGAAATAAAAGAATGTAGTGTCTCTGGGATTCTAGGGATGAGGCATTACAGTTGGTATCAGTGGAAGTTCAACTACATCCTTGGAAACTTGATTTTGAAAAACTAATATTAGGGTGAAAAACCCCAAGATAGAAATTTAGGATATGTATAGAAGAATGACCTATAATTTGGGTAAGATAGATATTTTGTGGGTATTCCTAGCAATACATCCCTGTCTGAATACTATAAGTGTAAGTGGTTCTATTATAGATGTACCTTGGATAATCTATTATGACAAGGTGTTATGGTCTTGACTCAAGGTAAGGTGGTACATGACAATGGGCCTTACTGCACATGTTTTTTGAGATTCCTAGGGGATACACTTCGGATAGTTCACATTTTCTATACCTACCATTATGAAAAATTTAAAAAGTAAATATTTCCCCAAAGTGACCAATGTTTATGATTATAGGATTCCTGATGCAAATTTTTTTGCTATGTGTTATACCATATTTAGAGTTATACAATGTTCATAACTTTATGTTCTAATCCAGTATATTCCATTGTTTAGAAATAGTTCCTGGAAGGAAGAATGTTATCAGTACTCGTAGAAAAATGTTAAGATTTCCCTATATAGGAAACAAATATAATTGGTATTGGAATTGAGAAAGTTATGGATATATTAGTGAAATTAGTCAGGTTATGAAAAATAACCTTTCTTTAATTGAGAAACATATTCCACAGAGATAATCTTCAATACTAGATCAGTTTATGTAGTAGAATCCCCCATCATTTAGTGGGACTAAGAATGCAATTGTAACTAATTAATGGATTAAGTCTTTAGTGAAGATATTCACGACCTTGAAATATAGTTAAAAGGAAAAGGTTACACCTTTTGTCTATTATTTCCAAGGTGATGCTGACCAATGGCGATATCTGATCTAGAATATAAGGGAGGAATAAGAAATTAAACCGATAGAATGGAGAACTTTTAAGAATAAATTCTTCGATAAATACTTCCCTTGTGATCAGAAAATTGAGATGAAGAGAATTTTTCTTATCTTAAAGAAAAAGGAAAAATAGATTATTTTAGATTATAAAGATACCTTTAAATGGTTAGAAAGGTATACTACAAATTTCATACACAACCCAAAGTGCAAGATGGACCAATTCTTTGAAGGTCTTAAGTCAAATATCTGAAAGGAACTGGTCTCCCATAAATTTTCATCATATTATGAAACAGTTTTATGTTCCATTACGATAGAGAATTAATTTTATAGAATCAATATATTAAAGGTAAACCAAGAAAAGAATAGGCCATATGATCACCATGAAAAAGGAACGAGTGAAAGAAGATGATGGGAAAGAAGGATTTCACAACATGTGATAACTATGAAAATAATCAACTTGTTAAATGATTGAAAGAATTGGGAGTTTGTTATAAGTGTGGATAAAAGGTTCACTGGGAAAAAGAATTAAAAGGAAAGAAGGAAAACACTACTATTCAATGTTACAACTGTATGGATATGGGCCACTATGCAAAAAAATTCCCCAAGCATCAAGGGAATATACATCTGAAGATACTAAGGGATCAAGGTCAATCATATGTTTTTAGCATGACTGAAGTGGAATGATTAATTTACTTATCTATTTTGATATATGAAATATGTTGTAAAATTATTTCATTAATGATTTTCTCAACATGTGAATTATGAAATATGTAAATATTGTACTACAATACTTTTTCTATAATGATTAGAGATCATATGCCAAATGGTACATAGAAAAGTTATTCAGTAGATAGTTAAACCTTAAAAAAACACAATTTAGTGAAAGAAAACCCTTAATATGTTTATGATGTTGAGATAATGGTGAATAAATGATTGATTTGGAAAAGTATTGATTACCTTGGAACTGATAAATAACTTGTCAACAAGTAGTTGATGATATCTTTGATGGAGTTTACAACACTTTTGAATTTAAGGAATATACCCAATAACATTTGTCTTACATAATTAATAAATAATAAATCGTGTTTACAACAAGGTTTTATGGTGATTCTAATTATTACCATATTTTAAGAGCACATATGATGAAGTTATTCACCTATTTGGAATGAAAAAATTTAGCGATACTTCATATTAATTAAAGGCTAATGATAAGTTTATTTTGGAAATCTAGTGACCTTCCTTCCAAATTGTTGGATCACAATATTTTTGAAAAATAACTATTTAGGAAATGGTTTAAGTTGATCTTTGGATAATGTTTAGATATTGATACATGACATCACTATATGATGAATCTTGTTCTAAGAAATGAAATAGAAATTGTTCAAGGGAATATCAAAGGATTAAATTGTATAAATTTAGTAAGTAATTTTATTTATGTATATTTATAGAGAGTGAAATAATTCCTCAACTCTAGGGAAAATGATCTTAAAACCCAAAAATTTGTCCTAGTACCTTCATTTATGTTGAATCAAATGGACCCTTAGATCATCACTAATTTTTGATTTTTTATTGTTACGTTTCTCCTAACCAGGTTTTATAACACTCTCCATAAGAACTTGATTGTTATATTTTTCCTATGTATCCATGTTTCCATTTCCCACCTATATTCTCCTATGAGGGAACCTACTTACATGACCGTTTTATGTTCCATTCAATTTTATTAAGAATAAGTGTTATTAACCCAATTTAGGATGTAGGGTTTTCAAAAATTGTTTATTTTAAATTATCAATCCCTCGATTACTGATATCATGTTGAAATTGTGAGGATGCAACTTAATTAAGGTTGGTAGAATGGAACACCCTGAAAGTCTAGAGTAAGAAAAATATATTCGATGGCATGTACGACACACAACACTAAGGGCATAATGGAATATAATATACCCATAATTTATAATACATTTACTATTTCAAATAAATTCAATATATTTTATAGATTTCAATGTAAACAACAATGAGTTAGCATATATTACCTACAATAACGAGTTTCTTCAAAAGGCTTGCGTTGTACGCAAGACTGAGTTTTACCGAATAATGATATATTATTAAAATATTATTTCATATAATAATATATAATCTAGCTGATAAATTATAATTTATTAAAAGGGATAACAAAATTATTAAAATCTATGGTTTATATAATTATAAAAGTATTTCATTGGTTAAAAATTAATTAGAAATAAATAAGAAAACTAATTGAATATAAAGGAAAATATTATTACTTTTTTTATGCTCAAAAACTTGTTTTACCCTAATAAATTAAATTAATTACAATTTGTGAGTTATATTAATGAGATATATATTATATATTCAATCAAATATTGTTTATATTCATCTAATATATTTTATAGGCTTAAGAGAGAATCAAACCCAAATTTTATGCATAAAATACAATATTTTTATTAAGGTATTTTTACAACCATTTACTAGAGAACCTATTTTAAATATAGTTTTTGGAAATTTTATGTATTATATTTGTCAATATAAACTTCCTATTTTACAGTGAAATATAAAAATTAGGTTAGGGTAATTTTTTTTTGAAGTTTCATTTTTTAATGAATAGTGAAAAATTCTGAAATTTAATTCAAAATTTATTTTTCATATAATTTTTTATAGGGTTAAATTATATTACAGATTTTTTTAAAGCATAATTAGATCATATTTCTATCAATTAGTCCAATTCAGGTCATTGGAATCAATTTCAATTTGAAATTGACTATAAAAACATATCAGACTTTTGGATCTTTTTACGTTAAAAACCAATATTATTGTCCCGTATGTGGGATTAAATTTAAATTGATTTATACCAATTATGTGATTGAAATTTGGAGAAAATTATTTCATATTTGGAATCTGAATAATTTATAATTTATAATAAGACCAATTTTTTACCAAAAATATTAGTGAAAGTGATTAAAATTAATTAAAACGATTAAGGTTTAATTAAGCTTAATAAGGGACTAAACCTTATCCTTATGGCCCAAAAAGACCTATAAACTAGTAAAAAGTATATTTTATGGACATATTGAGACCCTAAAATATATTTTATAGAAATTAGACCATTATTGGATCCAGTTTCAACATAAAAAACATGCATGGAATTCCTTTGTCAAAATATTACAGGAGTGCCATTCCTCCTCCACTATAAAAAGGTATCATATCCTCCCTCTTGCTCAAACCTCTCAAAACAATTTGGATGGAACAAGATCTTACAAAATAGATCCTAAAAATACATCCCCCAATCCTAAAAGAATCACTTGGGTAGAAATCCATCCAAGGAATCCTTTCGGTACAAACCAAAAGAAGTTACCCGATTAGGATGTAACGTAATCTCTCAAGATCTCTAGTTTAATTTCATTTCTCTACTACCTATACAATAATTATTCAATTATTACATAAAAAAATAGTTTAATAAATATAGTAGGAAGTTTTTATATTATTAATTCTACCGACAATTATAAAAACCTCTATCTAGTGGGTAACAAACATAGTGTTTCTATGTCTGATGAACTACTTCCTCAAGAAATGATTATTGTTCATTTTTCCTTTACCACCTCTCATTGTGGAAATTATGATGGAAACTATATTTATATATGATATATATTATATTTATAATTTCTTTAAGGTTATTTAATTTTTATTTAGAAAATACCTTTATGCTTTCAATCTTTTGTAAATATTATAATTTCGTTTGAGGAAGTGTGGACTACCACCCCTCAAAGTGATATGACTTGCTCATGTAATACATAGAATGAATAAATGATGATTTTAATAAACCTATGTAACATATATAACATATATATGATACTAAAATTATAATATACATATGTATCATTTAGTTTTCATTCTTTTAATACAATAAAGAAATGAAAGTAGCGTTCATACGTATGTACGATCTACCGTCTCCATGAATGGTGCACTTCATTTATAATATCAAAATATAATTTACTAATATAAATAAATATTTAATGAATATATATTATAATTAAGTCATGTTTCACATTCTATAAATGATAAAATAATGATCTAATTAATAGGAACAACAGATCAAAAGTCAAATAATACTTGAGAAAACTTGTCAACTAACACCCAAAATAGTTAAAATAATGAAAGTGTGTTAACAAATAGGTAATAAGATATTATAAGGAATTAATATATGATATTATAAAAATTATTATGGTTATTTTATATGTCAGTAACATATTTTAAACCACTATACATGAGGATAAATTCCACACAACAAAAGGAAGGTTAAGGTAAGAGAATTTTGTCTCAATTTACATTCCAATGAGACCTATTTGTTATTATGCACCAATTCACTTTTATTTTATGTATATAATGCCTTTTTAATATTATATCATGAATCATATTATTCTCATGACATTCTATGTTTAATTTAATTCCATACCATTTTATATATTATGATTCAAATGTCTCAAAGTGGGATAAGACACTTTTGAGTGTTTAAAGATTATTCTCCCCAAGAATGTTCTTATGATTATCATTGAAATATCAATTCGTTTTGTGATTTTTAAATTTATCTTTAAACAATAAATTTATTGTAAGAATATTTCTATAATTACTTGTATTTTCTCTCATTTTATTTTTATACATTAATTGGGAAAATTATGGGACCAGGAACTAAGACGGAATGTAATTCAGAGGCCCGGTGTGCCTGAAAAAATTCTTTGAATAATGTTCAGTTCTTAATAAAGCGCATTGATTTTTTTTATTTAAAACTGTAATAACACATAAATGAGTGTTCAAATCAAAAATAAAAGGGCACTGTTGCATTTAGAATAATGTATTCACCTTAGGCGGGGCCTAACATCGACTCACATGGGTCGATCATGAATGTTAGATTTTGGAAGTAAACATCATTAAAATATTTAATAAAAATATTTTATTTTGATGTAGATTTATTTTTATATTAAATTTTTCCTATTGAAAGGAATCTGAGGTTATCACTATAACCTTGGAATTTCACTGAGGTAAGAATAATGAAGTTATCTCAACAGCAACGATGGATCAGAGATCAGAACTCAGATCGAGTATCGACAAATCGATGAACAATGATGACGTGTCTTTTCCTATTATCAACAACTGATCCATACACTAGGTAGGTTTTTTTCTTTCTGATTCATTCCTTGTTCTTAATTTCAATGATGAACTCAGACCAACCCATGAATAGGTTGATCTGCAGTTCAATCACTTATGGGATGGGTTTATTCTTACGGGGATTTAAATGGGAGATATATCTATGTGTTTCTTCATTATTCATGATCCAGATAACAATAATGAATCAATACCAACATGAAAAAGGACAAGATCCATTCTTTGGGTGTTCATGTGCTTCATTTTATCTCCCCAAATATTTCTCACATTCCTCATTCATCACGAAATATGAACTGAGGATCGTTGCACCTTTGATCTGTGGCACACCAATCTGATACTGCAATGACATCATGAAGGTGAGATAGTGATAAAGTGGAAAAATAGGACAAGGAAGAGGCTTGTAGTGGTGCATGATGGGGACCAAAATAGCGGCTCCAACTGGTTCAGGTTTGGCGTGAGGCATATAGTGGGTCGACGACAGGGTGGCCGGTTGTAGAGCCAACTCGTGGACCGACGAGGGCCTAACAAGGCAGAGCGTGAGGTGGTCGGGCCACTGGTGGGGCATCCAGAAATGGAGTGTGAGGTAGTGGTCTTGGAAAAATCACATGGGAGCATACAACTGGAGAGGAGCCATGGGGGAGCTGGTGTACGCGGTTGGGGTCCCCGTGGATCCAATGGCGGTGGAGGCCGCAAGTGAGGTTGACAGGCGTGGTGGCCATCAACATTGATCGTGGCAGTTCCACATTGACTGAGAGCATGTGTCTAGGTCTGTCATGTGGAGAAGAAGGGGGTTGGTCTGCATGCAGTGGACTGGTATGGATGGATTGGACCGATCTAGCGGCCCGATAGGCTGGGTCTATCGGTGCAGCGTGCCACGGCCCAGTGGGCCAGGCTAGGCCAGACGAAGACCATTATGTTGGGAAAGATTGATCCGGTTGGACTGGGTCAGTTTGGGTTGATCAAACTGGGTCAGGTTGATTGGACTGGGTCGGGTCGGCATGTTTGGCAGGGTTGGACCTGAACCGGACCCAGGTCAGGCTTTTTTCATAAAATGGCCATAAATTTCAAATGGAAGGTCTGTTTGAAGATCCATCTATGGAATGGGGAAACTTATGATATGGAGGTATTTTTCTTATGTCTTACTGGTTTTTTATATTTTAATAGTATAAGTTTAAACTTTCCCATATTTCTTTCCTCGAGGGTTCAGTACGATATTACGTCCACCTCATTGGATAGTAGTCCCCTCTAGAGGCCAAGTCCCAGATAGTGTAATGGTATCCCTCCTTGGAACTGGAGTGATACTATATCACCCCTAATGTATTTTTATGGGAATTGATGTGACCACCAAGATTTGGGTGTTAGTCCTCCATCAAGTAGGCCGTATCAATAGGGTTGTTAGTATTCTCTAATAAAGATCCCCTACATCACAATCCACATCGATAGGGTTATTATTATTCTCTGAGAAGCATCAACTACGTTGTGGGTTAATATAGATTGTGTTTTTGGTATTCTCTAGGAAGGATCCACTATCCGTATGTTATGATTTTTGACCAGTGTTTTCCTCTAGGAGAGGGGACCAAATTAGCAGAACCCTATGGTAGAGATTGGTTGTGACTTACCTCTTTACTTTGTGGTTGGATATGAGTATACCTAGATATACATGATATATGTGGTACAGAAATATACCTATCTAGAGTTTACAATAATTTATATATTTTACATTGTGGTATAATTTGTTTATTTCTTAGTGGTATTCCTTTTTGATTTAGGGGTGTCCTACAGAGTATTGTTTTACTCACCCCTACACAATCTTTTCCCACACATGTTGTGTCTTATGCAGACGATCGATGATTTGATGGAGCCCTATGTGGAAAATAACCAGGTGGTGATTATTGATATTTGATAGATGTTGTGTGCTCCTATGGATTCAGATAGCTGACCTATACCTACCCTTTAGGTAGGGTTTTCAATGGATGAGTTTCACGAACTTGTGCTTTCACTTTTACAGACCCTTTCTTTTTGTGGGCCTGTATTCTAGCTCTGTTTACTTTCTAGTTTCCTACTATCATAAACCATGGTTGGTATCTTAGTGTATGTATGCATTTTTTACTAAGTTTTTTTATTCATTTCATAATTTTGTTCTGGGAGATGTGTTTGTGTATATTGGTACATAGGATAATACCTCCCATTGGTGGGATATGCCTACTCGTTCATAGTCACCAGCCCCTAACCTATTAGAGGCGGGCTTGGGGTAGTCATGACATGGGCCTCTCTAGGACGGGTCATGAATGTGTGGTATCAAAGGGAAGTTTCAGTTCTACATGAGGACCAAAAGTCTGTGAGGTTGGTTTGGGGAAATAGTGTTTAAGTGTTTCGAGTTTAGCTTTTAGCCCATGGACTTTAGTTTTGATGCAAAAGCCAACGTATCCATACACATAGAATATAAACACTTGATTTTTGAATCAGTACATAAAAACATTGGTTATAGGGAAAATAATGTTACATGCATCATATAATATTTTGGTGTGTTATTATGTTCTTCTTGAGTCAGGTCACCTGGTATACTCTATTGACTGTGGTACATCTTGTTTCATTTCAAGATGCCTCCATGTAGACAACCATATAGGGTTCTGTTGCATGATCACTAGAATGATCTACCTACTGATGAGGCATCAGTAAAAGGATCTGTACCAGTGATACCCCATGCACTAGAGATAGCTCCTCTGGGTGGTTTACCAGTAATACCACCACCTGTTGAGTTGCAGTTACTCCCAGTGCTACTGGTTGAGGGTGCACATAGGCTAAGTGCATTTCATGAGTTCCATAGGTAGTGACCTCACAGGTTTCATGGTGAGATACAACCCCAGGTAGCTAAGGATTGGTTGGAGGTAGTTACATGTGTCTTCTGCCTTGTGAGGATTCCTTCTGACCAGTTGGTGGTCCTAACTACGGGTCTTCTTTAGGGATCCATGGGGTGATGTTGGAGCTTAGTGACCTAGAAACATGATTAAGAAACACTTTTTTGGGTATAATTATAGAATCTTTTTAGGGAGGAGTTATTTCTAGCTACAATGCAATCAATGTGCATCTAGGAGCTCCTACTTCTGCAGCAAGGGAAGTAAGGCTGTGGCAGAGTACTCAGTGATGTTTACTAATGTTTCTTGAGACTCCAAGGATATGGTGTGAGTTCCATTCTTTAGGGATCAGACATTTGATTAGGGACTATGAGAGTAGATTTGGACGTCCATGATACCCCTTATCATTCCTAAATATGTTGGGGGTACTAAAATGAGCTCTACTAGTGGAGATATTTCTAGCTGTGTAGACACCGGTAGCGGGACGTACCGGTAGGCACTAGGTGGCCGAGACTTCGACAGTAGGTAGCTGACAGTAGTTGTAGGGACCCAAGTGGGTCATTCACCTTAAGAGAAAACCCTAGGGTATTGAGTTAGTTGTATAGGGCTCCTAGTGTAGCTCGAGTTATCCTAGAGATATGCAGTGTTATGTATGCGGCGATCCAGGGCATTTGGATCAAGATTGCCCGACTCGATATACGGACAATTGAGGGATGGTCGAGGGACCACCAAGGCAGAGGAAGAGACATGAGCATGGTGGTCTGTAGGGAGGAAGACGTGGTAGAGGAGCAGGTAGAGTTGTAAGAGGTGTGTGGAGGTTCGACGTGTTACAACCACCACCCCCAGGTGGTCCCCACCGGGCTTAGGGAGCTGGTGGACAGGGATGAGGACAACTACAGGCGATGGTAGCTTATGACCCCAATGCTCTAGGGTTGATTAGAGGTATCATCTGTTTATTTTACAACCTAACTATAGTTTTGATAGACCTAGGTTCCAATTATTATTTTCTTACCACATACCTTATTTAGGGATTGAAGATTCCAGTTGAACTATTGAATTGACCCTTAAGTTTAGAGATTCCTATGGAAGGGGACTAGATGATCACACACTAGTTCCAAAAATCTAAGCTTACTCTTGGAGGAGAGAGTTTTAGCTGAGATCTCTTGGTAGTAGAATCAAGGACTTATGAATTCATTCTCATCATGGACTGATTGTCTATATTCCATGCTCATATTGACTATTTTAGGAATAGAGTGCGGTAAGACTATGTTGATGGGACCTGATTTTCCTTTTTTGGGGAAAAGGAAATGCATGTAGTGCAATATGGACATAATCATCGGAGGGTATAGCTGATTACTCACCAGTTGGATAGACTCACCCTCTGTATGGTGGATGATAGGAGTCCCTAGTTTCTTATTGTGGTAGCAGAGTATGAGGACATATTTCATTAGAATTTCTTCTGATTACCTCCCCGTAGGGAGGTATAATTATGCATTGATCTATATACTGGGAAGGCATCGATATCTAACCCTTCATATCAGATGTCTCCCGTAGTGCTTCGTGAGTTGAGGGTATAGTTGGAGGACCTGTAGAGGGATGGATTCATGAGACCCAATATTTCACCATGGACAACCCCAATTTTGTTTTCCTAGAAGGCATAAGGGAGCTTGATATTATGACTAGACTTCCGGCACCTGAATCAGGTGACTGTGAAGAACAAATTCTCACTAACAAGGATCGATGAACTCTTCGATTAGATGAAGGGAGAAAGGTGGTTCTTGAATATTGAACTTATATTTGGTTATTTTTAGCTTCATGTAATGGATGAGGATGTACCTATGACAACCATCTGTTGTTGGTACAACCATTACAAGTACTTGTTGATTACATTTAGTGTGATAAACGCCCCGATAGTGTTCATGGGACTCATGAATAGGATCTTCATGTCTTACTTAGACTAGTTCATGGTGGTATTCATTGAGGTTCATCCTAGTGTACTTGGTGTCCAAGGAAGATCACATGATACATTTGAGGATGGTTCTGGACACACTCTGAGAGCACCACCTTTAAAGGAATCTCTCAAAGTTCCAATTTTGGAGTCAAGAGATCCACTTTCTAGGATATGTCATTTCAGAGGATGAAGTTGCAGTGGATCCAGAGAAGATTGAGGTGGTGCTTTCATGGGATCCACCCAAGAGTGTTACGAAGGTGTGGAGATTATTTGGTTTGGCTAGGTACTATCAGAGGTTTGTACCTGACTTTTCCAAAGTAGCAACAACCTTTAAAACTTTGACATGGAAGGGGAAACCATTCATATAGATAGAAAAGTTCCAATAGTACTTTTAGAAGATGAGGTAGAGATGGACGAGCGCTCCCATCTTGAGACTACCAAAAGAGGGGGTCGGGTACGTAGTGTTCTGTGATTCATCAGGAACTGAGCTTGGTAGTGTCTTGATGTAATGAAAAGTAGTTATTGCCTATGTTTTTCACTAGTTGAGATAGCATGAGAATAACTATGTGACCCATGATTTTAAGATGGAATTAGTAGTATTCACATTGAATATGTGGCGACACTACCATATGGGTGAGTGGTTTATCGTCTACTCTAACCATATGAGTCTCAAGTATATATTCCCTCATAAGGATCTAAACTTGAGATAGAGGAAATGAATAAAGTTCCTCCAGGACTATGAATTTGATATTTTCTATACTTCTCAGATGGGGAATATCGTGGTAGACACTCACAACCGGAGATATAGCTTTGAGTTTCTGAGTAAAGAATCAGAGTAGTTGAACTCATTACATATATCCTTTTTGGAAGGATATGGAGAATATTACCTACAGTTGATCATTGTCTCCCCTCCACTGTTAAAATGAGTTAGGGAGGCATAGCTTGGGGATATTGACTATGAGACTTGATGTGCTTAGTTTTCTATTAGGCATTCCCCTGATGAATATTCGATAGGTGGGGAGAACATCATTCTTTTTTATAGAGTGCATAGTTATACCAATGGCGTTGCAGGAGGAGGTTCTAAGATAGTTCGACAAGTCCCCATTGGTGGTACATATGGGTGTGGAGAAGATGTACTAGGACCTCCGACCTCAGTTCTGGTGTCCGAGGATAAAAAAGGTAGTGATAGAGTTTTCCTCTTGATGCCTCACTTGTCTTGAAGTGGAGTCTAAGCACTAGATTCTATCGGGCTTGACCTAACCCCTTAAGGTGCTATAGTGGAAGTGGAATGGGATATCGATGGAAATAATGACGAGTTTACCACACATGTCATGGGACATGATACCTTATGGGTGATCATTGAACGAGTCACCAAGATGGCCCAAATTCCTTCCTATATGGGAGTAGTGTTCAGTAGAGAGATTGAGACACCTCTATGTGAAGGAGATAGATCAGCTTCAGGGGGTTCCATTGATGTTCATTTCTAATTGTGATGCTCATTTCACATCTCAGTTGTGGAAGGGATTCCAAGAGGCATTTGGGACTTAGTTACAGTTGAGCATTGCGTTCCATCCCTAGAAGGATGGCCAGATGGAGAGGACCATTCATGTTCTAGAGGATATGATATAGGCCTACATCTTGGACTTTGGTCGTATTTGGGATGATCACCTACGAATAGTGGAGTTTATGTACAAAAATAGATACCACTCACCCATTGGTATGATAATGTTCGAGGACTTTTATGGGTGACCATTTAGGTCACCACTTTGCTAGATTGATTGAGGAGAGTCTGCACTAATGGGCCTAGAGTTGTTGTGGGCTACCATTGAGAAGGTGTAGATCATCTAGGAGTAGATGAGGACTAAAATGTTCCTGCATAAGTCATATTATTACAGGAGACAGAGGCCTCTAGAGTTCAAGGAGGGGTACCATGTGTTCCTTCAAGTGTCACCTTGATAGGGATTCCATAGATTTTTACAAGGTGTCAAGTTATCTCTGAGATACATCATTCATTTTTAGATTCTACATATAATTGGAGAGGTGGATTAGAGCCTAGATATACTCCCATAGTTTCACCAGTTATACGATGTCTTTTACGTGTTGCAGTTGAGGAGGTACGTGCATGATCCATTGCATGTAATTGACTTGGGGAAGCTGTACATTGATGAGGGGGAGAATTTTTCAGAGTACCCGATGGAGATCGAGGATCGACAGGAGATGATCCTTTTTGAGTGGTCGATTCCTCTGGTGTGTGTTTGGTGGCAGCAAAGGAATCTCTCGGAGTGCACTTGAGAGCGATATGATAAGATTCGTGCTCAGTACCCTCATATTTTTGTTGAGTATCCCTTGTTTTCGCTTTTGGGTATGTAAATCCATATGGTGCGGATAATTTAATGACTCATATTTTCTCTGGTTTTATTTTTATAATTTAATTGTAAAAATTCCAAGACCAGGAACTGAGAAGGCATGTTATTCCGAGGCTCGTTGTGGCCGGAACAACTCATTTAATAATGTTTAGTTTTTAATAAAGTGTGTTGGATATTTTTCTTTAAAATAACAATAAATCTTAAACCATTGTTCGGATCACAAATCCAAGGGCATCATTGCATTCACAACAATGTATTTACCTTAGGTGGGGCCTAACATTGACCAGAGCGGTTCGACCATGAATGTTAGGTATAGGACGTAAATGTTATTAAAATATTTAATAAAAATATTTTATTTTGACACATCATTATTTTTTTCTTAAATGTTGCCTATTGTTAGGAATCTCAGGTTATCACCATAACCCTAAAATTTCCCTAAGGTAAGGAGAAGGAATTTATCTCAATGGAAATGGCAGATCAAAGATCGAAACTCGGATTGGGCATCAAAAAATCGATGAATAACGATGACATGACTTCACCTTTCATCAACGACTAATCCAAACCCCTAGTAGGGAGTTTTTTATTTGTTATTCATTCCTCATTCTTAATTTCAATGAAAAACGTGGACCAACCCATGTACAAGTTGATCCTTGGTTCAATCGCTTATGGGATGGGTTTATGATTGCAGGGATTTAAATGGGAGATAGATATGTGTGTTTCTTTGTTCATTGAAATCTTGATAATAAGAAAAAAATCAAGGCTGGAATGAACAAAGTCCAAGATCCATTCTTCAAGTGTTCATGTGCTTTATTATCTCTCCCCAATATTTCTTCTGTTCCTAATTCTTCATGAAATATGAATTGATTATCATTGTGCCTTCGATCCACAACACAATAATCTAAGACCAGGGATCCAACACTACAAAGACACCATAAAGGTGTGACAACAATGACACGGAAAAATCATCCAAGGAAGTAGCTTGCAGTGGTGCAAGGCTGGGGTGAATAGCAGCAACCAAAGGAGTGGCTCCGACCGGTTCAGGTGGAGCATGAGGTTGACAGTGGGCCGCCAGAAGGGCGACCGACGATGGTGCTAGCACGCAGCCTGGCAGGGGCCAGACCAGGAGAAGCATGTGGAAGATGGGTCGCTGATGGGGTGGCCGGTGGTAGAGTGTGAGGTTAAAGTCTAGGAAGGACCACGTCGGAGCTCGAGGCCAAAGCGGTGTCACAGGGGAGTTGGTGTATGCGACTATAATCTTCATAGAGGCCATAGTAGTAGAGGCCAAGGGGGAGGCCGAGGGACATGGTGGTTGTCCACATTGACCATGGAAACATCATGTTGACCGAGATCACATGGCTGGGTCAGCCGCATGTGGGAGAAGGGAGACAATCTACATGCAGTGGACGGGGCCGCTCTAGCAGTCTAGTTGGACGGGGATAGTGGACCGGGCCCATTGGGTCGGTCTGGATCAGGCTGGCCAGACGGGGTCAGGTCGGGTTGATCGGACTGGGTCAGGTTGGTGGGTCCGGCCGGGCGGGACCCGGCCTGGACCCAGGTCATAGTTTTTCACTAAAATGGCCAAAACTTTCAAATAGATGGTCTATTTAATGAGCCATCTGTGTTGTGGGGACCCTTGCGATGAGGTTGTCTTTTTTAGATGTCTTACTAGGTTTTTAGATTTAACTAGTATAGGTGTAGAGGTTCCCTTGGTTATTTCTTCAAGGGTTCAATATGATATTACATCCACATCATTGGATAACAATCCCCTTTAGAGGTCGAGTCCTAGATAGAGTTATGGTATCCATCCTTGGGATTGGTGTAATCCTCTATCACCCCTGATAGAATATTGGGGGAATTGACATGAACTCCATGTTCAGGGTGTTAGTACTCCATCTAGTGGGATATATTGATATTATTGTTGGTATTCTCTAAGAAGGATCCCCTATGTTGCAAGTTAATACAGATTGGGTTGTTGTTACTATATGGGAAGGATCCCCTCTCCGTATGTTATGATCTCTGACCAGTGTTTTCCTCTTAGGCTGGGGCCCAAATTAGCAGAACCCTATGTTAGTGACTTACCTCTCTACTTTGTGTCTGGATACAAGTATACCTAGATATCCTTGATATACGTGCTATAGACCTATATCTGTATAGAGCTGACTTTACTTATTGAATTTTCATTTGTATTATATTTCGTGTATTTCTTAGTGACATTCCTTTGTGGTTTCGAGTTTTCCTACTCAGTATTGTTTTAATCACCCCTACAAGGGATTTTACCACACATATCATGTATTGTACAGGATATTGATACTTTGACAGAGCCCTAGGTGGACAAGAACCATGTGGTGCTATGAGAGATCATAAATATGCGGTGTGATCCTACAGCTTCAGAAAAATGACCTATACCCACCCTTCAGGTAGGGTTTTCTGTGGATGAGTTTCAAGAACTTTTCCTTTCACATGTATAAACTCTTTCTTTTGGGTGGCTTTTATTCTGGCCTTGTTTACATTCTAGTTTCCTATTATCATACTTTTTGGTTGGTATCTTAGTGTATTCATGCATTTTCTACTATGTTTTTTTCTTCATTTCAGTATTTTGGGCCTAGAGATGTCTGCGTGTGTATATGTACATAAGAAAATTCCTCCAATTTGTTGGATATACCTACTCAATGCTAGTTGCTAGCCCTTGAACTATCATAGGCTGGCTTGGGGTAGTCACGGAACGGTCCCATATGGGACGGGTCATGACATTTTCACTGTAAATTACCATGAATATCCACATTATCACACAATGAATATTATTTTTTCTTACACCATATATCATTTTAAATATGGTGTTCACATTGAATATTATTTGATTAACTTGGGAATTATATATAAATCTATATTATTTATTCAATATGAATATTTGTTAAGGCTTATTTTTTATTCGGATAAATTGATATGAGGAATGTTTTGGACTAGTAATGATGGATGGGGCCCAAATTTTATATAGCACCTTGATGCATCAATAGGGTCTCATAAGATGATTAAGTTGGCCAAATTAAAGGGGTTTTTGTGCATAGTTTTAACCATTTTGTGAAAGGTCTTAATGATATAGGTTTTCATATGCCTTATAGATGATGCCCAATAATTAATCATTTCCTTCATAGATATTTCAGTTATTATTTATCCATGAGATTTTTCATCGAAATATCTATGAATGTATTATATTCTCCATATATTGATTAAGTGTCATGTGTTTTATATTCTTAACTTTAAATATTTTATTTTCCACATCTAGTTATTTGAAAGGAATTTGTTATCATTTATTTACCTTTCCATGTTAATTCATTCCTATTAATTCATTATTTCTCCTACTTTAGTTACCCTTATTGAGCATTTTATCTCACCATTATTATGTTTTCATTACCTAGGTTATGAAGATAAAATATTTTAATAATCATTTAAGGTTGAAGTTTATATAATTTTATTATGTTTCATATTTTTATTTTCCATTTCCCAATGTATTATGGGTATTATGTTTGTAATCGGTATTTACGGGATTGCAAAACTGATTAGTCCTTTGGTATTTGATTCCCGGTAATCATTCTAATGTAAAAAAAGAATACACTAGCTCCAAGATTCTAGGGTTGGGGTGTTACAATAAGAATGTTTTATTTAATATAAATGTGTTGATAAATTATTAGTAAAAGAATACATTGGCTCCGAGCTTTTAGGGTGGGGGTGTAATCATGCCAATGTTAAAAAAAGAACACACCAGATCTAAGATTCTAGGCCCAAGCTGTTACAAAATAATTTTTTTATTTAATAGAAATGTGTTGATAAATTATTAGTAACTAAGTACTCATTTTTCCATAAAGTCATTTTATGATTTAGAAACATGTTTTCTTCAAAAATGAGGTTTATTTCTTTTTTTAATAGATATTATTTTTAAAATATAATAAAATTATAAATTTAATTTTATAAAAATGTTATAATTTTTCAAATTATCCTATTAAAATTATCTTATTTTGTTTTTTGATATTTTTTTAAAAAGATCAAAATTTTAGTGGATAGTGAAAAATACTGATTTTTAAAAACTATAATTTTACCCATTAAAAAGTACCATAATGATTTAAATTTTAGCTTAAAGGAACATAAGTATTCTTTATTTAGATATAATAAAATTAATTATGTAGTAATCCTTGTTATACTTTATCTTTGTGTATGTTCATTTTTAGACTTAAAAATACCTTTTTTTTAAAACAAATTTTCATCATGTTTTATACATTTATTTAAAAATTGATCTCTCACAAATAAATAAATTAAATCATGAAAAAAATATTCCAAATTTGGAATCATAAGGACAAATTTTTTTAATTTTTTTATATTTATTTTTGGTCATTATGGATAGTAACCATAGTAAATATTTGTTACCTTCCCAAGGGTAAATCAAGTTATTATGATGAAAAATAATAGGACAAGGACTAAAACTAAACCAAAGAATTGATTTTAATATATTATACAAGTGGGATTTAACTATAATCATAAAATATTCATTTTATCGATTTTTTCCATTTTTTATTTTAAAATTACTTATATATTATTTTATGCAAATAAAATACAAAAGGTCACTCTCTTTCATTTAAATTTATATTAATTATTCACATAAGGATATAAATAAGATGTGGATGAATATTAAATATTATTTTTATAACAATGAAATAATTTTTATTAGGGACAGTTAATTTTAATTTTTAGTGACTAAATAATTACCTTAAATGCTTACACAATGTCAGTATATTGCCTGTGCAAGTAGTAGAAAAATTAAGTAAATGATTTTAAAAACTCTAAAAGTAATTTTTTTGGGTTAGTTATAGTGGCCAAAAAATTATATATATATATATATATAACATGTTATAGAAATTTTAAAATTATATATTCAAATTCCATTATTATCTTGATTAATTTAAGGTCTTACTAAATGAATAGTTCCAAAAGGGCATTAATGATATTTTATAACAAACAATATTCGAATAAATGATATAAAATTCATAAAAATTCAATCTTTAGAAAAGTTAAAGATATATGGTTTAAAATAATAATCATGTTATATTTAAGGTCCATTTTTTTATAGTAACTTTCTTTTCCCCTAAAGAGTAAAAGACATTAACATCTCCATAATCATGAAAAGGGTTAATGAGGGGTTAAAAAAAGATAAGGGTTAAAAAATCACCTAAAAATTTAAAAATTTTATAATATGAGAGTATTTCAACTAATAATCATCCTATATTGTAAACATATCAATTTATTTTTTCTTTTAAATGAAAATAAATTTATATTAATTTAAAACATTAAGTAATTCCAAGAGTGCCCCTTCTATCCCTTATGATAGGACACCCCTCTTTTCTATTCATTATAGAAATTTGATCCATATTTAATGAAAAAACCATGACCATTTATCTTCTAAAATTATATATCCATTAATTTTAGGTGATTTTATTCTTAAAATAATTTTATAGGGGTCTTTAATAAGAGATCTAAAAGAGGCATACCAAAGTGGAGGTAATCATTTTTACCGACTCTTTATAATTTATTTTTTATTTTACTTCATATAAATATATTTTAACCATATTAAAATAAATAATCCTATATAATAATTATATCTAGATGTTATAATTATTATGGTACAACCATTTTCCATCTCATTTCCATCCTACGGAAAGTAAAAACATCACTCATGCATACGTATGATTTACCGTCTCCACATTGCAGTGTGATTCATTTTTCCCCATAATTTTACTTGGATGGTTTTAAAGATAGTAATAATGAATATATATGATATTTATGACATGATTAAATTTTTGTTATTATAATATATTATTTACCTTATTATCCTTCTAGTCGTTAAAAAATGACTATGTCGCTCATGAGTATGTGTGGATTACCACCTTTGTGAAGTGATGTGATTTATTTTTCACATCAAATTTTCAAGGATGATTATAAATATGTATATAATGAAAATATATTATATTTATATAATTATTAACATTATAAAAATTATAGAACCATGATCAATATGCAAGAAACAAAACCACCATACTAAAACTTACTTGAAAAATTGAAATAGTTAACACTCAGAAATGACGATTTTTATAAAGAAAAACTAATAAAAAAGTGTTGAATTGTTATAAGTGGATCATATATGATATTATAAGTACGTATATAGTTATTTTATAGAATTATAATAAATTTAAATTTATTATAAAAGAGGTTAAAATCACTTACAATGAATGTCATACTTGTGGTAAGGTTTTCTCATCTCATTTTTATTTCTGTGAGTCATATGCCATATTCACCACTTATTTCATTTGTGCGGTGTATTTAATAACCCTTTGATATTTTATATCATGAAACCACTTATATTCATGGTAATTAATCCTTCATTTTAACTTACTTATTTCATGGGTGTTATGATTCAAAAGATACAAAAGCATTAAGGAATTTATATTTGAATCCCATTTTAATTGGGATTGTTTATGCTACAATTTCCATTAAGGAAATTATATGATAATTATCGTATAAAACCCTTTAATTTTATTCAAAAATTTATTTTAATGTAAATTTGAAATAATATTTCCATTTTCCTCTATTTGGTACTTAAAATGACCATGGTTGTTTTTGTAAGAAAATTAGACTTTATTTTCTCTTTGGTTTAGAATGTTTTTCTTTCATGACCATGTTTTCATTAAAATGTTTTCAAGAATGTTTTTTAATATTCTAATATGATTATTTAAACTCATTTTTACCCATGTTTTAGTTTTATAAAACTGTTTCTATGGAATATTCTTCTTATTTTTTGAATGAGGAACCTTTGACTTGTACTAAAAATATAAAAGGAATCTTTATTTTAACGTACTCAGCATGAATTAAATTTAACACCTTCATAACCACTAAATGATTTGATTTTTAATTTATAATTTTACAATGTTATTTTGAAATAAATTTTTTTTCCAAATATTATGTAATTTTATAATTTTTAAATATGTGATTTCAAAATGAAGTGTATATTTTCCTCAAAAAAGGTTCCTCTAATATTTTAAAGGTATTTTATTCTATGATCACTCCAATTAATATTACTGGGGTTATGATCAAATGATAATATCATTATTTTTTTTCTATATGGTTTATGATGATGAAATATTGATGTTATGTATTCTTGATTCAGTATGAATAATTTTTGACCTATACAGAATTTTGAGAATGAATTGTATTGATAATTAAAAATATGAGGAATGAATTAGTAATAAAAGTGATAGGTGAGGATCAATTATAAATATCCCATCAATGCATCAATATATCTCATGAGAATAAATGTTTGGCATGATGTATAGACTCATGCTATGATATCATGTCATAATAGTTGGGTATTTAGTTTCTGTAAAGTACCCAACCCCAATAAATCAAAATTTGTTGTGCCTTTATTACATTAGCACAAGACACAAGTGATTTCATCCCAAATGACTGAATAATTTAGTTGTCTTGTAAAACTAGATAAATCCTTAAATATCACATTATAATTGAAAACATGAAATACAACATAGTGAGAGTCAATATTCTACTTTCTTGAATTTATTCATAGTCTCCTTATTCATATCATGGTTAAAGAAAACAAAATAAGGGAGATCTCAATTATTATAAAGGGTTACATATAGAGGAATATATCATGTGCAAAAAAAGTTTAATCAATAAGTCATAATCAATATGGAAATGTAAATATCTAAAAATAAAAGCTATTTAATTAATAACTTGAGAATGATAAGGCATCCAAGGATAATATCGATGAATTAATATCATGGATAATAATAATAAATGTATTATAAATAAAGGAAATGATTAATATTAGACACCATGATATCAGAAATCATGGTATCTATACCATAAATACATTATGCCAAGATAATTTAATCTATGGGGTGGTATACACAAAAATCCATTTAATTTAGCTAGCAAATTGATTTACCTCATGAGAGTGTTGATGCATTGAGGGGATATATATAACTAGGTCTGACCCATTGCTACATTTCTAATGAATTCATTATATATTGAAAGACCAATTTCATTCTTTAACAATATGTATTATCAAAAAATATTCATATTGAGTAAAGAATACAAATTTATAAAGGTTTCCCCTAGTCAATTAAATAACTTTCACAGTAAATAATAGTATAAAAAATGGTATAATATTTAAGAAATAATAATATCCATGATAAAAATGATATAGATATTTACAATAAATGTAATATCCTAATAAAACAATCACAAGAAAGTAAATGTTTTAAGATAAATTTAACAACAATAAAATTAATCCAGAAAGTGAATGTTAACAATTTCCCTAGTCAAAATGATCACAAACCATCCAAATAAAGAATAATAGTGGTATTAGTAAAAAATATCCCTAGTGGAGTGTATGTAAAATAAAGGTTTATTATCATTGATGAATATAAATACCATAATAATATCATTAAAATACTTTTGAGGAAAATACATTTTTTTACCATAAAATTCACTTTTTAAGAACTAAAAATTCCCAGAATATTATGAAAAAAACGTTGTTTTTAAAAAAACTCATATAATTTAAAATTAATATTCATAGTATTAATAGGTCATTAGGATAGGAAATTACATTTATATTGAGTATGTTAAAATAAACATTCCTTTAACATTTTTTATAAAAAGGCTAAATATTCTCATTCGAAAAGAAATAAAAAGATTCATTTAAAAAAATATTTTAAAAATGAAAAAATTGGAAAAAATATCTTTAATAAATTATTGGATAATATTAAAATAAATCTTCAAAATATTTTTAGGAAATATGGTTATGAAATAATAATTATATTCTATTAAAAAAATAAATAATGTTGGATTTTATTAAAATCGTTTTTCTTAATTATTTTAAGTACTAAAGAGAGGAAAATCGTACTATCAGTTTAAAATTAAATTATTAAAAAAATGATAAGGAAATTAAAATGGATTTACTATATAATGATCAAATAATTTCTTTCAATGGATATTCGAGAAGAAACAATCCTGATTAAAATGAGATTGAAACAAAAACCCTTACAGCTTGGGTATATTTTGAATCATAACCCCCATGAATGAAATAAAATAAAATAAAATGAAAAATTAAAAACCATAAATCTAAATATATTAATGATATAACATATAAAATATAAAGTGGATACAAATTATAGAAATAAATAGGTGTATAATACCGAATATATCTCAATGGAGTGAAAATTGAGACCAAATCTCTTATAAAGAGCATACCATTGGAGTGAGAATTAATCAATGAATTGATTATGTTTATCAAATTTAAATACTCATAAAACAAGTGGTAATAAAAAATAAAATAATAAAAAAAAATTACACACATAATCTTAGAATATCAAATACATTGAAGAAGTAATATAACCCAATGAAAATAAATTGAGTTATAAAACACTTTCCACATGGTAACTTATGAGTCAAATATCATTGGATGAAATAATATATATTGGAACATAAAATTCCATTAATTATAAATTATTAATGACATGACATGTAAAATGGGATGTATATAGACCATATAGATGAAATTAGTTTCATAATATTATAATATGCCTCAATGAAAGGAAATTGAGATGCAATCCCTCACCTCACATTTCATTTTAGTTGATCATGATTTAAATGATTGTATAATGGATTTAAACATTTTATTTATCTATACCAGACCCATTTTCATATTTATAATATCATACATGTTATTCTTATTATATATTATCACCCATTTGTTAATAATATTTCATTATTACAATTAGCTTTTATGTTAATTGCTTCATTTTATAATGCGTATTTTGTCACGGATGTTCTGGTTATTTCGCATAGGATATAGATGAATTATATAAAAAATTATATTAATGTTATAAATAACACTTTTATTCATTATATTACTTTTATAATCATTATAAAAATATGGACATGAAAATAAATTGCATCACTTCCTTGAGATCATAGGCTATACATACGCACGAGAAACAACATAATTCACTTAATGGGTGAAAGGGTAAGGAAATGGATGATATATTAATTTTAAAGAATTAATATCATTTCATATTTATCATATATATCCATTATTTCTGTCATTATTACTATCTATGTGATTTGGTGATGAAAAAAATACATCGGTTCATGAGGCGGTAGTCTACCGTACACACGAGCGATGGATTTGTTTCCCATTTGATGGAAAAGGAGATGGATACATATTATTCAAAAAACATGATAACATACCAATATATGTGTTATAATGGTTTTATTATATTTAAATTTTTAAAATACAATTGATGGTGAAAAAATAATAAGTAAAAAGGTGCTTAATGAAGATGGTTACCTATGCTTAGAAAAACCTTCTTTGGATCTCTTATTAAGGACCCCAGGGTTGATATTTTTGGAATATAAGTAACTCTATAATGTGGTTAAGGATATTGGGGATATATTTTTAGAGGGTAATTTCGAGATAAATGGTATTATATGTGTGAGGAAGTGAGGGCATGAGATTCCCTTTTATAATTGAGGAGTGTTATTTTTGTAAAAACCCAAAACAATTCAATAATGGGAAGTAAATCACAACCCAAGTGCCTAGATAATTTATAAATAATGGGTTTAAAATAATATAAGGTCCTTAAAAACATCAACCACTAAAAAAACATGTTTTAAACATTTTATTTCCTTTACATTCAATGTTACTGACTTTACAATTTTTGTTTTCACCACAATAACTAGTTTTTTAACCTAGAAAATTTATCATTTAAGTCTAAAATAAAATTATTATTATTAGTCAATTTGGAAATAGTGATTATAAATATAAAATCTAATTTATCAAATAACAATTCTATGTGCGAGGAATATTAATTTTAACCAAATCTCATTTAACAAACAAAACCCCATTTTAATCATAACCATAGTAAAAAGGTTTTACTATTTTTACAAATTATTATGAAAAAAATTACATTGGAATTATTAAAGAATATTAATTATAATTGTTGAAAATGTTGAATTTTTTTTATCAATGTTAATTCAGAGTAGTGGAAAAATTTAAATTTAAATATGAACCTGCAAAACCTATCGAGAAACAATGTTTCAAGAAATAAATTTTACAAGGAAAAACTGGGTGCACATTAAATCTATGACTAGTAATTTTAATTATATGAATTTAAATTTTCATATATAGATATATAATATATAAATTAAATTTAAATAATTATTCTTCATTTATTTTTTTAATTAATTAAAATGGGTAAAAATTATTCACTTAAAAATATTTTTCATAATAATGTCTTTTTAAGCCTAAAAGTAAACTTATACCAAAATATATTATAAACATGATTAAATTATAATTAATTAGATTAAATATAAATAAATAAAATTTATGATAAATTTAATTAAAATTCAAATTATAATGTAAATTACATAATTTATTGAAAAAAATGACAGTATTAAAAAAAGTTGTATTTTCACTATTCACTGAAAAATCAAACTTTATATAAAAATACAAAAATTTTAATCTAATTTAATTTTGGAATGATTATTTATAAAAATGTAGTTTATTTTGGAAAATAAAATTTATAAAATTATAATAAATTAATTATATTATTTTTTCACACAAAAAAATTAAAACATTTTTGACGACAAATATATTTTTGAAGAATTTAAAGATTTTTCTAAAAAAGAGTCCTTATTTACCAATATATTGGATTCATCTAAAATATTTATTCATAATTTTAAAAAATTGGTTATTCCTATACATACCACTATTTTTTAATCTCTAAGTTATAATAATGACATTTAAATTGTATATTGCGGTTTGGTTAGGCTCGGTGTAGCGTGTTGTATACATTATCAAATATAGTATTCATTATAAAAAGATATTTTGTTATAGTGTATTTCATCCCATAGAATGTTAATTTATAGATTGATAAGCCTTTAAGAAAATATGATGTCTTTTTTGAGAGGCCTTTATAGTAAGATTCATGATTTCATGGTTGAGACGCCTTGATCAAGAATGTGCAGAATTAAAAATTTCAATTATTAAGAATTTAGTTATCATTGTCCATGTGTTTGCTAAGTTGATATTATCCATGAATGTTTATTGAACTCATGTTTTTGATTTAATTTAATGTTTTTTTTATTATCCACTCTTCCATGTTCATTCTTCCGTATTTACTCATGATGGCTTCTGTTGTATGTAACCCTTACCAAGAATCTAAGCTCACCCTTTATTTGTTTTTATTCACCCATGATATGAAGACAAATATTATAAATTATATCAAGGATTAAAGATTTATTTATCATGATATGGTTTTTATATTTCCAATATAATATGGGAATCATGTATATATATTGTTCTTCAAGACTACTAGTCTTATCAATCCTTCATGGCAAGATCCCTTTCATCTTGTACCAATGTAATAAAGTATACATCCACAATGGGTTACTAGAGTGAGAGTTCTATAGTTGGCATCATATAAATTTTATTATAGTACTTGAGAAATTAAATTTAAATGAACATATCTAATATGATAATTATGATAATATCTTAATGTATTTGAGAACTTTTATCATATTGGTATTTTTAATTAATGGATCAATATTTATGTTGATTAAGAGATAACTTAGTGTGTTCCATTATTTAATAATGGAGGGAAATAAAATAAATGGAATCAACACCTGTAGTAAATGTAGATATTTTCCTACTATGTATGGTAATAAAACTAGTGTTGGAACTGAGTAGATCATGAACATATTATGGTAGCTGACTTAGGTTATGACAAATAACATTTCCCATATAGAACAACCTACTCTTTAACAGTGTGAATCACCTTTGTTGGATCAATTCATGTGGTAGAAGCATCCATCTTTTATTGTAATTACTAATTAATTGGTAGCTAAAAAATTTATCAAGTTCCTCAAAAATATATTCATGGATTTGGGAATTAATGAAAGTGAAAATGTTGTTTTGGATGTTTATTTTTTGAAATGAGATATCAATCAATCACGATCATTGATCTAGAACAATAAAGTGGTTGAAAAAATAGAAAGCATGTAATGGATAATTTTTAAAGTGATATTCTTCAATAAATACTTTCTATAAGTCCCCATCTTTAAACATTACATAATCATGAATTAAGTTAATAATTCACATTGAGGTTCTTTTCTGGTCTAGAGTTTTTGAGAATTAGGCCATATCTATTACCTTACATTTCAAAAATTACATTGTAGACACTTCTATTATATCTAAATTTTTTCAAAAATAATAAAACTCCTTAAATAAAACAATATTTCTTTTCATGATATAAATCTTCTTGAATTCTTCATTTCTCTTACCCTTCCTTATACCCTATGAAAAACGTTTTCAAAACTTCGGATGAGCATAAAAAGCTCAGTAAGGGTTATAAAACAAGGAAAGAAAACATTATTCCATAAATACATAAAAATAAATGAAATCATACTTTTCAATCATTAACATACCACAAAAAATCATAAGTTCTATGAACAACACATGGAAATCATAAATCATAAAGGTAACTTGTAGAATCCACAACATACTTACATTGTATCTTTCAAAGCCACATAGGGAGTTACATTGGAATACCCATCATATTATATTCCCTAAATCTATTAGTATAAACATTAATGTTTAACTCTTTCATGTTACCCTATGCATTGGAGAGTTATCTCAGGCTCAACCGCCCTAGTTTTATCACAAAATCTCCTGTATATGTAAAAAAATTCCAAGAACCATAACATATTTATAACACCTAAAAAAACATAAAATAAAGATAACATTTCCACATTTCAATCACAATATATCATTTCAAGATATTGATATAACCAATGATTTCTCAAAACCATTTTCAACCCCAAAATAAATAAATGGGTATATGGTATTTATTTTCCTCTTAAAAACATTACGACTTGTTAAAGAAGCGAAATATCAAATAATGATCACAGCAACAGAAAGGTCGTTGTCACCGCGTACGTTAAAAAGAAACATTCCCTTTTTCATTTAGTGAAACTCTACATAGAAAAACGATTCCATATGAATTAAATGAAAACTAAAAGGTGTTTATTCACCATATAAAATAAAGTCATGTATAAATCAAAATATTCCGTAATGAATAGTGATTGAGACGAAGTCCCTTATGAAAATTTGACAGCCTAATGGTGTCTTTTTAAAATTAATAAAATGAGTTTATGGGAGAGAAAAGGGTCTCTCACCACTTGGACATAATATTTATAGAAATTATGATATATAAGAACACATCCCAACATAAAAAAATGGAAATTAAAAGATATAACATAAGAGACGTCTTTGACTAAAAGAGGAGGGAGAAAGGATCCCTTACAAAGATCATTTTGTAATTAAAATAGATCGATTATGTGTATTAACTATAAGAACAAATAAAGATTGTATAAATACAAGATAATATATCAAAATTCATTTCTCAAATTATCATATCACAACGTTATCAAAAAGTAGAAGCTTAACCCAAAGAATGGAAATTGGGTTAAGAATATCCCTTACCTCGTGTCCGACTTGACTCGTTCATTCTTTAATCTCATGAATAATAAAATAATGTTAACTTATACTTGATTAGGAACATTTTTCAAGTTTATTATTTCTTTAATATTACTTATTACCACGTTATAAACATTACATAATCATTTATGTTAATAACAGTCATTTTATTGACATTTGGCACTTGAGTCAAAAATGAACTCTTATAATTACAAGTTTCCATGTGGTCAAAATTAAATTATATACATAATGATATTAATTATTTATATATCATATATATAATATATATACAGTATATATATGTATTTATAATAGTACATAACATTTGGAGATAAGAAATGAAATGCACCGTTCATGGAGACAGTAATCCGTATGTACGCATGAACACTTATTTCATTTCAATTTCATATTTAATGGAATAAAAAAATAATGATATATAGGTATATTATAATTACAGTATATGATAATATATAATTTCTGTAACTCCATCCTTTATATGTTCCACATATGGCCTGAACGAGTCAAATCACTTTGAGGGGGTGGTAGTCCGCATTTCCTCAAATGAAATTATCATATTAACCAATTATGAAAACTATAAAGGTATGATATAATTGAAAAATAAAGAAGAATATAGAAAATATAAATATAATATATATCACATATAAATAAAATTCCATATTAATGGCCACCATAAGAGGTGGTAAGAGATAATTGAACAATCATCGTTTCATGAGGCAGTAGTTCCCCGTCCAGAGAAACAGTATGTTCGTATCCATTAGATGGTGGTGCATGGAAGGGTAGTTCAAATAAATTTCATAAAAACATTCTAGTATATTTATTATAATGGTGTTTCTATAAAATAATGGAATAAAGATAATTTAGGGGGTTATAGAAGGAAAATAAAAGAAAAGAACTTGAGAGAAGATGTTACCTTTAAATTGGGTAACTCCCTTTGGTTTGAACCAAAAAGCATTCTAGAAGTGCCTTATGCCTAAGTTAATGATTTTAGGTAGAATCAAGGAATGTTGGGAGATTATTTGGGCAGATTTTTTTATGATTCAAGGGGGATTGAGAGGTGTGAGTTAGAGTTAGGGGTGATGGATTTTTATAAAGGGGAGGAGGGGCTCTTTAGGAAAGTTTGAAAATATTATTTTATTATAAACTGAATTTCGATTTTAGAAGGTCCCAAACTCATTTAATTCTATGATAAAATGAGTAATTTTAGAAATAATCTCATCCAATGGGTTTTAGAAAAGTTTAGGGTGTAACATTGACCTTATCTTTTAGCTTTAACCTTTAGTTAACTAATTTATCTTTTTCCATGTCTTCATGTATATTCATACTATATGGTTAATATATTTACTATAAAATACCAAGAGACCGAAAAATGGATCTTTAATGAAATTATTAACATCATATATGTCATTGGGATGAATATTATATTTTTAGGACTATTTTATCATTTAATAAAATATTGATTTATTTAAAAACTCATTTATGTCAATTTATAAACTATTCTTATCAAGACGTTAACAAAATCTATAAAAACATGATTATTTAGAAAAAAAATTAATTAAAATATAAAATGTTATAATCATCCATAAAATTTGTGTATTGCATAAAAATTTTCAAAATAAATTTATTTTAATATTTATAATCTCATTTATTTAAAACATTCATTACGGAGGTAATCATTACATCATCATTATGTCATAAATAAATTTATTTATATGATGTATAAAATTTATAAATAAAATACCATGATGTATTAAATCTTGTTATATTCTTAATGACTATTTATAGTCAGAAATATCACTTATATAACCCATTATAAAAATTGTTTTACTAACAGATATATGTTTATGGTACATTTTCCTTAACTTTAAATTAATTTTTAGTGTCATTTTCACTTACAAGTGGCTCAATGAGGTCCTAGAATCTATTCAAGGATGCCTATGGACGTAAATGTATCAGAAAATTAGATTAGGACATGTGTTAGGGTAATTTAATATTATTATAATATTGTTCTGTTACCCTAATTTACCAGATTTACCCTTTAAACATGGTAAATAAAATATTTACTAAAGTTACTATTCATAATGTCTAAAAATAGAAGTTACATATTTAAACAGTTTGGACCTCATGATTCAAAATATGGAATTAATTTTTCCAAATTCAAAACACATAATTTTGAGAAATTAATTTAAAATTAATTCTCGTTTTCAGAACCAAAAAGCGTGTTTTTAAGAAATAATAACTATCAAAAGATCCACACTTGTTTATGTCCAATTTCAAAGTGAAATTACTTCCAATGAAAAAAAATGGATTAAATGGTAAAAATAAAATCTAATTAAACATTAAAACCAATTAAAAAGATAATCTAACCATATAAATAAATTAGATTAAAAGGTAGTTTTGAATTAAAATGCAGTATTTTCACTATTCATCAAAAAATGAACGTTATCAGTAAAATACAAAAATTTAATCCAAAGTAAATTTTGATGTCCTGATTATAAAGAAGAATATTATTTTGTCAAATATAACATATAAAAGAGACAAAAACTAGACTTAAAAATGGTTCTCCATCAAAAGCAGTAAATCGACCTTTTAAAGAATATAAGAGTATTTATGCTTAAAATTGGATTCATTCAAATTTTAAGCCTCTATGTTTTATTGGATAAATGTAAATTTTTTTACCAAACATGTATAACCATATTTTAGTTAGTTTTGTTCATTCACACCAATACAACGACTAGGCATTAAGTACCATTTAAAATAATATTATAATATTATATTTTTTTAGTATGACTCAACATTGTGTGCAACATGAGATTTCAAAGAAAACCATTATTGCGTATCGGGTATGCCATTGAACATAGCATCCCCTTTTAAGTAAAATTAATATTTAATTCACAAATATTAATAAATATGAAAATATCGTATTCTCTATTTACCTGGGATGTTACATCCTTCCCCCCTTTTGGGAATCGCGTCCTCACAATTTTAAAATAGGGATCAGAAACATCATTGAAAATCCCACATCAGAAAAAGAGTAAATAAAACTATCACTTTATAAGAAAGAAATAAAGAGAAGTACAAAGTTCACCTGAGAAAACCAATAATAGGATTCCATGAAAACATGAATATAGAGGAAAAACTAAGTGTCATGTTCTAATGGAGAGTGATAGAAAACATGATCAGGAGAATGTTAACCACCAGAAAAACACAAACCTGTGATAGGTTGAATGGTCTTTGGTTTCCCAGTAGGAAAAGTAAATGAACAAAATTTTTGTTTTAAGTTTCATTGAATAATGTTTTAGAATTTATTTATGATATTGACAAAGGACATAAGGAAATATACGTACTTTTCAAGTAAAGTTTAATCCTTTAATAAGTTTCTTCCAAAAACTCATCTTTTCTACAAATTATGGGTATTCAAGATGACTTGATCACACCTAAAGCACTAAAATCAAATTCTAGAGAATCAAATAATCCAAAAAAGATGAACTTTATATTATCCTTGTCTTTAGACATTAACCACAACCAAAACAGATAGTACAATTTTAGATAATCTCCCCCAAAATGATAATACTTAATAAAAATAAATACTACTCTTAATCCCTAAAATTTTAAAAACAACACCCAATTATCAGTAAAGAACATTAAATAAACAACTATCCTTAAAATTATTCAACGTAACCCAAACTAATACTGAAATTAAAAACTCAGAAGGATTTAATCACATAGTCTTCTATAGTAAATCTTAACATTTATCTTCAAATAACATCAACTACTCTTGAAGTCTCATAATGAAGAGTAATTAACCTAATCACATATTCTATACGAAAGGTTATTCATTTCCATAAATAACGCAAATTGATATATGTCAAAAATAAAAACATATATTCTTCCAAAATCAAAATTTCAACCATTACTCCAGAAATGAGATCCTATAGTATTCTATTTTCATTATGCATAAAGTGTTCCCAAAAGAGAAAAAATCTTCCCAAATAACCTTTATCACTTAATCACCAAATCATTTTCCTATATTAAGGATATCCATTCGATAAAACATAATCTCAAAAAATAAACTTATTCATGATCCATAAAATAATCTAACTAAAAAGAGTTAGTCATACTAACCAAGGACTTCACGTAGTCCAATGGTAGGTTATAAATCCCAATAACACTTGGGTTGTGGGTTTGATTCATACAGTTTTGCCCGACATGATGGGTTGTCACATGGTCTACTTGTTTTCCATTTTCAAAAACTATATAATTTTATAACATTCCCTAAAATGATATAAATTCCTCAAAATAACGATAACATATTTTAACCACAAATGTTATCTCATACCTCCCATTTTCATCCCAGAAAGTAATAAACTAAAATTACCACAAATTCATGGATCATATAAACCCAAATGATTATTTATAATTATATACAAAAAATGAAAGATAATTCTTCTTTGAATAACATTTCCACATATCAAACTTCAGGTTTACACATACTAGAAAAAATTCTTCCAATGTAATCTCATCATCAAAAGAGCCTTAATAATTTTAATCATTTCATCGTCCTAAAACCGAGAATAACTCTCGAATCCCTTATATGTAGAATTCTTACTCATTCATTGTTCTTCATGATCCATTAACCAGTATTTCCCAACATATTCTGTAATACTTCCTTCCTAAAAATAAAATCATGAATCATATCCTAAGATTCAATAATGTCAAAACATCAACTATGAAATAATCCATACCTTTCGTTGGTCACTGTCAGTTTCCTTGTCCTCGATTGGAATGGAATTAAAAATTGGTAAAAATATATTTATACAGTCCTTCTGATCCCATTCCCGAACCTTCATTGTAGGTCATTTATTTGTATAATGACCATTCACACCACATTTAAAACCATCAACTAATCTATTGAAACGAACTTCTTTCCCTTTCCTAGAGTCAAATGGATGCTTCCTTTTTCCATGGTAGGTTTTTACTTTATGAACTTCATTACCACATTAATAGAATATTACCATCCTTTTGAATCATTTTCCTAGGTGTTTCTTTCTACATCCTTGACCCATAGGTTTTTGAATATACTTACCTTTATGATTATTACCAGAACTTCCATAGGGATTTGTTTCTCGCATATACGATGACTTATAAAAATCACCATGGTTCAGGTGGTCAATCATGACTCCATATTGTTGGTTGAGAATAACCACAATAGTTTTAATTGAATCTCTCATTTCATTCGGTTGAGTATTTAGAAGATCGTCACAGTTTTCTTCAAACCCATTGTTACATTAGTGCCCACTAGATCCATCCATTTACTAAAAACAAAAAGTTAATGTGAGTATATCGGTAAAATCATCATATAAGATCTTATGAGGAGGGTAAGAACAAAGATATAAATATTAATTTCATCTTAAACCCATTAAATTTATCTAAAATAACTATAAATATTTATAATATGCTAACCATTATGGTTATGAAACTTATGCTTAAATAAAACCCTAACCTCTAAAGTTATCTAAACCAACCTCTGATACCAACTATAAGTCCCCAACATTAAACATTACATAATCTTGAATTAAGTTAATAATTCACATTGATGATCTTTTTATGTTTAGAGTTTTAGAGAATTATGCCCTATCTAATACATTACATTTCAAAAATTAGAAACTAGACACTTCTACTCTAACCAAATTTTTAAAAAAATAATAAAACTCATTAAATAAAACAAAATTTCTTTTCTTGATATAAATATTCTTGAATTTTTACTTTCTCTTACCCTTCCTTTTACCTTGTGAAACATTTCAAAAACTCAGGATGGGCATAAAAATCTCAGTAAGGGATATAATACAAGGAAAGAAAACATTAGTCTCTCAATACATTCAAATTAATGAAATCATACTTTTCAATCATTAACATACCAAAAAAAAATCATAAGTTTTATGAATAACACATGGAAATCATAAATCATAAAGGTAAATTATGGAATCCATAACATACTTACATTGTAGCTTTCACAGTTACATAGGGAGTTTCATTGGACCACCCATCATAATATATGCCCAAAATCTCTTAGGAGAAACATTAACATTTACCTCCGTCACATTACCCAATGCATTGGAGAGCTATCTCGGGCGCACACACCCAAGGTTTATCATGAAACCAACTATATATCTAAACAATGCCCAAGAACCATAACATATTCATAACACATTAAACAAACATAAAAGAAAAGACAACATTTCCACATTTCAATCACAATATATCATTTCAAGATATTGAAATAACCAATGCTTTCTAAAAACCATTTTCAACAACAAAATATGTAAAAGGGTATATGGTATTTATTTTCCTTTTAAAAACATTATGGATTGTTAAAGAATCCAAATATAAAATAATTCTCGTAGAGGTGGAAAGGTCATTTTCACCATTTATGTTAAAAAGAAACATTCCTTTTTTCGTTTAGTAAAACAATATGTAGAAAAAAGATTCCATTTGAATGAAATGAAAAGTAAAAGGGTTTTATAAACCATAAAAAAGAATGTTGGGTGTAAATCAACACATGCCTCAGTGAAAGGTGATTGAGATGAAGTCCCTTACAAATATTTGACAGCCTAACGACGCCACTTTAAAATTAAGAAAATGAGTTTATGGGAGAGAAAATGGTCTCTCATCACTTGGACATAAAATTTATAGAAATAATGATATATAAGAACATATCCCAACATAAAAAAAGGAAATTAAAATGTCTTTGACTAAAAGAGGAGGGTGAAAGTTTCCCTAAAAAAGATCATTTTGTAAATAAAATAGATTGATTATGTGTATTCAAAATAAGAACACATAAATAATGTATAAATACAAGATAAGATTTAAAAATTCATTTCTCAAACAATCATATCACGACATTATCAAAAAGTAGAAGTTTATCCCAAAGAAAGGAAATTGGGTTAAGAAGTTCCCTTATCTCATGCCCGACTTGACTCATTAGTTCTTTAATATCTTGAATAATAAACTAAAGTTAATTTATACTTTCTTAAGAACATTTTTCAAGTTTATTATTCCTTTTATATTACTTATTACCAAATTATAAACATTACATAATCATTTAAGTTAATAACGGTCATTTTATCGATATTTGGTCCTTAAGTCAAAAAAACTACTTATAATTACAAGTTGTCCATGTGTCAAAATTACATTATATCCAGAATTATATTAATGTTTTAGATATCATAGATATCATATATATTCAGTATTTATATGTATTTGTAATAGTACATTACATTTTGGAGATAAGAAATGAAATGCATCGTTCATGGGGACGATAAGCCGTACGTATGCATAAATGATACTTTCATTTCTATTTCATATTTAATGGAATGAAAAAATAATTATACATAGATATATTCTAATTACAATATAATATCATATATAATTTCAGAAACTCCATTCTTTATACATTCCACAAATGGCATGAACGAGTCATATCACTTTGAGGGGCAGTAGTCCGTAATTTCTCAAAGGAAATTATCATATTTACCCGTAATGGAAACTATAAATGTATGATATAAATAAAAAATAAATGATAATAGAAAAAATATAAATATAATATATATAACATATAAATATTGTTCTATCTTAATGGCTACCAAAAGAGGCAGTAGGAGATAATTGAACAATCAACGTTTCGTGAGGTAGTAGTACACCGCCCATAGAAACAATATGTTCGTATCCATTAGATGGTGGTGTGTGGAAGTATAGTTCAAATATTTCTAATAAAATATCCTAGTATATTTATTATAATTATTTTGTTATGAAATAATGTAATAAAGAGAGTTTAGGGGGTTATAGAAGGAAAATAAAAAAAATAACTTGAGAGAATACGTTATCTTTAAATTGGGAAACTCCATTTCGTTTGAACGAAAAGGCTTTATTGAAGTGCCTTAAGCCTATGTTAAGACTTATAGGTGGAATATATGGATGTTGGGAGCTTATTTGGGTAGAGGATGGAAAAAACAATGAGGATTTAGAGGTTCAAGTAAGGTTTAGAGGTGATGTCTTTTTATAAGGGGGAGTATGAGCTCTTTAGGAATGTTTGAAAATATTATTTAATTTTAAATTGAATTTAGATTTCATAAGGTCCCCAACTCATTTAATTAAAATATAAGGTGATTATTTTTCTATATACTCTCATCCAATGGGTTTTATACAAGTTTAGGTAATAATATTAACCTTATCATTTAGCTTTAACCTTTAATTAACTAATTTAACTTTTACCATGTACTCTTGTTTATTCAGGCCATATGGTTAATATATTTACTATAAAATGTAAAGTGACTAGAAAATGGGTCATTAATGACATTAGTAACATAATATCTATTATTTTTCCTAATATTATATTTTTTATAACTATTTTGTCATTAAATAAAATATTGATTGATTTAAAAACTCATTTATGTCAATTTATAAACAATTTATATCAACACTTTAAAAAAAATCTATAAAAACATTAATATTTCAAAAAAACTACATTAATTAAAACATAAAAAGTTATAATCATCCATAAAATTCTATGATATCATAAATTTTTTTAAAATAAATTTATTTTTACCTTTATAATCTCATTTATTTAAAACATTCATTAAAGAGGTAATCATTACATCATCATTATGTCAAAAATAAATTTATTTATATGATGTATAAAAATTATAAATAAATTACCATAATGTAAGAAAATTTTTTATCTTTCTAATGAATATTTATAGTTGAACATATCACTTATATAACCCATTATAAAAACTATTTTACCAAGAGATATTTGTTTATGTTACATTTTCCTTACCATTAAACTAATTTTTATAAAGTGTCATTTTCACTCACAAGTGGGTCAACGGGGTCCCAAAATTGACCCAATGATGCCCATGGTCAGACATGTATCATAAAATAGTATTAGGACATGTGTTTGGGTAATTTAATATTATTATAACATTATTTTCACCAATCTAACAATAGTTTTTTATTAATCCACTTTAAGGAAAAGTGGGAAACCAAAGTTCACACACAAGGACAACTACGTGCTGAAAGAGATCACAGAATTGTTAAACATAAGACTAAGGTTATTTGAGTAAGATGCTTTATATAATTCCCAGTGCAAAGTACTAACCTGGGTGTCTGGATCATCCCAAATAATTTCTTCAAGGTGATAAATCATTATGTCCATTATGTAGATGAATTCCTCCAAGGTGATTCTTCCTTGGTTGAAGCCTCAGGAGATGATTTGGTCTTGCTCGTCTATCCAATCTTCTTTCTCCTCTGTGGCCTCAGTCTGAAAAAGTCTTTCATAAATCTATAAAATATCTTCATTTGAGGCGTTTGGCCAAAAGGAATTTTTCAAGAATCTCTTCCTTAGAGTGGCAGATGAGTCTTAGAAACTCTGCAACCTCTTCCTCTATTACTATTGGTTCTCTGATTAGATCCCCAATTTCCCAGTCTTGAAGGCCTTTTCTTTCCTTGCTTCCACATTTCTTGGCTGACCTGGTTTCCATTGGTTTCAGAAAGTGAGAGTAGTCTTTTCACCCCTTGGGTTTTTTACCCTAAACCAATATGCATTTCCCCGAGTCACACTTTCCTTTTTCCCTTTTTTCCTTCTTGGACAGCGGGGACCTTTCCCTTGGAACCAGTCCAGGCTGTCTACTGACTGTTGGCTAAAATTATCATCACCTGAATCCTCATCCTCTTGTTATTGTTATTGAGTTTACAAGCGTTCAAATCAGTTTTTCACTTCAACCCCCGAACCTTCTTTGAGAGCCCTTGGACTACCCGAAGAATCCAACTTGCCTGCTTTGACCGCCAAGTACTTCTTCTTCTTCCCCTCACTCCCAATCATTTGATAGGAGGACTTCGAAATGAGCATGTTTGGATCAAGAGGACCCAATACGCTAACCCCTTACTGCCTTCCTTGACTGGGGAGAGAGATTGTAGCTGCATGAAAAAATGATTTCCCCTACAATGCCTTGACAGATGGGTCGAACTCTTTTCCAAATTCACCCTCAGTGACCTCACTACACAGAATCAGGTTTATGGACTGCTCATATCCATGACCCATGAATTGAGATTGCTGGTTAGATTCCTTCCATTCCTAACCATGAGGACCCACAGGGCCATGGACCTCTCTAACATACTTCTCCACACCATTATTGACAATTCTATCCGAGACCGGATGCTCCACCACATCCACATGCAAGGATATCTCTTTATCATTTCCTTCCCCCTGCACTTCCTCCAATCCATTCACCCGCAATGAGATGATCCCCAAATCCCGCATTAACAGAGCTACGACATCCACAACCCATGACAAGGGGATACTGGCCTCCACGTCCTTCACTACTTCTGGAACCACCAGATAAGGCCACTGCAAAAGCTGTCCCTCCTGAGGACTACCTTCTAGTTCCAACCTCAAATCCTAGCCTAGGCCGAAATGAACCCTACCTGGATCCCGTTCCCCTGGGTCAACTCTACGTGCCTCTGCAGGCCTGTCCAGGCCTGCTCTATCCGATTACTGAATCACAATGGGGGTGGTCTGCGTCTGAGTCTCTTCTGCCAATACAACGTCTAGTAATTAAATACCATTTAAAATAATATTATATTATGATATTTTTTTTTCAGTATGACTTAGCATTGTGTGCAACATGAGATTTCAGAGAAACCCATTGTTTCATTTTAGGTACGCCATCAAACATATCATCCCATTTAAAGTAAATTTAATATTTAATTCCCAAATATTAATAAATATAAAAATATCATATTCTTTATTTTCCTGGGATGTTACACTTTCTTGGAGAACAGGGAGATGAAATGGAAAGGAAGTTACTCACTTTAAAGTAGATAGAAGAGGAAAGTGTTGCTGAGGATGTGGAAAATTATACAATATTATCAAGGCATTATATAAACTATATTTATAATTTTGAAATTAATGTTGATCATTTCATTTATGGAAATAATCTTTGACTCCAAAGGGAACTAGACTCTTAAATGTTTTCATCATTTAATGATGTGGTATCATGTTTCATTAGGACAAAGAAATAATTGTCCAAGACATATATTTAAAAAGAAAATCAAGAGAATAATAGGATAATTGAGATCCAAGAAAAGAAGGAAAATGAAAATAAGGGAAGGATATATCTTCCCATATGTGATAATTGTGGAAATAAACACCCAAATACTTACTTAATAAGAACATGACTTTGTTTTAAGTGAAGAGAAAATGGTCATAAGGCACTTGAATTAAATTTAATGAAAGAAAACACTACTATCTAGTGCTTTATCTATAAACATATTATGAAATATTCAAACCAATTTACCATGTTTAAGTGGAACATACCATTGAAGAATCCAAGGGGAGAATACCAAGCTTACATAATTACTATTGTTAATTTTTAAATACATTAAGTTGTGATAATAGGTATTGTAAACTAATTGTTTATTTGATTCTAGATCTATGTACTGTTCTATATTTTTTATGGATAAAAAATAATACCTTGACACAATGAGGAAATAATTAACAACCAAGAAACCTAGTTGGAATCTGATTATTGAGTGATTTCTATTGAGATGAAAAACTATTACCTAGTTTGAAACAAAGTTGTTATACTTATGTGTGGATTTTAAATAATCATTATTTTTTCGGTTTATATAGTTTTCAGTATTTATTTATTAGTATATGATTCATAAATTAATATAGGAAAGAGATAGTGAAATAAAAATGTTATTATTTTAACTTCATTTCTAATGAATTGCGGGCATCCTAACCCCGTAATAATTTATTTGGGTTTAGTAATTAAATTTCTCATAACCGTGTTCTATATAACTCTCTATTAGTCCTTAGGATTTATTTTTTCCTTAATTTCTGTATTTTAAATTCCAATCAATGTTCTCCATATCTAGGAAACTGAGGATGCAATGAAATAGATGTATACTCAGTTTTCTATATCATAGTGATATAATTTTGGGGGAGAAATTTTTATAATGGGGTAGAATGTAACACCCCATAATTTTTGGATATGTTTCCCTTTAAATAAATTTATTTTTTTGGTATCTTTGTTTACATGAAACGATGAGTTTAAATGAAACCCAATATATAATTAAAATATTTTTATATGATAGTTATCACCTAGACATTAAATTGGATGGTATAAATGAGATTAAACAAATAATTAATTTTTTTATATTTTTTTATTAGAAATAAATTAATTTATTATCTCTTAGGAAATAAGTATTCAATTTTCTTTAATGTTAATTTTTTGCTTCAAAAATATGTTTTCTTCAAAAACGTGGTTCATTTAATTTTCTACGTACATACTAGAATTAATTTACACCACTTTTAGAAATTTAATTTTATAAAAAAGATATAAATTTTGAAATTATTATATTATTGTTATATTAGGGTTATGTTTTTTGGAAATTTTATAAAAAGATTGATATTTTAGTGAATAGTGAAAAATATAGATTTTTGAAAAAATAATAATTTTTATTCATTTAAAAGCGCCATCATATTTTGAATTTTATATTAAAGAAAAATTCTCTTATTTTGATCATATATAATATAATTAATTATATACATATATCATAATTATACTTGATTTTGGTATAAGTTCATTTTTAGACATAAAAATTCTTTTTTTCTAAAAATCTATTTATTTCCACATTTAGCGTATTTATATTAAAATTGATTTATAACACTTATTGAAATTTAATCTTGAAAAATAGATTCTATATTTTTAACTATGTGGATCAAATTTGGTAAATATGTTCCTTTTATTTTTAGTCATTTTGAATAGTAACCATAGTAAATATTTATCACCATGGTAAGGGTAAATCAGGTAATTAAGGTTTAAAATGACAAGATAAGGACTAAAAATAACCATAAAAAATTCCTTTAATATATTTTATTAGTAGGTTTCCACCATAATCATCCAATATTAAATTTTTTGTCATTTTTTTGTCATTTTTTTTAAAATTACTTATATATTATTTTAACTAAAGAAAAATTCAAAATACCACTCTCTTCCATTTAAAATTTTCTTATATGTTCACAGAGGGATAAAAATATGTTTTTAATGAATATTAAATTTTATTTTTATCATAATAAAATTATTTTTATATTGGTAATTAATTTTAGACTATTAGTGAGGAAATAATTACCGTAAAACCTTATGCAATGCCGACATAATGCTTTTAAAACTAGTAAAAAAATCAAGTAAATGAATTTAAAGGATTTATAATTAAATTTTTTGGGTCGGTTATTGTTTAAAATTATTATATATATATATATATACTTCATATTAATGTCGTTTTAAAATTACATATTCATTGTACAATGTTATGTTGATGACTTTAAATTCAAATTAAATGAATTGTCCAAAAAATTAAAATAATGATACTTTATAATACAAATATTTAATTAAATGTTTTAAAATTCAGAAAAATACTATACTTATACAAGTGAATCGTATATGGTTTATAATATCATCCATTATCCATTTATGGGTCACTTTTCCTTTTATAGAAATTTTCAGTAATCATCAAAAGGGTTAATAAGGGGTGAAAATAAAATGATAAGGGTAAAACAGTCACATAAACTTATCCAAATTTTATTTGATGATATTATTTATAATAACTATCATACTATATTATAAATATAACAATTTTTTGTCACTTTCCCATGAAATTTAATTTATATTAATTTAATACTTTTTGTAATTCCTAGAGTTCCCCTTTCCCCCCTTATAAAAGGTCACCCTTACTTTTATTTTTTACACAAATTTGAACAATCTAGCATGAAAAAACCTTATCATTTATCTTCCAAAATTATCTATAAATTAATCATATGTGATTTTATTATTAAAATACCATTACTGTGGTCTATAATAAGGGATCCAAAGGAGGTGCTATAAAGCAGAGGTGATCATTTTTATCGACTCTTTCAAATTCATTTCTTCTTCTACTTCCTCTAAATATACTATAAACATCCTAAAATAAAAACACAAATATCATAAATATACTTCAATATTATTATTATTATGTTAAAACCATTTTATATCTCTTTTCCATCCTAAATAATGTGAAAACATTGTTTGTGTGTACGTACGACTTACCATCTCCAAGTAGTGGTGTGATTCATTTTTTATCACTATTTTTACTTGGATGGTTATAAATAAGGAAAAAATGAATATATAAGATATTTGAGACGTAATTATGGTTCTATAATACAATATTTCATTTAATTTCTTACCCTTACATCTGTTAAAAAATGATAATGTCACTCATGTGTAAGTGTGGACTTCCACCTACACGAAGCGATGCAATTCATTATTCAAATACACCTTTCATGGATGAATATAAATATTTATATAGTGATTATATATTATATTTATATAATTATTAACATTCTAAAAATTATGGAAACGTGATCGTGATTTATGAACTCAAACTCTGAACCAAAACTTACAAGAAAAATGAAACATTTAAATCTTATAAACGATGATTTTAATAAATAATTATTAATAAAATAGTGTTAAATTGATATAAGTGGTTAAAATATGATATTAAAATTATTTATGTGGTTATATAATGGAATTTTAGTAAATTTAAATTTATTATACTGGAGTTTAAGATCACGTACAAATAAAGACAGATTTGAGGTAACGATTTCTAGCCTCACTTTTATTTATGTGTGTCCTATTACATATTCACTACTTATTTCATTTGTATGGTATATATAATTCCCCATTTATAATTTATGTCATGAATATATTTAAATTAATGGTATTTAATGTTCAATTTTATTTTATTTAATTCATAGGGATTATTATTTAAAAGATACCAAAGTGGTAAGGAATTTATGTTACAATACCATTTTAATCGGGAATGTTTATACTTAAATTTACATTGAGGAAATTATATGATCCTTATTTGATAAAACCATTTAATATTCCAATCCATTTTTTATTCATGTAATTTTAAATTAATATTACCATTTTCATCTCTTTGATACATAAAATGATCGGGAAATTGTTTTTAGGAAAAAATAATTTATTTCCTCTTTGGTCAAGAATATTTTTATTCTTCACCCATGTTTTATTTAAAATATTTTAAAGTATTTCCTTTTATATTCTCATATAAATTTTCAAATTCATTTTTACCCTTGTTTTACTTTCTATAAAATTATTTTGAATGAATATTCTTGTAATTTTCAAAATGAGGTACTTTTAAATTCTCAAAAAATTTAAAATGAACCATTGTTTTAATGTACGCTACAAAAATGGAATTTACCAACCCTATGGTTGTGCAATGATATGAATATAAATTTACTACTTTCCTTGGTTATTTTCAAATAATTTTTTTCCTAATATTATATAACATTTTATATTTTAAAGAGTTTATTTCAAAATGAAAAGGTTATTAACCTTAAAAAATGTTCCCATGATCATTTGAAGGTATTTTCATCTATGATGTCACCCATTGGTGTAAATAAGGATATGATCAAATGATACCATTATTATTATTATTTTAGATGGTTTATGATTATGAAATATTGATTTTCCATATTATTGATTCAATATGGATAATTATTAATCAATAAGGAATTTTGAGTATTAATTGTATTGAACATTCAAAACATGAGGAATTCTTCAGATGTGTAAGTGATAAGTGGGTCTTGATTATAGATCTCCCCATAATGAATTGATAGATATCATGAAACAAAATAGGTTGGCATGATGTATATATTAAGGATATAATATCATGTCATAATAATTGGTATTTAGTTCATTCCATCCCATACAATGATAATTCCTTGGTTGAGAGGCCTTAAGGGAATGATAATGTCTTGGTTGAGAGGCCTTAATGGTAAGAGTTATGATTTATTAGTTGAGAGGCCATAATCATGATTGTATATAATTTTTCATTTACTTTATTAAGAATTTATATTTCATTATTCATGTGTTTGTTATGTTTATGTTATATATGAATTCTCATTAAACTCAAGCTATTGATTGAATGACATGTGTATTTATTATCCACTCTACATTGTTGATTATGCCATATTTACTCTTGATAGTTTTCACTATACATAAACCTTACTGAGTATCTGAGCTAAAAATTTATTTTTTCCCTTTATATAAGATATAAATAAGGATATTTTTAGTGATATCAAGGATGAAATATTGTATCTTATACTATGATTTTTTATTTATAATGTACTATGGGAATCATAGATGTCTCTAGTTCTTCAAGACTATTAAATAGATCAATATTACATGGTGATATCCCTTGTATATTCTGAAATTTTAATAAATTAAACACTGACTCTAGGTTATTGGAGTAGGGGAACTATGTGGTTCATGTTATTATAGGATAAAAAGTGGTTTTTGAGCTTCCTACATTAGGTCTAGCTATAACCACATTAGTTTTAGTCATAGTGGATAGTGGTCTACCATAATAAAATAACATCAAAACAAAGATAACATTAATTTTATGTACATATGAGCCATATATGTGTAGAGAGACCCCTTTATTAGTACTACATATGGATTGATTCATGTTATTTCAGGTTATATAGTGATGTTGAAATTTTATATCTTGGACTAAACTGCTAGTTTCATCCAAATCAAACCCTCTATTTTTCTGGATATGTGAGACTTCATCAGTTTCCTATCTTAACACTAATTTAAATCCATTTAATTTTAAAAAAGATTCATATCTACGAAAACCCTCTACATGACATTACTCATCGTATAAACTTAAACTACATAGCATTCGAGCTATGATTGTATGATGTTTAAATGCAAGATATATGGTCCACCCTATAAGACCAAAAAAATTCTTGGTGTAGTCTATTTTATAAAACCTAATTTCTTTATGTGAGATATAGATCTAGGTAAGAGTCCTTAGAAAATGGTTCTTTATATTTATAATCATTCAAGGATAAAAGACTCCACATTACCACCCATAACTATGTGTGGATTGATTCTTATTCGCATGAGATACATAATGCAGCCCAAACCATATATTTTATACCCAACCACAGTACCTAATTTTTAACTATTTATGATACACTCACCAATTCAATCAAAATGTAATACATATATTTATTCCTTACCCTTCTATACTAGATCCATATTTGTATAGATATCATTTCTTATAATTGTGTATAGCTTGATTCCTATTATCACATGATATTTAGTGACTCATAGATCTATCATCTTGGGTCTATCTAAAATATATCACTACCATTTATCCTCCACTTCACCCTAGTGTATGTTTTACCCCATTAACATAAGGTTTTCTCTAGTGGCCTTGCACTAAGATGAAACCATTTTATTTTCTCATATGTTTGAGTTAGATCTATAATGAGAAGAAATATAAGTACTATATAGGGAATGATTCCTATTATTTTGTGATAGATAGTGTTTCTAGATTACCTATATTTGGATTAATCATATATTTCAACAATTTATATCCCCTCTTACATTGTATGGATTTTCAATTCCCATCATGTGTTTTTATTTCAGACTATTCACTATGATGACATATCTTTTATGAGAACTACACGTGTCTTGATTCTTGTTATTTTAGGACAAAAAGTACCATATAAACCATATATTTTAGACCCATCCATAGGTCATCATCAATTTCCACTCCCATTTAATGTCCCATAATATCCCAAAATTATTTAGTTTTGGACTAGAGTGTTCTAATCACTTTTGAATACCCATTTCCACAATACTACAATTCATTCCTGAAGTGCACGAATCCCTATAAATATTTTAAGGATATTGATAAAAATTATATTTTATTTCAAAAAGTAAAACTCAATTTGGTAATGATATTCATGCTACATATAAGACCTTCGAACCAAAGGACTGTTTTCACCATGGGAAGTGAGTCCTCTAACCCTATATTCCATTAAAAATAATACCATATAACCCATCATTTAAATTTTTTCTGTGTTTATCCTCATTATTCTTATTCCATTTCATCATGTTTTAACTCAAATACCTAAAGTTATGATTTAAATCATTTTTTCCTTATTTAATGGTATCATAGAACTCCTAAATCTTGAGCTCCATTTAGGTTGTCACATCATACCATTTATCATTGGTCTATCCACTATGACCTTAAACCATATGAACTATTTTATACCCAAGGTCTATAAATTTGGCATTGAGATCACATTCATTTTGGGTTATTTCCATCCTTATCTCTATACATGAAACCTCATTTTCAGTCAAATATATAAACCTTAAACATTTGATTTATTATTATGAGCACTATAATATTAAGCCATATGCACCCCTCCCCAAGGTTATCAATGCTGATATGGTACATTACACCTTCATATTGGTATTTCAATTTTCTATTATCATTTTATATATTTACTTATCTTTAGTAAAATATTTATTACCATAAACATTAAAAACACTTTGTCTAAACCCTATGACCTTAAACTACATGCACCTCCCATCAAATTTATATATACTAGTAGTTTTCTTTCAATTCATGTTGATTTTACATATCCCTTGTTACTATGTATGATTCTTCAAATTTTAGTAAAATATGTAATAAATTAATCATTATTAACTTTTGGTTTGAACACTATGGCCTTCTCCTATGTGAAATCATCCTTAAGATTGTCTATATGAGTTTTCATCTTGAAATTCACATTGGGTTGCTATCTTTCCCTTATGATATAGATCATATATTCTTGTTTTAAAATTTGTTTTACCATAAAAAATAGCCTCATTGGAAGTATTTTATATAATTTAAATTTCCAAAGGAATGAAAAATGGTAGTCATAATGTTGAAATCCCACAAAGGCCATCCGAAGAAAAGTTCAAGTCTTTTATTGATAGGCCAACACCTCACGTAACCTAGGAAAAATCGGAGTGTTTAAAAAGAGAAAAGGACCAAAACATTTTAGGTTAAAACCCATATTTTGAGTGTTAACTAAAAACTATATTCCATCCCACTAAGGATCTCCTATAATGGATTATGAAAAATTTTGGGAAAAAATAAAATATGTAAAGCTTGTAGGGACCACTATTTTACCCTAAATAAAGTCAATCTAATATAACTAGGTCCTTTGACCGAGGAAAAATTTATTTTACCCTAATGTGGGTAGTATATTATTTTATATGATTTATACAAAATTCATAATGGTGTAATTTTAGGGCACTTGATACTTTTTTAGAAATGACATTCACATTAAACCCCATTATTGATTCTCATTAGACTTATTAATTCAACTCTCTCATATTTAAATAGAATAGAATTAGATTATGGTTTTGGTAAATGTGACTCATATATTACAAGACTATATCTATATAATAGAAAAGGTTTAGGAAGAAGTGAATCAAATGGAATAACATTAGCCTATGGTGATGCTAAATGTGATACATATCCAGTTTTCCTATATCAATTCAATAGAAAAAGTTCAGGAGGAAATTTAATTTTATAATCCTTTATCTCACAAGAATTCCGAGATTAGGGTTATGGATTATTTTTTTCATGGGCCCAATGAAATTTCAAAAGGATCATATTTTTTGAAATATAGGTTATAATCATTAGAAGCAGCTGAAATTGTATCTAAAGTGTTTTATATTATTTTTTAGATGATTTTAAGTGGATGATGATATTTTGAGGTTATTTGAAATGTTTCTGAGATGATTTGTGATGTTACTGGGTATTTTTTTAAAATTAAAAAATTTCATAGGTATGAGAATTACAATGAATAAAGTTTCGATATGTAATGATGTGAACTATGGGGTGTATAAGAAACTATTATTTTTAAGATTCATGCTCTCTAGAGACACCATAAATTTGAAAAATGGAGGAATCTTATAAAATTTATAAAAGTATCAAGAATATTTCATAAGGGTCATTAATAAGTAGAAATTAAACATAGGGAAAATATCACTATGATCATGTATGAGTAATTATGATGATCATAGTATAGAATTTATAAAATGGATTATTTCATAAGATTCATATAAAAACTAATAAGAGTTATCTTTTGAGTTGTGGAAGAATTTCATAAAGTCATAAAAAACCTTAAGAATCATAAGAGTCATTTAATAAATCATTATATTAATATACTATCACATGGTAATTTATAAGGGTAATATATACATTTCATAAGGTCTATTTTGTAGTTTAATTAGGGTTATTGATACTAGTGTTGACTAAAAATTTGGAGAAGGCATGTACAATCCCTATGGATCGTACAAGTCAATTTTTAATATATGATGATTTATAAGCGTCAAATACTGATAGAGACATATTTTTCATGGTTATTTCAATATAAAAATTTTTTTTATGAAATTTAATTGATATGATTCTACTTAACTTTAATTGTTTTTTGTGATTTATCACAAGATATAATTTTGATTGAAAATGGAAAAAAAGTGACAAATATAGTAAGAAACAAACAATTTGCACCATGACATGAAGCAGTATGGAATGACCCCAAAAAATGAAGTTTTAATGAAACTATATTAAATCTATGAATCTAGATTAAAGTGAGAACAAAGTAGTTGAATTTACAAAAAGGGTAGTTTTATGGTGTAAAAAGCATTTACGTGGTGAACTCCGTGAGTTAGTGAAATTCAAAAATTCCCAAAGCCTATTCATATGAGAAAAATAAATTATAAATACAATTTGTGGAATATGTTTTATGAGAAAAATTAAGGGACATTCAATTCACATATTAAAACCATATTTTACAATTTAAGATTATAAAAGTGCATAATTGAAGAATCGACACCCCACATTTTATGACGCAAAATTATTATTTATGTCATGAAACCTTCAGCCAAAAAAAAATTTAATGACATATTTGTGAGATTTTTATTGGAGGATTGTATATATATTACATCATGTTTCTATACAATGGAATAATTATATACCTAAGGGGATGCTCTATATGACACGCTCTTGCTGCTTTGTTTTTCTGTTTTCCCTCTATTTCTTTTGATTCTTAAAATGAATTCACTCTCCTGCATCAACTTGATTACCCCATCCTTTGAGGGGTAGTTTTTCTAAGTTACCTGGAAAGGGAAAGGCTATAGCTATGTACTACACTTTAGTTTCCATGGTTAAATTAATAATCATTTTCTTTATTCAATTATTTGGTTTCAATTGTCTTTTTTCAGCATTAATTCTGAATGTTGTTGTGTTAGGGTTTTATTCAAATGATTTTAATTTTATTTGTTAATGATCTAAAATATACATCAACCTAATTACAGTTAATATACATAGGAACATGATAGGGTTGGATTGTGAGTTTTAGGAAATCACTAGCACATGAACAATATTGTGTCTGTACTATTGGCAGTTAGAGAAAAACAATGTCTAGTATAGGATTGTCCAAATTAATCAATAGGACCTATCAAAACTCTCACAAAATTAGGAAGGAGGTTATGATAACATGTGGTATCATTTAGGGAAATTATCACCATAACCATATGGCTAAGGGAGATAGAGGAATCATTTGAGTAATCTCTATCTTACTAGTCATTAGAAGAAGAACTGGTAAAAATTAGAAATAAAGATTATATTGAGTTCGGTCTAGCCAATACCATACTAATCACCATCCTCTTAAACTATTTTAAAAAAATCATTTATTATAAATTCTTTAGAACCCAATTTCTCAAAGTAAAATTGAATCAATTTTCTATAAATCAACTAAAAAAAGTGACAAAATGTTATGCGTGCACTCCTATTTGGAGACTACATAGGGTTAACCATTAGACTAGACCTAGGAAAATTAATTATTTTGACTTGGAAAAAGGAATAGTGTGTGTAAACTACTTAAATGTTTTTTAGTATAAGATTAATTTATATAAAATAATTCTAGACATTAATTGTGAAATTGTTTCATTATTATTAAATTACAAATTCTCAAGTTGAGGGTTACGTTGTTATTTAAGAAAAGTTAGTGAATAATGAAAATGCCAAGGCTTGTTCTATGAGATGATAAAGAGTTTAAACAAAATAGGTCATTCCACACCACAACTAGATTGTTCAGGAGAAAAGAGGAAAATAAAGACTGTAAGGGATTTCTTTACAACATGATAGGATTTATAGATTTTTGTTCATCTATGTCATAGAACTATAAAAAGTGGGGGGTTGATTATGTTTATAAAAATTAGAACATGTAGGGCAATGAAAATTATAAAAATATAAAAATAATATAATATAGTATATACAATGGAAATTATATTATATAATGAACTTAGAATACTTAATTAATCGAATTAGGTAACAAAATACATTAATCGAGTAAGTGTAGAAGTAATAGTTAGGAATATCATAGTTTGACTAATTAAATGAATTGAATATAGAAAGTAATTAATAAAATTAATTTATAACTTTTAAAGAGACTAAAATATTTTCAATATGATTTACAAAAGTTAATTTCTTAGTAATTAAATGAGAAGTGAAATGAGATTATAATGAACAAAAAATCAAAATTATGTGATATACGTATCAATGATTAAATGATAATTAAATTTAGAAATAAATAAATGAGAGAGTGATATTTGGTAAAGGTGATTGAAAATAGAGATGTGTTATCCCCTAAATCTCATCCAATCAGTATGAGCGGTTTATGTTATTTATCCTTGATTTTAATCAACATTAAGAACCAATTACTCCATTATTTTTTCCTTGGAAGTAACAATAAACTAGGATCCTTGTATTTTCAAGTTGTGAGAACATATCCCTCACTATGTGGTTATGATATCCATTTATAGAATAGGAGGTGAGAATAAATATATTTTATTAGTGGAAATAGAATAAAAATCAGTTCTAATATCTCTTAAAGGATAAAATAAAAATATATAGATAAGTATACATAGAAGAATATGATTAGATACCAAGAGGTTGAGAATTATGATTTGGATATTGATGGTATTTTTAGATTTATTTAGATTCATCATTGGAGAGATATTGATTCACTATGAGTATTGGTTCATTCAATTATATGCTTTAATGGCCCTAATTAATTCTATTTATATACTTTATATCATTAAGTGATATTCTATAATAAATATAGGGTCATTGAAGTTGAAGAAGATCAAATAAATTCCTTTTTCACCACAATAAACACATTCCTAGATTTCCTACCTCAATGATATCAGGTACCCAATAATCTCCACCGGAAGGCTGGTGGGATGATTGGAGTTCATTGTGAATTTCTAGATGCTATCAGCATGCTAGTGGGTAGCATCAACTACCTATTGGACATTCCATAGCCTTTGAAATTTTATCTACTTTCCACTGGCGAGCAAGTGGACTTTCTACTAGTTCCACCTTATGTCCATATAGAACTGGTTAATATGTTCCGTACACTGGGTAGACGATGCAACCTTCAGTTCTCTATCCTTCATTTTTTACTTCCTAAACATCATTAAAATCCTTTGTTTTACCCTCCAACTTCCTTCCATGACATCAAAACATCCATCAAGACTTAAATAGATCTTTAAATTACTTCAATAAAGACCCTTGATGCCTTCGTATTCCATCAATTGGTCTTCCAAAAACACAACTTGGTATGTAATTATCATAAATGATTATAACTTGAATGAAATCATCAGATACACATATGAGTGTTTATGAACATGAAAACATCATGAGGGAGAGAGATAGGTATACCAATCTCCTTATTTTTGATGATCACAAAAACCTGATATAAAAAATTTATCAAGTGTAAATCAAGAGTGAAACTTATAAAAATATATTAAAGATATTAACCATATGACATTAAATAATATCAATAAGAAAATAGGTTTCCACTTTTTGATATAATAATAATCAACCACTAAAATATCTCCTCCTTGGAAATTATAAAAAAAGGAAATGGAAAAACACTAATTTTAAATAATGACATTCAACATAAATTTCCAAAATAATTTCAACAATTAAAAATTAATGGATAATATTGAATCTAAATATTTCAAAAAGATATACTTTTTTTTCAAAAAATAGATTTATTTAAATTAAAGACAAAAATAATAAATAAGAACAAGAAATTTGAGAAACTTAATTCTCTTCTATAATGGTAATAACCTTTTGAAAAATAACACATACCTTTTCCTTATATAAATAGCATGAAAGTAATAGGAGGTATATCCAAGAAATATAGAGAGAGAGAGATAAAGGAGAAGTTCAAGAAGGAATGAAAATAAAAAGGGGTGAATTTGAAACAAATAATAACATGCTCCCCATTAAGAAATTAGATATTTCCAAACATCATAGGATTATGATCTGATCTATTGGTGTAATTAATGAGGAAAAAAAACTTTACCATAAAAGAGAGTAAGAGTAATAATAATATTAATTATTTAAAGAGAACAAAATTAAAGATATATTAGTAATTTCAAGATTAAACAAAAATATATAAAAAAATATATCATGCCCCTTTTTTAAATTGATATTAAATTTCATAGATAATTAAAATATATTAAATATATTCAAGAGAAAATATTTTAAAATATATTAAAGAGGGAAATAAAAATATAAAAATAAATAAACATTCTAATTAAAAAAATGATGAAAAATTTCAAAATAATTGAACTTCCCTATAGAAAAACATTTATATAGAGGAGTCACTATATATTTTATGTAAAAATTCATGTAATAATATTTTAAAACATTCCATAAGGTATGAAATTCATGTACATGACCAGAAAAAAAGACATTACAATAAATCACATACTCTTTTTTCATACCAAAAATTATAATCTAATGCATACATAATAAAAAAAGTAAAAAATAGTGATATATAATATATATTATGTAATAAATATGGATAAGAAATTATATTACTCCCCTTGTAAAAAACAATTAGTAATAATTAATCAATTATTTACCTAAAAATAAGAATAAAGAAAAATTAATCTTGATTTATCATCCTCAAAATAATTTAGAGTTCATTTATCTAATTGATGATAATCCACCATATGATATTCCCATGGAATTTAGTGGAAAATTCCTAAAAAATATAAAATGTGAGTGCCTTTTGGTGCCCATGTGAAATTAGATATGACAATGTTATCTAATAAATATATTGATTCTGAAACAATATTTGGTTTGAAAATTCTAGCTAATAAGGATTTAGAAACCCAATCTTGATTAGTATAAGATTAACTACATTAGATTGATGGATGTATCATTGAACAAATATGGGTACAAATAGTATTTGGATGTCAATATTAACCTTTCCAAACTTGTTTAGTATAATATTAACTAATATAAATATTGGTAATAAATTCATTTACACACATACTAAATATTTCAAAATCCTATCTAAACATGTCAATCTATGTATATTTTCCTTTATTCATTCCTTTATGAGTTATAGTTAGCAATTTACAACCTTAAAAATTATTTTTACAAGTAGAAGTTTGATTAAATTCATTATTATTTAAACCACAAAGTAGAACATTAATATATTTGTTATTAATTTCAAAAGTGACTATGTCGTTGGGTGTCCATTTTCCTCTGATTTTATAGAATGTGGAAAGCCATTCATAACCATATTCTAATTAGGATATCCTAAAATTCTAAGAAATGTGAAAATATGAGTTTTCCAATAGATATAATTTGAACTATTAAAAAACGGTTCCTAACCCATATCGTGTACTTCAAGACTACCATGGTTATTTTAAAGATAATCCATATTAAATGTTCAAAATTTGAAATTAGTTTTGATATTGAAAACTAAAATAAATTTTTAAAAAATGATTTTTATATAAAAATAGAAAGATATCCTTTGATACCAAATATAGGCCAAATAAATATAGTAAGAGGGGGTGGGGGTGAATTTTATTTATAAAAATTAGAATTTTATGGTAAATAAAAATTATAGAAACATAAGAAACAATATAAAAGAGTTTATTAAATGGAAATTATATGATATAATGAATTTAGAATATTTAATTAATAGAATTAGGAAATTACTTTTATTGATTGGGTAAGTGCAGTGGGAACAAGTTAAGTGTATCACAGTATGATTAATTAAATGAATTGAATATAAAATATATTTAATTAAACTAATCAATATATTTTAAAGAGATCATAAAAATTTATATATTATTTATAAAATATAATTTCAAATTATTTAAGCGAGTAGAAAATCAGAATTATAATGGATGATGAAGTGAAATTTTGTGATATGGGTATCGATGACTAAATGAGAATAAAGTGAAATAAATAAATAAATAAATAATAGATAAATTTGATAATAGAGTTTGAAAGTAACTTAGTGTGACTCCCTACATATCCTCCCCTTAGGTTGATAGGTTTATGTTATTTATCCCTTGATTTTAATAGAGATTAAGAACTAATTACTCCCACGATTTTTGGAGAAATATATAGAAACCAAGCTCCCTCAATTTACCAGTTGTGGGAACATATCCCTCACTTTTTTGTTTTTATCACCTTTTGTAGAAGTGTTGGTAATAAGAGTCAAATTTTATTTTCACAAATCCATTACAAATAAGGTCTCATATCTCTCAAAGGATTGAATAACAAGAGACATAGATTTAGATAAAAACAATAGAGAGTGAGAGCCCAATAGATCGAGAAATATTTTTCATATCCTAAAAAGTTTTGTAGATCAATAGAGATCCATCATTGTATATATAGTGATTCTCCATGAGATTTGGTTTATTCCATTTTAAAAAATTAATCCAATAAGGAATCCTATTTATAGCCTCTAAATCATCATGTAATTTTCTTAAATCAATATAAGGTCACTGATGTTGAATAAAACCAAATCAATGCATCATAATAAATGAATCCAAATATTTCTTACCTCGATTCCAGTGGAAACTAGTTATGATACACTAGAAGGTTGATGGACTGCTTAGTGTTCACTATTACAACCCATATTACATTGACTTACCAGTGGGTAGCATTGGCTACCCAATAGCCTTCCTGTAGGATTGGACCTTATGTCTACTTTCCACTAGCAAGCCAGTGTACTTTTTATGGGTTCATCCTTATATCCATATAGTATTAGTTAGATGATTCCAAAAATTGGTATTTGGTGTAGATTTTAGTGCTGCATATATCTCTTTATCCCTAAAAAGATTCATTAAAATCATTTAGTTTATCCTCTAACTTCCTTCTATGATATCAACACTATAACAACCATAGTTGTTATGAAACTTTTTTTGAATAGAATAAATTTCATTTATGTATTACATTTCAAACTACACCATGTTAGGCATTAATTTTACAGAACACTATGTTAATCTTACGCTACATGCAACATTGGCTTAGCTTTCATTTCACGCGACACTGAGTTTAAAAAAAGTCATATTATTAATAGTTTTATTTAAGCGTGATTGTTATAATGTATCCATTAAAATTAGAAATATTTATATTAATAAACACTTTTTAAATATAATTTTATATATAAAGAAAACGTATTTATAAGAAATACATAATTTTTGGTAAAGTCATTATATGTTTTGAAAATACTATTTTATAAAAAAACTGGTTTTTATGTCCTTATGTAAAAAATAATAAAATAAATATTTAAAAATATTATAAATTTGATTTTATAAAATGAACATAAAATTTTAGTTCATAATGAAAAAATTATTTTAGGGTTATTTTTGCGGTTTTTTTTTGAAATATTTCATTTTTGGATGAATAATGAAAAATAATTAATTTTAATTGAAAAATTATATTTAATCTACTCCATTAATATAGTTAAATTATATTATAAATTAGATTTAATTTATAATTAATTAAATGATACATAAATAAATCCAATTTATGTCATTTGAATCAAATTAACGTTGAAATGTTATATAAAAACGTTTCAAACTTTTATACATTTTCACTTTAAAATCCCATCATCTCATCCCATATGCAAAATAAATTTTAAAGAAATTTCTAAAACTTCTATGAATTGAATTTTGAAAAATGTATTCCATATTTTGAATATGAATAATTTATATTTTCTACTAATTTTAAAACAATTTTTACCAAATTTATTAGTGAAAAAAACTAAAATTAATCACGATGATTAAGAGAAAAATGAGTTTACTAAGGGAATAAACATGAATCTTAAGAGGAAAAATGAACAATAAAATTTTATAGAACCCATTTTATGGAAATATTTTAACCTTAAACCTTCATGGATCTATTTTTTTTATTATTTAAGCCTTTAATTAGCTTAAAACAATGGTACCCCTAAATTTATTATAAAAAATACCAAGTGTGTCATCTCCCTCACTTATAAAAGGACAACAACTCTCATCCTCTCTTCACAAGATAAAAAAAATTCCTTATATAGGACCTACCCAAATAAATTCTATAATTTTATACCTCAGTTCTATAAACTTTACTTTATGTATAAACCCAACCAATAAATCCCTTTGGTGCAAACCAAAAGGAGATACCCGAAGAAGAGGTAACGTTCATCAGTGAAAGTTTTTATTTATTTAGTCAAAAAACCTATTTAATTATTATTAAATCATGATTATATTTTAAAATATGTATATTAAATATATTTATATGTTTTTATGTTTTTTATGACATAAAACCACTCAAACATCCATCAAATGGGCTATGAAATCATCATTCATATGTACGGTGGACTACCGCCTCACGAACCAGTGTCGTTTGTTTTTCCATTATCACATATTAAGGTTGGAAGTAATGATTTAAATGGTATTTATATATATTATATATATGATTTTTATGATTTAGTTATTATTATATAATTGTTATATACCACATTGATTCATGATTTCCATTTGTGGGAATACGATATCGTCATTTGTGTGTACAACGGACTACAACCTCACAAAGCCATGTGATTCATTTATGATTTACATAGAATGTATTAAAGACGAGTTTAATAAAAATATGTGATATATATGAAATAAAAATGATTCTATAATGATATTATCTCATATAGTTTTCTTTCTTTCAATCTTCAAAAAATGGAAACAACGTTCATGCATACGTACGACCTACCGTCTCCATGAACGATGTATTTCATTTCCTATTTCTATAATTTATATATTATAATAAATAAATAATAAATAAATATATAAGATATTTTTATAATTATTATCATTCTAGAGATGATTAAATCATGATTAAATTAATAGGACAAATAATATGACATTTCAAAACATATACGAAAAACAAGGTGGTTATAACCCAAAACGTAACGTTAACATGGAATTATTAGTAAATGAGAAATAAAAGGTCATAATAAAATCATATATGGTATAATATAAATTAATATGGTTTTGTATTATATTTAAAAAAAATTTAAATTTATTATACAGAAGTATTGAATGATTACAATGGAAGTCAAGACTTAAGGTAAGGGATTTTCTTATCACTTTTATTTTTCATGAGGCACAATCAATTTTCAAAACATATTTCATGTATGTGGTGTTTATAATGCCCATGGATGTATTTTTTATTATTATATTGAAAATTATTGATATTTATATATCCATTTTAGGCTCTAACTTCCGTGGGGTTTATCATTAAAACATTACTAAAGTAGTAAGGGGATTTTTCACTCAATTTTCCTTCTTTTAGATGTACGTTATGTTATAAAACTATATTATTTCATGAGATGTATATACAAACCCTTTGACACGTAATATCATGAATTTTCTCATACTAATGATATTATAAGTTTAATTTTATTTTATTCCTTCATGTGGTTTATGATTTAATGTTACAAACATGGTAATTTTTTATTGCTATAATCTCATCATTTATCAGGATTATTTATGATTATGCTTCTATTGATGAAATATTATGATCCTGTTATAAAAAATTATCATGAATTTTCTTCTCATATAGTTATTTATTACATCTTTAAGTAACGGCATCATTTTTTCACTCTTCGGTAAAAAAGATAATTAATAAAATGTTATAAGAATAAATAACTTTATTTCTCTCTTCGGTCATAAATATGTTTTCTTCCAAAACTATTTTTTGTATTCTTTTTAAATTGATTTGAAATAATTGATTAAGGAAAGATTCAAGGAAAATGATTATGAAATTTTTTTATCTTTTAAATTTTTTTAAATGATTTTCAAAGATTCATTTAAAAGTTTTGAAGGTTATTTTCAATGAAAAAAGAATTCCAAAGGATTGAAGTTTTAAAATGTGTTTTTCAAATCAGAAAGTATATTTTACTCATGAAATGTATTAAATGATATTTTAAAATTATTTTCCATCTAAGATGAAATCTTTTGGTCTTACTCATTCCATACAAGGGGTATTATACAAGGGCACTATTCATATTCTTTATCCAAATGGTTTTTGTTTTGATGAAATGATGTTTATGAATCTCAATTCTCTTCCATGTGTTATATGAATGAAAATTATTAGTATTTATTTAAAAATAAATTTTTAGTAAAAATGGGGAAATGAAAAATAAAATCATACCATAAGAAACCCATACCAAGATTACTAGGAACTCCCCCTCCCTAGGAACTATGTCGTTATTTCATGCCCCTATCTCACATGACCACTCGACAGGCGGTCCCATATAGGGTTTCATGGGCCTAGTATTGATGGAAAAGACATGCCCTCTCGTTATTACAAATCTTAATGGACATGCTCAGATGAATTATTACTACTTTAAATCCTCATCTGAAACAGATCATTATATAATACTGGTTGATTTCACCATAAAAAAATCAGAATAAGACCAAATTCCAAAAACCACTTCATATCCCAACAATTTTAGATTCTAAAAACCACCGCTGAGAATATTCCAAAATAAAAATCCAAAAATTCACCAAAAATCCATCAAACCAAAAAATGATATCGATCTCCTTGAACTGACCACTCGAACTCACATATTGAAGGACCAAGAAGACCATTGCACTGCTATGTCTCAGAGAGAATGGAGGAATCCTAGAACCAAAATAGAGAATATAGAAAATAGAGACAAGAAAAATCACTAGTGATACCCCATCCTAGAACCATCACGTCACCTTCTCCATCAAAAAATAAACACAAGCATAACCATCTTGAAATAACATCATCAAAACTAGTGCAGGACAAATCCATTAGAGAATCCTAAAGCGAATCACATAGGCACCTCGAGCAACTGAAATGCACATCGCAGATGTGACTGGAGCAGCTGAAAAGTGCATCATAGAGGCAACTGGAAAACTAGAGACACACCTAACAGAGTCATCCAGATCATCATAAGAGCACAATACAAGGCCATGAACTAATCAGAAAACTGCAAAACACTTTGAACAACCCCATTGAAAACCCACATTACCATCACAAATTCAATAATCCTTTAGAATACCAAAAATAGATCGATCCACATTGAATCATCCTAAAGAACCAAAATAAAAAAAGTAGAACGAGATGTAGGGAGAGGAAAATGGGACTGAAGCATCTTGGAGCGCATCACAGAGGCAATTGGAGAAACCAAAACGTGCATCATAATGGAGTCCAGAGCAACTAGAATGCGGATCATAGAGGAAATTGGAGAAACTAGAGACAGGAACCATAAAGTCCTTCAGAGTAGTGTAAGAGTGTATAACAGGGCTAAGAACCTCAACCATTATAGGGTTCAGACCCCCAATGGGGCCAAAAATGTAGATAAACCAACAATAGAATAGGAAAAGTCACACTTCATTTAGGCACGAAAAATAATCCCAACCCTCCACAAGCATCCCAATAGGCACGAACATCTTATATGTTTCAGCAAGAATAATAAAAAAGATGTAGGGAAAAGCCTTCAGAAACCCATGCCAACAACAACCATGAACTCAATTGCAGAAGAAAATTATTTTTGAATTACAACAAAGGAACATCTTAATGAAGATCGACCTCTAATAGGTTCGGTATTGAGATTCAGAACCTGGTTAATCACTACCCCATCTCCACGTGAGCTCAATATCTTCCCAAATCTGAAACATTCTCCTTTTCAGGGGCTATATTATTATGAAATATCCTTCTTTTCATGGGTTTTTCTATGATGAAATTATTATAAAACCTTTATCTTTTTTATATATTAAGATATTATGAAATCTTTTTGATACCCATTTCATTTAATGGGTTATTATTTGACGAATGTTTATGATCTTGTGGAACACATATGTATGATTTCATTATAAGAAGGGAGGGTATTATATTTCTATCCAATTAATTGGTTAAATATTTATATATCTCATGAGATTGGCATGGATAGAACATGGAGTAAATCCAATATATTAATACAGGTATGGAACAAGGATTGAACCCGACACAATATTATAGGGATAAAATTAGGAGTGATATTGGTACAATAATGGACTATTTCCACTATAATGGCTTTGGCAGTGAGCCTTGAATAATATGGAAATTATTTTCTATAATTATGTATATTCCAAAAGTATATGTCTTATGCTAATTTTATGCTCTCATGGATCATATTCTTTGATTCCCTTATGATTCATATCTTATAAACTGTAATTATTTTTACCATGACACGTTATTCTGATCTTTTATATGAATGATATTGTTTTTAAATGTTGTTATCACGTTATTATACACTTATGTTCATTTTATTAATAAATATCCCCATTATTTACCCTTACTGAGCATCTGAGATCAACCTTTCTTATGTTTTCTTCTCCCAGGTTATGACGATAAGTATTTTTTATGATGTATCTAAGAAGATTTCTAGTTATGAAAAACGTTGTGGGAGATTATGTAGCTAACTTATAGATTATATTTTATGTTTCTATGTTTTCAAAGGCACTAAAATAATACGGCATTTGGGTGTGTGTTTGTGCAATGTAATGAAAATTCTGTAAAAATAATGAAATTTCTATGTATGAGAATCTCGGGTCACTATAGTTGGTATCAGAACAAAGGTTTAGTTAACATTTGGAAACTAAGATAAAAGAAGCTTAGTGATATTCTTAAGGACATGTCTAAAGGTATGTCTTAAATTATAGGAAAATATAATATAATTTTGTTAAAGGATAAAGTTAATGGTTTCCATGAAATTAAATCCCTATCTGGATATGAAAAGTTGTAATGTCTTGGTTCCAGGTGCGGCCAAAATGTGCCCCGAAACCGGTTTGGAAAATGATGTCAAGAAAATTTCCCCGAATTCCAGAGGCTTCTAACTAGAAACAAGGGGCTTGGGTGTGATAGTGGGGAAACTATGCCCTCATTGGTAGAGTAACATAGTGGAAACAAATAGGAATCAATAGCAGAAGTAGTAATACCATACAACAGAAATAAAAAGAGGAAGACTGATAGTATAAACAACTTCATCATATATATAAATAAATGATGCATGTCACATGCATCTTGGAAAGCGTCCAAAAAAGTCACAATGCTGGAAATACAATACTGAACCAAAGTATAGAAAATTGTAAACTCCAAAAGTATTACAAGCCTCAGCTTGGTCCCGTGCTCTCTAGCTCCATCATCAATCAAGTACCTAATGAAGAAGTGTGCTTTCCATTATCTATACCTGCAGCCATATAATCAGTTTGGGTCGAAAAGTATGACCCAAATAAGGTGTGAGACGAATCCCAGTAGGCAACCACCAAAAAATCTGTGCCTAACTAATAGTGAATATATATTTCTGGTAATATGCAAAAATGAATAAATAAACTAGAAAGTACACAAAAGTAAACAATCCTACATTTTCCAATTACATTAATTTACATTTTTAATTATTAAATCCATTGAATAATTTAACCTTAGGATCTTTCATAAGATATATATATATCATTGTATAATATTAACAACAGATGTATTGAATGATCATATAAACCACTATGTAATATCGAGTCCAAGATTGTGCTTTGGCTTGATAGACTCTTAAAAATCATTCAATAATTCAGAACAACCCTCAGAGAAATATCTCATGGTGTAACCCCTTTTGTTTAACATCGTACAAATCAAATTCAAATCACCACCTAGGAAGCTATCACGGTCAATACCCCTGGGTCCACATGGCATCAAATAAATTTATACATGACCTCCAGGTATCTCTCATGGTCAATAACCCTAGGTCAAAATATACACCAAGGCTCTCACGGTCCTAGGTAAATAAACATAGAAACCCCCATAGTTTACTTGGTCCAAGGATCTCACAGTCCAAGGAAGATCAGTGTGTATAAAACATTCATTAAAGGCTCTACATGAAAATCAAACTATTACATGGATCAACTTTAACCATATCATTCTAATAGTAATCACATAAAAAAATCAACACCATCCTAAAAAGGTCAAGGAATGGAAACATGGTATGCCTCATAGGCAACCTAGGAAAAATGGTCAATAATAGTCAAACAAGGGAACACACCCATGGGTGTCCCATAAACAAGTGTATACAATCTTATGCACAGGCAACAACCCTTAATCAAACAACCAAACCATAGTAGGTATTAAACAGGGTCAAAAATCCAAAATACGTAATACCCCAATAGGGGTATTTTTTACTTTAGGAATATATATTCCAAAGAAAATAGAATAAAGTCACAAACCACCTACCTTTATGTTGTACAATGAACACTCTCGGATTCTAACCCTTGAATCGGCCTAGAACGAAGTAGATCTATGAAAAGGGTAAAAAATATCAACCCTAAATAAATCATTAGAGAGGATAAATCAGGAATAGAGGCTCTAGGCAAAGAGAGAACTCATTGATGGGATTCCAACGCAACTGGAGGCATATCAATCAGAGTTTATATGGAGGAACATGAGGAGGTCATAGTTTTTCAGTCGTATGTCGCTCACCTGTACGAGACACAGGATGAAGAAGTTCATTTTGGAGATGAGATGCGACCCCAGTGTGATTAATCAAAAAAAATACAAGTCAATGACATGTTCATTTAATGTACACCTCATGTACTAGCCTCAACTATCCCCCACTTTTGGTGGTCTTCTAGGTCACCTACACAACCATGTACTCAGCCGTCACATGGCCTGCACATAGTTATGTGCAGAAATCGGGTACACAGTGTGTACTCTGGAGTACATGACGTGTACTTATAAAATTTCTTATTTCTTCCTTTTTCTTAAAAAACAACCCAAAATAAAGATACATACTTGAAATGAAGACCTGAGTTCTTACAAACATCCCCTTAAAGCTGTTCATCTCCGAATTTCCCTTCCATGGGTGGCGAAGAAGAATCTACGAACAACTCTGGCCACTATGATTGTACGTCGGCCTCCCTCTCCCAAGTGTTGTCTTGGAGTAACCAGCACTTCTATAACACCTGTACCAGAGGAATAGAATGTCCATATAGAACCTTGTGCTACAATCCACAATTAGAATAGGGTGCTCCTCAAGGGATGAATCCTCCTCCAACACAACCTCCTCAGGTTAAAAAACGTGAGACAGTTCCCAAAAGAAACTTCGTAGCTGAGAAACATGAAAGACGCCGTGCATATCCCAATACCTCTGAGGTAACTGCATCCAATAGGCAACCGAACCGACTCTCTTCAAAACCTCAAATGACCCAACGTATCTCAGTGAAATCTTTCCTTGTTTCCTAATCCTCTTATGTCCCAACCTCGCTGTGACACTTAAGAAAATCTAATCTCTGACCTCAAACTCCATAGGTCTTCATTGTCAAACAATATAAGATTTTTGGTGAGACTGTGCAATAGAAATCTTTTTCCAAATCAACTCCACCTACTTAGTGGTCTCCTATACAAGATAAGGTCCAAACATAGCTACCTCTCCTACCTCCATCCAACACAGGGGTGATCAACATGGCCTACCGTACAAATCCTTATTGGGTTCCATCTGAATCATCATCTAAAAAATGTTATTTTAGGAAAAATCCACTAGGGGTATATGTCTCTCCCAAGAACACCCGAAATCTTAGACGCATGCTCGAATCATATACTCCCGAACCTGAATCGTGCACTTGGACTGGCCATCTGTCTGGGGATGGTAAGATCTACTCAGAATTACCTGTATACCCAAATCCCTCTGTGGTCCCTTCCAAACATTATAAGTAAAACATGCATCCCTATCTAAAATTATTGAGTGCGTAACCCCATGAAAATGTACAACCTTACAAGATTGTCAAAACTGAAGGTTTCCATGTATGGTAAGAAATGTGCAACCTTCATGAGTCTATCAACAACAAACCAAACCACATCATTTCTTCGAGGTGAACTTGGTAAACCCATCACTAAATCCATCGCGACATCATTCCACTTCCACCCGAAAATAGATAACTACTGTAAAATTCATTCTAGTTGTTGATTCTCTTCCTTAACCTGCTAAAAGGTAGAACATATCATTAAATAACTTGCAACATCCCTCTTCATACCTGGACACCAATACTGACAGTGTAGATCTTGATACATCTAGGCGACATCAGGATGGACTGCCCAATCTGAGGAATGAAAATCCCACATAAAATCCTCATGTATGTCTACTGACACCCATAAAAGTACATGAAAGTGAAAGATATCATCATTGCCTATAGTCTACCCAGGAGTATGGTCTTATCCTAACACACTCTCCCATAGGAATAGGCTTTCAGAATATGATAGCAGCCTCATTCTCACTCGATCCAGAAGAGTAGAGGTAACTGATACAGAAGAAAGAAACATCTTCCCCTGTCTTTCATTCACCTCCAAATACATCTCAGAGAACATATCCATAAGATTCCAGTCACTACCAGTCTCTTAAAATGCATGTATCTGAGTCCTCCTACTCAACACATGAGCCACCGCATTGTGTTTCCCAAGCATGTAGGCAAGCTCAAAGTCAAAGGACTAAAGGTACTCAACCCACCTTAGTTATCTCAAATTCAGATCACACTAAGTAAAGATATATGTGATATTTTTGTGGTCAGTGTATACCACAAGATTCTCTCCCAAAAGATAATGTCTCCAACAGTGAAAAGAATGCACAACAGCAGCTAACTCAAGATCGTGCATCAGGTAGTTCCTCTCATTTTTCCTCAACTACTAATACCCTTATGAAACAAATCCATCCCCTTGCATAACAACTATTCCTAGAACAATACCTGATGCATCATATTAAATGGTGTAGCTCTTTCCTAGCTATAGAAAATTCAATACCGGTTCTAAAGTTAATCTCTCTTTCAGATAATGAAAGGCTAAATCACAAGAATCTGTCCACAAGTACTTTTCACCCTTCATAGTCTAGCCCATCAGTGGCACTGCTAAGCATGAAAAGTCCTGTATAATTCCCTTATAGTAACCAGTCAACCCGAGAAAATGACGTACTTCAAAGACGTTCTTCGGCTACTCCCAGGAATATATTTCTCTCACTTTATTTGGGTTTACTGATACTCTTGTATCTGATATAACATGACCCAAGAAGTGAATCTTGTCCATCCAAAAATGGAATTTTGAGGGTTAGAATATAAATTATTCTCTCTTAGTATACTCAAGACTATCTCAACATGGATGGCATGGTCATGCCGAGTGTGAGAGTACACCAAGATATTGTCCACGAAGACTACCACAAAATAATCTATTTAAGTATGGAACAATCATTTCATCAATTCCATGAAACCTACTGGAATATTCATGACACTGAATGGCATAACCAAATACTCATATAGACCATACATTATCTGAAATTTTTTAAGAGGCATATCTGATGGTCTAACATACAACTGATGATAACCCGATCTCAAGTAAATCTTCATGAATAGCCAGGCTCCACAAATCTAATCAAAGAGAACATCCATCCTTAGCAGGGGATATCATTTCCTGACCATAAACTGGTTTAGCTTCCAATAATCCACACAAAGTATGAGGGTAACGTCCACCTTATTTTCAAAAAGAACAGGTGAAACCTGAGGAGAAGTACTGGGTCTGATGAAACCCTTTTATGAAACTCCTCTATCTACTTCTTGAGCTCCTATAACTCTGGTGTAGCTAACCTATAAGGAGGAATGGAAATCAGTGCTATTCTTGGCACAATCTCAATAGAAGAATCTACCTCTCTTTAGAGGTAAACCTGAAAAGCTATCGGGAAAGACATTTATCAAGAAATCCACCACTGGAGGAAAGTCAGTCTTTGAAGTACCCTGGTCATCTAGTTATAAACTAGAATTCTAGGCTATAATTCCTCCCAACCCATGATGCTCGGGTCCAGCTCAACTCACCTGGGCATCCCATTATCCCTTGTGTAGAAAGGACCCACCCTTTGGTGAGCTGAAAGTCACCCTACGGTGATTGCATTCAACAAAGACCTAAAAGGTGACGAAGTAGTCCATTTTGAGAATGAATTCAAATCATATCACCTCAAAGATGTGGAGGATCCATAAGAAGTGACACCCACTAACCTCAAGAGGGAACTCCTTACACTATCATACACTAGCCATCCTAATTTTCAATGGAGTTTCTAGCATCATTACATCCTCATAAGTAAAGATACATAGCACAAGGCTCTCCATAATGAAAGCAAATATAAAACTATGGGAAGCCCCTGTATCAAAAAGAGCCGAAGCTAAAAATAAGGCAACTAGAATTGTACCTCTAACCGTAGAGGTTCTAGGATCTTTCTCCTACTAGGTCTGCTCCACTATAAAATTATGACATGTACCGCGACCCTGTGACCCTTCCTAACTACCCTAAGTGGATCCACCCTGCAGTCACTAAAAATGTATAGCCTGACTACCACGACTGCGACCACATCTTCATCCTGAACATCCTGAAAAACTCCAGTTCTCTGACAAAGGAGAAATTAATGGTCCTTCTCCTAAACATGGAGTCATAATTGAACCCCTCTCACTAGCTAATTGTGAGAAAAACTAGAAAAAACACTGAAAATGACCCATCTTTATGCAAGATCGGCACTCAACTGGGTCTCTCAGGCATTGAGGTCTTATGTTACCACTCTTCCCACACTGGTATCCCCTCACCTAAATACCTGTAGATACATCCATGCAACTAGAATCTCCACACAAAGGCTTCCTAAGACACTTCTTATTATCAGTTAAAGGAGTACCAACCCTATATGATGAACTGACCTATCTCACAACTCCCAAATTCCTTAGATTGCACTCGGTAATCAGTTACTGGTTCACTATAGCATTCACCAAAGTTAGCCAGAAGACATTCACTTGTGATCAGATGTCATTCTAGAGACCATTATAAAATTACCTAGTAAGTGATAACTCATCACCTCCCAAAAAAGGTGCAATGCACTGATGCTCTATGAAATGAGAAGAATAATCCATCACCGAAAGAGCTCCATGCTAAAAAATGTGTGAAATCTCAAGCTCGATCAACCCTTAGTGTCTCAAGATAGAAGTAGTCATAGAAGGTCCTTCAAAAATTTTCCCAAGACATTTCCCGATGACGTTCTGCCTGTTGGATAACATCCCACCATCTATTGGTGGAATCATGTAACATGTACATCATGAGATTTACCCTCCTCTCCAAAGGAATCTCTAGATGCTCAAATATAGAGATCATGACCTCTAATCATGACTCTGTAGCATGTGGTCCTCCATCCTTAGAAAAAGTGGGAGGATGATGCTACTAGAATACCCTCGTCAATTTTTCTATAGCCGGGGTAGGATGTGGTGCTCCCTAAAAGGGCTGCATCATCCTCATAAATCATTCACGGAACTGTGCATTAACACCCGCATTTGGTATAAAAGATGGTGCCAAGATGGGCATCATGGGAGTATCTACTGGTAGTCCCTAATCTACCATTTCCATTATATAATCATCTCCCTATATCTTGCATACAACCAGAGGACGTCTTGGTGGAATGGATATGCAAGTTCAAGCGCACACCTTAGTTAAAGATTATCAAGGAAAAAAACGTAGAAGTGAAAGAAAGTAATAGAATAATAATTAGTAAATTTTTAAAAAATAGGGTTACACGGCGTGTATAACCCCTACAAAGTGTGTTCCCTTATGATTTTTGACATGGTATGTACCTCTTCTAAACCTAGCTGTGTAACACCCATACACATGGCTTGTTCCTCCTGAGACATGGTGTGTCCTTGAATTCTCCCTCCTGCCCAGGTTCTACTACATGGCTCGAACTACACGGTTCTCTCCTGGGTAACAATACACATCATGTTCACTCTAGAAATGACATGTACTAGGTTCAGTTCCTTCTACCTATGTCATTAGTCACATGGCCATATACATGGTTCCTTACCACACAGAATGTTTTACCAAAAGTTTCCCAACCCCATGTCTCCACTCACACATTAAGTCACACGTTTAAGCACTACATGATGTCCACTCCTAGTACATGGTGTGTACTTAAGAAAAGTTGTTTCTTCCAGAATAGAAGAACACATGGCGTCTGCCCATAACACCACACACTGTGTTGTCTCGGTTTCCAGACAGTAGGCCTCTAAAACTTCTCTAAAACCCTTAAAAACTCAATATTTTGTCCAAGGCATGACAAATTACGACCCATGAGAGCCTATACTCCCATGAATAAAAGTTTCTCATCATAATTCATATCATAACTTGAAAAAATTCAAATAAAGTTCAAACATGATCCACCAAATTCCAATCCAAGAGGGCTCATAACACCTCAACGATCAAAGATTGGAGTTTATCAAAATGAAACTTTACAATTTCCAATACCCTATCAAAATAGCAAGTATTCTATCAAGGAATCTATCCCAACAACATGAATATATCGCACAACATCTATCACAAAAGCATGCAATCAGTAATTTTCCCTAAATGGAATGACAAGAATGCCTGGCGTGTGATCTCTATCGAGTTCTTATATGATGGATGAGATGACATACCATCATCTCATTGGGTTTCAATATAAATAGAACCTCAATAATATCAATGATAACAACATAAAACTTGTGAATCACCCAACGGTGAAATCAAATCAACTGCAACAGCTTCCAAACCTGAAAAATTGAAATATTCGAGGTAAATTGGCTTTTCCCTATACACAGGTTAGCTACTTCTAAGCACATATTATTACCAACTACCCATTCCTTACTATCCTAGTCTATAGGCTCCAAATTCTAAGGCAAATAAGAAAATAAAATCTCCTCGGATACAAATTTGTAACATCCCAGTTTTGGGAACCTCCAAAAGGTGCCCCATACCCGACTGGTCGCATGGCCTCAAGCGTATTTCCCCGAATTATAGAGGCTGCTGACTACCAGCGAGGTCCATGGGTGTGATAATGGGGAAACTGTTCCCTCATTGGTAGAGTAACATAGAGGAAACAAATAGAAAATAATAGTAGAATTAGTAATACCATACAGTAGAAATAAACAGCAGAAGATTGATTGTATAAATAATTGCAACATATATATATAAATAAATGATACATGTCACATGTATCTAGGAGATAAGAAAAAAAATTCACAATGATAGAAATACAATACTGAAACCAACGTATAGAAAATAGTAAACTCCAAAATCATATTAAGTCTCAGCTTGGTTCCATGCTCCCCACCTCCATCATCAATCAAGTACCAGATGATGAAGGGCACTTTCCCTTATTTATACCTGCAACCATAAAATCTGTTGTGGTCCAAAATCATGACCCAAACTTAGTGTGAGATGAATCTAAATAGGAAATAACCAAAAGGTTTATGCCTAAGTGTTAGTGAATATATATTGTAGGAAATATGTAGAAATGAAGAAATAAACTAGAAAGTACTAAAAAGTAAACAATCCTACAATATCAAATTACATTAATTTATATTTATTAATTATTCAATCCATTAAAAATGTATCCTCGATAGCTATCCTAAGATCTATATCCCCATGTATATTAAAAAAGAAAGACATCTTGAAAGATCATCTAAACCACCAATTAATACTGAGTCCAAGATTGTGCTCTGGCATGACAGACTAATCACAATCATTCAATTATTCACAACAACCCTATGGGAAATCTCTCACAGTCTATCCCCTTTGGTTTAACATAGAACTAATCAAATTCAAATGACCACCTGGGAAACTCTCACTATAAAAACCCTACTCTTTATTATACAGTTAAACATGATTTATTAAATAAAATTGAACTTAAGAAAACTCTGAGGATTAAGAGGTCTAGTGTCTTAGAAATTAGGAACATTACATAACAAATTAGAACATAAAACCCAACATCTTTATTGAAAACTTCTTTTTCATGACCACAACATTCCTTCGTACTTATAATTACATGGGATAAACTGAGGACATGCATAAGAAAAGGGTGAGCTATAAATCCCAGTAAGGGAGTAAAAAAATAATAACATAAAGAATATAGAACTTGTTAGGAAACAGTCATATCAATAGAGAACAAGAGGAACATGAACATAAAGGCATGATATAGCATGGTTAACATAACATGGAAATGTGGAAACAACATTTAACATGATATTATCATGATCCAAGGCTCATTGCACATGGAGAATGAGTAAACCATAATTTTACATTAATTATCATGAGTAAACCCTTATTTTCCTTGATTTATCATGATAATAATCTTTACCCAATGCATTGGAGAGCTATTAGGGCACACACTTCTTAATCATTTCAGTTCATGCATAAGTGTGCCACATGGATCATATAACATGGATTCATTAAACATCTTCATTTATCCCATGATAATGGAATTTGGAATTCTTAAATGAAACTATACAATCAATAAGTAATTTTTCATAAAGGTGAATACCCTTGATAGATAAATGGGCATGGTATTCACTATACAATGACTTTGGCTTGGAAAATTGCGGTGTAATTTCGACAGCATAACAGTGTGACATAAGAATTCATAAAAAAGGTTGATGAGTGAGAAAGGGGTGTATCATAATATGTACATGAAATGGATAGTAAGGGTGTAATATAGATACATTTCCAAACATATGTAATGGAATTTATATTCATAATAGAAAATAATTTCTTGAATATAAATGAGGAAAGAGAAATCCCTTACGGAATTTCAGCACGGTAATGAGTGTACTGGGGAGAATTAATGAGAGAGAAAGGGGTATCACATCATTAAAACATAAAGAGGGGAGTATGGGGGAGTTTTTAAATTACAACCCAAAATTTTTAATTGAAAACAAATTGTATAACAACATAATGGAATTTGGATAAAAAATGGGAAAGGAAGAAATTGCTTACCAGGAAGTGTGATCCCAAAGGATTGGTAGAGGCTTGAGAGGGGATTAATGGGAGCTTGGGGTGCCTTGGGAGGATTTTAGAGAGAGTAGGTAAGGTTAGGGACATAATCCGAGGGTTTTTAAGGAAGATAAGTGGGATCTTTGGTGGGTTTATATAGGATAATAGAGGGAATTCATTATTATTTAAGTTTTGGACACCACACATTAAACTAATCAAAACCTCAAACCAACCCATAGTTTTTGCGCATGGGTTTTTCAAAAGAAGAGTGTAAAACATTACTTTATAAGGCCAATGTCTTAAATTATTAAAATATTATGCTTTCTTATGTGGAGGTGAGTCACACTCTCAAGGAAATCATTTTTAAAAGTCAAAATGTTTTATAAGTCTTGGATGGTCCACTAAAGCTTAGTAAAATAAATCCAATAAACCTAAAATCACTTTATTTTAAAGGTAAAACATATATTTTCCGAACAAACCATTTATAATATTTTATTAAATCACTATTGGGTCTTTATGATGTCATAAATCACATTATATATTTAAATAGTATATAATTTTTACCAAATTTTTTTTGGCAGTCTTAGAAAATTATGAAAAAATAACCATTGGATAATTTTGACATCCTGATTCCAAAAATAAAATTCATTTTATCTAAATAATTTTCTATATATTTTAATTTTTACTTTTAAAAATAAAAACCAACATTTTTAAAAAATTCACAGGTTTTGATAAAAACGGCTTTCAAACCTTAATAAAAATTACAATTGTATTCATAAAAATTATAAGATAATTTATATTTAATAAAAATTAATTTAGTAATAAAATTTTATTAAAATTTTATATAATTAAAAAATCCATTAATTCATGAAAATATATTCCTTAATTGAATATTAACAAAAAAATAATATTTTGCTTTAAAAACTATTTACAAAGTAAAAATAATAAAATTAATGTATATTCATTATTATATACAAAAATAATGCACATAATCACAGTGATAGGGTCTGGTTACATAACCCATTATAACACTTGCATAATACCTAAGGGTAAGTTTTGTGATAGTGACATACTCTTGGGGTGGATCAGATAACATCACTCGGGTGGTAATCTATATCAACTTCCACTTCTCACAAAGGTGGATCCGTTCGAGCTTAATGTGTTGAAGCTCAACTTGGGATTGGTCAAGACTGAATACTAGTGATGCCACCTCCTTTCCAAGATCTGAAAAATGGGCTTCGTATGGAGAAATTCTGCTGGATGAGGCCATCACTTCTTTTGTCTTAGTAAATTGGATTTTTCAAACCCCTATATTTATACTAACCAATTGATCACTGTTCAATGGATATATTGGAAATGGTAACAATTCTTAACAATATTTTGAAATCAAAAAACATAAAACCAAGGGAGTGAAAATTTTATATAACCATTTTACATATTAAGACATTTAATTAGATCAAGAGGAATTTTCATTAATAAAAGTTTGGGTCATTACAATCTCCCCCCTTAATTAATTTCACCCTTGAAATTTCCTTTTCCCATACTAAAATAGATGAGGTAAACTCTGCTTCATCACTTCTTTCAATTCCTATGTTGCTTCTTCAAAATTGTAGTTTTCCACAGCACCTTGAAAAAGGTCATTCTCTTATTATGTAGAACTTTTTCCCTATGATCTAAGATCTTCACCAACTTCTCTTCATTGGAGATGTCATTCTACAATGCTACTATCTATGGATTGAGTACATGAGATTGGTCAGATATGTACTTCCTTAAGAGTTATACATAGAATAAATCATGTAATTGAGATATGGTCAGTGGGATTTCTAGTCGATAGGCCACTACTACAATGAGATCAAGGATCTCAGAAGGGATGATGTACCTTGGAGTAATAATTCCCTTCTTCCCAAATCTCATAACTCTCTTCCACAGTGATATGTAGTGGAATACCATGTCTCTGACATCAAAATCTTGGTCTCTTCGATGATTATTATCATATCTCTTTTGTTGACTCTGAGAAACATTAATGTGCCTCTGTATGGTCTTAACCTTCACCACCATTTCTTCAACCACTTCTAGACCTAGGAGTTTTCACTCCCCAACTTCATCCCAACATGATGGTGTTCTACATCTCTTCCCATACATGGTTTCATAAGAATCCATTTGGATTCTTGAGTGGAAACATTTATTGTAAGAGAACTCAACTATAGGAAGATGTTGATCCCATCCTCATTTGAAGTGCATTGAGAATTGTATCAACATGTACTCAAGTGTTTGGATAGTCCACTCATATTGGCCATCAATTTTAGGATGATAAGCTATACTGATGTTCAGCTCAGTATTCAGAGCATATTAAAGACACTTCTAGAACATAAAGGTGAATCTTGAATCTAGATTAGATACAATAGATAGTGGTACTCCATGAAGCCTCACCCCTTCTCTGATATATATATTTTTTCTCATTGATCCAATGATAAATCATCTCCAATTACATTGATGTATGTAGTCTTTGTAAGACAATCCACAATAACCCATAAATCATTGTTTCCTTTGGTTTTCTTCAGAAGACTGGTGACAAATTCTATTATGATGTTCTCCCATTTCCATGCCAGTATGGGTAATTATTTCATCATCCCCTTAGACTTCTTCCTCTCAGCCTTCACTTTCTGACATACTAGGCACTTTGATGTATACCCAGCGATCTTATTCTTCATGTTATCCCACCAATAATGCTATCTAATATCTCAATAAATCTTTTTGTTTCCAAGGTGAATGAAAAAATTCAAACTATGTGTATCATCCAAAAGTTATTTCTTTAACTCCGGATTTGATGGAACACATAGTCTTCACCCAAATGTCACAATTCCTTCTTCATTAACATTGAACATCGAGGATTTCCCTTTTCTGATAGTTTCCAATTTCTTCTGAATTCCTACATCATCCTTTTGAGCATCCTTTAACCTTTACAAAAGAGATAGTTGAGAAATAATTTGTGAAAGTATTGATGATGTTCAATTCTTTATGATTCCCATGTCCATATTCATCAATTCTAAGAAGATTGGATCCTTTTAAATTCTCAACAATGATTGAATTGATGGTTCCTTTCTACTTAAAGCATATACCACCTTTTTCGCTTTCCTATGGTGGTAATGTATTGAGCAGTCATAGTCTTTGATCAGATCTATCCATCTTTATTGGTGCATATTCAACACTTTCTGGGTGAATATATACTTAAGGATTTTGTGATCCGTATATATTTCACACTTCTCCCCAAATAGGTAATGTCTCCATATTTCTAAAGAAAATATTACTATTCCAAACTCCAGATCATGTGTTGGATAGTCTTTATCATGAACTTTAAATTTCCTTGAAGTATAGGCAATGAATTTTTTATTTTTCATTAACACACAACCCAAGACCATCTTCAAAACATCAATAAATATCACAAAAAGTTCTCCACTTACTGGTAGTGTGAGCATGGGTGAAGTGATAAGCCTCTTTTTTAAATCCATGAAGTTATCTTCACATTCATTACTCTATGAAAACATGACTCCCTTCTGAGTTATCTTGGTAAGAGTGTTTGAAAATCGTGATAAATTTCTCACAAATCGGTGATAATATCTAGCTAACCCTAAGAAGCTACGAATATCCATCACCTTTTTTGGCCTCAGAAATCCCCCAGTTATTTCTATCCAAGAGGGATCCACATATATCCCATTGCTTCTTATGATATGTCCCAAGAATGAGACCTCCTTCAAACAGAACTCACAATTGCTATAATTTTCATAGAGATTATCCTTTCACAATGTATCTATTACAGTGCTTAGATTCTCCCCATGGTCTTCTTTAGTTTTAGAGTATATTATAATAACATCTATAAATACTACAACAAAATTGTTGAGGTGATCTCTAAATTCTCTATTCATCAAGTCCATGAATATTTCTAGAGCATTAGTGAGTCCGAAAGGCATTACTATGAATTCATAGTGCACATACCTTGTACAAAAAGAAGTATTGGGGATATCCTCCTCCTTCACCCTTAATTGGTAATATCCCGACTGCAAATCTACCTTGGAGAAGTTTTGTGCTCCACATAGATGATCAAACAAGTCCTCAATTCATGGTAGAGGATAATTTTTCTTTATAATGATTTTGTTGAGCTCAAAATAATCAATGCAATGGCACATTGACCAATCCTTATTCTTGATGAAGTGGACTGGTGAACCACATGGTGAAGAACATGGGTGTATAAACCCTTCATCTAGATTCTCTTGTAGTTGTTTCTTTAGCTCCTCAATCTCCACAATAACCATTCTATATGGATTCATGGATATTAGAAATTACTAAGGTATAATATCAATTGATAATTCAACACATCTTCTAGGAGGAAGACCAGAAAATTACTCAGGAAAGACTTCAACGAATTCCATCACAATAAGCATGTCTTAAAGGATGGTTTCTTCCTTAGACTCATCATCTGATAAAGATAAAAATGCTCATAGGGTAGTAATATCCACACTTGAGATGATGGTGGTAATGAAGATTCATCCTTCTCCTTACACATGTACAGAATCAGGGGTCAATTCACTATATGGAGAGTGATTTCCCTCTCACGACAATTTATGTGGGCTCTATATAGGGAAATACAATACATTACAATAATTGCATAAAATTACAAAGGAGGGAGTATGACAAGGTTCTCCCGGAAGTTAAAACCACAAATTGTGACAGGGGATGAGTTATATTAATGGGCTGCAACAATTTTCCCATTTTTTGTTCTCACCAAAATCATTACTTCTATAATTTTTGGTGGTGTTGGGATTGTTCTACTAAACTTTCAAAATATAAAAAATTTCCTAGAACCACAATAAAAAATTATGTTCACTTTTCTTGAATGAATAACTAGTGTACCTATCACCACTTCATTGTCGAGGAAAACTTCGGCAGTAGTGATGGAAAAAGCTCACTCTTGATGCCTTGGATGTTGTTGGTTGTCTTCAAAAACCCTTGTCTTAGGGCATTTGTTTTAAAAGTTCCCTATTTATTTACAGTTAAAGTAGTGGACAATGCGCTAAGGTTGAAATGTGGAGTTCCTCTCTTATTTCACAACAACAGGGTTTTATTATCGGCATTTAATATCCAGGTGCCCTGCTATTCCACACCTAATGAATTTCCTAACCCCTTGAGGCAATTTATTGGGTGCTTCTTTCCACACCATTGGAAAGTGGGGTGATGGATTTTCTTAGCACTATTGTATTTATCCATTAAACAAAAATAATTTAAGTCCAACTTACACTTATTATCCCCTTGATACCCCTGATATTTTTTGCTCTCTATTTTGACTTTGAAGGAACATCAGACAATTTCCTCATAGCTCTCAAAGCCATGGACCGCTAGGGATTTCCATAGGCTAGGTTTTCTCCCACCAAATAAGTGGCCAACCTTGAATTCAGGGGTAACAAGAAAGCCTAAGGTGTATCAAGAAATCCTTGTGAAGTTTTCCTCATACGCTCCAATGGATTCATCGTCTTTTTTCTTGAGGGAAAGAAAGTACATTTTCATATTATATTGGAGGGTGAATGGAAAATATTTATCAGTTTTGTTTTTCCGGAAATCCATCCATTCCCACGCCTCGATCTCTTCGTCAGGCTTTGTTTTTTTGATCAATGTCTACCATTGATCAACTTCATCCTCCATATGATAAGTATCCAGAAGAACCTTCTCTTATTCGAAACATTGAATAATAGAGAAAATCTTTTTAGTGGAGTCGATCCATTGTTTGGAGATTAAGGGATCATATGATCCATTAAAAGTAGGAGGCCTTTGTCTCATGAAGCTCTAGATTGCGGCTTGTTCATTCTTAGATAGGGTTTTTTGTTCCTCTTGACCCATGTTTCTATTCAAAACTTGAGTTAAATGAGAGAGTATACTGATAATGTTTGTGATTCCTGCTCCCATCAAATTGGGCATCTCATTGGAAAAGTCATAACATTGATCTTCACATCATTTGTTAGCCCGATTCTTCCTATTACCATCCATTGACTAAAATAAAAGGAAACTTAGGGTAACACATAAAGGGGAATCTGAAGACAAAAAGGGATAACTTATAAATTATATTTATTTCCTTAACTTATGAATTTATAGACTTCAATCTATGTTATGCATGCTCTACTTCCCAACATAAATTCTTAGGTGGATTTTTTAATTCCATTAATAATGGTTCATACTAAGTTAGGAATTTACCAAAGCATATTCCCCAGGAGTGTCGTAACCAAGAGTGAAGAAAGTCCCTTTTTTATGCAATAGTTCCCGTTCGAGCCTAGATCAAAGTAGTGTTTTTGGGGTTTACCCCAAGATACATCTGTTCTAGAGCAGCCTCTACCCACTCATATCCAGAAAGAGATATATTTTATTGATAAACAACTCAATCAATACTCACCAAAATTTAGTGATATTTTTATTTTGATTTTTCTTATCAATATGGATTTCACTATGGATTTCTAATCCTAATCCCAAACAATAAATAAACCTATCCTCTAATACCAACTATAATAATAATGCTCTTTATTACACACTTAAAACACAATTTATTACATAAACATGCACTTAAGAAAAATATTTGGATCAAGAGGTCTAGTTTCTTGGGAAATTAGGAACATTACAAAACAACTTAGAACATAAAACCTAATATCTTTGTTGAAAACATCTTTTTCATGACCAAAACATTCCTTCGTACTTAACATTGCATGGGATAACATGAGGACATGCATAAGAAAAGGGTGAGCTATAAAGACTAGTAAGGGAGTAAAAAAGGAATAAAATGAAGAATATAGTAAATGTTATGAAATAGGCATATCATTGGAGCACAATAGAAACATGAACATAAAGGTTTGATATAGCATGATTATCATAACATGGAAATGTGGCAACAACATTCAACATGATATTAGCATGAGCCAAGGATCATTGCACATTGATCATGAGTAAACCATCATTTAACTTGAATTATCAGGATTAGACCCTAATTTTACTTGATTTATCATGATACTACTCTTTACCCAATGCATTGGAGTGATATTAGGGCACACCCCTCTTAATCATTTCATTTAATACAAAAGTGTGCCACATGGATCACATAACAAAGATTCATTAAACATCATAATTTATTCCATGATAAAGGAATATGGAATTAATACATGAAAATATATAATAAATAAGTAAATTTTCATAAAGGTGAATATCCTTGATAGAGAAATGGGAATGGTATTCAATAGAGAATGACTTTGTCTTGAAAAATCACTGTACAATTTCAACAGCATAACAGCGTGTCATAAGAATTCCTAAAATGGTTTATGAGAGATAAAGGGGTGTATTATCATATGTACATGAAATGGAAAGTAAGGGGTCCTATAGATACGTGTCCCAACATATGTAATGGAATTTAGATTCATAAAACAAAATAATTGCTTGAATGTAAATGAGGAGAGAGAAATCCCATACAGAATTTCGGCATGGTAACATGTGTACATGGGAGTAATTAATGATATATAAAGGGGTATATCATCACTAGAAAATATTTATGAAAGTATTGGGGAGGATATAAATCATCCCCAAAATTTTTAATTGAAAAAATGGTATAAATACATAATGAAATTTGGACAAAAAATGAGAAAAGAAGAAATCCCTTACTTGGAAATGTGATCCAAAAGGCATGGAAAAGGCTTGAGAGGGGATTTTTGGTATCTTGGGGAAACATGGGAGGATTTTTGAGAGCTTTGGTAAGGGTATGGACGTTATAAAAGGGTTTTTAGTGAAGTGAAGTAGGATCTTGGGTGGGTTTATATAGGAAAATAGTGGGAATTATTTATTATTTAGGTTTTGGACACCACACATTAAACTAATCAAAACCACAAACCAACACATGGGTTTTGCCCAAGGTTTTTGAAAAAGGGGAGTGGAAAACATTTTTTATAATTAATATGTCCTAATTTAATAAAATATTATGCTTTCTTATGTAGAGGTGAGTCACACTCTCAAGGAAATCATTTTAAAAGTTAAAATGTTTTATAAGTCTTGGAGGGTCCACTAAAGCTTTGTAAAATAAATCAAACAAACCTAAAATCAAATTATTATAAAGGTAAAACATATTTTGTTCGAACATTCCATTTATATTATTTTATTACATCACTATTGGGTAATTATGATGTCATAAAACACATTATGTTTTTAAACGGCATTTAATTTTTACCTAAAAATTCGACTGTCTTAGAAAATTATGAAAAATTAACAGTTGGATAATTTCAATGACCTAATTCCAAAAATAATATTCATTTTAACTAAATAATTTTCTAAATAGGTGAATTTTTACTTTAAAAAACCAGATATTTATCAAAATATCACGGGTTTTGATAAAAATGGATTTCAAACCTTAATAAAAAATACAATTGTATTCATAAAAATTATATGATCATTTATATTTAATAAAAATACATTTATTAATAATAAATTATTAAAATATTATTTAATTTAAAAATCCAATAATTCATCAAAATATATTCCTTAATTTAATATTAACGAAAAAAATACTATTTATGCTTTAAAAACTATTTACAAAGTAACAATAATAAAATTAATATATGCTATTTATTCTAAACAAAAATAATGCACATAATCATAGTGATAGGGTCTTGTTACATAACCCATTATTATACTTGCATAAGACCTAAGGGTAAGGTGTGTGATGTTGATAGACTCTTGGGGTGGCTCAGATAACATCCCTCGGGTGGTTATCTCTGTCAACTTCCACTTCTTCCGTAGGCGGTTCCATTTGAGCTTAACATGTTGAAGCTTAACTTGGGCATGGTCAAGAAAAAATCCTAGTGAATATACCACCTTTCTGAGATCTGACAAATGGGCTTCATACGAATAAATTCTAGTGGATGAATCCATCATTTCCTTTGTTTTAGTAAATTGGATTTGTTAAAGCCCTATATTTATACTAATCAATTGATCACTGTTCAATGGCTAAATTAGCAATGGTAAAAATTACTAAGGGGTTTTTAAATCCCAAAACATCAAAAAAAAGAAGTGCTAATTTTATATAACCATTTTACACATAATACATTTAATTAGATCAATTGGAATTTTCATTAATAACAGTTTGGGTCATTACACTCATGGTCAATACCCCTAGGTCCACATAGAATCAAATAAAATTATACATGACCTATGGGTAGCTCTCACAGTCAATACCACCTGGGTAAAATATCATAAATAATCATAAACATCCTCCAGGTAGGTCTAACGGTAATACCACCTCAATCAAAATCTACACCAAGGATCTCACAGTCCTGTGGAAATAAACATGGAAACCCCCAAAATTTTCAGGGTCTAGGGCTCTCACGGTCCAAGGAAGATCAATGCACATACAACATTTTTTAAAGTATATACATGAAAATAAAAATATTATATGGAAAAACATTAATCATAGAATACTAATAGGCATAACATAAAACCAATCAACTCCATCCTAAACCACTCAAAGCATGGAAACATGGTATACCTCATAGGCAACCTAGGAAAAATGTAAAATACTTGTTAAATAAGGGAATGCAACCATAGGTGTAACACAAACAAGGATATATAATATTATGCATAATAAAAACCCTTAATGAAAAAAACAAACCATTGTAGGTATTAAACATGGTCAAAAATAAAAAATACTCAATACCCCAACATGGGTATTCATCACTTTAGGCATATATATTCCAAATCCAATCAAAGAAAGAAAAAAACCACTTCCCTTGATATTTTACTATGAACAATATAGAACGACAGCCCTTGAAATTACCTAAAATGATATAGATCTACGAAAAGGGTAAAAAATATCAACCCTTGATAAATCATTAGAGATGAGAAATCAGGAAGAGAGGCTCTAGGGGAAGAGAGAACTCACTAGTGGGATTCCAACACACCCGAGAGTGTCTCAATCGGAGCTCATATGGAGTAATGAGAGGAGGTTGAATTTATTTGGCCATATGTCACTCTCCAATACAAAACATGAGAAGAAGAATTTCATTCTATATATGAGATGCTCTCCCAATTTTATTAATCATATAGAAAGACAAGTACACAATGTGTTCATTTAATGTACACGCCTTGTACTAGCCTCAAACGACCCCCACTTTAGGATGTTTTCTAGGTCACTTACATGACCATGTACTCGGTCGTTACACGACCAACATAATGTACTGTGCGGCAACCAGGTACACGATGTGCACTCAGGAGTACACAGCGTGTACATATAAAATTTCCAATTTCTTCATTTTTTCCTAAAAAACCACCCGAAATAAAGATCCATGTAACGCCCCAACCCTAGAAGCCCAGAGTCAGTGCATTATTTTAATACATAGCATGATTACAAGAAATAAAGTCCCAAAATACCGATAGTTTAGCAGTCTTGGAAAATAGATTACATACATGAATGTTACATTACAAATTAGAAAATAAAACACAATATAAATGATCCTTTTAAAATTCCATTAATCCAATATATTAACCTCGATTATCAATTATAATAAACTTCTTGTAATCCTGGGAAAATAAAATATAAGAAAGGGGTGAGCTCAAACACTCAGTAAGGGTAAGCAATACAACTGAAGATAACATAAACATTAGACATGGTGAATAATTTAAAACACATGCCTTTACAAATAATAAAAATGAACACTTTATGGAAGGAACATGAGATGTGTAAATAATTCCATAATAAAACATAGTCATGGGTATTCTACTAGTCTAATAACCACATGAACCATCAATAATATTTTCATAATGAGGGAATGTATAATGCTGGACATTCTGAAACATTTTGTCATGGCCTCAGCCAAGAAGTATAAAAACGATTAAGGCCTCAGCCAGAACTATATATTAAATTTGGGAAAGGCCTCATCCAATTCCACGTCTAATTGTCTCATGATACCTACCGATGCATCGAGGAGCAATAGCAGGCTCCACCCGTCAATTACTAAGTCAAATACAATCCTCATATGAAAAGGTTGAAACATAACATAAACATTCATATTAAAACTAGCATACGAAATGTCAATACATTAACCATAAACCATGAATGGTATAAAAATAACACATCCACAGTCAAATATATCACCAAACTTTCAATACAATATGGAAGATTTGTGTTATAATAAATCAAAATCAAATAATTTTAAAATCAATTAAATGATGTTAACATGGATGAAAATGATTTGTAAAACTCTTTGAGAGTAATATCCTTTTTTCATGAATTTTTTTAAAGTCACACATTTATAAAGAAAGTAATTTATAATAGATTCTTGAATCAAAGGGTCCCATACAACTTTGAATCTTTTGAAAAGAATTATCATTTCAAAACATTCATGTCCATATAAATAAATCCTTACAATCATTTTGAAAACATGAACATTAATTAAAAGGATTTAGAAAGATAAATCGTCAAAACATTTAAAATGACGATCTAGTTAAATAGAACCTCCCATAAAACCTTCATAGATTCCTTTTTAAAACTTTTTTATGAAATATGGGTATCGATGATAAATATTTCACTGTAAATACATACACATAAAAAATCTCAGATTATAATGAGATTGAGGAAATAACCCTTACCTTGCAGTTTCCTTTGGTTGAGGGTATGTTTAACCTCCTATATAACGACCATAGTATGTTATTAAAATTATAAAATAAACATATTAATTTTTATTATATCATACATGATTCATTTATAACTTTATACTACCCATTTAATAATTATTTCCATGTTAAATTAACATTTTGGTTAATAATCCCCTTCTTTATCAAACATGTTTTAACTTATTATTATTGATCGCATCATTTAGATCATGGTTTAAATACTTCTAGAATATAAAAATTGATTTATATATCATATATATATTGAATATAAATATTTATAATAGATAGATATATGAAATGGAAGGCACCGTTTATGGAGATGGTAGGCCGTACGTACGCATAAACGCTGTTTCCGTTTTCATATCATATTGAACAGAAGTAAGTGAATAAGATATATGTAAGTACATAAATATATACATATATATCTCCAGTAGAATTATTGTTTCATATATTACATACTTATTAATAATATATATTTTTATAATCATCGTTGAATGGTGAACATGGGAATGAATCTTATCTCGTCGTGGAGACGGTAATCCGTACGTATGCATGAGAGAAAATATTGTTATATTGATTGTGAGATCATATGTAATTTAATGTTATATCATATATACAGATTCATTAACATGATATATTTATTATTTACATCAGTTATACTCATTATTATACCCATCCAAATAATGATGTGTTTGAATAACAAACTACACCATGACGTGGAGATGGTAAGCCATACGTACACACGTATGCTGACATTGTCATTTATAGGATTGATAGAATAACGAATATGTTTGTAACATATTTATAGTAAAATCATAGTATGTAGGAGTTTCTGGAGTTATAATTTTATAATGGAAACCACAAAGAAAGAGGAAGTGGAAGAAGAAAGGAACATGACAGAGGGTGGTGAAATTATTACCTCTTCTTCGGGTTCTTCCTTTTTATTTGATCAAAATGGATCCTTAGGTTGGATTTTTAACCAAAGTAACGCCTATAGGATTAATGGAGGAAAGATTAGAGGATATTTGGGCTGGATTTGTACGATATTAATGGATTTGGAGGTGTGAAATTAAGAGAAGTGGAAGTACCCTTTTCTAAGAGAGGTGAGGGCCACTTTTGGAAAAGATTGAAATATTATTTTATAATAAAATAATTTTCGGTTTATAACGGATCCAAAATGATTTATTTATAGAATTATGTGGTTATACGTCGAAATCCTATCAACCAAAAGGTTTTATACAAGTTTATGTTACCATTGTAACCTTATCTTTTAGATTTAACTCTTAGTTAAATGGTTTAACTTTTACCGTGTCTTCTTGTATTCTTACACTATATGGTTAATAAACTAACTCTAAACTTGAAAGAGAACCTCAATTGGTTCATTAATGACATATATAATATTATTTAATCTTTTTTTCAGAACCTTATATTTTTAGTAATATTATATCAACCAATAATATAGTATTTGTTTTAAAAATTTATTTATGTGAATTTTGACACTATTTGGTATTTTATTTTTGAGAAAGTCATAACAACCTTATCACTTTGAAAAGTTATTATATAATCAACCCTAAAATGTTATATTATCCTATTAAATTAGTGTAATTAATCAGAAGTCTGAATTTACATTTATTTGGATATTTATAATACCAATTATTTTAATATTTCATGAATAAGGTAATTACTGCATCATCATTGTGTCATATATAAATTAAATTATTTAATGTATAAAAATTATAAATAAAATAAAATAATGTATGAAATATCTTTATATTTCTAATGAATATTTTTAGTCTAATTTATATTGTTTGTAACCCTATATAAAAATTGGTTTAGTTATTAAACTTTGAATTTAACACTTTTAACTCTTCTTTAAATAAAATAATAATAAATATCCTAATATAATCCAAGTGGACCAAATAGGATAATATTTTATTTATATGGTTTTTTTGTCAAATTAGACTTATCCATTATAATGAGGACATTTGTTAGGGTAATTATATTATCATTTGTACCCTTAATTAACCTAATTACTTTTAACCGTGGTAAATAAAAGACAAAAGTTACTATTCACCAAAAATTATTTTCATCTTATTGAACCAAATTTTAATTACTGATTTCAACCATGTCTCTTGAATTTTTGAAATTCAACTTACTGAAGTGGTAAAATTATGTTTTATGAAAATTTGCAAATGCCCCTAAAAGGTGGGTGAAACACGTTAAAACGTTCAATAACATTTTACACATCTAATTTTATTATAAAATGAATCCACTGAATTACATTGAAATTATATAGGTATTATATATCTATTTTGACTTAAAATAAATTTAAATAAAATAAATAATTATTTAAATAAAAAGTCTATTTTAAATAATAACGTAGTGTTTTTCACTATTCATCAAAAAGTGAATGTTTTCAGAAAAATACCCAAAATTCACACTATGATAATTTTAAAATTAAGAATTAAAAAATGAAGTATATTTTACCAAATTAAAAACATATAAGTAGCATTTATTAATTTAAAATCAATTCCCGTTCTCAAAACCAAAAAGTGGGTTTTTAAAAAGTAAAAACTATTAAAAGATTGACATGTGTTTATGTCAAATTTAAATGTAAAATTACTTATAATTACCTAAATTGTATTAAATGATAAAAATATAATCTCATTATACTTCCCAACCATTCAAATTCATAATTTAACACTATAAATTATTTCAATTTAAAAAGTTGTTTTCATTTAAAATTTAGTATTTTTCACTATTCACCCAAATATGAAAGTTATCAGAAATACTCAAAAAATTTATCAAAACTAAATTTTTATGTCCCAATTCTAGAGAAGAAGTTTATTTTGTTAAATTGTATATATAAAAGTGTCAAATATTGGATTTAAAAAGGGTTCTCCATTAGAAGGTGGTAAAATTTTATTTTCTGAAAAATAATTCTTTTATCAGAAAAGATGAATTTGTTTTATATTTTGTTTAAAAACAAAATATAGCACACCTAGTTTGAAACTCCCAACCATTCAAATTCATAATTGTATTTTGTTTTTATAATATGGATGTTAAGATTATATAGAGTATATAAGATTAAAAATTTAGTTAATACTATTCATAACCTCTTTTTGAACAGCTAGTTTGGTAAGTTGTGGTGCGCTCGAACTCGGTGTTGCACGTAGAACAATCTATTGAATTACTTTAATTAGATAACGTACTATAAAATCATGGGGTGTTACAATCCATACCTAAAATGAAGATCCTATTCATTCAAAAGTGAATTTGTATTTAGAATAGATTTACTTAGAGGAATAACCTTGAAAAGGCTGTATTAATCTAGACTCAATCGAGAACTAGTGAAGAAAAAATGGTTCATATAGCACACCTAGTTTGAAACTCCCAATAGATATTCTTTGGGAATTGACAAACTCTTTATGAACCAACATGAAGGATTTACATAGATCTTGAATATTAATAAATTATGATAAACCTAAGGTGTCATATATTAAAGAATGTATCATAATTTAAACATCCTCTAAGTGATTTCCATGATTATGTGGTTCACCACTATAATTATTGTTTCTTATACTAAATGTTTTGATTTTAGTCAACGGCTGGAACCCAAAGGAAACACATTATTTCAGAGTATGATGAACAATTAAATTATTTTCATCCTAATAATACAAATGTTATGGGATATGGAATAAAAAAATATCATTTGTATACTCACACAAATTTCTCAATCTATGAGTCATGATAGACTTCCAAATGATCAAAGAAGGTAATATTTTGTGTGAGTCCTTCATGAGGAAACATCCCCCTTATTTTAATGGTTTTTATGATCCACTAGTTTTTCAATAATGTATCAGTACCACTGAAAATATTTTTCCCATTCTTCAGTGTTTGGGACATGAAAAAGTCAATTTGGCTGTCTACCATTTTGATGGTGAAGCAAATCAATGGTGGACATTTATCAAGAATATAAGGAAACATGATGAAATTTAGTCATTTGATATGGATGAGCTCTAGAAAATATTTTTCAACAAGTATTGTCTTCATTGTCTTCATAAAAATATGGAGAAAGAGTTTCTTGAGATAAAAAAAAGATGATGAATCTATTTTCTCCCATGAGGACAATTTTACAAGACTTGTGAGGTACAATTCTGTTATTATCATCAAACCTAAAATTATGGTTGAATGATTCTTCAGTTGATTAAAACCTAGTATTTGAAGGGTGTTATCCATAATAGACTATAGTAGATATGATGATACTGTGTATTATGTTATCAAGGTGGAAATGGCACTATGAGTTACATTTCAATCTCATGGTTTTGATAAGAAAAGTAATATGTAGTTAAAACATAAATCCAAAAACAATGGAGAGAAGAATATAATATTTTATTTATGATCAAAATGTGGGAAGAATCATGGAGGAAATTACCTTAAGTGTAATAATGAATATTTTAAGTGTGGAAGGGAAGGTCATCAAGTAATGGATTATCGACGTGATGGAGAGAAGTTAGAGAATAATGAAAATAAAGAGAAATCTTTATAGAATGTACCTACCCCCACATCAGTTCTTCAAGTGTAAGGAGAATTGGAATTATGCTAACCAATGCCCAAACCTGATGGTTAATGAAAATGATCAATTCCAACATCCTATTAAAACAAGTGAAAATGGGAAATCTCTTGCGATCCCTATTTTTGATGAGGAGTGAAATAACCATGTGGTTAAAGGTACACTCACTATCCACTCTAGAATTTCTAATGTCTTATTTGAATCTAGAACTACCCATTATTTCGTATATAAATAATTTTATAAGGTTATCATGATGCCACCCAAATTATTATATGTAGAATTATTAGTGTAAACCACTATTGGTAAAATTATTCCACCTCAATTCTATAATTCAGTTCCAATTGGAGTTAGTGGAAATGTTCTTTGTTTAATGATTTTCATTATTCCTATGGTTTAATTTGTTGTCATATTAGGTGTGGATTGGATTTATATACATAAATCCCACATTAATTGTTGTGGAAGGGAAGCTACATTTGATATTCCAAACCAACCTATGATCATCTATCAATGTGATAATAAGTATGAGATTCTGATGGATATCACATCCAATGTATGGCTCATAATTTTCATTTAGTATCTAAAATGTTTTGGGAGAAACTCAACATCGATTATATGCCTATAGTTCAGGAATTTTTTGATGTATTTCTAAATTAATTTCTTTGTATTCCACCAAGACATGAAGTTGAGTTGTAAATAGAAATCATACCTAGTTCAACACCCATATCAAATAATTCCTATAGAATGTACCCAATTGAGTTTCATGAATTGAAGAAGAAACTATAAGAAAAAAATTATAAGGGATTCATTAATCGATGTGTGTCACCTTAGGGTGAACATGTTCTTTTTTTTTCAAAAAGAAATATGGATCGATGCGACTACACATTGATTATTTAGAGTTGAACAAGATCACAATCAAGAACAAGTATCCTATTCCCCATATTGTTGACTTGTTTGATCACCTGTGTACAAATCAATACTTTCCAAAGATTGACTACTGTTCAAGATATCATCAATAGAGGGATAATAAGGATGGTATACCCAAAATTAAATTCCGTACATGGTATTGATATAATTAATATGTAGTGATTCCATTTGGTCTTAAAAATTTTCCTTTTACCTTCATGGATTTAAAGAATATAGTCTTTAAGACTAATTTGATCAGTTTGTGTTAGTCTTTATCGATGATATTATTATCAATTCAAAGAGAAAGGAATATCCTAAATATCACTTGAGAGTTGTACTAAATACCCTAATGAAGGAGAAACTATATGTAAAATTTACAAAGTGTGAATTTTAGCTGAAAATGTTTTATTTTTGGGCCAAATAATCTCTATAAAGGGTATAACAGTAGGCCCATTAAAGGATGGGGATATTGAATATTTTCTCAGACCAACCATGGTGACAGAGATCCATAGTTTTCATGGTTTATATGGATATTATTAAATGTTTGGGGGTAATTTCTCATTATTATCTACTACTATGACCAAGTTAACTTATATGGGGTCAAATTCCGTCTTGATAGATGAATGTGAGGGAAATTTCAAGGATGTATTGAGAAGATTAGTTAGCACACCTATGATTATATTACCCTATAGTGGACAAGGGTTTGTAATATTTAGTGATGCATAAAAGAATATAATGGGATGGGTTCCTATATATAATGACATGGTTATAGATTATATAGAATGAAAACTGAAGATTTATGAGAAAAATTATCCAACACATGATTTGGAGTTAACAATGGTAATTTTAGTGTTAAAGATATGAATGAATTATCAGCATACTGAAAGTTGTGATAGATATACTGATCAAAAAAGTTTAAAATATGTATTAATATAGAAGGAGTTGAAAATGTACTAAAGATAATGGTTAGAGCTGATTAAAGACCATGACTGCATAATACATTAGCACCCTAGGAATGTGAAAAAGGTGGATAATGATTTGAGTCAAAAGGATCATGCTAGCTTATCCATGATGAGTATCACAAAAGATCCAATATTTCTCGATTTTCAAAGGATAGATCTAGAAATCCTAAAGTAAGGGGAAAAATATTATCTTTCTAAATTAAATGATCAACAATCTATCCATGTGAAGATTAAAGAGGTGCATAAGGAAGATTTAGAGTAAAAAATATGGTTTGTAATGTTCTAGAATGTTACCTTGATCATGGTTGAATGATAAGATTCAAGAACCATGTATGGGTTTCGTCTATACAATATTTTAAGAAGGAGATGTTAGAGGAAGCTCATAGTTATTCATTCTCTATTAATCATTGAAGTATGATGATGTATAGATATTTGAAGAATACTTCTAGTTGGATGGCATGAAGATAGATATCATATATTTTGTATCTTGGTGCATGATATTCGATAAAGTTAAGGTTGAGAGAGAAAATCCAATGGGGATGTTGCATCCATTACCCATTCCAGAATAGAAATGGGAAAACATCACCATGGATTTTGTCACTCGAGTCCCCAAAATGTTTAAATGGAATAATTCTATATGTGTTACAGTTAATAACCTTACCATATCGGCACATTTCATCACTATCAGATAATACAACCCTATAGATTAGATTACCATGATAAATGACAAGGAAGTGATAAGATTGCATGGAGTACCACATTCCATAGCATCTGATCGAGATTAGAGGTTTACCTTAATGTTCTATAGAATTCTTCAGAAATATCTCAATATAGAGATGAGTTTCATAACTACATATCTTACTTAAATATATGTTAAATATGAAATAACAATTCAAACCCTAGTGGATAAGTTGTGGTATTATTCCTTGGATTTCAAAGGTTTTGGGCTCAACACCTTCCTCTTATTGATTTTTATAACAAAAATAGATTTAAATAAAGAATTAAGATGGTTACTTATAAAGACCTATATGGAAGGAAATATAGATATCCAATGTGATAGAATGAATTTGGATAAACAAAGCTATTGAGACATGATATTGTTGATGAAATGGTTGAGAAGGTTAGAGCCATTCAACAACATATCAAAGTAACTCAGATTCATTAGAAAAGTTATTCAAATAATATCTAGAGTGATCTAGAATTTGAATATGGTGATAATGTGTTTCTAAGAATCTATCCATGGAATAAGTTTATGATATTTTGGAAGAAATGGAATATATGCCCTAGGTATATCAATAACTTTGAAATTCATGTTAATATAGGGATGGTAGCATATCACTTAGTTATTTCAATGAACCTCTCTCAAGTCTTCAAGGTTTTCCATGTATCTGTCCAAATAGAGTATATACATGACACTTCAAATGTACTGAACTCTCAATTCATACAATTGGAGCATGATCTTTCTTATGAGGAAAAACTGGAGGAGATTTTGGACCATACATAGTAAGTTCAATGAAACAAGAACTCTCACCTAGCCAATGTTTTGATGAAAAACCAATAGTTTAAGGAATATATGTGGGAACTTAAGGATATGATGAGGTAGAATTATCCTCATTTTTCTGTATTAGAGTGATGAATTTAGAGGGGAAAAAAAATTCAATTTAAGGGGGTAAAATGTAACACCTCATGTTTTTATAAACCTCTTTATGAATAAATTAAATTTCTTTGATGTATTGAATTGTAAACTACACCAAATTAATATTTCAGTATACAAAACATTGAGTTATTCTTGTACAACATGTGACACCAACTTAGATTTCATTACACCTGACACTATGTTTTTGAAAAAACAATGTTATATTATTAATATGGTCATTTAAATGTGACCAATATAACCTAGAAATTAAGAATAGTAATAATAATAGTAACAAATAGTTTTTAAAAAATAATGGTTTTATATTATAAAACATATTTATATTAAAATACATAATTTTTGGTAAAGTCATTATATGTTTTGAAAATACCATTTTCTCAAAAAACTGCTTTTTATGTCCTCTTCGGAATAATAATAAAATTAATTTTTAGAAATTTTAAAAATTTAATCTTATAAAATAAAATTAATTTTCTATTTCATAATATCAAAATTATCTTAGTGTTATTTTTTGGGACTTTTCTAAAATATTTCATTTTTGGAAGAATAGTAAATAACATAGAATTTTAATTGAAAACAACATTTTCATATAATTTTTCATATAGTTAGATTATATTTTAAATTTATTTTAATTTATAATTATTTTAATTATAAATAAATAAATCATTTAAATGTCATTTAAATCAAATTTACATTGAAATTGGTTATAACAACATTTCAAACTATTGAACATTTTCACTTTAAAAACCAGTTGTCTCATGCCATATGCAGGATTAATTTTAAATCAATTTCTCCCACTTTTTTGTATTTAATTATGAAATAATGGATTCTATATTTTGAATCATAATAATTTATAATGTCTGATAACAACATCATACTTTTTTACCTGCGTGATTAGTGAAAAAGATAAAAATAATCATGGCGATTAAGAGAAAAATGTGTTTACCAAGGGACTAAACATTAAATTTAATTGGAAAAATGAAATAAAAACTTAACAAAAATCCATTTAATATCCATATTTTTACCTTAATCCCTCATTAATTTAATTTTTTGAATTATTGAATCCTTTTTTATGTAAAAACTTGGGTACACATAACATTATTTTAAAAAATTCAAAGTGTGTCCTCGCTCTCGATTAAAAAAGGACACCACCTATCCTCCTCTATTCAGAACCCAAAAACCAATTTTTTCACCCAATATATTTCCCTATAACTTCTAAAATTACCTCAATTAATATTATAATCCTTAATTTTTTAATAATTACAACCATCGAAGGCATTTGGTGTAAACCCAAAGGAGATACTCAAAGAAGAGGTAACGTTCATCAACAAACATTTTTTGTTTTATTTATTCCTCAAAACTCTTTAATTATTTTTATATCAGGATTATATACTAATATTAGTATCTTTAATATACCTAGATGTTTTTATGATATATTTAGGACATACAAAAACACACAATTCCACCAAATGAGCAATGGAATCATCATTCATGTGTATGGTAGAGTACTTCCTTGTGAACCGATGTCATTCATTTTTCCATTACCACCTATTAGGCTGAGAATAATTTTGAAGATACTATTTATATATGATATATATGATATATATTATGTATTTATGCTTATGGAATTATTATATTACACATACCTTCATGCTTTACATTTTCTGGTAATATGATAACGTTGTTCGTGTGTACGATGGACTACCACCCCATGAAGCGATATGGTTCATTCACAATTTACATTGAATGTATTAAGGATGTGTTTAATAAAAATATGTGATATATATGACATAAAAATAATTTTAAATGATAATATCAAATATAATTTTCTTTCTTTGAATATGAAAAAAAGGAAACAACATTCATGCATACGTATGACTTACCATCTCCATTAATGATGTATTTCATTTCCTATTTCTATATTTATTGAGTTTTATAAATAAATATATAATAAATATATATGATACTTATATAATATTTATCATTATAGATATGAATAAATAATGATTAAATTAATTGGAAACAATATATCAAATCAAAATATATATGAAAAATAAAGCGGTTATTACCCAAAACATAATTTTAACAAGGAATTGTTAATTAATGGATAATAAAATGTTATAAGAAAATAATATAAGGTATGATATAAATAAATATTTTTCTCCTAATATATTTATAATATATTTATATTTATTATACTAATTTACTTATTGAGTAAAATGGCTGTCAATACTTAAGGTATGAGATTTCCGTCTCACTTTTATTTTCTGCGAGACACATGCCATTTTTACAACCTATTTCGTGTATATGGTGTGTATAATACACAATAGATGTTATTTATTTTTTATATACTTAGAATTATTGGATTTAAATATCCATTTTAGGATATCTCTTTCATTGTGTTTACAGTTATAATGCTACTAAAGTGGAAAGGGGATTTCTCCCTTAATTTTTCTTTTCTTAGACGTGCATTATGTTATGCACCTATATTATTTAAAGAGGTTTATATAAAGTAAATTTTACATTTAATATCATGAATTTTTCATTCTAATTATATTTTATGTTTCATTTTATGTTATTCCTATATGGGGTTTATGATTAAAAGTTACCAAAGTGGTAAAAGTATATTGCTACAATCTCATCGTTTATCAGGACTGTCCATGATTATACTTCCATCGATGAAATATTAAGATCTATCTCTAAATAATTCTCATGTTGTTTCTTATCATATGGTTATTAATGTTATTTTCAAGTAATGGGACCAATTTTATACTCTTTGGTACTTATGATAATGAAGAATTGCTTTTAAGAAAATCCAACTTTATTTCTCTCTTCAGATAGAAATATGTTTTCTTCCAAAACCTTGGTTTCAAAAATTGTTTTAAAAAATGTTTTTAAATAATATATTATATTTTTTTTCAAGGAAAAATATTTTTAAAAATATTTATATTTTAAAATATTTTTTAAATGATTTTAAAAAATTGCTTTATAAGTTTTCTAGGTTATATTAAAAGAAAAAGTTTTTCAAATGGTTTTATATCTTAAAATGTATTTTTTCAAAATGGAAAGTATATTTTCCTAAATAAATGATGTAAATGATATTTAAATGTTTTTTCACTTGTAATATTACATTATTTCTTGTTACTCTCCATATATGGAGTTATGAACCAAGGGTACCAATCTTATTCTTTATTTTAATGGTTTATGCTTTGATGGAAAGATGTTTATGAACCCTATTTCTCTTCCAAAAGTTATATTATTGTGAACCAAATTTATATTCCATGGGTTATATTCTTATGAAACCCACTTCTTTTAATGGGTTATTCTATGATGAAATGAATAGGAAACATATCTCTTTTATGTAGGTTATGATATGGTGAAATTTTTATGATACACATTTTATTCATGGGTTGCGATATGATGAATGTTTATGATATTTTAGAAAATAAATGTATGATTTAATTATGATATGGGTGGGACCTATATCTCCCTTTAATTCATTGGGTAAAGATTTATATATCTTATGAGATATACATGGATGGAATGTGGAGTTAACCCGATATAGTAATAAAGGGTTAGATCACGGAGTGAACTTGGTGCAGTATTAGAGGGATATAGCGAGGTGTGAAATTGGTAAAATAAAGGATTTTTTCCGGTATAATGGCCTTAGAAGTGATCATTGGCCAATATGGAAATTATTTTTTATTCTTATGTATTTGAAAAAAACATTTCACATTCCAATGTTATCCTCTCATGGATCATGTACATTGATTACTTTATGATTTATGTCTTATAAACTTCAAATATTTATTACACTACTAATGATTATGATATTTGATATAAAGGGCATTGTTTTCAAATGTTATGATCATGTTCTTGAACCCATATGGTCATGTTATGCTTACATATCTCCCTTTTTTACCCTTAATGAGCATCGGAGATCACCAGTTCTTATGTTTCCTTTTCGTAAGTTTTGACGATATATATTATGTAGGATGTATCTAAGAAGTGTTCTTGTTATGAAGAACATAGTGGGAGATGATGTTTCTCAATTATGGACAAGTGTTTAAGTTTCTATGTTTCGAAAGCAACTAAAATAATACAGTCTTTAGGAATGTGTTTATTCAATGTAATAAATATTTCTAAAAAATGATCTAACGTATATGTATAAGAATCCTAGGTTTATATACTTAGTGTCAAAACTATCAAGACTTCAGTAAATCGTTAAATTATTTCAAGAAATATCCTCCAATTATATTGTATTCAATCACTTGGTCCAACAAAAACATGAATTTGTATCTAATTATCATAACTGAGAATCAATTGAATGAATCTAGATGATATAAAGATGAGTGTTTGTGATCATGAAAACATCAAGATAGATAGAGAGAGATAAAGAGGTACAACAGTTCATGCATGCATGAAGGTCAAAGAGACATAAATTATTTCATAGAAATTTTAAAGAATAAACCACTACATTTTATTATGATATTGTAGAGATTAATTTTAACAAAATATTATAGATAAAATTAGTCATTATAATTCATGATATAATGTGTATTAATAATATAAATCTTATGGTAAATTACCTCAAATCGTCTATGTCAATATTTATTCAGAATTTAAGTGCTATAAATAAATGGTTTTCATTTTCAAAAAATATGGAAACTAATATCTAGAAGATATGTTGATGATATAAATGTTGGAGGATAATATGAAACAAAAAATTGATATAATAATGGAGAAACGTTACCTTGAGATAAATATGAAGAATATTTTTATTGAAAGTGAGAATAGTCATGGATAAAGTAGATTACATATGTTTTATCTCATGAATTTGTTAATAATTATGATAAATTAAGAAGAAGGACGATTTGTGGTGTAGCACATCAAAATATTTCCTAGTAGTTAAATTACTATAAGTGGAATAACGATATCTAATATGGTGATGTTTTTACATTCCTGGGATCATTTTGAGAACTTATCACTATGTTTAAAGGGAGTTTTTATCAATAGGTGGGAACCATTATAATCATAGTTGGGAGGAAAAGTTTTGGGAAACGATACTGGGTTCATGATGATATCTTATAAAAACAAATTCCAATTATCACAATTATTATTAGAAAATCTATGACTTAGACTATACCCGATCAAAATAAGACTGAATCCACCCACCTTAGGGAAAAAACTTGTAAAATCATACGCTCCTTGTGTTGTTTTTATTTATGTTTCATTCGGGTAAGGTTGAGAATGATTATTTTATTAAATATTACTCTAAAAAGTAACATGGTTTTACTTTAGTAAACTAAATAGTAAAATATGTTCCACTAATTCAACTCTACCATCTTAGTGGTATAAACCATTCTTGGGAACTTTGACTGGTATCAAAACACCCAAGATCACTATATTATATCTATAGTCTGTTGGATATGGATAAAATAAATTCTATTAATAATAAAATCATTCCAATATTTGACATAAAATACTACCATTAATGTAAGAATAAGATGATACACTATATTCTCACACTCGACCTAAAATTCAAAGATGATACTACTATGGGATTCCCAAAACCCAAAAAATATCATCTTACTTATTTTATTGATAAAATAAATATAGAAGTAGATAATAAGGAAAGAGATTCCATAATTATGATATTATTAGAGAAAGTGTAAAATCATGTCATGGGACTTCAAACCTTAAAGGTGATTTAGGGAAAACTAGAAACAAAAAGGAGGGAAAATAAAATTTTAAGAAGAGAATATATAATTAATGAAAAGAAAATTTAATGAATTGAGGAAGGATTATGATAAAAACATTGATGAATACTCCACTAGAGTCAATAAAATTATTATAAACATCATATATTTTATAAAATGTATAATATTTGATCATTTTTTAAGTGACAGATGATGAATGTTCTTGAAAGGTTTGATCCTAAATTTTTTTACATTATAAGAAAAGGATGATTTATCTCTTTATAATATAAAAAATTTCTTGTTTCTTATGTGAAAAGGAAGGCTCCAACATTTAATAACAATATCATATAGGATAAGAATTATTAATCCATGATAAAACTCCAAATATAGGTTTAATAATATGGTAACTCATGTGATTCTAAATACGAAGAAGAAAGGATTAAGAGTGTAATAGAATCAAAGGTCTCATCCTAAAGAACTTCAGAAAAGGAAAAAGGTAAGTATACATTAAAAAATAAAATTAAAATGAATTAAACTTGGAATAATTTTACATTTATCAATTAATTATTTAAATAAGAAAGGTGGTATGTATTATTTTAATGAACAGGAATATATACATCAGAAAAAGAAATGTGGTAAAATTTTAAGGGAAGTATTAAAATTTTCTAAAAGTAAGAAGAAGTTTCCATTAAGAAAGGAGATAAATAAGGAGAGTAAATAAGAGGAGGTATAATAGAATTCAAGTATCTAATTATAATAAGAGGATATTAAAAAATTCATAAATTGCATTGATCATATTGAAATATAGGAAGAAACATCAAGCAGTGATGTTGAAAAAGGTTAAATAATATATATCAAGTATAGATTAATGTTTGAAAATAATTCATATATTGAGTAGAATACTAAACTCAATATGGAATTTTGGAAATTTAAAAATTAAAATTGAAAGAATAAAGAAGGAAGATATGATCTTGTCCAAAAGGAAGATCATTATTTTAAGAAATTAAAATACATAAGATGACGGTGGAAGATAAAGACAAGATTATAAATGATCTTGATGAAAAAATAGATATAAAGGAAGAGTAATTACATAAAAAATAATAAGGCTATGTTGAAGCTGAGAAATATAAAAATTATATGATTAAATATTTCAACAAGTCTTTGGATATACAAGCTAAATCATCCCAAGATACTAATAATAATATCCTTAAATAATAAGTAAAATCTAAGGATATTAAAATTAAAATAAAATATGTTATTTATAATGTGAAGGTTCAAATTCTAAAACTATTAAATCTTAGTCTAATAAAAATGATGAAAATATTATATACAATGTAAAAACAAAAATATATTAAGAATAATTATTGTATGAAAATTAACATAAGTATAAAATATAGTGGAAAAAAATAGTTCTACGGAAAGAATTGTTATCAATAGAGAAGATCAAACTTTAGAGGATATTACTAGCGTTGTGTAATCTAATGTAACAAAGTTAATTCATGTTGGTATAATATATAAATCCATAGGATTACGAATGATTTTAAGGGTGGGGGGACTCTAAAAGAGATGAAATCTATTATAAAAAAAATGAGGAATAGAACAGAGAATGAAGAATCTATGAAGAAGATCTGATCAGATGTATCTACTCAAAATATATTTTATTTATTGGGAGAAATATATATGAAATTTTACCAATAGTGTCATTATTTCAATGAGTATGATTACTCTTCTTGGATATATTTTTTATGGTGTAAAAGAAAAATTAATTTAGAGAATAAAGAATGGAAAAAAATCATTGATTATAGAAGTTACTTTTTAATCTAACAAGAATGTTAATCCATGGATTCTTGAAAATGGATTTTCCACTCATTTAATAAGTGATAATAAAATTATTAATAAAAAAGAGCATCATGTAGGAGTATTTATATATGGGAATGAGAGTTCCTTGAGAATTATAGGTTTTTCTACTATGGAGATAGAATCTAAGAGGATGAAATCCAAAGATGTCATTTTTTTGAAGGATGTAAAGAAAATATATTGAGTGCGAACTAAATATGTGATAATTTAAATTATGTTATTTTTAAGGATAGATTCAGGAATCATCAAGAACCAAAAAATGGAGGAATTATCACTACAAGAGAAAGAACCAATGGAAATTAGTTTTAAATAGGATATTTTTTTAATTATTTCTATTTGAGTTCTAGGGATCAAAAAATCTATGGAATAGAATACATGGGAATATTGGTCAAGGATGTTTAAGTATGACATTATCTAACTGAAAAGTGAAAGGGAAGTTATCTACAAAACTTTTCAAAAATGTAATATTATGCATTTAACACATAAAATATTGAAATTTTAGTCCACCAAGCCACATGAGCTAATAAACTTTTACTTATGTGGACTTATGACAAAATAATATATCAAATATGATATTTAATTTATAAAATTTATCCACTATTTCACCAATATTAAAAGTTTTATTTTTATGAAACTTAAATCAAATGCATTATAAATGTTCAAAAGTTTCAAAGGATAGGTTGAGAAATATAAGAGAGTCTATATAAAAAAGTTAAGGAAAAAAAATGGGAATGAATTCACTTTTAATTCTATTGAATACTATATTTCTAATAATGTGATTAAATATAAATATAGGGTTCCGTAAACCTATTAACAAAATGAAATTTTATAAATAAAGAATACAAGTCTGGTTAAAATTATGAGAACAATTTTAGGTGAACACAAACTATAAAAATTCTTTTACAGTGAGGTAGTGTGTACAATCGTGTATATACAAGAAAAATTCTTGGTGTGACCATGTTAAACATGATTCTATATTAGATGTGGTATAATAAGAATCTTATAATGAACCACTTCAATGCTTTTTTATATCCATGCTTCTTAAAGATAAAACACTCAAATATAGGGTTATTCAAAGATAAAGATAAATAATTAATATTTAGGGGTTATATATATATATATTAAGGAATAGGGTATAGATTCTATAATAAAAGGATTTACAATTTATCATATTTTCCAGATTTGAAAATTATTGAAATTAAACCCAACTCAGATGAAACAGTTGATGTAGATCTTGAAAATCAAGTAGTATACATCATGAATAAATCTTGTAGACAAATTCAAAAAAATATCTAGGAATGAAAAAAATTGTTTTTTATGTTGAATAATATCAAACCAATGATGAAGAATATTTTTTTATGATGAGAAATTAAATCATCAAAGGTTGAAAAAACATGTTGAACCAAAAAATATTATTGGAAATAAGGAAACTCTATTCCAAATAAGAGACGACTTGTGCTTGGAAACCAAACAACCAATGTTTGATAAGTATAAACAAAATTAATGATATAGGTAGTTGAGTATAAAAAATGGATAAAGGATATGGATTAAGATCTAGATAAAATTTTGTAGAATTTAATATGGAAAATTTACCTATACCATAAGGGAAAACTATTATTCGAACAAAGTGGGTATCCAAAAATAATTTGAATGAAAATTCTGAGGTAGTAAAAAAAATTCATATTAGTATAAAAATGGTATTCATTGAATAAAGGTATTCAATTTAAAGACACTTATTTTTAAAAGTTTAACAAATTGAATAAATTTGAGTTTTTCTTAAAGGTACATATCATAGACACTATAAAGTATATTAGATCGATGTGATGTCTGATTTTCAAATTGGAGTATTTGAATAAGATGTTTTTATTAAAAAAACTGAAGTATTCATTCTTGAAAATTATGGAATAATGGAATATAGGTTGAAAAATGAATTTTAGGGATTAAAACTGGACCCCAGGGCCTAGTACTCTAAATTGGAAAGATGCTTGAAACAATTAAATATCTGTAAAGGAAATGTTGAAATAAATATACATGTGAAGAAGATGAGTTTTGTTACACTCATGATCATATGTTATATATATGATAACACTTTTAAGTGATCGAGAGTATTCCGGTATGGAATTTTCCAAGATATGAAGATTTATTTTGATATAACAATGTTTGGTGAGATGATTTAATTTTTGGGATTACATGTTAAATAAAAGACAATTACTTATTTTTATCACAAGGTAAATATGTGAGAGAATTTTTTAAGAGATTTATCATGGAATATTAAAAGGAATTATCAACACCCATAGTTGTTAGTATTTAATTGGAAAAAAATGAATTTGGAAATAGTTTCAATGAGGAATAATTCAGGAGATCATGGAATGATTTCTTTGTCTTGTAATATCTAGAAATAATAGTATATGAAATGAATATCTACTAAATACATCAAAGATATTGAAAAGATTCTCATATGTTGTAAGTAAAATGAGTAATCCTATATGTTAAAGGAATATTGTACTATGGTATTATGTATATAAATAATAAAAAATTTAATCTACTGAGTTTTATAAATACATATTGGGATGGTGATTGCAAAGACAATAAATCAGCATTAATTTGGACTTTTATTTTTGGTTAAAACTATGTTAGATAGTATATTTGTAATTATAATCCCGTGAATTTGAGTATAACCAAGGATTAATATGTACCTTCAATACAAGTAAGATTTAATATGCCATTAAGGATTTCTTTTGACAATAAAAGTTCTATAGATCTTTCCAAAAATTCTATACAGTTTTACAAATTCCATAATATTTATTTAAAAAATAATTTCATCAATAAAAAACATGAATAATATAGATATTAAGATAGAATAACTCTCAACAAAGGATTATATTTTAATAATATTAACTAAGGAAACTCAGGGGGAAAAGTTTATTGAATTATGGATGAAAATTTATATTCATCCTTCCTATATCACTTGATGATGTGTGGGAAATAACCCCACATTAGTTGGATTCTATTTTATAAGAGAGAGAATATGTACAATACAATTATTTGAGAAAGGTACACTATTATATTTATTTTTTAAATCTTATTTTGTTGTTATTATAAATAATGAATTTACAATTGGGGGAGAGAGAATCAAATTCACTTATCCAAAAATTTATTATCACCAAGTGAAGGAATTCTATCAAAAATATTATTTATCTAGTGGAGCGGTGTCATGAACCTTCTCTTTGAGAAATTCTATGGTCTAATAATAATTTTTTGTGAGTGGTTGAGATTGGAATTTTAGTTTCAGTTGACAAAAAATCTTTAGGGGGAGATTAAAGAGACTAATGTAATTGTTGATGGTTTGTATTTGTTTTCTAATATGAAATGATATCATTATAAGTTACTAAAATTGTATCTAAATTGTTTGAGAATGTTTTAGAGATGATTTGAAGTAAATTATTATCTTTTAAGGTTATTTAAAATGATTTTGAGATGATTTGAGATGTTTCTATTTATTTTTAAAAAATTATAGATTTTAGAGGTTCAAAAGTTATATTGAATGAAATTTGGATAATTCATGATGTGAACTATGAGGCATATGAGTAAATTTTAATTTTCATAATATTTATTTTCTCTAGAGACATCAAAAATTTTAAAAATGGGGGAGATTTATTAAATTCAAAAAATTATCAAGCATATTTCATAGGGGTTATCAACAATTAAAAATTCAACAAAAGTAAGAGTTCAACTTAATAGTGTGTTAGTAATTATGATGATTAGAGTGTAGAATTTAGTAAATATTTGATTTTATAATATTTATCTTTTATTTTTTTTATATTTTCAATGTCATAAAAAACTCTTAAAACCCTAATATTTACTTGAAAGATCATAAGAGCCATTTAATATTATGTGATAATTTTAAAGGGTTATATATTAGTTCCATATTATTCATTATAAATTTACATATGGTTCAATACAGTTGGTGTCGACTATAAATTTAGAAAAGGAAAGGACACTGCCTCTGGATAATAAGATAGCATTTTCGAATGTATGAAGATCCATGAGGGTCAGATACTTATAGTTTTTTAGAAGACACTGAATTTCTAAAATAATCTTATAGAAGTGAACTAGGGTAGTGTTGAACTATTCTTAAATTAAAAAATAAAAAATTTATGGTTATATTGTGGTTCTAAAAGTGATCTAAGAATAAAGAAAAATACAAATCTTATTTTGTAAAATGATAAGAAGTTATTCTGTATCATAAGATTCCCCATAAAAACTATTTTTCATGGAATGGTGGAAAACAAATTATGAGGGACTTATTTGTATCATTACTCACTTACTGCATATTATTCATATATATATAGAGGTAAAAGTGAAAGAAATTAATTCAGGTATGTATTAAAGAGAAATTGACTTTATTTTATTATACTATCATCAAGATTAACAGAATCCTAATAATATGGAGAAAATGAGCTATGATAATTCATGATAACTCATGAATTAAAAATAAAAATTTTATAAGTAACTACATCAAATATGATAGATCAAGATGTACACATAATTAAAGTGATGAAAATTATGTGATTTTATATTTTAAAATTTTGAAAACAAATATCTAGAAGATATAATGATGATTTATGAACTAAAGAATTATATGCATTACTATATTGATAGAATAAGAGAGAGACCTGACCATGTGAAAACATTAGAGAACCTTTATTTTGAATGTGAAAATAGTTGAGAAGGAAAAATATAGCATATGTTTTGTTTCATTCATGAATTAACCATTTTTATTAATATAGAACCAGTACAATGTGCTGTGTAGTGCATCTGAATATTTTATATCAGTTAAACTCCTTTAAGTGGTAGAAGGAGATCAAATATGGTGACACTATGAAATCTTAAGGATCATTTGAAGATTTTTTTATTATGATTTAAGGCTATTTTCATCAACTTTTGAGAACAATTATAATCATTTTCGGTGAAAATTCTTGGGAAACACTATTGGATTTATAATGATATCTATTATATCCCTCAACCTGCACTCTTAGATCTGGTACTAAAAATATATTCTTTACATTTCATGCTTTGATACTAATAAATTTGACCCAATTTTAGCTATCCAAAACAAACATCATTGAAAAGAAATATTGGATCACTTACATAACCAAGAAACGTTTTTAGGTTTGGAGATTTAAATAAGTATGATTTACTCTTACATAACAATTCCCATTTTTTCAAGTGATCATTCTTCATAATATACAATTTTTTCCTATTTCACAAAAAGGACTCAACTTCATTAATTTTTTTTAATTCATTTAACATCATCCTTCATAACTCGGGAAAAATGGAATCATAAGAAGGGAGAACTAAAATGATCAATAATGGTAACAATAATCATTAATAATTGAATATCATCAATGAGTATAATATTATCATAAGGGTATGATGACATAATAAATGTGCATGAGCCTAAAATAATATAATTTATTCCCATCAAAACATGGATCATAAATCCCAATATATGAAATAAAGCATTAAAAAAATATTATATTAATATAGGTCAACAATCATGAGCCATGTAAAAACATTACTTGAGAAGAGGATCCATTATAAATCATAGAAAGCATAAAAAACGTCTTCCTATCATGTAAAATAAAAAATTAATCATTTAATCACATAAAAAAATAATCATGTATATTAGGAGTAAAATATAACTGATAAAATCCATTGTCCCTTAGGAGTAACATAACTCCACTATCTCTTTGGTGTAACTTCCATCCAATTAACTCCACATAATTACCCAATGCAATGAAGTGGTATAACAGAATCAACCATCACATATCAAAAAAATTAATTTAAGGATTTGAGTTTAATCCCCAATACCACATATATCAACAATTTCCAAGTATCATATCATGAAATAAAATATATAGACACTTTCTATTCATCAAAGCTTCCACAACATGCTTAATCCATGAAATAGAAATGATTTCCAGGAAAATTTATTTGAAATAATAAAAAACCATTTAGATAAAGAATAATTAAAACATATCTTGAGTGGATAATAAGTAAAATTAATGGGTTTTTGTCATTGATTAATAGAAATATAATTATATGATCACTAAAAAAAATCTTGCAGAAAATACTATTTCCACTTTGGAAATCACTTTTAAAAATAAAAAAATATAGAGTATTAGGAAAAAAATTCATTTAAAATAACCTTGTAAATTTTCAAAGTAATATTCAAATTAAAAATATCCTTGGTGGTGCAAAAAAATGGTTAAGCTATATATGTTAAAATAAAACATTCCTTTCAACTTTTTCTAAATAACATAAACATGTGTCCTATGAACAATGTTAATAAGATTATGTTTTATGAAAATTGTAAATAAATACAAATATACTTGAAAGTAATCCGAATAAATCAATCAAGTGTAAATTATAACATTACTGATTTTTTTAGAAAACATTGATATTAAAGGGAATGATTCCCAGTCTAAAAGATGATATGAGATCAATATCACATACAAAAACCTTCCTTGAGGTTTCATTAATCTTTAATGGAGAAAATTAAAATTAATCATAAAAGCACATTTTTAAACTAAGGATAGGAAATGATATATTGTTAAATAAAATAAGAGAATATTACCCCTCCTAAATGAACTTTGAACATAGACAACCCAGAAATAAGATGAGATTGTATAAAAAAAATCCTTACAATTTTGCTATGTTTTGATTCTTATGATCATGAAATAAATGACTTAAAATGAAACTTTTAATACCATTAATATCAGGATATACATTATATATCATTCAAATGTGTAGTACATAAACCTCATAAAATAGTATAGGTGCATAACATAAAAATTTGTCCAAAAGAAGGAATATTTGATGGGAATAACCCTTATAAAGATCATATAATTGAATTGAGAATTAATCAATGGGTATATTATGTTTAATAAAAGTAATTAAAAAAGTATAAATAAAAAATAAATTAAATAAAGTTAATTTAATAGATAATATTGGTATACTATAATCAATGAAGAAGTGTTATAACCCAATAAAAGGAAATTGAGTTATGAAACCCATTACCATTTTTTTAACATCTAAATCAAAACACCCTGGATGAAATAACATGAACTATAAATTGAAATACAATTAAGTATTAATTATTCATGATATAAAATGTAAATTGGATGTATATACACCATATAAAATAAATTTGGTGTCGAACATTAAAAAATGTCTCTATAAATGGAAATTTAGTTGAATTCCTTTATCTCAAGTCCTGAATGGTTATGTATGTTATTTAAATCATATATATTAAACTTATATTAGTTATTTAGTTATCTAATAATCTTATACAAGTTTATAAACATATCATTAAACCATTAACTTAAAGTACATATTTAATTAATTAATCAGTCAAGTCCATGTTGTGTGTTTTGAGGACGTTCAGTTCATAATTGAAATACAAGTTTGGTATGTTTATTGTTTTAAAAGTGATAATTATTCTATAATAAAAATAAAAATAATAATGATATAATTATAATTTTTATACATTGAATAGTATATTATAACCATCTATGAAAGAGGAAGTAATCCAAATGTATGGATGAATGATGTTATCATTTTCCAATGGATGGAAGGAAAAGAAAATAAATAATATATTATCTTTAAATAATTATAATTATTTAAAAAATATCATATATATATATATTAAATCAATCATTATAAACATACTTTAGAGGTGGTTATAGAAAACAAAACACATCAGTTCTTGGAGGGGGTTGTCTACACATACATACAAACAATATTTTTATTCCCCATTTGATGGAAAAAGAGATAAAAAAGGATTATGACATATTAATAATAAACTATAACTATATTGGAGATAATTATGTTATTATATCATCATTTTCTAATAAAATTTGAAGGAGGTAGAAGAATAATCAAAATGAAAACATTCTGTTAGGAATTATACCTCTTCTTCAGAAAACCAACTTGGCTTACACCATAGACCTTCTAGGAAGGTTTTTTATTAAAATAGATCCTACAAGTAAATTATATTCTGTTTTAAGGGTTTATGTAGGTTTTTAATAACATATATTTCTCAAAAGGTCTGAGTAAGAGTGGATAGGAGGTTCCCTTTTATAAGTGAGAGGAGGGGAACCCTTGGAATTACTTAAAGTATTACATTAATATAAATTAATTTCCATGCTCAACTGGATTAAAAATTAAGTATTTGTAATATATAATTATTATTATTCTAAATACCCACATAAAATAAAACTTAATCAATTTTAGGATATGTTTTAACCCATATCTATTAATTTTGACCACTGTTAACCCTTTAAAAAAATATCGCGATACCAAATCTTTTTACTATTTAAGGGTCATGAAATTCAAAGTAAAAGGATATGTGAAAAATAAGTGGAATATTGTTGATATGATATACCATATCTCATTCAATTTTCTTAATATAACATTTTTATGAATTTTAACTCATTTAAGAAAATATTATTTATTATAAAATATCAATAATGTCATTTTTCAAACTATTCATTTAATTGGAATTTAAATTCATCAAGATAACAATGAAATTAAAATATAATCCACCTATAATTCAGTTATATATTTTTATTTAACCATTTAATTATTTTAATATCATAATTAAACCAAAAAATATTACTTTATATATTTTTCAAATCATTTACTTTGATTTTTCTACTTCTTGCATAGGAATTGTGTCAATGTTATATAAGGGTTCTTGGTAATTATAAGAAAACCAAAAATTATAAATAAATAAATATTATAAAAATAATTTATTTATATTAAAAATTGAAACTTATAATGTATTAAATTATCTTTTTATCCATCCGAATTTTTTTTACAGCTATTAAATTAAAGAGAGTGACATTTTGTATTTATACTTTGCATAATATAATATGTGTGTAATTATCCAATAAAAATGTCACAAAAATGACATAATTTCAAAACATGGATTATTATGTCTAAAATAACTCCTAAAATAGGAAAAATTAATTTTTTATTGCGATCTCATATCCTTAACACATCGTTCTAACTATGTTTTACCCATTTTACCATTATCGAGGTGATTAAGATTTACTACGTTTACTATTTATAATTATAAAAATAATGAGGATATATTTAAAAAATTTGAAACAAATGATTTAAAATATGGAATAAATTTTCAAAAAATTCAATTTCTCAAAGTTACATAAATCAATTTTAATATAAATGTGTAAAACATAATAAAAAACAATTTTTAGAAAAATGTGTGTTCTAGGAAAAAATTAGCTTATACCAAAGTCAATTAAAACGTTGCTAAAAATTTAATAAATTTGATATAATTAAATAATAAGTATGTTACTTTAAGTTTATATTAAAATAATAATAGAACTTTATAAATAAAATAAATGTTATCTTTACAAAAACCGGTATTTATAATTATTCACTAAAAAATCAATATTTTTAGAAAAATATAAAACTTTCACCCTAATATAAATTTGATATGTTGATTAAAAAAATTATAATAAATTTATCAAACATAATTTATAAAATTGGTAGAAATCAATTATAATATTCTCTTATAAAAATAAATTAAAACTATTTTTGAAGAAAATTTATTTTGAAGCATAAAATGAATTTACTAAAACATGAGTACTCATTTATTATGAATTAAACAAAAAATTTGTATTTATTATAAAAATTATATATATTTAATAATTTGGTTACTATTATTCATATCATACAATTCAATGACTATGTTATAATAGTAATATTTAAAATAATATTATTTAATGGTTCGTTTAATCTTGGTGTGGCGTGTCATATATGTTGTCGAAAATGATGTTATTTTAAAATATTAGGGTGTTATATTCTACCCCATTTGATAAATTTAATTCTCACAATTTTATCTTGATATTAGTAATAAATGCTTTAACATTTGAAAATACCTTTATTAGAAACCCACAACGTAAATAAGGTTAATAAAATTTCCTTTTGAAAAAAGGGAAAGGAGAATAAGAGGGTTATCTAGAATAACGCACACTAGGTTACGAAATAGTATTATCTTATTGGGTTGTGAAAGTATATAAATGGATGAAAAATTTAATTTCCAAATAATAATGGATAATTAAAGAGAAAATTGATCACAAGAATTTTAATGATCTTGAGAAAGTAAATGATTATAAATCCATAGACCAATGGGGTGTGAAAAAACATCAATTCATCAAAAATGAAGTTAATAGAATAATTTTTTTGGTTTCAAGATCCTATTCCTATATTTGAGGAATTCTTTTAACATCTATACTAATAACATGATGAAATATAATTAATTTACTTTCTTCAAATAAACAAACACAATTTCATCCTTTGGTGACATGCTTCAATTAGTTTTCACCTTTATATCATATTTTAATCTAAATGATAAGTATGAATATTTAATGTATGAAGAACTATAATAAGTTTCTTATTATCCATGTGGTATATAAAAGGTTGAAAATATTTCATTAATATATATAATAAAACGAAAATGTTTATCATAAGGTAATATAATACCCAAAATAAATAAATCATTATATGATGCAATAATACATTATTCTAAAAATTCAACAAGAATTCCCAAAGTTCAAATTTAATAATTACACAAATAATTAACCCTATATCACACATAAACTTTATAAGAATATATTATTATCAAAGGTTATCTTTTAACATTCAACTTATATCCCTAAAATGTAATATAATTCTCCCAAAATTACCCTTCACGTTAAACTTAAGGGTTATATATACCTCAACACAAATACAATGTCTCCCTAAATAAAATTAATAACATTCAATTGTAATCGCCTAAAACCTTAAATTAGTGTCTATTCCTTTGAATATATGATCAACCATGAACTTATAAACCCACAATGGTATCCATAAATCTTAATTTAACCTCGCATGAAAAAAATCCTAATATAAAAATTTATCAAAAAACTTATCTCATACCAACTATAATAGACCCAAACCCACACTCCAACATCCAGTTCTATAAACACGATCTTTACATTTATGGTTTTGGTTCTGATAAAAATGACCCAATTTTAACCATCTAAAAAAATACAACATAAAATGGAAATATTTTATCATTTACATACCTAAAGAACATTTAGGCTTATAGTTTTATATAATTAGTACTAACCCTTAAATAAAAATAAGCATGTATTCATGTTATTATTCTTCCTATTATACCCAATTTTTCTTATTTTTCAATAAGTATTCAAAACATACCATAACATTTTCTACAAATAAAACATTTCCCAACATAATTCACATAAAAATATTATTCATAACCTAGGGAAAAAATAAAACATAATAAGGGTGAGAAATAATTAATATTAAGGGAAAATATAAGCATTAACAATTAAATTTCATTAATGTGTATTAGAAGATCATAAGGGTATGATGACACAATCAAAGATAATGACAATAACTTTAGATAATTAATACCCACCAAAACAAGGATCATAAATCATGATACATGGAATACATATTAAATATAAGATAAGACTCATATATCTCAACAATCACGAGGCATGTGAAAACATTCCTTGAGAAAATGATATTTTAGTACTCATAAAAATCATAAAGAAAATGTGTTGCTATCATGGAACTTTTACAAATTCCTCATGTAATCACTTAACTAAACAATTACAATATCTATTAAGAGTAAAATATAGTCAATAATCATCACCATATTTTTGGAGTAACATAACCCCGTCATCTCTTAATAGTAACTTCTATCACATTACCCAATATATTAGTTAGATATATTGGACCCACCCATCACATATCATAAAAATAATCTTAAGGATTTGATTTAATTTCCCAACCCCACTTAATTCAGTAATTTTCAAGTACCATATCATGAAACAAAACACATGGATTCTTATAATTCATCAAAACTACCATTGATCGATTTACCCATGAAAAAGAAATTGTTTCCATGAAAATATATTTTGAAAAATCAAAATTTATCTAGATAAATAATAAGTATGATATAAATACAACATATAGTGAATAATAAGTAAAATAATTGGTTTTTATCATTAATGAATTGAAATATAATTAAAATATAATTAAAAAACTATTCAAGAAAATATCCTTTCTACTTTGAAAATAAATTTTAAAAAACTAAAAATTTATAGAATATCTGGAAATAAAATTCTTCTAAAATAAACTTGTAAAATTTAAAAGTAATATTTAATGAAAAAATATTCATGGTTGTGAAAAAAGGATGTTAACCAGTATATGATAAAATAAAACACTCTTTTCATAATTTTGTAAAGAAATTCAAAATGTGTCATTCAAAAAATATTAAAAAGATTCCTTTTTAAAAACATTGAAAATAAAGTGAAAGACACTTGAAAATAAACTTAATAAATCATTATATTTTAAGTAATAACATCCTTGATTTTCTTTATAAAACATGAATATAGAAGATAAATATTTCTAATTTAAAAGAAGATCGATATCAATTATAAATTTATTTCTTGATGTTTCATTAATAAATAAGGTTGGAAATAGAAATGAAACATGTAAACCACATTCATAACTATAGGAGAATAAAATATATGTGGTTTAAGAAACTAAGATCTCATGACCCCTTAAAATGGAACTTTGAACATAGACAATCTTGATATAATATGAGATTGTATCATAAAAATCCTTACCATTTTGGTAATTTTGAATATTAAGACCATTAAAAAAATGAATTGAAATGAAACATTAAATATCATGAAAATAATTATATTCATGATATAAAATTTAGTTGGTCATTATGTACACAAAATAAAATAATATAGGTTCATAACATAAACATATTCCCTAAAGAAGAAAAATTTAAGAGGAATAGCCCTTAAAAATATTATATCATTGCATTTAGAATTAATCAATTGAGCGACTATGTTTAAAAAATTTAAATCCACAAACAAATAAGTGAAAATAAAACATAAATAAAATAGTCATTTGAAACATAATTTTTGTATAATATAACCAATGAATAAGCGATATAACCCATAGAAAAGAAAACTGAGTTAAGAAACCTTGCACTATTTTGGAATGTTCCAAATCAAAAAAATCTGGATGAGAGAAAATTAACTATAACATAAAATACTCTAAAGTTTTAATTATTCATGATATAATATGTAACGATTCAGTATATAGACCATATAAAATAATTTATGTTTATAACATTAAAACATGCGTCAATGATGAAAAATGGAGAAAATATCCCTTACCTCGAGTCCCGACTCGCTACATACATACTTTAACATATGTTTAGTAAAAATAGATTACATTTTTTAATTATTTAAGAAAATTTTAATATTTTTATTCCTTATTATAAAACCATTAATTTAATTTATTTTATTGATATATTTAATTACTTAATCATTTAATTACATGTAGTGTGTTTTGAGGAAGTTCGAGTAAAAATTATAAAAAATGACTTTGGTATGTTAAACATGAAAAAAGAGGTAATTATTCCATCATATAAAAAATATTAATCTTTATATAATTATAATTTTATATATTAATTAAAATTTTATAACCATTCCTGAAATGTGTACATGAAAAATGAATCACATCGTTTCACAGAGGTAGTAATCCATACACACGAATGATGTTATCATTTTCTAATAGATGGATAGGTAATAAAATAGATGATATATTTTCTTTGAAGAACTATAATTATTACATTAATATCATATATATACATTAAATATATATTTATAAACATCCATGGGAGGTGATGATGGAAAATGAAACATATCGTTTTGTTGAGGTGGTAGTCCACATGTACGCATGAATGATCTTTTAATTCCCCTTTTGATAGAAAATGATTTGAAATCGAGTTTTACCATTATCATAATAAGATTTCAGTATAATATAGATAATTATTTTACTATATACTCATGTTTTAAAAATATTTTATTGAGGTAGAAAAAGAAGTAAAATGAAAATTCTCAGTTAAAAGTTAAAAACATTCTTCAGAAAAAACCATTAGATTACAACATAAGCATTATATGATGAATTCTAATGAGACAAGATCCTATAGGTCATGGATATAAATGTTCTTAAGGTATTTTTTCATGTCCTAGAAGAGATATAATGATGTAAAGTCTTGATTAAGAGAGGATATTAGGTTCCCTTTTAGAAGTGAGGGGAGGTGAAATCTAGGAATTACTTAAAGTCATAAATAAATATAAATTTATTTTCATTTTCAAGTGCAAAAAAATGACTTATTTATAATATATGTTGTTTATGAGTTGAAACAATATCATAGTATATAATTTTTAAAATTTTAGGTTATGTTTTAATCCTTATGTCTTAGTTCTAACCCTCATTAACCCTTTTACCAATTACTCTAATATCCAATTTTTTACTATTTAGGGGGTCAAAAAATTTACAATAATTGAAAATATGACCAATAAGTGGAAAATGGTTGATATTATAGACTATATGTCATTTATGTTTCCAAATAAAAGTGTTTTATTCATTTTAAATCATTTAATAAAATATTATTTATTTAAAAATATCATTAATGTCATTTTTGGAAAAATTCATTAATTTTTATTTTAAAGTCATCAAGATAACAATGAAAATCAAATATAACCCACTAAAATAATAATTATAAATTATTATTAACTATGTAATATGTGTAATATCATAATTAATCAAAAAATATCACTTTTAATGTTTATAAAATCATTTATGTTGATGTTTCTACTACCTTCAGAAGTATTTCATCGACATTGTGTAAGCGTTCTAAGTAATTATACCACTATTAAAAATTAGAAATATTTTAATATCATAAAAATAATTTATTAATACTGAAAATAAAAACTTATAACTATTCATATCATATTTTTATCCTTTTAAAAAAATGTTATAGTTATTAAATTAAAGAGAGATTATTTTTATATATAATTTGCTTAATATAATATATATGCCATTATGAATGAAAAATGGGAAAAAAGATGAAATTATTTCAAAAAATGTATTAATATGGCCAAAATATATTCATCTAGTTGGCTAAAGGAAAGTATTGAGGTGATTTTAATGGCTTACCACATTGTTTTAACTATGTTTTACCTATTTTTCTCTTACCATCGTGACAAATATTTCATATTGTGACTATTCATAAGGATAAAAAATAAAAGGGAACAATTTATAAAATTTGAAAATACTGATTCAAAATATGGAATAAAATTTTCAATATATAACTTTTAGAAGTGGGAAAAGTTAATTTTAATATAAATGTGTGAAATTCAATGAAAAACTCTTTTTAGAAAAATGAATTTTAAACCCAGAAATGATTATATACTAAAAACAAGAACATTTATGACTAAAATTTAATTAATTATAATATATAAAAAAGGATAATTATGTAAATTTAAACTAAAATTAAAATAATAATAATAATAATTTTTAATGAAAATAAATAACAGTTACAAAAATTAGTATTTTTAACTATTCACTTGAAAATCAATCATTTTGGAAAATTCTAAAATTTCATGCTAAGATAAATTTAATATAATAATTTAAAAATTAATATAAATTTTATCAAATTAAGTTTCTAAATATAGAAAAAATTAATTTAAATATTATCTCAAAAGAATCAACCAAAACCATATTTTAAGAAAATATATTTTTGGAGGATTAAAATGATTTTAGAAAAAAATGGGTACCTATTCATTATGAATTAATCAATTAATTTTTATCTACTATGAATATTTTATATATATTTTATTATATGATTTCTCCTATTCATACTCCCTAATATTAGGTCTAGGTTTTAATGATCATATTTACAATATTATTATTTCATGGCTTGGTTAAGATCAGTGTTGCATGTTGTATATGCTATAAAAAATGGAGTTATTTTAAAATATCATTGTGTTACAGTATCTACCACAAAAACTAGTAATAAATTTTTTTATTAGTGGAAATTATATTACACATATTTGACTTAATTAGATCATGAAAATATCCACTCACCATGTGAGAGAATCTTGTAAAAATATTATGCACCTTCTGTTGTTTTTTTTATTTATGCTACATTTGGGTAAGTCTAAGAAAGATTATTTGAGTGGATAATACTCCAAAATGTGACATGGGTTTATTTCAAAAAATTAAATCCTTAAAGATTTACCACTTATTCAACACCCCTTCTCAGATGTACATACCATTCTTAGGAACATCATGCTATATAACTAACCCACCTATATCAATCTAATGGTATATGTTTAAAAACCATAGATTTGTTTATAAGTATCATCATTGAATCAAGTGTTTTAAAGTTATGAATTACCCAATATATTCATGTTAAATATTAAATTAGATTTACTTATTTTGATTTTAATCTTTGTGACTTTAATATATTATTATGAATTTATATTTGAGGAAACACATGATTAATTAAATTGATAAATTTAGATTGAAGATTTTTGGATTATTGAAACAAATATAGAATGCAATCCATTGACTTATAGCCTCTTCTTGATGGACAAAAAAATTATAGGAGGATAAATTTTTTTATGAGTCACCATAACAAAAGTTATTTCGACTCTCATAGTTGGATTACCGATTAATCTAAGTAATCAATAGTTTAATGTAATTAATCCACCTTTGAAGAATTTTAATCATCCTATGACACTAGCTCAAAATTCCAATAGGAAACTTCCTCACCAACCTTATTGGATTTATTAGTGAGCCTCTCTTTATATTTTTTCTACTCGACAAATTCAGTTTTCTTCTAGAAGATTTATTTCACCAAAGATACCCCTTCTGTGCGAAATTTTTGCGGATTAGGTACCATCATAATATAAAAAGGTAGCTCCCAAAGTTATAGGGACCTATTTTCTATGGGGGTGAAAATTAGCCTCAATACAAGAAGGATCCACTATGGTTTTCTTATCACACTCACACTCATCAATGATTTTCTTCACAATATTATAATTTTTATATAATCTAATTTTCTATACTTCAAAGTGATTAACATGTATTCAATCATAGGTAGTTGATTTCATAGTTCTCTAATGGGTGTATCATTGATCAATGACCATATATACTATCAAACTAGCTATATCTTGGACTACTTAAGTACAAGGGACCTTGGGTTCGAACTAGAGCCCACTAGGGAGATCAAAATATAGGTTGACATCAAGTCACTTAGTGTAAACATGAGATCAATATTTACTATGATCATCGATGCCTCTAATGTATATAACACCAGAGAAATACCCTTTCATTCTTAGATCTCCAGATTTACTAATGATATTATTATGGAAAATCATAGGAAACAAATGATTAAATTAATAGATTCAAAAATTAAAGAGAAGTGGTGACAATTTTTATCTCAATTATTAAGAATTTAAGTTTTCCTCATTTATTTTTCTACCTAAGAAGACCCAGTGGGAACATCCATTGTTATCATTTCATCTTATATAGCCACTAAATCTGTTTGATAATAGGAAATGAGTTCTCCCACTACCACCATCTCATCATCTTGAGTGATCATCCGACGTTCTCATTTAAAAATCCTATAAACCATTAATGAGATATAAAATGGTTTGGGATATCCATCACTATGATATATACCAATCCTTTTAAATCTCCATGATCCCCCAAACAATTCCGTGTCTTGTTGATGTATGGATATTTGTTTTTTTATAATGTATCATTGATAAGTTTGAATGACATATTGAAAAACATTGCTTCTTAATCGCCGAAGCTTCCTAGTGAAGCCACACATAATGTGTCATATAAAGAAACCAAAGGCTACAAGTGAGTCTTGAGAACCTATAATTACAATTCCTAATCCTCAATTTCTCAAACATCAATATGTGAAATTGAGTCCTCATCTATGGTAGTGTTGGATTCATCTTGGGACATTGGGATTTTCTCCCAAAGTTGAGGCCTATGACTCAACACATGTAAGTGTTGTGGTGTATTGGTTCACCTATCCCTATTAATTTTTATAAATTAATTCATAATACACCATAATAAGAAAATAATAGTTTCATTATCTAAATAATAAATATAGAAATTGGCCTAATTGGGATTGGGGATCTTTTTTTACCAAATAAGTGTTCATCACCCAATATAACCCATCCCTAAGATTCCTCATACAAAACTTATTTTTAGGGTGATCTTTCTAAGAAGTGGGAACCTATAAATGGAAAAACATGATATCAGTATCTGAAGGAAAATCGATGGAATAAGATTTTAAAACCAAACCATTTCTCCCGTGTGAATGTGTGTGGTTAATATGGAAATACCTCACCGATGCTTAATTATGGACATTGGGTTATCCATCACCACCTCTAGATTCATTCTAGTCTCCATTAATGGATCAATTGACTAGATCATTGACATTATTGTTATATAGCATATCCCACTCACATATAGCGATTAGAACTCTATCATAATTAGTGTATGTTAGGAAATTTAACTCACTGATGTACAATCTGAACTTCATTGGATTATTTTCATGAATGATTCAGTTAATAGGATTTATATTCCATATTTGTGGGATTTTTCATCACCTTGGTGTGCGGACCATCGGTCTTCGACCTTGTCAACAGTTTACAAACTATTACTTAAATGAGGATTTTATGTACAAGAGACCTATTGATACAATTTTAGGACTATAAAAAGGTTTTTATAAAACATCAGATTATATAGTTTCCTCGATCAGTGTCTATTAAAAGAAAGATAATATGACTAACTTTTTCACACCATGTTTTTACTACATTGGATCTTAAATTCTATGTTGTTGGGAATTCTATGGGTGAATATACTCATGATCCTTGGGAATTTAAGATGTAATTAAATTATTAATTACTTCATGGTTCCCAACTCCAATTTATCCATAACATGGTCCCCACTAACTATAATGACCTTCTGTGTTAACATATCAAAAATGTATGAGTATATCCCCAAATTCATGTCACATGATTCTCGTCTAATGAAAACATTTATAGAAGGTAATTTGTTCATAGAATGAGAAGTCCCTAGAATATTAATCATCTAAAATTCCCACACAACCATATGGTGTTTATATACTCTTAAATTTTTGGGTGGTGAAGATAATTATCTGTTGATGCATCAAAGTTCACACACAAACCTATAGAGTGTATTGATTATAAAATGATGTCACAATATACCCATAATGAATAGATTATATGTAATGATCTTGTTTTTTAAATAATATTTGTTTCCTGAATAAATTTGTGTTACACATTATATAATATTCTACACATAAAAAATTATGAGAAACTAATAAAATTTTATCTCATTAATAATTATCATTACATTAGTCATCTATGAAACCAATTACAAATTACAAACATTACAACTAGATTCAAAATATAAAATAGAAAAGATAAAATAGGAAAATAATGTTCACCCTAATATAATAGAATCATTTAATCCACTATAAATGATATATAAATGAAAATAATATATTATTAAACCCACCAACATCTTATGAAATGAAAATAAAATCATTGGAATAAATTGTAGTGAATTTTGAGTAAAGGAATGAAGTGGAATTTATAGGATATAAAGGAAAATGTGACCATTAGGATTCAACCATTATATGACCATTTTCAATATGATCATTAGAAACTACACCCATGTTTGATTATGTTACCATTATAATTATTGTTTATAAGTAGTAATGAAAAGGATAATTGATACATAAAGAATAATCAATGTCCTCAACTAGTGGAGTCGTGCTATTTGAAGCGCATTTGTTAGAACATGGGAGGAATTTAACATCCCTAGGGTTCACCCTTGACCAATATCAAGATGATGTTCAAGAAGTCTTGAACAAAACCAACAATGAGATAATTTCCAGTTTTGGGATTTTACCACTTGATCGATGTTAATTGATCCACCCCATGAAACTACTACCACCACACACCTCACACTTAGAGAATATGTGGGTGTAATAAGGGTTTAAGTGTTAAGTAATTATTTTATTAAAGTCAAATTTAATTTTTATAAATAAAATTATTATTATAAAATTATTATTTCTTTTAAAAATAGTTTTTCATAATACAATATATTTTTTATTGAGGAAAATATGATAAATTTAATTCTAGACACAAAATAAACACATTTTTATAGAAATGATATTATATTTTTTTTATAAACTATGTAGTTATAAATAATATTTGTTTTAATGAAATATACTTATAAAAAACACTTAGTTAAATATACATGACAAAAAATAATTTTATAATGGCCTAGAAATTGTTTTATAAGAGTCATAAATTTTACTACGCCTTAAAAACTGTTTTTTAAATAAATAAATATTTTTGTGTTTAGAAGTTAAAATAATCAAATTTATAAAAAAATTATGAATAAATAAACATTATATTTATAATCATGATATCAAAATTACGTTATAGTTAATTTATGAGAATATTTTCAATTTTTTTCATATATAGTAAAAATAAAGTTTTGTGTTTTCAATATATTTTATGACTTCATATTTATGAAATAATGATGTAATAATTAATAAAAACAATCCATGACCTAAAAAATGTCATTTTAATAATATTAAGTATTTTAATAGTTTTTAATCAATTTATAAAGCTATAAGTTACCATCCAAAGACTAAAATGGGAAATTTTATTTTAAAAGATTTATTTAGGGAAAAATTTAACTTTCCATGTCAATGGGATATTTAAAAATGATGTTTGGTTATGGTGGATTAAAATATCATAAAGTGTGTATAAAATTTCTAAACCATGGGAAAACACCATGGGTAATCTAATAGAATTTCATTTTCCACAACCTAGATTTCAAAGACATATATTTGAAAATTATTAAACAAATCCTCCACTCTTGCTATAAATAATTACCCATTTCACCATTTGAATTCACTCCCAATATATCCTTCATGAATTTATGGTGCATTTTACTCCCAAGAAGTCACCTAAGGTTTCCTCAAGCCCCCAAGGTTCCATCCCTGTGTTTTAGGAACAAATATTCAAGGTAAGAGAAATCTCCACTTCTCTTTTCCATTCAAGTTCCCTTTTTTATGGAATGTATTATAATTTCAAAAATAATTTCTTTTTACGCATTTTATCATCCCATTACTATAATAATAGTCTTTTATCAATGTGAGACCTTCATTATTCCTCATTTTTTCCATTTCTAAAACCATGTTTTATACCCATCATGCTGCAGAATTTACTTATAAATATCTCTCTTTTACATGATAAATTATAATTTCCTTTTTATTTTAATACCTTAAAATATTTTATTTTAAACATATATTCAATTAGATGTATAATTGAAATTTTTATTTGGGTATTTACATATATAAAGCCCCCATTTACTTTCATGGGTTAAAATTGGCATAATGATCATGTCTTTTAGGACATTTGTATGCCAAGATTACGATAAGAAACGTGTTTTTTATAATCCATAGGTTATTAATGAAATGATTTGTTATGATCTATATATATGAAATGAAATTTTTAAATTTGAATGGTGTGCCCAGATAGTGATCAAATGCATTTTTTAAAGAATTTAATCTCTATAGACCACAAGTTTTACGATACCTTGGTGAATAACTTTGGTAATTATCATTTGTGATACCTTGGTGATAAACCTGGGAAATATGATAATTAATGGATTATTTAGATGTGGAAGCCAAATATCCATTATATAAATCATGATCTTATTATTATGATATTCCACTTTTTTTATTTTGTATTATTATGACTCATGTTTTATTGATATGTCTCATGATCACATTATTTCTATCTCCATTTCTTATTCCCCTACATGGATTCATACGCACCCCTTTCCTTTTATGTATGTCCCCAGGATATGATATGCGATTAAATTAACTTAGGATTAACCCATTAAGGTGTATTTAAAGAGAACCAAGAATAATGTATTATGTTTTCATGTGTTATGTACCTTATTTACATGAAACTAAACCTTAAAAGATCCTCTGTTTTTCCCATGTAATAAAAAGTTATTTAATATAATGGTGGGATGACATAATTGTTTTAAAATGCAGGTTTAGTTATTTTTTGAAAGTAGGACTTGAAAAATTTATAATGAACACTAGGGAAAAGTCTAAATATAGAAAAACATCATATTATTTTGGTAACTATTATGTACTTGGCTTCTAAGAAAATACATCTATGTTTGGATAATATAAGTGGATGTGGCTCTGGAACAGATGTAGCTATGGGTAAAACCTAAAAACACCACATTGAAATAGACTCAATTAAGAACTGGTGAAAAATAATGGGCCTTGATGCACACCTAGTTTTACACTCCCAAAGGTTATGTTTGGTTAATCACAAGTTTTTTATGTCATATTATGAAATATATATATAGAAAATGTAATTTTTATTAGAGTAGATTTAATACATATTTAAGAATTATATTTTAAGACATTAAATCCCTTTATAATTATAATATTTTTATAAGTAACCTGTCTATCACTAAGGTTTTTTTCTTTTAGAAATCTAATTGTGGGAAATAGGAGGAACTATGTAAATGATGAGTGAAACAGATGATGCACTAATTATGTTTTGATGGAATCCGAAATGAAAATGTTCCTAAAAATGATGAATCAACTAACTTGAGTTATGAACAATAACTTGAATCAAGTCAAGATACAAGAGTCACTTTAGAGGGAACACCATTCTATTGAGACCTTTATGTATCAATGAACACCTTCTTTTAGTGGATCTATCAACCCATTGATTGATAAAAAATGGATTAGATCCATATAAAATATATTATATATACTTCATTGTTCCGATCTATATAAATTTACCCCTGTAGTATACCGATTTGAAGGAGAAGCTGATCAGTGGTAGAAACTGATTAAAAACATGAATCAAAGAAGGGAGATCAATGATATGATGTGGTAAGAGTTTAGGGGATTCTTTTTCAATAAATATTTTTCCCACTAAATGTGAAAAAATTAGTGAAAGAATTCTGAGAGGAAAAGAATATGGAAAATGGATTGGTGGGAAGATATGAGATAAACATTACAAGACCTTCTTGATAAACCTCAAGAATTTTTATGGATCCTAAAGGAAAGGTTAAGAGATTATTTGGTGGGCTGAGACCCTATATGCGAGGGAATATAGAAAATCAAGAATATTAAATCTATGGGAATATAGTGAAGAGTGTTATGAATGTTAAATTGGAGTTTTGAGAGATTCAATGGTCACATATATCTAATGAAAATAATAAAGTAATGGATCCTAAATTAGTGAGGAACATTGATCATGGAAGAGGAGGAAAGAAAGATCAACTTCCCATGTGCAATAAGTATGTGAATAATAATTTGGGGAACTTATTTTTTTGTAGTGTAAGATGCTAAAAATGTAAAGGATATGGGAATATAGCTCAGAATTATCATGGTGAGGTAAAGCCTCAACTTCCAAACACTAATGAAAAAGGGAAGATGGTTCAAGATCAACTGGAAGTTTCAATGATTCAAGTGTGGATTGCTTTTGAACTTTTCCAAAAAATTGTAAAAATTGGTAGATAATAGAGGGAAACCACCATAAAACTGACCATAGTCCAACGGGTCAAGGTTGGGAATTTTCTATCCTGACAGATGAAGTTGAGGCTACGAATGATGGGGTGGAAAGTATAGTCATTATACTCTAAAATCTAGAAAGTACCTTGTTGGATTCTAGTTATACACATTCTTTTATTTTATCCATGTTTTCCAAGAATATTGAATCAATCATTTAGTTGCTAGAAGTATGGGTAGATTTATCTTTCATGAATCCAAGAGGGATAATCCTAGAATCAAGAGTGTAAATAAACTATAGTATTTGTTGAGAAAAACCGCATCGCAAATCAAGTAGTCATTCCCATGGTTGAATTCAATTCTATACTAGGGATAGAATAGATCTCAAAGTTTAATGATAATATCAATTTAAAAAGAAAGGAAATTACAATAGTATTGAATTGAAAACCTATAGTAATTTTTAAAGGAGAGATATCATGACCTGATATTTTTATAGAAGAACTACACATAGTCTTATTTATTGATATGATAAGTGAAGAGGGAGAAGGAAATGAAAGTATAAAGATAGATAATATCCTTATCATTGAAGAATACATTTATGTATTTCTTGAAGATTTACCTAGACCTACCCCAAAGAGAGAGTCAGAGTTATCCTTTTAAATCATACCTAGATCCAAGTTAATAACAAATACACCATATATAATAGGAAATATAGAGTTATAGAAATTTAATAAAAATCACCAAGATATTCTAGAGAAGGGATTTATTTGACCATGTGTGACTGATTGGGGAGTACAATTTCCCTTTTTTAGGAAGAAGGATGGATCAATGCATATATTCCTTGATTATAAAAACTTAATTGGATCACACTTAAGAACAAGTAACCTCTCCCAAGAAATGATAATTTATTCAACCAGCTTCATGGGGCTCAATTTTTCTTCAAGATTAACCTCTCATCTGGGTATCATCAATTTAGGGTGAAGAAAGAATACATTCTAAAGACTTCCTTCCAAAAAATATATGAGTATTATGAGTTTTCTATTATTCAATTTGTCTTGAAAAAGTCTCATCCTATATTTATGTATTTTATGACTAGATTATTTAAGGGATACCTTGATAAATCCATGGTTTTTTGATTGATGATATTGTTATATAATCCAAAAGTGAGGAGGAAAATGGGGATCATATAAGGGTTATATTGAAAATTGTAAGGAAGTAGAGGCTTTATAAGTATTAAAAAAAGTTTTTTTGGTGATAAAAAGTATTATTCTTAAGGAATATTATAACAAATGAAGGAATCTTTGTTGACCCTTCCAATAAAAATATTATCGAGGAGTGGACTCATCCAAAAATAGTAAACGAGATTTACAATTTCCTTGATTTAGTAGAATATTTTATGATGTTTGTGAAAAACATTTCATGAATTTACAATCCACTAACTAAGTTAAATTGAAATGGGGATAATTTTATCTAGAAAAAGGAGTGAAAAGAATGTTTCCAATAACTGAAGAATAGATTGGTTACTATGTCTATAGAAACTATACCCTCTGTCAAATAATGATTTTTTATTTATAGTGATGCATCTCTGAAAGGGATTGGGTGAGTCCTCATGAAAAAAGATAAGGTCATTTATTTTGTGTCATGATAGATAAATACTCAAGAGAATAATTATCCTATGCCTAAAATGGATTTAGACGTAGTAATTTTTTCAATGAAAATATAGAGGCACTATCTTTATAGGGAGAAATGTTTTATATACAAAGACCACTAAAGGTTGAAGTAAATATTTAGTGAATGGAATTGAACATGAGACAAAGGAGATGGTTGAAACTTCTTAATGATTGTGATTATTCTATTCATTATCACACTAGATGACCAAAATATTTTACTAATTCATTAAGTATGAAAGACCCTATTATGCCAAAAATGATAAGGATTTAAGGATATCCACTAATCGAGGGCCTAGAAAGGCTAGACATGAGAATCATGATGGAAGAGAATCATCAATATTATCCCAAATGAATTATGAACCATCATTAATATATAATATCATGAGATCCCAAAGATAAAAACTATTGATAAAAAATAAGATATAGGCTGTGAAGAATGAGAAGTTTCCTGAGTTCAGTACTGATCAAGAAGGTGTACTAAATTTTTTTACAAGTTTATGTGTCCCTTCTATCCCAGAGATTAATAAGTATATTATGGATGAATCTCATATCTCTAAATTCTCTATACATCATGGAACCACTAAAATGTATAGGGGCCTTCCAGATCATTTTTTGTGGGATAATATGAAAGGGGATATTTCTGACTATATTGAAAGGTGCTTGGTGTGTCAAAAACTAAAGGCATAGAAAAAATTCTTAAAGTGGAATTGAAATAACTATGCATACCAACATGGAAGTGAGAAAATATCACTATGGAATTCATCACTAGTCTCCCATAAAAATCCAAAGGAAACAATTCGATATGGGTTTTAATGGATTGACTCACTAAGACTACCAATTTCTTCACTATTCTGGAATATTTCTCTCTTGCACAACTTTCCAAGATATATGTAAAGGAAGTGGTGAGGGTTATGGGGGTGACACTCTCTATCATTTATAATCATGATCCAAGGTTCACATCTAAATCATATAGAAGACTTCAGTATTCTCTAAATACCGAATTTAATTTTAGTATGGCATATCATCCCCAAACTGATGGATAATATAAAAGAACTATTTAGACACTCGAGGACATGATGAGAACATTCTCAATGGAATTTAAACATTTATGGGATCAACACATTTCATTAGTTCAGTTCTTATTCAAAAATAGCTTCAACTCAAGTATTCAAATGGCACCATATGAAACTATATATGGGAAGAGATGTATTACTTTTATATGTTGAGATGAAGTAGGTGAGAGAAAGCTACATGGGCTTGAACTTTTGAAAGAGATGATAGAAAAGATTCATACCATCCAAAAAAATATAAAGGATACTCATAGTCATAAGTTGATCTATGATAACAATCGCAAAATGGAATTGAAATTTAATGTTTGAGAAAAATATTTCCTTCGAATATCACCATGGAAAAGAGTCATGCAATTTGGGAGGAAAGGGAATATTAGCCCTAGGTATATTGGAAACATTAAAATATTGAATCACATAGGATCGGTGGACTACCAGTGAGCACTTCCACCAAATACTTATCAAGTTCATGATGTATTCCATCTATCTCCTTTGATGAATTACATACATTATCCCTCACATGTAATGAATCTTGAGGTGGTACAATTGGGACATGACCTCTCTTATGTGGAAAAGTTGGTGGATGTCTTAGACCTTACAGAAAAGGTTCTATACTACAATACTAACCACCTTTTCAACATGTTTTTGTGGAACCATAAACGTGATGAAGTGATGCGGGAACCAGAAGAGACAATTAGACAGAAGTACCATAACCTTTTCTCAAATAATACAATGATCTGAAATTTTGGGGATTGAATTTCTTAATGGGGGATGAATGTAACATCCCAGTTTTTTTAAATGATATATGTTTCCCAAATAAATGTTTGTTACACATTATATAACATTATACACATAAACCATAAAGAGAAACAAAAATTTTTCCATCTCAATAATAATGATAATTACATTATTCATCTACGAAACAAATTAAAATACCAAACATTACAACTAGATATAAAATATAAAATATAAAATATAAAATCGGAAGATAATAATACCCCAAAATTTTGGAATCATCTCCCCCACTAAAAACTTTATATAAATAAAATAAAATATTATTAAACCAATAAAAATCTTAAGAAGTGAAAATAAAACATTAGAGAGATTTTTTTGTGAATTTTGAGAGAAACAATGAAGTGGTATTTATAGTGTATGAAGGAAAATGAGACCATTGGGATTCATTTATTATAAGAACATTGGTCGAATATGACCGTTGGTCAATATGAAAGTTGGTCAATATAACCATTGGTAAATATGACCATTGTAAACTATACCATTGGTTGATAATTAAACCATTATAATTATTGTCTATAAGTAGTAATGAAAAGGATAATTGATATATAAAGTAGAATTGATGACTTCAAATTGTATAGTTATGTAGTTTGAATTCCATTTTTTAGAACATGGGGGGGAGGTAATTTCACTGGGGTTCTCCCTTGAACAATCCTAAGACAAGATTCAATATGTGAATATTTAATGAAATCTCATATGATATAAGTTCAAGTCAATGGACATTAAAACTTAGTCGATGTTAGCCGATCCACCCACTGAAACTACTACCATCGCAGACCTCTCTGTTAGAGCAGACACGTGCATAATAATGGGTTACATGTCTAAGAATTAGTTTCATAACATGTAATTTCATTTTTATAGAATAAACTATTATTAAATAATTTTAATTTCTTTTAATTTTTTTCATAATAAAATATATGTTTTATTGAGCAGAATTTGATAAATTAAATTCTATACACAAATTAAACATAATTTTTTAGAAATGATAAAATAATTTTTATAAATTAATGTATTATCAATAATATTGGTTTTAGTGAAATATTCTTTTAACATATTGTTATTAAAATATAAAGGATAAAATAACTATATTATGGCCTTGGAAATTTTTTATATGTATCAGAAATTTTATTATATCTTAAAAACTAATATTTTTAAATAAAAAAGAATTTTTATATTTAAAAGTTAAAATTATAATATTTAGATAATTATCGTGAAAAAATAAACATTTTATTTGAAATTAGAACATTGAAATTATGTTAGGGTAAATTTATTATCAATTTCTAAAATAATTTATTTTTTATGATTAGTAAAAATGTTGTTTAGGGTTTTCGATATATTCTATGACTTCATATTTATGTCATAATTATGTAATAATTAATTAAACACAATCCATATCCTAAAAAATGATATTTTTTTAATATTAAGTATCTTAAATTTTTTTAATCAATTTCAAAACCTATAAGTGATTTTCCAAAGTGTAAAATGGAAAATTTGATTTTAAAATGTTTATTTTTTGGAAAATTTAACTTTTCATTTCTAAAGGGATATTGAAAAATTATTTTTAGTTTTATTCAATTAATATACCATAATTTTTGACTCAAATTTCCAATACCATGAGCAAAAACTCTATGTAAGAAAATGTTTTTTCATTTTCCACAACATAGATTTCCAAGACCAATATTTGGAAATTATTAAACAATTTATCCACTTTTTCTATAAATAATCACCCATTTCACTATTTACCTTAATTCAAAATCCATAATCTATGAAATTATGTTTATTTCACCTACTAATTAATCGCCTCAATGTGTCCTCAATCCCCTAAGGTTCCATACACAAGTTTTAGGAATAACTTTTCATGGTAAGGGAGATCTACACTTCTCTTTTCCATTTAAGTCCCCTCTTTATGTATAATTTATTATAATTTCCAAAATATGTTCTTTTAACCAATTTATATTATCCCATCACTGTACTAATAGTCTATTATCAATGTTGGACCTTCATTTTCACTCATTTTACCTTTTTCTAAAATAGTGTTTTATACCCATAATGCTGCTGAATTTTCTTATCAAATCTCTATCTTTTATATAAGAAATTCTATTTTCATTTTTATTTTAACAACCAAAAATATTTTATTTCCAAAGGTATTCAACTAGATATATAGAAATTTAATTTTTATTCAAGGATTTACATTTATGAAACCCTCATTTCCATTCAAGGGTTAAAAATGACGTAATGATCACGACCTTAAACACATTTGTTTGCCAAGATTTTGATAAGAAACCTATTATTTAGTACCAATGGGATATAAATGAAATGATTTATTATGATCTATGTGTATCTCTAGAAATTTATACATTTTATTTTTATCACCTAATATCACTCCAATTCATTGGGTAAAAAATTTAATCTCTATAGATGACATGTTTTATGATACTGTGGTGAATAACCTTGGTAATTTTCATATATGAAACCCAGGTGATAAACAATGGTGTTATGATTTTGAATGTCTCATTTAAATGTTGCAGCCATATTTCCATGGTATTATTAATGTTCTTATTATTATGATATTCTTCTTTTTTATCTCGTATTGTTATTCCTTGTGTACTTATTGATATGTCTTATGATCACACGCTTTCTGTCTCTCTTACTTATTCCCATACTAAGCATTATGCTCACCCCTTTTATTTGGTGTATGTCCACAGGATATGAGATGTAGTAAAATTATATTAGGGTAAACCCATGAATATTTATTTCACTAGAAATTAGAAGAATGTTTTTATTTGTTATCTATATTATTTCTAAGAAAAAAACCTTAAAATGTCCTCTGTTTTGTCCTATGTAAGAAAAGGTTATGTAATAAAAAGGCAGGATGACAATTTCTATCTCTTAGATCTAGAATATATGACATTATATCATAATAATTCTAACTTTCTTCCAATAAATCCTTATTGGAACTTTCCTAAGGGAATGAAATTTAATTTGGAGTGTATCAACCGATCCGTGATAGCCCAGTCCTCCCTCATCTAGAGGGGATGGATATATGATTCTAATTAGATTAATAACCTAAATATTTACCTAAGATCCTCAAAAGTTCTCTATAATTAATATATTTTTATATGTGCTTCTACCTATCCTCATAACAACTGGAATATACCTGATATATGGAATAGATAATATTTATTAAATATGTGAAGAAATAACTAATGAATCTTTTCTAGAATCGACACAACCAAGTCAACCATCCTTCATTTTGAAATATAGATGCTATTGAAAATGGGATATGTTTAACATTGGAAACTGAATCATATAATTGTATCATATTCCTACTATGCCACATCATGAGTAAGATAGTGAGGTGAGTCTGGGGGGTCCATGTTTAGATTGACATTGTAGACCCATCCATCATAGATCCTTCATTACAGTTTAGGATAAAAAGTTCCCAAGGATTATCTATTCTAAATCAAAAGTTATACCATGAGATTTTTTGAGATTATCCCTTAAGCATTATTTTACAATAATACATTCATTTGTTGTCGAATATTTTATCTGAATGTGGATGGGGATCCTTCTCTATGGCATTTTTGATTCTTTGAATAGTTCTTGATCCAATAGGGATGTTCACTTAGAATCTACCAAAAAAACCTTCAAAATAAGGATCTCATTGTACATGGTCTGAAGGATTGGTGCCCTAGAGACCTTATATTTTTTTTTTAAAAAAAATGGTTGAGAGGGAAAGGCCTCTTCATTTAATTAAAAAATGAGTCTATGAGAGGAACAAGGAAGCAACAATATAAAAGGAAAAAAGTAGGAAAATTTGACCTGTTTTAGAGCGGGTACTCATGTTGTGGTAAGGGAGGCGCCCACCTTTGCCATGGGAGTGGCGACCCCTCCTTACAGACGTTGCATACATCCATTCACCACCTTTACCATCTAAATGTGCATCCAAAACATTGTAAGTAGTTGTAGCGGGGGATGACTCAACATCACTAAAATTGGAAGAAAGAAACTTGAATGAATTTGTAACATTAACATTACTTATTACCATCTTAGGAGTCACTCAGATATCCTGTATGGGCATCATATCGTCCATCTTCAAAGAGTTTCCATTCCTCTCTAACTCCTGCATTTCAGTGCTATGCGCACCCACTTCTTTGCTGCTGGTAACCAAAGTACCTTCATTAGCCAGTGCGTCAATGCGAACACCCGAGACCTGTAGTGGAGAGGGTTCCAAAACTGCCTCATTCTTTCCTTGTAATCTACTACTATCACCATTTTTAGCTTGACCTTTTGTCTTACACTTCTCCAAAGTTTCAGCAACAATCAATAACTTACCTTTCCTCGATTTAAGGGCATGCAACTCATGCCTAACCCTATCATCTGCAGCCTCTTGTGCTGAGCGTTCCCTTTCGGTTTGACTATCTTCCGAGTCATATCCATTTATTTCACCATCCATTCCACTGACCAAAGAATCCTTAAAAGATATGATTCCCTCATTTTGATTACTTCCTTCGGCGTTATCAGCCTAGCATGTTCATTCCACTCATGGAGTGGAATCAACCCTTTGTAAAGGAACCCCAACCTCAATCTTTTGGCCCATGTTAGCAGGTTGTACAACCTGCATCTGTCCAGTATGTCAATTAACCACCAAAGGCTCATCAGAAGCCTTCTGAATAACGTCCTTCTTCTGCTTTTGTCGACAGTGCAACGCATCATGTCCCTTAATTTGGCAGTTAGAGCAAAGCACATCCCTCCTACATTGAAAATATGAATGTCCAATAATTTGAAAAACTTTACAGATTAGTGGCATTTTTTCATATTCAATTCCTAAGAAAATTTCATCATTTGATGTAGATAAAACAACTCGATCAATAAAAGAAGCACTTAGAGCAATTTCAACCAGCACCCGCACATAATGACCAAAGCTAACCTTTTCAGTTGCATAATCCATTCTAATCGGAACACTAATCACAGAAGCAATGTCAAACAGGATCTCAGGGTTCCATAATACCCTGTTCAGACCATGGATTTTTACCCATACTGGAGTATACATATCCTTAAAATCATTCAAGGAGACTCTCAATTTCCAATCATGAATATGCAAGGTTCCAGTCTTGAGGTTAAAAGAGCCTACGCTCCATGCACGAACTTTGAGTTACATAGAGGGAAAGATTATATGGAATTTACCCTGACCAATTGAAATGCATTTGAAATCAGAAAAAACCCAAATCGTGGCAAGACGCGAGACAAGATCTGGTAATTTCCAGGGTTTTGTACATTGAAAAAGTGAAATCCGAGCTATAAAGGAGTTCTTGCAGAGATCAATCCGAGTGGAAATCGCATCCTTAGAAGCCGAAACATGGGCTGTAGTCCCTTTTCGGATGATTCGCGATGGGGATTGGTTCACCAATGGGAAAAAATAGATCTCTGAGAATCCAGAGAACCTCCTTGGCTCAGGGTCACCCTCAGTCCGCCCTGTTGAGGTTCTCGGAGTCGACCAAGCGATGATCTGCAGTGCGGAGAAAGAGTGGAGATGAAGGGATCATGGGTTTAGGGCAAGGTGAGAGCCGAGCGGCGATGTGGGTCACCTCTCCAGTTCCTCCATCCTTTAATTTCTCCTCTAGAGACCTTATATATGTCCCCCATTCTTATTCCAAATCCTAAAATACTCATGGATTAGATTTTAATGATTTTACATGCATGTATACAATATTTAGGCAACCTCATATATAACCTCTACATCTAAATAAATTTCACATTCAACACATTTACATCCGATCCAATATTCGAACATCCATTCAGGCTTGAACCCACCTCTAGGGGACAAATCCCAGACACCATTCCATCATTCAAGTGGGTAAATGGTTTTTTAGTAGTTGATTGATGTATAGCAGTGTATTTGTGGCTCTATCTCATATTTACTATTTTCTGGAGTCACCTTTATACACTATAGAATATAAAATGGATTAGTGGAACCCACTTTAATATATTACCCATAAGAGTTATGTTCAGAACCTCTAGGTTCGTGTAGTGGGTAAAATAGGAATATTGAAGGTTATTATCCAACTATAGGATGTCAAAATCCATGAGTAGAAAATTTATATATAAAATAATGAATCCAGATGCTAATAACCATTTATAATACACTCACATTACTTGTACAAGAGATGATATATGTGGTGCACATTTTCTAGCATGTACTTACTCAATATCATGGACCAGTTGACTGATATAGGTCAATAATTTTATATTTGGGATGATATTTGAAGATATTACCATTTACAACAAAATAACATGAAAAAATGAGATCTATTAAATATATTAAATCATAAAATGGGCATGTGTGGATGATGTTCATGACACAAGGTATAAAAAATAAGCATGTAAAAATTTGAAAAAGTATATAATTTTTCCCAACTCCATAGATCCAATGTCATGAGTCCCATTTTCTAACACCTAGAAGCATTAAATTTAGAAATCAAACCCAATTATGTACACATAGTTCTCTCATGAAGGTGATGTGCATCTATCCATCCATGCCCTATTATTTGTGACTTTCTCTTATGCTCTATTACTAATTCCTAGCACTAAAAGAAATGTGGAGCCCAAGAATTTGATAATATATAGAAATAATTAAATGAAATGAGAGAGTAAAATATTTAGGATTCACCCAGGTCATTGATTCATGTTGGTTGAGGAGTCCCCTCATATTTATAGGTGATTAACACATCCCAAACTAGATACAGTGCACCAAACAACATAAGAATGTGTGCACCTAGAATAGATAATTCCACACTCTAACCCGAGCACATGACCATTAACACTACCCAAGAGCTACTCAAGACCCATTTCACACCAAAGTCAAATATTTTACTTATAATATATTCATATTCATACTAATTAAATGTAACTCTTGGGGGGGGGGGGGCATTTTTTGTTACTCAAATTTTAGAAAAGAAATTATTCGACCAATTCTTTGATAAGGATGATAATTTAAAAAGGGCTGAGAAACCATATGGGTTCCCATATATTCTCATTACTAATATAAAAAGGTACCCCCTTTTCCAATAAAAATAGAACCCATAAACCATGTATTCCTTAGAAAATTAACACCCCATACACCTAGCTTTTATGGCACCCGTGTCACATTCCATACTCAAAAGAAATGGGTACCCTGAATAGTTACCTAAATTATTTGGGTTCTTATCGATCATTGAAAATATAAGGACCCTATAGATAACTAATTTCAACATGAAGTCCAACCAAGTGAAAATAAGTGTGAACTGATTGGGTTTTACAATCCCCAATATCTCTTGAGTGTAAGAAATCCATACCCACCACTACTAATCACTACATTAGGTGTGTTTTGACTCTGAATTTGGGGGAAAAATGGACATGAAGGGGTTGTTTTGTATTTCAATTAAAATGAAAATTCAAATAAATATTTTAATTGAGAATAATAAATACCATGGTGAATGAAACTCATCAATAGGTCTACCTAGTTGACCAGGGTACACCATCATGATACCTATTTTTCCCAAAGGGGGTGCACCCAATGTGTCCTTAGAGGACTGCACCTCGCTCTAGAAGGCTACCCAATTGAGATCCCATTAATTCCAGTATCTAATTATAAATTTATTTCAACCTTAGATAAATCCATCACATATAAAATAGGGATTATAGAGAGCAGCTTTACCCATGTTTTCCCAAAGAGGTCACACCAAGGTCACATAACTGGGCACACTATTCACTCATGTCATATAATTGGGAAAAACTTTCACCTAGGTCACTTACCCAGGTTCTTTATCACCCAGTTTACCTATATTGACACCCCATTCACTCAGGTTACTTACCTAGTATCCCCACTATTTATGCCTCCTCCATGAACTCCTAGAATACATGACTGGGTTATGAATTCTAAAGTGAACCCCTTCGATCATGTATTCCTTTTATAATGTGGATTATAAATATTTATAGATAATATACCATGTTTTATTCCCTAATATATATAACTCTTAATGTGTTAAAAATCATCCATTCCTTTGATGATGAGGTTACCTATCTTTAGGCTACTAATGAAAATACCATGGCACAAGATGATCATTATCTCTACCCCAAATTGGTTTCCCTAGCTCCAAGAACCTAGTCATCTATAAAGTAACCTATTAGCTTCATTATTATCTATGGATGAATATTGTACCCTTGATCTAGTTTATGTCCCAATACTTTCTTATTCAGCCATATAACCGATGAGTCTATTCATCCTTCCCCCTATAGTTACAAACAAATGTGAGGTGGATGTGCATATTAGGTCCTTTTACTAGGTGTAATCCCAAACCATGTCCTGATTGAATATTTTATCTCTATAACCCATTAATGAGCCATAAATACCATGGGAATCCTACTATGTGAAATCCCAACCATACCCTTTCCTTCTTAGTTACCAATAGTAATAGTGAACTCGAAAGGGACACTAATGCATAAGTCCCACACAAACTATTGATAGATTCCTTTCACATAGTATTCCTAGCGGAATAAATTTAAAATACATCAAATACAATCCATTATATATGGGTTTAAACTTCTCAGAAAATATTCCATTGTATGAATTTAAAATATAATAAATCATAGTAACAGTTTCAGGACATTAAAACATTCATCATTGGTCCTTGACACATAGACATAAAAGGTGAATCATTGGTCATGGATGTATAACATTAAAAAGAACCACAATTCTTCTTATCACATGAAATTAAAAAGTATAAAATTTCCCATTAACAAAAACAAAATACATTGTTTATAATTCCATTCATAGGGATATATAGGGATCCACTATCATTGGCCCAATCCTAGCTCTACAATACCCACTATCACCCCATATTTGGAAAAGTTCCATAGTTCCTAACTTTGTGCCTTCAAAACATTTTATAGCCTACCAAAAAGATAAATACGGATAAACATTGATACATATAGATATTTTCATTGATTCAGGGTAACAATCTATCATTATAATGCTCAAGGTAACCTGTATTATTACTAGGAAGGATTTCATGATTATGTATTAACTATAATAAGGATATCTAAACAAGGAAATAAGACACCTTAAGGGATGAACTAGTATCCTATCGTTTTGAGTAACCAATAATTCAAAGTTTCATTAGTATGTCTCAATGACCCTTGCCTTTGTAATGTAGGTCCACATTAACAAAAAATGTTCATGGGAATAACGATACCCATGTATATAACTATAAGATATATAATTATATAACACCATGGAATGTGAGAAAAATACATATATTTTTGAAGATATATTATTAAATATTATATATCAACCCTTAAATATTAGGTATGAATTTGAGCTTCATTTTTAGATTTAAATTATATATTATTAGCTGATTTGATATGTTATCAGGGGGTAGTGGGGATTGAGATTTGTTTAGAGAATGTTACTGGGGTCACCCCTACTGAATTTTATATAGTGGGGCCACTAGCACCCGGTTCCCTAGAAAACATCTCTACAGATCATGAATACCTATTAGCCAGCCCATAGAAGTGTATCAGGTGGTCAGTAGAGCATCGGGTAACTATTACCTGCTAAATGGGCACTCAATGGCATATAGGTGTGTGTTTTAAAGGTAGTTTTAGAATTTTACCTATTTCCCACTTAAACCTCCTCCCTTCTCCCTCAACCCAAACAAACCATATTTTAGGGGTCCCTTTAAACTTCTAATGATTTTCAGATCCTCCTCTCTTCATGATCAAGGTTATGGTTTCCATGTTGGTTCATATTTGTTGATTATAACCCCATTTATTCGTAAGAAACAAATTTATCCTATTATTTATTCATTTCCCATCTAAAATTACTAATTCTAAGGGTTTATATATAATTTTTTTGGATTCAGTGGTTCCAAATTGAATTGTGTAGTAGTCTTGGACATGAGGAATCCACTAAGATTGTTTTAATAAGTCCTTATCATGTTACAACTTTTATCTTTAGTTATATGTACTATTATGAATTTATGTGTGTATGTTAGCATAATGTTATTCATCCTTAGGTATCTAAGTTTCTAGATGGATTTGGGTTGATTTATTTGGCCTCTTGTAGGTTATATTGGGGTTAAATGGACTGATATGGTAAATCCATTTTTTGTGATTGAGGTACGACTATTCACTTGGGTTGAGTGGACATGTTGTGATCTGTTTAGTTTCATTTGAGGTTTAGGTGAGCTTGTGGTCTGGTGTATGTATGAGTGATATATTCTTTAAGTTTTTATGGTGATAGTGAGTAGGCATAGCTAGCGTGATAAGTTTATCTAGGTGAAGAAGGAATGGTTATCAAGACATTCCCAAAACAATTATGATTTTGGATACGTAGTTTGAGTAAATATGACCCTCGTAGGATGGAGATTGGCCTAAATGACCTTTCTTCCTATTTTTTGTGATGAATTGTGTGATTTATCTATGGTACCACATCATATAGATGAATTCTAGTCTATCTTGTGCAAGAGGTTGGATATTAAAATTATTTCTCCAAATTAATTTCTTAAATGTTGATAAGTGTAATATAACAATTTGACCTTACCCCAAGGTGATAGTTTAGATTATGTTGGAGGTTACCTATTTAGATTACCTCCTTAGTCCATTTTAATGATGATCAGTGGATATGAGGGTACTTCGTGGGACCTTAACCTAAGGGGAACATTCATCTAATGTGAGAAGTTAGATACTGTGATTACCTCTTTAAATTTATATTTGAAACTTATTTTTAGTTATTGAAATAAATTTATAACTATTTTACTTTGAAATTGATCACCTCAGGCATGTTAGGGGTTCATATAGTCCCGATTAGCACATGATGATCTGACATGGGTACATACTTACTTGTTTTTATTCATTTATATTTCATTAGTGAATCCACTTAGAGTACCTTTTCATTTGGATTGTTATTTAGTACTCGGTATATTGGAGATATGATGGTTGAGATTTTTTGTGGAAGTTATGATTGTATCTATCCAATGCCTGTATAGCGGACCTTCAAGTCATCAGGAAAGTCGGATTACTTTTATCAGTTATGTTATTTTGTATTCATATCATTATTTATTTAATATTATGGTATGAAAATTTATGTATTCTATATTTTTATAGGGTTGAGAGAGTATATGAGTTCTTGCATTATGATTTCAGGCTTTCACATGCCATTCACTTGATTGTATATGATTTTTGGAAGTTTAAATTAATTAAATGTCACACTAATATATTTAATGTCTTCCAAAATTCATTTTTGGGAATCTAATTAATTTAACATGATGTTTTTTATTATTTATTTTATACATAAATATAAAACAATAACTAAATTTAAGGTGTAAATGATTGAGCGTAATCCTTAGTTAAGTTGTGGGTAGTTTTCATTTATTGTATTTTTGGTAGAACCTTAGGTAATGTCTCATAGATTTATTGTGGGAGTGCAAAACTATTAATTTATAAATTTTTCTATGATTTAAGATATTAAAAATGAATTTATATGTATTTATTTTATTATTTTAGAGAAAATGTATCCTCAATGATGTCCGTTTAATCCACATAGGGATGGGGATGATGATTTCCCCAGGTTTTATAATTACCTCATTATACCTATAGATGTGTAGGAGGGTGGAATTAAGTATAATCCAATGATTTTTCCATTGGATCATATAGACAAACTTTTATATCCAGATTTGTTACCTGTAATGTTAATTGGAGGTAGATATATGCATCACAGTGGACCTACTGTGGTATTTTTTTATGAAAATTCTAGATTTAGAACCCCCTATTTTTCTAGGATATGTGAGGTCCTAAGAATATTTAGGATTGTAAAAAGATTATAAAAGGACTCTTTGAGTTTTTAGAGATACTCAATGGATGGTGGTTGAAATTGGCGACTTATATACATCATGAAAAACTAGAAGATAGTGTACTGTTATGGTTATGGCTAAGAGGAATGATATATTGGCATGGTAATACTTTAAAAAATTATTCTTTGTATATTTTATATATGAGTCACAAATTATTGATCAATCCTAGGAATTTATGGAAGTTCAGTAGGGGTGAAGTTAGTTACATTCGACACTACCCACCACATTTAGCAGTAATATTTTTTCCTTTACTGAAATGGAATGAGTCTTAGAAGGACCATTAGTTTGATATTGAATTTTTTCTAGATTTGATGTTCCAAGTGAGGATGTTTATTAGGATGTATTACTCTAATGTGGTTCACAAGGATCTTACTATTGATAAATTCCTAGTGGAGTATAATGAAACCATCTCTCTTCCTATCTTCAATGGCCTTTATAGTAGAGTCAGTGGTGCCTCTTTTGTCGTAGGAAGAGGAGGTATGATGAGATACACCAGGGTAGAGATAAGAAGTTAGGGGAGGCTAGAGGGTTATAAAATTATACCTTAGGAGGAACTTCCATTTTTTTTTTCAATTTGGGTGATTAGTAATTTACAATAATTCTTATACCAGCCAATCAAGAGAGTTCCATGCTCGTAATGGATTTAGAATCTTCTAAACTTTTATATGAGTGTGCCTTAATTACTATTAACTGGAGGATTTGGGAAGGAACAAAATTCTTTATCCTGATTATGGGGATCTTAAATAGATATCATGGATTCTTCTAGGAGGTTGGGTTATGGAGATATATTAAGAAATTATGTGAAATAATAGTTTTAGATGCCCTTGGTGTCAATTCCTCAAGAGAGTTAGTGATTGTAGGGTTAGTGTCAAAAATTTGAGGTAGGCATGATATTTGGTTTAGATTAATTTCTTTATTATGGATTATAGATTACATCTATAGTTATATGTATAATTTTAGTTTCTTATACACTATTTATTGCCTTATTTGACACATGAGTGTCCCATTTCTTTATCTATAATTTTGTGGTTTCTGTTTTTAGGTTAAAAATGTAATTATCTCATGGTATATTATCTCATGACACATGTTTAGGGAATAGGTTGGATCATATTAAAATATTACCAGTTCATTCCATAGTGATTATGGGATATAGGTGTTTGTGTATTTTCTTTATTTTAGGTATGAAGAGCTTTGACTCTATCTTTTTAATAAATTGGATGACGCACTTCCGGGCATGTATCGATTGATTCCATAAGTCGGTGTATTTATCTTCCTTACTAGAGAGAAAAGTAAATTCTTACACCCGAATGGGATATTGGGTTATGGAAATCTGGACATAAACTTAGTAAAATAGAGACCATTACAACATAGGTGGTAGGTATTGTTCTTGTAGTAGATCACATGACGGTTCCACATTTTTTCACTTATTGTGAACCATTTATCAGATTTTTCCCTTGATTATTTCTTAGGGTTTCCTCATATGAAGGATTAAGGGTTCATGATTCATCTAATTATAGATTCATAGTCTATATAGAAACCATATTATCATATGAAATCAACAGAGATGAGAGTGATAAAGGTGCATCTTGTGGATCTTGAAGTGAAGGGTTTTATTTTCCCAAGAACTTCCCCATGGGATTACCCTATTATGTTTCCCAACAAGAATTATGGTATCATTATTTTGTGTGTGGATTATGAAAAGTTGAACTAGGTTACAATAAAGAACATATATCCATTGCATAGAATAAATGATACATTTGACCAGTTAAGGGGCTCATGATGGTTCTCTAAGATTGATATGTCATTAGGACACCATTAGCTGTTAGTCAGGGTGGATAATATTATAAACATGGAATTCAGGATTATTAATAGGTTTTATGAGTAGATTTTAATTCTTTTTGGTCTAATGAAAAAACCTGAAGTTTTCATGGCTCTTATGAACTATATTTTTCATCACTACCTATATTCCTTCCATCATGGTGTTTGTTGTAAAAATTTTGGTATAATCACTTACCCATTAGTTTTATACTGAGTACCATTATATTGTGATGTGAATGTTCTATGAACATTAGATTTATGAAAAGTACTTGAAATTACACTTATGTATTGAGGAGGCACACTTACTCATCCTTACGGTAACAGAGGTGGAAATTTTAACTGATATGAAGTAAGTGGAGATTGTGATGCCTTGGGCATGAACTAAGAAATTATTTGAGTTGATAAATTTTCATGTCTTAGATGGGTTTCATGAGTTAAACATTCAATAATTACATTGTTTAGAAATTCCTATGAATGAACTACCAAGAAATATTTGATATTTGAGTAGAACGATCAATGCGAATTAACATTAAAGGAGTTCAAGGATATGTGGATATATACTCTAATTATGATTTTACATGATCCATGATAGGTATTTATAGTGTACTATAAGGAATCTAGGGTTGTCCTTGGTGATATTTGGATATAGAGAGATCATGTGGTTACTTATAGGTCTCACCAACTATGAATCCACAAGTAGTGTTACCTGAACAATTATTTTTAGCTAGATTATATAGTTCACACCTTAAAGTGTTAGGGTCGTTATCTCTTCAGTGTGAGACTTTTATTCTACATAGACAAAATAACATAAAAAGTATATTTTCCTAGAGGGATTCAAACTTTTGGAAGAGGTATTTGGGGGAGTACCTATAAATGTTTAATTTTGGGATTGCGTATTCCCCAGGTAAGGGAAATATCATTGTTGATTCTCATTGTAGGATGATACAAGAGTAAGGAATTTTGGTGTTTTGAGTTGAGTGGAACCTGATGATATTGCTCGTCTAACGGAGGATTAATATATCATAAGGCTAAGATTCTGTGACGTTTTATACTTTAGTTATTACCTCATTATTGGTGCACTACGTAAATTTTAGAAAATATCACGAGTCATATTATTTCATGACATTGGAATAATTTATTAGAGTTAACCAAGTTACAATATGATCATAGGATGAATATGGGGTTCTCTATGATCATGAAAACGTAGTGGCTTCTACTTATATATTGAATGGTTTCATACAAAAACTCTCAAACATCACATTAGACTATGAACCAAGGGATGATTATGATATACCATGATATTAGGCACCACTTATAGTGTCCTGGAATAAGGAAAGACATTTAGGGTTTCATTGTAAATTTTATTACCTGTAAGAGGATTAATGAGGATAACTAGTAACCATGTGGGTTACATAAACCCCTTATGATGTTTTATGTAAGTGGACCAAGGTGAATATGTATTTCATCACCAAAATACCTAGTACCCCATGGATTCATGACATAATATGGGTGAAATTGGAACAGTTGAAAATATTGTGCATAACATGCCTACCTTGGAGTCTTCGTTGATTAATTTATTGGGGAAGCTATATGCATGGGAGACAGAATGATTACACATGATTCCGATAAGTATAGTATATGATAAAGATACACATTTCATGTTGAGTTCATGGAATGGACTGTAGAATTCCATGAGATTGTAGATAAAGTTTAGTATGGATTAGTACCCATAGATTGATGGGAAATATTGGAGAATGATTTTGATACTTGAGTATATGATCAAAGCATACATGTTCAATTTTTAGTGATCAAGGGATGACCATATGGAATGAGAAGTGTTTTTCGTAATAATAACTTTTAGGATTTGATCAAAATGGACCCATATGAGGATTTATACAATAGACTATACCACTTACCCATTTGATTAATGGTGGTATACAAGTCAAAAGTGATGAAACCTATATTGGTGAAGGAGACCATAAATTAGGTGTAATTAAACATGAAGTGGTTGGTTAGTAATCAGAGTAGGTAACTCTCATATACTAATAAGAGATAATGATCCCCTGAGTTTTCCAAATGAGACTATCTATTTCTATGTGTATTTTATTTGTTGGAGAATATTTTATGTTCATCCATGTGAAAAAAAATTCAAGAAAATTATTTGAACTTTGAAAAGGAGTAAATATGGAAGTCCAATTCTAAAAATGGATGTTAATGGTAGAGCGAAATGAATAAAGTTTGTATGTCTAGAATCATGAAAATAGAAGTAATATTCAAAATCAAGACTTTTAAAGGTGGTGAAGGCTATACATGGATAACCATAAAAGTTAAAAGAATTTTTTTGATTATTATATAAACTATGTAAGATTAATACAATATAGATATTTGAGAATCACATACTATTCACCAAAAGGAGGAGTTAAATAAATGGTTTCCATAGAATAATTGAAGAGATGATAAGGAAGATCCGATCCAAATGCAATACTATTCATGAATATCAGAGGTCACTAAAATTATTTGACCATATTCTTATTATAGAAAAGACCTAAATATATGGGAAATGGTCATATTTGATAAGAGAAAAAAAGAATATATTTCTATTTTAATTATCTTTAATATTTCTCAAAAAATAATTTTAGCATTCCCCGACTTGGTGTATGTCTTATTCTAAACCACTTAAATCCCTGTGGTTTTTTTATTTCTTACTATTGTTTGTCATCAGAAAGTTCTTATTAGGTGTCTTTGAGAGTGTGGTGATATGTGGTTGGGGTGATTTTTCTTCTCATTTCTTGAAACATCATATATGTGGTTTCTTTTAGATATTTGATGTTTTATAACTTTATTTCATGATTTTATGTTTCTATAAGACAATTTCAAGATCAAAGGATCGAAAACGAACAAGTGGCATCATATATCAGTAATAGAGTTCATTATGACCAGAACCTAGACAAGGTGTTTCAAATATTGGTTTAGTAGAATCATTACTAACTTAGAAAAGTATGGTAATTCCAACAAGTAGTTCTTAATCCTTTATATCTCTTTCAATTTTTGTGAGAGTTCATTGATTTTATAATAAATAGCATTGGATAAGGCTAGGTTCTGGGTTGAAAAGTCTGAAATGATTGATTTTTGATACTGGAAGACGATAATAGATGATTGTCTTATATATATTTATCTTGATATTCCATTGGATTTTACCAAACCAAACGAAATTAAGAAGGAATAATGATAACGGATAGATAAGAAATCACTAGGTATGTCTTGATTTCACTAGCACAGAACATAGGTTATAAAATCCCGGAAGTGAGGAAATATTTAAAAGTTATGAATACACTTATCGATAAATATTAGATATAAGTTAAAATAAAAAAGTTTTTCTATTACATAAGATCTAAAATAATATATTTTTAGAGGGAAAGACGGTGACTCTTCAGGTTAATAAATTTAACATTATCTAAAGTTAGTTGAATCACTAAAGGTAATGTTCATGGAACTAAAGTGGGAACTGATATTATTTTCATCAATCCTAGAATCATGGGATGTGATGGATACTATATGGAGTAACTAATGTTGTAAGAAGAAAATAGTGTTTTTGGATATTAGGGAAATAAAATTGAATGAGGATATTTTATGGAAGGAGATCCAAGATTTTAATGGAAATGGCTATAGTCCAGAAGGAAAGGTATTTTCTATTGCACAAAAGAGTCAGAAGACCTAAAATTGAAGAATAATTAGATGTTGAAGTATTTTGGATGAAGGTGGTCCCATATATTGGAATTGTGGGAAGAAAATACATACAAATAAATATTAATGTGCGAGAAGTGTTAATTCCAGAAGATATTCTTTAGAAATAGGACCTTCAAATCCCATTTTAGAAGCTATGAGTGGTTTACAGTAGACTGTTTTTAGTATTATTTAGTCTTTTATTATATACTTTAGAGATTATTTTCACTCTACCCCCAATATAAGGATTATGAAAAATTATAATTCATGAAAATTAATCAATTTATATGTTGTATATTCTGAAACTCTCAAGATAGTTGTAAAGGGTGATGTTTATATTTAGACAGAAAATTAAATCATTCTAGAATTTCAAGGATTGTGGCACATAAAAAGGTTATAAAAATATTATATTTTCATAAGACAACTTGATGATGAAGTTTCCTATATAAGTTTTTTTGGTGGATCATAGAAAGTTACATGCGGTTCAATAGTGGTGGTAAAAGGAGTAAAAGATATTTCATTGTACTAGACATGATTTTATAAGGATTAATGCATGTAAAAAACAATTTACACAAAGGTGTTACATGAAAATATTGGTAACTTAAGTGAAAAATTGATGAAATTTATAAATACTAAAGGAATGATGATGTTAGAAAGAATATAGTATATAATATATGGAGAGGGTATCCTTGGGAAGCAGCAGAATGTTTCATTCAAGATGAAGGAAAAGAAAATAATGGATTAAAAATTATATTTATTTTATTAAAAAATATAGGTGCTGGTTCCAATTGATTCTAATGGAGGTTCACTGTACTATGTTGCTTTCATCTAAGATGTGACACAAAAGGCATGGGTCTTATTTCTCATTAACAAGTATGATGTTTTTTAAACCTCCATTTAAAGTAGATCCATTATTTCAAAATAGACTCTAAATAATATAGAAAGTTTTAGGTTTGAAAATAGTGGGTAACATAGAAGTAAGGATTTCTAGAGGTTCTACTGGTGGAAAAGTATACAGTTTGAGAAAGTCATAAAAGTAACTCTATAATAGAATGCAGTTACAGAGAGGATGAATAAAGAACCAATAGGGAAATAAAGGATCATTAAGATGTGTGTTGGTTTTCCAATTTTTTTGGTGGAATCTATGAATTTTAATGCTTACATGGTGAATAGAAGTCCATCATCTCCATTGGTGCAATAACATTCATTATCATGTTGTCCCAGAAAAAAGATTGAAATTTACCATCCTAAATTCTTTGGTTCACTCACCTATATCTATGGGGATTCCAAATAATGAGACAAGTTAGAGGATAAGTCTCATGAATGTATATTTATAGAGTTTGGTGATAAAGAACTTCGAATTTGGATATGATCTAACAAATTATTATTTTTTACAGATGATGAATTTTTTTCGTTAATAAGGAGAACTTGTGGAAAGACCCGAACCATGAAAAAGTTGTAAATGAGATCCATGAATCATCAGAAGTTGAGGTTTAACTGAATGGATGTTTTAAAGTTATTAGAGTTAATTAATATTCATGGAGTATGATAGTTCAAAAAACATTATATTATCTAAAATAAATTTTGGATGGAATTTAATTTTTATGGTGTTTCTAAGGATAAAAGTACTGAAGAGAACAGGTATATTGGAAGCTCGGGAGACAGCTCCTGAAGGTGAAGTTCTGGAAGCAGTGGTTCAGAAAGAGTTGATCCATAGATTAAGTTGTAAATGATTACTAGGATCTAATTCTAGGTGCATAGATATGTAAGTGACATGTACTATTTTCTTTTCATAGATAATAGAGAACATCAAATTCCAAAAGAAGCTACATGTCTACATGACTAGTGTTAGTTGGAGTTAGAAATAAGGGATAAAATAATCACTTACATGTTTCTGAGATATGGGGGATAATAAATTGATTTGTTTGGAAGAGATTACTTCAAAAATTGTGGGTTTATTTTCTAAATGATGAATAGGATAGTAGGAGGCAGTACAAGGTAAGGATTTTTGTAAAGGGTTTTCAATAAATATAAGGTGTGTATTTTTTCACATTTTTATATGGTTTTTAAATACATAACCATTTCGATGGTACTCGGAATGGTTACCATGGAAATGTATCATTGGAAGTGGTCATGTACTAAAACAGAATTTATTAAATAAGATTTACATGGAATAACCAAATTATTTCATGGGTATGTAGAATATAGGTGTTCTGTGCAAGATAAAATTGATCCTTTATGGGTTAATGAAAACACCAAGGTAGTTGAACTGATATTTTAATGATTTCATCAAGGAATGAAACTTCATCCATAGTAATGTGTTCCATTTTTACTACTAGAATGTATATGGTGATGAAAGTTTTATCATTTTACTTATATATAAATTAAATTATTATTAGTAGAATAATATATTAAATGATTGATGATTTAAAAGATGAAATTTTTGAATGTTTTGAGATGAAGTATCAAAATCAATAAAAAATTATTTTGGGAATTTGGACTTTAAGGGTCTTAAATCCGAAATATTATTCCTGAATCAGTATGAGTCTATCCAGAAGCTAGAGGAATGTTTTGGAATGGGTGAGTAAAAACAAGTTACTATTCCCTAAGTAGGATACTTTAAGCTAATAATGGGTATGTAATTAAGAATAGATGTAAAGGGTGAGTAAAAGGAAAAGGTTCTGTTTTACCTAGTAGTTAGAATTTTGATGTATGATATGGTTTTTACATGTCTTTATATTGCACATTCTATGGGATTTGTTAGAAGGTTTATGGATATTACAATAAGAGAAAACTAAGAACCGGTTAACTAAATACTATGGAATCTCAAAGGTCCTTAGAGTTTGGATCTTTATTTTGGAATGGAAAAACTAATGGAGGGGTTCAAAAATTATTACTTTAGCGTAAAAGAATATATTCATAATAGCACCACTGACCAAGTGCTTATCTAGAAAGGCACAACTATGATTTGGATGATAAAGATTCAATCAAGAAATGAACTTTCAATAATGGAGAAAAATTCAATTGATTTCTAGAATCTGGTAAATATTTCATTTGGTTGAAGGAGAGATGAACCGACCATGATATACAAAAATATTGCATCTTTTTATAGGAATATTAATTAAATATCATAATAAAACATACCCAAGAATATATAGGTTTAAGGTATTTGGATACTAGATAGATAACCAACTTATTTTACAATATATTTAAAATCTCCCACATATATTTTTCATACACTAACCCCTTATCATGCATAATACCCTTCTTCACAAACTAGGGAATGGAAACATAAGGGTGAGCTCAAATTCCCCGTAAGGGTAAATATAAGAGATATTAACCAAATATCAAAAGCGAACACAAGGTGAACATATGGATACGGGAACATAATCAATGTTTATAGAAAACCATTATAGAATCAGAAATATAAATATTAGAATTTAAATTATGAGTAATTATATAAGGATTTTGGAATAATATAAAACATAATTCATTGGAGTGTAAGATTATGATTTAATAATCAGGAGCAATGAAACATAACATAGTCATAAGAATGTGGAATAAGAGTGTGGAGTAAATACTAGAATGTCAAGTCATTTACTTTGTTAAGTATCATTTATTAGACTATCATTACATTATTGAAAATGTTCCTTGGGAGATTGGGTTCACTCCCCATTCCCATATAACTTTAATGGATTGAGTTTACTAAAAATTTCATTTTCATGTCATATAATGAGATATAAAGATTTAATCAATGTATTTGAGGGATATATATTTATAGTACCCACTTTTATTTAAGTATAAACATACATATGTGCACCATATGGACATGAAAACATTTATAATTACATCATAGATTAATTGGCTACTAATAAAGAAATATGTTTCATGAAAAATTCCAAAATACATTTTTACAACCCACACAGAGTAAGAAGTATAAGTCAGATATAGGTAAAATTGAAAGAGGGAGGGGGGATTTACCTTTAGAAAATCTAAAGTAAAATAATCCAATTTATAAAATATTATTTTTAAATAAATAAAATAATAAAAGTATTTTAATAAATAGAATATAATAACATATAATAATAAAAGTCTAATAATAAAAAAGATCTATTCGATAATAAATATATTAAGTATGTTTGATAGATTAAACAATTTTTTGAAATGAAATATTGAATGTGATAAATAAATTATTTTATTGAAAGTAAATGAGACATAATATATGGTAAGGAAGTTAAAATATTGTACCCTAAGGTAGCCCTATGTCTACCGCATCAATCCCTTGAGGATTTAATATATTAGTCCCATGGATTTAATATTATCTAACATACTAAAAATATCTATTTAATTTTTTGGTTATAGAACGAAACTAGATAAAAATACATTGGAAACATAATGGTGAAGCTAGAAACGACAATAATAATTATTCCATTTCATTTTGAAAGGAAAAAAGATAAGAAAACCTTGGTACCTTACTTTAATTTTTGTGTAAGAACCCAGATCTTCCTTTCAGGTATGCTTTCCTTTTCTGGTCTTTTTTTGAGAAAAAGCAGAATTTCTGGAAATTTTTGAAGTACACGCCATGTACTTTAAGAGTACACGCCCTATACTCGGTTTACACATGAAGACATGTTCTTGTAGTGTAATGGTTGCACACACGGCCATGTGGGGGTGATCCGGAGGCTGCCTAATGCGGGGTACAGTAACGGAAAGTACACACCATGTACTTCCAAAGTACACACTGTGTATTTTTTTCATTAAACATACCAGGGTCATTTCTGACAGACAGAATTCCCTACTTCTCAACCTAGTTCATCCGAGAGAGAATCGTACGACAACGAATCTTCTTCGAGCCCCCGAGCTGCCACCCGTTCTCCGAATCGAACGTCATTGATTTCGTTGGGACTGCCTTAGAAATATCTTCCTTATTCTAGAGCTTGGTTTCATGTTTCCTCCTCTTTCTCAAGTAATCCTTGGTTGAATGTTTTGAGAGTTTTTGTAGATATACTATGTTCTTGGGAAATTCAAGGCTTAAGGTTCATGTATATAGATCTCCCAACACCGAGGTAGGTGGTTTGTTCCTTTCAGTTGGAAGTTTTTGAGTTATATGTGAAATATCACCAATACCCATGAATGGCGTGTTGCATGTTTTCTGTTTTAGCCCTATTGTTTTCCTTCTATGATTGTATTCATGAGTATATTTTTAATTTATTGTGAATAGGTTGAATTTCTTTGGTTTGGAGGTGTTTCCCATGCATGTTTTGGTTATGGCTATTTGGTTTTTCTTAGCCTGTTAGGTTGCCTTGTTTTTCCTATGCCGAGTTTTCTAGGACAGAGTGATCTTGTTTATCTAACATGCTGTTGCGGTAGAATTCTATCCAAGTAGTTCTTAGGGTTTACATTGGCCGAAGCGCATTGCTATACTTTCTTGATTTACACAGGTCCATGAGAACCTGGTGTAGTAGACCATAGGGAGAATGGATGGAAGGGCTTATCTAGAGTGTATGTTTAACTTAAGATGCGAGACCATAGGGGGAATTGACATAAGTTATTCTTCAGAGGGTCTGTAGTTCCTCGACATGGGCCACAAAGGGAATGTGATGTAAGTTCTTTCCTAGAGAGAATTTAGTTACCGATACAAGACTATAAAATGAATTGATGGCGAGTGCTTCCTCAGAGAGTCTATGCTTAATCTGAACCAGAGGGGTTAGACTAAGTGTACTACCTGGAGGGATTCTTGTGTTACTAGGTAGGACCGGAGGGAATAGGACGTGAATACTTCCCAAAGGGTCACCTTTGGTGTTTAGCTGTTTGCTTGTACTACTTGGTAGGACCAGAGGGGATAGGCTGTGAGAAATTCCCAGAGGGTTACCTGTTTGTAATTAACTTCTTTGATTAATTTTTTCTTGATATATGAACTGAATGAATTGAAACCGTGGATTGGTTACTGCTGAGTACTTCCTTGTTTACTACTTCCTTTACTCATTTCCTACCACATATTCACTAATTATTAGGCACAAATCTTGTGGTGGTTTCCAACTGGGATTTAGTCTCACACCTTGTTTGGGCCATGCTTTTGGGCCAAAACTGATTATATTACTGCAGGTATAGATAAGGTCAAGCACCCTTCTACTTCAGGTACTTGACTGCTATGGAGTTGGAGAGAATGGGACCAAGCTATGGCTTGTGATGCTGAGGATTTGATTATCTATTTTCTTTTGTACTTGGGTTTTGTACTGTTTTTATTCCAGCATTGGGATTTGTTTGGCTGCTTTCTTAGACATATGTATCATGCATTATTTTTATATATGTGCTCCAACTGTTTATTTATTCAGTATTCTGATGTTTACTTTTGTATGGATTATTATTGCTTCTCCTATTGTTATTATTCTCTTCTGCTGTGTTACTCTATCAATGAGGGAATAGTTTCCCCACTATCACACCCTAGCCCCTTACTGCTAGTCAACAGCCTCTGACGTTCGGAGAAATGCACTTGAGGCCATGTGACCAACCTGGGTTGGGGTGCCACTGGGTGGCTCCCGGAACCGGGATGTAACAAAGTGGTTTTAGAGGGATTCTTTTTTCTTGACATACTATTTGGAGCCTTAACTAGGAATAAGACAAAATATATACTTGGTAATAAGTTATGCCTAGGAGTAGCTAACCCGTGTACATGGAGAATCCAATTTACCTCTTATATTGAAACTTTTCTGGTTTTAAAAATTTATAGTTGATTTTATTTCCCTATTGGTTGATTCATATGTTTTTTTCAGTTATTGTTGATGCTATTGAGGTTCTATTTCTGTTGCAACCTGATGAGATGAGGGTATTCCATCTCATGCATCATATAGGAACTTTCTAGAAATCACATGTCAAGCATTCTTGCCATGCCATTTAAGGTGCATTAGAAATTTCATGTTGTTGTGATAGATGTTGTGCTAGATATGCATGTTTTTGTGATAGATGTCTTGATAAAAATGTCTACTGTTTGATAGGGTATTATATTGTGTAAGGTTTTATTTGAATGGATGCCAAAATTTGGTTCTTGAGGTGTTATGAGCCCTCATTGACCAGAATTTGGTGGATAATTGATCCATTATGCTTGTTTATGACATGTACATGATTCAAAGATTTGATTATTGGGGATTATGGGCCCTCACATATTAGAATTTGGCACTTTAGTGTTCGTTTCAGTGCTTTTCTAGGTTCAAGAGATGTTTCTGAGGCTTATAGTCTCGAAAAACCCAAAATATACGCCGTGTAGTTTTGAATAAACGCCATGTGTTCTTCTATTTGGGAAGAAACTATTTTTCTTAAGTATATGTCGTGTACCAAATATACATGCTATGTAGTCACTAAATATGTCATTTGACGTGTCAGTAGAGACACATGATATGAAAATTCTTGTGGGAACACGCCGTGTACAAGTTTTAAATGTCGTGTTGTGTTGAACTTTTGTCTGCCTGTGTGACTAACAACACAGATAGATATATCTTAATTTATACACGTCGTGTCAATCTTGAACACATTGTGTAGTCTAATATTGGAATCTGGCTGTGTAACTAATAACACAGTCTAGTGAATTCTTTTCTAGTACACGTCGTGTCCATCTGGAACACGCCGTGTAGAGTCAGTCGTGTAACCGACTGTGTAACTAAAAACACGGGTTGGTGATGTTTATCTAGTACATGCCATGTCTGGCATTAATACGCCATGTAGTATCATTCTTAGAAGAACCGTGTGGCTTATCCATGTAAGAGAACTCAGGCATGGGAAAATAATTCAATTACATGCCATTTAGTGGACATACACGCCATGTATCCTTGTTTTGTAAAACATGAAAGCCTTTTATTTCCATATCCTATTCTATTATTATGCTTATAATTTCCAATCCTTGATAATCATGATCTAAGGTGTGCACTTGACCTTGAAGAGTCATGCCACCAAGACGTCCTCTGGTTGTATGCCAGTTACATGGAAACGATCAGACACCAGACATGGCTGATCAGGGACTACTTATAGATCCTCCAGTTGTGCCAGTCTTGGAACCAGCCATCATTCTGGATATAGGTGCTGAATCATAGTTCCGAGAGGGCTTCTTGAGGTTCATGTAGACCTTCCGAGGAGTACCGCATCCTGCCCAGTCTATGGAAGAGTAGACATGGTTTTTTTAGCAGTTGCATCCTCCTACCTTCACAGGGGAAGGATAACCTCAGGAAGCATAATCATAGTTAGAATCCATGATTTCTATCTTCGAGCATCTGGAGATGCCTTCATAGAGGAGGGTTAAGCTCGCTACGTACAAGCTTCAGGATTCTGCCAAGAGGTGGTGGGATGTGATCTCACAGGCAGGACGCCATTAAGTTATGGTGTGGGATGAGTTTCCGCATACCTTCTATGAATACATCTACCCAGAGACTTTGAAGGATGATCGATCCGGAGAGTTCCTGATTCTGGAGTAGGGTACTATTTTGGTTATGGAGTATTCTTCTCTCTTCACAGAGCTACAGTTCTTCACACCTATTTCATGAGGTGATGAGTTATTCTGGACAAGGAAGTTTGAGGATGGTCTAAGGCATGACATATGATCTCAGGAGAACATTTTCCGGTTGAATTACATCACTTATATCATCAACCAGGTGCTAATCACAGAGCGCAATCTGAGGGATTCTGGAGTTACGAGCCAGGGTGGTTCGACATCCGAAGTTAGTATTCCTCCTACTGACAGCAGGAAGCGCCATAGGGGGTCTTCCCGTGGTGATCCAAGGAGGCGATAAACTTCTTCTGGTAGCCAAGTGGTGTGCTACCAGTGTGTAAAGAGTGGGCATATGAGGCGACATTTCCCAAGATACCCAGTGGAGTTCCAATCTTGCGGAAAGATGAGTCATCTTCAGCATTTCTATCATATCTTATCACGAACATCTGGTGACAGGGGTTCTTATATGACTCCACGTTTAGGAGCAGTGCCACCGGTTTCTCATTAGTATGGGAACTTGGGTTCTTCCGGCCGTTCAGGACGATGTGGAACCCGCAACCATGGTAGTCTGTCACGAGGATTTTAGCGACAATAGGGTGGACCAGCTTAGAGTGGTTAGGCAGGGTCACCGGGCTACGGTGCAGGTCAAACTTTTGCAGTGGAGTAGACCCAGTAGAAGCAAGATCCCATACCCTCTATAGTTCGAGGTACGATCTTAGTCACCTCAATTTTATCTTCTACTCTTTCTGATACAGGGGCTTCCCATAGCTTTATATCTGTTGCTGTTGCAGAGAGCCTTGGGATATGTATATTTTCTTCTATTGATGTCTTGATGTTGGACACACCATTGGGGACAATAATGACTAGTGTACATTAGTTCAAGGAGTGCCCTATTGATGTTGATGGGTGTCACTTATCATGGGACCTCTATGTCTTGGAGATAATGGGCTATGATGTAATTCTCAGAATGGACTGGTTAGTTCCCTTCCAGGCTGTAGTCGATTGCTATTATCGTAGGGTGAGTTTCACATCACCAGAGGATGGAATGTTCCTTCATAAAGGAGAATAGGATGTCCAGGTGAGCAGGGCGGGACCCGAGCATCATGGGTTGCGAGGAGTTACTGCCCAGATTTCTAGTCTTTATATGGTTGACCAGGGGAATTCACATAAGGACTTTCCTCCAGTGGTGGATCATTTAAGGGATGTTTTTCCAGAGGACTTTTTCAGGTTTTCCTTTGGAGCGATAGGTTTACTTTTCTATTGAGCTCATTCCAGGAGCAGTACCAGTGTCTATTCCTCCTTATATGATGGATACACCAGAGTTGCATGGGCTCAAGAAAAAGTTGGATGAGTTTCATGCAAAGGGTTTCATCTGACCCAGTACATATCCATGGGGTTTGCCTATCCATTTTGTGACAAATGAAGATGGTACCCTCAGTGTTTGTGTGGATTATTGGAAGTTGAACCAGTTGACGGTAAATAAATGATATCCCTTTCCAAGTATTCATGATCTCTTTGATTAGTTTCATGGATCCTAGGTGTTATGGAAGATTGACTTGAGATCCGGTTACCATCAGTTGTGCATTAGACCATTAGATATACCTCTTACAGCCTTTCGGAGTAGGTATGGTCTATATGAGTATATGGTTATTCCATTTGGTCTCACGAACGAACCTATATTTTTCATGGAACTGATGAACCGAGTGTTCCAAACATACTTGGATTCTTTTGTGGTAGTCTTCAGGTACGATATATTGGTGTACTCTCACACTCAACATGACCATGCTACCCATCTTGAGATCGTTTTGAGTACACTGAGAGAGCATCCGTTATATGCTAAGCTCTAAAAATGACACTTTTGGATGGACCAGATTCACTTATTGGGTCATGTTATCTCAGAGGAAGGAGTATCATTAGACCTAGAGAAAGTGAGAGCAATAGTTTCCTAGGGGCATCTGAAGAACGTCTTTGAGGTACAAAGTCTTCTAGGGATGGATGGATACTACATACATTTCATACATGACTTTTCACGCTTAGTAGCACCACTCATGGGTCTGACTGAGAAGGGTGCAATGTTCTTGTGGTTAGATTCTTGTGAGTCAACCATTCAGGATCTTAAACGAAGGTTGACTTCAGCTCCGATACTAGTATTTCCAGAGCCAGGCAAGAGCTATAATGTGTACTATGATGCATCAGGTATCAGTCTTGTTGCAGTGATTATGAAAGGGGAAGGAGTTTTTGCATATGGGTCTCGACAGTTGAGGCCACATGAGAGGAATTACCTTACACATGATCTAGAGTTGGCTACAGTTGTTCATGCCTTACACTGTTGGAGACATTTTCTTCTGGGAGAGCATTTTGTGGTTTTCACTGACCAGAAGAGTCTCAAGTACATCTTCACTCAGCATGATCTGAATTTGAGGTAGCGAAGGTGGGTTGAGTACCTTCATTCTTTTGAAATTGAGCTTGCCTATACGCTTGGGAAAGGCAATGCAGTGGCTGATGCGCTGAGCAGGAGGACTCAGATATAGGCAGTTCAAGAGGCCAGTAGTGAGTGGAAGCTTATGGATCTATTCTCTAAGATTCATTTGGATGTGCACAATAGACAGGGTCTAACATATCTTTATTCTTTAGCTGTTACCTCTACTCTTCTTGATCGAGTGCGAATGAGGAAACTATTAGATTCAGAAGGCCTAGTCAAACTAGAATGAGTGTCAGGAGAGGACCCTATTACTGGATGGATCATAAGTGAGGAGGAGGTCTTGGGTTTCCAGGGGTGCGTATGGGTGCCTGCATACATACGCGAGGTGTTGATGAGGGACTTTCATTCCTCAGTTTGGGCATTTCATCCTGGTGTCACCAAGATGTATCATGATCTACACCATCAGTATTGGTGTCCAGGTATGAAGAGAGATGTTGTTTGTTTCATGTTGAGGTGTTCCACCTGTCAGCCGATGAAGGAAGAACATCAGCAACCATCATGGATTTTATAGTAGTTACCCATTCCTGAGTGGAAATGGAATGATGTCGCAATGGACTTCGGGACAGGTTTTCCAAGGTCACCTCGAGGGAATGATGCTGTTTGGGTTGTCATTAATAGACTCAAAAAAGTTTATCACTTTTATCGATCAGGAAGACTTTCAGTGTTGATGAGCTTGGATGGTTATACATCTAGGATATTGTACATTTTAATGGAAATACACACTCCATTTTTTTAGAAAGGGATGCCCGTTTTACTTCTCAGGTCTCGCAAGGGCTTCAGAAGGATTTGGGTACAGAGCTACTTCTGAGTACAACTTACCACCCCCAGGTAGATGGCCAGTCTGAGCATATGATTCAGGTGCTTCAGGACAAGCATCGAGCATGAATCCTGGATTTTGGAGGTTCTTGGGAGAATCACATACCTCTTGAAGAGTCTCCTACAACAATAGTTTTCAAGAAACTATTCAGATGGAACCTTATGAGGCATTATATGGGAGGCCATGCCAATCACCCTTATGTTGGCTAGAGGAAGGAGAGGAAACAATGATGGGACCTCATCTTGTACAGGAGACCAAAGAGAAGGTAGAGTTGATTCGGAAGAGGATGGCTACTGCACAGTCTTGACAGAATTCTTATGCTGATCGGCGGAGATGACCTATGGAGTTCAAGGATGGAGATTAGGTTTTCTTGCATGTCACAACGAGGTTGGGACAAATGAGGATTGGGATATAGGGTAAGATTTCACCGAGTTACGTCGGGCCATTTGAGGTTTTGGAGAGAGTCGAGTTAGTTTCCTATCAGTTGCAGTTACCTCAAAGGTACCAGGCTATGCATGATGTCTTCCACATTTCTCCGCTTCAACAGTAATTCTAAGACCCGTCTCATGTCTTACAACCTGAGGTGGTTGAGTTGGAAGTGGATTCATCATTTGAGGAGCATACTATCCAGATTGTCGATCGAAGTATGAAGGTTCTCCATGGCCGGTTTGTTCCTCTAGTATGAGTGTTATGGCAGGATAAGCAAGTATAGGATGAGACTTGGGAGAGGAAGGTAGATGTACGATCGCAGTGGCCAGAGCTGTTCGGGGTCTCTTCTTCTACACCGCCTTGCTAGGGAAATTCAGGGATGAATTTCATTAAAGGGGGAAGTTTTTATGAACCCGAATCTTCCTTTCATGTATGTTTTCCCTTTTTGGTCAATTTCAAGAAAAAGATGAATTTTTGGAAATTGTTGAAGTACACACCATGTAATTTATGATTACATGCCGTGTACTCGGTTGCCGCATGAAGCCTTGTGTTGGCCGTGTAATGGCCGCACACACGGCCATATGGGGGTGACCTGGAGGCCGCATAATGTGGGGTATAGAAATGGAAAGTACACGCCGTGTACTTCCAAAGTAGACACCGTGTATTTTCTTTTTTTATTAAACGTACAGGGGTCGCATCTGACAGATAGAATGCCCTACTTATCGACCTAGTTTGTCCATGAGAGAACCGTATGACCACCAATATTCTTCGATCCCCTAAGCTGCCATCCATTATCCGAATCTACCTTTGTCTATTGCGTTGGGACCACCTCGGTAAGCTCTTCATTCTTCTAGAGCTTCGGTTCATGTTTCATACACTTCCTCATATCATCCTTGGTTGAACGTTTTGAGTGTTTTTTTTAGATCTACCATGGTATTGGGTGATTCAAGGCTTGAGGTTCACATATAGAGATCTCCCAACACTGAGGTAGGTGGTTCGTTCCTTTCTATTGGAAATATTTGAGTTATATGTGAAAAAGTTCCAATAACCATGAATACGGTATTGCGTGTTTACTATTTTAGCCATATTGTTTTCTTGATATGCTTGTATGCTTGATTAGAGGTTTAATTGATTGTGAATAGGGTGAATTTCTATGTTATGGAGGTGTTTTTCATGTACGTTTTGGTTGTGGCTATTTGGTTTTGTTTAACATGTTAGGCTACCTTGTTTTTCCCCATTCCAAGTTTTTTTGGATGGAGTGATCTTGTTTATCTGACATGCAGTTGATGTAGACTTCAAGCCAAGTAGTTCTTGATGTTTACATTGGCTGATGCACATTGCTATATTTTCTTGACTTACATAGGGCTGTGAGAACCTGGTGTAGTAGATCATAGGGAGAATGGTCGGAAAGGATTCTACAGAGTGTCTATTTGACTAACGATGCAAGACCATAGGGGGAATTGACGTAAGTGCTTCCTCAGAGTGTTTGTAGTTCCTCGACGTGGGCCACAGAGGGAATGTGATGTAGGTGCTTCCCTAGAGCACCTTTAGTTACCGATACGAGACTATAGGATGAATTGATGGCGAGTGATTCCTCAGAGAGTCTATGCTTAATCTGAAACAGAGGGGTTAGACTGAGTGTACTACCCAGAGGGTTGTTTGTGTTACTAGGTAGAACTAGAGGGGATAGGCTATGAGTACTTCCTAGAGGGTTACCTTTTGTGTTTAGCTGGTTGCTTGTGCTACTAGGTAGGACCAAGGGGGATAGGATGTGAGTACTTCCCAGAGGGTAACCAGTTTTTAATTACCTACTTTGATTAGCTGTTTCTTTATATATGTACTGAATGAATTGAAACCATGGATTGGTTACTGCTGAGTACTTCCTTGTTTAATGATTCCTTTACTCATTACCTTCCATATATTCACCGGTTGTTAGGCACAAATCTTGTGGTGGTTGCCTATTGGGATTTAGTCTCACACCCTATTTGGGCCATGTTTTTGGGCCCAAACATATTATATTGCTGCAGGTACAGATAACGGAAAGTGCCCTTCTACTTGAGGTACTTGACTACTATGGAGTTGGAGAGCATGGGACCATGCTAAGGCTTTTGATGCTGAGGAGTAGTTTATCTATTTTATTTTTAACTTGGGTTTAGTACTATTTTTTATGCCAGTATTGTGATTTTTTAGATGCCTTCTTAGACATATGTATCATGAATCTTTTTTACATATGCGCTCTAGCTGTTTATTTCTTTAGTCTTCCACTGTTTCTTTTGTATGGATTATTACTTCTTCGACTATTGTTATTATTCTCTTCCATTGTGTTACTCTACCAATGAGGGAATAGTTTCCCCAATATGACACCAAAGGCCCTCGCTGCTAGTCGGTAGCCTCTGCTGTTTGAGTAAATACGCTTGAGGCAATGTGACCAACCGGGTACGGGGCGCCTCTGGGCAGATTCTGGAACTAAGATGTTATAGTTAGTAAGAACCAATATTATAATAAAGATTAAGAGGAGATGATTTCTACGAAGAAATAAATTTTTAGTAAAATATCAACTATCTCAATGAATATGATAAAAAATATGAGAAAATTAGAATAATAGAATATATTTATATAGATTTTATAATTTTTCCTCACTCTAGAAGGAGAGTGAATATTTAAAAATGAAATATAGTTTATTTTATTTATCAAAACATCATATAATTGTTGTTACAAGAATCCTTTCCAACAAGAAAGTGGATGATATTCATATATAATATCCATGGTGAAGTAAAAATTAATTAAAATATGTTGACATAGATGAAAAATAATTTTACAATAATATTATAAAATTACTTTGAAAAACAAAAAAAAAATACCCTTTATGTATTTAATAGGTTTTATTTAAAAGGAAATATATTATAAAATAATGAGAATAAAATTTATTTAAAAAAAAATTTAAATTAGGATTCATAAAGAAACAATTTAAGATGGTGTGAAAATGATTTTATATATAATATATTAAAAAAATATTCCCTTCTCGCTATTATAATGAAATTTAAACTAAAAAAGGACATGTGTGGAAAATGATAAAAATAGATTCCTTTGATTATTTTGTTAATAAATTAAATTATAATAGAAAACATGATTTAGAAATCATATATGTATAGAAAAATATATTTAAAATAAATAAATAAATAAAATAAACACATAGGATGGATATTCTTAACCAAAATGAAGAGATAAGGTCAGGTCCACTTAAAAGAAACTTGTTATTTGAATTGTTAATAAATGGAAGTGAAATGGTAGAAAGAGAAGTGAAACATATATTTAACCCTAAGAAATGAAAAAATATTTTTTTTATAGAGAAATAATATATAATTTCACAAAATATTATTTTATACATATTAAATCTTGATTTTACTGTGAGATTGACAAAGGCCTTACTTCAGACTTCTATTTTTTGGATAGATTCTTTCTCCTAGAATAATAAATTTAGGTTAATTATTAATTATTATAATAACTTTCTTCATATTTATTTTATTTAAAATTATTAATGTAAAACTTCTTGTTACCCATATGTTAATTACTTATTGTTACCGTTATGATTCGGGTGATAACTATTCTGTTTTCCACATATGCTTTGGCTTGGTGGTTCCGGTCCTTGCTCCTTGTTAATGGGTTCATCAAAAATATAATATTCATAATAATTTATTATATGTGTTTGATATTACTCAAGAGTCCCATATTCATTTCATGGAACTTATCTTTATGGTTCACATGGAACACTTAAAAATATCATTTTTTGTGAACTACGATTCAATAAAAAGAATTCATTTTAGTAGTGAATAAAAGTTTTATATAACCATTATACAGTTATAAAAACTTATTAAATTAATTATTATTACCTATTATTACTATTATTTATGTTTAATTAGTCATAAATTATGTAAATGTTACAACATGGCTCTTACTAGTGGTGAAAACATCCAAATCAAGAACAGATTATTGAGATTAAATGAGTAAGAAAACATTTTTGTATTGTAATAATATCACATTTGTTGAAGAATAATATTTTAAAAAATAGTTTATTAAAATGATAAGTTATATTCAATAATAGGTGGATGAATATGATAAAGAAGATATATTAAGGATAATATAATACTTACGTTGAGGATTTGAATCACCTCGTAGAAAGCCTCTAAGAAATGAGATATTTTAGACTTCTTCTTGTAACCAAGGGTTCTCAAATGTGACAGTGGATTTTTAGGGAGATAATATGTGTAGTTATTCAAGATAAATTCAAATTAATATGGTGTTTTTAAGATGGTATATGAGGGTTTCTTTTATAAGTGACTTGAATGGAATTTTCAAACATACCCATTATTTAATGAAAAGGATTTAAAATTAAAAAAAGAAAGTGGGAGAAAGTAAAAAAATAATAGTTAAGGGATAAGGATACGTCAATAATTCCCTCATAAATACATTTAAAGATAGTTTTTTGTAATAGTATAGTTATTTACCCCTTATTCAAACCCTATAACCTTATTTTAGCCTTTACCATGGTGACTGATTTTTATCTTGGAAACATATTTTTATGGATACAAATGAAATGGATATTCTTACCTAATTTAGATAAAATGATTCAAATGGGATATACATTTTAATATATTTAATTTTTTATAGTGATAAAAATTAATTTGAGAATAAAAATATATAATATATAAAAACAGTGTTTAGAAAAAATATATTTTTAAGCCCAAAAATAGATTTACTATTATTATTTACCAAATAATAAATATATGAATATCAATTTATTTAACTATATGTAAAAAATAAATTTAAATATATAAATTCTTAAATAACAATAAATTTAATTATTAATACAAAAATACCCAAAATAATGAAAAATAATTCTTCAAAAATTTACCCATTTTTAACGTTAAATGAATTTAATCACATCCAATTATTTATCTTATAACCAATAATTTAATTCAATCCATTAGTATTATAATATTTATTTGAACCATAAAATTTTAATTTAATAATAATATATAAGAATAAAAATAACAATATTTATTAAACAATATATTAATTAATATTTTTTTTCTAGAACTATAAATTATATTTTTTTAATTTGTTAAAAATAATTAAAAATCTTAAATGTACCTATTTGATGCAAAAATATCCAATGACTATATATCCAATGACTATATATATGACAGTCATATTACATTTCAATACATATTCTTACACACATCTCTAAAATCATTCATCTTATTTATTTACTTAATTATCCTAATTTATATTGTATTTATAATGTTTTTAATCATTTTTGTAGTTATAATTATATTTATGATCTTCAATTCAAACAATAAGGATAAATATTTCATTTTTTGGTATTTTTATTTACTTATGGTTTTCTTCCTCCTGTAATTTTATTAATTATGTTTTATATTACATTATCACAATTTATTATTGTTATTTATAATTTTAATATTTTATCTCAAAAAAATTTTTGGTGGTTTGTTTTATATCAGTTTTTTTTATATCAAAACATTTTTAACACACCCAATTTATTTAAGGTGAAACACATACTAAAATCAAGGGGTGTTATATTCTACCCCATTAAAATAATTTTATCCCTGAAATTTCATTATTTTGATTAAAAAAATGAGGGTAATTTTTCATCATTACATCCTTAGGTTCCCATGATTGTAATTAAAATTTTTTATTTGTCCAGAGAAATTTAACATGATGAGTGGTGTTGTTTCTTTGTACTTTATCTCTACAATCCATGATTTCTACAAGTTTTCCTCATAAGATAGGCCATGCTCCATCATATAACTTTTGAGTTTAGTACATCTGATGTATCAAGTATGTACTAATTTGAATGTGATACATGTAACACATCATGAAATTGAGATAGGTTTGAGGGAACAGTAAGGAGATAATATTTCATCCCAATACAGTTAATTATTTTAAAGGGGATTATATATCCTGGCCTCAAATTTCTTTTCTTACAAAATCTCATAACCCTTTTCATTAATGAGTTTTAAAGTTATATCTTATCTCTAACTTCAAACTTTAAATACCATTAATAATTATATGCGTAGAACTTTTTTTGACTTTTTTTAGTTTTAATGTGCTGTTGAATGGTTTAAATATTCTATAACATTTCTTGATCAAGATTCCTTCCCAAGAGTTTATTCTCTCCAATTTCAACCCAATATATTGGAGTTCTATACCTGTTCCCATACATATCCTCATATGGTTCCATAAAAATTCTATAATGGAAACTTTTATCATATGAGAAGTATCCCAGGGGAATATTTTAATCCCAATATCATTTTAAGTCCACTGAATAGGTTCAAAATACATATTATAGAGTTTGAATGATCCTTTCAGATTGACCACTAGTCTTAGGATAATAAGTAGTGATAAAGTGAAACTCCATAATAAATTCTAATTTAATAATTCTATATAAAAATAAAATAAACCTTATATCTTGGTCAAATACAATAGAATGTGGTACTCCATTTAGCCTTACCACTTTATTTTTGTATATCTTAAAAATTTTACAAAGAGAGAAATATTCTTGAAAATTAATTCAGTTTTCTAATTTCATAATGATATCAAACTTAAACCAAATGTAATTATTGATGTGATATCTATTGGGATGTACTACAATGATATCCATGGTTATGATCTCCAATTTTTATTCAGGTATGGGTAATGGTTCTGTTATCCCATTATACTTATATAATTTTTTCACAACTCATTGGAACAACTAGGATCAAGATTTATATCATTAAATCTCCCACTTCATATTATCCCACCAAAATAAATTCTTGAGATATTTATATATATTTTTGATTTTAGGATGCATAAATAATTTTGAGATATTCAAATCATCAAATATCTCCCTTAGCTTTCTTATTGATGGAACACATATTCTTTTCTTTAATATTATAATTTAATCATTTTCAAGGATATGATTTGGAATATTCCTTACATTATTCTATAACATTACATCCACCTTATGCACCTCCTTGATCTTCCCATGGATGTATAGTTGAGATATCAATTTTCAAATATATGATTTCTCCCCTTCCCTTATGATCTCAAGGTTAGTATTTTACAAATCCATGATTATTGGGTCTCTTTCAATCCAAATCATGGAAAAGGTAGAAAGATACTTTATACATATATCATCAACCACCTTGTTCTCCTTTTCAAGGTGGTAATGTATTGAGAGGTCCCAATCCTTGGTCAACCCCAACAAAATAATCTGGTGTATATTCAACTCCTTCTATTTTAATATATACTTTAAGCTCTTGTGATTATTATATATATCACACTTTTAACTATATATATAACACCACTATACCATAAATGAAAATATAATTATTATTAACTCCAAGTAATTCATAAGGTATGTTTTATTATAGACCATTATTTTATGTGAATAATATTCTATGAATATGTCATTTTTCATAAGGAAACATCCCAATCCATTATTTTAGGAATTAGTTTTTACATAAAACCCTTCTCCACTATAGGGTTGTATGAGTACAAGGGAAATTAACAACCTTCTCTTAAGACCCTAGAAAATTTATTTACATTCATCTATCTGAAGGAACATGACTCCTATCCTAGTAAACATAGTTAGTGGATTTGAGAGCCAAGAGAAATGTCTCACAAAAAAATAAATATTATCCATACAATCCAAGAAAACTATATATATTGTTTACAATAGCTGGTTTGGTCTATTTTTCAGTCACCAATATCTTTGAAGGAACTACAGATATACCCTCTCTTGTAAATACCGTTGAGTCAAAACTTGTTTCAGCTTTCCCATTAATCATTTGTTTGAGAAGTCACAAATCACACATATCTCAATCACAAATATTGTTAATTATATATGCTATTTTAACAATCATAATCACTCTTTTTCTTTTTCATGTTTGATGTATCATTATCAATGTGATGTCTGTTGATTCATTTACTTTTTTTCATAAACTATTTCAATCATAACCAGATTATGCATTAAATTGAAAGCATAAATCATAATAAGATTACGTATTTCTTTGTAAACAAAAATTGTAACCATATTACACACTACATCGTAATCTAGAAACGTAACCTGATGATGTATGATATTATAATCATAAATTGTAACTAGGTTAATTACAATATCTTAAACATGCATCATAACATCGTAACCATGTATCTTAATCAAGATAAGTACAATATCATAATATCATGTTTCATGCATCATAACCAGATTATGTTCTGAATCATAATCATATATTTTAATCACAAAATCATAACCAGGGTATGCATCATCAATAGGTTTTACACTTACTTTTATGTAAGTATCGTATCCAGATTGCATATCGTGTATCGTAATCATGTTAAGAATCATAACCATGTTTTAATTTTCAATTGATATGAATTGTTATCATGTTAAGTCTGGAAAACAAGTTATGTATTTAATTTATGAAATGCATTACACTCTTATCATAACTTCAATTGTGATTTCATGTATCCCATACTCATTGTTTCTTTATTTAGTACTAATTTCTTTCTAACTAAAACTATTTGGTTGAGTTGGTTATTTATCAATCAATTTGTTGTTGTGTATTCTGTTTTGTTTTGACCATTTTAATGCCAGGTGTCCAAGTCCCTCCGTGTTTTTTAGAGAATTAAGACCATTGGAGAATATATGACCGTTGGAACCAGAATCCTATAAATAGGAGGTCATTCAAATTAGAATAAATAACCATGCTTCTATCCTGTTATAGAGAGATATTCTGTGTCTTATCTCTTACTTTGTAAAAAAATCTTGAAGATACAAGATGTGAACAACTTGTTCTATGTTCTTGTATTACTATAATAGCTTTGTTTTTACTTTGTGAGACTGATCATTATGGTAATGATCGAGGGATTCCAAGGATCGGAAGATGTTTGACCGATCATCATATTGAGGGCCTTTAATTTATTGAAGGATAGAGGTATCAATTGCCTTCTTAATTAAGGACTTCCAGGGATAGGAAGACAATTGTGTTGATCATCGTATCAAGGGCTTACCAAGGTGGTGGTAAAAGAGACCCTTATCCTTGGTGAAATGATACCCTAATTTTTGGGATAAAATAATTATAATACCTTAACATTTCTGCTTCAATTTTTTATTAGAAAGGGAATTATATTTTTCCCTTTTCTATTCATATTCTTTTAATTGTAATTGTTTCAATTATGATTATATTATTACATGATGTATTCATTATATATGTTTTATGGTTGAATCTATTACTTTTACATTACTCTATTGATTGTATTCTATTAAAAAAAATTCCATTACATTACTAATAGTATTAAATCATTCCTTATCCATCAGATCCATGTCTTGTATGATCAATTGTATTAGTTGAGAATTGTATTACTATAAGATTTCTTTAACTAATTTTCTTCTTATGTGCTTAAATACAATGTTTTTAAATCTACAATTCACCCCATCTTGTATTGTACCATCTAATATACATATACATTTATATTAAGATCCAATAATTTGTTTCAAAGGAGGTTTTCACTAATCTATATTACTTGATTTATTTCTTATGGAAATAAAATTGTATTTTCTTTACAAATATTTTGTTTATAACTACTTATGACACTAACGTGTGGAGTTGAAAATTATTGTTTTATTAGATGGAGGGAATGAATACCGAATCAATTGAAAACCTAAATCCAACTAGACCACCTAATTTTGATGGGAATTATTATGAGTTCTAGAGAGATCGAATGAAAACTTTTGTTATTAATATTGGAGTGGACATCATTATCATGCTTACTGAAGGATATAAAATCCCAGAAAATGAAGTCAGTACCTTCACAATCAAGAGGAACAAAAATATCAACTGAATTACAAGGTACACAAAACATTGTCATGTTCTATGACTAGAAATATATATAGTCAGATATAATCCTGTGAAGTAGCCAATTGTATCTGGAATAAATTGGATGTCACACATTTTGGTACATCTAAAGTCATAGAAACAAGAAGATCAAATATTCGAGAAGAATGTCATGGATATATTTTTTTCTTTATGAAGAACTAGTATGCAAGGTACACCAGAGGTTTATGAAAATCGTTAACAGTATACAATCTATGGGATATAAAGGACTTGATGATGAAGCACTTCTAGAAAAAATTATTAATATTATGGATAATGAGTGGGAATAAAAAATAACAGTTATTGATGAAAACATAAAAGTTACTCAAATCACTCTTGATGAGTTATTGGGAACTCTACATCAACATGAGACTACAATTAAAAGAGATTTTGAATTCAATAAGAAGAAGAATGGTAATTATAGTGTAGCTTTTACCACTACTAATTCTATGATGACTGAAAGGATAACAAGATCTAATGCTAAGAAAGAAGTTGTTATGTCAGAAACATGTGATAGTGATCACTCAGATAATGTGTTAGCGAATCTTGCTTGAAGTATAAACAAGATTGTTGGAAAGAAATAATTTCAATACAGATTCAAAAATAAATATAGAAAAGAAAATAATGATTTTAAGGTCACTTGTTATGAATGAAAAAGAGCAGGTCATATTAGGCCAGATTGTCCATTACTAAAAAGGAAATAATGAAAGGATAAACATTCTGAAAGAAACAAGAAAAATTATTTCAAAGAAAAGAAAAAGAATTTTTTGAAAGAAAAATGATAATTGGAGTGCAAGTGGTGGTGATTCATCAGATGAATCCTCAGTTTACAAATCTTATGTTTTGAGAAATAGAGGACTCATAACTAGACTACAAATTGAAAATCATTACTACATGGCTAAGGTACACAATGCTAAATCTCTTACAAATGTATCTTTAAATGACGATTACCTTGATGAGAAACATTCTTTCTCCTCGGATGAAGAATCTTCCTCAGTAGAGGAAAATTTACCTTTCTTTGAAGAAGATTACAGATTTTCCAAATTACATGGCAATGAAAATTCAAAACTCAAGAATAATCATGGTAAAGAAAATTCAAGAATATATATTATTATAAAATAAGTATCAGATCTATCAAGGGATCTTGATCATAAAACTCTTGATTTTAAAAATACATCAAAATATCTTAAGGAATAATGTTATCAGAATGATAAAATTTCTATAGACTATGAACAACATGTTTTAAGGAAAAAAGTTTCTAAATCCAAACAAAAATTCCAAATCAATTTCCTATGAAAATGATAATTTAGTCATTAGACTAAAATTTGAAATCTTTTCTCTCAAAATAATTTTATCAAAATTTACCAGTTGTAAGGAAAATTTTGATAATATGTATTCTCAAATTTTTCCTTTAAGGCATATATATGGATTTGGATACACTCACTTAAAACCTATTTTTAGTAATAACTATTTGGTTCCTCAAAGTTCCCCATTCTGTTTGAAATTTCAATGTGGTGGACATTGGAAAAGATGTTGTTTTCTTAAAAAAACTCGATCTTTAGGATTTCACAGAACCCATTTTTCAAAACAAATGTGTATTCCCAAAATTATTTTATCTAAAATTTCCATATCCAAACAACTTTGGTTTTTGAAAATCTAGTTGTTTCTTTTTAAAGAAAACCAGAAGTGTACCAACAACAAGAAAATTTGGTACATGGATAGTGGTTCTTATATACACATGATGTGTAACAATGATTTTTTTGAAAATATTATTGAAATGAACGGTGGAATAGTGACTTTTGGAGATAATGCTCAGGGAAAGATCATTGGTATAGGTAATATTGTTCTTTCAAGAAAATTTAAAATTTCAAATGTTTTTATTTGTCAAAGGTCTTAAACACAACCTTATAAGCATAATTAAATTATGTGATGATGGTTACCTTGTGAATTTTAGGAATGCTAATTTTTTAGTTCCCAATTACAAGGATGAATTCAATATATCTTTCTATGGACATGAGAATATATAAAAAATCTACTTAGAATAACTTAGAAGCCAATACATACCTTTATTAAGTGCAATGGAAGACCAATCCAAGTTATGGCATATAAGGTTAGGATACTGCAATCTAAGGAACCTTTGTAAACTCTCAAAGAAAAGACTTTTTAGGGATCTACCAGATCTAATGTATGATTATTCAAAAGTTTGTGATCCTTGTCAATTTGGAAAGCAACAGAAAAGTACCTTTAAATCAATTAATGATGTTTTAACTTCTATTGCATTACTATTAGTGCACATGGATATTTTTTTTCCAACAAAAACTGGAAGCATTGTAGGTAAATACTATTTATTTTTTTTAGTTGTTGAATATACTAGATATACATGGGTCTTTTTTCTAGAAAATAAATTTGAAGCATTTTTTAATTTTAAAACTTTTAGATCCAAAGTTAAAAGTGAGAAAAACCTACCATTGATAACTGTTACTAGTGATCATGGTGGAGAATTTCAAAATTTTTTATTTTTAAACCTTTTGTAGTAAGAAAGGTATTGCTCAAATTTTTTTAGCTCCAAGAACCCCTCAACAAAATTGTGTTTTTAAATAAGAAATCGTATTTTTCAGGAAATAACAAGAACCATATTGTGTTAATACTCAATTACTAATCATTTCTGGTCTAAAGATGTTAGTACTAAATGTTATACTATAAATCTTGTTTCTACTCGACCTTTTCTTAATAAAACACCTTATGAATTGTAGACTGACCTAAAACCAAAATATTCATACTTCAGAGTGTTTGGATGCAAAGTATTCATATTGAATAAAAAAGATAATTTACATAAATTTTGACCCATATCTGATGAATGAATATTTCCATGTTATTCCACAACTTCTATGGATTATAGGGTTTTCAATAAAAAATCTTATACTATTGAAGAAATAGTTCATGATTAATTTGATAAAACTGACCCCTTTATTTTTAATCAATCCCTACCAACCTCAAATATTGTATTTTCACATACTGATTATCATCCTACTATGGAAAACTCTTTTGATAAGGGGAATACTCAAGAAAATGTTTCTGAATCATTTACTCCATTTTATTTTTTATTGTATGTTGATGAACATGTTTTAAAAAACCCAAATCAATTGTTTCTTAAGAATCATCCCAGTGATAATATCATTGGATATGTAAATCAACCTTTAAGGACCTGAAATTCCATGACAAATGAAGTATAAAATATTTCTTTTCTATCTTAATTTGAACCTAAGTGAGGCCTTAGGTGATAAAGATTTGAATAAAACAATGCAAGATGAACTAAATGAATTTAAGAGGAATCAAGTATGGACTTTGGTTGAAATAACTAAAGCAACAAATATAATTGGTGTTATATGGGTTTTTAGAAACAAATGTGATGAAAATTGTGTCATAGTATTAAATAAAGAGAGACAAGTTGCTAAATGCTATAATCAAAAAGAGGGAATAAACTATAAAGAAACCTATACTCTGGTAGCGAGACTTGAATCTATTTGAATTTTATTATCCTATATAGCATACTTCAATTTCAAACATTTTCAAATGGATGTAAAATGTTCTTTTGTCAATGGTTTTGTTCAAGAAGAAGTTTATTTGATCAACCCCCTAGTTTTGTAGATCCAAAACATCCTGATCAAGTTTTTAAACTTACCAAAGCATTGTATGGTCTTAAATAAGCCCCAATAGCATGGTATGAAAGATTCACATGTTTTATTTTACAATATAATTATACAAAAGGTACTGCTAATCCAACTCTTTTTATAGATCCAAATCTATGTTAATGATATTATATTCGGATCAAATCAACAGTCTATTACCAATTATTTTGAGAATCTTATGAAATATGAGATTGAAATGAGTATTATGGGTGAGTTATCATTCTTTTTATGTTTTCAAATACCTCAAAAACTAGAAGGAACCTATGTATCCTAACATAATTATATCAAATATATACTCAAAAATTATGGATATGAAAATACTAAAATTATTATCACTCCAATTGGTACCTCAAATACACTTGATCTTGATGAAGCTGGGAAACCAGTAGATCAAACCATTTTTAGAGGTATGATAAGATGTTTTTTATACTTAACAACTTTTCATTCAAGCATAATGTTTTTGGTGTGTGTATGTCCAAGAAGCCAATATAATCCAATATAATCTCATTTAAAAGTAGTGAAAATAATTTTTCACAAATTAAATTTTATTATGGATTTAGGATTATTCTATTCTTCTGGAAATGATTTTGTTTTGAAATGTTTTTTTGATGCTGACTTTGGTTGATGTAGAATGGATAAAAAGAGTACATCTAGAACATGTTATTTTTATGAGATTATTTGGTTCCTTGGTCATGGAATAAATAACACTCAGTAGCACTCTCCATTACTGAAGCATAATATGTAGCATCTAGAGGTTATTGTGCTCAGTTATTGTGGATGCAACACACACTCACTGACTATGGCACAAGTTTCTCAAAAACCCAAATACTATGTGACAATATTAGTTCCATTCATCTTAGTAAAAACCCTACACATCACTCATGTGAAAAACACATAGATATTTTGAATCAAATTCTTAGGTATTACACACAGAAAGGAGATATTGTTTTACAATTCATCGGAACGCAAGACCAGTTTGCTGACATTTTTACATAAGCATTATCTTCTAATTGATTTGAATAAATTAAATAGAAACTAGGAATGATCACTATAAATTAATCACTCACATCTATTTCTTGTTTTATCCATCTCCTTACATTGAGTTCCTCCTTTTAAAAGGGGGAGTATACATATTTTATTGGTTTTATTCTTTATTCTTTAAGTTCTATAAGTTTTACTCTTTTTACTTTTTGTTTTATTATTTTTCAGTTTCACCTTTTGTTTTATAGATAATCAGTTTTACTCTTTAAGTTTTCTTTTATATAGGTTTTTAAGATTGATTTTCTATTTCAAAATTTTTTTAGTACCAGAATTAGACCATCAGTACTAAAATATCAATATTGGTACTGGAATACCTAATCGGTATTGGGAATATCTTATCGATACTGAAATATGAATGTCGGTACTAGAATACCAAACCGGTATTGGGATTACCTTATCAGTACAGAAATATCAATATCGATACAGGAATACCTAATCGGTATTTGGATTACATTATCAGTACTAAAATATCAATATCGATACTAGAATACCTAATCGGTGTTGGAATTACATTATCAGTACTGAAATATCAATATTAGTACTGGGATATTATTTCTGATTATTCTAGTGGTTATAAAACATTCAGTAACCACCTATTTTACCATATCAGTTTTTGTTTTTCCCTTCATTTTCATAAGAACAATATACTGAAACCAAAATGTCTATCCTATTACTCTTATAGGTACTTTTTCTAAATCCAAAATTTTGTTGTTTTAATGGTTGTTTATCATTTCTCTCTTTTAATTCCTAAACGATTTTACTCCAAATATGATTTATTTTAAAAGAAAACCTCAAGAGTTCAAAATAATTCTTGAAAGTTATCTCTCTTAGATCTAATCCTAACCATCATTTTTTTATGAAAACCTATCCCACATTAATTTATTCAATGATTTCTCCTAAGACAAGCTGGTCTATAAATAGTCAGTAAAGTTCAATCGATTCTTACTCAACTTTTCATAATCAAAGAACTTCTTAGCTTTCATAATCAGCAGATTCTTTAGGGTGTGATTTAGTGTTTCATGTATGAGTCTTCTATTTCTTCTCCGAAAGAAATACCTCCAAATAATTTCTCTTCATTGACTTTCTGTGGTGAAAGGTTTGTCTCCCAATATTTTTATGACTCTTTTGATTATTCTGTGAAAAGAATTATTAGTTTTCAAGGCTAGGAATGAATTTGTATAGAAAGACGAGGTTTCAATCATGATCATGTTTATCACGATGAATTGTTACAATTTTATGAATTTGTAAAGAGAGAAAATGATCTCAAAATATCCTTTATTATGTAAGAAAATAAATATAAAACCTCTTCAAATAAAGATACTACGTTTCTAGATGTTCTATTTGAGAGAGATGCATTATGTCCTTATCATAAGTTATCAAATCTAATGAAATCTTTTATAGGTCTAAAGCCGAAGAAACACTTTTTGAGATTCTTGATGACAACAGAAAAGTAAGCCATTTTCTAGAAGACAATTGACACATTGCCCTTTGGATGCAAGGATTTTTGGTGCCCAGAAAAGGTGATAAGGAAAATTTGAAAGATTCAGATGTGTATATGATTGACTACTTAGTCAACATGAATAAGTTTAACCTTATGGGGTTTATCTTCCAAACAAATAAAAAACTCAAATCCTGTGGTATAAAATCTCTACTGATCATGTTTTATCAAATATCAAAAAGTTCTTGAAATAGTACTTGGGTTAGTGTATTATATCAATTAAGTTATATCCAACATTCTTCAAAGATCCCTTAATTAGTAAAGATATGGTAAGAATGATCAAATCACGTTTCAATTTTGAGTTGAAAAAGTTTGAGAGAGATCCAAATGATGAGAATGAAAAGAATGATGCTAAAGGTAGTGAGAAACCTTCTAATCCATCCAAGTCTTATTCAAACAAAATAAATAAAGTTAAGGATACATCAATGAACCCACAAAGAAATAAAAGTTTGTATCTGATGAGATTTCTACTAAGTGGCGGAAGGAAAAGAAAGAATGTAAAGAAGGGAATCCTCAGTTTGGATTGGATCCGACTGAAGATGTGTATTTAAGAGTCAGGTTTGAAGAAACATTGAAAGAATAAGAGACAAATAAGAGATTGAAGAAAAGAAAGGCTGATGTTATTAACGTTAATAGTCTTCTTATAATATCCCAGAAACTAAAATCTGGAATTGAAAGAAGGGATCCATCTGGTAAAACTCAATCTGTTCTAGTAGGGAAAGGAAAAGGGAAACGAGTTTCTTAATTGTCGGGTACATAGTCTCTTGCAAAAGGATATGAAGAAGAGGAAGAATAACAATAAGATGAAGGACAAGAGGAATATGATCAAGAAGAACATGGACAGTTTGAAATTCATGTCTAAGAAAAAGAAGACACTAGCAAGAGAAGTCATATCACAGAGTCATCAGAAGTACCATCTTTTGTTTATCTATCTCTGGTTCCTTATCCCTCCAAGAGAGTATCTCAAAAGGTTTCCTCGAAGTGAGTAATTATGATTTCTGATAAATATGAAGAAGAAGAAGAAGATGAAGAACATGATTGAAATAAAAATCATCAAGATCATGTTATCAGTAGTGGGACTCATTTTGGTGATCTCCCAAAATTCACTAAAGATACAGATTTAGAGAGAAGAATCATTCTAAAAGGGGTTCTGTATATTGAACAAGCCTTGATTAGGATAGAGAAGTTGATACTTTTTATTCCAATAGTTGAGGCCAAATTAAAAATTCTTTCTTATTCACATAATGACAGAATGGATTCAGTTATGGTCTTGATAGACATATTTCTATCTCTTGAAGCTGAGTTCAAGAATTTCAATGAACTTAATGCTCAGCACAGTAAGGCTTGCAAAAAGGTAGTGAAATGGTCTTATAATGTTGATGATATTATCAAGAAAAATTTTGTCAAGATAGATGATTTTCTGCATCAGGTAAATGTTTTCTGTAACATGTATCAGTAGTTTTATGCTGATTTAAGTGAAAAGATTGAAAACCATCAATAAGCCAGTACCTCTCAATGAGTTGTCTCAGAAGGGATTTAGACCTTAAGAGAAAACTTGAAATATGAGAGTAATGGGATTGTTTCACTCTGAAATAGAGTTGTCACTCTTGAGAAAGCAATATCTTCAGATTGTATGATTTCAATATCCAAGAAGCAAGACGTAATGCTCAGGAAGCTATTAGTCGACTTCATGAAGATTGGATCCGGAAGCAAGAAAAGATTATTACTGAATAGGATGAGAAGCTAAAGGCTTAGAAATAAGCTCTTGAAAAGCTCATAGAGGATAGAAAAGAGTTCAAGAAGATGAAACAATCCCTGTTTAATATTTTTGGAAAACAAAAGGGAAAAGAATGATGGTTACACTCTTGTTGTAATAATGTTTTCACAAAGTAACATTTATTTTTTTTTTCTCTATTTCTCTAACTTTTTTCATGAAATAATTTATTTCCCTTATTCTTTTTGAAAATTAAAAAAGTGGAAAATGACTATGAAAAGAATATTTTCTTATGAATGTCTGATTAAGGTGAAGATTTCACTTGTAAATTTGAGGATAATATGTTCCCTTTTGAATTGTTTAAACCAAGGGTGGAATTAATTGTATTCACCAGAGTTATTAAACTCAGGTGGAGATAAGTCTTTATTGTTTTTTTATATTATTTTTTTTGTGATTTTTAAAAAGGGGAAGATTGTTGAGTCAAAATATGTTTCAAATTTACCATTAATAATTTGTTTTAGAAATAAAAAATTACACATATCGTAATCACAAATATTTTTACTTATTTATGTTGTTTTAACAATCTTAATCACCCCTTTTATTTTTCATGTTAGATGTATCCTTATCAAAGATATGTCTGTTGATTAATTAATTTGTTTCATATGCTGTTTCAATCATAGCAAGATTATGTATTAAATTGAAAGAAGAAATCATAATCAGATTATGTATTGCTTTGTAAATATAAATCGTAACCATATTTTACACTACATCATAATCTGGAATCATAACCTGATGATGTATTGTATTATAATTAGAAATCATAACCAGTTTAAGTAGAACATCTTAAATATGATTCATAACATCATAACCATATATCATAATAAAGATAAGTACAGTATCGTAATCTCATGTTCCATGCATCGTAACCAGATTAAGTTCTGAATTGTAATCATATATCATAATCATGAAATCGTAACTGGGGTATGAATCATCAACAGGTTTTACACCAAATTCTATGTAATTATCATAACCAAATTGAATATCATGTATTGTAATCTTGTTAGTAATTTTAACCATGTTTTAATTTTCAATCGATATGAATTTTTATTATGTTAAACCTAGAAAACAAGTTATGTATTTCATTTATTAAATTCATTACACTCTTATCATAATATTAATACAGATTTCATGTATCTCATACTCATTGTTTCTTTCTTTTTTACTTACTTCTTTCTAACTAAAATGATGTCATTGAGTTGGTTATTTATCAATCAAAATGATGTCGTGTATTCTATTTTGTTTCGACCGTTGTAATGTGAAGTGTCTATGTCCCTCCATGTTTTTAGGATAATTATGACTATTGGTGAAAATATGACCATTGGAACATGAAACATATAAATAGGAGGTCATTAAAATCAGAATAAATAACCTTGCTTCTATCAAGTTATAGAGAGAGATGTTGTGACTTCACTCTTTCTTCATGCAAAAGCCTTGAAGATACAAGAAGTGAATAGCCTGTTCCATGTTCTTGTATTCCTATATGTTCTTTGTTTCTTCTTTGTGTGACTGATCATTGTGTTAACGATCGTAGGATTACGGGGATAGGAAGACATGCTTTCGATCATTATATTGAGACCCTTCAATTGATTGAAGGATAGAGGTTCTGATGACCTTCTTAATCGAGGACTTATGGGGATAGGAATATAGCTATGCTGATCATAGTATCGAGGGATTACCAAGGTGGTTGTAAAACAAACCCTTATCATAGGTGAAAGGATACCCTTCTCTTTAGGATAAAACAATTTTTATACCTTTACATTTCCACTTCAATTTGTATCTGAAAGGGAATTTTATTGTTTCCCTTTTCTATTCATATTCTTTTCATTATAATTTTTTCAATTACCATTATATTATTACATATTGTATTGATTCTATATGGTGTATGGTAGAGTCTTTTACTTTTACATTACTCTATTGATTGTATTCTATTCAAATACAATTGTATTACATTACTAATAGTATTAAATCTTTCTTTATCCATTTTATCTAAGTATTTTATGATTAATTGTATTAGTTTAGAAACGTATTAGTTTAATATTTATTAAACTAGTTTTCTTCTTAAGTGTTTAAATACATTTTTTTAAATCTACAATTCACCCCTCATGTATTATTGCATCAAATATGCATATACATTTATATTATGATCCAAAAAATACATGACCAAAGAATGATACTTTCTATATCCAAAATTCACACCTACAAATTTTTGTGCATAGTTTCAACTTTCTAAAGTTATTTAACAAAATCCTCAAATTACTTTTATGATCTTACTCACTCTTAGAATGTATACCAATATCCTCAATAAAGACATCCAAAAAAATTGATCAAGATAGTCTCTAATGAATATATTAATTAGATCCATGAATTTTTAAGTATGAATGGAATAACTAGGAATTCATAGTGTCTATATATTGAAAGGAAGGATATATTGAATATATTATCCCTCTTTCCCCTTAATTAATTATCTCTAAATCCAAGGTTAATATTTTATAAGTATTGAGATCCCCATAATTGATCAAATGAGTCATCAATATAGGGCAGATGATACTCGTTATTTGTAATGATATTGTTAAGTTTGTGAAAATCAATATAGTGAGGTATTTATCCATATTTAATTTTAAAAAATAGGTCTGATCCACCGCATAGTGGTTCATTTGTTTATATAAAACCCTTATCAAATAGTGTTGGAGTTTCTTCTTTAATTCTTACAACTCAATCAGGGATATTATATTAGGATTAATTAATATAGGATAAAAAATAAGTATGATATATATCTAAAATTAAACCTTAAAATATGGGGGATGTGAAACACCAATAATTTATGACTTGTTTACTTTTAAATAAATTCAATCTCTCTGATATCTTGCGATGCACACAACACCGATTTTAAATTAAACATAATACTCTATAAAAATATAATTTAAACAAGACCATTATAACCAAGCTATTAAATTAGAGGGTATGGATATGAATTACTAAATTATTAAAAAATATATATTTTATACATGTTCATTTATTTTATATTTTTTAAAAATAAAAATAATAATCATCTAAAAGTAAAATAATTTTTTTCTGAAAAATTGTATTTTCTCAAAGAAAACGGTTTTGTCGTTTCTTAAACACTTATGATTTTGTTTTGAAAATTTTAGAATATTTATTTGATTAAATTGACATTATTTTTGAAAACATAATATCAAAATCATCTAAGGTTGATTTTTTTTTCTAGAATGTTTCATTTTTCAATTACTAGTGAAACATATTGATTATTATTGAAAACTTCCATTTTGTTTAAATTTTTTATAAATTTAATTTATAATATAATAAATAATATTAGCCTATTGGAATCAATTTAATATTGAATTTTTATACTAAAACCTTATATACTTATGATAAGTTTTCCTTTGGAAACCCCCTTTTTCATCACGTCTGTGTGTGTTATTTTAAATTGAATTCTACCACTTATGTGAATTGAATTTTGAAAAATGGATTCAATATTTTTAATTATAATAATTTATATTATCTAAAAATGTAAAAATTATTTTTTTCCATTTTTAATTGTAAAATTAGTAAGAATTTATTACCGTGGTTAATGTAAAAAAGGGGTTACCGAAGGGTTATACTAAGAATATAATGGTTTAAAAAGACCTTAAAACCTATTTTTTAATGGAAATACTTGGGCCTTATCGTATCTAAGGGTCTATAATCAATCATGTTGGAGAATTTTTGAATTATTAAAATTTTAGTGTAATTGACTCTTTAAAAAATTCAACATGTTTCCTCTCCCTTCTTATAAAAGGATACTCAATATCCACCCCTATTAACAACTCAAAATCCATTTGGTTTCAACAATACTTACCCAAATAACTTAACTAATCCTATAAAAATATCCTAGATCCCTTTTTTATCATAAATTCATCCATGGAAGGATTTTTGTGAAACCTTATAGAGATCGTCTAAAGATGAAGTAACATTCTTAAACAAATTTTTTCTTTTATTTCTTCTTAAACATCCTTAAAATATTATTAAATCCATATGGTATAATAAAAATAATATATAATAAATAATAATATTTTATTATGTTAATTTCATAACCTGTATCAATCTACTCTAAAATAATACTTCTGATCATGTGTATGGAGGACAACCACCTCGTGAACCGATGAAACTCATTTTCCATCAACACCTACCATTTTCAGATATAATCTTAGGTTTAATGTATATATATAATATTTATTATATTATAATAACTATGTAATTATAATATCATATATAATTTATTACTTTATTTTTGGTTTAAAATACAATAACAACGTTCATGTGTACGGAGGACTACCACCTTGCGAAGCGATGTGATTCATTTTTAACTTATTATTTACATGTAAGGTAATAAGGATAAATTTAATTAATATATGTTATATATATTAAATGATTTAAATTATTTAAAATTAATATATCATACACTTTATTACCCTTTAATCTGTTAAAGGAATGATATCATCACTAGTGTGTACGTATGGCCTACCGTCTCCAGGAAGTGATGTGATTAATTTTCCAGACCCATATTTTAAGAATGGTTATAAAATGTATTTATTGAGTAAATATTATATTATCAAAATTATTATAATTCTAAATACTATTTATTTATATCTTATGTATAGATACCATAACTTTAATGACAAAACACGGATGAGAAAATAAGGCAATTAGCACCTAAAACAATGAAAATAAAAAATATTATTAATGAACGGGTGAAAAATGTTGTAATAGGATAATATATAGTACTATAAATAAGTGTATTGTTGATTTATAAATTAATAGCATTATTAAAAGATATATTAGTGTAGTCAAATCATGTTTAAATAACATAACACATGAGGTAATATATTTCATCTCAATTTCAATTTCGTTAGGAGATATTTGTTAATATGCACCTATTAACTTTTGTGTGGTGTATATACTACCCATTTTATGTATATAAGATGAATTAATATTAATTCATGATTATTAATTTTTCATTTAATGTTTATTTCTCTCGGGGTTACTATTTAAATGTTACCAAGGAGGATAAAAACTTATTGTACAATCTCACTTTCTTTTTTGATAGTTTAATTTCTCTTGAATCAATAACATTATTGTGATATTTTTTATTGGATAAAAAAATTATATTTAATATACACATTCTTGTATGATGGATATGATTATTTCCTAAATCTTATAAAATTTATATATATGTTGTTTACTTTAAATGATATTTGATTGACTAGGTAAATATTGATAAATCAATACTCAATAAAGATATTTGATGATAAGGAGTATTGATTTATTAATTAAATAGATTATTTTATAGATTTTTAATGATTTCGACATGCAGTTAAGGGTGGGACTCAGCTATATATAGACCCTTTATGTATCGACATGTCTCATGAAACAAATTTATTGGCCAAATCAGATGAGGTTTTACCCATAGTTTTAAGTTGTCTCATAAAAGGTATTCAAATAGATATATAATAATTAATAAGATATTGAAATCCAGTAATTAAGAATTTTATTCATTAATAATTCAGTTATTATTATTATCCATGATATTTTTAAATTTGATATTATCTTTGAATTCATTTCATTTCCAGTTTATTTATTAAATGACATGTGTTTTTAGTTAGTTACCTAGCCATATTGATAATTCATTGTTGATTCAGGATAGATTTCACCATATGTAACCCTTTCGGAGAATTTGAGATCACCATTATTTTTTTCCTTTCCCCTAGATATGAAGAATTAATATTTGAATGATTTTCAAGGGTGTACACTATTTTCTTTTTTTACGTATTATGTATTATTTTTACTCCCAATGTAAAATGGGTATCAGGTATGTATTGGATTATTCAATATTGAAAAAATATTTAGTCCTTATGGATGTGATTACTTGTATATTATTTAAATGTAATAAATTGGATAGTAGCTTCATGTTACTGGAGTTTGGTCTTTATGGTTGGTATCAAAGGAAGTTCAATAGAAAACATGGTAAGTAGATTGAGGAAAACATATATCAGGGAACATAATCATATGATAGAATTTGAGGATATGTTTAGAAAAATTTCCTAAAGTTATGGTAAGGAAGGAATTATGCTGTTTTTTTTATCAATACATCCCTATCTAGATACTAAAATTGGTTGTGGTTCTATAATAGTTATACCCATGGGTAATAACTCTAAAGATAGTTATTGGGTTTGAACTGATCATCACTTGGTGAATGACAATGAGAATTAATATGAACCAGGTTTCATAATCCTTGTGGATATGATTAGGATAATTCATATTTTATTTACAAAAAATTATGGAGGTTTTGAAAATAAAGATATACCCAATGAAACCAAGTTTATGATTCTGAGATTAAGAATGGAAAAAATTTTAATTTATGTTAACTATTAACACCATATTTATAATTATACATTATGATTTTAAAATTAATAATTTTATGATCTAATCTAGTATATTACATTGTTTATAAAGGTGCTTTGAAGGAAGAAGGATATTAATACTCATGGCCAATGTAGAGATTTCCCTGATGAGAAAGAAAATATAGATGGTATTGAAACTGAGAAGATAATTTCTATATGAGGGAATCTTAATAACCTTGAGCAAATAGAACAACATATTCCACAATTTAATTCTTCTATGTTGGATTACTTCATGCGACAATATCCCGATAATTTGGAGGGACCACTAATCCAATGGTAGATGAGTAGTGGATTGAGTATCTTAAGAAGATATTTATGGACATGGGATGTGATAAAAAGTAAAAGGATAAAATTATGATGTATTATATAAAAGGATATGCTGATAAATGATGATTTTCTATCCATAATACCATGGAGGAATAAGAAATCAGACTCACAGAATACGAATCTTTTAAGGGGAAATGTTTTGAAAAATATTTTCCTCATGTGAAATTAACTAAAATAAGTAAAACATTATTCATCTTAAATAAAAATGAAGTGGAAAGTGTTTCTGATCATGATTATACCTTTATAAGGATATCCAATTATTCTATAAATCACATACACAACACAAAATACATGATTCTCAATTTCCATGAAGGGAGTAAACCAAGTCATTAAAGAGGGTTGGTCTCTCAGTATTTTTCATCAATTGATGAAAGAGTTTTATGTTCCATAAGAATTGAGAATTAATTATCTATATCCTACAAGTTAAAGGGAAATTAAGACTATAATAGGTTCAATACACACTAATAAAAAGGGAATGTGTCAAATGAGTAGAATAAAATGAATTTATTTCTATCTTGTGAGAAATGTGGAAAGAATCATCCTAGGAAATTCATGAAGGGAATGAGAGGTTTTTATAAGTGTATAGATATGGATCATTAGGATAACTAATGAAATGTATAAAAATAAAATATTTCTATTCAGTGTTTCATCAACAGGGAGATGGGGTACTACAAAAACAAATTCCCCATGTATCAAGAGAATATACCACAAAATAATTCAATGGAAGAAGGCCAAGCTTATGTAATATCTATTGCCTTGGTTGAAGTTACCAAATATTTGGTTTAAGCTAATTTAATCCTATCTTCAAATTTATATAACACCTTATTTAATTCAAGATACTCACACTCTTTTATATCTTCTATTTCTACCATAAAAATGAAATATTTCCCTGGAATAATAAGAAGTTCTCCGTTATTAAAAACTCGTAGAGAAAGTATCATTATAATGTGGATATTTTAAAGAGTCCCCAATATGACACATACACATACTATATTTTATGATCTTACAATAGTACATATGGTTGTCATTGATATAATCCTAGGAATTGATTGGATTCTGAAATATGATATAAAACATTATTATAAGAAGATGGAAATTTCAAATGGCGATGAATTTGTAGAATTCATTATCTCTAATGCAGAGACATCATCATCTGAGACATATCTAGATCAATCCCCAATAGTTATACTAAATGAGATTCTTAGGGAAGAAAAGTAAAAAAAATCTAGGAAAAAATAATGAAATTCTCAAGTTTAGGATGTAAATATTTTAGATAAATACATTATTGTATTTACTATGTACTTTCTTAGACATCCTATAGACCATGATGTTTAGTTTTACATTTATTATATCCCTAATGAAACACCAAAATCAATGAATCCCAATAGAATGGCCACTATGGAATTAGTGGATTTGAATAAATAATTAGAGGAGTTGTGTGAAAAGGTAGTGAGAGAATATGATACACCAATAACCATAACTGAGTTATGGGGTTTCATTGGTTTGGAAGGTTACTATTGGGGATTCATTCTTGATTTTTTCATATTGGATAACCTGTTATCCAATATTACACATAAAGGGGTTATGTTCATTTGGAAAAATTAATTTCAAGAATGTTTTAATGAAAAGAATATGATATTGGTTATTGATTTGATTTTGAACCTAACATATAGAAATGATGGGTTTGTGATATATAGTGGCGCATAAAATAATTGAATTTGTGGTGTCCTAATAAAAAATGATACATAAATTTCACATGCATCAAGTAAATTAAATACTCATGAATTGATCTATATAACCTGTGATCTTGTGTTTGTAGCTATAATATTTTGTTTGAATACATGGATACATATATCTATGGTGAACTACTTGAGATATACATAGATTATAAAATCCTAAAATACATCGTTCCATAGAAAGAGATCAATATGAGATCAAGGAGATGGATTGAGCTACTCAAGGATTTTGATTGCCCAATACATGCCCCCCCTATAGAATGAAAATAAGGATGTGAATTCATTAAGTTGGAAAGATCATGGAGTTATAACCCAAATAAATATTAAGGGGGATCCTATGTTCATGGATATCATAAATATAGATATGGAATTATTATGGAAGGACATACATCCCTCATTTTAAAATTATTGTGAAACCATATTTATTAGAAAAGATAAAAAGTTATCTACATGATGATGATAACATTTAGAATAAAATTAAATCAATGAATGGTGAAAAATTAGATGTCTTCATTTTTGAAGATGGTGTTTTGAAATATAGAAACAGATTAGGTGTTACATTATTCCTAAGATAAAAATGAAATTTTTGGATAATTCTCATAGCTCAAATTTCTCTATACATACCAACATCACCAAGATGTATATAGATTTTTGGGGAAATTTATCATGAGATAACATGAAGAGGGAAATTTTAAGATATAAATCAAGATGTTTTTTTTATAAATAGGCCAAGGATGAGAGATAGTTTCCTAGAAGATTCATGTAACCTTTTCAGATTTATTTGTGGAAAAGGAATGGCATTACTATTGACTTTTTCATAGGACTACCAATGAATCTAATGAAAATGATGAAATATGGGTTATCATTGATATCCAAACCAAATATTCACATTTACTATCCATAAGAAATGATTTAACACTTGAGTGACTCATAAGTCTCTATATTAATGAAGTTTTAAGGCTTCATGGAACACATATTTTGATCATTACTAATCATGATCCATATTTTATAGTGAAATTCTGGAAGTGTCTTCAGAAGGATCTTGATACTGAACATCATTATAGCACTTCATACCATCCTAAAAATTATGGAAAATATGAATGGGATTATCAGAAAATGAAATAAATTATTAGTTCATCATCACATGAATTTAAAGTTATATTCTTTTGAGTATTTACCTTTGGTATATTTTTTATATAACAACATAGCTTCCATTAATGTATTAAAATGGTGCCATATAAAGCATTATATAGAAAGAGATGTCGTACTCCAACATGTTGGGATGAGAGTTTTTAAAGGAAACAAATAGGACCTAAAATATTTAAGGATACAAATACAATATTAAATGATATTGATGTCATATTAAATTATACCAATTTAGGAAAATGATTTATGATAAAAAAATAAAATGATTTGGAATTCCATGTTAGAGATCATGTTTTCATGAGAGTATCTCTAGGGAATGGTTTAAAATTTTTTGGTAAAAAAGGTAAAATTATACCCTAGTACATAATAATCTTTGAAATCCATGAAATAATTAGATTTGATGCTTATTTTTTTGAAATGTCAAAATGTCTCTCAAAAGTACAAGGTGTGTTCCATAGAACATTGTTAAGGAAGTACATGCCAGTTCCAATGTATGTGATCACCTCTGATAAAATAAAATTAGAACATGATCCATCTAACATTGATGAAACCATATAGATTATTAATAAAATAGAGAAATTATTGAAGAAACATATGAATAATTTGGTAACTTTTCTTTGGGGAAGTCACAAAATGGAGGAAGCAACATGGGAACTAGAGGATGTTATGAAGAAGAACTACCGTTAACTATTTAAAAGTAAATTTCTATAAAACCTATAGAATGAAAATTTTTCAGTATAAAAGAATGAAACAACCCAAGACTCTAAGATTTATTTACTTTTAAGTAAATACAATCTATCACATATCTTGTGATATACACAACTCCTAGTTCAGATGAAACATGATAGTCTACTTATATATTACTTAAACAAGAAAATTTTAACCAACCCATTAAATTGGTAGGTATGAGTAAGACAAAAAAATAATGAAAAATATATATTTGTAACATATTCATTAGTTATATATTTACTATAAATAAAAATATGAATCATTTTAAAGTAAAATAAATGTTTTCTGAAAAATTGTATTTTTTCAAAGAAAACGGTTTTGTCAGTCCTTACGAACTAATGATAAAATTAATTTTTATATTTATAGAAATATTATTTGATAAAACTATATAATTTTATGAAATTATAATATCATAATACTATTAGGGTTAATGTTTTGGATTTTTTCTGAAAAGTATAATTTTTTGATGAAAATTGAAAAATAATGATTATTATTAAAAAACTACTTTTTGATTAAATTAATCACTAAGTTGAATTATATTTAAAATTGTTTTTAAAGAATATTATTTCAATTATATTATAATAAATAGAATTTAATTTATTATAATAAATTTAATTTTGAATTTTTAAATTAAAAACTTCTATACTTATGAGAATTTTCTCTTTGGAAACCCATTTTTTCATCACATCAGTGAGTTTTATTTTAAATTGAATTATTCCAATTATGTGAAATGAATTTATAAAAATGGATTTCATATTTTTAATCAGAATAATTTATACTATATTATATTTTTAACATAAATATTTACAATTATGAATAGTAAAATCAGTAAAAATTAATTATAGTGGTTAAGGTAAAAATGGGTTTACCAGGGGCTAAACTAAGAAGAAAAAGGTTAAAAATAACCTAAAAACTTGTAAAAAACAAATTTTATTCAATCATTTATAACTTATATCCTATAAGTGTCTCTAAAACCCATTTTTCAGGATTTTGGAATGATAACAATGTGGGTTTAATTGATTCTTTTCAAAAAAGAAGTATGTGTGTCCTATCCCCCACTTATAAAACGACCCCCTATCCTTCCATATTCACACATAAAAATAAATTTTTTCACTAGGAACTATCCAAATAACATTATTAGTCTCCTAAAAACATTATAGATTACTTTTATTGTTCATAAATACATCTTAGGAATGCTTTGGGTGCACTCCTAAAGAGGTCGTTTGAAGAATAGGTGACATTATTAAACGATTGTTTTTATTTTATTTCTTCTTCAATATTTTTAAAATATTATTAAATAAGACTATTATAATAAAAAATTATATCACATATACTGATATGTTATTATGTTAATTAAATAACTTATATTCATATCCTCATCCATCAAATGGGTAGTGAAACACTCATTCATGTGTACGGTGGACTACCACCTTGTGAACCAATAGAAATCATTTTCCATCGGCAAATCTCATGGTTAGATAAAATATTTAGTTTAATTTTTATATATAATATTTATGATATATTTATTTTTATTTAATTATAAAATCACATATAACTTCTTACATTCAATTCTTTTTAAAATTCAATAACGTCGCTCGTGTGCACGGAGGACTACCGCTTTGCGAAGCAAAGCACTTCATTCTTCGCAAATTATTTACATTAAAGGTAACATGGATGGATTTAATGAATATAAGTGGTATATATGAAATGATATAAATTCTATAAAATTAATATATCATACACATCCATACCCTTTCACCAAATATGGTAATGATATCACCGCTCATGCGTACCTACAACCTATTATCTCTATGAAGTGATGTGATTCATTTTCCATGCCTAAATTTTATGAATGGTTATAATAATGTGTCTACTGAGTAAATGTCATATTTATAACCTTATTATCACTCTGGAGATGATGTATTAATATCATATGTATAGGAACTAGAACATTAATGACAAAACATAGAAGATAAAACATGGTAATTATCACCCAAAACAATGAAAATAATGAAATATGATTATCAAACATGTGGTAAAAATGTTACAATAGGATAATATATAAAATTATAAAAATATTTTTTGTTTTGGTATAAATTAATAACATTCATAAAACCATTATACAATTGTCTAAATTATCCTAAACTAAAGTAAAGTGTGAGGTAAGGGATTTCATCTCAATTTCCATTAAATTGAGGCATATTTGTTAATATGCTCTTATTAAATTTTATGTGGTGTTTATGCTACCCATTTTGTTTATTTAACTTGAATACATATTTATTAATCACGATTAATGTTTTTTTCAAGTTTATTCTTTAAGGGGTTACAATTTCAAGGTTACCAAATAGGCAAAAAAATTACTGTATATTCTCGTTTTCTTTACTTCTTTTTCTTATGAAACGATCACATTTTTAAATAATTTTTCTTTGAAAATTAAATTTATATGAAATGTACTTATTTTTTTATAATGTATATGATTATTTCCTAAAACTTATACCATTTTTAACATTCAATGTTTACTTTGAATTCTTTTTGATTGACTGGGGAAATATTGATTAATCTGTATCCTTTTCTCAATACATATATTTGATGATAAAAAATATTGATTCATCAATCAAATTGATTATTTAATATAATTGGAATGATTTTTACATTCAATTATGGGTGGAACCTGATTATAGATATCCCCTAGATGCATCAACAAGTATCATGAGAAAAATCAATTGGCTTAATTAGAAGAGTTTTTACCCATATTTCTTAATTTTCATGTGAATGATCTTGATAGAAAAGGTATCATGATTCTTAAGATCATGAAATACAATAAATAAGCATATTATTTATTTATAATTTAGTTATAATTATTATACATGGAATCTTTTCACTTATATTATCTATAGATTCATTTTATTTTTAGTTTATTAATAAAATAGAAGGTGTATTCAATTAGTTACCTTTCCATATTGGTTAGGACTTATTGATTCATGATATCTTCTGATGTATGTAAACCTTACTAAGAATTAAAAATCACCCTTATTTTGTTTCCTTTCCCAAATATATGAAGTGTCATGAACCATCTTTGATATCCTCGTAACTTGATAACCGAGTCAGTCCAGAAAAAGCCCGAAGGGCATTCCCCATCCCTATAAGTTGGATACTAGCACCTAACATCCTAAAATATGAAAGTGGGATCAATGTTTCCACAAATAAAAAAGAACCATGATAAACAAGTCTTTATTAATATAAGAAAACTTCATAGGGAAAAGTTTACCAGAAGTCAAATAAGTATGAAAACCCAAAGTACAACCACACAATACCAAAAAATAGGATAAAAACCCATGTCCTAGTGGATATAACTCTCTATACTGAAGTTTCAATAACTAGAACTACATCCAAGTGGAAATTTACACTTTCTCTACCCAGTAATTAGATAATATACAAACACATAAAGGAACAAGTAGGGTGTGAGCTAAAATCCCAGCAGGGTCTGACCAAGGATTCTATAATAATATGAAAACATTTAATTAAAAAAATAAAAATTTAAATTTTAAATAAATAGGAATAACATTTCCAAATAATATTTAAAAAAATCATGAATTAAATTTAATAGGGCGGAGATAAATCAATTTTTTTTATAACAAACATATTATTTAATACAATTTATTTAAATTTAGAAGGCATGTGTAAAATAGTTTCCAAAAAATAATGGCATATATTTAAAATAAAAATAATGAACAACATGGTCATATACCCAGAGGTATTATTTTTCCAGGATATAGGACTCCCTCACTCACAAATATTTATCCTACAAATATATTTATATACTTCCCTTTGATCCTGGTCAATGAGGACCCATCACCATAACATCATGGATATGACTGAATATATTTATATATTCTTAGTGTTATAAATTTTCAATAGAGTGTTGTCCTGAATAACTTACTAACTACTACTGAATGAATATGGTAAAATAAAATCAATGATGAGAAATGTTTTTTCAAACTATTTAAAATAAAATTCAACTAATTCTTCAATTTCAATTTGATAATTTCCATATAAAAACCAAAACCATTTTTAATCAAATTATTCCTTTTATGTGATAAAATCATTGGGTTTCTATCAAAACATTTTAAGCCATTTTTCTCATATACCATTTTGAAATTAATTTCATCAAATCAGTTCCAAAATTTAAACTCAACAATTTAAATCTTAGAATTTCTCTATCAATTTTAGAAACACGCCCCAATTCATTGGAATTGGTGGGTTTTCTCAATTTTATGCGAAATAAAATCCAAATCCCCAATTCACTAGAATTGGGGTTTTAATAAACTGATGGAATGAAATTTAAATTGAAATCAAGAAATAGAATTTAAATCAAACAATTATATTTAAATCAATAAATTTAGGGTTAATCAAATTGGCCATCATAAACAAAACCACATACCTCGGGATCACAAAATGAAAAGCTCTAATTGGGAAAATACCATGAAGAACATAGGAAACAAGGATCCAATAATGAAAATTGGATTCAAGATTTTAAACAATAGGATTTATATCCTCCAAAAGCACAAATATCTATAAATCCTAAAGAAGGAAGGAGGATAAAATGGGGGATAAATAATGATGAGAGGAAACTAATATGAAAGAGATCAAACACCATTCAACTAGATTGGGTTCGTTTATGAAGGGGGTTAGAGGGGAAAAAATTGCTAGTCGGATGCCTCTAAGGAAGAAGAAAACCCAATAGGTTTATTTAGTCCCCTCTGGCACTTAAATCGAGTGTTTTAGGATTTTAAAAATTAATTTTCAGATTAATTAATAGCCATACATAGTTTCCTAGGCATGGAACCATTGTTAGAAAACTATTTTCCTTAATCGTGAAACCCTTTTAAGGAGGTTGAGTTATTTCTCCTAGGTGTGTGCATGGTTTTTTAAAAAGTTTGATAGATATAAAATGAAAATTATTTAGGTTTGTAATGTTTCTATTGAGAGGCGCATAGTTTGAGAAAACTATGCGTCAACTATAGAAAACCTAGAAACTAATTCCTTTCCAAAATTTCACCCAAAATATCCCTAAATAAAACCCAAAAAGAATGATAAAAAGTTGAGTTTAATAATATCTATACGTATTAATAGAATCTTAATACCTCCCCAACATATAAACTTCTTTCCACAAAAATATTGTTAAGAAGTATCCATGTCAAGAAGACGAGGTCACTTCTCTCTCATTAGTCCATCCCTCTCCCACATATCATGAGAATAAGAAACATTATTCAATTGAACTCAAACAAAAGGTATTTTCCTCCCATTAAGTAACATAGTTTCAAAATTAACAATCCAAACTGGATGCTCAATCATGGATAAATCAGGTTCAACCTCAAGATCTCTCTAACTCGCAATATGATATGGATCTGATAGATACTTTTGAAGCTACGATACATGGAACACACTATGTATCAAAGTAATGTATGGTATAATTTCTAATTGGAAATCTAGTTTTCCCCATACTCAAAAACCTCAAAAGGTCCCAGAAAATGAGGAGAAAGCTTCAATTTCCTCCCATGTTATTGATGACCCAAATGAGGGGAAATAAGACAGAACACCTAATCATCAATGGAAAATTCGAATATTCTATGGTGATGATAAACATAACACTAGTACCTTATCTAAGCCATCAAAATACTCTAATGAATTAGCTAAAACATTAACGTCATCTATTAATCCATGCTCTATCCAACCATGGAACTCTCACTAATCTCTAACCAACACAACATTGATCTACAAGGCTGACCACACAAAGACTCAAAAGGATCCATTATGACTGCTGACTGGTAACTATTGCTATAATAAAACTCAAACATCTCCATATGGTCATCCCAAGCCCCACCAAAGTCAATAACACAAATGCAGAGAATATCCTCATGAATCTGTATAGCCCTTTCTATCTGGACATCTGACTACATATGGTATTCCATACATAAATGGACCTGAGATCCTAATGGCTTTTTAAGGCCTATCCAAAAATTGAGAAGTGAACCAAGGATCCTTATCAGAGATTATAGAATATGGAAGTACATGAAAATAAACAATAATGTTTCGATAAATATTACAAAACTCTTCAACATCGATTTATCAGGAATGAGTATAAAGTGAGATGAATTGGTCAGCAAGTCAATCACAAGTCATATAACATTATTATTCTTCTGGGTATGATGCATCCAAACCACAAATTCCATAGAGATCTTATCGAACCTTCATGTTGACACAAGAAGTGGCTGATGAAAACCCAAAAGTTTTTGGGGCTCGACTTTGACATGTTGGCGAATATAGAAATCAGAGACAAATTCAACAACGCCCAATATCATACATGGACACTAAAATAGAATCCATATGTCATAAAACATTATCTTGATTCCTGGGTTCACTTGTCACTTGGATTTATGGAACCCCCCATTACATCTTTCATGACCTACAATGGTACCATAAAATGATTTTGATATCATAGAATACCCTTAGTGGAGAACGACCACACAGCTATAGCCTCCCCACAATAAAGAGACTCTCTAATGATATAGAATTCATCATCAAGATACTATTATTGAAGAATATTATCGATAAGAGACAATTTCAACTGAACAATGGCCAAGGTGACCTCGACCCCTAATTCCCCCACTGCAATATAAAACTATGCAAAGAGATCCATCAACTTCCACTGTTCTGAAATTATTTTCATGGCATGGGTCAGAAGATTCCAACTCAAATAATCTTCCACAACATTCCATTTTCTTGATTTATAGATGACGTCAAAATAAAAAATTATAGCTATTCCACCAAATGCCTCAAGAAGAGATTCAAATATTTTTGAGATAATATATAACTCAATATCTTGTAGTTGAAATACAGGGTAAAACTTTTTTCAAAAAGGTAATGCTGCCAAATTTTATGTGCAATAATCACAACTACATGTTGAAGGTCTTGGTTCATATTATTCTTCTTGTGTGGCTTAAGCTGATGAGAGCCATAAGCAATGGCACGATCACCCTATATAAGAACTCAACACAAAACAGAACCCAATGCTTCATAAAAGAAAACATATCCCATCTCAACATCTGGAAGAGTCATCACCATCATAGTAGTCAAAATATTTTTCAAATTAATAAATAAATTATAAAATATTTCATTCTAAGAAAAATTAACTCCTTTTATAGTGAGAGTATTCATCGGATAATCCAACTTTTAGAGGACCATTACAAATCAATGATAATACATAGATGTACCCAAGATGATCCAAATATCGAAATCATTTCATAGTTTTCCCATGTCATAATTGATTTCAAATTCTTAGGATCAAATAAAATACCTTGTTTTGACACCACATGTCCCAATAACTTCTCTTCCCAAATCTGGAAATCGCATTTCGAAAGCATGGAATTATGTTGATGATTTCTCAAAAATTTCATTACTTCTCTAAAATGACACACATGATCCCCTTGAAACATATAGTAAAAAAGTATTTCATCTAAAAAGACTACCATGATGGTATCAGGATACTCATGGAAAATAATTTTTATTAAATTCAAAAATACTATGGGAGAATCGGTTAAATCAAATGGCATGATCAGACACTCATATTGGCTGTTCCTTCTCCAAAAGGCTATTCCATGAATGTCATATTATTTTATTCTCAACTAATAGCAACCAGACTAAAGACCAATATATGAGAACCACTTTTTCCCTATCAACTAATCAAACATATCATCAACCCATGGGAATAAATACTCTTTCTTTATCGTAACCCGATTGAGTTTTCAGCAATCCCCGCACAGGTGATGTGAACCATCAAATTTCTTAGAAAATAGAACTGGAGTCTCCCATGTTACTCACTCTCTCATATAAATACTATCTCTATACTTTCATCCAACCAAGCTATAAAATCTTTATTTTAGTTGGTTCTATACCATAGGAAGGAATACACACTAGTTGAGTACCATACACCAAATCAATAGAAAACACTACCTCCCTTACCAAGGGAAAACTGGAGAAGCCTGAAGAAAAAACGTCAAAAACAATGATGAAAATTGGAGGGAGATTACCACTAAAATATTATTCCTCCAGATCAAATGTTAACATAGATAATACTTTACCAAACTATGGATAAGAAGGTTCGGTTCTACTCGACCTTGGGTTCCATTCTACTTGAATGATACAGAACACCTCATCAGGTGTAGTAAAGTAGACCCATTGAAGATAACAATTAATATGGGATTTATTGGAATTGAGCCCATTAGTCCCAAATATGACATCAAGTGGTATCATATATAGAACCAGAAAATCCTAAGATATATCCATATCTGATAATGAGAAAACATAAGCCAGACTATGAAGACCCTTATCTTCCATTATTCCAGGGGGTGTAGTAATATCCATCACAGAAGAAAATAGATCCATAGGAATATTTATCAGATTAATAACATGTGTTTAAATAAAAAAAGATGCACCAGTATCAAAAAAATCATTCACTAATGATGAAGCAATAGTTATGGTACCTATCATTTTTGTTGGACTATTATCCGCTTCCTCTAGAAACAGTTACACTAAGTGAAGATTCTTTATTCTGGATTCCTTTGTCTAGAACCCCTTTTTTCATAATGAATCTGATTTCACTATACTTTTATTAGGTGATGATGATCCCATTCCACTGCATGGGGTGAAAAATACATGGCATAACTTCTTTATGTGACCCAAGCATCCACATTATCCACCCACATTGGGTGACTCAGTGAAAAACCAATTATAATTACTTGTCATTCCACATTTTTAGAAAATCAAAGGGCCTCTTATAGGTACTAAAGTTGGTCTAGAAGAACCATAATATTAAGAACCACCTTGAGAATCATCAAACTTCCTTATTTTCCATTATGGGAACTCACAGAACCATTGTGAGAAAAAAGAACTCCCATCAACCTTGACTTACTAGATGGGTCCATTTAAACCATCAATTATCTATCAATAAGTTCAACATATGAAGAAATATTCAAAAAGAAAACCTGAGAATTAATATCAGATTGAAGTCCTATCTTGAATCGTTCTAGTATTCATCTTCTCATTCGATACATTTTCATGTACGAATTTCATATGGTCAAAAAATCATTTTTCATATTTTCCATAGTCTTTTCATCCTGACCGAGTTTGAAAAACTCGATATCCTTGCCCCAAAACATAGAATCTGGATAGAAATAGTCAGTGAAAATATCTTTAAAGTCATTCCATTCAAATAACTCATTCTTCTTCTCCATTACCATCATATCCCATCGTCTCCTGATTAGTCCCTCCAGCATGAAGGTGGAACACTTCACCTTGATTTCATCAGGTGTCATCAAGAACTCAAATAAATATTCAATCCTTCTCAACCATTCCTTAGATTCTTGAGTATCATTTGATCCTTAGAACATTGGTGGACTTTGGAAAAGAAACTCAAAAGAAAAATTCTAAGAAACATCCCTCTGAGGTTCCAAAATTAGAGCCTATATGGGAACTTGCGGTAGTGATTGTCCTAGATCTTGGACAATATATACTATCCCCTCAACAAGACTCAAGTCAACCAAAGGATTTGATCATTATGGTTCATCAAAATCTTCCACATAGATCTGATTCACTTGTATTCATGAAGGAATGATGCTTCAAAACATTCGCATACAACATTGAATACATTAGATTAACACTCAAATAGAGAAATGGTATAACTTAATCCCAAAAGATAAGAACAAAAGATTTGTATTTTATCCTATCCAAATCAGAAACAGGTAAAATACTAGAACTAATCCCCCCAACTTCTTTGCTAGACCATCTCTAGTTACTTATCGTTCATTATATTGAGATCTGGGCCAACACTCAATCACAACTACCTGCTATGTCCAGACAATATTACTCAAAAAACATTCTATCATCAAGGAGAGACTCTTAACCTTCACCTCTGATAAAATTTTTTCCTGAACCAACCTAGATGCCCTAGTAACATAATAACCAAGACAGTCCTATTATTTCTTGAAGGGAATTCCCAATCCCCATGGTTTGGTGACTAGCACCTAGTTTCATACAATATGAAAGTGGACACCAATTTGACACAAAAAAACCAAAGAAAGATAAAAAATTCTATATGAACACAAGAAAACTCTATAGAGAAAGTGTACCATAAGTCAAGTAGGTATCAAAATCCAATGTACAATAAAAAATTACTAAAAAATAGGATAAAAACCAAGGTACTAATGGTCCCAACTCTCAAAGCCCAAGGATAAATAACTAGAACCACCTCCAAGTGTTGCTTTACCCATTCTAAAACCTAAAAATATATAATCTAAAAATACCCAGAGGCACATGTAGGGTGTAAGCTAAAATACTAATATGGGTTCACTAAGGATTACATCGCAATATCTAAACCCTTAATTAACCAAATAAATACTTAAATTTTAAATAATCAGGCATAGAATTTCAAAATCATATTTTAATAAATGATTCTTTACATTTAAGATTTTTTAAAATACTTTAAAAAATGGATTGGAATTAAATAAAAAATTCATATAAATTCAGAAGGTATGGGTAAAATAGTTTACAAGGTAAAATGAAATATATTTAAAATACAAATAATGAAGCACATGGTTATATTATAAGATGTATGATAGTTATTGGATATGAGGCACCCTCAAACTCAAATTTTTAACATGGAAATATGTGTACACACATCCCTCTATCATGGTTCAATGAGGGCCCATCACCATCCCATTGGGGACATGACCTACTGTATTTACGTATGGTTAGTGTTTTAAATCATCAATTAAGTATAGTCCCAAAAAACTCACTATCTAATTTGGATTTCATGTGGAATAATAAAATCAATGGTGAAAAATTTATTTCAAAACTGGTTAAAATACAATTCCACTGATTCTACCAATTGAATATACTAATATCTATTTAATAACCAAAATGAAGTTTTTAATAAAATCATGCCTTTTAAAAAACAAAACCACTAGATTTATATCAAAACCATTTTAATCCATTTTTCTCAAAAACCATTTTGAAATCAATTTCATGAAATAAATTTAATGAAATTAATTCCACAATTTAAATTCAACAATTTAAATTTCACAATTTCTCCATCAATTTCACAAACACACCCCAATTCATTGGAACTGGGGGGGGGGGGGGTCCAATTTCTGGCTAAATCTAATCAAAATCCTCAATTTAATAGAATTGGATTTTTAATAAGCCGAATGAAGTTATTTAAATAAAAATAAATAAATTTAATTTAAATTCAACAATTTATTTTAAATCAATCAATTTAGGTATAATAAAATTGAATATCATAAACATAACCACCTACCTCGAGATCATGGGATCTCAAAATGTAACACCCTAATCGGGAAACTCAAATGAAGAACATTGAAAATGAGGATCAAAAAATAAAACCATGATTCAACATATGAAACAATGAGTATTATATACCCTAATATCACAAAGATATGTAAATCCCTAGGGAGGAAAGATAGAATAATGGGAGGAAGATTACAGGAAAAGGAAACTAACAAAGAAGAGATCAAACATCATTCACCTAGCATTTGATTTGATTTTGGAGGGGTGTAGAGGGGAGATAATATCCTATTTGAAGAATACAAGGAAGCATAAAATTAAATAGGTCAAGTTGTTCCTTCCAGGAACTTAAAATGAGGGTTTTTGGGTTTTAGAAATTAATTCTTCGATTAATTGAAAGACGTACACAATTTCCTGGGCAGGGCTACACGGTTAGAAAAACCATACTCCCTAACTGTGTTTCCCATTTATTAGGGTTTCATTATTTCTCCTACTTTGATGCATGAGTTTTCAAACCATGTTCTAGTAGTGCATACCCCACTATTAGGGTTTTCACAGTTTCCACAAAGAGGTTGCACAGTTTGGGAAAACTTCGTGCCAACCATCCACAACCATGAAACATAATTTATATTCTAAATATTCACTCAAAACTTCGCTAAATTTAACCCAACCAATTAATGATAAAAAGAGGAGTTTAGGAATACCTTAAAATAATAACAGGATGTTACATGTATAAGAAATATTTGAATGAGTTTCAAGGATGCAGATCAATTTCTTTTGTTATGCATTATATTTTATTTTTATTCCCAATTTAAAACTATTATCATGTATATATATAGTTATTCCAAACAACTTCAATATTAGGTCCCTTGATATGTGATTCCTTGTATCTTTTTCTAAGGTAATAAATGTCATATTGTCTGTCGATTACTGGAGTTCGGGTAGTTACTGTGGAATCCATATAAATATTCAAAAAATAGATCCAAAAAATAGACATGTATTAAATATTGGGGTTTCCCCAACCATTTGAGCTATATGTCCCAAATTTATAAGTAATAATACCTATACATGTGAAGAAAATTCCATATGGATTTCATAGTCATAATTTCATCGATAGAAAATCCTTAGTTTATTTGGAATAAGAAATACGATTTCCCTATCTCAAAAATTGATATGGGATCTATATAGAGATAACCAATTCAATCCATAAATCACATCATATTAAAATAATGGAAGAATAAAGATATTTTCATGAAGAACATTCCAAAAAAATTAATTATTCAATATTTTTAGGCTTTCATTTCAATTATCACACCATTTTGATTTTTCACTGATAATTTGATATCTAGTAGTTAGGGTGGAGATTTGATGACCCTAGAAATTTTTATATACATATGGGTGGGTAAAACTATGATAAAATATGAAATTTATAGTTATTAAGTGGAAGATGATTTTAAATTTCTCGAAATCATTTTCATAACCCACTTCTACAATTGTGATCACACAATATTTCCCTTTCTCCATTTTTTTCAAGGTTACTGACATCAAAAGTCATCACTAACCACTTTATTTATGAACTTGTATTCATAATGTATATAATCCTTAAAATTTAGGAATTGGACTATGAGTGGTGACTTAAGATGAATTTTACTTCCATCAATTTCATTAGTTGGAATCTTAACATCCATCGAGTATTCATGATCTAAATGACCTCCCTTAAACATTTGAAGCATATACTTGTACATTTTAGAAAATTACCCTATGATTATTCAAAAAATTTCTACATGAAATGATTTCAATCTAATTCTATCCAAATGATTTTTTTATTAATGTTTCTGGAAAAAAAAAATTTCTCTTCTTATCCTATAGAATAATGGAAATATTTGATTTTTATTTTCACCTTAAGATCATATCACACAATTTATATCAATGATCTTGACTTTTTATGGAAATTTCGTAGGCTAATTTACATGAAATATTTTTCCTTGTGTTTAGTAATTTTAATTTTAATTTTACCTTGGGGTGTGTTTGGGTGAAAATTTGAGAAAAATGGAAGAAGGAAGATAATGTACGGCTGGCGCATTGTTTTCCCTAACTGTGAACCCCAACCTAGGAAACTGAGTAATCCCAAATAGAGGGGATTCAAATGGATGTCACATAGTTTGTGAAACTGTGTTCCTTAATAGGATTAAACATTCACCCCCTAGAAGAGGTGCACATTTTAAAAAAATCAAGCGCCTCTACATAGTAAACCATGCATATATAATTAATTAATCTAACAATTCATTTTTCAAATTCACAAACCCCCATATTAACCCATAATCAGCCCTAGTTAAACTCTAAGCTCTATTTTATGGTAATGGATGCTTCTAAAAATATTCAAAGACTTATTGACCTCCATTATTGGTGAATCAATGGGAATATTGAAGATCTGCACCACCCAGGTTTGTAGTTTCTTCCCATTTAGATATTTATATCTCCTCCAATCTACTTACCGAATAAAAATTGGTATGTTTATTCATTTTTGGATCAATATGTAGATCTAGGTTTGTTAAATAATGATTATTTTAATCTTGTATATAGGATTTAGATCTGAATCCCATTCTCCACCGTGACTGTGGTTGTTCTGCTTCAATTGGGTATATTAATTGGCGATCATTCTTCATCAAAATTGAAGTTGGTAGTTTATTATTCAAATCCCAAAGTCTTGATTTCGATTACATGTATGTAATTTTATAATTTTTTTGATTATTAGAAAATGAGTTCCAAAATTTCTATTAATTAATTTGTAGATTAATTAATTAAGGAGTTGTAAAATTGGATATATAGGGATTGCTGTCCTTGATTAATTAATTGTTATATTAATTAAGTGATATTGTTGTGATTGGTAAATTTATTGAATCAATTAATTAATTTTTAAATTAAGTAATTGAATGGATGTAATCAATTAATTATTAAATTAGTTGAATGGATTTACGCGATTAATTAATTGTTGAAGTAATTAATGAAAATTATTTAATCAATTATTGATAAGATTAATTGATGTGATTGTTGTGATTAATTATTTATTGAACTAATTAACAGATTGATGTGATTATGAAATTGTTGTATTTTATTAATTAATTGATGAATTAATTAAAAGTGTTATTGTGACACATGTTAAATTCTGATGTTGTTATATATGTGTTAAATGTGTGTGAGACAAGGACTGAGACTCTAAATACCCATATGTGTTAAACGTGTCTGGGACAAGGACTAAGGATCCAAATACTAATATATTTTAAATGTGTGTTGTAGAGAGAATAAGGGTCTAAATAACCATAAGTGTTAAATGTGTGTGGGATATGGAATGAGTCTCTAAATACCCATGTGAAATTGTTATGTGGGATAGGGAAAGAGTCTCCAAATACACATAGGGTGTTAGACATGATGTTCAATTACCATGAGTTGTCATTGGAATATGGTTACAATTTTACATGATATTAAATTATATGATTAATGGTAATAACAAAATTCATATATATGATATTCCTTGAGGATAGTTTAGACTCTGGCATGGTCTGAGTCAAGTATTGGGGTTCAGGTCTCTATGGGAACCTATGGGTTTATGTTGTTAAATAAATATTAATTGAATAAATGTAAATTATTTACTTTATTTCTTGTATTTTATTATTTATAAAACCATATACACTTATATACAATGGATATAGTTTAAAAAGCTGTTGGTAGTGGCCTACTATGTGGTCCATGAACCCTACTCAGGCTTCCTGACAGGTACCTGAATAGACTTCATGTTTATAGGATAAGATAAGGGATGAAGTCTCATGTTAGATGACTAATTTGGGATAGATCTTGGATGAGGTAACTATATGTGGTTTGGGACACACTTGGGAGTAGACAATGTCTTTAATTTTTAGTCTATATTTTGACACTTGACACGCCCTTTATCATGGCAAGCCTACAATTGAGTTTTGATATTGTATTTCTAGTTTTGATCATCTTTTGATACTATTAATTTCATAGTTATGTTATATCTATTGGTTATTATTATTTATTTATTCTATTTAAATAATTTTAAATAAAGGTTATAGTCTTCACACTATCAATAATAGACCCTCACAACTAGTCTGCACCATATGGCTTACGGGGAGGTGTACTTGAAGTCATGTGTGCAATTGGCTTGGGGTTAGTGTGTGTCACGCATGGGACATGATGTTAAAAGTGGTGTAATAGGGATTTTATTTTCCTTTTAATTTGTCTTACTATTTAGTAAAGGTAGATATGATAATGGGATGAGTTTGGTATTAGTTAGGAACTCATGTATCGGAGAAGCTACGCCATGTTTGAGGGTAAAATCCGATTACCCAAGGTGGGATTTATGTTATTGGTTTTTGTTATTAAAGTTAATGTTATTTAACCATGGGTGATCCACTTTTTGTGTATTTTGATTATTATCCCTGAGATTTTATAAGGATTGACTTATGTCCAGGTTTTTCATGAAAGTTGAGTATGCATGAATCATTCTAGGCACTCAGGATTATTTTGTGACAAGCATAATTTTAGGCATGGATAGGACAACAGGTTTTGGGTATGCTATTGAACTTGAATTTTTTTCATTGACTGTGTAATTGAATTGAAAATTATACCTAATATGAATTTGAATGTATAAAATTTTTAAAAAGGAGAATAATAGGTGTCTAATGAGAAACTTTAATATGAGAATGTGTTTACCCTTATTAACCTTGACCTAGGTGTAAGATGGTTGAGGGTAGTGATAATGCCTCAATTTTTACAATGTGGTGGGGTTTGGGTAAATTAATTGATGTGGATTATTTTTTTCCTATAAATGAGTTAATTTTGTTAAATTTTCCATAAGGTTTATGTTTGGAATTGTAGATTTATACCTCCGAAATGGTGAGTGTTGAGAGGATGGAAGGAGTACATGTCTAGGGATGATCCTAGAGTGGTAGAACCTAAGGCACCGATATTAATAAGTGAGGAAGTTTGGGAGAAGTTCATTGAGAACATTTCATGATTATTTCAGATAATATAAAGAGACCCACGAAAGGTTGTTAAAATAATCTTTTATTTGATGAGGGATTTTTAGTTATATCACCCTACATATATTATTATAGATGGTGGACCTGAGGTAGAAAAGTTCTATATTGAGTTCATCGAGACTATAAATAACCATTTAGAGACTCTTGCTAAGAATAAGGTAAACCTAGATACTTAAATGTTGCAAGGATCTACGAAGCACTGGTGGGATGTCTATAATCGAATAGGGTAGGTAGACAGGATGGTTGGGAGGTCTTTTTTTTGAGAAGTTCCTAGAACAATTTTATCATAAGACACTAAGACCAGAGAGAGAAGATGTGTTCATAAGGTCGAATAAGAGGAGAATGTACGTGATGAACTATTAATGCCACTTTATAAACATGCAGCACTTTTCTCCAGCACTGGAATGGGATGATACAACTATGACAATGTGTTTTCAGGATGATATTAAATATGTTATTAAGTCCCACATTACCCTTTTTTGTTAAATAAGTTTGATGAGGTGGTGACTAGGCTTTCATAGATAAGGGGAACCTGAAGGAGGCTTCTAGTGTAGGATAAATATTTTCTTCTAGATTATTCTGAGGTATTTTTTTACAAGGGATAAAGCATCATTATGAGAATTTAGTGATAGGATAATAGGAAGCGTGGTCAGGGGGAAGGATTGGTAACTTAGGATCTTACCCAAGTTCTTTTCCATGAGTACGATAGGCTATGAAAATTTCTAAACATTATCCCTAACCACTGATGGAGTGTTGAGCCTATAAACAAATTGGACATATATTGGGGTTTTGTAGGAAACTAGGATAGATGGGTAGTGATGGAGGAGCCTGATAGAATCAGAGTGTAGGAAGGGGATTTTTTCACCATATCAGTTTGACAACTGGTTTTCTACTAGACATGGAAGTATATGTAGTGGAAGTAGAGCTTCATGGAATGGCCTCTTGTATCATAAGAGTGATGTAGATCAGGGGACTGAGACTACATCATATTGAAGAGGGGTAAGATGGTTACATGTCATTCATCCTACAATTGTGGATAGCGAGGTTGGACCATTAACAGTGAGAGGTAATATTCTTATACCTTCTAAATTATATAGTGCCTTATTTGATACCATTACTTCTCATTACATTATTTATACATAAATTTTTAATGGTTTGATCATGGAGGTGGAGTTCATGAGTGTGGTGTTAATAACATATATGTCATTGGGAGTGTGGTCGATGGGTATATGGTTGTGAAAAGGGTGTTCTTTCAAGTTTGGGAAGTGTAATTTTCTATGGGAAATTTATATTCTTGATATGTTAGGCATAGATATAATCTTTGGAATGTAATTGTTAGTAATTTTCCAAACAAACATAGATTTTTATCTACATATAGTGACTTTTACATCTACCAAGGGTGAAACTACGTTCACCATAGAGAGTGGGATGTATAGGCGGGTGGTGCTTGGCCAGTTTCCCATCAACTAGGGGATCTTTCCAACTTGGTTTCTAGTTTGTTGTTAGAATATGGAGGTGTAAATTGGGATATATTTCCACCCATACAGTATATTTTTTATGATTTTTTCTAACCAATTTGGTTGGATAATGTATTTGGGCATAAAAAATGTATTTTTGAAGACTGTTGTCTTTTGTTGTAAAGAAGGATAAATCAATTAACTTTGTAAAATTCTTTGAAAATATGATAATTCTTTTCTTATTTTTATTTCAAAACTATCAAAATTAGTTTGGATATCCTGTGATGCAATCATTTTGAATGAAAGGGGAGAAAAGGTATTTCCAATCATATTCACATTTTATTGGAAATAAATATATTGTTGGAATATCGGGAAGTTACAATAATTTCTTTGGAAAATATAATTATTCTAAATATGATCAATAAAATTTTTAAAAACATTATAGATAATTTTCATGATAAAAGAAGATGATAAAAAATCAGTCAGGTTGGTGTCACCGAAGCAGAATTTTTAGGTGGTGTCATTTCCCATTGTTCGGCAAATTTTTGGTCCATGAAATTAGGAGACTGTTTTTGGAAACATAATGTTTTACTAAAAGGACTTCATAGTTCAAAGCCCGTGATTCACTATTCTACGACCATGTAGGAGGTTCATGAAATAGTGAAGGAAAATCGGCAAAGGATGATTTCTGTATAGCTGCGCTATGCGGACCAGGAAGCACGCTAATCGAAAACATAGGGAAAACAATAAGGGGGAAGATTGCAATTAATGGGAGTATAACCGTTCATAGTGGGCTTGTCATTTACTATTGAGAGGTAGTATTTTATGCTTTTAAAAAGGGTTTCAAATTTCATAGGACAACAGTCGCCACAAATGAGAAAGGTGTTATGCGGACTACATAACTTAGTTTGAGGTGAAGGTTGTCCTGAATCAGAGTTTTGGGTAATTTTGATTAGAGGTTTTTGTAATATTTTTTTCCTATATAAAGGGTCCTAATCACATAATTAAGGAGAAAAATTTTTATAAGAATAGTTCATCACTGTGGGATGAATTTTTGAGATGTCCTATGTAGTTCTCAAAGGAGAATTCTGTGAGGGAGAAAACAATTTACGGGGGATCATTTCTGCAAATGATAAAGATTGAGGAGACAGTTCATAAAATAAGTTTTTTGGGCTCTGTATCCCATAAATTAAAAGACCACACATGATAGGTGGTCAATGAGGTATCCACCATCTTCAAAGCGGAGGTAGTCTACAGAATAAGAGGTGGTACGCGAAGAACTCACACCATGCAGTGCAAGATACTTCACAGAGGAAGTGGTGAAGTTCACGGAGGAAGAAGGGTAATTCTTAGGGGATTAAAAGAAGTTTTATAATGAAATAAAAGGTTTTAAAAAATAAATAGAAATTATACTAGGAAATTAGTCTGTGAAATGGACTAAGTATCGTTATAAATTCCAATATGTTCATACCAGCATCTGGGTAAGGAATTGAAGAATAGATTTGAATTATAAAATTAGTATATTTTGATCATGAAGCACAGTAAAAGTTTGTTAAAAATAGTTTTTTACATTTTTTGTGATTGTAGAAGAACATGAACTATTGGATTTCTGAGAAAGTTCTACATGAGTGTAAGGTAATATGCTACTCATTTTATTCCAAAAAAGCATTATTTTTAGTGGATTTTGTGGTATTGTATTACGTCTAAATCATACTAAGGACATATATACTCTTGTTGAGTAAGTGAACCATGTAAATTCTTGTGTTCCTATGGTTGTGTGTTTGAATTGATTTCAGTAGGGAAAACGGTCTTTAATATGAGGTGAATGTTTCCTCATAATTAAAGAAACATAAAATTAAAAGATAACACTGATTCACCTGCTCCTCCTCTCAGTGATATAACTATAATGACTAGAAATCATCAATTAGTATCAGAGCATAAGGTCCGCTTCATTTATTTTTTGGCTTATGTTTTGAAGAAAAGTTGTGATGGAGAATCTAAATTGTGTAAACGATAATAAGATTCAGATATTCGATGGAAGGAATCATCATATCTCGAAAGTTAAACTGATTCCTTCTCTTATGTCTCTTGGGTTTGATGTTATTGAATAAATAACATTAGGACATCCTCCTATTAATGAGAAGGTTACTCTTACACCTACCGACATGAATAATCTTGAGAATGATGGAAGAGGTAAAAATTCCTTATGCTCATTACTTTAAGAATGTTATTTCTTAAGAGTGAAACATGATTACATAGGTAAAGTTATCTAGGATAAGATGAAAAACATATATGAAGGAAATAAAAAAGTGAAGAAAGAAAGAAAATAAAAATATAGTGGTTGATGTATGAAGATTTCAAAAACGATGATTTTGAATCTATTAGGGACATCTTTTCTAGGGTAAATGACATTTTCAGCACTATCAGATATCTTGGTGAAATGTTGGAGGATTATATAGTTGTTGATAAGATATTAAGAATTATTTGCAATATGTTTGATGCTAATGTTTCATAATTAGATAATAGAGACTCTAAAATATTATCTATGGATGATTTTCATAACACTATAATAACTTATTAAATGATAAGGGAGAAAATTACGATGAGAAAAAAAATATGATAGATAAATGTATTTTAAAGTTTCCATGAAAGAAAAGTCTGAGTAGGTTCTTGAGAAAGTTTATGTTTCAATCTCTGACTCTGAAAATATGTTATGTAAAAATAGAGATGAAATTTTATTCTGGTTTTCTAAAAATATGGTCAGATGCATAGGTAAATACAAAGGTAACCTTCTATTGAATTGTTTGGAATGCGGAGATGTTGGGTACTTTTTATCTAATTTCACTCAAATAAATAAAGAATAAGACAACGAAGTATATGAATCAAGGCCAAGAAGGCCGTCGAAGAAATTTGGTGATAAAGATAAATCATTTTTGAGTGTGAAAGATAAAAATTTCTTCAAAAATAAAAGAAGAAACTTTTTACCTAAGGATGATGAAGAAGAAGATAGTGAAGTTGAATATGAAAGATCTTTTTCTAAGAAATATGGAGATAATACTTTTATTGTCATAGTGAATAACGAATATTTTGGAAGAAATAATTTTGAAGATGATGAAACTGAAATTTAATCTCATCTAAAAGAATAGTTGAAAGAAGGTCTGAGAATAATTAGAAGTATTGTGAAGGAATGTAGAAAGATGATAAACAATAATTCCTTATAAAAAATTCAAGAAGTTTTTTCTGGTGAGAATGTAAATTTTGTAAAGGATATAGATGATATGAAGAATTATCTTGAGAAAGAAAAGGATCATAATTAACATATGGAAGAAAAGTTGAAAGAAAAATAAGAAGAGTTAGAATTTGTCCAAAAAAACATTATAAAGTTTAACATACGGATGTAATTTTCAAAAACACTATCTCAGATATTGGTAAGTTTTCTGTTAAGGATAAACCAATAAAAGGTCAAAAAAGTTAAATTCAAAGGATGAGAAGAAATATAGAATTTTTTTGAGAATAAGAAAGCTAGGAAATTTAGGTATGCAGAAATAATTAGAAGAGTAGAGAATTTATAAGTTTCAAAAAACCACAAGTTTATAATTTTTTTATTAATTCTAGTTTTGACAATTCTGTGTAGAAATATAAGCTGAAGAAGAAATTGTTTCTGAAAAAAGAAAAGTTAGTGGTCAACAAAGCTCTGTTAAGAAGGCTACTATGAAACAAAATGGAAACACTGGTCAATCTAATAAAATTTCAAGGAAAATACTCTTTCTATAGATACTACTATTAATATGGTAGATTCAGAAAAATAGAAAATATGTGGTTGTTCAACCAAAAACATTACTACTACTCCATAGTTTATTAAAGGAAAGGTTTGAGGTGGATTCAATCCTCTCAAAATAATAAGACTGAGAAGGATGATTAGAAGAAACTATAGAGGATTGGTGAGAAAGTTTATTACAAGTTACAAACACTACAAACTATTTGTGAAATATATGAACAAACTAGAAATCATTTGAAGGGTCGTCTTACTTTGTTACCGACATAACAAAATTTTTGTAACAATTCTTAGAATCTGAACGTGAAGAAATAAAAGGAATAAGAAAAATATCTTGTTGTTGAAACCACATTAAAATCCATAAAATGAGAACCAACTTGGAATCTTGATAGTGTGTGCTCTTCTCAAATGAAAGGAGTCATAGAGTTTATAAAAATGTAATACTTCAATGAAGGAATGGTGACATTTGAAAATGATGAATATCTAAAATTCAAAGGTGTTATCTTAGACATCATTGGGAAATAGAAGATTAAATCAAAGGAAAAATTATTTTTTGATGTACTGAAACCCAACCTAACGAGTGTTTCACAAATTTTTTATGAGGGTAACAATGTTGTCTTCAGAAAAGATTAGTTTTTTTGAAAAGAGAGGAATATGAAAATATTGTTACCAGAGGTCAATATATAAAGGAAACATGTTCCATGTTGGTGAAATAAAAACCTCTTTTTACTTGGGTATGGTGGAAGAAAATTAGTACTGGAATATAAGCCTACGACACATGTGTTAGAGAAATATGAGAAAGATAAAAAAATTAGATAACATCCAAGATATTCTGAATATGTTAAAATGATTTGATTGGTGGTGCACTATTTTTCAACAAGGAATGATTACAAGTTTTGTGCATAATAAAGTTAACATTTGTCCAAAAAAACACGAGACCTTATTCATTCTCATATATGCATGCTAATGATAAAAAAATAAATAAATAGAGAAAAGTATTTCATCAGTTTCATTGATGAATTTACTATCATTACTTGTGTTTTGAACATGAGACATAGGCCTGACACTCTACAAATGTTTAAAATTTTTAGGAGGAATGGTGAGGAAGAATGTGAGTATTCAATGAAGAAGTTGAGAAATAAAAGTGATGATGAATATAATAATGAATAATTTTAAAATTATCTCAAGAATAATGAAATATATAATGAGTTCAGTTCATTGTACACAACTCAAAAAAATGGGGTTGCTAAAATAAAGAATAAAAGTCTAGTGGAAATGGGGTGAACTATGTTACTTGAACATGGTCTCTCTCATTACTATTGATGGAAATAAATGAGTACAGCTGTGTATATTCAAAATTTATGTTTCTACATGGCATGTTCAGATATGAATTCAAGTGAAATTTTTATGGGAACGTTTCATATTTGAAATGCATAAGAGTTTTTTGGAGTCCATGCATCATAATGAAGAAATGTGGAATCCTTATAAAACTTGAGAAAAGAGGTGATGATATAATTTTCATTGGCTATTCTTTAGAAGGAAGATGATATAGGAGATTGAATAATGAAACATGAAGAATTATTTATTCTTCTTATGTGGACATTGTTGAAAATGTTGAGGAAGAAAAATAGACTTATGTAGATATAGAAGTTGGGAAGGATAAGGACAATTCGATAAAAAGTTATGGTAAGGATTCCGAAAGTGGTAATCCTACTCATGAAGAAGAATCAAACAAATCTATTTCATGTGATGATAATGAGACCCAAATAACTCATCCTAGGATGAGGAAGTAAGTGGAGGATGATAAAATTATTATGGATCAATATCAAAAGGTTTAATCAGGAAGAACCTCAAAAGTTGTTATACTCACATATTTTTAATCATTATTCGAGTTGAATGAAGTGAATGTAGACTTTGAGAAGCATGAATGGGTTCAATATATGTATTAAGTGCACGATGAGATAAAAAATAACGATAATTGTGAGATGATACTCAAACCAAATAACAAAACATTTATTGGTACAAAATGGGTTTTTTGAAATTAGCTAAATAAAGAAGGTGAAGTAATAAGGAACAAGGAATGATTAGTGTGAAAAGATTTCTCACATATCCAAGGTATTGATTTTGACGAGAATTTTTCTCTTGTGACAATGTTAAAAACAATAAGAATCATTCTTGTTATTTCTACACAGTGAGTTTAATTTTTTTTTTCAAATGCATGTAAAGTACACATTTCTGAATGGTGATCTTGATGAGGAAGTTTACATTAAACAACCTTATAGATTTGTTATTGGGAGAGATGAAAGTTTTGTTTCTAAGATGAAGAAGTCCTTGTATGGGATAAAACAAGATCCAAGAGAATGGTATTCCTGATTGGATACTTTATTGATAAATATTAATTTTATGTTGATTACATTATCTTTGATTTAAATTATGTAATAACTTATGAAAGATTTGTTGAAGAGATGAAAATGTTTTTAGATATGTCTATGCTGGGAGAAATGAAATAATTTAGTAGGATAAAAATATTATAAAAGAAGAAATGTTTTTTGTCTATCTCATGAAAATTATGCTAAGGAACTTCTTATTGAGCACATCATGGAATATTAAAAACCCATTTCAACACCGATTTTAGTGAAAACTGTGTTTTATGAAGCTGGTGATGGCAAGGAAGTTGATTACAAAGAGTTTTTAAAGCTGATTGGATGTTTTCTTTATTAGACTACCTCAAGAACCGATATTTTTTATGTGATTACCTTATATGAAATATTTATTAGTGATCATAAAGAATCAAATTTAATTTTTAGAAAAAGAATTCTCAGATATATGAAAGTCACAAAAAATTTCAGAATTCGGTATGGAAACTCAGAAAGTATTATCTTTTTTAGGTATTCAGATACTAATCAGGTTGGAAATGTTGATGATAGAAGATTCACATATGTTGGAGGTCTACTTCATGGTAAAATTTGCGTTAGTTGGCATACAATGAAATAGATTTTAGTAACTCTTAGCATGACTAAAGCTAAGTATATTGTTTCCCCTCATGCTCCCACACAACTTATGTGGATGAAAACTTAGTTGGAATACTTACTTTTTTTTACGTAAAATTACTGTTACTCTTAAGATATGATAATCAATTTGAAATAAATCATACAAGGAATCTGGTGAAAAATTCTCAATCCAAACATATTTACATAAAGTACCACTTCATCAATGGCCAGGTAGAGAAAAATTAATTGAATATGGAGTATGTTCCTACATCAAAAGAAGTTACAGAAATATTCAAAAAAGATTTACCCAAAGAACTATTTTATATATTAAGTTTCTCAAGGGTGTACAACCTCTATCTAGTCATGGTTGAGGTATTTGTATCTATCCCCTATCTAATATTACCTTTGTATAGTGTTTTGTATGGGGATAATTGTTCCATAAACCCATTCTTATGGAAGCATGCAAAATGGGGGAGTTGTGGGTAGGCTATGAATCTAGCATGTATGTGTGTAAACTATACCAACTATTTGTTTAAGTGGTTGTAGGAATCAAATTTATTGTTTTCTACAAAGGTTGAATACATTTTTTATAAATTTGATAAATAATTATGAGTATTAAAGATGAGGAAGACATGATTCACTACTTTTGGAAAATATGGTTTTTCTGTAAAAAATTATGGGTTCCTACAATGAGTAAGCTCATGTAGGGTTAGAATTGTTGGTAAGTAATACATATCTTGTGTTTGAAAAGTTTAGTGATTTAGGAATATTGTTTACTATTAAAATACAAAAGGGGGATATTTTTGGGAACAAGTTAAATGGAGAAGGTTTTTGGATGTAAGAAAAGTTTTTTTGAAGAGTCTTTTCTATTATTATCGAAATGGATAAATTAACTAACTTTTCACAATTATTGTAATTCAGATGATGCTTCACTGATTTTTATTTCAAAAATATCATATGTTGTTTGGATAAATTTTGATACAATCCTTCTTATGTAATGGGCGATAAAAGTTCTTTTTAATTGTATTCAGGTTTAATTGAAATGAAATATATTGCTGGAAGATAGGGAAGTAATAATAATTTCCTTGTAAAATATTATGATTCAAAAGATAATTGATAAAAGGTTAAATATCGTGATAGATAAGCTTCATGATAAAATAATATGACCAAAAATCTGTATGGTTGGTGTTGCTGAAGCAAATATTTAAGGGGCCTTTATTTCCTAGTGTTTCCAAATTTTTTGGACCTTATAATTAGGAGTTTTTTGGGAAAGTAATGTATTTTGAAAAGGAGTTCATAGTTCATATACCTCAAATAATAGTTTCTAGACCACATAGAAGGTATGAAAAATGATGAAGGAAAATTGGAAAAGGAAGATTTATGCATAGGAGTGCTATGCGGACCCTGAAGCGTGCTACACAGACAACTTAGGCAAAACAGTACATGGGAGTCTTGATGTTCATGGAAGGATAATTTCTCACAATAGGACCATCATTTGTGATTAAGAGGTAGTATTTTAGACTACCACAAAGGGTTTCGGTTTGTTGAAGACAATATCCACCACAAAGAAGAAAGGTGCTATAAGGAAAACATAACATAGTTTGCAGTAAAGGTTTTCCTACATCGATGTTTCGGGTAATTTGGATTAGCCGGTTTTGGGGATTTATTTTCATATATAAAGGGCCCTATTAAAGTAATTAAAAAGAGATAATTTTATAAGAAGATATAATTGATACAGGAAGAAATTTTGATAATTCCAAAGTGGTTCATGAAGGAGAAAACAGTTCACAGGGGATCATTTCTATGAAGGATACAATTTTAGAGTATAGTTCGTAGAAGAAGTTTGTGGGGGTTAGTATATTGATAATGAAAAGGGACCTCATAGGAGTGGTTTTATGTGAAGAATCATCCATTTGAAAAGTAGAGGAAGTCTGTATGGGAAGAGGTGGCCCATGAAGTACTCATGCCAAACGGTATAAGAATGTTCACAAAGGAAGTTGGGTATCACATGGAGGTAGAAGGGAATTTCGTAAAGGATTCAAGGAAGTTTTATAAGGCACTAAAATAGTTTCCTAAATAATGATAAATCAGACTAAGAATCGGACTAAGTATCATTACGATGTCCAGGAATTTTTTACTATCTTCTAGGTAAGGATGTGAAGATTTTTTTTGAAAGATCATATTTATAGAAGTTCATCAAGAATCATGGTAACAAGTCTGTTAAAGAAACTGTTATAATTTTTTTTCTAGAATAAGCACACACACTATTGTATTTATTAAAATGTTCTAATTTAGTGTAATGGAATATCTGACTCATTGTATTCCACACATAAGGATTAATTTCTAGTGTATTGTGTGGTATTAGATTATTTCTAGACCATACTAAGGATGTAGATACACTTTTTGAGTAAGAGAACCTTGTAAATTCTTGTGTTCTTGTGCATGTGTGTTTGAATTATTTTTTGAAGGGAAAAATATCATTAACTAGAGGCTAAGGTTGTTTCATAAATTAAGAAACATAAAACAAAAAGATATCACTGATTCACCCCTCCCCCTATTAGTGATACAACTATCCTGAATACAAAACTTTAGGATGTGTTTACTGAAGGCTTTTTAGGGTTTCCACCCAAGAGAGATATTGAATTTAATTTTGAGATCTTATTGGGGGATGATCTAGTATCTATTCCACTATAAAAAATGACACTAATATAGCTTCAAGAGCTTAATAATCTTCTTGAGGAGTTAGAGAATAAGGGGTTTATCCATTTGAGTATGTCGACTTGGGGATCTCTAGTATTGTTTTCAAATAATTATGATAGGAATATACACTTATGTTTTAATTAATGAAAGTAGAAACAAAATATAGTGAAGAATTTGTATCCTCTTACATATATCTACAATCTCCTTGACAAGTTGAGAGGGTATTGTGTTTTCTCTAAGATCATATTTAGATTAGGGTATCATTAGTTGAGAGTTTGAAATTATGATATACCTTATACTTCATTCAGAAGTATGTATAGCCTCTATGATTTCTTCATAATTCCATTTGGGTTAAATATTTCATTGATATATTTTATTTCCTTGATGAAATGTATATTCCATCCATGCCTGGATCAGTTTGTGGTAGTGTTTGTGGATGAAATCTTGGTGTACCCCAAGACTCATAATGATCGTGACCAATACCTTGAAATCATCTAGAGTACAATAAGAGAGAACTCGATATACATTGTTTTATCTACGTGTCAGTTTAGGATTGATTAGGTACACTTACTGGTTGACATCATCTCAAAGGAAGGTGTGTTGGTGGTCCTATATAAGGTTCCAGCTATTGTGTCTTGGGAGCATTTCAAGAATGTTTTTGGTATCCATAAATTTCTAGGTTTAGCTTGATATTATCAAAGATTGATCCATGAATTATTGTGATTGTATGTTCTACTTTTAGGATTGACCATAAAAGAGAAAAAGTTTGATTGGTTGGATAAATGTGAGAATTACTTCTAGGAGCTGAAGAAGCATTTAAAATTGGAACCAATCTTGATCCTACCTATGTTAACTAAGAAGTATATGATGTCTTGTGATTCTTCTGGGATCTGAATTCGTCTAGTGTTTATGTAGGGAAATCAAGTTTTAGCAAATGGGTCTCGACAATTTAGGACCCATGAATAAAACTAACCTATGCATAAACTTGATTTATCTAAAGTGGTTTATGATTTGAAGTGTTGGAAGCATTATCTTTTTGGAAAAAAAGTTTCCTGTGTATACATATTAGATCTTCATGTATATATTTTCAGAGTAAGTGTAGTGTTTTTGGATGCTGAGGTGGGTAGAACATATGAATCTAATTTTTTGCTAACCTATACACATAGAAAAGGGAAAATTTGTTTTTGATTGTTTAATAAGAAAAACATAGAATTAGCTAGACCAAGAGTCTAGTGGTGAGTGGAAGACGATGAAGTTTATAGCGAAGATACATGTTGTTTTTAAGGAGATTCAAGAGAATATGGCTCTCCTTTAGTTTTAGTAGAGTTTATTCTCTTGAGATGGATCAGAGACAGATTGTATAAGGATCATGGATATTTGACCTTGAGGGAAATCCATGAAAGTGGGAATATACCTTCAAAATAGACGATATATATGGATGATAACACCTATTTCAGGCATCATGTAGTTGTGTGTATGAGGTTCCAGGAGGAGTTGATGTGATAATTTCATTCCTCCTAGTGGGATGTTAATCCAAGTGCGAGTGAAATATACTATGATCAATGAAGAGATTTTTGGTGACCGAGCATGAGAAATGAGATAACAGGGTTCCTGACATGCCGCTACACCTGTTAACAATTGATGGTCGAGCATCAATGACCTAGTGGTTTGATATGGCCATTACCCTTTCTAAAATGGAAGTGGGATGCCAATATTATAGATTTTGTGGTGGTTTTACCATATATACCTTGAAATAATGATTCAATTTGGGTGATTGTGGATCATTTCACAAAGGTATCACATTTATTGCCTATATGGGAGACTTTCTTGGTAGAGCAGCTAGGATATTTTTATATTCAGAAAATAGTCTGTCTCTACGGAGTGGCATAGAATATTTTTTCATACTGTGAATTTCATTTTACTTTAGTCTTCTGTTAGGTCTTACAGAAGGATATTTATACATTGGTTTTATTGAATACAACTTTACACCCACAAAAAAATGGGTAGTGAGATCATGTTATACAGGTGCTTGAGGATATTCATCTGGCATGTGTCCTTTAATTCAGTGGGTCTTGGGAGAAGCACTTATCTTTTGTAGAGTTCTCATTTAGAAAAAGTTATCAGAAAAATATACATATGGAACCATATGAGGATCTTTATGGTATTCCATGCAAATCACCGTTATGCTTGATGGAGACCGGTGAGTATGAGTTGATGGGACCAAGTCTTGTATAGAAGACATCAGTGCTGGTTTGGTTGATCCAAAAATGTATGGATATGGAATAATGTAGATATAAGTTGTATATAGATAGGCTTCGATGAACCCTAGAGTTTATAGAGGGAGATTGTGTATTCCTCCAGGTGTCACATAGATTTGGTCACCGCATGATTTAATGGCTGGCTCAATTGGATCCCAAGTTTGTTGGACCATTTGACATTGGGGATAGAATTGGGCTGGTAGTGTACTGACTAACTCTTATATAGAGATATAGTACTATCAAAAAAAATTCAATTGTCAAAACATCAGTGACATCACCTCATCATTTCTCATGTAATCTATGTGGATGATTTTGAGCTTGAGATAAATGCATCCTTCGTGAGTCATTTGATACATCTATTGGATCGCAGTGAGAATGTGTTGTGGAGAAATACTATGCCAATAGTTCATGTATTGTGGAAACATGGACTTGTTCAGAATGAAACATGGGGAAGAGAAGTAGATATGTGGGATTAGTGGCCTGATCTTTTTGACATGGAATCTTAGATATTCTTGGGAGTAAAGATCGAGGTAGAACTGTTATAATGTGGGGAGATTGTAAGGTCCCATACTTTTCTGGAAATATCTCAAGATCGTTTACAGAAATATTTTTACACTATATTGATTAATTTTCATTTTTTTACCTTGGGGTGTTTTTGGGTGAAAATTTTAGAAAAATGGAAGAAAGAGGGTACTGCATAGCTAGTGAACAATTTTTCCTAACCATGCACCCTATCCAAACAAACCGTATGAGCCAAAAAAGGGTATTTTCATAGCTATTTCACAGTTTGAAAACCATACACCCTAAAAGGAGAAAGTGTGAACCCCCTAGAATAGGCACATGGTTAAGGCATATGGTTTGGAAAACTGTTCACCTATGCCCAACAAGCTGTGCAAGAATGTTTTATTAAATAAAAAATTAGTATTTAAAATTCCCAAACCCTCCATATTAACCCCCAATGGGCCCTAGTTTGACCATAATATCTCTCCCATGATTTTGGAGGCTCTAAAAAAGATTTAAATCCTTCTAGACATCTATTTTTGGTGAATCTAAGGGATGATTAAATACCTAAACCACTCGAGTATGTAGTTTCTCCATGTTTAGATATCTCTATCTTCTACTCCTCTTTTAGGATAAAAATTGCAACGTTTATCTGCTATTGGATTTATATATATATCTTGGTTTGTAGATCATGATTAATTTAATTTTGGATTTAGGATTCAAATCTAAATCCCATTATTCGTTGTGATTGTGGTTGTTATGCTCTGATTGGGTATATCCGTTGGAGAGTGTTCTTCATCAATCCTGAGGTAGGTAGTATATTATTCAAATTCCAATGTATTGATTTATATTAAATGTATGTAATTGATGAATTTAATTTGGATGAATAGATATTTAGTTCCCAAATTTTAATTAATTAATTTGGTAGATTTATTAATTATGGAATTGTGAAATTGGGAATATTGGGATTCTGGGTATTGATTAATTAATTTATGAATTAATTAAGAGATATTGTTGCGATTGGGAAATTTATTAAATCAAGTAAATAATTATTAAAACAATTAATGGAATGGAGGTAATTTAGATACCCAAGATTGATGTACATGGACATTACATTACTTTTGCATAATACTTAATACATGACACAAACAGACACCCAAAGACTGTATTAGTTTAGTGTCTTTGGAAACATAGAACCCAATCTTCTAACTTGGTGAAAGATCTTCAACATATCCAATAAACATCTTCCCCATTCATTTTCCTACCTAAATCTTTCTTTATATCCTGGGGAAAAACATAAAAAGGGTGACCTCAAATGCTCAGAAAGAGTAATAATTGAGAATGTAAAACAAACCACAAACATTAGAATGTAAAAACATGCCCACAGAGATTAAATGTCAATATCACAAGCCGTGAAATAAATCTGGACCGTTAATATGGAATAGATTATAAAGGAACATTAACCATGATAAAATAGCATTGGAATAAAACATGAAATTCTTGTAAATATATAAGTACAAAAGATGATTTCCATAGTAGGCAAGGCATTGTTGTCAAGTCCATCATAGTGGACAAAGTCCACTACTGAACCGAGTTTACTTACCGTTCCAACCATGTATTAGTGAACCGAATTTACATTCTATTGTAGCCCTATATTATCAAATTGTATTTACCTTCCATTACAGTCATGTCTATCTCGTGAGATATAAATCCTTAACAAATTCATTGGAGATAACTATAGGTCCCACCCATCTCATAATGAAATCATTTTTACATATTCCAGAAAAACATAAATCATTCATCATAGCATAAAACAAGATAAAAAATGGGTTTCTTAAAAATAATTCTACTATAACATAATCCATATAAAATATTATTCTCAACACACTCAAATAATAACAACCCTTTTTAGAGAGCAACATCTTAGATGGAAAATAATTTTGATAAAACACTTTAACTTATTCTCAAAGAAAATATCATTTATTCTCTGAAAATGTTTTCTTTTAAAAGAAATAAATTTAGTATAAAATAAACTTGAAATAGTGTAGAGGAAGCTTCATGGAAATAAGGCATCATGAAACCATACAAATTTATTCATTTTGTGTATGTTAAAAAACATTCTCGTCATAATTTTTCCGAAAAAGTCAAAAAGTACATCGTATGGTAAATAAAAGAATGATTCCTTCCATACCATATAGTAAAAGAAAAAAATGGATAAAAATGAAATTAAATAGTCATATAAAAATAGTATACATTTTTTTAAAACATTTTGAGGAAACATGGACATAGATGATAAATATATCCCATGTAAAACACTTATGTATAAAAAATATCGGAAAAAATGAGATTACAAAATTATCCCTTACATTAGGTTTGATATGATTCTGATGTGTCTAAAACTTCTATATAAGTATTTTGAAAATTTTATTAACTTATTAAAGAATCATGGCCATCATATATGGTCATAGTCTGTTTTGTTTCTTTGTAATAATTTATTGTTACTCGTTATCCGGGTTTTAACTGCTTTATGATCGTATACATGTTTTGTCAAAAAAGTTCAGGTTATCCTTCTTAGTTCATATATATATCATTATAAAATTATATTAACATAATGAATACTATATTTATTCAATATTTATATTTTTATAATCATTATTGAGTGGTTATCATATAGAATGAATCACATCACGTTGTGGAGACGGTAGGTCATACGTACGCATGAGCGACAATATCATTCCCATAATTGTTGAATGGTGGTGATTTTAATATTGTAATATATTTCAGAATAAATATAATTTTATAATAATCATATATAGTTATTAATTCCATTTTTGTACCCATCCTGGTATGGTGGTGGTGAAAAATAGATTACACCACGACGTCAAGACGGTAAGTCGTATGTACGCCTGTGTGTCGATTTAATCTTTCATAGGATAGATAGAAGGTTGAATATGGTTGTTTCATAATTATAATGAAATATCATTATATAATTGATACAAAATTTATTATTTTATAATTAAACAACTTATGAAGTAGTAGTATAAGTAGAAAGAAAAAGGAAAGAATCGGTAGAGGAGATTTCAACTTCTTTGACATTCTCTCTTTAGATATCCTATTAATGGAACTACAATTGGTCTTTTGAGAAGAGTAGAACCTCTATACTGTAACTAGATATGTTTAGAAGATAAATGGGTAGGTTATGTATGATCTTTAAGGCTTAATGATATGTGGGGAAATGAGGGAGGATGTGTCCTTTTATAATTGGGGCGAGGGATACTTTTGGAATTTATGAAAGTATTAATTTAATATAATTTTAAAATCAATTAAAATAACTCCAAAATAAGATATATTATAATATAAGATATGAAAATATTTAAATATAATCAATGAATAAAATTTAGACACGTTTTTATGTCAATTTAAAGATTATCATTTTAATTAACAATTATTTATTCTATTTAATTTTAATTAAGATAACAATTGTTTCAATATTAAATGGGTAACATATTTTCATATTTGACATAAATTATACCATAAATGAATAATTTAGATCATTTTATACCATATATTAATTAATCTATATTTTTAAAATTGTTTTAATATTTTTAGATAATATTATAAAACAATATTTTAACAAACTATTTATTTGGTCAATTTTGAGACTTTTTGTTTCATGGATCATTAGAAATATCACGATAAGGTTTTATGTTCAAAATAAATATTTTATTAAATACCCAATGGTTAATGTTAATCTATAAAATTTATTTAATATATTAATTTTCCCAAATTATATTTATTTTAATATTTTCAATAACATCTATTTGATATCTCTATTATTAAAATAATTACTTTAGTGATTTGGGGTAACTATTGAACATAATTATTTTTGAGTAAAAATGAAAAATAAAATACAATAATAAAGATAAATTTAATATATTTCATGATAATATATGTAGTAAAATTTATCTAATATAAAATAAAACATTTAAAATGTTATACTTATTAAAGTTTGAGTGTGATAACTTTACCATTACTTTAAATAAAATAATATAAAGGTCACAATCTATTCTATAAAATCCAAATCATCGATAGCTTGACCTTTGGATGATTACAGGAAAGATATACTTGACTAATAAGATTTGGTCATGTTTTCGGACATTTTTATGGTTATTAGGATTTTAATTAAAATTGATTCATTGATTTCTCATCATTTAATTTGTTTTTACATCATCAAAGAACAATACGTTAAGACAATTATATAGTTATGAAAATTTAAAAATAAGTTACCATGATATAGGTAATTTATTTATAATTAAATTTACTATTTATGAACTAAGATATCTCCTAGTTATCCATATATTAGAATTTTTATACTTATAAGAATTGTGAGTTTTACATTTTGTCACTTTGATTGGTTTTACTAATATTTATGTCATTTTCATTGTCATGTGGAACTTAAATGACAAATTTCAGAACCTAATATGTAAAGGGTATAATTTTATTAATTTAATCGGATTTTTGATGGATCTAGGATAATTTCATTGTCCTTACAATATTATTAGTTACCCTAATTTACCTGATTCACCTTTAACTATGGTAAATAAAAATTAACGTAGTTACTATTTATAATATCCAAAAATAAAAGTAAAATATTAACATAATTTTGACCTAATGATTCCAAATATGGAATCCATTTTTCATAATTCAAAACACCAAAATTAATGAAATTAATTTATGATTAATTCCCGTTGTCCAAACCAAAAAGAAGATTTTTAAGAAATGAAAATTTATCAAAAGATTGTCATGTGTTTTGGTCCAATTTAATTGTGAAGTTAATTATAATGAACAATATGGTATTAAATGATTAAAAAAATCCAATTACAGTTTAAAAATAATTTTAAAGATAATATAACTATTAAAATAAATGAGTTGAAAGGGACTTTTTGAATTAAAATCCCATATTTTTCACTATTCATTAAAATATGAATTTTATCATAAAAATACCAAACAATTCAAAAAAAGAAAGTTTCTATGTACTGATTCTAAAAAAGAATTTTATTTTATCAAATTGAACCTATAAAAGTGTCAAAAATAATATTTAAAGTGGTTGTGCTATCAAAATGTGGTAAAACTGCATTTTTTTTGGAAAAATACTTCTTTTATCAAAAAAAAATATTTTTATTATAATATGAATATTAATGTTAAATAAAATTAAAAAATGTGGTTAATAATACTAATAATGGCTAGTTTATATACAATTAAATAATAATATTTTAATAATATATCATTGTTAAGTGTAACTCAGAATTGCGTACAACGGAAGCTATTATAATATTTTAATAATATATCATTTTTTTGGTGTTTCGTATAACATAATCCCAATATATTTCATTTATACGTTGAAAAAAATCTATACTCAGTGTTTTTTGAAGTGTATTCTATCAAAAGAAGTTGAAATTGTGTGTAACATAAGCCAAGAATTGTGTTGCATATACTGCAAGCTAATACAATGTTGCGTATAGAACTAGCTAATCTCAGAGTATCATAAAACATAATATATCAAATAAATTAAAAGAATATATCTCATAAAATTTTGGTGTGTTAAATTATGTCCCCTTAAAATTAATTTCTCCCTCAAAATACGCTGGGGTTATAAAAAGTTTACTATATGAAAGTTTTATTCATGAAAAACCACATCGTAAAAAGGGATACTGAAAATTAATTTTAAAAAGGAATTTTAGAAATATAACAGCTACCCTATGTGTCTCATTACTCGGTTTTCACATAAGATAATAGATATGGGGAGTGGAAACATGGATGTGGAAGAGAAATCTAACCATAATGTTCTGATGGATAATGATAGTGAATAAAGTTTAGAGAAAGTTAACAACTAGAAAGACATAAATATACAATGATTTATGGGAATTTATAATTAATTGTATAAGAAGGTACTAAGATAACATTATTTTTGTTGATGATCCTTTCCCTAAAGATAAATAATTTTTCACGAGAATAAATTCTTACATGATTTTTTTGTACAATATCACCATTGTTTGTGCCTTGAACAACTTCCACTTCATCTCTTATTTAACGAAATGATGTTAATGTTTTCATTCATGAAGTGTTATCTGATCATGATATTGAATTACAGGTCATTCTATATATCTCAACAAGAAGATTAGCACATGAAATAAAATATGCATAAGTCCACCTATAGAGAGATAATACATTAATCTAACAAACTTCAACCAAAATATACTTATACTTTCCATAAGTGGATAACAATACAATCCATCCATAAACTGAAAATATAAAACATTAGAAAGAGGTGAACTAAATTGATATAAAACGTATATCCCATATCTCATAAAGAAGTTATTGGTTGTCACATTCCAAACATATGAATACCTTAATCATGGATTCTCTTCATTCATGGAAACAATATGAACTATCATATATCCTTATTAAAAACATGCATGTTTCCTTATTCCAAAACTTATTGGATATATTCGTTAAGTCCAAAAAATTTGTATACTTCATCCATGATGGCATAACCCTTCTGTCAATAACTCTATAATATGATATCAAGAAACTAGAATTATATAATTTACTTATTCAAATCCAATATATCTTTATCAAAGATCATTATCTTAACATAAAGGAAATATTAAGGGTTATATTTCCTATAATCAAGTGTTATACAAGTCTATAACCTTACCCTTAAATAAATTCTCTATCTCCTTAGAACTATTTTTCATATAATTTCAAATCCTTATACTGAAAACAATTATATATTTCATGATTCCTATTACATAATATTTGAATACCGAAACATATAAACCTAAATCATCCAACTTTATTCTTAAAGCATTACTCAGTATCCATCATCTTCATATTTCCTAAAATATGAATCATGTCATTTCGATTCTCAACCTCATGCTTCTTAGGTTTAATGTAATAAATACATGAATAACATAACATACCTTTCACATATCATTTAAAATATCTTATCCTCAGTAGTATGACTAATACTCATACCATCATTAGGAATTAATTCATCATATTTCCACTTACGAAATCAATATTCATAATTCCCATAATTTCCACATCTGAAACATTCACTGGTTCTTTATGTTCTATGTAGTTCTGGCTATACACTAAGATCAGAAAGGAAAGTGTGATAAATACACATCAAATATTTAAAAACACATAATTAATGTAAATTACTTATAATATTTCAGTATTTGATATCTTTGGTTTAACCCTGGGTTAGTCATGATTATCACAATAAACCTAGGTTTGTATCCTATACTTTACCTATCCTTAGGACATCCCCAGACATATCCTTATTAATATCTCTAGGGATCTCATTAATGGTTTTTCATCCTAGTTTCTAAAGGTTGATAAAACCTTCACTCTGATACCAACTGTAGAGACACAAGCTTTACAAACATGGAAATTACATTACTTTTGTGGAACAATTAATACATGACACAAACAGATGCCCAAAGACCGTATTAGTTTAGTGTATTTTGAAAGATGGAACATAATCTTTTAACTTGGTGAAATATCATCAACATCTCCCATAATGATATTCCCCTTTCATTTTTCTATGAAGAATCCTTCTTTATATCATGGGGGAAAACATAAAAAGGGTGAGATCATATGCTTAGTAAGGGTAATCATTGATAATAAAAAACAAACCATAAACATAAGAATGTAAAAACATGATCATAAATTTTAAATATCAATATCATGTGTAATGAAATAAATCTTGGTAGTTCGTAAGGCCTATATCATAAAGGAACATTAACCATGAAAACAACGCACTGGCACAAAACATGGAATTGTGGAAAAAAAATAAGAACATAATATGATTAACATAGTAGTAAATGCACTGTCTCCAAGAGAATTATAGTGGACAAAGTCAATTACTGAACTGGGTTTACTTGTCATTCCAACCATGTATTACTGAACCACATTTACTTCCCATTCAAGCCCTATATTACTGAACCAGATTTACTTTCCATTATAGTCATATCTATCTCATGAGTTATAAAACATTACCCAATTAATTTGAGGAGATATAGGTCCCACCCATCTCATAATGAAATCATTCTTACATGTGTTACAAAAACATAAAACATTTATCATCGCATAACCAAAGAAATAAAATGATTTTCTTAAACATAATTCCATCACAACATAATCCATATATAATATAATTCCATCATTAAAACACTTAAATACTAATAACCCAATTTAAAGAGCATTATCTTATATGGAAAATAATTTTGATAAAACACTTGAACAAAATTCTTGAGGAAAATGTAATTTATTCTTAAAAAAAATTGTTTTTTCAAACTACCATGAAATTTCAAAAGAAAATAATTTAGTTGGAAATAAACATGAAATAGTTTACAATAAGCTTCTATGAAAATAAGGCTTCATGAAACCATAAAAATCCATTTATTCCGTGTAATTTAAAAAAACATTCTCCGTGTTCTTTTTCCAGAAAAGTCAAAAAGCACTTTGTATGGTAAATAAAAGAAATATTCATTCCTTTACATATATTAAAAGTAAAAAATGGGTAACAATAACTTTAAAAAGGCTTAGAATAATATTATACCTTTTTTAAATCCTTTTTATAAAACATGGACTTGGATGATAAATATATCCTCAGTAAATACTTACGTATAAACAATATCGAATAAAAAAATTAGATTGTAAAATCAACCCTTACGTTAGGTCCGATATTCTTCCTATGTGTTCAAACCTCCTATATAATTAAATAGATAATTATATTAAATTATTCCATAATCTTGGTTATCATATATGGTTATATTCTCCTTCGTTTGTTTGTAACAATTCATTGTTACTTATTATCCGGGTTTTTACTACTTTATGACCGTATGCATGTTTTGTAGAATAAGATTATATTATCTTTATTAGGTCTTATTTATATCATTATAAAATTATATTAACATAATAAATACCATATTTATTCATTATGTAAATTTAAATAATCATGTTTGAGTGGTTATAAGGTAGAACGAATCACATCGCATTGTGGAGATGGTAGACCGTACGTACGCACGAGCGACGATATCATTCCAATAATTGTTGAATGGTATTGATTTGAATGATGTACTCTATTTGAGAATAAATATAATTTTATAAAAATAATATATAGTTATTAAAACCATTTTTATACCCATACAAGAAAGGTGGTGGTGAAAAATAGATTACACCATGGCGTGGAGCCGGTAAGCCTTACGTATGCACGCATTGGTGATTTCGCCTTACTTTTGATGGATAAATGATTGAATATTTTTGTTTAATAATTATAATAACATATTAGAATATAAGTGATATGTGAGAAATTATTCTATAACAAAGCATCTCATGAAGTATAAGTATAAGTAGAAATAAATATAAAAGAATCGGCAAAGGAGATTACATCATCATTGGCCTGTTCTCTTTAGATCTGATCTTAATGGAACTATAATTGGCCTTTTGAGAGGAACAGAACCAATATGATGTTACTATGGAAGTTTAGAAGTTAAATTTGTAGGGGATGGACGAAATTTAAGGCTTATTGAGTTTAGGAGAAATGAGGGAGGATGTTTCCCATTATAATTGGGGTGAGGGATATTTTTGGAATTTCTGAAACTATAAATTTATAATAATTTAAAAATCAATTAAAATACCTCCAAAATGAGATATATTCAAAGAAAAGTTATTATAATATTTAAATATCCTAAATAACTAAAATTTATACAACTTTTTATGTCAATTTAAACATTATAATTTTAATTAATAATTAGTTATTCTATTTAATTTTAATTAAGATAACAAATGTTTCAATATTAAATGGGTCAAATATTTAATTATAAGATTTAAATTATACAATAAGTGAATTATTTAGATCATTTTAGGCCATATAATAATTAATTTATATTTTTATTAATGTATTATAATTTTTAAACAATTTTATAAAACATTATTTTAACCAAATATCAATTGTATCAATTTTGACACTATTCATTTCATGGATATATAGAAAAATCAAGATAAAGTGTTATCCTCTAAAAAATTGTTTTATTATATCCCTAATGGGTCATGTTCATATATAAAATTCATTTGATAGATTAATTATCCAAAATTATATTTATTTCAATATTTTTAATATCATTTATTTGATATCTCCATTATTAAAATAATTACAATAGTGATTTTGGGTAACTATTTAATATATTTATTGTTTGAGTAAAAAATAAAAATAAAATACTATAATGAAGATAAATTCAATATATTTTATGATAATATATGCAGTATAATTTATTTTCTATAAAATTAAACATTAAAAATGTTATACATATTAAAGTATGAATGTGCAAAGTTAATATTACATTAAATAAAATATTATGAAGTTCATAATCTATTATATAAGGCTAGAAGTGGTCAATAAATTGACCTTTTAATGATTATGGTCTATATATAATCTACAAATAAGATTTTATCATGTATTTTGGCACGTTAATGGTTATTAAAATTTTAATAAAAATTAATTCATTGATTTCTCATCAATTAATTAATTTTTACATCATCAAAGAATAATAATTTAAGATAATTATTTATTTTATAAAAATTAAAAATAAATTACCATGATTTAGGTAATTCTATTATATTTCCATGGACTATTTATTTTTTATGATATCACCTAGTTATCATAGTATTAAAATTATTATACTTATAAGAAATGTGAGTTTGATATTTTGTCACTTTCATTAGTTTTGTTAATATTTAGGTCATTTTCAATCTAAAATGTCCCTTAAATGAGTATGTTTTGAAACTAAGATGATAAGGATATAATTTAATTCATATAATGGTAATTTTTTAGGTTTTAGGATAATTTTAATATCCTTGTCATATTATTAGTTACCCAAATTTACCTGATTAACCTTTAACTGTGGTAAATAAAAATTACCTTAGATACTATTCATAATATCCAAAAACTAAAGTAACCTATTTACATAATTTGGACCCACTGAATAAAAACAGGGAATCCATTTTTCGTACTTCAAAAAACAGAATTTGAAGAAATTAATTTAAGATTAATTCCTGTTGTCAAAACCAAAAAGTACGTTTTTAAGAAGTGAAAACGTATCAAAAGATTTTCATGTGTTTATATAAAATTTAAATGTGAAATTACCAAAAATGTCCAAAATGGAATTAAATGATAAAAACATAATATAATAAAAATTTAAATCCAATTAAAATGAAAATCTCACAATCTAAATTAATGAGACGAAAATGCAGTTTTGAATTAAAAGGCAGAATTTTTAACTCTTAATTAAAATATGAATTTTATCAGAAAATACCAAAAATTCAAAAAACAATTAAATTTTTATATCCCAATTCCAAATAAGAAGTTTATTTTGTCAAATTTAACTTATAAAAGTGTAAAAATCATAGATTCAAACTGGGTGCGCCATCAAAAGGTGATAAAACTGTATTTTATTGGAAAGTACTTATTTTATATGAAAAATTGATTATTTTCTTATATTATTTTCTAGTAAATAAGTAAGATTAATTATAATGTTATATAAAATAAAAAATGTGATTAATAATATATATAATATCTTGTTTATATCGCATTAAATAATATTATTTTAATAATATATCATTGTTTAGTGAAACATGGTATTGCGTACAGAGTCAGGTATCGAGAAAGGATTCTCCTGTGCGTAATGCAAGCCAAGTCAGTGTTGCATGTAGTGCAAGCTTCATTTGTCGTTTCTTATAACATAATCTAAACATAGTTCATTAATACAATGAACAAAATATATACTCAGTGTTGTGTTAAATTAATTCTATCAAAAGAACATGAAATTGTGTATAACACAATCCAAAAATAGTGTTTCATATACTAAAAGCTAATACAGTGTTATATATAGTGCAAGCTAATCCTAGTGTATCATACAACACAAGAAATAAAATAAATTAAAATAATCTATGTCATAAAATTTTAGGGTGTTACACATAATCAATTAATTATTGAATTAATTGAAAGGATTGTTGTCATTAATTAATTAGGAAATTAATTATGGGAAGTGATGTAATCAATTAATGGGTGGTTTAATTTAAGGCATTTTCATGTTTAATTAATTGTTGAATTGATTAATGGATTTTTGTGATTATTTAATTGTTGAATTTTATTAATTAATTTATGAATTAATTAAAATGATATTGCGACACATGTGAAATTATGATATTGTGATATATGTGTTAATTGTTTGTGGGGAATGGACCGAGTCACCAAATACCCAAATGTGTTAAATGTGTGTGGGATAAGGAATGAGGCTCTAAATACCTATATACGTTAAATGTGTGTGGGTCAGGGACTGAGGCTATAAATACCCATGTGACATTGAGGAGCTGGATAAGAACTGAGGCTCAAAATACCCACGGGGTGTTTGAAACAATGTTCTACTCCCATGATTTGGCATTGGACTATGGTTCCAATTAGCCATTATGTGAAATTAGATGATGAATAGTAATAATGAAATTCAGATATATGATATTCCTTGAGGATAGTTTAAGATCCATTATGAGCCAAAGATGCTATTGTGGTTCATGTGTCCTAGAGAACCTAGGGAAATATGTTTTTATATAAAGAGTTATTGAATAAATGTAAGTTGTTTAATTTATTTCTTGTATTTTATTCATTATAAAACCACATACAATTCAATAGACTGAATATTGTTTTAGACTTCATTGGTGGTGGCCAACTGAGTTGTACCCACACCCTACTCAGGTTGTCTGATCAGTACCCAAATAGAATCCATGTTTTAGGACTAGATTAGGGAAAAGTTCCTATGTCAAATGGATGGTTTGGGATAGAGAATGGATGAGGGAACCAGACATGGTTCATGATCCACTTGGGAGTTGAGAGTGTCTTTACTTTTGGATTTTCATTTTGACACATGGAATGTACATTATCATGACATGTCTACTATTCAGTTTTGATATTTTGTTTACATTTTTTGTTATATTGTGATACTAGTATGTTCCTGATTATTTTATATCAGTTGGTTATTCTTATTTATTTCTCTTGTTGACCTACTTTGATAATGAGGGTATAGTCTCCCCACTATCTATATTAGACCCTCGCTACTAGTCAACATCCTATAGAATACATGGAGGTTCACTTTAGGTAATGTGACTGACCATATTGGGGAACTGGTGTGTGGCTCTTGGGTTAGGACATTATATTGTTGATTTCTACCGAAGTACCTTATAAGAAATGAGTTTCAGATACTTGGTTTTAAGAGACTAAAGAAACAATTTCTTCTTTTTCTAGGGTTAATGATAATATAGAATCATACTTTACAAGTCCCATGACGTCTTTTCGTAGGTAATAATATATTTATCCACCTTTTTATTCAGTTCCTATAATTCAAACTCCATTTTATCATGAAGAGTTCATGGAAAATATTTATTGAAAAATAACTTCTTAAACTCCTCTAATTACTGGATGTGGATTTCTTCCCCCTTCCTTGTATTCATAATGAGAGTCCACCATTGATCAAATTTACCTTCCAAATGATAAATGACTAAACCATATTTTCATTTTCTATATAATAGATAGTGGAAAATATATTTTTAGTTGTATTCATCAATTTGTTGACAATTATTAGATTAGAAGACCCAGTAATATAGGGTAGAAATTGAAATATAAAAGAATCAATGGTTATTTGTTCCATTATTTCGGAGTTTTGGAGATTAGAATGATTCAGGTTATTATTCAATTATTGAGAGAGTTGGTGGAGCATAACCATGATATTTTTCATTCCACGTCCCATGCCATTTGGTTTCCCAATCGGATGATCTCTTCACTATGCAATCATTTTTAACTAGATTCATCCTGATTATATCCAATAAATAAAAACAACAATGTTAGTATGAGTATTGAACAATAATAACAAAATTATAAAATCACATTATAAGGAATATAAATCCTAAGACACCCTAAATTACAAAATATCCATTTCACCCTATGAAATCATAGGCCCATCCTACATTAATTTTAATAGAATATAGGTTTTTTGGGATATATCAACCTATTTTTCATAACCAAATATCTAAAAATAATTAACCTAACCCAGATACCAACAGACATGACCCGAATATAACACACATACATATTTCATCATTTTTCATGATATTCATTACATCTCATAACAAAAGACACCCCAACATATAGGTTAAGTTTTGTTGGAGACTAGATACATAACCTAGTCGAAGATATAATAGTGCAGAGTTCACCTACTACCCAGTGAAGTGCATTGGATACCTGGTGACAATGTGGTAGTAGAACTAAAGTGTAACACCACAAATAACGTGCCGATGGATCCATTAGATGTAAATTAATTTTTTTACAAAGGCCATTGACAAGTCATTGGCTAGTAGAAACTAGTCGGTGAAGAATCTCTAGCAGCAGATAGACAACAAAAAATGGCTAGCTGCTCTATGGTGGCTAGTAGGTTTTCGATGGCATCGAGAAGTGTCCAACGAAGAAGATTTTAATTTGGTCAAAAAGACTATAATGGTGAACTATTCTAGTTTTGATATGCCTTGTGATTCTATAAGATTCATGATACTTTCTAGGGACTATAAAAAGACTCACTTTTACCCATGAAGATACACATTGATTTATAACTTTCACTAATATATCAATCAATGGTGAAGCTCTAGATATTCCAAAAACTCTCAAGAGTCATATTTAATGTTATAAATTCCCTTAAGGCATTCCAAAAACATTCTCACAACCTCTATTCCTCCAATTTACATCCAAACATAAAGAGATTTATGAGATTCTTTATAAAGGGTTTTCTTAAAGAATACCACTATTTCCACATCCTCATTTATCTAATGGTTAATGTAACACCCCAAGCTTCCATGACACGTTTCTCTTTGAATAATACAATAGCGTGTGTTGTATGCAACATCGAGTTTTAACACACCACAACCAATCAAACTAGCCATTATGAATAGTAATACCCAAATTTTGAAATTTTTGAAAATTTTATCTTTCAAAATGGACTTCATTTTTGGATTTGGAATATTGAAATTAGCTTAGGGTGACTTTTTGGTATTTTTCTGAAAACCTTCAATTTTTGATGAATAGTGAAAAACACGGATTTATAGTTTAAAACCGAATTTTTATTTAAATAATTATTTATTTTATTTTAAAAAAAATTTAGGTCAAAATATATACATAATACCTATATAAGTTCAATGTAATTCATTGAAGTCAGTTTATAAAATTTTTAGATATATATAAAAATTTTATAGTACTTTTTACCGTCTTTTACCCACCTCCTAGGAACATTTGCAAATTTACATAAAACATAATTTTACCGCTTTTGTGAGTTGAATTTCAAAAATCCATGTGACACATTTGATATCAGTAAGTAAAATGTGGTTCAATGAGATGAAAATAATTTTTGGTGAATAGTAATTTTTTACTTTTATTTACCATGGTTAAAAGTAAATACGGTAATTAAGGGTCAAAATGACATTATTATTACCCTAACACATGTCCTAATTCTATTGGATAACTGTAATTCGACCAAAAATTACCTTAGGAATAAAATATGATCTTTTAGATCCACTTGGATTAGATTAGGACATTTATTATTATTTAATTCAATAAGAGTTAAAAGTGTTAAATTCAATGTTTAATAACTAAACTATTTTTAATATAGGGATACACATATGATAAATTAGACTATAAATATTCATTAGAAATCTAAAACGATTTCCTATAGAATTGTATTTTATTTATATTTTTTTAGACATTAAATAATTAAAATTATTTACGACATAATGATGATGCATAAATTACCGTATTAATGAAAGATTAAAATAATTGATATTATAAATATCCAAATAAATTTAATTTGAGGCGTTTTATGAATTCCACTAATTTTATATGTTAATATGACATATTAGGGTTGATTATATGAATTATTTTAGAAGTAATAATTCTGTTATGAATTTAGAAAAAAACAAAATACCAAATAGTGTCAAAATTAACAAAAACGAGTTTTTAAAACAAATAATATATTATTAATTGATATTCTATTCCTAAAAATCTATGGATTGGATAAAATACTAATTTAATGATAGGTGTATCATTAATGAACACTTGGGGTTGTAATGGATGTATATAGTTTGTTTATTAACCATATAATATAAAAATACAAAGAGACATGGTAAATGTCAAACTATTTAACTACGAGTTAAATTTAAAATATGAGGTTAATATAGTGACCCAATCTTGTATAAAACCTATTGGTTGAGTAGTTTTAGAACCATTCCCACTTAGCCTTTAAATATTTCATTTTGGAGGAATTAGAAACAGAAAATGATTTTATTATAAAATAATATTTCTAGCTCTTCCTAAGGTGCCCCTCACCCCTCTTATAAAAGGGAACTCCCCTTCTCTCTAATTCACACCTTCAAAGCCATTTGGCTAGGAACAACTCTACCCAAATACCCTCTCAACTATCCTCCCTTAATTTTAGAGGCCTTAATTTAGTCAGAAAGCCATACTAAGGATCCCATTTGATCAAATCAAATGGAAGAACCCAGAGAAGAGGTAAATATTTCATCACCTCTTTCAAGTTATTTTCTTCTTACACTTCCTATTTCTTTGTTGTTTCCATTGTAAAATAATAACTACAGTATATTTTATATACTATAATGTTATTATAAATATGGGACAACAATATTAATTATTCTATCCATCCTTTGAATGAGATGTCACCATACATGCGTACGTACGACTTACCGTCCCCACGTCGTGGTGTAATTGTTTTTTCAATACATTATTATTTGGATGGGTATAATAATGATGTGTAATTTTGGTAAATAATAAATATAACGTGATAATTATTCTGTATATATGATATAACATCCAATTATATATTATTTTAATATCAAAATAATGATATTGTCGCTCGTGCATACGTACGGATTACCGTTTCCACGAACGCGATGAGATTCATTCCCCATCGTAATATATTCAAGAATAGTTTTCATTATATGATTAAAAATAATGCTTAAATACTTAATATCATTCTGAATATGAATAAGATACATCCTATCCCTAACAAACATTACTTACATAACAAATCATATAAAGGAAAACGAATCAGTTAGCACCCGAAACGACGATAATACTAAGATATTATTAACAAAGAAATGTTAAAAGATCATATATGATATCAAATTAATTTATATGATTCTTGTATAATTTAATAAAAATTATTTCACCAATATACAGGAGGTTAACCTTCCCTCAACCAAGGAAAAGTACATGGTAAGGGTTAATTTCCCAGTCTCTTTGTTATCATAGGTTGTTTTTACGTAAGTATCTACTGGGACCTCTTTAACATCCACATCCGTGTTTTATTAAAAATGTATTTAAAAACATTTTTACAATTTACTAGACTATGAGATAACATCATTTATACCCTTGTTTGACTTTTTATAATATTTTTTTGAAAGGAATCTTTCTGTCATTTTCCAAACAAGGTACTTTATAACCATTTCGACAAAACTATGGTAAGAATGTCTTTTTTTAACTTATACGGCGGGTGAAGCTATTTTTTCCATTATAACATCGTCAAATATTCCCTTTCAAGATTATAAGAATATCTTCAAAATAAATGTTTTATTTTATAATTATATGACCTTTAAATTATTTCAAAATAGTAAGAGATATTTCTCTAAAATCATCTATTTCAACATACTTTGATGGATTTTAAGCTTATTTGAAGTTGATTTATTATGATAAAAAACATCCATATTGAATTGAATGTTTTGTGATATGTTTGACTATGTATGTGTTATTTTTACATCATTCATGGTTTATGGATAAAGTATTGACATTTCATATGCTAGTTTTGATATGAATGTTTATTTTATGTTTAAACATTTTCTTATGAGGAATGAATTGGACTTAGTAAGTGATGGGTGGAGCCCACTATAGATCCTCGATGCATCAGTAGTTATCATGAAGAAAACTAGTTCCTTGGAACAAGGCCTTGACAAAATATTATTTGTAGTCTTGGCACAAGGCCTTGACTATGTGGTTATGAAAGTCTGGCATTATGCATTCCATCATTATGAAAGTTTCTATTTATATTGCATGTGATTATTCGACCAGTAGAATATCCATGTGAGTAAGTAAATGGAATTATTTTGGTTTATTTTTTCCATATTATGCTGATTTTCAGGTGTAAAAGGCTTTTTTTTGTCATATACATTTCTTTAAATGTTTAAGCTTATTTATGAATGTTTCCGCTATATTGTTATCCTTACTGAGCATCTGAGCTCACCCCTTTCTATGTTTTAATTTTCCCAGGATGTGAAGAAGTATATTATAAATGACCTAAAGGGATAGTCTAAGGGATATGTGTGTGGTCTATGGAAACTATGTCTTTGTAGTTTTTCATTTTATAATATAATGTAAAACTTATGAATGTATCTAGTAATTTCAAGGCTACTAAACTAATCGATCTTTCAAGACATGATCTTTTGTGATCATGCCAATGATACGTAATAATGCACTTACCCTGGGCTTCTGGGGTCAGGGTGTTACAGTTGGTATCAGAGGAAGTTTAGTTCAAACCTTGGAAACTAGATTTAGATAAACTCTGATTAGAGCACATAGCCCTAAGATAGACTTTGAGGATTAGTATAGAGGAACCTCCTAGAATTTTGGTATTGTAGATATTTTGTGAGTTTTACAAGCAATACATCCCTGTATAGATATGAACAAGTAGAGGCAGATCTGGCACAGATGTGCCGAGGGGTAAAACCTGAAAACACCGCTTTGAGCTATACTCGAATAGAAACTGGTGCACGACAACAGAGCTTGTTTCACTCTTGGTTATGAAACTCCTGGGGGATATGCTTTGGATAATTTCCATTTTATTTAAAAACCATTATGAAGGGTTTATGAGTATATACTTCCTCAAGACAAACATTTTTTATGATTATGGATTATATTCATAAACTGTTCAGTTTATGTTATTTGTTTTACCACTACTGGAATTTGGGTTTTTCCCAACGGCAGTATACCAACGGTTCAATTAAACCGTTGGTATACTCAGCCTTTGCCAACGGTTTACTGAAACCGTTGGCAAAGGGCATTCCAGTGACCCATTTCCCAACGGTTCTATAGAACCGTTGGGAAAGGGGTGCTAAACTTATCCCTTTCCCAACGGTTTATTGAAACCGTTTGGAAAGGTTGCCTTTGCCAACGGTTTTTACAAACCATTGGAAAAGGTTTTTCCCAAATAGCAACCCCGATCTGCTCTCTCTCATTCGAGACAGAGCCCTAATTATCCTCCGCTCCCGTTCTCTCGCGAACCCCCCGTCCGAACATCATCGACCCCCGTCCGAATAGGTACACCCCCCATCCGAACAGGTAAAAATTGATCTCAATCAAGTTGTTGTAGTTGTTTTAATGAATTGATTTTACCATTAATTAAAACATAAACACTATGGTTCCATTTTTATAGAAGCTTACATGCCAATGGTGGACAATTTTATAATGTATATAGATTCTATTACATTTAGATTTCTTCTCTTATGGATATGTGTTGGTTTTCAACATGGAATGCCTTGACTATCTACTTAGCATGATAGAGGCTTTCTTTTGGAAATTTCCAATGGAAAATACATGATCCTATAAACATTTTGATGAATTTTCCTAACCTAGATGGATTGTCTGATGTTTCTCTAATGATGAAGGATGGAATGTTTGGAGGACATCACAAGTCCTGACTGGTTGATCCTAGAAGCAATTTCATGATAATGGATGTAATTCCTGTAGGGAATCTCTTGATTTTGGTGATCTTCTCCATTTTCATCAAAAGACATGTTTGACACACTGGGAGGGAAACTCTAGAGTCAGCGTGACATGTCTTGAAGGGTGATTTATGTCCATAGTGACATGATTTGAGGACATCACATGACCTAGTTGGTGTGCCTGGAGGGTGTTAAGGGAGCCATCTAACATTCCTGACATTTAATATGAGACTGAGATAATATGTATTGATTCCCCTATATAGAAGGAGATACATATCTATTGGAAAACATGTAGTCTGTATGGTGAGAATTAAAGGCTTTTCATTACAAGGGTGGTATATTCATGGGTGCCATCTGATTTTATTTGACATGTCAAGGGGACATCAAATGATCAAAATAGGTTTCCAATGGAATATATTGTGAACAGGATGAAATTTCCTAGTGCAATAAAATTTCATAGGTGATGCATGTTATGAACATTAGGGTCAACATATATTTCCTTCACCTTAGTCTCCCATATTTTAGTATTTCATCCATCCTTTTATCCCAAATTCCATAGATTTATACATTATTTTATTATATTATGTCTCAAATTATCTAAAATATGTGTTTGATGTTTTTCACGTGTCCTATCATAATTCCTTCTCATAATCTATAGTGATCATGGGAATATCCCATGCATGATTCATGATCACTCAAATTATTCTGCAGATCATAAATAATGGAAGCCTTACAGGATGTGAGATGATTATATCTATGAAATCTACTCATGTACCTGGTGAGGAAGTGCATATTAATTCAAAAAGGTAAATCGCATATGAGGATACCCTACTAATATGGTTATGGGATGAGGCATGCTCTGATGTGATAACACATTAAGTTCTTATTGGTTTTACATTTTTTCAATAACACATTAGTATGTTTTTTTTCACATGTGTAGTTGATACCATGATTATTTTCATCCTTTATCGTTTACTTAAATGTATTTTCTATTAAATTTCAATCCTATTGAATTGTTTATGACAAAATGACTTATATGAATTCTTTTTACAGAATGGACAGAAGTTGGATGTATGAAACCGATCGTATCTCAAGTGATTTTCAAAACAATTTGGAGAGATTTATAGTTTTTTCATTTCACAATGCTTCAGATAGTGGTCGCATACACTGCCCATGTTCCAATTGTGTTGGTAGACCTTGGTTGAGTCGTGAAGAAGTCAGCTACCACATAACCAAAAATGGCTTTCAAGCAAACTACTTTGTGTGGTATCACAATGGGGAGAAAATGAAATCTCAAATTGGTGATGATCGAAATGAAAGGACTGGAATGGAGAATTTGTTAGATGATCGGTTTCCGTTTATTCGTTATCATGAAAAAGAAAGGATTTCAACTCAAGAAGACGTCGATATGAGGAAAACTGATGCATATAGTGAAAATGATGATATTGATAGGGTGAAAAAATTGAATGATGCTGCCACGACTCCAGTATATCGACAATGCGATAAAATGAAAAAGCTGGAATTTTTAATCCGATTGTTTCATGGAAAAACTACGTATGGGATTTCTAATACAGCAATCGATTACATTCTTACCCTCTTGAAGGATTTATTTCCAGATGATGCAGATATTCCCTCAAACCACTATATGGCATGGAAGTTAGTTGAAGAACTTGGATTTTCCAGAAACAAAATTCATGCTTGCCCGAAAGATTGTAGTTTATTCTGGGAAGAAACCGCTGAACGAAATGAATGTATAAAATGTGGCACATCCCACTGGCAGTCAAAATATGATGGAACACCATCCCGCATTCTACAGAAAGTAATGTGGCACTTTCCATTGATCCCCAGACTCCAGAATCTTTTTATGTTTGATGACATATCAATAAAAATGAGATGGCATGATACCGAGATAAAGAAGACTAATGATGAGTTGGTTCATCCTGCAGATGGATTTTCATGGTAGAGATTTGATGCTCGACATCCTGATTTTGCAGCTGACGTGTGTAATGTGAGGCTGGGTCTTTTATGTGACGGTTTTAATCCGTTTGGGCAGATTCTTACTTCGCACAACACATGCCCAGTTTTTATACACATTTATAATCTTCCCCCATGGTTGTGTATGAAAAAATCTTTCATTTTCATGAGTATACTCATATCTGGTCCTTCTGATCCCGACATTGATATTGATGTATACATGAAACCTTTAATAAAAGAGTTGAAACTTCTTTGGGATGTGGGTGTGATCACATACGATGCATGTTCGAAAGACATATTTCAGATGCGTGCTGTGCTTATGTGGACGATCAATGATTTTCCGGCTTATGCAATGATGTCTGGATGGAGCACGAAGGGAAAACTATCATGTCCATTTTGTATGAAGAATACATGATCCAGAAGACTGAAACATCGTTGTAGTTTTAGTTTTATGGGACATCGACGATTTTTGCCAAAGGATCATCCATATAGAATGAATCGTCGAAGATTTGATAATACTATAGAGACCGATGATCCACCTCAGCGTATGTCTGGAACTGATGTGCTTAATGAATTGAAAGATTTCAGTTTTTCGTTCGGGAAGGGTCAAATGAAATCTGGAAAGAGAAAGAATGTTTCCATAGAAACCTGTTACAATTGGAGGAAGAGGAGTATCTTTTTTGATTTTCCTTATTGGTCAACCAATTTGCTACGTCATTGCATAGACGTAATGCATATTGAAAAGAATATATGTGAAATGTTGCTTTCAGTTCTTCTAAATGTCAATGGGAAGAGAAAAGATGATTTATGATCTCGACGTGACTTGGTGGATTGGGGCATCAGACCAGAATTGCATCCTGTGCGTATCAGTGAAAATAAATGGCAACTTCCATGTGCTTCTTATGTGATGACACCTACTGAAAAAAACAATTTCTGGAAGTATTAGAGACTATTAGAGTTCTTGATGGCTATTCAAGCAACATATCTAAACGGGTCAACAGAAGAGAGTTGAATCTAAAATTTTTGAAGACTCATGATTATCACGTTCTACTGCATGAGTTGCTTCCAATAACAATCCTTCATCTTTTGTCCAATAATGTAAGGGTGGGTTTTATTCGATTGTTCCATTTGTTTAGAGATCTTTGTGCTAAGAAGTTGTCCAAGTCTTTCTTGCAAAAAATGTTGACAGATGCCCCATTAATTTTGTGTGAGTTGGAGAAAATATTTCCCCCATCATTTTTCACATGCATGCTGCATCTGACTGTCCATATTCCAACTGAAATACTTCTCGGAGGACCTGTTTCTTTTCGTTGGATGTATCCAACTGAAAGAACTATGTTCACATTAAATTCTTATGTTCGAAACAAGAATCATCCCGAAGGTTCTATCGTGAACGATTACTTAGCTCAAGAATGTATGGATTTCTGTTTGATGTATTTGTCTGATCTTACTACAAGAATGAACAGACCAATGAGAAATGAAGAAGAACAATATGAGCAAATTGAACCCAGTTTTCTATCACTTCCTCAAACAGGAGGAATTCCTGGATCATATACATTGAAGACATTAAGCCATGAAGAGTGGGATGGCACATCGCACAGTTTTGTTCAACTGTGATTTGTTCGATGACTATATCAGGTAACAAAATTGAATATGTATATCTTACATATATATCTGTCAAACTATTCATATTTTTTTATCTACAGGGAACATAAAACAATGATAAATAGGAAGCATCGTTCTTTATCTTTGAGAAGGAGAGAGACTTTGCATAGCAAAGAGTTTTCTGCTTGGTTAAAATTAAAGGTAAAAATATTACTATTTAAATTAATTATTTCAATATTTACTAAAGTTTAACTATCATTTATATTGCAGGTATTGAGTTTGTCAGCTGACTCTGTCTCTGAGGAAATAAGAGCTTTGGCTTTTGGTCCTAATACAGTGGTTCGTGACTGTAAATCAATTGTTATCAATGGGTATAGATTTATTGTCACTGAACGAGCCAAAAACATGAGTACACAACATGATGGTATTATGGTTACTGCCACAAAAGATTGTTATGCCAATGCATCAGATAGTAGACCGCGACTTGAAAATGTGGGTTATTATGGAGTCGTTGAGAAAATAATAATATTGGATTACTACTCTCATGGACGAGTCACAATGATGAAATGCCATTGGTTTGATTCGATGACGAGACATGGCACATTTATTGATGATTGTGGATTTCGAGTAATTAATATGACCTGCACTCTTGCTACCGAAGAACCATATGTGTTGGAATCAATGGCTAAACAAGTTTTTTATGTCAAAGATCAACTTCAACCTGAATTTGGTGTCATAGTTGAAGTAATTCCAAGACATATTTTTGATGATGCTGATGATGGAATTGACACTGTCCGTATTTCCATTGGAACCGATCCATTTATTTCTTTTGATGACTCCAATAGCTCAATTGTCAGAGTTGATTGTGAACCTGAAGTTGTGGTTGGAAATATATAGAATCATTCATCCATGTTCTCAATTCTTTTGGTTTACCTCGAGTTGGGTTGTTAAGGTTGGTAATATTCATATTTATTTAGTATTGATCACAAATATGTTTTAGCTGACTTGACCGTTATGTGAATTTTCAATGTTTATAGGTTTTTGTTTTATTTTAATTTCATTTTCTAATTTGGAATTGAACTGTATTCAAACCAAATCAAACAATATTTCTAACTTGGTGAACATTAAAACTTGTATGTTTTATTAAATTCATTCAAGATCTTCTAAAACAATTGATAGCTAAATTACCAATGAATCCCCTCATTCCCTCATATATTTAGTTTTTTGGTTTACACATTAATTTCCTTTTTCTAATTATTTACATATTTGTTTTCAAATGCAGGAAATGCATCCAATTGAAGAGAGATGAAGAAAAAAATGGCGGAGAACAATCGCCGGATGGAGGAGCTGGGCATTCCACCATTAGTGCCTACAGTGAGTACTTTATTTCAAATATATATATATATATATATATATATATATATATTTACAGACTATATAATGTCATGTGATTAATGTTTTTGTAAACTTTTTTGTAGGATCCACCGTTACGTCGACAGTTATTCGACAAGGAGCCTAGTACTGGTCCTAGTACTCAGGCCGGTGGTATGAGGAGGGTTCGTACCAGAGGTGGACGTAGAGCTGCGCGTGCCCGACTAGAACCTGCCCCTCCCACTGACATTTCAGCCTTCCCACTTTCTGATCCCGGTGTGTCGTTAGGGACACACGGGGTATTTAGGCCTCCCATGTTTTCGCTACCTTCTACATCTTCGGCCCCATCATTTTCACATCCCATGATGATTCCCACTCTCCAGTCAGCATCAGGTCATATAGCTGTTTCGTCTTCTTTTCCTTCTAATTCTGTCTCTCCGAGCTTTTATATTCCATTGTCTTCGACTCCTGTTCCACCAGAGAGTGTTCCATCAGGTTCTGTGGATCCGGCGCCACTCATTGATCAAAATAGCGCAGGTATATTTATAAAACCCTAACAAATTTTTATAGTAATATTTATTTTTATTATAAAATGTTTTGATAAAATATTTGTTTTTCTTTCATGACAGATACATCTACTGATAGGAGGCGGGGGCGGGGCCGTACACGCATGCGTTTGGTGTGGAACCGTCACACACAAGTTATGGTGGAATATAATGAAGACAATCAGATGGTTGAGAAAACAGGGAAGCAATGTCGTAGTTTTCTGGCAACGCTTGACAAATACTCCGACATCATTCTCGTCAGCACGCTGTCGTGGAGACATTTGCCACATGAGGTCAATGATAGAGCTTCGGCAGAGATATGGGCAAAAAAATATGTTGTATTTAATGCCATGAATTATTTTTGTATTTATATGAATTAATATTTTGATTTCATCTTCGATTTAATTTTCCTGATGGTGAGGGTGCATGACTGGAATGTCTAAAGGATTTAGGTGAGCTTTGGAGAGCCTACAAGCATGAGCTGTATATTGGCTGGCGTGCTAGAGTTGGCACTGAGTTAGAGGCAGTACCAGTCATGGATGATTGTCCAATAGAGCAGTATCGTCAGATAATTACTCATTAGACGAGTACCCAGTTTAAGGTATGAATTAAATTTGAGGTATTTAAATAATAACTTTCAAGTTTTGCATTAATATTATCCATTGAATTATCAAATTTTATTTAGGAATCATCTGAAAAAAATAAAAAAAACATTGATGCAAAAAAATACCTCCATACACTAGGACACACGACGATGCCGGATCATGAGAGGCAGTAGGTATGACAATTGTTTATAAGTTTTCTTTACGACTTACATTTTCTTTTGTTTCCTCAATTATTTAATCATTTTCTAAAGTTTTTATATAACTTTTGTTTTCAATGTCATTGTAGAGGCATGTACAAAATATTGAAGGACGTGTGCCTCGAGCAAAACTGTTTTGCTCGAGTAGATGAAAAAAGGATGGAAGTGCTGTCAACGAAGCGACTCAACACCAGATTGTAAGTTTTAATCTATTGATTTTATATTATAATATCTATTTTTTAACTTAATAATATATTTATATTTTTAACAGGATGCTTTAGAGGCCCTCAATGCCCAAGAAGCAGACAATTTTGGGCCATCTGATCACTTACATCAGGAGTTGGGAGAGGATCATTCTGGCAGAGTACGCTGCCGACCTAGGATAGCCCCGACGAGGTATTGGCCTACCTCAGGTACGAGTTGTAGTTCCACCGAGCTGCAGCAAGTTAGGGCACAGGCAGAACAGGCTGAGAAAAGGGCCACAGAGACGGCAGAACAGTCTGCTAGGGAAAACAATGCATTTATGAAATTTATTGAAGTTCTACGTCCAACACTTCCAATAGAGGCCAGCCCATCGATTGATGAATACATGTCGTCGATACATTATATATATGGTGTACCAGGTGGTAGTTCCAGTGGTGGTCAGGCCAATGTCCAACTTGAAGATGATGATGGCGAGGTGTCTGATGCGGAAGAGGAGGGAGATGAGGAGAGCAAGGAGGAGGGTGAAGGCGAGGAGGAGGGCACTGTGGAGGGTGAGGATGATGAGGAGGACGATGACGAGGGTGATGATGATGATGATGGTGATGGTGATGTTGTTGTGGGACATATTGATCCATTACATTTTTGACTTATATTACTGAGATTTGATGTTTAATCTATCCTAGTTGTTGGTTTTATCTAGACTCGTAGTATAGTATTGGAGTTGAGTTATTTTTATATATTGTCTGTTTTTATGGATGTTGTTGTCTTTTAGTGGTTGTGTGTTTGAGAACTCCCTGGAAAACCCCCCTCATTCTTGGACCATGGAAAACCCCCTCCCCCTTGGACCCCAAACACCCCCCAAACACCCCCCGGATATCCCCGCGGACAGCCCCCTGAACAGCCCCCCGTACAACCCCCCACCCTCCACCCTGGACCCGGAGAGCCCCCCGGAGAGCCCCCCGGACAGCCCCCTGAACAACCCCGGACAACACCGGAACAACCCCTGAACAGCCCCTGAACAACCCCCTGAAAAACCCGTGGACAGCCCCCTGAACAACCCCGGACAGCCCCCTGAACAACCCCCAAACACCCCCCGGACAGACCCCGCACAGCCCCCCCACCCTCTTCCTTGGTCCTCGGACAGCCCCCCGGACACCCACCAGACAGCCCCCCCAGACAGCCCCTCCACCTTCCTTAATTTCATTAGCTCTGAAATGTTTCATAGCACGATCAACTAAAATCTAATCCATACTAAATATGATATAAAAATATTCTATATGAATTTCCATAAGATTTTAAGTGAAAACAAAAAGTGACACACGAAAAACTGACCAAACGCATTCGAAATGTGTTGATGCTTTAGGAAAACGATCCATGGGTCACATGTGACGTGTACGAATCAACCCCGTCTCAATCCGAGGCGCGGTGTGGCTGGAACAACTCAAAGTGTATGTCTTTTGTTTCAAAAGGACATCATTTTATGTGAAAAACATCAACTGGCATACAGAAAACCAGCCAAACACATTCGGATTGTGTTGATACATTAAGACAATGATCCATGGGTCATTTGAGACGTGTACGAGTGAACCCCGCCTAAATCCGAGATGCGGTGTGGTCGGGACCACTCTAAGTGACTTTCTTTTGTTTAAAATGGACAGTATTTTAAGTACATACGGAAAACCAACCAAACACATTCGTTTTATGTTGAAACGTTAGGAGAACAATCCATGGGTCATATGTGACATGTACGAGTCAACTCAACCCCAATCCGAGGCACGGTGTGACCAACACCACTCAAAGTGTCTCTATTTTGTTTAAAATGGACTTCATTTTTAGTGAAAACAACAAATGACATACAGAAAATTGACCAAACGGATTCTGATTGTGTTGATACTTTAGAAAAATGATCCATGGGTCATATGTGACGTGTACTAGTCAACCCCGCCTCAATCCGAGGTGCGGTGTGGCCGACACAACTCAAAGTGTATGTCTTTTGTTTCAAAAGGACATCATTTTAAGTGAAAAACATCAACTGGCGTACGGAAAACTAACCAAACTCATTCGGTTTCTGTTAAAACATTAGGAGAACGATCCATGTGTCATATGTGATGTGTACGAGTCAACGCCACCTCAATCCGAGGCGCGGTGTGGCCGACACCACTCAAAGTGTCTCTATTTTGTTTAAAATGGACTTCATTTTTAGTGAAAACAACAAATGACATACGGAAAACTGACCGAACGGATTCTGATTATGTTGATACTTTAGAACAATTATCAATGGGTCATATGTGACGTGTACGAGTCAACCCCACCTCAATCCGAGGCGCGGTGTGGCCGACACAACTCAATGTGTATGTCTTTTGATTCAAAAGGACGTCATTTTAAGTGAAAAACATCAACTGGCATACGAAAAACTGGCCAAACACATTCGGATTGTGTTGATACTTTAGGAAAACGATCCATGGTTCATTTGAGATGTGTACAAGTCAACCCCGCCTAAATCCGAGATGCGGTGTGGCGGGTACCACTCTAATTGTGTCTCTTTTGTTTCAAATGGACAAGATTATAAGTGAAATAAACAACTGGCAGACGAAAAACCAACCAAATGCATTCGGAATCTGTTAAAATTTTTGGACAACGATCCATGGGTCATATGTGACATGTACGAGCCAATTCGGGCTCAATCCGAGTCACGGTGTGGTCGGGACCACTCTAAGTGACTTTCTTTTGTTTAAAATGGATAGTATTTTAAGTACATACGGAAAACCGACCAAACGCATTCGGTTTCTGTTGAAACTTTAGTAGAACGATCCATGGGTCATATGTGACGTGTATGAGTCAACGCCACCTCAATCAGAGGTGTGGTGTGGCCGACACCACTCAAAGTGTCTCTATTTTGTTTAAAATGGACTTCATTTTTAGTGAAAACAAAAAATGACATACGGAAAACCGACCGAATGGATTCTGATTGTGTTGATACTTTAGAAAAATGATCCATGGGTCATATGTGATGTGTACGAGTCAACCCCGCCTCAATCCGAGGCGCGGTGTGGCCGGAACAACTCAAAGTGTATGTCTTTTGTTTCAAAAGGACGCCATTTTAAGTGAAAAACATCAACTGGCATACGGAAAACCGGCCAAACGCATTCGGATTGTGTTTATACTTTAGGAAAACAATACATGGTTCATTTGAGACGTGTACGAGTCAACCCCGCCTAAATCCGAGACGCGGTGTGGCCGATACCACTCTAAATGTGTCTCTTTTGTTTAAAACGGAAAAGATTATAAGTGAAATAAACAACTGACAGACGAAAAACCAACCAAACACATTCAGAATCTGTTGAAATTTTAGAACAACGATCCATGGTTCATATGTGACGTGTATGAGCCAACCCGGGCTCAATCCGAGTCACGGTGTGGTTAGGACCACTCTAAGTGACTTTCTTTTGTTTAAAATGGACAGTATTTTAAGTATATACGGAAAACAAACCAAACGCATTCGGTTTCTGTTGAAACATTAGGAGAACGATCCATGGGTCATATGTGACGTGTACGAGTCAACGCCACCTCAATCCGAGGCGCGGTGTGGCCGACACCACTCAAAGTGTCTCTATTTTGTTTAAAATGGACTTCATTTTTAGTGAAAACAACAAATGACATACGGAAAACCGACCGAACGGATTATGATTGTGTTGATACTTTATCACAATTATCCATGGGTCATATGTGACGTGTACGAGTCAACCCCGCCTCAATTCGAGGTGCGGTGTGGCCGGCACAACTCAAAGTGTATGTCTTTTGTTTCAAAAGGATGTCATTTTAAGTGAAAAACATTAACTAACATACGGAAAACCGACCAAACGCATTCGGATTGTGTTGATACTTTAGGACAAAGATTCATGGGTCATTTGAGACATGTACGGGTCAACCCTGTCTAAATCTGAAATGTGATGTGGCTGGTCCCACTCTAACTGCATCTCTATTGTTTAAGAGGGACAAGATTATAAGTGAAATAAACAACTGACATATGAAAAACCGACCAAACGCATTCGGAATCTGTTGAAATTTTAGGACAATGATCCATGGGTCATATGCTATGTGTAAGAGTCAACCGTGCCTCAATCTGAGTCGCGGTTTGGCTGAGACCACTCTAAGTGTATCTATTTTCTTTAAAATGGACTACATTTTAAATACATACGGAAAACCAACCAAACACATTCTGATTGTGTTTATATTTTAGCACAACAATGCATGGGTCATTTGTGATGTGTACGAGTCAACCCCGCATCAATCCGAGGTGCGGTGTGGCCGACACCATTCAAAGTGTCTCTCTTTTATTTAAAAAACACTTCATTTTAAGTGAAAACAACAACTGGCATACAGAAAACTGACCAAACGATTTCAGAATATGTTGATACTTTAGGACAACGATCAATGAGTCAGTTGTGACGTGTACGAGTTAACCTCGCCTCAATCCGAGGAACGGTGTGACCGGTATCATTCCAGGTGTATGTATTTTGTTTAAAATGTATATGATTTCGAGTAAAAAAATATATGGTGTACAAAAAACCAATCAAATTATGAATTGAATTGCGGATTCCACATATGATTGTCATCTAAATTTTAAATTGAATTCTAATTTAATTATGTATGTTTATAATTATGTTATGAATTCTAATTTAATTATGGATGAGTATATTTCCAGGATGCATTATATGTGTTGGTTGGTTGTTTTGCATTATTTAAATGTGTTGGTTTGTTCTCTATATGTATGCATTGTATATGTGTTACAGTTACAATAATTGGATTGAAAATTGAATTGAAAATGAAAATTGAATTGAAAATGAGCCCAAAATAGACCTGATGTGCCAAAATGAGCCCAAAACAGACCTGCTGTGAAAATTTTAGGCTGCTGTGCAATTTGCACAGCAAAGCCTATGCCAACGGTTTCAAACCGTTGGCATAGCCCATATGGAGCTGTTTTTACCAACGGTTCATTAAACCGTTCGTAAAAACAGACTATCCCAATGGTTCAAACCGTTGGGATAGCTTTTGGAATTGGTGTTTTTACCAACGGTTGGTAGAACCATTGGGAAAGAAATTTTCATGGGATTCCCCAACGGGCCAAACCATTGGGAAAGGCTTTTCCCAACGGTTTGGCACAACCGTTGGGGTAGGTTGATTTTTTCTAACCTATCCCAACAGTTCCTTGTAAACCATTGGGAAAATCCTTTCCCAACGACTTACTTCCCCACGGTTGGCAGAACCATTGGTATAACATATACCAACGGTTCTGCAACCTTTCCCAACGGTTCAGAATCATTGGGAAAGGATGGATTTCCAGTAGTGTACAAGTTTGAATTTATGTATTTTGATTCATAAACTAATCTAGTTTATGGAATTGTTTAAAAATAGCGCCTACTGGAAGGAATGGAAACCGTATCATTGCATGCACTCCATGTAGGGATTTCCCTCCAACTCAAGATAATTATAGTGGAGCTGGTGATACAACTGGTGCTGATCAACTTATCACCATACTGAGAAAACTCACTCAGGTTATGAATAATAACCTTACCCGTATGGAGCACCCTAATCCATTGCATGGAGGATCAATGTTAGATCGATTCATGAGGAAACAAACACCAACATTAAATGGGAGTAAAAATCCATTAGTGGATGAGCAATGGATAAATTCCTTAGAGAAAATATTCCATGCCTTGGGGAGTAGCGAAAGGGAAAAATTTGTCATGGCAGTTTACCGCCTCACTGGAGATGCTGATCAATGGTGGTCATTGATTCAAAACAAAAAGGAAGATGATGACGCATAAAATATGGAATGGAGAGAGTTTAAATAGATTTTTTAAGAAAAATACTTTCCTCATCACCATCGAGTAGATATAGAAAATCAATTTCTGAGTTTGAGGCAAAAGGAGGATGAGAATGTCGCAAAGTATGAAGTAAACATTACATGGTTAGCAAGGCAAGATGCAAATTATATACATAACCCAAGAAGTAAGATTGATCATTTCTTTGATGGGTTAAAAACATTTCTCCATTGAGCACTAGTATCACAATCCTTCTCGTCATACGAAGATATTGTCTCATGTGATATCAAGACAAAAAAATAATTCTCTAAGTCTTACAACTTTAAAGCAATGCCAGAGAAGAAGAGATCTTCTGAACACTCTAGAAATGAAAATAAGGGGAAGAAGGGAAAATTTGAATATCCGTCTTGTAGTAAATTTAGGAAGAAACACTATGGTTCTTTCTTGAAGGGAATGGGAGTCTATTACAAGTGTGGTGAAAAATGTCACCAAGCTCGTGATTGCAAGGGGAAGAAAGATGGTGTCGATGTTGAATGCTACAATTGTAGAGAAATGGGGAATTATGTGAATGAATGTCCTAAGTGTTAGGGGAACTTAACTCAGAAAAGGACAAGGGATCAAGGCCAAGCTTATACTATCACTACTGCTGAGGTTGAATCTCCGAAAGATGAAGTGGCAGGTAATTTAATGGTTTCCTCAAGTTTAGAAATTGCTTTATTTGATTCTGGATCATCGCATTGTTTCATATCTTCCTAGTTTTCTAAGAAAATTAGATATTTCCAATTTTATTTAAAAAGGGAGTTTTTAGTAAAATATCCTAATGGAAGTATCATTGCAATAATGTTTTTTGAATCTGTCCCTATTAGGGCATATAAATGTTCTTTATCTGTTGATATCATCGTCATACCAATGATTGAATTTGATATAATCCTTGGTATGGATTGGATTTTGGACCATGATTCAAAAATTTATTGTAAGAAGAAGGAGGTTACTATTTTTGATGACGATGATAAATAAAACCTTATCATTAGAGCAGAAATTTCACCACCTGATTCTTATTGAGATCCACCCCTAGTAGCTCAACTAAATTCAATTGTTGGGGAGGAAGAGAATGAAATAACTGTTGGTGAGGGAAGGAATGTTCAAATAGAAGATATACAGATTGTGAAAGAATATGTTGATGTGTTTCCAAAAGATTTACCTAGACATCCTCCAGAATGATAAATTGAGTTTTCCATTGATTTAATTCATGGTTCAAGGCCCATATCGAAGACCCCTTATAGAAAGGCCAGTGTGGAATTAGTGAAACTAAAGAATCAACTAGAGGAATTGAGTAATATGAGATTTATTCACCCTAGTGTTTCTCCATGGGGATCCCTTTTCCTTTTTGTCAAGAAGAAAGTTGGATCTATGAGGTTGTGCATTGACTACATGGATATCAATGCTATAACAATAAAGAACAAGTATCTCGAACCTCACATTAATGATTTATTCAACCAACTTCAAGGAGCTCAATACTTTTCAAAGATTGAACTTTGATCTAGATATCATTATTTGTGTGTGAAGAAGGACGAAATTCTGAAAACAACTTTTCTAACTAGGTACGGGCATTATGAGTTTACAGTAATGCCTTTTGGATTGACTAATGCACCCTCTTTTTTCAGGGATCAAATGAACAGAGTTTTCAAGGAATATCATGATGACTTTGTAGTGGTATTTATTGATGATATATTGTCATACTACAAAATCTATGAAGATCATGAAAATAATTTGTGCATTATCCTGAATACTCTTAGAAGACATGAAATATATGGGAAGTTTTGCAAGTGTTAATTCTAGATTCAGGAGATTTCGTTTCATGGCCGTATCATCTCAAAGGATGGAATCTCCATTGATCCTTCAAAGACCAAGGCAATCCAACAATGGCCAGAACTGATGAGTATAACTGAGGTACACAGTTTTATTGGTTTAGCAGGTTATTATCGGCATTTCGTCTAGAGGTTTTCCTAATTGGCTAACCCCTTAACCAAGATCACACATAAAGGGGTTAAATTTGTTTGAAAAAAAGAGTGTGAAGAATGTTTTGAAGAACTGAAGAGAAGATTAGTCAATGATCCTATATTGACTCTACCATCAGGGAATGATGGGTTTGTTATTTATAGTGATGCATCAAATAAATGACTTTGTTGTGTCCTTATCCACAATGATAGTGTTATTTCCTATGCATCACGACAACTAAAAATTCATGAGAAAAAATATCATACTCATGATCTTGAGTTAGAATCTATAATCTTTTCTTTGAATATATGGAGACATTATCTCTATGGTGAAAAATGTGATATATATACAAGTCACATGAGTTTGAAGTATATTTTATCGAAGAAATAACTCAACATGAGGCAAAGATGATGGATTGAACTACTCAAGGTTTATGATTGCACTATACACTACCACCCAGAGTATGAAAATAAAGTTGTAGATGCTTTGAGTAGAAAGGATCATGGAGTTTTGAACAAGATGATAGTTTAAAAGGATCCTATATAGATGGATCTAGTAAAGATGGATATGGGAATCACCATGGAAGGTGAAACATCAATACTTTTCCAAATGGTTTCCAAACTATCATTACTAGAAAGAATAAAGAGTTATCAGACCGGTGATGAAGAGTTTCAAAAGAAGATTAAAGATGTAAATTTTGGGAGATTGAGTGACTTTGTGTATGAAGATGGAATTCTGAAATTTGGGAAGAGGCTTTGTGTTCCCAATATACCTGATCTAAAAAGGGAATTGTTGGATGATTCTCATAGCTCCAATTTCTCTATACACCATGGGAGAACCAAAATGTATAGAGATTTGATGGAACATTTTTGGTGGGAAAACATGAAGAGGGTTATTTCTGATTTTGTTTCAAGATGTATGGTTTGTCAGCAAGTGAGATGTGGAAGGCAACAGCTTGGAGGAGCCATGAAACCTCTACCCATACCTAAGTGGAAATGTGATAATATTACGATTGAATTTTTCATGGGACTACCAAATACTACTAGAAAGAACAATGCAATATTGGCCATTGTTGATTGTCTTACCAAGTTAACACATTTTCTTACTATAAGAGAGGATTTACCACTTGAAATATTTGAAAGACTATATATTAATGATTATGTAAGACTTCATGGAGTACCAATATCAATTGTTTATGATCGTGATCCACATTTTACATAATGATTATGGAAAAGTCATAAAAAATCCATGGATACTGAACCTTGTTTGAGCACTACCTACCACTCCAAACTGATGGAAAATCAGAACAGACTATTCAAACCATAGAAGACATGTTGAGATTATGCTCACATGACTTTCAAGTTATGTGGGATCAATATTTACCTATGGTAGAATTTTCCTATAACAATAGCTTCCATTCAAGTATTCAAATGGCACCATATGAAGCGTTATATGGAAAGAGATGTTGCACACCAACCTGTTGGGATGATGTCGGTGAAAGAAAACTCGTAGGCCCAGAACTGGTGGAGGAAAGGATGGAAAAAGTGAAGGTAATCCAAAACCACATCAAGTTAGCTCAATGTAGGCAGAAGAGCTCTGCCGATAACTGAAGGAAGGATTTTGAATTTCAGGTAAGAGATCATGTTTTCTGGAAGGTATCTCCATGGAAGGGTGTTATACGTTTCGGTAAGAAGGAAAAATTAAGTCCCATGTACATCAGACCTTTCAAAATTCTAGAACGAATTGGGACTGTAGCTTACTATTTGGAAATGCCACCAAGTCCCTCTAAAGTTCATGATGTGTTCCACGTATCACTGTTCAGAAAATACATGTCTGGACCAACGAATGTACTTACCTATGAGGAATTAGAACTGGAACCCGATGTATCTTATTGGAAAGAGCCTGTCAAGGATCATGATACAAGATAAAAAGTGTTGAGAAACCGGATGACTCGTCTGGTAAAATTTCAATTGAGAAACCATAAGATGGAAGATGCAACGTGGGAACACAAGGAACTTATGATGAAGAACCACCGAAGTATTTTTATGTAGTAATATTCTAGAAATTTTGAGGAAAAAATTATTTGATAGAGGGGAGAATGTAACACCCCAAGCTTCCATGGTACGTTTCTCTTTGACTAATACAATAGCGTGTGTTGTACGTAACTTCATGTTCTAACACACCATAACCAATAAAACTAGCCGTTATGAATAGTAATACCCACTTTTTGAAATTTTATAAATTTTATCTTTCAAAATGGTCTTCATTTTTAGATTTGGAATATCGAAATTAGCTTCGGGTGAATTTTTGGTATTTTTCTGAAAACTTTCAATTTTTGATGAATAGTGAAAAACTTTGAGTTATAGTTTAAAACCGATTTTTTAAATAATTATTTATTTTATTTAATTTTTAGGTCAAAATAGATACATAATACCTATATAAGTTCAATGTAATTCATTGGGGTTAGTTTATAATAATTTTATATATATAAAAATTTTATAGAAATTTTTACCGTCTTTTACTCACCTCTTAGGAGCATATGAAAATTTATATAAAACTTTTTTTTACCACTTATGTGAGTTGAATTTAAAAAATCCGAGAGACACGGTTGAAATCAGTAAGTAAAATGTGGTTCAATGAGATGAAAATAATTTTTGTTGAATGGTAACTTTTTTGCTTTTATTTACCATGGTTAAAATTAAATAAGGTAATTAAGAGTAAAAATGACATTATTATTACCCTAACACATGTCCTAATTCTATTGGATAAGTTTAATTCTACCAAAAATAGCCTTATGAATAAAATATGATCCTTTAGGTCCACCTGGATTAGATTAGGACATTTATTATTATTTAATTAAATGAAGTGTTAAAAGTGTTAAATTCAATGTTTAATAACTAAACCATTTTTAATATAGGGTTAAACATAAGATAAATTTAACTATAAATATTCATTATAATGCTAAAAATATTTCCTAAATAATGGTTTTTTATTTATATTTTTAGACATTAAATAATTAAAATTATTTATGACACAATGATGATGCATAAATTACCGTATTAATGAAATATTAAAATAATTGATATTAGAAATATCCAAATAAATGTAATTTGAGACTTTTCCCACTAATTTTATAGGTTAATATGACATATTAGGGTTGGTTATATGAATATTTTTCTAACTAATAATTCTGTTATGAATTTAGGGGAAAAAATTCCAAATAGTGTCAAAATTGATATAAAAGTGTTTTTTAAAAAACATATTATATTATTAATTTATATTCCATTCCTAAAAATCTGAGATTTGGCCAAAAGAATAATTTAATGATAGGTGAAAGATTAATGAACCACTTGGGGTCCTCTTGGTAGTATATAGTAAGTTTGTTAAACCTATAATATAATAATACAAAAAGACATGGTAAATGTCAAACTATTTAACTAAGAGTTAAATTTAAAAGATAAGGTTAATATAGTGACCCAAACCTATCTAAAACCTATTGGTTGAGTGGTTTTAGACCTATCCCCACCTTATCTTTTAAATATTTCATTTTTGTGCCATTAGAAACTGAACTTTTTTTATAAAATAATATTTCTAGCTTTTCCTAAGGTCCCCCTTACCCCTCTTATAAAAGGGCACTCCCCCTTCTCTCTAATTCACACCATCAATGAAATTTGGATCAGCCAAACTCTGCCCAAATACCCTATAAAATATCCTTCATTCATCCTAGAGGCCTTAATTTAGTCAGAAATCCATATTGTGGAGCCCGTTTGATCAACTCAAAAGGAAGAACCTGAAGAAGAGGTAAATATTTCATCATCTCTTTCAAGTTCTTTTCTTCTTCCACTTCCTATTTCTTTGTTGTTTCTATTCTAAAATAATAACTCAAGTACCTTATATATACAGTGATGTTATTATAAATATTACACAACCATATTCATTATTCCATCCATCCTTTGAATGAGATTTCACCATACATGCGTACGTACGGCTTACCGTCTCCACGTCATGGTGTAATTGTTATTCAATACATTATTATTTTGATGGGTAAAATAATGATGTGTCATTGATGTAAATAATAAATATAACATGATAATTATTCCTTATATATTATATATCATCCAATTATATATTATTCTAATATCAAAAGAATGATATTGTCGCTCATGCATACGTACGGATTACCGTATCCATGAATGCGATGAGATTCATTCCCCATCGTAATCCATTCCAGACTAATTTTCATTTGATGATAAAAAATAATGTTTAAAGACTTAATATCATTCTAAATATTAATAAGATACATAATATCCCTAACAAACATTACTTACGTAAAAAATCATATAAAGGAAAATGAATCTGTTAACACCCGAAATGATGATAATACTAAGATATTATTAACAAAGCAATGTTAAAATCTCATATATGATATAATATTAATATATACGATTCTTTTATAATTTAATAACAATTATTTCACAATTATAAATGAGGTTTACCTACCCTCGACCAAGGAAAAGTACAAGGTAAGGGTTAATTTCACAATCTCTTTATTATCAGAGGTTATTTTTACGTAAGTTTCTAGTGGGACCTCTTTATCATCCACATCCGCGTTTTCTAAAAAATGTAGTACAATTTTTTTTTCTATTTACTAGACTATGGGATAAAGTAATTTATACCCTTGTTTTACTTTTTATAATATGTTTTTGAAATGAATCTTTCCGTCATTTTCCAAAAAAGGTACTTTATAACCTTTTCCACAAAACAAGGTTAAGAATGTCTTTTTTTAAATTATACGACGGGTGCAGCTATTTTCCGCCATTATAACATCATAAAAGCTTCCCTTACAATCATATAAGAATATTTTCAAAATAAATGTTTTCTTTTATAATTATATTACTTTTAAATGATTTTAATATAGTGAGAGATATTTTTCTAAAAAATGGTTTTGATTTCATCTATGTCAACATCCTTTGATAGATTTTCAAATTATTTGAAGTTGATTTATTATGATACAAAACATCCAAATTGTATTGATGGTTTTGTGATATGTTTGACCATGGATGTGTTATTTTTACACCATTCATGGTTTATGGATAAAGTATTGACATTTCATATGCTAGTTTTAATATGAATGTTTATGTTATGTTTAAACCTTTTCATATGAGGAATGCATTGGACTTAGTAAGTCACGGGTGGAGCCTTCTATATATCCTCGATGCATAGGTAGGTCTCATGAGACAAACTAGTTTCTTGGAACATGTCCTTGAGAAAATATTATTTTTAGTCTTGGCACAAGGCCTTGACTATGTGGTTATGAAAGTCTTGAATTTTTCATTCCATCATTATGAAAGTGGCTATTGATATTGCATGTGATTATTCGACTAGTAGAATATCCATGTGAGTAAGTAAATGTAATTATTTTGATTTATTGTTTCCATATTATGATGTATTTAAAGTTTAAAAGTCTTTTGTTATAGTCTTATACATTTCCTTAAATGTTTATGCTTATTTATGAATGTTTTTTCTATATTGTTATCCATACTGATCATCTGAGCTCACCCCTTTCTATGTATTATTTTTCCCCGGATGTGAAGAAGTATATTATGACTGGCCTTCAGTGATAGTCTAATTGATATGAGTGTGGCCTATGAAGACTATGTTGTTGTAGTTTTTCATTTTATATTGTAATTTAAAACTTATGAATGTATCTAGTACTTCCAAGGCTACTAAACTAATCAATCTTTTAAGACTTGATCTTTTGTGATCATGCTAATGATACGTAATAATGCACCGAATCCGATCTTCTTGGGTCAGGGTGTTACAGCTAAAACTCAATAAAAGTGTGGTATATGTTACATGAGAACCAATTATGTTCTATAGGGAACCCACAAGACATAATTATGATGGATGAGTTCTTAGTCACTATTGAGACCTAATGATTTTTACAATTGACCTCTTGAGTCTTGGGGTGGATACGTAAGAGATTAATTCAAGAATTATATATACGCTTTATCAAATATGTTTGACTATAATTTATATTTATATAAAACATAATTAATACAACTATTTCATACATTATTTTTTGATATTATTGTTTCCACAATTAAAAATACTTCGATTTTATAAAATCAAATTGACGTTATTAAATATTATGATTTTGATTTGTCGAAATAACTAATTATTTTTGTTTTAAATTTTTTAAAATGAAAAATTACAACCTTATTTCCATAATCTCCAACCAAAAGATGGTATTAATTCTTGGGTTCTTATTTTTTCAAATTTTTTTTCAAAATTTTGATTACTTTCAAAATTCTGTTATTCAAGCCATTAAATGATTTCAAAGATAGATTTTTTATTACTGCATCTAATTACAATTCAATTTCCCAAATTCATTATCACACTAACTACCCCTTTTGGAAGAATTAGATATAAAATTTACTTTGTTTTATTTCATATCCTTTTTGGAAAATGGTAATACATGATCATATTACCACCAAAGAACTTGAAGTAAAATGGACTGTTAAGGATATTAAGAATTTTGAGTTAAATAAAAAATCATTGAAATCCTTGTATTATGGTATTTATTATAAAGTTTTTAATCGTATTTCTATATGAAATAATACTTATAAAATTTATAAATTATTAAAAGTAACTTGAAAAGGTACTGAAAATGTCAACAAAACTAGATTAGATATGTACGATCAAGATTTTGAATGATTCTCCATGCATCCTAATGAGTATATTACTATAATGATTATATGATTAAGTGTCATATTTAATGGAATAATGTCTCATGGAGATTATTTATCTATGTAAATGATCCTGATGAAAATATAATGGGTGTAAATGAGCTTATATGATTATAAAGTGATGACTATATAAGAATACAAAGACATTAAAAAGATAACATTTAAGGATCTCATCAAATCCCTAATGACCTAAAATATCATAATGAAATGAAAATTGGGGATGGAAGCCAATGAAACCAAATAATTCAAGAAAAACACCACCTAAAAATATACCAATTATGAATATCTAAAAGGTGATTCTTTATATGTTTCTCTTTTTTCTAGGAACATGATCAAATTTCTCCAGGAGAATAACTTCAAAAAGTGATCCAAAAAGTTAAATCAAAAGGAAGAACTCGAGGTGACTTGCTATAAACATTAAAATAAAGGTCACATAAAAATGGAGTTCCCCTTATATAATAAAAATATCAAATAACATAATAATTATAAAATAGATTATAAGAACTATACATGATGTAAAAGTGATGATTCTAGGTAATCTACTTCATCATCCATGTCATGTGACTTAATTACAAAGTTCCTTACTGCAAATTTTGATTAAGAAATGATAGTTAATACCAATATTCCCAAAAACACTACCTCTTCTTAATCTTTCCCTCATTAATATTCTTCTTCTTAATCCACTTATTCTTATTCAATATCATTCAGTCACTTAAATTATAAAGAACTAATATGTACTCATAAAAAAATTAAAATGAAAATCATTAACTTGTTTCTTCATATGAAAAAAATAGAAAGGAAATATAAGAAATCACTTCAATAAAAAGAAAATATTCAAAAATAAAAGGATACTCTCATTAAAGAAAATGAGTAATTATCCAATAAAATTAAACATAAAAAAATATTAATAATCTTGAATCCATAAATAATGATATTAAATGTTAATTTTTTAAATTCACTCAAGATGAATAAAATTTAAATATAATTTTCGGATCTCAAAAAACAGAAAATGATTAGGTAGGATTTAGTTATTCCAATAATGTGTGATCTTCTAAAAATCATTTGAATATTTTTTGTAAAAGGTGTTTCTCAATATGTTTTTTATTTTTCAAGATGAACAATCCATTTAATCAATGAATTTGATTTAATAAATACATAATATGGAAGAAATACATAAATCTATCTTACTTATAATATTTCGAAAAGAAATATTTATAATCAAATTTGGATTCTGTTTTTTTATTAGAGAACTGCAATAAACCCATGTTTGTGTGGGTACCAAAATATTCAACTGTTTAATTTTTTATGAAAATAGTATTCTAAAAAAATCCCATGAAACACCATGGTACCTTGATTTGGGTTTCTCGAGACACATGTGGGGTGATCTCTCTAAATTTAATCTAACTAATAAACTTAAGGATGTTTAGGTTAACATCAGTGAGAAATATTTGGGTAAGATAATCATTGAAGGCACCATTGATTTTTAGAACTCCTATTTAGTTAAAAATATTTTATTCCTAAAATAATATAAATACAATTTACTATGTATTAGTGAATTTGGTGACAATAGTTTATAAATATCAGTATAAAATTATTTTTTCCAAACATTAGATTCAAACAAAAAACTTATCTTTACCACATCAAGATTTCTAAATATTTATTCAAATAATTTAGAATGTCTTTAAAGAAAAAAAGTTAAATATTTGAATGCTCAATTAAGTGAGTCATGAATTTGGAACCAATAAATTATTCATTATATCAAACAATATCTTATTACACTCAATTAATATAAACTAGTAGAATAAATCCCTAAATAAAATATCAAACACAATATGGTTTATGAAGCATTCCAATATTGAAATCAATAAAAAAACTATTAAATCTAAAAATTGTAATTTTTCTTCAAAATCTCTTGAAATGATAAATATTGACCTTTTTTGTCATAAAAATTGAAATTATAAGAGAAAAAAAATCAATGTTATCATAATTGTTGAAGACATTATAAGATTCACATGGGAATATATTATATAATAAAAGTGAAACTTGAAAAGACCTTATAAAATTTTCATGAAAGATGATGACAGAAATGCTTTTAAAATAATTTATATTCAAAGTGATCATTCCATATAATTATATAATAATTAATTTAATTATTTATGTTCTTTTTAAGGCTATAATCATTTTATTTATGCTCCTTGGACACTAAAAAATGGGGTTTTAGAGATGTGAAATCAAATAATCCAAGAAATCTCTCAAACTCTTCTAAATAAATTTTATCTTCAAAATTATTTTTGGGTTGAGGCCTTGAATACTACATAATGTATCTTTATTCATGTTATAGGTAGGTATTTTATATAGAAAACCCATAATGAACTATTGTTTAATTAAAAAACCAAAAGTAGATTTTCTATGTTTTTGGTTGTAAATGCTTTATTCTAAAAACCAAAGACAATATTGATAAATTTAATTCTAAATAAAATAAATTTGTATTCATTGGGTGTTTTATCTCAATAAATGTTTATATTATCTTTAACAAAAGTTATAATATATTGGAAGAATAAATCCATGTATTTTTATGAAAATTTAAAAAACCCCTTTATCAAAATATTTTTGAAAATAATTTTTTAAATAAATGTTTGAAAAAGAAAATAAGATAAATAATAAAAATAATAACCTTAAAATTAATTACCCAATTTTTTCAAAAAATATAAATACCATCCCATTGAAAATATCATCAGTGATTTAAAAGTTGGCACTCGTACTCATAGATCAATCTTAAACGATATTTAACACCAACATTTTTCACTTACCATAAACTCCAAAACATTAACATGGCCCTCAGGGATAAAAAATGGAAATTTCCTTGTAATAAGAACATAATAAATTCAATTAAAATTATATATGCAATCTCATAGAGAGGTGTAATAATCATAAATTAATTAACCATAAATGGGGTTTCTAAAATAAAAAAGAATAATATGGTAATATCACTATAAAACAATCTTATTTAGTTGTAAAAGGATATAAAAAAGAAGAATGAATAATTTATAGGGAAAAATTTTCACCTTTATATCATATAGAATCCATATTAATCTTTTTATCATTCACTTAAAATCCTAGTTTTAAAATCTTTTAAATGAATGTCAAGATGTATTTTCTAATTATTTTAATTTATGAAATTGTTTTTGTTGAAAACCTATAAATTTAAAAAACAATCTTTTTGAAAACTGCATTTTCAAACTTTACAATGCTATTTATGGATTAGAATAAGAAAGTAAATCCTGGTATGAGAAACTTTCACATTATTTAATTTTAAATTGTTTTAAAATTAGAAAAATAGATTCAATTGTCTTCTTAAAACACTTCTCAAATAATATTTTAATCATTTAAATTTTTTTGATGAAATTATTTTCATCTTTACCAATGAAAAACTATTTTTTTAATTTTTTTTTAATTAAAATGGAATTTGAGATGAGCTTGATGGGAAGAATAATGTTTTAATTGCTTCCATATTTCTCAAAAATGTAATGGAATAATTTTAAAGCAAATCAAATACACCAATTAAAATATAAAAGAATTTAGAATATATCATGATAAGGAAATTAACACTCAAATGACTATAAATTGTAATATAAAATTAGATTAATCTAATAAAATTGCAGACAACAAGCTTTATACAAGTATTCTTGGTAGCCTACATTATATTATTTTGACCCATCCTGATATAATGTCCAATTTATTTCTTTATACACATTTTTTTTGAATCCAAAGGAATATCATTTCAATTATAATATTTTTTCAGTATCTTAATTCATTAATGGTGAATCTTGGATAATTCACATGTGATATTCTTTAATTTGATCTATAACTATATATTGTTCTTTTAAAAATATATTTTTTAAAATCTATTTAAAATTTAAAACTTTTTTTACTCTTGAATTTATTATTTTATTTTCCTATCATATCTATGATTACTTTATGTCACCTATGTTATTATTTAAGGGGGGTCCTTTAATCTCTTTATTTCCACGATTTTCCATAAGAGAGATCAATTTTTTTTTCAAATAACTTATTATTATCAGAATATTTTCTCTTATATTCAAAATTTCTAAATTAATTAAGTACCAATTTAATCTTATTTTAGAAATACCTTTGATACTATTTTTTATATTTTAAAACTATTATCAATTATTTCTAATTTTAATTAAATTTGGTACAATTTTTTTAGATTTATTTCAAAACATTATATATGAATGTAATATTTTAAAATTTAGTTTTTATCACATAAAAATGATTATTAGTGAGTAATATATATATATATATATATTTATATTTTTATAAAATAATTCTCTTGAGCTCTATTTGTTGAAATTATATATTGGAGATATATTTTCAATGTATAGTATTACCACAAAATATTCTACCCCTCATGATATTTGGAATATGAAATCATCAATGATGGTGAGTCCGTTCTATGAAGAAGAGTGTGCCATGGAAAAGGTATATAACAATTTTATTTTTTCCTTTATTTTTTATTATTTTATTTATTAATAAATTAATTATAATTTCCCTTCGTACACTATAATAACCACATTATTTTGGATGTTCTGAATTCAATAAGGCGTTTTTATTTTTCCTTTCTTCATTCTCTCTTTTCTTCTCTTGAATTCTATCTTCACTTTCCCTTATTTTTATTTTTTCTTTTATTTTATTCTTATTAATTTTTTTTATTTTTATCTTGGGATTTAATATAGAACCTATTAATATAATATTTATATTATTTTTGGAGTTATAAAAATTTAATGGTGTTTTAAAATCCTTCCCTTTCTTAAACATTATTTTTTAAAGATATTTTTTCTTTGTATAAATTCTTCCTTGAGTTTTTCTTCAAAATCATAATTAAATTTATTATTTCTCTTCTTATTTTTCTATTTTAGATGTTATGATATTTTTAATTATAAAAAATGTGAGATATATATATTAAAAACTAATGGGAAATTTTTTTAATTTTTTTACAAAGAGGATGTATTTTATAAACTTCTTTATATTATTTTTCTCTTAACTGAAGAAAAAAATATTTTTTAATTGGGGAGATTTTAAAAATTCTTTCAAAATATCTTAAATCACTTATTTATAGTTATAAAAATAATACATTACACATATTTCTTCTTGATATTTTTGAATATAATATAATATATATTTTTTTGTGTCATTAATTATTATTTTTTTCTGAATATATCTTTTAATGTTAAGAGTTTAAAATCATAAAAAAAGTGGGTTATTTTTTACCTATATATCTCTTGGTTTTTTAATTATAAAAAAAACTCATAAATCTTACTATAATTTTCAAGTAATGGATTTTTAGTATTTTTATTAAATTAATGTCGCTAATTACATGGAATCTTAAATATCCTTTAAATCCTTGAAAAAGTCATAGTAATTACTCTAAAAAACATAAAGGATTTAGAATAATATTATAAGAATAATAAAAGTTCATTGAGTAAATTATAGGAATCACTAGTTAAATATATAGTAGTGTATAGTGTAGCAACTACCTGATGCAGTGCACAAACAACCCGATAGGAAAGTGGTAGTAGGCCTGAAGTGAAGCAACACCTCTGGATAGCTAGTACAAAAGAACCATACAATTTTTGGTTATAGATGTTGTGAAATTATTATATTTTAACTCTATTATGAAACCACTATCCAGTAGTGGAAAGCAGGTGGAGAATCTCCAATAGCAGGTAGCCAACAACAACCCATTGTCTACCCGGTGTAGGCCAATACGTATCTACTGTCTTCTAGTGGTCTCTAGTGAGGAATATTTTAATATGTTAAAAAATAACATAATGAATAATTTTTACAGGTTTGATGCATCCTTTGATTGTAGAAGTTTTTTAGAAAATGTTAGAGCCAATAATAAGAACCTTTTCCCTCTTGAAGAAACACACTATTTACTAATGTTTTTTGAAATATAAATTAATAAAAAATCACTATATCATATAATTCCTATCAAGATACACATTATAGGTTATAAATTACCTGAAGGATATCCAAAAAATTTCTCACAATCTCTCTTCCTCCATTAACATCCTTTCAAGAAGAGATTTTTGAGCTTCTTCTTAAAGGGTTTGCGTAAAGAAAACCACTCCTTCCTAATACTCCATTCATAAATGTTTCAAAAATATAAAAAGTGTAGGATGGGTTACATTATGACTAAAAAAATTAAAGAGACTACACATAAGGAACAATTGAAAGTTAGTGATTCATGGACACTTATTAGTCCAAGGGATTATTACAATTTACCTCTTGAGTCAAGGGGTAGAGATATAGGGGCCCACATCAAGATTTAACCTAACTTCTTATAAATTGTGTTTTTCTCCTTTTTACATTTACAAAATAAATCATTAATCATTATCTATCATAATTGGTTAATTTCTATTCAAACGTTCCTACACATTAATTATTTTAAACATATAAACTAGAATCATATTTACCAACTATCATGAGTTGGATTTTCAATTAAACTATTGGTTTGTACATTAACTTTTTTTTTAATGTAAATTCACTCCTCTTGCCAAATATTTGACCAAAACATGAATATGAAAACATTAATAATTCCATCATAGCATAAATAACTTGTAAAAAAAGCGAGTTTCAGGAAAATATACGTAATAAATGATCAAAGGTCGTGTAGGGTAAAACAGTGGATAATATCATTAGTTAATATCCCTAGTTAATTATAAGAAACATTAAAATATATTCAAATAGATGAATAAAACTTTTATAAAATAATTATGGAATTTATTTGGAACATAAGAATACATATCCTTTAGTTTTCATAACTTCAACATTAAAAAAAATTAATTTAAAATGAAATGTCAATATTATTAAATTACAAAACCGTGAGCACATGTAAAGGAATATTTATAAAGAAAACCAAATAAGATAGTGGAAAAAAAATTTCACATAGAAAAAGTTTAAAAATATTCCATTTAAATATTTGTGGCTCCTTTTTGGTTCCAAATTCCAACTGTAATCAACTCTTATTGATTAAGGTTTTGGTTGATTCCTTGGTTCCTCTTTAGTGAGTCTAACACCATATATGGCATAGATACCTATTTCTCATAATATTTCACTATATCTCATATAAAATGTCTAATTATAAGGCTTTATGGATGATTTTAGTGATCCAATAGTCTTGGATTTAATTTGGAGACATCTATTATTGTATGAACTCTCTTAAGCTATAGGTATGAAGTCCTTACCATGTTATGAATTTTATATGTGGTCGTATGGGTTGTTAAGCATGCTGGTGCACGAGTTTCGATGATATTATTCTACCTTAGTTATCTAAATGACTGGTGGGACCAAGTTTATTTAATTTAAATCTTAAGGGGTAGATTTAGATGAAATGGATTGAGTATGGAGAAATCATTATTTGTTGAATAGATTGATGTAGGGATGTTTTATTGGGTGTTGTAGACCTAGTGTGATATTTTTGGGATCAGTAGTGGTTTTGGTGGGATTTTGGTTTTGTGTATGGGTATGGGTGACTGATTATTTCATGTGTAAAAGTGTTCGTAACTAGGTATGGATACATTGAGATGTTTACATGGGTGCAATTAATGGATGATCTTAATTATTTTATTATAGGAATTGTGAGGGGAGAAGGATAGTTTGAGTACATGTGACCCTAGTGGGTTAGACATTGGCCTAGATGAAATTACTGATGATAGTAAATTTTATGATGCATCAATGGGATCTAACCTCCAAGAAAGAATTCAATTCAATTAAGGAGGATGGATCATTAAAATCCTTCCTCAGATCACTTCAATGAATTTTGATATAGGAGATGTGGCCATTGGACCTTACTTTGAGATGATGATTTGGATTTTTCAAGGGGATATATTTTGAGATTACCCCCAAATACCTCTTATATGATGATCAATGTGTTTGAGGCTTGGACATGGGAATTTACCACATTGGGATGGTCTGAATCACATGGTAGGTTGGCTATTGGGATTCCCTCCTCATATGACTTGTAGATTATAGTATTGGGTTCTTCATACAGATCTGCACCTGCCTTACTTTTCCATTGATATCCTTAGGTACAATTGGGGTTCATGAAGGGCTAGTTTTCTTATAATGACTTAATTTTGGTTTTTATATGCTTATATTTATTAATCTATTTTCAATCAGTGCATCCACACACAAATATTTGCTACAATTATGTTAAAGTCTCATTGGTGGTGTCCTATTGGATTTATTACGTACACCCTATATCAGAACCCTAGTGCATGTGTATATTTTTTAGGGATCTATTTAAGGTAAATGAACCAATATCAAACTAATGAGTTGATGTATCTTTTTGGGGATAATGTTAGTTCCTAGATTTACTCAGACAATTTTATAGTTGTGTATCTTAATAATTTTATTCTTTTATATATCACACGTATTAACCCTCCACCTAAGGGGATCATTTAACTATTTATGAATGAATGAATTGTTCATTTTGTTATAGCATATGATTTATTTTATATGGTTTCCTACCACTCACTTTCCCATTAATAATTATTGTTTATTATTATCTCTGATATTAAATTTATTGATGGTCACTAATATTGAGTACATAGTTTCCCCACTATATAAGATAATCCTTATTAATTAGTCTAAGGACTCTTTCACGTGGGGGGTAAACATGAGTAATTTTGGTGATCTATATAATACCCTAAGATTTTAAAATAATATCATGTTTTATAGATTATACGACACAAAACCCAGAGATTAAACGAACCATCAAATAATATTATTTTATAAATGAAAGTTAAAACCAAAAAGATGAATTTAAGGGTATGAATATGAGTAAAAAATTATTATATATATATAATTATCCTACTCAATAAAAATTTATTTGTTAATTCTTATTTAATAATCACCTCATTTTTAGTGAATCCATTTTATGCTTCAATAATACATTTTCATCAAAGATGTTTTTTATTTCCTCTTACGAGAAAGTATTATAAATAATTTATTCAATTTTATAAATATTATTTTATAAAAATTTATCATTTTTGAAATCATCATATCACAATTATCTTAAGAATAAATTTTCAGATTTTTCTAAAAATTCAAGTTTTTTATTGAACAACACAAAAAATAATGATTTTAAAAAAAACTTTCCCTTCCATCCAAGTATTTACAAAGTACCATATTTTTTGATATAGTTTGAAAATTTAATTAGTTCTACTTGATTAAATATAATCCAAATAATGTCATTATATTCAAAATTATACTTATTTTTTGTATAAATATTTTTATACATAAAAATGTATTTTTTTGGAGAACAGTTTTCATCACATTTTGAGGGGGGTTTTAAAAGTAATTTATGCCACTTATAAGAATTAAATTTTATAAAATAGATTCTATATTTTTAATCATAATTTTCTAAAATTTTAAAAAATTACACTTTATTTTTGATCATAATTGTAATGATCTTGACTCTAATAACCTAGAGTAAGTGTCTTACTTAATTTCATTAGAATAAGATAGAAGGAATTACGTCGCAAAGTATAGAATAGTTTCGTAGTGCTGGTAAAATAGATACATCCATGATTTTCACATACATTTTAAATCTCAAATTATAACATAATTTTTTTCCAGGAATAACATTATTCCCTCTAATGTGTCCTTGCATAATAATCATTATACACTTCCTAAATTCCTAGGAAAAATAAAACATAAGAAAGGGGTGAGCTCAAATTCATAGTAATGGTATGTATAAAATATAAGATATCATATGTAAGGAATAATAAAAAAGGAAATGTAATTAATAGAAACATATTAAATTTAATCAATAACTTGATCATATTATGGATGGAATATAATATGATCAAATAACACCATATGAATAATTGAATGAGAAAGAAAACATAAACATGGGTATTATACTAATCGAATAATCACATGTAAATCAATAATTAATCTCATAATGATGGAATTTATAATTTTAAACATCATAAACTTACCATCTATGTTTAGTTGTAAGAATGTAATATCATCAAGGATTCATACTTAAAATATACTACTGTTAAGGATTCATTATTGGAATCTAATACGATCAAGGATTCAAGCCAATAATCTAATAATTTAAATTCTAATTCATTATTCATATATAAAAATGACCAATTTAATTTATGAATCAATATTCCTCATCAAACAAATCAATAACTATTTTTATTAGAAGGACTATAAATATAGAATATCAAAACATATCCTAGTAAATCTAATAATAACAAATCCAAATAAATAATAAGGATGATAATAATACAACTTATCCCTAGTGGATCATAATTAAATTAAAGGGCTGATGTTATCTGTGAATAAAAATATCTTAAACAAATTTCTTGAGGAAAGTGTATTTTTTCACTTGAAACCCAGTTTTTAAAACTAAACTTTCCTAAAGTTTTTTATAATAATTTTCATTGAAAAAAGCATATAATTCTTATAAAATAAGTTTTAAAACATTTTATTATTCTTGAAATCTATAAATTTCATCCATGCCATACATGATAAAATAAATATTCCTTTCACTTTTTGCTAAAATCTTGAATGACACTATTTTAAAATTAAGTGAAGATTACTTTCAAATAATTTTATAAAATGTAAAAATGGGTAAGAATGTATTTGATAAATAACTTTTAGAGATATTAAGACATATAAAACATATACATTGTAGATAACTATTTATCATTAGATATTTAAACATAACCAATCCCAAATAATGATGAGATTGTGAAATAAACACTTACCACTTTATAATCAGTCGAATCATATGACCCATAAAACAATTAAATACAAATGAAAACTAAAATACCACGGAGAAAATGATATAAATGATATAAAATGTCAATGGGGTTCTATAGAAACCTCATAAAATAATATATGTCCATAACATTAAAATGTTCCTCAAATAAAGAATGTTGACATGAAGTCCCTTGCAAAGATCATATCATTTAAGTGAGCATTAATAAAATGAATTGATTTTGTATATTCACTGTAATACACAAACAATAAGTTTAAATACAACACAATTTAATAAAAATACATTTCCACATAATATTATGTTTAAATAATCAATAAAATATAATTTTAACCTAATGAATTAAAATCGAGTTAAGAAATCCCTTACCTTACACTTTCTTTTAGTTGAAAATTCATTAATATCAAGTATAATTATTTAAATCATGTTATTAATTTATATTAGAACAATATTAACTTCTATTATAAAATATATTGTCCTATAATATCATATTATCACCCATTTTTTAATAATATTTCGTTATTACCCGTGTTTCAGGTGTTAACTGCTTCATTTTTCCTATGCATGTTTTTTCATGTAATTCTCAGTTCTTGTGCATTGGATAAAGTTATGACATATCCAGAATGATTTTATGGTCATATATTTTTTATTTATTCTTAATATACATTTCATAATCATTCATGAATGGTGAAAATTGAAAATTAATCACATCGCGTTGTGGAGATGTTAAGCCATACATACCCACGAGCGATGGTATCATTCCCATAATGGTGAATGTATAAGGAAGAGTATGGTATATTATTTTTTCAAGAATCATAATAATTTTATAATTATCATATATTTACAATATTTTCATAATTATACACATCTGATTAAAGTGGTGATGAAAAAAATTACACAACAGTGTGGAGACAATAAGTCGTTCATGCACACATAAGGTGCTTTCATTTTTTATAGGATGGATAAAAGGTTGAATCAGGTTGTACCATAATCATAATAACATATTATAATATATATTATACTATATTGACCACTTTATAATGGAAAAAATACATTAAAATGATTATAACAATAAATTTACTTGAATGTGTTGTTAAAAATGATTAACTCTTCTTCAACGAATTTCCTTTAGATATATTCTTAAAGGATCTAGGGTTGTTATTTTTGGAAGAACATGACCTCTAAAACCTTGATAAGTATGTTTGGAAGATAAATGGATAGGGTTTGGTAAATATATAATACTCAATGTGGTTTTAATTAGTGAGGGGGGAGGTTTACATTTAGAATTGATGCGAGGGGGACTTTTGGAAACCCACTAGATATTAAATTAATATTTTTTTTCAATTTACAATGTAACGCCCCAAGATTTTACAGTATGTCCATTTTTAAATTTATCTTCTTCTATAGTTGATATTACCCTAAAAAAATACATAAAAAGGATTAACTATTATTATTTATTTAGGATAATAATCAATTAGTTGTTGGATTGGAGGGAATGAATGAGATTAAGTAAATTTTGAAAATATAGATTACACATGTTTATAAAATTAATTCATTGGTCACTAATTAATTTGAAATGAAATGAAAAGGAATATAAATGATTAATTTGTATTAAAATGATTTTTATGAACATAATGAAATTTTATATTAAGAAATTAAATTAATCACTATTAGTGGAAGATATTTAAAAAATTTATATATTATATATTCAATCAAATATGGTTACATTAATACAAAATATTTTTCATTTCCTAAGAAATGAAAAAATCCAATTTCACCCATAAAAGGATATATTTTTTGTAGATATATTTTTAATAACTTTTATTGAGAACATGTTTTAGATATAAATTTTGACACTTTTATAAATTATATTAAAAAAATAAACAATATTTTTGAAAGCATAATATCAAAATTTACTTTGGTTATTTTTTTTGTATTTTTATGATCAGTTTCATTTTTTGATCAATAGTAATGTGACAGTTGGAATAATAATGTGACCGTTATGAATAGTAATGTAGATGTTATAACAATAACCTCATTTATGACAGTATAAATAAAATTTAGACATCTCATAAGTGGTAATATGATATAATTACAACCTTATACATGTAAGTAATTGTTTTTGAAATTATTAATTAATTGTAGATATTTTTAATAAACATAAATGATTATTTACTATTTTATAATTAATATAATTATTTAAAATAACATTTATTATCATAAAATGTATTAAAAAATTAGTAATTATTTTATTATGATTTTAAGACAATTTTATGATACCTTAGTTATTTTTTCAAAGTGTTATAAACTAATTTATAATTTTAATATCTGTATTTTTTGAGTAAATGATTATTTTAATGAAAAATTAAATTTATCATATTTTGGTTAACTAATGACATAAAAAATTCCATTTTTTAATTCTACAAATTGATGAATGTTTACGAACAATTTTTGATATTTTTAAAAAAATACTTGATTTTTTGGTTAATAATAAAATAAAATAATTTACATTAAATGTTAAATACAAGAATTATAGAATCATAGGTTATGTATGGATGATTAATGCCCATAATATCAAACTCTCATTAATTATTTTAATATATTTTGTGATAAATCTCAAACTATTCATAGTATTGATCCAAAATATTAAAAAACATATAAAATATTCAAAAAACAACCATATCCTCCACTATAAATACCACCCCTCACACCCCTTCTTTTCACACCATCCAAGATTTTAGCATTTTTAAATTTATGAAAAATAATCTCCCAAAGCCCCCCCATGTCTATATTTTCTTGGTATCAACAAAAGAACTAAACTTTTTCCGTAAGGAGGATCTTAAGGAGGAGAAAATCAAGAGCTAAAAACCACTTTCATTTTCTTTTAATTTTAATTCACATTCATTTCTTTTCTTATTGCCTCCTCCCCTCCCCTAATCAAAATATAATAATAAATACATAATATTACATGTATTTTAATTTATATATGATAATGGGATAATCCATCATCAATCCCCTTATTCTCTTCCTTTTATTTTAAAAATAGAAATGTTGTCAGTGAGGTGCTCTTTCATCGCCTTGATGTATGAAAAATTTTAATTCACCTTCACCATTTTAAAGGATAAACATAAAACAATTTCAATGGTTGAAAAAAAATTAAAATTTATATTACAACTCTTTTTATGTTCTTGAAGTAAAATATTTATGTACTAATAAATGATAAAACAAAACGAGTTTGTTGTGATCTAAAAAAACTGAAATTAATCTAAATGAATATCATTAACATTTTGTATAATGATTCATCCTAATATATTGGATAAAACAATATATAAAACCAATTAATATTATTTATGTTCATTAATAACATATAATTCCAATTTTGGAGAATTATTCCCATTTTATATGAACTTTTTTACCTATAAATAAGAGAAAGGATCATGAAAACCAAATAAAGCTCCTGAATGATGAAATTAAATACTATAACTCATTAATAAGGACATTAATTAACATAATAAAACTATAGTGTATCAATTACATGTATAAAATGTTCTAAATTAAATAATTAATGTATTGAATTTGATTATCCATGACATTAAGGTCAAGTGTTTAACACATTCGGATATAAGGCAAGGGTTTCATTCCTGGACATCAATTTTCATTTGGTTTACAATTTATTCTTTTATAAAACAATTTAATTATTCATTAATTTTATAGAAATATTCTAAATTATGAGTATTACTTCTAAACTCATGTTTCCATATCATTTCACCTTTTGTTTGTAATAAATAAATGTTTTTGTTATGGTTCCCTTCTCAATTCTTCTCAATACTCAAGCCTGATTATAGGAAACATCCTAATTTACCACCCATTTTCAAGTTCTGTGCATAATATTTCTTAAGATAGTATTATTTTTCTATAATGAATAATTTTTTATTGAAAATCTATATTTTATCATTTCTTATATTATACAAACAATAATGAAAAATACAAATGATTTTTCAAAAAGAACTATTCTTTGCAAACTAGTATGGGTATTCTTTGATAATTTTATTAGATTATTTTCTTATATTTGAAAACCTATATTGAATCTTATGATTTACTGGGATTGGTCTATTAGTATTTTCATATACCATATTTTATTAAATTTTTTATGATCAGTTTGACTATTTTTGTGCTATCTTTGTACCATTCACTACTCCACTCCGGATGATTAGTGATTATGTTTAATTATTGGGGAAAGTTATTTAAATTGCATATGGACATGGTGTTTACATTTATCCCCATTTATATGAAGAATTAATTGGACATAATAAGTGACCTTTTGGGATCTCTATATCCTCATGATGCATCAGCGGGTCTCTTAAGACAAAATAGATATAGACTTGGCCATGGCCTTTCCCATTTTCAGATATGGTTTTGGCAGAGGCCTTAAAATTTTAATTTTATATGTATTAGATGAGGCCTTGGGAATATGTTTCAAATGTCCAATATTATGCATTCCCTTAATATGATATTAGTAATTTAAAATCCATGTGAATATTCTACTCGTACAATATCCATTGTTAATCTTTATTCTCATGTGATTATTTTTATGTCATTATTTGTTCAAATTTTATTCTTACACTATTACTCTCAATTTTATGTACTAAAAAAATTTGTTTTCAGTCATTCATCATGGGTTATTATTTTTATTAGCTTCTTCTATATTTCATACCCTTACTGAGCATTATATCTCATTCCTTTATAATGTTTTATTTTTCCCTAGGATGCAAAGATGGATATTATTAATGATTGGCTGGGAAAATCTGAGAGTTATAGATGATTCAAATGGAATATATATATTTTATTTCCTTTTATGTTTTAATGTAAAACTTATGTTTGTATGTAGTTTTACAAAACTACTATACTATTTGGTATTTCTAGATGTGACTTCCTTGTTTATTATGTTAATGTAACTAAGTATGGCACCAACTTCGTGCAACTAGGGTCAGGGTCTATGTAGATGTTATCAAAAGAAGTAGAATAAAAACATTGGAAATGAGATTTAGAAAACTCAGGTTTGGGAAGAAAACCGTAATATAGACTTTAAGGATAAGAATAAAAGAACTTACTATAGTTTTATTAAGGTAGAAATTATGTGTGTCTTAATAGAAATACATCGTTCTATGGACACTACAAGTAGATATAGTTCTAGAATAGATGTACCTAGGGTTAACAACTTAGATAAGGTGTATCAAGCATGAATCAAGGTAACTTGGTACATGACAATAATCCTTACTATACCTCTGGTTTGACACTCCCAAGGGATATGATTAGGATAATTCACATTTTATTTACAAAGCATTATGAAGGATTTAAATGTAAATATTTACCTAAAGAAACCATTCTTATGATTATGAGATTAGATATGCATAAAATTTTCAATTTATGTTGATTATATTACTAGTTTTGTGATAATACGTAGTGTTTCATAATGCTATCACCTAATATAGTGTACGTTTTGATTTATAAATGGAACCAAGTAGAAATAATTTTAACTTAATCAATACACATGATCAAAAGAGTAATAAGAATCATATCTTTTATGGTCTTATGAAAATATTTAGAAGGGAACAAGAGATCTAAAAATTCCCATCATATGAGGAAATATTATGATGGTCTTATGAAGAAAATATTGAATTCTCTAGGTATTAGGCCTTTGGAGGGAAGCATTAGAACAAGAGTACATCTAGGAAAATATTGTATATAAGAAAGAATAAAAAGAATTATTTTCCCACATGAGATAATTATGGATAGAAACAACATGGTAATTACTTGAATTAGAAGGGAGTTTTCTTCAAATGTGGAGAGAAGAGACACCATTCTTCTGATAGAACAGGTAATAAAAACGTTTTCCAAAGTACAATGCATCAAATTCAAGGAGATGTGACACTATTCAAATAAATGTCTCAATATTCAATGGAATATACACTAAAAGAGGATTGTGAATCATGGTCAATCTTATGCTACTACCACATACATAGATTAATGATAAATAGTGTTTTTTTGGATTAAATAATTCTGTTATTTTAGTATTTTTTTCATTAATTATTTAGTTGTAATAATCATGAGATATATAAGTATTATACTATAGTACTTATTCTTTATGGAATTTGAATCATTTGATGAATAGAACCGATAATCAAGAAGTGATTATGGGATTAGTTGATCTTTTTAAAACACATGAATAGAGAAGGATGACCCAAAATATGTTATTGATTTTGAGATAATAATAAATAGATTGTTATGGGAAACTATTAGTGCCCATGAGGGTGATCCGTGGTTTGATATTTTACAGTATGCTAGAATTAATAAATTTTTGTATTCAAGGAATATATTCAACATCTTGAGATTTTAATTTTGGAAGAATGCAAGATTCATAATGATTTAATGGAGATAATTTCTTCATATAATAGGTATGTCACAATAAAATCAAAATTATTTGGGGAATGTTATGATATTATTATTTTGGAAAATTAGACTCCTTCATTGTAAATTTTTGGTCATTGAATATGGATTGACATGTTTTAGATGAGTCATAATATTAACTACACATGGAATGGATCAAGATAAACTTTGGAAATTATTGTTCATTTATAAAATGTTCTAAACATCTTGTATCAATTAACATTTAAAGTTTGAAGGAATTACTTAAGGACCATATGATTCATTAAATGTGATTCAACTATGAAAAATTCTTCTTTAACATTCATTTCTAGGTGTAAACGATGAAGTGAAAATAGATCAAATCACAACCAAAGGTTAAAATTATGATTATTAATTGGAAACTAAATAATTATGTTTATTTTATCAGGTGCTTATATGAATCCATCAACTCTAGAAAAAATATTTTAAAACAACAACATCATCGTTTTAATTTTCTATAAAATCAATAGTCTTTAAACCGATCACAAATTTACAGCTCTATGATGGTTAACATTATAATGAACATGTTTTATATCATTCTACATCAGTATGTGATGGTTAGAATACACTTACATGTCCATATTTTCACTTCCCACTAATGTTATCCTATTTCAATACCCCATTTTGTAGTAAACACTATATTTCGCTTTCCCACTTACTAAGAGGATATTTTACTTACCATATTTCTAGTGTGGGTTTCCCAAAGGGTAATTTTGAAGTATCTACATTTTAGGTTCAACGTACAACTTAATATTGCAAGGAAGCAATTTCTTATATGAGGGAAAAATGTAACACCCTAATATTTTATAGTATATCCCTTTTTAAATTTATCTTCTTAGATAGTATACATTACATAGAACATTAAACTCAAAAAAATGGTTAAATATGATTATTTAATTGTTCTAGTTATCACCTATCCATTTTAATGGTGGAAATTAATTAGATAAAGTAAATTATGAAAATATATATTACATATGTTTATAAAATTAATTCATTGGTTACTAATTAATTAGAAATGAAAACCAATTGAACAAAAAGTTTGTATTTTTATGAAAAATATTTTTATGCATATAATGACATTTTATATTAATTAATTAAATAAATCAATCTTACTGAAAGATATTAATGGAAATTATATATATTATATATTCAATAAAATCTGTTTACATTCATAGGAATATTTTAAGAGTCATAAGAAAATAATTAATTCAATTTTATACATAAAAGGCTAAATTTTTATAAACATGGTTTTTATCATCTTTTAATGATGAAATTATTTTAAATATAAATTGTTACATTTTAATAAATTATATCTAAAAAACGTTATTTTTGAAAGTGTAATATCAAAATTTAAATTGGTAATAATTTGGGTATTTTTCTGATAAGTTTAATTTCTGATCAACAGTAATGTGACTGTTGGAATAACAATGTAACCGTTATGAATAGTAATGTGTCCATTAGAACAATAACCACACATATGAAATTATAGATAAAATTAAGACATCTTATAAGTGGTAACATGATATAATTATATCATAGAAAAAGTAAATAAATGTTTTAGAAATTATTAATTAATTGTTGATATTTTTATTGAAATAAATGTTTGTTTTTAATTTTATAAATAATATAATGATTTTAAAGAAAATATATTTTTCAAAAAATGTAGTTATAAATTAATATTTTCCTTTCTTATGAATTTAAGGTAATTCTATTAGACCTTAATTAATTTTCAAAGTGTTATAACATTAGTTATTATTTTAAAATCTATATTTTTTGTGTGTAAATGATGATTTTAATTAAAATTAAATTTACCATACATTTAAAATTATTTTCATAAAATGGAGTTGATTTTGGAATTCTACATGTCTAGAAATGTTCAGGGTGAAATTTTGATATTTTTCTAAAAGACATGAATTTTTTTTAATTGTAAAATATGATAATTTATGACAAATGTTAAATACATGAATTATCAAGTCATAGATGATGTATGGCTGATGTAATACCATAAATTCTAAATATCCTTCATTATTTTAGTATATTTTGTTATAATTATCTAACTATTCATTGTATTTTTCCAAAATAATAAAAAACTGAATAAAATATAAAAAAACTCATCTTCTAGACTAAGAATACAACCCCTCAACACCCCTTTTACTCATACCTTCCATGATTTAAGACCTCTAAAATATCTGGAATATACTCTTTCCAAGCCCCTCACACACGTATAGAATCTCTTGGTCTTATTGAAAGACAAAAATTATTTCCCTAAAGAGGTTCTCAAGGAGGAGAAAATCAAGAGTTAAAAACCACTTTCTCTTTATTGTAATTTCTTTTCAAGTTCTTTTATTTTTTTATCTCCTCAGCTACCATCATACAAATATAATTAGTAACAATATATCTTACATATAATCTAATTTCATTATTATAATGGAATAATCCACCATCAAACCCTTCTCCTCACCCTTTTATTCTAGAAATTGAAACGGCGTTCATGAGGTGTTGTTTGATCGCCCCTAAAGGATAAAAGGTTTTCATTTTACATCAACATATTCATGGATTTTCATAAAAAAAATTTATGGTTGAAACAAATTTTAAAATTTATATTAAATCCCTTTTTATGTTTTTCATGTAATATATTTACATAATACTAAATGATAAAAAAAATTTTGTGATATAAAACCGCTAAAATTAATATAAACGATTACCATGAACATGTTATATAATGATTCATCCTCATATATAGGAAAAAATATAAAAAACAAATTAAAATTATTGTTATTAATTATTAACATATAATTCTAATTCTTGAGAATTGTACCAATTTTATAAGACCTTGATTACTTACAAACAAGCGAACTGATTATGAAAACCAAGAAAATTAATGCTCCTGAATGATGAAATTAAACTCTACAACTCATAAATAATTCCATAAATTAACTTAGTAAAACTATAATAAAACAAATAATTTTATAATAGGGTTTTAATTAATAAATTAATGTATTTAAATTGATTATTCAAGAGAGTAAGGTCATGTGAAGAACACATTCAAGAAAAAAGGTAATTGTTTTCTTCCCAAACCCCCATTATCATTCGGGTTATGCTTTCTACCTCTATACACAAATGTAATTCATAATTATTTTTATAAAACACTTATAAATTCTGTTCATACATTCTAGACTCATGTTTCCAGATCACTTAACCATTGGTTTCTAAGAACAATATTTTTTTCAATGTTCATATCTCAATTCTACTAGACACGCAAGACCGATTTAAGGGAACATCTTGTTTTCATACACATTTTCAATTACCATCCACAATATGTTTTATGACACTATTATTTTATAAAATGGCTAATATTTTCAAGAAAAAATACATATTTTCATTTTGGGTTTTATAAAAACAATCATGAAAGAAACATAATATTTTTCTAAAAGTACTCTTCTTTACTAAGTAAAAAAGGGTATTCCTCAATGATTTAAGTAGTGTATTTTCATCTATTTCAACACATATATTGAATATTATTCTATTTTAAGATTTATATCTTCTGACTATAATCTTACATATTTTATAGAATTTTTTATGATTTTATTGACTGTGGATGTGCTATCCTGATACCATTCACCATACTACTCAGAATGATCAGTGATTGTGTTTACAGATTTGGGTAAATTATTAACATAAAATATGTATATTTTGTTTATGTCTAAACCCATTCATATGAGGAATGAATTGGAAATATTAAGTGATGGGTGGGGCCCTTTGTATCCATTTAATGAAATAGTAGGTCTCATGGTAAAAAACAAATATGGACTTGGTTGAGGCCTTACCCATTTTTAGATATGGTTTTAGTTGAGGCCCAAACCATTTATTTTCAGATATCTTAGAAGAGGCCTTAATGATTTGTTTCAGATTTCTATCATTATAAACACCATTTTTATCATATTACTAATTTATAATCTATGTGAATATTCTATTAGTAGAATATCCTTTGTTATGATTCATCATCATATGATTATTTTTATGGCTTTATTTTTTTAACATTTATTCTAGAGATATTTTGATCATGTTTATGTTATAACATCATGTATTTAAAGTCATTAACAATGAATTATTTTTTATATTAGCTTATTCTATATTACATACCCTTACTGAGCATTATAGATCACCCCTTATGTTTTTTCCCTAGGAAGCGAAGATGAATATTATGAATGACTTGCTGAGATAATCTAGTATTTATTGATGTTTCCAATATAATTTATATATTTTAGTTAATTTCAAGTTGTAATGTGGAAATTATGTTTGAATCTTTTGTTTCCAAAACTACTAAACTATTCATTCTTTCAGGATGTGACTTCTTTGTTTATTATGCTAATGTAATGAAGTATGGTACCGATTTTGGGCAACTGGGGTCAAGGTATTTACATAAAATGGACAAAAATTAGTTATATTTTGAATATAATATGATTATGTTTATAATTACTATAATGAAATAAATTTTAGACATTCTTAGATCATTATATCACCTTATATTTTGGTTTTAACCCTTCTATAATCCCTTTATCTTTTACAAAGAAAACATTTATTCTACTCATTGAGGGTTAATATCGTTACTATAAAATAACAAATGAACCATAAATGTATCATTGATGTAATTTTAACCCTATCTTAATAATTTTATTTTATTTAATATTTTAAGTAATTTTAAATTAATTAGTAATATATTATTTATTTTAAAATACCATTAATGTCAATTTTTACATTATTCATTACATTGACTTTTACAAAATTCTAAAAAATAATATATCTTTAAAAAAGATATTTTAGTACATTAATAATATTTCAAGTCCACATATAATATTTATGGATATATTAATTATCTTAAATTAAATTTATTTATATATTTTTAATATTATTTATTTTATATTTCCATTTATAAATTATTTACTGCATAACTGTTTTGAAAGAATATATGGTAATTATTTGTTAACTAAAAATTAAAAAAACATAAATGATGAATATAATTAATTTATATTTCAAAATAATATTTATAGTATAATATAAATTCTAGTTAACATAAATTTTTTTTATAGTTATTAAAAATATGAGTATGACATCTTTGACTTCTCATTAAATAAAATATAATAAAGGGATAAATGTATTCCAAGTGGATCTAAGTGGTAATAAATTTCTCCCAAAGATTATTTTTTCCAAAATAACTCTTAAAATAAAAATATGAAAACTATTAGGGTAATTTTATAATCGTTATCATAATTATTTTTTCTCTGAATTCCCCGATTTACCCTTAACTGTGATAATAAAAATTACAATGTTTACAAATCATATTGTCCAAAAATAAAAGGAAACTATTGAATAAATTTTGAAATTAAGATTCAAAATATGGATTCCATTTTTAATAATTCAAAAAACATAAATGGATAAAACTAAATTAAAATTAATTCTGTAGATGGGGTGAAAATGCTAGTTTTTAATGTGAAAATGTTCAAAAGATTAATAAGTTTATATATATAAATTCAATATAAAAATGATTCCAATGAAAAAAATTGGATTAATAAATGTATAATTTATATAATGTTACATGAAAAAAAATTTAAAATATCAATTAATATTAGTAATTATTTAAATAAAATGTCAATATTTCAATTAAAATAATGTATTTTCACTATTCACTGGAAAATAAATATTTTCAGAAAAATACCAAAATTTTTATTTAATATAATTATTACATTAAATTTTTAAAAATGAAATATATTTTCTCAAATAAAATTTATAAAAGTGTACGAATTTAGTTTGAAAACAAGTACACCATTGAATAGTGAAAAAACTATCTTTAGAAAAATATATATTTTTGTACGTAAAATAGATTTATTATTATCTTATTACTAGAAAATCTATCGGATTAATGTTAAAATATTTTTTGTAATTTATAATGTATATAATCTCATTATGTGGATAATACTATTAACTTTATCTAATTTAATGTCTAGGTTGTAAAAACCACATAATAATATTTCACTATTCATTTATGTTGGGTTTTGAGTGAAACTTAATCTATCGATGAGATTAAATTTAAAAAGAGACATAACATAAAATATGAGGATGTTACAATAATGAATATTAACCTTGAATAAAATGAGGTCACCATAGAAAGGGAAAAGCGCATAGAACAATGTTAAAACTATGAACTAAGGCTTCAAAATCATCCTTAAACTTGACTATATTTCATTAGATGAGTATAATTCACAAAAAACCTTCATATTTTCTAAAATATTTAATTTTGATTCAATTTATTATTGATAAAGACAATTATTTTATTTTATGCAATGGAAAATTCCAAAATGTAACTTTCTTGATTTTAAAATTAATTTTTTTGGAGGTTATTTTAAAAATTAATAAATATATTTTATTTTGTCAATTTATTTTCAATTATTAGTGATGAAATAATTACTTTATAGTTTTATGCAATGTCGACCCAGTTATTGTACATGTATTAGAAAAATTAATTTACTATTTTTGAAAACAGTAAAAGTAATATTTTTAGGGATTTTTTTGCATAAAAAAACTTGCAGATAGATATATTGAATTAGTGATGTATTAAAAGTTTAAATTAAAAATACATTATCGTATTAATATTTTTTAAAGTCATGTTATTTTAATAGTCTTGAAAATGACATCGATAGTATTTTATATTAAATAATATATTATTAAGATATTTAAAATACATAAAAAATTATACTTGTCCAAGTGATTGGGATATGATCTGTAATATTAACCATTTTCCATTTACGGATCCATTTTTTTATATAGTAACTTACATGAACACTAAATAATAAAAAATATTATTATCATGATAATCATTAAATGGTTTAATTGATGGTTAAAACAAAAATATATGTGTTAAAAATATCCTAAACATGTCTCAATTTTATTGGATGAAATGATTTATAATTTTTTCCATCCTATATTAAAAATATATCAATTTGGTTCCACTTGAACATGAAAATTACTTTATATCAAATTAATGCTTGAGTAATTACATGGGGGCCTTTCTTCCCTCTTATATAAGGATACCACCTCTCAAGTCTTCTTCACACATCTTAAGACACTTATATATCCCAATAACTACAAAAATATATTCCCAACCTTAATCCCCAATACCTTAAGGATCTAGTATTATCAAAGTAATAACCTAGATAGATTAAGGTGTAATCCAATGGTCGTTTTCTAAAGAAGAGGTATAACTCATAATGGATTTCCTTAATATTATTTCCCCTTCTACCTTCTTAATGAATTCTATAAAAATGAAAATAATGTAACATAATTATCTTCCATATAATTATATGTTTTTATTATGTTGGAAAAAAACTTATTAATCTTATTTTCACCCAATGGTGAATGAAAAGATCACTAATGTTTATATACGACCTACAATCTCCATATAAGAGAAAAATTAATTTTTCATCACTACATTACATGGGTGGTGATAAATATAGAAGTAATTAATATATATGATATTTATTATTTAAATATTATTGTGAAAATATAACATATCATTTACTATCTAAGCCTTCCACCCTTTAAAAAATGATTACGTTTTTCGCACGTAGGTATGGATTTCCACATCCACGAAGCGATGCGACTCATTATTCATATCCTAATTTCTTGTATGATTATAAATTTTTATATAATGAATATATATCATATTTATATCATGATTAAATTTTTTGATACAATATAACATTGAGAAAGGTACAAAGTCTAAAACTACCAAACCAAAACTTACATGATAATCAAAACAATTAACACTCAGAAACGATGATTTTGATAAAGAATTATTAATAAATGTGCATTAAAATGTCATAAGTGGATCAAATATGAAATTATATGTATTTATTTTTCTCTATTAAATATTTACAATAAATTTTAATTTTTTATACATGACTTTAAATTAACTTATGAAGCAAGTCATACCTGACGTTAGGGATTATTTCACAAGCTCATCTTTATTCAAGATTTTTTATGTTTAACTTCTATTTGGGAGAATTATTTTATATTATTACATATAACCACATATTTTTTTATCTTATAGTTATTTATATAAATTTCATGTTTTACATTCATTTTAATCTCTCTATGAACTCAAATTTATGAAAGATTATTTTTATGGAACACTAAATTTGGTTTTCTATATGTTTGTAATTATTTTTCTACCATGTCCATGTTATATTTAAATTTATTTCAATAATGTTTTTAGTATTATTAAATTATTGTTTAAATTCATTTTTAACAATGTTTTAAAATCTATATAAAGGTTCAAATGGAATATTTTTATCATTTTTAAATGAATAAATTATTACCGAAGGTATGAATAAAATATTTTTTTAATTCTTACCACACAAAGTTATTTTACCACTGTTATGAATATTATTTTCCTTGAAGGATAATTTACAATTTTCCTTCATTAGTTTTAGTGGAAATGTTTTACATAATATTATATATATTTTTAGATTTTAAATATGTTATTTTAATATGAAAATGATATTTTACTCATTAAATACTCTAGTGTTATTTGAAAAGTTCTTCATCTCTGTCAACATACTTTGATGAATCATATGCTTTACTCAGGATATAATCTTATAATAAAATCCACTATATTTCTATGTATTTCTTATGATCATTTTTAGTTTTTATATTATTGATATTTTAAATATTATTTCTTCCAATATGGATAGTTATTCAGAACAAATCCAGGATGATTATTTTGTATTGTTTATTAATACGATGAATGCATTGGAATTGTTATGTGACGTGTGAGGCTCAGAATTACATAAACCCTTAATGAATTGAAAAGTCTCATGAAATAAAATAGGTTGGTTATTTTTCATATGCATTTCTGATTTATGTATGATGTCTTGGAACAAGGCCTCGAAAATAATTTTAAGAGGATTGATATTATGAATTAAATCATTATGAAAGTAGTTATTAATGTATAAATTATATTTTGAATAGTTATTGTATACATAGATAATATTAATGATCATTTGATTATATATACAGTGTTATTTTATCATTATTTAATCTTAATATATTATTCAAGACTTATTTATTTTATGATAGATTCCATTGTAGGCAGTCTCTTACTCGGCATCTGAGATCACCCATTTTTTATTTCCATTCACTAGGATAATAAGAATTGTACTATGAAAGAATTAAAAGGAAATAATATATGAATAACAATGTTCTCAAATAAAGTACTATATTTTAATTTATGTTTCCAAATGTAATAGAGAATTAATTTATGTATCTAGTATCCCAAGACTAATAAATAGTTTGATACCTCGGTATGTGATCTCTAGTATCTGGTGACAATGTTGCAAGGTCAATACGAACACTAGTATACTAATGTATGTGTATTTATTATTACTATCAAAACATGTTTAGCATGAACATTGGGAACTAGATTATTGAAAACATATATTAGAGAACATATACCTATGAAAGAATCTAAGGATAAGTTTATGTATTGGATAATAATTTAATGTTTTGGTAAAGTAGATGTTTTTCTATTTTCCTATTAAATGCATCTCTATCTAGATATTGTAATGTGCCTTAGGCTTTGGCTAAAATGTACCTAAGGTTTACTAAAATAAAGGGGTGGATTGTGTGTTAACTCAATTGTCACTGGTGCACTATGAGTGGGCTTAAGATAACTCACCTGGTAAGACACTCCCAGGAGATCTGATTTTCTTAATTCACATTTTATTTATGAAAATTTATGATGAATAATATGATAAAATGAAAAGAAACCTATATTATGCTGTAGTGATATGAGATGAGCCTAAAGTGTTCTGATTTGATAAGTCTAAGGTTAAAAATTTGTTTAAAGACATAGATATCCAATTAGACGTTTTATATGATGTGAGTTTAAGAGGATGATGGATATTTTGGGGTACATTTATGGGAATTCAAACCTTTGTTTTAGTGTGTGTTTTAGTGAAAAGGAAATTTTATAAAGAATGATTTTATATTTTATGGATGTAAGTAGCATGGTATTTATAAAATTTATCTTTAATATGATATTTGAAGTTATAATGGTCAGTTGGTATAAAAGGGTTATTACATTTTGGGAGCATATGTTTTATCATATAAAAAACCATGAGATTAAAAATTTATTTGATGACTAAGTGATTAATGATATTTGAGAATAATTTCACTATATTAGGAAAATTATATGATTAAGGTAAATGGAAATTATTTTGGATAATATGATATTTTATTTGAAGATGAATGTTGGTGTTATATTTTGGAAGAATATATGATTTTATTGTGGATTTATGGCGATTCGTGTTATTTATCTGTAAAATTAGGATATTTTAGAGATTATATGATAGGGTATATACATTTTTGATATTTGACCTTATACTTAACCAAATTTGTTTTTAGATAAATTTTAAATTAATTTAGGAAGAATAAGTGATCAAATCTTTATGATTTTTGGGGGTTCCACTTGATTAAGAATATATTTAAATAATTTTAAGATTAGTTACTTGTGGAATTATTTAAGTTTAACTTTGAGTGGTATTGTTGATGTTTTTAAGATTAATATAGTAATTCACCATATGAAGATTAATTTATATTGGTTATTATTTTATCTTATGATAACCATTTAAATTTTAGGTAGAGTTAATAACTTTTCATCATTTTTGGATCATATAGTTGGTTATAGTTTGAATAATATTCATCATTCATGAAAAAATCATCTTTAATATTCAATTATTAGAAAAATAAATGAGATTGAATTGGAAATTGATTGAATCAAAACCAAATAATAAATTTGAGATTATGAAATGGAATTAAAGGAAGTATATTTTCTTATGTTCCCTATATTGATGGTAAAATAATCTGTCAACTGAAGGAAAATGCATTGTTATAAAAATTTAATAATATTACCTTAATTTATGAGGAATTGATGGTCTCCTTTATCCCTTACCCATTTATTGTTTTGTGGTCAATAATTTTCTAATGCTCATGTTTTATATCACTTTATATTATTCCTATGAAATTTTTTTGTCACCTCTATGTCCATATATTTAATTTCCACTAATTTTATCCTATTTTCAAACCTACTTATGTGTTATTTTATATGACCTTCAAATCTCCCTTTCCTTATTTTTAAATTTTTTGCATGTGGGATTTCAAGAAATGGATTTTAAACTGTTAAACCCTTGAATTACCAATCTTGAGATGAAATTTTAGGAAACAATTTATTTAGGGGGTGTTTTTAATACACTGGTATTTAAAATAAGATTATGTTCTGATAGTGTATATGATATACAACATTGAGATAAAATGAAGCATGAAATAATATTATTTTATATATAATTTTTATAACCTTTGTGTTGAATTGAAATGTATGATTACAAGTAAAAAATTATGAAATATATGTGAAATGGTCCTTTTGATATCTATATATTGATTAATTCTTATTAAATAAGTAGTTAATGTTTAGTGAAATAATTTTATGCTTTAATTAGACATTTTCTTCAAAAATTGTTTTTATTGATTTTTGCGGGAAAATATTATAATTAATTTATTACACATTTAGAAATTTTATTCTATAAAAAAGATATAATTGTTTAAATTAGAAGACCACAATTAGTTTAATGATAAATTTTAGGATTTTTCTGAGAAGACTAATTTTTTATTGAATAAAAAAACCTAGATTTATAGAAAAATGTAATTTTCCCATTCAAGTATGAAATAATTTCCATTTTTTGAATTGGTTTTAAAATTTAATTTTTCATTATTTATTTAATATAATTCGATTAATATCATTTTAATTGATATTATTCATAATTATCGTATAAAAAAATTTTATACTTAAAAAGGCATTTTTTAGAAAATCATATTCATCGCATTTTGTGGGTTTATTTAACAAGTAAATAATATGAATTATGGGGATTTAATTTGATAAAATATATTCTATATATTGAATTAATAAGTCTATTTTTTTTTCAATTGGTGAAATTTATTTTTGATCAATTCAAATAATAACTTTGGTAAAACTATTGTCATTATGGTAATGGTAAAACAAATAGAACAAGGTTAAAACTATGAAATAAAGATTCATAATAATTAATACACTTGAATATATTTCATTTTTATGAGATAGTTAGACCACCCTTTAATATATTCTAAAATATAGAATTTTGGAGCCTTTTTTCATTGATAAATACCTTTATATTATCTTATGTAAAGGAAAATTCTAAAATGTATCTTTCGTAATTTTAATGTATATAATATTTTGTGATATTAATAAGTACAACACATGACTAGTTATAAAAGGTTAATTTTAAAATTAATAATTTTTTTATGATTTTAATTTATTTTTAAAATTTTCTTTATGATATAATAACTGTAAATGCTTATGTAACACCAATACAATGCTTGTGCATGTAGTAGAAAAATAATGTAAATGTTTTTAATGATTTAACACTAATATTTTTGGGATAATTTTTGGTTTTTCATGATTTTTTATAGATAAATATAATGTATTATAAATATATGAAACCTTTAATTTCGAATTACATTACTATCTTGATATTTGAAATTCAAATTATTGGAATAGTCTTAAAATGACTTTAATGGTATTTTATGTAGAATAATATATTATTAAATTAACTAAAATATATATTAATATTATATTAATCTATTCTAAATTGATATGGTTTATAATATCATTGATTTTATATTCATGGGTCAGTTTTTATTATATGGTTACATTCTTGACCCCTAGAGAGTAAAAAACACAATGTGACTATGAAAATCATTAAAAGGGTTAACTATTGTTAAAACCAAGAGATAAGTTTCATTACTTCATCTATAATTGTCTAAATTTTATTATATTACAATATTTAAACTTATTTAGATCCAATATTTTTAATATATCAATTTGTTCCCACATGAACATAAAAATAAATTTATATTAATTTAATACATTATGTAATACCAAGGGAACCCCTCTTCTCTCTTATACCATGAAACGACATATATTCTCATTATAAAATTTCTTCTTCCACTTATATGAACATAAAACTACCAAATTACATTCCAATAATTTATCCCCATAACATAGAGGCACTAGTATCATAAATGGATGAACTTAGAGGGATTCATGTGTAAGAAAAAGGTGGTTTTCAAAAGAAGTGGTATAACACATAAATGATAATTTTCAATTTATTTCCTCTTAGAACTCATTACATAATTATATAACAATTATTATATAATAACATTATTATATTACATATAGTGAGATGTTATTATGATGGTGTCACAACCCTTGTTTATCTCATTTCCAACCCACCGAAAACCAAAACATCGCTTGGGCACATCACAATATACTAGACCTTATAATTCTTTAAGAGGTTGATCTAAAAGAGTATAAAGATAAATTGGAATAGTTTTCAAACAAAAACATTATTGGATAGGTATTATTGTTTTATATATCCCATTCGATATATTTTAATTCGATAATCGATATAACAGACTTTGTATGTTTTAGAAAATATAGCACACCGTCTCCAAATAGAGATGTAATTCATTTTTCATCATCGATTTTCTTGGATGGTTATATGTATAGAACTAATGAATAAATATAATATTTAGGAAATAATTATTCTTCAATAAATATAAGATATAATTTACCATCTCACACTTCCACCCATTAAAAAATGACAACATCACTTGTGTGTACGTGTGGACTACCACCACCCCCAAGTGATGTGATTAATTTTTCATATACCTATTTGAATAATAATAATACATATATAAATTTATATAAAGAAGAAACATTTTATTTATATAATTTTTAATATTCCAGTTATGATTGAACAATGAGATATATACATGGCCTAAAACTACTGAACCAAAACATACATGAAAGTTAAATTACTTAATACCAAGAAATAATGATTTTAACAAATAATTATTAATAAATGGATATAGAAATGTCATAAGAATAAAATATATGATATTATAAGTATTTATATTATTTTTTATAAAATTTTAATAAATTTAAATTTATTTCATATGAGGTTAAAATCTTTTATGATGAAATTCAGACCTGAGGTAAGAGTTTATCACACAATAAGATCCTTATTGAGGATTGTTTAGGTTTAAATTTAAATTTGTGAAATTATTTGATAATTTTATATTAAACACAACATATTATATTCTTCTATTTTATTTCAAACTAATTGCATGTTTTCCTTTTATTTTTCTCTCTCTTTGTACTAAAAAGTAGGAAAGAATTATTTTATGGAAAATGGTATTTAGTTTTCTATATATCAAGAATTTTTTCGTCAATGTCCATATTTTAATTAAAATGTTTTTAGTAATTTTTTTACTATTATCCAATGGTTTACTAAATAAATTTTTACCCACATTTTTACAATATATAAAAATTCTTAAAATTAATCTTCTTATTTTTCCAAAATGTAAATTTTTTTACTGGTGATGTGAATAAAATATTTATTTTTACACATAATGCATTAATGATTTTTTCCATCACCATGAATATTATTTATATTGTAATGTTTTATAAAAGTATCCATGGTTCTTCCAAAAGTAATTTTTTTTTCATAGTATTATGTACATTTTTAGATTTTAAATTTCTGATTTCAAAATGAAAAGGGTATTTTCCAAAAGATATACTCTGATGATAGTTAAAAATTATTTCCATCTATGTCAGAATATTTTGATGTATATTATATTTTACCAGGGATATAATCTATTAATACTATCCACCATATTTCTCAAGAAAACTTATGATCATTTTGACTAGAGAAAGTATTTCCATTTCGTATACTAGTTCATCCCATATAGATAGTTATAGATTATTAAGACATTCTGATGAATTTGTATTGTTTATTCATATGATGAATTCATTTTAATTATTACATGATTGGTGGTGAATATAATTACATATCCCTTCGATGAATTAGTAGGTTTAATGAGACAAAATAGTTTGAGTATTTTCATATGCCTTACCCATTTATATATCACACCATGAGATATAAGTTATAGGGATAATTTTGAATCACTATATTATTTTTACTAAAGTATAATAGCCTTAATGTGTATTTTAACCTATATAGTATTATGTATAACAACTTGGAAAAACATATAAAAAACCCTTCTCGATGTCCTCCAAAAATATTTCTGGATAAGTTATAAAATATCTCTCATAATGTTATACAAAAACATCATAAAAAATAAATCCCCATACGCACACCCTTTTTTGTGACTCTTTGAGACTTTATAGAATCGAAAATCACTAAAAATTATTAATTTATAGGCATAATTAAACAGTGGTATATAAAAAATTATTATTTATAAATCAATCTGAAAGAGTCTAAAATAAATATTTATATACAATTTTATAATAAATTTATCTCACACAATATGAACAATAATGAAATCCCTTTTTTCCATGTTATCAGGTATATCCCCGAGACATTGAACTCTCAATATCATATTGGAAAACTGATACATTCTAAACTATAAGAGTAGAGATCAATCAATACTATTGAATGAGTTACATGTCATTCAACAAGTTGAATACATCACATGACATCCACCTAAGTTTATGATTACATCACATTCCACATTAGTACGTGTGAAAATACAATTAATTTTTAATTCTTATTGAGGTTCCAAATGTAATACCTATCATGAAGAATGAAAATCCACATTTTATTTATGTAAACCCATAAAAACCAATAAAAACCCAAAAAATCCTTTTAACTTAGTTCTAACGATAGAATTAGAAGAATCTATTGATATATATGAACTAAAAATCCAAATCCAATGTTTTTATTTGAACATATAATTTAGAGAAATATTTTTTGTTATAAATATATAAGAGAGTGTTATAAATAAGTATATTTTTAAAAGATTTATCACTACATGTAATAAATTTTATCACAACATTAGATAAGGATTATTGTAAAATGTATTAAGAGTTATTTTATGTTGTGATATTTATTATCACATTCCATTGAAACTTCATTTATTCTGCATAAAACTACTATAAATTTAACATCAAATCATTAGATTATATTTATGGGATTTTAAACCCTTCATAATGGATATTCAAACATTAAAAATCAACATTATATTTGGTAATTAGTAAAAACTTATTTATTACATTTTTTTCATGAGTGGACCTTTTGTGAAACTCTTAAGTTACTCATTAGAGGGTGAATACAACGTGACATATATATATGAGGAATTAAACTGAGTGTAAATATAACCGATACTTCAATGTTTTCAGTGAGTTAATTTTCATATGTTTAAGTATTCCTTTATATCATTCTTTAATATAAGGTGCGAGAATAATATGAGGTTCCATGAGACCCTACCAAAGTATTTGGTGGTTTATAAAACCAACGAATAACCACAATGATTTAATTGAATACTTAGTGAAGTGATTAGGGTATGAAAATGGAATTTATCTAGTTGAGAGATCAAAAGTCAGTGGATTATATTTTATACATATTTTTTACTAAGATGGTGGTCATTAGTTTTAAGATTCATGTGTGACGGTATGAAGGTCACCTAGTGTTAACATAGTTACCTAGTGCACGTGTGAAGTTTCACTTGTCGATAACAACATGCAGTGGTTTCCTGAATCAAGTGACTACCTAGAAAAAATATATTGAAGAATTATATTAATCATAATCCATAACTTTGAGGGATGTTATTTTGTTATATTTATATACGAATAAAATAAATTTACATCCTAAATCATAAATTTAAGCAAAACCATTGAATGTTGACTTATTCAAATAATTAATCTACTCAAACCAATATATAAATTTTTAAATTTTCCAAATACTATATCTTCCCCCACTCAAGATATTTTTAACAATCTTGGATACATAATAAAATAAATAAATTTTAAATGAAAATAATAAGTACATTTGTCTATATCCCCAAATTTTTGGAACTTTTCTTTTCTCTATGAGCTCCCCTTATAATATAAATGATTTATTTGAAGTAAAAGTAACAATTGCTTTAATAAATACCCATTACGGTAAGGAATATGTGGAACACCCATGCTGAGGATAACCAGTTCTGGAATACGAAAAATAAACTAAAAACTAACAAGATACCTAAAAGTTGTTTAGTAAAATGGTTCTAGATTTATTTACCCAAAAGGCTACATGAAACGATTGTCATTTTTTGATAACTAAAAAGGTCAAGTGATATAGAACCCATATTGTGGGATCAAACGGATATGTGAAAGAATACTCATTTTGTATCACAAATGGATGGGGAATATTTTGTTTGAAAATAAGCTCCAAAATGACCCAATAGAGATTGGGGTAGCATGATGGTGATCCGTTCTATGACAAAGAAATCCAATCAAGATCAAGGTAACTTTAAATTAATCCTAGCAGTGATAAATAATACCAATGGTGGGAAATGATGATTAATAGGGATCTGAGTATTGAAGAATAAGCCCTATTGTGATTTGGGTAGCCTGATAGTTATCTGAGAAATTATCAAGAAGCCAAATGGTAATCTAAGATATGATGAGGAATCCAAATAGTAATCCATGTAAATATGAATGTTTTCTTTATTGATAAATAGTTGTATCATAATAATAACAAGTCCTGATAGAGATAAAGGAATCAATGGAGTGTAACATGATTGGTTTAATGCTTAATTAAATGGAGAGGGGGTTGGAACCAATATTGGTATTGGGAAATCATGGTTCAAGGGGAGGTTTACAATTATAATGGTTATTAGGTAAGAGCTCGACACCCCGTTTGATGGGAATGTTTTTGGGTTTTCTCTATAGTCGAAGAACCATCTCTGATACCATGTATAACAATAATTAGTTGTTCTCATTATTCTATGTGAGTTTGGGTTGTTATATTTATAAATGAATAATATAAGGTTATAAACTAGATGAAAAATATAAGTCAAACCATTGTCTATTGACTCAGTTAAATAATTAATCTAGTTAAAACAATATATAAGTATATAAATTTTTTAAATAGTCTAACTTCTATAAGAGGTTCATTGATGATATAAACTCCCATATACCGGTGGATCCAATGATGACATAGACACACAAAGGGTGCCTCAACGTTGCCTTTCCGGATGATTTTCTCATGGTAGGTGGGATATTCTCTTATAAATTTCCATGTGGTTGTTTTATGGTGTAGACTCTCAAAGGTTAATGGGAGAATCTATAATATTTATTCTATATGTAAGACATAGAAACACACATATGGATGGTTCTCCAATGATACTTACATGATGGTGTCCCAAACTCTCTCCAGATAGAAGGGTGGTTCTCTCTTCTCATGCGACTTATCAAACATATGGACTAAATCTCAAAAAGTATTTGAGAACACACTAATTTTAATTACTACATGGAATGAAATATTTCCATAGGATTAGGGACAATGACCTTTTTTTTGAAAAAATATCAATATTTATAGGATTAAATTGGTATTTATATAAAAATATTCATCATTCACATGTTAAATAAGTTTCATTAACGTAGTATCGCATGTTCTTTTTCTAAAACTCCCTTTATAGATCAAGTGGGAAATTATTTATTATAAATTTAATATACTATGTTTAAAAATGGTTTTGTCCTATAAAACATAATTTTGATATAAAATCTATATCATGAAGTTTAGAATAAGTTTGAGATTTTTTAAAAAATTCAAAAAAATTGGAAGAATAAGTATATCCTAGGAAATGATATGTCAAACCACCATCTCTAATTAGGAGGATATTAAAAAATATCTATCATTTATTATGGTATTATAGGAATTTATATGAAATATTTATTGGATAATATTATTTGTTCCAAAGGATAAGTATCATAATGAAAAAATTATATAGGATATCCTAGTTTGGGACATAGTTTAAAATTTGAGTTACTAACATATCATGTGGAATGATAAAGGGATGTCTCCGTCTAATTTTTTTGTGATCGAAACCAAACCTATGATATCTATAAATCATCATAACACATCTAGTGATATGAAATAAATATATCTACAACAAGGAATTCAAAAGTCTAGAGAAATGGTATATTATAGGGTTTGATATCCCTAAAAATATGTACTTACCCAAATCAGGACCAATGAAATAATGTATATTACCTTCCAAAATATAAGAATATATATATATATAATTTTTCTTTATGAAATGATTTATAATTAACAGATTGTTTATAAATTATTTTTAATGTTATTGAATGTATTTATACAATTTCTATATAATTGATAAATTAATTATTAAATTATGATTTTTTCATAATAAGTTAATAAATTTATATGAAATAATTAATAAGTAATTTTTTAATATTATGTTTCTTGATCTACATGGTATAAAATTTAGGATTTTAATATTAAATTTTTATATTAAAATTATAACATAATATATAAAGTATTTATCAATTATGAAATAAGGGTAATATAAAATGATTATATTGATTATATGAAATGTTATTTAATATTTTGAGATTAAATATTCATATTAATCCCTTATTTTGTTTAATTTATTTAATTTACTCCAAATGTTTTTTTATTATATGAGATCAATTTTTAAATTAATGAAACAAATATGATATTTAAATAACATATATTATTTACATTATTGATATAAAATAATCATATGCTTTTTAAAATGTAATTACTTTATATTTTTACAAATTATTTATCTGAAATTTTAAATTATTCATATATATACAATGTAAATGAGAAATATAAATGTCCATATTTTTAATATAATTATAAAGTGTTTATATCTATATTTTATGAATGTCCATATTCTATAGTAATGGATTTTTTTATCATCATGATTTAATGAAATTAAAATTATTTCATGAATAAATTTATTAATTCCTCATTTATTTATTTATTCACTTATTGATGAATATAAATGTATTATTACTTGAATATTAGTATGATTTTTGTTTCATAACATTGATATTATGGAAAAGAAGTCTTGAGACCAGGTGAAGCTAGCCCCCAAAATATATATAAAAAAGAAGAGCACCAAGAATGATGTTACATGGGGGGATTATAAACCCGGGTGTACATCTCACCCTTCATATCAGACTCCACAAATCGAAGGCATCACGGTGTTTCCACATGTGGCCATATCGAGTTCCTCTCCACAATCGCCTGTTTAGAAAGCATATATGTAGCAAAGTTTGCCTCCCGGTAGGAGTGTGTGTCATGAAGGTTTAGTCGTTGGCAGGAAGCAAGGCATTCCATCCATTGCGGAAGGATCCTCCAAGGGACGCGCTCTGATTTGGCTTTGAGAACTTCCACTGCAAGCATGGAGTGTAATTCAAGCCAGAGAGGATTCCAACCAAACTGCCTAGCAAACTCAATCGCCTTAATCATGGCCCAAAGTTCAGATTCTTGGGTGCACCCATTCCCAATGAAGTGATGAAAGCATCCTTTGACAAAGCCTCAGTGTGTACGGAAAACCCCTCCACACCCTAAGGGCCCCGGTGCACCCAGCGCCGCACCATCCTTGTTGGCCTTGATCCAGGAAGAGATCAAGGGGATCCATCAGATGTATTTGAGGAACTTTTTTTTCCTTGGCATGCCATCCACACCAAGTAACCGCAAGAGAATAAGAATGCTCACATCATTTTACATCGGGTCAGATTAGATACGATACACTGTATGGATCTCCTTGTGGATGCTAACGACACCACCATGAAGGGAGAGCCGCCCTTTGTTGAATGCAATCGCATTATGAGCATCCCATTTGTAGGAGACAATGGCGGCATTGGCCACATGTAGGAAGTTTTAAATCTGCATGCTGCATGGCCAGTTTGAAAGGATATCCAGCATTTCAATGAGTTGCCTGTCAAAGTAGAGGGGAAATACGAACAACCCCTGCAGGTACCCCGAGAGAGCCGATAGAAACCTACACTGGAAGAAGGTGTGCTAGATGGATTCTTCAGCTCCAAGCCAAAGAAAGCATACCGAGGCCAGGCTGTGTCCAGCCCTCTGAAGATGACCTTGGATCGGCAACCGGTTCTTCCAGATTTTCCCGAGCAGGAGGTGACGAGCCGGCGGGATAAAGGGTCTCCTAAAGATTGGGAGCTAGGCTGGAGGGGCAGGTCCCTATGGACAATTCAACTAATAGAAATATTTCACATCCCATCGGCCGAAAAGATTGGGCTTCCAAATGAGAAGGTATCTTTTAGCAAAGACATATTCCGTAATTTTCTGTATGTGTCAACAGGAATGAGGGACTCAAATTGTTCCATTTGCTGGATGAAACCATCGATTCACATATCTCGTGCATCAATGAGGGGGGGGGGGGGGTCACTCAGTCCAGCAGGGGCCTATCAAGCCATGTGGTAGACCAGAAATTCTTCTTCGAATGCTTGGAGACAATACACTTTGAGTGTTCCATGATGGCAGTGTAGGATCCTCGTATCAATGTCCAGAACGAAGAGGGAAAATGTCCCACGAACCCATCACAAAGTTTTTGTGTGAACCTTTCATGGAAAAAGTCAAACCCATCATCCATGGAATCAAGCAGGATCCATGTAAATTTAGAAAGCATGGAGTCATTGAATCTCCTGAGGTCTTTGATTCCCAGCCCACTTCATTCAGTTGGATTAGTGCAGTCCCTCCAAGACATAGTGACCAGTTTCCGTTCACTGATGCAGCCAATCCAAATGAAGTTTCTAATCCTTTCCTGTAGAGATTTGATGAGGTTAACTGGCCACCTATATAAATAGAAGCCATAAGTGAACATGGATGTAATAACAGAATTGATAATACAAACTCTTCTGGCCTGCAATAGACATTTTCTCTTCCATTTAGCAAGTTTCAGAAAAATTCTGCTCGGCGTGTTCATAAGATAGCTGCTGTTAACTCTTCCCCAAAAGACCGGGACCCCCAGATAATCAAAGTGGATTGATCCCCTCTTAACACCAAGAGAGAGGGAAATGCGAATTTTCCTAGAGGGGGAAACCCCATCCCCGAAGACTATGGAGGATTTTCTCTAGATAATGGACTATCATGCCACATATTCATAGTGCTGGAAGATATTTCAGATTGAGGACAAAGTTCTCCTGTCAGCCTGCCCGAATAGTAGGATGTCATCGGCGTAAAATGGATGAGATGGAACCCGAAGGTTTCTCCCTACCATGATTGGGATAAAGATACCAGCCTGCGTAAGGACAATGAGGCACCTACTCAGGTAGTCTTCCGCGAATTCAAAAAGAATGCCAGACAAATGATCTCATTATCTTACCCCGCGTTAACACGAGAAAAACCCCTTGGGGGAACCGTTAATAAGCATTGAGGCTCGGGCACTATTCAGTATGGAAGCCACTAGCTTTATAAATCTGTCCGAGAATCCATATTTTGAGAGAACTTGGTAAATAAAGCTCCATTTGATGGTGTCGAAGGCCTTGGAGATGTCCAGTTTGAGAGAAAAGTTACCATGCTTGGAGCGTCGCCTCATGATGTTGATTCCTTCCGAGGCTGTAAATAAACAACTTTGAATGTAACTCCTAGGAATGAAACCAAATTGATTAGGGGTGATGAGATCACCCATCAATCTCCCCATCCTCTTGAAAAGAATCTTGCTGATAATTTTGGGGACATTATTCCCCATGGAAACCGGCCGAAAATCTCCTATATCAAGTTCATTATCGATCTTTTCTATAAGGGCGATGAAGTTGGCATTGGTGCCATGCAGGAAGGATCTTGAGAAAAAAACCTCCCTAACATCCCTCGTGACCTCCGCGTGAAGAATATCCCAATAAAACATAATGAATTTGTTGTTGAAGCCATCCAGACCCGCCACACTATATATGTTGAGGGAGAACATAGCAGATTTTATTTCTTCCTCTGAGGGGGCATCCGTGAGGTCCCTATTTTTCTGGTCATTAACCCACGGTAGAATGGAATCCGTCAGGGGGAGGGATCACTCTCCATTATCGCCAGTGTAATGCTCCTAGAAGTATTCCACCACCGTATTGGAGATGTCCGCTTCAGAGGTGAAGTTAGTTCCATGAATACGAATAAAGGTCATACACTTATTGGCCTTTTTCTCCTTTTGTAGCCGGTGGAAGAATTTCGAGTTGCGGTCCCCATCCTTGAGCCACCTGTTGTTAAACTGAGCCTTGGACAGCTTTCCCTTCAGGGACAGGAGATCATCCAGCCTGTCATGAGCCTGGAGTTCCTCCCTAGAGGGCAGGGGAAGAGATTTATTTGAAAGTTGGAGGGAGGCAAGTCGGCCCTCAGTAGCCTGAATATCTTCATCCATCTTGGAAAAATATGACCTTCTCCATTCCTTAAGGAGGGACTTGAATCTCTTCAGCATGGAGACAAGTTTGAAATAATGGCTTCCATGAGAAGGAGCCACCCACCCGTTGACAATGTCTTCCCTGTAGCCTGGAATTGTGAGCCAACCATTGTTGAATTTAAAGGGAAGGGGGGAGGATCTTTGGCCCCCCAGAGAGGTTGATGATAATGGGGTTATGATTCTAATAGAACTTTGGAAGCGTGAACCCAGAAACATCATAGAGTGCGCTGCTGTCACTGATCTGGTAGAAGCATCTATCAATTTTGCTGTCTTTCTGACCATTTGTAGTGAATATTCCATATGTGAAGGAGGCTCCCGCAATGGGCACTTTAGTAAGATCACAAGTGTCAAGGTAGTGGGAGAAATCCGTAGCAGCCATACGGGAGAAGTTGGCGCCAATCCTCTCATCTAGTTTAAGGACCGTGTTAAAATCACTAAAAATCACCCAATTGCCATTAATAGAACCACAGAGTCGTCCAAGCTTCATCCAAAGGTCCCTTCTTCTAGTGTACGAGCAGGTAGCATACAGAAAGGAGAGCGAGAAAAGGGAATCTTTTAGGATAGTCCCCAGGGTAATGACTTTTGGATACTCATCAACAGAAAGCACCCTCACATCATCCTTCTTGAGCAGCCACAAGTGTTGCAAGCCACTGTCATTGCATATTTTAGCAGCAAGGGAATACCCAAGGTTGCTACATTTGAATCCTTTCCAGCTGTCAAAGGGTATCATCGGTTCAGCAATTCCAATTTGATGCGGCCTCTGGGACGAGATAAAGTGCCGAAGGGCTGAGGCAGTGGGAGAGTTCCCAATCAGTTGGCAATTCCAGTACAGTAAACTCATTGGTCAAGGGGTTCATCGCCCCTCGAAGGAGGCGGGTTTTTGGATTCATGTGGTAGAGGGGGGTTCACCTTGAATTTATTCCCTTTATTCTTGGGCTTACCAACCGGCTTCTTCCTCACCGTAGGGTCCTCTGCGTCCGTGCATCGGTACTTTGAGGCATCAAATGCATGGGGTTGAATGTCATCAGGCAGAGGTGAGTCCATTCGAATGATGGCTTCATCAGGCTGGTCCTCTACCTCATCAGACCAAAAGCTGCCACTAAGAGGGGAGAACCTGTTCAAGGGGTACAAAAGAGCAGGGGAAGCCTCGGAAATCGGGGTCCTTTTTGCTGCCTTATCTGATGAAACATGTATAAAAGTGTCATCAAATGCAGATAAAGTTGGTTCAAGGGTCTTCTCATCTAAAGGGACCATGAAGGTCGGATCCATGGGCACCACCTCCAGCACCGGGGACACATGAGGGGCGGAGGAAGGCGTCTGCCTCCCATCAGCACAGACAGCCTTCGGTCCAGTTGGAGGGGGCCGGGGAGGAGAAACCTTGGTGGGGCAAGCTCCAATGGGGTCAGCAGTCGATGGCAAAGTGATAGTGGCGGTCTGTGACTGAGAAGGCCCCACCTGGTAGGGTGAAGAGGGGATATGTGCCTCTTGGTCAGGCTTGGGAGGAACCTCAGGGGCAGCGACGGTTTGTGACTAAGAAGGTCCCTCTTGGTAGGGTGTAGAGGGGGCATGTGCCTCTTGGACAAGCTTGGGGTGCACCTCAAGGCCAGCAATGTCACTAACCGAGGCCTGCCCGTGCATGGGAGCAAGTGATGCGGGAGGTTCCAGATCCTTCCCAGACTCCGCGCCACGTAGCCTTCTACTGGTTGCGGCATCATGCCCCTTCACATTGCAGAATGAGCAAAGCTTCATTTTGCATCACTCAGCGGCAAGGCGTCCAAGCATATTACAGTGGGATCACATCTTAAGCCTTCTTTCATACTGGATTTCCACAGTGAAGGAATCATTCTGCGTGTTGAGGACCACCTCCTCCACCAGTGTGGATTCCAGGTCAGCCTCTACAAGGACCCACGCATAGTGGCCATATCATTGTTTATCCTTCTGCTTTTCAATCCGAATAGGAAATCCAACCGAGGATGAAATGTCCTAGAGAATCCGGGGATGCCAGTAGAGGAAGCGCAATTTGAAAATTCGGATCCCAACCTACACAGAAGTATTATTGACACTCATGGGATCGAAGTTTCTGTCCCAGTCCTGGATCTGAAGGAGGCCCGGTTTCAGGTTGAGAGAGCCAAAACTCCATGCTCTCCGTTTGTAGTCATCTGATGGGAAGACTATGTGATAGAAACCCCTCCCCATCACAATCATCTTCCAGTTAGAGAAACCCCAAATGGCCGCGATTCTCCTAGTGAGATCAGCAAACTTCCAAAGCCTCACTCCCTTCAGAGTCCGCACCCGAGTGATAATGGAGGAAAGACATAGGTTAATTATTTCTTCAAATGCCTCACGATTTGCTAAGACGTACGCAACCCATCCCATCCGAATTATGCAGCCTGGGGAGGGAACACCATAGTCATAGCAAGTAAGCGAAGCCTCCGATTTCACCGCATCCGAAAAAGAAACTTTCAACCTAGGCGTCTCCGTATCTGCATGATCCACCTTAGATGGAGATGGGCACTTGCAGAGCTAAAAGAGTTCCCTATGAACACATAATATTGGCCGAGCCAGGGCCCAATTTGTATCTTTTCCATCGGCCGACGCCGCGAGATCCCCTGTCTCCCTACCATGCTCTATCCTTGATATTATGGAGTTTCACGTAAGATATCACATTAGATTTAACTTATTTCAGCCCAAATTAGTGGTTCAATGGTTTTAATTAAAAAAATAAATATGTTATTTTAATTATTATAATATATTGGGAATTAAAATATTTTTATTACCTTAAATTACTCTTTAATAATGTTCTTTGGATAATGATATTTTTAGTTAGACTTCCCCCTGATCTAGGATTGAGGTTCTATATAGAATGGAAAGGGTGACGAGCTGTTATACCATTTGAGAAAATGATTAAGAGTGAACTTATTTATTATTTTAATATTTTAGAAGATAATGTTTCTTGAACCATTTTCATGAAGTGTATATAGATATCCATTGAATATTATAATTTAAAGTATATCATAGTTATATAAAATGAATCAATGATTTTATAGAGTTATACATTACCAAGACTAGAACATTTTAATTTTGTTTATTCATATAATATGTAAACTATATAAATAAATGTAAAGTAAAAAATGAAATATATTTCATATAGGAACATGAATGGAGAGTGAATTAATTATGACTCTAAGGGTTTAGTTATCCTTGATTACAACTGTAACACCCCAGGTAAATAAATAATATGGCATCTTTATATTTATCCATATTTGTGAATAAAATATTAATATTACTTTAAAGGGGATGCTATGCTCGATGGCGTACCCAACACGCAACAACGAGTTTCTTGGGAATCTAAAGTTGCACTCTAATAATAAAATAATATTATTTTAAATGGTAGTTAACGCCTAGCCGTTGTAATGGAGGAAATGAACAGAACTAACTATAAAATAATTATATATGTTTGTCAAATATTTTTACTCTTTACAATAAATTTTAGAGGATTAAAAATGCAAATGAATCCAGTTTTTAAGCGAAAACATTCTAATATTCTTTAAAAGGTCGATTAACCGCCTTTTGATGGCGAACCCCTTTTAAATCCACATTTTAAAAATTTTATAAGCTCTATTTTTCAAAATAAACATATTATTTATGATTGGGACATTGAAATTTACCTTGGGTTAATTTTTGGTATTTTTCTGACAATGTTCATTTTTCAATGAATAGTGAAAAATACTACATTTTACATAAAAACTGCTTTTTCATATAATTTAATTATATGGTTATATTATTTTATTAATTTGTTTTAAAGAGTAATTAGAATATATTTTTACCATTTAATTCATTGATGGTCATTGGGATTAATTTCACTTTGGAATTAGGCATAAACAAGTGCCAAACTTTTCATAAATATTGTTTCTAAAAAACCCGCTATTTGTTTTGACAACGAGAAGTTTTTTTAAATTAATTATTGCAATTTATGTGTTTGGAATTTGGTAAAATGAATTACATATTTGGAATCAGAAGGTCCAAATTATGTAATTAAGACTCCTTTGTTTTTGGACATTATGAATAGTAACGATGGTAATTATCTTAAATTATTTTGATTAATGAGTAATAGGGTAGTTAATGATAATAAGATAATATCATGATAATAAAAAATGACCACAAAATGTGTCCTAAATATACCAGTTGTCTCATGGCCGACCATGGGATGCCTTGTACCAAACATGGGGGCCCCATGGAATCACTTTTGTGAGAAAGTGACTTTTTATCTATTTATTTTTAAAAAATGTTAAATATGACAAAGAATGTATCACCTATGTAAAATATTTTTAATTTTGTCTAAATAAATGATCATTTGGACTATAAATATTCATTGTAAAGATAAAAAGATTTCCTACATCATAGTATTTTTCTTTATAATTTTTAGACATTAAATAAATTAAATTATTTATGACATTATGATGATGCAGCGATGACCTCATTATTTAACAATTTAAATAAAATGGAAAGATAATGTAACATCTAAGACCTACACATGTACAAAACCTATTGGATGGGTGTATTTAGAACCCTTATCACCTTATCCTAGAAACACATCCATGTGGGACCATTAAAATCCGAAACTCATTCGTAAATAATGTTACATTTTATACCTTTCCAAGAGTGCCCCTCCTCTCCTCTTATAAAAGGCCCCCACCTCTACCTCCTTACCCACACTTCCAAAGCCTTTGGATCGGCCAAACCCAACCCATTGTGTCTCTACACATCCCTCTCTAACTCCTTGAAGCCTCACTTTTGGCATAATTCTTTCCAAGGAAGCCTTTGAGCTCAAATCAATGGAAGTTACCCGATTTTAAGGTAATGTATTCACCTGAGTCCTTTTGTTTTATTTTACTTCTCCAACCCCCTAAACTCTTTTTATTCATTTATTTTGTAACAAATCCAGTATCTTCAATATAATACGATGTTTTTATATGAAGGAATTGAGATACACTTACACACACCTACATCTAATGGTTAAAGAACATACTGTTTCCGTGCATGGCGAATTTCTGCCTCCCGAAACGATGATTGTTCAACATTATTCTAACACCTTCAAAGGTGGAAATTAAGATGAAACTATATTTATATATGATATCTAATATGTTTATGTTTTACTTAAGCTTCTGTATTTTTCATTTATGGAATACCTTTATGGTTTCCATTATGGGTAAACGCGATATCTTCATTTAAGGAAGTGCGGACTACCACCACCTCAAAGTGATTTGATTCGTTAATACCATATGTGGTACATATAAAGGATATATTTAATGATATTATATATGATACCATACTGTAATTAAAATACTATTATGTATCATTATGTTTTAATTCAATTAAATATGAAATAGAAATGGAAGTAGCGTTTATGCGTACGTACGACTTACTGTCTCCATGAATGGTGCATTTCATTTCTTAACTCTAAATGTTATGTAATATTATAAATGCATGAATATACTGGATATATATGATATATATTAAATCTACATCATGAATAAAATTCTGGATATAATGAACATTTGGCCACACGAACAACATGTAATTGTAAGAAGTCCACTTTTGACTTTAGAACCAAATATCGGCAAAACAAATATTATTAACATAAATGATTAGATAATGTTTATGAAATGGTAATAAGTGATATAAAAAGAATAATTAACTTGAAAAAGGTTCTTAAGAAATTATAAATTAACTCAAGTTTGTTATTCAGGAGATTAATGAACGATCGAGTCAATTCGGACCGAGGTAAGGGATCCTACTCCTCTGTTTCTTTTTAAGTACACTCTTTTATGTCATTCCTTTTAAGATCATCTTTATTATGATTGGGATGTTCTTTTATATTACTAATACTGTACTTTTTATGTTCATATGGTGAGAGACCCTATTTTCTCTCATTAATCCATTTTGGAAGTTTTGAGCGGCGCGTTAGGCTGCCGAATTCTCGTAAGAGATCTAACCTCTCTCTTTTTTTAAGTACTCTCCTTTATGTAACTTCTTTTAAGCTCCTCTTTGTTATGTTGGGGAATGTTCTTTTATATTCCTTTTTCTGTAAAAATTATGTTAATATGATGAGATACCCTATTTCCTCTCATCAATCCATTTTGGAAGTCTTAAGTGGCGCTGTTAGGCTGCCGAGTTTTCGTAAGAAATGTTTCATCTCACTTTTATTCCTGTGAGATTTATGCTACATTTTCCACAATTTCCATTGAGTTGTGTATGTACTGCACATTATTATACACTTTATGTAGTATAATTTCATTTATGGGTATTCACATCTTCATTGTTTGACCCTTCTTCCATGGGGTGTACGTTTCGAAAGTTACCCAACTCGGTAAGGGGACCTTTCACCATCATCTTTTTAAAAGACTTCTTTTGTTATGTCTTTTAATTCACATACTATTATGTTGGGATATGTTCTTTTATATCCTTATTGATGTAAATTTTATGTCCAAGTGATGAGATACACTTTTTATCTCTCATCAACTCATTTTGATGTGACGCTGTTAGGCTGTCAAGGGAACTTCTTAACCCAATTTCGATTTCTTTGGGTTCAACATGTAGTTATTGAATATGTCATCCTTTGAATATGTGTGAATGACCATTGATTATTTTACACTTAATATCCACTTATATTTGGTGTATTCGTTTGTCACACATAATTATGTAATTTATTTATCCTTAAACCAAGGATACCGTCTTTGTATGTGACTTCGTCTCAATCTCCTTTCATTGAGGCATATTATATTTTATACACAACCTTCTTTTATACGGTGTATAAACCCATTTGACTTTTACATTTATCCAAAAGGAATCTTTCTTTATACGAAGCGTTTTACTAAAAGACAAAATGGAATTGTTTTTTTTTCATACGTATGCGGCGACAATGACTTCTCCGCCGCCGTGACCATTATTTGAATTTAGGCTTCCTCTACAAGCCAAACCTTTTTTAAAAAGAAAAATAAAAACCATGTTTTACTTTTCTTTTATTTTGGTATTGAAAATGGTTTTCATAATGTTTTTATATCAATGTTTTGTATTGATATCTTGTGATTGAAAGGTGGAAATGTTATGTTTTCTTTATGCATGTTTTATGTGATATGATTATGTTGAGGTTCTTGGGCATTATTATGAAGACGGGTGGTTCTGTGATAAACTAAGTGTGGGTGATCCTGATACAGCTCTCCAATGCATTGGGTAACGCGAAGGAGTGAAACGTTATGGTTTCTCCGAAGAGATTTAGGGAATATACTGTGGTGGGTATTGCAAACGTAACCAAGAGGGTTACTCCCTATGTAAGAATGTTATGAATGCCTCAAGATACCTTTTATGTCTTATGATTTCTATGATTTATTCATGATTTGATATGCCTATGTTTTATGGGTAAATTATGATTTCATTCTAATGTATATATGAACTCATTTTTCCTTTCCATATTTTTATAACTCTTACTAAGCTTTTTATGCTGATCCCAAGTTTTTGAAATGTTTCTCACAGGTCAAGGGAAAGGTACATGATGTAATGATAGTGTCAAGGATGTGTCATGAAATAATCCATGCTTTCTTTTTAAATATGTTTCCGTTGATGAAAAAAATGAATATTATCCTTTATGTAACCACTTTGTTTAAATGTGGAATGTAATGCAAGTTTTATGATCTAATTCTATAATACTCTAAAACTGAAAAGATCCTCAATGTGTAATCTTGTAATAACTCAAGATTAAGTAAGGTTTAAGGATGCGGCCTTATAGTTGGTATTAGAGGTCGGTTTAGGTAACTTTAGAGGTTAGGGTATTCTCTAAGCCTAAGTGACAGTACCATAATGGATAGGATCTCAGAAAGAGTCCTAGTTTTAGATAAAGTGAATGCGTAAGTATATCTTGGTGTTTGTCTTCCTCATTTGTATATTATGGTTTTGTTGATATACTCACATGGACCTTTTTGGTTTTACTAAATGGCTGGATCTAGCAGGCACCAAAGTAATAGTGGATGTGAAGGAAATTGTGACAGTTTTTTGAGCAAGCAACTGAATGATATGGGGGATTCAATGAGAACTCTTGTGATTATCCTCAACTAACTATCTAGAGTCATGATTGACCACTTAAACCTTGGTGATTTCTCTAAGGCATCATATATGCGAGAAACAAGTCCCTACAGAACGATAGGTGATAATCATAAAGGTAAGTGTGTTCAAAAACCTATGTGTCGAAGATGTGGAAAGAAACACCTAGGAAAATGTTTCAAAGGGACATAAATATGCTATAGATGTGGAAATGAAGGTCATAAAGCAAGAACCTTCCATGGAAAAAGGAAGCATCCAGTTGACTCGAGGAAAGGAGAGAAGTTCATTCTGAGGGATAAATTGAATGTTTTAAATGTGGGGTGCATGGTCATTATGCAAACACATGTCCTATGAAGAAGTTTAGTGAATGGGATCACCAAGATCGTACAAATATTCGTTTACCAATACCTAATGCCATTCCGATTGATGATGAAGAAGCTAACAATGACCAATCAAAGGTATGAATTATTTCATAACTTTTGTTTTCCTATTTTGGAATATTAGGATATGATTAATGATTTTGTTTGTAGGAAAGAAGTATTTTAGAATAAGTTGTAAAGGAAGGGTTAATGGATCATGAAGAATGTTGAGTGAGTAAGAAGTCAACATATAAGGTCTTCAAGAGTTATAGTGAAATTCTTAAGAGTATTAAGTCTCTTTTGATGATGGGGTTACATTATAAGACTTTTTATAGTATGTGTAACCCTGATTTTTAACATATGAAAATTGTATTCAAGGAATAATTATCTTTTCTTTTGTGGACATAGTTATGAAGAACCATTTGGGTTTATATGATCCTCACTTTTTAGGTAATTATGGGTTACTATATGTTATGATGGAAGTGAAAGGCATGAGATAAAATTGAGGTTAAATTATGTTATGGTTATTTTTGATGATATTATCTCTTTTTGGGGAATGATTTGAGAATTATATAGTTTTGGAAAAAGGACAACACGCAGACCGTGTGACAACCTGTCGCATCGGACAAAGCTGAGGGAATCAAACCCACAACCAAAGTGCAACTGGTATTTATCGCCTACCACTAGACTACGTGAAGTCCCTGGTTAGTTTAACTAATTCTTTTTAGTTAGATGATCTTATGAATCTAGAATGAGCTGATTTTGGGTTATCTATGGAAATTATTAACCTATCATGGAGGATATGTTATTAGGTTAATTACTTTTCAATACGAGACTTTAGGAGCAACTGATGTTGTTTGGAGATAAATGTTACGATTTAACATGGAAGAATATGTGACTAAATCCTTAAAATATTTGGGTTTTAACCTTAGTTTGGTTTACTTTGAATAATTTTATGGACAAATTGTTTATCTAATGGTCCTTGTTGAACTTTGGGTTTTGTTGGACAAATTTTGGAGATTAAGCATAGATTTTCTTTTTATATAAGGTTATCCTTTTCTGGATTATCTGATCTTGTACTAACCTTTCTGGTTTTGGTTTTGGTTAATTTATAAAGACATGGGAAGTATATAGTTCTTTTTTGTGTATTAGGTGATTCTCTAGAAGTTGAATATAGTACTCTTAATGTGAACAAGTCTTCCTAAATACTCGTGTTTTGGAGAAAATATGAGTTTGTGTAAGGAATCTAATAAAAGTTGAAAGTCAACATGATAAGTGATTATGTTTCCTTATGAATAAATTCCTCAATAAAAAGTAACTTAAAACAAAAATGTTGTCTATTAACTTTTCTTACTGGGGAATCGAATACCGTTTAACCGATCACAAGTTTGTGATTTTCTTGTGGTTAACTTTCTCCTAAACATGTTTTCTATCACTCTCCATCAGAACAAGACCCTTTGTTTTTTCCTCTATGTTCATATTTTCATACTTGAATCCTAGTATGGGTTAACTCGGGTGACCTTTGTACTTATCTTTCTTTATTTTAAAGTGATTGTTTTATCGACTCTTGTTCCGATGTGGGACTTTCAAGGATGTTTCCAAGCCCAATTTTAAAATTGCAAGTATGTAATTCCCAAAAGAGGGGAAGGATGTAACACCCCAGGTAAATAAAGAATATGACATATTTATATTTATCCATATTTGAGAATAAAATATTAATATTACTTTAAAGGAGATTCTATGCTCGATGGCATACCCAACACGCAACAACGAGTTTCTTGGGAATCTTACGTTGCACTCTAATAATAAAATAATATTATTTTAAATGGTAGTTAACGCCTAGCCATTGTAATGGAGGGAATGAACAGAACTAACTACAAAATAATTATATATGTTTCTCAAATATTTTAACTCTTTACAATAAATTTTAGAGGATTAAAAATGCAAATGAATCCAGTTTTTAAGCAAAAACATTCTAATATTCTTTAAAAGGTCGATTAACCGCCTTTTGATGGAGAACCCCTTTTAAATCCACTTTTTGAAAATTTTATAAGCTCTATTTTTCAAAATAATCATATTATTTATTATTTGGTCATTGAAATTTACCTTGGGTTAATTTTTTCTATTTTTCTGACAATGTTCATTTTTCAATGAATAGTGAAGAATACTGCATTTTACATCAAAACTGCCTTTTCATACAATTTAATTATATGGTTATATTATCTTTTTAATTTGTTTTAAAGTGTAATTAGAATATATTTTTACCATGTAATTCAGTGATGGTCATTGGGATTAATTTCACTTTGGAATTAGGCATAAACAAGTGCCAAACTTTTCATAAATATTGTTTCTAAAAAACCCACTATTTGTTTTGACAACGGGAAGTTTTTTTAAATTAATTATTGCAATTTATGTGTTTGGAATTTGGAAAAATGAATTAAATATTTTTAATAAGAATGTACAAATTATTTAATTAAGACTCTTTTGTTTTTGGACATTATGAATAGTAACGACGGTAATTATCTTTAATTATATTGATTAATGAGTAATCAGGTAGTTAAAGATAATAAGATAATATCATGATAATAAAAAATGACCACAAAATGTTTCTTAAGGCTACTGGTTGTCTCATGGCCGACCATGGGATGCCTTGTGCCAAACTTGGGGGCCCCATGGAATCACTTTTGTGAGAAAGTGACTTTTTATCTATTTATTTTTAAAAAATGTTAAATATGAAAAAGAATGTATCACCTATGTAAAATATTTTTACTTTTGTCTATAGAAATGATATTTCGGACTATAAATATTCATTGGAAAGATAAAAATATTTCCTACATCATATTATTTTCTTTTATAATTTGTAGACATTAAATAAATTAAATTATTTATGACATCATGATGATGCAGCGATGACCTCTTTATTTAACGATTTAAATAAAATGGAAAGATAATGTAAAATATAAGACCTAAACATGTTCAAAACCTATTGGATGGTTTGATTTAGAACCCTTGTCACCTTATCCTAGAAACACATCAATGTGGGACCATTAAAATACGAAACTCATTTGGAAATAATGTTACATTTTATACCTTTCCAAGAGTGCCCCTCCTCTCCTCTTATAAAAGGCCCCCACCTCTACCTCCTTAACCACACTTCCAAAGCCTTTGTCTAGGCCAAAACCTGCCCATTTTGTCTCTCCAAATCCCTCTACAACTCCTTGAAGCCTCACTTTGGGCAGAATTCTTTCCAAAGAAGCCTTTGAGCTAAAATCAAAGGAAGTTACCCGATATTAAGGTAATGTCTTCACTTGAGTCCTTTTGTTTTATTTTACTTCTCAAACCCCCTAAAATATTTTTATTCATTTTTTTGTAATAAATACAGTATATTAAATATACTAGGATGTTTTTATAATAAGGATTCGAGCTACACTTACACAAAACTACATCTACTGGTTAAAGAACATACTGTTTCCGTGGATGGAGAATTTCTGCCTCCCGAAACGATGATTGTTCAACATTCTTCTAACACCTAAAAAGGTGGCCATTAAGATGACACTATATTTATATATGATATCTAATATTTTTATGTGTTACTTAATCTTATGTATAATTCATTTATGGCATACCTTTATGGTTTCCATTATGGGTAAACGCGATATCTTCATTTAAGGAAGTGCGGACTACCGCCCCCTCAAAGTGATTTGATTCGTTAATACCATATGTGGTACGTATAAAGGATATATTTAATGATATTATATATGATACCATACTGGAATTAAAATACTATTATTTATAATTATGTTTTAATTCCATGAAATGTGAAATAGAAATGGAAGTAGCGTTCATGCGTACGTACGGCTTACCGTCTCCATGAACGGTGCATTTCATTTCTTAACTCTAAATGTTATTTAATATTATAAATGCATGAATATACTGGATATATATGATATATATGATATCTACATCATGAATAAAATTCTGGATATAATAAACATTTGGCCACACGAACAACATGTAATTGTAAGAAGTCCACTTTCGACTTAAGAACCAAATATCGACAAAAAAAATATTATTAACTTAAATGATTACATAATGTTTATGACATGGTAATAAGTGATATAAAAGGAAAAATGAACTTAAAAAATGTTCTTAAGGAAGTAGAAATTAACTCAAGTTTATTATTCAGGAGATTAAAGAACGATCGAGTCAAGTCGGACTGAGGTAAGGGATCCTACTCCTCTCTTTCTTTTTAAGTACACTCTTTTATGTCATTCCTTTTAAGATCATATTTATAATGATTGGGATGTTGTTTTATATTACTCATACTGTAATTTTTATGTTCATATGGTGAGAGACCCTATTTTCTCTCATCAATACATTTTGGATGTTTTGAGCGGCGCCGTTAGGCTGTCGAATTTTCGTAAGAGATCTAACCTCTCTCTTTTTTTAAGTACTCTCCTTTATGTCACTTCTTTTAAGCTCCACATTGTTATGTTGGGGGATGTTCTTTTATATTCCAATTTCTTTAAACTTTATGTTAATATGATGAGAAACCCTATTTCCTCTCATCAATCCATTTTGGAAGTCTTAAGTGGCGCCGTTAGGCTGCCGAGTTTTCGTAAGGGATTTTTCATCTCACTTTTATTCTTGTGAGATTTATGCTACATTTTCCACAATTTCCTTTGAGTGGTGTATGTACCACACATTATTATACACTTTATGTAGTATAATTTCATTTATGGGTATTCACATATTCATTGTATGACCCTTCTTCCATGGGGTGTACGTTTCGAAAGTTACCCAACTCGGTAAGGGGACCTTTCACCCTCCTCTTTTTAAAAGACTTCTTCTGTTATGTATTTTAATTCACATAATATTATATTGGGATATGTTATTTTATATCCTTATAGATGTAAATTTTATGTCCATGTGATGAGATACACTTTTTATCTCTCATCAACTCATTTTGATGTGACGCCGTTAGGATGTCAAGGGAACATCTTAACCCTATTTCGATTTCTTTGGGTTCAACATGTAGTTATTGAATATGTCATCCTTTGAATATGTGTGAATGACCTTTGATTATTTTACACTTAATATCCACTTATATTTGGTGTATTCGATTGTCACACATAATTATGTAATTTATTTATCCTTAAACCAAGGATACCGTCTTTGTATGGGACTTCGTCTCAATCTCCTTTCATTGAGGCATATTTTATTTTATACACAACCTTATTTTATATGGTGTATAAACCCATTTGAATTTTACGTCTATCCAAAAGGAATATTTATTTATATGAAGTGTTTTACTAAACGACAAAAGGGACTATTTTTTTCATACATATATGGCGACAACTACTTCTCCACCGCCGTGACCACTATTTGAATTTAGGCTTCCTCTACAAGCCATACCTTTTTTTAAAAGAAAAATAAAAACCATGTTTTACTTTTCTTTTATTTTGGTATTGAAAATGGTTTTCATAATGTTTTTATATCAATGTGTTGTATTGATATCTTGTGATTGAAAGGTGGAAATGTTATGTTTCCTTTATGCATGTTTAATGTGATATGATTATGTTGAGGTTCTTAGGAATTATTATGAAGACAGGTGGTTCCGTTATAAACTAAGGGAAGGTGAGCCTGATATAGCTCTCCAATGCATTGGGTAATGTGAAGGAGTGAACTGTTAAGGTTTCTCCGAAGATATTTAGGGAATATACTGTGGTGGGTATTTCAAACGTAACCAAGAGGGTTACTCCCTACGTAAGAATGTTATGAATGCCTCAAGATACCTTTTATGTCTTATGATTTCTATGATTTATTCATGATTTGATATGCCTATGTTTTATGGGTAAAGTATGATTTCATTCTAATGTATATATGAACTCATGTTTCCTTTCCATATTTTTATAAATCTTACTGAGCTTTTTATGCTCATCCCAAGTTTTTGAAATGTTTTTCATAGGTCAAGGGAACGGTACATGATGTGATGATAGTGTCAAGGATGTGTCAGGAAATAATCCATGCTTTCTTTTTAAATATGTTTCCGTTGATGAAAAAAAAGAATACTATCCTTTATGTAACCACTTTGTTTAAATGTGGAATGTAATGCATGTTTTATGATCTAATTCCCTAAAACTCTAAACCGGAAAAGATCATCAATGTGTAATCTTGTAATAACTCAAGATTAAGTAAGGTTTAAGGTTGGGGCCTTATAACAACACCTCCCATGGTGTAGGAAACTCACTCATTATGAAGTCCTGAGCTATACCTAATAAAATAACTATATTTAGGGATCACATCATCAACCTAAACAATATAGATATTTAAGTGACACTAATTGTCAAGTAACATACTAGAACTATCCCTACACACTAGTCTATTACACATTCCTTGAGGAAGTATCAATGTTTTTTAAACTATACTATTGATATTCAAAAATCATTGTTTGAAGGTAGCATGATGGCCTATCAATTGGATTATAAGGGGATCCCATTGAAAACCCATTAGTAATTTCTATCACAGGATCCCTACTTTTATAAATTCAAACCATTGTATACAATAATTCTATTGTCCTATAATATTTTAGATTCCCTTATCTGAATTCCTGACATTTTTTATCACTTTTTATAATTAAAATTTTAATTGAATGTAATAAAAATTTAAATAATATATAATTATACAGTAATATTAAATATAAGAAAATAAAAATATAATGTCTTTAATTCCTTTTAATGGGAACTTGAATAATTAATTTCATCATCCAGTACGCATGAGCTATGCCAAAGTTGACTCCTAAGAGATTATATTTTATAAGGAATGAAAAAAAGAGTGAAGTTATCATTATGTATCAATACATGAGTAATCATTGGGATATGCTTAATTATGTAACCTCAATAATTAGGTAACTAAAGAAATCAAATTTCGGTAATCCATAAAATGGATTAGAGAAATATTTTATTCACTCGACAATCCAAGCCTTACAAACAATATAATTTTCGTAAAAGTATATCTAAATATATATGGAATGGGATAAATTGTAAATATAAATTTAATTATATATATATATATATATATATTTCTTTTCAAAATAATATATATAATATAAATTTAGGTTCACTATTTTAGTTATAATATATTTATTAAAAATCTCCAAGTGAATATTTACAAACTGTGATAATCACATTAATTTTTTTTGTTAAAATGGATATGAATATGAATTCAAACTTATATTAGATAATAATTTTAGATAAATAAAATATAAATGGTATATGTTTTCTATAAAGGTAAAAAAATATGAAAAAAGTATAAAAAAGAGGAAAATTTCAATATTTTAGAGTGACAACTTCTAGTGTCACCTAGTAAATAATTTTTTCCAGAGAAAATTATTTATTACAATAAATAATAAAAGTATTTTATTAATATTTATATAAAAATGTTTTTTTCTATGGATCCCAAGTTATAGAATAAAAAAAGAAAACACATATTCTTACTGTATGATATGAAAATTGAAAAATATCTATCAATAAAAACCTCGGTAGGAGAGGTATAATGTTTCTAAGGAACCATTTCAATGAAGGATGATTTATGGTACCTAACATTCACTCATGTACTATATAATATTGGGTATGTTAATTTTTTAGAATGGTTAGGGTTCCCACCTAATCATTATCTTATAATTGAATTTATCATGTAATTATTTCTAAAAATATTTCCAAAATTCGCCATTAGTTATAACTTGAATGAGTGAAAATTACATTACCCAATATACTCATATTATTGATCATATCATTGAAAGGCATGAAAGTTATAAGAACGTGTACCATGAAGATGATTTAATAAAGCAAGAGTATGGTTTTTTTCTATATTAAGAAAAAGAAAACCCATGAAGTATTTATAATTTATTCTTTTAATGAAAATGTTGGGGTTACTATGGACAAAACAATTTTCACTAGGGTAGAAAGTATTTTAGAAACTTAATTTCTTATAATACCTAAATTATTTAAAGAATATTTTTATAGAGTACACATAAATTATTTGTGTTTAAGAAATCAATTTTCTTTTTCAAATGGGTATATGATAAAAACTATCCATTATAAAGTTATTATGAATATGTACTAAGTTAAAAAATGTGTATGTGTTAGTGATATGATATTTTAATCTATGTGTGGGTAAACAAGGAAAGTATTATTATTAAAAAGAAGATAAATTTTACTTAACTAGAAAATATTTATGATTTAATATTTTGTGTAGATTTGTTTCATTATATCTTGTTTGATATGTGAATAAAGTTAATGTAAAAACTTATTTTTATGGAAATAAATATTCATTTGAAGAAAATTGTTTAATTTTTTAATCTATTATATAACATAGTATAAAAAGGAATATATATATATAAATACTAAAAAAGTTTCAATGAAATAGAAAAAATACTTTCTCTAGGGATTATAATTATTTATATATATTGTAAATCGTCTTTTTTATATATGTTATCTAAAAATAAATTAAATTCGATGTACGATATAATATGAGATATGATATTACATTTTATTTAGTAACCATATTAAGTAATATAATATATACTCTATTTGGTTCAAAATGTGATTGTGTTTTGGAATGATTTTTTTTGTATAAAAATTGAGCTTTATTAATGGACTTAGTCTGGTTAGTGGTAATTCTTGCTACATTAAATATCCAAAACTAAATATATGGAGAACAAATATAATGTGTCCATATGAGCCTCATGATAAAATATAAATTCTAAAATGTAAATAAAGAGTATTTACATACCAGATTCATTAATTTTGTAAAATGATATTCATCAACATTTTCCACTAATATTTGAAAAATAATTTGAAGGTCAAGAATGTATTCATGAAGAATATTTTTTTGATGCCAATGATGGATAAATTGTAAAAAGTATATTCAAACATCGAATTGTTTTTTTCATAGTGATATTTTTCATTGAGATATGGTAAGGTTATATTAATTTTTTTTATCCAAAATAGGTATGATCAATTTAATATAGTAATATTATTAACATTCTTATTAAAAATGTATGAAAAAAATTAAACTCCTTCAACATTGATAGGTATATATTATCTCAAAGTTGTATTTCATTTTGGACCATGTAAACATTATCCTTAAGAAGGATGAATAATTTTTTTATTATTGATATTTATTATATTAAGATAAAATAAATCCCTTTTTATTAATATATGAAATTTTGATCTATAATTATTTAGAGTAGAATCAATACTTTTATTAAAAAATCATAAATTAGTTTATTCAGTCACCTTCTCAAATTTTGGATTCCATTTTATATTTTCCTGATTATTTTTAGTGGAAGCATAAAATGTGTCATATTGAATGTTAAAATTTTGAATAAATGTAAATATATCGACCCCAATAGCCCAGATCGGGTGCCTTACATTATTACAGTAATATAGTAAACAATGAAATCAGATCCTAAAGGATTGAATAGTTTAGTAGTTTTGGAAAATGATATAGGGATACAAGTTTTACATTAAAAATTTTATTGAAATTCAATATATAAATTTCGTTGGAAACATCTATAACTCATAGATTATCGATGAAAGTCATTCATAATAAACATCTTATCATCCTGAAAAAAAATTAAACATAATAAAGAAGTGAGATATGATGCTCAGTAAGGGAATGAAATATAAAATAAGAGAATATAAACAATAAGGCTTGGTGAATGACAAAAAGAAACATTCCATAAGAACATAAAATTGAGCATAATATATAAAGAATAAAAGCTTACTAATTAATTCCCTAAAAATATTCACATGAGAATGAAGCGTAACCATGGATAATATACTAGAAGAATATTTACATGGATTATAAATTATTAATATCAGAATGAGGGAATTAATAATTTCGTACATCTAAATCATATCATCAAAGCCTCGAATATGAAATATAAAAAAATGGTTAGGGACTCAGCCAAAACCATATCTGAAAATGGGAAAGGCCTTGACCAAGTACATATATTTTTGTCTAGTGAGATGTATAGATTCATCTATGGTCTATATATGGCCCCATACATAACTTAATATTTCCAATTAATTCCCTTTATGTATGGGTCTAAAAATAAGAAACAAATACATATGTAATGTAAGTAAGATTCCCTAATCTGTAAGAATAATCACTAATCACTCTGAGTAATATGGTTAATAGTGTCATGATAGCACAACCACAGTCAGAATGATCATAAACCATTTAATAAAATATGTTATATAATAATCACAAGAGTTCAATCTCAATATATCATAATATTCAATAGAGGCTCTGAAATAAATGAATATTATCAAATAAAATCATCAAGGAATACCCTTTGTACTTTGTAAAGAAGTGTTATTTTTGGAAACAAATCATTTTTATTTGGAATAATTGTTTTCATAAAACCATAAATCAAGAAAAAAAATATTTTTTCATGAAATAATTAGGGATTTTATAAAAATAATAGTCTTAAAAATATTATGGATGATACTTGAAAAAGGGTGAGAAATCGAGATATCCCCTTTAATCGGGCCTGTGTATCAGGAAGAATTGAGAAGGGAACCTTAGAAAACATGAATTTATTATAAAAAAAGATGAAATGATTTGGATACTTGTTTTTCAGTTGTATAAATAGAATTTATAATAACTAAATAAAAATAATTAATAATTACATTGGTTTATAGAGGGAGAAAGAATAACCCAGATGAAAATGGAGATTCCGGAAGAAACCCCTAATTTATGCCGGAGAGTGTTCTGTACTTATACTTAACGTTTTGGACAATCAAATTAAATTCATTGATTAAAAAATAAATAACCTTTTATACATTCATTTGATTCATTATAGTTTTTTAGTTACATTATTTATCTTTTCTATGAGCTATAAGATCGAATATTATCTTTGGGGAGGGTTTGTTTTCATAGTTTTCCTGTTTGATTTACTTGTTTATAAGTAATGAAATGCATATAAAATGGGTATAAATATCCCAAATTATAATTTTATGTTATTAATTAAAATAATTAATATTTAATGGGATTCTTTTTTTTTAAATTTATTGGTATGATTCATTAGATATAACATTAATGATAACCTTTTAAATGATTTTGGCTGTTTTTCAATCATCATGAAATAGTTTTTTCTTATTAATTAATATCATGTGTATATAATGGTTCTAGAATATTAAATTGGAGATAATAAATACATAATATTTTTTTTAGAATAATTTTTTTTAATGACTAGATGTAAAGGATTTAATGGGAAATGAAGATGCATCGTCTATGAGGTCGATAAATTGACACATCATGGGTGGTGTTATCATTTATCGAATAAAAGAGAGAGAGATAAAGGATTTTGATGATGGATCTTCCATTAACATGATACCATTAAAGTATATAAATGATACTAGAGTTATCATTTATATTATTAATTTTCAAGTGATGTAAAGATAATAAAATTAAATAAATTGAAAATAAAATAAAAGAAAAGAAAAAGGATTTTTACCACGTGAATTATCCTCCATGAGAACCTCCTTAAAAGAATTGGTTTTGGAAATTTTTTGACTAAAAAGTATCCTGGACTAGGGGTAGGATCTTGGGAAGATTATTTGGTAGAAATTTGGAATGGATAAAATCTTGGAAGGTGTGATGAGAATGGGTGGTATTTATAGTGGAGGGGATGTGTGTTTTTTTGAATATTTTATTCATTAGTTTATTATTTTGGCTTAAAAATATCAATTGATTGATAATTATCTGAAAATATATTAAAAAATGATTTAGATTTATAAATTATTGGTCAACATTATCCATACATATGTAATTACATGATAATTTATTTATTTAACATTTATCATAAATTTTCATATTTTTCTATTCACAAAAATTCAAGTACTTCAGAAAAATCTAAAAAAATAACCATAAGAATTTTTAGAAATTTAGAATTAAAAAAATAAATCCATTTTTTGAAATTAATTATATATATATGATAAATTTAATTTTTAATTAAAATCCTCATTTACTAGAAAAATACAGATTTTAAATTTTCAACTAATTTTATAACACTCCGAAAAATTAACAATGTTCTCATAAAATTATCCTAAAATTAGAAGACAAAAATATATTAATTTATGGTTAAATTTAAATAAAATTAATTTTTATTTAAATAATTTTATTTATTATAAAATTGTATTTAAATATTTATAAATTAAAAAAATACCAACACCTAATTAATTTTTTTAAAATATTAATTTAGTTATACTAAGATATAATTATATCATACATTCATTTATAAAATGCCTACAATTTATTAATAATTTCACTTTTGATGTTACTATTCATTTGGCATGATTAATATCCCTTAGGGTCATATTACTATTCATAAGGCCATATTACAATTTCTTTGGTATAGGTTCTTTAACTTCAGGAAATAAAATATATTTCATTCATTGTTCATTTATAATGTTTATGTTATGTTCTCTAATATATTTTATGTGATTTAAACCATATGAAAAAAATATATGAAGGGAAATTTCATTGACATAATTTTGAGCCATTTTAATCAAGTCATTTTTCATTATAATCAAAATCATTACATCTATATCGTATTACTAAGTAGTAATAATCTCCTCAAGAATAACATATCGAGGCTTATAATGAGGGAGTAATTTTAAGAGCTATCATCATCAATATAATAATTTTAAGGGTCTACTCTGGATGCGATCATTACAACATCAACACCTTCTTGGTTAGAATCATTCATCTTTAAAGTTGATATCTCATCCTACTCACAAAAATTATTGATATCAACATTTACTACATTATATATAGATATCTCTAGTAAGAATTCATCAAAATTGAAATATAGACTCTAAAAAAACATTCTATAATCCACTTTGATTTTCTGATTCCCATCATATTCATCAACATGTATCATAACAAATAATGCTCATGGCGAACAAGAGTCTTTATAAAAAAAATTATAATATTCATAGAATCTATATCAAAACTTATGGTGTTATAATCCTTCAATATTCCCTATTTTCTAGAGGATCTATGGATATTTATATAAAATATATTTCCTCATATTTATATCATAAGAAACTAGATTTAGCATGGAATAATTCATAGAAAATCAAGTAGTATGATGAGCCATTATCAAAAGTAATAGATTAAAGAAAACCATACTTACTATTATGAATTAAAATAGAATTGATTTGAGTCTTCAAAATTTCTAACAGAACAAATATATAGGTTATTGAAGGATAAATTCTTGATGTATTATAACTCTTAATGAAAAAAGGATTACCAGAAATATTTTCCATCAAATCTATATCTCTTTTATAGAAGTGGTGATGAAATCGACCTTCAAAAGAAATCCATATTTGAACAATTTATTATTTATAACATTATTGATACTCTGGAAAAAATTGTAAAATTTTAATAAAATAACTTAAAATTGTGCCTTGTAGAATAATTGTAACGAACCATTCCTAATAATATTGGTGGAATTTGAGAAAACCAACCTCAAACTATTTAGAGTTACGAACAATTTTTGTTTTGATTTTTATTCATGAATTTTGAGGTAATATTATTTATTTTATGGTTTTATTATAGGAGTTCAGGGAATTTAGTTATTATTTAGAGGATTTGATAAAGTTTTAGAAATGGTTTATTTTGTAGAAAAAAGGATACATATGGCATTAGAAACCTAGTAGAGGCTAACTGAGTACTCAGTGAGATGGACATAAGGGGGGTGGCCCCAAGGGAACCACAAGGTACTAGTGGATGGGTTATGGTCACCCGATATTCCAGTATATATTATTTATCAATTTTTTAATTAAATTAAAATGATTTTCTAAAAAATAATACACAGTTCACCGCTTCATTCTTTCCATTTATCCCACCCAAGTATTCATGATGTATATTCCTTCTACTATATCTTTTTCTTCTCATTTGTATTTTCCAATCCCAATGAAGAAAATTATTATCGGTAGTAAGTATATACTTATCATACTTTTTAAATTTTTTATTCTTTTCTTTTTAACATCCTTTTATTTATCATCAAATTATTGACCGAGCTAGGTCACTACAGGACCTCTGACTTGTATTCCCATATACTAGAGGTTTCCAACTAGTACCAACGGTCTAATAAACAACCTGGGGATAATATAAACTCTGGTACAATTTAAATAAATAGAAATGAAATATATAAAACAATAATCACATCATAGTATAGAATATGGAATTATAAAAAAAATGAAACCATAAAATTTATATAGCCATGTTATAATATACATATCTCATGTATGAAGACACTCATAAAACACACCTGATCACCCAAAAGACGATCATATGAAAATAAAAAATATAAATATAAATAAAAAATAGATACCCACACTATCCTTGACCTCAAATATACCATATATCCAAATCCAACCAAGACCCAATAGCTCCTCCACCTATAATAGTGTTATCAACCATAGTTGTATGCCAACAATGGGATATTTATGTGATAAAAAGTTCTTGTGCTAGATGTAAGCATAAAATTTTTCTGGCCATCACCAGAAGTTCCCAAAAAAAAATAGAATATACATATATATGTAAGTAAAAAATGATGATTTAGCTGAAACAAATCACATGTATACACTCATATCACTATTGGTCATTTACCAAGACACGCATACAACCTACTCATTCAGGCTTCAAATAGTTTTGTAATAGGATGATTCACCCATAGTATTAACAAAATAAGATTATGAACATTCTTCTACCACTCATTATAATAGTCAATGTGATTTATCTTTCACTAATACCATCCTAAAGGTGAATGATTAGTCATTATATTATTTCAACAAAATGATTGAGGCATCAGTAAATCATGTCCCCTGGGTGAATGATGCATACCAAAATCATATCCCCTAGGTAAACGATGTATCAAGAAATAAAAAACATAATGGAGAGTGAGGAATTTATTAGTGAGTGATATATCACTAAAATAGAATCCATTGGTAAATAATGAATCATAATAATATAATCCCTAGGTGGATGATTTAACACCATCAAAATACCCAAGAGGAATAATACTCCACCGAACTATAATACCTAGGGGAAAATATACAACTCAAACACAAACTCCATTATGAATGATCCACTAAAGAATCATAATCCCAAGGTGTATGATTTTCCACTACATCACAAACCCCAAGATGACCAATATTTAATTGAATCATAATCTAAGTAAGGATGATTTAATACCCCAATACAAAACCCATGGAAAATTATCCATTACTGAATCAAGATCCCTAGGTGGAAGATTTACCATCTCAACATAAACATACAAGGGGAAAACCAGTCACTAAATCAGAATCTAATGGTTGAATACTTTCCATTACATGCATAAAAATTGTATTGATCAACTAATAACTATAAACATAATTAATTCATCATGATAAAATAACCAAAGTTAATGAGTTATCCCCCAATATATTGGTCACAGAAACATAATTCATCACATTCTACCATTTACCAAGAAAATATACAAATAGTAGTCCTATACCGTGCAGGATCATTCCATGAGATGGATTTAGATCATAAGCCATCACCCAACTCACAAAAGTTGCAATTAAACTACACCCATCATACAAAATTCCTAGCATAATGATATCCCACCACTAATCCAAACCTACACATGATTTACCATCCTTAATTGGTTATCAAGGATGTTATAAAATGATCATGACTCGAGTTAGGGATGGGGTCGCCCCTCACGGTTCTAGTCTCTTAGAATCATATCACTTATTCAAAGAAGGAGTGGCCATTATTCTCCATGAGTTCAACACATTAGGTTCAAGGGAAAAATCATGATATAGATATCCCATACTCATTGATAATAGGTATATTTCATAGGCCCCTACAAATAATTTCTTATTTTACTAGTAATTCATCATAGTTCACACTTTATGGAATATCGCTTGAGAAGGTCACTAACATAAACTAATTTTCTATTTTCACTATTTATAAACTAATTAATATACTATAGAAATTATATTATAATATAATTGGGGGTTTAAAATGAATATGATAATAATATTTTAAAATAAAAAACACAACTAAATAATGACTTAATTTTGTTAGTGAAGCCAAAAATAAGTTGTTATCCTTAAGAGTACATGACTACACTATTATTAATATTTAAATAAATTTTTATATTCTACCCAATGGTGAGAGAAACCCTATAAATAAAAACTGTAACATTTTAAATTTTATTTCCCCACACCAACCCGCAACATGTGGCATGATTTCCCTCTCATAATAATCAAAATTCTTCATTGACCCTCTACATGTAACATAATTATGAAACGGGAGAGGAAAAAATGAATGGGAATAAGAACATAATAGTAGAAAATGAAAAGTGTACAATTAACCACAACTAATATATATATTATATTTATTTTAAAAATATAATTAAAATAAACAATAAATAACATAAACTCAATTATATATTTTCTCACTCCCTTGAACAAGAAATGATGTTAGTTCTCCATTTTCATGGGTCTGAGAAGGGAATAGTGGAGAATACAAAAAATAAAATAAAAATGAAGAGAATAAGAAGAAATAATATATATTAAATATGTAAAAAACTACTAAATTATAAAAAAACCATACTTTGCTATCGAAAACATTAAATAAATGTAAAATTGTATAAAATGAAATGGAGATATACATTTAAAAGGAAGAGGGTGGCCAATTTTCACTCTAGATTTTTACTCCAAACGTTAACATATGTGAATCCAAATAAATGGATGAATTTAGAAAATTTGTATTACTAAAAGTTGTTTTTACATGTATTTATAATTTTCCCTCTACATTTATGCTTACTTGGTTATGTTTAGAAAAAATTTTGATTCTTCTACTCTTGAATACTTTTGTTCCTCAGAGACTATTTGAATTCACATTCTTTATGTTCCCATGAAATGATGACCTTGGAAATTATAAAATATATAGATTCCAAAATAATAAAAAAATTTCCTCTACATTTTATATATATCCTTTAAAAATTTCAGTTCATTTGGACCTTACATGAGTTATATATGGGTATATCTTCCAAAGACACCAAAATTGGGCATATATCCCCAGGCTTGAATTTTGAACATATTTTAGGTCATTTATTTTTGGATTCAGTTGGAGGTCAAGTTGAATGAAAATTTCCCCACATTGTTGTAAATCAAAAAAAATTAATAATTTGGAAAAATTTATAAAAACTTATGTATGAAATAATGAGTTGATATAAAAATTATTAAAATTAAAAAATAATCTATTTTCAAAATTTAGACCAAAATATTCCTAAAACCTAAAAATGTGATAATAAACCAAAAAATAAAAACTTCACACTATTAAAAATTGGAAAAAAGAAAAACAAAATTTATGAAAGTACAATCTTTATTAATTTCCCACACATTACCGTTGAACTATTGGACAATCATAAAAAATAAGGTCAAAGAAAAATAAATCAAGGAATAATCGGAAACAAAACATAATTCTCACACCCTGAGAAATATTCATACCTAATACATAGATAAAAATTTCAGGAATCCTCTCCAATCATAAATTACATTCAATATCATGTAAATACTCATGTCCATGTCATACCTACCTCCCGAAAAATTAATTTCTATATTCTATTAATGATTTTTATATATATTGTTTTTATCATTCTTAAAAAAATGTGTGGTCTCAATAGGATTGTTAAAATTCACATCACTCCACACAATGATACATAATTTTTTCAATCATGATTTCTTTTTAAAGTTAAATTCAATGGATACATGTTGGCTAGAAAAAAATTTAAAAATGGAAGGATGAAAATAAGAGGTTGAAATATTAATTACTAATGAACGAATATTCAAGTAAAAAAAATGAAGTACCTCAATAAATTCCCCTTAAAATATGTGAACCACTACACCCCCATAACCATTAACAAAGAATATGATGAATGAATTATCCTTAATTTTCCTTTTATTTTATTTTTCAATTTTCTAATTATTATAAATTTTAATTTTTCTTTTTTTTATAAAGCATGATATGAAAATAAAATACAATTAATGAATAAAAATTCATCACTCAATTTATGAGAGGGACCCGAGTCATTAAAGTAATCACAATAAGTAATTCAACCCCGCCCCTATTATTTATTTATTTTTTCATTTTTTCATCATTTTTTTGAAGAAAAGGATAGTATGAATGGAGTAAAAAGAAAATTATTCATTCCCTTGTATCAAATGGAATAAATGTTAACACACACCTCACATAACCTTATAATGAGTTTAATCCAGCAAAAACACATGAAATGACTATCCTCCACACCCAAACATGAAATATTCATGAAAAATATTATGTGTTAAAATAAATATAGATAAATATTATTATAATGTTGGTTAAACCTATATATAAAATCATGGATTCTAAAGTCTATATATGGATAGATTTTAATGATAGATATCAAGTTAAATATATGGATTTCCAATAAAATTACCCAATAATGTAAAAAAATAGTTTATGAAAAAAATACATTCAATAATTATTTATGTCCTTATGAATTCAAATAATGAAATGTGGAAAATAAAATAAAATATGGTTTGAATTTTTAAAAGTATTCAATGAAGAGAAAGAATATTAAAAACACTCCAAAAATTAAATATAGAAAACAAGATTACAAAATTAAAAATTTTAAAATAAAAAAAATGAAAATGACAAAAATTTCACAAAGGATGTTTACATCCCCCCATAATTAAGATTTAACTACCCATGATTTATGATCAGAATGATTCAATGGAAAAGGGTAGAAAACCCCAAGGTAATGAAAGACACAACCTGATTTTTTTAGTGGAGGCCTTGAGTTAAGATCCTTAAAAATTCCACTATGAAACGAAAAGTAATTAAAAACAATTATAATAATTTTTATGAAATAAAAAATAATAAATAAAAATATAATTGGAATAAAAAATGATTGAACATGGATTAATCCCAAAGTGGATGCTAGTTTTTTAATTATCAAAGTAAATTAGTTGGAACACATTATCCCCAATATGATTGTGGATGGGGTTTCATAATCATGAACCACAAAAATATTTTCATTTTAGAATTAATTTCATCACAATGATTTTAGAGGGATCCATGGGAAGAGTAATATTGGTCTGTCCCCTTTGTAGTGTTGTATAACTATAAAGGTAGGGGAAGGAGAAAAATGAGTCCTCTTTATTTAATACCACTACTTGTGTGACCTCTTTAGTATCTTGGGAACTATCCATATGGGATGTGTTAGTAATAAATGTAAAGGACATGTTAGTGTAAATATCAATTTTAATAGAATTAAATCATAATGAATCAGTAATAAAATCTTCCATTCATATAGATAATCATGAATCATGATTTCTTTAGGCAAGGCCACTGGTAACTCGGTCTCAGCTCAAGTGTCATTTTATTCTCCATAATATTCTATGTATGTACATATATTTCTCAAATAAATTTTTTTAAAATAGTAGGAAATAAGAACAAATTAATTTTCAATAATATTATAAATAAATGAGTACAATGAATTATTATCTATCTATATTAGCTCAAATTTAATTTCTCCCACATCTTTTGTTAGTGCGACTCAGATGTGGCTTATCAAAGATAGATTTAAGTGGTTAAATGATTTTATATTATCTTTAAATTATAGAAAATAAATGGTATCTTATCCAAAATCTATAGGGTGGTAGAGAGACTGATTTTTTATATTCAGATATGGGGTGATCATATACATTCTCAGCTTCCTCCAAACTTACACAATATTAATCTTAATCATCTTGGTATACAAGACGTGCATCAGTTTGAAAGTATTTTTCTTTAATATAATCTATAAATGGTATATATAAGTTGGATGAAAATTTACATATAATTTCATTATCACAAGGTAATTCAATTGAAAATGATTTAAAAATAATTTATGATTCTCCCATTTCCTAAGAATTTTTTAAGATTCTAATTCCTTCAGATAAGTTAAAATAATTTAAATTTGATTATTAAACTCTATAATAATATTTTAATTAATATTAAATTGATAAATATTTGATTATTACATTCCGGAATAATTAAAAATAGTTAACAATACCCAGATTTTTAAAAATCATTATAAAATTCCATTACTGACCTAAGAAATAAATGATATAAAATGAAGTAATATTTTTTAAAAATATTGTGTGAAATCTCTTGTCCTCCCTAATAACGGATCCAAATTGAAAGAGGTATTTTCCATGTATACTTATCAATAATTTTTTATTTTCCCAAGAATACCTCATTATGCACACCCTAGGTTCAATATCTCGAGCCGAATACTCACATTCCCTGATATTATTTTGTTATTATTTTTAAACTAAATAATATATTATAAATGATATAATAGTATAATGGGGGTTTTCAAATATGAATTGTAAAAATATATTTAAATTAAAACACAAATAAAACACATCACAAAGATGTTAGTGAGGAATAAAGTGACAACTTTCTTTAAGAGTTCATGATGATGTTATCCTTATTCTTTAAATAACTATCAATATTATACTCAATGTTGAGATCAACCCTATCACTTAGAACCCAACCATTTTAGTTTTTCTTAATCTACCCCTTCCCACTAAATATTGTATAATCTCCCTCACATTATAACTAAAATACTACACTGAACCTCTATATTCAACAATATGATGATGAATGGAAAGAATTAAATTGTAAGAACATAATAGTAGTTAAAATAGGGTGAAAATTAACAATAATTTATTTAACGACTATTTATATTATCATAATAGAATAATGGGAAACACTAAAGTTAATAAACTCAATAATAACACCGATAACTCCCTTAGACAAAAACATGCATAGTTCTCCATTTTTTCGGGAGTTGAGAAGGGAAATAGTGTGAGAATAAACAATGTAAAATGAAAAAGAATAATGGAAAATGAAATCATATATATAAAACATGTAAAAAATTATTATAGTACAAAAAATAAAACATATTGACACAATCCTACCATGGGATATGGGAAATTAAATTACCTAATATGTTAGAATGTAGTGAATTGGTTAATAAAGATGTCTCTAAATACGAGAGCTCAAAAATAAAGTTTTTCACTTTTAATATAGAGGAAAAAGGGATTGTTTTTATTATTTGAACATTAAATTGAACTAGTAAGAAATGCTGGAATGAAATTGATGAATAAAGTGATATGTTTAGATTTGAATTAGCATTTTCAATAAAATAATAGTCATGAAAGTCATTTTACCTCAATCACAACAAAATGATAAATAAATGACTCTTAAATCAGGTTTATAATCACCATTTTTAATGTAAAAAATGGAAATAACTTATTTACCCATGAATGCATGTAACTATTCCTAAACCTATAAGAAAAATACAAATCAGAAATTTTTTCTTCTTACCAATATAGAAAAAACTCACAAATTCTTCACACATTGCAATGATCACTAGACACTCAACAACTAGTATAGTCTGCTCAATTGAGACAAGCTATTTTATGTGGAGGGAGTTTATAAAACAGAAACCAAATTTGTAAATAAGGAATATCACTAATACACTAAATAAAATCAAACTTATATTATCTGAAACAACTATAAAAAATAATTCAATATAAAAAATTGTTTAAATTATTTAACAAGTCTCAAGAATCACAAAAGGATTATCATCCATTCCGTGATAAATTAACAATTCCCCCTCCATTTTAGGGGAAAAAGAGAATAAATTGAAAGTGGGAGAAGTTTAAAAAAGAGAATAAGATGAAATCAAGACTCCAACATATGAATTATATAGCATAGAACCTAATTAAATCTCTAACTCTTGAAATGAAACTATAGAGTCTTACTTATAGAGACTGAATGAAGCATATTTTCCACTAGTTTATTCCCACTGGACGGATGAGAATATTGGGACAAATTTATTATTGACTCCCAAAAGACTATCTTCAATAAAGTTTTTTGTATTTATGTTTGATTTTGTTTAAAAAAATCAATGATTTTTTATGACACTTGTAGATTGTTTTACTTCAAATAACTGAAGTAAACTTTTTATATCGGAACGTACTCTTCATAAACCTCCAATTTGATGTCTTAATTAGATACACTAACGAAATATTTTCTCTATGAAATTTAATATACATGCACAGCACTTAATACCCTATAAATTAAAACCTGAATCATCACATTTATTGTCTTTTACCCAGAGATATAAATCAATTATTTTAGGATTGGTCAAATGTGTCACCCTAAAAATTTTTCCACATTGCCTAATTTATTAGGGCATCATAGGTTTTAAATTCGAACTTTTTTTACAATTGAGGAAAATGAATATAATGAAGTATAGAAGCATTTTTTTATTTGGAAATTTTTTGAAAAAGTTATGGGAGAATCATAAACATGATAAAAAACTATTAGAATTCATTAATTATTAAAATTTTCAATATTTAGATTAAAATTCAAAAAAAAATCAAATATGATGAAACATTAAATCATATGATATTATGGTGGTGATAAAACCATCAAAATACATATAAATATCATTGAAAATATCATTTTTATCACCTATATATTGAAAATTCCATGTAAATGGCTAATACATTGAATGTTAGAGGAGTTATAAATTTATAGGGAAGAGGAATTCTCATTTTCACACCATATTTTTCATCCAAAAGTTCACCCATGTTAGTCTCAATAATTGGAAACATTTTGAAAACTGGTAAATTTGAATGTTGTTCTTCAATGTCACATTCATGATTTATCCAAATTTCATCTTCTTTAGAGATGTTTATCAAATCATATGAAAATTCAACTACGAAAAAATTATCTATCTTAGAGACTTATTTAAATTATAATATTTTGTATCCCATTAAAATATAACCTTTAAATTTCTAGGATTATCATGATTATACAGTTATAAAAAATGTTCCCCCAAATATTATTATTATCCCTTAAAAATCTTATTTCATTTAGAACTTTCAGGTCTAAGATGTGGTCGAAACTTCAAAATTCTCAAAAATACTGAACATGTTCCAAGGATTGAATTTTGAGTTTCTTTTGGGACTTTTATTGTAAGATTCATTCGAATTTCTAGTTGAATGAAAAATACCCCATTATTTTCATAACAAAAAATGGAATTTTATATTTTGGATCAATTTAGAATAATTCATAGAAAAAATACCATGATGATATTCAAATTATTCAAATTTCCAAAAATATACATTTTCACAATTGAGTCCAAAATATTTCTAAATCCTAAAAATGTGGCAACTAATCTAGAAATGAAACATTAGTGCGATTAATAATTTTAATTTAAAAAATGAAATATATGAAATTAGGATCCTTACCACTCATCACTCATGGAATATAAAAACCACATTAGATCAATTTAGGGATATTATCATACACCTACCTATTCTCAGTTATCAAACATCATGATTGATAAAATTCTATAAAATCTCCCATAGAAATTATTCTGGTGTGGATGGAATAACATTTCCTGTATTTAACTAGTTCCCTCTATAATCAATAACAAGAACTATTGGAGACAAGGCCTCAAGTGAGCCTCCACATACACCAGAGGATTATTGCTATCAAGGATAGACTAATAGTGGTAGGGTAGGGAGACCATACCCTTTAGATTAATACAAAATAATGAATAATAATAATAAATTTAAATCAGTGGAAAGTAATAGTAAATGGGATGTAATAATAAATATATAACATGGTCATTTAACTATAAATAACCAACCATTTATGAAAATGATGAATTATAATACAACCAGTCAATATATAACAGGTAGTACATATAACAAGACTAGAAAAACAAATAAATAAACAAATGGACCAAATCATAATGGAATCTCGAGTAGATGCTTGACACCCAGATCCATGTCAATTTCTTGTCCAGAAAGAGTAATAATAGAAGATATATTCTAGTGTTTTAACCTGTAACCAAGAGATTTGTCTGGGTACCAAACGGTGGCCCGAATAGGGTGAGATTAAAATATAGTAGGCGACTACCTATTATGTTTAATAAAATCCAATATGTGAATATAAAATGTAATAAAGTGAAATAATATTAATAATAAATAGTAAACCAATTAAAAACCAAATCGAGATCAGGTACTAATTAGACCCCTGGTCGACTATAACAACTTTTTCATAAGTTGAAATTTCAGTGTGCATGTTACATTTGATATTTAATATAGTCATAATACTTGTGATATATAAACAAGGAATCCAAGAATAGAGGAAAACATCTGGGGTTTCTTATCTAATAAGGGCCTCCACTTGAGGATATAACTCAAGGGGACAAGGAATTTCATGTCCAATAATCATTATAAATAATTATAAGGAACACAATGCATGATAATTATGAACAACACATATAATATATTACAACACATAATGGAAGGAAGACCATATCCTATGATGAATAACATTATATCCTATTATTTTAGATAAATAATGAGGAATTTCATATACTACCACTACTAGAAATTAGATCTTTCCCAACGCTTCTATACCAATGGTTTGCAATAACCGTTGGTATAGGCCCCCTTTCCCAACGGTTTGACCAAACCGTTGGGAAATGCCCCCTAATTGGCCACTTTTCCCAACAGTTTGGCCAAACCGTTGGGAAAGGCCCTCAAATTGGACACTTTTCCCAACGGTTTGGCCAAACCGTTGGGAAAGGCCCTCAAATTGGCCACTTTTCCAAACGGTTTGGCCAAACCGTTGGGAAAGGTCCTCAAATTGGCCACTTTTCCCAACGGTTTGGCCAAACCGTTGGGATAGGTCCACCTTTCCCAACAGTTTGTCCAAATCATTGGGAAAAGTGGTCCAAAATTCAACATCCTTCACAGAATGAAAATCACAACCAAAGACCTATACCAACGGTTTTAACAACCGTTGGTATAGGTACTTTCATTTTTTATCGGACCTTCGTACTGAGAACATTATATAAATCAAAATTTAAAATATTTATGAGAATACATATATATATTTATGTAATTATGATCAAAAAAGTCATGTTAGGTTAGTGGTTGAGTCTTTCAATTATAAACGAGGGGTCCTGGGATCAAATCCCAGCGGATGTTTTGTTTTTGGAATTTATATACCAATGGTTCCATTACCGTTGGTATAGATTTCATATTACCTATACCAACGGTTTCTAAAACCGTTGGTATAGGTCTATACCAACGGTTTTTGGAAAAGCATTGGTATAGACCTATCCCAACGGCTTACTTGGCTACGGTCCTCCAAACCGTTGGTATAGGCTATACCAACGGTTTGGAGGCCTATACCAACGGTTCCAAACCGTTGGTAATGTTTAGTTTTCCAGTAGTGTACGATAAGAACATTCATGTCATATTATTTCAAATAGTAATAAAGAACATCATTTCAAATAGTGAGAAATGACATGAATAACACATCTTACCCATTTATAACTATTGAAATCATAGTGCCTTACGAGCCTATCCAAGGCATTCCAGTTTGGAAAACAATTATTCCTAAAGACATACTAAAACAAACGTAAACATTGCATTAAATAATTTAAAATAATCCATGTGAAACACCCATTCGAATTTACTATCATGATTCAATTCCTTACTCAACACATTTAAAATTAATAAGAAGGGACATGTAAATATATTATTTGAAATAAAACTCATCATAATCCATTTAATTTATAACCAAAATATAAGACAATGTGAAATAACCATTGAATTTGAAAATTCAAGCAATAATTTATATTATTTCATTCATAATTAATAAAAAGGGAAAAATGATTTGGTCTTATGATTTAAAATTCATTTAATACCATTTACTCAGGAGAATAATTAATGACCAAACAAGGGATAAATAGGGTGTTCAAACTATTCAATTTCTATTATATTATCTAAATTTAATTTTATTTCAATACATTTCCATTTTATTTAACAATGAAAGTGTGTGAAAAGATGTATTTATACCAATCACACTTTTTGGGAGTTTTTGTTTGAGCATTAAAAATATTTATAATAATTTATTTGAACCCACCAAAATTGGTGGTTCTATTTGAGGTTTTCAACCTCAAACCATGTAAAGGGGTCTTAAGAACATCAATATTTTGGTCTAAAAAAATTATTTCATGTAGTTCACATTTTAAGATCAATTCACTATATGTACAGAGTAAAACACCAAGAAAAAAAATTATAAATGATAAAAGTTTATGGGACAAGAAACTATAGCACCTAAATCATTATTATGTTTCATTACTCATCCAATATCAGCAATTGGTTAGATCTATAATGAGAGAAATAAGAAGAAATATGAAATTCCTTGATAATAAAGAATATGATCTCCCATGGAAATAACATCAAAGATAGTGAGATAAAATAAGAAAAGAATGAAGGGGGCTGATAGGCATACCACAAGGTATCTAACACAATGAATGAAAGATGAATTTGATCTCAAATGGAAGATATCCATTAAATCCAAGAGGAGAATATTAAGATCTACGGTAGCTTGAGGAGGTGATGGTCTTGATTGGTTGGAGGAAGGAGGATATTGAGTTAAAAGGATGAAGGGTAAAATTGTAAATTCCCCCTTTATAAATAGGTGCATAGTTTAGTCACTTGGTCAGACTAAACATTTTTCAATCGTGTGGTATAACTATTCTAGTTCTCTTCCCCTCGCATGCCTAATTTCATAATTATAAAAATCATGCAAATCATGTGCCATTCACTTTTACAATCCTATGTAGTTTCTCAAATGGTCGTGTAACCTATAGTGCATGATTTTCTAAGAAGTGTGACACCCTTGAATGGACACATAATTTGGGTGAATAATTATAAATAACCATATGATAATGGTGACCCTACCATTTTATTTAAAAAAACCATACTTTTGAATCTTGATGATATGAAAACTCTTCTAGGGACCCGAGAAACCACCATGGCCTTAAAACGCATGTAAAACAAAATATTGATGAATTACAATGATTTAAATTACATTCCAAACCTCATTTTAATATTTTCCTCATATGAGAAATAAAAAAAATTCTTTTGATATTATCAACTTGTTCAAAACATGGGCTCTTAAAACCTCCCCACTTATGAAATTCTCACCCCTGAGAACCTCAGGGAACAACAAAAACATCAACCAACCTACTTGGGTCTTGAATTCACAATCGAATGACTGCACTGTGTTTATAAGTGCAAAACATTCCTATAAGTATCAAATTCACCATACGAATCATTAATAATTAAAACTCAAGACAATTATTGTAAAAAATAATAAAATTCTAAAAAGATGCTTACCTGAGCTAATATAACATTGGACATGAAAACATTATCTTATTTTTCATCATATTTCCTATATCATAACCCACCATAGGTTCTAGTATTTCATTATCTATTATAAGTCACAATATTCCCACTTTGATAAATTCATATTGAATAACACCATCAGTATCATATGATTCTCCAGATATGATTCTTAATTTAATCAAAATAGTTAAAGCACAATTTATCCCAAATAACAGGGTCACACTGACTCAACCTTGAAAATCCCCATCATATTCGAAAACTATACTCTCCCCATCCCAATAGTGTGTCCGATGTATTTTCTCACTCGCCGCATCCAACTATTTGAGAGAAATCAGGTCCAGCCACCTTTGGCCATCTAATTTTGAAAAAGATTGTCTTATACAGTCGAAACATCCAAAACTTGAACCCAATGCCTATAATTCAAGGCACACCAAGATCATTTCAATCATACTCTCCAAAAACCATAAATAAAATTTGGGTATGTATTCTAGTTAAACTGTCTACTTCTCATTTCTATTACCATGACATAGTAAAACATTGGTACACTATAGATACAGAATCCCTAGAATGTTTTAAGCTATCCCGATCTTAACCTCCATACATGGATTTCACCCATGTCCAAATTAAAATATGTACTTGGAATTTATTGAGAAATCATGTAATATATTTTCTGATTATCCAAAAGAATTTTAGATCCATGTCAACTGTCACACAACTAGTCTGAAAGTCCCATGACCCTTCTCACATGAAGGTCAACGACCATTAGCCAACATCTCATTCCCTACCTTAGTAGAATCTATATCGTTGTACCAAATAGATGATGTTATAATTACCATAACCCATGCTACATCCATTCCTAGACATACTACGAGAAATGCCAATGACCCAATCACTCTCATGTGGTAACATAAAAATAACCAATCATATGTTCCCACTTCTTGAGAATGGTTCTCATGGGGTTATCTGAATCTCAACTCACAAGGATTTTCACCACCCTCAAATGGATGAATATGTACTCCCCACCTTATGAATAAACAATAATTTCTACTCAAGGGAAAATCATAAAGAGTCCCTCCACATACCATAAAATATTTTAGGATAGACCAACATATAATTTTTTTTCTCTCTCAGTATGCATAGGACAATGTCAAGGTATATGGCACTATTATATCTAAACTAAGAGTTTACTATGATTCCATAAATCTATGTGTATCACTCACCCTATACTACGATCACATAAAATTGGGCTATATTTTCATTTGACCAACACCTAACACTAAACCTACAAAAAATGAATGGGAAGGTATCTCCCATGGGCCAAGAATTTCACTATGCCTGGTTTAATTTCCAAATTATCCCTCACTATAGGGAAATATGTTTAACCTAACCAAAGCTTCAGGTCTTCATTCCCATAGGCTCTATTTCTAAAACCATCTGTCCTTGGGCCATACCTACCTACTCATCGACATTCCACATTAGTCAATTCCCTTGAACAATGAACATGAACTAATATTTTCATAAAAAGAAGATATATGTTCTCATACCACCCTATTAAAAACACGAATCATTATCCCATGATCTAGCCGTTTATAAGTACATGATGACCATGCTACCCAGAACATCAGTCTTATTAGGATTGAATTTACCTTGGAAACCCTATTCAAACCCGAGAACCTAACATGTGTAATGATTTATCAAAAAACATACCACATTATGGCATCATTTCTGAAATTTAATTCTTTAACACACAACCATTATTCAAAAGGTCCAGGAAGACAAAAATTCCTTCCCATCAATGCCAGTATCGATACAGAACACTACTAAAAATTTCTCAAAAACTACAAGCATCACCATTATTGAACCACAAAACTTGAGAACCATCAACACATTATCTTTGCAACAACTGTAAAACCATCACACCACCTATCATGGTATCTCTAAACCTTGGGCCAAAAACCCTCACAGGTTTCCCTTGATCAAACCCACACTCTGACCCATTTGGGTCCATGTAAAAAATAAGGGTCTCCAGGTCTCTAACATAGCCCTATGATTCAAATCTAAAAACATGGCTAGTAATTCTATCCACCTAGCCTAAATCTCTTTGACATGAGTAGAATACTTTACATAAGGGCATTTATCACAATAGATCCAATGTTCTGGTAAGCACTCTCGAAAGAGGTAAAACTGATGGTAGGTAAATTATCATCAAACTATAGGGGTCTAATCGGTTAACATATACATAATAGCTTAACTTAACTTGTATCAGCCTAAAAAGACAAAATATTCTCTATGAATCCTCATGGAGAGTTCTAGTTGGTGGGTTTTAATGCCAAATTAAAAATGATAAAGTGAAAAAACTTATCATGTATCCACATACGGTAATATCCCATCGTCGTTAAACATAAAAAACAAAAACCCACTAACATAGGGGTGTTATTTCATTAATTAGTATCCATACCCAAATCAAATTATCACACAAAAATCAGTCACTACTCCATAAAAAGAATCTCAAAATTCAATCAATTTCATGTTTCCATGGGATCCTCCACAATTGGGACAACCCATTAATAAATTATAATGTTCCAACTATAAAACTATATTTATTCCCTAAAGGTTAGTATGATCTAACACTTAACCTCTAGGTTCAAGAAATATAATAAAAGAAGTTACCTATGACTCATAGGAAATATCAATGTTCCCAATCAAAGCATGTATAAAGAAAAAACTGAATCTAACCCTTACATAAGGGTTCATGATAAGAACAACACTAAAGGTTTTTATTCAATCCTTTTACTAAATATAAATTTATATTAACCAAAAAGAGGCTTAGATATAAGATATAATGATTTCCCATCATAATGGATCTCAAACTGTAGCTAACACTTATTTAGTTTGTAATTAATTGCATTCTAGTTAAATTATGTCATAATTTCCTTTTATCAAACATCTTTTGATCCTAAAATTCTCGAAATAGGCTTAGTTTTAGAAAATTTTAAATCTAATATATAGAGGAAAACAATATTTACATTTTAAATGTAATTTTAATTTACTAACACCTCATTTCAGTAAATATCAAAAGCAGTCAAAATATATTTTATCCATTAAAATCAACTTTTAAAGTAAAATTCCACCACAAATCTATACAAATCACTATATAAGTAGCTATTTACAATTTAAATAACCATATATTTTAATAATAAGTACAACCCAAGGGGTTATGTATTGAGGGATATTAATATAGAGAAGAACTTAAGGGTCCCATCATTCCAATCTCCAGTTCATTTATATGGGAATCCATTGCCAATTTATATAGTCAATACTCTATAAATTACAATTTCCTTTCCATTTAAGTTCTACCCATTAATTGTCAATTTATCAGGATTTCAACACACTCTATATGGGTTTTATATCATAGGAATATGATTCTAATACTCACCTACATGGGCTTAGTGAAGAATATAAGGATTCTGTTATAATGTTTTTCATTCCCATGTTATATAGGTACAAACCTTTATTAGTTGTAATTGACACACTATTTAACTGAAATCAACAATAAATTATTTGAATTTATCCAAAAAACCAATTCCTATTTATTTTAAATATTCAATTTAAAACCTTCTTATTTCATTAACTAATATTATGTGTATTTAATAAAATTATACCATCATGCTATGTGGGAAAATACTCTTTAGGTTGATATTAAAACTTTATTTGAACAACCTTATATAATAACCATAAAAAGGAAAGCTACCAAATTAGTAGACAAAATAGAAATACCTGGAAATAATCACACCAATATAGTATAAATATAATAATACTAAATATTCATACATGAATAGTATATATTTATGCATGATAAATAATTAACCAATCATGATGTATTGATAAATATGGTCCATAATCACAAAATCATGGTATATAGATAATCATGATAATGACATGTGAATCCTATGTTCTTGAATAATACATGAAAAAACCCCACCTATTTACATACTATTATAAGTGGTAAATATCATAAATTAGTAACCAATTGAAATATATAAATAAAATAAGGTAAAATAATAATAATCTATAATAATGGACATCTTGAAAAAAAATATCATCCATAGAAACTTAACTTTTATATTGTAGTTTGGTTGCCCAGATCTAGACACAAGCTATTTACCATGTTCTGACACATTAGTAGCCTCTTGTATAGAATATAAAAACAATACGACAATGTAAAAAGGCTGTAATACCAATTCGATGCATCATGAACCAGTTCACTCTATGAAGAGTAACCAAACCATTTAGAGAAAAGGCCTCAAGTTCAACTTCCCATAAACTAGAGCCTATAGACTAGTAATGTGGGTTTAATGGTGGTACAATGGCGAGACTATATGCTCTATATCAATAAAATATATAGTGGAATAATAATAATTTAAAATAAATGGAAAGGAATGATCACTGAGATGTAATAATAAATAGATAACATGGTCAGTTACAAATAAATAACCAACAGTGCATGATCATTCTGAGACATAACACAAGGATACAACATATTGTAGGTAGTAAATACAATACAAAAATATGGAAAATAAAATAAATAAATAAATTCCTATCTCATGTAAGAAACTAGATTATATGCTCGAATCCAAGATCTATGTATGTTCTAGTATATAAAGAGTAATAGAAAAATAAACAATCTTGCTTCTTAATTTATAACAAAAATATCTGTTTGGGAAACCAAATGGTGACTCGAACAAGGTGAGAGTAAAACTAAGTAATAATCCTTAATCCATTTATAATTTAATAGAGCCTATGAATATTAATTTTAATTTTGTAATGGTATATAAAAATAAGTAGTAATGTATATTAAAACCTAGTCGAGTTTAGGTTCCTCATAAGACCCATGTATGACTATACTTTCTTGAGCCTAATCCATAAAGTCTATGATCAAGTTATATTATAAAAATAATGTAGAAAGGGGAATTGAGGTATATAACCATTGAATCCATGAGGAGGGGAAAATATATGAAGTTTGATATATAATAAGGTCATCAACCCAAGCATCCAACTCATGGGGTGTGTGGAACATTTTGTCCAACATTTTCTATATATAATGATAAGAAACACCATGACTTATAAATAGGAATGCGTGTTCAAAATATCCCATAAATAATGGAAGGAACACCATATACTGTGACGAGTAACAATATTTCCAATGATTTTAGAAAAATAATATGAAAAATCATATCCTTTAATGAGAAAAATCATGTTCTATTATTTCAAAAAGTATTTGGGAATGTCATGTCCAATAGTGAGTAACACAATGTCCAACACCTCTTAAACATTCATAACCCTTCGAATCACAGTGCTTATGTGTCTATCAAATGAATTTCATTTTGTAACCCTAGTATCGATCAAGGTATACCAAAATAAACATGCTCATTAGATTTAATCATTTATTATAGTCAATGGTAAATACCAATGCTAATTTACTATCATGATTCAATTCACTACTCAAATAATTTTAAAGTGATAAAAAGTTTCATGTAAATACACATTCTAAAAGACAACTCATCAAAAATAATTTCATTTTTAAAAAAATAAGGAGGTCATGGGAAACATACAATCCATTTTAATAAATACATTATATCTAATCATTTATAAGTTCCAAGAATGGGAAACTTAATTTTTCTAACAATTTACAATTCAATTAATCACATCTAGTAAGGGGTATAATTGATGACCTATTAAGGTCCAAATACAATTTCATCACCATTCATTATCCATTTAAATCATTTACATTTAATTTTAATTAAATCTATTCTTCTTTAATTTAATAGTGATAGGGGTTTAAAGATTTATTTATACCAAACACACATGTGAGGTGTTTTAGTTTAAGTAGGAATGATTTTTATAAGAATTTTCAAAACCACCAAAAGAGGTGGTTTGGGTTGAGGTCATCAAACAAAAACCATATTAAGGGGTCTTACAAACATAAAGATTCTGGTCTAAGAAATTTCTTTTAGTTATTTCACATTTTAGGATAAATGTGTGGGAAGTAAGGCTTGTGACACAATGAATTTTTTTTATAAATGAATAAAATTTAAGGGAAAAATATAATAGAACACTAAACTCATGCTTATTTAGATTTACTTAACCAATATCGAACTTGGGTTTGATCTGAACTGAGAGAAATCAGAATAATTTATAAAACCCCAAAAAAATGTAATATGAGATAATATAGAAATAACATCAAAGAAAATAATATAAACTAAGAAACTCATCAATAGGAATGATATAATTACTGATTGGGATTCAATGAAATTCATGGTGGATGAATCAAATCTTATATGAAGGAGATCCTTAAAAGACTATGTGTGAATAATGAGTGTTCCCACATCCAAAGGAGATGTTGTGTGCGAATGGGAGGAGGAAAGAGGCTATATGTTTAAAATAATGAATGAAAAAAATCATAAATTTCCCCTTTCTAAAAGGGTTACATGGTTTTATTACACTGTTAGATTTACCGTGTACCAATTATGCTCCCGTATTGTCCAAGTGGGATGACCCTCGAACATCTAGGTTCATAGATTGAAAAACCATACATAGCCTGTGTGATTTACCACTAAAATTATCATTAGTTTTTTACACTATCCTATAAACTCGGGTGCATGGTTCTACTATCAATGTGACACCACCATTGGGATTTACAGTTTGGGATCATGGTTAAAACTATAGTGTGCATCACATTTTTAATCCAAAAACTAGGATTTCAAATCCAGATGCTCCATAAACTATTTCAAGCACCCTAGAAACCTATCATAACATAAAACCCATCATAAAGAAAAATTTTAATGTTTTTCCAACTCTTAGAATTAAATTCCTAATATCATTTTAATCTTAGGCATGTCCACTAAATGAAAATCCAAATTCATTTAGAAAATCTCAACAAACTCAAAACACGTGATCTTACATAAGAATTCAATACCTACAAATTCTCTCATGGACCTAAATCATATATTTAAACCCTCCTAAGTTTCCAATTATCCCTTAGTCATCCCACTCCAAAAATATTTATAGCCATAAATGACCACGTAGTAATCTATAACACTTGATAATCCCCCCCCCCCCGAGTCTTACAAGACACTATATTATTTCCTCACAAAATAAAACCCACTCACAATTCATCTTTGGTCACTCACACGTGTTTTATCACTCTTAAAATCCATACAATATATGAATTACCATATAGAGGTGTAATATTATACACCACCTACCTCGATAACATAGCTATTACATTATGAAATCTCACTCCACCCTTGAATAATATATTTCCAAAAATCATCATTGACCACAAACCCTTAAATCATAAAAAAATTTCCAAATTAATTATAAAAACCAGAAATCCTTTTACATAATTAACTATTAATTATTCAAGTTGGTATAAAGAAGGAATCTTTCACCGGATGGCGTAATGATTTCAAAACCTTGAGAGAAAGTGTGTGTAATAATATCTACATCTAAGAGGATCTCTGTCATGTATCATATATAATTCACCCTCTAAATTCCTTCACTAATTTAATTAAAAATATCTAAAAATAATGGATACATAAAAAAGTAGTTTACCATAAATGAAAAAATACAACATGGTGGATTCATCCTATTAGAGCCTCCTCTATCACCCTCTATCAAAATACATTAAATTTCGATGTGATCATACCTTTAATTAGTGTAATTTTAATAAATACATAATTATAATAATGCATACATAGAGAAACATTGAGAAAAAGTCAAGAGGGTGATAAGAGGGAATAAAACATACCTAAAAAAATAATAATAAGTCCAAATATTCTAAGATAAATGTAGTAAAGGGATTGGGAAGGAGAGGTAGAGAGTGACTTGTGTGGTAGTTAGTAATGAAGGGGGAGGGGGATCATTCACATAAACATATAAATCATTTAATTAATTATGTTAATTTGTTTAAACACTACAAAATGATACTTTGTGACTTGACCGTGTGAGTAACAATGAAATTCCCCATTAATGGGTAGCTAGAGAGGTTACCGACTAAGCATTACAGTGTGACCATGTACATCATAGTTCAATGGTCCTTTATAGATCACATCCAATGTAGTGTAATGTGATATAAGAAATCATTATTCAATTTTCTATAAATATTGTGTGACACCTCCCTGATTTCCAAAACCCACTCTTATATAGGTAATTATAGTGCAATCACATTAATCAAGGAGAAATTCCCAAAATAAATTACTCATATAGATAAATCATTAATCCATATAATGGTACAATGGAACCCATTATGTTCTGATTTTTCTACTTACTCCAAAAATAAAATATTTAACTCCTTAAACCAACCAAAAATACCAAATTACACTTGTTTTTATAATTTTTTTTAACAAATCATCAACTCAACATATATGGTGTGTTATAACCTCCCCAATATAACTATTCAAATAATAGAGATGTCTCCTCAGGCATTACGCATGAAGAAAATTGGGCATCATTTTGGGCACACACTCATGTTTCAAATCTTATATCAATTAAATCCATCCCAATATGGAACCCGTACTAGTGAAAAAATCCAATACCCAAACAAATTTATCTTTATCCCATTAAACATAGTTCTGATTCATGAATGATTCATTTTAATTCATATCATATCCATCACACTTGGTTGCATTCAAAATGAAATATCCCTTTCCATTTTGATCATATTCATAAAAAATATGAGAAACCAAATTTTTTGATGTAGAATCAAATAATAATTCCACTAAGATTCACTGATTTTTGTGAAATTTGTGAATATTAAAAATTCACTAACATCAATAAATAATGGTTGACATCACTATCCTAAAACTAATCCTTAATCACTTAGTACAATAATCAGGAATGATCAATACATATTTGACTAAACCCCACAATCTCACCCTCAATACTTAATCAAATCACAAATACATGAATCCTTGAACACCCTATTTTACTTATTACGAGTACCAAAATTTTATAGGCTTGATCACCCGATGGGTTCATTTCCCAAAACTCAAAAACTGACTATCCCCGCAAACCATAATTTTCAACTCAATTTGACCAGGTAATGAATGTACTAACATTACCAATTCTTCATTTATTAATACACATATCTAGGTATTTTCCATTTATTACCCATAACTCATTTACTTGCCTCTAAGAGCCAATACAAAACCTCAACCTCTATATATTCAGGTTTCCCACCTGCATCACTTTTGACTCTCACCATAATCTCTCTAAAAGGAGTGTTTAATTGTATCCATATTTCTAGGGCATTACCCCACCATATGATTTACACTATTCTCAACTAAGGATTATGATCATACATAAACTCTATTATCATTAGAATGCTAAACCTCATGATCTTCACCCAATATAACTAGATAAATCCACCCACCAAAATATAGGGTTTATAGGACCATGAACCTACATGATACTATTCCCATGTCCCATAATTGATCCATGGTCATGAGACCCAATATCGATTGACATAGATTTATATTTTTTGACCTTTCTCACTATCAAGAGACACACATGTACCAATAAAAAGTGGGCCACACATCATCCTCACAAGAAATTAATAATTTCATTGATAGTGCATACAATATTTTTTGCTTCTAAAGGGATTTTAGAGATCAAATTTTGTCATTCACATAGAACCACACTAAATATAATGGAATAAAATAGAGAATTCTTTAGGTTGATACCATGAAGAATAATGAATCCAAATTTAAAATATAAACAATATTCTAAATCTCCCTACCCATATTTTTGTTATTGAATGAAATGTATACTAAATGAAATAATGATTAAATTATATAGAAAAATATAATAAATTATGATAATATGAAAATAAATATCTAGGGTTGGTTTCATTATGAATATAAACACAAATTTACTCAAAAAACACTCAAACTCTATAGGCACACAATAAAATTGTTGTCAATATTCATTTGGTAAATGCCTATTAGTACGACCCCAGAACCTAAATTAAAATAGAACAAATAACCCAACCATGTAAAGTTCAATATAATTATATCACATATATAAAGAACAATTTAATCCATTGTTTATGAATTAATCACCTCTACTTTATTTGGGTTTATTAATTATTAAACAGACTAGGTAAATTGATTTATAATGAATATGATAAATAAATAAATGAAATCATGATACTAGTGAAGAAAACCATATAATGAGAAATGAATAATCAAAAAAATACATACATAACCCATTAAAATTAATCCACTCTCTCCAACAGGCTTATCCACTAATTATTGAGTGTTTACTGATGATGATAAAGTTACAATGTCTAGAAGAGAGAATAAATAATGTAATATAAGAGGCTTATAATACTATAAAAATTACCTGATATATGAATACTTCACAATATATGAGTTCCATAATTACATAAAGGAAATAAATACAAAAATATTAAACTTAAATAGAGAACCCTATGAACAAATATCTTTCCTAGGTCAAAAAAACTAGCTACTCCTCCCGCAACTGATCAATTCCCGATTTGATGGTCAAGTTTTACCTCTATAGCTTCTCTTCAAGGTCCACATTAGATATCCATGATAAATACTAATTTATTTTTGTATAATATTAATAAGTTCCAATATTTTTACATATATGCCTATTCATTCCATGATGTGAAGCATTTAGGTGTTGTGTGAAAATAACTCCCTCAACCTAGATTTTCATGGAAAATTCAGGATTTTATAGCTCACAATGTTAGAAATAAATTAAAAATCCATTATAAGGCCCATATCCACTACCTATCACTCTGAAACCTGACATAATAATTAAATAAAATTAGTTTTTTCCCTATAGTAGAAAAGATTAGCTATAATTATATCTCATTACTTGATCCTCATTAGGGATACAAACGCTATACATGACTAAAAAAACATTTCCCCTTCATTAACTTCCTTTTATAACTTATATTTTTATCATCCTCATGAGACACTATAATATATCAGGGCTTGGATAGATTCATGTAGCTCTATGTAAAATTATGTATTCTATGAAACCGCTATGATATGACATGAAAAGTTTTCATTAATATCCCTAATGGAATAAGTCTTATGACCAAGAAAATAAATTTTACAAACATATCTAAGGAGTCTGAACAACTACTCCAATGATTATTATAAAATACCTTTGTTAGGACCACATTATTTGAAAAAAAGTTACTAAATATTAAATTCTTACATTATATCCACCCCATTTTTTTTGGAAAGGTATAAAATATTACACATAATTTTTTTTCGCTAAAACAACTTTACTATTTGTCTCACTGGGTGTTCAGGGAATGAAAAAAAAGAACATCTTTGAAATAGTTCCAAACTACTATGGACTTAATTCCATAAAAGGAATTTCCCCATGGAACTGTGACTCTCAATATCAAAGATGTGGAATTAGAAACTATTTTTCATGCAAGATATTTCTTGATCATGACATGAGAATTACTAGAATTGTGTGTAACCCCTGAATGAATCATAAGTCGATGCATGATGAATTAATTTCATTATATCTCTAAGTTCTTAGAATATTGGACAATGTACCATTCATATACTTTCCAAAATTTAACTTTTCTTATGTCCACTATTTTTTCATAATACAGAGCGCTCCTCACCTTATCATTGTCTCCCATGGTTCCAACCCACATTATGACCACAAGTTCCGATATGAGAACCACCTCATTCTGTACTCACCCATCACCAACCGATGATGAACCTATTCTCCTCCCTATCAATCTAGGAACTATGTCCATGATATACCACTAACTTTGGAGGATGGAGCCTCTTAATGGTCTAGGACTTAGTCTATTTATTTTTTTAACATGGACTATATATATTGTTTTCATCTACTTTACTCTAAAATCAAACACAATATTCAAAACCATTAAAAATTATAAATATGTGTTTTTATGACATAAAACACATTATCCATTAAATTATAAAATATTGGATTATTTTCCAATGAAAATATATTAATAGTATAATAGTATCAAACTCGCCCAAAATTTTTTTTCTTCTCAAATATAATTTAATCAAACTAACCAAAAGGGTAAACACATCAACTATAGTAAAATTCAAAACATCATTCTCATAGACTGAAATTAAAAAAAATCAAAAAACTCATCAAATAATGAGAATCAAATCATTCCTCATATACAATTCTCATTTATGACATATTGGTATTCAACTCACACAATTCCTATTTATTATTATTATTAATGCCCAGTATAATCTACCTCACAAGAAATACATTTCACTCATCACTCATGATCATTTAATCAGAGTTATTCTCAATATCATGAATATGCATTTTTTCCATAATCTTGTAAGATATCTATATCATCAATTAGAAATAAAATTTTAAAAATCATGAGGGACTTATATTTATGTTCTAATTAATCCAAGTAAAAAGGTATATAAGTTCTAATGTTAACATTAAAAATAATGAATATTGATAATGAGGGAGAAGACATACATTTTAAGTCATGATATTCATTATAGAAATGAATGAAATATATGATTCCCAATTCAAATTCCCTAGAAAATAAACTATCTAAAATTACTTCCCTCTTCAAATAGGTTAAAAAACCAATAATAAATATAATGAATGAATTTTGTTCCACTTTTCATATTGCATGAATTATTTTTTCTAGATTTTTTTAATTTTTTCTTATATTCTTTAATTTTTTAATCTAATTTTAGAAAAATTAGATGAGAATAATAAATGGATTGTTTTTACCCTTTATCCCAAAATGAAAAAGAGATACTTCCCCCAAAATCATATATGCCACACTCACTTATTAGTACCATGGAAGAATCCACTCCCTCGTTAGATTCTAAATGAATAATCACCAAATTATAACAAAAAATAATGGTTACAAGTATATTTGGGCCAGTAATGTCGATTCTTATCAAGGTTTTTCATGATATGAAGGAGTTTTAAAAAATATCAGATATACATAAGGTGTCACGATCAAATAGAATAAATAACATATCAGTCAATGAACTCAATCATTTTAATTTTTTGAAAAATAATCATGATTTAATAATAAAAATAATAATAATAAAGTTATATTAATTATGAACGTCCTTTGTTATCTCAAGAAAAAGGGTATATGATTTTTTTTTCAGGTGGCCTTAGAACCCTATCAAGAAAAAAAATTCCAAATAACAATTATTTATTTCATGGAATGAACATTAATAACTATTATACCAAATTAAATAATTCATGAATCAAAATAAAGAATAGGAATCATGTTAGTAATCAGCTTAAATAATACAAAGAATTTTTATAAGAATGTAACTATGAAAAGTTACACGTATATATCTAACTTTTACAACCATTAATTATCAATATTTTATAATATAAAAAAATATTTTTCCTGAGTTTTGATGTCTCTTAGATTAGTGAATCAATGAGAAAATAATTCAAGTATTCATTGTGTAAATTAAATTCAATTAATTCCATGGTAAAATTATTTTACGTATTAAATATAGTATATTATAGAAATAAGGAGATTAAATATATCAAGAAGTTATAATAGAACTCCCAAATAGATGAAGTTTCATCCTTATCTATTATAATTCCCATAAAATTATTTTTCTTTTTGAACTTGTAATATAAACAAAAAAAATGTAAAGAATAAGGTTTAATTCATTTGAGTGTAGAAATATTAGAGAATTAAGAATCATCTAGTAGAATATTTTTTTAAAATAAACTAATTCCTTTATTTAACTCCTAGAAAGCTATATAAATTAGGTTTCCTCTTAAAAGTACATTATACAAAGTCTTTTAGTCAATCCTTACCTTAGTGTCATGTAATATGAGAGAAATATAAAGATATATGGTCCAAATTTTGAAATTGAATTGAAATATATTCATATCATATATGTGCTCTGATTCTCTTCCCTTGTATCTTATTGACAATCATTTAGGGTGCAATATAGTTTTTAAAAATATTAAAATAACGAACACGAAAATAAAAATTTGACCCAACGTTATATCTATTTTCCTTTACTACCCCTTATTTATTCTCTTTTTTGAATTATACGATATATTTGTTTATTTTAGAAAAATCCTTTTCCTCTTTATTTAATGTTGGAGTCTCTTCTTCCTAAAAATGCTTAGTAAATTTACAAAAATTAATCTCCTACACCAATTATAATATTTTCCCTCATTGAATTCGATGATATATTTTTTATTAATTAGTTTTCTCTTCTTATTTATCATATGTGAGAGGATTCTCTTAAAAGATTTCAGTAAATTCTAATAATTAATCATATATCGATTCATCCTTCTCCTAAATTTCTATTCTCTTTAGGTATATCTAAAATCTTTCAACATTCTATTCTCCTGAATGAATTTAATGTTATTTTTTCCATAAATGTTTCAAAAATATAATTTCACTAAATTTCCAACTATAACTCCAAATTCCATCTATAACGTCTTATACCTTTTTTACGCTTATACCATCACCAAATTTTAATGTAATCACAAGTTACATAAAATGAAATATAAAGTCATGCTATTTTTAACATTACTTTGGAAAATTTATCAATCTTCCTTTATTTATTCCTCTTATAATTTAATCTTCTTATAAATATTTTTAGTTAGCATAAAGAGCTCTTCCAATAAAAATTATTGTGAATTCTGGTCTTAAGGTACTTTAAATTTAGGTTTTCCTTGGTTGTACTTCTCATCCCACTTATTTCCATGGTATTTTAGAAATTTAAAAGCAATTATTTTTATATCATATTATATTCCACACAATTATTTATTTTATAATTCATTTTATCCATAAGATTACAAACCACACCATCTGGATCCTTTCTAGGACCACTAGTTGGAATCTTATGTCATCTATGATGATGGATCCTCTTGATATTTGATATTATAAAAGGGTGTAGAATAATACATATTCGTTTGGTAATTCATTTTATATACGACACAAAAATACAAAATTCACATCAAATGAAAAAAATAAAATAAAATACTTAACCCTAGACTAAATTTTGTAAATATTAAATGAGAATATAGAAGATTCAACCTAATTAATTGGTCTTAGTTTATTTAATCATTTTCTCTATTCCCCAACAACTATTTCAAAAAAGCGTAAGACTCACCAATTTCATTACTTATAATTAGATACCAGATTTTGTAGTTTTGTGTTCCTTCAAACCAAAATTATTTTAAGGGAATGGAATAGAGAAAGTCTGATGTTGATCCTATAAGAAATAAGGAACCCAAAAAACAACTCTAAAATAAATTTCATATCACCATTTAACTATCATTTATATGACAAGAAATTTATACTAAATCAAATAAAGAGTCATGGATTGAGAAAAATAGGCACAATTTTGAATAGATTGAAATCAAAATTAGAGGGTAGTTTCTCAAAGAAGATTGACTCAAATTTACTACTGAAATAGTAAAACTGATCTGCTACATGATCAAAAATGTAATTTAAAATCATTTGTAATTTTTATCAATAATACCCTATAATAGAGACTCTAATTATACATATAAATAAAATAAATAATCTTTATTATTATTAGATTTCATGTGAAAAATAATAATCCAATCTATTGTTCAAAAATCAATTACCTCTCCTATATTTGGGTTTGTTCATTACTAAACATACTTGGTCAATTGGTTAATAATGAATATGATAAAAAAATAAATCATATCATGATATCAAATGATATGAACTATATTTATGGAACCCCTTCAACTGATCACACACTCTATTATGGGTTTATCCACTATATTTGAGTGTTCACGGACAACAGGCATGTTACACTACATATAAGAGTGAATAATACTAGAAAAATTATATAAAATATGTGTCATACATTGTTAGTGATATAAAATTAAAAAAGGTATAAAACAATACAAAACGTAAAAATAAAGAACCCTAACTACATTAATCTACCACTGGTAAAAATCATAATGACATATACCATAACAGATTGATTCCCCTTATGTTGTTTCTGTTTTCCTTTTAACGTTTCTATTAGAAACCTATGTGATATTTCTTCAGTAAAACATACTTTATTTCCACTAAATATTTAAGAATATTTTATTATTTAACATTTATTACTATATATTCTACAATGTGAATCATTCAGGAACCACATGAAAGATAACTTCATGAATCCATCTATACATGGTTGCATTGCAAGTATAATGGTCAAAACACTAAAATGAAATTCAAAATCAGCCATTAGATCCAACTCCCTTACCTCTCACCACACACCACAACATTATCTATCCTCAATGAGAACTATATCCTCTATAATCCACTCATGGATTTATTTCATTAACTCAACCTCATATCGAGAATGAACATTGGACATTCAAATGTGAACATATACCTTTCATGAACTCCCTTAAATACCTCAAATATGCTTTACCAATAAGGTGTGAACTCATCCAAAATGGTGAAAATAGATCTTTATACAAGTCTAATAAAATGTTCAATGTGACATGACTACTCATACATGATGAATACATTTTTCTTTAAAACACATAAAGTACTAAGGCTTATGAAAATGAAAATAATTATTATGAATATCTATAAGGATTATTACAAAACTCGCTGAGGTTTCTTATAAGATAACTTCTTTAAAAATCACAATATGAACAAAAAATTCATGAAATTGTATTTTATTACGTCCCATACACCCCAATTTGTGGAATAGTATAAAATATTACACAAAAATAAAATCCCACGGCAAAGAAATTCTCATTCGTAATCTCATTGAGGGTTTATAACTTGATCTATTAGGTGAATACATGTTAGAGTTACCCAGTATTATATACTTTCTTCTAAGTGGTGAATTTCTCTATAGTACATAATCTATCTATCTCACATAGGTGGTTTCAAACACTATTATTCCTGGAAGTTGATTCAAGAGAGTGTCATGAGTAATATAGACATGACACATAAGACTAGCTTGAGGATGATGGTGATGCATGAGGACTGAATTTCATTATAACTACAAGAACATGAACTATTGATAATTTTACCACATCCTACATTACTTTTTTCCACCTCTTCTTTGCAATAACGATTGTTCCTCAACTAATAAATTTCTCCCATATTGTCATCCTAAACTATGACCATTTGTTCTTATCCGAGTGATGAACCATATTGTACTTTATTAACACTAATCTTCATTGGAACTATGATCTTCCTCCCACTCTATCTGTGTTCTACCATTGATCATCGATGCTTCCCGATGTGGTTGGCTACTCCAGTGGTTCTTTTCTAGAGTGGTCCAATTTTTTACCCCTTGGACTATATTATTTTTGAATATTTTATATGAAAATAAATAATAATGTACAAAACCTATTCAAAATTATAACAATGTTTTTTACTTCTATAAAACACATTAAATAATGGAAAAAGAAAATATTAGATTATTTATCTAATAAAAACCAATGAAAATGTATAAATAAAATAGAGATATGACTCATTAACTCCCATCTCACTTTTCGTTGATGCACTCTCTCGATTCCTCAGTAATCACTCCAATTTAATTGGACCATCGATGTCTCACCGGGCCCAAAAATGATCGTAATTCATTTCAAACCATTAAAATTTCCCAAATAATTTATTTAATATTTTGACAATTTTTTTATAACATTAAATCCCATGATCCATCAGTTATTTCACCATCATGCTATAGAGTCCCAATCTCTTTCACATGTTATATCATATTTCACAGATTCCCACAACTCAATCAGACTTGATCATCACCTATAAAACAATTTATCAGACAAATTAATGATATAGGATCAAGGTAATACACCCTTACCCTTTTCTTATTCAATAAAAGGTATCTCAGACCATTTTTATAATCAAAACATATTTGATCATACCCATGCCTGATCATTCACTGAGGCGTAGTAGAATCATATGACTTAGCTCTGAGAAATCAGGGAACTAAGGATTCATAGACCCCATCATAGTATATTAGAACATTTTTAGGTACTGTAACATATACATGTCTCAAAGTACTAAATACAAAACCAGTATCAGCCTATCACAGACCATTAAAGGGTTAAAAATGTAATTATTATGATAACTACTGTCATTGTGACCATTCCCAAAGTGTCACAAAATCCTTAAACACAATCTTACCATCAAAATACTTTCTATAAATAAACCCATTAACTTGTTCCCAATGAAATTCTAGGTCAATATTTCCTAAATAAATCAACAAGGTCACTGATCCCATGGAAAAGCTTAATTTATATCAGTCCTCATACCATACTGGTTGAGAAAAAATATTCCTTTTTTATAGGGTAAGAGAGTCTGTAATGAATCACTCACAACTACACATCAATGCCATTGTTTCCAATAAAAAATGAAACTACAGTAGGACACAACCTAGTTCTACCCCCAAACACCCTAACATATGTTACATTGATTCATAAACTATCAATAGTAGGATGAAATTCCTAATAAAAAACTAATCCTACATCAATTTAATGGAAGTCACATTCCTCAAATGACTTACTATACATGAATTCATTATAAATAAATTACCAAGTCATCTCTCACATGATTATTCAAAATACTTGATCACAAATCCTATGCATCGAACCCATAACATGAATAATAAACCCATGATTATATCCAAGAAGGCATCCTAATTACTGGGATAAATCCTATCTCAAGGGTAATACTAGTATAAATCAGAACTCATCTTTAAAAATAATAGGAATAATGCATCATTATTCTACCGACACATCTAAAACCATAAAAATCATGAGTTTCATCTCATAATCACTAGTTTCTCCCACCTATTCCATAGTGAATACCCCTTTTCAGGTACATCCCATGAAGCAACACACAATATTTAGTCTTTAATACACCGATGAAACTTGGGTTCCCCCACCCATATTAGTGATATCAAATACATTAGGTGTCCCCATACCTAAGAATAACTACCCAATATTAGGTTCTAATCCCTAAAATGCATCCATATAACAAACTTTGACTTTGCAGAATTGATTTCATATTTATTTTCATCTCGATCACATCTTTCTAAAGAGATTAATAACTAGAAATTATTCAAAAAAATATTTTGATAATGTAGAGATCCATTAATATGTTTTTAGGGATATAATAATTATGTTATTACTAATTCTTTCAATAATTAAATCCTTTCTCAAGAACCATCATATCAATCACATAAAATAAATCACATTTCATGTGAAATGACCTGAAAAAAATGATGCATGAATGTGTGCTTCATTCCATGTTAGTCCATGAAAAAAACCAAAAGACAATATACCAAAAAATTATACTTTATAGAACAAAATAGCTCAATTGTAACTATGTAAAATAGAAAAAGTAATAAAAATACCATTAAACATGGACTTCACGATATTCAGGCGATGTATTGGAAAAATCATAGTATCTATCTAATGTTTTGAAATTTTCTATATTCATTTTCCATATACTAAATAGTAAGATAAATAAATTAAATCTATAATACTGATTTATAACATCCCTAAAATAGTCCCTAATCATTGGCATGAGTTGGGTTTCCATGTAACAAAAAAACCCAGGATGATATGACACATCACCCTTCCCAAATTTCCATTGGGCCTAAAGGGTATTCTTGATCCCCACAGGCTAGAAACTAGTTCGTAGGACCCAAGAATTCACTATATGAATAGTTTCTCCTTCATATATTATAATAGAAAAAAAATTTCAACTACTATGGATTTAACATGACCAATCCAAGCATTGTACATCCATGAATACTAAATAAAAATAAAAATAATAAAATATCCACCCAAACAAATCATGATAAATAAACATCCATACAAAATAAAAAACTGATATATATACAGTGGAAGAAGACACAAATAAATAACCCAGGACAAATTGGCTGATACATCATCCCAAAAAAGAAATATAACGGAGGAAGAATAACTCCAAAAATATACCTAGTAATACGTAGGTTACTCACCATATCCAATCATCTATCCATGGAACAAAAAACAAATAAAGAAATATATAAGAATTTGGAACCTGAAAAAGAAACATAAGAGTTACATATGCACCTGTGCATCGGTACATATATAGGGTGTGTGCTACAAATTCTTTATCAGATCTCACCATGAATTGAAATTAATTACCTTCATAAAAAATTTAAAAAATGATAGTTTTAACATAGTTATATATTAGATTTCTAAATAATTTATAAAATAAATCCAATAACATGGTACACTCACAATTCTAAAAGGAGTTTCCATTTTTAAATAAATGTATAAAAGAATCACCTTTATTTACTCATTTTTTAAAAATCATATTTTATTAAAATCCTAATTTAAAACTATTTTCATAAAAAATATTTTAGAAGACACCATAATTTTCATTTTAAACCATAGTTTCCTAACCATTTTAGAAACTAATTTGAAAGTAAACAAAAAAACAAAATCAAAATAACAGATAAAAAAGATGGAACCAAACATTAATATCATAAATTAAAAGTATCAAAACCCAAAAATAGTTCAATGTGATCCTAGAAATCAAGGGAAATACCAAATATTAATGATATCGAATCCCATAAAACATCTTGATAAGGACTCTAGAGTTTGGGTAGACATCCTAAGACTCAAGTACCATGATTTGAACTAGAGAAACAATCCTTTGGTTGACACTAAATAGTATTTCCTTCATAGAATTCCAATTAAACTATATGGTCCCTATACACAACCCATAGTGTGAAGATACAGTGAGCACCAAATTAAAAACTTTAGGCATAATAATTTCTATCCAAACCACATTTCCCAGGAGTAATGTCACACCTCGACCAACACATCCTTTTAATTTAACTATTTTGGATCTAATTTTTGAGCCTTAGGTTTAGTTGGGTTTTTTAGAGATTTGGGTTCATATACGATGTGCGGCCATATGCGTGATTGTGCATAGTGTCCAAATTAAACAACAAAACGTTTTATTATTAAATTAATTATTACACAGGCATGCAACCGGGTGTGCGACTGTGCACGCACCCTCTCACACGATCGCACACACGCCTGCGCATGCAACCTTGCGCGGTCTCAAACCTAAATTAATAATAGTGTAATCATTTTGGTTGGTTTTATTATTGAAGTATTAGTATTAGTATTATTATTACTTAAGTTAATATTTTAATTAGGTTATAATGATAATTATTATTTTTTAGTTAATATTGTGATTTGGACATTTTAATAAGTTGGTTTTATTATTTGTATTAAAATTTGTTATTATTAATTGATGATTTGTTAATTATTTTATTTTTAATTTATTTTATTTCGTTTTATTTTAATTTTTTTCTCTCTATTTCTCCACCTCTCTATTTTTTTTATTCTTCTGTGCTCTCCCCACTCTCCCCGCACGGACCTCCCATTCCCCCTACAACCCTAGTACGACACCCCCTTCCCGTTGCTTCTATCCGGCGCCACCATTGTCAGCTTCCTCACCGGCTGCTTTCTGCCTCTCCAGCCTACTCTTGCATGCACGACCTCCCTTGCCCCGCCTCCCTCTTAGCTGGATAGCCCAGAAACCCTCCTGATGAACTGCCCTCCTATTCCATCTCCGAACAACCACACCACATCACCCTCCCTCTCTGGTCAACTAAACCGCGTCCTGCCCCATCCTTGAACCAGCGCCACTCGACTTCCTCAGACCACCTGGACCCACACCACATCTCCTTTCCGGATGGATTTTTCCGGTGCGACACATCTCTAGAAGCTTCCTTTAAGCTCCGATTGTTCTCTTTCTCCCTCATCGCAGGTTTTTTCTTCTTCGTTTAGTTGAATTTATTTTTTGAGAGTTTATTGGATTAGATTTTTTGTTGTAATTGGTTTTATTTTTATGTTTTTGGTTTGATGAATTTATATTAGGGTTCAATTTGATTTTTTTTTGTTTTTCGATTGTCAATCAATTGAGTTTTTCACTGAAATTTGGGTTTTAAATACCAATGGTAGGTGGTTCCACATTTTATTGTTATTTGATGAATTAATTTTTAAGTTAATTAAATTATCTTATTATTTCAATTTTATGTTTGGTGCAATGTTAGTTTTTAGCGAATGAAGAATCGATTAGCCTATTTAATTTTATGGAATGTGTATATGTTATGAAATCTTATTTTTGTGAAAACTTGTGTTAAACCATTTATCTTTTTTTTTTGTTTTAGAAATTGAGTAATTAATTTATTAAATAGTGAAAAATATTTATTGACCTTCATATTCTAATTTTTAAATTGTTTGAATAATTAAAATGGTGCGTGGAGAATATTCTAGTGTGTGTTCGATTTAAAAGATAATCGTTTGAGTATATTTTTGCGGTAAAACATTGTTGCGCACGTTGTAGATGTTCTATTATGTTTGTAAATGATTTATTAAATTTTCTATGTTGTGTGAAAATAGATTTAAGTGTGTTTGTTATGTGTATGGTTTTCAAAGTGGTATGTTTATATGAGATATGGTGCATTTTTTTAGGATACAAATCCACATTGGGTCATCACGTAGTGTTTTATTAAATCACATTGATGGTTTATTGGAAATTACAAGGGGTGAGAATTGATTTTAATTTTTTTTCTGTGAGTTTGATAATTAATGATATTTTTTTGGTGGGTTTTGTGCGTAAGGTCTTGTGTTACCCTTTGGAAATTTTTAATAAATTATTTTTAAAGAGTTTATTCAATGGTATAAAATGTGCTTGGAGAATGTTTTAGTGTTCATCTTATTTTAAAATGGTATTTGTGTATGAGTTTTGGGTTTTCTAAATATTGGACTCTTTAAACATGTAGATGGTTTCTTTAATTGGGTAAGTGTGGCAGATTTAGTTTGAGATATTTTTAGTGTACATATTATTATTATTATTATTATTATTATTTTATATTGTTTTTGTATGTTCAAGTGTGATGTTGGGAAGAGGTAGCACATAATTTTTTTGGTTTATTTATGTTTGGAATGTGACATGAACTCTGAACTACATGAGCACAAACATGAAGCCTGGGTACTAGGTGAGCGGACTATGACTGGTGTGCTAGTGATACGGAAGTGGCATTGGCCCGATTTCACATGGCTGGATTTGATGACTACAACACTAACTAAACTTTTGGAAGATCTTTGGAGACCACTCAGTTATGAATGTGTTTCCCTACTAGTGGCTCGTGCATGATAACACATATTATAGTATTCCTGTACCATTGTTCACCGAGACACGATGTTCTAGGGTCCCACTTCTTGCTAGTATCTTTAGGGCCTCTCCCTTGTATTGTGCTCCTCTTTTTCTTTGTGCTCACCATCGAAACATGGTGTGACATTGGGGTTACAAGAAAGTGCGCGTGTGTGTGTTAATTTATGTTGTTTTCCTTTTAGAGTAGTTTACCCTTAAAAACTGTTTTCATTAAAAAAAATTAAGCACTTATTTATTTTTATTCCATTAAATTGCAAATCTATTTGTCATTTAATAATTATATGTGGAACCTTTTCTCAGTGGCATCCTACCAGGATTTTAGCTCAAATCATACATACCCCTTTGGATGTATGTAGATTCTATTTGTTTTTCATTCCAGGTTGAGGCACCGAGCATAGCATGGGTGTTTCAGGTTTTTAGTGGCACTCTTGTGTTGGTTTGTTGGACGTGTCTTGGGTATGCTCTCCTCATGTCGCACAGAGGATTGCATTAGTGCATTTTAGTTTTCCCTTTACTTTCACCCCCTTTTGTTTTTTGGTAATGTTGTAAACATTAATTTTTACATTAGTTTAATGGCATGTTTGGTTGTTAACCTTAGTTTTAAATTTATTCATCTTTCTGATTATTTTATGTTGGTTTATTTGGGTAAACTATTCCCATGTTTTATTTGTGATACCCAGTCACTTGTGCTAGCCCATGGGGATCGGGAACGCCCTTCGGGCCTTGCCACGGACCAGGTCGGGCGTCGATTTGATGGCGACCCGAATTGGTTCATGAAAAAATGGAATCATATGGAGGTTTTTTTCTTTTTATTTGGGATGTTAGGTATATCATAGATATGATTTTTGGTACTCGAGTGGTTGGTGCAGGAAGAGTGTCACGGACTCTTGCTCGTTCCGATCCTCAAGTAGCTAGGGGCAATCTGGGATTTAAGATTTTGGATTTTCTCTATGTGGATTGGGGATTAAAGTAGGAGTAAACCGGTACTGCGCACAGTATCACATGGAGTAGCGACCCATGTGATGCCCGAGATTACGGTTCAACACTTATAGTGGTTGGCTCTTGCCTAGGGCATGGTCTACTAAACCATGTTGCCAGGTTAGGCACGACCACTAGTTCTCTGTCCTGGTTCTTTAGTGTTCATGATTTCTTGCTTCAGTTTTGGGATTTGCACGAATGTTTTTTCCTTTAAAAAGGTATGCAGACTTTGGTGTAGATCATATTTTATTTTGGTGTGTGTTTGGTATGATTTTTGGGGTGAGTTTCTCTGGGACCTAGTTTGGGAATTTGGCATTTGATTTGTTGAAATTGAATTTATAGAAGAATTCCTTGGGTGGTTTGAAATTGAATTGGGTTGTTTTATAAATGGAAATCATTTCTAATGTATGCCTTGAATTTTGGAAATTGTTTTGGAAAAAGGTATTTTCAGAATATTGGGAATGTTTTATTTTTTTTAAAGTGGAAGAACCTTGATTTTTCCAATGGTATTCCTATGGGTGATCACGTGTGAACGTGGATGTGATTAATGGAAAATTGATGGATCATATGGACGGGTGCCTAAGTGGCACAAAAATGCAAATTTGCAAGGCACCATGGAATATCAGTGGTGAGTGATTGATTTATGAGGCAGTTTCTTATCTCTTGAAAAGTGATTTTTTCTCTAAAATGGGTTATTGTGCTTAAATGGTTTTGGAAATTGGGAAATGGTTTTGAGTCCAGAGGGGAAGTGATGGGTTCAAAATAGATTTGGGCTTCGTTTTACTATGCATCATTTTTCAAGAGGGTGTTTATGTTAAAAATAATTGATGTTTAAATTGGAATTTTCTAAAATCATGTCTGAGGCATGGATTTTTGTTTTGTGATGTGTTTGGTTTTTTGTAAGGCTAGTTTTTTGTTTCTTATTCGAGATATGTCCCCTAGAAAGGTCCCATGGGTTTCCAGTAAGTCTCTAAGTTTTTGGCTCAGCCCAAACTCCCAGGGGAGTAGCGGAGTTGGGTTCTAATTGCTGGTGTCAACTGTTTGTAGACGTCACAGTCAGTTGGATATCGCTGAATTCTTTCGAAAAGTTGTAAGTGTCTATAGTTTTTGGAGGAACTCTAAAATTTGTGTGGGTGTAAACTATCTTGAGTACGTCCGGTGGAGGAGGATTAAACCAGTGAATGGTGATCATTCTGTTTTCATTGTGGATATGATGTCTAGAGCGATCCTCAAGACTATCTTCACCCATAGTTGTGCCTAAGGAAGTAAAGGCAAGAGGAAGTGGTGGATCTCATCGGTGCCCAACCAATCAATAGGAGGAAATTGAGGTGTATTGACATTTCTGATGAGTTAGTTTCATGGTCCCCAGAAGTAGTGTGGAGTAATCAGTTTAAAACTTGTAATAGTTGTGGTCTTGCTCATATTATGGTAAGTGTATGTACCTCATTTGATGAGGGGTGTGAACCAAAGGGAATTGTTCTTAAAGTGATCCTTCTGTCAGTTTGTGTCTCATGTATGACAGACCACTCAATCTCTTATCTCTAGTGTGGTCATTCGGGAACTCTAAGTCATTTGCTGCAATTCTCAGTTGCTATGTGGACGAAGTGGCTGCTTGGGGCACGAGAAGAGGTATGAAGGTTTCTTTTACAATAGAGGAAGTTCCAGTTAGAGATTGTCATCTTATGACTGTGAGGTGGTAGATACTTCAGACATCAGGGCCCCAACGATAAGCCTCGAGGTGAAGATTTCATGCAGTCAAAAACTCGTCAGATGTGGGATGGTCTTTGTCAGACATAAGTTCTCAATGTAGGGACAGGGACAACTTAAATTTCCCTATTGCATTACCATCCATTAAGGAAAATTATCTTTGTTGTGGTCTTAATTTATGGGAGTTCCTCTTGGGACTTAAAGAGGTCTAAAGAATCAAGTTCTTTTATAGCTGCCGGGCGTGTTCTGTGAACCTTCTCATGGTTGGTTATGGATTGAAATTGTACTTGTTTCAGATATTCTTATGTCTTGTATAATTCATGCACTTCTATCCAGTTTGATGATAGATTGTGGGTTTCTCCAATAAAAACCATCTCATGATGGGGAGAATTGTCCACTGTAGGAATAATCAGTGCAGGTCGGCCTGTGTTTGTGGGTTTGTGATGAAGAGTTCAGTCCATATATCTCAAGTGAACTAGGAGTGCCCGCACGGGTGTCGTGTTAGTAGGAAAATACTAAAATGGGGGGAGACCCATTACGGGTCTCGCCAGCATCTCCTCTTGTGTTGGTTTGGTTAAACTTAGGGATCTTTGAGGTCAAGGAAGTGTTAATGGTTTGACTGGGCTTGTGAGTTGTTTTGGTTTATAGAACCAATGTTGGACAAGAATCCTAATATAGTGGGGAGACCAACATATGACGAGCTTGTGGAAGACTCTGTTTTTTAAAGTGTGTTGGGTGGAGAAACCCCCTTAATTCCAATCCGCTTGACCTTGACAATGATAATTTGTTAGCTCAGAAAGTGGGTCACTGGATGAGTATTCATGGAGATCTCGAGCATCCCTGACGATCCCTAAGTTAGGGGTTGGGGTGTTCCATGTTGTAGTTGTGTTTGGAGGTGAATTATTTTTTTTGGTGGTTTTTCTTGATGATTCTATTTTTGAGATCTTTGGAGTTCTGGTTATGAGTGTTTTGAAAGCTAGGTCCTTGGGTGATTGAGGTTTTGTTTAAAGATTCTTCATAGTCATGCTTGGAATCTGGGGTTGACGTAGTCTTTTGGGACTTTATGGGTGTAGAAAGTGTCATGGTGGGGGAGAATTGTCACACCCTGACCGACACATCCTTTTAATTTAACTATTTTGGATTTCATTTTTGTGCCGTAGGTTTTTCCGGGTTTTTTAGAGATTTTGGTTCATATACGGTGTGCGACCATATGTGTGACTGTGCATAGTGACCAAATTAAATAACGAAGTGTTTTATTATTAAATTAATTATTACACAGGAGTGCAACCGGGCGCGCAACCATGCATGCACCCGCTCGCACGATCGCACATGTGCCCGCGCATGAGACCACACACACAACCGTGCGCGATGTCCAACCTAAATTAATAATGATGTTATCATTTTGGTTGGTTTTATTATTTTAGTATTATTAGTAGTTTTATTATTACCTAAGTGAATATTTTAATTAAGTTATAATTATAATAATTATTATTTAGTTAATATTGTGATTTGATCATTTTATTATCTTGGTTTTATTATTTGTATTCAAAATTGTTATTAATAATTAAAGTTTTGTTTATTCTTTAATTTGTAAATTATTTTCTTTATTTTTATTTTATTTTTTTATCTCCATTTCTCTCCCTCTCTTTTTATTTTTTTTCTTATTCCATGCCCTCCCATCTCTCCACGCACGGACCTCCCATTCCTCGTACAACCCTAGCACGACACCCCCTTCCCCCTTGCTTCGATCCGGCACCACCCTCGCCTGCTTCCTCACTGGCCACGTTCCACCCCTCCGACCTCCTATCACGCGCATGACCTACCTTGCCCCACCTCCCTCTCAGCCGGACCACCCGGAAAACCATCATGATGAACCACACTCATCTTCCATCTCCGGACAGCTACACCACGTCTCCCTCCCTCTCTGGCCAGCCGAACCCCGCCGTGCCGCAACCTCGAACCCGCGCTACTGCACTTCCTCATACCACCTGGACCCACACCGCATCTCCATTCCGGATGGATTTTCCGGTGTGAAACATCTCTGGAAGCTTCCTTTAAGCTCTGGTTAGTCTCCCTCTCCCTCGTCGCAGGTTTCTTTTATTTTGTTTAGTTGATTTTATTCTTTGAGAGTTTATTCGATTATATTTAGTGCTATAAGTGATTTAATTTTTATGTTTTTGGTTAAATGAATGGATTTTAGGGTTCAATTTGATTTTATTGTTTTGCAATTGGAGATCAATTGAATTTTACACTGAAATTTGGGGTTTTGATACCAACGGTTGGTGGTTCCATGTTTTATTGTTTATTGATGAATTAATATGCATGTTAATTAAATTAGTTTATTATTTCAACTATATGTTTGGTGAAAAGTTAGTTTTTATCGAATGAGGAATTTATTCTCTTATTTAATTTTATGGATTGTGTATATGTTATAGTGTATTCTTCTTGTGAAAAGTTGTGCTAAACCATTTATCTTTATTTTTTTATAAATTGAGTAATTAATTTATTAAATAGTGAAAATTATTTATTGATCTTCATAGGCGATTTGTCAAATTGTTTGAATAATGAAAATGGTGTGGGGAGAATATTCTAGTGTGTGTTGGATTTCAAAAAGAATATTTTGAGTGTATTTTTGGGGTAAAACATGGTTGCGCATGATGGAGATGTTCTATTAAGTTTGTAATTGGTTTATCCAATAGTCTAAGTGGTGTGAAAATATTTTTAAGAGTGTTTGTTATGTGTTGGGTTTTCGAAGTGGTATGTTTATATGAGATATGGTGCATTTTTTATGATAAAAATCCACATTGGTTCATCACATAGTGTTATATTAAATCACATAGTTGTGTTATAGAAAAGTACAAGGGTTGAGAATTTCATTTTAAAAATGTGTTGGTGTGCGTTTGATAATAAATGATATTCTTTGGTGCGTTTTGTGCGAAGGTCTTGTGTTACCCTTTGGAAATTGTTTAATAATTTTTTTTAAGGAATTTATTCAATGGTATAAAATGTTCTTGGAGAATGTTTTGGTGTGCGTCTTATTTTAAAATGGTATTTTTGTGTGAGTTGTGATTTTTCTAAATATTAGAATCTTTAAACATGTTGATGGTTTATTTAATTGGGTATGTGAGGCAGATTTAGTTTGAGAGATTTTTAGTGTACATATTATTATTATTATTATTATTATTAAATGTTTTTTCATGATCAAGCGTGAAGTTGGGTAGAGGTATTTCAAAATTTATTTCATTTATTTATGTTTGGAATGTGACATGAAATCTGAAATACTTGATCACAAATGGGATGTCAAGGTACTAGGTGGGTAGACTAGGACTAGTGTTCTAGTGACACAGAAGTGGCATCGGCCCAGTTTCACTTAGCTAGATTTGATGACTACAACACTAACTAAAATTTTGGAAGATGTTTGGAGACCACTAGGTTATGGATGTGTTTCCCTACTAGTGGCTCGTACATGAGAACATATATTGTTGTGTTCCTATACCATTGTTCACCGAGACACGATGTTATAGGGTCCCACTTCTCGCTAGTATTTTTACAGCCTCTCCCATGTATTGTTCTCTTCTTTTTCTTTTTGCTCACCATCGACACTCTGTGTGACGTTGGGGTTACAATGAAAGTGTGTGTGTGTGTGTGTGTGTGTTAATTTAAGTTGTTTTACTTTTAGAGTAGTTTTCCTTTAAAATCTGTTTTTATTAAAAAAAATAAGCAGTTATTTATTTTTATTCCATTAAATTGAAAATGTATTTGTCATTTAATAATTATACATGGAACCTTTTCTTGGTGGAATCCTACTGGGATTTTATCTCACACCCTACATACACCTTTGGGTGTATGTAGATTCTGTTTCTTTTTCTTTCCAGATTGAGGCATTGAGAATAGCATGGGTGGTTCAGGTTGTCAGTGGCACTCTTGTTTTGGTTTGGTGGATGTGGCTTGGAGATGTGACTCCTCATGTCACACAGAGGTTTGAGTTAGTGCCTTTTAGTTTTTCCTTTACATTCACCCCCTTTGGTTTTTTGGTCAAGTTGTAAACTTTAATTTTGACCATAGTTTAACGGAAGGTTTGGTTGTTAACCTTAGTATTAAATTTATTCATCTTTATTATTTTTTCATGTTTGTTTATTCAGGTAAAAAGTTCCAATGTTTTATTTGTGTCACCCGGGCACTTATTCCAGTCGGTGGGGATCGAGAACACCCTTCGGGACTTACCGCGTACCAGGTCGGGTGTCAGTTTGATGGTGAGCCGACTTGGTTCGTGAAATGTAACATAATCTATTGTAGGAATTTCAATCATTGATACCCTGATATAGATTACTAAGACTCCCATAAATGGAAAGAAGATGTGAGAAAAAAGTTAAAAATCACATGAATCAATCATAAACAATTTTAAATAATCCACATCTCACAGTAGACACCCTCTCATGAAAGACCCCCTTTCATATCCATGTATATAAATCACATAATAAATAGAAACATTATGATTCCCCCAAAGAGTCACTATCCACAACTGGTATAAAAATAAACCTCTTTCAAAGTTCCAACCATTCTTTGAAAAGAATAATCTTGTGATTCCAAGTTATTTCAAATGATTTGATATCATTTTTCTCAACCATTACCTGAAAATAAAACAATAAAATTTCCCGATTAAAATTCATTCAACAACCAACCATCCTCTAAAACTATCTTTTAAAAATATTTCCATACATAACCATGTGCCAACTGTTAGAAATAATTTAAAATAAGGGGAAAATAAGTCTTTTTTATAAATCATCTCCATAAAATAAAAAATAATTTTTTTTGAAAATGAAACCAGTGATGAACACCATTTTAAAATAGTATATTCTTTTTTAATGATCTAAATGGCCTTTTGAAAAATACTTGTCATATGAAAACTCCATGATTTTTTTGAAACCATTTAAAAACCCTTTTGATTTAATGTGTATGACCACTATGGTTATATAAAGTTATTTTAATCCATATAAAGTCAATTTAAAAAATCTATTTAATTCTTGAAAAATAATTACAAGGTAATTCCAAGGATAATGCTACCACATTTCAAGTGAAACTCATTGCAACATGTCACCTTTAGTAGTGAATGAACAACTCAGCCAAGAGATATCCTCGTTACCCCTAAAAATCATAAAATACATTATTAGAATCACCTAATATCCTAATCCCAATATGAATGGTACTTAGAGTTTGTGCTGATAGGAAAATTGATAGAAAAGGGCCACCAAAATTAATGGAAAAAAGGAGGAAGTTATACCATGTAACCTACGTAATTGATGGAAAAGAGATTGAAATCGATGAAGATTAGAGGATGAAAATAGGTAAACCCCCAAGGGGGGTAGAAAGATAATATTACCATTAAATGAAATCGGGGATGATTTTATTGTTTGGACACATGGTTTAGAAAACCAATTTCCAGTTGTTTATATGGAATTTGATTATAGAAAATTGATCACACAGTTATTTTGAATACCTCCCATGATTTGAAAAATCATTCTCCAACCAAGCCAAAATCACTATTAAAAACGTTAGTTCTGCACAAATTTGAACACATGGTTCCTCCTAACCATGAACAAGCAATGAGTGAACACCACAAATACTAATGGACATGAATGTTTTGGAATTAATCCATTCACTACCCATTGATATATACTAGTCAATGAACAAAAGAACAAAAAATCCCAACATAAGGGTAACCACACAATTTCCCCTAAACTATGCAAAAAAACTATAAATAGTGGAAGAAATTACACAAACATTAAAATTTCGACCAAATCTTCCCAAAAAATTATATTAACCAATAAAAATGAAAAATAGTACAAAATAACATATACTGACATGAAAGTGTCAAAATTTTCCACACAATGCCACTTATTTCCTTCAGAATGTCACAGATAGAAGTAAAAGAAAGGGAAAACTAAAAACCACTTCACCTACATCAAATGTTAGAGGGTAAAATAAAACCCATTAAAAACCTATGACAAAAAAACAATAAACATGAACCGCATCCAAACAACATTCCAAATCCTCAAATGACCCCAACTAAGAATCCAATCTACATCAGTTCCATAAGAATAATGTTGAATATAGAGACCCAACATTGGTCTCCACACAATTTATGAATATACTAAAATAGTGAATAAATGATTAACCTACTAATAAAGGAGTTTTCTTTCCAAAAAAAATAATGATTCCAAAAATCATTAAAGAACCCACAAAAAATTCACCAAATATAAGAAACTGACTCCAAATAAACCAAAGAATCACTGTACCAAGAACAAAAAAAATTAATTAGGTTGATACACCAAAATCAACACATTAAAAAATATAAAAAACTAGAATAAGATAAAAAAATTAATCAATAAATAAAAAATCATGGAAATCAACCTGGGTTTTCAAAATTGGGTTGAAGGGAAAATCCATGACCTCATAATTGGGCCACCATCAGATGAAAAATCCGAATTGTTTCAAACAAAAACATTCCTAGTATTAATTGAAAATAGTTCCACATTCGTCCTTGTAACTCAAAACACCCATTAATGTCCATACCCTTCCCATGAAAATGAATCTATACTTCTTTATTTCACTAAAAAAACCAATCATTACTAAAAATAGTTACATGAATAGTACGTGAAAAATGAGGAATGAAAATTCCATGAAATCACCACTCACCTTAGAGAAATAAAAAAAAGGAACACCCAAATACCTCATCAACAAAAAAACTCAATTCCACAGATTCACTAAAATCAATAATCATGAATCTTCAAAATGTACCATAACCTTATATCCATTAATATTACTCCTTGTTAATTTATCCTCCCTACCCCAGTTTAGTGAACTCCACTCAAAATACATAGTTCCCAATCAAATCCACTAGAAAATCCCAACTTGGATGATTGAAAGATAAAATTTTAGGAGGTGGAAGACAACAACAAATTTATACATGAGACCATTCTGAGAGGTATACTATAAATAAAATGGAACATTAACCCAACATGGTCATGTTTCAAAAAATAAATTAAGAAGTCCTAGATCAATCGTGGAATAAATTGAATATTTTCAACATTGTAATTAATGACTTATTGGAAAAGAGTTATGAAAAATTATTTTAAAAGAGAACTCATATTCTAAAATTAGTTAAGATCCCAAATCCCTTAATTGAAAACATTTAAAAAATTACAATTTCCATTTAAAAATACTTCACCTAATTAAATTCTATAAGACACATTAAAATTTCCATTTCAAAAAAATTTAATTTGGAATGCATATCCAAAAAATGTATAAAATACCTTACAATTAAATCACTCAAAACTTTTAAAACCAACACACATTCAGGGTTTCATTGTGAAATATATAATTTAAAAAAAATCCAGAAACTATTCCAATTTTATAACTACGACCCAAGGTATTATCTCAAACCAATTTTTTTTCTAAAATCCTCATTTTTATAGAAAAAAATACTTTCAAAATAGCCATATAAAAAAACACATATCATAAATCCCATTAAAATAAAATTTCTATCAACATATCATGAGGCCCACCTAAATTATTTTCCCATTACCGAGAAACATTCAAAAGGGACTAGAAATCAAAAAATCCAAATAAAAAAGTCAAATGAGATACACAAACATGATTTAATCATCCATATGATTTTATTAGCTATTGTCTAGTCATGAAACAATTCCTAAAAAATTTCCAAGATCCTTATTTGGCACCTAGTTTATTTATAATTCCATGAAAACCAACCTCACACAATCAATTTTTTTTTCTATTTTCATCCCGAAATCCTACCAAATAAGGATTGAAACGTATAACATGCCATTGAAGACTAACTCTTAATTAATGATAAAAAAATAATTCAAATTTAAATCTCGAATCCAAACTACACATAGAAATTCAAGAACCATTGAGAATGGTGATTGTGAATAACCCAGCCATGAGCAACCTCTCGAGTCTCGATGAAAATCCTAACTAAATCTCACCATGGAACCCTAAATAGCAATAGTGTAACTCTTGAACGAAGTTAATTATTTATAATCCCGACCTTCATACTATTTTTGACACATTTTATCCGTCTAACCATACACATCACACATCCCATCTAACCATTGGACCTAAAGTACAATCATAATCCCCATTTTGAAGAAGCTCGTACCTAGGTGTCAAAAATAAAATTTTGGGAATGGTTTCACCCTCATATAATATAATAAAAAAGTAGTGGAAACTATAATTAATTCGACATAACCTGTCTAGGAATTTTACATCCTTTCATTCTTTGTAAGAGGAAATAGAATAAATAAGCATTCTAAAAAAGAAATGTTAATTATATATCCATAAAAAAGTAAATATCATGTAATAAGAACAAAATAAATATCTAAGACTATATTGAATGGAAAAAATAACAAAAATAAAGATAATGAAACCAAAATAGCTCCAACATTATCCCAAGAGACCCTTGTCTCACTCACCAGATTTACTTTTCCATTATTGGACCAATGACCAACTGAATAAATGTAACATAATTTGGAACCTAAATGAGAAGCAAAAGAGCTGCATATTCACGTGGATGATGGTGTATATACATGGTATGATCTAAACATTCTAGTTTTATCTCACCATTAACTATAAGAAATTCCCATCATAAAACAATTTAAAAATGCATGATTGAATATAGTGATAAATTAACTTTTAATATGATTTATAAGATAAATTCAATAAAATGCCATACTCATATTTTTAACACCCCACCATTTTTAAATAAAATGGTCTTGAGAATCCTATATGGTTAAGAATTTCCTAAAAATCATTATTTTATAAATTGACATGTTTAAAATCATTTTCTTAAAACTTATTTAATAATTAACCAAACCGTCATTTTTTTGTAAAAATTTCAAAACCATTTTAGAAACCCATATGAAAGTATACAAAAAACCAGAATAAAAATAATAAACAAAAAACATGTCCCTATAAACTAATATTAAAAAATAAAAATATCACAACTAATAAATGGTTCCATGTGATCAAAGAAATCTAGGGATATAAAAACAAACAATTAGATGGAATCCCCTAAAAAACATTGAGATTGATATAATCATTATCGACAGTAATCAAAGACTCAAGTAACGTGATATGAACTAGATATATATTCCTTAGTTCTACACTAAATAACACATCTATCCCATTAAATTCTTCGAACTAGTTGGGATCTATAAACATCTTCTGAGTGTGGGGCTACCATTGGAAGAAAATACATCATGTTATAACTCATCTTATCAAATAAATATACATTCACATGGAATATAAAAACAAACTATAATGATTCACTCATAGTAACCACTACATAAATGACTAGGACTCCCATGATTTGTCCTATGAAGATGAGAAAACAAATAAACAATCACATGATTCAATTATAATGAATTTTTAATAAAAATCATCTCACATCCTATAATATATAAATTCATATTCCCCTTCAAAACAATGTTTATAAATGGAATAAACATATATAAATAATAAACATACTACAATGGGTCAGAATCCCCAATAAGAATAACAATCATACAAGGATGAATTGAGGGTATTATATATTTTATAAAATAACTTTTTCAAAGTGCCTATCGGGATTTAAAATATATAATCTCAAGATTGTACGCCACTTTAGAAAATTTGAAATATTATTTCAAAAATTCCCTGAAAATTAAACTATCAAATTTCTGTTTTATATTTTTTTTAGAAACCAATAATTTTCAATTGGTCTATTTTAAAATCTTTTTAAGACATAACCAAGTCCCAAAGATATCAAACATTTTTAAAAAAATAACAAAATCCCTCCATTTTAGTAATTTCTGTATTTATAATATAAAAAACCACTCTTAATAATGAAACTGACGTCAACCACAATTTAAAAATATGTAAATCCTTTTTAAGATCCACATAGGCATTTTGATGAACATTTCCAATGTGAAAAGTCCATACCTAGTGTTGAAACCATTTGGAAACCCCTTGAAAATAACATGAATTCCCACTATGGGTATATTAATTAATTTTTATTCATATGAATGAAATTAATAAATTAAATTAATGTTTGAAATTCATTACAATGTAATTCCAAATGAACACTTTTTTCATTTCAAGTGAAAGTCATCAAAAAAATTTACCTTCAGCAGTGAAGGAAAAAATGAGCCAAGAAATATACTCCTAAACACTAAAAATCTCAAATCCCCATCACTAGAGCCATCTCAAAATCCACTCCTAACCAAAATAGTTGTTCGGGTTCTCAAGGAAGATAAATTCCAAATAATAGGCTAAGAGAAAGTTAATAAAATGAAAAGGAAGAGGAAATTACTATAAACTATCCTTAAATCAATGGAAAATAGAATGAAATAAAAGAAGATGATAGGAAAAGAGATCCCCAATATGTTACCCACCGTTGACTAAAAAATATAGGTGAAGAAGGGGTCCATGTGGTAAAAACTTTAGGTTGATAGAACTGTAATTTATCATTAAAATATAATCTAGGAAGGCCTTATGGTTGGACTGCATGGATTGGAAAACTGTGTGCCCACCATAAAGAAACAATTTCCTAAAAAACTCAATTTCACGTCTAGCCTAGAAAAATTAGACCATTTTATAAAATAAGTGAAAACTATGCTAAAATCACTACTCAAAACCCCAACAATGTAGACGGTTTCTTACCATGCTTCCTCCTAACCATTTTCAAGTCATGCGTCAACTCCCCAAACCGAAAAATACTTCTATGGTTTGGACCCTATCCATGAACTACCCAAATAGAAAGACCATGAACTAAACAAAAAGAACTATAATACTCCCTATATAATGGTAACCACATGGTTTCTCTTAAAGCAAGTGTGTAAATTGAGAATACTGATAAAAATTATAAAATCTTTAAAATTACATTTGAAACATCCCAAAATTTTATCTTAATAAAGAATAAAGAAATATTGTATAAAATCATAAAAAATTAAATGTTTGTGTCACACTCTATATAAAATTAGTGGTATTTCCTCATATTCTAGAAGATATTGACTAAAATAGAAGGTTAGATTATCAATATTTAGAGACTATACATTTTAGTATCATCACAAGAATTAACAATCAATAAAAGAAATATCCAAAACAAGATTCAAATTATAGTGGAAAAAAGAATTTCAATGAAATGTAAACAAAAATTGTAATATATCCATGTAATAAAAAATGTATATCATAGAGGAAAAAATCCATATAATACATATTATTTCCCAAAGGATGATTATACATAGAACATAAATACAATTCTATATAAAAATGGAGAACCACACTATCCTAATCCTTTCCTAGGATAAATCTACAAATCTATTCATGCTCTAATAGATCTTCAACATATACTAGGGCTATCATCCATGCCAATATGTCAACCAAGATATTGGTATATGAACTAAAGTTCCCATGTTGGGTGTGAGCATAATATTTAGTAGGCCACCACCAATAGTGTTAATGGCGAAAACCATTATATATGTTTTTAATGTATTAAATGAAAAATAGGTTTTAAACAACATATACATAAAATATTTTCCCAATTGGGTATTCATAGAGACACGATCATGTTTTACTCACACATTCTTTGGAATGTTATATAAATAGATGATTATACCATAGTCTAAACACAATATGAGGGCGAATTCTCATTCACAACTCATTCCAACTTTCATGGTTAATGAGATATCGCTAATAAAATCCCCATAATAAATTATTTATCACCAAATAATATCTCTGATGTGAATAATACATCTATAAAACACAACCTTTATGTGAACGATGTATCTCCAAATAATAACCCCCATGTAAATGAGGAATCACCAAATCCTAACAGTTGTGATGAATGAGTTATAACATGATGAATGAAATATCACTTATATACAACCCCAAGTTGAATGATGAATCAAAAAAAAATAAAATACACATGTGTATGATCTACCACTATAACAATACCTAAGGTGAATTATGCATCAATTAACCACAATCCCCTTGTGAAAGATCAAATACCACAAAAAAACCCTATGGTGACCGATTCATCGTAATATCAGAATAAATAAATGGGGTTTTTAGAACCACAATATAAACCTAAATATGAATGATCCGTTACATAATTATAATCCCAAAGTAAACTATATAGCACCAAAACCATAAACAATTTGACTGACTGAATAATTATAATAAAAATAGTCAATTCATTACTAGAACAGAGCCATAGAGAATGATTGATCCAACTAGAAACTAGTCTTACCGACATAATTCCTTTAGATTCAACCCAAAAATAATATTTTTTTTACACACAACACTCATATACTATTCCCTACCCTTACATGGAATGACTTTAGATCCCCAAGCACCATCCAAATCACATGAGTTATGCTAAAAGGTCTCTCATAATACTAAAATCCCACCACAATGCTACCTCACCACTTATACTTACCAATGAATGAGTTTTCATTATTTAAAAATAATCAAGGGAAACATACAAGAATCATGACAAAATTTATGGAAAATTTCGTCCCTCATAGTTCCATTTCCTTTGTATCTCATCACATTATCCATAGAAACAACTCCATAAGTGAGAATGCATTAACTTATATGGTTAAATGGAATAATCAGGATCTATATAATCTATAACCATTTCTTGAGTAATAATAAAATCACACATGGTTCCATTTCAAGTCATTTTCATGTACTCATCTATAAACACTTATCAAATAGCTAGTCATGAAACATTATATAGGATACCCATTGAAAATGCTCTAGGAGCGAGTCTCACAGATATAAAAGACTGCCCTAGGATCTTATTTCCATAACTCAAAAATAGAAACCTTCAATGGGTTCCAATTTCCCTTTATTCAAGCCTGTCATATATCATAAATAACCATTAATGGACACACCTGGAAATTTATAACAACCAAGTATTCTCTAGGATTCTAACAAAACTTCAGAGCCTCACATCACACAGGCTATCAAATTCTTGGTTTAAACTTAGGTCACTCGTAACAACTTACCCTCATTTATAATCCATAAAATATTTTCCTAATCATATAATGGGGTAATATTAAGATACATCTACCTTGATAATGTAGTTATCCCCTTGATCAAGCTCACTAAATCCTTGACCATGTAATTATCAGACATTGACATAGAACACAAGATCCCAACTCATCAAAAAAGATCTTAATTAATTATAATAAAATTAAAATCATTTTTATATAATTAATATTTAATTAAAAAAATTGGAAAAAATAAGAAAATTATCATTGGATGGTGTAATTTTATTAAGACCATGATAAACAGGATGTTAACTACTCCTAGAATCCCCCAGACCTCTAGCATGAAAAACCCCAAATTTAACCTCTTAATTCATTCAAAAAAGTTATCTGAAATATCTAAATACGAAGGAGAAATCGAAAAAAATTATTACCATAAATGATATTAACTAAAAATTGATGTGTTTATCCTCTCATATCCTCCTCTAGCATTATCTATTAAAAACCCATCTATTCTGATGTAATTCTACCATGACCCCATAGAATCACTATCGTATCCCAAATTCCAGTAAAACCAATTTAGAGGAATATAAAGGGTAAAATAGGAGGGTGAAAGGAGGGATGAAAATTGACCTTTAGCACTATAATTAATTATCCCATACCTTATCAATTCATAAGAGAAAAGGGAGAGGAAATGATAGTAAAAGAGTGATTTGGGTCATAGTTAAGAACACATGGGGAATATTCATATACCCTTTTAAATAATTTGATTAATTATTTTAATTTTTTTTTAAAACTGAAGAGAGCCACATCATGGTGTGTATATGCGGGTCATAATAAAATTATTCTTTATTGGGTAGCCTGAAATGATCCCAACTGACCGTTGGGGAATTACCATGATCATTATGACTCAACACTACTTTCTATAGTGGAATAAAATAATAAAACCCCATATATGACGACATGATATAGTGATTAATAGTATAATTCCCTCCTGTTACGTCATGAAACCTCCTAGATATCAAGAACCCAATTTTACTCAACGAACTATGGCCGGATCATATAATTTATAGTGCGACATCTGAATGAATTTAATCACAAACAAAAATCAGGGATCCTCTTAATGACACAATTAGATTCATTATCACATGATTCTACTTCAAAAAAAGAATATTTGAATCCTTATAATGATAAAAAAAATACTAAAATTCAAATGATTTTAGAAAAAATCTAATTAATTTCATACCTTCTCATATGTGAGGATTTATAATTATTAACTTCTTTATCCTAAATCCCCAATTTTGGGTTTTTTGGTATATTAATTAATTTAACCACCATTTATATATATTTTCATTCATGGTGTGATGGATATCTATGGTAAGATGGTGTGTGTAACACACAATTTGGTTCTAAGGGATTACGGTGGTTATGTGAGAGGGAATAACGATAATAGTATTTTTTTTCTTATTTCCTTAAATTCATTATTTTTGGAAAAATCCATTTGGAAAATTTCTTATAGGTTTGTTTCTAAAGATTAAGTTTTGAAGGTGGTGTAATTTCTTAATGTTTACCGTATTCTTTTCCATGAAATTTTAGATTTGATATTGTGGAAAATGGAGGGTTTCTTCATTAAAATTTCATAGGCAACAAAAAATTTATGTGAAACCAAAAATGAGTGTTGTATAAATTCAAAAACAATATAGCGAGTATGTAGTGACCGAAAAGGGAGATCATAAACCATTTGAGAAGTTTGTGAGAAAGAATATTTAAGAAATGAATTCATTTCCCAAAGTATGTTTGTCAACCTAAATGCATGTTCATGGAGGGGACATAAAATTTTCATTCCATTTATGGTGTTTCTAAGGTCACTGTAAAGGAGATTAGCGATACGAAAACCACATAGCATGTAAACTATGTGATCAAGAATCTCAAGTAGTGCTTCAGTGGAATTTTATGATTTGGACGATTTTTTGTCTCTTTACCTATATATGGAACTCTAATCACATTATTATTATGATATAATCATACATAGTGGAATATTTTCAACAGAGGGAATTCGGTAATGTACAAAATTGTTTCTATAAGTAGTGTAAATCATTATGGAGTTCTCATTTTCCAATCACAAAAGATTTTGAAGGATAACTAGTTTATAGGGAACCATATCTCTCAATGGAGAAGTAATTCATAGAAGAATTTATCTATGAAGAAAAAATTTGTTCTTAAAGAACACACACTACATGGTTCATAGAAGTTTCACAATGAAATTTTTGTAATTCATGAAGGAAGAAAATTAGGAAATTAAAGGAGTTTATACAAGTAAAATGCTATGATGTAAAGGGGACTTCATCGATTGGGTTAAAACATAGATTCATGGAACACAAAAAAAGTGTGAACTAATTATATTTTGAGACAAATAATCAGAATAGTCTTTTGTGGGAGCATTGAATTCACTTCAACAGAGAAAGAAGTGATATTTAATTACTTGAATGGTTGTATACTGAGGGAACAATGATTTCACTTGAAATGTTGTAAGAACAGTGTCCTATTATGGATATGAATCATTGGATCATATACATTTTATTCTTATTGAACTAGACCAGTAATGTGTGAACCAATTAATATTATTATATCTCATACATGTTTTAATTTCAGTTCATATTTTGGTATGAGAAGGAGGAGAATAGATTTTCTTTTAATGATGAAACAAGAACAAAAGAAGGTATAAGATGATGATTTCTCTTGGAGGTATATATTATTTCAAAATACCGACTAAACAACTTATTTAATATAAATGAATGTATCTAAGGGATTAATTAATGTTTTTAGAGAATTAAGTCTCGTTCAAATCCCAAATATTTAGTTTTTATAGAGAAATGAAGAGCCACACATTTGGCACATGATTAGTACTAACCACCTGGCTCAAACATGTGACCCAAAATAGAAGTATCATTGTTAGTTAAACCATTCGATTAAGGATTCATGACCATGAAAAACCTGTAATTTTTTATATTGGTATTTCTCATGTGTTACATGTGGTCTATCGAACCATGTGCCTACCTCATGTGGGGTGGGTACCATGGGATAATAGGCACACACGATATACACATTGTTCTTCTAATAGTACATGCATCTTGGCCATTTGAAGTGTGGGCTATTTGATAGAAGAGACTATGTGGTTGGAACCTAGTTAGGTCAATATAGAAACAAAACCATGAATCCCTTCAATATGGGTGTAATTCCAGTGTTCCCCTTCCTCTTGAATCTAAACCACCCATTATTCATCCCATTTCATCCACAACAACCTGCTCAAGCTCCCCATTGGCTCTCCTCCTAGGCTTGGTGAGATCTCCCCTATATGCACTAAAAATTGAATGTTTTAGTTCATGTTTTATCACCCTGTTTATGTTTATGATTCCTATAAATTAATTTCATGTTTTATTCCTCCATATTAGATGTTATTTTCATGTGATATCATATACCCTTTTTTCATGGATTTTATTCTAGTTTCTTATATTCCTCCCATTCCAACCTAAATTAAAGGGAGATACTAGATGAGGAGTAGATTAACACTATATGGTAGGTGCAATTTTATATTTATCTTAATTAATTGATATATATATATGATGATATATTATTCCTCACACTAGACCTCCATGAAATATCATATAAATTTTTAAATCCTCAATTAAATTGATTATCCATTATTATAGATACACCCATTGTCCTTTGACATTATTAAAGGTCGTGTACCTCTATAATTTTATAAATTCATATGTGAAAAATATATAATATATGTGGGTTTTTATTTTCAACTGTGATTTAAATGTTTAAATTGAAATAATTGAAATATAAAATAGAATAAAAGAAATATGAATGAAAATGACTTTTCACTTGATCCTTGTGAATTTATTAATTATTACCATGTATAAATGCTATTAATTGGAAGGTGAAATTACATAAATACTAATATTGTATTACATTTAGATATTAAATAAAATTCTTCAGTATATTATTAGACCTTGAAATTGGTTGATGTGAAAGGGTTAAGGGAAGTGTTAGACCTAACAGTTCACACACCCCTGATGTAGGCTGTTGGACATTGAGCTGCTCATTATTTAAAGTGGATTATTGACATGATTCTTCATGAAACAATTATCTAGGATGTTGGAAATGGTTTTATTAATCACGTAAATGGGATTTTGGATATGGAACTTCATTAAACCATGATATAGGTTCCTTTAAATGTTTCCACACATCATTGATTTAGATTTATCAGTCATGATGTTCCATATCCTTGACTTGAATGATTGGACAACTGCACCTTATTTAAAATAGAATAATCACCTTATGCTATTTTATAGTGACTCCTAGGTCATATAAATTAGGTCCTCTACAAAAATTAGATATAATTATATATAAAAATATATGACATCTCATATTAAATGACATTCCATCTTAGAAAGAAGCTGGTATGGTCAACTAGAAATCCTGTGAGGAGACTGATTCAGAAATGGATTATGTTATTTTTCTTACTTACGTTGATTATTATTGCATAATGTTCATTTTATATTACATGAGTGGATAGTATTAGACATCATTCGTGGTGACCTAATGAATTTTACTCACACAAAATTCATGCCACCATTTGGTACCTAAATATAGCTCTTGGATTCATATAGGGATAAAGGAAATCACCCATCTTTGGATGAATGATTTCTAGACTAGATATGATAATGGGATAAGAGGATCAATTTCGTGTTTATGATGCTATTGGGTTTAGATTTTTTTCATTCTTATATACTTGTATATATTATAAACTATTTTATGTATGCTACCATGTTATTCTTACAATCCATTTTTTACAGAAGCATGAGATCAAAATTTTATATATGACACTAGTTAGTATTCATGCCTATTATTGTTATATGGATGATTTTCTTCCATTATTTCCATTATCATGTTTAGTATAATTAATTTTTATATTTAATACTATTATTCACTATGATAATGAGATTATAGTCTCCCCACCATACCACCTTAGACCCTTACTACTAGTTAGTAGAATCTAGCATTTGAGAAGGTGCGCTTGAGGCCATGTGGCCAACCGAGGTCAGTTACATATGAGTGAAGTTTGGTTAGAATGTCACAACGTGGTATCAGGAATTTTACTTTTCTTGTTTAAATATTTTGTATGGTTAGTATAGAGATTAATATGTTCTATAATTTTGTAAATATCAAATTCTTCATAGTAGCTATTCCACTTATAGGAAAAAACCAAATTCTATTGGAAGGGACCTGAGGTTATGTATTTTTCCTGTTACAGTTGTATTATTTAAAAACTAGGAGACAAAAATGGATTTTTGTGTTTATTATTATTGTATATTTTCTTTTAACATTGACCCAATATGGAATGGAAGTACATTCAATGAATAATCATAGGAACATGATGATTTTTAGGAGCATCTTCCATGCCATGTTTATTTATTACGTTCATTTAACATATTGTAGATATCTTGATAGCTATGTTTTTAATTGGAATAATGTTTCTTGTTGGGATGAAGGGATACATAATTATTTATTTAATGTTTCTTCTTTTATCTAAATGGGGTTTCCCAAATAGCATGATAGAGACACCTTAACTAACTAATTATGATAGGTTTAAGTTATATTACTATGGTAACAATAGTTGAAATGTTAGTTAGTTATGATTAAAGGGATGATAATTCCAATTTATAAAGAATGTGTCTCTATAATGTAGGAATTATGATCAATATAATTGAATAATCATATATGAATTCTTACATCCCAAGACCAATTGTAAAAAATATTGTCACTGTTTCATGAAGATCCAACTGCAACTTATAAAGATTTGGTCTTTATAACCTAAGAATGGTGACTCATCTAAATGGACCATTATAAAAATAGAAAAGAAGATAAATTATGACTTATAAATGAATTGGTTGCATAAAATGGGGATTCCAATTACAGCATAATTGGTTTTTCATTAATTATATGAAATTTTCACTCCATATAATGGGGAATATATGATTGAAACATAGAATCTTATCAATATCCTAGGCTTAGTAGAAGGTTGTTGGGATATTATTTCTTGGGTACTACGACCTTATGCTAATTTTGTTATGAAAAGTGTATATTTTCATTTTAGTTATCATGTAGAGAGGATTTTTCTTATCTTGATTCCTATTAGTGATATTGTTTTTGTCAAATCCCATGTTGGGGAATGAGTTTGGCATTATAGAAATATGCCTCCATGAAACCCTTAGGTGAAACACCTAGAATTTAGTAATGACCATGCTTCAGAGGTTGTGGGACCAACCCCCCAGTATTACCTCTGGAAAAACCACTTGTGGAACCTCCCGTTATACTTGATAGGGGAACCAACACTAATTTTTAAAGGGTTTCATATAGTTCATGAAGATCATTAATGGACACCCATGTCATACCCTTACTATGAAAGAGTTGATGTGAATTTTTTACCAGTAGCATCCACATACATTCTTAGTGGTCGGTTGTCCCTAGAAAGATGAGTTATTTCTTATATACATTATATCTATTTAGGAGCATCTGAAGATGACTTTGTAAAGGAGGTCAAATATCATAGATTAAATGATTCACGGATTAGCCATGTATTGGTGGGATGTTTTAAATCTGGATGACCATTATTAGAGTATGGTATTGATAGAATTCCAAACAACATTTCATGATTAATTATATTTGTAAACACTAAGAGATAAAAAATATAGGGTGTTTATTCACATTTAATAGGGTATTGTGCCTATCATAGACTATTTATCTCGCTTCACTAAGATCCAGTGCTTCGCACCAACTCCTAATGGAGATGAGATGAAGAGAGAAAAATAATTGGAGGTTGGGATATTATATTCCATCATATCTTAAGTGAACGTCTTAAAATTGAATAATATTTTTGAGATTGTGAAATATTACCTTACAACCAAGATAAATTTGAGGGAAGCCACTACAATAAATGTTTCCTTCGACAAAACTTGAATAGGCCTTTATCAACGCTGACTACTTCTGCATAGTTAAAAGGTCGAGGCTTCTATCAACACAAGAAAAGCATGAATAAAGGGTTTCTTTATCAACACTAATTATTTCAATGATAAAGAATACTTTTATTGACACCATTAAAAGTGCTAATAAAAGACACCATTTATCTATTCATATATATAGTGTTGATGGAGAAACCCTTTATTAGTTATTTTTGAAGCACACCTAAATATCACATTATCAGTGCATTAAAAATCACTCATAAAGGGATACATTATCAGTACATTTAGTAGAACTGATAAAGGGGAATAATACATTATGATTCTACAACACACTAAAACACTTGAAATAAGGCATGTAGTGTGATGTAACAACATAACACATCAATATAAATAATAATAGAAATTAAAAAAATAAGGCAATGTTTTTAAATTTAAAAAAAATAAATTTTCTAACACAAATACCAGAAAAACACAATTTTAGAGTATATCAGTTATTTTTAACTAAAATTAATGCATGTGTTGAATAAAAAGGCACAATTAGAGTCATACCAGTCACACCGTGAGTCGAATTGTCCTATTACTGATTCCTACACATCAAAAATGACTTATCAATCATTTTTCCTAAAGTACCAAAACAATACTAATGCATTTTTTGGTTTTGAGTATATAAATTACTTTGTTGATTAAAATTAATGTATGTTTAGAATAAAAAGACACACTTGGTGTATTACTGGTCACATTGAACATTATATTGATTTTTGGATGATTCCTACATGTCAAAAATGACTTATGAGTCATTTTTCTAAAGTACAAAAATAATCTAAATGCATTTTCCCGGTTTTGAGTTTTTCAGTTTTTTTAAACTAAAATTAATGTCTATTTTTAATAAGACAATGTACTTGGAGTCATACTGGTCCCTCCATTTTTCAGAATGAGGGGAGGGTGATTCTTACATGTCCCAAATGACTTATGGAACATTGTACTAAATTATAGTAATTATAATAATGCATGTACTTATTTTTGACCATGCCACTTGTTTTTTTAGTAAAATGTCATTCTTGAAACCGGAAACACGCAATTTGAGCCACACATATGGAATTGTGTATGGAATTTACATGAGACTTATTCAATACATCACAAATGAATTATGAATCATTATATGAAATTATCATGAAAATATTATTTAATTTACTTCATTTATAGTGAGTGACAATTTTTGTATTAAAATGTAAATTTTAAACTCATAACATAGAATTAGAGTCATACTGGACACACCATGCATCATATTGATTTAATACAGATTAATACATTCAAAAAATTACTTACGTATCATTTTAATAAAGTACCAAAAAATCCAAATGTGTTTTCTTAGTTTTGAGTATGTTAGTTTTTTTCACTAAATTTACTGTCAATTTTGAATAAAAAGATGCACATAGAGTCATATCGGTCACACCATGTGTCAGATTAATTTAAGGATGATTCTTATACATCCGAAAATCCTTATGGGTTATTTCACTAATGCATCAAAACAATAATACTGAATTTCCTTAGATTGGAGTATGAAACTTGTGTTTTTTAGTAGAAATTTCATTTTAAATGGGAAACATTCACATTGATCAATACAGGGGGAATCTTGTGTGGGTTTGACATGAGAATAATTAATACCTATACCAAATCAATAATGAATCATTTCTTCTAATTATTAAGACAATCCAAGGGAATTTTCTCTATTTTTAGGGGGTGACACTATTTTATATTATAATGTAAATTTTAAACTGATAACAAACACATGGAGTAATACAAGTCCCCCAATGTAAGAGATTGAGGTGAGACTAATTCCTATATTTCAAACATGAATTGTAGATCATTTTACCAATATAACAAAATAATACAATTTCATTTTCTCTATATGTAGTATTTTAGTTGTTTTTTACAAAAATTACTGTCAATTTTTAATAAAAAGATACACTTAGTGTAATACCGGTCCAAACATGCATCATATTTAGGTGAATCTAATTCATAGAAATCCAATAGGACATATGGATAAATATACTAAAGTATGAAAACCATAAAAAATCATTACCTTTTCTTTGAGTATGCCACAATTGTGTTTGACTAACATTTCATTTTAAACCGGAAAAATGCACATTGATCCATACTGATGTCATCGTGTGTGGGTTTGATATGAGACTGATTCATAGAAATAAAAAATGAATTATGAATTGTTTTCTTGAATTTTCAAGACAATAAGAGTGTTTTTTCTCATTTTTTACAGAGTGACATTCTTTTGTATTAAAATGTAAATTTTAAACTAATAACAAAGACATGGAGTCAAACCAGTCACACCGTGCATTATATTGAGGTGAGACTAATTTCTACACATCCAAAATGACATATAGATCAATTTCCTAATGTAAAAAAAATAATATGAATGCATTTTCTCTATTTTGAGTATGTCATTTGATTTTTTCGATAAAACTAATGTTAATTTTGAATAAAAAGATTCATTTGAAGTCATAATGGTCATAAAATTCATCCAATTGAGGTGTCAATGATTTATACACATCCAAAATAACTTATGGATCATTTTACTAAAATATAAAAATAATCAGAATTCATTTCATCTGTTTTGAGTATTACACTTGTTGTTTTTTACTAAAATTTCAATTTAAACTGGAAACAAACACTTTGAGACTTACAACTATCATTGTCTGTGGGTTAACATGCTATTGATTCATACAATTAATAAATTAATTATGAATCACTATACCAAATTATAAAAAAATATGAGGTCCTTTTCCCATTTTTCAGTTAGTGACACTTGTTTTTAATAAATTGATAGTTTTAAACCGATAACAAAGATTTGGAGTCATATTGGTCACACCATGCTGCAGATTGAGTGGAAAATGATTCATATACGTCAAAAATGACATATGTATCATTGTAATAAAGTATGAAGACAATAAAAATTTATTTACTTAGTTTGGAGTACATCATTTGTTTTTTCACTAACAATAATGTCAATTTTGAATAAAAAGATGTACTTGGAGTCATACTAGACACACCTTACATCATATTGAGGTGAAAATGATTCCTACACATCCCAAATGAATAATCTATCATTTTACTAATATATTAAAGAAATCGGAATATATTTCCTATATTTTGAGTAGGACACTTGTAATTTTTTAAAAAATGTCATTTAAAACTGGAAACATGCACTTTGAGACATAAAGTTCGCATAGCGTATAGGTTTCACATGAGACTAATTCATACACAACCCAAATGAATTTTGAATTGTTCTCCAAAATAATCAATACACTATGAGTGTGTTTTCTTGGTTTTCAGCGAGGGAAACCTTTTATATTCAAATGTCATGTTTAAACTTATAACAAACACTTATACACCAACCCTCCTCAATGAGCACAATATATCAATACTGGTTTTCCTCCAACAGATCTTTCATATAACTAATGAATTCGGTGGTTTATTACACATATATGTCTTCAAACATTGATGTTGTATTATATACATCCTTTTTTGACTGGGATATGTAATGATGTTTCTTCAATATCACTAGTGGAGAAATTGAATCTTCCAAAAAAGATTGCTCTTACAAGTGGATTACTAACCTATATAAAATCACATAAAAAGTGGTGAAAAATATTATTCAACAAGTCACCAGAAACACATTCACAATGGATCTTATCTTATGTTACATGTTTTTTTGAAATTTGAAACAATTTTTCTCAAACACAGGCATGTTATGATCCTCATTCTACTTCATTTCTGAATAGTTTTGTGGTTTGCAAGACAATTTTTCATCTCCTCGTCCACCTTGATCTCCAAATCAGTCTTCACCTATACATCCTCTGTTCTCTGACTTCAACTCTACCTTTCCCTCCACCTCCACCTCTACCTTCACCCATTCCTTCACATCCACCATCTACTCTTCCTCCAACTCCGACTCTACCTCCATGATTACCAAACTATTTTATTGTTTACTGGTCAACGCTTCTAAACCAATTGACTTTATCCATTACAATCCTCTTTGATAAGGAGATAATAAATTATATATAATCATTCTGCACTATTTATCCACATTCCAAATAGTTTTCGAAGTTTATAACTTGTACTAGATCATTAAAATATTAGGTATTCAACTAAATTAGTTTTTAGCGTACATTTTGAGAAAAACTACATATCCCACTCATCTCTAAACAAATTGATTTCTTATTTTGAGTAAGTAGGTTTTTTGGAAATCTCTATGGTAATAATAAAATATATACAAAAATATTATTATGAAATTTATATAATTAAATTTGAATTACCTTCAAAAATTACCTGTTGTGGGATGCTAGCCTTTTCATGATTTAGGATTTCTCACATAAATTTTAAAACATAATATCCACAATCATTGTCGTTATATTTTTTCAGACACTGTAGAAGAATATACTAAAATAAGTAAATTTTTTGAAATGTTTTGATCGTTAAATATTTCTATATATAACTTAATTTTTTTTCTATTTGTTGTAATTAATACGCTTTATAAATTTAGACAGTTACTTAATTCCACGATCTAAACTATATTTAGTAACCACCCCATCATAAGGAAATTATTTTTAAAACATATACTGAACATATAATTCAATGTTTATCTAAAAAATGTTGATTACAAGGTATTACATAATCATAATAAACATCATGTGTGTTTGGTTGGTAGAATATCCACACACTGGATCCGAAAAATAAATATATGTGGTGTCAAAATTTATTACGATCAACATCCAGTGTGTCTTAAAAAAATTAAGTAAAAAAAATTAGAGAAATATAGATTATTTGTGATTAGATTTTAGAGTTTTACCTTTGCATTGTAGGCATCAAAAAGTGTCCTTTATCTGATTCTTTTTATTCAACACTTCATGTAACTCATCTTTTTTCTTCTCAACTATTTTTTATCCAATGTGTCTTCTTCCATAGAAATGATACAAAGATCAATGAATCTAAATCACACATCAAAAGATCTTTCCATTATATATTTGTGATATAAATACCTATAAAAAAATATGTATAGCTATTACCTTTAATAAATATGTTATATCACTATTTAAGTAGACATATTATGAAAATATACCTTATGTATGTTTTCAAAATTGAGATGTCCAACTATTTGTGCTTGAGAATCTCATTTAAAGTCTTGAGAAAAATACCATTTTTTGATGAATATATGTATATTTCTTCTCAATATTCAATTTAAGACATTGTTTTATCTTTAAATTTGGTCTTTTCATGAATTTGAAATGATTATAAATGTTTCTCTTGGATTAGTGGGGAGAAGGTACTCTTGGAAGGTCATTTTTTCATGGTTGATTCACAATATATTATTTATTCGACCTTATATTTCTCACTTGCTTTATCCATATGTAATATCATACCTCACTTTGGAACTTTTATCATAAACCATTAAATGTTTTTCATATGAAAAAATTATTTAAATACATACCTCATGTATCATTATAAGATTATACGACCATGCTATGAATGTTCCAATAACATCAATGACTGTTGTAATAATGAGACCATCACATGGAGCATGCAACATATCAGTCATCTCATAAGATACCTCAATACCCAATCTCTTGTTATCTTTTGAGAGGTCATTGATAGTGTATCCGGTCTCCACAGATATTATACACTGTATCCATCACCACATAGTAGTGTGTGGGTGTTGATAGATACAAATAACATAGAACTATACCATAAATAATTTTAGTAATATAAAGTTATCATAATTTGTTTGATTTACATTTAATAGAAATTGTGATGAAAATATTGATTACCCCAGGTATGGTATTTTTTGGGGGGAATGACTATCCTTAAATCTATTGGGATCATTTAGTTCATGTGTAGATCATTTCCCCACCACCAGTTCTCTTTAATATTTTCTTATACATTGGTCTTCCAAACCAGATCACAAAATAATATCATACCGCGAGTCTATTTATGTCTTCAAGCATCTCACAATATTATGTGTATATTATTATGGTATTCTCTTCTAAAAATATGTTTAATGAGAGAATCTAAAATCCAATCCTATATCAGGACTATACTGTTTAGGCTACTTCAAATATACTGAAAGTAGATTTTATTTTGGTAAGATTGTTGCCGATTCTTCTATCTAAACCATAAAAAAATAAGAATATAAATATTTGTTTTTATGTAATATTGTTATAAATCATAAAAACAATAATTATGTCATACTTAAACAAACTTCCCATAATGTTTTGTTTTTTACAACAACTAATTTACCCGCTTTATTTAAATGAGGCTCCTTCTATATCACATGATATGAGATGGAAGTGGCTTCATATTTTGATTCACTAATTTTTATAAAATTAAAGGAACATATTTTTTTATATCACATAATTAAACTTTTTTTGTTGATTTAAAATACATACCAATTTATTCTCTAATTAAGCGTACCCCATCCTTTATTTTTGATAGGGGTATGTTGGTTTTGATGAATTTTCATTATTTTCATCACACTTTTTATATTTTATAAATTTAAAATATTTAATCAAGATTTATAAAATAAATAACTTCCAATAATATATTTTCAACTGGAATGCACCTAAAATCATTTCTCATTGCGATGATTGATGAAAGAATTCTATGTTTACTACTTGATAATTTGTTAATTAATAACTGGTGGGTGGGAATTTTTTATTCCCTCAGAATCCAGAAGATGTTACTTCATAAGAAGACTCCAGAAGTTTCTATGGGATTTTCAAGAAACTATTAAGACAAATTTATAACATAAAATTTATAAAATAAATGAACTCTACAAGGAATAATGAAAATTATATCAACGATTCAATATATAATTTTTTATTATAATATATAACATATATTTATAGATTTCCATTATATATTTCCAAAGGATTTCCTTAGTTATTGGTTGGATACGGCACCATGAATCAATATCAATTAGCACGTTAATTATTTCTATGACCTGAAGATAACTAATGAACATGGACTTGTTGGGGTTAAATTTTGGATGAGTTGATTCTGTCCAACCTCATATTTTATACCCTAATTACATGCCTGGATAATTTTATTCACCACTATGATGCTGTGATATTTTTGTTTTCTTCATCAACATGTTGTTAATCCTTAAAAATTACGCAGTTTCATCATCAATAGTATATTATTCCTTAGGATTGGTAACATCATCATGTGCATAAGATATAATTTGTATGAGTATTAAAACATTTAATTTGTCTTTAATTACAATAATAAAATACACTCCATGCATAAAAGTTTACATCTTCATGCATCTTGCAAAAAAATTGTTAATATCATGAATAAAGATATAATACCTCAATACTATAGTACAAAAAACCTTCAATACATTTTTTTAATCCTTCCTCATATGTTTGATTTCCTTCCATCTATTGATGATGGATTGGACACCCTCATTCAAACTAGCCTACATCCCATAATAATGGTTCCAATGTTCATTGATTACATAACTTTCGAATAGTTATTATTACATTTTTTTTATATTTGTCTCTCATCTTTTGTGGACATCCACCTATTTTCTTGAAATACCATAACCGAAATACTTCTCATACTGGGTATTGGTGATCATTTTGGATGACTTCTTATTAGAGTAGTTCAAAAAACATAGAATATATGGGTGATGATTCTCAAATAAAAAACTCAAATAATAACAATTTAGGAGGTGAATGTCAGGTTTCCACGTAGATTCAAAAATAACCAAAATAAAAATTTAAATAAGGATTATAACATTTTATATTTCAAAAATGAAGGAATGAATATTAAGATCCACATAACATCCACACACAGTTATTTACTTACGCCCAAAAACATTTATGGTTTCCACTTCCTTTAAAATGTTTCTTTTATTTTTAGGGCTTAGAGGAGATACAAACTTTTTGTGGTATTGGTGTGAGGTAAATTGGAGAGCATAGAGACCAACCATCTCCCCAAGATGCCAAGATAATGTATCATGAAGATGATGCTAAAAAACGTTCCAGAGAGCTCTTATCAATGTATGAGGAATACATTTGAGAGTCATATTGGTACCCTTTTAAATATATAAATGATTAAGTGTTAGATAATCAAAAGTTGTGTTCTACTTGTTTTGTTTTCATAAAATAACATGGAACATGGGTGTTTTCAATCATCATAGTAGTATTCTCATACAAGTATGTTTAACTCTAGATTTCTAATCTGATCCAATGTGACTACACTCCAAATAAATGTAACTTTTGATGAATTGTTTTTACAATTGACTGAGGGAGTTATATATGAAAATACATATCAATAAAAAAAATTTATTCATTATGTTTTGATTAATTTTTCAGTTTTAATGTTTCTGTTCCTAGGAAGTAATTAACAAGGAGGATAAAAGGTTGAATCAGTTGAATAATGAGTTGGAATATGTGATATTCAAATCCGTGGAAGTGGATTTAATGGAGAGTAATGAATAGAATATGAGAATGAGGTATTGCATCAAGTAACATTGGAACCAAAAAGATGAGAGGAATGACAGTTTGAATGAGGGATTCAAATCCATCCTCATGAGATGGAAATAAAATCATGCGTCTGAGGATTGATTAAATAATGATAGTGACGGTTAATTGTACAAAATTATTGATGTATTATACCTCTATTCAAGAAAGTAAAATTTTTATACAAGATTCCTGAAATTTTTAACTATTATGCATTGAGTGCATTGTATTGTATATATATCATACCAAAAGGAATCCTTATTTACCCATCCTTATTTGTGAAAACCATGGTCTTTTCTTATGAAGAGTTATTTATTTCTCTTATGAGTATTATATGTTGCATGCTTCTTTCACAAAAAAAAAGATATAAATGTAGTTTGCAGTGGTCTCATATAAAGCTGGAATGAGTGTATAAAGTAGTTGTGGCATTGTTTAGGTCTAGGTATGTGAATGAGAGAGAGAAAGATATTGTGGTTCCCATGATGTTTAGTGATTTTTGTTCCCATGTGGATCCCTCAAGGTATTATGCACTTAGATCTTGTAGCGCAAAAAAAAGTATGACGAAATATGTTTAACCATATCATTAAAAATTACAATTACATGTTGATTCAATTCTATATCTACTTATAAATTAAATTTAAAACACATTTCTTGATCCCCCTCTTCTGGTTCATGTATTTTTTGTTATTAAAGTATTCTATGGTTTTTACTATAAATTCCTTTTTAATAATTTTAAAAATTATAATTCATAAATTATGACTAAAAAGTTGAGGTGGTCATGCCATCAACAAGATTCCACTATGCCCAAAACCTACATGATGAAACCATATGGTTTTGAGGGAAATCAGAACATGTAATTGTTCTAAAAGATGAATTGTAATCTATATTGATTTAATTAGGCATCCAGACAATGGAATGTTAAATTCAATGATTTGATGACTCAGAGACGTTTCCTATAAAGAAATTTAGATAGGAATGTGGGGGAGGGTTTCTAGGTGAGGGTAATTCTAGTAATGGCTAGGGGTAGATTTCGAATTTCTTATATATAGCTGTTGGGACTGTTGGAAGTAGCTAAGAATAATAAATATGTGAAGAGGTTTTAGGTGGACGGGGACTTTGATTTCCTCTATCTTACATGTCAACTAATTGAAGGGGTTTTCGGTAGGACTTATGGTGTTGCATCCATATGGAGTCACCTTCCTCTAACTTCTAGTAATGGTTATATAATTATTCTTTAATGTCCTCAACCACTATGAAAAATAGAATTATTCTAGTTGATTCATCTATTTTTTCACTCTTGTTTGGGATAATGGTTTCGATCGATTGATGATTTCTTTTAGAGATCAAAATTTCTAGAAAAAGGATTTATAATTATTTTACCATGATGGAGATGTGTGTTCCTTAATTGTAATTTTTAAGAGAAGATCTTGAATAGTGGGAGTTGGATCATGTGAATAAAATGAAGAATAACTATAATTTTTGGTCTCGATTATAGGAACTGAGAGGATAATTAAATGAAGATAAGATAAAAATGTATCTAGATTTACTTTGGTTAGATGAGAGTGAGAATTAGCAACCTGAGATTCTACAAACCAAGAAGAAAAAAGTAAGTTCTTTTTTAGGATTTTTCTATTCGATAGTTTTCTCCAAGATTTCTGAATCTTTGATATTATGTTTCCCTACTAATGTAGTAGTGTGTGGTGAAAATATATTTTATTTATTCATATAGGCCCATAAACATATTTTTACTAACCTTGCCTTTTGAAAACATCATTCCCTTTCTTCAAAACTATTTCTATGGAGGAAAAAGAAGAAATAGAACTACTCTATGTATTTCAGTGGGGAGGAGATGAGATGTAGGGTACATGATGGTCAAAAAAAAGTGAGAAAACCCAAAACTCAGAACCAAAAAAATCAAAAAATGATGATGGAATATTATAAAATAACATACATTGGACTATAGCCTTGATTATTCTGAGGGAATGCAGTGGAGTCGCACTAATAGCAGGGGAGTTATGCGAGAGTTTGAGAATTGCGAGTGACTGTGTCATAGTTAGGATTCTTTTAAATAAACTGGGGAAAAGTTTAACAACATTTTTAAAAAATCACAAATAAAATCCCCTTTAATCAGTGCTAAATTGATAAGTGATAATAAAGAGGTTATTTAGCAGTGATATTGTTTTAGAGATGATAAATATTTCTTTCAAAATATCTTTTGGGGTGATGATAATGATCGATCTTTATCAGTGCTAAAAAAGGATCGATAAGTATTCCATTTATCAGTGATAAAATTTTAGCACTGATAAATGATGTATATTTGAAAATATTTAAATAAATTTATTTTATGTTTATAATTATATAAATATATATAATTAAATATTTTTAATTATATAAATATATATTAAGACAATATTTTTTATTTTATAGAAGAACTAAAAATTTATAAATATAGTAAATATACATTTACAAATATATTTTTTAAAAAATATATTTTAACATTATTTGTTGATATATAATATTAAATACATGAATTTTAAAAATGGTTGAAATTGAATAATTCAAAATGAGTACACATTAAAAATATTGAAGAAATGGAAAAGTTTTATTAATTAAATATAAATTATTAAAAAATATAGTTATATATATATATTTAAGTGAAGTGGAATACATTTTAAAAATACTAAAACATTGTAAATAAATATATATTAATAAATAATAGAAATGGTTGAAATTAAAAAATAAAATAAAAAATAAAAAATATTAATAAAGAATAAATAATACCCTAACAGTAAAAGTAATAAAAACAAATAAATAAAAGTGGCCAATTAAAAACAAAATATATTAAATGTATCATGTTATAATGAAATTAGAAAATATACTAAAATTTGAATAAATTATATAAATATTAGGTGTATGTGTTCATATATAAGATTTCATTAATTACATAAATATTTTTGTATGTGTATTGTATATAAATATGCATTAATTGCATATATATATATATATATGTATATATATATGTATGTGAAATAAATATAACTCATGACATTTGGTATATGTTATATTGAAAATTCATACAACATTAAAAATGAATAAAACATTAATATGTTTTAATTATTACATTTTATTCATTTTTAATATATTTACATTTAATATATATTATTTATTACTATTTATAATTAATATTAATATATATATTATACTTATTCATTTTTATTAATAATTTTTTCGTTAGTTTTTTTAAATAATTAGGTGATTTATTCATTTTAATTCCTTTTGATTAATTATTACAATTTATTCATTTTATTTATCTATATTTAATATATACTATTTATTAATATTTATAATCTATATATATGTTTATTAAATTTATTCATTTTATCAATAATTATTTAACTAATAAAATGTTTAGTATTTTTCGTAATTTATTCATTTAAAATTTTTATTTGTCTATTTATCTCATTTTATTCATTTCATATATCTATATATTTAATATATACTCTTTATTAATGTATAAAAAATTAAATATATGTATATTAAATTTAACATTTTTTAATAATAATTATTTAATTAATGAAATTGGTATATTTTTGTCAATTATTTCATTTTATTCAGAACCTTTGACCTCACATAAAAAGTGTCAATTATAGTACCCATTATCAGCACTAAAAATGGTGCTCATAAAGGGTACCCATTATTATCACAAAAAATAAAGCATTGATAAAGGGTAACCTTTATCATCACTAAAACAAAGTAATGATAAAGGATCCCTTTTATTAGTGATAAAAAAGCCCTGATAAAGAGTTCCCTTTATCAGTGCTTATTCTAGCGATGATAAACAGGGACTTTGTCAGTGCATTTTTCTAATACTGATAAATTCCAGCATTGTCAAAGACATCTTTTTTAGTAGAGAGCTGAAGGTTTGGTCTAGAGAAGTTCAACACCTTAACCGAGAAGTGGTTCATTTAGCACCAAGAAGCATCACCATATGTCTTGTCACAAGGGAAGTGACATTCATATGATACCCATTGATAGTTATATGATATATCATCAATTTCATAAGCTTGTTTAAAGAAGGCCTACTGGAGTAGGGACCCAGTTTATTATCAATCTTGTGATAGAATGTGTGATATGCAGTGTTTTTCTTGCCGAAAATGTTCTCTAGTGCTTATTGGAAGAGGATCCACACTAGTTGTACATTATATAGTAGGATCATTAGCTCCATGATAATTAGGTATGAGTAATACCATCTATATAGGCTACATAGGTGGAAATGGTCAAGGAATATAGACTCTTGATATGTGGTTCCAACAAATTGGACCTACTTAGGGAAGTAAATTTGTATCTTAGTGTGTCGGATTGATCCATATATATGTTTTACAACCTGTACCTAAGGAGAATATTGATGTTCTATCTATAGTTTGATGTACGATTTTTGAAACCTCAACTTCTGTATCTTATTTATTTGACACTAGCACATCACATCCATTCATATCAGCTATTGTAGTGAGTAGCCTTTGTTTTGAGATAGAATAATTTGGTGGATTGGTAACTATAGATACTAAATTGGAATTATAATTATAGTAATTATTCCTATGTAAGATGTTTAATTTTTAAATAGATAGTTATAGATTCTTCTTGAACCTTTTCATGCTAAAAAATGACATGTTTTGTCATAATTTTTGGGATGATCTGGTATGTTACCTTTTGTATCCTTATCCATTGTTATCATAATCTTGAGTACTTCCCATTACCTGAGGGTGGTAGATAGTTAACAAATGAAAATGGGATAACCAGATATGTCATGATGGACCTTAGTATCATGTTTTGGGAGGACTGTCATCCAAGATTGCTAGTTTTTTCTAAATCCCCAGGTAACACATCAGATATATTACCCTTAAATGGTAGATCATTTCAGGAATTTCTTTCCTAATGTTTCTTTCTTAACTACCTACTACGAGTGAGGTATATTTCCCCATTGTTCTGATTCTAAGAGATTCATTAGTGTCTATTCCACAATACATGATGGCTCCAACTAAGCTTAAGAAACTCAAGAGGTAGTTAGAGGACCTAAAATCCAAATTGTTTATCTGACCCAGTGATTCTCCGTAGGGTTCTCTTATACTTTTATCTAATAAGAAAGGTTGTTCTCCTCAGAGTATGTATGGATTAATAGTATTTGAATCAACTTAACAAAAACAACTAATATCGAGTACTGTGTATAAACTATCTCTTTTACTTGATCTGATGAGATCGAGTCTTATCAAAGATTGATTTGAGTTTGGGATATCCTATGGTATAAGTTAGATCCTTAGATATATCTATTTTTATATTTCTGAATTATATACTGGTTATATGAATATATGGTAATACCTTTTAGTTTCGAGAACACACAAGTAGTTTTATTCCCTTAATGAATTATGTTTTCCACTGATACCTGAATTCTTTCATACTTGTTTTCGTAGATGATATCTTAGTGAAATCTCAAAAATGATATGGTCATTCTAAAATACCTTACATTATATTTAGTAAAATAATATAGAAATAACTATATTATAATCACATAAAATGAAGCTTTTTGGATTGATAAGGGTCACTTAATTGGTCACATCATATCATATTGGGAGGGGGGGTTGTGGACCTAGAAAGGATTAGAACTATGGTTTCCCAGAAGTATCTTAAGAACAATTTTATATTCAATTTTTACAGTGGATAACTTATTACTCTTGGAGTTTCATTTATAATTTATCATTGCTTTTGACACTACTTATAGGATTGACCAAGAAAGGATTTAATTTAACATGGTATGAAGTTTGTGAGAAGTACTTACAAGATCTAACAAAATGGTTGAAATCCGCCCCGATCTTGATTTTGTTTGATCTTGGAATAGTATATATAGTTTATTTTGATATCTAAGGCATATGTATTTGAGATTTTTTGATTCTAGGGTATCATGTCATGGTGAAAAGGTCTCTCTTTTTGAGGAATCATGAGCATAATTACCTGACACATGACAACGAGTTTGATGAATTTTTTCATGCCTTATGTTGTTGGAGACACTATTTGTTAGGAGAGTGATTTATAGTATAAAATGACCACAAAAGTATCAAATACTCTCATAGAGTGATTGAAATTAGAAAAGGTGAAGATGAGTCAAATACCTACATTAATTTTATTTTGATCTTGATTATATTCTTGGGAATAGAAGTTCAGTGGTTGATTCTCTAAGCTAGAAGAATCAGAAACAAGATGTTCTGGTAGCCAGTAGGGATTGGCAGTTGATGGGTATTTTTTGGAGACGAATATATATGTTTAAGAGAATAATAAGTGGCTTGTAATTTTTTATTTATCAGTAAAATATGTATTTTTGGATCAATTAATGATTTCGAAACTTCCAAATCTTGAAGGCTATGTCTCATAAGAATGTATTTATGATGGGAACCCACCACCTGGTTGGGTCATTGAAGAGGATGATATTTTTTGTAATCGTAGATATTTATGGGTTTTTATATAAATGTTATAATAATTTATATTAGAGAATCATTCATTAAGTTGGGAAGAAAATCCTAGACTCAACAATATGTACTTTGATTTATGCCACCAGTATTGGGTGCACGGGATGAAAAGACACATTGAAGGTTCTGTTAGTCAGCTTTCCACTTATCAGTTTGTGTAGGAAGAGAATTAGTGGACTTCTATAATTTTCAATAAATTACTCATTCTAGATTGGAAATGGTATGACTTCACTCTATATTTTTTGGAAGACTTACTGAAATCCCATCATGGTAGTGATGTTGTATGGGTTATTGTGAATAGATTAACAATGGTCACCCACTTCTTTCATATCAGGGAGGACTTATTAGTTTATGGTCTTAGAGGATTTAAATATAAGAGATTATAAACATTAATGTTGTTATACATACCATTTTTTCATAAAGGGATAATTTATTTACTTTGTAGTTCTTGAAGTCTTTCCAAAAGGATTTGGGTTCACAAGTACTTCAGCATACAACCAATCATCCTCAAATAAATGGCCATCCAAGTGAACTGTACAGGTGGTAGAGGATACTCATAGATGATGAATCATTGATTTCAAAGGTTCTTGGGGGAAATAATTGCCTCTTGTTTAGTTCTCATATAATAATAACATTCATGAGACTATATAGATGACTCTTTATGAGGCCCTATATGGTAGGCTAGGTCGTTCACCTCAATTCTGGTTAGTGGAAGGAGAAGAATAACTACTAGGATAGAATCTCATTAAGGATAAGTTAGAGAAAAATCATATAATCAATAATAATATGGATATAACTCAGTCTAGGTAGAAGTATTATTTATATCACCACTACTGAGATATGGATTTAGATGTGCAATATAATATTTCATTATGAGTTTAACCAAGATTGGGTCATTGATAGATTCATAGATAAGGGAATCCTGAACCAAGGATTGTTGGACCTTTTGGGATTGTAGAAAGTGTCATGATGTAACCTAATTGATAGATCAACCTCAGAGGTTCAATTCCATGCATAATGTCTTTCATGTATCATAGACTCAAGATTATTATTATGTTCTATTCCCTGTGTAAGTTCCATTAGATATTTACTTATAAGATGATGTTTCTTTTTAAGAGTATCATATTCATATCCTTGATAATAGCAGGAAATAACCATGAATAAAATCAGTTCCTCTAGATTAATTTCTATCGTAGAATAACCTTGTACATAATGATAACATAGAGAGAGAGGTCGATGTACATGATCAGTGGTAGGAGATATTCATGGATTCATATTAACCACTAGTATGGTAACTCAAAGACATGTTGTCTTAAGAAGATGGATGTAGTATGATACATGTTTTTCTTAAAGGTACATATAATTATAAAATTCTATTTAAACTCTATGTTTTATCTAAATTAATGTTCCTAAGGTATTAAAAAAGGATTCGGGATAATTTCAGCCTGTTCGAATCCGATAGTATTTGTTTTTGGAGAAATATGTATGTTCAAATAGATGGTGTATTATATTTACTAACTATACAACCAAAATGATGAGGATCACAATTAAATTAACTCTTTAGGAAGAGCCAAATGATCATGAAAACCCTTAAATTTATTAAAGAGGTATCTCAGATGGATTTTTGGTAGTATTTATAACCATGAACCAAGCTCGTATAGGGTGGGTGTCTAGGGATTGTAGGCACCAACGTCTTGTGAATGATTTTTCAAGCCCTAGGGATTGGTCATATGAGGGGCAGCTTCACTGACAGCTGAAACAACATGGTTGAAACATAGTTTAGCCAACCATGTGGGAAACCTTGTAAACCTATAAAATATGTGAAATTCATGGTTTTCACATCCTTCCTCTTTAATATAGAACACACATTCTTCTTCCCATTTCATAAAAACAATCATATCAGGATCCTCCTCAGATCACCTCCTAATCATGGGGAGACCACCTATATCAAGATTCTTAATTGAATTTCGTCAGTCATATTTGATCACCCTCAATAAGATTATCGGCCTTCTTTATTAATATTTTTCTTTATCTTGTTTTTTGGAAGATATTTCAACTTTATATCAGAAAACCAATTTTTAGGGTGTTTGTGTAGTTTCTATGACTTCTCTCATTCCAACCAAAATTAGAAGCTAATTCTCAATGAGGAGTCAAATACCAGTATATTTTATGTGGTATATTAGTTTTCACTTAATGATTCGATGTATATAATTTTTTTTGTTTTTCTTCACACTAAACGTTCAACACATTGCCATGGAAATGTCAAATTCTTAAATTAAATTAACTAACCATTGTTAGGGATACTATATTTGATCCTTGATGTTGTCATAAGCCATCTACCATGACACTTTTATGAATTCCTATATGACCAATACCTCTTATAATTAAGTTTGTACTATCAATTATGATTTAAATAAGTAAATTCTATTAATTAAAAACTACAATGAAATAAAGGAAACATGAATGTAAATACCATGTCACTTGATCATTGTGATGTTGTGAATTATTCCCATTCCTATGTGGGATTAAATGAATGGTGAAATGACAAAAATAAACCTATTATATTACATTATTATATTAAATACAATGATTGAGTATAATATTAGACCATGAAATTGGATTATGTGAAAGGGTTAAGGGAAGTGGTGAACATGTCACTTCAAGAAACTCTGACATATGATATTGTACATGGTGTTACTCATCATTTAAAGGGGATAGTGGATATGAAAATTAACACACACATAATTTAGGATGTTAGATGTGTTTTTACTCATAATTTAAAAGCGATTTTGGACACAACACATCACATACAGTTAATATCATGTGTTGGACATCACACTCCACCTCATTGATTTAGAGTTGTCATAAAAGATGTTACGTATCCCTGAATTGATTTCTTGTGTTCATGCCCCTTATTTAAAATAGAATGAGTAGATTGTGGTATTTTATAGGGAAATTTTTTTCATATTCCTTGGGTCCTCTCTATTACAAAGATATATTTACATATATACATATAAGATGTTCCATGTTCACTAACTTTCTAGATTAGGTTGACATAGGTATAGTCGGTCAGGGATCCTATGATGAACCTTATTCTGACATGGATTATGTTTTGTTCCTAACTTATATAGATTATGAGTATATAATTTTCATTTTATATTCACTGTATATACAATATTAGACCCATTGGTTTAGGCCTATTAATTTTTACTCTATTGAGACCCTAATTTTTATTGCATAAATATTACATCTTGTTAAAGTTAATATGAGAACCCGATTCTTATTTTGAGGTATAAATGTTTCCTTTTGGTTTATACTTTAGTAATAATAATAAAAGGGGTAACATACTAGTTGAAAACATTAAACATGCAAAATTATTTATTACACACTGTGTATTTTCTTTTACACATGGTGTAATCTTGTCGGCAGGTTGGTGCAAGATGTGTAAAGTAAATTAGAATAAATGTGAATAGTTAAATATCCTACATGGAATGTATTTCAACATACATCTATGAAAATATTAAAAACATGTTAAAATATGTAAGAAAATTTTTTATATCATTTTTTAAAGAGGCTCTCCTAGGTTGACAAAGATAAAGAGCCATACATTCATCTCTTCCAGATTGATAATCCGAACATTGCTTCTATCATCATCAATTTAGTGCTTACCCAATCGGTAAGCTCTCAATTAATCTTGAGCCATACTCCATGTTTTATTCCCATGAAGAAGTAATTTGATATTGAACATTTATCATCTTCTTGAAGATCTATGCCATTCTTTCTTGAATTGGAGGTTGAAGTTGGACGAGGAGAGTTGTACTACGATGAGGTTAGTGGTCTTGTGCCTATCATTAATTGTCGATATGAATATGTGTGACGAAGTGTCCTGCACCCATTTTTAGGTGTCACATGATTTATTTTTGACTCATGTTATTGCCTAATAATTTTTATGGAATTGAATATGTGTTATTATTCATGCGTAATGTTGATTGTCTTGAATTAGGGCAACCCCATTGGTGTGTTTCCCTTGGATTATTGTTTATGGCCATTTGGCCCAGGTTTCCTATGAGTAAATCCTTGTTTCTAACAATTGGGTTATTAAAAATGAATTGAATTATAATGGGAATACATTTGGGTTAAATTTAAATTGGATGGATTAAGGTCTTGGGATTAGTGTTTTCCTCTTTTCCATGTCACATCAATTATTGTGTAAGCTTTGTGATAGTTTAATTCACTTGTTGCTTATTTTGTATGGTGTGCATGTGAGTTTTTATTATGTTAACTATATAACAGTTTAATTTACATGTGTTTTCTATTATACTGAAATGTGGATATACCAGGCTTGACCATGTGTGACTGCTATGCCCACTCGCGAGGATTTGTTATGCTAGTGGGTAAGGATTTTTATTGTATGTGGGTGAGGATTTTTTGTGCCTATCAGCAAGGATTTTTTATGCTTATAGGAAGGGATTTCTATGTCTGAAAGAGAGTGTTTAATTGAATATTTAATTTTAAAGACTCGTGACGTGTCTTCCAAGACAAAGCACAATCATGGATTCAGTCTTCTTTTCTACTTATATAGATACCATTCAATGGTATCTGTTGAGAATCCTTTATACGAGGGATTGATGGGCGTAGGAAAGATCTTGAGACATATATAATTCAATGTCATTGAATGTTCGATGTTTACCTAATGAATGAGAATGGAAAACATGACTTGTAGGATTGGTTACTTTTGAGTAATTCATAGTTTAGTGATTTTCATTCTTTGTACAGTTTTATTGCATATACTCACTGACAGATATGAACAGATAATGGGTGATTGACTACTAGAATTTATTTCTCACACCCTATTTGGGTCCTAATTTTGGGACATAATAGATTATATTGTTACAAGTATCAAAAAGGGGAATCACCCTTCTACAAGTACTTTATTGCTATTAAGAGCATGATAGAATGGGACCAAGACATTTCTTGCGATGCTTCTAAGTTTTGCATTGTGTTTATATACCTTGGTACTGTATCCTATATCAAACTATAGTGTATCCAATTTTGGCTGATTTCCTATAACATGTGACCTGTTGCATCATCTTTTGTATTAAATGATGCTTGGTTATTTATCTTATCATTCTTATGCTATTTATTTCATTTGTATGATGTTTACTGCTTCCACTATTATATTAATATTTATTCCGTTGGGTTACACTTTTCCAATGAGGGAATAGTTCCCACACTATCACACCCTAAGCCCTCACTTCTAGTCGAAAACCTCTAGCATTTTTGAAAATGTGCTTGAGGCAATGTGGCCAACGAGGTACAGGGAACCTGTTGACTAGAATTTGGATCTGGTACGTTACAAAGTGGTATTAGAGGTGTTATTATTATCTAGTTTATATAACTATTTTGGGACATCAGAAAAACATATTATGGAAATAGAGTTTGGAAATTAACTGTACCTGGGAGTAGTTACCCTGCATACATGGAAAATCCAAATTGTCTCAAATTGAATTGTATTTTTTTGGATATTGATTCATTACAGTTGATTCAAATTCATCATTGGGTGATGCAATTGTTTGGTGCTATTATCATTGATATTATTGTAGATCTATTTTGTTTCATTCTGATGAGATGATGGTATTCCATCTCATGTATCCTATAGAAACATGTCAAAAATCACATTCCATGAGCTCTTTCCATTAAATTTATCAGTATTACTAGTTTCATTATATTATGATAGATTCCTTTATATATATGACTTCTATTGTGATCGGTTTATTGGTACATTTTAAGGTTGTATTAGATGGATTCCATGCTTTGATCCTTGAGGTTCTATGGGCCCTCTTGGAATGGAATTTGGTGGATCATATTTAATCATTTTGTATGTGAATTATATATTGATATTTTAGGCTTCGGTGAAAAACATTGATTCACATGGAGTATGGGCCCACACAGATTAGAATTTGGAATTCAATTGGTTAGTGTTTCTCAGGAACATGGGTTTTTGGGAAATCTGGAGTTTCTGTCTTCAAAATTCCAATTTACACATCATGTAGTTTATCTTGAAACATCATTTGTTCTTCCTATTCGTGGAAGGATGTTTTTCTCTTGATGGTCCCATGATGTGTACAAGTTGTACATGCCATGAGTTATGGGAACACATGTTCGAATATGTGAAAAGGGACACATGATAGTGGGTTTTGAAAATACAAGGTCATTTACTTTTGTTACAAGCCATGTGGGCTTACTCTAACAGACCCCATGTGAATCTGGTCACATAAAAGTACATGGGTAGGAAGGGGAACCTATATACAAACCATGCACCTAACTAACACGCCATGTATCAGGGGTGTTTACAAGCCCAGACTGATGGAACTATACGACCATGTATGAGATTTTGTGTACACGCTGTGTATGGTCTATACAGGTTGTGTACTATTCTTTTGTTAATCATTGAGGGGTTTCTACTCCGGTTTAGTTCATGCACTCTTGAACTATGATCCATGATCATGCCTCGATCTGAGGTGTGTGCTTGACCATGCAGATTCATTCCACCATGATGACTTCGAGCGGCATGCCAGGAAAGTAGTGTTGATAAAACCTCAGAGGTGGTAGTCCAAGGGTTACTAGTGGATCCTCTAATAATTCCAGTTGCATCACCAACTATTAAATCAGATTCTGGTGATGATTCATAGTTTCATGAAGGCTTTATGAGGTTTATGAATACCATCTAGGGAGTACCTTAGCCTACCATGTCTATGGAAGAACTTACTCGAGTATTCCAGTAGTAGCATCCACCAACGTTTTCAGAGGATGGTGGACCAATGGCTTCCGAGTAATGGTTGGAGTCCATGATTATGATCTTCGAGAATCTAGAGATGCCTTCTTATAGGAGGGTTGAGCTCTTGACTTTTATGCTTCGTGATTTAGCCAAGTGGTGGTTCGATGTTACCCCATAGAAAGTGCGTCAATGGGACATGGCATGGGTAGATCTTTATATGATCAATTATGACTACAATTTTCTAGAGACTCTTAGTGCTAATAGAGCCAGAGAGATCATGCACCTGGAGCAAGGTGCTATTTTAGTGATGGACTAATCAACCCATTTCACTAAGCTTTAGAGATTCTAACTTATTCTGGTGGGGGACAAGACATCAAGGGCTTGGAGATTCGAAGATGGTATCAGGTAGGACATGCAATCTAGTTGAATGTTTTAAGGTTTCATTTTATACATGAAATAATGAATCAGGTGTTGATTATCATCTATAATCTGTGGGAAGCTAGAGGTACGAACCAGGGTGGTTCATCTCCATGATCTGGTATTATCTCTACTGGGAGAAAGAATCCTTGTATGTATCTTTCCTGTGGTGTTACGAGTAGTCATAATGTTTCTTCTGGTGTCCATGAAAGGTTCTACCAATTTAAAAGAGTTACGAAAATGAGACCACAGAGTCTGATGGACCTAGTTGAGTGTTGAGATTGCGGTAAGAATCCTTCTTCAACACATCTATAGAGAATTTCCACAAGCATTTAGTGACATAGGTTATCCACCAATCCCACGTTCAGAAGCATGGTCAATGGATTCTCCTCAAACTGGTAGCTGGGGTGCATTAGAGAATTTTGGCTGAGGTGGGGTTCGTGGCCATGGTAGCCAAATCCCAATGTTTCTGCAATATGAAGGTGGATCGGGTCAGGGCATCCATGTAGTGTCGTAGGGTTGTGGTATCGATTATACCGATGTAGTGAATCAAACCCAACATTAGAAGGATACTAGACACTCTACTATCAGAGGTACAATTCTAGCATCTTTCATTTTATCTTCTTCACTCTTTGATACAAGGTCTTCATATAGTTTTATATTTTTTCCAATTGTAAATATCCTTAGTCTCTGTGTTTTCTCTTCAGATTATGTTATGATTCTAGACAATTCGTTTGGGATAAGAACTCCATATGTGCGTCAGTGTAAGTGTTTCACCCTTGAGGATGGTGGGTTTCACTTCTTATGGGATCTATATGTCATATAGATGAAAGTATTTGATTTCATTCTCGAAATGGACGGGTTGGTTCTTTTTAGAGCCATTATCGATTTCAATCGCCATAGTTTGAGTTTCACATCACTAGAGGGAGGATCGTTTCTACACAAAGGTGAATGGGATGTCTAGGCAGGGAGATCTAGAACCAACATCATGGTTTGGGTGGAGTGACAACCCAGATTGTGAGTCTATATCTAGATGGATAGAGGAAATACTGGATAGATTTCCCTCTAGTGGTTGATAATTTTAGGGGTGTTTTTTCAGATGAATATTCAGGGTTACCCTCATTGAGATAGGTGGGGTTCATGATTGACCTAGCTCCAAGAGAGGCACCAATATCCATTCCTCTTTATAGTATGTCTACAATGGAGTTTCAAGTGCTCAGGAGGTAGCTAGTGGATTTAGAGGCAAATGAGTTTATCTGATCGAATACTTATCCATGGAGTTAGTTGGTCCTTTTTACAAAAAAAAGGAATATGGTACCCTCAAGCTATGCGTAGATTATTGGAAATTGAACCAATTGACTATTAAGAACTTGTATCCTCTACCATGAATTTATGATCTCTTCGATTAGCTCTGAGGAGCTCAGCTATTCTCAATGATCAATTTGTGATCTGGTTATCACCAGGTACATGTTTGGCCTACAGAAATACCTCATAGCACATTTCGTAGCAGGGATGGTCTATATGAGTACCTGGTTGTGCCTTTTGGATAGACAAATGCACCATCATTTTTCATGGATCAGATGAACATAGTATTTCATCCTTACATATATTCTTTCATTGTAATTTTCAAGGAGGATATCTTGGTTTATTATCACAATCAACATGGCCATGCCAACCATCATGAGATTGATTTAAATACACTGAGGAGAATTAGATATATGATAAGATCACAAAACACCACTTTTGGATGGAAAATATTCACTTATTGGGTCCCATTCTCCCAGTCATAAGAGAGTTATTGGACCCATAGAAGGTGAGGGTAGTAGTTTCCTGGTAAATAATGAAGAACATGTTTGATATACATAGATTATTTGAGCTAGATGGGTACTATATGCATTTTATAGAATACTTATCATCCTTAGAAGCACCATTGATGGGCTTGACTAATAAGGGTGTGAAGATTGTGTGGTTGGATGCTTGTAAGGCAGCCTTTTAGGAGCTGAAAGGAAGACTAAAGGCAGGACCTGTCCGGATACTATTAGAGTAGGGAATTTGTTATATAGTCTACTATGAAACATTAGGTATTGGACTGGGGGCAGTGCTGATGCAAAGAGATCGAGTTGTGGCATATGGGTCTCTGTAGTTGAGGCATCATGAGAGGAATTACCCTATGCAAGATTTTTAATTATCAACTATTGTACTTGAATTGCATTGTTTGAGGAACTATTTACTTCGAGATCAGTTTGTGGTGTACATGTACTATAAAATCCTCAAATACAACTTTACGCTGCATGGCCTAAACTTGAGATAGTGAAGGTGGGTGAAATACTTTTATTATTTCAATTTTTTGCATTCCTATAAACATGGGAAGGTAAATTCAGTGGATGATGCTTTGAGAAGGTGGACTCAGATACATGCCATGCAAGAGGCTAGTAGGGTGTGATAGCTTAAGTCCTTGTTCTCTAAGATGAATTCATAGGAGCATGAAAGTTAAGGAAAAACTATAATTTCTTCTTTATCAGTTTTTTATACCCTCCTGGATAGGGTGAGGATGAGACATCTATCATATTTTGAGGGCCTAGTCTTACGGGACAGGGTAGCTGGCATGGATCCAACTTCTGGTTGGATGTTAAGTGATGATGAGATCTTATGTATCCATGGATGTGTTTGGGTTCTAGTGGAAATATGTGAGGTGTGGATTCCACATTTTCATGCTTCACCTTGGGAAGTTTAATCCATAGTTACCAAGATGTACCGGGGAATGCACCGTTAGTACTTGTGGCCGAGTATGAAGAGTGAGGTGGCCAGTTTTGTCATGAGGTGTTCCACCTGTCATCCGGTGAAGGCAGAACATTTGCGGCCAGCTGAGATTTTATAGAAGTTACATATTCTCAAGAAGAAATTGGATGATGTTGTGATGGATTTTGTTACTGGTTTACCTAGGTCACCTAGAGGTAACGATGGTATATGGGTGGTGGTTGAAATACTTACCAAGGTCTCTCACTTCTTACTAATCAAAGATACCTTCGATGTTAATGATCATGGGATGCTATATATTTGTGAGGTGGTACAACTTCATGGGGTCCCTTATTCTATTATTATAGATAGGGACTCCAGATTTATGTCTCATTTTTTTGAAGAGTTTTCAGAGGGTGCGGGTTACAAAGGTGCTTCTGAGCACAACATATCGCCCTTAGACTGATGACCAACCAGAGAAAATGATACACATGCAGGAGGAAATGATGTGATCTTGCATCCTAGAATTTTGGGGCTCTTCATAGATTCATATTCCCATGATTGAATATTACTACCATAATATTTTCTAGAAGACTATAGAGATGACACCTTATGAGGATTTGTACGGTAAGCGTTGATGATCACCACTAACTTAGCTGGTGGTGGGTGAGGAAGATTTACATAGACCATGTATCATGCAGTAGGCTTATGCGTAGGTCAAGTTTATTTTGATCCAAATGCCTACCGCATAGTCATTTCATAAATCTAATTCTGATCTCCACATATGAACCCTGGAGTTCAAGGTATGGGATCAGGTTTTCATGCATCTTTCACTATGATTTGGAAACTAGAGGATTATGAGGCATGTTATGTTTTACAATGATATATCAGATCGTTTGATATTATAGGGATGGCCATGATAGATGAAAATTACTAGAAATTAACTCATAGGTACCGATCCATTAATTATGACATTAACATATCTCAACTAAGCCTCTATCACTCAGACTCGTCTCACATTTTTTAGCCTGAGGAGTTTGATCTTTAGTTTGACGCATCTGTTGAGGATCATCTTACTCGTATTGTGGATCATAGCCCAAGGTTCTCAAAGGCTAGTCAGTTCATCTATTGTGGGTGTTATGGAAGCATAGTTGAGTGTAGGAAAAGACCTGGGAGTGGGAGGCTGATGTATGTACTCAATGGCCAGGGTTTTTCTTAGATATTTCTTCACCACCCTTAGAAGGAAAATTCGTGAACGAATTGCTTTAAGGAGGAAATTTTGTAAGAACTCAGTTCTTATTTGGAGGTATAAATCATTCCTTTTGTTTTATACATGATTAATAAATATTAAATTAGTCAAATCGTAGTTGAAAACATTACACATCCATAATTAGTTGTTACACAATGTATATTTTCATTTACACGTCGTGTAATCATGTTGGTAGGTCAGTGAAGGACTTGTAAAGTAAGTCGGTGGAAATGTGAACAGTTAAAGAACCTAACTAGTGTGTAGTCCCACTTACACACCATGTATTTCTTCAAAATATGTTAAAATGGGATGTAGCCTTGTTTTATATCATTTTGTGTAACACCCCGAGCTTCCACGATACGCTTCTCTTTCAATAATGCAAAAGCTTGCGTTGTACGCAAGTTCGAGTTCTAACACTCACTTCAACTAATCAAAGTAGATGTTATGAATAGTAATAACAACTTTTTAAATTTATAGAAATTTTATATTTCAAAATGGACTTCATTTTTGTATTCGTAATATCGAAATTAGCCTATGTTGAATTTTGGGTATTTTTCTGAGAACTTCTAATTTTTTATGAATAGTGAAAAATACTTAAAAACAACTTTTTTAATCAAAATAATTTATAGTGATAAATTATACTATTTAGTGGTTTTAAAGTATAATTAGAATATATTTTTACCATTTTATCCAATGGTGGTCATTAGAGTTAATTTAACATTGAAATTGGACATAAACAATTGCCAATCTTTTGATATAAATTGTTTCTTAAAAATACGCTATCTGTCGTGACAGTAGGAATTAATTATAAAATTAATTAATGAAACTTATATGTTTGGAAATTTTTAAAATAGATATAATTTTTGAATTCGGAATATCAATTATAGCTTAGGGTGAAATTTTGACATTGTTCTGAAAAACTTCAATTTTTGATGAATAGTGAAACCACTAAGTGCTAGTTAAATAACTAATTTTTCGTTTAAATGAAATATTACCACCTCTGTGATTTGATTTTTAAAAATCAGATATACATGGTTGTCATTAATAAGTAAAATGTGGTTCAATGAGATTAAAATAATTTTTGGTGAATAGTAACTTTTAAGTTCTTAATCGCAATTAGAGGTAATTAGTTTTGTTTAAGGTAAAAATAAGGTTTTAATAATATGAGATGATCTTGACACATGTACTACCCTCCTTGGATGTACCATGGCCGACCAAGACAATTCATGGGTCAACTTGGGGACCCCATGGAGCCACTTTAGTTGGAAAATGACATAAATACCTTTTATTTAATGTTAAAGTAAAAAATGACACAAACATGAAATGTTTTACTAACATAATTTTTACATGGGGTTATACAAGTCATATTTTTGACTATAAATAGTAATTGGAAAGATAAAAATATTTCCTACATCATAGTATTTTTTTTATAATTTTTAGACATTAAATAAATTACATTAATTATGACATCATGATGATGCAGTGGTGACCTCATTATTTAACGATTTAAATAAAATGAGAAGATAACGTAAAATACAAGGCTTACACTTGTCCAAAGCCTATTGGATGAGTATATTTAGAACCCTTATCACCTTATCTTCGAATTATGTAAGTGTGGGACCTTTGGAATCCGAAAATAATTGTATAATAATGTAACATTTCCTTACTTTCCAAGAGTGCCCCTCCTCTCCACTTATAAAAGGCCCCCACCTCTCCCACCTTATTCACACATTCAAGCCATTTTTCTCGGCCATCCTCGGCCCAAATACTCTCCCAACTTCCCCCCCTTACTCCTAGAAGCCTCACTTTGGGCATAATTCTCCCCAAGAAAGCCTTTGGCTCAAATCAAAAAGAGTTACCCGATTTTGAGGTAATGTCATCTCTAATGTTGTTTTGTTTTATTTAGCTTATCCAAACCCCTAAACTCTTTTTATTAATTTCTTTTGTAACAACACCAGTATCCTCAATATACTAGGATGTTGTTGTAAGAAGGATTCGAGCTACACTTACACACACCTACATCTAATGGTTAAAGAACATACGGTTTCTGTGGATGGCGAATTTCGGCCTCACGAAACGATGATTGTTCAACACTCATATAACACCTTCAAAGGTGGCTATTAAGATGTCACTATATTTATATATGATATATAATATGTTTATGTTTTACTTATGCTTATGTATTTCTCATTTATGGCATACTTTATGACTTCCATTATGGGTAAACGCGATAATTGCATTTTAGGAAGTGCGGACTACAGCCCCCTCAAAGTGATTTGAATCGTTAATGCCATATGTGGGATGTATAAAGGATGGAGTAAATGGTATTATACACTATATTATAATAGAATTATATTATGCATTTATATCATTATGATTGCATTCCATTAAATACGAAATAGAAATGAAAGTAGCGTTCATGCGTACGTATGACTTACCGTCTCCATGAACGGTGCATTTCATTTCTTACCTCTAAATGTTACGTAATATTATGAATGAATGTATATACTGGATATATATGATATATATGATATCTAAATCATGAATATAATTCTGGATATAATGGATATTTCATCACATTAACAACTCATAATTATAAGAAGTTTATTGTTGACTCAAGTACCAAAGATCGACAAAACCACCGTTATTAACTTAAATAATTACATAATGTTCATAACATTGTAATAAGTGATATAAAAAGGATAATGAAATTGAAAATGGTTCTTAATAAGGTATATATTACCTCTAGTTTATTATTCAGGAGGTTAAAGAACGGTTGAGTCAAGTCGGACACGAGGTAAGGGAACTTCTTAACCCAATTTCTATTCTTTGGGTTAATCTCCTACTTTCAAATTATGTCATGATATTATTATGTCCTATCTTGTATTTTTACATTATTTATGTGTACTTATAGTGAATACACATTATAGATGTACTTTATTTTAAAAAAATGATCTTTTTAATGACTTCGTCTCAATCCCCTTTCATTGAGGCATATTTGGTTTTATACACAGCTTTCTTTTATACGGTGTATAAACCCCTTTGACTTTTACGTTTATTCAAAAGGAATCTTTTTATACGAAGTGTTTTGCTAAACGAAAAAAGGTAATGTTTTTCTTTCCGTACTTATGGGGTGACAATGACTTCTCCGCCGCCATGACCATTATTTGAGTTTCGGCTTCCTCTACAAGCCATCATTTTTTTAATGAAAAATAAATACAAATTTTTAACTTTCATTTATTTTGGTATTGAAAATGGTTTTGAAAGCGTTTTTATTATATCAATGTGTTGTATTGATATCTTGTGATTGAAATGTGGAAATGTTATGTTTCCTTTATGCATGTTTTATGTGATACAATTATGTTATGGTTTATGATATGTTTAAACCTATTCATATGAGGAATGTATTGGACTTAATAAGTGACGGGTGGAGCCCGCTATAGCTCCTCGATGCATCGGTAGGTCTCATGAAAAAACTAGATGTGGAATTGGCCGAGGCCCTTTCCCAATTTGATTTATGGTTTTGGATGAGGCCTTAATAATTTTAGACGTCTTGGCCGAGGCCTTGACAAAATGTTTCAGAATGTCTGGCATTATACATTCCCTCATTATGAAAGTGGTTATTGATATTGCATGTGATTATTCGACCAGTAGAATATCCATGTGATGAATTGAATGGAATTATCTCATTTTAGTTTTGCCATATTATGTTGAAGTTCATGTTTAAAAGGCTTTTGTTTTAGTTATACATTGCCTTAAATGTTTATGTTTATTGATGAAAGCTTCCGCTATATTGTTATCCTTACTGAGAATCTGAGCTCACACCTTTCAATATTTTAATATTTTCCAGGATGTGAAGAAGTATTTTAGGAATGACCTGTAGGGATAGTCAGAAGAAGATATGAGTGTGGACTATGAAGACTTTGTTATTAGTTTTTCACTTTATGATGTAATGTAAGTCTTATGAATGTATCTAGTGTTTCCAAGGCTACTAAACTAATCGGTCTTTCGAGACTTGATCTTTTGTGATCATGCCAATGTTACGAAGTAATGCACCGACTCTGGGTAGCTGGGGTCGGGGCGTTACAGTTGGTATCAGAGGCATTTTAGTACTAACCTTGGAATCTAGATTTAGATAAACTCTGATTAGAGCACATAGCCCGAAGATAGACTTTGAGGATTAGTATAGAAAACTTCCTAGAATTTTGGTATTATATAGATTTTGTGAGTTTTCCAAGCAATACATCTCTGTCTAGATATGAGCAGGTAGAGGTGGATCTGGCACAGATGTACCTAGGGGTAAAACCCGAAAACCCCGCTTTGAGCTAGACTCGAACGGGAACTGGTGCACGACAACGGGCCTTGCTGCACTCTTGGTTACGACACTCCCAGGGGATATGCTTAGGGTAATTCTCATTTTCTTTACAAACCACTATGAAGGGTTATGAGTATATAATTCCTCAAAGAAAACATTTCTTTTTATGATTATGGATTATATCCATAAATAGTTCAATTTATGTAAAGTGTTTTACAAATATGGAATTATTTATTTTATTTCATAAACTAATCTAGTTTATGCCATTGTTTAGAAATGGCACCTAGTGGAAGGAATGGAAACCGTATCAATGCACGCACTCCGTGTAGGGATTGCCCTCCTGCTCAAGATAATTATTGTGGATCTGGAGATACAACTGGTGCTGATCAACTTATTACCATACTGGGACAACTCACTCAGGTTATGAATAATAACCTTACTCGTATGGAGCACCCTGATCCGAAACGTGGAGGATCAATGTTAGACCGCATCATGAGGCAACAACCACCAACATTTAATGGGGGTACAAATCCGTTAGTAGCTGAGCAATGGATAAACTCCTTAGAAAAAATATTCCACGCCTTGGGGAGTAGCGAAAGGGAGAAGGTTATCATGGAAGTTTACCGCCTCACTGGAGATGCTGATCAATGGTGGTCATTGATTCAAAATACAAAGGAAGATGAAGAAGTATCATGTATGGAATGGAGAGAGTTCAAAGATCTTTTCTTAGAAAAATACTTTCCTCATGACCATAGAGCAGATATGGAAAGGCAATTTCTGAGTCTGAAATAAAAGGAGGATGAGAATGTCGCAAAGTATGAGGCCAACTTTACAAGGTTAGTGAGGTATGCTGCAGATTATATACGTAACCCCAGAGGTAAGATTGATCATTTCTTTGGTGGGTTAAAACCATTTCTCCGTCGAGCTTTAGTATCACAATCGTTCTCAACATACGAAGATATTGTCTCATGTGCTATCAAGACAGAAAAGGAGTTCTCTAAATCTTATGACAATAAAGTAAAGCAAGAGAAGAAGAGAACGGTGGAACAAGAGATAGATAAAGGGAAAAAGGGAAAGAAGGATTTTCCAGTATGTGATAATTGTGGGAAGAATCACCCTGGTACTTGCCTAAAAGGAATGAGAGTTTGTTAAATATGTGGAGAAAAAGGTAACCAGGCGCGTGATTGCAAGGGAAAGAAAGAGGCTATCAATGTTGAATGCTACAATTGTAGGGAAATGGGGCATTATGAAAATGAATATCCTAAGCACCAGGGAAACTTACCTTAGAAAAGGCCAAGCAATCAAGGACAATCTTATGCTGTTACTACAGATGAAGCGGAATAATTAATGTATAGGTGCTTTTGGACTCATGGATTATATTCTGGTTATTAGAATAATGTGATATATATATAAGGATTGTACTGCAGTACATGTTGATTTCATTAAGGTTTTAATATGATGAAGGTAATCATATTTTTGTATGTGACGAAAAGAGAAACTTTACCTTGTTTGAGGAATCTGATGATACAATTGATTTTGGAATTTAGAGACCTTTAAGAGAAAGTCTGGACAGAGGTATTTTTGGATAACTATAAAGGTTGGAATGGATTAAGTTGATCTTTGGATAGTATTTTTTAATGTTAAAACATTTATGAAGATTATTTTTTGCAATATTATAAAACTATAGTTTTAGGAAAAGGACAACCTTGAGGGTGGGGCATAAACCGTCGCGTTGGACAAAGCTGCAGGAATCGAACCCACAACCATAGTGCGACATGCCCTTATTTCTTACCACTAGCCTACAGGAAGTCCCTGGTTATTACAAAATAGTTTTTGTAATCTAAATGGTATGTTCTAATATTTTGAACCTTGTACGGTTAGGATAAATATATTATTTTTGAGTTCTTTTATCTTTTTGGGTGAACGACAAGTATGGGGTAGAAATTAGTTGAAGGTTGAAATTATACTTGTCATGTATATATATATATATATCTTATTCTTATGAAGAAACTAATTCTTAAACTTTAGGGAAGGGATATCAAAACAAAAATGTGTTATCCTAATACCTTATGTTTTGTTGAACTGATGATATTTTCATCATAGATTGATGGCTTTGTGGCCCTCAATTTTACACTTGTTTGTGACTGATGACCTCAATAAATACCTAAAAATATTTACATTTTCCTCCAATTATATGTCTCTAATTTCCACCAATGTTCTCCTAATTGAGGTCATAATTTGGTGGTGACTTTTTCATTTCTCCTTCCATCTTATTAAGGCTAAATTTTATTAACCCTATTTCCGATGTGGGTTTTCCACAAAGGTATTTTCTATTTTAAAAAATTTATTTTCAAAGAAAAATTTCAAATTGTGAGGACGCAATTTATTGAAGGAGGGGAGAATGTAACACCCCGAGATTCCACGATACGCTTCTCTTTCAATAATGCAATAGCTTGCGTTGTACGCAAGTTCGAGTTCTAACACTCACTGCAACTAATCAAAGTAGACGTTATGAATAGTAATAACCACTTTTTAAATTTATTGAAATTTTATATTTCAAAATGGACTTCATTTTTGTATTCATAATATCGAAATTATCCTATGTTGAATTTTGGGTATTTTTCCGAGAACTTCTAATTTTTTATGAATAGTGAAAAATACCTAAAACAAAATTTTTAATAAAAATAATTTATAGTGATAAATTATACTATTTAGTGGTTTTAAAGTATAATTAGAATATATTTTTATCATTTTATCCAATGGTGGTCATTAGAGTTAATTTAACATTGAAATTGGACATAAACAATTGCCAATCTTTTGATATAAATTGTTTCTTAAAAACACGCTATCTGTCGTGACAGCGGGAATTAATTATAAAATTAATTAATGCAACTTATATTTTTGGAAAATTGTAAAATAGACATCATTTTTTAATTCAGAATATCAATTATATCTTAGGGTAAAATTTTGGCATTGTTCTGAAAAACTTCAATTTTTGATGAATAGTGAAACCACTAAGTGGTAGTTAAATAACAGATTTTTCATTTAAATGAAATATTACCACCTCTGTGATTTGATTTTTAAAAATCAGACATACATGGTTGTCATTAAGAAGTAAAATGTGGTTTAATGAGATTAAAATAATTTTTGGTGAATAGTAACTTTTATGTTATTAAGCGCAATTAGAGGTAATTAGTGTAGTTTAAGGTAAAAATAAGGTTTTAATAATATGAGATGAGCCTGACACATGTCCTACCCTCATTGTATGTACCATGGCCGACCAATACAATTCATGGGTCAACTTGGGGACCCCGTGGAGCCACTTTCGTTGGAAAATGACATAAATACCTTTTATTTAATGTTAAAGTAAAAAATGACACTAACATGAAATGTTTTACTAAAATAATTTTTACATGGGGTTATACAAGTCATATTTTTGACTATAAATAGTCATTGGAAATATAAAAAGATTTCCTACATCATAGTAGTTTTTTTTATAATTTTTAGACATTAAATAAATTAAATTATTTATGACATCATGATGATGCAACGATAACCTCATTATTTAATGATTTAAATAAAATGAAACGATAATGTAAAATCCAAGGCTTACACTTTTCCAAAGCCTATTGGATGAGTAGAGTTCGAACCCTTATCACCTTAGCCTCGAATTATGTAAGTGTGGGACCTTTGGAATCCGAAAAGCATTTTATAATAATGTAACATTTCCTTACTTTCCAAGAGTGCCCCTCCTCTCCACTTATAAAAGGCCCCCACCTCTCCCACCTTATTCACAAATTCAAGCCATTTGTCTCGGCCAACCTCTGCCCAAATACTCTCCCAATTTCCCTCCCTTACTCCTAGAAGCCTCACTTTGGGAAGAATTCTTCCCAAGGAAGCCTTTGGCTCAAATCAAAAAGAGTTACCCGATTTTGAGGTAATGTCTTCTCTAATGTTGTTTTGTTTTATTTAGCTTATCCAAACCCCTAAACTCTTTTTATTCATTTCTTTTGTAAAAAAACCAGTATCCTCAATATACTATGATTTTTTTATAAGAAATATTCGAGCTACACTTACTCACACCTACATCTAATGGTTAAAGAACATACGGTTTCTGTGGATGGCGAATTTCTGCCTCACGAAACGATGATTGTTCAACACTCATATAACACCTTCAAATGTGGACATTAAGATGTCACTATATTTATATATGATATATAATATGTTTATTTGTTACATATTCTTCTGTATTTCTCATTTATGGCATACTTTATAACTTCCATTATGGGTAAACGCGATAATTGCATTTTAGGAAGTGCGGACTACCGCCCCCTCAAAGTGATTTGAATCGTTAATGCCATATGTGGGATGTATAAAGGATGGAGTAAATGGTATTATACACTATATTATACTATATTTATATTATACATTTATATCATTATGATTTCATTCCATTAAATACGAAATAGAAATGAATGTAGCATTCATGCGTACGTACGACTTACTGTCTCCATGAACGGTGCATTTCATTTCTTACCTCTAAATTTTACGTAATATTATGAATGAATGTATATACTTGATATATATGATATATATGATATCTAAATCATGAATATAATTATGGATATAATGGATATTTCATCACATTAACAACTCGTAATTATAAGAAGTTTATTGTTGACTCAAGTACCAAAGATCGACAAAACGACCGTTATTAACTTAAATAATTACATAATGTTCATAACATTGTAATGAGTGATATAAAAAGGATAATGAAATTGAAAATGGTTCTTAATAAGGTAGATATTAACTCTAGTTTATTATTCAGGAGGTTAAAGAACGATTGAGTCAAGTCGGACACGAGGTAAGGGAACTTCTTAACCCAATTTCTATTCTTTGGGTTAATCTCCTGCTTTCAAATTAGGTCATGATATTATTATGTCCTATATTGTATTTTTACATTATTTATGTGTACTTATAGTGAATACACATTATAGATGTACTTTATTTAAAAAAATGATCTTTTTAAGGACTTCGTCTCAATCCCCTTTCATTGAGGCATATTTGGTTTTATACACAACTTTCTTTTATACGGTGTATAAACCCCTTTGACTTTTACGTTTATTCAAAAGGAATCTTTTTATACAAAGCGTTTTTTTAAACGACAAAAGGGAATGTTTTTCTTTTCGTACTTATGCGGTGACAATGACTTCTCCGCCGCCGTGACCATTATTTGAGTTTCGGCTTCCTCTACAAGCCATCATTTTTTTAATGAAAAATAAATACCATGTTTTAACTTTCTTTTATTTTGGTATTGAAAATGGTTTTGAAAGCGTTTTTATTATATCAATGTGTTGTATTGATATCTTGTGATTGAAATGTGGAAATGTTATGTTTCCTTTATGCATGTTTTATGTGATACGATTATGTTATGGTTTATGATATGTTTAAACCTATTCATATGAGGAATGTATTGGACTTAATAAGTGACGGGTGGAGCCTGCTATAGCTCCTCGATGCATCGGTAGGTCTCATGAGACAACTAGATGTGGAATTGGCCGAGGCCCTTTCCCAATTTGATTTATGGTTTTGGCCGAGGCCTTAATCATTTTAGACGTCTTGGACGAGGCCTTGACAAAATGTTTCAGAATGTCTGGCATTATACATTCCCTCATTATGAAAGTGGTTATTGATATTTCATGTGATTATTCGACCAGTAGAATATCCATTTGAAGAAGTGAATGGCATTATCTCATTTTACTTTTGCCATATTATGTTGAAGTTCATGTTTAAAAGGCTTTTGTTTTAGTTATACATTGCCTTAAATGTTTATGTTTATTGATGAAAGCTTCCGCTATATTGTTATCCTTACTGAGCATCTGAGCTCACCCCTTTCAATGTTTTAATATTTTCCAGGATGTGAAGAAGTATTTTAGGAATGACCTGCAGGGATAGTCAGAAGAGGATATGAGTGTGGACTATGAAGACTTTGTTATTAGTTTTTCACTTTATGATGTAATGTAAGACTTATGAATGTATCTAGTGTTTCCAAGGCTACTAAACTGATCGGTCTTTCAAGACTTGATCTTTTGTGATCATGCCAATGTTACGAAGTAATGCACCGACTCTGGGTAACTAGGGTCGGGGCGTTACATTTTGGATAGAGGCTCTCCCAGATTGACGAAAAATGAACTTCAGATCATCAATCTCTCACTGATTGATCATCTGGACCCTGATTCCTTCTCCATCAATTGAATTTTAACCCAATAATGAAAGCTCTCGACTAATATTGATCCATTATTCATGATTTATGATCTCGAAGAAGTTATTTTAGGTCTATATTTTATCATCTTTTTGTAGATCTATGTTGTTATATGTCAAAGTTTAGGTTGAGGCTGGATTAGGAGAGTCGTACTACATTTATGTAGGTGGTATTTTTCCTCTCGTTAATTGTTGAGATGAATATGTGTGTGGAAGTGCCATTTGCCCATTTTTAGGAGTAACATGATTTATTTTTTACTGGTGTTATTTCCTAATGATGTTTAGGTAATTTAATATGTGTTATTATTTATGTGTAATGTCTATTTCCTTGAATTTGAGCCACGCCTTGGGTGTGTTACCCTGGAATTGACATTTATGGTCGTTTAACCTAGGTTTCCTATGATTAAAGCCTTGTTTCTCCCTACTGGGTTGTTCAAAATGAATTTAATTATAATGGGATTTCAATAAGGTTAAATTGTAGTTGGATGGATTAAGGTATTAGGATTAGTGTTTTCCCCCTTTTCTATGTCATGAATATTACTGTTTAATCCTTATTATAGTTTAATTTAACTATTTCTTATTCAGTATGATTCTCATGTAAGTTTTTATTAGGTTATCCAAATAATAGTGTTATCTAATTGTGTGTTATAGTATATTTAAATACTGATATACTGGAATTGACCCTATTTGACTACTATAACTACGGGTGAGGATTTGTTCTTCTGGCGGGCGATGATTGGATATACATGCGGGTGAGCATTTTTCATGCCTACAGGAAAGAATTGGTTATGCCTGCAGGTGTGGTTTTTCTATGCCTTGTGGGGTGTATAATTGAATATTGAAATGGAATTAATTATGTTGTGTCTATAAATCCAAAGCACAATCTTGGATCTAGTCTTCACTTAACTTCTTTTGATTTCCTTCTATGGTATCTGTTGAGCCTCCTTTATACTGGGGATTGATGGGATTAGGTCAGATCTCAAGACATATATGTAATTTAATGTTTTAATTAAACACAATGAATGAAAATGTAAAACATGACCTATAGGACTGTTTAATCGTTAGTACTTCATAGTTCACTTCTTCTCCAATTTGTACACTTACTGTTGTATATACTCACTAACAGATATACATAGATCTTGGGTGGTTTCCTATCGGGATTTATATCTCCCACCCTTTTTGGGTCAGGTATTTGGGCCCAGACAGATTATATTTTTTTAGGTGTCAGTAAGGGAAAAATGCATTCTACAGGTACTTGATTGCTGTTATGGGAAGGAGAGCATGAGACCAAGATGAGGGTTTCAACACTTTTAATTTCCCTTTGTGTTTATGTGCCTAGGTATTGTATCTTGTGTCTGACTACAATGTATCTAGTTTTGGATTCTTTCTTAGAACATGTGTCCTTCTAACACATCTTTTGTATTGAAAGAATATTGGTTATTTATATTATCAGTCTTCCAATATTTATTTAAGTTGTATTCTATTTACTAATTTTTCTATTATATTTTTATTTATTAATATTTGTTACACTCTACCAATGAAGACATAGTACCCACACTATCACATCCTTAGAACATGATTTTAGTAGATAGCCTCTGGAATTTACAGAAATGTTTTTGAGGATATGTGGCCAGCAGAGTATGTGGAACTAGTTGAGTGGAATTCGGATCTGAGATGTTATAATTAAAAAACAAAATAGTTTTATATTCAAGGATTGAATAGTTTAGTGTCTTAGGAAAATTAGCATAATACATCATTTTAAATAATAAAACATAAACATTCATTTAACTCCTTCACAATTATTCTTATTAAGTCTCACATTCTCTAATGAGGATATATATCAAGGAAATGGGTGTGAAAAATGCATAGTAAGGGGAAGGAAAACTTGGCTGGAATGATAGAAAAAATCAATAGAACATTGGTGATAATAATCATAACCATAATATAATAATAAGATAACAATAAAAATCATCAGGGGAAAATTTTATAATGTCATTGAAATTGTAAATTCCTAAAAATGAAACATCATTTCATTGTGGTCAAATACCACTCATAGTGGTGAACAAAGCTTGAATCATGTTCACGCATAAAATATGTGAATAATCATAAAATTATGATTGTGAAAAACATAGAATCATGATCATGCTTAACAAACATTTTATAATGAGAAAATCACATTACCCAATTCATTTTAGGGCTATAAAATTCCATACCCATAATCACATGAAAATATTTTCATACTAATGCACTCCACATAGAACATATAACAATCATGGTCATGAAATAAACCCTATAAAATAATGGGTTTGATAAGGATTTAATAAGGAATACATTCATAAATAATATTTAGGGTTGTAAAATGAATTATGGAAAGAATATTTTTCATAAACATCATCACTCTTCAATTAATTAGAAATAACTCAATATGAGTAAAAGTTGTGTTTTGGAAAGAAGAGCATTTTTGGAATGTCTTCATATTTGGATTATAAATCAAGGTGGAAATATATATATTACTAACATAAGATGTAAAAATTGTGAAAAAATATTTTATAAACATTAGGGGAATATAAATACTTAAATTGATGTGAAATAGGTTTAACCCAAATAAAGGATGTGGGTTCAATAATCCACATACCTTCAATCCCACTTCATTTGGCTATTTTTTCACCTCCAAGATAATATACATAGATTTATTAAAAAGATTATATAGATGTAAATTATTTTCATTATTACCAATATTTATCAATTATAATATTTTGATTATATTTCTTAATTTCCCTTGTTAGAGGGAAGTCATTTCGATATCATATTTTCCTTAAAAAATTCACATTTTTCATCGATTTCTCTATTTTGATCAAATAAATTTATACATAAGTATATTTAATTATAATATATATATATATCATAAATAATTAATAACATACAAACATAGGTTTGGTGATAATAAAAGAATTGGAAACATTCTCATTGGCAGTTAACCGACCGTTAATGGGACATTGTCGAAAGGGCATGAAAGGAAAGTTTGAAATTTATATATTTTATAATGTTGATAGTTAATGAAGGTTAATATAATTAATATAATATTATCACAATTAATATTAAATTTTATAGGTTTATTATTTGAGTGGAATTGGTAAAAAATAGAAATATAAGAAGAAAATTAGGGAATAGTAAATTTGCAACTTACTCTTTCATCAGTGTAGCTTCTCTTGTACGACACTAAAACTCCATTGATATTTGGTGTTTGTTTACTCCATAAAATCCCTAATATTTATAAGGGAATTGAGAGTGAAAATTTGGGAAGAACCTTATATTTGTAAAGGGAGGGAGGTCTAGTTTTCCTAGGAAGAGGAGGGGAGTAATTTATACTTGAGGAGAGTGGTATTTTTAAATTAAATATTATATAAAATAATATATATGAGGTAAAACCTATAATAGTGAATTTTTTATAATATAAATCATATATAAATATAATATAACGGGTTTTATGAAATTAAATAACTTTATAGTTATAATTCATTAGTTTATTAAAAATGAATTTTGGAAAAAATAAAAATTGTTATTTTAATTGAACACTTTTGACAATAGGTTTTGCAAAATTCCTTTCTAGTTTGGAAATTGATTTTATTTTATTTTAATGATTAATTTATGAAATTAAATATTATTTGGGTGAACCACATATTATTTAATTTATTATTTCATTATTAAATTGTGAATTATGTAATTTAAGATACAGTAGTTACATGAATAGCTATATTTTTACTATTCACTTGAAAATTGATGTATTTCAAAAAAATACTGAAAATCACCACTTAAAAAGTTAAACATGATGATTTGAAAATTAATATTAAATTTATCAAAATAAATATCTATCATAGGTAATTTTAATTTTAAAAATGAAAATTATGATTTTTATGAAAAAATTTAAAATTAAAATTATTAAACAATTAAATATATTTTTTTGAGTTTTTATCATGATATAAATATTTGACATTATAATATTTATTTTTAAATAAATTAACAATTCCAAATACAATTTAAATCACGATTTATTAGTTTTAGGTAAAATTATTATTCTAATGGTCAGGTTACTATTCCCAATAGTCTTGTTAGAATTCCCAATGTTCAGGTTATAATTACTGTGGTTAAATTTATATTCAAACTATCACAATAATATTATAATGATCACATTAATACAAATAAATTCCACTTCATAATCTCACTCAATATTCCACTAAATTTTGAGGAATGCTCTATATTTCCATTTTTCTATATAGCTAATTGATTTATTAATATTTTTTTTATTTTTAAGAGTGTTGTTCATGGGAGGGAAGATTCTAGTAGATTAGGGCTATCCATATTTTCCCAGTATATTTTTTATATTTTCTATTTTTATCACCTATAATAATTTTCATTTTATTTGGTATATTCTTTGATTATTTTCATTAATGAAATAATTTATTATTGTTTTATATTAATATTGTACATGTATAATAACATATAATGTAATATACTAGACATCAATTTCAAGAAAAATATATAACTTTTAAGAATGGGTTTTATACATTATTCCCCTTTATAAATTTCATCTCTAAAATTCTAACTCATATTACTGGTTAAGAATAGGTAAGGGTACTTATAATTAATTATTTCCTCTAATTCCCTTGCCATAGGTTCATACTTATGGTTCCTCCACAACACATTCACAAGATGTATTGTCTTGTTGAATAAAAAAATTTCTCTATGGTCTTATATCTTCACTCAATGCTCCTCAAAAGTTTTGTGATTATCTAGTTGTACCACCTATGGATTCAATACATATTGGGGGCTAGGTATACACTTCCTCATGAGAGATATGTCTAACACGTCATGAAATTAAGCAATATTTGGTCGAAGTGAAAGACTATAATATAATTCTTCTATGAGATAATGGATCTCAATGGGAAAATATACCTATGTATTAGCTTCCATTTATTTTCAAACTGCATAACTCTCTTCCATTGTGATATTCAAAGGAACAATTTGTCACCAATATTAAACTCCAAGTACCTTTGATGGTTGTCAACTTAGAAATTTTTTTGACTCTGATCCGCTACTATTATTTTTGGATGGATTGAACCTTCTATGGAATATCTTATACAGGGTCAAGTCCAAGTTGGTTTCATTCCCCAACTTTATCCCAACATGTCGGAGTTCTGCATCACATCCCATATAATGATTTATATGGATTCATTTGAATATTTGGGTGGACAGTATTGTTATATGTGAACTCAACCAATGGGATATATTTATTCCATCAATTATTGATCTCCATTTAAGAAGATCTTAACATTTCCTTGCGAATCCCAATAGTCCTTTTAGATTTTCTATCTTTTTTGGTGTGAAAGGTTATTTGAAAATTTTATTCAGTATTAAAATAATATTGGCAACTTCACAAAATATTTAGAGGTGAATCATGTATCCAGATCCGATATGATATAATTTTAAACCCCTAGAATCCTCACCAATTCCTTCAAATATATCATGGGATGATTTTCAAGTGATAAATCATCCCAAATAAAAATAAAGTTGGAATTCTGGGTGAGTCGATCCTCTATGACCCATATCACATCATTTCCTATAGATTTCTTTGGGAGGAAAGTGATAATGTCATTAATGATGATCTTCCATTTCCATATTAGTATATACAATTCTTTCTACATCTATTTGTACATATATTTTTCTGATTTAACTTTCCAACACACCGTGAAACTTGAGATACAATCCCCACTCTCCTTCTTCATGTTTCCCAACTATCATAAAGATCATGATACATCTTGGTTCTTCTAGGAAGAATAGAGAAAGTTTATATTTGCTAATTTTACTATAGATCCTTTTTTATCACATGTTTTTAAGGAAAACAAATCATAGTTCCAAAAATAATCACACCTTTATCTTTGATATGGAATTGATGAAGCTTCCCTTCTTTCACCATCTATTGAAGAACTAAATCATTCCTTTATGCCTCTTTGACCTTATCTTAGAAATGTGATTAGAGAATCATGTGGGAATGAAAATATATATTCCCTTAAATTATGGTTTCTAGATCCATCATATTTATATCCATAAATATAGTGTCTTTACCAATCCAGACCATGTATATAGTAGCCGGTTCACCTCTTCTAACAACAACATCTTTTGTGTTCTCCTTTCCTAGTTGACAGTGAATTGAAAAATCATACTCATTGATTAGATCTAACCATATTCATTGAAACGTGTTTATATCCATCTATGTGAATATATACTTTAGACTCTTATGATCTGTATATATTCCACATTTCTCAACATAGAGGTCGTGCCACCAGATTTTCAAGGAAAAGATCAGAGTTTATAAATCTAGATAATGTTTCAAGTAGTTTTTCTCATGAATATTAAACTATAATTATGAATATTATATCAATTTTTAATTATACATGAGTACTCAACTCAGGCCTTTTTTAAAGCATCATGATATATCACAAAAACTTATCAACTTGATGGTAGTGTCAGTATGGGTGCAATGATTAGCCTCTTCTTGAGGTCCTTAAATATTTCCTCAAATTCTTATTTCCACACATACTTTACCCCTTTCCATATTAACATAGTTCATGGAATAGTTAATAATGATAAATATCTCTCAAAAATATCAATAGTACCATACTAATCCATAAAAACTACAGATTTCCATGACACTAGTGGGCTTAAGCCATTCAATAATTACTTTTTACATTGAAGGATCTAAAAATATTCCTTCTTTAGAGATCATGTTCCCCAATAATGTGACTTGCTGCATCCAAAAGTCACACTTTTTGAACTTAGAATACATTTTTTCTTACTTAATTTCACCATTATAATACTTATATTATCTTCATGTTCCTCCTTTATTAGGGTGTAAATAATAATATAGTCAATAAACACTACCATAAAATTTTCTAGGCAGTCTCTAAAGATTATATTCATAAAATACATGAAGATTTATGGGGAAATGGGTTTTCCCTAATTTTTCTAATCATAATTCAAAAATTAAAGGAACCATACCTCTGATACCAACTACGTAAGATCCCAGATCTTCCATTAAGGTATGTCATTTATTTCATGTTTTTTCTTGAAGAAAAATAGGAAGAATGAGAATTTTAGGAGTACATGTCGTGTACTTCCTTTTACATGCTGTGTTCCCCACCTCCGAGTCCAGGCCGTGTTTGGCCATGCCATGACCACATACATGATCTTATGACGACGCGACAAGACCAGCTAAAGCGTGGCCTGGTAATTGGATATACATGTCGTGTACTTTTATAGGACACGTCATGTATATTTTTCTAAATGATTAAATAGACTGGGGTCACGTATAATTGTCAGAACACCCTTCTTCTTGGCTCATCTCGTCTAAGAGAGACTGAAGCCAATGATTCTTCTCCAAGCCCTTGACCCACCATTCGTTCTACGAATCAACTGCCATTGATTGCGCTGGAATCTCCACGGTGAGTTATTCTTTCTTCTTGAGCCTCATTTCCTAATTTATCTCCATTCTTGATACATCATAGGTTTAAAATTTTAGATTTTTTTGTAGAACAATGTCATTCTAGGTCAATTTAGGGGCTGCTGTTTGAGAGTGTTCTTCGTACAATGCTGAGGTAGGTGGTTTGTGCCTTTCCATAGTTAGTCTTTGAATATTATGTGCAAATGTGCCTAATACCCTAAAATGTGGTATTGCGTGTTTAGGTATTTTTAGCCCTATTAATGCCTGTTATAACTTGTGTACATGAGTAGAGGTTGTTTGATTTTGAATATGATTATTTTCCATGATATGGATGTGTTTCCCATTTTCATTTTAATATTGACCGTTTGGTCTAGCATTGTCGGTTAGGCTACTTTCTTTCCATGACTAGTATTATTAGGATGAAGTGATTTTATATTATTCTATTATATGCTTGTAGCTGTGTAGCCATGTAGTTCTTGAAAGATGTTAGCCAAGTAGTACATTAGGATTACTTTGGTTGTTGAAGATCATTGGGCATGATTGACTTACAAAGGGTTGTGGGAACCTGGTGTCATAGACCATAGGGGGAAAGGATGCTGATGACTTCTCCAGAGTGTTTGTTTAACATTACTTTGCAACACCATAGGGGGGATGGACTTTGTGATCGCTCAGAGTGTATATAGTTCTATGTTGCGAACACACAGGGGGAATTGGATGTTGATATCTTCCTCAGAGTGTCTATAGTTACCGATAGGAGAATACAAGGGGAATTGATGGGGAGTGCTTCCTCAGAGAGTTTTTTTGTAAATCTGAACTTGAGGGGTTATACCATGAGTACATCCTAGAGTACTGGTTGTGTTTGATTAGTTAAACTAGAGGGGTTAAGCTATGAGAACATCCCAGAGGGTTACTTGTTTTTTGATTAGCTAAATACTTGATTTATAAAAATAAATGCAATTGAAACAATAGTATTGTTTACTTTTGAGTACTTCCTTGTTTACAATTTCATTTTTCATATTTCCTACCATATTTATTCACTGACTATTAGGAATGGATCATTGGGTGGTTTCCTACTAGGAGTCATCTCACATATTATTTTGGTCATGATTTTGGGCCCAAACAGATTATATTACTGCAGGTATAGATATGGGAAACACCCTTCTACATTAGGTACTTGACTGTTGTGGAGCTAGAGAGCATGGGAAAAATAAAAGTCTTCCGATGCTATTGGAGTTTATTTGTTTTCATTTTTACTTTGGTTTAGTACTTTATTCTAGCATTGTGACATGTTTGGCCACTTTCCTAGACATATGTATGATTCATCATTTATATATATGTGATCAAGTTGTTTATTACTTACTGGCATCCACTTTTTAATTATTGAATGTTATTACTACTTATGCTATTGTTACGTGTTTAATTTTTCTACATTAATCTTATAATGATGGAATAGTTTCTCCACTATCACAGACAAGGCCGTCACTACTAGTCGGCAGCCTCTAGCATTTGGGGAAATGTTCTTGAGGCCATGTGACCAACTAGAAACGTGGCACCTCTAGGCGCCACCCAGAATCGGGACATTACAATGTAGTATCAGAGGATTATTTTCTTCTTGACATTCTTTTTGGAGCCTATAGCCATGGATAGGAAGTAATAGGTAGTTGGTAATATGCTATTCCCATTAGTAGCTAAGTCATGTACAGGGAAAAGCTAATTTACCTCAATTATTACAGTTTTTTTGGTTTTGAAATTATAAAAGTTGATTTGATTTTACCATTGGATGATTCACATGTTTTTTCTATTATTGATTATATTATTGAGGATATATTTCTATTTCTACCCGATGATATGAGGTTATTCCATCTCATGCTTCATAGAGGCAGTTGCTAGAGAACACATGTCATGCATTCTTGCCATGCCATTTATGGTGCATTAATGATTGCTTGTTGTTGTGATAGATGTTCTTCTAGATATGCATGCTATTGTACTAGATGCCTTGATCGAATACCTGTTAGTTTATAGGGTGTTGCTAATTTTTAATGTTCATTTGAATAAACACTGTGTTTTGGTCCCTGAGGTGTTATGGGCCCTCATGGATCAGAATTTGGTGCATCATTGCACTATTATAATTGTATATTACATGATTATGATTCCAAGATATGATTCGCAGGGAGTATGGGCCCTAACAGATTATAATTTGGCACATTGATTTTGTTTCACCATTTTATGGGCTTTTAGAGTTGTTTCTGAGGCTTACTGTATTGGAAAACCTAGAATACATGGGGTGTTATGCAGAATACACACCATATTTTCTTCTATTCCGAAAGTAATTGTTTTGGTTATGTACTCACTTTGTACTGTATGTACACATCGTGTAGTCTCTAACTGTGTCACTAGTTGTGTGGGCAGAGAAATGAGGATGAGAAATCCTTGGAGGAACACACCGTGTACTGGACATACACATCATTTTAAAAAGACCACGTGTCCAGTCATGTGACCAACGACATAGATGGATGAAACTCAGGCAGTACACGTCGTGTCCATCTTGAACACATCTTGTAGGGTCGACTGTGTAATTGGATGTGCGTCTAACAAAATGGGTCAGTGAAATGTTTCTAGTATATTCCATGTCTGGCACAAACACACCATGTAGTATTTCTCTTAGAGAACCTTGTTGGTTAGTTGTGTAGAAGAACTTGGGAAGGGGAAAATGATTTATGTACATGCCGTGTCTTGGGAGAACACACCGTGTGTAAGGGGTGTTACACAACAAGGGTTTGCAGGAGTACACAACCATGTGAATGCTTATTGAAACATGTAGTGTAAGGATCACACACGCCATGTATCCTTGTTTAAAAAAACATGAATTATTTAATTCTCTTATTCATTTCATACACTTCTATGATTTAGTCATTGATAATATTTAACTAAGGTGTGCACTTGACCATGTAGAGTCCTGACACTGAGACATCCTTCAGTTCTATGCCAGTTACAGGGGAATCCCATAGTTTCATATATGTTGCTGTTGTGGAGAAACTTGGGCTCTGAGTTTTTACCTCTGCCGATATCTTGTCGCTGGACAATCCATTCAGGATAAAAACAACTAGTGTATATCAGTGCAAGGAGTGCCCTCTTGAGGTTGGTGGGTGTCACTTCTTATGGGACATCTATGTTTTAGAGATGACATGCTATGATGTCATTCTCAGAATGGATTGGTTAGTTCTCTTCTAGATAGTTGTCGATTTATAACATAATAGGGTGAGATTCATATCACCAGATTGCGGATTCAATCCACCCAAGGGAGAATGGGTTGTCACAGAAAGTAAATCGGGACCTTAGCATCATGGATTGGGGGTAATTACAGCTCAGATTTCTGGTCTATATCTAGATGACCAGGGACTAAATTATTGGACTTTCCTCAAGTAGTTGATTGTTTCAGGGATGTCTTTCTAGATTACTTTTATGGTTTGTCTCTAGAGAAAGAGGAGGAATTTTCTATTCATCTTGTTCCAAGAGAGGCACTGGTGTCTGTTCCTCCTTATAGGATGGCTACACCAGTGTTAGAAGAGCTCAAAAAGTAGTTAGTGGAGTTACATGAAAAGGTATTCATCAAACCCAGTACTTCTCTTTGGGGTTTGCCTATCCTATTTGCGATGTAGGGGGACAATACCCTTAGACTTTGTGTTGATTATGGGAATCTGGACCAGTTTACGGTCAAGAACCGATATCCCTTGACGAGTATTGACGATATCTTTGATCAGCTTCGAGGAGTGTAGGAGTTATAAAAATTGACATGAGATCTGGATATCATCAGTTGCTTGATAGATCGTCTAATATACTACTTAAATCCTTTCTGAGCAGGTATGGTTTGTATGAGTACGTGGTTATGCTGTTCGGTCTCACAAATGTGCCTACAGTTTTCATGGAACTAATGAACCGAGTGTTCCATCCATACTTGGATTCTTTTGTGGTGGATTTCGTAGAAGATATCTTGGTCTACTCTCACACTTGACACGACCATGACACATATCTTGAGATGGTTTTTTGTACACAGAGAGAGCACCAATTATATGCTAAGCTCTCAAAATTTCACTTTTAGATGGTTCAGATTCACTTCTTGGGTCATGTTATCTCAAGGATAGAAGTATCTGTAGACCCATAAAAAGTGAGAGTAGTAGTTTCTTGGGATTAGTCAAAGAACAAATTTGAGATACGGAGTTTTAGAGGGATGGCTGGTTACTATAGACATTTCATATAGGACTTCTCATGCTTAGCAGATCCACTGACGTGCCTAACTAAGAAGGGTTTGGTGTACTATTGGTTAGATTCTTGTGATTCTGCCATTTAGGAGATAACAGGAGGTTGACTTGAGATCGATAATAGTATTTTAGAGCTGGAAAAGAGCTATACTTTATACTATGATGCATCAGGTATCCGGATGGGAGCTCTTCTTATGTAGGGGGATGGGGTCGTTGTGTACAGTTGTCTACAGTTGAGGCCATGTGAGAGGAATTACCTAACACATGATCTCGAGTTGGCTACAGTTGTTCATGCCTTACTCTATTGGAGACATTATTTGTTGGGAGAGAATTTTTTTGTTTTCACCAACAACAAAAGACTCAAGTACATCTTTATTCAGCGTGATCTGAATCTGAGACAATGAATATGGGTTGAGTACCTTCAGTCGTTTGATTTTTATCTTGACTACATGCCAGGTAAATGCAACCAAATGGATGAAGCAGTGCATAGGATGACTTAGATATAAGTATTTTAGGAGGCCAGCAGAGAGTCACAACTTATGGTTCTGTTCTCTGAGATGCATTTGGAGTTGAATGATAGATAAGGGATGAGGTTTCTTTATTCTGTTACTGTTACCTCGTCTCTACTTGATCGAGTGTGAATGAGGCTGCTATCATATGCTAAAGGCCTATTCCTATGGTAGAGTGTGTCAAGAGAGGACCCTATTCCTGGATGGAAAATAGGTGAGGACAAGATATTGCGCATTCAAGGGAGCGTATGGGTGTCAAAAGACATACATGAGGAGATGATGCATGACTTTCATTCCTCAGTTTGGGTAGTTCATATTGTCCTCACCAAGATGTATCGAGATCTAAATCGTCATTATTAGTGGCCCGGAATAAAGAGGTATGTTTCTTGTTTTGTAATGATATGTTCCACCTATCAGCAGGCGAAGGCAGAGCATTAGAAACTAGTAGGGTGTTTGCAGTAGTTACCCATTCCCGAGTGGAAGTGGAATGATGTCGCGATAGACTTCATGAGAGGTTACTGAGGCTGCCTCAAGGGAATGAGGCAGTATGGGATTTCATTGATAGATTCACAAAGGTTGATAACTTGTTGATGATCAAGGATACCTTTAGTGCTGAGGAGCATGGAAGGATGTATATCCGAGAGATTGTATGGTTTCATGGGGTTACACACTCCATTTTTTCAGTCATGTATGACTATTTTACTTCTCAGGTCTGGAAGGGATTACAGAGGGATTTGGGTATACAAGTATTTCTAAGTACTACTTACCATCCCCAAACAGATTGCTTGTCCATGTGTACAATTCAGGTGATGGAGTATATGTTTTGACTATGCATCCTATATTTTTTAGGTTCTTCGGATAAGCACATTCCTCTTGTAGAGTATTCCTACAATATTTGTTTCCAAGAAACTATTTAGAAGGCACCTTATGTGGCTTTGCATGGCAGGACATGCCGATCCCTCTTATGTTGGCTGGAGGAAGGAGAGGCAGCTATACCGGGACCTCATCTTGTTCAGGAGACCATAGAGCAGGTGGAGTTGATTGAGAAGAGAATGGCTATTTCACAGTCATCCCATAAGTCTTATACTGATCGATGGGGGCGATATCTAGAGTTTGAGGTCAGATATCAGGTTTTCTTACATGTCACACAAAGGTTTGGACATTGAAAGAGTAGGAGATGGGGTAAGATTTTGTCGAGATATGATGGACCGTTTCTGGTTTTGGATATAGTCAGGCCAGTTTCCTATTGGTTGTAGTTATATTAGAGGTATCAGGCTATGCATGACGTCTTCCACATTTCTCATCAACAAAGTTACTTATCATACACGTCTCAATTTTTCCAACCCATGGAGGTTGATCTAGAGGTATATGAATCATTCAAGGAGCATCCTATCTGGATTGTCGATCATAGTGAAAATACTCTCTCTGGCCAGTCTGTTCCTCTCGTACGAGTGCTATGGCGGCATAGGCGGGTACATGATGAGACTTGGGAGATGGAGGCTGATGTACGATCATAGTGGCTAGAGATGTTCAAGGAATCTACTTCGACACCACCTTACTAGGGAAATCTGGGGACGAATTTCTTTATGGGGGTTGTTTGTAAGAACCGGGATCTTCCTTTCAGGTATGTTTTTCATTTCAACTTGTTCTTGAGGAAAAATGGGAAGAAGGAAAACTTTAGTTGTACATGTTGTGTACGTCCTTGTAAACACTCTATTCCCTACCTATGAGTCTAGGCCGTGTTTGGCCATGTCACGATTGCATACTAGACCATGTGATGAAGTGTAAAGACTACCTAATGCAGGGCCCGATAAATGCATATACACAACATGTAATTTTAAAGGGCATGGTGTGTATATTTCTTTTTAATTGATTAAATGGATTGGGGTTGCATATAATTGGTAGAACACCCTTTTTATCAGATATTCACATCCAGGAGTGACTGAATCCATCAAATCTTCTTTGAGCCCTGGACCCACCGTCCGTTCTCCGAATAAACCGTTGTCGATTGCGTTGGAATCACGACGGTGAGTTCTTCCTTCTTCTAGATCCTAGTTTCCTGATTTCTCTCCTTTCCTGAGATATCCATGGTTGAACTTTTTAGACATTTTTGTATATCTATTTCATTATAGATCGATTTAGGGGCCGACGTTTGAGAGTGTTCTTCATACAATGCTGAGGTAGGTGTTTTGTTCCTTTCCGTAGTTAGTCTCTGAATATTTTTTGAAAAAGTTCCCAATACCCTAGAACGAGGTATTTTGTGTTCAGGGATTTTTAGCCCTGATAATGTATGCAATACTTTGTGTTCCTAAGTAGAGGTTGTTTTATTATGAATAGGTTTATTTTCCATGCTATGGATTTTTTTACCATGATCATTTTGATATTGACCATTTTTTATAACATTGTCGGTTGGGCTGCTTGCTTTACATGCCTAGTATTGTTAGAATGGAGTGATTTTCTCTAATTCTGTTATATGATTGTATCTATTTCGCCAATTAGTTCTTGAATGTTTTTATCCAAGTAGTTCTTAAGGTTTAATTTGGCTTTTGAACATCATTGTACATGATTGACATACATTGGGTTGTGGGAACCTGGGGTAGTAGACCACAGGGGAATCGATGCTAAGGGTTTCTCCAGAGTGTCTATTTACCTTTACGTTTCTAGACCATAGGGGGGATGGACTTTTTGTTCCCTAAGAGTGTTTTTTGTTCCATGTTGTGAGACCACATGGGGAATTGGATGTGGAGTTCTTCCTCAGAGTGTCTATAGTTACCGATACAAGACCACATTGGGAATTGACGATGAGTGCTTCCTTAGAGAATCTATGCTAAAGCTGAACCAGATGGGTTAGACTGTGAGTACTTCCCAGAGTGTTTCTTGTGTTTGATTGGTTGAACTAAATGGGTTAGGCTGTGAGAACTTCATAGAGGGTTACTTTTTTTGATTAGATTCATACCTGATATATGAAAATGAATGCAATTGAAAATATGGGATTGTTTACTTTTGAGGACATCCTTGTTTACTACTTCATTTTTCTTATTGCCTGCCATATATATTCACTGACTATTAAGAACATATCTTTGGGTGGTTGCCTACGAGGATTCATCTCATACAGTGTTTGGGTCATGATTTTGGGCCTAAATAGATTATATTGTTGTCGGTATAAATAAGGGAAAGTTCCCTTCAACGTCAGGTACTTGACTACTGTGGAGCTGGAGAGCATTTGAACAAGATGAGGCTTGCGATGTTGCTAAAGTTTGTTTTTTTTCTTTGTACATTGGTTTGGTACTTTATTCCAGCATTGTGACTTTTTTCCACCTTCCTAGACATATATATCATGCATCATTTATATATATGTGCTATAGTTGTTTATTACTTCCAGTCTTCCACTGTTTATTTATTGTATGTTATTACTGCATCCACTATTGTAATCTATTTCTTTCCACTGTATTACTATTCCAATGAGGGAATAGTTTCCCCACTATCACACCTAAGGCCCTTTCTGGTAGTTGTATGCCTCTGGTATTTGGGGAAATGCGCTTGAGGTCATGTGACCAACCAGTTACGGGGCACCACTAGGTGACACTCAGAATAGGGATGTTACAAACTATAGAAACACTACTTTTACTTACATGACTATTATATCATCTTAAATATAAACAACGTAATAGTTAAAAATTCTAGGACCATAATGTTTAGTATCTTGGAAAAATTTAAATCATACATCAATTTGAAATAATAATACCTTAAAATTTTATTATAAAAATTTTGGTTATCCTTTTAAAAGATAATATTATCATTAGTACATGTATTCACATGAGGATATACATCAAATAAAGGGGTGTACTAAAAGACCAATAAGAATAAAGATAACATATAATAAATGAGATACATTAATAAATGGATCATGGGTGTGAATAATAATTATCATCAGATCATAGTAATAGTATTATCATCAATATATATGTAAATATTTGAAAAATTTATTGAATGTAGAAATTTATAAAAATAAAAAATTGATTCATAGTGGTGAAATAATATACTTAGTTGAGATCAAATCTAGAATCATGTTCACACATAACATATATGTATAATCATAACATCATAACAGTGAACAAATATAAAGTCATGTTAATGAATAATACAAATTATATCATGACATACACCACAATTCCTAATTCAGTGTAGGGATATATAATTCTTGTCTCACATTTCAAATCATAATATTTACATAATCATGAATGAACCATAGAATGTATAATAATTGTTTTCATGGAATAACCCATGGAAAGAAATTGGTTTCCTAAGGATTTTAGAAATACGACATTCATTAAAAATAATTAGTGTTCCAAAATTAATAATGGAAAATGGATTTTTCAAAACATCATCACTCTTTAGTATGAAACAACCTAGGATGAGTAATAGAATCATTTTTGGAATGAAAAATATTTTTAAAAAATCATTATATTTAGATTATAAATGAATTTGGTAAAATGTATATCCCAAAATTAAAAGGGGGTAATAGTGAAAGGATATTTAAGAAATTTTTTAGGAATGTCCATATTAAAATTAATGTGCAAATGGGATAACATAAAGAATGGAGTTGTGTTCAATAACACCCTTTCCTTAAATCACACTTTATGTAGTTTCTATTGGACCTACTAGATAATAACCTTATATTTTTTTAATGAATTGATACATAATTGAATTATTTTAATTTTTGGAAATATTTATCAATTATAATAATTTTATTATATTTCATAATTTCCTTGGTTCTAGGGAAATCAATTTGATATCATGTTTCCTTCAATTTTTTTTATTTCTCTTTGATTTTGTTATTTTGTTCAATGTCATTTATAAATAAGTATAATTAATTCCATATCATTAAAATAAATATATTTATACATTTATATATCATAAATAATTAATAATGATCATCCAGAGTGTTTGTTATAAGAAATGAATTGGTAACATCCTTGTTAGCGGTTAACAGACCATGGACGAGACATTGTCAAAATAGCATAAGGTAAATTTGAAATATATATATATGTCATAATTGTGATATATAACGTATGTTAAAATAATTAATATAATTTTAAATTAATTCCCAGTTAATTTTATTTTATTTAGTTCTAAAGAAAATTGGGAAAAATATAAAGAGAAGAAGAAAAGGAGAGAAGTGTTGATATAAACTTACTCCTTCGTTAGTGTAGCTTATCTTGTATGAAACTAAAAAATACCTTTATATATGGAGCTGGTTTACTACAAAAATAACATAGGTATTCTATAGGGCTTGATATGGAGTATTTGAGAAGAAACTTTTATTCAAAATGTGATGGAGGACTGGCTTTCCAAAGGGATAGGGAGGGGATATTTATACTTCAAAAGAGGGGTATTTTTAAAATAAAATATTAAATGAAAAAATATATCAAAGGAAAAACATTTAATAATGATTTTTTTAAAATATATATCATATATAAATATAATATAATGCTGTTTAATTCTATAAAAATATTTAAAATTATAATTCATTATTTTTCTAAAATGGCATGAGGAAAAAAAATATATTTTAAGGGATTACTTTTGACATTAGGTTCTGGAAAATATTTTTTGGGATTATAAATTGAGTATATTGTATTTTAATGAATAATTTATAAGCTCAAATATAATTTTAACAAACATAATGTTCTATAAATTATTAGATAATTACTAAATCAGGAATTATATTATTTAAGATACAATGTAATGTGAAAAAAATATATTTTTACTATTCAATTGAATATTATTGTATTTAAAAAAATTACCAAAAAATCACCCTTGAGAAATTTTTTTATGATGAATTCAAAACTTTTATTCAGTTTATCAAAATAAAATTTTAATATTGGGAATTTTTATTTTTAATATAAAAATTACAATTTTAAGGAAATATTTTAAAATACATTTTATTCAAATTGTGTTTAAATTTTTATTGAGTTATTAAGCATGGATTTATTTTTTGTAATTATAATATTTATATTTACCGAAATTATTCATGATAAATATTATTTACATAAAAATTTATTATTTTGAGGTAAAATTTGTATTCCATCAGTTAGATTACAGTTTCCAACGCTCATGTTACAATTCCCAACCTTTAGGTTACCATTATAATTATCACATTAATATTATAACGATCATATTAATATTAAAACTATCAAATTACCTCCTATAAATTCCAATTAATGCATTCTCTCAATATTCAACTCAATTTCACTCAGTGTATTTCATTTCAATTTTATATAATATTAATTTGTTTACTAATATATTGTTTCTTTTCTACACTGTTGTTCATGGTATGGATGATTTTAGAAGAATGGAATAATCCATATTTTCTCATTAAATTTTTTCTATTATCCATTTTTATTCCATTGTAATAATTTTTATTTTAATGGGTTTATTCATTGATGATTCTCATTAATGAAATAATGTATTACAGGTTTCTCTTTGTGTTGTCTGTGAAAAATATTGTATAATACTATATAATACACATTAATTTCAAGAAACATATATAATTTATAAACACATGGTTGTTAAATAATCTCACTATACTTAGGTTGTCATTTGGTACTCTAAAAGACATCTTGGATGCATGTAGGGACAATGAAAATCACCTAGCTATGGACACACGATTTTTATAATGGGATCAAGGATAGGAGCATATGATCAAGGAGTTTTTAATTTGGTAGTTTTATATAATTTTTTATAGAATTTAATATTGTATTTATGCTTCCATGTCCTCTTTACTTCCCATTTTCATATATATTTCTGATGTCAAAATTTACTATATGACACTATTGTTCTCCATATTTGTTATTATTATCTAGATTATTTAATTCCATTATTTCCAGTTTTAATATTTTTATTTTTATGCTTTATATTTTCTATTATTCTTAAATCTAATAAATAGGACATATTCTCGGCACTATACCACCTTATAACCTTTCTTTTAGTTGGTTGCCTTTTGCAGACATTAAAGTACACTAGAGGAATTGTGGCTGACCAGGTTCAGTAAATTATTAGTGAACTAGGTCTAGGATATAAGAAGGGGGAGTTTTTTAATCATTCATATCCAAATTTTTTCCCTCTTATATTATTTAACCTAGGGTGGCCAAAATGTTGTATCAATCTGAAAGGGTAAATTTAGCATTATCTCTTAAAGTGTAATCAATGGATGTTCTTAATCACAAAGGGGTTTCTACCTATAATTGAAATAATTTTGAAGTATAGAATAATTGATTATATTATTATTTCCAATCAATACATATGGATTAATATTGAACTATTATTAATGGGATCTTAATTAATATAGATAGTGAGGCTCTCTCAGATTCTATCTAAAGAGTACTATGTAAAAATATCAAAGAAATCAATGCCTTAGGTTGATTGTTATCAAACATAATCTAGTTGATGATGATATCATTTAAATCCTCTCATGACATATGGGAATATCTAATAAATATCTATGGATGTGATTAAAAATTTAAAGAAGAAAAAAATTGTTTCAGTGGAAGAAGTTTGAGGATTTTAGGATACTCTCGATTGAATCTATTAACACATTATTTGAATGGGTGAATATTGTTTTAGAGGAAATTTAAGGTCTTGGAGAAATAATTAATGATTTAAATACTATCAATTATGTTTTGAGAATATTGCGACATCTGTTAAAAATGAAATTCTACATAGTAGAAGAAAAATTACAAAGCCCTAACGTTGGATAGTTTTCACAGTACTCCTATCACATAAGTGATGAGAAATTATTATATGAAGGTCCTGGAAAATGAGACTTATAAAGAGGTGGCATTGAATTCGATGAAATATATCTCCATAGAAGATGACTATGATGAAAAATATGTGTATGGACTAATGTTTTTATATTTATCAAATTTTTAAAGGGTTAAAATCAATTTTAAAGGGATTCTTCCATTCATGAGATCTCAATGTAAAAATGTCGGTAACCTTGTAAAAAATTTAGCAAGAAGTTTTAATATGATGTCAAGGATGATAATGAAATAATATTAATTAAGTCTTTAGCAAACATGAATGGTCCTAAAATATCAATGTACAATTATATCAAAAACAATATCCTATATTCCAAAGAAAACGATAGTTTAGAATAATCCAAAGTAAAATAAATTGAATACTCTAATGACTATATAGAAAATGCTATGGTGGAAGTTGTAAGAAGTTTCTACATAAGGGAAGAGAGTGATATTGATTAAGGATAAGTGGAAGGAAGAGTTTTTATCTTGGTTGAATTAGAGGATTTTTTTGATGAGATAGATGATTTGAGAACCGAGTGATAAAATCTAATATAATGTTTCATGATGTCATAATCTATATAAAATATTATGGGAATGAGAAGCATGACAAATCATATATTTTATAACATTTATTTCATTAATTATTACATATAGATGCATATAATAAAATCATATGGTTTTGAGAGGCCTTCAGACTTTAGATAGTTATATACATATCACAATAACATAAATCTTGGATATGACAACATTATTTAAAAACTCCTTATAATTCACTTAAATTTAATTGACCTTCTATTACTACAAAAGATAACATGGGGGAATTTATAAAAAATTAGTGAGATATAAAGACCAGTAAGGGAATAATAAAAGAATTAAAAAACAGACGTAGTACATGTCATTCAAGAGGTATAACATGGTGCCATATATAGATGATAACCAACATCAAAGAATAACATAAAATGATATCATCAATGCATCATAGGAATGTGAATAAAACATAATACATGTCATCAAAAGAAAAAGTCATGGATAACCACCATTAAATCATAAAATATTGTTATTAGGCTAACCTCATGTGAATCATACATTATAAAACATGAGATAAGAATACTCTTCAATTAGTTGGAGGGATATATAATTATAGGCCCACCCATCATATTATTATAATGTAAATTCAGTTCTCTACCACATAGATCATGCAACATATGAACGCATTTCATAAATTTTAATCTCAGGACTATGGAGTGAAAGTTACATTCATGGAAGTAAATATTCAATTTTTTATATGTACAAGTAGGTGGATAACCTTGATTTGAAATGGGGATGGGTATTTACAACAGAAAATGTTGGCATGGAAAATCATGGGATAATTTTGGCAACATAATGGGTGTATACAATGGTTCATAAAAGATATTAAAGAGAGTTAAATGTGGTATCAAAGAAATTGGGAATAATAAGTAAATTAAATTTATTTGTAAACACATATGTTAGAAAGGACAACTTGAAATAAAAATGATTAACATAAATAATAGTTTTTAATTTAAAAGGAGAGAGAAATTTGTCCATTAATTTAGCACAATCATGACTTTGGTAATGGTTATAATGGGAGGGGATAAATAATATATTATTATGAGAAAATCATGTGGAAATTAAAGGGATATTTATAAACACAAGAGAACATAATAAATTTATATTATAAATGATTAATTCAAAGGATGTACTAGAATATTGAGGAATAGAAAGAGAATACCTTTCATGAGAAGTATCTTCTAAAATAATTGGAGGAACTTCTTATGAAACTGATAAAACCTTTCAATGGACTTAGAGTGCTATAAGAAGATGAAATTTTTTCAAAAAGTATTTATATTTATTATAAAAGATATGTAGTGTGGGTATATATAGAATAAGAGAGGGAAATTCTTTAATAATTTCTAATTATAGGTTTTGGACTCTAAGTAATAAAACAATCAAAACCAAAAACCATAAAAAGGGTTTTCCCATTGTTCTACCAAATAGGAGTGTTTTATAATATTTTATTAGGTTAAGATCCAAAATCATTAAAAATACCCTTCATTATGAAAAAGTAATTCATCTTCATAAGGTATTATTTCTGATACCTTAAAATATAATATAGGATTTAGAGGATTCATTATTTGTTTTTTAAATCAATCAAGAAAATTAAAAAACAAATTATTTTAAAAGGAAAATAGTTTTGGTCATTAATTCATTTGATATAATTTATTATATCTCCTATGAGTAATTACTATTTCATAATATGTATCCTATATTTATGGCATAAATAATTTCTACAACAAAAATTACTATCTCAAAAAATTAGGAAAACATCACCAATGGATAATTTTTTGGTATTAGTTTCAAAAAATGATATTTATTTTTTGAATATAGTTTTATAAATACATTAATTTACACTTTTAAATTATAATTCGTATCTATTAAAAAATGCATGTCTTAATGAAACAAACAACATTCCAACCCCTATAAAAAATTCATGGGAATTCCATAAATTGTAATATCATTTATATTAAAATAAATATCATTTAATAATACTTTTTTATGAAGATACTATTTAATTCAAAATTATTAGATTTTTCAAATAATGTGTTTTGATTAGAACTAAATATTTCACTAAAATAAAATTTTGGTTTCTCTATATCAAAATCAAATTTCTAATTTAATCATTTATATATATAATTTAATAATGAAGAATATAAATATAATTAATATTTTATTATGGGAAAATAAAATATACAAATTCATACTCATAGGGTTTATATATATAAACCCTTATTACACATGCATATGCCCTAAGGGTATGTTATGTGATGGTAGTACTTTGTTGGGGGGGGGGGGGTTGAAAAACATAGTTTGTATGGGGATCTATATAATCTTGAGCTTATCCCACAAAAGTTATTCACAAGTTTTTGTCGTCTAATATCATCTTGGTGTTGGTCAAGGGAAACTTCTAGTGATTCCGTATCTATCAGAATCTCTAAAAAATGGGCTTCATAAGGTATGATCATACAAGATGAAGCAATATCTTCTTCATTATATATAAATTAGATTTTATTATAACCCCTAATATATAATATTTTAAATATTCACTATAAAATTGATTTTTAAAAATTATTGGATTCATAAAGGTCTTTTAGGTATGATAATCAAATTATACCTATATTTTATAATTTCCCAAAACACTGACATAAATATAGTGCATATGTTTTCTATAACCAAATTACATAAAAAGAAATATATTCATTTAGAAGTTAATTTAATTTATAAAATTTAGGGTTGTTAAATTATTTCCACATTCAATAATGTTTCTTATTAAATATAATTTTTTACAATAAAATAAATGAGGGTACTTAAATTTCATTTCATTTTGTGATTCCCATATTCCCCCTCAAAATCATGGTTTTGACTCAGTAATTTGACTTATAAATATATCTAGTTTCATAGAACTTGGAATCCATGATAAAATATCTTAACCAAATGCTCCTCATATAAATGATCATTAAACAAATTTAACAAGACTGGATTCAGCACATGTGAGGGGACTTCTAGGTGCTTCCACTAGTGGGATATATGGAACAAATCAGGTACTTGAGATATGTTTAGTGGCTGTGTTATTCGATATCCCATTAAAATAATGTGATTAAGGGTATCGAAGGGGACAATTTATCTATGAATATGATTTAACTTCTTCCCAAATATCTCTAATTTCTTCCACAATGATATATAAATGAAAACATTATCTATAAACTCATATCTAGGTATTGTTAGTGATTGAATGCATATATATTCTATCTACATTGCACGGATTTCACATATTACATAATGTTTTAAACATTTTTTATTATCCCTTAAATAAGATCAAGTCCGTTTATCTTCCATTCCCTAACTTCAACCCAACATATTGGAGTCTAAAATCTTATCCCTTTAAAAGACTCATACAATGAAATTTGAATGATAGATGGAATTTGTTTATATGATAAGTCAACTGGGGGAATTTACTGATTGCAAAATACTTGTAAATCAATTGAAAAAGATCTCAACACAACATTTATAGTTTAAATGGTCTCGCAGACTAACAATCTATATAAGGGTGATAAGAAGTACTAAAACTTTGGTTTATATCGAACACATACTAGAATCTTTTCAAGAACCTCAAGTTATACCAATAATCATGATTATATGTAACAGAGAACGGTAATTAATGTAGTATTACCACATCTCTTATGAATATATTTGTTAGGTTTTCAGTATATAAGTTTGCATGGCAGTAATGAAATTCACTAAATTGGTAAATTGATCATCTACCACCCTAAGGGAGTTATAGAATTATATGTCTTGGGGAGTCCTATGAAAAATATCCAGGATTGTGTTCTCCCATTTCCATAATGGTATGGGAAATTTATGCATTATATCTTTAGAATTATATCATTTAATCAAAAATTGTTGGCATACCAAGCATTAAGATAAATATTCTACAGTCTCTCTCTTCCTGTTATCCCAAAAAGGTTTTTCGTCAGATCTCAATATATCTTAGTTCTTTTTGGATGAATATAGAAGGATGAGCTATACACATCATCCAAAATATCCCTCTTTAGTTGTGGTTTTTAATAGACACATATTATGGTTCGAAACCTTATAAATGTATTTTAATAAAACTTAAACAATAAAATATTTTCTACCTTTCCCAATAACTCCCCATCATATATTTAGGCCATCTTGATCCACTAAAGAATTGATGGTTCAGTATTTATTTGATCAATGTAGGATACTTTTCCTTTTATGATTTAGATGTCTGTCCATTTCATGTCCAATAATATTGGAAACCATTAAATCCTCATCATGGATAGGGGTGTGGGATCCTTTATACTAAGATAATCTTCAAATTTATTCACCATCATAGGATGGTAATAGGTTGAAAAGTCATAATCATTGATCACCTTAATCGATATTAGTTGGGACATATTTTTTTATTTTTGTATGAACATATACATGAAGAACATATGATAAGTATACATTTCATAATAATCCCTATTGAGATAATGTCACCGAATAATAAATGTGAAGATCATTGCAGTCGATTATAAATAATTCATTTTTCACTTCTTCTCATAGATCATTATTTGGGTGGGATACTATCACTTTGTTATTTTTTATGAGTAAACAACCCAATTCCTTTTTGGAGCATCACTATAGAACAAAAATCATTCCCCAGTAGTGGTTATTATCCTAAAAGGTGTTCTGATTATCTTCATCAATAACGCTTTAAATCTCTCCTCACATTGTTTAGCTCAAAAAAAATTCAATACCTTCCACGTTATCTTGGTTATTGGGTTTAAGAATCACGATAAGTGTCTCTAAAATCAACAATAGTACCTAACTAATCCATGTAAACTATGGATCTATATCATAGATGTTTCCATGTCTCATCCTTAAATTTCCTTATTTTTGAATGTTCCAGAGAGATCCCATTTCTAGTGATAATATTCCCCAATAATTTTACTTACTCCCCGAAAAAAGCACATTTATTATACTTCACATATAAATTTTCTTTTTGAAATTTCTTTAACAAATTGTTCAATTTATCCTCATGTTACTTCTTGATTTTGGAATATATAAGTATATCAACTAAAAATACTACTAAAAATTTACTAAGGTCACCCATGAAGTCTCTATTCATTATGATTATGATGATAGTTGTAGAATTAGTGAGTCTAGATGGAATCACTAGGAAATCATAGTTTTCATACGTGGTATGAAAAATTTTCCTGAGGAATCCCCTTTAATCACCTTTAATTAATATTATCCTGACCAAAGATCCACCTTAGATAAGTACTAGGATCCACAACTATGATAAAACAAGTCATCAATCCATGGTAGAAGATAATGTTTTTTTATTGGGATGTTGTTAATCTCAGGATAATCAATGTAGAGGTGTGTTGACCCATACTTCTTAAAAAAAGGACTGATTCACCCCAGGGTGAAGTAATTGGTCAAATAAGAGTTTTTTCTAGATTTTATTATAATTTATAATCCATATCATTATGTGAAATATTGGAAATTATATAGAAAATATAGGATATTGGAAAATCTCCAGGGTGAGTTTCATTGAGAAATCACCCTCTCATTTATGAGGAAGACTATATAATTCCTCAGGGAACTGATCAATATATTTACTTACAATCAGAATGTTATGAAGGACAATATATTCCTTAGACTAAATAATTTGATCTATATATTATTTATTATTTTAAAATAATATCCATGCTTTAAATAATAATTCTGAAGGATATTTTTACTCTTACAAACAGCTGTATTGAATTTTAGGGTGGTTCATGATATTAGGGGTGATTTCTATCTCCCATAAATTTATATGGGATCTCTACAAGGAAATAAAATCCATTCATAAGATAACATTGAATTATAGTAAAGAGAGTATCAAAAGGTTTGATGAGAAATAAGGACCAAAAATATATATAGGGGGAAATTATATGTTTTTTAAACATTAATGGAACCATTTACAATTATCCTACATAACTCGAATTCCATTTTAGGTGGTCTTTTAATAGTTTTACTAAACCTATTTATATGAAGGAATATATATATCCGAAATCAAATAGTAAGATTTCTATTCCTTAATGAATAACTACTATCCCTATCACTACTTAATTGTTAGGTTCCACCTCAACTATTATGATGAAATATACTTTTCCTTTCTCTCTAGTAATGAGAGGTTATTTTCATCAATTATCTTCAACAACCATTGGCCTAGTTAATTGGATTTCATTGTTCCAATGATCTTTGTAGTGAAAAAATCAGCAAATTGGGTGAGGTTAGAGTGATGCTCTATGTTCATCTATAACAATAGTGGGATTCCTATTAACAATCTATATCTTGGTGAACCTCCTTCCAACACCTAATGTATTTCCTCTCCACCTATATGAAATTTTTAGGTTATAGATTCCTTCACTTTAAAAATGTTGGATGTTGAAATATCTTACTGCTGTGATATTTTTCCATATATCTCCCATAACTATACTCTATTCTTCGATTCAAATCTCCAACCCCATGGGACCCTTGATATTCAATAATATATAATTCAACTTTATGGTCACATTGTATAATTTCATCTTAATTTATGAAATACTTTAATCTCCAATGATTTTCATAGATTCAAATTTTACACACAAAATAAGTTGGAGGCTTTACTTTCTTGATCAATTATAAATACAAAGATGTATCAATTATTTTTTGTGATGTTTCCCTCATTTCCCCTAACGGGTTCATCCTACTTTTATTGAGGTTAAGGAACTCTATCTCGATTTGAAAGTATATAGAGTGAAAGGAAAATATTAACTTATTTTTTGCACAATTATACAAACACCATCACTTCAATTCTTTCATTTGGATTTGTATCATGGATCAATATCCATAATTGACTAGATTCCCATATTAAAAACTTGTGTTAATTGTGTAAGTATTTTCATGATGTTCTTGAATCAATATCCTCTTAGGTTGTGAATCTCATTTGGGCAGTCATTCCATTTCCCATCACATTGTTTTTTTTCTTTGTTACTTATATTTCCAATCATTAACCAAAGTAAAAGAAAATTAGTGATGAGAATTTTAAAACTATTAAACATATAAAAGGTAAACAATGAACATTTAATAGATAACCCATAAATTTAATGTATTCTTTAAGGTATGAATTTATAGGTTTCAATGTACGTTATCCAATGTCTATAAACTAAAATTTAGTTTCATATGAATTTTTTCCATTACAATAGTTTTTAAAAAGAACAAGATTAACCAAATAATATCTCAAAGGAGTTTCTAAAAAGGTGTGAAACATTAGGGCTATTTTTCGTGCATCGGGTATTCGTTGAGTTAGTACCCAATAATCCATTTTAGAGTTATTATCCTTAGGTTCATCTATTCAACAACAAAATCCACTTGATAATATGAAATAGGGATATATTTTCTTAGAAAACCACGAAATCTATACATTACCAAATTTAGGGAGGTTTTCATATGTTTAGTTTTATTCTTATGATTTTCAATAAGGTTTTCTAATCTTAGTCCCTAAAAAATCAGAACCTTCATCTTATACCAAATACAAGAACCCATATATTTTATACACTTTATTTCATTTTTTATTACATAATGATGAAAATTATACAATCCAAAAGGATAGAGAGGAATAATGATATTGGGTAATTAGATACCTATCAAAATAAGTTAAAATTGTGATTAAACATTGGTGTTTCGAAATACCCTAACATTCCATAAAATAACATTTATTTTCAGATACTACCGGGCATATCCCGGAGACATACATAAGAAAGGAGTGAGTGATAAATACCAGTAAGGAAATAATCAATGAATAACATAAAATAAAGTAGTAAATGAGAGTCAATTGACATAACTTAGTGACATAGTGAGATGGAAACCAACATCAAATTATAGAAGAAGATGATAACATCAAGGCATCATAGGAATGTGGAAAAAATATAAAATATTAAACATTAAATGTAAGTAAATGATACCCACCAACACATCATAACGTAGTGTGCATATGAAAAAAATTCCATTCACCATACATAGTATCTTGTGAGATAAAAACATCACCCAATAAATTGGAGGTCTATATTATTTCGGGCCCACCAACCATATTCAGTTCCTGTATATGAATTTTTGTGTAACATAGGTCATAAAACTTATAAACATATTTGATCATTTATAACCCCATGATTAAAGATTGTGGATTATATACATGGAATTACCAATTCAATAAATTATATTTAATACTCTTTGAATAACCTTGAGTTAAATGGGGATGGTTATTCACAATAAAAAATTATTACATAAAAAATCATGAAGTAAGTTCAATAAAATAATGATTCTAAAAAATAGTTCATGGATGGGATTAGTAATAGTGAAAGGAGGTCTCTAATTACTTAGAAATCAAAAGGAATGTAAATGGATGTGTAAACACAGATAAAAACCCGAACTATTGGGAATAAAATTGAATTAATAAAAAGAATTTTCATGAATGAAAAATAAGGGAGGGAGGGAGAGAGGTCCCTTACTTGGGAATAGTTATGGTTTAAGTAATGGTTATACCAACAGTGGATAAATGACCTCTTATTCTTAAAACATCAATTAAATAGTAAATTAATTTTTATAAAAACTTTAAAAGATAATCAATTGTGACTCAATAGGCTTAATTAAAGGGAAAACATGAATTATGAGAAGGAGGAAGAGAATCCCTAAATTGATAGGTTTCTTCTAAAATATTGGGAAGAGATTATTAAGAATTTGAGAATACATTGGAAGGTATTTATAAGGGGGAGAGATATGAAATTAATTAATCAAGGATTTTAAATTAATTGTAAAGGGAGGTTGGTTCAGTATTTATACAAAAATGGAGGGGAAATATTTTTTAATTTCTAAACATAGGTTATGGAATCTAAAAAATACAACAATAAAAAACACAAACATTACCTTGGTATTTTCCCATGGTATATAGTAAAGTGTAGTAGTTTCCTATGTATTATTAGTTTAAGAATCTAAATATTTAAAATAAAACCATTCATGATGTGTAAAAGAGTCGTGTTCGTAATGATTTTTTTAAAACCATAAAAAATAATGTCGGGTTTGGAGGATTCATTATATGTTTTTAAAATTTATCAAATTATATTAAAAAAATTTATTTTAATGGGAAAACATTTTTTTTCCATTATTAACTTTTATTATAATTATTACAATACTTTTGGGCTATTGTGATGTCATAATAAATACCTCGTATTTATAAAATTTTTAATCTTTACCCAAAAATTGACTCCCTCAGAAAATGATGAATAGTTAACCATTAGATAATTTTGGAATTTTGATTTTAATAATGTTATTTTGAGTACAAAATTAATTTTACCAAAATAAGAATTTCAAATTTTAAATAAAAATACTTATTTATCAAAAATTATTTTTTCTTAAACCAAAAAGTTTTTTAACCCATTTAAAAATTACATGATACTTCATTAATTGATATTATAATTTATATGGAAAATGAATTAATTAATAAAACTATTTCATGGAAATAAAAAATATCTCAAAATTATTGGAATGTTCAAAAATAGTGTTTTAATTGAAACTATATATTCACAAAAAATAAAATATTGTCTTCTTTTTATCAAAATATATTTTTTAATATTGTAATGTATATATATAAATTAATAATGAAAAGGGATCAATATAATAATTATTTTTTAACTAAAAAATATATATACAAATTTATACTACTAAAATCTGGATACACAATCCCGTATTACACTAATATACAACATAAGGTTATGTTGTTCTATGATTGTACTTTCTCAAGGTGGTATGATGAAATTAGTTTTGAATATGATCTATCTATGCTTGAACATATCCCATAATGTATTTTTTCGAGTTTTAGTTGTTGAATGTCTTGGTCATGGGTATATCATCGTCCTTCCATCTCCCTTAAAATATCAAAAAAATGGGAATCATAGGATACAATTCTACTAGTTGGGGCCATATATTCTTTCTTCTATTTCAATTAAATTTTACTATCACCCTTAACATATAATAATAATAAAGGTCACTATAAATAACTAATATTAACATTGGTTATGATTCTTAAATGTATTTTATTTACAAAAATAAATTATGGATACATATTATAATAGTTTAAAATAAGAAAGGAAGTATAGTGCATGTGTTTTGTATAAATACATAACTTAATTGAACATAAATTTATTCATAACATAATTTAATTTATAAATGTACGGGTTATTAAATGAAGTCGGAGTTGAATGTAGAAATTGATTATATTATTTCTACAAATCCAACAAAACGGTAGAAGGCCATTGAGTTCAAGATGAAATTTGATTAGCTATCCAAGGTTATCGATGGTTTGACTAAAATAGTGAATGAATAGGTAAAATATATCATTGATTTTAATGCGGAAGTTCTCATCTAGTGATGAAACGTAGAATTCAATGGAATAGTCCTGACTTATAGTATGAAAACAAGAATGAAGGTTATATAGGTGATATAGAAGGTGAATATTGAGCATATACATATAGAAATGAAAAGTAATATTAAATGAATAAAAAGACACATTAGAAAGGTAAACTTGGTATGGGGATTGATTAAAAATATACAGTAGTAATGGTTGATTCCAGACCATAAGAACCCACTGCCAGGTTGAATATTTTTATTTGGGAATAACTCAGAATAAAAATAATCAGAGAACTGAAGAGATAACTGATGCATAAATAATGGAAAAAATTAATACACCTCATATCAGGTTTTATTATTATGTGATGATGGGAAATTCTATAAAATGTTTGTTCCACAACGTATAGGTAGTGAAGGGAAAAAGAGAAACAATATTATCCGAGTAGAGTTCAATAATCCCAAGATTCTCTTGATTGATACTATTTTGGGTGTGGAGTATTTGGATATGTGGATAGATATTTCTGATCAATAACGAATAATATTTTTATAATGAAGACACAAAGTGGTCATACACAATAACTCATTGAATCATAATGCGACATATAAATGAAAAATAGATTTTCAACATTTCAAGATGAAATTGGAACATTATAATATAAATAATATCAATACTTTAAATAAATATTTTGTGTGAACCCAAATACATGGAAGAAAATAATATATTAGATCGGAAAATGGTTTCATGAATTTCTTTGAAAGGAACAGATCATGTTGGTGTATAAATCAATGATAAGAGAGGGACTTACAATATAATGGTAAATTAGCATCATATCATAGGAATCAATAAAAATATTGACAATTTAATAATATTTAGAAATGAATAAGGTTTAAATATTATTAGCTACAAGAAATAAAAATTTGGAGGTAAAGATATGAGATGATATGATACCAGTGGTTTTGAAAACATTAGTCACATATTTCCAAGTGTCAGTCAACTGTGTTACTCAGAACAAGAAATAATGATTATATAGAATACCCATATCATCTAATGAAAAGGATATGAATTTTTTTTCTAGGGGAATCACAAGAAGGGGAATCTCTATATATATAATGGAGAAGAAAATAATTGTTGTACATGTAATAAAATAGATTTTTTTGGAATAAATGGTTTGTCCATTTGGATCAATTAACCACGAAATATCTTGTGAAAATTGACGTTCCTCCTGACCCCCTAATCAATCATGTGATCATAAACATGTGTGTGATTCTTTTCAACAAGGGAATATTACTTAAAATGTGTAAAAGTAAAAAGTGAAAAGATAAAGAATAGTTCTTGAAATTCTAAATATTGATGTGTGTGGAACTATATCTTTAAGATCTATTAATGGGAAGAGATACCATATAATTTTAATTATTGATTAAAAAATGGATTAGATTGTGGTTATAGCCCACAAGTACAAGTAGTTCTATTGAAAAACACAATATCAGAGAGAAGTTAAGAAGATGTTTTGAGAGAAAATTATAAAATTATTAATGTATAATCGAATAGAGTTTACCAACATCTATTTGGATGATTATCACAAAAAAACATGGGATACATAACCATATTATTTTTTGAGAATTGATTGGAAAAATGTTGATGTCGGGAGGATATAACATATCATAAGAAACATGGATGGAATAATGTTAATTGAAAAAGAATTAATAGAAAAGTTTTAGAAGGAAGTTGTATTGGAATTTCTATATATATGTAAAATTGTTTTTTTCTAAAATAATTAAATAATATTTATTAGTTTTTTATCGAATAAATCCAACATTAAGAAACTTTAAAAATAGCAGAAGTAAATATTTCATTCTGAGTAAGGATAAAAATATGTAGTTTGAATCTCATAGAGATGAAGTGATATTTCTTGGATACATTGCAAAAATAAAACTGTATATTTTCATCAATAAGTGGATAGTAATTTTGTGGGATATAAATGATGTTTTTGTTGTGGAAAATTAGTAAAATATATAATAACACAATGAAAATTTTTTGGATTAAATTGGTAAGGAGTTAAGCAGCCCAGGGGAAGAACAAGGGTAAAATGATGATTTAAAAGAATATATTAATACCGAGAAAGTGGAAATTAGAACTGTATCTATAGATAAGATAAATATCATAGATAATATTGAAAGGTAGAATATAATCAGTGATTTGATAACCCTAGTGAAACTGAGTAGAATGAAATACCCATAGAAAATATACTTCTTATCATTGATAGAGTTATAGTTTTGAAGAAGCTATTGGAGATTAGAATTGGGTTCATGCGATGAACATAGCGATTAAATAAATTGAGAATAATAAAAATGGGATGATTGTTTTGAGGATAATAGAGCATAATTTAATAATAAAAAATGGTTCCTTCAAAAAAAATTGAATGAATATGAAATGGTGATTTTAAATAAAGAATTAAACTTGTGAAAAGAGTAATCCTAGATAGTGGGAATTGATGACGATGAGACATTTTCACTTGTTTTAAGGATAAAAAAATTATTATAGTTTTATCCATAACATTATAAAATAAATTCCAAATATTCTATATGTATTTCAATTTGTAATTTCTAAATGGACTCATAAACGAAGAGGTTTATACTGAATATCCAAATGGTTTACTTATCCATGAATATGAGAATAATGTTTTTCAATTGTAGAGTAATTTTTATAGATTGAAGTTGGAATGAAAATAATTTTATTGATGAATTTTTCAGAACTTAAAGAAACATGGTTTCTATCATGGTAGAGTTGATTACAATCTCTATGTCCACAATGAGAGTAATCAAAGGATTATGGTGATAATGTACATGGATGATATAATTTTTTGGGAAGTGGATAAAGAAAAATGAAAATAGTTTTCATAATTCATGATGTACATGTTTCAAATATTGAAAATTGAAGAGTTGATGATTTGTTTAGAATACAGGTGACACAAAGATGGAATAATATATTCATTTCTCAGTGGAAATGTGATAATGAAATTATAAGATGTTTTTTGATGGATAAATAAAATAATATTAATAATATAATTGATAATTAAGAAAAATTAGTAGGAAAAATTGAGGCCAATAAATTTATTATCACATAATATATGAATGTCATTGCAAGCTAGTTGTATTTAACTATGACACAACCTAACATTGTCATTTCCACATTCCAGGTGCAATAATATCAATGTAATAATAAAGAATTGCACTTGAATTTAGTGAAAATAATTATATAGTATCTAAAAAAATAATTAATTTTATTATATTGTATGATGAAAAATAATATCAAAAGTTATTGGGATATAAAAATACAGATTTGATAGATTCATTAGATATAATTAACTCAATATCAGTTGCTGCATTCTATCTTATCATCATTTTTATTTCATTGTTGTGTACGAAAAATGATTTTATTTCAATAAAAAATTACAATGATGAATATATTATGTAAACTAAATCATTCAATAAATTATTAAAGAAGATAAAACATCTTGGAGGCCTATGAGTTAAATTGAAATATCTGATCTGGTTCAAATATGATAATTTATGTGATTAAAATCCAGGAAAAAATCAAATCCCTTGATCATGGGTGAGGAAAATCTAAATTACATATCTTTTATTCATAGAAAGAGTGGAGTAAGGTACAGTGAAGCTAGAGTATTTTCTTATACAGATATAGGTTTTATAAACTATTATATAGGCCTTACCTAGAGATGTGTTTGAACAGCATCGACTGGCCCTTGGTGTCCAATAAAATCCCCACACCTGAATAGTGTGGATCTGGGTATCCCTCTATGTTAGGTTTGATGTGTATATACCCACATAATGATTGGTGTTCTTTAACATTTTTTAGAACAAAAAATAGTGACATATCAGTTCATTAATAAAAAGAAAATTTGAGTTAATGAATGTGGGATAATAAGATTGATGGGAAAAGAATGTGGGGACTTTTTTTAAATCTAAGGATATTATAGAATTTTGTTTAATGGTGATAAATCATAGAAGTATTATTGTATGAAAGTGGTTTGAATTTTTTGGTTGAAGAAATTGGTGTTCTTATGTAAAAAAAAATATATAACAGTTTGATAGATCATAAAATATTCAGTAATTAGTATGGCCTTTTAGGAAAAGATGGTATCAGGAAATGATCACCATGTGGTATTAAGTGGTATGGAGAATGATGTTGTTTACTGATGAAATTTTCATGTTACTCTTATTTCTCATCATATTGTTAGATAATATGTTACTATGGTACGTGTTGACAAAAATACTGATCACTTTCTGGAGTCATAGAGTGTGAGTGGTGGTTGAAGATGAAGTTCCATGCATGTTTTTCAATATATGTTTCCAAAAAGTTAGGAAGTGTTGTTAACAAACCTACAGGGGGAGATTTTTGGTCAAAAATAAATCTATTTGTTTTTAATAAATTATACTAACAATATTCCATCATGTATATTTCTAAATTTGGGGTTCTATTGGTGGTGGAATTTCCCATTTTTTGCCAAATTATTCGGCTTGAAAATTCAGAGTTAATTTTTCTTGCATATGGATGATCCCTCATAAAAGGTTTTTAGATCACATATCAGCTATGTAAAACTGCAAGTGAGGTTTTTTACTTTTCAAAAACCCTATAGTGAGAATTTAGTTACCATAAATGGAGATTACAAACTATATGGGAATTTCGTGAGAGACAAAATTTAGAAAATGAATTGATGTCATGTAGAATATTTTGAACTAAAACAGAAGTTCATGGAGGTGATTTGTCATTTTTGATTTTTTTATGGTGTTATCAAACCTTCATGTAGTAGATTTGAGCTATTTTAACCATTTAGAAGGGACACTACATGATAATGTAGAATGTGAAGGGTTTCAGTAAAATTTCATGATTTTGGGATTTTTAGGTTTATTTTCCTATATCATGAAAATTAATCACAAAATTAACGTGAGAAAAACATACGTAGTAGAATACTTCCTCCACAATGAATTATTATAAGTATAAAAGTGTTTCCAAAAGTCTTTACATTATCAAATACAGTTTGGTTTATGAAGTAGAATAACACATGAATGATATTTAGTTTGCACATTACTATACCTTTAGATGGAGAAGTAGTTCATGGAGGAAGTTATTTAGGGAGTTATATTTGTTTGGAAAGAACCCTAGCTACATGGAACATATTAATTTCAAAAAATAATTAACATAGTTCAAGAATGAAGTTACTTAGTTTGAGAAAGGAGTTTTCATAAATAAAATAGTACATAGAAAACCATATTCTATAATTTGAGTGAACATTGAGCTCAATGGAACACTCAAAAATGTGTAAAACATTTCTATGCTATTAAAAATCATAAGAAGTGTCTTTTGGAAGAGTATTGTATTTTCTTTAGTTGATAGAGTAAGAATATCTCAAAGTGTAAATGATTGTAAACTAAGGGACACAATGAGTCTCCTCCAAATATTTTAATAGTAGTTAACTATAGAAAATTTATAATATTGGAACACTACCATTTTTTTCACCATAGACTATCCAAATTAAGGGTCAACCAAGTAAAATTTATTTTCCTTGTGCATGTTTTATTTTCAATTCATACGTTAGTATGATAAGAATAGAGAATTGAGTTTTTAATGAAGAAACATGATCCAATGGGGGTGTGTTTTAATCTATCATACCCTGATTTACTCCCCTCTTATGGTATTTAAATCAGCGAGACCAAATTAGTCTACTTATATCCATGATAGAAATATCATAAATGGTTAATCTGGATTTCATTTAGGTATTATATTTTTTAGGATCAACATTGAATATCTTATTATATGATATTTCAATGTTGGTGTAATTGGAACCCATAAAAGCTACCCCATCATGATTGAGGTCCTACAAAGACATGTTTGGTTCAATGGAGTAGCGTTCAATAAAACATCAATTTTTTGGTCTATAATGGATTTTTTAGGTTAGTTATGTTAGTGTATATATAGTTAATGTGATATTATCAGAGAGTCATCTTGCTTCCCCAATTGGGATAACTAGTGTGAGGTGTAATTGGACCCAATTATTTATTGAGAGGATTCCTTAGGAGGCTAAGTTATGATAGAAATTATCCATTTAGGGGTTTTACCTATATGTATTAGTTATGAAAATGGGTATTATGATAAATAATGTACTTGGAAAATCGAGTAGGTGACTTTGGAGTGGTATAATTTGGTAATTTTTGTATATAAGAGTTTATAATTGAGTCATCAAGGTGTAATCAATTTTAATTAAATTCCATAATAGGGAATGGATCTTTATCTGCCCAAATTTGGCTGGTCCTTAGAGTTATTGTGTGTGTCACTGTTTATATTATGCGATCCATTCTCTATTATATATGTCCACAGTGAGTTTGTGTGTGAAACGACATATGATAGTGTGATATTAAAATTAAATTGATATTATCTTTTAAATCCGTCTGTAAAAAATTGTTTCCTTTAATTAATGATTAATTCAAGGGGTTAAGATTCCATGTAATGAGGTTTTTTGAGTTTATTATATCCTTTTTTTGATGACGTGATATATAATCTATTATGTTATTATTTTTTTGAGTTGAGAATTTAGTTTATTATTATGGCTTCTATGGGAATATATTTTTCTCACTGTGATACATATGTTTTGTATAAGATGTTAAAGGTTATCATATTATTAAATTTTGGTTATAATGTGATTATATAGGTACCTTAGTTCCTTGATGGTGGTTCTTACATGAACATTTTTATATTTATGGTGGTTATTATTATTATATAGATTATGAATATATTTTAAAATAATTGAAAAAGACTAAGGTGAAAAAGAAATTGATAATATGGTATTGAGAATAGAAATAATGGACAAATATTCACGTGTTAATGGACATTATATTTCCTTCCTTATGGAGGAATTCATACCCTTTCCCCAAAATAGTTTCACTCCTCATGGATAATATAGTCCCTTTCACAGTATCCTTCCCTTCTTCAATAGGATATAAATTGATTTTATAAAATATCCCCTCTTGATTTTACTAAAAGGACACAACATATATTTTCTTGTTATAATATTTTATCAAAGACGATATATTTAATTATTTATCCTGACATGAAGAACTTATAATGGATTTCATAGTGATTTGAAAAGCATTTGGGAAATAACCCAAATGGTTTATATTTTATTTGTTTATTCCAGCAATGTATACTTGAAATATTTATTTTCATTGATCTACTATTTTTTTCCTATATTTATATTATATTAAGTATCATCACATATAATTCATTCAATTATATATATAGTGAATTATGTTAGGCAAATCATTAGTGGTAGCCTACTAACTTATGGTCTCACACTATGCATATTCATCTTGGTGAATATATTGTTTCACTTATGGAATTTTTGGTATAAGTTGGTATGTGAGGATATCCATGTGGATATTTTATGAATGTGGATGATATGGATTAGTAGTTAGGGTCTCCATAAAGAGATGATGTAATGGTGTTTAACATTATAAAGAGGATTATCTTGCATATCGTTCTTTTTCTTATTGATTTTATTTTGAGTCTATTATGTATATTATTTTTATTTTTATTTTTATGTGATTTTATGATTACCTCATACTTATAGATGGACTATTTATATAATTTTATATATTGAAAAATTAATCCCTGAAATAGATGATATCTCATTTATTTCTGAAGATATCAAAAATACAGATGGGTTATAAAGGATTTTTTCTAAAATATGGTATTGACTAGGAATGTCATTAAATGTGGGTAAATAATTACCAAATGATAAAACTCAATCCTAAACACTTTATACTTCCTATACACGAAATTCTAATTTGAGTTAATGAATTATATTGGTTAGATCTTTACATGTAATATCAAAGTGGTGATTGTGTTTTTAAAAGATTTTATGTAAATAGATATAATCATTTGTGACTTTATAACCAACCTGTAAATATGATCGATCAAAATATTTATAGGAAAACATCACATTACCATGGATTTTGAGAATTTCTTAGTCACAGTAGGAATGAGTTATCTTTTATGTCGAGTATCTCATGTACAAAATGGGATAACGTTGTAATAATTCCTAGGACTCAGTTGGTAGAAAATTTTGTATTTGTTTAGGAATAATTCTTTAAACATAGGTTAAATTGACATATATACCTATTTTATACATGTAAATTTAATATTTAACTTTTTTTAGAAATAATTAAAAATTTATTTTGATTAAATTATTATTAAAATAGATATTTTATTTATTTTATGCATAAATAATATATTAATATTTATTTTTATTATATTTTATTACTAGTGTCTTACATAACTAAACAAAATTTTTATTAACATTTATTTGAAATTATTTGGATATAATCAAAGGGTTTAAATTAATTTACTTCTCTATAAGGAATTAATAATTTCTTTTGAGCAGCCTGTACTGATATATTAATTTATGAAGCACTACATTTCTGATTTTAATAATAATTGTCACTGGTAATTTAATATTTCTAGGATTTGAATAACTGTGAATGCCTATATATTTAATGAAAAATATATTTCCAATAATATTAGAATTATAATATTTATTTCCTTATGATATCTTTATTCCATGGATCTATGATGTCAATGTTCTCATCAGTGGTAATACATGGTTTAGTGGCAGTGTTGTAATGTATATGAGTTTAGGGTAAACCAATTTTGTTGGATATATCATGGAAATTACCTTGGGTGTGAAGAAAAAACGTTATATTTTATTAATGGTTATTTTTATAAAGAAAATAATTCCATTTTCTTAACCAAGATGATTTTATGTATTAGATTGGGACAGATACAATCATACTCCTTGTTATATTTGATAAGTGGGTTTCAAGATAATTCTAGATTTTATTCTTATTTATGATGAAAATTTACAGAACATAAATAATATAATTTTACTAATGGTAGACCCTAGAAATGCATACAATGGGTAATGTAGTGGTTGAATTTTCACAAGAATTGCACAATACGTTTTCTGATCCCTTGATAAACGATAGATAATAGAGTAATAGATTATAGTCTTGGTCATATATGATCATCAGAGATTTCCTATTATAATATTTGGGTTGAATTGGGGATAATGAAATTGAAAATTGGATTGGATTTAATTGATTCATTCTAAAATGGACTAGTACTCTTAGAATTTATATGTGTTCCTATAATTCTCTTGTATAGAAGGCGAAACATGTAAATTGAATATGACCATGGAGTTTGAAAGTGTTTTTAGAAGATCATCATAGATTTATTTAATAATTATTTATAAGATATTATATATCATGAAATGATACACCTAGGAATATCTTGGAAATTCTTGAACTTCTAGTAATTTTGTAGATCAGTAATAAATAAAGTTAATAGGTTTACAGACCATTCTTCATTGTATCAACTCGGCAAGAACCAAATTCATTAAATAATTTTATTTTAAAAAATGGGACAGATGAATTATTAGGAGTATTTATGGCACTATATTTTACTTATAAACAACTTCATGGTAATTAATTGGGAAATGTTAGTCAGGGTAATGGTCTCTTTGCATGTCAATTCCATAGAGAGTCATGTGGTGGCTAGGTAGAGGTAGAGACTATGTAATAAAATTTGGGGTGTTAGAGGTCGCAAAAACCATTGAGATAAGTATAACCCTATTCAATCCATAGTAATGTATCCTTTTAAGTGATTCTTATGTGAATTTATAGGACATGTAAGAACTTTAATGAATAAATGAAATATATAGTGATATGTTTATATAAGTATTGAGAATGTTGCATAGATGAATAATAAAAAAACCTCCAACCTGGAGTTAGAATCATAATGTTGGTTAATTAGGTTTTCATAAACATAAGTAACAATTGATGGTTTTTAGGTATCAATGGGAATCAAATGAAATGATTAGTTATGAAGTAAGAGATAAGGATAACCCTAGGTTGGGGAGCACACCATCAATTGTATGACAACACTATCATTTTTTGAGAGTATAGCATAGTGAATATTGTGGGTGACGTGTCATGTTTACCAATGGTTGTTATGGTTTATGGTAGACATTGTATTGTTTTTATATGAATGTTAGTTTCACTTGGAGAGTGGATTATTTCTACAATTAAAGAGTTTTAATCAATAATAATAAATGGAAATAAAAGCCCAAATAAATATCTTAGTATAATTAAATGAATAGAAATGCATGCCAATAAATAACATTATAAATGTATAATTCTTGGTTTATTACTAAAATTGAGCATTTTTAATTAATTTTTAAAAGAATATAGTACATTTTATGACTTGATGGTGTCAAATTTGAGAATTGATTTTGTTATTGATCTTGTAATAGAAAATACTATTATACATTGTGAATGTTTGATGATGATCTCTTGTGTAATGTGACAACTTGTTGTCTATCTCATAAATTGGAATTTTGGAATTTGGTCTAGATAGTTTGGTGGTGCTTGGGTATAAAATTAAATTACTTTTCACTAAGATCGTACTAATTATAATTATTTCATTTAGTTTTCAATGAAATATTCGTCCTTTCATAGTAATCTTTTGGTTATGTTAATATTTTAACTATACGATGGATTCTATTGGAATCTTATTGTATTGTTATTTAGTGTCTTTAAAGTATTATTAGTAGTGTTAGTATCTATATATATTTTCATAATTTTTTTAAGATTAAATTAATCTATAATCACTAGTTTTTATAGAATATGACGAATAATTATTTGGATTTAGAGTAGGAGTTTTTAGTAATAAGGTAACTATTGTACCCATATGTTTGATTTTCCAATATATCTTGAAGGTCAAAAATATGTTGAAATATTTAATTTACATTTAAGAATAAAATCAATGTAATTATCAATAGAACCTATAAAAGATAATATGTTTCATTTTTATGATTTTATAGTGATACTTACCCAATAGTATTAGTTTAATAGGAAGAAACTAAGATCATGCAAACTTAAAGTCTAGGTTTCATTTCATTTTGATATTTGATCATTAATTTTGAGGATTCAGGATATAATAAGGGAATTTATTTGTGTTTGTGGAACATGATAGTAATTTATAGATTTGTGAATGTCATGACCCACCTTACTCAAGATGAGGGAATGGGTAGCGAAGTGACACACCCTTCCTTCTTCAAGATGAAGGAGAGATAATGACCCCCTGAGTCCCGCCTTCAATAGGTCCCGGAGTGGCGACTAGCACCAAGGGTATAAAATGTCACAAAAAATCAAAGGAAATACCCTCTTTAATGATATATGATTGGGATATAAAACAGTAAAAATCCCAAACAACAATGAAAAATTATATAACAGAAGCCAAAATACAACCCATGCATGGTTTAAATGTAAACTGCGGTAAATGTATACCCAAATCACTGAAGGAAGTACCAAAATAAAGAAACTATGCAACAACATAGTAACTATCCCGATGCCAGAGCTAGTAATGTCCATCACAGTCCTCAAATTAATCATGGAAACCTAAAAATAGTTTTATATCATAGGGTGATCATACATGTATAATTAGTAAGAAAAACTAAATCTACTCGTGTATAACTAAGGGAACATACTAATGTCCTAGAGAGAGAATATTAGAACCTCAAGAACCTACCAAGGAGTACTAACCATCCCATCCTCACCAAGGTGCACTCAAAAAGATAATGCAATTCAAGTAAAGAAGTAGTAAAAGGAAATCGACATTTTGGTACCCCACTCCACCTTCCCATAGGTTAACTTTCATTCTTAATAGCTAAAGACTAGATGCTATCACTCTTCCAAAATGTAGTCCCACTGCAACAACCTTCCCACATAGACATGGGCCTAAAACCACACACAAGTCCCACCCACAGACACCTGGTCCCCTCATCCAGAACTAAAACATTTTTTAGGGATCTTGGACTTGGTTAAATGTCAAGACATTACAACCTTCTTGGATACAATCAAGTGGTAAGAACGTGGAATAGGGTTTGAGGAATAAATTCAATAACCAGCCATCCATCCTCCCACCGATATGTTAGGAATGACACCCTCTCCAATGATATGACGGTGTTTGAAACATGGTGCTCAACATGGGTGGGGGTGCGTATAGAAATAACAAGGAACTACAATTTATACATATAGGTAATCAAACACTCAGTACATCCTATGGGATCCAAATTAGAAACTATCCTACCTAGAAACACATTTGTTGCTACTCGTACACACACAACAACACAAACATCCACAACCAGAGCATAAACCCAACCCATTTTTTTATCTAACCAATTGAGATCCACTAACTAAGGGTTTAACTTTAATTTATTCTAGCACTAACTGGGGAAACTACCAAGCACAACATCTAAAAACATTCTCAGAAGGGTAATGGACACTAAACACATCCATTGAAAGAATGGAAGTAGGGACCAAGGTAAGGAAATCCATTTTAACACCCATTCATAAAAAAACATAGAAAAACTAAACTATAGTACAAATGCACACCCCCTTTTTCCTGGACATCCATTCCACCACTACCAACTATCATGTTTTAATGTTTTCCCACTCAATTATCCTCTCACAACTATAATCGAAAGCTCCATGCACAATAACACCACACCCAACATGACCATAAACATGAAGTCACAACACAACCCAGTCCAATAGCCCCACTTCACAACCATTTCATAGAAGCAGTCCCACTGGAAAACAAGTTTTATGGACACTACATAAACTAAAGGCAGCCCCACTGAAAATATGTTTTTCCATTCAAAAATAAATCAATATCTCAAACCGAGATTCTATCACACCTCCTATACCACCCCATACACAAATCCCATAGAAAAACACCACCAAATTGTTTCCCCGCTACACAAACATACCCTTCCCCATTTATAGGACCAACCCCTCTATCAACCCCTAGTACCCACAACCATTCCTCCGACAATAGAACCACATGACCCACACATGGATGGAACCCAACAGAACACAACACCCAACCAAACCATCAAGCCAAATATATTCATACTTAGAAAATTTTATTTCTTTAATTCCACTTTGATAAACAGGGTTGATCACATAACAGTTTTGATACTGGGGAATCCATTTATTTAAAGATGTATATATGTTTAAAAAGTAATCATCTTACATCTATTTATCAAATCATCGTAAAAAAATAAGGAACACATCCAATGTGCAATTAAGGACCACCAAAAACCATGATTTTTAAATGGCCTTATAGCCCATACAACCAATTAAATGAAACAAAGATAGAAGATAAAAAATGACCAACATCGACCATTTTCAATTCCCTACCTGTTATTTTTTAATCATCAATTACATGATGTTATTTATTACATGTTCGAGAAAAGTATTCACCTGTTATTTAAAAACAATAATTAGTACACCCACCCGCATTATAAACATATAAAAAGAGGTAAAAGAATCCCTACATGAAACAATAGTCGACTGAAACTTATCTTTAAGCCAAGAACATTAGATCACATAAGCAATAGGAAACTCCAATAAAACTAAGCAGGGGGAGGATCTAGCACAAGAATTCGAGTCGTCTAGGGAGGAAGACTCAAAGCGTACCAAGAGATAAGAGAAGAGAAGACCTTGGATTTTAGAAAAATCTAGTTCTTATATCCAAAGAAGGAAACAGTTCCAAAGTCTAGTAAAGTGGTATTGTGGTCAAGATCACACAGTGTTAATATATCAATGTCTCTAGAGCATTAGAATATTAATGATATACAAAATATATTTTGAAATGCACTTAAAAACTACCAAACAATTCTTTAAACATGGGTTACATCAAATAAAGCATACGAGGGGAAAACTAGAAAAAACATGGGCAACTGGAAATTTGGAAATGGTTGAGACACCATTAAGTGTGCCTCCATTTCAGTGTTCCACTATCACGGTGCCTGCCTTATGATGCCATAGTTATGGTGCAACCATTTCAGTGTTTTATTGTTTCGATGCCACCATTATGGTGACACCATTTTGGTGTTTTACTATTTCTGTGCCACTGTATCAGTGTGTCACCATTAAAGTGCATGGTTTCAGTGTTCCTCCATTATAGGTCCATCATCTTTGTCTTCCACCATCATGGTGCCACCATTTTGGTGAAACTATTTTTTGGGAAAACTCTCGAAACAAACCACTGTGACCCCCAAGAACACCAAAAGCACTATATTTTCACAAAGGCATTGCCCGGGGAAATATAGATCATTAAATCAGATACCCATCAAACTATTCTCATTCTCATGTATTTAAAACAATACTACAAAAAAGAGGGGTCCGATCAACAACACTATAAGAAACCTCTCAGGGGAAAACCACACTGCGTTGTTTGAAAACAGGAGTGAAAACCTAGACATCCAAGAACATCTCCATGATATCTATCTCTTGAAAAACTATAAAAACACTAAGGCCCTATTTCCAGGAAATATGCTTTAGGGAATCCCTTCCTACAAATAAAAATAATATTCTCTATGGGGGACATTGACTCAACCACACAGTTTCAATCACGTCAGTATTAACGCATCTTGATTAGTGATCAGGTCCTCCCCTCCACATAGTACGCTGTTTTCACACACATTTAGAGAACCAGAAAAAACTCATCTCACAATGAACAAGGTCAACCATTACATCATATTAAAATTACCCGGAAAAACACAATAGACAAACTTATAATAGCTACGGGTACTTGACACACATCTGTTACTCCCACTCCAAAGTAATCTTCTCGAGAACACCATACCTCCATAACACAAGTACCAATGGAATAGTCCATCCAGAAAGCACCTTCTTCTCATGATTCATCGATTCTTACTGGTATCTCTTTGAACGTCACGTCTTCCTCGATATGAAACTCTCCTCAGTCTATGATGCATGAGTCTTCATGTAGATACCGAGGGAGGTGAGATACATGGAAGATGTCATGTATCCTATCCAATTGCGGTGGCAACATTGGCTGATATTCCACCTCTACAACTCATCCTAACATCTCGAAAGGTCTGATGAACCTGGGAGAAAGATTCTTCTCTCTTAAAAACCTATGTAGCCCATGTTGAGGGGAAACCTTCAAGAATATGTGGTCCCAAACCTCAAACTCTAATGGCCTCCTCCTAGGATTGGCATACAACTTTTGCCCGTCTTGTGTAACCTTCATCCTCTCATGTACATGCTGCAGCTTCTCTGTCATACTCTGCACCATGTCCGAACTAAGAATAGCTACCTACCCAACTTTCTCCAGCACAAGGGTGAACGACAAAACCTCTAGTATAGAGCTTATAACTGAGCCATACAAATATAAGATTAATTCCTATTATTTTAAAAAACAATAACAAGGGAAAATCTTGCTCCCAATACCCACTAATTCCCATAACAAATTTCTGTAAAATTTCCTCCAACGTGTCGATGGTCCTCTCGGTCTGTCTATCCTTATAAGGGTGGAAAGCAGTGTTGAGGAACAATGGAGTTCCAAAGGCATGCATCAATCCCCTCCAAACTCATAATATAAAAATTTTTTTCTGATAAGAGAAAATAGACCTTGGAACTCCATGTAGCCACACCACCTCATCCACATACCTCTGTGATAAGTCATCCATTGTGCTCAACTCCTTGATCACCACGATGTAAGCCGGTTTCATCAATCATTCAACTACTACCAAAAGATCATTACATCATCCATGAGTCCTTGGTAATTTTGTGATAAAATCCATTTAGATATCATCCCACTTCCACTCGGGAACGTCAAGGGATGCAACAGACCCCAAGGAACATGGTGCTTTTCCTTCAACCGCTAACACACTAGGCACCTTGCCACAAAATACGCCATTTTCTGCTTTCACCCGGGCCACCAATGATGTTCCATCAAGCCTATGTACTTTTTAAAATCTCTTGGATACACCTCTAGGGGTGATATATGGAACTCATAGAAAACTCCCTCATGCATTATAAAAGAGAAAATAGCTTCAGATGGTAAAACATCCAATTAGGAATATCCTCCGATCAACCCATTATAGATTCACCATGGACAGTGCGATAACACATCACTTCAGTCTTTGAGTCTCCCCACTAAGACACCTCCACCTTCAAAACCAAGTAATACTACACTTTCTTCTAAAATAGATAGCCTATGCGGCCTTCAACACTCGTATCTAGATTAAAAGTGTCCAACTCATCCATTTACTTCCATGAATCTGTGTATTTTCAAACTACCTACATCTACAACTTTCTGCTTAAGGCATCAACCACCACATTCGCATTTCCTGAGGTGTAAGAGATCTCGAATTATGTTCCTTGGAAAAACTACCTCCACCTTTACTACCTCAAGTTCATGTCTTACTGGGAGAAGATATAACTCAATCTATTATGATCTGTGAAGACAAAAAAGTGCTCCCCGATGAGGTAATGTCACCACAAATGTTGTGAAAACATCACCATTGTATGATCCAAATCATGGGTTGCATAGTTACATTCAGGTGAACATAACTACCTATACCAATAAGCGATCACTCCCTACTGCTGCATCAACGCACATCCAATGCCTAGACTAGATGCATCATAGAACACATCGAACTTCACCCCTTCCTCTATAAACCTAACACTAGACAATTGACCAGCTTCCCCTTCAAGTAGCTAAAACATGCCTGAAACTGCTCAATCCATATGAAGGCCTTTTTTGACAAATCTATCAACAGACCCACAACTCAAGAGAATTCCAGTACTAACATCTGGTGATAGTCCTCTAGACCAAGGATGTTGGGAACCTCTGCCATGTTCTTGGGTGCTACCCTAGAAACAACTGACTTGACCTTTTATGGGTCCACTACTATCCCTTGATGAGGCACAAAAATATCCACAGATGGTCACCTCTCTCATCTACAATATTAACTTGGTGAACTTCCCATGGAGATGGTGGCGTAGAAGGAAATCCAATACTATCCTGAGGTTCTTTGTAAGCTCATTATTTAACTTTGAGTAAATCAGAATATCATCAATGATCACATTGAAGAACCAGTCCAGAAACTTGCAGAAGACAATGTTTATGATCCCCATGAACAAGGCTGGTGCATTCATAACACAGAAGGGAATGACCACGAATGCGAAGTGCCCATATCGGCACCTGAAAGCAGTATTCGAGATGTCACCCTTCTTCAGCCTCAACTGTTCATTTCCAGACCAAAGATCAATCATGGAGAACTAACCTGCTCCCCTTAACTGGTCGGAAAGATCATATATTCTTAGGAGAGGGTAATAGTTCATGACCGTTACCGAATTCAGTATCAGGTAGTATATGAATTGTTTAATAAAATCATCTTATTTCTTCATTAACAAGAATGGTGAGCCCCACAGTGATATACTCGACTAGATGAAACCCCTTTTCATCAGGCCGTCTACCCGAATCCACCACTACCATATCTCAGAAGGCTCTATCCAATAGGGAGCCATCAAAATCAGTCAGTCACTAGGATGTAAGTCTATTCTGAACTAAACTTCACATTGAGGGGGTATACTCACAACCTATTTGGGGAAAGCATCCAAGAACTCCTTGAAAACTCTAGGAACCTTCAATATCTAAACACATGTCGACCCCTCTGATAGCTCAACCAACACAGAAATAAGAGGCTCCAAATGCCACCTGCCCTCCTGACGACATCACTAGCTAAGAAAATCTATAAGATGGCCATAAATATCAAGAAAACATGACTCTCCTCTGGAACCAGTCAATAAAACCTTGCATAGAGAAAAACAAATCCTTCTAAAGGAGATATCTTATAGCAACATTTTTAGAAGAAGAAGATACCCACTGGACTGATGCGGCGCCAACCTCAGTCTACATCCTTGGAAAACATAAAACAGACTAGTCTAACCTCCAACTGGCATAATCAATACTAGGGTCATGGAATGTCACTCTAGGATTAGTACTAAGGTACAAGATAGATTTTGTGAAATGAAGGAGTGGGAAGTTATGGAATCAAACAAATCACACATAAGAGTACTAAACAAACGGATCATACATAGAATAATATTAGGCCCTGTTGGAACTATTGAATTGGTGGCATGTAACTACCCACTCTCATATCTTCTGCCAATATGATATCATCTGCCTCCCTGACCACGCCCTTGAAGAGGTCCCTTAGGATAACCTTAAGGTAAGGCTCCTCCAGCCCAATCTACCTTTGATGGAGTAAGAGCTCGCTGTCCCTACAACTGGAAAGTTCTAACAAGAAACTAATGCTGCTGAGGTCAGTGCTAAACATACCCACCCCCACTGCACTAATCTAGAACTAGGAACTGGCCTCGAAGATGTCCATGACCTCCATAGACAAATCACCTTAGTCCCAGGTACCTAGGGGATGGGCGATGACCAAGAGATTAGAACTGAAACTGCTAAGGCCTACTTCCCACTAGCCGAATCATGGAATCCCCAGACGCTGATGAACTGATATAGACTTCCTTCCCCTTTGATGAACTTGGCTAGAACCCCTCTCATGGTAATCCTCCAAGTTATTTCATCATCTCCACTACATAGACCATCTTCTAAACATCTATGTATGTCAGTTGGCCAAAGGGTGTGATGAGGTAATGACAAGAAGATCGAAGTTCCACTAGTATGAATCTCACACATGACTCCTCATCTAGAAATATATTAAGAGAAAATTTTAGAAGATCATTTAATATAATCTCTAGTCCCCTCAACGAAATAATTCCCTTCTAGAGGGAGTACAACTCACGCCACTTCTCGGCCTTCATCGTTGAGGAAAGAAACTCTCCCAAAAACTCCTTCTAAAAGCCATCTATTGAGACATCATCCCCTCTCCTCTCCAGGAGGTAAACCATCCACCACTTATGAAATGATCCTCACACCTGTATCAAGGAAAAAGGAACCAAGTACTCCCATGAAGCATGGATAAGGTAAAGGTGTTTGTCAGGTCATCAATAAATCCCTTCATCTCAATGTATAAAAGGATGCCTTCATAGTCCACCAAGGACTATCAGTGGAAAGAATGAAGGGTCTTCTAACACAAGTATTATTTCTCCTCTCGATCCACCCTCCGTTGATCAACCATGTCATTCTGGTGGGCCTCAACTGCTCGTACCACATGTGGGCGACGTCCGAGTGCCATAGCTGAAAAGGTAAACATAGAACTCCTATGCCCAGGTAGTATGAAATTTTCTTTTAAGATATATTTTTACTCATAATATAAATTAAATTCAAAAATTACCAAGACACATACGAACAAAATTCGTTATGATTCATGTACCTTTCCTAAAGTATATACCCTACAATCAGTGTAGCCTCACTTAGTCATTCTGTAGGTTGAGATTCCTTGCATCGGATCATGGGGGGACAAAAAATACGAAGTCCTGGTTAGTATTCCTCGGCCCATTTCATGCACCAATATTTCATAAAACCATTTCCCTACCATCCCATGAGATCCTCACTATGCCTAAATCTGAACTCCATTCCATCCCTCAACCATCACCTCTATTATAATTCTATCATGAACCACCTTCCTCAAGATGAGGGAAGGGACAAAAAAGTTCCATGACCTTCCTTATTTAATATGAGGAATAGATTATTATCCCATGAGTCCTACCTTTAGTAGGACACAGCGTGGTGACTAGAACCAAGGGTATAAAATCTCACAAAAAATGGAAGGTAATTCCATTTTTATTGAAACAAGATAATGAGATAAGACGGTAAAAATTCAAAACAACACCAAACATTTATATAATGGATGAAAAATTCCAACCCATCTGTGAGTTAAATGTAATCTATGAAAAAATTACAACCAAAGATCCAAATCATGTACCAAAAGAAAGAAACTAAGCAGCAAAAAAGCAACTATCGAAATTCCCAAGAATGTAATGTCTAGAATGATCCTCAAAGTCTTCTCGGAAACCTAAAAACTATTTTATATCATAGGGTGAGAATACAAGAATACTTATTAAGAAAACTAAATCCATGCATGAACAAGTGGTGGAATATATAAATTCCCCTATAAGAAAATTGTAGAACCTCAAGAACCTTCCATGGAGTACTGACCATCCCAACATCAGCAATGAACATTGACCAAATAACACAAGTCATGTAAAGTAGTAGTATAATCATATCAACATTTGTGTACCCCACACAAATTTCCCACTAGTTAGATGGTCATTCCTAAAGACTAACATCTTGATGCTATCACTCATTAAAAATGAAGCCCCACTACCACAACCTGCCCCCACACACTTGGGCCTAAAACAACACACAAGTCCCCCCAGAAGACACTTGGGCCCCTCATCCAAAACAAAAACCTATCCTATAGATCTTGGACTATGGTAAAACTCAATCCATTACAACCTGGCCAATTATGCTCGAGCGGTAAGAACCTGGAAGATAGTACAAGGAATAATGTTAGTAACCAGCAATCCACCCACCCATCCTCCAAACTTGATGTTGGGAAAGACACCCCCCATGAAATGGGGGTGTTAGGAACATGGTTCACAACAAGGTTGGGGTGCTTATAGAAATAACAAGGAACTACAATTTATATATACAGGTAATAAAACACTTAGCCCAACCTATTGGTTTCAAATGAACTACCACCCCACACTGAACCACATTTTCTGCTACCCCTATACACACAACCACAAAAAAACCACAACCAGAGCATAAGCCCAACCCCATTTTCATCTAACCACTTTCCATAAATTAATTAAGGAGTTCAATTTAATTTATTCCGGCACTACCCTAGGAAAATTAAAATCAAAACATCTGAAACCATTCTCTGACGGATAAAGGCCACCAAACACTACAAAAAAAATGAATTGGGGGCCAAGGAAAGGAAATCTATTTTTACACCAATTCAGAAAAACAATAGAGAACAACTAACTTGTAGTCCCACTATACACCCCCTTTTTCCTAAACACCAGTTCAAACGCCAAAAACTAACATTCTTCAATGTCAACCCCCTCAATCATCATCTTAGAACTAGAAATGATAACCCCAAAACACAATAACACCACACCCAACACACCCATAAACATGAGGTAACAAAAAAACCCAGTTCTGCAGCCCCACTGGACAACCACTACCCAGATGAAGTCCCACTGCACAATAAGTTCTAGGACCATAATATAAACCAATGAAAATCCCACTGCCTATATTTTTATCCATTCCACAATCAATAAATCTCTCAACCTGAGGTTCTTTCACACCTCTTGTACCACCCCATAACTAACGCCCACAGAAAAAACCACCAAATAGTAGCCCCATTTTACCAACATACCCTTCCCCATTCAAAGGACCAACCCCTATTTCCACCATTAGTACCCACAATTGTTCCTCCCACAATATCACCTCACAACCCACACAAGGTTGGAACCCAAAAAACCCATCACACAACCACACCATTAAGAAAAATATATTTAGACTTATCCAACCAGGGTTCTTTAATTAATCTTTGATAATTTGGGGTGATCACACCATAGTTTTGATCCTAGGGTATCCATTTATTTTACCATGAATACAAGATTAAATAGATTTCATTTTACAACCATTTACCAAAACATCAAAAGAAAATTTTGAACACCACCCGTGCATAAGAAAGGACCCCTAAAGACCATTATATTCAGGACATAAAGCTCATAAAAACCATTAAATGAAACAATGCTAGATGATAAAACAAATGACCAACATATACCATTATCAATTCTTCACCCATTATATTTTAATCAGTACTTCCCTACCATTACTTATTACCCATTTATGAAAAGTATTAACCCATTGTTCACTATGAATCATTGGTACACCCACACCACATGATACACAAATCAAGATGGGAGGAAGAATCCCCACATGAAACAATTTGCAACTAAAACTCTTCTTTGTGACAAAAACAGGGGATCGTGCAGGAACCGGAGAACACCAAGAAAACTGAGAAGGGTGGGGATCTATCAAAGGCATATGAATCATCTAGAGTGGAAGGCTCTAGTTTCTCCAAGAGAAATGTGAAGAGAGGACATTAGCTTTTAGAAAAAATCCCGATACAATATCAATAGAAGGAAAAGGTTCCAAATTCCATTAATGTGTGACTGTGGTCAAGATCACATTGTATGAAGATCTAAAAGTCCCCAAAGCATTAGGATATTGAATATAAACATATTATCCTATGAAACTCCCTTTAAAACACCCCAACATGGATTTAAAAATGGTTTACGTAAAATCAAACCCAAGAAGTCCGAAACTGGAAAAAACTCAGGAATCTAGAAATTTAGAAAAGAGTGAGACACTATTTGGTGTGGAATCTTTATAATTCCATAGTTACGGTGCCCCCATTTTGGTCCCACCATTTTAGTGTGCCATCTTTATGTGCCACTATTTTGGTGTGCCTCTGTTACAGTGCCACCGTATTAGTGTTACACCATCACGGTGCCACCGTGTCGGTGTTCCACCATTAGGGTGCCACCATCAGGGCGTGCCACCATCACAGTGCCACCATTTTGGTGAAACTGTTTGGGGAAACTATATTTTCTTTGAAAACTCCTGAAACAAATCACAATGACCACCAATAACATCGTAAACACTTGATTTTCACAAAGTAAATCGCCTGGGAAATCTGGGTCATGATAGTGTAATTTTCATGAAGAGGATTCATAAACAGTAAAAGGAAGTAAATGCTACATAGTACACAGTAGAGTCTCCCAAGCTACCCAGTTAGATTGATGGAATGGGGTGGTCCTGGTGGGCCATTGGTTAGACAATGTAGAACTAAAAGGTAATCAATAGGCCCAATCTAGTTTTTTAATTTAAATTTAATTAAATTTATATTTTAAATAATAAATCACACATTACCACCTAATTTTTTCTAATCCGCTGGACCAAGGATGCCTGAACAACCTTCTTTCTCTACATTCTACTTTATCTCCTCAATCACCATTCCATTCTTCAATCTATCAGAAGTAGCGATCTCTTAGTGGAAAGTCTATATTTACACTCTTTTCTTCTCCTATTTTATTTTCTATTTGTTTTCTATTTTACCTAAATAAATATATTTTTAGGGTTTCTTCCGGCTTTCTTGATTTTAGTCATCTAATAGTGATCCATCATTTTATTATGATCATATTTTCTCTTAATTAGTCATATATAGTGATGCCTTTAATTTTTCCTTGATTTATATTTGTTTGTATAGATGCTATGATAATGTGTTAGGGTAAGTGAGTACATGTGTCCTATGATTTTGATTATGTCTTGGGGTGGTTTTTTGGAATAGATTAAGGTTCCACTGAGTCATGGTGAGAGTTCCATTTGTGTTTCATATTTTTTTTTGTAACAATTTTTTCTATTTTTGTGGATCTACATTGAATATTTCAATATACACTCATCATATAAAATTATAATAAGATCCAATAGAATCCACCAATAACTGAGAAATTTATTATAAAACCATTTTTGGTTTGATTAAGTAGAGTTCAACACTCTATTGAGTGTTTGAAAACAATGTTGATTGATTAGTTTGTTCATGTATTAAAATCAATTATTAAAGTTAAACCATTGGGGATACATCTTTCTTCCTTGATCAGGATGGATATAGGGAGAGATGTAGAAATCAACCATTTTATTTGTGAGGTCCCTTTGTATGGGTATGTTATGATAAATGTTATATTGTGAAAGGTTATACGTCATGGGATTGATTATGAAAAAGGGTTTAGTGTGATATATGGGGATTTTCACTCTGAAATGGTAACCTGGAAGAGATTTTCGTAGGGTTTTTTTTGTATATAAGAGGGCGTGATTGTGTCATAAAGGTATTATTAAATTTTATTTAATACCTTAATGGTGAATCAGATATTATTTTTTGAAATTATGGTGATTTCAAGAGTTAGTATGTATTAAGTTGTTTATAGAGGTTTATCCCTTCTCTCTTAGATATTCTCACCTAGGGTTTATTTTGTTTGTTTCATAATATAGTGCGATAAATAATGGAAAATGAATTTATATTTTAAATAGTTTTTGTTAAAACTATTTTAATTGATGAATAATTAATGTTAAACTTTTTCTTTATGGAATTATATCATTTTGAGTTTATAATTCTATTTTTTCATGATATGATTTATATAATATTTATTTTTTTATTTATGTTTAGAACATGGTTTATTATTATACCTAAAATGTGTATATATTGTTAAAGTATTTATAAACATGGTCTATCTTAAAATGAAAATGGGAATGCATTGTTTTTTAGTTATAATGTTTTCAAGTTGGTATTACATGGCCATGATGATTTTGTATATGAGTTCGTTTTGGCATTCCAGATAGTTATCATTATTTTATATACTATGAATTGGCTATAGACTTCATGATAAGTTCCTAGATGAATAATTACCTGATGGATTTTTATTGGTGAAAAAATTTGAGTAGTCTTATTCTTGTATCTATGGAAATATAAATTTTATCCGTAGAGTGGTCGGCATTCCCCTTTCGTGGGTATTTTCTCTCATTACGGATTAAATCATCCATTTCAAAAGTGTTTTCCCCCACCTTTAAGGTGATATTACATGAATTAATTTTCATTTATTTTCTTGGTTTGAATAAATGGATGTAGCCCGTCGTTTTGGATCCAAATCATTTCTGAATGTAGGAAAAGTTAATTCAAGAGAATGGATCGAAGAAGGTACAATGGTTTCCATAGTGATTTGGGAATTATGTGGGAACCAATACTGAGGATTTATAATTTATTCGTTTTAGAATTAGTGTATCAATGAAGTATATTTATCCTTTTACTGGCTATTATTTTCATATATTATACTCTTACTACATATCATTTCATATCACACATGAAATCATATATATAAAGTAATATGTTTGGAACACAATTGTTGGGGGGGGGGGGAAACTAAGTTATATACTCAAACCCTACCTAATGATATGAGATGAAATGCAGTTGCACTTATAGAATTCTAGGTATAATAATGTATGTGAGGATAAATTCATATATGTTGAATGAATTTGAATTACTTTAGTTACTTTCCTAGAACTCAATTCGGATTCATAATGATGGTGTTCAACATTGACAGGAGTTGTCACCTACATATTTCCATTTTTATACTTTTTAATATTTTTCTTTTACTTTTCATTATTTATTTGGAATATCTTGTGGTCATTATATAAATTTTCTATACATCTATATTGTGATTTTATATCATTTTATAGGCATAATAGGTACTCCATAACATACATGTTATATATTTATTTTAGGAATCATACAATATAAGGACTATCTATTTCATTTTTTTTCATAAAAAATGGTATCAAATTAAAATTAATATAAATGTGGGTAAAAAATTGACAAATTATTAACCTATTACATCAATTAAAATCAGTTACCCCAGCTAATTGGGGAACACACATGGGATAGTGTCAGTACAAATTGGTTGATAGAAGATCCCTATCATATTGTTGTAATAATCCATTTATCATTGATGGATCATTAGTTGCATCTTGGAAAAATATTTTTGAAAAACATATTTTCTAAAATACTAGAGTGAGTTTATATTTATCTTAGAAAGGTTAAAATTTAAACAAATAAATAAATATTTAAAAAAAATTACTTTAAGAGATACTATTTTATTATATGTTAAATTCCCTGAGAATATATCATAAGTAATTGAGATGAATTTGATATAGATGTTTGAAATGTAAGAAAATCATATAAGAGTTACATTATTGTTTATTACCAATGATCTCAAAGAAGGATATATTTCAACATTTTTCTTCAAAAAGATCCATGTTTTATCTTTTATAAAATAATAATAATTAAAATAGATGAAAATATTGGATATTATAAAGTAAATTTATTTATATACAATGTTCATTGGTTGAATAAAATATTAAAAATCCTAAAATCGATATTATATAAGTATTATTTCTTGAAGTATAATATCTCACTTAAGATATTGGTGGAAAGGTTTATCTTCTTGATGGCTATATGGTGATTTAGTAAGTGTTATATGGTGATATAAAATTGTTATGACCTGACATCACTGAGACTCCACGTGAGTTAGAAACAAGATAGAGTGTGACATTGAATCCCACCATTAGTTGCATATGGGCTGGTGACTAGAAATAATTCTATGTCATCATACATATATTTAAGGTATTACATTTTCAAATAAAAACAATAAATCTTCATTGTCAATAGAAAGTAAATTATTAACCTATATTCTAAAAAAACTATATGTAAATAATTTCATATCACATAGAGTCAAAATTATATAAGATTAATGACAAGATTATATCCTTTTATATACTAATAGTATAGAATCAGACAATCATCCACTATAAAAAAACTCCCATGTCTAGAGATGAGGTCTACCAACACCCCCATTAACTATATCTAGGTGGTAAAAACAATAATTTATAAAGAAAAGTTTAAATATAAACCAAATAAGTAGGTTACTCCTTCAATATTTCTTGTGTTTTCATGAATAATACTTACGAATTCATCCATGAATGAATAAAAGAAAATAATAATAACAAATCCTAACATCCCCTAGGATAATCATAAAAACATTAACTTCCCATTCCTCATAACCACCATTTGTTCCAAATAAAAACACATTACCATGTAACCAAATATTATATACCCATAATAGAATTATCAGAAACTATATTTCACCTTTTATTTTACAGCTAGAAACGGGAAATTATCTACCAATAAGAACCAATCTATAATATATCTAAGAATCTATTCACTTACAAAAAAATTTCTATGTTATGGAATGATTGGGTAACTTCCCACCCATATTGATTCGATATATTTTTTATTATCCACCCTCATGAACTCACTCTACCTCAAACCATATCTAAACCATCACACATAACATCCTCAATACCATTCTCATCATACCACCACAGCTTCATAATAGTTGGGAAGATGTCCATCCCTAGGGACTGTTGCTATTTTCAGATATTCACCCTTAGGGAATCTCTACCTTATCCAATATCAACACCACCGTACTTTCAATATATCCTAAAACATTGAAATATTTATACAAAAAGAGATTATCACTATTTCAATATTCCCACCCTTGGGGACTTTCTCTATCTTAATCTATATCGCCTCCACATAATCATAATGGATTCATCTCTACACATCATCAACCATGACCACACCATCATTAGTTTCAAATAATCCACATCCTAATAATAGGGAATTATTAATGTGTAAATAAATATAATATCTCTTATATTATCCTCCATGGATAACTAAGCACAACCCCATGTTCCTAGAGAATAAAAAACCATATCACACATTTGAGTCACACTCCAACCTGTGTAAAAAAACATAGAATGATATAAATTCATTTCATGCAGTTCTTCACGAAATCAATAACATTCCTTATATATTAGGAATAATTTTTTTAGACATATTCTTAATGAATATAATACCTGGAATTGACTACCCACAAAGTGTTTTAGGTCAACACTGTCATGCCCCGACCCGATGGGGTTCAGGACACAACTCCCCAAGTTCGCCTACAATAGGCTCGGGGTTAGCGACAAGTGCCATGTAGGATATCTATGACTTATCTTAAATTACATGTACGCATTCACCCACATAATTCTCCATGAAACAATGTAGAGATATATAATGAATGAAAATAAATGCATACATCTATTCCCAACCAGAGTATAAAAAAATTTCAAAAAGGGAAAACGCATGGCCCACCAAATGAAAACAATAAAATTGTCCAACCCGGTCATATAGAGGGTATTGGTATCAATAGAACCACTGGAAATCTCCACGTCCAAGATCCATTATACCCGGGTTGGTATTGCTCACAATGCTCTGTTTTCTTCGGGTCCTCCTAGGACTCCATCGAAATGCTTATTGTTTTCACACGACATATGAAATGTGCAAGAAAATCACAAGAAATGGTGACTATAAAGATACTCAACATGTAACCCAAAAAATCCAAAAGAAAATGAGAAACTAAAAATTAAAAATCCACTCGACTATACCAGAGGGAACCTAAACAACAGAGAAACTCCATCTAGAGACCATCCTCTCCAAAATACAACTAGTCTTCTTAACCACATAGTGTATCAAACCAAAAGTGAAAACAATGTAATAAATCCTAGAAAACTCTTGATATAATTCTCTCAGGAACCAATACTCATGAGGTTTTGAAATCAATTAAAACAACTGATTCAACTCATGGATCGAATGAAACCCACTAAAAGCACACTTCAAGAGATCATTCATCCCCAATGACACTCGCCAGAGAGATTCCGACACTCTATCGGTAAAAAAACTAATGGAACTACCCAACCAACCTTCATGGTATCTATTCCCAAGGACTATAAGAACCCAGGTTTTGGGACATTGAGACTTTGAAAATTTTCTTGATGTCATTCCAGAGCAGAGCGTTCAGACGGCGTGCAATTCTGAGGACCAGTGTGCCTGAAAATAATTATATAAAAATGTTAAGTGTTTTTATATTATGCGCACGTGGTTAACTAAATAGATTGTGTTATCTCATGGAAGGTTGATTAGATCAGAAATCTGATACCCTGGTTGGGTCCGGAACGCGGTGTTTACCCTAGGCGTGGCATAAAATGAGTCGGCGGGGGACGTTCAGACCCCTCGCTCATTAGCTGTGTGTTAAATGGATAATTAAATTATCAAATTATTCATTGAATATATCAAACCTGAGTAACTCTAAAATGGAAACTCAGATCAGAAATCAGATGGCACAGTTGCGTCTAGAGGATGTCGTTTACCCTTGGAAGGGTGTAAAAGTTGCAGGCGTGGGCCTGTTGTGAGAGATGTCACCCAGGTGAAAAATAGTCATTTTAAATTAATGACATAGTGATTTTTATCACTGAATATATTTTCGAATAAATTTTTAAAGAACCCTCCGAATGGAAATCTGAGACCTCCGCCGAGTTCTAAATGTGGCGTTTTTTCTAGGCACGATATAAAATGAGAGGGCGTGGGGATTCCGGATTCCGTGCTATGTGGTTTTTCTATAAATAGAAAAATGTGGAATTGGGGGAAACCCATTTCTTCCACTCTCACTCTCTCTGTCTCTTCCTTCATCTCTCCCTCTCTCTCTCTCATCCGTTCCTCATCGTTGTTCACTATTCTTCGCCGGATTGAGGAGAGGACTCTGGCGGATCGAAGCAGGATCGATCAGGAGCATCACCAACGAAGAATGGATCCAACGAGGTGGGATTTCTGATTAAATTTCGCACCTTTGTGAAATTCATGGAGTTTTGTCAATTTTGTCATTTTAAATTCATAAATTTTAGAATTTGGGGTGTTGGATGAACGAATACGGGCAACGCCCGAGCCCAGTTTTATATGTCGTACTTGGGCGTTCTTCGTACAAATTTTCAGACGCGCCAATTGTTTCGGATCAACAATCAGGGACAGGCACTGTGACAACCTCATCCCGAGCACCTGAATTCCGACATCGGAATTGAAATAGGACCTCTGATGAGGTCCCGGTGGTCAGCGGAAGGGACCAATAGAGTCGGCCGGTAGGAGCGGCCGACGGCTATGCGCGACGGCCGCAGTGTGTTGAGCGGCCAAAGGACGAGACGGAGCGACTGCCTATTCGAAGGCGGGGTAGGGATGGGAACCAGGGCAGTGTGGTCGAGCGGCGGCGTGCAGCGAGCCGAAGGCAGTAGTGGAGCCAGGCTGGGGCTTCAGCGGATCATGGAGGCGTGAGTAGGTAACCATGATGGTGCGCGTCGCAGGATGGATGAGAGGTGGAGTGGGGCCTTAGCAGAGCCGGTGGCGAGCAGGGGAGGCCGCAACGCAGGTGGCCGGTCGCGGTCAGTGTAGGAGGACCCCGAGGTCACTCCTCGGGATGTGCGGTGTGGACAGGGACCTGCATAACGCGGGTCCTATTGGGATACGAAGATCGGCCGAGAGGCCAGTCTGTTGAGGAAAAAAACTGGACCCATGGTGGGTCCGGTTCGGCTGGAGCGGGCCACAGCCAGCGGGCCGGCCGGCGTGAACTGGCCCGGTTGGCCCCCTTGCGTTCAGGGGGGGGCATATCTTCAAAAGGTGTGCCCGTTTTACACGTCATCTGCGACTATGAGTTCGTGTCAGTAAGGCGGTCTATTGGAAGTGGGTTTTGGGGATTTTCGGTTCTGCGCCCGAAGACAGGTGATCCGAAACACTTTAATTTAATAATATTATATTATTATTAATGTTTCGACGAGTGTGGTTCGTGATCCGGACACCCGTTTGACACGTCGTAAGAGGAAATGTGGACCTAGAGTTGAGGCGGTCCTTCCAAAGTTTGTTCAGAAACTTTACGGGTTGGTTTCGTTGCTTGGTGACACGAAACACTAAATGTGAAGAATTAATTAATTAATTAATTGTAGAGTCGGACCTAAATCCTATTTGGGATTTCGGATTGATGTGTCGTCCGTGGTAGCATGACCCCAGTCCTTATGTGGTTTTTTTGATATGCGTTCTGAAGAATTCAGGTTGGAGACCATGTGTGGGCCCCACAAGGCCTAGTTCACACGTTTTACGGTGTAACATGACTTTTTCGTCAGGCGTCTGTGTGGGGCGTTTGAATAGTAGATTCAGCGTGCTTTCCCAAGAGCATCGTGATGGCGCAGTTCACCCGACCTATTTTGGGACTGAGGTGCGAGGCCCACAAGATGTCATGTGGGCTTAAAGCGGTGTTGGATAACATTTCCACTGGGAGCCCATTTCCAGTGAGTAAGTAGTCTATCACGCATGTTTTCCTGTGAGGATTACAACACTATAATCTGTTTGGGAGTAAGGAGCATCTTTTGAGATCTCATTAAATGTGGAAACATGAAAGGGCGTTAGTTGGAGGTTCCTTTGATGAAATCCGAACCTATGCATGGTAGCGGTGTAAGTAACACCCAGTGATGGCCCGATTAGTGTAGAGATATTGGACCAGTTCAGGGTGTACCATACCTCAAGGCTAGACAGTGGGATACTCGTTGACCTTAGGGTTTACCCTACAGTGAGCCTGGGCAGTGGGATACCCTTTGACCTTACGGTTTAGCCTCCAACGGGGCTGGGCAGTGGGTCACTGTCGACTTATTTGAGGTTTACCCTCCCGCAGGGCTGGGCAGTGGGTCACCTGATGTTTTATTATGGTTTACCCTCAAACAAGGCTGGGCAGTGGGATACCCATTCAACTTACTGTTTACCCTCCAGCAGGGCTAGGCAGTTGGTCACCGTCAACTTTTTTGAGGTTTACCCTCCAGCAGGACTGGGTAGTGGGCCACCTGATGTTTTATTATGGTTTACCCTCAAGCGGGGCTGGGCATTGGGTAAACATCGACTTATTTAGGGTTTACCCTCCAGCATGGCTGGGCAGTGGGTCATTCGATGATTTATTAGGGTTTACACTCCAGCAGGGCTGGGCAGTGGGTCACCCGATGATTTATTACGGTCTACCTGCCAGTGGGGTCGGGCAGTGGGTCACCATTGACTTATTGGGGTTTACCCACCAGTGGGCTGGGAAGTGGGTTACCCGGTGACTTATTTTAGACTCAGTCTTTTCTTATGATTATATTATGTGACTTTTCTCTGTGATTACCGAAGCAGGACCCTTGGTTGTACGGTTTAGCGATGAGGTATCTTTGGCGTGTGGGATTGTTGGGCATCAGTGATGGATATCCATTGAACTGTTGGCGACTCTTATTGGGCTAAGCATGTAGATGGAGATTGCCTTACACACTCGATTAGGTTTCTTATTGAGCATTTATATACACCCTACATTTGTTTCCACTCCTTGGGTTCAGTTACTGTCCTTCCAGTAGGGGCGAAGACGTGCGGGTTATGCCATGTGATTTCCGTGTCTAGATCCTCTTAGATTGGATGAGTCTATTTCCTTTTTTTTTTGTTGGGTTGATCTACACTCTTTCTTTTTAACTCTTTCACTGCTCTTTTTCTTTCTACTTCTCACCATTTTAGTATCTACTTTATTTCTCCCTTGAGCTTTCAGGGCATCCTACTGAGTATCTTTATACTCACCCATGCTTGGGCTTTGCCCGCACTTGGTGTTCCCTTGTAGATGACAGATAGGTCGAGACTACAGAATATCATAGTGGACATATGATCTTGGGCCATGTATAGTGGCCGTAGTTGGACTTTCCAGGTGTGGGACTTGCTAGCTGTTTACTTTCGTTCACCTGTTGCCGGGTTGTTGCACCTTTCTGGTTGGGCACATGTTTTTCACCTTTTACTGTTCAGTACTTTTTAGCACTTTACTTGTACTGGTTAGAGGTCAATGTGTGTATGTTGGTTTCCCTTTTTTATCAGTGTTTTATCTTTCTTTCCTTTCTCTGCACTTTTGCATTGAGTTGGCTGCGTGTGTGTGTACAGTTTCTTAGGCAAAGGCCTCCCCTAGTTGTTGTTCCTTCGGTGGTAGTCACCAGCCCCTGGCCTATGGAGGCGGGCTTGGGGCAGTTGTAGCTCGAGCCCCAATATGTGTCGGGTCAAGAAAAAGTGGTATCAGAGGTGGTTCATTCCCTGGGGCATCATTCGGACGTCCCAAAAAAGGAATTGGATGAGTTTTGGTGAAATAGTGTCAATGTGTCTCGAGAGTGTTTCTCAAGATAGGGAGTCCAATGATGGTGTAGTGGCCGATGTATCTATTCACTAGGACCCTGATAACCCTCTTGTCGACTCAGCACACTGAGACATTTCTTTCAGGGAATTTGGTTCATGCGTCATATAGTATTGAGTCTTTGATTGTCCTTTTTAAGTCATCTCCCCATCGTGGTTGATATATATATGCTCATTTGATCCTGGTACTCCTTGATCAGATTCAAGATGTCCCCGCAATGATATCCAGCTAGGATACTAGCTCCGGTTCATGATTAAGATTCCATGAGCGACGAGGCCTTAGTTTGAGATCCATCACACGATTAACCTTTCTCCAGGAGGACAGGTAGTAGCACCTCCACCTATGGGGTACTTGATAGTACAGGAAGCGAGGGCCGATGAAGAGTGCGGGTTGGGCGCACCATTTGAGTTCCAGCGCCAAAGACCATTGATGTTCCATGGTGAGACATACCCTCAGACAGTGAAGGGATAGCTAGAGTCAGTGGTTAACCTTTTTAGGCTTGTTCGGACACTGACAGGTTAGATGGTCGCCTTGACAGTCAGTCTTTTTCCACCAAGCAGTTTGGAATAGTAGAGACAGGGTTAATCGGATACATGATGAGTCATTACTCTCATGGGATGATTTATATAACCTGTTACATGAGGAGTACTATCTCTCCTTCTTATCATTTTTATAGTTTTAGGAGTTTCTGGAGCTTCAGCGGGGAGTGATGGTAGTGGCTGAGTACGAGACTGGGTTCATATACCTTACTCGGTAGTCTTTGGACGTGGTCCATAATGGAAAATTCCAAGCACAGGAGTTTGTGCGAGATTTCTGTGGAGGAGTTTCCTTCCAACGTAGTTCCCCTGTGCATCCTCACCCATCTCGGGGTGCTGGAACAGGCACTGGTGACAAAGAAATTTCTGTCAGAGGTAGTCGATTTGAAGGGCCTCGAGGCTGGAGGTCTCCCCTTGATGAGACTTAGGCACATGGTCATGGGGGCAGCGTAGATCACCGAGATATCCTAGGGGGCCTACTGCTATGTTTGTGATGAGTGAGGTCACATGGCGTGAGGCTATCCGACCAAATGTGATGAGTCTTCCAGAGAGTTGGTAGGTGCGCTGCCATGACAGAGGCAGTGTCATGATAAGAAAAATCCTAGGTAAGGACAGGGTGGTCCCCAGGGAGGCGGTGTTGGATGAAATGTAAGAAGAACTGTGGTTGGAGGATGACATTTCAAGGTCCTTCCACCACCACTAGGCGGCCCATGTCAGGCTTTGGGAGCTGAAGAACGGGGCTACGGGCAGCTGTGTGCTATGGATGTCTACAATCCTGCAACACATGAGATGATAAGAGGTACGCTCTGTGTAATTTATAATTTTATTAGTAGAACATGTTAGACACTACGTGGGGTACTCTTTTCATCTGAATCCTTGTTCGAGGGGTTACCAAGGGTGACGCAGGGCATCGGTGTAACCCTGTGTTGGTGTTTTACGATGTAGCTTTGAATGCATGGGAAAGAGGGGTTTTATCCCCCACTGAGAAGAATTTTTGTGATGCGATCAAAACCGTGGGGGATAGTCAGTACCACCCAAAGCGGATAGTATTGAGGTGCGGTGGATGAGTCCCTCTAACATGTGAATTCCTGGCCAGGTTGTGTAGTGGAGTGTCAAAGCAGGTTCTGGATTTGCCAGTGGGGTTTTTCTGCTCGACCTCCCTTTGCTTGAGGTGCCACTAGTGGGTTTGAAAGAGTGCATGTTTTGGGGATTACTCTCCTTCCATGAGGATAAAATAAACACGGGGTATTCCACGTGATTTCTGTGCCTAGCCTATGGCGGTTGGATGAGTTTGCTCACATGCCCTGTTCGTTGGCACCTTTCCTGCTGAACGTCAATCTTGATACTATTATCAAGTGCATTTTGAGGTGATGGAAACCCCATAAACGGAAATACACGCTTCACTATGTGGTACTAGTAGTGGGGGTCTTTTCTCTGAGTATGTGGAGATTCCATCTTATGGGAGAGCGCTTTGTAATTTTCTCATACCACCAGTGTTTCAGGTGCGTCTTCACCCGGAGAGTATCGGTTGAGATACACCGACTGTGAAAACATGTGTGACCAGATATCCTTGGGTGTTTCACCATATGGGTATTCTGAAGGAGGTAATCATGATACCATGTTCCTGGAACAAATTGTGATTTCGGTTAGGAGATGGAAAGTAGAGGTTCGGTCTGGGAAGTCCTCTGAGATTCTTTGGGCTATTTGGGGATCGTGTAAGCAGTTCAGAGGTTGTATACCATCTTGCCCTGCCCTCCCAATAGTAGGAGTGAGCACACGACGTCTTCCACATGTCCCAGATGATGAGGTGCGCGTGTATTCCTAAACATGCCCCCGTGATTATAAGACCTTATAAGTATGAACCATCCCATTTGTTCACCTGTTGTGTTAGCATGGTTTTGTGCATGTTTTCTTGGGCGCGAGAGAGCTAGGTGTGAGCTCTGTATCCCGAGTTGTTTTTCCTAGTTTTTCTTTTTAGGGATGAAATGTTTGAAGGAGGGAATGATGCGAGAACCCAGTTTTTGGGACTTTGAGAGTTTGAAAAAAAATTTGATATCATTACCGAGCAGGGCGTTCAGACGACATGCAATTCCGAGCCCCAGTGTGCCAGAAATTAATTATACAAAAATGTTAAGTGTTTTTATATTATGCACACATGGTTAAATAAATAAATTGTGATATCTCTTAGATGTTTGATTGGATCAGAAATCAAATACCATGGTTGGGTCCGGAACGCGGTGTTTACCCGAGGTGCGACATAAAATGAGTCGACACATGACATTTGGATCCCTCGCTCGTTGGAAGTGTGTTAAATGGATAATTTAATTATCAAATTATTCATTGAATAGATAAAACCCGAATAACTCCTAAATGGTAACTCAGATCGGAAATCGGAGCGCACAGTTGCATCTGGAGCAGGCCGTTTACCCTAGGCAGGTGTAAAAGTTGCAGGTGCGGGCCTGCTGTGAGAGATGTCAACCAGTGGAAAAATATTCATTAAATTAACGACTTAGTGATTTTTATCACTGACGATCTTTTCGACTAACTTTCGAACGAAGCCTCAGAATGGAAATCCTAGACTTCTATCGAGTTCTAAATGTGGTGTTTTGTCTAGGCATGATATAAAATGAGAGGTCGTGGTGATTTCGGATTCCACACTAAGTGGTTTTTCTATGAATAGAAAAATGTGGAATTGGGGGAAACCCATTTCTTCCTATCTCTCTCTCTCTATCTTTCTCTCTCTCTCTCTCTCTTCCTTCCACTCCCTCCCCCTCTCCCTCATCTATTCTTCGGCATTCTTCACTGTTCTTCAGCAGATTGAGGAGTGGACTCCGGCTGATCGAAGCGGGATCGAGTAGGAGCATGACCAACGACGAATGGATCCAATGAGGTTGTATTTCTCATTAAATTTATCACCTTGTGAAATTCTTGTAGTTTTATAAATTTTGTCGTTTTAAATTCTAAAATTTTAGAATTTGGGGCGTTGGCCGAATAAACACGACCAATTCCCGAGTCCCGTTTTATCAGTCATTCTTGGTCATTCTTCGTCCAAAATTTCAGATGCGCCAATGGTGTAGGATCAACAATCGGGGGCAGGTGATGTGATGGCTTCATCCCAAGCACCCGAATTCCGGCCTCGGAAATGAAATCAGACCTCTAATGAGGTCCCGGTGGTCCGCGGAAGGGAACACCGGAGTCGGCCGGTAGGAGTGGCTGGTGGCTGCGTGCGGCGGCCGTGGTGTGTCGAGCGGCCGGAGGATGAGCCAGAGCGGCCAGCTGTTCGAAGGTGGGGCAGGGACCGGAACTGGAGTGGTGCGGTCGAGCGGCGTTGTGCGGCGAGCTGGAGGCAGCAGCAGAGCCAGGCAGGGGCTTCAGTGGAGCACGGCGGCGCGAGTAGGGAACCGCGGTGGTGCAACTAACATGAAATAGGAGAGGTGGTGCAGGTCCTCAGTGGAGCCGGTGGCGAGCAGGGTAGGCCGCGGCGTATGCGGCCGGTCACGGCCAGCAGAGGAGGACCCCGAGGTCATGCCTCGGGGTGTGCGACGTGGACAAAGACCCGCATACCGCGAGTCCTGTTGGGCGACAATGGCCGGCCGAGAGGCTGATCTACTGAGGAATGAAAATCGGACCTGAGGAGGGTCTAGTGTAGCTAGAGCGGGCCACGGCCAGAGGGCCGTGGCGGTTCAGACCGGGCCTGCTGGGGTGAATCGGCCCGATTGTCCCCCTTGCGTTCGGGGGGGGGGGGGAATATCTTCTAAACGGTGCGTCTATTTGAAACGCCGTCTACGGATGCGAGTTCGTGTTGACGAGGCGGACTGTTTGAAGTGGGTTTCGGGAATTTTGGGTTCTGCACCCGAAGACAGGTGACCTGAAACACTTTAATTTAATAATATTACATTATTATAAAAGTTGCGACAGATGTGGTTCGTGATCCGGACGTCCGTTTGACAAGCCGTCAGAGGCGTTGTGGCCCTGGAGTTGAGGTTGTCCATCCAATGTTGGTTCGGAACCATTACGGTTTGGTTTTGTTTCTCGGTGACACGAAACACTAAATGTGAATAATTAATTAATTGTCGCGTCAGACCTAACTCTTGCTTGGGATGTCCGATTGATGTGCCGTCAGCGGCAGCGTGGCCTCAGTCCTCGTGCAGACTTTTTGAGATGCTTTCTGAAGAATTCGGTTGGGAGACCAGGTGTGGGCCCCATAGGGACTAGTTCGCACGTTTTACGGTGAAACACCACCTTTTCACCTGGCAACCGTTTGGGGCGTTTGAGTACACTTTTCTGAGTGTTTCTCCGAGGGGATTGCAATAGCCCAATCCTCCAGCCTAAATTCGGGCCCGAGGCGTGGGACCCACGAGGCGGATTTCGGACATATGCTGTGTTTTTATGACTAATGATACCTAAGTCCATTCAGGGAAAACGAATTGCTCATCCCGCGTTGTTGTCTGCAAGGAATGCAATGGTACTATCTGCGTGAAGTGTTTTGGGGTCGAGGTGAGGGCCCCACGGGGCACTGTTGGCTTAAAATGTGGGGAGTTGCAGCTTCTGCATCCAGAGTCCATTTTAGGCACCGTCAGTGGTGTTGTGACCCTGGCATTGAGACGAGGTTGGTCGGGGTGGTTTCAGGTGTTGAAGATAGAGTTGAGGTGTGGGACCCATGGGCCGTCTTTTGAGCTGTGTGAATCGTACTGTGACTTTTTCATCAGGCATTCAGGTGGGGCATATGAATAGTCGCTTCATCGTGCTTTTGCAAGAGAATCCTGATGGATCAATTCACCCGACCACTTTCAGGACCAAGGTGTGGGCCCCACAAGACGCCGTGTGGGATTAAATCGGCGTTGAATAACTTTTCCACCGAGAGACCGTTTCCAGTGAGTAAGTAGTCTATCTCGCATGTTTTTCCACAAGGATTACAAATTTGTAATCTGTTTGGGAGTGAAAATACTCTTTCGAGGTCTCATAAAATGTGGAAACATGAAAGGGCGTTGGTCGGAGGATCCTTTGACGCACTCCGAACCTATGCACGGTAGTGGTGTTAGTGACACCCAGTGATGACACGATTAGTGCAGAGATATCAGACCAGTTCAGGGTTTAACCTCCAGCGAGGCAGAGTAGTGGGATACCCATTGACCTTAAGGATTACCCTCCAGCGAGGCTGGGCAGTGGGATACCCGTTGACCATACGGTTTACCCTCCAGCAGGGCTGGGCAGTGGGTCACCTTCGACATATTTTGAGGTTTACCCTCCTGTAGGGTTGGGTAGTGGATCACCTGATGTATTATTACGGTTTACCCTCCAGCGAGGCTGGGCAGTGGGATACCCATTGAACTTACGGTTTACCCTCCAACGGGGCTGGGCAGTGGGTCACCATCAACATATTTGAGGTTTACCCTCTAGTAGGGCTGGGTAGTGGGTGACCATAAGTTTTATTAGGGTTTACCCTCCAACGGGGCTGGGAAGTGGGTCACCGTCGACTTATTTAGTGTTTACCCTCAAGAAGGGCTGGACAGTGGTTCACCCAATGATTTATTAGGGTGTACCCTCCAACAGGGATGGGCAGTGGGTCACCCGATGATTTATTACGGTCTACCCTACAGTGGGGCTGGGTAGTGGGTCACTGTTGACTTATTGGGGTTTACCCTCTAGTGGAGACGGGCAGTGGGTTACTCGAAAACTTATTTTAGACTCAGTCATTTCTTATGAGGCTAGTCCGGGACTTTTCTCCGTGATTACCGGAGCATGACACTTGGTGGTACAGTTTAGCGATGAGGTAGCTTTGGCGTGCCAGATTGTTGGGCATCAGTGATGGATATCTGTTGAACTATTGGCAACTCTTCTTGGGTTGAGCTTGGAGATGGAGATCACCTTACACACTCGATCGGGTTTCTTATTGAGCATATATATACACCATACTTTTTCCCCACTCCTTGGGTTTAGTTACTCTCCTTCTAGAAGGGGGGAAGATGCACGGGGTATGCCACGTGCTTTCCGTGTCTATCTCCTCTTGGATTGGATGAGTCTACTTTCTTTTTTTGATGGGATGAGCTGCACTCTATCTTTTGGACTCTTGCACTGCTCTTGTTATGTCTACTGCTTACCATTTTAGTATCTCCTTTGATCCTCCCTCAAGCTTTTGGGGCATCCTACTGAGTATTTTTATACTCACCCATGCTTGGGCTTCACCCACACTTGGTGTGCCCTTTCAGATGACAGATATATCAAGACTACAGGGGAGCATAGAGGAAACATGAGATTTGGCCATGTATAGTGGTCGTAGAAGCACTTTTTGAGTGTGAGAATCGCTAGCTTTTTTTACTTCCGTTTACCTGTTGCCGGGTTATGGCACCTTTCTGGTTTGCCGTGTGTTTTTTCCCTTTTATTGTTCAGTAATTTTCAGAACATGGAATGGTTAGAGGTCGATGCATGTATGTTGGTTGACCTTTTTTAGCAGTGTTGTATCTTTCTTTCCTTTCTCTACACTTTTGCATTGATTTGGCTACGTGTGTGTGTATAGTTTCTTAGGAAAAGGCCTCCCCTTTTTGTTTTGCCTTCGGCTCTAGTCGCCAGCCCCTGGCCTATAGAGGCAGACTTGGGGTAGTAGCGGCTTGAGCCCCGGTATGGGTCAGTTCGTGACAAGAACTTGCTCAACAGAAAACACCACAGAATAAGTCAACCAGTGACTAAACCAACTCCAACTCCTCAGGTAGTGAATCATACCTATGGCCTTCTAGGGGACCCTAAACCCTATCCAGAAACAACAAACACATAAAGGGGTATCCCACAAAAACCTGAATCTAGAGAATATCACTAAGAAGATGATCAATGTCTATATGGAGATGGTCACATTTATTCCAAGAACTCCACTGAGGAAGCATCATGATAAATTGTACAATAAACACATCTCAATACATAGATAGTGAGTCTATGCCAAGGAATCCCATGGGGATCCGTAACCTACTAAAACATATGGGTTTGAGGATCAACACCAGGGTAAATATCGGTCATACCACACAAAAAACCATACTAGGGAAGCATGAAAGGAGGTTAGGATTGTGTCGGTCCTCTCAGGGTGATACTTGATCCAAATCCACTAAGTCTTCTATCCATGGAGATTAGGAAAAGTCACTTTAGAAAGTGGGAACCCCATGCTACACGTATGCAGGCAGCTGAAGAGGTGTCATAGTATTGTGAAGAGGATGTGATACCAAAAACTCTCATAGTAGTTGAAGAGGGGCATAGTCTAGTGAAGGGAAAATTATAATGAAAACACTAATAGTTAAAGGAATAATGGGGTCCCACTCAACCCATCTATGGGTCACAAAGCCACTCAACCCTCGGTCTTGAAATTTATTCTTTAACTAAGGGCCACAAAGCCACCGACAACACATTAATTGGACATTAGACGAAAGAGTTACATCCAACCAAAGAGTCACCAAATAATAATTATTATTTTATAATTTTTATAAATGGATATTTCAAGACACTCATATTTGAGATGAAAGAATAATGTTCTATGAAATGCCATAAAATCCCATCCTCCACCCAAGGTTCATTTTTTCATAGATGTTATGAAAATCAGACAACCAGTTTGATAGTTACATTGGTTTAAAACTCCCCAAGCATGTTCTGGCTGGACCAACCCACTCTAGCCAGTTTGGCACACCTCGCCGGCATGTGGCCTAGTCATGACCCATGCTCCTTACACACCATACTTCTCCAATTTTCCCTAGTTCTCTGTGTGTTTCTGCATCCCTAGTGTCCTATTCCATGACGCCCAATGGCCTCCGGCATGCCCCCCAGTGACCGCCGCCTGCACCTCTGGAACCAGCCGCACCGCCACCTCCTTTTGACGACCATTGAGATAACTCTAGTGCTCAAAAAAATATTCTGAGACCCGATCCATAAACCTTGGGATGCGATATAAATAGAGTCAATATTCTCTTGATTATTAGAACAATAATAAATCATAAACACGGGGAAACATGATTAAAACCTAAACCGCCTACCTCGAGGGAGAAATTCCAATGCTTCGAGTGAAAAATGATTCCTGGGACATAATGATTCATGATTTGGCAATGATCAGCATCAAAAACAAGATCTGACAAAACCTCCCCACCATGGTTCATCCATTTGAAAATAATTAGAGGGAGGGATCTCCTCCTCCTATTGTGAACATCAAAGGGGAGAAGGGGGAGGTAATAATTTGTTTTAATTTTTATTAAAACAAATATTCACTTAACAGCCCAGCCCAACTCCCCTCCGACTCGACACTTGACGATGAAAAGGATTATGTCATACCAAAGGTAAACATGATCATCCAAAATCAAACATAGTCCCATAAATTTGATATGAGACTCCTATTGAGAGTTATTCAATATGATGTTCCAAAATAAAGAAAAAAATTATTTATGGAAACACCCCCGATAACTTTTTCCACAAAAATTCTGAAACCACAAAACTTATACGCCAACTTGTGTAAACGGAATGCTCTGAAATCAACTAGGGCATCTGTTTTCTGATCCAAGATACCATTTAAGAGATAAAACATTTCCTTTGCATGGATAGTTTAAAAAATAATTAATATTTTTATAAAATTAATTCCTGGAACACATTGCCATGGTATGGTACGCCGTCTTAGCACCTTGATCTGGAAATATATGCAAAAAATATTCTGATGTCTAACTTTTCCAAACCAGGGTCGCTAAATCCTCCACACATTAAGGTTTTTTTCCTTGAAAAGAGAAATTATAGGAACATGGGAAAGAACCTAAGGTCTCCGCTGGGACTCCCATGCTAGTGAGCTCACTCGAGGTCCTTGTGCTATAACAAACACACACCCAAAGGCACCACAACACTGAAGACCATTAAAATGGACTCCAAGGGTTCCTCTGATGTTGACTGGCACACACATAGGGAAATGACAAGGGATAGCACACCCAATTATAGCTCATCCCAGGTCGACATCATGCAACTGGTCACATGTCTCCTAGGATGAGACAGGTTGGAAACACCAAGCACCTAGTCTATTATAGTCATAGGGTCTAGCGGTACACCACCTTTCAACCCTGATAAAGAAAAAAACCTACTCTAAACACACATTTCAAAGGGACTCATCCACCATACCTCGATACTATCTGCATTGTTCCGCAATGACTCGCCTGAAATTTTTTTCATCACATCTAAAGGATGGGTCTTTGGGGGAAATCATCCATTATCCTTGTGTGCCCGAAGCCACATCAAACCATACCATTACCTCCTCAAGAGGTCTACGTACCAAGCTAACACTAAACACATGACTGTATAAATAAGAAAAACAAGGCTGCCCAATAATTCTCCCTAGGTCTAACTTAGAACTTTTCCCAAACCTCCCAAAATAGAACCCCACCCCAAACACTCAAGTAAGGGGGGCTCATCCACCACACCTCAAAACTATCTTCTTTGGGTAGTATTGACTCGCCCTCATGGTTTTATCAACGTCATAAAAACAAAACTCAGTTGTGAATTGATCCCGCTTCCTCGTTTATTCGAACCTAAGTAGAAAAACACAAACACATGGTCTTAACGATGCCCTGAACAAACATAGAGAAAGAAATAGAAAGGGATGAGTACATATTAATAGTATATATAAAAACCACTAAAGAACTTAGAAAGGAAATAGAGTGTACATCTATCCATCCACAGAACCTCTATGTCAATGGCCTTTACAACCTATAAAATTCCTCACCCATTTCCTCCATCTCACTAAGCCTAGCTTGGACCAACTAGAAGGGGTGCTGGTGGAAACTCATACCTTCTACCACCACCCACTGCTACACCTACTCTTCCACCATGTCTTCCAACCTACAGACCTTCGTGATCGAATTGTTACCTCTACCAAGCCAGTCCATCGACCATATCCCACTCAGCATCACGATGATTCATAAATTCAATTGAAAAATGTCCATGACTATCACAATCATAATATCTCATGTCCTTCTACTAACCAAAAAATGTCCTTAATGTCCTAAGTCTCAGATCCTCCATCCTGGGATCACATCCAAAAACATCGTGCATGACTGGACCCCTGATACATCCATTTTCTACCAGCTACCCAAATAGCTATTGATGTATCATCCTCCATGTACCCATCACTAATGGTTAGAATCTTCTCAGCTATAAATCTCTCATCCACCAAGGCCCGCTCCATCACTCTACCCTTGGAGGGAATGTATAACGACACCACTGATGCTCGGATCTCTTAGTGCGAGCACTGGTCAATGGTTCATGCTCGAAATAATGGATCCAAAAATAATTAACTATGTTATAACATGAAAAGTATGTAAACTACCCCGATTACTCCCCCATGTTCCTACTCTCTTTCGAAGCTGTATAAGCTCTCAGATATACATTGACCCCATGATGGCCATATAAATTTCTTCCTTGAAGAGTCGCTCAAAATCTTCCCAATAGAGAATTTCCTCATCTGGGGTCTTATTCAAAAGACCCTACTAGCACCCAGATGAACTCTAGAAAATGGATCACCTATAGGACCACTATCTAATCTGAAGGTGTCATCACAAGGTGAAAAACTTGTATGACTACCGCAAGCTAGTCATCAAATTCCAAGGGGTTTGGGTCAACCCAGAACCTCAAAGGTCGCTACCTCGGGAACTCATACAGTGCAGTCAGCCTGCACACATCCTTTTCTTGCACCACTGGCACAAATTTCATCCCAAAAGGTGGTGGATCGATGAGAGGAAACCTCATAGGTCCCTCTTTAAAACCAGTTCCCTACTCTGAAGCCTATACTGATGGCAGATCATTACCAAAATCCCACCGCAGAATACTGGAAGTCTTTCATCATGGTGTAATCTTATATTAAAATCAAGAACCACCACAAATAAATACTATACCTTATAAGTTTACTCAAGAAGTATAGGGAAAACCAAAACCCATTTCTAAATGATTCATGTAAAATTATTTTCATACAAATAGTTTCCTAATGTACTGAGTCGAAAGGATGGTTATTAGAGTCCTGATGAATGAAATCCTAGTATTGTTTCTATTAATCCCAAACCAAGATCATAGCTAGACCAAATATACTTTGATATCCCAAAGGTGGATCCTCCTATAATTATACTTTGTCATGACTCGACCCAATGTGGTCTAGACTGAAACTACCCAAGACCACCACCAACAGGCCTAGGGATATCGACTAGTGCCGAGTAGGCTATAAAACACATGGGATGCCTTATCCTAATGTTCATATACACAAAAAAACATATGAAACTCCTCTAAATTTTTCATAGATTTATAGAAACTGAAAATAAATGCATGCGTACATCTATTCCCAACCTGATTAGAACTAAAGTACAAAAATGGAAATTACAAGGCCAACCAAACAAAAACTAAAAAAGTGCACAACCTGCTCAGATGTATGGAATCACAATCAAAATAAAATCTAAAGTTATCCTTGTCCAAGTTTTGGTACTCCCAATTTTTTCTATTTCACTAATCTCTTCCTACTTCGGGTACTACAAGGTTCCATTAAAAGGAATGTCGTCTGCACAAGATAGAAGACATGTGAGGGAAGATACTATGTAGGGGTGAGTATAAATATAATCAGTTGTAACCCCAAAAACCGAAAAGAAAATGAGAAACTGAAAGGTGAAAGTCTGCTCAACCCTATGAGTGGGAACCAAAATGAGAGAGAAATTCCATCTCAAGACCCTCCCTAGCTAAACACAATTAGTCATCTCAACCACATAGTTTGTCAACTCAGAAGTTACAAAACCATAATGAAACCAAAAATAACTCCATATATACTCATCACATGCACCTTGCCTTAGGAGGTTCTAACCAGAACACCAATGACTTATTCTACTCTAGGATCTAAAGAAAACCACTAAATGAATAGTCTAAGAGCCAATTCATTCCATAATGCACTCATCTACGAGATGCCACTATGTCTTTAAAATTAACTAACAGAACAACTCAACCAACCCTCATGGTGTCTATACATAAGAGCATGCTCGACAGACATTAAGACGTAACAAGTCACCTAATGAATAAACAAACTCTAACTCCTCTGGTAGGTGATCACACCAAGGGTCCACTGGGGGACACTAAACCATATCCAGAAACTATAATTTTGAAAGGGGTATCACTCAACAAGACAAATCTGGAATAACTTACATAGAAAAGGATAAACACCCAAGTAGAGTTGGTCACAACGAGTATAAGAGCTCTACTAAGGAAAGTGTCCTGAAAAATTGGAGGGGAAATGCATCTTGATACACATATAGTGATTCTATGCCTAGGGATCATTGGGGGCTCCGTACCCTACTGGAACATCCTGGGTAGAGGATCAGAACCCGGGTAAATATTGGTCACACCAACACCAAAAACCCTACAAGTGAAACTTGAATGAATGTGAGGGTCATTTAGGGCCTTTCAATGTGACAAATGCTCGAAATATGCTGATACGCTATCGAAGATGTTTAAGAAAACTCACTCCAGAATGTAGGAAACCCACGATGCACATAATCAAGTAGTCGAAGAGGGGGTCATAGTCCAGTAAAGAGGATATGATATTGAAAACACTCATAGTATCTGAAGAGGTGTCATAGTCCGTTGATGGGGGGTGATACCAAAAACAGTCGTAGCTAAAGGAAAAGATAGAATAACTCAAACGGGTTATTGAAAATGTCAGAAATAGGGACAATAAGGTCCCACTCATCCAAATTGATCAAAACATAAATAGGGAAGGGGGGGGACACTCAACCCAATTGATAAAGGTATCACTGACCTAAGATAACCACATAAAATTTCCTCAAAACCGATTCTCTTAGGCCCAAACCATGACCACCATCATGTTCAATGTAGAGAAACACATTAGATAGACTATTTAATTTCACAAAATAGATAACCAATGAATAATGATAATTTCACCGCAACATGCCTGAATGAGTAAATGTGGGGCCCATGCCACTATTTCAGTTTTAGCACTTGAAATTAGTCATTAAACTTCATCTTTGAAATTAGGGTTGCAACCCCACATACAACAAATCAATCAGACATCGGACACAAGATCAAACATTGGAGGATTCCTAACAATGATCCTTAAGATCAAAGATAAATGTTCTCAAACATGCCTCAAAAGGGCTACCTCAACCCAAGGGTCACGTTTCGATAGACAACAGACAAATCAGACACCTAGATTGACAGTTACAGGTGTTTAGAACTCCCCTGGTCTATTTTGACTAGACCATCCCGCTGCTCTGCATCCTAAAATCCCAACCTATCCACCAGCTCAATGTCCGCCCCAACACTCTACTCCACTGAGCCCTTAACGGCCTCCGCTGCACTGGTTAGCGATCACAGCCCACACCATTGGATCCCGCCACACCACCACCTACCGGAGCTGCCTCACATCCACCACCCCACCTCCACCTTCAACGGATCACTAGGACCACTTCAGTGGTGGGAAAAATATTTTGAGATCATAACTAGAAACCTCCAGACACAATCTAGAAAGGATTTGTCTTCGAATGATAATTCAAAGAATAAACAATCATAAACAAGGAGAAACATGATTAAAACTCAAACATACTACCTTGAGGGAAAAACATCAAAGATTTGGATGCATAACGATTCCTGGGAACCGTTGATTCTCGATCTAGCAATGATCAGCATAAAAAACAGGATCTGGCGGTACCTCCCTACCATGGTTCATCCATCAGAAAATAAGGATAAGGATCGAGATGCTCCACCTATCATGAACATTAACAGGGTGAATGGGAATAGACTAATTTCTTTTAATTCTTTTAAAAAAATATTCACTTAACACCCCAGCCTGACTCACCTCCAAACAGACAGTCATTCCCAACAATGTTTATGTCATGAGGAGGGTAATCATGATGATTTGAACTCATCCACAACACCAAAAATTCAATCCATGTATGCAATCGAGAGTTATTGAATCCAACATCCCAAAATAAATAAGTTTATTTATTTTTGCAAACACCCTTGATAAATGTTTCACAAAAAACATATACCCAAATAACTTATACCATTCCAAGGGTAAATGACACATCCAGACTGAATCATGGTCTTAGTTAACTGATCTGAGCTATCTTTTAAGAGATAAATAGGTTCCTCTATGTGCATAGTATAAAAATACTTAATATATTTATAAAACAATGTATGGGCACACCGAGCCACAAAATCACATACCATCTCAGTACCTAGCACTGTAAATATATTAATAAGTATTCCAATGTCTGACAGGTCCAAACCAGAGTCATTATAAACACATCCTTTTATGTACTCCACTATCCAATCATTTAAGAGATATCGTTAAAGTAATTAAACTACATGGAGCTCAGGATGACACAGAGAAACCCATTTAATAAGTATAATGGACAATATATGATCTACACCACCTCATAAGCATCCCTAAAAAAATTCCATCTATAATAGAATAGGGAACGACCCCCATGTATTTAACTACCCCTTTTTTGTACAGATAAATAATCATCTTGAAAATTTTCCAAAAATTGTCATATGTTGGTTTTATAGTATTCATTAGAATTTTTCCTAGAAATTAAATAAAATAATAAAACCTTAACCTATACCCCCATTTATTGAATCAAAATCCACGTATAATTTAAATTTAAGATGATGTGTGGACCCTATAATGATGATGCATGATTCTGTTATCTTTAACCAAATGTTTGATGAATATCCTTGAGAAAGAGCTAAATAATTCCATCCTACGACATGAGTTTATAGGATAATGAGTTTCCTAAAACATAGGAAATATTTTTACTATAACCTTGGTATGCTAGTACCTCTTTTTGAAAAAGAAATAAAGAGAAAAGGGATTTTGGAGAACTAAGGGAAGCACACAAAATATTTGATTAATATCTTAATGTCTTTATCTTATTTATAACATCCTTAGGGATGCTCCCAATCCTCTGTAAATTTACATGCACATTATTAAAGCATGAGTAAGTATAATTCTATTAATAACTATTTGTAACTACATAGCCGATCATGCAATCATTTTATATTTAAATTCAGTTCCCAATTCATCCCAAATATTCATTATATGAAACATTTATCATTAGTGATAGATTGTATGGGTAATATATTTAAATATACATAATTAGAATCATATTTACATAATATATCTTATAATTAATTTTGAGTCATATAAAATGATTCATCAGAAAAAACTAAATTATGATATAGCTACATCATACACAATGATTGGTCGTGGAAGTGGCATTATGTCCAATATCAAAGCTTATAATATATCCATAACGAAGGAATATAATACAAATTGAATTAATACATGTCATAACTTACAACATTTTCATATAAATACATACAATATATCAAAATATAAAATACGATTTTTATTAGCTTTAAAAAATACTTATTTCTATATCCCACTTACAGAAAAGCCTAATAGTATTGGTCTCATTTGAACTCATATTATATAATATATAATAACATATGAAACCACATCTAAAAATAATTTTAGATACATACAAAAAATATTTAGAAAGATATCATCAACTTCAAGTTGTATCACATAATATACACTACATTTATAAATATCAATCCAAAAGTAATTTTAGATAGAATTTAACACATTTTATAGAATCACTCCACATTTTTTCAAAAATAATTTACCTTTATGTTCACCACAATGTGTGACCCCCATGGGCTTTATAACATTTAAAAAAATTAATTTAGGAACTCATAAATTTAATAAAAGATTAGCCTCTAGAAAACAATTAGTGTTTCTTAACAAACAAATTATATAGAATGATCTCCATCAAACACCTATATATTTATACTTGTATCAACTATCTATATCATAAAAAAGAATTCATTTTTATATGATCTCTTTGTCCAAGAAATCAATTAACCAATCACACAGATTATGTCAATTACATATAACTACTTATAAATTCTTAATTCTCTGAGTATAGTCTGACCAGATGGATAAATACATCACATGTCATTCACTAGGATAGATGAGCACACCAATTTCATTATATCCAATAGAATATCACATCATATTTAAAATTTATAGTTTTATTCACATAATCTATAAATATCTCAATTGAGGGTTCTAATTTTATAGTCACCATATTATCAGAGAATCCAATCTTAATTAAACTCTTCCAATGAAAGGATGAATAATATAACCAACAATATCATGATTAGCTCAACCTAAAGGCTATAATTATAAAGGTATCAATGTTTAATGATTATATGATACTTATCTTGTATACAATCACATAAAAAGGAAATCCAAATATGAATCTTATACCCCTAAAATACTATATACATAGTGTATGAAACACCATTTGTTATAATTATTTGGACATCCAATATATACAAATCATTTTTGTCTCGTGAGTATATTCTATATCTCAATATAAAATCCATCTCATGTCAAATTTAATATTTTTTCACAAACTATTATATTCCATGATGAACACTGGTTAGGGGTAACTCAATGCCATACCTTGAGAGGTTAATTTTTATTTACATAATATTCCAGAAAAAATCAATATGAAAGAATAATAAATAAGATAAAACTCATGTATAAAATGATTAATTTTATTTATATTCTCTTAAAATGATTTAATAATATTCTAAAATAACTACAGATAAGTTAGGTTATAATTTTTTATATGGAAAGACTACCATAATTCCATAGGTTTACTTAATTTTAGGTTTTGTTAAACACATTACATATGAATATAAATCTTCTTACATATCTATATGACCGTATAATAAAACCCAACCATTAAACTCTTTAATGGATATCATACATAAAGAAATATCTTCGAAATATTTATGAGATTAAGAATCATATTCTAAGTTTTCAACTCTTTGAACAATTATTTGAACCTTCTCACATCAAAACACTATAATGTTACTATGTTAACAATTTATATTATCCACTTAAAACTATTTCTAAGTACATCATCACCATCTTTACAACCATTCTATAAAAAAATTTCTTATAGATTATAATATTAAAATAATGTGACCCTTTATATTATTTTCATTAACAATTCACCATAAACAATGTTTGGATATAAAGGTACATTTACATTGAATATTGACTAATATATCATTTTTTATACATGGAAATTATCAGCATCCAAAAAAAATCCCAATATCCCCATAGAAAATATATTTTCATTAAAATATAATGATATGTTTGAAAAACTCAATTTTGAACAAAAAACAACACTTATTTCTTAGTTGAAACATAAAACCAATAAACCGTTTACTATAATATCATATATTTTGTTTTATGTGTTAGAAGAATTAATCTAAAAAGTAGAGAAAGTATTGTATAGAGGATAAAATTTATTTCTTCCTTTAAATATTTTTAAAAATGTTATAGAATTTATGAATAATAAACCACATTTAGGAAAACGTCATCTCATTTTATTCCTAGAAACTCTTTGTTAAGAAATAACTTCTCTTTTCATTTAAGAGAAATGAGATAAAAATATAAATCTTATTTTTACCTCACATGTTAATGAAATAATTTATCATTTAATGATATTACTTTTAAGGAAATAAGTGTTTATAAAAACTTTCAATTTTACAATCCTTTACATTTAAAAAAATTCATCCTTGGAATTTTAATTCTAACCATAACAAAAAATAGATTCATTTACTTTTATTTAATTATATTTATAGGTTCTCCCATTTATTTTACATACTTATGATTTCTTTATAGTACTTTGATATGGTATATTTTCAAATTTTATAAAACCTTATCTCTATGATCCAAGATCATCACCAACTTATCCTCATAATATATATCTTGTTAAATATATACCACCATCATATTCAGTACATGTAATTGATTAAAAATATAATTAATATGGACACCTAGATCATATTATTTACTTGAGATGGGATTAGTAGAATTTATAGTTGATAGGATATAAGTCTATCATAATCAATAATTTCAAAGGATCTAAAGTATATATAGATTTGATTCCTATATTTCCACATCCTCAAAACTGTCTTCCATAATAATATTATAATGAATAATTTTCCCCTAACATGAAAATCCAGGCATCATTGATGATTTTGAACATAAAATATCTATTGACTATGTGTTTCTGAATAACATAGACCTCCTATATCTTTTATTAAATGAATTTTAGTTCTAATAACATTAATTATAAATATTTATCTGAACATTTTTTATATTTCTTCTGATAAATAGATTCATATATGGCTATATTAATTCTTAAGTGAATGTTATTATTTCATAAGAAGTAGGTTAGTTGAAGATATTGATACTAACTTTTTGTAAATTCCATTTACATGTCTACATGAATGTCTTCCAACATTTGAGTGGCCCATTTAGAATTATCATCTATATTAGATACATATTACATAATAATATAATTTTTTTATTAAACTCTTTCTAAATAATCTTTATATCATTGAGGTAAACCTTAGATATCAATTAGATACAATATATTTCATTATTACATGTGGCCCCTAGTTCTATGATATATATAATGGGATCAAGTGTGAAGTATTATTGAATAGAAATGTATTGATTAGTCTTTATAATATGATCCATAATAATCCATATGGTATCATTTTCTTTATATAAATTTTAAAATATGATGAAATAATATATGGTGGGTTTCTCTCATTTACATGAAGGTATGGTTAATGTTTTTTATCATCCCATACAACTTCTATAATTATAAATTAAATTATTGGAATACTTGGAATTTTGATGTATATTCAAAAACTAATTTATTAATATGATCCAAAATTTTTATATCTCAATGATAAAAAAAATCATTGTACTTATTAGTTGGATACAAAATGATAAGTAATGTGTATCATCAAATAAATCCCTCTTTATCTCTACCAATGATGGATTATTAAATTATATCCTCAACATTTTAATTCCATTTTTATTAATATAGAAATATGGTATTTTTACCTTCCTAGTATATTTCACATTTTTTTATATCACCACATCATTCCTTTTTTCTACATCTATCATCACTAATATAGATAGTTGAGATATAATTTAAGTATGGAAGGATTCCTTCCATATTTAATGTTTCCCATGTCTATAATTTTTCTTGTCGAAAAATAATGGATCATTTTTTATCTTTATATTATATATAGTTTCATGATGAATTTACATAGGGAATTTACAAAGTTATTAAATTTTATATGATGGTAATTGATGGAGAAATCATCTTCTATGATTATCATTAACAATATTTGTTGGAAAATGATTATGTCTCTCTATGAGAATATAAGCATTATGATTTAATAATCAGTATATATTTCACAAATTTCAATATATACATAATTATCATAGAACATAAATGAAAATATTTCCATTACTAAATATATATCACTTGTTAGAAATTTTTTTTCTCATATAAATTTTAATATATTGAAAAACAGTCTATCAATTTTTTTTAGAGGAAAAAACATATTTCCTTTATTGAATCATCAGTGCAAATAAAAAACCCTTTTCTACATTAGGTTAGTGTTAGTATAAGGGATGTGACTTGACTATTAATTAAATCTTTGAATCTATTTTTACATTATACTATCTAGGAAAACATTATTCCTCGCTAAGTTAACATTGTTAGTGGATTCTAAATTTGTGAGGTGTTCCAAAAAAACTATTGATATTACCCAGCTATTGTGAGAAAAATAAGAATATATTTCATATATATTGTTCAATTTACTTATCTAATCTCATATTTCTGTGAAGGATCAATAAATATCCCATTTTTTATGATTAAATTACAAAAGAAAATATTTTACATTATCTATAAGTCTATAGTTTTTGTACATTTCATACAAATTATCCTTTAAAAAATTATTTAACACATGACTCAAATACTCCTAAAATACTTCCATGACTAAAGAAAATATGAGAATATCACCTATAAAGGCTACGAAATATTTTTCAAGGTAATATCTGAAAACTCTATTCATTATTTTTTTGAAGAATAATGGAGAATTTATGAGTCTGAATAGAATCACACTATACCCACAGTTTTTATATCACATAAAAAAGTTAGATTTTGGAATATCATCCATTTTCACCATCAATTGATAATATCTTAATTAAATATTCACCTTTTAGATATACTTATACTTATAAAGTAGATTGAATAAGTCATTAATATATGATAAAAGATACATATTCTTTATCTCAATTTTATTAATCTCATGATAGTCAATAACATAAATAATTGACACATATTCCTTTTCAACAATGAACTCAAGTGAATTGGGGACTATAAGTCTATTTTCATAATTATATGGTAATTTTTTCATCAATTTCATTTTGTCGAACATGGGTTATTCTATAGGGAATCATTGATACAGACACAGATTGGGGTATATGTTCTATTTAAACTCAAACTCTTCATCCAAAAAAAATATTAGCCTAATACTTTTTGAATACATTACCAAATTCATTCAGAATGTGAATTTTCTATAGAATTATATTTTCTTTTTTCTCTATATTTATGAAAAATATGATTGATCATAGGGAAATAATATTAATACTTTAAAAATATTTTCTTAAAAAAAATAATAAATATCATTTCATTTATTTATAAGAAAATGATGGTTATGGATATTTAATATGATTTTAATATATCAAATGATGATATTATTTCTATATTAGGAGAAAAAAACCATTCCTAGTATGAAATCAAATTCGAATAAATAGAGAATAAATAGATTTATTGGAATATTCCTCTAGAAAATGTTAATTATGAAAGATTTATATTCTTTTGATGAAATAATAGCACGACTTAGTGTTTTCAATGATTAGAAAAATCATTTTCTTGAGGTTTATACTAGATTCCACCAATGATCCACTTCTCATTATAAGGAAAAGTCAAACACTATGACTTTGTATACTTAAACATTGAAGAAAATAAAATATGTTTTCATTAGAATTTATCAATTTCTCCATGACTAATGAATCTAATGATCTCTTAAAAGAGGGTGCTCATTTTCAAATTAATTTCTCAACAAAAACCTTTTTTATTATTTGAATAAATTGAGTTCTCCACATGATTTATGTTATTTTTTCACAACATGAGATGAATGACCATGTACCACTATAAATTTTTAACTCCCACTCCCATTATATTAGGAATACCATTCATTAAATAATTACATTTACCATAACATTAGTTTTTTATGGGTCCTCCCTTTTCAATCCCAATTAGTAAAATTAAGAAATATTTTTAATGATAATATTTTAATTAATAATCACATAAAATGAAAATTGTAAAACTATAATTGATAATTCCTGAATTAATAACACAACCTAGTTTATGAATTATTGTTTTATTATTCAGTTATTTATAGTTTATTTCCTATAATTTTCAACAACATAATCCACCACATTAAAAGTAACTAGATCTTACATTAATAGAAAATATAATTCTTTACCTCTCATAAATGAATTATTATTACATTTTTTATATGAAACCTTATAATAAAATATAACAGAATATAATTCATTAATGTAATTATTATATTATAAATATGTTATAGAATTTAAAATATAAATTAATAATATATTATTAATATGACTAGTATAGCTTTTAGATGTCTTTATAATAATAAAACTACATGGGAGACATTGGGGAAATATAGAAAATATATTGTGTGTCAAAAATCTTAGTAAGGTGGTAATTAAAATAAGCATAATGGTGATATATTATAATAGTTGATAATCATAACATGTGATTCTAAAAGAGGAGGTTTAGAAATAATCACATGGAATAAATAAATGATATTTTAATAAAAATCAATTCTTGTGAATCATATTAATTTGTAATTAAAAAAAATTCATTTCCTCATAACCATATATTAAAGTTCAATGCTTAGATATTGTCACATGATTTTCAAGGATAACTGATCATGAACCAAACCTAGTATCTCAGAAAATATAAGAATTAAAAATTTGATTGAATGTATATTTAATAACAAAACAACCCGTAAAATTATAATATATCCTGAATATAAGAGATATATAGAAAAAATTCATACATTAGAATAAAATCAGAATCTCATGAGATGGAAATGGGTTAAATAGTATTATCACACATCATAATACATCTTTTTATCTTGAATGTTCAAACAAAAAAATTGAATAATTAATATAATGTATTAATAATTAAATAAATAAGTATATTTCATGAAAATAGAGATGAAAACAAAGTAGTGATCTAAAAATAGATGAAGAAGTATTCATGGAATTAAACCCCTTTTCCAAAAATTAAGGAGTTTGATAAAAATAAATTAAAAGGAAATAAAGGCATATAGTTTTCCCAAAAACCAATAAAGAACCATTATATTAGATTTATAAGAATTAGTTTTATAATATTTGGATAAAAATAACCATTATATGTGTGATAAATGAAAAATAAGAAGATATTTAAAATCAATAACTTATATAATTTGAATGGTTTTACTTAAAAGAAATTTTTAGAATGGAAAATAGAAATAAATCCATATCCCTATAAGAAAAAAGATAAAATGAAATCATTTTTATTATGAAATAATTTAAATATAATATATAATAATCATAGGTGAAATATAAGTGATGAGAAATTTAAATACAATATCTTTAGTATCTAGGAGTTGGTGTTTAATTTATTAATTTATAACTATAAAAAATGAATCACATAGAAAATGACCATATAGATTAGTAGTCTTTGTAAACTAGATAAATACTTGAACCTCACAATATATTAGAAACAATAATATAAAAAACAAATTGAATGAAAATATTATATATCCTGGAATTCAAGAAAAGATTACATATAAAAATAAAAGGGAATAGAAACACAATAAGGTTAAGCTCAAATTCATAGTAAGAGTTACATATAATAGAAGATATCATAGGAAATTATCAACATGGAATGATAAGTAACTAAAAAAGCATATCATTTAATCAATAACTTAAGAATGGGGAATAATATTGGAAGATTAAATGAAGATAATTTTTTTCTGTATAAATAATAACATTATATAGAAACGTTTCCATAGGTATTATTCAAATTAATCCCATAAAAATAATAAATAATATCAGAATGATAGAATGTATAATGCTGAACATATGAAACATACCATCAAGACCTTGTGATAAGATAGTTTGACCAACAGTTAGGTAAGCATTTTAAAACTATTTAATAAGGATATAAAATTGGTTTGTCTTATGAGATATGCTGATTAATCTAGTATGTATGTAATTATGGGTCTCACACATTACTTAATAATTCAAATACATTCGTCATATGAATAAATTATAAAAAATCATTAATATCCCTTATTGAAAAACTGTATATATAAGAAGAACTAGCATACATAATAAAAATCCTTCCAAAGTCCAACTCATCATAAACCAGCCGATGAAAGGGTAAGTATGGTATTATTTAAAAATATTTATAGTAGATAATAAAAGGGGTGTTTTTGTGGATAAATGTAAATACTATAAAAATTTCATTAAAAATGTTTTGGAGGAAAATAACATTTTCACTTTGAAATTTATTTTAATGAATTAAAAATTATAAAATATTATGAAAACCATTTTCTTTGAAATGAACCATGGAAAAATGTAATGTAATCTTAACATAATGATGCATTCATGATGTTATGAAATTCCATTAATGTAAAGTATATGAAAACAAATATCCCCTTCACATTTTTGGTAATGAATAAATAATTACCATGTTCAAAAAATGGATAAAGATTCATATTTTTGTTTGAAAAAAATTTAATCATAGGTAAATGGAAATTTATAAAATCAATTAGGAATATTTAATACATTTCTTTTAATTTTTTTAGAAAACGTGGACATGGGAGAAAAGTATTTCAGACTAAAGAAGAAAAAAGGTATGTTTTTCTTAAAAATATTTTTTGATATTTTGTGTTATTAAGTAAATAAAATTAAAGGAATACATATAATTTTTAAAAATAACTATATAATAAGAAAATATATTGTCATTTTTATATGAATATAACATAATTCCACCAACAGAGACTTATACATAAAGAATCTAAAATAATTATGAGATTTTGAAATAAACCATTATCACATTGGTATGTTTTAGATCATAATCCCTATGAAATAAATAAATTCAAATCAGTAATAAAATATCTAGAATATAATGAAAATTATGATAAATAATATCAAAGGGGTAGTAGATGTAGCTCATAAAATATGATAGATTAAAAATATAACATATGTCCTAAATATGGCAATTTTAGACAAAGAACCATTTCAATGATCATAACATTGATGAGAGAATTAAGGAATGAAGTAATTTATTATAAAAGAATATAAATAAAAATAATTTCCAATGTAAATAAAACATAAATAAAAAAGAAAATTTCACACATAATATTGACATAATAAAATCAATTAACAAGTGGTATAACCCAATTAAAGGAAATTGAGTAATCAAACACTTACCACTTGGTAACATTCATGTTAAATAAAATTGGATGAAATAAGCTTAATTTAAACATAATGTACTTTAAATTATAATGGATTCATTATATAACATGTAATATGCAGAACATATACACCATATTAAAAAATGAGGTTCATAATAGTAAATATGTCTCAATTAATGTAAATAGAGATAAAATCCCTTATCTTAGGTCCAACTCATCACATACGTTATTTGTTTTCTAAAATAATATAATTATATTAGTTATTCACTTTTTTAAGAATATCATAAAATTTTATTTTTCTATTTTTTTATTTATTGAAATGTTATTTTTATTTATTTAATCAATTAAGTTAATGTTGGATGTTTTAAGGATATTTTTTTCATATTTCCAAAATTACTACGATATGATGAATATTGTAAAATTGTCATTTTATATAATCTCTAGAATATTAATAATGAAAAAATTATAAATTTGATACTTAATATTTACTTTTAAAACCAACCATGAAAGATGGTTATGAATAATGAACTATGGTACAATCATAGAGACCGTAGGTCATACATATTCTTGAGTAACATTTCCATTTTTCAACGATCATGATGGAGTTAAATTAAGAATTATTGTTTATTTATAGAATTATAATTACATAAGAAATATCAGATACATTCTTTAAATAAACTTATATATTTCATCTATGATATGTGGTAATGAAAAATGAATTAGATCACTTAATGTTGGTGGTAATACACAGACACACACAATAATTATCATATTTCAATGATTAGAATGGTAATAATATATATGATATATTAATTTACATAAATTATTAATATATAAGAGATATTATGTATATAAATTTGATCTATAATCATTAATATACTTGAGAGGTGAAGATGGAAAATGAAATATTTCAGCTTGAGTTTGTCGTAGACATGTACAATTGTTTTATTTACCATTTGATAGATGTGGAGATAGATGTAGATTATGCCATTAACATATTAAAATTTTAGTATATGTAAGATTCTATAAATATTATATAAAAAAGTTTGAATAATATTTTAAGGATTTGGAATAACAAATAAAACAAAAACCTTCATATGAGGGTTAATAATGAAACAAAATGGTTAGTTAAGAATGATACCTATTTTTTAGAAATCCTATTTAGGTTTATAACAAAAACCTCCGTATGAGGGTTTTATAATAATAAAATGGACTATATGAGGTGGGAAGGTATGTAAGGATGTAATTTTCTTAGTTATTGGATGAACAAAATATTTAATTAAGTGTGAATAAAATAATAAAGGAGGATCCATTTTATATGTGACTAAATTGTTAGTTTTGGAATTTTATAAAATATTAAATTAATATAAATTTATCTTCCTGATAAAATGATCCAAACTGATATAATTAAATTATAGGATGATTAGGGGTTTATTTTATAGCATAAAATAAAATTTTGACCAATTTTGATAGGGTGTATTTACCCATATATAATTGTATGAACTCACACTAACCATTTTTTGACAATTACCGTGATAAAATTTTATACTCTTTAGAGGAAATGATATTTACTATAAAAGGAAAAATGGATAATAAATGGAACATTGTTGATATATTAATCTATAACTTGTAACAATGATAAATATATTATTTTTATGAATTTTAAATCATTTATTAAAATATTATTTGTTAGAAAATATCATTAATGTAATTTTTGTAATAATTCATTTAATTGGATTTAAAAAAAATACAGTAATTGAATTAGAATATAATATTTTATAAATTCAAGAAAATTTTATATATTTACAAATTTTTATAACATAATAATTAATTCATCTTAAAGTAAGTTTAATTTTTTTGAAATCATTTATATTGTTTTTTTATTAATTGAATAAATATTGTGTCAGTATTACATGAGTATTAAAGGTAATTATTCCAATTACTAAAAATTATAAATAAATTCCAATTATAAATGTCCATTTTTATTTAAAATAAATATTTACAATTGAATATATGTTTTTATACCTATCACAAAATAGTATAGTTATTGAAAACCAGAAAGTGACATTTTGGTCTTTATCTTTTCAGTGAACACTATAATGGTCAAAATAAAATAAATATAGAACTATTAATATATATATTCTATAATTTCATTAAAATGAGAAAAAAAATAATAAAATTCGATAGAGTCGTGTTTTAGGGTCATTTTTTTGTCCTTGTCATATTTTATAACCTTAATTACCTGATTTACCCCTACCGTGGGGACAAATATTTACTATAGTTACAATTCATAATGACTAAAAATAAAAGGGAAATATTTACCAATTGTGGACCTTATAATTAAAAATATTTAACTTATTTTTCAATATTAAATTTTTAGATATGGAATTATAAAATTTGATATTAAAACTGCAAAATGTGATGAAAAATGTTTTATCAGAAAAATGCCTTTTTATGTCCATAAAATGAACTTATACCAAAATCTAGTATAAATATATTGGAAATATAATTAATTATATTAATCCTAACTATCTAATACTTATGTTACTTTGATATAAAATTGATTTCATAATTTTAGTTTTAAATTATTTAAATTTTTTAAAATAAATGATACAAAAAAAAGTGGTATATTTCACATGTCACTGAAAAGTCATTCATTTCCTAAAAATCATAAAAAATAACTCTTTTCTCATTTTAATACACTAATTAAGAAAATTATTTCCCATTTATCAAATAAATTTTCAATATTTTCTAGTAATTTATTATAATATTTGGTCATGAAAAATAGTGAAATCAATTAAAAAAACATTATTTTGATGAATAAAATGGATTAACTAAAAATTGGGTGATTATTTACTATGAATTTATCAATACATTAATATTGAGTAGTACGATTATATATAATTCATAAATTAGTTAATATTATTCATACTAGCTTATTTAACAACTAGGTTATAACAAACATATTAAAATAATAATTTTTCATGGTTTACATAGGTTTTGTGTTGTGTGTCTTGAAACTATTGAATACATTTTTATTTTTCAAAGTATAATAGTTCTATATAATTCACCCTTAAATAAATTTCATCCTCTTAATTTTAACTGAGGATTGGTAAAAAATGTTTTTGGCATTTGAAAATACATTTTTTTGATATCCCACGTCATAAAAATGGTTAATAAATCATCATCATGAAATCATGGAAAATGAAATATAAAAATCATCACATAAATAGGTTTCAAAATAAGATAAAATTTGTGGGAAGTAAAATATTTATATAGATGCAAAATATAATTTTCAAATAATTATTTAGAGTGATATATGTCATTGATCATAAGAAACTGAATGATTAGGAAAAAGATAATAAAAAACCATACACTAATGAGGTGTGGAAAATCCCCAACTCATCCGAAATAAATGTTTTGTAAGAAAATTCCACTATTTTAAAAGAAAATAAAAAATAATTAAAACTGCTAAATTAATTTTCATTTTAGAGTTTTATTTTTAAGCCATAAAAAATTGTAGTAGAAACTATATATAATAAAATATTTATGGTGGCGAGTAATTCCATTGTCACTTTTTGTTAAAAAAACATTCCGTTTGAATTTTTTTATAAAGAAAGTAGAAAAATTATCCTTTTTGAAAACATTAATAATTTTCCATTAAAAACATTTAAAAATTAAATAATATTTTTAAACACCCTTAATAAAACATATTAGTAAATAAATGAACATTTATAATATAATTTTAATAAACATGGTTATAGAAAAAAAATACCTGATCATGAAGAGACATATGACTAGAATATATTTCTAATATTCCAATTTAGATATTAAACTGGAAATGAAGCTTTAATCCTCATGAATAATAGTGTATTATTATTAAAAATCTCAACCCAATTTAATGTCACATGAAATTTCCTTTATCACCAAAAAATAAGTAAAATATTCAAAAATATCTGATCCTATAACAGGCTTCTAAAAATCAAATTAATCGTTATCTCTCAAATAATTTATGTAATAAAACATTATATGAAGGTGGTTGGTAACACACCATTGTTAGCCTTCGGTTGTCTATTCAGTTCCCATGACTATACTAGATACGACTAGGTGTCAACCGAACTATGGGTTTTTATTTTTCTAAAAATATAATATTAATATTATATTTTAAAAAAACTAAGACGAACATCTGAAATAATAATAATAATAATAATAAAATCAATTTTTAACTACTATGTATTTCTCTACAGCTTATTTCTTCCAAAAATTATTAATTGACTGTTATTACCTTAATAATATTTATCATATCAATCCTAATGGTTATTAAAAATATCAATCTTATGTCTAGGAAATATAAAATAATTATTCCAAAAATAACTTTTTTACTAAAACACATAAGACACCAATGGGTGGTATTTTTATAATTTTATTCCAATATATCATTAATAATGATAAAATATTATCACATAAAACCACAAAATTGGATCTATTCTATTAAATTTATGATCGTCCATAGAACTTATCTATAAAAATACATTTTAGTTTTATCACATATCACTATGGAATATCATATGTTTTCATTGGTTTTAATCACTTATTCATCAAAAGGGGTTATAAATAATATGAGGATTATCCCAAGAATAAATCTGGGGAGTTTCAAACTAGGGGAATATTAAGGGAACACTCATTATGCACCAAAATGAAGTAAAAGTTATGACCGACCAACCCTTTTGGGGTTATTACTACTAATTGAATCTATTCCAAAAGAACTTCCATATATAGTATCAGGAGAAGGATGTATTGCTCAAAAGAACTAGATAATGTATACCTTACAAAGAATTAATGATATTATCATATATATATATTTATCCTCAAATACATTCATAGGGATATTTTCCCTAATATATTTTTCCTATAGTTAATTAGAAATATTTCTACTATAATTTTTATAATTCTTACTACAAGGACGCTTACCATAGTATCCTTGAGTTGGTGTTTGCATTATTATATCTGGATTGGATATAAGGATTCACATATGGGATGAATTAATAGTTTGGTAGTCTTTTAAACTAGATACATTCATTTATCTCACATTACATTTGAAAAAATAAAATTGAAAAAATTATGGATGAAAATATTTTTTATCATTGAACTCATTCAAAGGTTCCCTCTTCATATCTTAGGGAAAGGGATTAAAATAAGGGATTTCATAGATTCCCAATAAGGGTTATGTACATCAAAATTAATAATATTAAATAATAATTATGGAATGGTATATAACTAAAAATACATTCCATTTAATGAACAACATGATCATGATGAATAATATGGACAATGTGAATGATGATAATATTATTCCATTTAAATAATAACATGATATTTAAAGATTCCATGAGATATTATTTAAGGAAATCATATTAAATATAGAAAATGAATTTATAATGTGGAAATGAAAGATGTTGGACATTTTAAACTTATAGTCACAGCCTTGTGGCTAGATTGTTTAAATTATTGGTAGGAAGACACAAAAACACCAGTTAATAGGGCTTCTAAACTAGTTTTTCTCACGATACCTATCAATGCATTGAGGGGATATGCAATTATAGTCCCCAATTATCACATAAAAATTCAAATTCCTTAATTATATGAATAAATTATTCAACATAATCAACATGAATTATTCTAAAAATGTCATTATAGGAAGAAATAACAAATGAACAAAAATATATTCCCAAGTCAAAAAGATCATTAACCATCCCATGAAATACTAATGATGGTATCATTTAAATATATTACCAATCAAGAATAAAAGGGTCATTTTCATTGATGAATATTAATACCATAAAAATATTATTAAAAAAATTCTAGTGGAAAATACTCTTTTCACATTAAAAAACATTTTTAAAAACTAAAAAATTAAAGAATATTAAGAAAAACAATTTATATGAATAAACCAATGTAACCTTTTAATGAAATCATAAATACACAGATCATTCATGATGATGGGAAGTTCTAATAATTTTTATTATTTTAAAACAACGATTCCTTTCATTTTTTTTGAAAATATGTCAATAAAGGACTTATTTAGAAAACGAAAAAAATATCCCTTTTCAAATTTTTTGTAAAAACATAAATCTTGCATAAAACCAGTGTAAAAAAATAATAGAGGACTATAAAAAATATTCTTCAAAAAATTTCTCAAAAAATATGAACATGGAAGAATGTGATTCTCGACAAAAGGGGAATGAATGTTAGTTTGTTTTAATTTTTTTTAAATTTTTTGAGTAACTCAAAGATAAAAATGAAAAGAAAAATTATAAATTTTAAAAATAACTAAAGAAGAAGAAAATATATTGGTTTTAACATATAAATATTATATAATACCACTAGGGGAGACTAAAACATAAGTAATCTCAAATAATGATGATATTTTAAAATAAACGCTTACAAATTATGTAAAATTTGAATAATAGTTCCCATGAAAAAATAACATCAAAGATATCATTAAATACCATGATTATAAAGGTAATATTTATATTTCTTATAAACGGTTTAGTATATATATCTTATAAAAAATATAGGTGTATAACAAAACATATTTCCCAAATAATATTTTTGAGATGAAGAATCTTTACAGTGACCATAATGTCAAAGTGGGAATTAACCATTGAAATGATTATGTGTAACCAATGTTAATCCATCGAAAATTGAAAACACATCATAATTAAAACATAGTACATTTAACATATAATAACGACATAATATAACCAATAATGATATAGTGTACCCCTATAAATGGAAATTGGGTTTTAAAAACCACAAAACTAAATAGATTTTAATTAAAATCATCATTGATAAAATAATTTGAATTTAAACTTATAATAACATGAATTTTTAATGAATAATGATAGAAAATTTAAAATTGGAAACATATAAACCATATAAAAAAATAGGTGTATAACATCAAAATTTCCCTCAATGAATGGAAATTGATATGAAATCCCTTACCTCAGGTCCGGCTCATCATGTACACTATTTATATTCCTGAATAATAAAATTATGTTAGCTATTAAATTCATAATAATATTTTATAAGTTTATTATCCCTTGTATATTATTTATTACATCGTAATATTAATTTGCTTAGTAAAGTAATTTGACATCATATATTTTGATTATTTTCTATTCATATGAAAAAATGACTTTGATAGGTTGAATGTGGTAGAGGAGGACAATGATAAATTATCTATTGAATAATAATAATTATATAATTTTCATTTTATGGATCAATTATACATTAAAATTCAACTATGAAATATTATTATGAAAAATGATGTGTGTTACCATCATTGAGATGAGAAGTAGTACATATACACAAGGTACGTTTACAGTTTTCCATGATCATGATATAAATATGGTAAGTATTATTTTATAATCCGTAATTATTTTTACATCATAAATATCATAGATTTTTTAAATAATTTTACTTATATCATCCATGAGATGGGGTAATAAAAAAACAAAACACATATCTTTAGGGTGGAGGTAATCCACACATACACATGAATGACATTATTATCATTAAAAAATAGAAATGTAAAAAATATGTGCTATATTAAATATAAATAATGATAAATATTTTATTAATTTAATATAGATACATTATTTACATCATGATTAAACACCATTATAGGTGATGATAGAAAACAGATTACATGTGTTGGTGAGGTGGTATTCCACCATACACGTGAATGATGGTTTTATTTCCCATTTTATAGAAGAGGATATTTATATAGGATATGACAGTAACACAATAATATATTAGTGTATAGAATATACTAGTGTAATTATATCATTAGAGGGGTTTCTAGTCATAAAACATACTCTAGGATATGGTGATGGAATTAAGGAAAGAATTACCATGGGTATGGGTGAAAAAATGGTTCTTGAAGTGTGAGAAAATTGGTGAGGATGTAACCATTTATATTTGAGGGAAGGGTAACTTATAGAATTTCATATAATGTTAAATTAATATGAATTAATTTTAAATATAATAGGATCCAAACTGATATAATTTAAATATAGTATGAGTAGGGATCTAAAAAATGTCATCTGGTATAATTTTATCATGTTTAAATTATTTTTTTACACTCATCTCTTGGTTTTAACTCGTATTGAACCACATCGACAATTACAGTGATAATAATGTTTTCTCTCTTCAGGGGTCATGATAGTTACTATAAAAAAAATATTTTAAAATAAATAGACAACAGTTGATTATTTAAACCATCTAAAACTCACCTAGATGAATATATAATTTTTAGGAATTTATAATCATTTATTAAAATATTATGTATTGTAAAATATAATTAATATCATTTTTGAACTATTCAATTAATTTGACAAAGAAAACAACATGACAATAATGGTTTTGAATATAATCCTTTAAAACATCAGTAAAATGATATATTTATTTAAAAAAAATAATGAATACCCTGGTACTTATAAAATAATTTTCATTCATTTTAAAATTAAATATTTAAATTCATTATAAATTTATAATGAAATATGTGGCATTTATCGAAATTATGGAATATAAACTAATGAAATAGTAACATGGCATTAAGAATAGTAACATGACCATTAAGAATAACAATCTAGCTAATATTATATTAACCTCACCTAATAAAGTATAAATTAAATTTTTCCGTCTTATAAGTGAAAATATGATATATTTATTTCACTGAACAAGTAAATATTTTTTTTTGAAAATTATAAATTAATTGTTTGTATTTTTGTGAGTCATAAATATTTAATAACAATTTTATAATTAATACAACGATTTAATAGTAAATATATTTTCATATAAAATATTCATAATTTTTTTTATAAGATAATTTTAAAATAATTTAATGAAATTTTCAAATTCTTATATAATAATTTATAATTTTAAAACACATATTTTCTGAATAAATTATGATTTTAATTAAAAATTCAATTTATCTGATTTAGAATGTAATTTTTATAAAATGGAGTTCAATTTTGAATTATTACCGTTGCAAAATGGTTTGGGATAATTTTTTATATTTTTTGTAAAATAAGTGAATTTTTGTGAATAGTAAAATACAATAATTTATGGGGTTCCAAAAATACATGATTAATTGGGTAATAGATATTGTGAAATTATTTAATCCCAAAATATAGAAATATACTTAATTATTTTAATATAATTAGTGATAATGATCAAACTACATACAGTCTTGAGCCGAAATAATAAATGAATGAATATAATAATGAGAAAACACTTATCTCCACTATAAATACCACCCCCACAAACTCTTCTCCTTACATCTCAAGTACTTTTATCTTGTTAAATATTTACCTAATTCCAATAACAATCCCCATCCCCACATCCATGATCTATTGGTATCACCCAAAGGCCAAAACCAATAGCCTTAAGCAGGTTCTCAAAGAGGATATTTAAAGAGGTAAAATACTCTTTCATTTTCATTAGTTTTCATTTCAATTATTTTTATATTCTTATAGTATCTAAACCCACCATTATCTAAGTGGAAGGATATATCCAGTATCTTATATATACTATAATTTTTTTATTCTTATTGTAGAATTCATCATCAATCCTCTTCTCCTGTCCTCTTTATTCTAAAAATGTGAACATCGTCTATGATGTGTCAATTTACTACCATCGTTGATGACTCACTTTACTTTTTCATTAGAACCTTCAATGATCATCATGAAACAATTATTATGTTTAAACAATATTATATTATACATATTAAAATTTATTTACTATTTTGTATCAAATATATATACATGATATTGAATATAATGATATAAGATTGCAATGATCATAAAAACCACAAAAATAAATTAAATTATTCTCATTAATGTTTTATGAATTTATTAATCTCAATATAAGAAAAAAATATTATATGGTAACATATAAAATTATTTACACATTTTTAAACTATTTTATTCCAATTATGGTGTTTCATACTCATTCGAAAAGAAAATCCATAATGAACCGACCATGGAAACCAATAATTGAATGCATCGAGATAATGAATGTAACCAAATATTAATAATAAATGGATGGAAAGATGTTTTAAGAATATCATATTTTTAATTATTAATATGAACATGGTTGTTTAATTTACTAATAGAACTCTTTATACAAGTATGAATGAGTTTTGAACATATTTGAAGTATGAAAAATCCTATGTAAGGGAATTATTAACCCAATTCAAATCATTTTGTTTATCCTTCTACTTTATTGCTAATGTTTTACTAAGATTATTAGTGAATTTTTTTTTGTATTATATTATGTTTTATTATGCATATTTATAGTGTATACACATATTCTCTTATTTATATCAATTCTCACATCATATATATGTTATTTGCATGGGCATTTTCCATAAAAATCATCTTGTAATTATTTTAATGGGAATGATTTATATAATGTATGTATTATTATTTTATGATTATTTTATATTTCTTGGGGATTTTTTTTATTAAGGGAGGTACCTATATCTACCTCCAATGCATTGGTTATGTTTTTATTAGAGGTTAGTCATTTGGTTACTCTAAGTGTAACCGTGAGGGTTACACCATAAGTTAGCAGTGAGGGTTACAAATCAGATGAAAGCTGCGAGGGATAAAATATTATGTATGTAAGTCCCTTATTTACATTTATGGTATTATTTATGTTTTCTATTTTTTATATAAATATAATGTGTTAACATTTTAACTATGTGATTCTTATTGAGTGAGAATTATGTCTTTGTGAAATTGATTTCATATGTTTATAAGTGTTCTTGTACTTACTATTTATCTCTTTATTTTTATGTCCCTTACTATGTTTTTTTTATCATCCCATGTTTTAATTTTTTTTCATTGGGATTATGTATGGGTAAGTGAAAAGGACAATCTAAGATGAATTTTGTTTAAAAAAATTCATGGAAATATTTTAGGTTTTTTAAGAATGTTTATATTAAGAAAAAATTGATATTTTATTTGTAGTTTAAAATTTATACTTATGGGTTGATTGGTATGAATTATTTCTTACTTATCTATAACTATAAATCTAAAATTATCTTTGGGAATGATGTACGTTTTTTATAGTTTAATCAACTAGATTATGTAATGTTTAATGTTCAGTCATTATAAATGAAATAACATAATGATTTTGATATCTTCAAGGTTTTATATGATGTTAATAGAATACCATAAATTATTTTTACCTTATAGATAAGTTCAAATGATACAACATTTAAATATTACCATATTTCTTCATATAATATATGTCTGTTTAGAATGATTTTCCATAGAAGAAACAGGGAAGCCGAAGTAGGAAGCCACCGAGTGAATGATATCTTTCTCAATCTGCAACCTGGAATGGTGGGAATTGTAATGACAAGTTCATGAGAGTAATGGATAAATTGAAATTGGATATAAATGGAGTTGGAATCCATTAAAGGTAAAAACTATAACTACCACAAAGGAAAATGAAAATAGTGGTGAATTTAATGAGGCAACACCCTCATTCTTTCAATGGATCTTCTGACCTAGTGGAAACTAAAGGGTGGAATAAAGCACTTGAAAAGATATTTGATGTCCTAGGGTGTTTAGATAATAAAAATATCAGTTTTTATATTTATAAATTTTAAGTTAAAGATGAAAAATAGTGGTCAATGTTCAAGAATATCAGGGACGGTGTAGAGATTGAGGTCTTGGAATGGGATGGATTTAAGAATCTATTTATTGAAAAATATTTTCATAAGGTTATATGACATATTATTGAAAGGAAATTCGTTGAATTTAAATAAAATAAGGAATAATAAGTGGATATGTGTGAAGAAAACATCACATTATTATAATGGTATGATCCATATAATATTAGTTATCTTGATATTAAAATCAACCACTTTTACTAAGGATTGAAGCCCAGTTAATGTAGGGATTTTTCCACCCATGAAGTCAAAAGTTAAGAGAGACTTGAATGATGTGATGAGAGGGTAGAAATGGAGTGTTTCGATGATCATGTGTGATTTGAAAATAAAAAAATAAATGGTCTAGATAGATTGAAATGGATGAGAATAAATATAAATATGAAGGTAAGGAAGACCGGTTTCTAGTTTGGGGGAAGTGTGGTCAACAGATCCCAGGGGAATGCCTTAACAAAAATGGGATGTGTTTTAGATGTTGTTAGTTTGGACATATGGCCCAACATTTCAATGAAAAATATGATAGTTATGGTATTTTTAATGATGATAAGAAAACTGTAATGTGAATTAAATGTGGTGAGATGGGGCATTATGAAAATACCTTCCCAAATAGAGATATAGATGACATAAAGCCACCATATTATAAGTAGAACAGTGTGGTGAGATATTTTGAGACTACGTTAGTGGTTGTGGGGCTATTTAATGATGTGGTATCATGTACTTTTTTTACTAAAATTTTTATAATGTATTGTGTGATAATAGATCAACACATTTTGTTATTTTTGAGAAATGTTTTGGTAAATTAGAAATTTCACCTGAATAAATGAAATGAGAACATATATTAAAAACACTAGGGTAAATATTAAAAAAAATCATATTATAAGAATCTTCATATTGTTTTATGTGAAATTTTATTACCAAATATCATTTTTGTTTTTCCCACAAAATAGTTTTATGTTATTCTGGGTGTGGATTGGATTTACCATGATAAAATTTATTTTAGAGATATTTAATGTTGTTTTTAGCAAGAGTTTTAGTATGTATTAAAGAGTCAAACCATACCATCGATACAATATCAATAATTAGGGAAAAAATTAAAATATGGAAATTAATGATATAAAGAAAATAGTTTTGAAAAATGGGGAACAGTTCAGATAAATGATATTTTAGTGGTAAATAAATACCTGAATACTTTTCTTGATGATTTTCCTAGTGTAATACTAGATATGGAAGTTAAATTATCTTGTGACTTAATTAAATATTAAATGCCAATTTATAAACTCCATTTTCAAATGCATCGAGTATGACTTCATTAATTTAAAAATAATTTGTAGGAGTTTCTTGATAAGATATTTTTTTTTGATTTGGGAATTGATACCTGTTCCTTGGGATTTCTAGGTGAAGAAATAATTGTTGTGAGAAGCTCCATGTTCTCTATTTTTAGTTCATCCTAGCAGTATTAATATGAACAGAGAGTATTGAGATAATTATTGGTGGCATGGAATGATAATAGATATTGCATATTTTAGTATGAAATGTTTAACTTGTCAATATGTTAAAGAAGAGTGTCAATTACCAGAGGGGATGTGTCAGCCTTTTCCAGTTACAGAGTTGAAATGAGAAAATATATACCTGTAATTGGTGGTGAGACTACCTAATAATTCTTGATGTAATAATTAAATTTGAATTATTATGTATTGAATGACTAAATCCACACATTTTTTTTTCTATTAGAGATATTAGGTATTTGGATCCTCATTCTCTACTGTACCACATAATGATTGTTATGTTACATAGAGTTCCATTATTAGTTGTATCTAACCCAGATCATAAGTTCACATATATCATTTTTAAAGTCCTTACAAGTCATTAGGAACTAAATTAAATTTTAACTTATCCTTTCATCCTCAATATGAATGATAGAATTAGAAAAAAAATCATGAATAAGAATTCATGATTTGGTTTGTTCAATGGATTACTAGGGAAATTGGGATAAATGTCATTATTTAGTTGAGATGGGTTATAATAATATTTTTCATTCCCATATATAGATGTATCATTTTGAGGTATTATATGGTAGTCAGTGTTGAACTCTATCATTTTGGGATAAATATGGGAAATTGAAGTTAATGAGACTATTATTAGTAGAGAAAGTGGATGATAAAGAGAAGATGATCTAGAAACACATGAGGAAAGATCATAGAGGGCCGAAAAGTTTTGAAGATAATAGGAGGAAAGTCTTTTCTTTCGATGTAAGTGACCACGGTTTCCTTGAAATATCCTCTTCGAAAAGTGTATTTCATTTTTGAATGAAAGGAATAATGAGTCCATGGTTCATTGGACATTTTGAAATTCTAGTGAAACTTTGACCTATTTCCTACTAAGTATATTTTACTATGAATTTATGTTTGGTACATAATTTTAGTCATGTTTGGATGTTGAAAAAGTATGTGCAAGATCCATTTCATGTTTTGAGCCCAGAAATCGTTTAGATAGAAGAGAAGGTTTCTTATAAGGAAAACCATTTTAATTTTATGGATCTTAGAGAGAATGTATTGTATAATATGGTAATTCACTAAGTTAATTCTTTTTGGAGAGTGCATAAGGTTAAATAAGAAAGGTGGGGATCTAAAAATGCTATTAGGTAAAGGTTCCCTCGCCTTTTTAATAAGTAAGAAAACATTTCGAGGATGGAATTTACAGAAGTTCGTGAGAGTGTTACAACTCAAGTACTTATAATTATTTTTTCATTTTGGAATTAAATAGTAAAATTAGTTATAAATATATAATGAATAAGCTTCATTTATAGAAATTATGTAATTTAAACTGATGGAATAGTAACTTGACCTTCAGAATAGTAATTTGACTATTAGGAATAGTAATCAATAAAATAAAATACTAAACTCACCTAAGAAATTAAAAATATTATTTATCCCTCTTATTAGTGAAAATATGGTCCATTTATATCATTGAAAAAGTAAATATTCATTTTAAAACTATAAATTAAGAGTTATTTTAATGAGTCATAAATATTTAATTAAAATTTTATAATTAACATAATGATTTATAAGAAAATTTATTTTAAAAAAACAGAAACATAAATTATTATTAATTTTTCTTCTAATTATATGATAATTTTACGAAATTTTATTTAATTTTTCAAAAGTGTTGTAAAATTAGTGATAGTTTTATTACTCGTATTTTTGTGAATAAATTATGATTTTAATAAAAAAATAAAGTTATCATATTTTAAAAATTATTTTCAAAATATAGAGTTTACTTTTTAATTGTACACATTGAAAAATGGTTGGGTAGAATTTTTGGGATTTTTCAAAAATACATTTTTTTGTGAATTGTAAAATAATGTAATTTATGGTATTTTACAAATACATCATTCATTGCATCATAGATGATGTAAGTCTTATTTAAGGCCTAAATATTGAAATTTCATTCATTATTTTAATATATTTACTGCTAATTTTCAAACTATTCATATTCTTGTGCCAAAATTATAAACTAATGAATATAATAATGATAAAACACCCTTCTCATCCACTATAAATACCACCCCTCACCACCTCTTCTCATCACATCTTAAAGCCATGTATATTGATTAAATTCTACAAAATTACCATTCCAAGACACATCCCTATGTATATGAAATACTGGTATCATTAAAAGGCTATAACCAATGGCCATAAAGAGGTACACAAGGAAGGGAATTTAAGAGGTAAAATCCTCATTCATTTGCATTTATTTTATTTTCAATTCTTTTTATTTTATTTTTCATTCATCACATCACACAATCCAAGGGGAATGAAAGATCTAGTATGTTATATATACATGAATATTGTTGCATTTATAGAAAAATTCATCATCAAAGTTCTTCTACTCTCCCTTTTATTCAATATACAACAACATCATACGTTATGTGCCGATTTACCTCCATCACAAATGAAAATTTTTCATTTTTAATTAGAGCCTTCAAGGCTGGTCACAAAAACAATATTGTGGTTAAGTAATATTTTATAATAAATATTATATATTATTTAATTTTTCTGAACAAATATATAAACATGAGTTTGAATAAAATGATATAAGTCCATGATGATCATAAAAACTGTGAAAATAAATTAAATCATTCTCATTAATGTCTTATCTAATGACCCATCGTCATAGAAAAAAATGATATATGACATACTTTAAAATTCTGGAAACATATTAATACTATTTCATCCCACAAATGGATTTTTTCTTCCATTCAACGAGAAAATCCATAATGAACCAACCATGGAAAACATGAAATAAATTCCCATGAAACAATGAAAATAAAAAAACTATTATTTATAAATTGTTTTAAAGATGTTATAATAATATCATATAAGTAATTATAAACATTAAATGGTAATTTAATATACTAATAACACTATTTAAACCATTATACAAGAGCTTGGAACACATTTTATGTATGAAAAACATGAGGTAATGGAATTCATAACCCAATTTCAAGTCTATTGGTTATCCTTTTACATTATTGACTATGTGGTACTATGTTTATTTGTGAAATGAATTTTGATTTTATTATTTTTTATCTTGTTTATTTAAATTCTATATACATATTCCATTATTTATATCACCTATCTCTTTAAATATATGATATTTTAAGGGACTTTGCTTTGAAAATACTCAATCACGTTATTTTCTTTTTTAAAGGTAACTGTTAATATGATGTAAGTATTCATATATTATGAATATTTTTTGGTTGTTTGGAATTTTTTTTGATGAATTGTGAGTTTTATATCTCCCCCAAATGCATTGGGTATGTTTATGTTGTAAGTTAGCTGTATGGTTAATCCAGGTGTAACTGCAATGTTTACACTATAAGGTAGTCATGAGGGTAACATTATAAGGTATCCATGAGGGTTAAAAATCATATAATAGCCACCAAGGATACAATATTAAATATATAATTCCCTAATTTACCTTTATGGAATTATTTTTTTTAATGTTTTATAAAATTATCATGTTTTAACAAAGTAATTCTGTGATACTTTTTCAGTGTGACACATTTCATTGTGAAAATTATTTCATATCTTTATAATTATTCATGAAATAAAGGTTTATATGATAATTTTAATGTCCTTTACAGATCTTTTTTGCACTCATTCCAAGTTATAAAATACTTTTCATAGGGTTTAAGAATGCTTAAGTGAAAATGAGAATACAATATGAATGTTGTGAATATTTTTCAAGAAAATATTTCTTGATTTTATTAAAAAAAATCTATTATTAAAAATAGATATTTTTAGTTGTATTCACTTTTTATTCTTATGGGTTAATATGTATGAATTATTTCATAATTATCTAAAAATATATAACAGAAATGATCTTTTCTAATGTATTAAGTGTTTTCTAGTTGAATTAAATAGAGTATGTAATGTTTTAGGCTGGGTCCTTATAAAATTTTAACAACATGATAATTCATTCAATTTATATTACTTTTAATATTTATAATTGTATTTATTTTATTTTTATATAAATTTTAATAAGTACTCTTTCAGCATTCCACAATCCTTTAATTTAATTATTTAAATAATAAAAAAATTTATAAATGAAAAATGATAAAAACCTCATATATTTCATGTGACTATTTATAACTTGACATCAATTTTCTTATCCACATAAAAAATATTATAGTTATTAAAAGCATGAAACTGGTATTTTTTCATTATCATTATCTTAAATATTAGAAACAAAAAAATACAAGAAATATATATCCAAGTGTCCATACATTCTAAAAATTGATAAATATGGCCCATATCGAGTCATTTAATAGGATAATTTCTAGTGTTAGGGTCATTTTTTAGTCCCTATCATATTTTTGTAGTCATAGTGATAAATATTATAGTTTCTATTCATAATTATTAAAAGTAAAATTTGCATGTTTCCTAAAAGTAAAACTCATAATTAAAATATTAAATTAAAATTTTAAGATTCAAAAAACATATTTGGCATAATTCTATTTAAAATTATACCCAAAAATGTGATAAAAAGCGGGTTTTCAAAAAATGTCTTTTGATTTTAAAAAATTACACTAAACAAAAATATGGATTATGGATGATAAAAATGTAATTAATTAAATTAAATATAAATGAAAAACAATTATTTTATTTTAAATTAAAATTCAAATTGAAATGATAATGGTAATTTTAAATTTCATAATTTAATGAAAAGAAATGCCTGTTTTACAAAAAAAAAGTGGTATTATTCACTATCCATTGAAAAATCACTATTTAAAAAAAATTCTAACCTTAATATAATTTTGATATTATGATGTTAAAAATGGAATCCTCTTTATCAACTAAAATTTAAGAAATACTAAAAAATACATAATGTAAAAAAACCCAATCATGAAGAATACATATTTTGAAGAATCAAATGATTTTACTAAAAATCGAGTGATTATTTAATATGAATTTATCAATATATTTATATTAATTAGGACCTTAATATATATTTCATAAAGTATTTAATACTACTCACACTCCCAAATTTGACAAGTCGAGGGTATGTTAACCTTCTATATAATAGATAAATCATTATTATTAAATTATACAAGATCCATATACTAAAATATTATATTATATATGATATTTTAATATTGTTTTGTTAATAATATTTCAGTAGTATCATTGTTTCAGCTGTTAAATGATTCATTTTCCTTTATATGTTATTCTATGTAAGTCTTGTTTTTTATATATAGGACGTATTTGATTCATATAAAGAATTATATTAAGTACATAGACATTATTTTTTTTTCATAAAATGAGATTTATTCTTGAATGGTGATGACTCGAGGTAGATTATTGACTCATCCCAAAAAGACGTCTGATGGAAAAGTTGAATAACATAATACTAAGCTCGAAACTAATTTTGGGGGGCCCATGACTTAGTATTGAAACTAATTATATAGGCCACACCATTTCAATCCTCTTGAAAGAACACACAGGATGAATTACATGATCATCCAAAATAGATACCCAGTGAAACAGTTGCATTTCACTACATAGCATGTGAACTGGGCCCCGTAGGTCCCACACCTCAAATTTCTTATCATAATCAAGGTATGTGACATCCTAAATTATAATTTCCTTAGAACGTTTTGATATTGAATTTTTCATCTTCTTGTGGATGGAATTACATTTATCCTTTTCTTCCCCAGGAAATTGAATTAATTAATTTTTTTTATTTAAATATGATTTTTAGAGGGTAAACATGACTCTAAATTAATATATTAGGGTAGTAATTGAGGGTAAAAATATGTAAAAAATGAATAATTTGAATGGTAAAGGACAATAATATAAGTCGATATTAAATGGAAAACATTATAAAGGTCTTATTTGGTTAGAAATGCTTTCAACTTATGAAATAAATAAATTATTGATGTAATTAGTTCTAAACACTACTTAATGAAATTTTATAATGGATTTATGCATATTGTTTTGTGTTTATTATTGTTTTTTACTATATAAAATATATTCAAATTAGTTATGTGTTATCTCATATCAACTCAAAGCTATCATAAAAAAATAAAATTGACATAATGAAATTTTTTGAATTAAACAAGATTTAACTTACCACATTTGCACCATTCTCAAGGTATTTTATCTTATAAACTGAAGTTTGAGTTTTATTCTTAGAAATACACTATATGTGAATTTTATTTTCACTATTTCCTCTTTATATACCTCTATTTTTCTGAATTATTAACTCAAATATATAATAATTTTACTAGAAACTCTCAATGGTTTCTTCATAAACTCGACACTTTTATCTTAAATTTTTATAAATTTTAAAAAATATAATAATAGATTCTTAATGATAATCACATATCCATCATGAAAACTCATATAAAATAGGGTTAACAAAACCATATGTTTTAACAGTTTTTATGCACATGAAGAGCTAGTCAATCAATCACCAAATTTGAGGGGATAATCCTATAATATAAATGTCCGCAAAACTAAATTACCAATAGTTGTGACTTTATACTTCACATGCCTAATATAAAAAACTCCATTTCATATTTAATTTCCTTTAGTGGTCTAGTGAAACCAACTGAATGAAAATACAGCAATAGATTCACAATTGATTTGTCTATATTGGACACTAATAACTAAAACCCAACACTATGATAGACTATTTCTCATTTTTTTCATTGAAAATATGATACATTTATTTGTAGCAGAATCCCAATACTATTTAAAGATGGTTATTTTGGATATTTCTATGTCTTTATTAATAATGAGGATTAATAAAAGACTACCTCTACTTTCCCCTTTTTAATATTTTCATATAGAATGATTCTATTTTGGTTGGGAAATGCCCCATGTAATTTCTATAGATGTATGGTGAGATGAAGTCCCTTACCCCGTGTCCTACTTGACTTGATCATTATTTAATCTCCTGAATAATAAATTAAAGATAATTTCTACTTGTTTAAGAACATTTTTCATGTTTATTATTCCTTTTATATCACTTATTACCATGTTATAAACCATTAGTTAATTATTTGAGTTCATATCTTATAGTGAAAGTGGAGGAGATTGTTTTTTAGAAAATTCTTCAATATCACCCGCATAGTTTTAGGTCACATCATAAGGAAAAGTCATGCTGGGGAAAACACCACTCTTACATTCAAGCTCAAGGTAATCTCCCTTACCCAGTCCTGAGTAAGTATAGGACCCATTCAATCACGTTTTCATGTTCCAATAGAACACTTTCCATTTTGATTCTCAAAGGATAAGATTCATCTTTTTACCAAAAATAAGAATCTCCAATCCAATCACGATCTTAGAAATAATAAGAAAAAGATATCTTTCTCGATCACTTTCCCCGATTCTTCGAGAATTATCCTTTGAAAGTTTTAATTTTTTTTTCATTTTGAATATGGTTTCTTCTCAAACCGCCATATATTCATTAAAAAAAATGGATATCTTTCATACTCAAAATCAATTTGAATGACAACTGTCAGAGTAGAAAGAGTTACCTGGTCAATCGGGGTGGAGCTATGATCAATCTCTACTAATAACCTAGTGAAGTTTCCAAATCAAACATTATAAGTCTCCTAGTCAAGTCATATAAGAGGCCCAATTCCTATGCTAATAAATCGCAGAATATTTGGGTTCCAAAGGACACAAATAAGACCAGGAAGACAATCCCGTACCTGGGAAAAAGAATTCTATGCACGCGAAGCATTGAATTCCAAGGACCGTTCATGATGGTGGAGCAAACAAGGATTCAAAGAAAGATATCCAATGCTCGATGCATGCATTTTAGAAGAACATAAAGGAAAAATCTAGTGAAAGAAACCATGCCCAAGAGATACACACCTCCAATCAGAGAAACCCAAAGAAAAAATGAGAAATGTTGGGCCAATTCATTGAACCTATAGGATTTCAAACCTTTGGGAAAAACAAGATGTGCAATAAGATTTATTTTACTGATGGAAATACTTTCAACAAAGACATCAGGACTGGCCTCAACATGTGCGGATGACCCATTTCGAAGAATTCTTCTAGAACATGAGTCAGTGAAAGAAGAAGATCCAAACTTCAGCACATCATTAGGATTTATCCTCTACGAAGAAAAAAAAAGAATCAGAAGGCAACATTATAACATAAAATTAGTTGGAGCCATCACAAACATCCGAATACAATGATTTCTTTGGTGGGAACTTCGTATTGGACTTGGCATTCCGAACCTATGCACCTCCATCTCCCAAAAAACCACGAACCAAGGTTAGGGATATGAGGTAAGCTCCAGAACCCTCTAGAATGACATCATGATCCGGCAATCCACCTTCAAGACGACCACATATAACACGCTCTTGTACAATGCCATCCGCTGAGTGTGTGCAGTCAGCGGGATTCATCGCTTCGTCCTTCCAAGCAAGAGACCAGACATCAACGTTTTGAACAACATCAGACAGAGACTTTAGAAGATTCACCATAGATGCGCAACCACCGATCCGCTACGTACCTTCCCTCTCGATGAATCTGACTTCACCAGCTACAATCATGGAGCTGATAAAATGGGGGATCGGGATCAGAAACCCTAGGAAACTGAAACTCCATTGCCACGAAGCTCCCTCACCCCCCACCGCACCATACTAAATGATTGAATGACACATATTAATAACATATTCAAAAATATATTTATGGTTTATTTTTCTTTTTAATTTTTTTTATAAAAATATATTTTAAATATGTTAACTTTATTTAGATCACATAGATGGTCTGAGGTTTTTAATTCCATAGATCCCAAAATCATTCATTATAATTGTAATGGTAAAATTTGTTCTCGAATAGTTCCATAATCTCTAATAGAATATAATAATAGAGTTTTTGTTAATAAAGTAACATAAAATTTTCATTTTCTATTGATACAAAAAATGGTTTCAAATAAATAACCTTATCTTTTTATGGTCTGACTTATCATTTCTTTCTATGAAACATGTTATTGTGTGTGCATATACTATGTAATTGTGTTATAGGTATCAAGATACTCAGGTAGAGAATTAAGGTGGAACACTTCTGTGAGTGATGAATGTCTAATATGTTCTCTCATAAAATTTTGTTATTTAAAAATTTTATTCTTAATTAATTCTAAAAAAATGTTTCATTATTCATCCCCTTCTCTATTTGGAGTATCCACTATTTTTGTCACGTTATAATATCTAAAAAATCAGATATAAAGTCGTTTTGACCTTAAAAATACTTTAACACATTTCTTGTGTGAAAAAAGACTCCGAATTCAATTTTAGGTTGAATTACGTAAAACAATTGGGTATTTTATTTTTAGTTTTGGAAGCCAAGATATAAGTTTGGTTTCCATTAAATATCCATCTCATAATAGTTGGAATCTCACTGATGATTTTGAGATATCCCTTTTTACTCATTGGTGAAGATCGATCCAACATCCATATTATTCCAAGAGAGTCGTAGACCACAAGCTTCTTCGTTATGGGCCACTGCAACTATGTTATTACCCATTTTTTAATTTTATTTTTTTCTATAATAATTTAAATAATAAAAGGGATTAAAAAATTATAATTTTCTAGAAAATTAAAAAAAAAATCATTGGAATAATGTTTTAAAAAATTATAAAATGATATGTATATATATGTATATATAGATTGATAATCCATTTTTATGATAATGGATTACTTATTAAAATTATCAAAGGTATATGATTTTGGATTATTAAGAAAAAAGATAGTAAATAATATTATAAAAGGATAATTTTCAAAAGCATTAGAGGATTAAACATTGAATTATGATGGGTAATCTATTAAAAATTATCAGACAACAATTTAGAGATTATCAAAAGATAATTGTTTCGTTTTATCAATGGATATTTTTTAGAATTTCTAAATTATAATCACAGAGTTAATTTATATTGAGGATAAAATCAATAATATTCTCTGGTGATAATTTGATAAATGAAATGTAATTGAGACCATTTATTAAATGATAATTTGAAAATAAATTGTTAAATGATAATTTCAATGTTTATTAGTGAATAATTTATAAAAATTCATTAAAGCAATAAACAATTAAATTATTTTGTGTAATCTAAAAAATTTACTAATCATTAATTTCTGTGAAATTAAAACAGTTCAATTATTAAAGTATAATTTTTAAGACATGTATTGTTTTGAAATGATAAATTTATTTAGAAAAGATAATTATCATCACACATGATAATATAAATGATAATTTGAGAATTATCTAAGAGATAAAATATCATTACATGTGATATTTTAATTAATATTTAAAAAATTATCAAGGAGAGATAAGGTAATGTCGTATATAATATTTTATTTTTCTTGAAGTAAATTAAATGTTTTGGTTTTTGGAAACCCTCTATATATGTTGATCATTAATGTTCCAAAAATTTGAGACTTTTATGGGTTTCATTTACAATAATAAGGTCGAGAGGATGTGTATCGAACCACACAACGTGGATTATCCTTGCGTTTGACTTCGACAACCTTGAGGTAGGATGTTCCTTACCATTTTAGGGCGCGCGCGCGCACACACACACACACACATATATATATATGATGTAATGATGATGTGTCGTTTATGTTAGAAAAGCCTATTATTGTGATATATTGCATGTGGGTGTGTGAGTAGCCATATGTTTACTTATTTATGTGTGGTTATCTAGAATTTTATCTTGGTGTGACTTAAAATTATTTGGTATGACACATGTTGTTGTGTGTTCATAGTCTATGGAATTGGGTTGCATGTATTAATATATTCATGTTGAGATGTTACAAAAGTGTTTATACAACATCATCTCCCACATAGGTGTTACAATATACATTTGGTTAATGATTTATTAATTTAATTAGTGTAGTATTAAAATATTTTTTCTATTTTATTAAAATTTAAACTAAAATAAGATGTGGTAAGAGATGGATGAAAATGAAATCTTAACAATGAGATGTTTTTATCTTTTCCTCGAGACACCTCTATAAGAACTCTATTTAATGACTTGAAGGTTGTTATTTTGTTAAGGGAAAAGATCCCACGAAATATATATATATATGTGTGTGTGTGTGTGTGTTTAGGGATATAATTTTATTGAGATTTTTTAAATTAGTAATATTTATATGTTAAGTGAAATTGGGGGAGGGCTATATTTTTATGTGATAGGGAATGGTTTTTTGAATAAAATATTCGTTAAGTGATTATTTTTCTCAAAATTTTCAATAATATTATATTTTTTGGCTAAGTATGGTATTTTATAATTTTTAGAGCAACCCAATCATTTCTTAATTCATTGATGATTTTTTATTTAATATATTTTGTTCTTATATGATTCCATATTTTATTGTATTTCACTATTTATCATTGTATTTCAATATTTTTTGAAAATACTAAATTATCAACATTACCAACTTTTGAATTGATGTTTCTAAAAATGGAATCAGTTTTAATGAAAATAAATTTCTATTTTATATATTTTTAATATTTAATTCATTTATAAAAATTTGGCATCTTTTTAAATATTACAAAAAATATTGTACAAAACATTTGTATTTATACTTACATCATATTATATAGATTTAGTAATTAGTTTAGGATATTTTACTATATATATTTCATTATTTAATCCATCGAAAAAAATATTTTATTTGAAAAGTCAAGTAGTAACCTTAATAGTTATTTTACCATTCCTACAGCTAAGTTACTCTTCAATTGGAAAAGTTACAATTCTAAAAAAAATCATTAAAAAATTTACCCCTTTAAAATGTTTATATAGTCCATATGATTCTTATAAAAAATAATTAATTCCTTCATCCACTATTCATTGTTTTATATCTCAATATTAATTATAGTAATTTTAAATACTGTCAAACTTATTTATAATATTGTTTTTTGTTTCATAGTGTTATTAATGACTATGGTATTTTTAGTGTAATGTCCCAGCCCCAGTTACCCTGAGTCGGTGCATTATTACATAACATTGGCATGATCACAAGAAAGATCATATCTCGAAAGACCGATTTGTTTAGTAGCCTTGGAAACACAAGATATATTCATAATGTTTTACATTACATCATAAAGTGAAAAACTACTACTACAACATATTGTCTCCATAGTCCACACTATTATCCCCTCATAATATCCCTGCAGGTCATTCATAATTTACTTATTCACATCATAGAAAAAATAAAACATATAAAAGGGGTGAGCTCAAATGCCTAGTAAGGATAACAATATAGCAGAAACTTTCATAAATAAGAATAAACATTTAAGGATGTGTATAACTAAAACAAAAGCCTTTTAAACTTGAAATTCAACATAGTATGGAAAAAATAAAAAGAAATAACGCCATTTACTTATTCACATGGATATTCTACTAATCGAATAATCACATGAAATATCAATAACCACTTTCATAATGATGGAATGCATAATGCCAGACTATCATAACCACATAGCCAAGGCATTGTGCCAAGACTACAAATAAGATTTTGTCAAGGCCTTGTTCTAAGACACTAGTTTGTCTCATGAGACCTACCGATGCATCGAGGAGCTATAGCGGGCTCCACCCATCACATATTAAGTCCAATTCATTCCCATATGAAAAGGTTTAAACATAACATAATCATTCGTATTAGAACTAGCATAAGAAATGTAAATACTTCATCCATAAACCATGAATGGTATAAATATAACACATCCACAGTCAAACATATCACAAAACTATCAATACAACATGGAATTTTTGTATCATAATAAATAAACTTCAAATAAGCTTAAAATCCATCAAAGGATGTTGACATAGATGAAATCAAAACTATTTGAGAGAAATATCCTTTTTTTAAATCATTTAAAAGTCACATAATTATAAAATAAAACATTTACATTGAAAATTTTCATATAATATTTTAAGGGAATCTTCGAAGATTTTATAACGGCGGAAAATAGACACACCCGCCGTATAAGTTAAAAAAACAGTCTTACCTTAATTCTATCGAAAAGGTTAGAAAAGCACCTTGTTTGGAAAACGACGGAAATATTCCTTTATAAACCACTTATAAAAGTCATCAAGGGTATAAATGACTTTAACCCATATTCTATAAAATAGTAAAAATGCTTTTAAATACATTTTTAAGAAACATGGATGTGGATGATAAAGTGATCCCAGTAGATTATTACGTATAAACAACCTCGGATAATGAATAGATTGTGAAATAAACCCTTAACTTGTAATTTTCCATGGTTGGGGGTAGGTTAACCTCCTGTATAATGGTGAAATAATTGTTATTAAATTATTCAATAATCATATACATTAATATTATATCATATATGATCTTTTAACATTTCTTTGTTAATAATATCTTAGAATTATCGTCGTTTCGGGTGTTAACATACTCGTTTTCTTTTATATGTTTTGTTACATAAGCCGTGTTTGTTATGGATAGGTTGTATATTATTCATATAAATAATGATATAAAGTCCTTAAATACTATTATTAATCATCAAATGATAATTATACTTGAATGGATACGATGGAGAATGAATCTCATCGCGTTCGTGGAGACGGTAGTCCGTACGTACGCCCGAACAACAATATCATTCTTTTGATATTAAAATAATATATAATTGAATGGTATATCTTATATATAGAATCATTATAATGTTATATTTATTATTTACATGAGTTAAACATCATTATTATACCAATCCAAATAATAATATATTGAATAACAATTACACCACGACGTGGACACGGTAAGCCATACGTACGCACGTATGGTGACATGTCATTCAAAGGATGGATATAATACTGAATATGGTTGTACCATATTTATAATAATATTAATGTATATAGGAGATACTGTATTAATTATTTTAGAATGGTAATAACAAAGAAATAAGAAGTGGAAGAAGAAAGGAACTCGAAAAAGGGTGGTGAAATCATTACCTCTTCTTCGGGTTCTTCCTTTTGATTTGATCAAAAGGGCTCTTAGAATGGCTTTCTGACTAAAGGAAGGCCTCTAGGATGATGTGAGGGATGTTGAGAGATTATTTGGGCAGAGTTTGGCCGAGCCAAAAGGCTTTTAATGTGTGAGTTAATGAGAAGGGGGAGTGCGCTTTTATAAGAGGGGTGAGGGGCACCTTTGGAAATGCTAGAAATATTATTTTATAATAAATTCATATTAGGTTTCTAATGGCTCCAAAGTGTATTATTTAAAGTTTAAGGTAGGGATAGGTCGAAAACCACTCATCCAATAGAATTTAGACAGGTTTGGGTTACTATATTAACCTTATCATTAAGTATTAACTCTTGTTTAATTAGTTTCACTTTTACAATGTCTCTTTTTATTTTTATATTATATGGTTAATAATCATACTATATACATCCAAGCGACCCCCAAGTGGTCCATTAATGATACACCTATAATTATATAAGTCTCTTGGCCGATCCTTAGATTTTTAGGAATTTAATATCAATTAATAATATAATAATTGTTTTAAAAAACTCTTTTATGTCAATTTTGACACTATTCAATAATTTATTTTTGTAAAATTCATAACAGAATTATTAATTCGAAAATAGTCAATTAAATCAATCATAATATGTCATATTATCCTATAAAAGTAGTGTAATTCCTTAAAAGTCTCAAATTATACTTATTTTGGTATTTATAATATCAATTATTTTAATTTTTCACTATTAATGTAATTACTTCATCATAATTGTGTCATAAACAAATTAAATTATTCAATATCTAAAAATTATAAATAAAATATAATTATGTAGGAAATATTTTTAGCTTTTTAATGAATGTTTAAAATCGAATTTATCTTATGTATTACCCTATATTAAAAATGTTTTATTAAATAAACTTTGATTTTAACTCTTTTAACTCTTCTTTGAATTAAATAATAATAAATGTCATAATCTAATCCAGGTGGACCTTAAATGATAATATTTTATTCCTAAGGTTGTTTTTGGTCGAGATACACTTATCCAATAGAATTAGGACATGTGTTAGGGTAATATTAATATCATTTTTACACTTAATTACCCTATTTACTTTTAACCTTGGTAAATAAAAGTAAAAAGTTACTATTCACCAAAAATTATTTTCATCTCATTGAACCACATTTTACTCCTAGATTTTAACCGTGTCTCTAGGATTTTCGAAATTTCAATCACAGAAGTGGTAAAATTATGTTTTTTGAAAAATTCAGTTTTTTAACTACCACTTAGTAGTTTCACTATTCATCAAAAATTGAAGTTTTTCAGAACAATGCCAAAATTTCACCCTAAGCTATAATTGATATTACGAATTCAAAAATGATGTCTATTTTTCAAAATTCCAAACATAAATGTTGTATTAATTAATTTTATAATTAATTCCCGTTGTCACAACAAATAGCGTGTTTTTAAGAAACAATATATATCAAAAGATTGACAATTGTTTATGTCCAATTTCAAAGTGAAATTAATTCTAATGAACACCATTGGATAAAATGGTACAAATATATTCTAATTATACTTTAAAACCACTAAATAATATAATTTATCACTATAAATTATTTTGATTAAAAAAGTTGTTTTTAAGTATTTTTCATTATTCATAAAAATTGGAAGTTCTCAGAAAAATACCAAAAATTCAACTTAGGATAATTTCGATATTCTGAATCAAAAAATGAAGTCCATTTTGAAATATAATATATATATATTTTCAAAATGTAGGTATTACTATTCATAATAGCTAGTTTGATTGGTTGTGGTTTATAAGAACTCGATGTTGCGTACAACACACGATATCGCATTATTCAAAGAGTTGTGTACCGTAGAAGCTTGGGGTGTTACATTCTCCCCTCCTTCAAATAATTTCGTCCTTGAAATTTCTAGAATACTACCGCATGAAAAGACTCGAGTGGTTCTTCATCATATGTTCCTCAGGTTTCAATGTTGCCTCTTCCATCTTTTGGTTTCTCCATAAGACTTTTACCAGACGAGTCGTCCGATTTCTCAGTACTTGTTCTCTCGTATCAAGAATCCTGACGGGCTCTTTGCAATAAGACATATCAGGTTCCAGTTCTAATTCCTCATAGGTGAGTACATGCATTGGTTTAGGCATGTATTTCCTCAACAGATATATGTGGAACACATCGAGAACTTTGGAGAGACTTGGCAGCATTTCCAATCGGTAAGCTACATCCCCAATTCGTTCTAGAATATAGAAAGGTCCGATGTACCTGGGACTCAATTTACCTTTCTTACCAAAATGTATGACTCCCTTCAATGGAGATACCTTCAAGAAAACATGTTCACCGACTTGAAATTCCAAATCCTTCCTTCGATTATCAGCATAGCTCTTCTGCCTACTTTGAGCTTCTTTGATATGGTTTTGGATTAACTTCACCTTTTCCATCATATCCTCCACCAGTTCTGGGCCTATAAGTTTTCTATCACCAACGTCATCCCAACAGGTTGTTGTGCGACATCTCTTTCCGTATAACACTTCATATGGTGCCATATGAATACTCAAATGGAAGCTATTGTTATAGGAAAATTCAACCAGAGGTAAATATTGATCCCACAAACCCTGAAAGTCAAGTGAGTAGGATCTCAACATGTCTTCTAAGGTTTGAATATTTCGTTCTGATTGTCCATCTGTTTGAGTGTGGCAGGCAGTGCTCAAATGAAGTTCAGTATCCAAGGATTTCTGAATACTTTTCCAGAATATTGAAGTAAAATGGGGATCACGATAAAAAACAATCGATAGGGGAACTCCATGAAGTCATAAAACTTCATTAATATATAGTCTTTCTAGACGTTCCAGTGGTAGATCTTATCTTATAGCAAGAAAATGTGCTGACTTGGTAAGATGATCAATAATGACCTATACTGCATCGTTCCTTCTAGGAGTATTTGGTAGCCCCATGACAAAGTCAATCATAATATTGTCCCATTTCCACTCCGGTATGGGAAGAGGTTGCATGACTCCTCCAGGCTGTTTCCTTCCAGCTTTCACTTGTTGACAAACCATACATCTTGACACAAAATCAGCAATCTCACTCTTCATGTTGTCCCACCAAAAATGTTCCTTCAAATCTCTATTCATTTTGGTGCTCCCAGGGTGTATAGAGAAATTGGAACTATGAGCATCATCCAGCAATTCCCTTTTCAGATCAAGTACACCGGGAACACAAAGCTTCTTCCCGAATTTCAAAATTCCTTCCTCATACACAAAGTCTCTCAATCTCCCATCATTCACAGCTTTAATATTCTTTTTAAATTCTTCATCATCGGTCTGAGAAATCTTAATCCTTACTAGTAAAGATGGTTTGGAAACCATTTGAAAAAGAATTGATGTTTCACCTTCCCTGGTTATTCCCATGTCCATCTTCACTAGATCCATGAAAATTGGATCCCTTTCAATTTGCATATTGTTCAAAACTCCATAATCTTTTCTGCTCAAAGCATCTGCCACCTTGTTTGCTTTCCTCGGGTGGTAGTTTATCGTACAATCATAATCCTTGAGTAATTCAAGCCATCTCCTTTGCCTCATGTTGAGTTCTTTTTGAGAGAAAGTATACTTCAAACTCTTGTGATCAGTATAAATCTCACATTTTTCACCATAGAGGCAGTGCCTCCATATCTTCAAAGAAAAGATCACAGCTGCTAACTCAAGATCATGAGTAAGATAGTTTTTCTGATGAATTTTCAACTGTCATGATGCATAAGAAATAACCCTATCATTCTACATAAGAACACAACCAAGCCCTTTCTTCGATGCATCACTATAAATAATGAACCCATCATTCCCTGATGGTAGAGTCAATATAGTAGCATTGACTAATCTTCTCTTCAGTTCTTCGAAACATTCTTCACACTCTTTTGTCCAAACAAATTTAACCCCTTTACATGTGAGCTTCGTTAATGGGCTAGCCAATCGGGCAACATTCTGTACGAAACGTCGATAATAACCTGCCAAACCAATAAAATTGCGTACCTCAGTTATACTCGTAGGTGCTGGACATTATTGGATTGCCTTGGTCTTAGAAGGATCAACAGAGATTCCATCTTTAGAGACAATATGGCCAAGAAACGAAATCTCATGAAGCCATAATTCACACTTGCTAAACTTCCCATATAATTTATATGTTCTCAGAGTCTCCAGGATAATGCGCAAGTGACTTTCATGATCCTCGTAGATTTTAGAGTATACCAAGATATTATCAATAAATACCACCACAAATTCATAGAGATATTACTTGAAACTATATTCGTCAGATCCATGAATACAGAGAGTGCATTAGTCAATCCAAAAGGCATTATAGTAAACTCGTAATTCCCATACCTGGTTCGTAATGCTGTCTTCGGAATGTCTTCCTTCTTTACACACAACTGATGGTATCCAGATCAATGTTCAATCTTTGAAAAGTATTGAGCTCCATGAATTTGGTCAAATAAATCATCAATGCGAGGTAGGGGATACTTTTTCTTTATTTTTATAGCATTGATCTCTAGGTAGTCGATACATAACCTCATAGATCCATCTTTCTTTTTAACAAAAAGAACAGGGTATCCCCATGGAGAAACACTAGGGCGAATAAATCCCTTATTACTCAATTCCTATAGTTGTTTATTTAGTTCAAATAATTCTATAGTGGCCATTCTATAAGGGGTCTTCGATATATGCCTTGATCCAGGAATTAAATCAATGGAAAACTCAACTTCTCGTTCTGGAGGATGTCTAGGTAAATCTTCCGAAAATACATCTACATATTCTTTCACAATAGGTACATCCTCTATTTGAACATTACTTTTCTCACCCATAGTCATTTCATTCTCTTCCTCCCCAATAATTGAATTTAGTTGAGCTACTGGGGGTGGATCTAGATAAGAATTAGGTGGTGATGATTCTGCTCTAAAGATAAGGTGTTCCTTATCATCATCATCAAAAATCCTAACCTCCTTCATCTAACAATAAATATTTGCATCATAATCCGAAAGCTAATCCATTCCAAGGGTTATATCAAACTCAATCATAGGTATGACGATGAGATCAGCAGATAAAGAACATTTATGTGCTCTAATAGGGACTAATTCACAAAACTTTGTTGCAACGATACTTCCCGTACGAGTTTTAACTGACAACTCCCTTGTTAAATCAAATTGGAAATATCTAATTTTCTTAGCAAACTGGGAAGATATGAAACAATGTGATGATCCAAAATCAAATAACGCATTTTCTAAACATGAGGAAACCATTAAATTACCTGCCACCACGTCTTTTAAAGCTTCTAACTCAGCAGTAGTGATAGAATAAGCTTAGCCTTGATCCCTTGGCATTTTCTGAGGTAAGTTCCCCGGATTCTTAGGACATTCATTTGCATAATGTCCCATCTCACTGCAATTATAGTATTGAACATCGGTAGCTTCCATCTTCCCTTTGCAGTCACGAGCTTGGTGGCCTTTTTCACCACACTTGTAACAGACACCCATTCCCTTCAAGAAAGTACTGGGGTGTTTCTTCCCACATTTACCACATGATGGATATTCAACCTCTCCCTTCTTCCCCTTATTTCCTTTCCCAGATTGGTCAGTAGATCTCTTTGTCACGACCCGCCCTCGGGGCCCGTGCCGTGACTACCCCAAGCCCGCCTTCCATAGGCCAGGGGCTGGCGACTAGCACCAAGGCGTAAATCCCGATAACTGGGAAGGCATTGACTTTATAAAAGTAAACAAAAAGAACCACAGAGCACAAGCGGAAGTAAAACACTAAGTACAAAAGAAAGTGCTGAAAAGTAAATGGGCCAGAATACAAACCCAAAAGAAAGTACAACTACAACTGTAAAGTACAACTCGAAAGGGAAAACAGAAACTGAAAAGTAAAGCCGGTACGCCGAGCTGTCCACTGGAAATCCCACCTGAAGGGTGGGTACAGATAGCTCCTCTGCTCCTCAGGTCCCACCGTCCGCTCCGAGTATGTCTCGCCCAGTGGTCCACCTCCGGGTACTGCCTCGTCGTCACGTCCACCTCTGGGTACCGCCTCGTCGTGAGGTCCTCCTCTGGGTACCATCTCTTCGTATAGTCCACCTCCAGGTACTGTCCAGTCCTCGAACACTCGGCTTCTGTCAGCACTGCCCGTCGTCTGCAACCAACACAACGAGGTGCGGGCATAGCCCGTGCAGGGGTGAGTATAACGATACTCAGTAGGGACCCCGAGACCCTCAAGGTCTCACTAAACCAACAAGGATAACCACAAAGAAGATCTCAACAGATTACCTCTACTTAGATATATGCCCATACATATACCTAAGTTATCAAGTAACCCATCTCAATCATGAGGAAACACAAGGATTGTGAAATCAACGGATAACCACTACCCGGGTATATACCCATACATATACCTAAGTTAGAAAGTGACCCATCTCAATCATGAGGTAAACACAAGGTCAAAAGTCTCAGCTCAAACCAGGATTTTCATTATCGAAACCGTAACTGCTGAAGAGCTCCGTCTCTGGAGTGTATAGTGGTCCTGTCACGACTCCGAGGTACTGCTCACTAACCTAAGACTGCTGAGGTACTCCTACTGTCGAGTACTGCAGGTTTGCGGCCAACTACCGGGCGCTCCGTCCGCTGAGGGTCTGTCGCCAAATACCGGGCGCTCCCACTAATAGCCTACAGAGGTACTCCTCCTGTCGAGTACCGCGGGTTTGCAGCCAACTACCGGGCGCTCCGTCCTCCATGGGTCTGTCGCCAAATACCGGGCGCTCCTTCCACTGGGCTAGTCGACTCACTCCAAGTCGAGTCGGTCAAGCAGTCGTCAGGTCTCAGCCGGCTACACGGTCTCCGTACTCCGCACGCTCGTCTCCGGGAGGGTCCGCTCCACGAGCTACTGGTCGATACTCCCAGTATCACAAAGTCCCGCAAAGAAGTATCTCAAAGGACCGCCTCGTCATAGGGGTCTCAACGCAACAGACGGCGCGTCAATCAGACGCTCGGTCTGTGAGTTATTAGCCTTTTCATCCCCGGGGCCCGGTTGGTTTCGTGAGCGAACCAAACCCGGCCGTATCTCAACTATACCCCGAACTCTCATAGGGTAAACTCATAGGGACCGTTTCTCAACGCGATCACCAACGCCGCTGACGGTTCGTCAAACGGACGTTCTGTCAGAAAGATATCATCTTTTCCGTTCCAGGGGCCCGGTTGGATTTCTGTGCGATCCAACCCGGCCACTATCCATCTGCATCCAAAACTCGGGCGGAGGATGCCAAAAGTTCCGTATCGTCAACAGGAACTCAACGCAATAGACGGCGCGTCAATCGGACGCCCGGTCTGAGAGTTATTGGCTTTTTCGTTCCAGGGGCCCGGTTGGATTTCGGTGCGATCCAACCCGACCGCACTCTGTCGGCATCCAACCCTCGAGCGGAGTAAGCCGAAAGATCCATCTCACTTAGAGGAATTCAACGAAAGAGATGGTGCGTCAATCGGACGCCTGGTCTGTTATTTATTGGCCTTTCCATCTCACACCCACCTTGGGAAACTTTCCAGGAGGTCACCCATCCTGATCACTACTCTAGGCCAAGCACGCTTAACTACGGAGTTTTAACCACGTAGGCTCCCGAAAAGAAGGTGCACCTTGAGTATAGTATACCGAAACGACCGTCTCGATCCAAGGATCGCGTTGCCGCTGACAACGAGTCGTTTGGAGGCTCGTAGCCCAAGATACGGGCATTTGACCAAACCGCTCGGTAACGGGGGTTTCGGGCCCGGGCCGTCCCGGCCCGAGACCCCCCGGATGGCCCGAACCGGGTCGACCCGGCCCGGCGCGGCGCGGCCCTGCCCGGCCCGGTGCGGGGAACCGGCCAGGCGCGCCGGTTCGGCGCAAGGCAGCGCGCTGGGCGCGCTGCCAGCTCGGCCGAAGGCCGAGCTTGCTAGAAACGGGGGGGGGGGGGGGGGGGGGGGGCGCCTGCCCCCCCTTTGTGAAACCGGCCCCCCTCATAATGGGGTGCCAAATAACTACCCGGGGGAATTAAATTCCCCCGGTTTCCACCAACCCGGCTGGCTTCTTGTCAACAGGACCGGCAAGGGCCGGTCCTCTTCCGTCTTCCGGCACCGGCGGCCCGGCTGGCCGCCGGTCATCACGATCCGCCGTGGCCCGGAACCGGCTGCGGCCTTCGTCATCCGGCGCGGTGCGACGGCACCGCGCCCCTCCGCCGCGGCCCCGCTCCGGCCGCGGCGTCTTCGGTTTCCTTCGACGCGGCGCGACGGCGTCGTGTTCATGATAATTCTTTCCACGGCGCGGCACGACGGCGCCACGCAATATTTTCCGTGTGATTCCCACGTGGTGCGACGGCACCACGCTATCTCGTTTCATCCGCAAGAAACATTCAAGAACAAAGGAGGGGGGTTCAGCCGTGTTTGTGCGGTCCGGTCCCCCTCTCGTTAGACGATAACACTTAAACGTTCATCCTCAAGTTTGTCATGCTAGAACCAAGAACGGAAAATAATTAAATAAGGCAACAACAAACCCCTACCTCGCTTTTCGTTATGTCTTGAAGAAGTCGCGGAAAGGCGGCGGCGATTCGTCGACATCGGAAAATAGAAGTCGTTGACGGCGTCGGCGTTCTTCATGAAAGGCGCTCCCTTCCTTATTCCGGATGGAGTGGGAAGGAGTCATCCAAGAAGGGATCGACGTTGGAAACTTCACATTCTTCTTTGGAAAAGGCATTCTTCGTCGAGAAGACGTTGTTCCATGTTTGGAGATGTCCTTCGTGTTCTTCGTCGAGGGTAGAATTCTCTTCAATCCTTCCATGACTCTATCACAAAGATTTAGCCAACCTCAAACAATAAAACAACACACCTTATTATAGTGTTAGCTTAATGAATTCAAAATAATTCAAATTCATTAAGTTACATCCTTCATTAATGGGTGGAGAGACTCCAAAATTAATGAAGGTGGAAGTGAAGAGTCACATTTAATTTGGGGGGGGGGGGTTCAAGGGAGTTAAGGAGTTTAAGGAGTTAGGAATTTGAGGGGTTTTGGCACATTAAGTGCAAGGGAGTTTAAGGGGGGCAGAAGAGAGTTAAGGGGAAGGTGAAGGGTTGGGGCTCGTGTGGGCTCCACCTCACCTTAATCCTCACTTGGTTAGTTAGGAACTTGTGATTCCACCCCAACTTCCACACTTAGGATATAACCACTTAAGAAGATAAATAAAATTTGTAACACAAATTTTATTTTTCTTTACACTTAAAACACAACCTTATTAAACAACTGCTCCCAAGCAAACACAACTCCAAGAAAGGCATTCCTAAGCAAAAACCGGTGGTACGGTTCCATCGGTGCCCTAGGAATTTGATTCCGGGCACCGGTTCAAAAGTTAGAAATTCCCGCTCATTCGTTCACTGAACGTACCCGAGCCAAACTTCGGAAATTGATTCTGGGCACACCGGGCCTCGGAATCAGGCGCCGTCAGAAACTGCGTTCTTGTAAAATTCCAAAGAAAATTAAGAAAAAAATTCCCTTGAAATTTCCGGGTCTTTACACTCTTCTTCTCTTGCCTTTCTTTATAGTCATAAGACTTAGAGAATTCCTTTTCTGTCTTGATTGCACATGAGACAATGTCTTCGTACGACGAGAAGGATTGTGAGACTAATTCTAAACGGAGAAATGGTTTTAACCCATCAAAGAAACAATCAATATTACTTCTTGGTTTACGTATATAATCTCTAGAATAACTTGCTATCCTTGTAAAGTTAGCCTCATACTTTGCGACATTCTCATCCTCCTTTTGTCTCAGACTCAGAAATTGCCTTTCCATATCTGCTCGATGGTCACGAGGAATGTATTTTTCTAAAAACAGATCTTTGAACTCCCTCCATTCCATATTTGATACTTCATCTTCTTCCTTCATGTTTTGAATCAATGAACACCATTGATCAGCATCTCGAGTGAGGTGGTAAACTTCCATGATAACTTTTTCCCTTTCACTACTCCCCAAAGCCTGAAATATTTTCTCTAGGGAATTTATCCATTGCTCAACTACTAAGGGATTTTTACTCTGATTAAATGTTGGTGGTTGTTGCCTCATGAATCTATCTAACATTGATCCTCCACAATGCGGATCAGGGTGCTCCATATGGGTAAGTTTATTATTCATAACCTGAGTGAGTTGTCCCAGTATGGTGATTAGCTGATCGGCACCAGTTTCATCACCAGCTCCACTATAATTATCTTGAGCAGGAGGGAAATTTATACATGGAGTGTATGCATTGATACGGTTTCCATTTCTTCCACTAGGCACCATTTCTAAACAATGGAATAAACGAGATCAGTTTATGAATCAAAATACATAATTTTATACTGATAAAACACTTAACATAAATTGAAATATTTATGGATATAATCCATAATCGTAAAAAAAATTTCTTTAAGGAAGTATATACTCATAATCCCTTCATAATGATTTTTAAAGAAAATGGGATTTATCCTAAGCATATCCCCTGGGAGTGTCGTAACCAAGCGTGCATCAAGCCCCATTGTCATGCACCAGTTCCCGTTCAAGTCTAGCTCAAAGCGGTGTTTTTGAGTTTTACCCCTAGGTACATATTTTCCAGAGCCAACTCTACCTGCTCGTATCCATACATGGATGTATTGCTAGGAAAACACACAAAATCTCTACAATACCAAAATTCTAGGAAGTTCTTCTATACTAATCCTCAAAGTCCATCTTAGGTCTATGTTCTCTAATCAGAGTTTATCTAAATCTAGATTCCAAGGTTTGAACTAAACTTCCTCTGATACCAACAGTAACGCCCCGACCCCAGTTACCCAGAGTCGGTGCATTATTACATAACATTGGAATGATCACGAGAAAGATCAAATCTCGAAAGACTGACTGGTTTAGTAGCCTTGGAAACACTAGATATATTAATAAGGTTTTACATTACATCATAAAGTGAAAAAATACAACAACAACATATTGTATCCATAGTCCACACTATTATCCCCTCATAATATCCCTGAAGGTCATTCATTATTTACTTATTCACATCCTCTGAAAAATAAAACATAGAAAAGGGGTGAGCTTAAATGCCCAGTAAGGATAACAATATAGCAGAAACTTTCATAAATAGGAATAAACATTTAAGGTAGTGTATAACTAAAACAAAAGTCTTTTAAACTTGAACATCAACATAGTATGGCAAAAATAAAATAAAATAACTCCATTTACTTATTCACATGGATATTATAATAATAGAATAATCTCATGCAATATCAACAACCACTTTCATAATGATGGAATGCATAATGCCATACTATCATAACCACATAGGAAAGGCCTCATGCCAAGACTACAAATAAGATTTTGTCAAAGCCTTGTTCCAAGACACTACTTTGTCTCATGAGACCTACCGATGCATCGAGGAGCTATAGCGGGCTCCACCCATCATATATTAAGTCCAATGCATTCCCATATGAAAAGGTTTAAACATAAAATAAACATTTGTATTAGAACTAGCATAAAAAATGTAAATACTTCATCCATAAACCATGAATGGTATAAATATAACACATCCACAGTCAAACATATCACAAAACTACCAATACAATATGGAAGTTTTGTATCATAATAAATCAACTTCAAATAAGATTAAAATCCATCAGAGGATGTTGACATAGATGAAATCAAAACTATTTGAGAGAAATATGCTTTTTTTAAATCATTTAAAAGTCACATAATTATAAAATAAAACATTTACTTTGAAAATTTTCTTATAAGATTGTAAGGGAAGCTTCGAAGATTTTATAACAGCAGAAAATAGCCACACCCGCCGTATAAGTTAAAAAAAAAATTCTTACCTTAATTCTGTCGAAAATGTTAAAAAAGCACCTTGTTTGGAAAACGTCAGAAATATTCCTTCATAAACAACTTATAAAAGTAAACAAGGGTATAAATGACTTTTAACCATATTCTAGTAAATAGTAAAAATTCTTTGAAATAAATTTTTAAGAAACATGGATGTGGATGATAATGAAGTCCCAGTAGATTATTACGTATAAACAACCTCGGATAATGAAGAGATTGTGAAATAAACCCTTAGCTTGTACTTTTCCTTGGTTGGGGGTAGGTTAACCTCCTGTAAAATGGTGAAATAATTGTTATTAAATTATTCAATAATCATATACATTAATATGATATCATATATGATCTTTTCACATTGCTTTGTTAATAATATCTTAGAATTATCGTCGTTTCGGGTGTTAACTTACTCATTTTATTTTATATGTTTTGTTACATAAGCCGTGTTTGTTATGGATAGGTTGTATCTTATTCATATACAAAATGATATCAAGTCCTTAAATACTATTATTAATCATCAAATGATAATTATACTTGAATGGATACGATGGAGAATGAATCTAATCGTGTTCGTGGAGACGGTAGTCCGTACGTACGCACGAGAGACAATCTTATTCTTTTGATATTAAAATAATATATAATTGGATGGTATATCATATATAAAGAATCATTATCATGTTATATTTATTATTTACATTATTTACACATCATTTTTATACCCATCCAAATAATAATATATTGAATAACAATTACACCACGACGTGGAGACGGTAAGCCGTACGTACGCACGTATGGTGACATGTCATTCAAAGGATGGATATAATAATGAATATGGTTATACCATATTTATAATAATATTATAGTAAATAGGAGATATTGGATTCATTATTTTATAATGGTAATAACAAAGAATGAAGAAGTGGAAGAAGAAAGGAACTTGAAAAAGGGTGGTGAAATCATTACATATTCTTCGGATTCTTCCTTTTGATTTGTTCAAAAGGGCTCTTAGGATGGATTTTTGACTGAATGAAGGCCTCTAGGATGAATTGAGGGATTTTGAGAGAGTATTTGGGAAGAGTTTTGACGAGCCAAAAGGATTTTATGGTGTGAGTTAATGAGATGTGGGAGTTCCTTTTTATAAGAGGGGTGAGGGGCACCTTGGGAAAAGCTAGAAATATTATTTTATAATAAATTCATATTCGGTTTTTAATGGATCCAAAGTGGATTATTTAAAGGTTAAGGTGGGTATAGGTCGAAAACCACTCAACCAATAGAATTTAGACAGTTTTGGGTTACTATATTAACCTTATCATTAAGTATTAACTCTTAGTTAATTAGTTTCACTTTTACAATGTCTCTTTGTATTTTTATATTATATGGTTAATAAACTTACTATATACATCCAAGGGACCCCAAAGTGGTCGATTAATGATATACCTATCATGATATAAGTCTCTTGGCCTACCCTTAGATTTTTAGGAATTTAATATTAATTAATAATATAATATGTGTTTTAAAAAACTCTTTTATGTCAATTTTGACACTATTCAATAATTTTTTTTAAAAAATCATAACAGAATGGTTACTTAGAAAAAAGTCCATTAAATCAATCCTAATATGTCATATTATCCTAGAAAATTAGTTTAATTCATTAAAAGTGGGATATTATATTTATTTGGGTATTTATAATATCAATTATTTTAATTTTTCACTATTATGGTAATTACTGCATCATCATTGTGTCATAAATAAATTAAATTATTTAATATCTAAAAATTATAAATAAAATATAATTATGTAGGAAATATTTTTATATTTCTAATGAATATTTACAATCGATTTTATCTTATGTATAACCCTATATTAAAAATGTTTGAGTAAATAAACTTTGATTTTAACTCTTTTAACTCTTCTTTGAATTAAATAATAATAAATGTCTTAATCTAATCCAAGTGGACCTAAATGATAATATTTTATTCCTAAGGTTGTTTTTGGTCGAGATAAAGTTGTCCAATAGAATTAGGACATGTGTTAGGGTAATATTAATATCATTTTTACCCTTAATTACCCTATTTACTTTTAACAGTGGTAAATAAAAGTAAAAAGTTACTATTCATCAAAAATTATTTTCATCTCATTGAATCACATTTTACTCCTTGATATTAACCGTGTCTCTCGGATTTTCTAAATTCCAATCACAGAAGTAGTAAAATTATGTTTTATGAAAAATTCAGTTATTTAACTACCACTTAGTAGTTTCACTATTCATCAAAATTTGAAGTTTTTCAGAACAATGCCAAAAATTAACCCTAAGAAATAATTGATATTACGAATTCAAAAATGATGTCTATTTTACAAAATTCCAAACATACAAGTTGCATTAATTAGTTTTATAATTAATTCCCGCTATCACAACAAATCACGTGTTTTTAAGAAACAATATATATCAAAAGATTGACAATTGTTTAGGTCCAATTTCAAAGCGAAATTAATTCTAATGAACTCCATTGGATAAAATGGTAAAAATATATTCTAATTATAGTTTAAAACCACTAAATAATATAATTTATCACTATAAATTATTTTGATTAAAAAGTAGTTTTTAAGTATTTTTCACTATTCATAAAAATTCGAAGTTCTTAGAAAAATATCAAAAATTCGAGTTAGGATAATTTCGATATTATGAATCCAAAAATGAAGTCCATTTTGAAATATAAAATATATATAATTTCAAAATGTAGGTATTAATATTCATAACAGCTAGTTTTATTGGTTGTGGTGTGTTAGAACTCGATGTTGCGTACAACACACGCTATCGCATTATTCAAATAGAAGCGTACCGTAGAAGCTTGGGGTGTTACATTTAGGATATCATATTCTGTTAGGTTTTTAAATTTTAGTTATGATATATAATCTTTCAATGTCCTTATTGGAACCTTAATTTTATAAGTGGGTTAACTCCACCAATATGTTGAGAAATTTTATGCCAAGAGGTGAAGTAGATGGATGTTCAATCAGTTTCTCACACCTAGATTCATGTAGATCTTTCACTCCCAAGTCAACCATTGTACTCTTTCATGAAACTTTCAAAGGTACATTGTTTTATCATGCATGTAAAACTATTCACACACACATTTCACTCCCTATTGAAAGAGTTGGACACCTCTTGTAGTTATAGATGGTTACTTGGAAACCCAACTCTCATTGAGTATATAAGGACCACTAGAGACCTCTATTTACATAGAATTTACAAGAGAGTGGAGGCCATGTGTGAAGAAGAAAACTAGTAATAACCTAATCATAAAAAATACCAGGAAAACTCCTACAATATTCATATTTATTGGTGAAAACAATTTTTAGACCAATTCACCTAGGTATTCACTAATACTAAGGAAAATGACTTTAACTATGACATTGTCCTAAGAATATAGAAAATGCCACATTGGTTCCTAGTTCTGTATAAAGGGTCCATGCATAGTGTGTCATCAAAGGATCATTCAAAAAATCCAAGAGGTCACTAAACTAAGCACCCATCCACTAAAGTCTCAAATTTATAGTGTTTTAACCCACTCATAATTCCTTCACATGGAACATAGTCCTAACTAAGTGGGACCACGAACAAACCACCATAATTGGATCTACACCCAAGTGAACATTATTATTAGAGTTGTTTAAGGGTCACCTACCATAGTTCCCTTTCGACCGGGTAATCTGTTTGATTTTCCATCCACCTAGTTCATCAATTTGGGTGCTCCTTCTACCCAGGTCAGCTACTAGGTTACCCATATTGTAAGGCCACCTCCATGGACTCTTGATACACATTATTTGGTTATGTATGTTATAGTTACCCATTTTAATCATGAATTGTTTTTGGTAATGGTAATAAATAATCCCATATGAAACCTTCCCTAATTTTCCTCTTTAGTTGATAAGGAATTCATGGATTTAATAATATTTTATTCCTTTGAACATAAAGGTTCCTATCATTATGAAATAGGTAATATTTTCCCTAACTAAAGATGCTCATCCCAGCTTCCCCAAACTAGTCTCCATATATTTAAAGAATTTTATTAACTTCCTAGTTATTAATTAATGAACAAAAGATACATATATTTGATTATAATATGGTGTAAGACCAAAATATTCCTCATTGAGTCATATCAACTATGAATCCAGTCTACCCTAACTATCTATTTTCCCACAGAAAAAGGTGGTGTTAAATATATGAGACTCTTAATTGGTGTAATCGATACCGATGTCCTCATTGATGATATAATAAATATGTCCCATAAATGGGATAAAAAACTATTTTCATCCATCTTCATGTAATCACATAAACGTCATTCACCAAAGTCATTTTATTTATTGAACCATATAGGGTAACTCATTCATAATTCCCACACCAGCCTTTGATAAGTTCCTTTCAAAAAGTTGTACAAGTTATATGAACTTAAACAATAAAAAATAAAGTACATTCTATATAATGTTAAACTCATAAGAATAGGTCTTAGTCATATGACCCTAAACTACAAGAAAACATGGTACTGGTTAGATGAACATAAAATTCATATCACTGGTACTGGTTGAAAAATCCTAAAATACACAGAAGTAGTCCTGGTTACATGACCTTAAATGATGTAATATCTGTTATGGCTACCTGACCATAAAATGTATAAAATAGTCCTTATCACTTAAATTTAAAAGGTAAAATGTGTGTAGTTAAAATACAAAGAACAACATGGGTTATAATTCAATTAATAGGTATATATAGGAAGACCCTATCATGGGTATCATTCCAATTCAAAAACACCTACCCCATTCATGGGCGGAGATAAGTTTTAGAGTTCCCAGTTGTCTGGATTTAATCCAAATTTTAGTCAACCACAAAGGTAAATGTTGTAGCCTATGATAAATATAGATTCTTATATAGACTCATTATTTTTTAGTTATATAATATTATTTTTTGAATTAGGGGATATTGTTAGTGTTTATTTTTTTATTTATTATTATGTTTGGAATAATATATATGTCTGATACTAATAAATTAATATAACTCGATGAGACTTTTGGAGTTTTTTTAAAAAAATTAGTTTAATATTTTTGGTATTTTTTGTTACATGAAATATCATGTTTACATTGAAGTACAAAAAACACTATGTTTATCATTATTTTTACACAACACTGATCTTTGCTTGTATTACACAAAACACTGAGTTTAGAAAAAGATGTCATGTGATTAAAATATTACTATTTAATATTATAGTTATCACATATCTCTTAGAATACAAGGTATAAATAAGAATAATTAAATTATGAAAATATATGGTTTAAACATTTATAAAAAATTAATTCGTTGGTGGCTTATTTATTATCAATGAAAATTATAATTTTTTTTAAAATAAATGAAATCCATTTCTAAAAAAATTTATTATCATAAACTAGATTTACAAAAATAAATTAAATGAATCAATTTTGGAGAATTATTTTAACTATATTTGTAAATAATATATTAAATAAATTCTTTTCAATTCATCTTATGTTTTTTATAGACATGTGATATAAATAAATCCATTTTTAGGATTCAAATTTCATTTATAAAAATATTTATTTCACATTTGGGGAACATATTTTAAAATAAATTATTAACAATTTTAGAAAATTCATTTTGGAAAATAAAATTCATTTTAAAAATGATAATATAAAAATTATTTTTGGTTATATTTTTTTGGATTTTCATAAATGGAATCATTTTTTATGAATAGTGAATCCCTTTCGTTTAATTTATTTATAAAATATATTACATTTATAAATTGATTTAAATGTTCATTTAGTCTAATTATACATCCATTAAAATAATTTATGTCATTGGAATCAGTTTCAAATAGAATTGTGATATAAAAACATTGTATATTTTTTATCTTTTTCTCTTTAAAAACCATCTTTCAAGTCGCATCTACGAGATTAATTTTAAATACAATTTTTCCACTTATATTATTGGAATATGAAAAAATTGATTCCATATTTAGAATAAAATATTTTTTATTATCTAATATTTTCAGCATATTTTTTTGACAAACTGAATAGTGGATGTCGAAAAAATTAACTATCACGGTTATGGTAATAATTGGTTTGCTGAGGGGTTAAAATACAAAGATAAATGTTAAAATAACTTATAAACTAGTCAAAAAACAATTTTATGGACAAATATAGACTATTATACCAATAATATTTGATAATGTCCTTTTTTACCAATTATAAATATGAAAAAATTGGGAACACTCAATTATTTTTTAAAGTATAGAGTGTGACCTCTCACCCAATAAAAAAGGAAACTCCTCTCCTCTCTTATTAACCCCTTAAAACCATTTTGACTCAGCCAATATCTATACAAGAAACTTCATAAATTCCTTACCCTAATCACATAAATCAATTTTTGGGCACAAATCCTTCATTGGAATGATTTTAGTGCAAACTTACGGAGGATACTCAAAGAAGATGAGGTTTGAATATATAAAACAGAAGTCAATACTTATGGTTAGATATTTCTGTCTCACATTTATTTTTATAGGAGAAACATGTCTTGTTAAACACATGTTTATTTTACATGGGGTATATACTTCCCATGAGTATATTTTATTATTATTTTCTTAAAAATTATTGTGATTTAAATAACCATATGAGGATCTCTCTTCCATACGGCCTATGGTTCAAATGGTACGAAAGAGGTAAGGTATTTTTAGTTCAACTTTCCTTCTTTGAGACATATGTTATATTATGAACATATCTTATTAATTGAGGATTATATAATTCCCCTTAGGGATGTTATATAATGAATATCCATATCTTCATGATATTATATGTTTTATATATATTTGTTACATCATGGGGCTTACAATTCAATGCTAGTAAAGTTTCAAGGGTTTTTTCTTATAATATCCTCATTTATCAAGTCTTCTCATGTTTATGCTTCTAATGATGACATATTATGATCTATTTGTGAAAAAATCATGTATTTTTTCTCTTCTATTTACTCATGATATTTTCATGTAATAGTACTATTTACCCGCTCTTTAGTACTTTAAATAATTGAGATTATGTTTTTAAGAAAAGATAACGTTATTTCCCCCTTACATATTAAATCTATTTACTTCCAAAACCATGCATTATAAAAAAGATATCAAAATTATTATAATTATATTATGTTTATTAATATAAATTCTTATGCATGTTTGTTTTATTACAATTTTTTAAAGTAATCTTCTTATTATTTTCAAAATCAATTTTCATTTATATTTTAACGAAAATATGAAAGGAATATTTTTTTGACTTGAATATTATGAATTATACGTTCTATAACTATGACCATTGTTTTCTTTGAATATTCCTTTAATGTTTTTTTATTTTTATTTAAAAATAAAAGGATTTGAAAAATGTTTTATGTTTTAAAAAAAAAATTCAAAGAAGAAATTATATTTTCCCCATGAAATATTGTAAAAAAATTTAAAATATTCTTTTATAAAATTTCATCATTATTCTCAAAGAAACTTGTTTCCAAAATATGTTGTGAGTTTTTTTTATTTTAAAGGGTTATTTTTAGAGAAAAGCTATTTAACTCAAGAAATGATCCACGTATCGTTCCAAAATTATTTTTCATCTAAGATGACATTATGTAATGTTACTTATTAGTTATTGGGTATTATATTTAATGATACCATATTTATTATTTCTCTAGATGGTTAACATTTATATTGATGAAACCTATTTATTTTTCATGGGTTATGCAATATTGAATTACTGAAATGTTTATAAAACATGTTTTATTTACATGTATTAAAAATGTGATGATATGTTGACCGTTTTATGATAATGTGTCACACATAGGGATAGTTTTAAATATGAGATAGGAGGAACTATATCTCCATACAATTAAATGGGAAATATATATGTAACATGAGATAAAAATGAGAAACAAGTCCATGGGTTTGATCCACATTAGGAAATAGGTGTTTCCTCATCCATTATGGGAAATAGGTGTGTCCTGATCCAAAATTGAAAATATGTGTGTCCTGATCGACTATGGGAATTTGGTGTTTCATGATCCACTATGAAAAAATGGCGTGTCTTGTTTCACTTTGGGAAACAAGTGTGTCCTAACGAACTATGGGAATGAGATGATTCCTAATCAATAATAGGAAATAGGTGATAAGAAATGATCCACTATGATGATAGTCTGGGTGTTAAACATTAAATATGAAATGGTTTCCTATATTTAAGATCGTTCCAAACATTTATGACATGATTTTACGGTTCATGATTGATTTTTTATGATTTATCACCCTTATTTTCCTTGTTTTTTGAAATAATAATGTTTTATTCCATGAATCATTTTTCTGATATGTGACATGATGGGTATGAACTTCGTATGTTATGATCAGGATCATATATTGTTATTCTTATCTTATTCTTCATGTGATCACATATTTATATCTCTTTTACTAACCATTATGATTTCATCTCACCCTTTCTTATTTTTATATTTCATATGTTATAAAGAAGAGTTTTATGTTGGTTACATGTCTAAATTTCAGTAAATGAAAAGCTATTTATTGTAAAATTGGAGATATTTCACCATATTAGAATATTTTGTTGTATGTTTCCAAAAAAAAGTAAGCAATTATGGTCTTCATACATGTGCTTATGTAATGTAATGAATATTCATATTAAAAATGTATTATCTATATATGATAATCATATGGAGCAGTATTTTGTATCCGAGAAATGTTTTAGTTAACCTTTAAAACATAGGATGAGAAAATATTAGTGAGATATCTAGGGTCATTTCAATGGTTATTTGTAGGGATTATTTTATTTATAAGTCTAAGGAGGAGTATAAATAATATAAAATGCACAGAAATTTTTGTAAATAATAGAGAAAGTGGTTTCAAAAAAATTACAACCCTTTATAGATACTACATGTGGATTTTGATCTAGCATAGATGTACCTAAAGGTAAAAACCCTGATAAGACCATATTGAGAAAGAATATATTATGAACTGGTTCTTAACAATGAGAATTGATAAAAACCTATTTTGACACACATGAAGGATATTAATTAGAAAGAAAAAACCACTTTATGAACTATCATGAAGGATTTAAATATATGATGATAATTAATAACTTAATATAAACCTAAGGTATCATACTTTGAAATGAATGTCTCATGATTTAGACATAAAATAAGTTTTGGTTCATGATTTTTTTTCATTTTACACTTTGATTTGTATTTCTCACACTATGATTTTTGGTTTTAGTGAATAGAGGGAACCGAAAAGAATGTGGTTATGATTAAATACAATGGATTTTTTTTGAAGAGTAGCCAAATGGGTTGATGACTGGAGTAAGGAATATTATGATTATTCCAAATCATTTATCATGGAACATGATTAAAAATGTGTTCCATATCAAGCTCTTAGACTCGCCAAATAAGATAAGTGTAGAGCATGATAATAGTTCTAGTAATGAAGACCGTAGAGGAATGAATATTCAGTTTCCTATATGTCGAGAATGTGGGAAGAAGCACTCAAGGGAATATATCAGAAGGATAATATGATTTTTAGTGTGGAAAAGAATGAAATAAACTGATTAATTTAAAATAAAAAATGAATAGTTTGCTAAACTCAATCGATGAGAACAATGGAATTCCTAAGGTATCATCAATTATGGATTATTTTGAATGTGGGAATTATTATAATTATGGAAATTTATGTCCAAAGGTGATATCTCATAAATAGAATCAGTAAGGTTACAAAAGTAATGGTTTTTCTATTGATTATGAATAAACTACATATGAAATATGATCATAAATATGCATTAAGGAATAAAATTATGAATCCAAGTTAATATTTTGATAAGGAAGTGGGTTGTTTGATGCATTTTTGTATTAGAATTCATGAATTATGAAATATGTAAGGACTATTCAAGTATAATGTTTTCATTAAGAATATACAAATATATATTCAATGATGACAATGACCTAGAACTTTTATTTAATATTAAGGCTATATTTCATAGAAAACACATTATTAAGAGTTGGTAACCCTTATTATTTTCCCAATGTTAAGAAAATAGTGTCTTGATTGTACAAATAGATGTTTTATATGAAAAAAGTTAATTGGGTAGTAATTATGACCTTGGAATCGATTACGTATTTTTTGGAAAAATTGTTTTATCCAGTCATTGATGTAGTTTACCAAATTATTATATTTATGAAGTATATCAAATAAGTTACGTTGTATTTAAGGAATTAGAAACCATCCAAGTTTTAAAGAAGGTTTTATGGTAATTCAAAATGTTAACATGTCATAATTGAATATATGATTAAGGTATAAACATGTCTGGTATGTGAAAATCCATATCCACTTTATAGTATATGAGGAATAATGATAAGTTAATTTTTGAAATTCAGTGACCCTATTTACAATGTTTTGGATTTTAATATTTTAGATAGGTCATATGGATAACAATTTTTTAGAATGGTTTATGTTGAAATTTGGATGAGGCACTATATATTAATTTATTGCCTAACTATAATAATTTATATCCATATTGGATAACCTGTTCTATTAATTTTATTGTGATGATAAATAAAAATATATAGAATGAATTATCATTATATTTATGGATATTTTGATCCATTAGTGATTTAGGAATGAATAATTCAAAATTATTTCTTTCTATAAAAAATGAATTGGAAATTGATCAAGTCCCAAAAAATGGAAGGGATTGTGCTTATAAAATGGAATGAAATCATGTAATTATATTTTCTCATGAAATTTTTTCAACATTACGTAAAGGATAAAGAAATTAAATAATGTCTTATTGTCCCCATTTATAATGATATCAATGACCTTTTTTCACAAATATTTGGTTTATGGTTTTATGGTCACATACCTTATCTAGATCACCCAATTCCATACAATCAGTGATCTTTATCACTCTGTTTAATTTTTTATTATTTTATCCTATATCCAAATCTCCACTTCCCACCCATAATATAAAGTGTTGAAACCTAGTTAGGAGTTACTTTTAGTAACCATAATGGTTCCAAATATCAATTTTAAATGTAATTTTTATAATTCATTTGTACGATGTGTGTCTCAATGATGGAATTTTTTAAAAGCTACACCATTGATGAAATAGATGAAATTTGAACTAAAAATTCATTTGATAAAGGGTAGAATATCATACCTTATGATTTTATGAAATATATATATTTTAAAATAAATTTAATATTTTATTTATTGTATGTTACAGACAATATTGAGTTTATCATTCATTACATGAAACATGAAGCATGACATGTATTTCTTGCAACAACGAGTAAAAAAATGATTTATATTATTAAAATATTATTATTTTATATAATAGTAGACACATAGCAATTGTAATTGAAGGTATGTGTAGGATTATGAAAATATGATAATATATGATATATATATATATATATATATTTATATAAAATCAATTATATTATGACCAATTAAATATAAATTATGATAAAAAACCTTTTCAAAATAAGAGAAATAATTTAAATAAAAACTATCTTTTCACATAAATTAGTTTTATGTAAATAAATTAATTGAAAAAATATTGCTGAATCATTTTTTCTGAATTTTATATATTACATATTCAAAAAAATGTTTAAAATTAATCTTATTTATTTACTAGAAAGTAGATAAGAATAAATAAAATTTTATGCTTAAAACATATAAAAAAGCAGTTTTGTCACCATTGCGCACTTATTTTAAAATTAATTTTTACCACATTTATAAAATTTTTTCAAAGGATGAAATTATTTTTTTAAATATTAATATGAAAATTATCTTAGGGTAAATAATAATTTTTTATGAAATAATTACATTTTCAATAAATAGTGAAAAATGATGAATTTTTATAGAAAACTAAATTTTCAATTTATTTTTTTATAAAGTAAATTTATATTATAAACTTATATTAAAGACAAAATAATTTAATTATAAATAAATATTTTCAATTTAGTTGATTGGAATCAATTTAATTTTTATTTTCTGTATAAAAACATTGTAAACATGTGAACATTTTCTCTTTAAAAACCCACCTTCTAATCACATCTGCGAGATTAATTTGAAATTAATTTTCACCACTCATGTTGATGGAATTTTGAAAAATAGAATCCATATTTTTAATTCTATTAAATTACATTATTTAATATGTTTAACATATTTTTTTGTCCAAATATAATAGTGAATATAGAAAAAAATAATAACTGTGGTTGAGGTAAAAATTGGCTAACAAAGGGGTTAAACTAAAAATATAAGTGTAAACGTAACCTATAAAGTTGTAGAAAAACAATTGGATAACCATATTTTTTCCATTCCATATCTAATGTTGGATAATGGACTATTTTGGACACCTGTTATAAATGAAAAACTTGGATGAAATCATTTTTTTTAAAATATACCCATGATTTCCTGTCCCCAACATAGAAAGGCCGCCCTTATCCTCTCTTCTCACTCATTCAAACCCTTTTTGTTTCAAACAAGCCCAACCCAAATGACATCCCACATTGCTTCTAATTATCCCTGAAGACATATTTTAGTAATAAATCCATAATTGGATGGATTTTAGTGCATACCTATGAAGCATGCCTGAAGAAGTGTTTGTATGAATTTCTATAATGGATGTCTTGTATTAAAGTAAGGCATTTTCATCGATCTTTTTTTCGATGATAAAAATGTCATTTTAAACTAATATTTATTTTATGTTGTGTATATAATAACTATTAATGTATTTTATTATTCTTATACAAAATATAATTTTAATTTAAATATCTATTTGATGATCCCTCTTCCATAGGTTTTACAATTCCAAAGATACCAAAGTAGAAAGAGATTTTTGTATTAATTTTATTTCTTATAGACATATGTTAAATTATTCAACTATCTTATTATATGATGTCTATATTCTTCCTCTTTGAAATGTTATATCTATAATATCATTATTTTCATGTTATTCTGTGCTTTATTAAATGATTTTCTTTAATGGTGATTATGATTCAATATTAATAATGTGTTAAGGATTTTATGCTACAATATCATCATTTATCAGGATTTCACATGATTATTCACACATTAAAGAAATATTATGATCTAAATCTCAATAAAATCCTTAATTTTTTTTCCTTATATTAATTCATGATATTTTAATTTAATAGTACCAAATTTTCACTATTTGTTACTTAAAATAATTGGGAATTGTTTTTAAGAAAATATGACATTACATCTTTATTCGATTGGAAATTGATTCATCCAAAACAATATTTTCTTAAATTTCATTCATTTTTTATTATACCATTATTATGAACATAAATTTTTACCCTTTTTATCTTTTAAAAAAATGTGTTAATAGTAATCTTCCTTTATCTTTCAAAAACAATGCCTGTTTGGATTTTCATTAAATATTACTTTAAATGTTCTCATAGTTGTTTTAAAATAAATGTATTTTTAAAATGAATTATTTCTTAAAAAAGATATTTTTCAATGAGAAAAATATATTTTCCTTAATAATTTTTTTAAATGATTTTAACAGCCTCATTTATATGTTTTAAATATAATTTTCAATGATAATTACATTCAAAATATTTTATGATTTTTTTCATTGAAAAATAAATTTTCTAAGAAAATTTATTTTCCTCAAGAAATGGACCAAGTGTCCTTAAAAAATTATTTTCATTATAATATTATGTCCTTTTATGTTACATAATATTTATTAGGGATAATAGTTAATGATAAATTACTTATTATATCTCGATATGGTTAATGATTATATTGATGAATTCCATTTATTTTTATGGGTAATTCTATGATGAATTTATTAAATGTTTATGAAACCTATATTATCCACACGGGTTATGATGTAATGAAATGTTTAATGTTTTATGATACTGTTGAATACATAATTATGGTTTTTATTATAATATGAGTGGAACCAATATCTCCCAATAATTCATTGTGTAACGTTTCATATCTTGAAAGATTAAAATGGTAAACAAGTCGATGGTCTTCATCCACTATGTGAGATCGGCGTTTCATGATCCACACTTGGAAACTTGAATATCATGATCAATTATCAGAAATAGGTGTTTCCTGATTCAATATACAAAACTGGTGTGTCCAGATCCACTATATGAAACTATTTTGTCTTGATCCACTTTCTAAAATAGTGTTTTCCTAATCTACTATGGGAAATAGGTTTGTCCTAATCCATAAGGGGAAATAGGTGTGTCCTGATCTACAGTGTGAAACATGTGATAAGTCGTGATCCACATTGATGATATTCTTGGTATTCCACCATTATTTATGAAATATATTTTTATATTAAAGATAGAGAAACACTTTTATGAAATGATCTTATAATACATGATTGATTTATGATTATTTGTCACCCCTATGGTCCCTATTTTAAAAAATAATATTGTTTTATGACATGAATCTTTTTTATAATATATGAATGCTTGGTTTTAAACATCATAAGTAATGTCCAAGATCACATACCATTTAGGATAACATATGATTTCATTTGGTTATATCTTATGTTTACCTTTACTGAACATCTATTCTCACCCATTCTAATAATTCCTTTCCTCAGGATATAATGAAAGGTTTTATGTAGGGTATGTATGTAAATAAATCTAAAGGGGAATCTATTTTTTGGAAACATTGAATAACTTTCACAAGATGAGAATATTTTGTTCCATGTATCGAAAGAACTAAATGATTACAATCCTCTAGTGTGTCCTTCTGTAATGTAATTCATACTCATCTTGAAAATGTATTATCAGTGTATGATAATCATGGTCTGATATACATATATAAATTTAATTTTTATAATTATAATTTATAACAACCATAGATACATGTTACTTAAATCAAATTTTCTATGATTAATTTCAATGTATACTATTTTTATAATGGATTTAGCAGTCACTATAGTTTTCTATTCCCTAAACCTTATGAATAGTTTTCCAAAACTTATGTTATATTTGAAATCATACACATAATCTGATAAATTACTCAAAAAAAATTATCAAATGATCTTTACACCATTTTTATTTTATCCTTATTAAGTATATAATCAAGATTTTTCAAATCAGTTTTTATTTAGTTACATATAAATCATACATATAAAAAACACAATTTTATTATTTTGTTAATATGTTTACATGAAAATAACATTATGGGATATTTTCATATGAGAAATTAAGATTACATAGTTCCTTATTTGAATTATTTTTTGTTAAAAAAATCCTTACATGATTGATATGATTACGTGATAGTTACTTTTACCTTGTGATTATGCTAACTTGATTTTTTTTAAATTAAAACACTCATATTGGTATCATTAGTAAAATTATTTTATTAAAGATATTAATTATTATTATTATTGTTATTATTATTATCCATTACTAAATTTTATTTTTTTAACACAATAATGGTGTCTGTTCTTGAATTTTTTTTTAAATACTAATTGAAGGATAAAAAATATGGAAATCTAGATGAAGAATATAATGGATATTTTCTATGTTTAACATTTGGTATTTTCTTAAAAATTTTGATCAACTAAGAGTTATATAACATATGATATATGAAATATAAAATTACTGAAAAATTTCATCTAATACTGTGACTACATTATATCCTGTAATTAGAAAAGAGTATAAATGTGTGATATTTTTGAAATAGTGATCTAGATATGATTGGATTCGATTCTTCATTATTTTAATTGTGTTTTTGTGTTTTATTTTTTTATTTTCAATTTGATATGAAAATATCAGTTTATGCTTTCCCTAAAATATTTTTTTCCCATTTTTAATTGTTATACTTCACAAACGAACGATATATCTAGTAATGTTATGACTCCCCTATAAAATATAATTTTCTATTTTCAGTTGTGTGTAGGTTTCTGTAAAGGTTGGTATATGTTTTATGGTTCCTCTAGTTTTAGAAATGGAAGTGTTTATAAAAGGTTATAACTTGTTTTTAAATGTGTTCTTTTAGTGGATTTTATTTTTCTATAGAAGAATATAGGAGTTAAAAGTATATGAAAAACCACATTGATTAAAAATATATATATATTTTTATTATTATTTTTAAATTTCTACATTACATGAAAAAAACTTGCATCTACACTTCTGTTTATTTTTACTTGCACCTATGGTGCTGTTTCCTTGAACTCTAATCCAAATGATTATTTTAACTCTCATATTGAAAAATAATTATTTCAGTCTATTTAAATTTATAATATAGTCTAGTAATAACCTCTAGACCTATTTTACATATCACATTGGGACAAATATTTCTATATGAGCTTATTTATTTTTTGAATTAGGTTCTATTGCTTAAATTATAATTATGCTAACCTTTTCCTAGACATTATTGACGATGGGAAATGATTTTTATGATGTTATTATTTAATTATAATAAATATTAGACACCTCAAATCTATAATATTTTAATTGGAATTATTAGGGATAATGGAATGTGGTGATAAAAGGATTCCTTAAACATCTGAGAAAATATTATTGGCTGATAATAGAAAAACCACAAAAACTGCATAATTATAATCAAGATACTCATATGGAAATGATGCATTAAAATATTTATTTAATTATAAAGGAATTAATATATTATAATTTTTTATTAGTTGAAATATGTTTTTCCATGTTTCATCTTTTTTGACAACCAATGACATATTGAAAATACTACAATTTATAAACTTTGGTAGTGAAAATTTGAAATGAATGAAGTGTGTAGAATACTAAGGATTTAAGATGGATAAATATTAGTGGGAGATCTATATGATTCATTTAATTATAAGCATTACAAATGGGATGAATTCAATTTGAGAAACATTAGATAACACTAATATAGTTGAAATAGTTTTGGGGTCACTATTGAAAAGATAGTATGGAATGAAGGTGAAAACTGATGAGATTAATAATTTCAGTGAAAATAATTTGGAATAATTATTTGGTTCACTACATTAGTAAAAAAATTTAGAAAACAAATATTTGAGATAAGGATTCACAAAAGAAAAAATTTATTTCCTTTAAATAATATATATATGTTTATTAAAAATTATATGGCTATGTGTTATAGGATTGTAAGAAAGTTGACATATCTCACTTCACTAAGGGAGTATATAAAATGTTGAATGAAATAAATAAGTGGGGTAGCAATAAAAAAATTTATTCAAAAGGATGTAAAATATAATAATGTTAATGTTAGTAAATATAATGTTGTTTTTTATCTAACAAGCTATGAGTGAAGAAAGTGGGGACATATAAATTTAGACTGTATAAAAATAAAGAACCAGGGAAGAAAAATATTTATTGTAAAAAAGTGAAGTAAGAAATGATGGATGGATGGAGCTGTACTAAAGAATATAGCTCTAATAATGATTCAAAAAATATGAGAGAATTGAACAACTTGGCTTTAATGTACACAAATATGAATGAGTTAATTAATGATTCATATTATATATTATGTTATGCTTCATATACTAAAAGTGTTGCTATATAATTAGTAAAACAAAATGACAAATTAAATAAATCTATTCTAAGAATTGGTGAAATATATATAGAGTTAAAAAGTGGAAATAAAAATATTTGCCAAAAAATTATATTTTCACTAAATTGAAAGATAACCTTGAAATTAAAACATCAATATATAATAAAAAAGTAAATACAAAAAATTATAATCTAAAACAATGAATTCCTAATTTAAGTTTTAAAAAAGTGAAACTAAAAGCAAAGAATGATAAAATAAAAAAAATAAGAAAAAAGAAAGGGAATAAAGAAAATTTAATATGTTATTTGATGATAAGACTTATGAAAAAATGAATATAAAAATTAAAAATTAAAAAATTGAAAATTAAGAAGTAAACCATATATTTCTAATGAAATGGACTATAATTAATTTGATGTTACCCAATGAAAATATTTTCCATTTTTCTTCTAAATGAAACATTAAATACTTTTATTTAATAAAAGGATAATTATGATATGTTTGTGGTTATGAATAATAAAATAAAGATAATAAAAGTGTTGTTATACAATAATAAAATACATAAAATATTTAATAATTGTTTTGCTGAAATTAATAAATGTAATGTACCTACAATTAAATGATTTTGGAGTAATACAAAAGGTAATTACACTATTTAACTCTTAAATTTATTTACTCAATATTTTAGTCAGACTAAAAATAATTCACTAACAATTTAACTACTAGATTACTGAAACAAATGTATTAAATCTATTTTTTTACATATGAACTAATTTAGTAATCCTAATAGATCCATGATAGAATTTGTACCAAAATTTATTTCTACTTGGTTTATTTTAGGAAATATAACTTAAAAGTTAAAAGGACACATGATACATGGATACTAAATAGTCTTTCATATGACTAATAATACATTGGAATTTATTTCGTACAATTAATGTAATAGAAGATTTGTGACATTCAATGATATCAGCAATGTTATTATTAGAGGATTTAGTGAAGTTCACATATCTAAAATAGTTTTAATTTCCATAGTATTATATATAGATGGTTTGAAACTCAACATAATAAGTATTTCATAGCTTTGTGATGATAAAATGAGTGTTAACATTAAAGACAAATAATTTTCTATTTTTGAGAATGATCCTATTTTTTATTTCAAATATAAAAGATAATATATATTTTAAATATTTATACAATTAGTAATTATAATTTTATGTGTTTTAATGATATATAAACTGATGATATCTTATGGAATATGAGGCAAGGAAATGTAATATTTTGTTTAATATAATAACTATTAAAATGTGGGGAGGTTTTACAACTTCTCTTACTTAAAATAGAAATTTTTTGTGATAATTTTTTAAGAGGAAAACAAAATAATAAATCCATTAGAGAAATTAATAAACTGACAACTATAAATCCCCTAAAACTAATACATCTAGATTTATTGGTTCATATGAATATTGACAATTTAGTATGTTAAAATCATGGTTTTATAATAGTGGATGATTTTATTGGTTTACCTCATCCTATTATAAGTCTCATAAAAGTAAGACCTTAGGAAAATTTGATATATATATTTTTAAAATTAGTTAATAATAAAAATCAATATTTTATTAACTCTACTATATGAGTTAGAGGTGATTATTTTTTTAATTAGGTATTTTTGAATTTTATTTTGGAAATAATATAAATTTACATTTTTTCGACCACTAGAACACCAAAAGAATAATTGTTGTAGAATTGAAAAATAAAACTATTTTGGAAAAAATAGAATAATTATTAAAGATTATAAAATACATAAATACACTTTGTATGATTCAATTAATATAATAACAAATATATTAGATATATAATTTTTCAATCCTTTATTAAAAAAATAATATGAATTTTTATTGGAGAGAAACCTAAATTTGTTTTTACGGTTTTTGCTTGTAAATTATTTATTTTAAATACAAAAGATAAATTAGGTTTGTTAAATATAAAAATTGATTAAATATTTTTCTCTAGGATATTTTGATAATAATAATCCATATAATGTATAATGAGATAATTATAATGTTAGGAGAAACAGTTAATATTAAGTTTTATGAAATTTTATAAATATAAAAAATTTGATTTAGATAAAATTGATAAATAATTTAGTGAGTTTATTTTTGTGATGAAAAACCTCAAAATAAAAATTTATTTGTTGACGGGGGGGGGGGTATAATCATTCTCAAATTGATCTAAGACTTTAGAGGCCTTATGAAGATCAATTTTTTCTAGAATGAAATTGTAAATGGTGAATCTAAAATTAAAATTTGGAAATGAATTTTGAATTATTGGGATATTTTCCATTTTTTTTGTTTTATACATAATAATATTTTTGAAGTATTATATAATTTTAATTAGTTTATTTCTATCATGATTAACATTATCAAATTTCATTGAATAATGTTAAGTGTCTAGTTAAGCCTTAATTATAAAATGAGTATTGTAATAGAATGGGGTTTGAGGAATAAAATTGAGGAATTATGTAATATTGGTCAAAATAATATAAACTAGATACTTATAAATTTTTTCTAGTGGAATGAGTTGATTTTAAAGAAAAAATTTCTAACTATTTTAGGATTTATTTAATTATAATTTTGATAGATTTTACTTATTTTCAATGATTTAATTTTTTAGAATGGATTCAATAATTTCTTTTTAAATGTTATAATTTTTAAAGAGGTGTATTCCAACCAAACACTTGGTTTTAGGGCATGAAATACAACCAAATCATGTATTTATACAATTAAAATATTTATATGGTCTTAATAATTCTCCAAGATATTCATATTATAGGAAATATTTTATAATTAAATACTTTTTTTAATAATGTGAAAGTTGATCTAACTTTATTAATTAAGATAATTTCAAATAGAGTTTAAATTATGATAATATATTATGATGATATTGTGTAAGTTTAATCAAATTATTTTCTATGTAATTAATTTTATATTTTTATAAATTTTGAATTTGATTGGATTTTAATTGATGAGTTAAACTTTTTTTGGAGTAAAATAGTTTCAATGGAATAGTAGAATAATTTTAAAGAAATTTTGTATTTTTTGTAAATAGTTAAAGGGTTTAATCTTGATTCTTGTAAATATTTTTGAACTCATAAGAATGTTAATTCTTAATTATATTTAGGTTATTACGAAAAACCTATAGATAATAAATTATTTAGAGGTTTAATTGGAAGTTAATCATTTTTAACTTCTTATATAACTAATATCATATTTAGTGTTTCTATGTATTCAAGATTTTAGTATAATACTAAGGACATTCATTTAAAGGATGTTAATATATTCATAAAAAATATTAAAGGGATTAAAAATTCTTTTTTTCTATTGTAGTTATTACATTTTGGATTTGAATTTTTATCCTAATTCTGAATTTAGAGACTTTTGGATTGATAAGACATGTATAATAGGTATGTATAATTTACTTAGTAAACATTGTTTTGGATCTATAAGAAAGAATTATTAGTCTCTTTATCCAAACATGAATTTGATTATATTTATAACTCTTGTTTTTGTGCTCAATGATTATGCATTAATCAAACATTATCTTATTTTAATATTTACTTTGATAAATGAATATTTTTCTGTGATAATAATTTTGATAATTCAATTTCAAAAATTCCTTTACAGAATTCACAGAATAAAAATACTGATGGTATGTTTCATTTCACTAGAGATCATCTTAATATTGGAAAAATTGATTTAAAAGTTGTGTTAATTCATAACCAGCTGGTTGTTATATTTACTAAGATATTGTATATTGTGAAGTTTGAGAAAATAATATTTAAACTTTTTTATGAAGGATATATAGTTTAACCTATTATATTTTAAATAACTATTACTATTTTAAATTTATAGTATATTTGATGTATACATTAAATTAAATCTATTTTTGTATAGTAGATTTAGATGTTTGGAGATTTTTTGTATTTTCATTACTATATTTTAGAATTATTTTAATTAATTAATGGGTTTTTTATTTATTTACAGCAACTTAGAATAATTATTTTCTAAAATCTTGTTACTTGTTTCAACATGATAACAATTTTTAATGTCATGTTTTTCTTCAATTTTATACATGAATATTTTTTCTTTTAATTTTTGATTTTTGATTTTTTTGAAATATTTAAAAATGGAAGAGTATTTGTGAAAGATAATTTCATATTTTAGTTTATGAAAATATGTTATTTTTAACACTAACACTGACTGCATTGAAGTTGGGGATATGGTTAGTGTTAATGTTTTTTTATTTTCTATTATGGTTTAAATATTAAAAAACACACATTTTAGTAAATTAGATAATTATGATTTGGTATTATAATTTCTCAATAAATTAGTAAATTATTTATTTAATCATATTCCGTATGAATAATTACTATGTATAGGTTTTTTATAATAGAATTTTAAATCACTGTATTTTTATATAAAGTAACCATATGAGGTAATAGTTAAACCTTATGATTTCTTGAAAGTCTTATAAGTAACATGAAAGTGGACTCATGTGAATTCTTCAAATTATTTTTGTACACTTATAATTTTAACTTTATGAAGTATAGAATCATGCTTAAATATATTAGTTTACTTTTAAATAGCTATAAATTATGTATATATTGAACTAAATACTTCCCTAAAAAAACATGTTTACCGACAATCCATTTATATGAAATATTATTACGTGCATTTATACTTATATATATCCATATGAAAATTATTTTTATTCAAAATATCCCAACATGATTGATATGATTACATGACTAATATTTTTAATTGGTGATTTTTATTAAATGAATTACTGTTAATAAAAAACATTCATACACGGATTAATTCTTATACGGATTTTTTTAAGCAAATCTATAATAATAATAATAATAATAATAATTATTATTATTATTATTATTATTATTATTATTATGTCTATGCTATGTTTTAGTTTTTACAAACATAAATGGTTTGAGTTTTGGAAATATTGTTTTAAATATTAACTAGAGGATAAAAATATGAAAACCTTTTTGGGGAAGATCATAAATCTATTTGAAGATGAATCTTAGTAATTTTCATATAAATTCTTATGGAGAGAGAGCTATGTAACACACAAGATACAACATATGAAAGTGAAAATTGTCCTCCTACTGTTGTGACTATTTCTTACCATGAGATCATTAAGAAGCTTAAATGAGCCATATTTTTTATGTTTTTTTTCAAGTCCTTATAAATATTCTATTTCTCATTATTTTATTCTCATTTTTGAAATTGTAATAATTTTATTTTTAGTTTGATCTGATACTCTAGGTTTATGTTTTTTCATTCCAAAAGTAGTCATGTTGTTATTAGTTATACCTTCTAAAAAAGGTACATCTTGTAACACCCCAATATTTTGTAGTACATTATTTCTTCAAAGTAATTCAACAACTTGCACTACACGCAACACGGTGTTCAAGAGCCTCACGACTTACCAAACTAGCCGTTCAAATGTAGATATGAATAGTATTAACCGAATTTTTAACTTTATGTAATCCTTATATTTTTAGAATCCATATTATTAGTTTCTTAGACATAATGTAAGAACAAATACATTTTTTTAGATCAAAGAAGTATTTTTCAAAAAATGCAATTTTACCACCTTTTAATGGAAAACCATTTTTAAATCCAATATTTGAAACTTTTATATATTAAATTTGAAAAAATAAAATTATTCTTTAGAATCGGGACATAATAATTTAGTTTCAATAAATATTTGGTGTTTTTCTGATAACTTTCATATTTGGGTGAAGAGTGAAAAATACTATATTTTAACTGAAAACTACTTTTTTAATCAAAATAATTTATATTGTTGAATTACAAATTTTAATGGTTTGGAAGTATAATCAGATTATATTTTTTACATTTAATACATTGATGGTCATTGTATGAAATTTCACTTTGAAACTGGACATAAACAAGTGTCAATCTTTATACAGTTATTCTTTCTTAAAAATACGCTTCTTGGTTTTGAAAACAAAAATTAATTTTAAATTAATTAATGAAACTTGTATTTTTTGAAATTGGTAACATAGAATTAATTTTTGAATTCAGAAAATCAAAATTATCTTAGGGTAAATTTTTGGTGTTTTTCTGAAAACTTACAATTTTTGATAAATAATGAAAAACAATAAGTTATTGTTTAAAACTTCCTTTTTAATTAAATAATTATTTATTTTATTTAAATTTATTTTTGTTCAAAATATATACATAATCCCTATATAAATTCAATTTAATTCATTGGAGTTAGTTTATAATAATTTTAGATATATAAAAACTTTATCAAACTTTTTACCGTCATTTAACCACCTCCATGGAGCATATAAAAATTTACATAAAACATAATTTCACCACTTTTGTGATTTGAATTTAAAAAATTCGAGAGACACGGTTAATATCATGAAGTAAAATGTGGTTCAATAAGATAAAAATAATTTTTGGTGAATAGTTACTTTTCACTGTTATTTACCACGTTTAAAAGTAAATAAGGTAATTGAGGGTCAATATGATATTATTATTACCCTAAACAAAGTCCTAATTATATTGGATAAGTGTAATTCGACCAAAAATAACCTTATTAATAAAATATGACCCTTTAGGTCCACTTGGATTATATTATGACATTTATTTTTATTTTATTTAAAGAAGAGTTAAAAGAGTTAAAATCAATGTTTAATAACTAAACCATTTTTAATATAGATTAATACATAAGATAAATTCTACTATAAATATTCATTAGGAAGATAATAATATTTCCTACATAATAGTATTTTATTTATAAATTTTAGAGATAATATAATTAAATTTATCAGCGACACAATGATGATGCAGCAATTACCTTATTAATGGAAGAATCAAATAAATGGTATTATAAATATTAAAATAAATATAATTTCAAAGTTTTTTTGACAGACACGAATTTTCATGGTGAATATGACATGTTATTATTGATTTAATGTATTTTTTTAGTAATCATATTGTTATTATTTTATCCAAAAAACAAATACCAAAGAGTGTCAAAATTGACATAAAATAGTTTTTAAAACAAATATTATATTATTAATTGATATAATAGTCCTAAAAATATTAGGTTAGGAACGAAGACTTATATAATAACATATATTACATTAATGAACCAATTGGAGTTCTATTGGAATTTATAGTACGTTTATTAACTATTTAATATAAAAGTACAAAGAGACATGGTAAATGTCAAACTATTTAACTAAAAGTTAAATCTAAAAGTTATGGTTAATATGGTAACCAAAACCTGTCTAAAACCTATTGGTAGAGTTGTTTTCAACCCTTCCCCACCTTATATTTTAAATAATTCATTTTAGATCCATTAGAAACCGAAAATGTATTTATTATAAAATAATATTTTATGATTTTCATATGGTTCCCCTCACCCGTCTTATATAAGGGCACTTCCCCTTCTATCAAATTCACACCTCCAAAGCCATTTTGCGTCTGCTAAAATATGACCAAATATCCTCCCAACTATCCTAACTTCATCCTAGAGGCCTTCCTTTGTTTACAAATCCAACCTAAGAATCCCTTTTGATCAAATCAAATGGAAGAACCCGAAGAAGTGGTAATGATTTCACCACCCTCTTTCAAGTTCTCTTATTCTTCCAATTAGTTTTTCTTTTTTGTTTCTATTATAAAATAATAACTCTAGTATCTTATATATACTGGGATGTTATTATAAATATGGCACAGCTATATTCATTATTCTATCCATATTATGAATGATAATGTCACCATGCGTGCATATGTACGGCTTGCCGTCTCCACATCGTGGTGTAATTTGTTATTCAACACTATGTTATTTGATGGATATAATGATGAGTAATATGTATATAATTAATGAAAATAACATGCTAATTTCCCTGTAAAATTAATATACCATCCAATTAAACACCTTTATGGAAATGATATTTTTGCTCGTGTTTACGTACGGATTACCGTCTTTACGACGTGATGAGATTCATTTCCATGTTCACAATTAATTGACAATTATACAAATATATATTACTAATAAGTTTGTAATATATGACATAATAATGATACTCGAGATATATAAATATTAATATATATATATATATGTACTTACATATATCTTACTTAGTACCATTCAATATGATATGAAAACGAAAACATCATTTATGCATACGTACGGACTACCGTCTCCATAAACAGTGCTTTCCATTTCATATTTATGTCTATTATACCTATTTATATTCTAAATATATATGATATATAAATCATGTTTTATATTCTGGAATTATTTAAATCTTTATCTAAGTGATATAATCAAGAGTAAAAAGTTAAAACATGTACGATAAAGAAAACAATTATTACCTGAAATGTTAATTTAACATGGAAATTATTATTAAATGGGTAGTATAAAGTCATAAATGAATCATGTATGATATAATAAATATTAATATGGTTATGGTATAATTTAATTACATACTACTATCTTTATACAGGAGGCTAAACGTACCCTTGACAAAAGGAATGTTCATTGTAGGATCGAAATAGTGATATAGATGCTCAATATACAAGAGGGGGGGTTAATTGTATACTTTAAAAATTCCTTTGGAACCTTTAATGTTAGTTACGATTAACTATGTTTTCATTAAGAAAAGGAAAGGGCTATGTTTAACAAAGTTAAACTAAGCAAATTCACAACACCTCTAACACCGAATGCAAACTTAGAATGAGATTCCGAAAGTGGGTTCCGGAAATATGATTCCGGAAAATGAAACTTAATGAAAGATTACAAAGTGAGATTATACCTTAAAGCATATAGAATATAAATGAATCAGAGTACATGTAAGAAATTATAAGAAAGTTATACTTTCCTTATAATACAAAATGCAGCGGAATATAAACAAGTAGTTAACTACAAGTAACAAGATATAAGTCTTTTAACCCAAAGAGAAGGGTATCCAACAACCTTGGATAAAGGTCCCTTGATTTATACATTCAAGAAAGTTTTTCTTACCCACACCAGGGTAAGCCCTCGATATGAAGATCAGAGTCTCTGTCTTGTTATCCTCGCAAGCCCTCAACTTCAAGGTAGTTGGAAACCTCTGTCTTCCTCAGCAAGGAAGCCCTCGAACTTCAAGGTAGTCGGCACCTCTATCTTCCTATCCCCGGAAGCCCTCAAATTTAATCACCAACATTTGGAGTCGCACGAAGCTTTGAGAGTTAATAAGAGCCTCTCTCTCTCTAGAAATTACTTCAATAGCATGTATGCACAAAACCAAGTTGTTCATCTGTCATCAGTATCGAGCTCTTTCAAATGAGCTCCTATTTATAGGTAAGGTTGGATCCTTCTCCAACGGTCATATTTTCCTTAAAGATCGGAGGGACCTATACACGTGTCACTTAGACAACGGTTAGTTTATAACAAAATAGACGACATCGTTTTATAACAAAACAAGTGTAACTGAAAGTACGACATCGTTTTAATTCTAACTCAAAAGTTCGGAATGAACGCTTCAGAGTAAATGTTCTGAGTGTAATGAAAATAATAAAGAGTAGAAAAATTATTGAAGTGTAAGTAAAATAAAAGTTCGGAGTCTAACCAAAATATTTTTCAGAGCCTAAATTATTTCAGAGTGTATAAAACAAAGATAATCAGATTTTGTTTAATAGGTGAATTCGGAATGATAATTCGGAAGGATAATTCATCATCAGAATTCGTAATGAGATTTTGTCATCATAGTTCATAATGAAAATTCATTATCGGAATTTGTAATGAGAATTCATCATTAGAATTCGTAATGAGAATTCAATGTCTAACTTCATAAGAATTCGTATCCTGAATTTTGAATAGAACTTAGTCAGAGATCATATCCGGAATTCAGAATGATACTTTATTACAGTTATCATCTGGAATCCGGAGTGAAACTTCCTTACAGTTCTTATCCAGAATTCGTTTCCTCAAACATAATACTTTATATCAATGTTTTAAACAAATCCGAGAAAACAGAAATGAATCCGAATTTTATACTTAAAAAAATGTTTGAAAAAATGATAAGGATAAATTTCCTTATAAAAGAAATTTTCCTTATAAAAGAAATTTTTCCTTAAGAAAGCATTTTTCCTTAAGAAAGCATTTTTCTTAAGAAAACATTTTTCTTAAGAAAGCATTTTTTCTTAAAGATAAGGTGTTTGTGATTTTCAAAACAAGAAGGAATGGAAAAGTCATAAGGAAAACCTTATTGACTCAACAATCTCCCCCTTTTTGGAAAGCACAAACATCCTTATGAAAAATAATTTCTAAGAAGAAAGAAAAACATTAAGGCTTATCTCCCTTTGCTTTAAGGATACTGATGAATACGACTAACTCCGCCTTAGGATTTGAAACTCTAAGGATCGTATTCTAGATTTCTGGAGTGACATTTCATTACGAAAAAGAAAGTATTCTTTAATGAAAAACTCCCCCATAGATAGACTCTCATTGGAGTTCTTCTTTTTCTTAAGGATCTTTTCCTTCTCCCCCTCTGTGATTTTCAAAAAGAAATCGAGGGAATGGAAAAAAACAAAGTACCTTAAATATTAGTAATGACAACAAAAGAAACGAGAGGCACAATTTTCATTAGGTTTTAAATCTCGACAACAAAGAAAATATTACCACAAAAAGATCGGATTTGGTTATTTCGGATATTTTTCCTTCGAAATGAGCCCTTTAAGAATAGTCTAGATCTTCTTCAGGTCTTTATGATCTTCTTCAGCTTGCTTCTCTAAGACAACTATTCTTGCGGATTGAGCTTCAATATTTTCTTCTTGGGCTTTCAGCTTTTCTTCCTGAGCCTTGATCTTTTCTTCTTGAGCCTTCATCTTCTCTTCCTGAGCCTTCATCTTCTGATCAAACTCAATCCGATGATCCCTTTCAAATTTCCAGTTCTGAGAAACAGAATTCATCTTCCCATTCAGATCTATGACTTCTTGAATCCAGAAGTTCTTTTCATCTGTCAGCTTTTCTTCAAAGGAGGAAGTCATCTCATTTATCTTCTTGTCCTCAGTCTCAAAAGCATCTTTAACATTGTCTTGAAACTCATCGAATAACCTCATCTCTTCAACAGTCTTCTTCGACCAATTTTCCATCCTTTTGCAAGATTTTCTATGAGCTTCGTAGCCAACAAAGAAGGTTTTGAACCGAGTCTCAATCTCAACGCACTTGTCCATAACCATAGATACGAAGTCAGTTTTCTGATTTAAAGCATGTTGGAGCATCTGACATCTTGAATCAATACTAGAGAATGTTGGAATGGATCCCACCAACTTCTTTAAATACTGGACAACAAAGTCATGCCCCACAGAGGATGACTCTGAATCTGAAACATTTCATGGAGAGTTTTCTTCCTCAATAAGCTCCAACTTCCTTTTAGACGAATCACCATATTCTCTTTTCTTGCTAGCCACTGATTTTGGAGTCTCAACAAGGAGTTGCTTTCCCTTGTCTTTTTTCAGAATCGATTCTTGATCAGGGGTTTTCTGCTCACCAGTAGACACTTGAACAATATCATCAACTACTTTTTGAACAACATCTTCCTCATTATTATCCTTCTCTGGAGTTACTAACTTAGAGGATTCAACCTCTGAAGTTTGGAGTGACAGGTGTTCCGAAGGCGACCCATTATACTCATCTACTTCTTTCAATAAGTCTCTTTTTTCACCACTTGCTTCAGAAACTTGTTCTTCCTCTTGCACTTGTTGAACCTGCTCGAGTTGCTCAACATGTTCGGTTGTAACCTCTTCCGGAAAATCAAGGTTTCTTCCTAGAGTCTCAGGTAGAGATTCCAAGGAGAAAGATCTCGGAACTGGAATGCTTCCGGATACCATCTCATTAAACTTTAACAACGCTTGGACTGCCTCGGCTTCTGACATCTTCTTCTTGAGCTTCTTTTCTTTTACTTGTTTTTCAAGCTCATCTATAGTTCTCTCCTTTAATGCATTATCTTCCGTAGGGTCCAATCCAAACTGCGGATCCCCTTCTTTCCTTTTCTCTTTATCTTCTCTCCACTTCGCAACAGCCTCATCAGGGAAGGCTTTCTTCTTCTTTGGTTTGGGAGGTGCGGTTTGAGCTTCCTTAGATTTAGGATCTTCAACTTCAGCTTCAACTTCCTTCAACTTTCTTTTATTTACTTGTTTAGATGATTCCGGTTCAGAAGCCTTTGGAGCCACTTCTTCTTGATTAGGCAGATTGGAGAACTCACCAGTCTCCTTGTTGAAGGCCACATCCATCCTCTTAAGGGTATCATCACTGACCAACAAAATTTTGCAAACCCTTGGCTTAGATCTGCAAGCTTCCTTAAAAGATTTAAGGCACCGAACTATCAATCTCGATAAAATTGATGGGTACATTATGATCTGGGCTCTGAGATTTCCTTTCTTAAGATTCTCAATGGTTATAAGAATGTGCCTCATGAAGTTAAACTTCCTTAGATTTATCAGGAAATCTAAGATGTAGATCCCACTCTTCTTCAAGCTGTCTTTATCACCTTTCCTCGGTACGATAAGCCCTTGCACCCACAACTCTAGAATCCGGAAATTTGTGGATAAACTTGCAATCTTTGGAGCCTTGTCATCAGCCAGTCCGAGAGTTTCTAAGGCTTTTTCCTTGTTGAATCTACCCTTAGAGTCTGGAAACACATGAGATAAAAACTCGACTTCTCCTTCATAGGACAGCCCTACCAAGCTTGCTGCCTTGGTATAAGAAAGTTTGTAAGTCTTGCCATAAGACTTAAAAGAAAATTTCTCCCTATTATCTTCCTGAAAGAAGGAAACTGATTCATAGAACTCAATAAGTAACTCCGAAAAGACATCATCTTGATTCCCCGGTTTGGACACAGCAATATCTTCCCAGCCATTCAACTTAATGTTCTTCGAAATAAGAGAATCATAGTTGTTGAAGAAATCCGGATGGACTAACCTTTCTCTATAAACTAACCATTGTGAAATAGGCTTAGTGGATGACATTTCATGAGATGCTAACTCCGCAGACATTCGGATCTGAAGTCCTCTGGGAAGTTTGGAATGGAGAAATATGAAGTTCGGAATAGCTTTAAAATAGAGAGGCAGAGATTCGTGACGCGAGAGCTTGAGATCTATGTGGGACGAGTATTTGGGTCCCCTTTATATAGGCAATGAGATGACGGTTCAACTTCTACGGTTGATCTAACGGTTGGGAGAAGCTGAGATCATATCTGACGGTTGAAAACCTGAATCCGATCTTTTTCAGGTTTTTATTCAAACAAGGAATTAAGAAAACTATAATCCGAAAACAGAATACAAGAAAATGCCAGCAAGTAAAATATGACTACGAAAACTTGAGTAAGGTAATCATACCTTTCGGATTGGATTAGGAGGATTATTCGTAATGGGTAATATAACAGAGACTTTAAAAAAACTTTATTATGAGAAGACAGATTTCGCAAAAACATTGCTTCGGAAAATAATCATATTACGAAAAACTCATTACGGAACACTCATTACGGAAAACTCAGTACCAAAATTTTGTTATGAAAATACCAGTACGAAATTTTCCATTCCGGATGTTTTTAATACGAATACTTCCATTTCAGAAGTATTCTTTACGAAAATGTTCAATCTGGAAAATTGTAGTTCCGGAAATTCCATTCAGGAAATCTTCTTTCCGAAAAGATTGAAAACAAACTTTGAAAAACTTTGTTTAAACTAACAAATAAATGTACTCCCCCTATGAAAAGGAGTTTATTGCTGTAAGGAGAGTTTTTTAACAGAAATTTACTTAAGTAGGATTACCTTAAGGTTATCATTCCTAACTTCTGTTTAATGTATTCAAATCTATCAGAAGGCAAAGATTTTGTGAAAATATCAGCAAGTTGATCTTGTGTTCCGATAAACTGAAGAATAATATCTCCTTTAAGTGTGTGATCCCTAAGAAAGTGATGCCTAATATCTATGTGTTTTGCATGGGAGTGATGTGTAAGGTTCTTACTGAGGGAAATGGCACTTGTATTATCACACAAAATTTGAGTTTTAGTAAAACTCAAGCCATAGTCTATGAGTGTGTGTTGCATCCACAACACTTGAGCACAACAACTTCCAGCTGCTACATATTCAGCTTCAGCAGTGGAGAGTGCTACAGAATGTTGCTTCTTGCAGGACCAAGAAACTAATGAATCTCATAAGAAGTGACAAGTTCCGGATGTACTTTTTCTATCCATTCTACATCCACCAAAGTCAGCATCAGAAAAGCTTTTAAGAACAAAATCATTTCCAAAAGTATAAAATAATCCTAGATCCATGGTTCCCTTAAGGTAGCGAAAAATTCTTTTTACTGCCTTTAAGTGAGATTCCTCAGGATTGGATTGATATCTTACACATAAGCATACTGAAAACATTATGTCTTTTCAACTAGCTGTTAAGTATAGTAGGCTTCCTATCATACCTCTAAAAGATGTTTGATCTACTGGTTTCCCAGCTTCATCAAGATCTAAAGAGTTTGAGGTACCAATGAGAGTACTTATACTCTTAGTGTTTTCATAACCATACTATTTAAGAAGATATTTAATATACTTATGTTGAGATATGTAGGTTGCTTCTGGTTTTTGAGAAATTTTAAAACCAAGGAAAAAAGTTAACTCACCCATCATACTCATTTCAAACTCTGATTTCTTTAGACTTGTGAAAGAGTCGGTCAAAGATTGTTGAGATGAACCAAATATGATGTCATCAACATAAATTTGAACAATCAAAACATTTCTCCTATATTTCTTTATAAAAAGGGTTGGATCTGCATTTCCCTTAACATAGTTATTTCGAAGCAAAAATCCAGTAAGTCTATCATACCATGCCCGTGGGGATTGTTTAAGACCATAAAAAGCTTTGGAAAGCCTAAAAACATGATTAGGATGTATTGTATCTTCAAAGCCAGGAGGTTGTTCAACAAAAACTTCCTCTTGAACATAACCGTTAAGAAAAGCACATTTCACATCCATTTGGAAAAGTTTGAAATTAAAGAATGCTGCAAAGGGAAGTAGAATACGGATAGATTCAAGTCTAGCTACTGGAGCATAGGTTTCTTCATAGTCTATTCCTTCTTGCTGATTGTAGCCATTAGCAACAAGTCTAGCTTTATTTCTTACTATGATTCCATTTTCATCACATTTATTTCTGAAAACCCATTTTACTCCAATAACAGAAGTTTCCTTAGGTCTTTCAACCAAGGTCCAGACTTTATTCCTTTCGAATTCATTTAGTTCGTCTTGCATGGCTTTAATCCAATCATCATCACCTAAAGCTTCATTAGTGATTTTAGGTTCTAATTGGGAAAGAAAAGCTAGATGTTATACTTCATTTCATAAGGAACTTCTAGTCCTTACAGGTTGTTTTACATCACCAATGATACTATCACTGGGATGATTCTTAAGAAACACCTGATTTGGGTTTTGTAAAACCTGTTCATCAACATAGGGTAGATAGTCTTCTGGGGTAAATGTTTCAGAAGTATCTTCTAGAACATCATCCTTATCAGAAGGTTTTTCTATCAAAGGTTGACAATCAGTTTTTGAAAACACATCCGAAGAAGAAGGTAGGGATGGTTTAAAAACAAAAGGATCTGACTCATCAAATTTTACATGTACTGTTTCTTCAACAGTACAAGTATTTTTGTTAAAAACTCTATAAGCCTTAGATGTTGGGGAATAACCTAAGAAGATTCCTTCATCAGATTTTGGTCCGAATTTATGTAAGTTATCTTTAGTATTCAAAATGAATACTTTGCAACCAAAAACTTTGAAGTAGGAAAGTCTTGGTTTTCTATCATTCTATAACTCATAAGGAGTTTTATCAAGAAAAGGTCTAATCAAAACTCGATTTATAGTATAGTAAGCAGTACTTACAGCTTCAGCCAAAAAATGTCTAGCAATAGAATATTCACTCAACATGGTTCTAGTTATCTCTTGAAGAATTCTATTTCTTCTTTCAACTACACCATTCTATTGATGAGTTCTAGGTGCTGAAAAATTGTGAGTAATACCTTTCTTACAACAAAAAGTTTCAAAATCAGAATTTTGAAATTCTCCTCCATGATCACTATGAATAGTTTTCAATGGAAGGTTTTTCTCATTTTTAACATGAGCTCTAAAACTTTTGAAATATGAAAAGGCATCAGACTTATTTGCTAGAAAATAGACCCAAGTAAATCTAGTGTAATCATCAACTAGAACAAACACATAGTATTTTCCTCCAATACTTCCAGTTTGTGTTGGACCAAAAAGATCCATGTGCACTAACTGTAATTCATCAGTTGTTGAGACTTCACCGATTGATTTAAAACTAGATTTATGTTTCTTGCCATATTGACAAGGATCACAAACTTTAGAAGAATCAAATCTAAGCTCCGATAGATCCTTAACTAGTTTCTTCTTAGAGAGTTTACATAGGTTCCTAAGATTACAGTAACCTAGTCTTCTATGCCATAACCAGAAGTGATCTTCCATTGCACTTAGGCAAGGTAAATCTTGGGTTCTAAGATCTTCTAAGTTTAAGGTGTAAACATTCTCTTGCCTATTGGCTGAGAGAATAAATTCTTCCTTGGAATTGTGAACTAAACAATTATCATTTCTAAAATTCACAAGGTAACCTTCATCGCATAACTGACTTATGCTAATGAGGTTGTGATTAAGACCTTTAACAAAAAGAACATTTGAAATCAAGGTTTTACCAAGAAGAACAATATTACCAATACCAACGATCTCTCCCTTAGCATTATCTCCGAAAGTTACCTTTCCTCCTTTCGTTTTGATAATCTATTCGAAAAAGCTTTTGTTAACAGTCATGTGCCGGGAACATACACTATCCATGTACAATGTATTGTTGCTGGTACTCTCTTTGTTTTCCTGAAATCAAAAAGAAAATTAGATTTTCGGAATCCAAACTTGTCTGGATCCGAGATTTCCAGACAATAAAATTTTAGGAACCCACATCTTCTTAGAAAAGTAAGATTTATGAAATCCTAGAGATTGGGTTTTTTTTAAGGAACAATTATTTGCCCAGTGACCACCCCATTGACCATTGGTACAAAATGGGGCACTTTGAGGAACAAAATAATTGTTACTGAAAATAGGTTTTGCATGGGCAAAACCAAATCCGGATTTATTTCTTAAAGGTCGTATTTGGGAATACATCTTATCAAAATTTTCCTTATCATAGGTGACGTTTGATAAACACTTCTTTAAGGAAAAAATTTCGGACTTGAGTTTTACAACCAAGTTTTTATCCTCAAAATCATTATTTTTTAAACTAGAGTTAGGCTCGAAAACATTTTTCTTAGAAATTACTTTTTCTAACTCTTTAAAAAGATTGTTCTTATCAGAACTTACTTCCTCAAGATTTTTTGAAATACTTTCAAAATCAGTATTTTTCTTATCAACATCTTTAGAAAGATCTGATATCTCTTTTGTAAGAATATAATTCCTAGAATTTGCCTTATCAAGTTTCTTATTGAGTTTGGAATTCTCAATCTCAAGAAGTTCAGCAAACCTAGAGACTTCTTCATAAGTAGGTAAAGTATTTTCCTCATCAGAAGATGATTCTTCATCAGAAGAGTTATAATACTTACTATCATTAGAAATTAAAGAAACATTGGTCAATGATTCAGCATTTAGTACCTTAGCCATAAAACAATGATTATCAATAGGTAATCTAGCTATAAGACCAAGATTCTTCTGTCCTGAAGATTTATAATCAGAAGATTCATCTGAAGAGTCACCACCATTGGCGCTCCAGGTGTCAATAGGTTTCAGAACTTTCTTAGATTTAGCTTTATAATACTTCTTCCTGTTCCTATCTAAATGCCTTTCTTTTCATTCTTTCTTTTTGAGCATAGAGCAATCTGGTCTAATATGTCCATCTCTCTTGCATTCATAAAAAGTAACTTCTCCATATTTCTTATCTTTCCTTTCCTTTTTCTTATACTTAGATTGGAAATTTCTCTGGCCAGCTATCTTGTTCATCCTTCGAGCAAGATTTGCTAGTTCATTTTCAGAGACTTCACTCTCACTAGATTCGGATTGGAAAATAACTTTCTTAGACTTGGATCTGGTTACTCTCTCAGGAGTCTTAGCTTTCATCTGATTTGAAGTTGTAGTAAAAGAAACAGTACCATTTCCATTCTTCTTCTTGATGTTGTCTCCGTCTCTCTTCATTCTGGTTTCATGTTGTAGAAGAGTTCCAAATAGCTCATCAAGAGTAATTTGAGTGACCTTCCTGTTCTCATCTATAGTTGTTCTCTTGGATTCCCACTCATTGGGAATAATATCAATTATCTTGTCCACAAGAGCTTCATCATCTAAACCTTTTTCTCCCATATACTGTAGACTGTTGACGATAGTCATAAATCTCTGTTGAACTTTACAGATAGGTTCACCATAAGGAAAATTTAAGCCATGATATTCAGCTCTAAGCATAGCTCTTCTAGTCTCAATCACTTTAGAAGTTCTAAAGTGTGTAACTTCTAACTTATTCCAGATACAATTAGCTGCTTCACAAGAAGAAATTTGGCTATATATATTTCTGGTCATTGAACATAGTAGAGTATTGCGTACCTTATAATTGAGTTGATATTCCTGCTTTTCCTGGTTAGTGAAAGTTCTAACTTCCTTGTCAGGAATTTTATAATCACCAGTAAGCATAACAAAGTTATCTACTCCAGTGTTGATAACTAAAGTCTTCATTCGATCTCTCCAGTACTCATAGTCATTACCATCAAAGATTAGTGGTCTTGTAGGATTTAGATTATTAATCGAACCAACATTGACTCCTGCCATACTAGAAACAACCTTCGATACACAAACTTGTTAGTAGCAAAAGTTTTGTAATAACAAAGTTCGGAATGTGAAAGTTCAGAATGAGAAATGTTCGGAATGGGAAAAAGAGAAATAAAAACTTGTATGTGAGTACAAGTATTTCAGACACCTCCTCTAATACCAATTGTAGGATCGAAATAGTGATATAGATGCTCAATATACAAGAGAGGGGTGAATAGTATACTTTAAAAATTCCTTTGGAACCTTTAAAGTTAGTTGCGATTAACTATGTTTTCCTTAAGCAAAGGAAAGGGATAAGTTTAACAAGGTTAAACTAAGAAAATTCACAACACCTCTAACACTGAATGCAAACTTGGAATGAGATTCCAAAAGTGGGTTCCGGAAATATGATTCCGGAAAATGAAACTTAATGAAAGATTACAAAGTGAGATTCTACCTTAAAGCGTATAGAATCTAAATGAATCAGAGTACAAGTAAGGAAGTATAAGAAAGTTATACATTCCTTATAATACAAAATACAGCGGAATATAAACAATTAGTTAAACTACAAGTAACAAGATATAAGTCTTTTAACCCAAAGAGAGGGGTATCCAACAACCTTGGATAAAGGTCCCTTGATTTATACTTTCAAGCAAGTCTGTCTTACCCACACCAGGGTAAGCCCTCGATACGAAGATCAGAGTCTCTGTCTTGCTATCCCCACAAGCCCTCAACTTCAAGGTAGTTGGCAACCTCTGTCTTCCTCAGCAAGGAAGCCCTCGAACTTCAAGGTAGTCAGCACCTCTGTCTTCCTATCCCCGGAAGTCCTCGAATGTAATCACCAACATTTGGAGTCGCACGAAGCTTTGAGAGTTAATAAGAGACTCTCTCTCTTGAAATCACTTCAACAGCATGTATGCACAAAACCAAGTTGTTCATCTGTCATCAGTATTGAGCTCTTTCAAATGAGATCCTATTTATAGGTAAGGTTGGCTCCTTCTCCAACGGTCATATTTTCCATAAAGATCTAAGGGACCTATACACGTGTCACTTAGACAACAGTTAGTTTATAACAAAATAGACGACATCGTTTTATAACAAAACAAGTGTAACTGAAAGTACGAAATCGTTTTAATTCTAACTCAAAAGTTCGGAATGAACGCTTCAGAGTAAATGTTCAGAGTGTAATGAAAATAATAAAGAGTAGACAAATTATAGAAGTGTAAGTAAAATAAAAGTTCGGAGTCTAACCAAAATATTTTTCGGAGTCTGAATTAGTTCAGAGTGTATAAAACAAAGATAATCAGATTCTGTTTAATAGGTGAATTCGGAATGAGAATTCGGAATGATAATTCGTCATCAGAATTCGTAATGAGATTTCATCATCATAGTTCATAATGAAAATTCATTATCAGAATTCGTAAGGAGAATTCTTCATTAGAATTCGTAATGAGAATTCAATGTCGAACTTCATAAGAATTCGTATCCTGAATTTGGAATAGAACTTAGTCAAAGTTCATATCCCGAATTCGGAATGATACTTTATTACAGTTCTCATCTGGAATCCGGAGTGAAACTTCCTTACAGTTCTTATCCAGAATTCGGATCCTCAAACAGAATACTTTATATCAAAGTTTTAAACAAATCCAAGAAAACAGAAATGATTCCGAATTTTATACTTAAAAAAATGGATGAAAAAATGATAAAGATAAATTTCCTTATAAAAGAAAATTTCCTTATAAAATCCATTTTTCCTTAAGAAAGCATTTTTCCTTAAGAAAACATTTTTCTTAAGAAAGCATTTTTTTCTTAAATATAAGGTGTTTGTGATTTTCAAAACAAGAAGGAATGGAAAAGTCTTAAGGAAAACCTTATTGACTCAACATTCATGGTAAGGGTTAATTCCGCAATCACATTATTATCCGAGATTGTTTATGTGTAAGTATTTACTTGGTAATTTTTATCATCCATGTCCATTTTTCATAAAAATGATTTCAAAATGAATATTTTATGTATTTTTCAAAAAGTAATCTTTATCACGATCTAAATTTTAAATGTTTTAAAGATTTATCTTTCTAAATCTTTTTAATTAATATCCTTGTTTTCAGAATAATTTTAAGGATTTATTTATACAGACATAAATGTTTTGAAATGATAATTCTTTTAAAAAGTTTCAAATTGGTATGGGACACTTTGATTCAAAAATCACATTTAAATTAACTTCTTTATAAATGTGTTACTTTTAAATGATTTAAAAAAAATTATATTTCTCTCAAAAAGTTTTACTCATCATTTTCAACCACGTCAGCATCCTTTACTAGATATTATTTTTCATTCAGGTTGATTTATTATAATACAGTCTTCCATATTGTATCGAATAACTTATGATATGTTGGACTGTGGATGTTCTATTTTTATACCATTCATGGTTTATGGTTAGCGTATTGACATTTTTTTATGCTAGTTTTAATATGAATGTTTATGTTATGTTTCAAATTTTTCATATGAGGAATTCAATGGACATTGTAAGTGATAGGTGGAGCCCCCTATAGCTCCTCGATGCATTGGTAGGTCTCATGAGACAAACTTGTGTCTTGGAACAAGTCCTTGACAAAAATTTTATTTTTAGTCTTGGCACAAGGCCTTGACTATTTGGTAATGATGTCTGACGTTAGGCATTCCCTCATTATGAAATTATTTATTACATGTGATTATTCGACTAGTAAAATATACATGTGGATGGTTATATGGTAATGTTTGATATATTTTTTTTATATTAGGTTCATGTTTATATTTAAAAATGTTATTTTTTATCATACATCTTTCCTTAAAAGTTTATAGCTTCTCCAAAATTATTTACCCTTACTGGGCATCTAAGCTCACCCATTTCTTATGTTTCATTTTCCTAGGATTATGAGAAGTGTATTATGATTGATATGTTGGGTTAAGATAAATGGAATAATGGAATTCTCAAAGAACTATTTTTCTGTATTGTATTTTAGAAAGTGTAATATAATGTTCATGTATGCAATCTATTTACCAAGACTACTAAAATTATCAGTCTTTTGGGACTTGATTCTTTGTAATCATGATAATGTTTTAAGATAATGCACCGACTCTGGGAATCTAGGGCCGGGGCGTTACAGTTGGTATCAGATGAAGTTTATAAATAACCCTAAAATCTAGAATTAGATAAACTCTGATTATATCACATTAACCTAAGATAGACTTTGAAGATTAGTGTTAGGACCAATAGGGGCCTATATACCCTGAGAGGGGGGTGAATCAGGGTATGGATATTCTTTTTCAAAGTTCTTCCTACCCCACTGGATCTTGACCACTTTATTACAAGGGTCACTTTGTTTGCTCTTGTGTGTAAACTATGATCACTTCTTTACTTATTTATCTAATGATGATGCTTTGAATGCAATGAAAGGAAGAAAACAAGCAGAAACATAGATTTTTACTTGGTTCACCTTCACTGGCCTATGTCCAAGGAGTATATGCCGATAAGTTGCCGGTTGTACCAAATTCCACTATTCTTCACTAGATGTGGATACAACGTTCGGGATAGATCACTTCTATGCCCAGGATCACTCCATTTACAATGTTTAGGGTCAGCTCACTACTTCCCCAAGGGTCACTCCCTGTTTCTCTCTCTCTGGATAACTGCCGGTGGAGAGGATCACCTTCTTTCTCTTCCTTTCCTCACTGCTCTTGGAAGGAATCCACTCAAAGTTTATAGACCTGTAGGTCTATTCATTTCCATGAAGGAATGAATCTTCCTATGTAAGTAGATGCTCTGTTGAAGCCCAATTTTCACCCGTAGATGAATATCTCTTTGCACTGAAGGAATCGGGCAAACATCCAGCTTCCACGCAGCCTGAAAATCACTGCTGGAAATAAACCTTACTTGGCGCGCAAGTCTAACTCGGTGCGCAAGTATCGGCGCGCAAGTTACAATGGGCGCGCAAGTCCTCCTCAAACACTTGCGCGACTCAAGCTTCCTCAACTGCAAACCTACGCGACTCACTTCCTTTTACGCCCAATCCAATATTGGCACGCAACTCCACACTGGCGTGCAGCTCCAAACACTGGCGCGCAACTATCACCCTGGCGCGCAAGTCCCACCTGCACGACCACACACACCACTTGCGCGACCACCACACCTGCACGATGGGAGCTCTGATTTCTCAAAGTGTTGAACTACGGTTTCAAATGAAGAGGGGTGGTCTAGTATTTATAGGCACATTGACCACCCTGCGCGACGGCACGCAAGTCACCTGCGTGACCCAGTCTCGGCGCGCAAGTCTTCTGTCCTTTTAGACACTTGCGCGACCAACTCCCAAACTTGCGCGAACATATTTATTTAGCCATATTTTGATCTTCTGATCTTGAAAAACATATGGCACACAAGTTTCCTATACTCTAATTCCTCAGTGCGCAAGTCCCTTTTCCAAAAACACTTTTCTTCATTTGTCGATTTTCAGACCCAAAAATTTGGCAAACACTGGAAAACGGAACCACCTTGTATCAGTTCTTTTGTACCGCCTCCAGATCATTCATTCCTTTTGTCGATGTTCTTGAATTAAACATGGATCATTGACCTCAGCTCTTGATCTTGACATTCCATCATGATATCCTCTTTGTCAACATATTTGTATGTCATTGTTTTGCTTTGTAAACAATCACCACTCAGATGTCCACTTTGTCAACAAACACAATCACCTCAAAAATGCTTCAATGATGCCTTGAGGGATTTTTTCCCTACAATATCCCCCTTTGGGTTTGTTGATAACTCTTTTATGGAAAGATACATCGTTACTTATTCAGCCACCATTCGCCTTTTGTGATTCTGATAGCGATCAAGGATTTACTCAACACATACTATAAGCCCACATGAGCAATTCTCGGCGTGAGAAACAAGAGTAAATGAAATGTTCATCAATGAATCACTTCATCTCTGAAATCCACTGTTGACACCAAACGGATACCAATTTGTACTAAACTGATACCAATTGTTGAAGGACTTGTTGGAAGACCAATTTTGGTTGGAAATATTTTGACCACATTCCAACACTACTCTTCTACTTTTATCACGATCCACAGCTGTCGTGATATCTATTCTTTGATCGATCACTTCTATCATCGTCAGATTTAATATGCTCCCCCTTTCTGTTCACAGCTTCATCCCTTGTCAGCTTCAAAACCTCTTTGGCCCTATTTCCTGTGTTGTCCAAGCTAAGCTCTGGATAAGCACGTTCAACTAGCTTCAACTCCCCCTATCTGGCTGCCCCACTTGTCATCTTCTCCCCATATCATTCATGATTTATCAAATCTCCACACTGCCTCCCCCTTGATCAATCATATTTTCTCCCCCTTTGTCAACGAACCCAAAGGACACTCCTTTGTAGTCTGTAACATTGTAGAGAAAACATATCAGCACATTAGGGAAAAACACATCATACCTCGGGGAGAGGGGGGTGTTACATCCACATGCTTTCAAGTGCGGGGAATCGACTGAACTCCCACAGCCAGTAAATTTCTCTCAAAAGCTTCCTTTGGTAAGGCCTTTGTCAGAATGTCTACAACTTGGAGCTCTGTAGGCACATACTCCAACTTCACGATTCCCTGCTCAACGTTCTCCTTGATAAAATGATACTTTATCTCAATGTGATTTGTCCTTGAGTGATGGACGAGATTTTTTCTGAGATTTATAGCACTTGAGTTATCACACTGGATTCCGATCGGAGACTTCACTTCAACTCCCATATCATCAATTTGTTGCTTCATCCACAATAATTGTGTGCATGCTTGAGTGGCCGCCATATACTCAGCATCTGCGGTGCTCAACGAAATGCAATCTTGTTTCTTGCTTAGCCAAGAAATACACAATCCACCAAGATAGAATGCACCACCTGATGTTGATTTTATATCATCTACTGAACCGGCCCATTCTGCATCAGTATATCCCAATAACTCTGTCTGAGATTTGTCAGTATATGTCAAGCCGAAATCCACTATGCCATGGATATACCGAAGTATTCTTTTCACTGCAAGCATGTGGATTTCCTTGGGATTACTCTAATATCTCACTACTTGGCATTTGGCGAAAAAAATATCAGGCCTTGTCACGGTCAAGTACAATAAAATTCCAATAATTTGCCTGTATTCTGTGATATTAACTGCCTTTCCATCCTCATCTTTTGATAATTTCAACCGGGTAGCAACCAGAGTCTTCATCTCCTTGGACTTCTCCATTCCAAACCTTATCAGAACCTTCATTTCATATTTCTGAAGGAAACCTTCACTATGCTTCATTTGAATCACAGATTCTGCAAATATTTATTCAGAATTGAATGTCATTCTCTCGGTGCTTGTTTCAACCAACAAAATTCTTTCTTCATCTGAAAAACCTTGTTCTCATCCTCAAGAATAAGAGAACCATACGGTTTCTCGATATGCACTTCTTCATCCAGAATCCCATTCAATAATGCTGATTTGACATACATCTAGAATACCTTGAACTTTCGTTGCACTACAATGACTAGGAATAATCTGATTGTCTCCTACCTTGAAATTGGTGCAAATGTCTCATCACCATCTATTCCCTATATCTGGGAGTCTCCTTTTCACATAAGTCGTGCTTTGTTCCGAATCACTGTTCCATATTCATTCATTTTTTTTCTTAATTGACCCATTTAGTCCTGATGGTGTTTTTATCTTCTGGCCTCGAAAAATTCTCCCATGTCTGATTCTTCTCAATTCTGATCTATCTCTTAATTAATGGTCTGAACGCAGTTTTCATATTCAGCTACATCAGCAATGCATTTCAGCTCAACCTGAGATAGAAAATATGCCTTCTGTAGTGACTTCATTTTCCTTGTCTGAACTGAATCCGACTGACAACCAATGATATTCAGTCTATCAATTTCATCTTAGCTATTTGGATTCCTTGTACACACAGACTTGAAACATTCTTGTTCATGATCAGTGTCTTCTTCTGAATCAGTATCATCCACTTCTGCTCTCCCTTGTGTTTCTTTCTTCCTCAACATGTTCATCAGGAAATTTTTCACTGACTCATTCTTTAGTGGATTCATTTCTTTCAGCTACTTTTCTCTGTTTCATTGTTCAATGACGTCATTTATTTGAACATCTTCTCTCAGATTTTTGTTGACATGCCTTTGATTTTCTCTTGTAGCTTCTTGGTATCCTGAAAGCAGTCAGATGATACCCCATTGTTAGAACACAATTTATAATCATGAAAACCCGTGTGTTGCTGCTTTTCCACCAATCATTCTTCATGAGCATAAACATTCATCCTTCATATCATATTGAGATCATGCATTTGATTAGGATATAGAATGCTCCCCCTATGTTATGCAAATCTTACCGTAGTTAGGCCCAATAGTTTAGACCCATAACTAGTCTTTTCCTCCGGCGTCATTTGTTCTCATCTTCCACTCAGAGTTGAGCCATTAACAAAATCTCTAAGCCTACTGAGTTGAAACTCGGTGTAGGAAACAATAGATAAAGTTAATAACACAATCACTTCCTATTGTGCTATGTTGCTCCCTTTTTTCTTCAACAGTTGTACCTGATTTGAGCCAATTAAAACACTAGAGCACATCACTTCTTCACTTTGCATCTTTAGATGCCACTTCCCCTTGGATTGTATCTCCCTAAAACCTGAAACACATGAATCATCAGTTAATTTCATTTATATTCATAGGGAGAGGTGATTTTTCTTGAATCCTCAAGTCAAGGATAGTGGTTGATCCTGATGGGTCAACCCTTTGATTCTTTCTTGGAGTGCATCACACTCCTTCCTGGATTCTTCTTGCTGCCTAGCCAACTTCAACTGCTCTGGCCATATGACTAAGCATTCATTACCTGCATGCTGAGTCTTTATCTGATATGACGATTCTGCAGGCCTGGCCTTTCTCACCATTTGGGGTTTAAACCCACTAGTACACATTTCCTTCCTTGATGTTCCACCAAAATTCCATTTTCCTTGATTATTTCTCTATGTAGGAATCTCTTTTATTTCCATCTTCCCTTGCCTCTTTTTCCATTGCAAGGATTGTTCTCTTTACTCCACTTCTCGCTGTGGAACATGACATGTAGATTTGTCAATGTAATATTTGTTTATCTTTCTTTTATCAGATGTTTGAGTCACCACACTCTTTTTCACTGGAGGTGAGTCCTCCTTTGAACATTCATTCTTCATTATCACAGCTGAAGTAGATCTCCCCATAGTCATCCAGTTTTGTTCACATTCTCTCCTTGAGAGCTGTTGGGAGTATAACCGAGGAGGTGACTGATACACCTTTCGTTCAGCTCCATGTGATTCCCATGAGGCTCTAAGCCTATTCTTCTCCTTACCATGTTGTCTCCCAGTGTATAATTTCTCATTATGCATCACTGGAGTCGAGAATCTCTTTTCGAGTTATCTTTCCCTTCTTGTGTTCTTCTTGCTGTAATTTCTTTCCAAATGCCCATAATCTGAACATATAAAACATTTTCCATAAAAGGAATACCTCATTTTGTCGCTTCTATGTCGAGATGCTGATACACCTTGAGTTCTTCTTCTAACACGGGGCTCTTGAGCTTCCTGACACATACTCATCATGTGTCCCATTCCTCCATAGTAATAGAATCTAATGGATGCTTTCCTCTGAGAGACACTTCTTTCTGATTTCTCATGATGCTTCTTCTTATTCTCAGATTTGTTAATATTTCTGTTTTCACAGCCTGAGATGTATTCCAGAGCCTCTGAACAGAAGTTTGACATGTGGCCATGAATCCCACAGAAAAAGCACATGTGATCACTTCTATTTATATCTATCCTCTTAGTCCTATCTTCAGCACCTATTTGTTTTTCTCCACTCCTGGAACTGTTCACTACTCTCTTCTTATCATGCATGGGAGGTGATTCATCAAATCCAATACCAGCTTTTCCGAAACATGCTAGTCTTTGAGCTAAGAAAATATTCTGTTGTTTCTCTTCAGAAATAGCATATTTGTTCTTCATTTTATCATCACTTGTCGAAGGATGATCAAATAGCAGGTGTAATGCATCCTTCATTTTTGGCATTCCTTTGGCATTGGATTTCTCCACTTCCTTCTTTACTGATTCTAGTTCTTCTTCCAACTTTTTAATTTTCATATCCCTTGATTCAAGTTAGGAATTGACTTCTTTTCTGAGATTCTTTCCACACCTCATCTCATCTTCCAGTTCACACTTCAGCTTATCAACCATGTCATTTTGCTCCCTTACCTTCAATTATTCTTGAGCAACAGAATTAGAACAACATGAATTCTCTTGTTGAAGTCTTTGATTCTTATGAACTAGATCAGATAGTTGTGTAGCAAGATCCACATTTCTAGCTTTCAGATTCTAAAATTCATCTGACTTTTGACTCTCTTCATAATCATCAGCCTTTTGTTTTCCTTTTATTTTAGCCAGATTTTCTAGTTCCTCACCTTGAGAATCATTCTTCTCCTTTAGGTCAGTTTCCACACCAATAATCATTTGATTTAATCCTCTTATCTTGTTGAACTCAATCTCCAATACTTTGATCTGGATATCTTTAGATTTGACTTCATCGGTGTTTCCAACATAACTTGGAATATCAGGTTCTTTGATTCACTTGACTTGATATTTAACTATTCTATTCAAGCCATCGATCTCTATTTTCTATTTTTCAATCTTATGATTATACTCACGAACTGATTCTGAGTTATCTATTGTTGATAACTTGAGTTTCTCAATTTTATCCATCAACTCAGACTTCTCTTCTTCCTGCTGGTGCATAAAGACTTTGGCATCACGAACCATGTTGTTAGCTTTTTTAGTTTTGGATCTCCAAACATCTATCTCTTTAAGAGCAGCCTCTAACTCAGCTTGCATATCTATTCTTCCTTCAATTCTTTCTTCTTCTTCATCATTTGCTTCAATATCACTTTGAAGTTCATGTACTTCACTCATTCCTGCATCATGCTTGAGTGAATCAATCTTCTCCCTATCAGATTCATCCAGACCTTCCTTCGGTAAGCTATTTGATTCTTTTAATTGAATCACACTTTTTCTATACACACTTCCACACTGAGGAATACCACCTGACTTCTGCTTCTTCTTTGATGTTTTTCCCTTTTCCATGGCACACCGAGATAATTGCAGATAGATTCTTTAACCACACAGATCGACTACACCAAGTCGGAGCAAGAAAATCTGATAACAACAACCTTCTCTCTGATACCAATTATTAGGACCAATAAGGGCCTATATACCCTGATAGGGGGGGTGAATCAGGGTATGGATATTCTTTTTCAAATTTATTTCTACCCCACTGGATCTTGACCACTTTATTACAAGGGTCACTTTGTTTGCTCTTGTGTGTAAACTATGATCACTTCTTTACTTCTTTATCAAATGATGATGCTTTGAATGCAATGTAGGGAAGAAAACAAGAAGACATAGATATTTTTACTTGGTTCACCCTCACTGGGCTACATCCAAGGAGCATACGCCGACAAGTTTCCAGTCGTACCAAATTCCACTATTCTTCACTAGATGTGGATACAACGTTCGGGCTAGATCACTTCTATGCCCAGGCTCATTTCATTTTCAATGTTTAGGGTTAGATCACTACTTCCCCAACAGTCACTCCCTGTTTCTCTCTCTCTAGCTCACTGCTGGTGGAGTGGATCACCTTCTTTCTCTTCCTTTCCTCACTTCTCTTGGAAGGAATCCACTCAAAGTTTATAGACCTGTAGGTATCTTCATTTTCATGAAAAAATGCATCATCCTCTCTAATTAGAAGCTCGGTTAAAGATGAATTTTCACCCGTAGATGAATATCTCTTTGCACCGAAGGAATCGAGAAAACTTTCAGATTCCACGCAGCCTGAAAATCACTGCTTGAAATAAAACTTACTTGGAGCGCAACTCTAACTCGGTGTGCAAGTATCGATGCGCAAGTCACAATGGGCGCGAAAGTCCTCCTCAGACACTTGCGCGACTCATGCTTCCTCAACTCCAAACCTGCGCGACTCACTTCATTTTACACCCAATCCAATATTGGCGCAAAACTCCACACTTGCGTGCAGCTTCAAACACTGGCGCACAACTCTCACCCTGGCGCGCATGTCCCACCTGCACGACCACACACACCACTTGCGTGACCACCACACCTGCGCAACGGGAGCTCTGATTTCTCAAAGTGTAGAACTCTGGTTTCGAATGAAGAGGGGTGGTCCAGTATTTATAGGCAAATTGACCACCCTATGCGATGGCGCACAAGTCACCTACGTGACCCAGTCTCGGCGTACAAGTCTTTTGTCCTTTTAGACACTTGTGCGACCAACTCCCAAACTTATGCAAACCTATTTCCTTAGCCATATTTTGATCTTCTGATCTTGAAAAACATATGGCACGCATGTTTCCTATACTCCAAGTCCTTGGCATGCAAGTCCCTTTTCCAAAAACACTTTTCTTCATTTGACGATTTTCAGGCCCAAAAATTTGGCAAACACTGGAAAACGGCGCCACCTTGTATCTGTTCTTTTGTACCTCCTCCAGATCATTCATTCTTTTTGTCGAAGTTCTTGAATTAAACATGGATCATTGACCTCAGCTCTTGAACTCGACATTCCATCATGATATCCTCTTTGTCAACAAATTTGTATGTCATTGTTTTGCTTTGTCAACAATCACCACTCAGATGTCCACTTTGTCAACAAACACAATCACCTCAAAAATGCTTCAATGATGCCTTGAGGGATTTTTTCCCAACAATTACTATAAAATAACTTTCTAGAATTTTGGTAATGTGGAGATCTTTTGAGTTTTAAAAGCAAACACAACCCATTCTGGATACGAGCAGGTAGAGGCGGCTATGGCACAGATGTACCTAGGGGTAAAACCCAAAAACACCGCTTTGAGCTAGACTTGAATGGGAACTGGTGGATGACAACGGGCCTTGCAGCACTCTTAGTTATGAAACTTATGGGGGATATTCTTAGGATAATTCTATTTTTCTTTACAAATCATTATGAAGTATTTATAAATATATACCTCCTCAAAGAAAATATTTTTATGGATTATGTCTATAAACTGTTCAATTTATGACAGTTATTTTACAAATTTGGAATTATTAATTGCAATTAATAAACTGAACTAGTGTTTTTCATTGTATAGAAATAGAGCCCAGTAGAAGGAATGTGAACTCCAACAATACATATGATCCAATGAGTAAGAAGTATCATAACTTTCATGGTATTAAGACAACATTTATAAGGGAAATAGTCTCCCATGTATTCTCAACATATGATGAAATTGTATCATGTGTTAATAAGATAAGTAATGAAATATTTGAGTCCTATGGATTTGAAGGGAAGTAAGATAATAAAAGGATGTAAGAGAGAATTATGGATAAAGGGAAGAGGGAAAAGAATGATTTTCCAATATGTGATAAATGTGGAAAGAATTAACTTGGTAAATGCTTGAAGGGAATGGCAGTTTGTTATAAGTGTGGAGAAAATGGACACCAAGTACGCGATTGCAAGGGTAAGAAAAAGTTTTCAAATGTAAAATGCTTCATCTGCAAGTCATTGAAACACTACAGGAATCAATGTACCATTCATAAAATTATAGCGCAAATGATGTAATTGGATAATAATAAAGTTATGGTGCTACCTCAGATGAAGAGGAATGACTAGTATTCATATGTTGTTATTATAGAATTATTTAATTTGTGTGTTGTATCAACAATATACTGGTTACATGAATTACGGAGATAAATAAGGATTGTACTGAAGTACTATTTTATTTAGGATTTGAGATTATATTGTTCTAAGAAAAGTTACCTAAAAGTAAGATAAACTTTTTGGGAAATCATGGTTAAAGGAAAGGTTATCCTTAATATGTTCATGATAATGATGTAGTGATTTTGGAATAAGAGATGGTTGATTTGGATAAATTAAATTAAATATTTTTGAATTCCTTGAAACTGATTCATGATTGGTATATTCCATCATTTTTGGACTTTACAACATTTTTGGATAGAAGGAGTATATCTAGTATTCTATAAGGAATAAGGGAGAATGAATGTAATCAAAAAGGTTTTATGGTAATTCCGGATGTAGCGGTGTTTTTAAAGAATACATGATGAAAGCGTTCACATGTTATTACCTGGAAAAAAGGATCTTCATTGTGTTTAACTTACTTATAAATTTTGTACTGAGAGTTTGGATATATGTATTTTGGATAAGTGTAATGGTTTGAATGGATTAAGTTTGAAATTGGATACTATTGTTAAGGTTATTTTTGGTTTGTTATAAAAAGGACAACCCAGAGGTCGGGCGGCAACTAGTCGCGTCCGGAAAGGCCGTGAGACTTCAACCCGCTACTAAATAGTGAAATAAGTGCATCACCTATGACTGGACTATGTGATGTACTAGTTTTTATAATTTAGTTTTTTTTAAATAGTCTGACAAATGAATTATAAATTCATTATTTTTGGAACCATATATGATTTGGATAAATTGAATTTTTTTTGAAATCATTTGGAGTGAAAGATGAGTTTGTGGTAGGAATTAGTAGAAGGATGAAACTCTACTTGTCAAGTTTATATATAAATATATATATATATATATATATATATATAATTTTTTTCCTCTTATTAAAACTAAATTTTATTAACCCAATTTCCGATTGGGTTTTCCCACAAAGGTACTTTCTATTTTCAACCTTTTATTTTCAAAGATCAATTTCATATTACGAGGACGAAATTTATTGAAGGAAGGAAGAATGTAACACCCCACGATTTCATAGTACGTTATTTCTTCAAAGTAATTCAATAACATGCACTACACGTAACACCGAGTTCAAGCGCACCATGACATACCAATCTAACCGTTCAAAAGCGGTTTTGAATAGTATTAACTGAATTTTGAACTTTATATAATCCTTATAATTTTAGAATCCATATTATGAGTTTCTTACATATAATTTAAGAATAAATACATTTTTTTAGATAAAAGAATTATTTTTCAAAAAATGAAAATTTACCACCTTTTAATGGTGATCCATTTTTAAATCCAATATTTGAAACTTTTATATATTCAACTAGAAAAAATAAATTTCTTTATTAGAATCATAACATAATAATTTTACTTCAATAACTTTTTGGTGTTTTTAGGACAACTTTTATATTTCGGTGAATAGTGAAAAATACTATATTTTCACAAAAAACAACTTTTTTAATCAAAATAATTTGTAGTGTTGAATTTTACATTTTAATGGTTTGGATGTATAATTATATTATATTTTTGACATTTAATACAATGATGGTCATTATAAGAAATTTCACTTTGAATCTGGACATAAACAATTGTCAATCTTTTGATAGTTATTATTTCTTAAAAATACGCTTCTTGGTTTTGACAATGGGAATTAATTTTAAATTAATTAATGAAACTTATTTGTTTTGAAATTGGTAACATAGAATTAATTTTTTAATTCATAATATCAAAATTAGCTTAGGGTGAATTTTTGGTATTTTTCTAAAAACTTTCAATTTTTGATGAATAGTGAAAAACACTGAGTTATTGTTTAAAACTGACTTTTTATTTAAATAATTATTTATTTTATTTAAATTTATTTTATGCCAAAATAGATAAATAATACCTATATAAATTCAATGTAATTCATTTGATTCAGTTTATAATAATTTTAGATATAAAAAATTTTTATCGAACATTTTACCGTCTTTAAACCACCTCTTAGGAGTATTTGAAAATTTACATAAAACTTAATTTTACCACTTCTGTGTGTTAAATTTCAAAAATCAGAGAGACAAAGTTAATATGAAGGAGTAAAATGTGGTTCAATAAGATAAAAATAATTTTTTATAAATAGTAACTTCTTACTTTTATTTACCACGGTTAAAAGTAAATTGGGCAATTAAGAGTAAAAATTTTATTATTATTACCCTAACACATGTCCTAGTTCATTTGGATAAATGTAATTCCACCAAAACCAACCTTATGAATAAAATGTGACCCTTTAGGTCTACTTTTTTTAGGTTAAGACATTTATTATTATTTTATTTAAAGAAGAGTTAAAAGAGTTAAAATCAATGTTTAATAACTAAAACATTTTTAATATAGGGATATACATAAGATAAATTCGACTATAAATATTTATTAGAAATATAAAAATATTTCTCACATAATGGTATTTTATTTATAATTTTTAGAGATTAAATAATTAAATTTATTAATGTTACAATGGTGATGTAGTAATTACCTTATTAATGATGAATCAAACAAATTGTATTATAAATATTAAACTAAATACAATTTAAATGTTTTTATGACATCCACGAATTTTATAGGTGAATATTACATGTTTGTATTGATTAACTATTTTTTTTTGATGTAATAATGCTGTTATTAGTTTATCAAAAAACAAATACCAATGAGTGTCAAAATTGACATAAAATAGTTTTTAAAACAAATAATATATTATTAATTGATATAATAGTCTTAAAAATCTAAGGTTAGTCCAAAAGACTTATATAATAATATATATGACATTAATGAAGCAATAATGGTTCTAGTGAAATTTTAAAGTATGTTTATTAACCATATAATATAAAAATACAAAGAGACATGGTAAATGTCAAACTATTTAACTAAGAGTTAAATCTAAAAGTTAAGGTTAATATGCTAACCTAAACATGTATAAAACCTATTGGTTGAGTTATTTTCAACCAATCCTCTCCTTAGATTATAAATAATTAATTTTGGATCCATTATAAACCTAAAATGAATTTATAATAAAATAATATTTTAAGTTTTTCATATGGTTCCCCTCACCCATCTTATAAAAGGGAACTTCCCCTTCTCTCAAATTCACACATCCAAAGTCATTTGGCTCAGCCAAACTCTGCCAAATATCCTCCAAAATATCCTAGCTTCATCCTAGATGCCTTCCATTGGTCAGAACGCCATCCTAAGAAGCCATTTTGATTAAATCATCTAGAAGAACCCGAAGAAGAGGTAATGATTTCACCATCCTCTTTCAAGTTCTCTTATTCTTCCACTTACTCTTTCTGTGTTGTTTCCATTATAAGATAATAACTCTAGTATCTTATATATAAAATGATGTCATTATAAATATGGCACAACTATATTCATTATTATATCCATCTTATGAATGATAATGTCACCATGCATGCGTATGTACGACTTACCGTCTCCACGCCGTGGTGTAATTTGTTATTCAACACTAGGTTATTTGAATGGATAAAATGATCTGTAATATGTATATAAATAATGAAAATAACATTTTAATTTCCCCGTAAAATTAATATACCATCCAATTAAACACCTGTTTTGAAATGATATTGTCGCCCGTGCGTACGTACGGATTATCGTCTCCACGACACGATGAGATTCATTTCCATGTTCACAATTCATCGACGATTATAAAAATATATATTACTAATATGTATGTAATATATGAAATAATAATTCTACTATATATATATATCTGTGTACTTACATATATCTTACTCACTTAGTTCCGTTGAATACGATATGAAAATGGAAACAGCGTTTATGCGTACATACGAACTACCGTCTCCATAAATGGTGTTTTCCATTTAATATTTATGTCTATTATAAATATTTATATTATAAATATATAAGATATATAAATCATGTTTTATATTCTGGAAGTATTTAAATCTTGATCTAAGTGATACAATTAAGAGTAACATGTTAAAACACGTACGATAAAGAAAGAATTTATTATCCAAAATTTTATTTTAACATGGAAATTATTATTAAATGGGTAATATAAAGTCATAAATGAATCATGTATGATATCATAAATATTAATATGGTTCCAGTATAATTTAATTACATACTAAATATTCATACAAGAGGTCAAACGTACCCTTCACTAGAGTAAAGTGCAAGGTAAGTGTAAATTCCTCAATCTCATTGTTATCCGAGATTGTTTATGTGTAAGTATTCACTCAGACATTTTTATCACCCATGTCCATTTTTCATAAAAATGTTTTCAAAATGAATATTTTAAATATTTATTAAAGGTACTCTTTATCACGATCAGAATTTTAAATGTTTTAATTATTTATCTTTCTAAATATTTTTAATTAATGTCCATGTTTTCAAAATGAATTTAAGGATTTATTTATATGAACATGAATTTTTTGAAATGATAATTATTTTAAAATGTTTAAAAGAGGTTTGAGACACTTTGATTCAAAAATATCTTTTAAATTACTTCCTTTATAAATGTGTGACTTTTAAATGATTTTACAAAAAAGGATATTTCTATCAAAAAAATTTACTCATCTTCTTCAACTATGTCAGCATCCTTTACTGGATATTATTTTTGATTCAGGTTGATTTATTATAATACAATATTCCATATTATATTGAATGTGTTATGATATGTTTGACTGTTGATTTTTTTATTTTTATTCCATTCATGGTTTATGGTTAATGTATTGACATTTCGTATGCTAGTTTTAATATGAATGTTTATGTTATGTTTCAGATTTTTCATATGTGGAATATAGTGGACTTAGTAAGTGACGGGTGGAGACCGTTATAGCTCCTCGATGCATCGGTAGGTCTCATGAGACAAACTAGTGTCTTCGCACAAGGCCTTGACTATTTTTTTATAGTCTTGGCATAAGGCATTGACTATGTGGTAATGATGTCCAACGTTAGACATTCCCTCATTATGAAATTAGTTATTACATGTGATTATTCGACTAGTAGAATATCCATGAGCATGTTTATATGGTAATTTTTGATTTATTTTTTTTATATTATGTTATTGTTTATGTTTAAAAAGGCTATTGTTTTTATCACACATCTTTCCTTAAATGTTTATAGCTTCCACTGAATTATTTACCCTTACTGGGCATCTGAGCTCACCCCTTTCTTATGTTTTATTTTCCTAGGATTCCAAGAAGTGTATTATGATTGACATGCTGGGTTAAGCTAAAGGTAATAATGGATTTCTAAAAGAATTATTTTTTGTATTGTATGATAGAAAGTGTAATGTAATGCTCATGTATGCAATCTAATTTCCAAGACTGCATAACTGGTTGGACTTTTGGGAGTGGATTCCTTGTAATCATGCCAATGTATTAAAATAATGCACTGACTCTGGGAATATAGGGTCGGGGAGTTACACATATTTTCAGGTTGTGACTCTCTTGTAATAGTTAGTTTTGTTTTTATAGATTCATATTGGTTTATAAAATGGTATGGATAGGTTGGATTTTTTCATATAGGTGAGAAAATATTATCTATATAATGTTATCACTTCCATTCAAAAGTGTTGTTTTTAGTGGGCTCTAATTCTATCATGGAAAAGAGTCGATTGTAGAGTATATACAAGATAATTTTGATCCAAACTACGATAATAATTCAGTTTTCTTATCTATATTTATGTGTGTTGTCCAAGCATCTCAACATGCATCTGAACATAATGTTTTTCACTTTCACATGATGTTGTTATTACATGAACATTAATTTTGATTATTAATTTAACTCTGATATTGAACACATATAATTTTTTTCTATTTAGATTTATAATAAGGTTTATTTATCAACCATTTGATTTATTTACCATCTCGTACATGGATTATAATGTAAATGATCGATCAATATCACGACCAATTTGACCAATTGTATTATCATGAATGATTTCATAAATAAATTTTAAATATATAAGATAGTTCCAAACTAAGACCCCTTAATCGATGATCCAATATCCAATACTCATTACTAACATGTTATTCAAAGATTCAATTCCATATCCCATTAACCAAATACCATTGGAAAGTAGGTCCATAAATGACCCAAAAAGCACGGGTGAATGATGCGTGGGGGGGGGGATTAGTGAAGCTAACATGTAATAATTTATCTATGAAACATGTTAATAAAAAATGGAATTTTTCTAATAATTTCTTACTAATGAGTTAATTTTTTTTACTTTATCCTTCATGATCTCCCATTTCATCCAAATAGATTAATTTAATGCAATGTATCATGTTAATATTTTCATATAGGATAGTGGAAACCACATGATACCTCAGGATCTCACACACCACCATCTGATGCACCGTGCATATGCTTTGATTACGATGAAGGCCATGCCACAAAATTTAAGATGGATACTGTATCTTACACAATACCTCTATCTCTTGTTTTTAAAATACATATTGTAAAATTTTAGTCTTAATGGATCCATACAAACCATGGAGGGTACTCATGGAATCCTCTCAAAGATGAATCCATATAATAATTCCTACAATGATAGGGAACTGGAAACCCATTAACCCCAATGGCCACAGCCAATCACTTTAGGAGTCTATCCTTAGAGTGCATGAAATAATATATATCTCTTCATTGGGAGGTGTATAAAGTTATTAAATGCATATTAACTACTACATAGAAGCATCCTATGAAGGACGCATTGAATCGTTTCCATTTCCATTACTGCCCAACCTTGGAACCTAAATAATACATTGAGGAGTCCATCTCGGATATCTTCACCTCAGTTTTCCTATCCAAGGCACTCAAGATGAGATATATTTAGTTGTTCTTTACTGAATCTCAAGATCTTTTTAATAAATATATTTTCATTCACTCCCCTAAATCCATTTGGAATATTCCAATGATAAATGAATCATTTACTAGGAGGGATCCCAGTCACAAAGGTTTCTTCCTATGGAATATAGTAACAATATTGATTGAAATTATAGCATTGATTTTTTTGGTCAAGAACACCCATAAAGAGGGAACATTGACTGAAATCTAAAATCTAGGAGTTGGTCCCCACCCTTGTGGAAACAAAAATCCTTGAAGCACATTAAAATATTTTGATAGTGTCCTAAGGATCTCCCAAATAAACATCATCAAAATTAGTAGGCTATGTTCATGAAGGTCCTCTCCATGGTACCAAGACACATATCTTTGGATGTCCTCCTCATATAATCTTCAATAGAGGCCCACCCCATAGTGAGATAATCAAAAATGATGGTGGTCCTCCGTAGATCACTAGAATAAATAGATATAGAATTCCTCCCTACATAATCTATAAAAAAATCCTCTCTTTATCACTATAATTAGTAACTCTAGAAGTGAACCTTAATGTATCTATAATATACGTTTTCCCCATGAAACTAATAATTTTTACAAGAAATTCCTCCCCTCAAAATAAAAAATAAGACCCCAATCCATTGAGTTTTACCCCATAGTTAGATGAAACTTATATGTTCTAAATGTCCTCACAGGTGACCCAAAATAGAGGTCTACTGTGAGAAAATATTTTGAACATTCTCAGTGCTCCTTTTCATGACACTGGTTGTGTACATCCTCCCTACAATATAAATATTGATGGTAAAGGGTGTCCGAATTTTTGTAACTCATCAATTATTGATAATCATGATGTTTATCCTCATGGAAAATAAAATGATAACATTAGATTTCATCCTAATAGAATATTAAATAGATTTCCTCTCTCAGATAAATACAAAATCTCACGAGACATTCATCTTGAAGAATTAAACCAATAAAAAGATTACCGTGGAGGTATTCCCTAATGAATCCAAGGTAATAACTTTTTTGGAGCTACAAAGTGTGTGTGTTTTATATGTATTCCTTGTAATAAATAAATTATTTATAATAGAGATCATCTCATGATAAAAAATTTGGAATCAAACATTTTGGTCCTCACCATAGTGCTCATTAAGAAGGGCCTCTCCAAAGTGGCATATATTCAGAGTATGGAGGTCCTCTGTGTGTTAAATAAACATTAATGTTTCATTTATATAGAGATGAACATAATAAAATGATGCTAGGTATATTCAATACCTCATCATCAATCAATGATTTCACATACCAATCAATGGGAAACCTTACTTAATTATAATCATTCATGAAAAACTACTCTATAAACAATTAGATGTGACTGAGGACATTATAGAATGATCATTGTATACATACCAAATAACTTTATAAATTATATGTATCATTAAATCCAATTGAATAAAACCTCAATGAAGACAAATATTACTCCAACATTATAAAGAAATAATTGGCTGTAAATAGAATACTGATAATGTTATGGCTAATGTCCACTCCTCAGTATGAAATTCCTAAAACATTGAAAGAGGAATGTATAAATCAATTCTATCACATATTATGGGGGGTACTCTACAATATCTCAAATCACGACACCTATCATATAATGATAGAATTAAATTTCTCAAAACATTGGATGATATTTTCTAATGAGATTATCTATACATCTTCTCAGCGGACCGGATCCCAATGTTATGGAAATAATATGAGTTTATTAAAAATTTATACCCCGTAAATATAAAGTAATTAATACATATAGTCAATGACTCCCCACCTGAAGAGTATATAAAAGAGTTGGATGAATATGTATCTCTATACTATAATTCATTTACAGGGAAACATGGCTCGTCATGTGAAAATGTTTTCAATGTCATCACTTCATCTTAGGTCTTAGGCCTTAGACCTTCAAATTATAGATGGTTTATACAAAAAATTACACCTATGGATAAATATTAGCAATGGTGTATATTATTAGAATGACCCGTTACCATATTTTTACATCATTTTACTTAGAATGTGAAAAATGATTCCTATGTTACTAAATAAAATATTACCGGTGCAGAGAAACCCTCAACGATAAGAAATTATGTCCTAGAAAAGGAATGGATTGTAGCTTGTTCCAAGGTAATATCATAATATTCCTAGAAGACTGTGATAATTTTCTTACTGGTAATATATAGGAAACCCCATACCATAGGGTTGAGGGAGTTTTTATGACCACCACTATACTTGGGATCATCAAATATAATGTGAAGTCTAGGAATGATGGAAGTGAAGAAAAATAAATCACTTCCTATAGGGCTCTAGGTATCATTTCCTTATCCCCCTCCAAGGATGATTATATATTCCCCACAATAACTTATTTAGTAGATGAATACACACAATTTATTACACTTTATTATTCTTATATATCCTTATTAGTGCTTTTAGTAAAAGTTTTTAGGGACTCCTTTAAGATTACCATCCACAAAACACCTCAAGAGGAGCATCATGGAGAGTGAAAGAAGATTCACAAGGGGCATGAGTCAAAATGTCCTACCCCTAGAGTAGATATGACTGTAAACTAACATTTTTATTTCCTTTGAAAGAAAAAATAGATACAATAAAATCACAGAGGACGAAAAAAGTGTAATCCCAAAGCATCATTAATCACAAACTTCATCCCCTCACTAGGAAACGATCCTATATTAAGGAAAAAAGACATACTCTGATTGGGTGAAACTATGGACGCCAAGAAATCTTCCACCTAGTTCCCTTCCCTCCATGTGTGAGTGATATAAATAAGATTAAAAAAATATACTTTCAGTTTCTGAAGATATAAACACTATTCCACGGAACCCGGCCGGTACCTGCTATTGCTTTGTAGAGCATTAAAGAATCTGTTTCCACCGCTTTTCAAGTGATATTCTGATGCCCGTACATCTCCAAACCTGAGAATAGATATCAAAGAGGGTTATTATACAACCGTCTAATGATACAAAGAATATAAAAAAATCTATTCTATAATTTAACTTGTATTCTCATTTAAATCTCGTGATATGATTCAAGTAGGTGAATGTTATTGATTCTTTCCTTACAGAGAACACAAAAAATAAAATTGATACAATAAAATGTAACAAGGAGGCATATATTTGAATTTTTTAACACAATAAAATTTAAGGAGAGAGTTCCCATTGTTGACATCAGAGGAAAACTCAAAATTTTGAATTTCTTTATAAAATTCTTTCATCTCTTACTTAAAAATCATTAGCTAATGATAATGGGAATTGTGTATATTTATTAATAACACAACCACCACCCAAATAATATAAACCGATTTTTATATGATAATTATTTCCAATATGATGTTGTCTTGGAGAATATGAGGTTTCTATGTACTGAATTTCCAAGAATAATTATACCTACATAGTGACATATATAGGATTAGGCCAATATAGCTTTTATAAAAAATATTTTTCAATAAGAAGGAAAATCATTTGAGCAACCCAGGACATAGAAAACTTGACTATTTAAACTTAATCATAGTGCAATATGGCGAGTTAACTAATATAGGTAAATAACCATAAATATCTTAATTTTGATTCCCCAGACTGACTCAATATGGCTATCAATAAAAGGAATTGGTGAGGTGACCCTATCATGTTATTCCTGCTACCTCCACTCTAGTGTAATCCAATAAGATAATTACAAGAGAATAACATGACATTACTGAGTCCCTTACTACTAAATTGGAATCCATAAATGGATAACCGACACCTTTTTAACAATAGAGGAAAATATATCATGTATTGATCAACTTGAATCCTCCCCACCCAATATTTGGAACACCAACTTAATGGTACAAGAGATATGGGGAAACAATTAGAGCACATCACATATTGATTATTACCCAATATGGGAACAATAAGGAAATAAAATGTTAAAAAGATAAATTTCTTCCCAAACACAAGAAGGACTATTTTTTTGGTAAAATAAAAAACATTCCAGGTCTATCTCCATCTGAGAAGATTTCGGATGACAATTCCTTTTCCAATTCCGATATATGATGAGAAAGAAGACATTATTCAATATATTTAATTGTAAACAACAAAAAGAAGAGATAGTTTCATAATTCATCACCAATTAGAAAGGATTAACATATTCAATAAATGTATATTTTCCCTAAGACCATCTATTGGAGATATACATAGAAAATATCTATAATGACTTTCAAATGCTAATTATTCCATTAAAGAACCATAGTGGATTCCAGAAGTTTTCTTACATACCATTGTTACTAGAATGTGATCTTCTACGTTAAAAAGATAAATATCATTTGACACCATCAACATAAATGATTAAATTTAGTAATTATGAAAAATTTATTTCTATGATAAAAATAGAATCGATTTCAACTGCAACCCACATGATCAAATATTATGATGTATTTAATCCCCATGAATATTGAAAATAATAGTTCCCTTATTATTATGGAATTAAGGATAAAATATCCCTAACATTGAAGTCTAGAAGGATAATTTTTTCCTTGGGAAAATATTATGTTCCAGGATTTTTCATCACAGCCTTGTAAAATAGAATGGCTAAAATGTAGAATATTATAAGACCCAGAGAATATGTTTTTTATTATTACCTAATCAAATGGTATTTACATTTGATTTTAAGGTATAACATCTAGGAATGGTTTATATTTTGTGTTACTCTTAATATGTTTATTAACATTTGGAATGTAATGTTGGGTAATATTCATATTTTATGTGAATTATGTCTCCTATACACTATTGGAAGCATTAAAAGTGTGGCATTAGGTCCTAAATTTTTAATTTGGAAATTCAACTATTAGATGAATAATAAATCAATCATCAAGTTGCAGAAAATCATCAATGAATGACTAAAGCAACTATTCATGAACCTAGATCACTTAGGGGTATCATAATAGATACATTAATCATCATATCCTTCTATGAGTTATTATATATGAATAAAATAGAACAAACAATAAGATGAAGTTTCCTTTCAAAAATCAATTCCTATCCATACTAATCATGATTTATTACCCCCATCACTAAGAGGGTGGAAACCAGATTGACAAAATAAACTTTCCTCTAATAAGGATTCAAAATATGGCCGCTTTATTATCATTCATTTGACCAAACCCTTGGTTGATAATACAGTTTCATATGATCCCAATTTCAACATAGATAATTTGGGAACTGAAATAGAGTTTGAGGAGTAGAAAAACATGATGGAATACAATGATAATGTTTAATTTCTACTAAATTCTTTTGTATTTTTGATACTCGGAGATCATAACTCATACATGATTAAAAAACCATTGATCTTGAATTAAATTCTTCAATTCATGTTCAAACCCAATTATATTTATATATTTACAAGTAGAAAGAAAATTGTATAGTAAACATCAAAACTTGGGTATTTCAGTAAATCCATATAGGTTAGAGTATGGTAAAATGGAAAGGTTGTGGGTGGATAGAAATAATTAAAGAAAAAAGGATTAAAAGTAATATTTTTGAAAGATATATGAAAATGAAATACATTTGAGGACATAAAAATAACAATTAATATATGTAAAAAATTTTTGAAATCACAAAAGTGTACCTATATATGTTAATATATATGGATGAATAAAAAAACATATTCACAAATTAAACGATTAATTGAATTGATGGTTTAAAAAATTATTAATTATATGAATGAAAATTATTAATAATTATAATTATAGAAAATAAATATAGTTCTTAATTTGGTGATATATTTCAAAAAATACTTATGAATATCCCTTATGTCTACCACCTCAATATTTAGAGGAATTATTGAATTAGTCCCTTGGATTTAATGGAATCCATGTAATAAAATATCACTTTTATTTTATGTTATATGAAGAAACCAAATTAGAAAAGAAATAAGATTTTAAATTGGTATAGAAAGAAACATAAAAAAGAAATATTACCTTTCATTTTAGTGTATATGAAAAATAAATAATGAGTCCCTCAATTTAATGATAGTGAGCACTAACAATAGAAGATAATGTTAGAAGAGAGGGCTGCTAGAAGTAATCAAATTTTAGTAAAATGTTAATTATCTGAAATGAATAAGAAGAACCACTATGAGAAAATGGAAATAATGATTTATAGTACAATGAAAATTTCATAATATAATCATACAATTGATAAGAGAATGATAACACCTTGAATATGAGAGCAGTTTCTATAAAATTTGAGAATGTAGTATGTTGGCATTAATGAATGGTTGTGAAATATATATTTTTATTTTCATCCTCTTAAGGTATCTATTTATATCCGTCTTGAATATTGAGGATGTATTGGGTAGATAGATTCATTTAATGTGTTTAGTTAATAATTCTTGACTACCATTTAATGATACTCACATGATTCTATATTACATCACATTCTGATGTGATATAATTATTTACACCATGGAGGTGTCAATTGTGGTTTAGAACATAGAGGTGCGATGTGGTGTCTGGTTTGATTACATTATAGGATTTTATGATTTTGAGGTAGCTATGATGTAGGCCACATGATATGGCATTGAAGACTCATGTATAGATTTTAGGTGACATAGATATTTACCTTGTTGTATTTCGTTTCTGGGATTATATAATTTTATGTTTGATTGCGATGAGGGCTATAAAAATTTTACCATGATCATTATTGATGAATTTATACAAAGTTGTATTATGTATTGTTCATAATAATTTTTATGTAGTCTCTATTTTGTACAATTCTTTATCATAGAGAAGTGTTTTCCACTACGATCTCCTTATTCCAATCTATGTATAGTGACTAGAACCTCCTTGAAACATATCATAAGCCACATTTTAACTTAATAAAAAAGGGATGAAATATCAATACAGATTCTGATCATAAAAAATAAGATTTTAAAATTATCCCCCTTTCTATGATCACAAAATCCAATTTAATATGAAAATAAAGTATTTTGATAATATTTGTAAAAAGAAATAACATCACTTATCCCCATAAATATAGATGGTTTATATAGTTTATATTACCATATATTTCACACAATTTACCTTAACTTGATATTTCTCCCAGAAAGAAAACATATTACTCCCCAAAAATCTTTTTTAATTATTTCTCAAAATTTACCTTAAGAATATTAAATATTAATATATTAAAGATTTATCATCCTTTTATATTTTAAAAAAGTATTTATAACTAATATTAAATAAATATAAGTGAAATAAAATAAAAAACATATATTTATCAACATTAATAATCAATTGAGAGATGGAAAATAACGATTTCCAAAAGATTATAAATAAAAATTTATTTTTAAATTTTAATTTAGAAACCTAGATTTAAAAAATAATGATTTAATAAAATATTTTTTTTCAAAATATACTATAGATTTTTTTAAAATATTTAAGGGCATATAAAATTTAAATAATGTCTGAAAAAATATGTGTATTATTAAATATTATATTATATTTAACAAGATTAGATCACCCTCAGATAATCCATTAAATATTTGAGAAGCCAATAAAAAAAATTACATAAGGAAATAAAATATTTAAAAATTTAATTCATTCCCTAATAATGGTTTATAAAATATTATTTAAATAAACCATATTGAATTCCCAAGTACTATCTAAAAAGGTGTAAAATAATGTTCCACTACTCATTCTCAAGGTAAAGATCAGATTAAAAACCCAACAAACCCTTTTCAAGGTAATATCCTCTCAGGGTATCTTTTTAGTAACCCAACCAATTATTTTTATCCATATTGTATTTGTTTCTTATATTATCACACCATCATTACATAAAAAAATTACTATTTTTTTTAAAACATGTTATTATAGTTATTAAAAACAATAATAAAAAAATTATTTTTAAAAACAATTGGAAATTTGAAAAATCGAAAAATTGAAATGATTTCAAGTATTCTATGATTTAGATATATGCATCATAAGAAAATCATACCGAAATGACAATTAATAAAATCATAGTGATCAAAAGGAAGGGGTTTTGTGAAGATATTATAATGTTAATGGTTGGTGAAGAAATATTCATGAACGATATCAAATTTTTGAATGTGAACTCACTGAAAGGGGTGTCTCAGATCAAAGTTTATAGTGTATGAGTTTTGGAGAGTTTTTTAGTGATACCGATCGTACTAGTGTAGTCATACTTGATTAAGATATTTTCATATATGATACCATTGTCTAAGAGAGTGTGTTTTATACATAATTTTTTTGAAAAACTCCCAAGGGCTATGTATTTTGGTTTAGTTATTTAAAGGGAAATAACTGTTTACATATTACCACTCTATGAGGCAAGGAATTTTCAAATTAGGTGAAAAGTCCCACTAGTACATTTCTTATATATTTGACATCCTCCAAAATCTGCATCAGAAAACATGTAATTTTGAAACATGTTCCCTTTGAATACACTAGTCTATGGTTTTTAGTTCCTTTCAAAAATAGAAGAAATATTTCAAGAGATTTTAAATTATAATCGTACTTATGTTTTTTGAAAATCATCACAAATACATACACCAAACATAATGTTCTTAAATGTTGTAGTAAGCTAATGTAGACTAATCATACATACATAAATCTTTTTTCAACTAGTTTACTAGACTTATCCAATGTTAGTGTATATTTTGTACTGAAGGGTGTTCTAATTTTCTTAGTATGATCTATGAAAATATTATTTAAATTTTTATAAGTATATTTAATTAGGTTTAAAAAACATCTATGGGAATTTAAGAAAATTTTAATGCCACATAATAATTTGAGTTCTCCCATAGAATTCATTTCAAACTTTTTATTCATTAAATTAGAATATTCATTACAATGAGATTATTTAGTTGATCTAAAAATAAATATTTCAACATATATTTGAAATATTAATAAATAATTTGACATTTTTTTGATGAAAATTGTAGAATAATCATGTCCAATTTTAAATACATTTGATAAAATTATTTTTGTTAACTTCTCATACAAAGCCAAAGGAGATTATTTTAAATTATAAAGATAATTTCTTAACATGAAAATATAATATGAATACTTAGTATTTTCAAAACCAGGAGGCTGATCCAAACTAATATGTTTAGAAATAAAACCTTATATAAAAACACTTTTGATATCCCAAAGAATTTTTTTAATATTAATTTGAGTAGAGTGTGATAACAAGATTATAGTGGATTATATCCTTACAATGGGTGTAATGGTTTCCCCATAATCAATAAGTTAATTTTGATTATAGAATTTAGTAACTAGTATACCTTTTTTAGGAATGATAACTTAATGACCATCATGTTTATTTTGAAAAACCCCACAAGGTGGTAATAATTGGATGATTATTGGGTCATTCCACGAGATTCCAAATATCATTCATTTGAAATTGCTTTAGATCCTTTGGCATGGAAAGTATTAATATCATGACCTAACATACTAGGGGACACTTATATAGTAGTAATATGACTATGAAACCCCAATACCTCTTATAATATTCTAGGTGCTAGCAACCAATGCTGAGTAGGAATATCACACACTCATGGGAACCCTTAGTATAAGGTACAACTGTGCACCGACACAGCTCAAAAATGAAAACATCACATTAAAAGGTAAATTAATATGATACCCAAAAGGGTGATTAAATATATATCCAAAAATAGAAGTATGATAAACTTATTTGAATGAATATTGTTCCAAATATTTGTTGAAAAATATAAATGAGACAATCCTTATAAGAAAGAATATGATTTCCCTCAAATGTAACTCATAGTATGAACCACAGAATATCATCTTCACAATCCTCTACAAGGCCATGGTCCTCATATAAATACACTAAAAGTTCTATCATCTATAAAATACATTACATGCAAGAGAAAAACCCCTATAGGGTTGAGGATAAAAATACCCAGTAGGGAAACCTGAAATCACAAAAATGAAAGCATAAAGAGAGTAGACGACTCATCAATATAGAGAGATGTAAATCAGGATAGGAAATAAAAAAAGATATAATAACACAAATATACCCCTTATAGACACCATGTATCAAGAGGGAATATTATACAATTATCCAGAGGATCCTACATGTGGAAAAAAGGTAATGATCATTCAAGATAACTCACTCCAGAAGCCTGATAACACTAATGGATCCTATATATGAATTCACACTCAACAAGCTTATCTATGAAGAAGTACACATTTTAAATCATTTAATTTTAATGCCTACAGAGGGTATTTCCCCCGGAGCCTCTATAGTATGCCGAAACTAAGTTGGAATAACATGTAAAGTAGGGGATTATATGATTGTGTGTTTTGGTCATAGTGATTACTCAAAACCCAATTGTGGATGAAGAATAAAAAATATAGGATCACAAATTAGGTCAAATAATGGGATTCCCAAACTCTATCCAAAACTATACCAATTTAGGATGTAACATCCTATGCCCAAGATGTGATTCCTCACTATATTGTAATGGCGACATGCCATGCAAACACAATCAAGAGAAAAATTTCCGTACTAAAGGGTTATAGGGAATCAAACAGCAATGTAAAAGGTTTATAGTGTGTACTAGGAGTACATGAAAAGTCGTATTTTCTCTACGTCTACTCTATACATTGGATTGTGAACATTTACTTATATCTATTCATATGTATTATATCCAAACCCATATATGTCATCGGGTATGGGGACTCTAGCCATTTATGTGTATTGGTTCATTCCAATGAACTCTGTACAAGTCTATGTACTTGAATGTGAATATGCCAATATACCCCAATGTAATATATGATGTCTCTAGAGACATCTCACATAACGTGTGGTGGGTATCACACGATGTGTGATATTTTATTTTCACTGGATCCCTAGATGATGAAGCAATATTCCTACATGACATGTGTTTTTTGGAATACACACCATGTAGTCATGATTTTTTATAAACCCATGGTTATTCACATGGTTTTTTCTCACACAACTATCGCCGCAGATTCAATCAACAAATATGGTAATAATCACCAATATATTATTTACCAAGCTAGTGTGTTTCTAGTGGTGATATTCTGATCACCCACTCCATCTAGGAATCATCTTCCGTCAAATCAATCCACCACCACTATTCCAATATATGAACCAAAAATCCTGATATATTCCCAATCTTCCATCATCTCTTATACAATCCATTCATTCCATTGATCCCAAACCCAAACCCATGGTATCAATCTATTTATCTAAATAACAACTATGAAATGATCGATTACTAAGTATTCGTTTAACTAGAGGCCAAAGAAAAAACCAGTGATGAACATGTGAATAAAAATAGAATGAATTGAAAAACACAATTTGATGTATTGAACTTATCCAGTGTTTAGTTTGGGATCAATCCATTACCTTTATAATGATTAATGAATATTGGTAATCAGGTGACAGAAATTCCAAAATTATTGCAAGATAAATCCATAATCACATAACATTATCATCTAGTTAATTAATGTTTCAGTGAAATTAATTTATGTTTTTATGTGATAATTAAAGAGCGAATTACACAATTAAATCAACACCATTTATCATATATTGTTTAAATATTGATGAAGATTAGTCACATGTCCATGTCATTTTAATGATCCGCAAACTCCTTTTGGGGCACCGATCACCAAGACATGACCTGTTAAAGATCGTCCAATATTTATCCTTCAATGGATCCTCTCTAAATATCTAGAGAAATGTAGATAACCCTATATCTTATCCAAAAGTTGTATTTTATAGAGGATATTCGGGTTTTCCCTAATTATTAATGTTCAATTAATTCAATAATTTATTTACATATTATTCCTCCCATGATGATGCTCAATACAAACACTAGAGGTACAAAATGTATATATCATGCCTATGGTAAAACCTGTGTTCCAAATATAATGGAATTGTATGATTTATTATCCAAGGCTATGTTTTGGAATAACTCCACTATTTAGAAAAACTATAGAGTTATTATATTATATATTTAATATTTTTATTCTGTCAATTCCTATCAACCTAAGGCCCTAAAATCCTGTCCTAACATAGCTCGTAGCTAAAAATTATTCATTAAAATATTCGAAATCATTAAACTGAAAAAAATAAGATTCTTTACATTCTATCCACCACTGTTATTTTTTCTCTAAAAATAAAAAATCTTATTAAAAAAGAAGAGGGTACTGAGATTCCATCTATTTCTCCCACTCCCTGGTTCTATACTAATGATTCATGTGATGCCACTAGACACTCACTAAGGTAATAATTAACCAATTAATAATATTATCCCTCAAATACTTGATCTAAAATAGGTTATCAACAATGGTATCCCTATCATAAATTATAAACTCTCCTCATACAATAACATGAAACAAGTCATACACATACCTCCCCAATTGTAGCACATGGTGGACATCATGTACATGGTCTAATAGTGGTTGTAGGGATAAGTGTTATGCCATATCACAAAACCAACATTGTATATGGAACTGGATAGTTAATCTGGGAGGTAACTAGATTCCCTATCCAAATCATCATAATCCTCACTGTGATGGGACATTCACAAACACCTGGTATCCATTTTCAATGTCCAAATCCCTCCATGACATGTCCTCAATGACTTATTATGGCTCTAGATTATCCTCATCCACATTTGGATGATCTATAAATTCATTACCATCACTCACTCTAACTCTGGGATCATGATTGTGGGATCCCCTTTATCATCCTATCATAGTGGCAACTTATAGAGTTTCCCATAGATGGCCTTAAATAGTCCCATTCTAGTGTTGGAATAGTGGATGTTGTTGTTTGAAAACCCCACTATGTGCAGTCACCCTCCAAAATATGGAGAAAATATAAAATACATGCTGGAAGCATATCCTCCAAAACCTGAATGGTACACTCAGTATTCTCGTTAGTCTGGGTGTGAAAGGACATGATAAAAAAATAGAGTCCCAAATGCCTCCTATAATCCTTTCTATAATTGTGACATGAATCATGAATAACAGTATGAAATTATTATCAAGGGAACTCCATGAGGTCAGACTATATCATTTACATAATGGCACCCCATGATAACAAATGAACTTTACTCAGGAATTTCTAGGAAGTGGGATGACTTAGTGAGTTGTTTTACAATTACCTATGTAGAATTGTTCCCTATATAAAATATAGGGATTTTGATCTTGATATATATATATAGATTATCATATTTCCACTCTAGAACCTCAATGAGTGGATTAAAAACTGTTGGATCCAACTATGTATCCCCCACTTAATGAAATGTGACGCATCTGGAGAGAAATTTCACTACCCACTTATTCATACCTGACCACTAGAACTGACACTGATCTCTATGATATATCTTCACCAAACCTAGATAAACCACTTTATAAATTTTTTAAACTAACTCAAAACATCATATAAAAAGTTCAGTGGTACCATTATCATCCCTCTAAAAAGGGTGAACTTCTCCTCGCCTTCAAAAAATCCCTCAACATCATGTCTAGTGGATATCTAAATATAAAAGGGACAATATTCTATATCTCCAAGATGATACACCCTAAGAGTATGTAGACATAGTTTTTTAATAACCATTAAATAGATTCAAGCTACACAATCCTTGTCTAATAAACACAATGTTACTGAGACCAACTCTTATGACGCCTTTCACAATACTAGAAAAAAAGATATCATGGGGATAAAGTATGTCACCCTTTAACCCTTATAGGGAGTATAGGCTATCTCATTGTCATAATAATAGAGTTACACTATCCATCAAATCTATCTAAATTTAATATAGTTATGAAAAAATAAATACATGACTATCTTGGGGTTGGAACAGATGATGAGTCGCTCACCCATAAGGTAGTTTTACAAAATAATAATTATGAAGACCACTGCTGCTAGATCTAGATATGGAATTATGTAGTTATAATCATGGGGTCGTGGATACTATAACCTAAAGTAAATCACTAAATTCCTTGTCATCATAACTAATGGAAGCCTAGTACTAGAGGAATCATGAAACAACACATTCTAAACACCATCCTTTAGAATTCTCAAGATGGGGATGCTCATCCACCTATACAGAAATTCTAGAATGATTTTATGCCAAATATCTGTCTAAATGAAATTATTCAATTTTATATTAAGCCTATTTTATGGTGATGATATCCTAGATAAATTGATCATAAATATTTTATAGAATCCAACAAACCCATGGAAGCTCTGTACCTTAGTTAGAGTCTTGGGTGGTTCCTATTCTAGAATTTCCTTAACCCTCACTAAGTCCACTACTATTCCATCTTCTGGGATAACATGTCCTAGAATTTAGACCTCTCTAATCAAGAATGTACACTTTATGATATTACCAAAATTATGTTTCTATCATATTATGTGTATAACGACCCCCAAATTGAACACAAACTTCTCCCTTGACATTGAGTACACTTGGATGTCTTCGATGAACAATACAATAAAATGATCCAATAAGGGATGAATGATCACGTTCCTAATCCCCATGAACACTTGTAGGGTTTACTTCAAATTGAATGGAATCAACTAGTACTCATGCTAACCATAATTATATCGAAATTTCATATTGGTTATATCCTCATCCCTAAATCAGAGTTGGTGATTTCCATATATGAGGTCAATATATGAGAACCATCACAACCCATTTTTCATTTCAAATAGGTATTTGAGCCATGGAAGAGAATATTTATTAATCATGATAAATTTTTGAGGTAATAAAAAAACAATCACAATGTCAAGTTTAAATCCATCATCTTGTTGAAAAACATCATGGATTCCTTAGATAATAAATTGGTATTGAAAAATCCATTTCTCTTCAAATCCTCCAACTGCACCATTAGAAAATGAAGCTCTATTGGAGCACTCTGATATGCAAGAAAATTTATTAGGGAAATACCTGAGTGAAATTATATGAAGAATTTCTTCATTCAGTGGGGAGGTAAACCCAAATATTTCATATCGAATACGACCTCATACTATGCTACAACTATTGGAAATTGGAAACCCATAACATCTGCTACTCCAGGGTCACACTATCAAACTAGTGAGTAATTTTCCATATCTACCTTCATATGAGCACATATTTTTCTATCAAGGTTTCCATATCTCCCGTTATGGAAAATCAGATCCAATCACAATGGATGCATTGCATCCTCTTCTTGAAATAGTCATTTAGTACATGAAATGTTGATAGCCAATCCTTATCTAAGATGATTTCATAAATTCTTAATATTGTAACAATGTGATCCCATTAAAAGCTATCTGTACTAGGAGTAAGATCAATTTATTGGAATAAGTGTGAGATAAATTATTCTCCTACAACAGGAGTCTTCCATTGCAATAATTGAGCAAAAGAATCCACAAAAATCTATAGATCTCAAACATGGGGTGTGAAATGAAAATAATGGCTCACACTTATGTCTATATTAACTATATGTAAAGTAGAAAAGACATACATAAATCCTATAATCATCACTAGATCCTTTGGGTTTTAGGCCTCCATTACTTGCATCTATACTCATCTCTAACCACTAGCTCCCTGAACCACCCATGCACCACCTGGGGTGGTTGTGGTGATTGATAAAACCATCAATAAACTCTTGCTTCTCTTCCTTATCCTCTATTGTGATTTCCACCCTATAGGGCTCCCAAATCATACAGTTCTCTCTATACGGGTGGTTTATCGACTACCTCTTTGTCATCTACATAATGGGAGAGAAAATCCAATGTTTGATGTAACCAACTATTGTAAGAGAAACACCACAACTCACTTAGATAACTCAATCCAATATGAAATCCCTGGACTATAGATCCCCTATCGTGATACTATCTCCTAAATAATCTTTCACATACATATCTAGGTGTCTACCATTAACTACATGTTACTAAATTCTAATTTCTTATGTTCCCACTAATACCACTAACTATTTTTGTCGTCATGACAAAAATGTTCTTCCCGACTGATATTCACTCAAGATCACCAACATAGGTAGGAATGAAATGAGATATCATACCTTCCCCAATATATCAGTGTAGGATCTTCTTGATGGACTTTACTCAAAATAATTTATCTTGAACCATATCCATGGAGTATCATGGGTGGTTATTGGACCTCAATGAAAAATCTTTCATAGTCATGATACCCTACTGATGTTGTAGAATCGCAGGGATATGCACTTCACATAACATAACTGGGTAGAAATCCTCTTTGAAATGACACTAAATCATATTCTAATAGAGGTATATCTCATCATGAGCACATCATAACAGAAACCACCATTTTCTATTGTATCCATGAAGAAGACTCGTTACTTGGGAAACCATCTAATCTATATTTTTCATAAAAAAGAGGGAAACACTCTTAAATTTATCAAGATGGTTTTCAAATTCCGAGGGGTCTAGGTCACCCAAAATTCTGAGGGGTTTCTACCAATAAAACTCATGTATTTCAATTAGTAGATGAATATACCTAGCTGATATATCCATCTCAACTTGATTCTCAATAGGGGGTAGTAAAACTGGAAAAACACAAGGATTTTACACCTTTTTCACAGTTCCCTATATTAAATCCACATGTCTTAGAAGTTAATTCATTCAATTCCTCTATTGAATATGGTTTGTATTTCACCATGGAGGCATCCTAAAATAATAAAGATGCACCATATTGAAATATTATATTAGGGATTTGACTAAAAATTGAAATGTAAACTACATCCCATTCTTATCGGATACGTGTAACAATGATTTCCCTGAACTAGTACGTATATTTATCCAGTCATCAAGTAGGTTATCAGAATCCTGGTGAATGTACATGTTATCCACCATATGAATACTAGATTCATTAGTCTGAAATTCAAATTTGAAACACATTAACATTGTTTCCCTAGTTCGAAAACCAGCCCTCAGAGCTAAATAATCTCCAAAACTTCTTTCCTATGAATATCACTAATCTGATAATACTTTGACCTGACCTGACCAACCAGGGCCTTCCCAACAAGTTGTAATCCATGGGTGAGACCAAAATACCACCACCAATTGGATAGGGGATGGAAACCAGTTACGAGTAAGCATATCACACACATATGTGAGGCCTTATCCCAAGTTACCAAAACACATGAACATATGTTCAACATTTAAAACCATTCAAAAACATAAAATACAATGATATCCAACTGCAATAATAAATATATATCCCATAATTAGAGTATTAAAATAGTACTAGAAATAATAAAGTTAAAAATAAAAGCCCACCAAAACTATATAAGAGTCCAACCATCTATGGTAGGAGGGTATTTCTATAAAATGAAACACTGGGAATTAACCAAAATCATTCTATCTCTGTAACACCCCAAGATTCCATGGTACGCTTCCTTTTAAATAATTCAATATCATTTGCTACATTCAACACTGAGTTCGAGCACACCTCGACCTATGAAAATATTCATTTAAAAAGAGGTTAGGAATATTATTAACCACATTTTGAATTTTTTGTATTACATATAATTTTATCATTCATCTAATTTGTTTTATAGACATAATGTAAGAACAAATTCAATTTTTCTGATAAAATAAGTATTCTGCAAAAAATGCAGTTTTACCACCGTTAAATGGAGAACCCTTTTTGAATCTAATATTTGTCAATTTTATGTATTAAATTTCAAAAAATAAACATCTTATTTAAAATTGGGAAATAAAAACTTAGTTTGGATAAAATTTTTAGTGCTTTTCTAATAACATTAATATTTGGATGAATAGTATAAAATAATTAATTTTAATTGAAAACAACTTTTTTAATCGAAATAATTTATATTGTTAAATTTCAAATTTGAATGGTTGTAATGTAAAAATAGATTATATATTTATCATTTAAAATAATTATGGTCATTGGAATTTTTTTGACATTAAAATTATATATAAACACATGTTAATCCTTTGATAGTTTATACCTTCAAAAAAATATTTTCTTGCTTTTACAATAAGAAATAATTTTAAATTAATTACTACAACATCCGTGTTTAAAATCTAAAAAAATTGATTCTATATTTTTAATTAGTGGGTCCATATTATTTTAATAGTACACTTTTATTTTTGGACAGTATGAATAGTAACATTAGTAATTATTTTTATTAAAACGATTTAAGGTAAATCATGCAATTAATGGAAGAATAATATTATAAAATTATCATAACACTTGTAAAAATCCAATTGGATGACTAAATTTTACAATTATTATCTATGGTTCTAAATGGAATCAATTAATGGACACTTTTTCAATAATATGACATGAATATAATAAAACTTTAAGAATGTGAAAAATGTCACAATCTCATTTTATATAAGTAAATTAATTTTTATATATCTTAAAAATGAGATAAAATCAACTATTGGTAGTATATAGAATGTTAAAAAAAATTACCACATCAAAGAATTTTATTTATAAGTTTTAGAGATTAAATAATTACCATTAATGATGACATAATAGTTATGTAGAAATTATTTTATTAAATGAAATATAAAATAAATGTTTTTAAAAATACTAAAAGGAATAAATTATGAACTAATCAACGTAATAAACGAATTTTATAGGTGAATATGACATGTTAGGAGTGTATTAAATATTTTTATTTGAATTTATCTTATGTTTAGATTTTATTTAAGGTAAATTAAATGAATTCTGTCAAAATTGATACTATTGATATTATTATAAAAATTACATTTTATTTAATTATTTATGTCATACAAATATTTAAAAATTTAAAATTTAAAATTATATGGTCAAAAATTACCTAAATTAACCAATTGTGGTCAATTTAAAATATATAAGTAAATATTTAAAAACATTTAATATTTAGAATATTATTACCACAATTAAAATTAAATAGATTAAATAAAGATAAGTTAAAATGATAAGGTGTAAAAAAAATCAAAACATGTATATATTTTACAGGTTGAGAGGATTTAGTCCCATCATCATCTTAGCTTCAAAATAAATCAATTGGGAGCTATCAATTACATAAAATGATTTTATAATAAATTAATATTTCATGATTTTTTTCTAAAGTACCCCTCACATCTCTTATAAAAGGTCAACTACCTTTTTTCTTAACAAACACCTCAAATGCCTTTTGGATTGGACAAAACCTACCCATTTCTACTCCAATCCTCCTTAAATTCATCTTAGAGCCCGAACATTGGGAGGATAGCCATCCTATTTAGCCCTCTTGTTCAAATCAAAAGGAAACACCTAAAGAAGAGGTAATTGTTGGGTCACCTCTTTAAAAGTTCTTATATTCTTCTACTTCATGTTTCTCTGTTGTTTCCATACTAAAATAATAAATCCAGCACTATAAACATGCTTATATATTATTATAATTATTTTACAACAATATAACTCATTTTATCCATCTTACTAATAACAATATCACCATGTGTGCGTAAGTACAACTTACCATCCCCACATTGTGGTGTAATATGTTATTCAACACTATGTTGTTTGGAAGGGTATAAGGATGAGTATAATGGATATAAATAAGGAATTAAACAATATAATTATTCTTTATAATTAATATACCATCCAATTTCAAACCATTTATACATCAACGGAATGATACCGTCCCTTGTGCGTACGTATGGCCTATCGTCTCTATGACGCGATGAGACTTATCTTCCACATTCACCATCCATGAATGATTATAATAATAAATATTATTAAAAACTATGAAATTTAAAAAAAATTAATGGGATGATATATATATATATACATATATTCCATTGTCTTACTTCAATTCAATATGATAAGAAAACAGACATAACGTTCATATGTTCATACGGCCTACCATCTCCATGAACGGTCTGTTCCATTTTATTTATATACCTATTATATAAATTTATTTATAGAATTAATATGATATAAATCATGTTTTACATTTTTTATGTTTGTAAATTGGGATCTATGTAATATGATCAAAAATATCAAGTCAAAATTCTTATGACAATGAAAGCGATCATTACCTGAAACATTGCTTTAACTAGGAAATTATTAATAAATGGGTAATATAATGTCATAAATTATTCATGTATGATTCCAGAAATATTGATCTAGACCTAGTATAATTTATAATTGTTTTTAAACACAATAAAAGATGATAAATCACCCTCAACTAAAGCAAATTATAAGGTATGGGTTGATTTCACAATTTCATTATTATTCAAGGTTTTTGATACATAAGTATCTACTTGTACATATTTATCATCCATTTCCATGTTTCTAAAAATGTTTCCATAATTATTTTTACTATTATCCTATTGATGTTTGAAGTCATTTTTACCCATCTTTAAATTTTTATTAATTTTTTTGAAGGGAATCATTCGGTCATTTTCCAAATGAGGTACTTTAAGACCTTCTCGAAAATTAAGGAATGAATGTTTTTTTAACTTATACGACAGGAGTGGCTATTTTTTTCTATTATGCCACCTTACCATTTTATGCTTCCCTTACAAGGTTACAGGGTTATTTAAAAAAGAAATGTTTTTTTAATTGAAGGGATTTTAAAATATTTAATGTTAAAAAGGGATATTTCTCTCAACGGTCAATAATGAATTTATTACATTACTTTAATCTATGTCAACATCCATTATTGGATTTTTTGATTTTTTGAATTTGATTTATTATGATACAAATTTCCTTATTTTATTGATGATTTGGTGACATTTTTAATTGTGGATGTGCTATTTTTATACCATTTGAAATTTAGGGTTAAAGTACTAACATTTCTTATGGTTGTTTTAATACATATATTTATGTTATGTTTCAACCTTTTCATGTGAGGAATTCATTAGACTTATTAAGTGATGGGTGGGGCCCACTATAGCCCCTCGATGTATTGGTAGGTCTCATGAGATAAAATAGTGTCTTTCTATAAGTACTTGATAGAATATTTTTGTATGGTCTTGGCACGGGGCCTTGACATAGTGTTAATGATGTCCGACATTATAAATTCCCTCATTATGAGATTCGTTATTGATTTTACATGTGATTATTCGACTTGTATAATATCCATGTAATAGTTTGAGTGGAATTATTTTATTTACTATTTCTATATTATACTGAAGATAATGTTTCAAAAGGATTGTGTTTTATTTTTGTACCTTTACATAAAAGTTTATTCTTATTTTTTGTAACACCCCAAGCTTCCATAGTACGCTTCTCTTTAAAAAATACATTAGCATGTGTTGTACGCAACTTCGAGTTCTAACAGACCACAACCAATCAAACACGCCGTTATGAATAATAATACCCACTTTTTTAAATTTTAAAAATTTCATATTTCAAAATGGATATCACTTTTGGATTCGGAATATTGAAATTATCATAGGGTGAATTTTTGGTATTTTTCTGAAAAATTTCAATTTTTGTTGAATAGTTAAAAACATTGAGTTATAGTTTAAATCCGAATTTTTATTTAAATAATTATTTATTTTATTTAAATTCATTTTATGTAAAAATATATAAATATTACCTATATAAATTAAATGTAATTCATTGGAGTCAATTTATAATAAATTTAGATATATAAAAATTTTATTGAACTTTTACGGTCTTTTACCCTCCTTCTAGGAGCATTTAAAAATTTTCATAAAAGGTAATTTTACCGCTTATGTGATTTGAATTTAAAAAATCCAAGAGAAACAATTAATATCAAGGAGTGAAATGTGGTTCAATAAGATACAAATAATTTTTTGTGAATATTAACTTTTTACTTTTATTTACCACAGTTAAAAGTAAATAGGGTAATTAAGGGTAAAAATGATATTATTATTACCCTAACACATGTTATAATTCTATTGGATAATTTTAATTCAACCAAAAACAACCTTAGGAATTAAATATGACCTTTCAGGTCCACTTGATTTAGATTGAGACATTTATTATAATTTTATTTAAAGAGGAGTTAAAAGAGTTGAAATCAAAGTTTAATAACTAAACCATTTTTAATATAGGGTTATCCAAAAGATAAATTCGACTATAAATATATATTATAAATCTAAAAATATTTTCATACATAATGGTATTTATTTATAATTTTTAATGTCTAAATAATTAAATTTACTAATGACACAATGATGATGCAGTAATTACCTTATTAATGAAATAATCAAATAAATGGTATTATAAATATTTAAATACATATAATTTCAAAGTTTTTATGACATCCACGAATTTTATAGGTGTATATGACATGTTAAAATTTATTAACTGTATTTTTTTGAGTTAATAATGTTCTAATTATTTTAACAAAAAATAAATACCAAATAGTGTCAAAATTGACATAAAATAGTTTTCAAAACAAATATTATATTATTAATTGATATAATGGCCCTAAAAATCTAAGGTTTTCCCAAAAGACTTATATAATAATTTATATGACATTAATGAATCAATTGGGGTTCTATTGGTAGTATATAGTAAAATTATTAACCATATAGTGTAAGAATACAAGAAGACACGATAAAAGTTAAATTAATTAACTTAGAGTTAAATCCAAATGATAATGTTAAAATGGTAACCTAAATTTGTCTAAAACATATTGGTTGAGAGGATTTAGACCCATACCCACCCTATCCTTGAAATAAGTCACTTTGGATCCATATTCATCCAAATATGAATTTATTATAAAATAATATTTTAAGTTTTTCCAAAGGTGCCCCTCACCCCTCTTATAAAAGGGCACTTCCGCATCTCTCAAATTCACACCTCCAAATCCATTTGTATTTTCCAACCCCTGCAAAATTATCCTCCCAACTATCCTAAATTCATCATAGAGGCATTACTTTGGTCATAAAACTTACCTAAGGATCCATTTAGATCAAATCATAAGGAAGAATTAGAAGAAGATGTAATGATTTCACCATCCTCTTTCAAGTTCTCTTATTCTTCCGCTTACTATTTATTGGTTGTTTCCATTCTAAAATAATAACACTAGTATATTATATATACCATTATGTTATTATAAATATGGAACAACTATATTCATTATTCTATCCATCTTATGAATGATAATGTCACCATGCGTGCATATGTACGGCGTACCGTCTCCACGTCGTGCTGTAATTTGTTATTCCACATTATGATATTTGGATGGATATAATGATGATTAATATGTATATAAATAATGAAAATAACATTCTATTGTCTCTGTAAAATTAATATACCATCCAATTACACACCTTTATTTAAATGATATTGTCGCTCATGCGTATGTACGGATTACCGTCTCCACGACGCGATGAGATTCATTTCCATGTTCACTATTCATAGACGATTATAAAAATATATATTACTAATAAGTACATAATATATGACATAATAATTCTACTAGATATATATATATATGTGTACTTACATATATCTTATTCAGATAGTTCTGTTCAATACGATAGGAAAATAGAAACAACGTTTATGCGTACCTACGGACTACCGTCTCCATAAATGGTGTTTTCCATTTCATATATATGTCTATTATACATATTTATATTCAAAATATATATGATATATAAATAATTTTTTTTATTCTAGAATTATTTAAATATTGATCTAAGTGATACGATCAAGAGTAACAAGTTAAAACACATACGATAAAGAAAGTGATTATTACCCGAAATGTTAATTTAACATGGAAATTTTTATTAAAGGGGTAGTATAAAGTCATAAATGAATCATGTATGAAATCATAAATATTAATATGGTTATGGTATAATTTAATAACATACTACCATTTTCATACAGGAGGCTAAATGTACCCTCAACTAAAGGAATGTTCAAGGTAATGGTTAATTCCTCAATCTCATTATTATCCGAGATTGTTTATGTGTATGTATTTACTGGGACATTTTTATCATCCAGGTCCATTTTTCATAACAATGATTTCAAAATGAATATTTTAACGATATTTCAAAGGCACTCTTTATAAAGATCCAAATTTTAAATGTTTTAAATATTTATCTTTCAAAATATTTTTAATTAATGTCTATGTTTTCAAAATAATTTTAAGGATTTATTTATAAAGACATAAATGTTTTTAAATGATAATTCTTTTCATAAGTTTCAAAGTTATATGGGACACTTTGATTCAAAAATATATTTTAAATTACTTCCTTTATATATGTGTTACTTTTAAATGATTTTACAAAAAGTATATTTCTCTCAAAATGTTTTACTCATCAACTATGTCAGTATCTTTTATTGGATATTATTTTTGATTGAGGTTGATTTATTATAATACAATCTTCCATATTGTATTGAATGTGTTATGATATTTTTGACTGTGGATGTTCTATTTTTATACCTTTCATGGTTTATGGTTAATGTATTGACATTTTATATTCTAGTTTAATATGAATGTTTATGTTATATTTCAAACTTTTAATATGAGGAATGTATTGGACTTAGTATGTGATGGGTGGAGCCTGCTATAGCTCCTCGATGCATCGGTAGGTCTCTTGAGACAACTAGACGTGAAATTGGCTGAGGGCTTTCCCAATTTGAGAAATGGTTTTGGCCTAGGCCTTAATCATTTTTAGACATCTTGGACGAGGCCTTGACAAAATGTTTCAGAATGTCTGAAATTATACATTCCCTAATTATGAAAATAATATTGATGGTTCATGTGGTCATTCTACTAGTAGAATAACCATGATTATGTTGTATTATGGAATTTTTTACTGAGCTTATATTCCTGCCATAAAAGTATTCATGTTTATTATTGGTAAAGTCATGTGGTTTCAATTATTCATCATGCTTAATATTTATGTCATCTTCCACTGTATTTCTTACCCTTACTGAGCGTTTGAGCTCACCCCTTTCGTATGTTTCATTTTCCCAAGATTCCAAGAAGTGTATTATGATTGATATGTAGGGTTAAGCTAAAGTGAATAATGGAATTCTCAAAGAACTATTTTTTTGTATTGTATGTTAGAAAGTGTAATGTAATGTTTATGTTTGCAATCTATCTTCCAAGACTCATAAACTGATCGGTCTTTTGGGACTTGATTCCTTCTCAACATGCCAATGTATTAAACTAATGCACCGAATCTGGGAATCTAGGGTTAGGGAATTACAGTTGGTATCATTGAAAGTTTAGTACAGACCTTGGAAACTAGATTTAGATAAACTTTGATTAGATCACATTACCCTAAGATAGACATTGAGGATTAGTATAGAAGAAGTTCCTAGAATTTTGGTATTGTAGAGATTTTGCGAGTTATCAAAGCAATAAATCCCTGTCTATAAAGGAGCAGGTATAGGTGGATCTGGTATAGATATACCTAGGGGTAAACCCTGAGAACACTGCTTTGAGATAGACTCGAATGGGAACTGGTGCACAATAATAGGCCTTGCTGCACTCTTGGTTATGACACTCTCGGGGGATATGCTTAGGATAATTCTCATTTTCATTACAAACTATTATGAAGGGTTTATGAGTATATAATTTCTCAAATAGAAGATTTATATGATTATGTATTATATCCATAAACTCTTCAATTCATGTTAAGTTTTTTACAAGTATGGAATTATGTATTTTGATTCATAAACTAATCTATTTTATGCATTTCTTTTGAAATGGAACCCAGTAGAAGGAATGAGGACTTTAGAAATATGTATGATCCAAAGAGTAAGAAGGATCATATCTTTCATGGTATTAAGCCAAAATTTAGAGAAGAAATTGTCTCCCATGTATTATCATTATATGAAGAAATATTATCATGTGATAATAATATATGTAAATAATTCTCTGAGTCCTATGGATTTGAAGAGAAGCTAGAAAACAAAATAATGGTAGAAAGAAATGTGGATAAAGGTAATAAGGGAAAGTATGATTTTACCATATGTGATAACTATGGAAAGAATCTCCTTGGTAAATTCTTGAAGGGAATGAGAGTTTGTTATAAGTGTGGATAAAAAAGGACACCAAGTACCTGATTGCAATGGTAAGAAAATGGTTTCAAATGTACAATGCTTTATCTGGAAGGAGTTGGGAAACTACTTGAATCAATGTCTAAATCATCAGAATATACTCCAAATACTGCTATTGGATAATAATGAAGTTATGATACTACCAACGATAAAGATGAATGATTAAGAGTTATTATTTTTTTATTAAAGAATTTTTCCATTTGAGTATTGTATTAATGATGTACATGTTATAAAAATTATAGAGTATATAAGGATTGTACTATAGTACTAATTCATTAAGGACTTGAGATTTTGTAGAACCAAGAAGAGTGACTCAATGGAAGGTTAAATTTTTGGAAAATGTACGGTTGAGAGAAAGATAAACATTAATATGATTCTGATACTGAGGTAGTGATTTTATAATAAGATATGATTGATTTGGATAAATTATATTGGATATTCTTGACTACCTTGATACTGATTAATGATTTTTATATTCCATAATTGTTGGAGTTTAAAAAAAAATTGGATACAAGGAGTATATCCAGTTTTCTATATGGAATAAGGGAGAAGGAATGTCATCAATACAGTTATATGATAATTCAGAGAGTTACCGTGTTTTAAAATAATATATGATGAAGGTATTCACATGTTATTAAGTGGAATAAAGGGTCATGGAGTTTTGAACGAGATGAGAGTTGAAAAGGATCCTATTTTCAATGATCTAGTAAAGATATATATGTAAATCACCATGGAAGGTGAAACATCAATACTTTTTCAAATGGTTGCCAAAACATCATTACTAGAAAGGTTAATGAATTCTCAGACTGGTGATGAAGAGTTTCAAATGATGATTACAGCTTTGAATGATGGGAGATTGAGTGACTTTGTGTATGAATATGGAATTTTGAAATTTGGGAAGAGGCTTTGTGTTCCTGATATAACTAATCTAAAAAGGGAATTGTTAGATGATGCTCATAGTTCCAATTTCCATATATAACCTGGTAGCACTAAGATGTATAAAGATTCGAAGGAACATTTTTGGTGGGACAACATGAAGAGGGAGATTTCCGATTTCTTGTCAAGATGTATGGTTTTTCAACAAGTGAAAGCTGTAAGGAAACAACCTGGAGGAATCATTCAACCTCATCCCATACCTGAGTGGAAATGGGATAATATTACGATGGAATTTTTCATGGGACTACCAAAGACTCCTAGAAGGAACGATGAAATATGGGTCATTGTTGATTGTTTTACCAAGTCATCACATTTTCTTGCTATAAGAGAAGATTTACCACTTGAAAGTCTTGATAGAATATATATTAATAAAGTTTTAGGACTTCACAGTGTACCCCTATCGATTTATTCTGATCGTGATCCCCATTTTAAATCAAGAATATGGAAAAGTATTCAGAAATCCTTGGATACTGAACTTCGTTTGAGCACTCCATACCACCCTCAAACTGATGGACAATCATAAGGGACTATTAAAACCTTATAAGACATGTTGTGATCATTCTCACTTGACTTTCATGGTATGTGAGATCAATATTTACCATTGGTAGAATTTTCCTATAACAATTGCTTTAAGTATTCAGATGGCACCATATGAAGCATTATATGGAAAGAGATGTCACACACCAACATGTTGGGATGATTTTAGTGAAAGAAAACTCATAGGCCCAGAACCTGTTGAGGAAATGATGGAAAATGCAAAGGTAATCCAAACCCATATCAAAGCAACTCAATGTAGGTATAAGAGCTATGTCGATAACCGAAAGAAGGATTTGGAATTTTAGGTAGGAGATCATGTTTTCATGAAGGTATCTCCATGGAAGGGTGTTATACATTTCTGTAAGAAGGGTAGATTGAGTCCCAGGTACATCAGACCTTTCGAAATTCTAGAACAAATTGTGGTTATAGCATACCGTTTGGAAATGCCACCATGTCTCTCTAGAGTTCATGATGTATTCCATGTATCACTGTTGAGAAAATATATGCCTGACCCAACGCATGTACTCACCTGTGAGGAATTAGAACTAGAACTCGATCTATCTTATTGCGAATAGATTTTCATGGTTCTTGATACAAGAGAACAAGTGTTGAGAAACCGGACGAATCATCTAGTAAAAGTTCTATGGAGAAACCACAAGATGGAAGAGGCAACATGGGAACCTGGGGAACTTATGATGAAGATCCACCAGAGTCTTTTTATGTAGTAATATTCTTGAAATTTCTGTAAAGAAACTATTTGAAGGAGGGGAGAATATAACACCCCAATCTTCCACCGCACACTTCTCTTTGAATAATACAATAGCTTGTTTTGTACGCAATATCGAGTTCTAACAGACCACAACAAATCAAACTAGCAGTTATGAATAGTAAGACAATATTTTTGAAATTTTATAAATTTGATCTTTCAAAATGGACTTCACTTTTGGATTCAGAATATTTAAATTATCTTATGGTGAAGTTTTTTTATTTTTCTGAAACATTTCATTTTTTGATGAATAGTGAAAAACACTGAGTAATAGTTTAAATCCGAATTTTTATTTAAATAATAGTTTATTTTATTTTAATTCATTTTAGATAAAAACATATACATAATACCTATATAAATTCAATTTAATTCATTGGAGTCAATTTATAATAATTTTAGAAATATAAAAATTTTATTGAACTTTTACCATCTTTTACCCATCTCCTATGAGCATTTGAAAATTTACATAAAACATAGTTTTACCACTTCTATGAGTATAATTTAAAAAATACAAGATACACAGTTAATATCAAGGTGTAAAATTTGGTTCAATAAGATAAAAATAATTTTTGGTGAACGTTAATTTTTTTACTTTCATTTAACACGGTTAAAAGTAAATATGGTAAGTAAGGGTAAAAATGATATTATTATTACCCTAACACATATCCTAATTCTATTCTATTAGTTTAATTCAACCAAAAACAACCTTAGGAATAAAATATGACCTTTCAAGTCCACTTGGATTTGACTAAGACAATTATTATTATTTTATTTAAAGAAGACTTAAAAGAGTTAAAATCAAAGTTTAATAACTAAACCATTTTTAATATAGAGTTATACATAAGATAAATTCAACTATAAATATATATTAGAAATCTAAAAATATTTTCCTACATAATGGTATTTTATTTATAATTTTTAAAAAATAAATAATGTAATTCTTTAATGACATAATGATGATGTAGTAATTACCTTTTTAATGAAGGAATCAAATAAATGGTATTGTAAATATTATAATAAATATAATTTCAATGTTTTTATGGCATCCACGAATTTTCTAGGTGAATATGACATGTTAGGATTGATTAAATGTATTTTTTTCGAATTAATCATGTTGTTATTATTTTAACAAAAAATAAATACCAGATAGTGTCAAAATTGACATAAAATAGTTTATTGCAAAAATATTATATTATTTATTGATATAATGGTCCTAAAAATCTAAGGTTCGGTCAAAAGAATTATAAAATAATATATATGACATTTACGAACCAATTGGGGTTCTATTGAAAGTATATTGTATGTTTATTAACCATATAGTGTAAGGATACAAGAAGACAAGATAAAAGTTAAATTATTTAACTTAGAGTTAATTCTAAATTAGAAGGTTAAAATGGTAATCTAAACTTGTCTAAAACCTATTGTTGGAGATAATTTCGATCCATCCCCACCCTAACCTCTAAATAAGTCACATTGGAGCCATTATAAATTGAATATTAATTTATTATAAAATAATATTTTATGTTTTTCCAAAGGGGCCCCTCACCCCTCTTATAAAAGGGCACTTCCCCTTCTCTAAAATTCACTCATACAAAGCCATTTGGATCAACCAAAACTTTCCCAAATTTCCTCCCAGCTGTCCTAAATTTATTCTAGAGGCCTTCTATTTGTCAGAAAGCCAACCTACGGAGCCCTTTTGATCAAATCAAAAGGAAGAACCTGAAGAAGAGGTAATGATTTCACCAACCTCTTTCAAGTTCTCTTATTCTTCCACTTACCCTTTCTTGGTTTTTTCCATTCTAAAATAATAAATCCAGTATATTATATATACTATGATGTTATTATAAATATTTAACAACTATATTCATTATTCTATCCATCTTATGAATGATAATGTCACCATGCATGCATACGTACGACTTACCGTCTCCACGTCGTGGTGTAATTTGTTATTTAACACTATGTTATTTGGATGGATATAATGATAAATAATATGTATATAAATAATAAAAATAACATGCTAACGTCTCTGTAAAATTAATACCCCATCCAATTACACACCTTTAAAGAAATGATATTGTCGCCCGTCCGTACGTACAGATTACCGTCTCCACGATGCGATGAGATTCATTTCCACGTTCCCCATTCATCGATGATTGTAAAAATATATATTACTAGTAAGTATGTAATATATGACATAATAATGCTATTGGATATATATATATATATATATGTACTTACATATATCTTATTCACTTATTTCCGTTCAATACGATAGGAAAACAGAAACATCGTTTATGCATACGTACAGATTACCATCTCCATAAACGGGGTTTTTAATGTCATATATATGTCTATTATACATATTTATATTCAAAATATATATGATATATAAATCATGTTTTATATTCTATAAGAATACAAATTTTTATCTAAGTGATACAATCAATAATAACATGTTAAAACACGTACGATAAAGAAAGCGATTATTACCCAAAATGTTAATTTAACATGGAAATTATTATTAAATGGGTCGTATTAAGTCATAAGTGAATCATTTATGATATCATAAATATTAATATGGTTCTGTTATAATTTAATAACACACTATGATCTTCATACAGAAGGTTAAACGTACCCTCGACTAAAGGAATGTTCAAGGTAAGGGTTAATTCCTCAATCTCATTATTATGCGAGATTGTTTATGTGTAAGTATTTACTGGGACATTTTTATCATCCATGTCCATTTTCTATACAAATTATTTCAAAATGAATATTTTAACGATTTTTGAAAGGTACTCTTTATCAAGATCATGATTTTAAATATTTTAATGATTTATCTTTCTAAATCTTTTTAATTAATGTCTATGTTTTCAAAATGATTTTAAGGATTTATTTTTATGGACATGAATGTTTTGAAATGATAATTTCTTTCAAAAGATTCAAAGTGGTATGGGACACTTTGATTCAAAAATATCTTTTAAATTAATTCCTTTATAAATGTGTTACTTTTAAATGATTTTACAAAAAGGATATTTCTCTCAAAAAGTTTTACTCATCAACTATGTCAGCATCATTTACCGGATATTATTTTTGATTGAGGCTGATTTATTATAATACAGTCTTCCATATTATATTGAATGAGTTATGATATGTTTGACTGTGGATGTTATATTTTTATACCATTCATGGTTTATGGGTAATGTATTGACATTTCTTATGATAGTTTTAATACAAATGTTTATGTTATATTTCAAACTTTTTATATGAGGAATGTATTAGACTTAGAAAGTGATGGGTGGAGCCCGCTATAGCTCCTCGATGCATCGGTAGGTCTCATGAGAAAACTAGACATTGAATTGGTCGAGGCCTTTCCCAATTTGAGATATGGTTTTTCCGAGGCCTTAATCATTTTTAGATGTCTTGGCCGAGGACTTGACAAAATGTTTCAAAATGTCCGACATTATACATTCTGTCATTATGAAAATAATACTGATGGTTCATGTAGTCATTCGACTAGTATAATACCCATGATTATGTTTTATTATGGAATTATTTAGTGATATCATATTCCTGACATAAAACTATTCATTTTTATTATTGGTAAAGGCATGTGGTTTCAATTATTCACCATGCTTAATATTTATGTCATCTTCCGCTGTATTGCTTACCCTTACGAAGCGTTTGAGCTACCACTTTTGTATTTTTCATTTTCCCAGGATTCCAAGAAGTGTATTATGATTGATATGTAGGTTTAAGTTAAAGAGAATAATGGCGTTCTCAAAGAACTAGTTTTTAGGTATTGTATGTTAGAATGTGTAATGTAATGTTCATGTATGAAATCAATTTTCCAATACTGCAAAACTGATCAGTCTTTCGGGACTTGATTCTTTGTCAACATGAAAATGTATTAAAATAATGCACTGAATCTAAGAATCTAGGGTCAGGGTTTCACATTTACAATTGCTTCTGCAATATTTTTTATCCTTACTAATCATATGAGCTCACTAATTTCTCATGTTTTTTCACAGGATGCTAAGAAGTGCATTTGGATTGATATGAATGGTTAAGCTTGGGAAATAATGGCATCATCAATGGATTATATATACTGTATATTAGGTTAGAAAGTATAAAGTAATGTTTATGTATGAAATATATTTTCCCATAATGCTAAACAGATTGGTCATTCTAGATTTGATTCCTTGTAATCATTCAAATGTATTAAAATAATTCATTGGATTTGGGTAAATGGGGTTGGGGCATTACAATTGGTATCAGCGGATGTTTAGTAATAATGTTGGAAATTAGATTATGAAAACATGGACTAGAGAACATAACACTATGAATGTTTTGAGGATAATTCTATGTATAGGATATCATTCATTATATTTGGTAATGGATGACCTTGGTTAATCCTAAGGACTAATGGTATGAGGAGAAGATGGTATCATTTAGAGATCCTATTAAGTATGCTTCCATACTATAACACTATGATTATTGTTTTTGATACTATGATTCATGTTTTTCTTAATGTTTATAATCATCATAGTTATATAAATAATGGTTATACTATTGATAATGAAGAGACAAAAAAAGATAAATGAGATGAAGGAGGTATTAAGGAATAATATCATTATGTTTAGCTAATTGTTTAAGGTTATTTTTTATTTGAATTCAAGAATTATTACATCAATAATTATATGGTTATAAGATTCATGTGATATACCAGGATTGTACTATAGTAATATTTCATTAAGGGTTTGATATTTTATGGTACCATGTAATGTTACATAGTTAGAAGTTAAATTTTTTGGAAAATATATGGTTAGGGAAAATATAACCCTTAATATGGTTCTAATACTGAGATAATGATTTCAGAATAATAGATAATTGATTTGGTTAATGTATATTGGATATTATATACATCATTGGAAATGATTGATGTTTTTTTAAAAAGAAGTTTATACCATCATTATTGGGAGTTTTCAAAATTTTTGTATTTATGGGGTGCATTGAGTAGTTGATGTTTTACTTAAGGAATAAGTAAAAATTAATTTATTGAACATATATTTCTTTTAATTCCGTTTATTACCATGTTTTTAGAACATACATGATGAAGGTATTCACATGTATTTTATGTGACCTTCCATATAAATTTTAGGATAGTGAGTTTGGAGAGATTTATTTTGAATAAGTCTAAAGGTTGTAATGGATTAAGATGGACATTGTATACTATTGTTTAATGTTAAGACAATTATTAATATTTTTTTAGAATTCGATACTTTTATGAAGAGGATAACCTTCTGGTCGGGCAATAGCCCATCGCATCCTCTAAGGTAGTGAGACATGAACCCGCAATCGAAGGGTGACAAGGGTGCTTTGTCAACCACTGGCCTACATGATGTATGAGTTTTTATAAAGTAGTTTTTTATTGTTTGATTGATAAAGTATAAATTCATTTTTTGAACCCTATAAAATTAAGATAAATAGAATATGTTTTGAGTTTTATTATCTTTTGGAGAGAAACATGGATTTGTGGTAGAAATTATTCAAAGGATGGAACTACAATTTTTAATTAAGTAATCGTCCTTTAGTTCTTATTCTATGAAATTATTAAACCCTAGGGAAAGGATCATAAAACCAAAAATATTTTGCTAGTAATTTATTTTGCAAAGAATCAAATGATCACTTAGATCATTATATATTTATAGCATTCAAGTTTTTAACTTTTATATAATAATGTTATTTTTCACTCTCCATCTGAACTTGATGGTTTTATTTTATTTCATGTCCATTTTTTCCCACATGGAACCCAAGTATGTTTTATTTCTAGTAACATTCATACTTCCATTTATTTTTTTTAAATAGAGGTCTCATTAATCCATTTTTTAATGTTTTATTTCTATATAGATATTTTGAAATGTCCACCCCAATGTTTCCAATACCATTTTTTAATTGTGAGGAAACAATTTATTGACATAAGGGATAATTTAACACATCAATATTCCATAGTATTCTTCTATAAAATAATTCAATAGCTTGCGCTACTCGCAACACCAAGTTCAAGCACACCATGGCATATCAAACTAGCCTTTTAAAAAGGGTTTATGAATATTAATAACATAATTTTGAATTTTATTTATTCCATATAATTTTAGAATTCATCATATGTGTTTCTTAGACATTATATCAAAATAAATTCAATTTTTCAGGTAAAATAATTAATTTTGAAAAAGTGCAATTTTACATCCTTTTAATGAAGTACCCTTTTTTAAATCACATGTTTGACACTTTTATATATTCAATTATAGAAAATAAACTTCTTATTTATATTTCTGACATAAAAATTTAATTTGGATAAATATTGGATGTTTTTATAATAACATTCACATATTGATGAATAATGAAAAATACTAAACTGTTCTTGAAAACATGTTTTTTAATGGTAATAATTTATAGTGTTAAATTATAAATTTGAAATTTGTTATAAATAGATTATATATTATTCATTTAATATAATGTAGGTCATTGTGTTATTTTCACATTAAAATAACATATAAACACATGTCAATCTGTTGATGGTTTTTTACTTTCAAAAATCCCTTTTTCTCACTTTTATAATTATAATTAATTTTAAATTAACTTTTAATTTTTTTTAAATCTTAAAAAAATAGCTTCCATATTTGTAATCATTGTTTATAATTTATTTTAATATGATACTTTTATTTTTGGACATTATGAATCGTAACTTTCGTAATTATTTTTATTACCACAGTTTATGGTAAATCATGTAATTAAAGGAAAAATAATACTATAAAATTACTCTGACACCTATAAAAATGTAATTGAATGACTGAATTATACAATTATCATGTATGGGTCTAAATGGAATCACTTAATGACCACATTCCCTATGAATATGACATTAATATAATAAAAATCAACAAATGTTAAAATATGTGAGAATCTCATTTTATATAAGTACATTAATTTTAATATATGTATAAAAAGGATATAACATAAAGTATTGGTAGTATCAAGAAATATAAAATAAATTAAAACATTGTATAATTTTATTTATAACTTTTAGTGAATACATAATTACCATTAAAGATGAGAAATTAGTGATATATAAATAAATTTATTAAATGAAATATCAAAAAATGATTTCAAAAATATGTAAAAATATAATATTTTCTAATTAATATTATACACAAATTATTAAGGTTTGTTGAAAATTTTATTTGTGTAATAACTATTTTGGTTATAATTTGTCTTATGTTTAGATTTTATTTAAAGTAAAATAAATGTATAGTTTCAAAATAGATACCATTGATATTTTTATAAAAATAATATTTTATTGAATTATTTAAATGTCATAAAAATATTAAAAAATTAAAAAATGAATATTATATTGTCTAAAATGATATTAATTGACCAATTATAGAAAATTGACACCATATAAGTAAATATTTATAGCCATTTGATATTTAAAATATGATTAAAAAAATTAAAACTAAATAGATTAAATAAGGATAAAACAAAATGATAAGGTGTAAAATAAAATAAAAGCATTTATAAATTTTATTATATTAGATTATTCGAACCATCATCATCTTATCCTATAAATAAATCAATTTTGAGCTATTAAAAACTGAAAATACCTTTTTAATAAATTAATATTTCATGATTTTTTCTAAAGTGCCAGCCACCTCTCTTATAAAAGGGATCCTCCCTTTCTCTTTAACTCACACCTCTAAAGCCTTTTGGTTCAGCCAAAACCTAACTATTTCTCCTCCCAATCTCCTCAAATTCAACTTATAGGCCTAGATTTGGGAAGAGATCCCTCCTATGGATACCTTTTGTTAAAATCAAAAGGAAACAACCGAAGAAGAGGTAACTGTTTTATCACCTCATTCATAGTTATTTTCTTCTTCTACATCCTATTTCTCTATTGATTCCATAATAAAATAAAAAATCCAGTACCTTACACGTGATGAGATGTTATTGTAATTATAGAAAACCCATATTCCTAATTTTATCCTTCTTATAAATAACAATATCACCATACGTGTGTAGGTATGGATTACCGTATCCACACCGTGGTGTAATTTTTTATTCAACAATATGTAGCTTGGATGGGTATAATGATGATTATAATGGATATAAATAATAAATATAAAATTATATTGATTATTTATAATTAATATACTATCCAATTTCATACCATTTTACCATTAAAGGAATGATACCATCACCTATTCGTATGTACGACCTACCATCTCCAAGATGCTATGAGACTCATCTTCCACGTTCACCATCCAAGAATGATTATAATAATAAATATTAGTAATAAATATCAAATATATGACATAATAATTCTATAGGTATGATTTATATATATTCATATATTCCATTCACATACTTACATTCAATACGATAAGAAAATAGAAACAACATTCATGCATATGTATGACCTACCATCTCCATAAATGGTGTGTTCTATTTTTATCTATATATAATATATATTTATTTATAGAATATATCTGATATATAAAAAATGTTTTACATTCTGAAAAAATAACTAAATTATGATCTAATTAATATGATCAAAAATAATAAATCAACATATTTATGATAAAGAATGCGATTAATACGCGAAACATTTCTTCAACTTGGTTATTATTAAAAACTGGTAATATAAATCCATAAATGAATCATATATGATTTTTCAAATATTGATATGTTCCTGGTATAATTTAGTAATAATTTTCAACCATTATACAATAGGATATCTCACCCTTTACTGAAGGAAAGTATAAGGGAAAGGTTATTTTCACAATCTCATTATTATTTGGGGTTGTTGAAACTTACATATCTAAAGGGACTTATTTATAGTACATGTCCATGTTTCTAAAAATGATTTTTACAATGTTTTTATATTATACTCTAGATGTTTAATGTTATTTTTACCCATGTTTTACTTTTAATAAATGTTTTGAAAGGAATCTTTCAGTCTTTTTCCAAATGAGGTACTTTATGAGCATTTCAAAAAATTATAGAAATAATGTTTTTTAACTTATATAGAAGGAGAAACTATTTTACACCGTTATATCTCCTTAACATTTTTTGGATTCCCTTATAATCTTACTAGGTTAGTTTTAAAAAAATGTTTTATTTTAAAATTGAATCGTTTTTAAACAATTCAATGTAAAAAGGGATATTTCCTTCAATGATTTTAATGAATTTATTAAATTATTTTCATCTAATTCAACCTAATTGGTTGGATTTTATGCTTGTTTGAAGTTGGTTTATTATGATAAAATCACCCATAATTTACTAATGGTTTTTTGATACATTTGACTTTGGATGTTATAAACTTTTTAGTTTCATAGTTTACAGTTAAAGTATTAAAATTTGGTATGGTAGTTTAAATAAAAATATTTATGTCATGTTTCAACTGTTTTATATGAGGATTGAATTGGACTTAGTAAGTGACATGTGGGGCCAACTATAACCCCTCATTGTATCGGTGGGTCTCATGAGACAAACTGGGGTCTTGGAACATGTCCTTGATAGAGTGTTTGTTTATGGTCTTGGCACGAGGCCTCGACGTAGTGGTTATGATGTCTTACATTATGAATTCCATCATTATGAGATTTGTTATTGATTTTAAATTTGTTTATTTTACTAGTTGAATTTCCTTGAGATTGATTAAATGGAATTATTTGATTTATTCTATGCATATTAGGGTGAAAATAATGTTTTAAAATTATTTTGTTTTAGTTTTTTACCATGCCTTAAAAGTACATGATTATTTGTGATAGATTTCGTAATTTTTTATCCTTACTGAGCATCTGAGATCAACCCTTTCTAAAGTTTTATTTTCCCAGGATTCCAAAAAGTGTTTTAAAATTGATATGTAGGGTTAATCTATACGAATTATGGAATTATCAATAAATTATATATATTTTATTTTATGTTAGAAACTCTAGTTTAATGTTCATATCGGTTATCTATTTTTCAAGATTGTTAAATGGATCGGTGCTTCAGGACTTGACTCCTTATAATCATGAAAATGTATTAACATAACTCACCGACTCTGGGTAATTGGTATTGGGGAACTGAAGGCTAACTAGGATCTTCCTACTCTTGGTCCTCCTAAGACTCGATTGAAAAATATTTCATCTTTATAAGGAATTACAAATGAAGGAAATAACCATGTAGGGGTGAGTGTAATAGTATCAGTAGGAAAAACCAAAATCACCAAACACAATGAATCTAGAGACTAGTCAGGTAATCATCATATGGATATTTTAATTAGGATATGCGACATAAAAATTATATAATTAAATTGATATACTCAAGACATAATCCAAGTATCATGAGGCCACAACCAGTAAACTAAACATAACATTCTACTTGAGGTTTCAAGGTAATGCACATCTTGGAGAACTCACACCACAAGCATGATAAAATTGATGGAACTCATCCCTGAAGTTTTGATCATTTTGTTTTTTAATGGAGAAGTAGTTTCTAGAACATATAAAATCCTGATTCATAGATAAGGGTTCTCACCCAAGGCCTCTGGGGTATACTATACCCTAGTAGGAATATCCATGTAAGCTAGGAATCATAACCATGTGTGTTTTAGTCATGATGAATACTGAAACCCCACCTATGGAAGAAGAATAAATGATATAGTAACACACCCGGGTACACACAAATATATTCCTAAATGGTATCCAAGACTAAGACCATATAGGGGATCACATCCTATGATACCTATGTGACCCATCGTTGTACCCTCCTGAGGACATACCAAGGGAACACATTCTATAGAGAAAGTTCATTCTTAGGATAAAAAGATCCTCAAACTTCCCAAGATAATGTACACCATTTGTAATAGGAGTACTCATAATGTATTCCCTACCATAGTCCTATCATGTACTTCAGAACATTCCCATGTACTTCAATAAATGAATATGTTATATATATGTGACTAGGTACAAAGAAGAATCAAGGTGCGCTATCCAAGTTTGAGTATATATTTGTACCCATGTACCTAGAAAGAGTACTTATACTTGGATATGTCTATGTCTGTGTTCCCATAAGGTACACACTGAGTCTCCTGACACTGATCATATGAAATGTGGTGGGTTCCAAGCAATGTGTGATATATTATTTTCTCCAGAACCCTACCCACTACTACATGGGTTCCACATGAAGGTTGTTCTTTAGACTACATCATGTGTTATCAACAATGTCCTGAACTAATTTGTTATTCATGTGGTTCCACTCGCATCACTTCCACCACTAATTCTTACAGTAAATCCATTGATAAGCATAGATCAAGGAATGATTGTTCTGGTTCTTCAATGGAGGCCTGATTATGACTATAAAATCCAAAAATGAATTTTCCACCATCACCTAACTCCACTGCAGTAATTCCAAACCATGAAACAATGATCATGATCCATTCCAGATCTTCTATCATTTTTCCCCACCTTGTTCATTGCACTGATCCCAAACATAAAACTGTTGTATCGATCCATAACACCATATAGGTTTTTCACAATGTTGGATTATTGGGTATTTATAGAACATCCAGATAGAGAATATACTAGAAATGAACACATTAAAAATAGATGAAATGAACAAAAAAAATAAGTGGAATTGACCTAATTCATTGATCAGTTTGGACTATATAATTTTTTGGTAAAACAACATACATAGAATGATATTAAAATAAAATCAATTTATAAATTGTAATAAGATGAATCTATAGCTGTATAACACGATTGACTCACGAATTAATAAGTTTGTGGAATTAATTCACATTCAACGTGTAATAATTAAATGAAAAATTAAACCAATAAAAAATTTCCCAACTCAAGTTTTAATCGATAAATGATGATGCTCGATCACACCTCTCTGTTGTTGGTGAGATCAGTAGACTCTTTTTGGAAAACTAATTGCGAATCCAAGATTCCTTATTTATCAACCAAGAAGTATTCCCCAAGATCTCCCCTCTCAATCCAAAGAGTTAGGAAACTGAACCTATGGATTTAACATAATCATACATTTATAGAGGAGATCGGGATTTGGAATACTTGTGATAATTAAATAATTTAAATTATTTAATTTACTATTATTCTTCCAATATAAATACTCAATCCATGAACTAGACATGAAAAAAGGATATGCCACACCTACAGTAAAATAGGTGTTTCATATTTAATGGAAGATTCAAATTTATGATCCAAGACTCTATTAGAGAGTTATTACTTTATTTATGAAAAACAGAATGTGTGTGATATAATATATTTAAATTTTTTTATTATATCAATACTAAGTATCAACAGGATTTGGAATCCCACGATATCTTAGGGTATTAATCTAAAAGTATTCCATAAAATATATAATATAATTACCATGAAAAAAATTGTCAGTTAAAATCTAATTTTCATCATTAATAGTATTAGATTTGGATTTAAGTTCAAGGAGAGAGAGGGAATCTTGATTTTCAACTTCATTTTAGACAAACATTCTTGAACAAGTTTTGTATTATAATCACAAATAACATTTTCATTAGGACTGTCATTATATTGAACTAAGGGTGTGAGTGATGGAGTAGATTGGGGTTTATTAAGATATTCAATTACTAAATATGTTTTTTGTTTTTTTTATGGTCAATATAGATTTTTCAACATCAATATAACTTTGTGGATGTAATTTAAGGATATTATTGTCAAATTTTTGGTGAATAGGATATTCTGAAAAATTGGTCCTCTTGTTGAAGAATATGTATTATTTACTTGATATTGACTAAAGAAGAAAAACATATTCAATTAATTGAGATTCAAGCATTACATGATTTTCCTTGAAATTAAGAATAAATAATTAACAACTAAAACAATTAATATACAAATCATTATAAATTTTACCATGAAAATGTTCATAGGTATTTTTTATAACAATGGGTATTATGAGAATACTCAAAAGAATAAATCATTCAGTTTTGACAACCTTAGACGAAAATTATTATTTTTGTTTAAACACATTAAAAGGAGTCCTCATAATTTCATATAGATTCCTATTTCATCTTATGAAAAATCCATTTTATTGAGGTGTTCTAGGAGAATATTAGGAATGATGATAACCTTTATATAAACAAAACTCATAAAAGTATTATTTATAAAATTCTCCACCAATGTAACATTTAAGGGAAAATATTTTTTAGCCACTTTTATTTTTAGTATTCCTTTAAAAAATTTATAGTCATCAGATGACTCATTTTTATTATATATGAAGAAAAATCATTTGAACTCACCTGTTACAGTCCCTGCACAGTACCAGCCACTATAGTGTCATCATTACTATAATGTCGCCACTACTACGATACCACTACAATATTGTTATAGTAAATTTCACCCAGTGGGTTTTGAACCCCCATTTTTCATTCAAAATAATGAAATTTACAAATACTATATTTAAAATAAATTTTATATTTGCTTTAAAACAATTTATATATTTTAGTAAAATATTTTCCATTCCATTATAAAATTAAACATCTTTAATTAATGTAGATTTGTAGATATTGATCATACCAATATCTATAATTTTACTTTTTGAAATATCTTTAAATGTATCACATGATACATAAATGTTTTCAAGATCATTTAATTTATAAGTACCAACACACATGTTCATGGAGAAAAAACTACCAATTTACCATGTACATATCTAGTTTTTCACATAAATCCCTTATCATAAAAAATATTTAGAGACTATTACTTTTGGTACACATATTTTTTCCCTCATAAATTTTCTAATAAGGATATTGGAACTAAAACATGATTAGAACATGTTTTTCTATTATAAATTTTAGACAACTGATGAAATCTATTATACCTAGAATATCAATAATTTTTTGAAGTTTCATCAATAAAAAATAAAAAATAATTTATTATAATAACTACAAAATTTACATTGCGAATTTCCTTTTACAATAATGGTTCTTTTACAAATTTAGGGAAAAACAGATTTTTTTGAGAAACTAATCCTAAAATTACATTTAATAATATGTCGAGAGATAAAAATATAATTCAAGGTGTCTTCACCGTCTGTGAAATAATAGTGTATTTTTTAGATCCTTAATTTGAAAATACCAATTATCAATATTTGGTTGTTATTTTTATTTTCAAATCATACCATATTATATTTTAAATGTCAGTATTTTTCAAAAAATAACTATACTGTAATTCTATTGAAGATCAATAAATATTCAAAAAAGTTAGAAAAATTATTTTTAAGTACTTATACAACATAAATAAGACCCCCAAAACTTAAATAAGTGTTTGAATAAGTATAATATTAAGAACAATAAAATGATGAATTTAAATTTTCACATGACTTGATATCGACCAAGATCAACTTAGGGATTTCATAAATTGATTCATATGTTGATATTTAGTAATTTATAGCACTCCAAGTTCATTCTTTGAGAGATTTATTACAGAACTTCATGTTTTTATACTTTTTCATCAGAAAATAATGCTTGATATCATCTTTCTTTTCGAAACAAAAGTATGTAACTTACATTTAATGATTTTAATTTTTAATGTAATGAGTATTTATTTATTTTTATCTAATTTTTTACATTATTGGAATGATAATAAATAAAAAAGTTTATTTTTGATGTGACATCATGATTACCTTAAAAATTTTCTTTTTCCTTGATATTATTTGCTTATTTTTTTGATTGAATTTTCATAGTGATATCATATGTAATGAATGATTTGATAATCTCCTTAAATTCTATATTTTTTTATATATTTCTCTTCATTGATAAAATTTCCTTTGGGTTCCTAATTTCATGGTAAAACCAAAATAATTTTCGTGAATAATGTTTTTTTAAAATATAATGACCATGATAATTTTTACCATTACAAATAATAGTGAATAAATTTACTATTTTTGTAATAATTTTTCAATGATTCATAGAGAATCATTAGAAGTATTTTCCAAAAGAATTTAATTCAGTGTCATTGACATTGTCTATTCATTCTTGAGTTTCTTGTAATATTTTCAATATTTAAAGATTTTTTATTAATGAATAAATTCAATTAAAGTAATTTTGTCACCATAATTCATGCCATTAATTTCATTACTATACAACTCAAATGTAAAAATATTGTTAATATTCATGTTTTAATATTTTTTAGTAGTTGGAGTATAACCATGCATAATAATCTTCCGTACATGAAAAAAAAATATATGAAAGGTAGAAATGTGATTTTTCCAAGAAACATAATTTGAAATGTATAATAAGTGGTCATGGCCTATATAGTGTACATTGAGAGTGTATAAACCTAATGTTTTATAAATAAAATCCCATTTTTAAATGAATAAATGGGTTACTATGTAATGTAGTTGCAGAAATCACATGAATAAATTTGGTTATTTTGGATACATAGATGGTCTTTCAAATTTAAAATACCATTATAAATCCTAACTATTGATAATATAGCCTTAGTAAAATGATAATTATGTTTAGTATATTTAGGTTATGATATGTCCCATTTGACATAGTAAAATGAAGTAATGGCCTCATCAAATACGATCCAACCATATTAATCACATTTACCAGAGCATATAAGGGGGTTAAAATCACTAAAATATTAACTTGATCATTCTAAATATGAGATTCAATAACTAAAGCATGATTTTAACTATTTATGGGAGATGTTCAAGATTTACAAGATCATGGTCCAAACCATATTTGCTGAACAATCCCATTAAAATACCACCATCACACACTGTATGCTAAGAGAATTCACTTGTTTAATAAATGAATATGTATATAGGCCAATATATTATGAATTTTTACTATTTATTTCAATAAAATAATGATTTTATTAATCCATTAATGATATTACTATTTAAATGACTAAATAGAGTGTTTGATAAAAATTAGGTTTTAATATGATGAAACATGAATTGTATTTTTTTAAATATATTGTTTCAATCAAGACATGGTTCTGACGAATCAATGACATTAAAAAATAAATTATTTTTTAATAGAATATAATTTTAAAATAATATTTAGTAAATTTAAATGATAATGTAATTTTATGTAGTCAAAGGTAATTTTTATAAGGGTTAGAAAATAGTTATTGTAAAAAAATTGTATTTTCCCATAAATGGGTATTATTTTGATTAATGAGTATATGTTATCATATTAAGAGAATTATTTTGATAAAATAAAAAATATTTTTGAAATGAAAACTTCAAAATTATCCAATGGTGATTGTTTCATAATTTTCACTGATAGTCAGGTTTTTATGTTAAAATTAAATATAGTATAAATATATTGTATGTATTATGAAATTATAGTTACCCAATAGAAAATTAATATATTACATGAATGTTATCCATCTTCAAATAAATACATATAATTTAAAATAATGTGTTTTCATGTTATTTTATTAATTTTTTAAAACCACGATCAATCCTAGAAAACATATATTATATTTCATGTATAAAAACCTATTCTTTGAAAACATGACTCAGTTACACATATTCGATAGAATTATTTAAATAATATTAGTTCTTAAAGATATAAAATGATTATAAATTTTTCAAATTTTAAGAAACCATAGAAAAAACCTTGAAAATGATTATAGTTTTGAATACATTATCATATAGAGTCTATCACCCATGTTTGGAAATTGATAAAGAATTCTCCCCTCTTTTTCTATATAAACTCACAAAAGAAATTAATGTTCACATAAAACAATTTAATAATGAAATTACTCTACCATTCCAACAGTATTATCCTGCCATAGTTCCCCATTATCTCAATAAACTCCTCCCAAAATTTTAGAATCACCGAAACAAGATAAGGGATCTTCCCCTTCTCTTTATTCAAGAACCCCCTTTATATTATACCTTTATTTCACAATGTTCATTTTGATACATATATTTGTATACATATTAAATAATGTACCTATGGTTAATAATTAATGATATTTCACTTTATCTCTCCAATTAACCAATATATAAACTTTTATATACACATGTTATGCAGTCAAAATTATCCAATGATTTTTCATGCCAAACACTTGTGTAGTTAATAAACATTTCTATTTTCAGTCAATAGTTTTAAATGTACTTGAATTATTTGGGATTTATATGAATATAATCCTCACTCTATAATAGTGGGGTTAAAATTCATGAGATGTATCCTTACATTTTATGATCTATGTGGAACACTTATAAATGTATATGATATAAAAGTGATGGGTGGGACTGAAATTATATAGCCATATAAGGAAATGGGTAATGTTATAATCTCATGATATTCCATTTATGGTGTGGATAGGTTATTCTAATAACACTATGTCATTTTTTCTTGGCAGAAATCTATAACGTTTTTTATGATGCCATGTCATAATTTTTTTTCCACATTGCTATTTTTCCTTTATGCAATCATGTTATCTCATGCCACATTGTCTAAAATTATGATTATCAACCCTCTTATGTTACCTTTATATTCCTCTTGGAACATATATACTGATTTACCTTATGATATTACTTTTTTATTCCATTATTGTGTTGTATATCTCACCCATTTCTTATGTATGTCCCCTTGTTATCTGGTGTAGCTCTAGAGGAATGATGGAATTTTAGGAGTATGTTAAGGATGTTTTTAATAATTTTATTATATCCCTATTGAAATTTGTTTTTATTTGTACATAATTTCCCATGGATACTAGGATTTTTTTGATTGTATTATCTGTTACTTTTTGTATTGAATCAATAATTAAAGTGTATTAATGATATGTATTATCATAGTTTGTATTAGAGTTTGGTCAAGTTATTTTTGATATTGGGATTATAAAAATTTAGTGAAATACTTGTGGAAGTGGATAAATATAATAATATCCCCTAATATATTTAATGAATTGATTATGTGGTTTTCATGAAATTAAATATTTCTTTGGAAACTATAAATTGATGTGTCTCTCACATAGATATCAATAGTTGTGATAACCCTGGGAAGGGAACATTGAGCTCGACTCTATCATTAATACGGGTATGAAAATGGGTCATGTGGAAAACCTATTTTATACTCACATGGTATACGATTTGGAAAATATGAAATCTCCTTAAAACCCTTTATGAAGTGAATGAAAATGACCATAATTTTTTATGTTAGGAAATAGATCGCTAAAAACATTTATTGAAACATATAAATTCATAGGTTAATGAATATATTTAATTTATGTGTTATCCATTTAATTTCAATGTTTTCAAATTTTTTATTTTTTACAGTTTAAAAATTAAATTTCCATTTTTTATTCAAATGGCTAGGAATAGGAGGAACCGAGTCAACAAACAATGTGTAGAATACTATAATGATCTATGAAATGAAAATCAAATCCCTATGATGGATGGAATCAAGAAAATAATGACAACACATTCTCAATTAACTCTATTTTTAAACCAAAACATAAATTAGGAGGAGAAAACAAATCTTCCTAAGAATGAGAACATTTAAATTGATACTATTATATAGAAGAGGCCTTTGATATTCAATGTATCTTATATTCCCTTAATCATAGAGAAAAGGGTCAACTATATTGGAATGAAATTATCTATCCTTTAATGCTCTGATAAAATAATGTTTTGGTTTGAAATTTGTCGTATGGAGGGAGAAATTGATTAATGGTGGATAGTTTTTTGAAAAAATAGCCTGATGTGGATATTAAAGTGATGGAGTATAAGAAATTATGATTTTTTGAAACAAATATTTTCCTCCCACTCTTCATATACTAATTGAGAGGGATTCTCTTAGACTAAAAAAATTATAATTAATCCATTGGGAAATATGAGGGAAAAATTCCATTACTTTCACAATAAACCATTGACTATTTCATTTCCCCCAAAATTTTAGTTAATCACTTATTTGGTGTGATAAAGTCATATATATAAAATAGATACTACAAAAACTATGATAAATTTTTTGTTTATTCCCTCGATGTCAAAATTGAGATCAGTGAATCTCAAGGGTCTCATGGGTTCGGAGATAGGAGGTGAAAAATTGATTTTCATTCTTATAGTGTGATGGACAGAACTCATTTAGGGAAGAACCTATATCCTCACACATATCAAATGTATAGGAAGAAGCATCCTGAAAACATTATATAAGGGACTAGGAAATGTCCTTGTGGGGAAAGTAATGGATGTAATATAGTGATTCTCAATAGTAGAAACCAACAATTTAATAGAAGAAATGAATTCTACAATCAACCATCATTATATTGTTTCATGTTTTAAATTCAATGAATAAGGACACTATTTGAAGAAATTCCCTAAGAAAAGGATTGTGGATGAAAATAGACAATAAAAACATCTAAATCCTAGAGATAAAGGGAGATAATATTCCATTAAAACCATTAAAGTGGATCCTAAAAATTATTTGGTGATAGGTATGCTAGTTATTCATTCACAAATAAAGAATTTACTTTTTTTCTGGTTCGATGCATTCTATCATAAAAACATTTGTGGAACTATTCAAAAACTAACTCAAAACATAGAAGTCAAGTTATCAATGAATAGAAATAATTGATCGAATAATGTATATCACATATATAAGTCCCCTAATATTTATATTTTTGAGTTTAAATTCCAAAAAAAATGTAATTTACCATTAAGTATAATTTGATATAATTTTGGGTATAGAATGGATTTCATTATATTGATCCAAAACAACTTAATGAGATAAGTAAATCACTATATAAATATATTGGGAATCACCCTAAGATTCTATACAAGTTCATGTAAGAGGATTAATCTTCTTTAGTACCAATATATTATATATGGATATTGTTACCTAGTTTGAAATCACATCTGACTCAAATGATTGATACTAAAGAAAATATCATAGTTTATGACATTTCCATTTTAAGGGAATTTTTGTGTTGCGTTTCCCAAATAATTTCCTTGTCCTCCTCTTAGCCTTGTTCTTGAGTTCTCAACAAATCTCATACCCAGAGAATTGCCAATATCCAGGACTTAATATATAGTTGTCATTGTTGAACATATGTTACTGAGGAAAAAAATATAATAGGATCTAGATAAAGGGTTTATACATTCATGTGATTAACTATGGGGTGCATAGTTTCTATTTTTAAATTGGAATAACTGTTTAATACACCTCTGCATTGATTTTATGGTGATAAAAAAGTTAATGATAATGAAATAGTATCCTCTTACATAGATTGATTACTTGTTCAATCAACTACACAAAGCCAAATTTTTATCAAAGGTGGATCTTGGATTAGGATATTACTATGTAAAATTGAATAATGAGGATATCCTGATGATTTATTTTTTATATGGTACATGTACAATCAATTCATAGTTATTCCATTGGGTCCCACTAATGCACTAATAAGATTCATCAACATAATGAATATATTCTATAGGTATTACCACAAAAATGTTTTGGTATTCTTAATCGATGATATTCCTATCTACTTCAAATGTAATGGGAAATATTAAGGGAATTTTAATTATGTTCTAAAGAATTTGTGAAATGAATATTTATATGAAAAGTATAGTAAATTTGTGTTTTTCTTGGATAATATATCATTCTAAGGAAATGTTATCACCAATAATGGGATATATGTGGCTCATTCAAAAACTGAGGTAATAAAATGGTGTACAAAAAAAATTATGTGATGGACATTTTAATATTCCATATATTAGGTGGGGAATATCACAGATTTATGAGAAACCAATCATGATTGACAGACCTACTAAAAAAAGATTACTTAGAAGGGTGTTGAGTTTGTGTGGACTGATTAATGTAAATAATGTTTTAAAAATATTAAGAATAGGATAATCCCTACACCTATGTTAACATTACCCACCATTGGGGAAGAATTCATAATCTATAGTGATGCATCCAAAAAGGGGTTACATTGTGTAATGATGAAAGATGAAATAGGGTTATCCTAATCCGATTTCCAATTAATGATCAATGAGTAAAGATACTGAAATAATGATCTAGAATTATAAGTAGTTATATTTACATTGAATATTTGGTGACATTATTTCAATAGTGGGAAGATTGATATATATATGGATTATAAAATCCTAAAGTATATAATTACGCAAAATGTACTTAATATGTGAAAAAGAATGTAGTTATATCTAATAAAAGATTATTATTTTTCAATATATTATAATCCTAGGAAAGAAAAAAAGGTATATTCTCTATATGTAAAAGACCAAACAACTATATCTTGAATGATTATTATAAGGGTATAAAATTCATGGAATTTCAAGGATGGATATGGGAATAATAAATGAATAATCATCTCACTTTTCTCAAAGAACTACTCATCCATCAATTCTAGAGAAAATCATGGAGGCCTAGAAATTTAATGGGTTTCTATAGAATATTTTAGAAAATATATTGAAGTTCAACTATGATAATGATAGATTTATAGTGTTTGGACCATATATTTATTTGATATATATACCAGAATTCAAGAGGTATATTTTGGACGATTGAAATTGAAAATAATTTAGTATTCATCTAGGAATCACTAAGATTTATATATAATTGAAGAAAAAATAATGATGGGATAACATGAAGTGGGAGATTTCATTGTTTGTATCTAAATTCATGGTATGCCAAAAATAATGTAAGACATAAAAAAATGTTGGATTACAATGAAACCATTTCCCATAACAATATTTAAGTGGGAAAAATCACCATAGATTTTGTTGTAGTGGTTTCTAGGACACCTAATAGAAATGACACCATTTGTGTTGTTGTTAATAACCTTATAAAGTTAGAAAATTTAATTTCTAACTAAGAATATTTCAATCTTGAAATGATTTTGATGACATATATATGGAAAGTGGTAATATAGTTTTGTGTTCTGATATATATTTTAATTTATTGATATTTGAGTTTTACCTCAAGGATTATAAGAATACTTTCAGAATATTTTGATATATAAATGATCTTCCTCGCATCTTAATAGACTTAGATAGATGGTCTATCAGAATGTACCATTTAAACTACGGAGAATATGATGATATTATCTTGAATAGATTTTCAAGGTTGTTGGGACTATCACTTGACCCTGTTAGAGTTATTATATAACAACACTTTCCATTAAAGTAGTGAAATGTAACTTTATGAGGCTATATATAAGAAGAGGTGTTTGAATCAAACACACTGGGATGAATTTGGGGAGATAAATGTGTTGGGACTTGATCTTATATATAAAATGACATTGAATTTTAAAACCATTCAACTTCATATAAAATCCTCAAAAAATAAAAAGAGAATCTATGTTCATATTCATTAATGATACATGACTTTTGATGTTGAAGATCTATTATTCCTTAGTACATCACTATGGAATAAATTATTTAGTAATGGGAAAAAGGTAAGGTTTATTCCAAGATACATTGACCCCTTTCAGACTGTTGATCACATCGGAGTGGTGGCTTATCATCTAATACAACCACCTAACATATCTCAAATACATGATGTGTCCAACATAATTCTATCAATAAAGTACATACTAGACCCATCACATGTACTAAATCTAGTTATGATACCATTGGAGAAAAAATTTTCATATGAGGAGTAGTTATTGTAATTCTTATATCATAGAGATAGGGTTAGACAAAACTGGACAACCCACCTGATCAAGGTGTTATAGTGAAACCAAATGTTTGAGGAACTGATATGGGAAATTGAAGAGAAAATTATGTATAAGTACACTAATATATTTAATCTTTTGAAATGAAAACATTGAAGTTGATATCTTTGATGTGTTTAAGAATGTAATTATCTGAACTTTTATATAATAAATTCCCTTTTAAATTAATTAATTAATTATTATGTAATGTATTTATAAAAATAAAATGCACTACATTGGTTATATTTGTATTGTTATATGATATGTAAAATTTAAAAGACCAATAACCATGATAACCATTGATAATTTATTCATTGTAAATTTAATATTTTTGTTATTTTATAAATGGTTTTGATAAATTTCATTTGACACGGAGAATGGAATTGATTGACTAGATCAATATGATCATACCCTGTGAAGCCCATTTATCAAAGCCTCTTAGGGAGATAACATCACTGGGTGTTTCCCTTGAATAATCCCATGTTGAGATCTAAAAACAAAAGCATTATTGAAACCATGTATGGGATAATTTTATAATCAATGAGATAATGACCCAAACCATGTTCACTGAACCACCCCAGAAAATCTCACCATCATACACCTTTTTGCAAGTGAATTCACCATTGAAACAAAGCGATATGTATCAAGAACAGAAAAGTATTAATTTTTATAGTCACTTTCAATAAAATAATGGTTATATTTATCCTTATTTAATACTACTTTTTGAATGAACAAATAACGAGTTTGATAAAAATTAGTTTTTAATACAACAAAACTCGAATTGTGTTTTTGGGAAATTTATAGTTTCAAAAAATAAATTACTTTTTATGAATTCAAGATTTCATTACGTAAATGATATATTAATAAAATAAATTACTGAATAATATTTATTAAATATAAATTATAATAAAATGTTACGTATTCCAATGTAATTTTAAAATGCGTCAGAAATCTATTATTGTAAAAAAAGATATATTTTTCAAAAAATATGGTTTTTTGGTTTGAAATTATAAATTATCATATTTATAAAATTATATTGATAAAATAAATATTATTTTTGAAATAAGAACATAAAAAATTAACCAACAATTATTCTTTACTTATTTTCTATGACATTTTAATTTTTAGGTAAAAATTAAATATAATAAGTATTATGACATCTTGATTATCCAAAAGTGATGTAATATATAACATAATGGTATCCACAAGAAAATAAATATTTCCCATTTAAAATAATAGGCAATTTTTGTTATAAACCTAGTATGATTACTCTAAAATATTTATTATATTTTAAGATTTTAAAGTCAATTTTCTATAAACACGACTCACTTCCACATCATTAAAGGTATCATTTTAATGTGATCCATTATTAAACGGATGAAATAATGAAAACCACTTCATGTTGGAATAAAACATGGGAAAATCTATGTGGTTGATTTTTTTTATCATATAGAGTCGAAAAATAAGTTTTGAAATTAATAAAGAAATCTCCTCTCATTTCCAATATAAACCCACCAGAAATACCATTATTATTCTCTCAAAAATCATGAAGAATGAAATTATTATAAGCCTACTTATCATGAGCGCTCCTATGATTCCTTGAACCTCTCAAGAAGATCCTATCGATATTTTAGAAGCACTCTCTTAAGGTATGGGATCATCCTTCTCCTCTTTATTCAAGAATGTCAATTATATTATACATTTATTTTCTACTTGATCATTTTTTGATATGTAATTATACATCCAAATTACTATCCTTATAATTTAAAATTAATTTGAAACCCCTTCTTCTCCCATTATCCCCTTCCATAAACAATTATATTCACCTGTTATGCTACCGAATTTATCATAGTAATTTCCATCCCAAACATTTTTGTAGTTAATACCAATAACATTTCTACTCAATATTATTCAAATAGTTATACCAAGACATAATTTAATGGAAATTTATATGAATTTAAATGACACTCTTTAATTAGATGGTAACATTTTATGAAATATATCCTCATGTAGTATGATATTTCTGGCACACTTATGAATGCACATGATAGGAATGTGATGGGTGTGCCCAAAATTATATATCCCAGAAATACAAAAGATAATGTTTGAATATCGTAAGACTCCAAATGTAACACCATGTGATTATATGAAATATATTTTTTTCAAATAAATTTTATGTCATTTAAAGATTGTGTTACCAAAAACATTTATTGGTAACGAAACCCAACATACAAATAAAAAAATAATTATATTTAATTTTCTATTAATTAAATAGTTGTTGGAATCATGGGTATGAATGATTTTAAATATATTATTAATAATATATGTTTTAAAAATTTATATTAATTGAATTTTATGGTTAAGAAATAATTAAATATGAAAATAAAAACTATTTTAATGTAATGGATATATTTTTCTGAAAAATGATTTTTTTGTGCACAAAGATGTTTTATCTCAATAAATTAAATAAATAACTATTATTGAATTATTTTCAATAAATCTATATATTATATATTATTTAAAATGTTCAACATCCATCTTAAGTGTTTTCTATGAATTAGATATGAATATAGAAATTTTATGCTAAAATAGATGTTTTTCACCTTTTGAACACTTATTTTAATTTTTTTGGAAGATATATATTCATTATTTGAAAAAAAGATCCCAATTTTTGAAATTATAATTTATAAATAATTTTGGATGTTTTTTTTGGAATTTTCTGAGATGATAAAATTTTCATTGAATAATGAAAAATACTAATTCTTGTTAAAAAGATGCAATTTTATTTTAATAATTGACACGATTAATTTTTACTTAATATTAGTTTAAAAGAAATAATTTTTTAAAATTATATGTCTATTAAAAAAATTTCGGTTATTTTAATCAATATAATATTTAATTATTATATAAAAAAATTATACTTTTGAAACTTTTATCTTGGGAAACTTATTATTTCGGTTTCTGTGGGGGATTAAATTTAAATTATACTTTTCCACTTATGTGAATTAATGTTTTGAAAATGGAATCAATATTCCTAATAAGAATAATTTATATAATATAATAACAGAAACCTAATTTTTACTATAATTAATAGTAAAAACAATAATAAATAATTAATGAAGTTAAAGTGAAAACATTTCTAATGTGGGGTTAAACTAAACTAATAAGGGATTAAAAGACCATGAAAATTGTAAAAACCCAAATTTATAGTCAAATGTCTTCCTCAAAACGACAAATATTTAATAAATTCCCATTTTCTCCTGTTTTCTTGTGAAAAAAGAGGGTATACAATATTTTTTTACAAAAATTCCAAGTGTGCCCCCTCCCCCACATATAGAAGGCCACCCCTCTCCTCTACTCATTACACTTTCAAAATAATTTAGTTCGGCCAGGAACAGAAAAAACATGGTTAGTTAATTCCCTCCAATCATCCTATATGACATAGTTTGGTAATTAATACCTCCTAATAATGATTTAGGTTTAATCCAAAAGAGGATACCCAAATAAGAGGTTTGAATGTGTATAAAGGAAGTCAATACTTAACTTAAGGGATTTACATCTCACTTTTATTTTGTAGAAACATTCTATTATAACAATGATTTTATATTATATAATTTATATACCTCCAATTAAATTATTTTTTTATTCTTCTCAATAATATTTTATTGATTTACATATCCAATTGGGGATCTCTCTTTCATGGGGTTTACCGATCAGAAGTTACCAAACTAGTAAGAAATTTTGGTCACAATTTTTCCTCTTTGAGAAAAATGTTATGTTATGATCCTATATTGTTTTATGATGTGTATATAACTCAATTTTAAATGTTATATCCTGAATATAATTAAATTCATGATATTTAATGTTTCATTTGATGTTACTCTTTAATGTGGATTGCTATTAAAAAGTTTCCAATGCGGTAAGGGTTTGATGTTACAATTTTATTATTTGTGAGGGTTTTGTATGAATATTATTTAAGTGATGAAATATGAGGATTTATTTCATGGAAAATTCATGAATTTTCTTTTATAGTGGTTATTCCTTGATAATACAAGTTTTTATTTTTATTTTCCTATATTTATTTACTCAATATTCCAAAATAATGTTTTTAAGGAAAATGAATATTATTTCCCTCTTCATTCAAAATCACATTTTCTATATCAATTTTTCTTAAAATATTTTCAAAATGATTTATCATTATATAATTGATTTATTTAATATATTTATATCCATGTTTGTATTATTCGAAATATTTTAAAAGGAATTCACATGTCATTTTAAAAAACCGGGCCCATTTTTCTTTTACTAAAAAAGTAAAAGGAATCATTATTTTAACCCATATGGTATGAATTGTATTTTCTACCATCATACCTAGTCAATTTTTTAAATCATCCATTATAAATTTTCAAGGTTATTTTCAATTTAAATGATTTTGAAAATGTGTAATAGTTTTGAAAAGTATTTTTCATAATATAAAGGATATGTCATCAATAAATGTTTAAATGATTTGTAAATATTATTTTATAATTTTACATCATTATTTGCAGTGAAAATGAACTTTTAAAATATCATTTGTCTTAAAATTTATTTTTCAATGTTGAAAAGATATTTTCATCAATAAAAAACATGTGTTCTATTTCAAAATATTTTTCCTACAAAGATAAGAAATTTCATATCCAAAATTATTTACTGGGGATATGATATAAGGAAACTATTCTTATTATTTATCTCGTTGGTTTATATTTATGATGAAAATATTTTTATGAAACCCATTCCACTTCTGAGTGTTATACCATTATAAACTGTATGTTAAACCCGATTAATTTTCCTTGGGTTATGATAAAACAATGAAATGATTATAAACCTTGTTTCATTTACCCTAGTTATTCTTTGGTGAATTGTTTGGGAAAACCATTTATTTTCATGGTTTCTGATATGATAGAAGTTTAATAATATTGTTTCACACATATATTTTGTTTTTAGTATGCGACTAGTGGGACCTGTATCTCTCTCCAATACTTATGGTAATGATTAATGTTATATGAGATGAAAGGGTATATGAGAGGTTATTGCATGCCGGAAAAGAGTACACGAGAGGCCATTCCTTACTCAAAAGAGGGTACATGGGTGGTCATCACAAGACTAAAAGAGGGTACATGGGATGTATTGGTGGAAATACTTTAAATAAAATTTTCTATGATAATGTGTATTCTAGAAATCTATATCATGTGACAATGTTATGATATCCATGGTAATGTTATTTGATTCCATTATGAATAAAGGCTCATAGACATTGATTATTTATTATATGACTCATGTTTATGATCTATGTATGGACAATAGTGTTTTCAAATTCTATTCTCATTTTATTATACACTTATTATCATGATATTTTGATAGCTTTTTTATTTATTCTTATTGAGAATTTGAGAAAACCATCTCCTATTTTTTTCATCCCTTAGGTTTTGAATAATGGTATTATCTATGATATGTATACGAAGGGTGATAGTTATTTATAACTTCTAGGGAGATGATTCATCTCACTTATGGACCATTTTTTATGTTCCTAGGTTTCAAAAATTCCATGGACCAAAATGATTATGGTGCGGACGATTATGTTATGTAATTAATATTCATATAATATGATTTAATATTTATATATGAGATGTTTTTGTAGTTATAGTTATCATTATAGAAGGATTTAGTTAGAATTTTGAATCTTGGTTGAGAAAACATTGGTGAGAACCCTTAGAATGAGCCTATATATAGTATAAAATACTAATGTTTTTCTGGGAGGGATTTTTTGGATTACAAAGAAATACATTCTTATCTAAATAATAATATATTGTGTGGTTCTTGCGTAGACATACATAGTAGTAATAACTCTGAAAAATGCTCATTGGGCATGAATCAAATGTTATTGTATACAAGAAAGTGGGACTTATTGCACACCTAGTTTGACATTCCCAAGGGAAATTTTTTGGTTAATTCACATTCTCTTTATGAGTCATCCAATAGGATTGGAATAATTACCATTAATAAAATAGGTTATCACTAAGGTATCATATATTTAAAAGAAGGGTTAATGATTTATACATCCTCTAATTTATTTCCATGATTAAGTGGTTTTCCAATATGATTACTATTGATGACACTATGCTCTTCGGTATTATTTGGTGTTAAGAACTTGAAGTAATTGGGTTAACATTCAATGTGATAGTCAACACATTGATGAGTAAAAAAAAGTTATAATTGTAAGAGAAAAATAGATTATGATTATGCCTAATCCTTAATCCATATATATGATTATCAAAATTCACATTGACCAACTCTCAGAAGTTCCAAAGAAGTGGAGGAAAATGTTATTTGAGAGTTAGAGTGGTGATTACCATAGAAGACAGAACATTTTGATTCATATATATCAAGAATATGAGAAGAAAAAACAAGAAAATATCATTGAATAATGAGAATATGTTTGCAATGTGGAAAATAATGAAAAAAAGAAAGTAATTGATGTGAAAAATGAAGAGTTTGATTAATGAAATGGATGATAATAACTGTATCATGAAGGAATACATGAAGGTAAAAATTTTTAAATGTAGTTTATATGAGCGTTATTAAATTATATTTCCTATGGTGAATGTTCATGATGAAAATAAACTTGAGAGCATGAGTAATGGTTATAATTTTGATTATGAAGAGAATAAAATGGAATATTAATAGAATTTGTTATTGTACCAATAATGTTTAAGATAAGAACCATTGTTAAATTTAGGTAGATGTTTGTTAAGACATGATTAATATTTCACATTATAGGAAATATGTATTATGGAATCACATGGTAAACCCTTGTTAATGGGTTAAGAATGAAGTAAAATCATTGAATTATTTATGTATCATGATTTATGAAATATTTTGTATTAATCATGAAATAAGTAATTATATTTCAATAGATATTTTTCATTAATTATATTCTAGAATTTGTTGAATGATATTGATAACCTTCATTATATTTTTAACGGAATGATAATATTTTATGTAAAACACATGATTATGAAAACAAAATATTTTATGTCACTACAGAAGGCGTTGAGTTTAGAAGGGGTTATTTTTGACATTAGAAGGGGTTATAACCCCTTCTAAATGCATTAGCGATGGTTGGGGGAACAACCACTAATGTGGCCGCCTACTGTTAGTATGGCCGGTTTTGGGAAACCACTGCTAAAATCATAATGACTTTAGTAGCAGTTACATTAGAGGGGGTTTAAACCCCCTCTAATGTTGACTTTAATTCATTGAAAAATCTTGGAGTAGTGGCGGTTAGAATAGAATCAGGACTAGTTCATGGCTGTAGGGGCAGTCTAAACCGCCCCTAACATGGTTAATTTTGGGGCGGTTATGAAAACCGCCCCAAATGTCTCTATTTTTTTAATTAGACTAGTGCACCTGCACCCCTGTCCCTCTTTCAGTCTCTAGCATGCCCATGTCACCCACCTCCCCCGATCTCTCCCCCAGTCTCCCTCCTAGTAGCATATGGCCCGACACACGCCTCCCCCAGTCTCCCTCCCAGTACCCTATGGCCCGACACCTCCCCCTATCTCCCTACCAATACCTTGTTCCCCCCTCCCCATACTCTCTTCCAGTCCCCTATGCCACCGACACCCACCTCTCCCTCCTGTCTCCAGTTCGTAGCATCGCTTCCCCAATAGCCCCATCACATGTCTCCAGTTCGCCTCCAGTTTGAGTAGTTTCCAGTTATTTTTTATAAAAATGAAGCATTTTGCGGATTTCAACCATTGAAAGATTTAACATCATAATAAATCAACCTATGTTTTTACCACCACAACATTTTATTTTTACTTATATTAAGTCATATTATCATCTATTTATATATATTTTAATCATTATTTTAATAAATATTATTTCAATCATATATTTTTCCCTCCCAGTACCATGTGGCCTAACACTTCCCTCGGTCTCCCCCCTAGTACCCTATTCTCCTGCCTGCCCCTATCTCTATTTCAGTCCCATATGCCACTGACACCCGCCTCCCCCTCCTGCCTCTAGTTCTCTGCATAGATTCCCCAAGAGCCCCATCACATGCCTCCAGTTCACCTCTAATTCAACCTGTCTCCAGTTATTCTTTATAAAAAGGAAACGTTCAGCAGATTCGAACAACAAAAAATATTAACATCACAACAAATAATCCTACGGTCTTACCACTACAACATTTGATTTTTATTTTTTTTATGTCATATTATCATCTATTTATATATTTTTTATTCATTATTTTAATAAATATTATTTCTATCATATATTTTAACACATTTAATCATATAAACTATATATAAATTTATTTAAACTATATATTTATATGTATATACACATATGTTTATATATATGAATATATTCATTTAAATTATTTATATACATAAATACATATTTAGATATTTTATAAAGGTTTATTTATGTAATTTATATAAATAATTATATTTACATATATATATATATATAGATATTTAAGTATATAAATAATTTAAATGAATATATTTGTAAATACATTTATATGTCTGGGCGTTCATGTATTTATATAATGTTTATATAATCGATGAACAACAGTGTGGACTTCTTTTTTCTATATTTTTAATTTGAATTAGTTATTTTTTTGTATTTTCAATTCTATTTTCGCAAATTATTTAAATTTTAAAAATCATAGAACTACATGTAAATAAAATACGATTATAATATATATTAATTTAATCATTTTTATATACTTGTCTGTGTGTGTGATAAAAATAATATTAATATTTTTAATTATTGTTATTACACATATTTTTTAAACTATTAAATTTACCTGTCAGTTTTATAAATACCATTCATTTATTTTATGATTTATATCATTCATATATAATAATAAATACATTTATATTATATATTTATCTAAATTATTTATATACTGAAATACATATTTATATATTATATACATGTTTATTTAAATAATATATATGTATATAATTATTTACTTAATATATTTATAAAATGTATCAAAAAAATAATTATATAATATATTTCAACACGTATATTTTTTATTACGTACATTATTATATTTTTATTTGTATAATATTGTATATAATTAATATATAATTAATAATATATTAAATACATATAAATGAAATTCAATTTATAAAAATATTTATATTATATATAATTAATATTAAATGAAATTCAATTTATATAAATATTATATATGAAATAAAATTTATACAATTATTTATATATTGGTTTATGAAATAAAATTTATACAAATATTTATATAATGTATTTCAGTACAAATATTTATTATAAAGCACATTAATATATATGTATTTCAATAAATGTAATTGTGTAATATTATGTACAAAAATATATATGTATTTCAATAAATATAATTGTTTAATATTGGGTACATTAATATAACTTTATTTGTATAAATTGTATATCATATAACATAGATTAAAAATAGTATTAATTCCAGAACATATTATTTCAAAATATATTTATTATTATTATCTTATTAATAATAAAAACAACAAGCTTGGGTTTTTATATGATATAATTTTTAAATAAATTTGGTTTATGTATATATTTATATAATATGTTTATAAATTTATATTATATATAATTAATATTATATAAAATACAATTTATACTAATAAATTTATATTAATTTACACAAAATTATAAAATTATATTTATGTATATATATAAATACAATTAAATACAATCATATAAATATTTTATACGATATTCATATATATACTGCATTTTAAATGCAGTAATATATTGTGGTTTAAATATATATATATATTATTGATGTTGCTTTTAAAGAAAATATTTAGGGTTCACAATCGCTTGTAATTTAAAGACATTAGAGGTTGTTTTGAAGCCCCTATAATTTAATGACATTTGAGCGGGTTTTGAACCCCCTCTAATTTATATTCACTATATGGGGTTTTGAACCCCCTCTAATTTAAAGAAATTAGAGGGGGTTTTCGACCCCCTCTAATCTAAAGACATTAGAGTGGGGTTTCCAACCCCTCTAATTTAAGACATTATAAGGGGTTCTCAACCCCTTATAATTTAAAGGCATTAGAGGGGGGTTTTGAACCCCCTCTAGAATCAAATTAGATATAAAAAAAATAATGTTAAAAAGTTTAGAGGGGGTTCAAAACCCCCTCTATTTTAAGAAATTACAAGGGGTCTATAATCCCCTATGAATTAGATGATTATCATGGGTTCTATATAATGTCTCTCTAATTTTTATAGAAAATGAATTTAGGGTGGGTTCAAAACCCCCTCTAAATTAGACGATTAGAGGGGGTTGTGCAGAACCCCCTTTAATTGTACAGAAAATGAATTTAGATAGGGTTGTGAATAAACCCCTCAAAATAACCCTCTCTAATGTACTCTTTTCTTGTAGTGTGTTCCCGATGTTGGGAATTTAGTTTTTAGTTCGTATAACAAGATGATTGTAGTGGATAAATTAATTCGGATTGTATTTATTACATTGTAATCGATTAATGATTTGATGAAAATGTGTTTTATATTATAAATAATGGAGTTTAAAACATATTTGGATTTATGGAATATATTTAAAAATAAATAATTGTATTTATGGAATGAGGAAAATTTTAATTTTTTATATGTCACATATTTTTTATTATGGTTTTATAGTAATTTAGGATATTTCCTTTTTTCAAGAGAATATGTGATCAATTTATTCAAGTATTTTTTATGTGACATTATGATATACTTAATGTTTTTGGGGATTAATGATAACTTTATTTTTTAAATTTGGATACCATTTTTATAAATTCTTGGAATTCATGTTTGGTATGGGTTGGTGGAGGGATCAGGATAACTGTTCCGTGAAAAGATTTATTTTATATTTGGATGTTATTAAATAACATGTGTGAATAATTTTGTATTTGGTAAATATATTGATGCTGAAAGAATGTTTGGATGATCTTATGATAATTTTAGAGTGTGGGAATTGAATAAATCATCAGTAATTTCAATTTCAAAGAGTTAGAGATGAAGTGGAAATTGATAAAAGACCAAAAATGAATTAAATTGTGATTAAGAAATATACGAATGTTGAGCCCATGATATATCATCTCCATTTTAAATTATTCTTCATAATGGAACTATATTTCATCGATTGGTTATCCCACTAAACCTAGGTTGAGGATGTGTGTAACACCCCGAGATTTTATGAAAAATATTCTTTTTAATTTCATTAATTTCTTGTGTTGTACGCTACCCCAAAAGGAGCTTGCACATCACGCATCTTTGAATTGCCTTTCATTACACACAACCGCGACCTTCCTCGATAGCGTGTGTAGTACGCAATACCGAGTTTCACTAAACAACTATCTACTATTAAAATATTATTAAAACTAGTCGTTATGAATAGTAATAACCACCTTTTAAAATATTAGAAATTTTATCTTTCAAAATGGACTTCATTTTTGGATTCGGAATATCGAAATTAGCTTAGGGTGAAATTTTGGTACTTTTCGGATAACTTTCATATTCTGATGAATAGTGAAAATTACTAAATTTTAATTAAAAACAACTTTTTTAATAGAAATAATTAACAGTGATAAATTATTAATTTGAGTGGTTTTAAAGTATATTTAGAATATTTTTTTAAAATTTAATACAATGTTGGTCATTGGATGTAATTTCACATTTACACCGGTTATAAACAAGTGTCAATCTTTTGATAGTTATTATCTCTTAAAAACACGCTATTTGTTTTGACGATGGGAATTAATTTTTAAATTAGTTAATGTAACTGATATGTTTTGAATTTGATAAAATAGAAATCATTTTTGAATTCATAATATCAAATATATCTTAGGCCTAATTTTTGGTATTTTTCTGGAAACTTTCATTTTTTGATGAATAGTGAAACCACTAAGTGGTAGTTAAAAAATGGAATTTTTTATAAAACTTAATTTTACCACTTATGTGAGTGGAATTTTTAAAATCCGAGAGACACGGTTAATATCAAGGACTAAAATGTGGTTCAATGAGATGAAAATAATTTTTGGTGAATAGTAACTTTTTACTTTTTTTCATGGTTAAAAGTAAATAGGGTAATTATGGGTAAAAATGATATTATTAATACCCTAATGCATTTCTTAATTCTATTGGATAAGTGTAATTCGACCAAAAACAACCTTTTGAATAAAATATGACCATTTAAGCCCACTTCGATTAGATTAGGACATTTATTATTAATTTATTTAAAGAAAGGTTAAAATAGTTAAAATCAAAGTTTAATAAGTAAATAATTTTTAATATAGAGTTATACATAAGATAAATTCGACTATAAATATTTCATAGAAAGCTAAGAATATTTACTACATAATTATATATTATTTTTAATTTTTAGACATTAAATAATTTAATTTATTTATGACACAACGATGATGTAGTAATTATCTTATTAATGAAATATTGACACAATTGATGTTATAAATACCCAAATAAATGTAATTTGAGACTTTGTATGAATTACACTAATTTTATAGGATAATATGACGTGTTAGTATTGATTTAAAAACCTTGGTTCGATCTAATAATTCTGTTATGAATTTCACAAAAATCAATTACTAAATAGTGTCAAAATTGACATAAAATAGTTTTTAAAACAAATATTATATTATTAATTGTTATTTTATTTCTAAAAATCTAAGGATCGGCCCAATAACTTAGATAAAGTTATATATATTATTAATAAACAACTTGGGGTTAGTTTGGCTTGTTATAGTAAGTTTATTAACCTTATAGTGTAAGAACACAAAAAGACACGGTAAAAGTAAAATTATCTAACTTAAAGTTAAAACTAAAGGATAAGGTTAAAATAGTAAACTAAACTTCTCCAAATTCTATTAGATGATAGGATTTCGACCCATTCCCACCTTAGCTTCGAAATAAATCAATTTGGATCTATTAAAAACAAAATTTTACATTATAATAAAATAATAGTTTTAGTTATTCCAAAGGTTCCCCTCTCCTCCCTTATAAAAGGGAACATCCTCCCTCTCTTCCTCACACAACTTTGAGCCCTCAAGCTCGTCCAACCCCTACCAAATTATATTCTCAACTTCCCTAGAAACATCCTAGAGGTTCTGGTCTTCCTCAAAGACCAATTTTAGTGCCCTAAAAGGAGATCTCAAAGAGGCGCTTCAAAGAAGAGGTAATTTCTGTTACCGATTCTTTCAACATTATTTCTTCTTCCACTTCTTCTTCTTAGGTTGTTTCATTATGAAGTAATAACATCAGTATCAATCATATACTTATATGTTATTATAAGTATGAAACAACCCTATTTCCCCATCTATCCATCCTACGGAAAATGAAATCACCGCGCGTGCGTACTTACGGAATATCGTCTCCACGCCGTCGTGAAATCTATTTTCCACCACCACCTTTCTTTGTCATGAACCAGGTCGGGTCACCATCCGACCCAGTGCCTGACCCGGTCCACGGCAAGGCCCAAAGGGCGTTCCCGATCCCCACGGGCTGGCACAAGTGCCCGGGTATCAAGAGTAACTTGTGGGAACAGTTTACCCGAAATAGTATACACAAATACTAACAAGATAATAAAAATGAAACTAGGAAACAACAACCAAAGAGACCATTCAAAATGAAGTCAAAATTTAATTGTTTACAACTAGAACCAACGTCCACAAATAAACAACGACAAAAGAGACTAAAACTATAACTCAAACCTCCAAGCGACAAGAGTGGTGTAGCATCTGCACGCCACAACACCAACCTGTATGAGAAGGCCACTAACAACCCGAATCACCATCACTGAGCACGACGCACAACCTGGAATACACAAGAAACAAGAATCTACATACACCCAAGGGTGTATATAGGGTGTGAGCTAAAAGCCCAGTAGGACGTCACCCAATAAAAAGGTTCCATGCCATAACATCAAAAGACAATTTAAAGTGCTTATTCAAATTTATACATTCAAAATTCTTTTGAAGAAAAGATTTACAAACCAAAAGCCAAAGGAAAACACTGGAAACATAAAAAAAAGAACTCATTTCATAGACAAAATTTTAAGAGAAAAATTTCATTATGGGCACACACACACACACACTCTCTCACACACACACACACGCACTCACACACGCATACACACACACACGCTAACACCCAAATGGTCCTCCATATGCCGACGGAAGCCACCATGCCATAGATGGTAGAGCACTATAGGTAAAACCCCTAAGGATCATCTAGTTTGAGTGGGACCCTAGAAACCTCGTGTCTCGGTGAAACGTGGATTAGAAGGCCACGACCCTCAGCAAACGTGGCTTAGAAGGCCACAACCCTCAGAACATGTGGCATAGAAGGCCACGACCTTCAGATATCATATGTTTAGTTAATGTTGCAATCGTCAATCCAGCTAAGTGAAACAGGGACAATACCCATCTGGTTCACTAGCACACTGGTTCTGGTCTGCCCACATAGATACCCAGGGTTTCCCTTGTGCTCAATCAAGTTTCACATTCACATAATGTACAACACATTCACATATCCTGAACCAAACAAAACCTTACACATTCAAGTCACTGCTTGCATACCCAAAGACCATTTAAAAGCAAACACACGCACACCAAAACCATTTTATAACATAGTTCAGATAAATTTCATGAATTGGTAAACTATTTAAACAATTTGAAGAACATTTCTAAATAGCACAATAAGAGATTGCACATGAGGCATGCCCCATTTCACATGTAAGAATACCCTTAAAAACATAACGCACACATAATTCTGTCAAACATAACTCTCGCACTCCATAGATAATCTAATAAGTGAAATTAACAATTTATAAAACACTTAAAATAAGAAGGCAAAGGTTTGCATAGGAAAGATGAACTCGATTTCATATAATAACGTCGCTTTAAAACCAAAATTGTAGCTTGTACAAACCAAAACATGTTTTCCCATTGTTCAAAAGATTTCCAATTTAATTCCAAAAGTACGCAACACGACAAACAGACCCCTAGTGACTCGTTTTCATTGAAAATCTACATTTAATTACATAGACACCTCAATGAACTTGAAAACAAATTTCGCACCTGCCAAACGACCCCGAAAACCTTCCTAACCATGTTCCGCGTCTCAAAAGACACTTAATTAAACAATTTCTCAATTAATAAAACATCACATATGCATACCACAAGACCTCACTTTAAAACACACAAATTTTAGATGTCAGGACCATTTGAAAATCAATTGCACATCCCAACCCCTCTAAAACATCATTCGCACCCCTAAAACATACTCAATGTTCACAATAAAAATTAACACGTCGAAATAGTTTACCTTCTTTTGAAAAACTCAGTTTAATAACATTCGTACCTCAAGAATTCTTGATAACACAAATTGTACACGCTAAACAATTAACTATAACGCGTCTGAAAATTCCAACAATACAACGCACATGAAAAATGTTGGCATTTACTTAAAAATAACTCAAATTCATCAATATGCATATCGAAGCACGTCCACAAATAAAATTTGCATTACGCAATTTATCACTAGAACACATTATAATTTAATTAATGAGAAATTAAATTATCTAAAGATGGTATGGCATGGAACCACCTACCTTGTCATCGCAGACTTCACAACTGTGGTGCGCAACGACCGCCGCACATCAACCGCAACTCAAACAAAACCAAATCGATCCTAAACAAACAATTGAACCAAAACATCAAGAATTAACCCAGAAAATTATTGAATTCATCAACCACACCTAATACGCACCATAAACGAACCAAAGGTGAACCATAAATCATGAAATTGAACCAAACTTGATTCAAAAATCTAACCGCACTCAACCATCATTGAACAACAAGCAGTCAAATAAAATTGCACTTAAAGCGGGGGGTGCGGGAGGTCGGTCGAAGGTTGACGGAGGCTGCCGGAGTTGCGCAAGGAGGTGCGGGGAGGCTATCCGACACCACAAAGGGATGCGGGGCGGTTGTCCGGAAGCTCGAAGGGGTGTCGGCCGGAATTTCTCTGGACAAAGCAGGGGGCGGTTTCAGGTTCGCTGGAGTGTGGTGCTAGTCGGGTGGAGTCGGGCAGGCGGATGGGGGAGGAGTCGGCTGCTTCGTCAGAGGGGTGTGTCGCGCCGGAGTAGGCTGGACGTGGGAGGAGGCCGAGGCGACGTCGGCTGGTAATGAGGTCGGCGGTGGTGCATCGCCAAACATAGTAGGCCGGAGCAGCTTGGGCAGGCGAGTTGCTGAAGGCGGAGAGCGTTGGTCGGCCGAGGGCTAGGTGCGATGCGGAGGGCTAGTGCGACACGGAGGGGAAGCACGCAAGGGGAATAGAAGATGTCTTCCATGGGAGAGGGGAGTTCAGCACGACAAGAATGGGGAAATAAGGGGGGGTGCGGCGCGAGGGATTGGGGAGAAGGTGAGTAGGGGGGTCCGAACCCTAGCCAGAAAAAGAAAAAGAAAAAAAAAGTAAAACAAAATAAATAAAATGAAATTATTAATAACAATAATAAAATTAACAAAACAAAATAATTGTAATAACTAAAATAGAAATAATAATAATAATAATAATATTCTCAAATAAAAAAAACAATTATCATTACTAGTAAAAAAAATTAACTTTAATTGTATCTGACTCTTATTATTTTATTTTCTTCATTATTAATTCATGAAATTTGATTAATTAGACATCGGTAGGTCACCCAGTTTACCAGGAGAGGTCGCGCGGTTTCAGAAAAGTGCCCAGCCCGAGGTCGTGCAGTCTCAATTTTTCATTTTATTCTCATTTAATATTCGTCGCATAATGCACATCTGCCTTGAACATCGGGCAGGGCGTGCGACGAGCTGGGTGAGGTCACGCGGCGACCCAGGCGAGGTCGCGCGGCTTCGATCGCAGTGCGTTGGATGCAACCAGGGGAAAACATACATTTTAAAATATATACTCAAGCAAATTTAATTCAGACCTTAACCCAAACCACCCAATTCCCAATGAAAGTAATAAAATAAATAATATAAAAATGACGGGTGTGAAAATTCTCCCCACCATAAATCTTTCCGTCCCCGGAAAGCCACAACTAAGGTAGAAACCCAAACTAGAGAATAACACCCCACTAAGGATCAAATAGTATCCCCACAAACATCAAGCAAAGAGAGAGAGAGAAAAAACATTGTGCTCAGAGAAAGTGACTCAAATACAACATCATGAAACATGTAAATGACTTTCTGATATGTGTCGCCTGCCCCAAAGAGATAGAATGCCTCCAGCCGATTGTTTTAGAAAACGAACTCTTGAACCCACAAGAACCAACTTCACAAGCCGAAACACCTCAAGCACTCTGAAACCGAAACCACACCACTTGGGAAAAATGAACAAAAGGGGTCAAACCACGTCCTCGGAATACTCCTATCACTTATCACCAAACCATCTTTGAAAATAGAAGCTACAGATCAACATGGGGAGGCTCGAGTGTCTCCCCACCATTAGGATGTCACTGATGCTCGAAACGAGACTGGAAAACTGACAGGGGGAGGTTCGAGGGGACTCCCCGCCATTAAAGACTGATTCTTCCTAGAGACATTCATGCGAGACCCAATGTGGGTCTCCCCACCATTAAGAACCTACCAACGCCAAAGGCCAGACTAGAAAACCAACATGGGGAGGTCCAGGCGGACTCCCCACCATTCAGGAAAGGCCAACACCGATTTATTCCAGAGACCCTTGTACGAGACTCATCGTGGGTCTCGTCACCACTAGAACTAACAGAGGATATAGAACTTTGAAAAATTTCCAATGGTGACCAAACACCCAACCACAAGGGCGGGGAGGGAGGGGGCCGACCACTGGGCATCAAAACCACGGCCGACCACAACCATCATCTCTAAATTTCTTGGATGAACACCATTCAGATTTCAGACTGAGTTACCCAACAGACTCTCTTAATGACCACTAAAGTGACTGCATCCATTGGAACGCAACCCCAAGACTTTAAGGCACGAGACAAACACACTTCCACATAGACGCGAAAACCATACGCAACCAGATGGCTCATTCGGAGCGGAACAACCATAGGAACAATTTAAACTGCCTCTACTTTCAACACCAATGAAAGAAATAAAGTCGGGGTTCCATACACTCCTGGGGTTCCTGACCACACGCCAGCTTCGCTCCGAGGCCTATGGCTGGATCTCAGATGTTTGAAGCATCTCCTGCCTCACAGTCAGGTATTGAGGACTCCTGAGTGGAGCTTTTCCTTCTGGTGTCACACGCAATCATACTGCACCCGAGGCAATACCAATAGACACAACACACCATGATGTCTAATTATTCTCACACTGAACATTCACCAGAACGAGAGCTTAGATGGTACACGCGCATCACCCATTGTTACACTGAATGAGAACATGACACCACGAATCTTCGCCAAGCACGATCATTTTTTTCAAGAGAAACATTGCGCTGAGAAAGACTTTAAACTGCATCTTGAACAACACGTGATTCCTGCAAACGACCATAGTAGCCTCATACGACTGGATCTTCCAAAATAGTAGCCTAACACGAACCTTTCCTTAAATGAAACAAACCAAAGACTAGAGGTCATTTAGAACAATAGACCGCACCAACAACTTAGGATTGCTTCCAAACCACCGTTGACTATCAAAGGGACCTCACGCTGCAAGATGTCACTGAACATGACCCTTGAGCCTGATGTAAACACTACAACCATTCAAGACATCGATAAGCACTAATAGCTCTCAATCAATTTCACCCTTCCCCACTAGAATTTCTTTCACCGCTTCTAGGGGAACCTTTAGACACAAAGATGTCAACTTCATACCCGACGAGTCAGACAACTCAAAGAGACCAAACTCTATACAACTCCCCTCGCATCTGTCATCCCGTTGTGAGAGGTCTTAGTTGTATAAAGGAGAGGTGGGTTCAATTATAGAATTCAAAAATAGAGTACTCTTATTAACTGGAGGGCCGGCCAATGACGAATTGCCTGTGGCCATATTTCAATTGCATTTTAACGCTTTATGGGGGGCATACACTAGTCAAGAAAGATAACCATGGACCCAAATCAAACTAGTCCAATGGTCAAGACATACCACAAAAGAAAACACCAAACATACAGGGGAAACCACTGCAAGGTCTCCCCGATGTACTCTTCAAAATAATTTACTAACCACACACTTGCATACCAACTTACAATTAAGAACTCAAACTCAGGACACAAACCATTCAGAAAGAATACTCAATTCAAAACGTCACACATCCAACATCTCAAAAACACAAGGACACACCACACAAACACCATTTACTAAAACACCAAACTTTTCCTTTAACAAAACATTTTAAAAATAAGCAAAGCCAGTGGGTTGCACAAACACCATTGGTGTCCCGTGGGTCTCGCACATGCATGTTCTCGTGCCACACTGGCACCCACCTCATATCCATCCAAGCAATCATCCGATCGTTCAATTAACCATTTCCCTTTTCGTATACACTCATGCATGTAGACGCCCATGAGAGCGCCAAGGATCAAAACCAAACCTTTCCATTTTTTCAAAACCAAAACATTCAACCCACACCTTTCAAACATCATACATCATTTTCTTTTTAAAGCGTTTCATTTGAAAACAATTTCCATGACCAAAACATTTTTACTTAAAAACTAAATTCCCATGAATCCAAAACAAGGGGACGAGAAATGACGCAATAGAAACCCGTGTCAGCGGGTGACTGAAACGTATGGTTGGCGGCCATACGCCAGTCACACCACTGCCACAGAGGGTATTCTGGGACAGCGTCCCCAGCTCCACATGGCTTGCCAGACCGTGCGAGCTCACCAGGACCGCTGACCTTACCCCTTTTCAATTTCCTTAGACAAGATTATCCGCAAGGACCAAAAACTCCGACAAACCAAAATACACTTTGGTAACTTGAGTCCCGCCACGAGGTGTGCTGGCCAGGCACCTTACTCGTAGCTAGGACGTCGAGTCCCGACAAATTTAACTCAAGTCTACCGTGACTCTATCCCAGAAGATCATGACTCAAGAGAGCAAACCTAGCCCTCTGATACCATTTTGTCACGAACGAGGCCGGGTCGCCATCCGACCCGGTGCCCGACCCGGTCCGCGGCAAGGCCCGAAGGGCGTTCCCGATCCCCACGGGCTGGCACAAGTGCCCGGGTATCAAGAGTAACTTGTGGGAACGGTTTACCCAAAATAGTATACACAAATACTAACAAGATAATAAAAATGAAACTAGGAAACAACAACCAAAGAGACCATTCAAACTGAAGTCAAAATTTAAATGTTTACAACTAGAGCCAACGTCCACAAATAAACAACGACAAAAGAGACTAAAACTATAACTCAAACCTCCAAGCGACAAGAGTGGTGTAGCATCCGCACGCCACAACACCAACCTGTATGAGAAGGACACTAACAACCCGAACCACCATCGCTGAGCACGACGCACAACCTAGAATACACAAGAAACAAGAATCTACATACACCCAAGGGTGTATGTAGGGTGTGAGCTAAAAGCCCAGTAGGACGTCACCCAATAAAAAGGTTCCATGCCATAACATCAAAAGACAATTTAAAGTGCTTATTCAAATTTATACGTTCAAAATTCTTTTGAAGAAAAGATTTACAAACCAAAAGCTAAAGGAAAACACTGGAAACATAAAAAAAAGAACTCATTTCATAGACACAATTTTAAGATAAAAGTTCATTATGGGCACACACACACACACACACTCTCTCTCTCTCTCTCACACACACACGCACTCACACACGCATACACACACACACGCTAACACCCAAATGGTCCTCCATATTCCGACGGAAGGAACCATGCCATAGATGGTAGAGCACAATAGGTAAAACCCCTAAGTATCATCTAGTTCGAGTGGGACCCTAGAAACCTCGTGTCTCAGTGAAACGTGGCTTAGAAGGCCACGGCCCTCAGAAAACGAGGCTTAGAAGGCCACGACCCTCAGAACACGTGGATTAGAAGGCCACGACCCTCAGATATCATATGTTTAGTTAGTGTTTCAATCGTCAATCCAGCTAAGTGAAACAGGGATGATACCCATCCGGTTCACTAGCGCACTGGTTCTAGTCTGCCCACATAGATACCCAGGGTTTCCCTTGTGGTCAATAAAGTTTCACATTCACATAATGTACAACACATTCACATATCCCGAACCAAACAAAACTGTACACATTCAAGTCACCGCTTGCATACCCAAAGACCATTTAAAAGCAAACACACGCACACCAAAACCATTTTATAACATAGTTCAGATCAATTGCATGACTTGGTAAACTATTTAAACAATTTGAGAAACATTTCTAAATAGAACAATAAGATATTGCACATGAGGCATGCCCCATTTCACATGTATGAATTCCCTTAAAAACATAACGCACACATAATTCTGTCAAACATAACTCTCGCACTCCACATATAATCTAATAAGTGAAATTAACAATTTATAAAACACTTAAAATAAGAAGGAAAAGGTTTGCATAGGAAAGATGAACTCGATTTTATATAATAACGTCGCTTTAAAACCAAAATTGCAGCTTGTACAAACCAAAACATATTTTCCCATTGTTCAAAAGATTTCCAATTTAATTCCAAAAGTACACAACACGGAAAACAGACCCCTAGTGACTCTTTTTCTTTGAAAATCTACATTTAATTACATAGACACCTCAAAGAACTTGAAAACAAATTTCGCACCTGCCAAACAACCCCGAAAACCATCCTAACCATGTTCCGAATCTCAAAAGACACTTAATTAAACAATTTCTCAATTAATAAAACATCACATATGCATACCACAAGACCTCACTTTAAAACACACAAATTTTAGATGTCAGGACCATTTGAAAATCAATTTCACATCCCAACCCCTCTAAAAAATCATTTGCACCCCTAAAACATACTCAATGTTCACAATAAAAATTAACACGTCGAAATAGTTTACCTTCTTTTGAAAAACTCAGTTTAATAACATTCGTACCTCAAGCATTCTTGAAAAAACAATTTGTACACCCTAAACAATTAACTATAATGCGTCTGAAAATTCCAACAATACAACGCACATGAAAAATGTTGGCATTTACTTAAAAACAACTCAAATTCATCAATATTCATATCGAAGCACGTCCACAAATAAAATTCGCATCACGAAATTTATCACTAGAACACATTATAATTTAATTAATGAGAAATTAAATTATCTAAAGATGGTATGGCATGGAACCACCTACCTTGTCATCATAGACTTCACAACTGTGGTTCACAACGACCGCCGCACATCAACCGCAACTCAAACAAAACCAAATCAATCCTAAACAAACAATTGAACCAAAACATCAAGAATTAACCCCGAAATTTATTGAATTCATCAACCACACCTAATACGCACCATAAACGAACCAAAGGTGAACCATAAATCATGAAATTGAACCAAACTCGATTCGAAAATCTAACCGCACTCAACCATCATTGAACAACAAGCAGTCAAATAAAATTTCACTTACAGCGGGGGGTGCGGGAGGTCGGCCAAAGGTCAACGGAGGCTGTCAGAGTTGCGCGAGGAGGTGCGGGGAGGCTATCTGACACCACGAAGGGATGCGGGGCGGTTTTCCGGAAGCTCGAAGGGGTGTCGGCCGGAATTTCTCTGCACAAAGCAGGGGGCGGTTTCAGGTTCGCCGGAGGGTGGTTCTAGCCGGGTGGAGTCGGGCAGGCGGAAGGGGGAGGAGTCGACAGCTTCATCGGAGGGGTGTGCCGCGCCGGAGTAGGCTGGACGTGGGAGGAGGCCGAGGCGACGTCGGCTGGTAAAGAGGCCGGCAGTGGTGTGTCACCAAACGGAGTAGGCCGGAGCAGCTTGGGCAGGCGAGTTGCTGAAGGCGAAGAGCGTTGGTCGGCCGAGGGCTAGGTGTGATGCGGAGGGCTAGTGCGACATGGAGGGGAAGCACGCAAGGGGAAGGGAAGCCGGCTGCCATGGGAGAGGGGAGTTCAGCGCGACAAGAATGGGGAAATAAGGGGGGGTGCGGCGCGAGGGATAGGGGAGAAGGTGAGTAGGGGGGTCCGAACCCTAGCCAGAAAAAGAAAAATAAAAAAAAGTAAAACAAAATAAATAAAATGAAATTAATAATAACAATAATAAAATTAACAAAACAAAATAATTGTAATAACTAAAATAGAAATAATAATAATAATAATAATATTCTCAAATAAAAAACCAATTATCATTACTAGTAAAAAAATTAACTTTAATTGTATCTGACTCTTATTATTTTATTTTCTTCATTATTAATTCGTGCGATTTGATTAATTAGACATCGGTAGGTCACCCAGTATACCAGGAGAGGCCACGCGGTTTCAGAAACGTGCCCCGCCCGAGGCCGCACAGTCTCAATTTTTCATTGTATTCTCATTTTAATATTCGTCGCATAATGCACATCTGCCTTGAACATCGGGCAGGGCATGCGGCGAGCTGGGTGAGGTCACGCGGCGACCCAGGTGAGGTCACGCGGCTTCGACCGCAGCGCGTTGGATGCAACCAAGATAAAACATACGTTTTTAAATATATACTCAAGCAAATTTAATTCGGACCTTAACCCAAACCACCCAATTCCCAATGAAAGTAATAAAATAAATAATATAAAAATGACGGGTGTGACAATTCTCGCCACCATAAAGCTTTTCGTCCCCGGAAAGCCACAACTAATTTAGAAATCCAAACTAGGGAATAACACCCCACTAAGGATCAAATAGTATCCCCACAAACATTAAGCAAAGAGAGAGAAAAAAACATTGTGCTCAGAGAAAGTGACTCAAATACAACATCATGAAACATGTAAAAGACTTTCTGATATGTGTCGCCTGCCCCAAAGAGCTAGAATGCCTCCAACCGATTGTTTTAGAAAACGAACTCTTGAACCCACAAGAACCAAATTCACAAGCCGAAACACCTCAAGCACTCTGAAACCGAAACCACACCACTTGGAAAAAATGAAAAAAAGGGGTAAAACCACGTCCTTGGAACACTCCTATCACTTATCACCAAACCATCTTTGAAAACAGAAGCTACAGATCAACATGGGGAGGCTCGAGTGGCTCCCCACCATTAGGAAGTCACTGATGCTCGAAACGAGACTGGAAAACCGACAGGGGGAGGTTCGAGGGGACTCCACGCCATTAAAGACTGATTCGTCCTAGAGACATTCGTGCGAGACCCAATGTGGGTCTTCTCACCATTAAGAACCTACCAACGCCAAAGGCCAGACTAGAAAACCAACATGGGGAGGTCCAGCCGGACTCCCCACCATTCAGGAAAGGCTAACACCGATTTATTCCAGAGACCCTTGTACGAGACTCATCGTGGGTCTCATCACCACTAGAACTAACAGAGGATATAGAACTTTGAAAAATTTCCGATGGGGACCAAACACCCAACCACAAGGGCGGGGAGGGAGGGGCCCGACCACTAGGCTTCAAAACCATGGCCGACCACAACCAACATCTCTAAATTTCCTGGATGAACACCATTCAAATTTGAGACTGAGTTTCCCAACAGACTCTCGTAATGACCACTAAAGTGACTGCATCCGGTGGAACGAAACCCCCAAGACTTTAAGGCACAAGACGAACACACCTCCACGTAGACGCGAAAACCATACGCAACCAGACGGCTCATTCGGAGCAGAACAACCATAGGAACAATTTAAACTGCCTCTACTTTCAACACCAATGACAGAAATAAAGTCGGGGTCCCATAAACTCCCGGGGTTCCTGACCACGCGCCAGCTTCGCTCCGAGGCCTATGGTTGGAGCTCTGATGTTTGAATCATCTCCTGCCTCACAGTCAGGTATTGAGGACTCCCGAGCGGAGCTTTTCCTTCTGGTGTCACATGCAATCATACTGCACCCGAGGCAATACCAATAGACACAACACACCATGATGTCTAATTACTCTCACACTGAACATTCACCAGAACGAGAGCTTAGATGGAACACGCGCATCACCCATTGTTACACTGAATGAGAACATGACACAACAAATCGTCGCCAAGCACGATCATTGTTGTCGAGAGAAACATTGCGCTAAGAAAGACTTTAAACCGCATCTTGAACAACACGTGATTCCATCAAAAGACCATAGTAGCCTCATACAACTGGATCGGCCAAAATAGTAGCCTAACACGAACCTTTCCTTAAATTAAACAAACCAAAGACTAGAGGTCATTTAGAATGATAGACCGCACCAACAACTTAGGGTTGCTTCCAAACCACTGTTGACTATCAAAGGGACCTCACACTGCAAGACGTCATCGAACATGACCCTTGAGGCTGATGTAAACACTACAACCATTCAAGACATCGATAAGCACTGATAGATCTCAATCACCTTCACCCTTCCCCACTATAATTTCTTTCACCGCTTCTAGGGGAACCTTTAGACACAACGATGTCAACTTCATACCCGACGAGTCAGACAACTCAAAGAGACCAAACTCTATTCAACTCCCCTCGCATCTATCATCCCGCTGTGAGAGGTCTTAGTTGTAGAAAGGAGAGGTGGGTTCAATTATAGAATTCAAAAAGAGAGTACTCTGATTAACTGGAGGGCCGGCCAATGAAGAATTGCCCGTGGCCATATTTCAACTGCATTTTAACGCTTTATGGGGGGCATACACTAGTCAAGAAAGAAAACCATGGACCCCAATCAAACTGGTCCAATGGTCAAGACATACCACACAAGCAAACACCAAACATGCAGGGGAAACCACTGCATGGTCTCCCCGATGTACTCTTCAAAATAATTTACTAACCACACACTTGCATACCAACTTACAATTAAGAACTCAAACTCGGGACACAAACCATTCAGAAAGAATACTCAGCTCAAAACGCCACACATCCAACATCTCAAAAACACAAGGGCACGCCACAAAAACACTATTTACTAAAACACCAAACATTTCCTTTAACAAAACATTTTAAAAATAAGAAAAGCCAGTGGGTTGCACAAACACCATTGGTGTCCCGTGGGCCTCGCACATGCATGTTCTCGTGCCGCACTGGCACCCACCTCATATCCATCCAAGCACTCATCCGCTCGTGCCATTAACCATTTCCCTTTTCGTATACACTCATGCATGTGGTTTCTCATGAGAGCGCCAAGGATCAAAACCAAACCTTTCCATTTTTTCAAAACCAAAACATTCAACCCACACCTTTCAAACTTCATACATCATTTTCTTTTTAAAGCGTTTCATTTGAAAACAATTTCCATGACTAAAACATTTTTACTTAAAAACAAAATTCCCATGAATCCAAAACAAGGGGACGAGAAACGACGCAATAGAAACCCGTGTCAGCGGGTGACTGGAACATATGGTTGGCGGCCATACGCCAGTCACGCCACTGCCACAGAGGGTATTCTGGGACAGCGTCCCCAGCTCCACATGGCTTGCCAGACCATGCGAGATCACTAGGACCACTGACCTTACCCCTTTTCAATTTCCTTAGACAATATTATCCGCAGGGACCAAAAACTCCGACAAACCACAATACACTTTGGTAACTTGAGTCCCGCCATGAGGTGTGCTGGCCAGGCACCTTACTCGTAGCTAGGACGTTGAGTCCCGACAGCTTTAACTCAAGTCTACCGTGACTCTATCCCAGAAGTTCATGACTTAAGAGAGCAAACCTTTCCCTCTGATACCATTTTGTCACGAACCAGGTCGGGTCGCCATCCGACCTGGTGCCCGACCCAGTCCGCGGCAAGGCCCGAAGGGCATTCCCGATCCCCACGGGCTGGCACAAGTGCCCGGGTATCAAGACTAACTTGTGGGAACGGTTTACCCGAAATAGTATACACAAATACTAACAAGATAATAAAAATGAAACTAGTAAACAAAAACCAAAGAGACCATTCAAACTGAAGTCAAAATTTAAATGTTTACAACTAGAACCAACGTCCACAAATAAACAACGACAAAAGAGACTAAAACTATAACTCAAACCTCCAAGAGACAAGAGTGGTGTAGCATCCGCACGCCACAACACCAACCTGTATGAGAAGGCCACTAACAACCCGAACAACCATCGCTGAGCACGACGCACAACCTAGAATACACAAGAAACAAGAATCTACATACACCCAAGGGTGTATGTAGGGTGTGAGCTAAAAGCCCAGTAGGATTTCACCCAATAAAAAGGTTCCATGCCATAACATCAAAAGACAATTTAAAGTTCTTATTCAAATTTATACGTTCAAAATTCTTTTGAAGAAAAGATTTACAAACCAAAATCCAAAGGAAAACACTGGAAACATAAAAAAAAGAACTCATTTCATAGACACAATTTTAAGAGAAAAGTTCATTATGGGCACACACACACACACACTCTCTCTCTCTCTCACACACACGCACTCACACATGCATACACACACACACACACACGCTAACACCCAAATGGTCCTCCATATGCCGACGGAAGGCACCATTCCATAGATGGTAGAGCACTATAGGTAAAACCCCTAAGGATCATCTAGTTCGAGTGGGACCCTAGAAACCTCGTGTCTTGGTGAAACATGGCTTAGAAGGCTACGACCCTCAGAAAACGTGGCTTAGAAGGCCACGACCCTTAGAACACGTGTCTTAGAAGGCCACGACCCTCAGATATCATATGTTTAGTTAGTGCTGCAATCGTCAATCCAGCTAAGTGAAACAGGGATGATACCTATCCGGTTCACTAGCGCACTAGTTCTAGTCTGCCCACCTAGATACCCAGGGTTTCCCTTGTGCTCAATCAAGTTTCACATTCACATAATTTACAACACATTCACATATCCCGAACCAAAGAAAGCCTTACACATTCAAGTCACCGCTTGCATACCCAAAGACCATTTGAAAGCAAACACTCGCACACCAAAACCATTTTATAACATAGTTCGGATCAATTTCATGACTTGGTAAACTATTTAAACAATTTGAAGAACATTTATAAATAGAAATATTATAGTTTGCACATGAGGCATGCCCCATTTCACATGTTAGAATCCCCTTAAAAACATAACGCACACATAATTATGTCAAACATAACTCTCGCACTCCACAGATAATCTAATAAGTGAAATTAACAATTTATTAAACACTTAAAATAAGAAGGAAAAGGTTTTCATAGGAAATATGGACTCGATTTCATATAATAACATCGCTTTAAAACCAAAATTGCAGCTTGTACAAACCAAAACATGTTTTCCCATTGTTCAAAAGATTTCCAATTTAATTCCAAAAGTACGCAACACGACAAACAGACCCCTAGTGACTCTTTTGCTTTGAAAATCTACATTTAATTACATAGACACCTCAAAGAACTTGAAAACAAATTTTGCACCTTCCAAAAAACCCCGAAAACCATCATAACCATGTTCCGCATCTCAAAAGACACTTAATTAAACAATTTCTCAATTAATAAAACATCACATATGCATACCACAAGACCTCACTTTAAAACACACAAATTTTAGATGTCAGGACCATTTGAAAATCAATTGCACATCCCAACCCCTCTAAAACATCATTCGCACCCCTAAAACATACTCAATGTTCACAATAAAAATTAACACGTCGAAATAGTTGACCTTCTTTTGAAAAACTCAGTTTAATAACATTCGTACCTCAAGCATTCTTGAAAACACAATTTGTACTCCCTAAACAATTAACTATAACGCGTCTGAAAATTCCAACAATACAACGCACATGAAAAACGTTGGCATTTACTTAAAAACAACTCATATTCATCAACATGCATATCGAAACACTTCCACAAATAAAATTCTCATCACGCAATTTATCACTAGAACACATTATAATTTAATTAATGAGAAATTAAATTATCTAAAGATGGTATGGCATGGAACCACCTACCTTGTCATCGCAGACTTCACAACCGTGGTGCGCAACGACCGCCGCACGTCAACCGCAACTCAAAAAAAACCAAATCGATCCTAAACAAACAATTGAACCAAAACATCAATAATTAACCTAGAAATTTATTTAATTCATCAACCGCACCTAATACGCACCATAAACGAACCAAAGGTGAACCATATATCATGAAATTGAACCAAACTTGATTCAAAAATCTAACCTCACTCAACCATCATTGAACAACAAGCAGTCAAATAAAATTGCACTTACAGCGGGGGGTGCGGGGGGTCGGCCGAAGGTCGACGGAGGCTTCCGGAGTTGCACGAGGAGGTGTGGGGAGGCTGTCTGACACCACGATGGGATGCGGGGCGGTTATCTGGAAGCTCAAAGGGGTTTCGGCGGGAATTTCTCTGGACAAAGTAGGGGTGTGGTTTTAGGTTCGCCAGTGGGTGGTGCTGGCCGGGTGGAGTCGGGAAGGTGGAAGGGGGAGGAGATGGCGGCTTCATCGGAGGGGAGTGCCGTGCTGGAGTAGGCTGGACGTGGGAGGAGGCTGAGGCGACTTCGGCTGGTAAAGAGGCCGGTGGTGGTGCGTCACCAAATGGAGTAGGCCGGAGCAGCTTGGGCAGGCGAGTTGCTGAAGGCGGAGAGCGTTGGTCGGCCGAGGGCTAGGTGCGATGCGGAGGGCTGGTGCGACGTGGAGGGGAAGCACGCAAGGGGAAGGGAATCTGGCTTCCATGGGAGAGGGGAGTTCAGCGCGACAAGAATGGGGAAAGAAGGGGGGTGCGGCGCGAGGGATAGGGGAGAAGGTGAGTAGGGGGGTCCGAACCCTAGCCAGAAAAAGAAAAAAAAGTAAAACAAAATAAATAAAATGAAATTAATAATAACAATAATAAAATTAACAAAACAAAATAATCGTAATAACTAAAATATAAATAATAATAATAATAATAATATTCTCAAATAAAAAAAACAATTATCATTAATAGTAAAAAAATTAATTTTAATTGTATCTGAATCTTATTATTTTATTTTCTTCATTATTAATTCGTGAAATTTCATTAATTAGACATCGGTAGGTCACCCAGTATACCAGTAGAGGACGCGCGGTTTCAGAAACGTGCCCTTCCCGAGGCCACATAGTCTCAATTTTTCATTGTATTCTCATTTTAATATTCGTCGCATAATGCACATCTGACTTGAACATCGGGCAGGGCGTGCAGCGAGTTGGGTGAGGTCACGCGGCGACCCAGGCGAGGTCGTGCGGCTTCGAATGTAGCGCGTTGGATGCAACCAAGGGAAAACATCTGTTTTTAAATATATACTGAAGAAAATTTTAATTCAAACGTTAACCCAAACCACCTAATTCCCAATGAAAGTAATAAAATAAATAATATAAAAATGACGGGTGTGACATACTTGGATGGGTATAATGGTGTACATAATAACTATATATGATTATTTTAAAGTTATATTGATTCTGAAATAGTATAAATACGCTCCAATACAATTCCACGATAATGAGAACGATATCATCGCTCGTGCATACGTACGGACTACCGTCTCCACGACGCGATGAGATTCATTCTCCATGTTAACTATTAATGAATGATTATAAAGTATATATAATAAGTAATCATGAAATATATGACATAATAATGATACTGGATTTATGTGTATATATATGTATGTCATCTACTTAATTCTATTCAACTCAATAAGGAAACGAAAACAGCGTTCATGCGTACGTACGGCCTACCGTCTCCATGAACGCTATATTTCTTTCCATTTACTGATTTATTATATATATGTATATTCTGAATATATATTATATATAAATCATGTTTTATATTCTGGAATTAAGTAATCATGATCTATGTAATCATATGAATAATTACAAGTCAAAACACAGATGATAAATGAAACAATTTTACCCAAAACGCTCTTTAACATGGAATTTACAAAAGAACGGGTAATATAAAGTCATAAGCGAACCATATATGATATCATAACAATGAGTATGATTCTGGAATTAGTCAATGGCATTATTTAAATCATTATACAGGAGGTTTGGACACTTACGAAGCAAATCGGACCTAAGGTAAGGGAAATATCGCAATCTCATTTTTTATCCGAGATTGTTTATACTTTAGAATTTACTGGGGAATATTTTATCATCGACATCCGTGTTCCCTCAATATTTAATATTATTTACATCCACCTAAAGTTGTTTAAAACCTATTTTACCCTTTGGTGAGTTTTTAGTAAAAGATATGAAAGGAATCTTTTGTCGTTTTTCGTACGATGTACTTTTTGACTTTTCCGACAAAAGTACGAGAAGATTGTTTTTTAACTTATACGGCATGAAAGGATTTTTACGGTTTTATAAAGCCTTATTTACATGAATATTCCTCCAAAACATTTCATAAATATTTACAACAAAATAACTTTCTTTTAAAATTGCATGGCATTTTGTGAAAAGAGAATTATTTTCAAGAAGAAAGGATATTTTCCTCAAAATTCATTTCCATTGCTTTATCAAAACCATTTTTCATATAAGATGACATTATTTCAGATGTGTATGTTTCATGTATAATGTATCTATGATTTACATGGTTTCACTTTTCTTATGATGAAATGATATCTACTTGGTTTATATAGATTATGTTATGATGGGATGATGTTTATGAAACCCATTTTTATTCTTTGGGTTATGATGAATGATTTATGTTTATGTTGTGGAACAAGTAAGAATGATTTCATTATGAGATCGGTGGGACCTATATCTCCCTCCAATGCATTGGGTAAAGATTTTATATCTCATGAGATAGACATGGCTGGAACGGTAGGTTATACCGGTTCTGTGAAACAGGACTGAAAAGAGGAGTGAACTCGGTTCAGAAAGGGACTTTGTCCACTAAGATAGTCTTGGAAATGAGTCTTGACTAATAGGAAAAGATTCTCTATGATTATGTGTGTATGCCAAAAAGTTTCATGTTTTAGGTTATGATTATTGGGATTACATTTCACTACAATGATTTATCCCATGTTATGAAATTATGATCTCTTTTGCAGGTTAAGATTTACAAAAGATATGTTCTTATGAATATGATGTTATTGATATTTCTTTTGTTTACCCTTACTGAGGATTTAACCTCACCCTTTTATGTTTTCTTTTCCCCAGGATATAAAGAAAGGATTTATGTTTAAAAAAAAGAAGATCTTTATGGGAGATGTTGAAGATGTTTCACCATGATTAGAAGATTACGTTCCGAGTTTCCAAAGACACTAAACTAGTACGGTCCTTGTGTGTGTGTTTTTGTTATTTAATAAGTATTCCGCAAAAGTAATTTAATGTCCTTGTATGTCAGGCTTAGGGTCTCTATAGTTGGTATCGGAGGAAAGGTTTAGTCAACCTTTGGAAACTAGGATACGATAACTTTAGTGAGATCCCTAGAGAAATTTCTATGGTATGTCTAGAGATGTCCCTAAGGATAAGTATACGTATAGGATATAGTCCTAGAACTATGGTAACGATCTTAGAATTTAACCTAAGATGATAGATATTGAAGTTACTCCTCCTTTATTATGATTTTTTCCTCTAACACTATTCTTTTTGGGTTTTAGAAAATGGCTGGAAACAAGATGATTCACGATAATGGAGGATATTATGGACAATGTAATGATATTCATCATGAGAAACCAAATGAAATGGGATTTGGAATTCCAACCATCATTATTATGCCGAATCAACAATCTCATAATATGATCAATAAACTCAAATTTGGTAAGTTTCCTGACTCGGCTAATAAGAAAAAGATGGAGTTTCATGATGATCACAGTGGAAAGAAAGTTCAATTTCCCCTATGTAAATCATCTGGGAAGAGGCATCGAGGAGAATGTTTCAAGGGAACTGGAAGATGCTTTGGGTGTGGAAAATAAGGACACCAAGCCAGTAAGTTCAAAGGAAAAGGTTCAGTTAAAAATATGGATGAGGATAATGGCATTGCTACGACATCAACAATGGTTCAATGTTTTAAATGTGGAATGTACGGGCATTATGCAAACCAATGCCCTAAGGGAAAGTCTCATGAAGAGAATCAGTACGGCCGTATGAGTAGTATTTATGTTGATGATGCTAAAGAGACTACAAATGATATGTGAGTTGAAAGAATTGATGAAGCTCAGTCAATGGTTTAAGAAGGTAGTGGAATGATTACAAGTTTATCAATTGTAATGTTGTATAAGTAATCTCATGGTACTATGGAATAAAGAGACATCTAAGGATTGTTACACTGTTGTATTTCCTTGAGTTTTGAAAGTGTATGATTAATGGTACCAGTATCCATTAAAGGATATTCAGATATTTTTGGAATATAGATGATATGCGCATAATGAAGGGATAAGGAGAAAATTAAATGTTTGATAGTATTCATGATCTCTTGACTGATATAAGGAGAAGGTTATGTAATGGATTGAGTATATAGAATTTTTGGATTTTGGTATGTGGAAAGTGTTAAATTTTAACTGCATTCATGTTTTCACTTAGGTTCAATGGGTATTCAAGATAATACATGATTAAAGACTTTGAATGTTTGGAATGTGACCAACAAGACATATCTTATGATATATGGGGATCAACGATGGTATTAAATCTCTGGTAATCATTTTCACTATATTATGAGAGTGGACTGCAGTATTATGGATAAGCCTAAATATTGGAATGGATTATGTTGGATATGAGTTAGTATTGTTTAAGAATAGAACTTTTTTCGATATTATTGATGGGATGTTATAGTAATGAAGTTTTAGAAAAAGGACAACCTGCAGGACGGGCGACAGCCCATCACGTCGGACAAGGCTGTGGGAATCGAACCCACAACCGAAGTGCGACTGGCCTTTATCGCCTACCACTGGCCTACACGAAGTCCCTGGTTAGTAAAAACTAGTTTTATTTTATTACGCGGTATGATA